>OY796889.1:14180270-17122874 GCA_963680785.1 Diplosoma virens
AACTGCAATGTCATTTTTTTTTCTCGATTGACATCGATCAACGTGGCAAGCCCTTTCAGACCTTGGTTGTCATGCAAACCACGTTGCCATGCAACGATTTCTGCAATTTCAGGAGACCACCAAGCTTTAGCAAGGCGGTTGATGTTGCTGAAAGAAATGGCAGAAGAAAGAAATGGAATACCCTGACCAGTTTATTGTGCACCTCGAAAATTGTTTTACGTAGTGAGTAAAGTTATCTGAAGTGGAGAGCAATTTAACGGTGTGGTTGATTTGATGGTGAAAGAATAGTTCATTAACTCTAATTCTAAGAAGGTGTCTGTTCATCTGATGGAGAAGAAACCTCAAAGTCTCAGAGAGCTAGCGACAATAGCGGAACAGTATTGGACCGCCCACAACATGAAACTATTAAGTCGAGATTTGAATTCAAAGAAGAGTGCTTGTACTCCAAGACTGAAAGTAAAGAGTATGGATAATTCGTTTGTGACAGGAGGTAAAAAGTATTATAAATGCGATCAAAAAAAAGTATTATAAATATAAAAAGTATTATAATTGCGATAAAAACTATCACTGAGCGGTCACAGATGGACAGCTCTCTTAATATTAATTGACCGACTCCCTTCTTCTTCTTCTTCATTTATCAACCTACCGCTCTTGACAAGCCGTTCTATTCCTACGAAACACTCTTTCACTGCAAAAAATTTTTTTTCTATACATGTATATTTATTTAGTCGCTGCTGTTCATTCTTATGCTCCTTCTCATAAGCGGCGACATCATGTTACCTGGGGAAACAGGTCGGTACAATGTACTAATATTTTTCTCTGGGTGCACCTTTCTTGCTTTGGTCATTCTCTTGCAGAATTCCAGAACGTTTCTTCAGCACACTATTAGACTTGTCCAAAGTTTTCGTCTCTTTTCAAACTTCTCTCTCTAGTTCTCAATCCTTATCTTCAAAAATGAACACTCTGAAAAATCCATCAACCATTAATGACTCCTCCGATCTTCCTAATCACACTCAACTAAATTCTACTTAGCCACCCTCAGCTTCATCTCTACCTCCTCCTCAACCCTAACCCTCTACTTCTCTTCTTGCACAATCTACTCTGCATCATTCTCCTCCTTCCCAAAACTTCTCCTCATCTCCTCATCTCCTGACCTCTTATCCTGATCTCTCTTCTGTTCCTTCCCCCATAGCCTCTAACTGTACACGGCAAGCCCTTTCAGACCTTGGCTTCGATCATCTTTTTATTTTTATTACTATTCCTACCTCCGCTATAACTAATTCAACCTCTCACCTTCACTCATTAGACTATAATAAGGCCCGCTGGGACAAATACCTCTCTTATATCGACACCCACTGCCCACTCCTTGAAGCTTTACTACACCCTATCTTTCAGAAGCCATCCACACCTTCACCAAACTCTTTATTGATGCCATTTCTTTCTTTTTCCATTTCTTTCAGCAACATCAACCGCCTTGCTAAAGTTTGGTGGTCTCCTGAAATTGCAAAAATCGTTGCATGGCAACGTGGTTTGCATGACAACCAAGGTCTGAAAGGGCTTGCCACGTTGATCGATGTCAATCAAGAAAAAAAAATGACATTGCAGTTATTTTATGTGATGGTCGACCAGAATGTAATGATCTAAGTGATGAGTGTACAAATAAATGTGATATTTTACCGAAGTTTTGCAACTACACTTGTCATGAATACCATCGCATTGGCGATCGTTATTGTGATGAAGTTGTGGACAAGTTTTATTTGATCAACAATATGACGAACTGCTCCGAGGGATTCGATGAAATGCATTGCCCGAAACGATTCAAATGCAAATCTGGTAACAAAGTAAGTATCGACATTCATCAAATATGTAATAGAATACAAGATTGTGACAATAACGAAGATGAAAATAACTGTCCGAATAATAATCGGGTGTTTTCATCTGATAAAGAAATGATTGCTAATCCTGTGTTGCGAAGTTGTTTTTGGATTATGGGTTTTGCAGTAATCAATGGTAACTTGTACGTTATCATAACTACAATCAAATGCCTAAAAACAACAAAACTTAACATATCATTAAAATATCAGCAAATTATTGTATTAAATATTTCTATAGCTGATTTTATAATGGGCATATATTTACTTGTGATTGCAGTTTTTAGTAGTGTTTATTCCGGTTATTATGGTCAAGTAGATTATGAATGGCGATCAAGTCTGCGTTGTTCAATATTAGGAAATCTGGCAGTTGTTTCGAATTGTTTAATTGCGCTATCCTGTAGACTTTTGAAATTCAGATGCTCCCGGACTCTAGAGTTCGTTCGACGTTTGAAATTCAGATGCTCCCGGACTCTACTATTCGTTCGTTCGACTTTTGAAATTCAGATGCTCCCGGACTCTCGTGTTCGTGCGATACGAACAAGACATACATGACAAGAGACATATGTCCTCCAGACATTTGATCACTAGAGTCCGGGAGCATCTGAATTTCAAAAGTCTACAGGATAGTGCAATTAAAGTTCATATTTTGTCGTGTGAAAAGTGTTCTAATCATCGGTTTGATGAAAACAATTTTGTAATAATACGTAAATGCAAATCAGAATTTTGTTCTAAGATTTACGAAGCTCTACTCATAAAAAAGTTAAGTCCAAAATTAAATCGGCAAATGTTTGCAAACGGAGCTTCATATTTATTGAATATATTTTGATTGTAATATTTTTTCTTTTTTTCTTCAATGACATCCTAATCTGAAATTTAATTTGTATCAACTTAGTTTCTCTCTCGTTTTGATTTAAAATTTAGCCTGTTAGTCAAAAGTACAGCCTTTTTTAAAAAATATACATTGTTTTTTGCTATTATTAATTTTTTATGTGTGTGTGTAAATTTAAAGTTAATTTATATTACTAAAATTGTAAAAACCTAATGAGGGCTGAAGTAAGCCAAAAACGTTCGTCTTTAAATAAAAATTTTTTAATGTTTGTTTAATAAATGCTGAATCTATTATGGCTGCTTTTTTCAATTAGTAGAAGTTGTGGCTAAATATTTTGCCGGTGTGTCAGAAAAATCATTACGACCGTCAAAAAACCAAACATTGCTAATGACTATCACATAAATTTTATCTACGACTCTACGTAATTGACACCATATCAGATAACGTAATTGACACCCAATCAGTAATTTTTATCTCTGTCGTCTATATCGTTATTGTCGCAGAAACAAAACGTTGATAGAGCTTCCTACTCTCTTCCAACAAAAAGCAACGAATTGAACAGGCCGTGATTATCGGCAGTTTGCAGCCAGTTATTCAAACATCCAACAATGTTCGCCTGCAATACGCCAATGTAACTGGATACGTCGCTGGCGTTACGTCAACGCTACTTTCGATATTTGACCGACCTTGATGTAATGAAGTTATTAGAATAGCTACATATAAGAGTTTGGTTATAACAGTCAAACAAGTGCATGCATGCCAAGATTTTATGTTGCATATGGCGGTGATGCGTGGGAATATAGTGTTGCTATCATTATAAATAATTTGTTTCATCTCTTTACAAATAGAAATAAACCAGAATTTCTAACTATAAAGAACGTATTCACAAACATCAAAAAAAATTGATCAATTCTCCTAAAACGTGGTTCTCACGTTTCACCAAACTACGTACAAACGATTCACAGCGTCAACAACTGCAAAAATCACTCAACATCTTGTACTGACTAACTATAAGAATAAATTTGCACACCCAAAAGCTGTTATTAAACCTAATTGTTCGTACTCCACATAGGCTAAAAAATTCTATCTCACTACAAAATCAACTTCCAAGGCGTCAACACAGCCCGGCAGCATATTCTCTGTGTTTGTTTTAGATTTAACCTCAGTTGTTGTTATACGAGCAGGCCAACTACCCGTAAGATTCTATTCAATTAAGTGACAGGTCGGGCTATAAATGCGCATTTAAGCAGCCTACAAGCTCACTCTAGTCACACCAGCCACCTGATCGACCAGGGTAAGTATAATTTGAATAATAAAACAAAAGGCAGTATACACCAGAATTAGATTATCAATAAGTAAATTACTACATATCACATAAGGCTACTTATGATGACGATTTAGTTGGAAAGTTGACCATAAATCTATACAGTAAAATACAAAATAAGAATTACACGACGAGTTACCTCTGAGTATTAATTCCCGAAAGCTCCTGCCACGCGCTTGACTGCGGAAAAATTAAACGACCAGTAACAATATCGAGGCTGAAGTAAGTCCACAACCCGGATGTAAAAATTTTACCAAACCAAAAAAGGGACAACGAAAATAAGTATAGATTAACCGTAACAATTGTCGTTTTTATTTAATATAAACATCCTAACTTTTAAGATTGCAATAGATCAGTTTGCAATACATTTTACTTATGAGGCAGTTTTAATAAATACGATTTATTTTTTGCCGGTATATATGGATTTTCGCGCCTTGTTTGTTTGCATAAAGTTGGGCGCGAGTTCATTTGTTTTGATAAGTGGCTTGACCACGTCGTCGTCCGCGCTTATTCGCGCGGAACTAATAATACTGTTTTGACATTTTCGCTTCTGGCAAAATCATGTAACGAAAACGCTTCGTCAGCTGCGCCTTGAATAGATTGGTTCTGAAGAATCAATAGTACGGTAGAAGCAAAAAAAAAACTGTTATGTTGAAATACTGTATTAAAGTATTGTTTGTAATTTGGCTGCAAAAAGTTGGTGAGTTTGTTTTTTATTGAAAAAATTTGTATAATTGTCTTGTTTTTTATACATATCATTGCAAAACTAATGACAGCTCAGAGCAGAGTATTTTATAATTAGCAGTTTGAAATATATATAATAACTGTTTCCCGGCTTGATTGTAAATCTTAAATTTGTGTATTAAGTTTTTAACGTTCATCTCGCTTAATGTATCACTGCTTACGTATTAATATGTTAATTTTAGAAAACTGTTATTCATCAATTGTTCGTTGCCGTATTGGAAAATTTGTCGAATAAATTGTTTGGTGACTTGCGATTTGTGGTGGATAACGCGTTCTGATCCTCAACGTTCCAGTTTTAAGGCCATTCCAGTTTTAAAAAATACTGTGCGAGTGCCGCGTGGCGTGGTGATGCACAGTATAATAGTATCTGTTCTTGTATGTACGATATTTCTAAAAAAAATCTTTTGGAGTGTACTTGTAATTTTTCAAAAACGCCATGGCATAAAAACAATCGTCAAAGCTAAAAAAATTAAACAAAAACAAATAGAATATATCAAACACATAATCACAAATGAAAGGCCAAATTACGTTAACAAAAAATCTACGACTAAAACCAAATGATAATAATCAAAAAAACAGAACCAGACCTAAAAAAACGTAGATGAACCAAAATTATTGACTAAAAGTCCAGTTTCACGAAAAAAAACGTTTCAAAACATTGGATTTCGCATCATCAATTTCTTTTATTGACCCTAAGACTGAAGCATAAGCGCTCGATTCTTCTTTTTTATTGTTTAAAACGGTTTTGGCAAGGTCTAATTTAAGTATACTGTAACTTTTTTTTCTAAATGCAAAAAAAAATATCTTTTAATTTTTCTACTTTTATAACTTCTGTCTTTGAATCACCTATTTCAATTTGATTCAAATTACTTGGAACACCATGTTTTATCTTTCACTTAAAAAAAAAAAATTGTTTAATTACAAATAAAATAGCGAAAATGTAAAGACGTTTACGATAACAAATCAAGCGCAGGGACATGGTTGTCTTGCCATTATTTAAAACACTATCATCATACATTTTACGTGATTAGATCAACTTTTTTATGAATCCACTATCCAGCTAACTGATTTTTTTTCTTACAATAATCGAAAATCAGGATCATACTCGGGGAAAGGTTGGATAATCCAATCATTGGTTTTTTATCTATAAAATATAAAATATCAACAAATAATTAATATCAACGAGCAATGGTAAACGATAATATAAAATATCGACTTCGTTGTAAATCAAATGTCGGAAAATCTGTTTTTTTTCCGAACAATAGTCGAAATTTATATAAATATACCCAAAAAATGATTGAATAATCAAATTGTTTTCTTTTTGCCGATGAAGTATAAAATGTGATCGTAGGTAATTTGTTAGTTAATCATATGTTAGGCAAACCATACCCGCAACGAAAAAACGCTGTTAAAATCATCATTCGGCCAACAATGTACTAAAAAGGATTTTCTGATTGAGTACTTTTAGTAATATATTAAATATTTCTATGTTACCTTTTAGATATATGCAATCAAAAAATTAATTGGGAAAATTGCTCTGATGAAATAAATTGACAATGTAAAAGTGATAAATTCCAATGTTCTTGCTACAACACATTAAGCTGCCGATTAAACTCACTTGGTGAATGTCGTGGATGCATTCCAATTAGTCAGAGGTTAGACGGCATTAGACAATGTTCTGATGGAAGCGATGAATTGCCCTGGGTTTTTTGGTTGAATTTCATTATCTCTCCTCCTGTTCTAATCTTTTGGTTAACTAATAGAACTCAATGCACAGAATGGCATCTTGGGTAATGGCCATTTATGGAAAAATGCAATAACTCAACTTGTTACGACGTTCCTGGGTTCTCCTGCTCTACATATGATTGCAATAACACTCTAGTTTTATGTAGCTCGGATCATATTCAATTCAACTTTAAACCTTTTTTCTATTGTAATAATTACGATTTTATACCTAAATACCAGTTTTGTGATAATATCTACGATTGTGATGATCAAACTGATGAAATACGTTATGGACCAGGATTTCGATGTTTCGGTATTAACTCAAATTCTCTATGTGTTTTGCCCCAACGCAATTTATAAGATGGATTTGCTCAGTGCAAAGACCAATCAGATCTTTGTATAAACGATTCTTGTTTTCGTTGCTTAGATAAACATTTGATGATTTCCTCGAAACAAGTTTGTGATACAAAATACGTATGATTGTTATGATCTATCTGACAAAATATTATGCGAGCTCAACTTAAAAAAAAAAAATTTGATAAGAACTTTTCAAACCTAAAATCATCTTCATTAGGTTGTCCAAATCAAGATGTATCATTTTTTAACAAAAAAACCCATTAGGTTTATCAAAAAGGAATGATTACAACAAACTGGGTAAAACAGACATTTACCATTGTCAATCAAGAAAAAAAAATGACATTGCAGTTATTTTATGTGATGGTCGACCAGAATGTAATGATCTAAGTGATGAGTGTACAAATAAATGTGATATTTTACCAAAGTTTTGCAACTACACTTGTCATGAATACCATCGCATTGGCGATCGTTATTGTGATGAAGTTGTGGACAAGTTTTATTTGATCAACAACATGACGAACTGCTCCGAGGGATTCGATGAAATGCATTGCCCGAAACGATTCAAATGCAAATCTGGTAACAAAGTAAGTATCGACATTCATCAAATGTGTAATAGAATACAAGATTGTGACAATAACGAAGATGAAAATAACTGTCCGAATAATAATCGGGTGTTTTCATCTGATAAAGAAATGATTGCTAATCCTGTGTTGTGAAGTTGTTTTTGGATTATGGGTTTTGCAGTAATCAATGGTAACTTGTACGTTATTATAACTACATTCAAATGCCTAAAAACAACAAAACTTAACATATCATTAAAATATCAGCAAATTATTGTATAAAATATTTCTATAGCTGATTTTATAATGAGCATATATTTACTTGTGATTGCAGTTTTCAGTAGTGTTTATTCCGGTTATTATGGTCAAGTAAATTATGAATGGCGATCAAGTCTGCGTTGTTCAATATTAGGAAGTCTGGCAGTTGTTTCGAGCGAAGCGTCGTGTTTGTTGATGGTTTTGTTAACAGCATGTCGTTTATACTCGATATGCAGACCGTTTTCATTTTTATCAACTTCTACTTTTCGATATAAAATAAGCATTATTTTCGTGTTGTTGTTATCGTTTACTCTGGCGTTTTTACCAGTTCTCCACCAAACATTTTATTATTTTTTTCAAAGTGTACAATTTGTCAATCGTTTTACAAACACACAAATATGAAATAAAATTGATATTATCAGGTTTGCTTGTCGTTTAGCAAACCTTTTAAACAAAACAGTTATAAAAAACAGCAAAGATTGGGATTTAACTCGAGCATTTCTCTCCGACAACTTTCCTGAATACAATCCCGAAAAAGAGTTTGGTTATTACAGTCAAACAAGTGTATGCATGTCAAGATTTTATGTTGCATATGGCCGGTGATGCATGGAATAAAGTGTTGCTATCATTACAGTTAATTTTGTTTCATTTTTGTTATTGTGGTTGGTTAGTGGTGATTTATGTGCGTTCATCCAAATCGCAATTAGAAACCAGAAACAGAAAATAAAACAAAACGACAAAAATATGCAAAAGCGTATTTCTAGAATTATTATTACACTGTAGGAAAATCAGTTCTTCTAATATTATCATTACCGACTTTTTGTGTTGGATTCCTATTTGCATTATGGCATACGTCAAATTCAGTGGTTATTGTATGTTGATGATATTACTTATATTGTTAGCTCTGGTTTGTTGCTTCCTATCAACAGCGCCATAAATTCATTATTGTACTCGCCACTTCTTGATAAATTGACAAAATTTATCAAAGAATAAGCAAAAATCAAAGGCCTACATCATAAGCTATTTATGTAAAAATTTTGGAACATTCTAAATTCTGTCAACATTCATTTTGTTAGAAATAACGTAAAATTATTATAAATGGTGTAAATACGGATATTTTTGATGGTAGGCTTATTTTGTTTTTGTGAGCAACTTAAACTGTACAGATTTTGTACATTGTTGCAATAAAATCAAAGAGACTATTTTGTTATTAATTGAAATAAAAAAATTAGCCTGTATTTTTTAATGGATTGATATCCAGAGTTATCCAGAGTATCCAGAACTACAAAGTTATGAATTGAATACATTGAAACCATTCATCTTCACATGTTTGCTTGTAATAATGCAATTTTGCAACACCATATTAAAAATCCAAAAGAGAAGCAATAATCGAAAGTGCCTGGCGGGAGAGAATGTAGAACCGGAGCACTTATGTATCTAGTGAAAATTGTTTGATATTTTTAATTGTATAATACTTGTGCTTGTTTAAAATAAAAACTCTATATGATTAAGTATCACAAGATTCTTTATTATGCCTTTGGTGAGATATTTGGAAAAAAATAGAAATTCATAGTGTGTTCGTGTTTTTGTCCCAATAATATTTTTTCATCCATTATGAGACAGTTATTTAAATTTTTGTTAAGATTAGTGCCGTTTTTTACATGGAAGAGGAAGCGTAGGCTCGAGCATCGCCTAGTTTTGTCCTGGCGTATGGTCTTGAAGCAAGTTTGTTTTTGGCACACAAATTAGTAACGCTGAATTTGTTTATTATGAAGATGAGTCTCATAAAACAACCAGCAGCAGAATAGTAATCACAGCACGAGAAGCACGGGATTGAAAATTTTCAAGGATGGCTCAGTC
Organism: Diplosoma virens; assembly: GCA_963680785.1. Classification (NCBI taxonomy): domain Eukaryota; kingdom Metazoa; phylum Chordata; class Ascidiacea; order Aplousobranchia; family Didemnidae; genus Diplosoma; species Diplosoma virens. The sequence goes on from OY796889.1 coordinate 14,189,802, forward strand.
TGACCGTTATAGGACTCTCTTTTCTCTGTTAGATCACGACTGAGAAACGGCATTTAAACAAGCGATTTAGTTATTTTTTTATTGGTAATGTTTATCCTTTTCTATACGAAAATCATAAAAGATTTTATAGTAAGCGTTCGGTAGTTTTTTAGTAATTCGCAGCCTAATTAACTGAGCAATAAAAGTGCCACAAATCCGAATTTACAACCAGCCAACGCGTTTAAAGGGAGGAAATATAAAAAAATAAACTTGGGCAAAACAACAATTTACAATTAAAAGTCTGAGAAAACAAGTTTTTGCAAACTAAGGACCAAATACGTCATGCAGCGAGCGAATAATATTTTGTACAATAAACGTGTTTGAATGCTTTGTAGAAAATGAGTTTGCTACAGTCTTCTGCGTCACCTCACAGGATATTTGAAACTCTGTTATTTGAATTTCTTTTTCAACCTTGTTCAAACTAAAAAAATATTTTCTACAACGAGGCTTCTGAAGCTCAGCTTTTAATAAACGCATTTGAGATTATTTGATTTTTTTTAAAATAAACCAGATTTTTTACATTTTTAAAAATGTTTTAGCCTGATTAAGATGGTATTACGTTTTTATCAAGTGTCGTTTAATCAAAGAGAAAAGATCTGGTCAAAGAATTGAATCTTGGGAGACATCTCTACGAAGACGGAAAGGGCGACTATGAAAATTATAGATACGGACTTTCGAACGGCGATCTGAGAGATAAAATCGTATCCATTCAACAAAGCAGAGCCGAAGACCAAAGCAAGGAATTCAGAAGGCAGGGCAGAAGGCAAAACTGAGTCAAAAGCCTTTGCAAAATATACAGTGGTAAGGACAGTACGTGCGCATGTTTTAGATTGGTGGAACGAATCTGCAATTGATTGTGAGAGTAGGAAAACCTGATGTACAATCGATCTACCAGATATAAAACCAGCTTGCACTGAGGAGAGAATATTGCTTTGCTTTAGAAAATTGGTGAGTCGTTCAAGAACTATTTTTTCAAAGAGTTTAAAAGTGCAAAAAGTGAGAGAGGTAGGACGATAGTAGGTGGGTGAGTAAGCCTGTTTTAAGAATGGGTATTGATCTAGTTTTATTCATGTGGCGTTTTTCGGAATTTCGAAAGGATTTTGGAGTTTGGGTGGAGAACTAGGATTGCAGATGTGCAGAAAGTTAGTTTGTACTGTCTACGGGGTTATGACAGTTTGGGAAATTGGGAAGATCAGATGAAGTGAAGAAAATGAAAAACCTGAGATGGAGCGGAGTAGAGAGAAGACTTCACTGGGACGAGTTTTAGGAGAGAGGCTAGAGCAAGTTTTTTGCCATGACTCAGCTTTATCCTTTGGAATCATAGTTAAGATATACCTTGAAATAGAGATATAGTTCTGGCAATCTTTTTCAGAACAGTGCGCTTTTTCAAATGTCTTGCGGCGCTTCGCAAGAGCTTCTGCAATTTCGGGAACTACCAAGCTTTAGCAGGGCGATTGATGTTTCCCAAAGGAATGGCAAAAATGGCAGCATCATTGAGGAGTTTTGTGAAGGTGTGGGTGGTTTCTGAAAGAGAGAGTGTAGTAAAGCTTGAAGGAGGTGGGCAGTGGGTGTCAATATAAGAGAGGTATTTGTTGCAGTGGGCTTTATTGTAGTTAAATGAGGGAGGGCGAGAGGTTCAATTATTTATTGAAGAGATAGGAATAGTAATAGAAATAGGACAATGATCGGAGCCAAGGTCTGGAAGTACTTGCCACTACATTTAGAAGCTATGGGTGCAGAAACAAAAGAGAGATCAGGAAAAGGGCGGTTTCCAGTGCAGCAATGTAGTAAGATGAGATGGTTAGAGGAGAGAAGTCAGTCAAAAAAATCTTTGCCTAATTGTTCCCCTGGGCTGTGAGAGTTTCAGGATAAGTGATGGCAGTTAAAATTGCCGAAAATAAAGGTTGTAGAGGATGAGGGTAAAAGGAAGGATGAGAAAGATTTAGAATGGAAGTCAAAAGAAGAAGAGCGTATAGGTGGGACATAGAGATTAAAAAGGTAAATAGGAGAGGGCCCTTTTTATTTTAACTGAAATAGTTAAATAATTGGAGCAGGGATCAAGCAAGGAAAGTTGTTATTAATGGTGGAGTTATCAAATGCTAGAGTGATTTTTCGGAGTGTTCTTTTTTGAAGATAAGAATAGAAAGACAGTTTAAGAAGGAGATGGAAATTTTGGACAATTTCAAGAGTGTCCTGGAGAAACTTTACGGAATTCAGCAAGAGATAGACCAGAGCAAGAAAGGTGGACCCAGAGAGAACAGTTGGCACATTGTTCCGACATGTTTTCTAGGTGCCCGACGATTGGAAATAGATCAGAAATTTATAGCTCCAGGATTAGGGTAAACGTTGCCGCTTATAAGAAGGAGCAAAAAAATGAGTAGCAGCGACTGAATAGAATGCATGTATAGAAAAAAAATGTGAAGTGAAAGAGTATTTAGTAAGAATAGAGGAGGTTGTTAAGAGTGGTAGGTTGATAAACAAAGAAGAAGGGGTCCGTCAATTAAAATTATGATCGTTGCCATTTGTGAACGCTCAGTGGACAGCAGGGAAAAAACTCGGAAAAATGTTCTGTAAAGAGTCCCCTGAGGATGAAGGCCTCTGGGAATTGACAAGCCAGTTTGGCCCTCCCCCAGTGCAGGGATGGGGACTGCAACACCACAATGAAATGGCTTGCTGTTGGTACAGTGCGGGAGAAATCGGAATGATAGGCGAATTTAGAACTCAAAAAAATGGAATTTTAGGAAAGAAAAATGCATCTTAAACAGGAAAGGCTAAGACTTAAGAGTGAGTCATATTGCTCTGGTGGCAAAGAAAAGGAAGCGAATCAAACAAATCAAGCAGAAACAAATTTGCCACAGCGAATTGGCCAATTGGTCTCAAATTGGCTCAAGCTAATAAGGCAAATCAGTTGAGTGAGTTATTTGGTAAAAAGACTTTGGATGTGTATTGGAGGCTCTCGCAAGAGGACGCTCTAGAGTACGGACATCTAAAGCTGCGCTGCTCCAGCGGTACAATTATCAGAACAAGAATACCCCAGGATTTTAGATAGGCTAAGCAAGAGAGTTCTGAGAATTCTGAACAGTTTATTGTTTTATTCAAAAATTTTTTTACGGCGAGGGTAAAGTTATCTGAAGTCGAGAGCAATTTGACGGTGTGCTTCATTTGTCATCGGCAGCGTGGTTGAGTGGTTAAAGCGCCGTGCTCATGATCAATGTGTTCTCGGTTCAAAAATCACTCGCGCCATTCTATTGTGTCCTTGGGAAAGACACTTTACGGCACTTTCCCCTGCTTGGTGGTCTTGGCAAGCAGTTCTAAATTTCAATCATATCTCTATTAAATCACAAGCGGACAGCAATATCTTGGCATCTCCGGAAGCAGGTTGGGGTAATTGTCTACCCTATGTATTAGCGCCTCCGTCGCTTTCCTGTAAATCAGGAGGATAAATATAGAGATAAAATAAAAAAATAAAAAATTAGATGATGAAAGAACAATTGATTAACTCTTATACTAAGGAGGTGGCTGTTTATCTGATGGAGAGGAACATCAGAATCTCAAACAGCTAATGACAATAATGGAACAGTATTTGACCGTCAACAACATGAAACTATTAAGTTGAGATTTGAATTTAAAGAAGAGTGCTTGTGCTCCAAGACTGGAGGTGAAGAACATGGATGCTTCTTTTGTGACAAGAAGTATAAAGTGCAAGTGAGAGTGCTTTTTGCGTGTGCAAGATAAGGATAAAAAATTATTGCTACCAGTCTGAGGCCTGTCAAAAGATTTAGGTTTGATACGATGAAAGTTGATAAACCGAAAGAAGAGAAATGTAAAGACATAAGGGAGAACAAGAAAAACACTGATCAGAACACAGAAGACTATTTGGAATTAAAAAACGGCAAGAAAAATTAAGTCTTGAATGATGCACGTTTGAAAGATAGTAATCAAATGCCTATTTCAAATAGATTAGTTGGAAATGAGATATTTGTAGTTTTAAGAGACCAGGTAGTTCAGGAGTAATAGGGAAGAAGGATTTGATAAAAGAAGAGCAGTTAATAGACAAGTTTCGATATGTGATGACGGTCGCAAGTACTTTGTTAAAACCATCTTTTGCAAATGTTGAGGTGAGCATGCCCTATTTTAGCGGAAGAGTGAAAGCTTCATGTTTAAAAAATCCGTTGTATGAGCAAATCATCGAAAGAATTTCTCAAGTAAGAACACCGGGCAATCCTAATGAGACTTAATTGGTAAAGGCGGCAGCAGTTGCTCAAGCACAGGCTAGGGTGAGCACTGAAACTAAACAATTGAAACCTACTTACGCCATTTTGTTGTTTCCTTGGGGAAAGACACTTCACGGCACTTTTTCCTACTTGATGGTCTTGGCAAGAAGTTTTAAATTTCATTCATATTTTTATAAAATTAAAAAACCAAAATAAAAATTTCCAACGGACAGCAATATCTTGGCATCTCCGAAAGCAGGTCGCGGCAATTGCTTGCCCTATGTATTAGCGTCTTCAACGCTTTCCTGCGAGTCAGGAGGATAAATACCGAGATAAAGTAAATGAATAAAATAAGACTTATGGCGAGATAATCAACCATGCATATTAAAAAAGAACTATCAATTTATTCAAAGAGATTGTTTTTAATATTTTTCATGACTTGATTTTTTAATGTTTGCATTAAGCTTTAAATTAAGGTTATTATCAGAACTGACCAATAAATAAGCACGTCTAACAAAGTAAAACAAGTCAAAAAAATTTAGTTGTTTGCCTCTATTTGGATAGTAAAGACGTGTTCATTTGTCTTTGTTTTAATTTAAATGGTTTTATGCGTCCAAATAAGAAACAAAAAGAAAAATTTTCATTCGATCTTTGACCAAAAAAAATCGTCTTCTTTTTTCCACACTTAAAGAAAACCTTGTAATTAGCATTTTTGCTTGAAATTTTCTTAAAAACTAAATGAATATTTGTAAAAAACAAGCCAAAATAAGTATTTAACTTCAAAATAAGCTTGTTTCTTATAAATAAACACATTAAAACTTTTTAAGAAAATGTTTATAAAAGTAAATCTCAAATAGTAATCATATATAGGGTTATTTCTAAAACAATTATTCAAGCGGTTTAAGATGATATCAGTTAATTATTCTTACTCAGTGTGTTCCTTGGCGGATTATTATTTTTATCTTATTTTTTATCTAACACATTTGTTTTTGTCGGCGATATTAACAAAATTGTGTTTGTCGCTTGTTTTTTCATTAAATTAGTTTTATAATGTGTTTATTTGTTTTTATCGTCAAGTGAAACATAGAATGTCAAAAAGACTTTGTAGCTCACGGTGCTTTTTTTCTGGGAAACATGGATCCCAATGACCTTTAAGTGCTTAAGGTTGCCGATTCCTTGTCTATGCGCTACTGGATTTGCTTTCCTGCAGCCATCTTTTACAACTAAAGCGACCACGTTAAAAAGTTGAAACATAAGATATATCACAAAATTATGTTATTAAAAATTAGACAAAAAAAAGATTGTAAAATCGCTTGGTGGCGCTGCAGCCACGAAACCCATAGACACGAGTTGTCTCTGTTTGTTGTTTCATTTTTCTTGCACATTTGTGTTTGTCACTTTATATGTATTAATTTGAATTGTAGTCCATGAATGTATTACTTTGAAGTGTAGTCTATATGTGTGTTATCTTTGAATTTTAGTCTATATACTGTAGTCGTTTGTGTTTTGAATGTATTACTGTTACAAATAAGCCTCTATCTACTACATTATATATGACTTTTTCCCGAAGTGCAGCAAATCAAATATAATTTTAGTGAATAATATTTTTGGTGCAGTTAATTTCAGGGCAACATAAAAATTATGATTGTCTGCTGCATCCAGATAGTTCTGGTGAGTGACGAACTCACAATCTTGTAATCACAAGCAAAAACTAACTGCTGCGGCAAGGAATTTGGTAAGTATTATGTGCACTATGGTGGAAATATAACTTCTTAAATCAAAGATAGATTTTGTATTAACCCATTAATGACCACTACCAGAAATCGCCATAATGTTTTTGTAATTTTTTATGTTCATGCACTTCTAGTCTAATTAAGACAAAAATGAAAAAATAATTGAAAATTTACTTCCGGTTTCCGAGTAACAGGATGTTCCCATATGGGAACAATGGTCACAAGCAATATCGTAATTACAAGCGGCAGTTCGCGTTCTTTGTTTCTCACATTTTCCTACGATTGAATTCTCAAGAAGCAGCCGCTGTTACTCAAGGTTTGGTTTGTCTTCTATTGTTTCATTCTATTGTTATTAGTTGCATCTCGGAGAATTCATTGCGCAGTAACTCAAGAAAAGCAGTTAGATCTTCTAGATTTTACAGTTGTCGTGGGAATTCTAAATAAACCAAAACCATGTTTATCTGGGCCAATGGAATAAGAATTTTGACAAATTCTAGCTCGCATTATCCAGTGCCTGCAGAAAAGCAGGGCCGCTGTGCCTTTTGCAAACGTAACTCACGGAAAAAATGTCTTGGGTGTAATGTTCTATTGCATCCATTGTGCTTCTATAAATATCATAAGCAATTCTAAGTTGTATGCTGTATAACTATTTGTAATTCTGTTTTTGTTAACTTCATTCATCATTACAGTATAAAGTGCTTCAGACGAAAATCTATGTGTCATTGATTCATAAACGTCGCCGCAAGCGAAAGAGGATTAGTCTATTGTTCCCATACGGGAACAAACAAATTGTTTAGGTAATTATGCGTGATACGATGACAATAATCAAACAGCTGAAAAAAGATTTTGTTGCTCAATTATTGCAGTTACAAAAATCAAAATTGTAAGTCCGATACATGTGAATGATAAGTCAGTACTCTTAAAAAATTGGTCGTTTTTTAACCAAAAATAAATAAAGTAGTTGAAAACTAAAAAAATATTTTTGAATCTAGAATGTGTAGTATTTACTAGCAAATACTCGTAGGCAAAAAAAATTACAAAAACAAGCTCTTTGGGAAGTGTTACAAAACAGCAAACATGATGTTCCCATATGGGAACAACGGTCATAAATGGGTTAATTCAATCAACAGTTTTAACATTAAACAGAAACAGAGGGCAATTATCAAACACATAATCAAAAATAAAAAGCCAAATTATATAAAGAAAAAATTTACGACTTAAAGTAAATAATAATAATAATCAAAAACCGGAACCAAACCTAAAAAAGTTCAGATAAACCAAGATTACTGACTAAAAGTTCAGTTTCTTGAGAAGAAAACGTTTCAAAAAATTATATTTCGCATCATCATTTTTTTTTTATAAACCCTGAGACTGAAGCATAAGCGCTCGGCTCTTTTGTCCCATGTTCAAAATGTTTCGGCAAGGTCTAGTTTTGGTAGAACGGTTTTATCTAAATGCAAAAAGTATCTTTTAATTCTTCTGCTTTTTTAACTTTTTTTTAAATCACTTTTTTCAACTTGATTTAAATTACTTACAGCGCCATGTTTTATCTTTCACTTATAAAAAAAAACAAAAACTGTTTAATTACAAGTAAAATAGCGGGAATGTAAAGACGTTTACAATAACAAAGCAAGTGCAGGGGCATGGTTGTCTTGTCATTATTTAAAAACACTATCATCATACATTTTACGTGGTTAGATCAACTTTTTTATAAATTCATTATCCAGCTAACTGATTTTTTTTACAATAATCGAAAATCAGGATTACTCAGGGAAAGATTGGGTAATCCAATCATTGGTTTTACTTCTAAAAATATAAAATATCAACGATGGTAATTTGTTGTAAATCATATGTTGTAAAATCTGATTTTTTCCCAACAATGATTGAAATTCACATATATACATGGAGAATGATTAGATAATCAAACTGTTTTTTTGCCGAAGAAGTACAGAATGTGATCGTAGGTAATTTGTTAGTTAATCATATGTTAAGCAAACTGTATCTTCAACGACAAAACGCCGCTAAAATCATCATTAGGCAACACAATATGCCAAAACCAATTTTCCGATTGGGTACTTTTAGTAAGATATTGATTGTTTTTATGTAATTTTTTTAGATATATGCTATCAAATAGTTGATTGGGAAAATCGCTTTGTTGAAATAAATTGTCAATGTCAAAGTGACGAATTCCAATGTTCTTGCTACAACACGTTAAGCTGCAGATTAAACTTGCTTGGTGAATTTCGGGGATGCATTCCAATCAGTCAGAGGCTAGACGGCATTAGACAATGTTTTGATGGAAGCGATTAATTGCCGCTGGTATTTTTCTGGAAATATCTCTCATTCATACTGTTCTAATGTTTTGGTTAACTAATTGAACTTAATGCATAGAACGGAAGCCTAAGAACTGGCCGTTTCCAAAATGTAATAACTCAACTTGTTACCACGTTTATGGGTTTTCCTGCTCTACATATGATTGCAACAACACTCTAGTTTTATGTAGCTCGGCTCATATCCAATCTAAACATGAACCTTATTTACTACTGTAATAATTACGAATTGATACCTGGATACCAGTTTTGTAATAAGATGCCCGATTGCGATGACCAAAGTGACGAAATACATTATGGAGTAGGATTTCGATGTTTCGGTATTGACTCAACTTTTCCATGTGTTTTGCCCCAACGCAATTTGTACGATGGATTTGCTCAGTGCAAAGACCAATCAGATCTTTGTATAATCGATTCTTGTTTTCGTTGTTTAGATCAACGTTTCGTGATTTCTTCGAAACAGGTTTGTAATGAAAAATATGATTGTTATGATCTATCTGACAACTTCAAAATAACTAAATTTCACGAAAGGTTTTCAAACCTAAGTTCATATAGATTAGGTTGCCCAATTCAAATTACATCAATTTTAAACAAAAGAAACCAATTAGTTTTATCTAAAAACAATGATTACAACAAACTGCATAAAACAGATGTTTACCAATGTAAATCAAGAAAGAAAAATAAGATTGCGGTTATTTTATGTAATGGTGGACCAGAATGTAATGATCTAAGTCAGTAATTCTTAACGTTCTTACTCTTACTCTAATAAGCAATTATGTATGTGGAGTATAATGTCATAGATGAATTTGAATAAATTTAACATTTCATTCACATTCCTCCCAAATTCCTCCCTTAACAATTTTTTCTCCCTTCAGGTTACAAATTTTTCCTTGGGGAGCCAAGTGGCTCACTTTGAGAAATACTGATCTAAGTGATGAGTGTACAAATAAATGTGATAATTTACCAAATTCACGTGTTGGCGATCGGTATTGTGATGGAATTGTGGACAAGTTTTATTTAATGGACAACATGACGAACTGCTCCGAGGGATTCGATAAATGCATTGCCCGAAACGATTTAAATGCAAATCTGGTAACAAAGTCAGTATCGACATTCATCAAATGTGTGATGGGATACAAGATTGTGACAATAACGAAGATGAAAATAACTGCTCAAATAATCGCATCTTTTCATCTGCTAAAGAAATGATTGCTAATCCTGTGTTACGAACTTGTTTTTGGATTATGGGTTTTGCAGTAACCAGTGGTAATTCGTACGTTATTATAACTACAATCAAATACCTAAAAATAACAAAACTTAACATATCATTAAAATATCAGCAAATTATTGTATAAAATATTTTAATAGCTGATTTTATAATGGGCATATATTTACTTGTGATTGCAGTTTTCAGTAGTGTTTATTCCGGTTATTATGGTCAAGTAGATTATAAATGGCGACCAAGTCTACGTTGTTCAATATTTGGAAGTCTGACAGTTGTTTCAAGTGAAGCGTCGTGAGTAGTTTAGGTTGGGTCATTTAAAGTAAATTGTTCCGGATCTGTGGCGGATTTGTGCCGGATCTGTGATGGATCTTGAGATGGATTTTGAGATAGATGTGTGGTGGATCTTAAAGTGCATCTTGAGGTGGATCTGAGGGGGAATCCAACCCTAGCTCTAATCCTAACCCTCGCTCTAACCGTAACCCTAACCTTAGCTCCCACTACAACCACGAGTTTGATTTCCAGACAGAGCAGCGAAGTTGCGAGTTTGATTCTGACCATGAGCGACATAGTCAGGTTTAAAAATAACTTGTGCTGAGCAATGAAATTGCAAGTTCGATTCTTATCCAGAGCGACGAAGTCGCGTTTAAACATAACTTATGCTAAGCAACGAAATTGCGCGTTTGATTCTTGTACTTATACGAGTATGTCAGTGATCTTGTCAAAGTTGTTGTTCTAAACTTTCAGCTGTCTTTCTATTGCAAGGACACGTTAGTAATCTTTTCAAAGTTGCTATTCTAAACTTTCAGCTGTCTTTCTATTGCAAGGACACGTCAGCAATTAAAAAGTCTCCTAGAGAACAGTTACAAAACATGACGCAATCCATGACGTCATACTATCAGGTGTATATAAATCAGCGTGCTTTGGCTTTGTCATTAAAATATGCTACAAGATTAAATAAGGCTTACAAGTTTTTTCCAAAATCAACAAGAAAACTAACGTTTTAATCTATAGAGTGAAGAAAAGATTGCGTCCGTTCCTAAAAACCATAGCTTTTCTTACAATTTTTTTTTGTTAATGTTTCGTTTACTAACGAACAAAAATCTAATTTATCATAAGAAAAGACACATGCTTTGGTTATTAAATTTTATAGTTACATTAAACTTTAAACTTTAAAGCAGAACGAGAAACTTTTAATAAAGCTTTAGGAAACGCTGAAAAAAACGCTTTGTCACGAGAGATTGCTCTTGATTCGTTAAAGAAACAAACAAAAAATCATTGAGTTATTACATTGTTGCAATAATGATTATCACGCACACCTTTAAGTTAATACGTCTGCTTCTTTTAAAAATCATAATCGTAATTTTAGAATCAAAGCATCGTTTTTTAAAACAAAACTCATGTTTACTGACGCATATGCTGAAAACAAAGTGAATGACACCATGTATTTTTTCATCAGACATGATGCCGAGATGTTTGCTTGATATAAACTAGATGTTGAAAATTGTTTAAAAATCGTATTGTTTCGCTGGTTTTTTAGGTAGCCTATAACGTTTTATCATAAAATTTACGATGCTAATTTTTATCACGAAATTAATTTTAATAGGTCGCAAACTGAAAAAAAGTTGTTGAAAAGCGATATTGCTTTGCAAATTGACTGATTTCTTTTTTTTTTTTTGTTATTTTTCAATCAAGAAAGTTTCAACTTTAAGAAATCCTTGCAATATTTGTAATGCTAACTGTTTTTCTTTTGCAGCAAAACGCAAAATTAGATGTGAAATCACATATTGAACCAATGCAATCTTAAACATAATTCAACTTTGCAAAATAGGTTTTAAAATGATTAAAAGATTTTCTTAACAAACTATTTTTTTATTAAAGTAGTAACCACTATTTTCTCGTTCTCAAAGTCACAAAATTATAAAAGTTTTACGTTTTGCTAAAGAGTGACTTTTTGACTTTTAACAAAATTTTTTCTTGAAAAAAACTGCAATCAAACCGTTTTGAGATTAGAAAAACTTGAAAAATTTGCGTCAATCATTCTGCAACATAAAATGCAAGTTTTCTTTGTATCAACAGGTTAGGCGGTTTAAAAAAATTGTGACAGACGCAATAGTTTTTATGAGACGAGCCTAAATAGACTTGGTCCGTTATTTTTCTGGAGGTAGTTTTCAAAAATAATCTTGGAATAAAAAACGTCTTTACTTTGTTTGGCGAAGAGATTAACTAGTTTAAAAACAGATTAACCGATATAAAGAAAAAGTGCATTATTTTCAAACGACTAATCTATTGCATCGCTTTTAAAAGAAAAATTGAATAAAATGCAAACAAATCTCAAACCAAGCAAAATATTGTTTAAACATTTTTGTTCCTGTTTAACAACACGCTTTATACTGTAAGCAATTTATACTCACAAGCTTCGACGTTTGAAAAATTACAACATTTACGAAATACTTTAAAGACTCAGGTCAAAATTTAAAAAAATTAAATCCATGTTGTTTTTCCACAAAAAGCTGCAGCTGACGCTCTGTTGTTGCTATGCGGATACGCATTGAAACACGTTAAATAACAGCAAAAAAATCTCAAATAAAACACAATTTTGTGGGATTCTGTCGGTTTTTAGTGTTTCAAGAATTTAAAATAATGTAAATTTTTTTATGAAAAAGCTTCAAAATATGAAACTGTAAGTTCACAATAGCAGACTTTTCAAGAGTGTTTAAAGTATGAGCAAAACAAAAATTTTTAATTTTCTTGCAAGCTCTATCCACTGTTGACGTTCTAGAAACGTGTTCACAGTTTTTCGTTTAGATATTTTACAGCTTGTGCTTCCCGATTAAAAGCTGCAGAATGTCAGGCTTTGATTGTCAAATAGATACGATTTAAATCTTTTTCACAGTTGCTTTAAGAACTTGAGCACAAATGCTAGTGTGAAAAATGTGTAAATTTATATTTATCGATCAACTTTCAATGTACTGTATTATATTTTACACGGTCAAAACGTTTTTGAAAAAAGAATCACAACACTTTCAACAATTCTGGCTTCATTAGAAACAGTTTGTTTGAGATGCTTTTCAATGGTTTACTGTTTTGTTGTTTCTCACTCGAAGAACAAAAGCATGTCTTAAGCTCTTGTGCAATTGCCATTGTTTGACGCGGATTGTATCAGACAAGTTTGAGTGCACAACCAACAAGAATAGATGTCTTGTATACAGGTCCAGCAAAATACGTATCATGTGTTCACAAGGCATGCAAACCGCGTTTTTTTCCTTGTTTTTACATTTCATGCGTTTGTCTTTTTTCTTTATGTCCAAAACCAGGTTGAGTAGCTTTTGACAATTGGAGAAGTCGCAATTATTTTTTTTCCATTTGTTGCAAAAGAGCATAACGGATCTTGGTGTCTTCAATGCCTATGCTTTTTGCATATTTCACATGAGGGTCAAGCAGCATCATTGTTTCTAATCTTTGATTTCTTTGCGCGGATGCAACCGTGCTTTGCATTTGATTGGTCAACATGATACGTAGTGGTTTGTTGCAGCGGATCGAATTGGATTTTCTATATTTGGTCGATGTAAACCTGGGTGTTTCTGACATACTTTTTCCACATATTTTACACTTTGTTTCTTTAGAACAAATTCATACAAAGAAAACCACTTTGCATGTTCGTACCACCGGTTGTCACGCCGTTTCCAGTGAAATAATTGTCCTTCACACCAAAAGCAACTGACACGGTTACCAGAACCCATACAATAAAATCATGCATCAACCAAATCATGCAGTATTGGACTTTCCTGATCAAACCAAGAGTTTGGAAAGGTTTGCATACTACCCTCTTTGTCACACATGTCCGGTTTTTGCGGGTTTAAGCGCGAAAAATTTTGGTTTTTAACTCTCGAGGGACAGAATCTTGTGGCATATTTCAATGATGAAGCCAAAGTACGCTGGTTGGTATACACTTCTTTGTATGACGTCATGAATTGCGTCATGTTTTGTAATTGTACTCTCGGAGACTTTTTAATTGCTGACGTGTCCTTGCAATAGAAAGACAGCTTAAACTTTAACAAGATTACTTACGTGTTCTTGCAATAGAAAGACAGCTGAAAGTTTAGGAGGACAGCTGCTCAAACCTTGTTACAGGCAGCTGAAAGATTACTGACGTGTCCTTGCAATAGAAAGACAGCTGAAAGTTTAGAACAACAACTTTGACAAGATTACTGACATATATAAGCACAAGAATCAAACGCGCAATTTCGTTTCTTAGCATAAGTTATGTTTAAACGCGACTTTGTTGCTCTAAGTAAGAATCGAACTGGCAACTTCGTTGCTCAGCACAAGTTATGTTTAAACGCGACTTTATCGCTCATGGTCAGAATCAAACTCGCAACTTCATTGCTTAGCAAAAGTTAAGTTTAAACGCGACTGCGTCGCTTTAGGTGAGAATGAAAACCGCAATTTCGTTGCTTAGCATTATTTATGTTTAAACACGACTTCGTTGCTCTAGGTGAGAATCGAACTCGCAACTTCGTTGCTCAGCACAAGTTATGTTTAAACGCGACTTCGTCGTCTATGGTCAGAATCAAACTTGCAACTTCGTTGCTCAGCATAAGTTATGTTTAAACGTGACTGCGTCGCTCGGGGTAAGAATGGAATTCGCAGATAATCACAATTTCGTTGATCTATCTGGGAATTTAACTCGTGGTTGTAGTGGAGCGAGGTTTAGGATTACGGTTAGAGCTAGGGTTAAGGTTAAAGCTAGAGTTAGGATTCCCCGCCAGATCCACCTCAAGATGTGTCACAGATTCATCTCAAAATCCACCTCAAGATCCAACACAGATCCGCCACAGATCTGGCACAATTCACTTCAAATGATCCAACCTAAACTATTGTACTGTCGTGTTTGTTGATGGTTTTGTGAACAGTATCTCACTTATACTCAATGTGCAGACCGTTTTCATTTTTAACAACTTCTACGTTTTGCTATAAAGTAAGCATTACTTTCGTATGATTGTTATCGTTTACTCTGGCGTTTTTACCAGTTCTTCACCAAACATCTTGTTACTTTGTTCAAAATGTACGATTTGTCAATCGTTTCACAAACACACAAATAAGCCCATGGAATAAAATCGATATTACCAAGTTTGCTTGTCGTTTAGCAAATCTTGAGCATAAAACAATTATATAACAGGATAAAGATTGGGATTCAACTAGGGCATTTCTCTCCGACAACTTTCCTGAATACAGTCCCGGAGAGGAGTTTGGTTATTACAATCAAACAAGTGTATTCATGCCAAGATTTTATGTTGCATATGGCGGTGATGCATGGGAATATAGTATTGCTATCATTACAGTTAACTTTGTTTCATTTTTGTTTATTGCAGTTGGTTATGTGCTGACTTATGTACGTTCATCCAAATCACAATTAGAAAACAGAAACAGAAAACAAAACCAAACAAAAAAATATGCAAAAACGTATTTCTAGAATCATTATTACCGATTTGTTGTGTAGGATTCCTATTTGCATTATGGCATACGTCAAACTCAGTGGTTATTATGTTGATAATATTGCTTATATTGTTAGTGCTGGATTGTTACTTCCTATCAACAGCGAAAGTAATCTATCGTTGTACTCGTCAGGTCTCAATAAATTGACAAAATTTATCAAAGAATAAGCAAAAATTAAAGCCCCGCATCATAGGCTTTCAGTATGAAAATTGTGGAACAATCCAAATTTTGTTTCAGTCAGGTTCGTGAACAAGTAATAGTTTATTTTAAACTCTGTAACATGAATAAACTTTTTTGATTGATGTTTCAATTTGATTTGTTGGAAATGACGTAAATATCGATGTTTGTTTAATGGTCAGCCTAATTTTTGCGCTCTTGTAAATATGTTACAGCGCTTTGCAACGACCTCTGCAATTTCAGGAGACCACCAAGCTTTAGCAGGGCGGTTGATGTTTCCGAAAGAAATAGCAAAAGTGGCAGTATCATTGAGGAGTTTGGTAAAGGTTTGAGTGGCTTTTGAAAGAGAGATTGTAGTAAAGCTTGAAGGAGGTGGGCAGTGGGTGTCGATATAAGGAAAGGATTTGTCCCAGCGGGCTTTGTTATAGTTAAATAAGTGAAAACTAGAGGTTGAATTAGTTATAGCGGAGGTAGGAATAGTAATAGAAATAGGACTATAATCGGAGTCAAGATCTGAAAAAATCTGCCATGTACATTTAGAAGCAATGGGGCAGGAACAAAAGAGAGATCAGAAGAGCGGTTTCCAGTGCAGCGGTGCAGTAAGGTGGGATGGTCAGGCTTGTTGCGGGGTAATAGATCAGAGAGTAGTCAATCAAAAAAATCTGTGGCTAATTGGTTCAAAGGGATGTGAAAAGTTCCAGGATGAGTGACAGCAGCTAAAATTGCCAAAAATAAAGATTGTAGGAAATGAGGGTAAGAGGAAGGGTGAGAAAGATTTAGGACGGAAATTAGAAGAGCGGATAGGTGGGATATAGAGTTTGAAAAGGATGAATAGGAAAGGAACCCTTTTATTTTTACTGTGATAGCTAAATAATCGGAGCAGGAATCAAGCGAATAAGGGTATTGTGTAGAGAGAGGGGAGTAGTTAGACTGTTTTTGTCAAGTATAAGGACATTACCTCCTAGGTTTCCAGTACAGTTGGTGGTTTCTCTTCTGGTCACAGAGCGGTCTTTTCTAAGGGTTTTATAACCTGGGATATGGAAAGTGGAGTCAGAAGAGAGGAGTGACTTCAGCTCAAAGATGAGATTGTACTGATTTATCAAAAGAAACTGAATGAGTTCAGTACGACGAGATCAAGTTTCATTGGCATTTCATTATAGAGTTCGTAAGCAGTTTTGGGGAATAGGAGAATGATGAAAAGTAGATGTGTAAGAAGAGACGTGGAGGGTTGGAGTTGAGGAGGAGGCAAAGATGAAGGTGATGGTGACTAATTAGAAGTTATTTGAGGGCACTTAGGGAGATTGGAGGAGTTATTAAAGGTAGAGGAAATTTTCGGAGTGTTTTTTTAAAGATGAGGATTGGAAGACAGTTTAAGAAGGAGATGAACACTTTGGACAATTCCAGAAGTGCCTGGAGCAACGTTCCAGAATTCATTAAGAGAAAGACCAGAGCAGGAAAGGTGCACCCAGAGAGAACAGCTGGCACGTTCTACCAATTTTTTTTCCCATATAACCCGACGGGTGCAGATAGAGCAGAAATCTATAGGGCTAGGGTTAGGGTGAATGTCGACAGTTATGAAAAGGAGTATGAGAATGAGCAGCAGCAAAAAAATAAATATACATGTATAGAAAAAAAGATATTTTGAAGTGGAAAAGTGTTTAGTAGGAATAGAGGGTTTTGTTAAGAGTGGTAGTTTGGTAAACGGAGAAGAAGGGGTTGGTCAATTAGGATTAAGATCGCTGTCCATCTGCGACCGCTCAGTGGACAACAGAGACAAAAAATGCAGAAAAATGTCCTACAAGGAGTTTCCAGAGGATAAAACTCTCGGGTAATTGACAAGTCATTTTGGCCCTCCTACAGTGCAAGGAAGAAGGATGGACCACCACGATGAAATAGCTTGTTATTGGTGTACAGTGGGAGAAATCGAAACGAAAGATGAATTTAGAACTCAAAAAAATTAAATTTGAAAAAAGAAATGTGCAGCTTAAATTGGAGAGGCTAAAACTTGCACGGGAGTCAGATTGCTCTGGTGGAAAATGACGGGAAGTGGTCCAAGCAGGGGGTGCACGTGTTATTCTTAAGGAGCAAGTTACCCTGATTTCCCCAATTTTATAGACGGAAGTAATAATTTAGGTAGCTATCACCAACGATTTAAAAGGTATGCTATTGTGGCAAGTTGGACTCATGTTAATTAGGCAACTCAGTTGAGTGCGTTATTTGGTAAAAAGACTTTAGATGTACATTCCACGCTCTCGCAAGAGCACGCTTTAGAATACACGTTTTAGAATACACGCTTTAGAAGACTTTAGATGTACATTCCACGCTCTCGCAAGAGCACGCTTTAGAATACACGCTTTAGAAGACGTCTAAAAGGATGCGCTGTTCCAGCGGTACAATTACACAAAACAAAAATACCCCAAGATTTTAGAGAGGCTAGGCCAGAGAGCTCTGAAAGCCCTGACCAGTTTATTGTTTTCTCAAAAATTGTTTTACGCTGTGAGTAAAGTTATCTAAAGTCGAGAGCAATTTAAAAGTGTAGTTGATTTGATGGTGAAACAGTAGTTGATTAACTTTTACGTACGTGTCTGTTTATCTCATATAGAGGAAACCTTAGAATCTCAAAGAGCTAGCGACAATAGCAGTATTTGACCGCTATTGCCGCTATTGTACGACAATAGCGGTCAAATACCGCTGTTGTCGCACTGACAACAGTATTTGACCGCCTACAACAAGAAACTATTAAGTGGAGAATTGAATTCGAAAAAAATTGCTTGTGCTCCAAAACCGGAGATGAAAAACATGGATGTTTTTTTTGTAACAGGAGGTATAAGCGCTACAACTGTATGAAGTCACGACACAGGGCAAGTGAGTGCTTTTTTGCGTGTGCAAGATAAAGGTAAAAAAAGTATTGCTACCGGTGCGGCGGGACTAGTCATACTTTTATGCAATGCGAGGAAAAAAGTTGTTTATCACATGGTGGGCCTAGTTCAAAAAGAAGGCTTACAAAGTCGAATGCGCGATGCTTGTCAAAATATTTAGATTTGTTACCATGGAAATTGATAAACTGAAAAAAGAAAAATGTAAAAATACAAGGAAAATAAGAAAAACACTGATCAGAACCCAGAAGATTATTTAGAATTGAAACACGGCAAGAAAATTTAAGTTATGAATGATGTATGTTTGAAAGATAGTTTAGATAATCAGATTCCTACTTTAAATGTATTAGTTGAAAATGATCCAGCTGTAATTTTAAGAGACCAGGTTGTTCAGGAGTACTAGGGATTTGCGCCCAGTCATAAAAATCGTGGATAAATTTAGAAAATATCCTTGTAAAATTGTAAAATTTCCTAAAATTTCTCTCTTTCTCTTTTCATATCCTTGTAAAATATCCTTGTAAAATTTCCTCGATACAATCCTTGTAAAATTAGCTTAACTCGTTGATAAAACTAGGATTTTCCGATGATTTTTTCTCCATATACAGTATGTCTCGAAATGTTGCAGGCCATGAATGAATACAAGAATAAAACTACGGTTATTTAAAGGTTAAAACGCGGATATATTCTTGTACAATAAACTTGGCCATTAATAAATCCCTGTTTATGTAATTAATAAAACGTGGATACCAGTATATATTTTTTCAGGATTGAGTTGGCCGATGATAAAGTTATTCTTAAATCTATGATACAACCAGGATGTATTCTTGTATACTTGAGGTGGTCTTTAATAAATCCTTGTCTATGCAAGGAATAAGATATGGATATATTCTTGCAAGATTAAGTTGGTCGTTCATGAAATCATTTTATAATCAATAATAGAACAAGGTTATACAATATTCTTGTACCCTAAAGTAGACCATCAATAAATTCTTGTTTATACAGCTAAAGGATAAAGTATGAATGTATTCTTGCTCAATGAATTTACGCATGACCAAATATAGAGTGTCCCAGAAGTCGCGCAACATGCAGGTTTTTATAATGATAGATATACTGTAAACATCAATTTTATTGATATACAGTATATTTATATTGATTTCATTGCCGATGATGTTTATGTTTCATATTTTATAGTATAACGAAAAGTCGAGTTTTAATTATTGTTTTTATCTTTGAATAAAGATTTCTAATTTTACTAGAAAAACATGAACAAAGATTTTATTACGTGTTTAAACCGATCGCTAAGTCAAGTGATTTACGGATCTTTCTTAAGTGCGGATAGAGATGGCTTTACCAAGACGAGACCCGATGCAAGCAAAATAGGGTTTCCGTTTTTTTGTGTTTCAAATTTTTTGGTCCCAAAAATATAATCTTTAAAAAAAAGTCATCACTATAGGGTAGCCACTTTCTTCTGTTCCAAAATAAAGTGATCTTAAAAAAGTCATCACTTTAGAGAGGACCACCGTCATGGCCCTAACATGATAAAATGGAACAATATTTTGCTTAGGGGGGCACTTTTGACGTTTTTTAGGAAGGAGTCAGTGCGGCTGCTCTGTTCGCTTCCTACTAAAACCACTGAGGTCGGAAAAGAAAGTGGATTTAGCTTTGTTTAGTTTGAGCACTGTCCGTTAGTTTTTGATTTTTACGGAAAATAACCTGGTCCAAATTCAACTTTTACTCTCGTCATACTGTTGCGTACCTTGCTTGGTTGTCTTAGCAAGCACTTTCAAACTTGAATTATATTTTTATAAACTGTAAAAATACAAAACTTTCAGCCGGACAGTTACAACCTCAATATATGCGCAATCACATCAGGTGAAAGTATATCGTTTGCTCTAAGTTTCAATGCCAACGACGTCCTACGATTGAAGTAAAATAGACCAGGGGCGTTCAACCTGTGGCCTATCTGAAGCTTTTGGGTGACCCGTACTGTATTTTCAGAAATGACTGAGTAGGAACAAATATCAAGAAATCAAAGACAGATTTAAAATAAAGACCTATTTTAGAAATTTACGTTTTTGGGACGAAAATCGGAAATTCAAAGAAACTACAACTAAGGGCTCGTTTTCACTACGAGCGTGGAATGGAATGTTCCTTGTCTGTTTTATTAATTTTTTTTTTCTTTTTACGCTTAAGCGCCAAGCGAAGCAAATAAATTAATAAAAGAAACAATGAATGTTTTATTCCACGCTCGTAGTGGAAACGGGCCCTAAGTGTTCCGTATGGTAAAATGATAAGTCTAGGTGTTCGTAAATAAAAAGTTTTAAAACTGAACAGGACTGCTACTTACTTAAATTCCGTTTTAATTGTTTCAAAATTTTCTTTACGACCAAAGAAAAAGTTCTTTTTTCATTAAAATTTGGCCTCTGTGTTTTATTATTGGCCCAGGAATATTTTTTACCAGTCAAAATGGCCCCTGACTCAAAAAGGTTGGACGGCCCTGAAGTAGACGATATAAAGGCACGAATAAAAAAACCCAAAAACACTATTTGTCCCCATTAAATAGAAAATCAATAAAGTTTTTCTCGTCCGATTATACCTGATAACAAACGAAACAACGACGAGTCCTGAAATGACTGTTTTTCTTTTTCGCCCACCCGTCCACAAATATTCCGAAGCCAACTTTTTTTTCATAAAAACCCTGATAAACGATCTGGCGCTGCATCTCAGATCTTTATCATTGATTTTTTTTGCAATAGATGGAATATTCTATACATAAACAATTCTTTATGTTAATTTTCAGATGAAACTAAAAAATGCACTGGGTGCCAGAAACTTAATTTTTTCAGACTTAAAAATAGCTAAAATTACTGACTCATTGTTTTACAAAAATTAATGTAATTTACCGAACTCCAGAAGACCAAAAAATTCCGTATATCTAAGTATTGCACCGCCAATAATTAATCAGTTTCAGTAAATGAATTAAAAAACTTGTTTTTGATCAAATAATTGAATATAATAAGAAATATGCCTATATTAAATAACTACTACTTTTTAACGCTTGACCAAGAACTAACCTGAACTGCCTCGAGAAGATCATCGAGATCTTCTTCCGTTTCCATCGGGTAAAATGCTAAAGATTTTTTTCTCTTCCCGATTCTGCTCCCGGCAAGTTGGGTATCTTTTCAAGAACTGCTTTTAAATTATGTATTTTATTCTGCAAGTTTTGAAAAAGTCTTTTTTGCTCTTGAAGCAACGTATATTGCTGTCCTTGACCCCAGTCAATTGCTTCGACACTGCTTTTTAACCCCATAAAATGTACAACATTTGCGTTGTTATCCAAAAGGCTGTTCTTTTGAAGTTTTTTTGGTTCAAAAACCAGAAAACGAGCACGTCTAAAAAAAAGATTAATTTTTAATGGCAATTGAAGATCAGCAATTAAAATTTTGAGTAATTTTTTAAGAAGATGCTATAGATTAGCTGTTTGTTTGCGGCAGATAAAAATTAGGCATAGCTGCCGAATTCAAAACTTTTCCTGGTGTGCGAAATCTGCAAACTCAAAAATTTGACATCATTACAGCAAATACAGTGCAATACAAAAACTGTGATGTCACAATCACTCATTTGTCACTTACAAATTCGGGACGTCATATTCATCATGTCATTTCATACAGTATTCATAGGCATACCATATGTCCGAATGGGCAAACCGGGACGCTTGTTAATGGAAAAAAATTTGGTCTCTAAAAAGTAGTATCCTCTAAAAAAAAGGTCTTTACTTTGAATCAATCTCAAATTTTTTGATTTTCGCCCCAAAAATTTAGTGTTTTTTAAGAAAAAATTTTAATTTTGAATCAATCTTAGATTTCTTGATTTTTGCCCCAAAACTGAAGTGTTCTCTAAAAAGGTCTTCACTCTGAAACTGTCGCAAATTTCATAATTTTTGTCCTAAAAATCAGCGTTCTCTAAGAAAAAGGAGGTCTTCACTTTAAATCTGTCTTAGATTTCTGGAAAACCGGCCGAAATTCGGGATTGTTCCGCCAAAATCGGGATGATGGTAAGCTTAAGTATTCATCCCTACATACCAGAGGATGACAATGACGTTATTAACCAGTAATTCTCAATCTTTTTATGATTGCGACACGTACAATACAAAAGTTTCCTTGTCTTTAATTAATTTTATAATTGCACATCACTTGATGAAGTGGCGCGAATTTCTTTTTTACTTGTTTTAGTCTTTACCTATCCTCAAGCGCAAAAAATCTGTGTCACCTAAATTTTGATTGCAAATATTTCAAAAACCCTTCCTCGAAAAAGAAGTAGTTTACACATTCTTGACAAAAGTTTTTGCATTAAAGAATAATTATTTGCTACACACTTTCAAATCTTTCGCGGCACATAGGTTGATAAACATTCTGCTAAGTTATTGCAATCGTTATGAGCGATTACACAATTTTGTTTCGGAAATGCCAAATTATTTGCTTCTCATATAGTTTGTATATACTTTTGTATTGTAGTGATATAATTTAAATTTAGACCTGCTTACGACGACTGCGTAATACCAGAAAAAATATCTGTAAAATCTTTTCATTACAAAAAAAAGTTTTTTTTCTTAAACTCGTAAGTCATAAAAAAATGCCACAAAAATGTATAGTCAATGATGGCTGCTTTAAATTTTGCGATTAAGATTGCTTTGATCAAGAAGGTAACATCAAAATTATTTACTTTTTGTGTAAGGCAGATTCAAGTTCAGGAAAAACAAACTCGTCACCGGTGCTATTTTCATCACTTCCACAACTGCTTTCCCCGGCAGATGTCGAAGAAAAACCATATTTATAAGTCTTTTTTATGGAGCGCTCATAAGTTTTTGTTATTTAAAGTTATATTTTGTGGCACAAAATTTTAAAATAGCCTGAAATGTCGCTATAGATGTGGCCATCTATATAGACAAAACTCTTTTATAAAGAGAGGGTAGCCTTGAAAAAGGCTGTTTAAGAAAACTTGAACGTTTTCGTGTAGCTCTCATCAGGAGAAATTGCTACAATGAGTAAAGAACTGAAATGTCGAAATTATATTGCTTAAGATTGTCGTTTCGCCGAGTAAGAAATTATACTGAAGCACAGTTGATTAGAAGCATCAGCCACCAAGCGGTCGAAAAGTGAAAAATTTTTTGCGTTTCGTCGAATTAGAAATGGAACAATTTTTTATTGGACCGAATTTGGATGTTTGACTTGGCAAAATTATAATTGTAATTTGAAATCTGAAAAAGAATAGAATAAAACCAATATAATTGTGTTGATAATTTAAGCCTATAAACGAACTCTTTTTGACGGCACAATGCAGGTTTGCTTGAGGTTATGTGGATGGATTCTAACACAGCAAGATGAAATTCAGATCTGGCTTTGAATAGAATTGAAAATTGATTATCATTGTAGTGAAGGGCGCAATTTGGATGTTACAGAAGATGAGTGCCAATAGCCGAATCACAATTAGGTGTGGAGGAGTTTATTTTACTTTTTCGCGTTGGCTGAATTCTTTCTTGATTGGTTTTGTTGCAGATAGTTTTCGGGACATGTTGGCGGATTCTGTCCTGCAGACGTTGAGAAGTTCTGCCCACGTACCGGCATTCGCAGCGGCACACGTATTGGTATACGACCATGCTTAGTTGAGAAGCAGGCAGAACGTCTTTGTGAATTGCAGGAAGAATTCGTCTGGTGGTGAAAATAACTCGCGGTTGAACTGTTGAAAAACAATTTAAAATGCTACTCTTAATTTTCTTTTCAAATATAACAGAAGTTTCACCGATCCACGGTAACTTCAAGTAAACGGGGCATCGTTGAGAACCTTCTATCGGATGTTTTTGAAATTACACGATTTTCTTTGAAATTCTTGCATTGATCACGATTCTGGGTAACCATTTTTAAGAAATAAAGATTTAATAGTGTCCAGTTCTTGTTGGAGGGAAGATTTTGAACAGATTTTCAATGCATGGTGTGTTAAAGTTGCGATCAATTTAAAGTTAATAAATCAACAAACAGCTTTTGTTCTTTTGCTTTTTTGTATCTTACTCGCTTTGCACAGAATTTTGCGAAAATATTCTTTACATTTAGCTCTACCCCGTTGTTGAAGGATTGGCGTCCTCAGTACCTTTAGGAGGCCAAGAACATTTTCTTGGGCCTTTCATCCAATATTTATTAACGATATCGTTAAGCAATTCAACACATAAAAACTTCTTCATTTTAACACAAATTAACTGAAAAAGATAATGATTAAAAATTAGTTCAGCAAAACAAGCACATTCTGAAATAAACGTAAATAAAAAAAATTAAAAGGAATGGCACAAACATATTGTAACGAATTTAGTTTTAAAGGGAAATAATACACGTTTACAAATGTCTCGAATAAATTCCACAATTTCAAATTTTTTTGAAAGATTTTTAACAGCGAATATTCCTACTTTAGAGGAAAAAATTGGTTGAGAAAAGAAATCTTGTGTTTCTTTAAACTTCTTTGCAACAAAACACTTTTTTTCATCGCACTTTACGATTTGGAAAACTTTAGCAACATATTCAAGTCTACTTGAAAACTAATATTAATCACAGATTCATTAAAAAACTTTGCTTTAAAAAAATAACAAAGTTCAACATCTTCAAATTTAATTAAACTAGTTTGCTTTTTTGCAATTTTGAAAAACTGACCAGGAGTAATACCATTTTTTGTTTTGAAATTTGAACACTACTGGCGTTGCTGTGAAACACGCGAAACGAAAATTGTTGTGGTGGTTCGTAACCACCTAGAATGTAACTTTTTAAAATACCAAGATATCTTTCAAATTTTAAGCAGCTCACATAATCCAAGGGACCAAATCTTATAAAATTATCTGTTAATGAATAATGCTATCTACATTATATGTTACAAACCTTTTTCCATACAAAAATTTGGGACTCATGGCAGAAATCTATGAGTAACTTATGACAAATTGTCATATCATTGTCGTTAGTGCTTTGCGACAACAAAATTCGCATTGCAATAGAAAATTTTAAAAAAGAACTATATTTTTCTTCGCTTAAAATGTCTTTTTCTTTTAAAAATAACAACGCTAGCGTATAATAAAACAGTCTTAGTGCGGAAGCCTTCCAATATGGTAATTTCGCTAGTTATCGCAATTTCTTGTTAAATTCATTAGGCAAATATGTTCAAAAAGTCGTTATTGAAGTGTTGAGGTTGGAAACAGCGAAAGAAGACAATTTTGCTTGGTTTTGCCTGACAAAATATAAATAAAATCAGTAATTAACAAAGTTAATCAGTAATTAAATTTCAGTAAAAAATATTTTTTGACAGTGTGGCAAAATAAAACTTTTACGCAAAATTTGAGAGCTAAAAGTTCTCTCACAAAAGTCAAAAGATGACAAAAATTTTTATTTCAAATTTAAGAATTAATTATCTTTTGGATTTTAGATTTTATGTGGAGTAGGGTAATTACCTCAAAAATAATCTTCACTAAAAAGTAAAGGACAAAGATCAGCTTTAATCTTTTTCCTTGCAGTTCTTGAATAAGCAATAAATTATTTACGCTGGCTATGGTATCTCATTTTTTCACGCCTTTCCACCACATTAACAATCTCTTTATGACTTCAAGGCAGCAAAGATCCATATAATTTAAAGGAAAGTCTTCTATCATGTTAACATTTGTAGCTGTCAAAATTAAAACACCATTAAGGTATTGTCGATCTGATTGTACAGATAATTGAAAATCTTGGTTGGTTCTTTTCTTACAATTCGTTTGAGTAAAACATACATCTCTTGAAAAAGAATTGTACTCTCTTGCAACAACACATTTTTCGCATGCATTTTTTGCACAATGCTGTTTAATTCTCTTTAAAAAACTTCGGGCTGAGGCGTCGTAAACATAAATTTCATAACTAACAAGAGTAAAACATAATGCTAAAAATTGTTTTGTGATTTAAGGATAGAAAGATTATACAAAAATTTTTGCAAGAAAACGTCTGAGGGGGTATTACTCGGTTAGTTGATTTTTCTGAATAATAAATTCCGGAACATATTGGCTGCATTTCTATTTTTTATATACTAACAAGAATTGGGTATATTTCATAGTCACGAGAATGTTTAAACAATAGTGACCTATCACTATTTATTTTGAGGTAGTATTCAACTGCAGTACTGCTTATTAAATTTCTATAAAAATTGCACAAAGCATCTTTTAGACATTTTGCCCAATTTGAAAAATGAGCAAGCTGCAAAACGATTTGGATAATACCTTGTGAAATCTATGCAATTGCTTAAGTAAATTCGAGATAAATGACTTCGGAAAATTAGCTCGAGATGAAGCTCAAGTCTTTATTATGTTTGTAATTGAGTACGAATTTTCAGTTTCTATTATATCTAATGAAGTTCCTTCCTTGACAAATTCACTGTTAATATGTTGTGATGCATTAATTGGTGCCCCTGCTAGGTCACTGTCACGAGGCCTTGCTTTATTTTCTAGTTCACTGTCAACAGTAATATTTGCGGTGATTTTTTTCTTGCACCATATCTATTGAATCATAACTATTTAGCAATACTATATTGTTTAAAATAGAAGACATATCACGTACGGGGCGTTTCATTTTCTATAGTAGTGTCATCATAACCGGAAGCTAAATATTTTATTATGTCATTTCGCAACGCTTTTTGACGAGACCATTGGTGTTGCTATAAAAGAGCATTATAGTCTTTGTATTAAGCTCTTAATTTTTAATTTAGGCATACAAACACTTAATCTACAACACAAACTTGCAACTGCTCCTAAAATGGACACTTGAATTAGATCAGTGCTCCACAACGTTTTTCACTCACGGAAACTTCCAAAATTTTTCGGCACACCTCAACCAAATTTGTTAAGAATCTAATCGATTTTAACACGAAATAAGCCATGACGTTCTTAATGAGTTCGACAATGTAACTTAAATTTGAGTCAAAGAATTGTTTTCTATTTTAAAAGTTCGACAATGTAACTTAAATTTGAGTCGAAGAATTGTTTTCTATTTTAAAAGTTCGACAATGTAACTTAAATTTGAGTCAAAGAATTGTTTTCTATTTTAAAAAAGATATGTATAAATACTCGTACCGTGGCACACCGGTTGTGGAGCTTTTTCGTCTGTGTTTAGAGTTACCTCATGATGAGCCGTAAAGGCGAAACAGACTGTTGAGGTTGAGCTTTTTTTATTAAAATTTTCTGCGTGGTTTTTGTAATTTAATTTGCTGCCTTAAACATTCATTGAGCTCTTTACTGTCATTCTTATTATATATATACAGTACATAATACAAAATTTATTCAATCACTGATTAAAAACCACAACAGTTTTTTCATCCTATAGATTCATCAGGTTGTTATTCGAAAATGAAAAATATATTTGTGATAAAAAAAATACGTAGTTAAATTAATCAAGCAAATACTGTAATACAATTCCTGTGACGTCAATGCAATATAAACAATGCAATGCAATTCCTGTGACGTTGTCCTGTTGTGATTTTTAAACAGTAATTGAATTAATTTTTGTATTAAATTGCTCTGATATTTTCATTGAGCATTCTGCAAGAAGGATTGATTCACTCCTGAAATATATACAGTATATATATATATATATTTACATAGGAGAATGTACCTTATAATGGAATAATAAAACTGAATTTTTAAAAAATCTATATGATTATATTTGAATATAAGAAAATGTATGTATGCCAGTGGCGTGCGGTCAGGACATGCAAGTTATGCGTTGCATGACCAAATTTTCATGGATTGCATGACAAACTTTTGCTCATTGAGGAAGATATTGTTGAATTCAATTAAAAATATTTCTTGTTTGTGAAGAAATATGAGGCCGATCCGAGACGAAGATCTTTTTTTTTTTAGAGATGACTGCATTTTTAGGACAAAAAGTGCATTACCGGAGAACGATTTCAGGTGATGACCTTTTTTTTTAGAGATCACCTTAAATTTAGGACAAAAATTGGTCTTGAACACCATGATATAAGGACTAAAAATTAGAATCTCACACAGAATTTTTTTCCTACCGGTAAAATATTGCATGTGTTACTTATTGATTACCCATAAAATACCCGATTGCATGACCCAATTTAGGCATACCAATTGCATGACCAGTCTCAGAGGTCATCGAACGCCACTGATGTATACATATATAAATTATAAAGCTGCGGTGCTATTGACACCGATATAGATAGATAAATCAATCAAAAGGAACCTAGCATTTGTACCGGTCAAACAAGGTTCATGCATTATTTCAACACAGACAGCGCTATTTACGGTGCGATAATAAAAATAATAAGCCGTTGGTCTCAAACAATACAATGTTTTACATTTGAAACACTTTATGTCGTGCAATTTTATTTGAAAACTTTTAAGTAGCTTTTCCTCACATTAAGAGTAATTTCACTTAAAATTTTTTGATTTTGACTGAAAAATAACAGATTATAAAACCTGTACCTGATAAAATATATTACACAATCATGTCAAAACTTTTCACGCCCCCTCTTCTTCACTATAATTAACCTGTTATAAAAGTTTAATAAAAATTATAAATTGAATTTTTGGTTAGTTATTAAGTTGTCTAAAGAAAAGCTGGCTTGTCCAAAAACTTGAAGGGATTCGATTGCTTTCTCCGTTGTCGCAGTGCTCAACTTCTTGGATAAAATCAGTAAAATCCCTCAAGTTCAACAATTAACTTTATATTCAAAAATGTGTATCTGATGCCTAGCAAGAAAACTATTGTTGTGGACTAAGATGGAGACTGAATTTATTTTTTATCTGCTGTTAAATTGGAACACAGCAAACTTATTCAGCAAAACATGTCAACTTTTTTGTCACACTTCATTCATAATTTTAATCGTAACGATACAATTTATCCCCGTTAATCGTAATTCGTAGTGTTATTATAAGAGAATAAATGCGGCTCTTTGAGCGCTGTTTGCGATATACGTCCAATTTGTTCTATTGCTCGATACATGTATCTTTTTTTTCTCTTTCGCTCGACAGTATGACGTAATATGTTTTGTTCAAGCTTTGCTATCTCGAACGTAGTAGAATATTCGCGTAACGATCTCTCCAGGGAGTTCTGGCTAAGTATCGAATTTACGAGAAAGTTTACGTCACGTGATTTTGTTTTCTATATAAAGCCGCTGCGTAGCGAGAATTTATTATTATTGTTGTGAGGTAATTTGAAGCGACTTGAGTGGCGGCTCGAGCGAAGGTGATTTTGTTTGGCCACAGGAGGTGGACCGTTAGATTTTGTGTCGGTGGAAAATTGTTGAATTTATTTTGTGCCAGTGGTTGGCAGTTTTGTTCTACAGAGGTAGAATTATTTGTGTTGATTGAATCAAGTTATAGTGTTGATTTCGCTTTGCAGTTTGGCAAAGCGTGGAATAGAAGTTTGGTCGGACGTGGTTTTTGTAATACATTCGTTCTTATTAGAGACAGTGGTCTTTGTTTGTTGTGAAGAAAAGTCTTCAACGAAACCAATCCGAGCTTTCGTTAAACCAATTGTATAAACCGTCAGGCTCATAGCAAGACTACTTCTTGAGCCGGAATAAAATAAAATTTAGACACAGCTTTGTTTCGGCGCAGGTATTCGGGTTACCTAGCTCAACTGGTCCTTTGGGATTCCCGAACAAAGTTTGTGACATTCTTTATTTATCGAAATTATGGGCACTGATCACAATAAAATTGTCGCCCCTTTTTATAATAAACTTGAATTGGCCCACGTGGTTTAAACGACAAACTTTCAGAAAAAATCATTTAATCAAAATCATCGTGCGTTCGTATATTTCTCCGGGCATCATCACAGTTCCACGTTTAAAAATTTTAGTTAACTTTGTATTAATTGCCGCCTATCATTGACAAAACGGCATTTTACAATTTTAAAAAATGCTCCACAATGATGTCACCGTAGGGTGCAGATCAGTACAGCGGACTAAACAAATTGATCAATCATTTAAACGTAAAAACTTTAAATTTTGAAAAGATTCTCGCGATTATTTAGTTTTACAATTTCCTCAAGACGGTAAATACTTATTAAATTTCAAATTTTACGATCTTCGCATGAAACGTGATTTGTATTACTAAACACAAGCAAACCGTCAGCCCTTGAAACACCCTCTTTTTTTCGTGATTACATAATATGTAAACACAATCAGAGAACAACACAATAAGTGCAAGTATCAATCTCTGTTCCACAAAACTGGCCATTGCCTGTTTTCAGTGGAATTTCTTTAACTATTTAGCTTTTATTATTCTAAGAGTAATAGAATTTTCGTTATCAACAAACGTTTTCGGCTGTGTAATGACATGTTGCGCGCAATTGTGCTGTCATGACAAAACCGCGGCTAGCGTTAAGCTCAAAGAAACAGTTTTTAATTCTAAACCAATTTTAATTCATTGCTGTAAATCCGTATCATGCACTGGCGAGCAATTTACAACATAGTGCAGTGGCGGCTTGTACAGATTTGCAGTACCTCAAATAATTGTTCAGCGGTTGTAAATATTATCAGCAACTTAAAACGTTATAATTATCAATTTTTTTTGCCGTTGTTGATAATATCTGATAACATTTACAACTGCTGCTCTGATATTTAGGTTACTGCAGCTCTGCAGTTCCAAAAAAGTAATTTAATTACCATCAACTTAAATTTCAACTGTGACGTGTAATTTTCCACTTATCGTAACTTTGTTCAAAACTTATGACACTGACATTCTTTTTTTACGATAAAAATTATTTTAAAATAATTTCTTAGAAAAACTGTCTTTTCTTCGCATTGTTGAAATAATTTTATGTCTTTAAATTATGATTTTAATTCTTTTTTACAAACCTGATTGAAAGTGTATTAAACTTAACCAAAAAAAGGTCATTTTGAAGTTCAGATATAGTTTTTTGTTAAAGGTAAAGTAAATTTATTTTGTTTGGAAAAGCGCTGTTTTTTAACTTCATAAGTTGTATTAAAGTTAGACGTTAGATCGTCGGAATTACTGCGAGATAATCAACTACACCTATTGAAAAGAAAATATCAATTTCTTTAAAAAGATTTTTTTTGAGATTTTTAATGACTTGATTTTTTGATGTTTGCATAAAGCTTTAAATCAAGGTTACCATCAGAACTGACCAAAAAATAAGCACGTTTAACGAAATAAAACAAGTCTGAAAAGTATAATTGTTTTGCCTTTATTTGGATAGTAAAGACGTATTTATTCGTCTTTGCTTTAATTCGAATAGATTTATGGGTCCAATAAAAAGCAACTGGAATTTCAAAGATGACGTTAAGTTTTCAAAAAACTTGCTTAATACAAGGTTTTCTTTATGTCCGGAAAAAAGAAAATCTTGTAATAAGCAGGTTTTTTTGAAATTTTATTGAAAACTAAAGCAAAATTCGTAAGAAACAAGCAAAAATAAGCAATTAACTTCAAAATAGTTTGTTTCTTAGAAATAAGCATATTAAAATTCTTTAAGTCAATGTTCATAAAAACATGTATCAAATAGTGACCATATAGAGGGCTATTTCTAAAACTATTCTTAAAGCGGTTTAAGTTGATATCGACTAGTTATTCTTACTCAGTGTGTTCCTCGGCGGATTATTATTTTTATCTTACTTTTTATTTAATGCACTTGTTTCTGCTGTCAGCGATATTAACAAAATTGTGTTTGTTGCATGTTTTTTTTATCAAATGGCTTTTATAATGTGTTTATTTGTTTTTATCGTTAATTGAAACATTAAATGTCTAAAGAATTTGGTAGCTCACGTGTTTTATCTGGGGAACACGAACCCAAATGTCTTTTTGAGTGCCTAAGGTTGCCGACACCTCGTTTTTTTTGCTATTCGATTTGCCCTCCTGTAGCCATCTTTTACAACTAAAGCGGTTATTATAAAAAGTTGAAGCATTAGATATATTAACAAGATAATGTTATTAAAAATTAGACCAAAAAGATTGCAAAAACGCGTGGTGGCGCTGCAGCCATAAAACCCATAGGTACGAGTTGCCCCTGTTTCTTTTTTATTCTTTTGCACATTTGTGTCTGTTATACTTTATGTGCATTACTTTGAATAGTAGTCTATAAGTGTACTACTTTAAATTGTAGTTTATGTGTATTACTTTTAATTGTAGTCTACCTGTGTATATACTGTAGTATATAGTGTTTTGCATGTACTATCACTACAAATAAGCTTTTATCTATCACATTATATATGGGTTTTCCCGAAGTACAGCAGATCAAAGATGATTTTAGTGAATAATATTTTCGATGCAGCTAATTTCAGTGCAGTATAAACATTATAATTGTATGTTGCATCCAGAGTAGTCTGGTGAGTGACGAATTCACAATCTTGTAATCACAAGCAGCAACTAATCGTTGCGTCAAGAGCTTTGGTAACTGTTATGTCCATTATAGCGGAAATACAACTTTTTAACTAAGTATAGATTTTTTACTAATGAAATTAATTGTACAGTGTATTGTTCATTCTATAGAATACTCTGCCAAAATGATTCTAACGGTAAAAAAAATAAGTTCTTCCTTCGATATTTTTCTAAGCTGGTTAGTTTGCCGTATATATTGCGTCGTGATTTCAATCAATCCTTTTACAATGCACCTCACTGTGAAAAGTTTACAAACTACTGACGTTGACCTCAATAGAAACAAAACCACGATACCGCAGCATGCATCAAACCATTGGAGAGGTCTTGGTGTTGGAGAGGGCTACGATATCTTTTTACAATAACTCTTTAATGTTCAGAAACCGTAGATTTGTAGTGTTTTGTTTTGCCGATGAATTGTTACATTGCTTTGGTAAACTTATTCAAAAAATTATAATCACAATTTTTTGGCAAAAGATAATAACAAGAATAACAAGAAGTGCCATTTAATTGTTTCAGAAACAAGATAGGATTAAAAATAGACTAAAAAGAGTCCTTTCTTAACTCAAAATTGTAATAATCAGTAACGCTCAGCTGACTTTGAGTTTACCGCCAACTGGTTGGTCTAATAAAAAACACTGAGGCTTTTATATCAAAAGATATTTCATATTTTAATTCATTTCAAGAGTTCATACTTTTGGAAACTCGCATTAATCAGAAAAAATTTTAAGCTTTAAGATTTTATTTCGTATCACACCTGACAAATAATGATTAATATGTTTAATTTTTTTTTGGAGCTTTTCGGATTTACTCAAATCACGTTTTCGGATAACTCGCGTTTGCTATGTTTGTGAAAAATGATCAAAGTAGTTGTAGATTAATCAAATACTGAATATAGTCGTAGGTGTAAAAAAAAAAGATTTAAATGACGTTTAATACCCCATCTAAGACACAAAAAATTGTCAATTGCCAACCCAACATGCAAAAATTTTGGGCAAAATCTGATTTTTCGGCCAGCGACAATGAAGTATTTGGACAGGAAAAAGTTACCTTAATTCAGAACGATTGAGATCAGAGCTAAAATTTAATGTAAATATCCAATGATTTGGTCTTCAAAAGTTTACCTGAGCAAAACCAATCTTTCCAACCCCGTTTACAACTAAAAAAATAGCGAATATAAAAAAAAGGTCGTTATATTAAATCTGAGTGACATTTGGGCTTATCCCGACAATGAGAGATAGAGTGGCGGAATAGTGACAATAATCTTGGGACGGTTATGTATTTAATGTAACTAGGACCCATTAAAGTCACATTGTTCAAGCTTTGTTTCATTCTAAAACTTACATTAACGTTAATTTCAATCGCTCAGTAGTCTTTTTAAAGAGTTTTATTGGTTAAAATAAAATCAAAATTTGTTAAAAGTTTACCTTTTTCTGTTTTAGTATAAAAATTCATTTCTTTTTTAAATTTTTTGCAATTTTTCAAGCAGTTATAAATACTTTGAATTTTTTGTTTCTTTACGCTAGATATTCTAAACGTTTGGAGGCTGCAATCCCTTTATGTCACTCTTAGAACTTTCCGACCTCTTTCTCTTCAAAAGTTCTGAATCAACAGTGTAGGCTTGACATGTTTATGATACATCACCAAGTTTTCCGCCTCTCCTAAAGACTTTTAACGTCTCATTCTAGGTGTGCAATTTTCATTTTAAGGGTCCTTGATCAATAGTTTTAACAAACCTTTACCGATTTTAAATTTTGTCAAAAAAAAGAATAGTATCAAAATGTAATTGAAACAAAAACTGTTTTTCATTGAGTGTTTCTTATAAAAGCATTTCCATAAAAATTATAATTGTTCATGCATGAAACTATTTATCTGAATGCTTGTTGAAGTTTTTTACGCATTCATTGTTACGCAGAAGTCCGCATTCAATAGTGTTCGCAATCTTGGATCACTAATGTACGAGATAAATCAAAATTTTTATCTCACTGTTGACCAACTAATACATTTCTACATTTCTAAACTGATGTAAATTGCCGTTTCCTCCAGATTTTAACTAAAGATTGTTTATACAAATTTTTATAACAAGCCTAAATAGTAAAAAAAATAAAAACATCAAAATAAAATCAAAAGTAAACAAAATAAAACTAAAAAATCGTTTTTAGATAAAGAATGATCTAATTATAACATAAAACATTATTTAATTTCTAGGCCCATATTTAATTTAAGTGAAAAGCACAACAATAAAATGATTACCAAATCCAATAATAAAATGAGAGAACCGGGAATAAGAAACAAATTATAAAATTAAATTAAAAAACAGAAAAATAAATCTTTTGTCAGAGGATTGCAAAGTTTGAGAGACAAATTTGATTTGGTTTTGCTTTTGACTCATCGCTGGCAACGATAGTTATACTTATAAGCTAAAAAATGAATGGTTTTGTATAACGCCTATTGGAGTAAGCTTGAATTTGACAAAAAAAATGCTCTCACCAAATTTTTGTTAAAAATATAAAACGATTTTGTAAAATTACTCTAGATGTATTTTAGAACGTGAGATTTCGAAACACATTCACTGCACATTATCGCAGCAAGAGTGGTTCTGCAAAATTTATTTTCAAAAAACATACAAAATAACTTTTTTTAGTTTTGACTAAAACTAAATATATTTCTATCCAATTTTTAAAAATGATCATACTTTTATTTACAAATCAAAGTTTTTTATTTTTTTTCAAATTTAGATGTGAATATTTGTACTTATACATCTTTTTATATTTTATTTATTTTTATATTTATCCTCCTAACTAGTAGAAAAGCGACAGAGGCGCTAATGCATAGAGTAAGCAATTACCCCGACCTGCTTCCGGAGATCCCAAGATATTGCTATCCGCTTGTAATTTAATAGATACTTGACTTTAATTTAGAACTGCTTGCCAAGATCACTAAGCAGAGGGAAGTGCCGTAAAGTGTCTTTTCCAAGAACACAACAGAATGGTGCGAGTAGGTTTTGAATAGAGACTATGTTGATCACATTCCCAGTGCTCTAACTGCACGACCACACTACCATTTTTGTGAACCATTATCATAGATATACACTTTTAAAAATTATTGCAAAGTTTTGCTGTTTTTATAATTGAAAAAACTGAAAATCAAACATTTGTCGACAATATATGACTTGTCATTTCTTGCACGAGGCAATTTCGATAAAGTACAACCACTTCATCAAATTAAACTTGTCAATATTTTTTATTATAGTAAAAAACTTGTTAATTGTTTGAAAATGAAGTTGATCATATTTTTGTTGCTGTCATTTATTGAGACTGGGTTGAATCGAAGATTGAAACAAATTAAAGAACTTCGTGAGTTGTTTGTACTTTAGTAACAAATGTACCCTGTACAATAATATCCAGGGTTTTACAAATATTTTTTGTTTGGGATAACAAATAAATTATTTTATTAAGTAAAGCAAGAAAATTTTAATTTGTTAAAAAACATTTTTTGTAGTAATGATTATTTTTCAAGTATTTTCAAACATTAATAATTATTTTTCAAGTAATTTTTCAAAAATACATAGATTTTAGTTTTGTAAAAAAACATAAATTTGTTTTCAACAAAAAATCACGCCATAACTAATTGAGTGTTAGTGATTGATAGTGCCACCGAGAAGTGTTTTGTAATATATACAAAACTTAGAGTTACTGAGAAAAAACTTAAAAGATAGTGCTAAAAAACGCAGACGTTTTAACTATTGTATTTTTGCACGTTTCTGACGTCATCTGCGCTATTCTCTTGATCTAGACCAAGATTGTCTAACCTTTTTTCATAATGGGCCAAATTATAAATTTAAATATATTTGGTGGGCCGAAAAATTATATGTATATGAAATTTCCTCTTTATATTATTAAATACCATAAACAGATGACGAGTATTAAAATACAAAATTAAAATTAATTAACTAATTGCTAGTTTAAGTGAGATGTGAAACTATTGAAATCATTACGTAATTAGCATTCAAAATTTCTATGTTGGAGCTGGCTTGAAGTCCTGATTACTTGTGTTCCTTTCTTCATACTTGTAGTCGCAATCCCAAAGCCAATGAAGCCCCTAGGAGACCCAAAGAGTTATCGACCGCTATTTTTGGTCTGTGTCTCCGACAAGATCCTCGAGAGGCTTATCTATGCCCGGGTCGAACCAATTATTGATCCATTGCTACCTAGAAAGCAGGTTTGATTTTGACGCGGTAAATTAACCGTTGATCAAGTCATTCTATTGACAGAAAACATTGAGAACTTTTTTGTTGATTTTGTAATCCGACAGTGGCATATGACTCTGTCTGGGACCGACGCCTTACATACAAGCTGCTGAGACTTCTGTCGGTTAAGCACTAAGTCAGAATGATTATGCAGCTAGTCTGAAATCAAAGTAATTACGGCAGGTGTCAGCAAGCAGGTGACACCTTACTGCAGGTGACAGCAACTTACTGCAGCTGACATCCTTACAGGTGACAGCAAGCAAAGCATGCATCACCGTATACGTTTTTTTGGATCGGTCTTGAGTCCCTTTCTTTTTAACATCTATATCTACAACCGCCTCTAGGCTTTCCAGAAAATTTGCTTACGCAGACGATCTAGCATTGTTGCATTCCTCTGAAAACTGAAAGGGCCTTTGAGGATACTTTAAGTCAAGATATGACTACACGTTTAGTGTATCTTGAGACTTGGAAGTTGAAGCTCAGTCACACTAAGACAGTTCAGTTCAGTTTGTTATTTGTCAAGTAATATTGGTACATCACTTAAAATTAAAAGTAAAATATAAATAAATGTATATGAATGACAAGATAATTTGCAGAGCACTATTTTAAGAAATAACTTAGTAATTGAGCAACCATTCACTTGACGAGGAGAAAACGAAAAGACCATCAAGTCATATAAGCCAGCTGCCACCGCAAAAAATTTAAAAAAAAGAATTATTACTAGAAATGATTTTAGATTTTACTGAAAGATTATTAAGTATAGATGAACAAAACTTTGCAGATAAAAAAAAAATTAACAATGAATATACGAAACAAAAAGAGAAAGAAAAATAACAGCAGAATAGAAATACACAAGAAAAAGCAACAGAGACAACAAATATGTACAGTCAACAAAACATAGTTAACAACTAACAATTAAATTTATTTTATTTTTTATTACAAAGCAATAGTCAAGTATCGACTGAATCCAAACATGCTTGTAAACTTTTTTTCTATTCTTTTTTTTTATAAGATTAAAGTAAAAATTTTGTACAAGATTTTTTAAATGTATATTTTGAATAGTTCTTATTTAATTTCAAATATCTTGCCACACTTGCGGCTCTGCAAACATGATTAAGATTTTCCTAAATTTGACCGAATCGAGTAAACATAGTAATTGGAGTTCTTTGAGATTCTAGTGTTAGTATATTTATGTATTGTGTTTAAATTTAAGAGTAGATAATTTGTGTTGTTAATTTGCCATATATTTTTTTTAAGGTTATGAATTGTGATGCCCATCAGTAATTTGTATATGTCACATAGTTTTAGAATTTTTAGTTGTGTAAATAGGGGAGTTGAATTAGTTTGGCAATTGCTCCCTGTTATTATCTTAATAACACGTTTTTGTGTATTTAGAAAAGGTTGGATAATAGTTTTAGCATCTTTTCCCCAACTAGTGATACAGTATTTTAGATGGAAATATATCAAACTATAAAAAATAATTTTTAACACATGGATATTAACATATTTTTTTAGTTTCGAAATCGCCCATAAACCTTTACAAAGTTTGGCATTTAGATAGTTGATGTACTGTGTCCAATTCATTTTGTTATCAATTATTATGCCCAAGTATTTAACACTATCTTTTTGGATAATTTTATTTTGGCCAATTTTGATTTTAAACCAAGATTTGTTTATTTTTCTTTTTGTAATTATCATGTAATTTTTTTTTTGCAGTTTATTTTCAATTTATTTGTTTTTATCCAGTCTTCAACTTTTCTTAGTTCTGCATTAGTTCTATTTTCTAATATGTTTGGATTTTTATTAATGCATGTTAGAATTGCATCATCAGCAAATAAGGTTACTTTCAAGTTTGATATAAATAAGGAATAAAAGAGGCTCAAGGGTTGAACCTTGGGGTATTCCATAATTATTTTCGCATTGGTCTAACTTTATTATATTAATAATAGTGCACTATTGTCTGTTTTTTAAATAACTTGCAAGTAGTTTATGAGGTTCACCACGAATGCTATATATGTGTAATTTATCCAATAGTATTTTGTGATCAACAGTATTAAATGCTTTGGCCAAGTCTAGAAAGATGGAGCAAGTAATATCATTATTTTCTAAATTTTATTGCATACCTATGCTACAATTTCATTGCATACCTGTGCTACAGCCAGCTTTGTTGAAACTGAGATTTATAAAACACATTATTTTTATTAAAATAAGAAAATAGCTGTTTGTAAATGCATTTTTCAAAAAATTTTCAAATATTGAAATTAGAGATATTGGTCTATAATTATTACAACTGCATATGCCTCCTTGTTTAAATAAAGGTATAATTTCTGACATTTTAAGTGATTGGGGAAAAGTAGAGGTTGTAATGCAATGATTGAATAACTTGGTAAAAGTGGGTGCAGTTACACGAGCAGCAAATTTTATGTATTTTATGGGGGGATTGTCGGATCGTGTACTCTTTGATGGATCTAAATTTGTTAATTGGTAAAATACTTTTTCTACACTAATTGGTTGCAAAAAGAAAGAATTTATTGTTGTGCAAATTAGTGAATTGGGTGTAGTTTTAATGTTTTTTGATGGGTTTATTTTGTTTGCTATATTTGTTTCAATTGATGAAAAATACTTGTTAAATATGTTGCTGAAATGAAGAGGATTTTCAATTAAATTTTTGTTTTTATCTTTTAATCTAATATAATTTTATTCAGGCATTGCCCCGTCCTGAAAAGGACGTTTGCCGATTAGTTAACAACTTCGCATATTAGTAAGCTAAAACACTTCGCATAGCCACCTTATCTCTAGTCTACTCAACAGCTGAGTACTGTGTGCCAGTCTGGTGTCGCAGTGCTCATACTCGCCTCATCGACAGTGTTTTGAATGACGCCTTTCGCATAGTCACTGGATGCCTGCGTCCCACTCCAACGGACCACCTACGTATACTCTCAGGCATCCAGCTAGCTGAGCTTTGCCAAATGGGAGTGACACTCTCCTTCGCTCACCGTGGATCTCTGGACCCTGATCATGTCTTGTATGGTCTTTTAAGTGGATCCTCAGATACGCTCCAAGTGAGACTAAGATCCAGGCGCCCGTTTGTGCCAGCTGGGCGGAATCTTTTGGACAACCTTGCCAGACTTGGCATTCCCGCTTCTAAATGGACAAATAAGAAATGGAAAACAGGACAAACGGAATCCGGAGCATTGTGAAAATGCTGCCAGGCTCCGTGTTTTTGTGCCCGAGACTGGTGCCAAGCCTGTTGGGATGGGCTTACCCCGAGCAGCTTGGGTTAAGCTCAACCGCCTACGAACTGGTGTTGGTCGATTCTATTCGTCCATGCACAAATTGGGTGTCGCTCCTTCACCGAATTGCGAGTGTGACGCCTTTGAACAAACTGCAGACCATAATCTAACCGCGTGCCCTATACATCGGGCATTACATGGAGCACGAGGTCTTATGGTTTTGGATGACAAAACCCGATGCTGGCTTAATAACATCACTACCAGCATCTGATTCAGGCAGTACAGCAGTCTGGGGTAGTAAAAGAATAAACCCTCAGCCCCAGTCCTGTATGTGTCTGGCCTGGAGTGGATACCTCTTCAAACGACGACGATTTAATATAGTGTGATGATTTAGTTTTTTTCAGTTTTATAATATCATTTACAGTCTTCCATAAAATTCTACTATTATGTTGTGATTGTTCAACTTGGTTAGTAAAGTGCTTTTTTTTGGCCAGTGCTATAATATGTATAAGTTTATTTTTATATTTTTGATATTGCTTTTTGTGTTTTTCCATCTTAATTTTTATCATGTTTTGAAGTAATTTATGTTTAGTTTTTATTGATGTTAAAATGCCTTCTGATAACCATGGTTTGCCATTTAATTGTTTTTGTTTATGAGACAGTTTTTACAGTGGGGCATATTTATTTAATACTAAATTAAATATTTTGTTAAATTCTTCAAAACAGTCGTCTTTGCTTAACTCAAAAGTGTTAAAAAGATAAATGTTTTCACTTAAGTCAACTAAAAATTTTTCAGCATCAAATGTTTTGCGCAACGTCTATATTCAGTTGAAATATTAGTAGGAGGCCTGAAGTTTTTTACTGTTGTAATGATAAGTAAGTGGTCAGATATATCACTTAGAAGAACGTGAGAAGTTATTGTGCTTTCCTCATAATTTGAATAAAAATGATCCAGCAGTGATGTAGATGTGCGTTTTATTATATAGGTATTAATTGATACGTATTGTTTTTTACATCC
The DNA here is from genome assembly GCA_963680785.1 of Diplosoma virens. Taxonomy (NCBI): domain Eukaryota; kingdom Metazoa; phylum Chordata; class Ascidiacea; order Aplousobranchia; family Didemnidae; genus Diplosoma; species Diplosoma virens. The sequence continues at coordinate 14,230,805 of OY796889.1, forward strand.
ATAGCTATAAAGAATATTCTTGTAATTTAATACCTCAGAACTATTTTTTTCAACTCTATGTTAGTATCACCACAAATGTAATAAGTGCATTCATTTCTATTCAATTCATCCATAGTTTTTTCTACTTCATTAAAACATGAGTTGATTTTATGATTTGGATGTCTGTATATTGTTCCAATAATAACCTTTTTATTATTTGGTAAAGTAATTTCAATCCATATATCTTCACATGCATTTACATTTAAATTAAACTTATTAGTTTCATTAAATAAATACAAAGATTTTATAAATATTTCCACACCTCCAGCATCAGTTGGGGAGTTAGCATGAATAAAATTATAGTATTTAAAGAGTAAGGAAATGATAGATTATTTTTTAATTTCGTTTCACATATTGCTATTATATCAGGGGTTATTTTTGAGGTGATTAAAAGCTCTTCTATATTGTCGAAGTTTTTTTATTAAACTGTGGGTATTAATTTGGAGTATAATCAGGGCTGCCAACTTTTACTACCAAGAATAATTTACAATTGGAGCTAAATAAATTTAAAATAGTCTAAAATAAAAAAAACATAATCTACTACAAAAAAGATTTTTATTTTATTATGACAACCTTTAAAAACAAAACAGTTCTTTGAAATTTTCTTTATCATTTTGACATGATTGGCTGTTGTCACTAGATGTTGAGGCTCCTTGGTTGACATCATGAGATTGATATGCAGCAAGGGTTCTAATTATTTTTAATACATTGGATGGTCAATCATAAGACGAACAGCACTTTCCCACACTTATTAGTCCAAATTTAATTGTTAAAATAGCATCCAAAAATTTTAAACTCATTGAATTTCTCAATTTTGATTTTACGTAATTCATGCTGCTAAACACTCTCTCAATTTCTGCATTTTAATGTGGCAATATTAACACAGATATTGCACACTGATACAGCTCTAGAAAAGGATTTGAATCTGAAGCATTTTTGTAGTCACCTACTTCACTCCAAAACTTTTCTGTGTTTGTTTTGTTGATCCAAACAACTAAATCAATTTTTTGCAACTAGTAATCTGCTTTCGCCACTGTATCTTTATTAATATTTAAAAATTTCATGACTTTGCAAATGGCAGAAGCTTTTTTTACAGGCTGAAGCATATAATTAACTGAGAAATATGACATGTCTTTCAATATCTTGATATTTTCTCGCAGTCTCTGCTTTAGCTGCCTTAGCAAGGTTAACAAAAAATTAAATCATCTGATTCGAATGTCCTTTTCTTCAATATTAGTAAAAGTGCCTTGGGATTTCATTTCTGCACTTTTCTTTCAAACCGGACCAAAGATATGGCTTGGGATGTAACAAATCATCCACTTCTGTAGTCCAAATATCAATGTTAGATGTAGGCAGAACAAGCTTCTAGCCAATTGATACAATTAACAAAATTAACTCATTTCTTAACATTTTTTGCCTCAAACAGCTTATTCGCTTGTTGAACCTCAATTAGAACAGGATTTAGAAAGAAAAAATAAAGCAAATTTTTCTTATCGTAATACATTTCGTGCAGAATTTCAGCAGTTAACATTTTTCATTGTGACGAGTTATACGGAAGAGAGTTTTTAGTTCCAGCCATTGCCTGAGAATTTTTTCAACCGCTGGATGTATCACCAGCCACCTTGTTTGGCAATCTCTGGGGATTTTCATTGGGTTTGCATCATCATTTAATGCCTTATACAAGTTCCTGTATTTGCTTTGTCTTACAGCAGAATATGCGAACCATTTGTGAGTTTCCGCCTTCATAAAATTTAAATTTCTAGGTAATGCTTCTGCTGAGGCATGAGAAGTAGCCAACTAAATTGAATGACAAATACATCTAATTAAAATAAGTGATGGAATTTCAGTTTTTAACTTTGCATACACTCCATTGTTAATGCCAATCATGACGCTTGAATAGTCTGTGCCAATTGCTATTTGATTAATTAATTTATTGCCAAAACAATGTCACAGCATCACATTCTTCAATCTTAGCCAGCTCAAGATAAGTCGATACAACCTTTTTATGCATGTTACTGTAATGGATTATTGATATGCCAAGTAAATTCAATACACTTATGTTATTGGATTCATCAATCAATAAGCTGAAATTACTTTTACCAATGTCCTTTCGAAAATCAGCTTCAAAATGGCTGCACAATGTAGTTTTGATTATATTTCTACATTTTGTTCGATGCATTTTCATATTTGTAATTATTAATATTTTACTGTCACACACTTTATTTTTGAACATGTCTACCAGATGATCGCAATTACTAATAGCTGAGTGACAACACAAAAACAGTGCAATATTACCTTCTAGCGGAGAAGTTTTGTTCCATCCTAGTTTCACAAATAAATCTAAAGTTCTGTTTTTAAATGGGCATGCAGATATATGCTTTTTAGTCTTCTTGTGATGCTTTAAATCTTGATATTTAGCTTTTATATTACATTTACAAAATTTACAGAATCCTTTAGAATCATCACCAACTACTGCTGCTATCCAATCTTTTAATAGTTTATCTTGCATCCATTCTTTTCGAAAGTTTTACTCGTACATTTTTGGTGGCTTGTACTTGGACATTTTAAAGGTTGATAATTTTATCGTATGTTTAAACAATTTTTTCAAATGAAGTAAATCTTGAATATTTCTTTAACCCTATTCAGACTGGGCTTTTTGGAAACTTTGTACGACTAGGGGGCTGAAAATGCCCGCGCTCTTTGCTTGCTTATATCTCGACAATTACTAGCGCTAGAATTGTCATTCAAGTTTGTATAAAAAGAAAATTTTATACTCTTTTAACATAAATACTTAAATTTTGCATTTAAACATCATTTCAGATTGAAAAAGCGAGTTTTCAAAGCATAATCAATTTTTGTAAATTGGCTGAAAACGAGAGAGCAATTGAGAGAATTAACGACTTCGGCTGTTTGTCGAACGTCATTAATCCACAAAATTAGAAGTAAGAATGCTGACAGCTGAAATCCATTTGGCAAGATTACTACTGTTTACAGAGAAAGAAATTCTACACAAGCAAATCTGCTAAAAGCTGGTTTTATTAGTGTTTACAACGCTTCGATCTTTGCTATTGATCAAATAATTTTTGAAATTCACTCCCTTTTGTGAACATTCAGGCAAGAAATTTTATGACATAAAAAGAAAGCAAATTATTACACAAAAAAATTATGTTTGTAGTTCCACATAACAGGAACTCACCTTAATTTTTCTTCACTATAAAATCAATCAATCAATCAACATACTTTTATTTGCGGGAAAAAATAATACATATAACAAAAATGAAACACTAAAATAGAATAAAAAAATTTAGCCGCAGGCAGACTGCGATTTGACCTTTCGGTCTTCTAGTCAGCAGCCACCCTTGAGAGCAAAGCTACAGGTACAACTACTTATAAAATTTAAGTGTTGCAGAGAAGAGAGTTTTTCTTTTATTTTAAATAATAAGGTTTTTTTATATTAAATATAAGGTTTCAATAAGTACTTTTTAAATTCATATTTAAAATCACTGTAAAAAGCATTTTGAATTTGAATGGGAATTTTGTTCCATAACTTAACTCCTTGGTATTTTGTACATCTTTGTAATCGTGAAGTTTTATAAAAGGGAATATGCAAAGTTTTTTTTTGATTTTTCATTTAATCTAGTGCTTTTTCCGAGATCTGGCTGGTTAAAATAAAATAATTAGACAAATTATTGGGGAGCATTTTTTAAAAATTGGCATGAATAAATTTACCAACTTCTAGTTTATAAAGATCTGTAAGTTTTAGAATCTTAAGGCGTTTGTAATAAGGTGAGGAACTATCACAAAATTTAGCTGCACATATAAATTTAACGGCTTTATTTTGAAGAGTTATCAATTTTTTAAGATACGTCGGGAAGGTAGATCCCCAGATAATAAGGCCGTATAATAAATGGGAATGTATCTGAGCGTAATAGATTTTTAACAGTGCTGTTTTTGGTAGATAGTTTCTAATTTTAGAAATAATTCCAACCGTTCTTGATATTTTATATGCTATATTTGAAATGTGAAAATCCAAATTTAAATTCATATCAATAGTTAAATCTAAGTATTTAATACTTATGCATTGTAGGATAGAAATATTATTTAACTCCTTGTTATTTCCCAAAAGCGCCATATCTGCTTTTAAATGAGCCATTTTTGCTGTTGAAAGACGACTAAGCAGTACAATTAGCAAGATAGGTTACTCACGCTTTGATAATAATAGTTTTGATTACAACACTATATTGAGTAAAAAGAAATGAAAAGAAATTAAAAAAGAAAATTTTAAAAATATTTAGCTTTACAACACTAGCTGTGTAGTTGATGAAGGACATACCTGAAACATAAAGCATCATTTTAACATAATGTTTGTTCAATCAATAGACATAAAATGTTTTAACTAAAATATAGCACTAGCAATTTTGATAAAAAAGTAGCACAATACTATTGGACCATTTTGTAAGCTATCTCAGTTTTGCGCAACTTAAGATTGAAAGAATTAAATGGCTACTCCGATGAGGTTCGAAGTTTGCTCTATTTTGAATCGTTTAATTAAGATATTTATACTATAAAAAACGAGGTGATGTTTTTTTTTATTTTTAGGTTTCAATTTAAAAGCAGCGTTTGAATAAACTGCAAAAGACAATTTAGGAAATTACGAATTACCATTGCAATATTAAAAAAGGAAACAATTTAGTAACTCATTTCCTGTATCAAAAGAATAGCACAATTTAAAAAATAAATGAGGTGAGAAAAGCAGCAAAGCACATTGGCAATGTAGGCAATAAGTAATTGAATGAATAATTATCAATAGAGAATTTACATTCGTTTATGACATCAAATCATCTTGTTTATTATCTATGAAAAGGGTATAATTACCGTCAAATGCTTTCCACATGGTTTTCTTATTATTCTTCTTAGCTTCTTTAGATTACGGTAATAGAAGTTTTCGCTGTTCTTGAAACTTAGAAGGCAGATGATAACTAATGTAAGTATTTATATTAGTACTTCCACTTTCTTTACGCATAGCGTTATATGGTCCAAGATTTTTTGCTGATTTAAAAATTAAATTTTTATCATGAATTGTAAGTAACTTAACAATTATCGGTTGATGAACTGGTCTACCATTCTTTGTAATCGGTTGTTGAGGAAGTCGATGAATATCTGAGAGCTTGATTTCATTTGGATCAATTTTTAAACCATTTTTTAAAAAATCCTAAAATTTTTCAATAATTTTTTCTCTTTTCTTCCAAACCTTATTATTGTCTTCTTGGATACCATGAATTAAGATATTTAATCTTTTATCATAAAATTCTTTCATTAAAAGTGCCTTTTCATAATTTGACTGAAATTCTTCAAACGATATAATTTTTTGGTTTAACTGTTTAATTAAGTCAATATCAGCTTTGGTATCTAATGTAGTATCAACTTCTTTACTTCTATTTTCAAATTTTACTTCTAATAAATTTAATCTTTCACTGACAGCATCGATTTCGGAGTTAATATTTGAAATTTTCTCTTCAATTTTATTTAATCTTTTTATAATTTCATCAAGTTTCTTTTCCAAGTTCATTATTTTATGCTATTTAATCTTTTAAAAAATAATTGACTAGCGTTAGATTAAGTATTTTATTAAAATCTGCTTCAGCCTCTATCTGTTCATTTTAGCAAATCAAGTTTGATGTTGCCTCTACCATGACAAAACAAACAATAAAAGAATATTTCGACTTGACTAGTTTATTTAGAGGTGATTGCTTTTGATCACATCGATTTTTTTAATTTTACAGAAATCCTTTTTTGTTTCGAATGTTTTCTTCTTTTGGTTAAGTACGCTAATTCATTAATAAAATACGGTATTTGTTTATTAAAATTTTGCTAACGTTTTGTGACGTAATACGTAATTGTTTAACTTTTAATTGTTGAACGACTTGTTTAATTAGTTAGGTCTAGTTTTCGTAAGAGTTACAAAAATTTAAAATGCTTCTAAAAAGTAATTTAATTACCATCAACTTATATTTCAACTGTGACGAGTAACGTAACTTTGTTCAAAACTTATGAAACCGATATATTTTTTTGCGATAGAAATTATTCAATTGATAATCCGAATTTTAACATTATTGTTTGAAAAACAAAAACACCAGTACAATCATAGAATAATATTGTACTCAAGAACAGCTCAATGTATTTTGTTTGAATATTTTTTGAGTTTGTTTATGTAAATTTTTGAAAACTGTTGCCAGGCTGAACAAAAGATTGGAAGCCCCATTTTAATGCCTTTCTTTTTTTATTCCGGACCTGATATTTCAGAGGTACATATTTCTCACCGACGTTTTTTTCTGATTGAGAAGGAAATATCGATAACGAAGCGGTGTAAATACTTAGTTTCACGACATTTTTGCTAAGTATCAACTTTATTGTAGAATTTCACTGGTTAGACCAGTGGTTCTCAAACGGGGTGCCACGGCACCATAGAGCGCTATTTGCATTTTGCCAGGGTGCTACAAGCTATTGCACATTATTCACCAGTCCAGGAAAACGGTTGAGTGTTGTAATGTTATTTTGAATTATCAGCTTCAATGTTACTACATATATCTGTGTTTCTCAACCTATGTGCCGCGAAAGATTTTGGAAAGAATTAGCTAGGGACATCGAATATTGCGCTTTTTACACGTGAAATATGTAATACTCGGAGCGAGGACCGTTTTTATTTAGAAAGAACTGATTTAGGAAAGGAAATTCACTAGAGAGACCGTGAATGCAGGTAAAGAGCTTTTTTTTTAGAGATCACATAATTTTGGGGGCGGAAATCAAGGCTCCTAGCTAAAGTGCGCCGCGAACTTCAAAAAATACCAATTTTGTGCCGCGACCAGAGCAACGGTATTTTTAGAATATAACTGATTTTAGGGACAAAAGCTAGACATCTGAGGCCAATTCAGGGTGAAAACTTTTTTTTATTTTTTTTTTAGTGATCACCTGATTTTGGAAACAAAATTTAATAAAAATAAATAGTCTAAAGGTGCCGCAATTTTTGAAAAATTTCAAAAATGTGCCGCAATCGGAAAAAGGTTGAGAAACACTGGGTTAGACCTTGCCTTGGATGAAAGGTTTTACTAATTTCAAAACGAGACTAGACCCAACTTCAAACAAATTCTGTTTGCGCAGCTCCGAGTGTTTATTCATTGCTAATACACTTACTGCATTTATGCGACAAATATCAAGCAAATGCAAAAATGCAATTGTGGTCCATTTTCGAAACTTGGTTTTACTCAAATAAAAAGTAATTTTTTGGTCTACAATCCCTTCATATAATTACATAACTTGCATAAAGCGGATTTCTTCTTTTAATTTTTTGAAATTTAAAAAATTGAGTGCATTGTTGATAAGATTGAAATATTTCGCTTTCCTATGATTTTAGAGTTTACAATAAAAGAATTGAAGTTAATAGTTTTTCACTTTCGTTCCAAAAAGCTTTTTAGAGAACAATATCTCTATTACACACTTGCTTTATTTCGTTTGATATTTCTTTGCGTTTAGCTTGGATAGTCCCGATGGTAGTAATATTCCATTCCAATAGCCATTATACTAAAGGTATTGAAGTGTATGAGCGATTGTAAGATCAACTTTTATAATAAAGCCAAATCAAGTGGTCGGGATTTTATCCAAATTAGTTAGAAAATTTTATACGAAAAAAAATCTAAATCTACAGTTACTACTTTTTCTACATAAACAACTTCCCTTGGAAATTTGGATTGAAAGCGTTTTATTGCCTTGTAAAGTGTTTGATTAAACATAGTTAATGAACGGTTCGGTCTCAATTGTTTTGATAAACAGTTTACCATTTTCCTTTTTCTCGCTTTTGGCTGCTTTTTTCTCACGTTTTATAAAATAGTCAAAAAACTAGTGACGAGGTGTCAACAAACTATTAATAACTCCAAAATTACTTCAGCGATTTTTTCAAAAATTGCACCAACTTTTAGATGAATAAAAATCAGGAATAGTCATAAAATTTGAAAAAATTTGTCGCTGGTTTTCTCTTTTAACTGTACAAGTAACCAGTAATCTAAAAATAATTTAAAATATAATCTATAATCTAAATAACAAGTTTCTAAATCTAAATCATCCCAAAATAATTTAAATCTAGATTTAAATTATTTTGGGATGATTATAATTTAAATACATTTAATAATTGAATACATTTAAATAATGTAAGTTAGCAGCCATGAGAACAATAAAGTCTTTTGGGTTTTTAGAGATTTTAGCAATTGTTTTTTAATGTGCAATATTGGGTTGAATCATAATGAATTTTATTGCATTTTCAGTTTCAATTTTTGATGGCCACAATTTTATAAAATCATCATTTGATAAGGAATGAAAAGGGAAAATTTTGTCATAGTTGCAAGGGCGAAAATATGGCATAAGAGAATCATCAAACATGTTATAGTCAGTAATTGTGTGGTCATTGTGTTTTAAATAGCTACAAAAAAAAAGGATGTGACGTCATTTTGAGTGCAGAAAATATCAACATTAATTACATAACAAAGCAGTTTCTATAGGTCTATATTGAAATTGAATAGATTGTAATTAAGTTTTTTAAAATCTACATTTATATTAAGCTTAAACAAATCATCTGGTGAAGTAACAGTTATCCAATTACCAATTTCTTTATCTTGGTTGTGAGAATTAGATTCCACATCTGTTTGTTGGGCTGCTTTTTTCATCCGAATCTTTCCATTATATGTATGAATCATAAGAAATTGGTTGCAACACTCATTTTTTTGATAATGAAATAATTTTATACAAAGGGGAGTCAAATCGTCTGGAATGAAAATATCATTTAATGTATCAGCTTCTTTTAATTTTGATTTTGCATAGAGAAATTCACACCTTTTTTTTATAAAACAAAAATCTTGACAGTGAGGGAAAGCTTTCATTTAGAAACCGAGAAACCAAATATGAGCCAAATGTTTGCAATAACATTGGACTTTTATCATTTTGTCCAACCCCTATTTATGTTGTGTTAAAACTGGACAGATCGCTCGCGTTCCGTTACCATCTAGTGGCATTACGCAAAAAATCTTTGTGGGTCACACTGCTGAGGCAACTTGCAGGCTGAGGATGGGTTGCTGGTGCCAAAGCATTGCGCACAGTTGCCCTATCTCTAATCTGCTTAATAGCTGAGTACGCAGCATTAATACTAGCCTCATAGACCGTGTTTTGTATGATGCCTTGCACATTTTCTCTGGATGCCTGCGTCCCACTTCAACGGACCAACTACCTATAATTTGAGGCATCGAGACAGCTGAGCTTCGCTAAATAGGAGCGACACTCTCTTTGGCTAACGGTGGTACCCTGGACCTTGACTATATGTTAAATTCCTAAATTGGACTTAGAATCCTAAAAATGTCTGATTCTTTTTCCACCCTCGTAATAAATCAACACGTTTTTCTGTTTTAGGGGAGACCGGGGCAGGTTGGAACAAAATTCATATAAACTTAAATATCATCTCTTCAGTTAGACATATGCAAATCAAAGTGAGTTTAGATTAAAATATATTCTTTTTACTAAAATCTTACAATTAGTTGAACAGAAGCTATAAAAACTTGTTGGAGAAAAATTACTTTTTTTACTGAGGTCGAATGTTCCAACCTACCCCAAAGGTGGGGCAACACAGAACATGGCATGGAGCAAGTTGGAACGTGTTTTCAGTCACAAATATAATGCTTTAAAAACTTTTCTATGACTCTAACGTTTGCAGGTAGCGCGTTACAACGAGCTGTTGCAACAATTTCTTGCCATTTCGTTTGATCATTAGTAAAAAAAAAATGCATCAAACTGTAGGAAATTCTACAAAATTAATGATTTACCCATACTGAAAATTTTAAAACAGTTTTGTGAAAAAAATTAGATTATTTTTCACAATAAAACAACCCTCTAACTACAGCAGAAGCAACTTAAAACGATTGTATAAAAACACATATCAAAGGCAGTCAAAATCATGCTTTTAAACTTTAAGGTCTGGGCTCCGTTTTAAGTCATAAATTTGTTCTCTTCAGTAGTCCAAATCTATTGCGGATTATAACTTGATAAGTCAATACGAAAAATCAGTTTTTGTTGGCAACGTCTTGTACCCTTTCTGTTCAAGGGAACAGGCAATTTGAAAACTATTTCATTAATGTGATGTATAAAAAGCTCTACAGAGTTTTTTGGAAAAAAACGTTTGTCGTTCATGAAGTAAGTTTGAATGATTTGAACGTCTCGAAAATATATAAGTGAAGTCTCCATCATAAAACACATCAACAGCTTTTCTTATGTAGTGTTGTTTACGTTTTGGTGTACTTTCACTGTGGTGTAGTGTCCTGAGGTGTACTTCCACGCTCAGTTTTGCGCTTATAGTTTCGCATGTTTTCACTGCACCAGTAACTGAAAATTCTAGGCTCTATTGACTACTAAAATTTCAGAAAAATTTTAGCTTGTTTTTAACTTAGTAAAAAGGATTTTATAATATAAAATAACTCTGAAAAACACAAAGTCTTTTTTATTATGTTTGTTCTAAGCTTAATAATAATAAATTGTTTTATTTTACGTAGTAGACCTAAAATTAATCCAAATTATCAAGGAAGCAAAAAGTTTATTGCGGCAAGTTGGAACATGTTTCAACTTGCCCCAGTGTTCATGTTTCAACCAACCCCAAACACCTTTTTGTAAAATGATGAGAAATAACTAATGTTTAAAAGCAGCTTAGATAAAGTTGTTAGCCACATGTGATACCATATATATTAGAGATAATTTATACAGAACGAATTCCTACTGCTATTCCAAACGAAACAATTAGATCAGCTTTTCTAAATATCCAAAAATTCACTTTCAGTACTACAAAAGTGAAAACACTCTCCAAAATGAAACACTTATTACCGAAAGCGCGAAATGTCTGCTCGAACGACGTGATGAGATGGCTGAAAGCAGTGACAAGATGGCTGCTCAAAGCGTCTAGTACTGGCGGCAGTGATAATTATTTATCGTTAATCGATAGTTGTAGAAAAGCACAGTTTCAGCGTACCCCACGTTCCAACTTGCCCCGGTCTGCCCTATCACTAATAGCATCGCTTCTGCTACGGTAATCTTTTCCAAATTACTCCCTATCGGTTCAAAATTATTATTCTCACTACCACTCTAACAATCACTTGATACTGTAAAAAAATCTTTGGAAATAACACAATCAATATTAATTTAATCGCAAAACAATGTGTAATGATTTATTAATTTGTTTGATCGTTTACGCCAAGTTTTGAAATGCAGACCTTAAAATCTAATTGATATCGTTTCGTCTTAAAGCGCTTAATTTGATCATCATAATTAGTAGTTTTTTTTTGTTGAAGCTTTATGCTGGCAGCCAGACATTTAATGTTAAAATCTTTTTGTTAGTGATGATCTCTCTTTTAGTTAATCTTGGCAACGTTGTTTTGAGCGTTATCGTTCTTGTTGGTTAAAGCCACAGATTTAGTGGTATTAAATAAAGACAAGCATTTATAACAATTTAACCAACAAGAATGGAAAAAGTACTGAGACCAGAAAGACTAGATGTTAGTCCAAATACTGTTGATGCACCTCGAGCATGGAGGCACTGGCTAGCTACCTTTGAAAATTTCATCGGAAGCCTGCAAAGACCAGACGAGAACTTAGATAAGCTACGGATTTTGACAAATTTTGTCGCACCCGAGATTTACGAATTATTTTCTGATTCCAATAATTACGACGAAGCTATCGCTAAACTAAAAGCTGCGTACGTTAAAACTCCCAACGAAATCTTTGAAAGACATACTTTATCGTCACGAAAGCAAAGGCCAGAAGAATCTCTTGATGAGTACTTGCGTGTACTCACCGTTTTAAGCAAGGATTGTAATTTTAAGCCAGTGACTGCTTCCGAGCACCGTGATCAGTTTATAAGAGATGCTTTCATAAGTGGGCTACTAAACAATCAGATACGTCAACGATTATTAGAAAACAAAGAATTAGATTTGCAGACTGCTTTTGATCAAGCACGCTCAATTGATACTGCTCTAAAAAGTGCAGAATATTGTCAGACCCATACCTTAGCAAGCATAAACCCACACGAAGTACAAGAAAAAAGCGTTTCTTTGCGAGAAGATGAGAAAATTGTGACTAAAGATGTATCTGCAAGGTTAGCAAAATTGTGTTCTTATTGTGAAGGTTTCTTTCACCCACGCTACACATGTCCGGCCCGGAATGCTACCTGCTATAAATGTCAGAAGAAGGGACATTTTTACAATGTTTGTCGCGCAAACAAGAGTGCACCAGCAATAGTGGAAACGCCATCGCCTACGTTAACGACAACAGGTCTGCTCGACATTTCGGAGAGGCTCAAAAAAGCTTGTATGAAAATTAGTTTAAACGGAAAAGATGTCTTAGCGTTAATTGATTCCGGAAGCACCGATAATTTTATTCATCCTCGCGTAGTTAAAATGTGTTCTCTAAAAAGTATAAATTGTTGTAAAACTATTATGATGGCTACTAAAGATTTAGAAGCTCAGATTAACGGATTTTGTGTTACAACAATAATAGTAAATAAACAAACTTATCCAAGAATTAAAATGCATATCTTTCCCAATTTGTGTGCTGATGTTATTTTGGGTGAAAATTGGCAGGCTCTTCACAAAAGCGTAACTTTTAAATATGGTGAGTCCAAACCCGAAGTTAAAGTTTGCAATCTAATGGCTCTTTATGTATCGCCTCCTCCCCTATTTAGTTATTTATCTCCTAATATAAAGCCTATAGCATCAAAATCGAGGAAATACAGCGAAGATAAAACATTTATCAAAGAAGAAACGGATCGTCTGCTACGCGAAGATATCATCGAACACAGTAACTCACCTTGGAGAGCTCAAGTTGTTGTGACCAAAAACTATCGTCAAAAAAAAAGGTTGGTGATTGATTATTCTTTAACCATAAATAAATTTACTAACTTGGACGCTTATCCATTACCGAAAATAGATGAAATGACTAACCAAATTGCGCAATACAGAGTGTTTAGTACTATTGACTTGAAAAGTGCCTACCACCAAGTGCCCCTACGTAAGAAGACAAGAAGTTCACAGCCTTCGAAGCTAATGGTTGTCTACCAATTTCGAAGAATGCCTTTCGGAGTCACCAACGGAGTTGCTACCTTTCAACGGATAATGAACGATTTTATTACTAGCGAAGGTTTGCTAGATACTTTTGCATACCTTGATAATGTAACAATATGCGGTAAGAATCAAGCTCATCATGATTATAATCTCGAACGGTTTCTTAAGGCTGCTAAATCAAGAAATTTAACATACAATCCCCAAAAATGCGTTTTTCTACGAGAACTCTTAATATTCTCGGAAATGTGGTTAGCGAAGGAGAAATTAGACCCGATCCTGATCGAATGAAAGCCCTGTACGACTTGCCCCCGCCACGAACAAAAAAAGAATTAAAACGAATTCTGGGATTGTTTTCCTACTACTCTCAATGGATAAACAATTTCTCGGCAAAAATACGTCCTAATTTCTAATATTGACTACCCTTTAAATTGTGAAGCTTTGGACGTATTTAATTTGTTAAAGCGTGACATTGCCAACGCTACTCTCCGTTCAATTGATGAGTCTTTGCCGTTCTTAGTTGAAACTGACGCGTCAGATTATGCAATAGTGGCAACCTTAAGTCAACAAGGAAGACCAGTTGCATTTTTTTCCAGAACATAAACAGGTCTGAATTAAAACATTCTATGATTGAGAAAGAAGCAGCCGCTATAATAGAAGCCGTTCGGAAATGGAAGCACTATTTAACTGGTAGAAGGTTTTCCCTAATAACTGATCAAAAATCTGTTAGTTACATGTATATGTTTTAACACAAAGCACAGTGGAAAAATTAAAAACCACAAAATTATGCGCTGGAGAATCAAACTCAGCACCTATGACTTTGATATTATTTACAGATGTGGTGAAGAAAACATTCCCGCCGACGCTTTATCTCGACTAAATTGTGTCACAATGAATTTGAAGAAACTGCAAGATTTGCATAATACTCTATGCCACCCAGTAGTAACAAGATTGGCGCATTTTGTCAAACAACGAAATTTACCTTTTTTCCTTTGATCAAGTGCGACAAGTAGTGCGTTCGTGCTCAGTGTGTGCAGAAATTAAACCCCAATTTTTTAAACCGGAAAGCGTGCATTTAATTAAGGCCACTTGTCCGTTTGAACGATTAAGTCTCGATTTTAAAGGCCCTCTATCATCGACCAACCACTACCATCATTGATGAGTATTCAAGGTTTCCGTTTGCGTTTTCTTGTAGAGACACCAGCGCTAAATCAATCATAAGCGGTCTTGATCAAGTTTTTTCTATGTTTGGGATGCCCGCTTACATACATTCAGATAGAGGAAGTGCCTTCATGAGTGCAGAATTTAAACATTATCTTCTTGATAAAGGTATTGCAAGCGGCCGCACAACAAGCTACAACCCTGCCGGAAATGGACAAGTCGAACGCTTAAACCAAACATTGTGGCAAACTATCAAACTTGGATTGAAAACGCATAAATTGCCACTTCAACATTGGCAAGAGTTGTTAAGCGATGCTTTACATTCTGTTAGGAGTTTACTTTGCACCGCAACTAACCAAACCCCTCACGAACGAATTTTTAACTTTCAGCGTAGGTCTACATCTGGCTCCTCGATACCGTCTTGGCTTGCAACCCCCGGACCAATTTTGATCAAGCGTCATGTTCGGTCCTCGAAATTCGACCCTCTAACAGAAGAAGTGCACTTGATCGAAGCAAATCCACAATACGCGCACGTGCGATACCCCGATGGAAAAGAAGACACCGTGGCTTTAACCCTATTCTCTTCAAGCTTTTTCGAGCTATTGACTCCTGAACGGCCGGGCTTTAGAAGCCCACCAAATCAACTATTTATAACTTCAAAACTACTTAAGCTATCTTTATGAAAATTTAAGCAGAGTGAAGATCATTTATTTAACTTTTGTTAGAGTAAAAAAGTTTTTGAAAGTACGCAAAATTGCAATTTAGCAAGGTCACTTCAATTTCTACGTTTAGATACTCATTTAACTAGCGTAAAATGCGATTGTAACGGTTTCGCTGTTGTAACAGTCGTAAACTTAATTAAAAATTGGACGTAAAGAGTGACGTCAACGCGCACGACAATTACAAACAATGAAGAAGCTAAGGAAGCTTGTTTCATTGTTTGAATAGTCGAAATATGAAAAATATTTTAGACCAGTTTCATTTACTTGCTCACATGTTTTGTCTACATGTTTTGTCTACATGTACTAATAGTTATTGCTGCTTTTTTAAAAATGGATAAAAAAAACAAATAAATTTTTTTTTTACGCAAAAGAATTTAAAATTGGCTATGTTTTGATATTTAGCAGTGTTAAAATATCGACTTACAGATATTATAAAACCAACAAAACTTTATCTTTTATATATCACTGTTTACATGCACATCGTATTTCACCGCCGCAAAAAGAGTGTTTTAAATATTGAAATGAAACTACGTCATTGCGTTACTTTACAAAAAAACACTGAAAAAACAATATTATTCTATATAACTGTTACTGTTAGTCATTAAACATATCTCGGCTTTGATCAAAGCATAAAACGCAGATTTGTAAGCAGTGCCGCAAAAATGTGGAAGAGCCGCATGTTTGACACTGATTTCATGATTTGTTTATGTTTTGGTTTTGCATCTTCTGTCCTGATCCAATTTCATTATCATAGCAGAGTCAACAAGGTTTCTTAAAATTAGACTTTAAAGCATAATTTCCAGGTGTAAATGTTACAACACTAGAGTCACTCGCACGGAAATGACTTTCGCCAAAATCAATTTAATTTTTCGTTGAACATCAAACTGTAAGCCAGTCAAAGGCCTTTCAAAGTGCGGTTGAATTATTTCTGGCGAGAGGTTGCAAGTGTCGTTTTGATGGGAACGGATAAAGATCGTAGATGTTCGTTTTTTATAACATTTTATTGTTTTATTAGAAAAAGCATTTTATGCCACTTTTCCAACTAGAAAGTCTTTATCAGCAACTTTAAATTACAGTTTATAAAAACTAGAGTGCCCAATAAAAAATTTCTTTAACAGCAATATTCTAACATTTGTGAAGATTCGAGATTCACATTTGTTTATTTCGTCATTAAACATTTGCAAATATTCGCATAACATATAAACTGAGATTAAATGTAGGATAACGTGACTGGGAAATAACCATAATGTGTCGTAGTCAAGCAGTCACTTTTATTGTGTCATTCAAAATGACAAAAAAATTATAATAAAACAATCGTTTGAAAAACAAGCAGCAAAAACGCAAAAAAGTAATTAACAAGAGAAAACCTAAAAGCAAAACTAGAACATAAGCAAATCTCGGTAGCAAAGGTAGATAGATATATTTTTTTATTTTGCAATATGAAAAATATTACATGAAATATGGGATAAAATAACACATTTTGGCTCGTATCTAATTAAAAAGTGCGTTTTTTTGTTTTACACAGCGAAAGATTAGATTAATCACCTTCAGAAAATATTGATCACCACAAGGCCTCTCCAAGATAACTTCGAGAAAGAGATGTTAAGCTGTAAAGCCCTATTTTCATCATTACGTAAAACAGGGCGATTCTATACCGAAATTGTTGTAGCATGTAAAAGTATCCACTTCAAGCAAAACACATAAATAGGACGGGCCCCTGTGCTTTATTTTTTCCTGCAAATTGCTATTGTTGTTGGCAATGTACCAAACCACAACCGTTTATTTTTTATCCAAAACTGTCCGACCTCGTGCTCCTTGAAATGTCCACTGCATGTGACACTCCCATACAACGTTATTTCTGGTTTGTGCAAGGCGCCGCATTTGCAATGAGAGAAAGGAACGAGACCCCATTTTTCTATGCACAAATGAAAACTCGCAACTACAGTCCGCAGGCGGAATGAACCAACTGGCCGCAACCAACTGGACGCAAACAAACGAGTTAATAACAACTAGTGGCAGTCGACTGGTTAGTTAAGCTACCCCCAGTCGGCTGCGTCCAGTTGTCTTTAACCCGTCTGAAACCGTTTAAGCATAACTCAAACTGTTCCGGGCGAACGGAGGAGGCAAGGCGCTGGTAATAAAAGCACGAGGCCGGATGTACTTTTATAGTAGGCAACTTTGTGTTCGATCTATAATTTATGTAATGGGCAGATCGGATGCGCTTAATTCAGCAAAATTGTTCAAGTTTTTGCGCAGCAGACGCAAGCAAGTGTTTAGATTTTTGTGTTTATTGACAGGCATTTGATAACAGATAAATAAACCATAGTCAGGATCTAGAGCAGTGCTATGCAACTCGTATGCTGCGGAAAAACAATAAATATACTCTTTGAAATAGAAATAAAGTTATGTTTCTCTGAAGTAGCAACCTAAAAACTTAAAAAATTCATTGTACAATACATTTTATTGTGTAATGTCAAGACCTTTTTTTGGTCTTTACTGAATTTTGAACGCTATTTTTCATATGAAGCTTTATTTTGTAATCATAAAAACTCTCTGCTAATAAATTGATAAATTTTTTTGATCAATTTTTAACCAGACTTGATTGTGCACGATATGAGCCAATTGGTAACTTCAAATGAAAAAAAAGTCATTACTTTATTTTTTCAGTTTAGATTAAATTTTTAGGTTTTTTGTGACAGCCAAATGAAACTTCAGGTAACGGAAAACGTACAAAATTTAGCTCTTTACCTGGTCCGGGATCTTACTAATTTTTGAAATTTTTCAAAGTGTGCCGCATGTTTAAAAAAGTAGCGGAGCACAGGGCTAGAGTACCACCTTTAGCCAAAACAAGAATCACTACTAGTTGTCAAAGCTCAGATGGCTGTATGTTTGAAAAAACTGTTAAGTGATTCTTTGGAAAGGGACGGAGGCATTCAGTGACTACACGCAAAGCGTCAGTCAAAACACTAAATATAAACCAAGTACTACAAGAACAAACAAGACTCTAATACTCGGCTGTTGAATAGACTAAAAATAAGAGAGCTGTATCTGATGTTTTGGTACCAGCATCCGCTCTGAGGCCGCACGTTACCTCAGCAGTGGGACAGGTGAAATTTTTTGCGCAATGCCAAACGGTGGTGACCAAACTTGAGTGATTTGTCTAGTTTTACTTCAAGATAAATCGCAACCAAACACAATGATGAATGTTGATTACTGTAAACTTTTAGCTCACATCTTTTCTTAATCTGGATATTGTGGGAAGCAGATTATACGTCTATATGTAAAAAAAATTCTGATTGATTTTGGAGGAACACTGTTTCTCTGACACCCGAGACTATTTTGCTTACTGTCACCGTTAGAGTGAAACCTTCGTTGTAAACTAGTTTTATACTCATTTGAACCACGCATTTATCCAGCAGAAACCTCAGCAGCTTGCAGTTAAAGTCAAGTTTGAATGAAATAACAATGTCATATGCAGCTGTCAGATTGACAAATAGCATTGGCCTCCTTTTTAGTCTGGAAAAATGTCGATGATTTGTATTAACAGAACGACTTGATCCACGGTTGATTTTTTGCATTAAAATCACCAATTGGCTTGTTGCGGACGTAGGTAAGCGTCTCAAATTTTTCCCAGGAGATGCAAAGTTTATAAATTTGTCAATAACTTCTTGGGTCTTCTACCGCCTTCTTTGTCTTGCGAATCGCAACTACAAGCGCTCTTCCGTAGATTTTCAAATTGAAGTTGACACAATTAGGAAAAGAGAAAGTTGTATAACCAAGAATTCAAAGCAGCTCTAACATGAATTATAAGCTCTATGCACATAAAATTAGGGCCCCGGAGCTTTATCTGGTTTTACGTAGAAAAGCCTTTGTAAACAGCCCAGGTCATTTATAACTAAGATATCTAGGTTGATTTTATTCAGAGGTTTCTAGTTAGTGGGTCATTTTAAAACTAAAAAGACGTCGGAATATAATAGGATAATCATATTAGACCAGAAGTCATATCCAATTTTTTTTAAATGACATTTTGAGTTCAAACATAAAATTTAGGAAAATAAAGACCAAAAATGGTATTTACGCTTACATAAAAAGTTCTTTTCGAATTTCAAGAATAAAGTTTTTTTTGGTCTTTATCTAGCTTTCAAAATAAATTTGTCAAAGAGTTTGGAATAAGTAAGGACCGTTTTTTTAAACGTTGGCATGAAAAATTTTTCGAAGGAAAAATGTCATTTGTTTAAATTTCAAACTTTACAACTGTCATGAATTTATACAAGTTGGAAACCCCTGTTTTATTGAAATTCAATCGTATCAAACATCTTGCTTTTATTCAATGTTTTCTGTTTGCAAAACTCACATCTAAAAGCTATAAACTTTTTTACAAAACTTTTTTAAACAAGTAAACTTATACATAAAAAATACGTCGGATTTTTCATTGTAAGAAAACTTTTAACATAAAAACGGCCTGTTGCTTCAAATGCAACGTGAAATATAATTAAAAAGTTAATTATAAAAAGTCAGGTGTTGTTTAATTGTCTGAAGGCGTCAGCTTAAGAGCTAAGTTGTGAACCAGTTAATCTAATTTTTTTCCCACGAATGAATAATTATAAGAATGTTTTATAAAAATGCTTAATGTAAAGATTGAATTTTGTCCACTTAATTGGTATTCAAGCAGTCCAACAGCAATTGTTTTATACAAAAGAATGTATATGTGTAAAATGTTTCCAATCAATCGTCAAAAGCTCAAAAAAAGAAAATGCGATTTATATGAAATAAGTTCTGCATCGCCTAAGGCATTTCGACGTCGGCAAACGATGTAATTCCTTCGCTTCGTCACGCAAAGTCAATTCTTAGTAAAATTCATGTCACTTAATAAAGGTGTGAAAATAATTTCACGCTCTGCTTGCAATAAGCAGCAAAAATTCACAAATTTGCAAAAAAACGTCTATTTTACCCGTTAACCCTTGTTCGAGGGCACCTAAAAATAGTACCAACTTATTCAGCATTTCAAATTAGAAAAGGTCAAGAAATTACAGAATTTTATCTACAAAGATGAAGTAATTACAAACTTTTTGCAAGGGCCGGGCTTCAGAAGCCCGGCCGTTGAGGAGAATAGGGTTAAAGCACCTGGCTCTTAACCCAACATCAAACGATGAAATTTTAGAAACAAATCGAGTTGTGGAAGTTGACTCGGAAAATCCAGCTAATGACGCAGCGCCAGCAAATGAAAGTTTTACAACCAAAGATGTGGACGCCGAACCCATCCAAAACGAAAGTTTAAATGATCCTTCCTGCGAAACCAAACTACGTCGCTCCCAGCGCGTTCGTAAACCTCCTGAGCGCTACGATCCCGCAAATTATTGATCCACTAGTTAATTATTTTTTTTTACGCGGAGGAGATTGTAATGATTTATTAATTTGTTTGATCGTTTACGCCAAGTTTTGAAATGCAGACCTTAAAATCTAATTGATATCGTTTCGTCTTAAAGCGCTTAATTTGATCATCATAATTAGTAGTTTTTTTATTGAAGCTTTATGCTGGCAGCCAGACATTTAATGTTAAAATCTTTTTGTTAGTGATGATCTCTCTTTTAGTTAATCTTGGCAACGTTGTTTTGAGCGTTATCGTTCTTGTTGGTTAAAGCCACAGATTTAGTGGTATTAAATAAAGACAAGCATTTATAACACAATGTAAATACTGAAAATGATTCTTCGGGCAAGCGTGTTTATGACAAGCTTCGCCCAAAAAAGCTTTTATAGATTAGTTCATTGGACGTCACTCAACGCAGTAATCAACTGACGTATTTAATTTATGTTTCCTATACATTACTATGACTGCTGTCGAATCAAATTCAATACAGATGTAAAAATAACTAAAAACTTTGAGTAAGAAGTGGGAGGCAGTTGGACATCCCTGATCTAGCTCTTATAGCATTGACTAAATGTGTACCATTGTTGTATAGTATGTCATACAGACAAATAACAATCAAAAATAAAAAAAAATGAAAATTAACTTTTCTTCTCCTTTCGGCCTTTCCCTTCAATCAGGGGTAGTTACAGCGTATCATCTTTCTCCAAACCGTCCTATTTTCAACATCCATCTCCTTCGCACCAACTTCCCCCATATCTTCTTGACTACATCTAAAAATCTTCTTTTTGGGCTCCCTATTTTCCTCTTCCCGGTAACTCCATTTCCATCATCTTCCTACATATTCTTGGTCTCTCCTCGTAATATGTTCATACCACTTCAGCCTGCCCTCCCTTATCTTCATTCCTAACCGTTCTACCTTAACTGTACTCCTGATGTACTCGTTTATAAGCTTGTTTTTTCTCGTTACTCCCATAGCAAACCTCAACATTTTCATCTCTGCAACTTTCATCTCTTCCACTTGTTTCTTTGTGATCGCCACCGTCTCAAGTACATACACCATTGCTAGTCTTAACACTGAATTGTACACTTTTCCTTTTACTCTAGATGGTAACCTCCTGTCGCAGATTACTCCCGATAATTTTCAAAACCCAAATACTTAAATTCCTTTACACTTGGCACTTTTGTATCCTTCATCTTCACAGTTTCTTTGTCATTTCCTCCGTTTATGCACAGATATTCGGTGTTTGACTTACATATTTTCATCCCTCTTCTTTCCAATGCATACCTACAGGATTCTAATCTCCGCTCCATTTTTTCCTGGTCTCTTCGCAAATCACAATATCATCAGCAAACAGCATCGTCCACGGTGGTTGTCTCCTTACTTCATCCTTTAGCTTGTCCATTATCACTGCAAACAGGAATGGACTTAACGATGATCGCTGGTGCAGTCCAACCTTGACCTTAAAACTTTCTGTAGTTCCTACTGCACACCTCACCACTGTTTTTTTCCCTCATACATATCCTGAATAAGTCTCACATACTTTTCCACTATTCCTGATTTTCTCATACAGTACCAAACCTCTTCTCACGGAACCCTGTCGTAAGCTTTCTCTAGGTCTACGAATACACAATGTAGTTCTCTTTGACCTTCCCTGTACTTTTCCATCAACATTCTGAAGGCAAGCATGGCATCGGTGGTTCGTTCCCTTTCCTGGCATAAATCCATATTGCTGTTTGCTGATTTCTACTCTATCTCTTAACCTGGCTGCAATAATCCTTTTCCATACCTTCATTGTGTGGCTCTTATTTATTTCTCTGTAGTTTCCATAGCACTGTGCGTCCCCTTTGTTTTTATAGATTGGGATTAGCACACTCTTTCTCCATTCTTCTGGCATCCGTTCACTCATTAATAGTCTGTTGAACAGTCTGGCCAAAAACTTTATCCCCATCTTTCCCATGCACTTCTAAACTTCTATTGGCAACTCATCTGGCCCAACCGCTTTACCTTTTTTCATCCTTCTTAGTGCGTTCTTCACTTCTTTTCTACTGACACAATTTACCTCTTCATTAACCACTTCTGCTTCCTCTGTCCTAGGGTCTCTCTTATTTTCTTCGTTCATCAGTTTCTCAAAGTACTCCTTCCATCTCTTGCCTCCGAATTCACCATCACATTAGCGTTTTTATTCTTTATAACCCTCATGTGCTGTACATTTTTCCCTGCTCTGTCTCTCTGCCTAGCCAATCTGTACAATTCTTTTTCACCTTCTTTTGTTTCCAATCTAGCATACAAATTGTCATACGTACGTCCCTTCGCCTTGCAACTGCCTTCTTTGCCTTACTTTTCTTTATATATATTTTTAATATTTTCATCTCTTATTTTGTCCCATACTTTCTTTGCCTCTTTCTTTTCTTTTATGCTCTCCTGAACTTTTTCATTCCACCATCATGTCTCCCTGTCTCCTTTTCGTTTCCCAAATGTCACTCCTATTATAGTTTGAGCTGTTTTTCTTAGAATTTCTGCTGTTTTGTCTCACTCATCAGGTAACCCATCCTTGCCTCCCAAAGTCCTGGTCACCTCTTGTCTAAACGCTTCTTGACAGCTTGTCTCCTTCAATTTCCACCATTGTATCTTTGGCTTTACTTTCTCTGCCTTTTTTATTTTTACCATAAGAGCCATTTTTCATACCACCATACGGTGCTGCTTTGCAACGCACTCATTCACTATTACCTTACAATCGCACATTTCCTTCAAGTTCCTCCTTCTGCACATCACATAATCAACTTGGGCACTTTTTCCGCCAATCTTATACATCACCCTATGTTCATCTTTCTTCTTGAAATAAGTATTGACAATCTCGAAATCCACAACCATTGATCCTTCCTTATTTCTTGTTCCAGCACCGTACATCCCCATTATATCCCCGTCCCCTATGTTTCCTTCGCCCACATGTCCATTAAGGTCTGCACCGAGAACTATTCTCTCTTCTTTTGATACACTTTCTATCAACCCATCCAGGTCTTTCCAAAAATCATTTTTGTCCTCCATGCTGTTGTTAATCTGTGAACCTCTAGGACACTTTCAGCCAGCTTCTCCCTCACCACTATCCCTATCCTATTTTTTCTTTCATCAGCTCCGTTGTAAAATAGTTTGCATCCACCCCTAATGTTCCTTGCTTTACTCCCTTTCCACTTTTTTTTCTTTAGGTACAATATGTCTAAATTCCTTCGGTCCATCATGTCCGCCAACTCTCTTCCCCTTCCAGTCAATGTTCCAATATTTAAAGTACCCACCCTTATGAGTGAGCGTCTTCCTTTTCACACTTCCCGTTGTCTCTTCACTCACCTTCCTTCTCTCTTTCTGCTCTTATTTTCATTATGTTTAGCAGTAGCATAATTTCCACAGGTGCTCTGCTGTGCGACACCTGAGGCGGTTGTTGGTAACCCGGGCCGCGACCGATCCGGTATCGATTTATCAACAATACGCATTTGTATAATCTGGCAAAAATTTTTTACGCCGGATGCCCTTCCTGCCGCAACCCTCCCCATTTATCCGGGCTTGGGACCGGCATCAAGAAACACAGGAATGTGCCTCCGATCGCTGGATTGAAAAAGAAAATCAAAAAATGAAAATTAACTAAGGTTTATAATTTCTATCAATGCCATGTTGCACCAAAAGAAACAGTATTGCGTATTACACAATTACTAGAAAAAATTATTAATTATAGCTTTTACGAAATTTCACGAATTTTTACAAAATGGTTTTAAAGTAATATTTTTACATGTACGTAGATAACTGCCATCTGAAGTTATGTCCTTGGAATTTTAATTGCAACTGTGAACGTGACAATTGGATGAATAAATCAGCTGTGTGTATTCCAGCAAGATATCAATGTGACGGAGTTAAAGATTGCGATAATGGATCAGATGAAATGGATTGTTCTTGTTCAGAAGATGAGTTTCAATGTTATAAGCCTTTTTCTCCTGAATTTTATCAATGTATTCCTTCAAACTTGAAAAATGACTCACTCTGCTTCTATCAATTTCTTTCGATGATGTAAGTCAATTATAAACTTTTAGTTATTTTCTTAAGAATAGTCTATATAATTTTAGGCAGCGTATACTTAACAGAACATAATTCTGTTTCGTCTATTGGGTTCTTCAGGAAAACAACTGTTGGACAATTATTTAAAATGCTTTTAAAAACTCGTAATCTGTTAACACTAGAACGACTGCGCATTAGAATTACCTAGAACAGTGGTTCTCAAACTTTGGTGGTCCGTGGCCCCCTTTCAGAAACTCTCAAACACCCGTGTCCCCCTAGTTATAATATTGTCCCAAAGGTCAAGTGAAGACAAAAAAAATCATCATTTTGAAACTGTCTCTGATTTTGTCTATTTCGCCCCAAAAGTAAATCGAAGTCCAAAATGACAATTCTTCTCGTGTCCCCGGTAAAATCCCGTAGTTCACTTGGGAGGACCCAGAGCTCCTATGAGAACCCCTGACCTAGAACGACCAAATTATTCAATGACCAAAAGGCACTTTTGACTGCAATTCAGCAACGTAAATGTCGAAAAAACATTTTTTAAATGAATTGAAAGTAAACGTGTTTTGTTGCACTTGAAAATAACCCTAATAGAATGTGAATTACCTATTTAATTTAAAAAAATAAACAATCCAAAAACCTAGTCTTTTTATCAAAAAACACGAATTTTGTAGATTAGCAGGATTTGAAATAGAAAAATGATAAAACAAAGTTCTTGTTTGGAAAATAGTAGCAGCAATAGTTCGCAATGATAATCAATTTTAGGCAATGCCAATTAACACCATTTTGATAAATTTTTATTTTTTCTCATGCTGAGACGAGACAGACACAAACAGCGATCTTTTGTGTGACGCCGCATTTGTAATCCGGTGAAAGAACAGGACCCCATTTGTGTATGGACAAATGAAGATGTTCAAAATCAAGATCACGTTGGATTTTACGATATGCCACAAAACTAGTATTTCTTAAAGTAAACGACTAGCTCCCTAAAAATAAATTTGAAATTTCAAGGAGGAATATCACTAACCTTTTGAGGAATATAAGCATTCGATTGTAAAATAAAACAACAATGGTTCAATAATGATGTCACAAATATCTAAAAAGTAGAATTATAATGCCTTCACAAAAGAGCTTTTGTTACGTTACAACGACAATCATGGTACACATATGTAGCACTGTCATTTAAAGGGCTAAGGAGGAGTTGGGGAGGAATTTCAGAATCTTGGAACAATGTAAGTTGACTTCAAAAAATTGTTACATTCTTTGTAATTATAGTCGTACCGGCCCGGCGGGGGGAAGCAGGGAGGAAAGTGAAGAACTTTTTTTAGAGATCATTACTTTTAGGGACAAAAATCAAGAAATCAGAGACAGATTCATATTCAATGTTAAATTTTGAACTACTTGGGATAACGGGAATTTGTATCATATATTTGGATGGAGAAAAAAACAACAAAAATTTTTTATTTAATCATTGAGGTATTTTTTTGGGGGAAAAAATGATGGTACCGGAGCTCTGAAAAAAGGATGCGGCAAAAAATTTTGAAAACCGCTACAATAAACAGAGACCATTTAAATTTCTTTTTGTAATAACATCAAGATTCAATTTGGAACAAAAACTTTGCTTTTTTATAGTTCATATGAGTGCAAAGATTATTGAAAGTTATTGAGGAGCTTAGACTTAACGTTTTTGTTTTCTGATATGTCTAAGCAGAGCTTTTATGAGAGATGAGACAATGTTTAATAATCCGCTGTAAAGCGATATGATTTGATTTACAGCTCTCTACAACAAATAACTCTCTACAACAAACTACTACAAAAGACCGAGTTTCCACTAACATCAGGAAAGCCTTCTTCTACCTCCTGCGGAAACACTTTTCACCATCAAAAAATTGCATAAAAACTGCAACAAAAATGTCGTCAAATTCAGCTACAGCTATACCCCCAACATGACAAACATCATCGCAGCACACAATAAGAGGCTTCTTGAGTCCCACAATGGCAAGTCAGAATCTAAACCCTGTAATTGCAGATATAAGCCGTCATGCCCATTGAATGGCAACTGCCGCGACATGGCAATCGTTTATCAAGCGGCTGTTCAAACCAAGAATCAATCTAAGAACTATTTTGGACTGTACAAAACCGAATTTAAAACGAGATACTACAACCACACCCATTCCTTCAATTCTGATTCCAAAAGAAATGCAACCGAGCTTTCTAAATTCATTTGGTCCTGCAAAGATTCGGGTTTAAATCCTCTTATATCCTGGAAAATAGTTTGCCACGCCATACCTTATCAATACGGGTGCAAAGTATGCAACCTCTGTCTGGCAGAAAAATATGCAATCCTACTGCTAATGATGTCGGTCTATTAAACAAACAAAGTGAATTGGTTAATAAGTGTCGGTATAAAAATAAATACAAATTGATCAACGTCAAACTTAAACTTTGATTTGTGTTATATTTTTTTCATTTTTCTCTGTCTTTTCATTTTTTGCTGGTTACAAGGTCTTGCCTTAGCTGATACTCAAACCCATTTTAATATTTTGAAATAATATTTCTATTTTTCGCGCGCCTTTTCTTCTCTTTTTTTTTTTTTTTTCTCACTGATCTGTATTCAGTCTAGCATAGCAGAGTCCGTAATGGGATGTTCCAACCTTAATAAGCGTCTTTAAAGTTTTTTCAGTTTTTTTCAGTTTTTTCAATTTTTTCGATTTTCAATTCTAATTGAATTTTTGGAAGTTTTATCTTAACTTTATTTTATTTTATTTTACTTTATTCAGATACCCTGATGATCCCTTTTATGGGTGAAACAGTCTGGTGGGTTTTAGCTTTGTTTTAATTTCTGTGATTTTGCCAGTTTTTAATTTCGAGCAATAACTTTGTTATTGAGCACTATAACTATTGATAAGCAATTCTAAATCTTTTTTTTTAGTTTGATAGACTATTGCTTTTTCAAATGTATAATGCAGTAACAATAAAAATAAATTACTTTAAGAATTACTATTTCAATTAAATTCTTTTAAATTGCAATAATACAATATAATTAAATTACAATTAAAAGCTTTATGCCAAAAAAAACGAGCGTTGTTTTTGTCACGCCCAGTGGCGGCTGGCAAGTAAAAAAACTAGGAGATGCTGCAAAGCAAGAACAGTTAATAGCTAAAAGAAAACGCTGTAGGTGTACATATGTAACCATGCACAAAGCCGAAAATGTCTCTCTCTCTTTTTGTCACATTAAAAGAGGAACCAAATTAAGTGGCGAAATATAAAACTTGCATCATTAAAATAATATTTAATCAAATTGGTAAATTGGATGATAAATTTGTAAGACCAGATTTAGAAGCTTTACCTAAAAAAAACAACTTTAAATATTAAAAAACAACTTGTAAGCTTGTAAGTAAGCACGTAAGTTCAATGCAGATGAGAAAAGGTTCTTTGTTAATGGCAAAGAAATTGAAAAGTATCATTTGTTTGAAGAACACTGAGTCAAAGTTTTCATAGGATGAAGAAACTATTTTTCATGAAAAGCAAATCAGTAAAAAACTTCAAAAATACCGATTTTTTTTAGTTTGATTGAAAAGACGTAATAAGAAAGTTACTTTAAAGTAAACACCTCAATTTGTAAAATAAGACGAATGCTATAACTTTAACATCAATTAAGTTCAACTTTTAAAACTTGCGCTTATGATTAGATCGAGTGACCTGCATTTATTGCAGCTCAAACATAGATTAAATCTACCATACAAAGCGTCAATGAAATGCGTCATTTTGCGTCACTTCGCCTAAAATTTTTGAGCTCAATTTAAAACGGTTGAGTCTAATTGGAAGAAAAACCAATGAAAGTGAGAGTAAAAAAGAAAGAAAATTAGTTGCTCTAAGAAATAAAAGAGAAAAAAATTGTACTCGCGGGCCCAAAGTGAGCCCAAAATTTTTTAAATTTTTAAAAAATTGTTAAGATGTTAGACAAAACTTAGTTTTTTCTTCAACTAATTAGTTTCTCTCTAAAACTAACTCTGTTTCTCTTTAAAACTAATTCTAACTCCAATCGGTTTTTCATCGAATCAGGCTTGACCATTTAAAACAGCTCAAGAAATTGCCAATTCAAAAGTTAAAAAACAGTTTTTTTATAAAAGATATAAACATAATTTTTTACGTAATAGATATAATTTAAACATGTCGATATTTAAAAAAATGTTTTTTCAGTAAAGCCACTCCACATAATGGTTGTAGCAAATTTAGTGGAGGAGCAAATCATGAAAAAACAATAATTTTTAATTTAGGTCAATTTCATATCACTTAAAATCATAAAGCATTTTAAAGTGATACAAAGCATCAAAATTAACTGATTGATACAAGAAATAATTTCTTATACAGCGGTAAAGTGCTAATATTATGAATGATACATACCGAAGTTCAAAGCATTGCCAATCAGCAATAAATAAACTGTGCTATGTATTTTATTCTGGCAAATGCTTTACCAATGATAGAAGTATTAATAGTTTAAAAGTTTTTTTTGTAAAATAACAGATGCTAAAGCTTGACATTTTAAAGTGCATGACATCATTGCTGTAGATCAGTGGTTTTCAAACTTTTTTTGCTCAAAACACACTTGACAACATAAATTTCAAACGAGACACACGCGGATCTCAACCAGATTGCTTTTCAACTAACTAGGCTAAAACTCTATCCTTGTAACTAAGCTCGCAAGCAACGAAAAATGAGCATAAGAAATAAATAATATAGTAACAAAACAATTAATTGAACTAAGCACATACCCTACAGTATTAGTGTGATACATGTGCAAAAGGGCAAAAGAATCTGAACGGCTTGTTGTGAAATCTCTGGGTATTCCTGGCGTAAAATGAGCCAAAAATTGTCAATGTTTATTTGATTGTATTTCAGTTGCAACGTGCGGTTCATGCATAATTCTGCAAGTTGTTCTTGTGCTTTCAATTTTAATTTGCTAGCATTATTTAAGGCAGATTGATTAAGCGAATTTCTTACCCAATCATACTTTAAAATGTTCAGATCTGGAAAACAAATTGAAATTTTGCTGGTGCATTTCTAAGTGACTACCAATACTGTTCTTCAAAATATCTTCGTTCACAGCTCTTTTAGGAGTTTCCGTAAGGAGGGAACATCTCGAACACACCTGATGCGACGTTTGTTTGTCACAACTTTAACTTTAATTAAAAGCCGTGAACTTTATCCGTATTTGTCAGCAGTGTTGTATTCCCACCTTGCATGTTGGTGTTAAATTTGTTTAAATAACCAAATATATCAGTCAAGTAAGCAAGTTTTACCCACCAAATTTCATCATCGACCCAGGGGTTGATTTTCGACTTATTGGCAGAAATAAACTTTAAGACTTCTCTGAGTTAATAAATGCGACGCAAGGCCTTTCCACGACTCAACCAACCAACTTCTGAGTGCAAAAGTAAGATTTTATGTTTAGCACTCATCTCTTTGCATAGTATTTGAAATAATTTCGAGTTTAAAGGCCGCGATTTGATGAAATTCACCATTTTCACCGATGTATCCAATAATTTTTTAAGATTGTCAGGTACTGTTTTTGCAACCAGCACTTCACAATGCAAAAAACAATATGTAGCTATCATATCAAAATTCTTTACCCTAACTTCATCCAAAAAACTATTATATTTGCTGATTATGAAAGGAGCTCCATCCGTAGGCTACACAGGCTTATACGGTTACTTCATTCCAGCTCTTCTTCCTCAAAAAAAGTTGTGGTTACGTCGTAGATTTTGTTTCTAGTTATGTGAGCCGGTATTTCTCAGCAGAATAGGAAGTTTTTCTATTTCTTTTATACTATTGTTTTCAACATATATCGAATGTTCGCAGGCAGTTGGGCTTTTCCTTGAATATCCGTCGACTCATCTAATTGCGGTGGAAAAACTTCACTTTTCATTAAGCTGTCTTTTAGCTCTGATAGTATGTCATCCGACATGTCATTAATTCGCCTGCTTATGCTATTATCTTCCAGTGCAACTCTTTTGACTTTTTTGACAACACTTTTATTTATTATTATCTTTACGATTTCCTGCCAACATGGCAAAACTAAACTTTTTCCAATTGTAAACCCAAACTTTGCCAACATGGCAAAACTAAACTTAGTTTTAGCGATATTTTTCACAACGGCGTAGCTTGCTTCAAAGGCTTTATATGAGACCGTAATCAAATTTTTTATAAAATCGATTGCTTTACGTTCTGTGCTTTCAAACGCAAAAAAGAATTTTTCTTTGTGAGCTATTGATTCGTGCTTTCCTTCAAGATGTCTTTTTAATTTACTAGGCATCATGACCTGATTTGATAACCTTTCGCCACACAGAAGACATAAAGACCTTGGAAAGTCAGGATCTTCTGTCAAGATAAAACCAAACTGCAGATAGTTCTCACTGTCCTTTCTGGCTACCATTTTTATTTTCTTTGCCGATGTTGCTTTTTTGGCACATTCTTCGCTGAGCTTTCCAAAATACTTATCCATTTTAACAATGTTTCTAACTTTCGAACTTTTTTATCACTGAACAATTGTGTATACTAAATGAAAACAAGAGAATGGCCAGAGAAAATTGTGTATACAATTGTGTATACTAAGAACAATTGTGTATACTAAATGAAAACAAGAGAATGGCTCTTTAACTACATAATAATACCAGTGAATAAGCAGCAAAATCAAAGGAAAGGTTTCATTTTCTTGATTATTGTGTAATAATGTTCGTGTTGATTATTGTATAGTAATGTCAGTAATTTCATAAAATATTCGCGGCAATATAGGCGACTCTTTTAAATTGTTTGTGGCACACAGTTTGGTAAACCCTGCTGTAAATTTTAAAGTCGACCACATAACAAAACATTTATTTTCTCTTTGTCAAACTCACTTTTATTTATAGTTTATAAAAAAGTTTTAAGTTTTTTCTTGACATTGTAAAACACTGGCTATAATAAAATTTCCTCAAGCTTTTTGCTGAATGCAACGACAAGCAGTGACATTGATTTACAACAAACATATTAATTGTTTAACCAAACCTGTTTCTCTAAAATTTAATCATAAATTTTTAATTATCAAAAAGTTTTTTACTCATTTCTGTGATAAAATTTAACCAGTTGTTTAAAATGGAAAGGTTTAATCCACTGTCTATTAGAAAAAAATATGCATTTTGTACCAGTGTGGACTGACCCAAGTCATAGTTTTTTGTTAAAAAAAAATTTTTTTTTCCATATTTAAAACAAATAATAAGTAAAAATCATTGTTTTAGGAATAAATTCTTAAAACCAAAAAATTTTAGAACTACTATGGTTTTCCACTATTTGTTCCAACATTAAGCGATAACGATTTTGCTCTAGGTCAAAGATGTCCAAACATTCTTCATAATGGGCCAAATTATAAATTTAAGTACATTGACCGGGCCGCAAAATTACATGTAGCCTATACGAAATTTTCTCTTTTTAGTATTAGATTCCATGACTAAATGACGAATGTTAACATATAAATTCAAAATGGATTAACTAATTAGGAATCCAAGTGAAATGTAAAATTATTAAAATTATTACATAAGTAGTACTAAAAATGTTCATGCCGGAGCTGGTTCAAACTCACAGTTACGTGAGTTCTTTTCTTTCTGTTTGCCCTGAATCAAATTTCCAAAATCTAGAGAAGAAGGCTTGTAGTCGCTATCCTAAAGCCGATGAAGCCTGTGGGGCACCGAAAGAGTTATCGATTGATATCTCTGCTCTTCCACAAGATCCTCGAGAGGCTCATCTACACACGCGTCGAACCAATTATTAATTCATTGCTGTTTAGAAAGCAAGCTGGGTTTTGACGCGGAAAGCCAACCGAGGATCAAGTTATTCTTTTGACAAAAAAATCGAGAATTATTTTGTCGATCTAACAGTGGCATATGACTTTGTATCTGGCACCGTGGCTTTACATGAAACCTAATACTGCTGTCAGATAAGCACATGGTCAAAATAATTATGGAGCTTGTCCGAAACCAAAGTTTCACCCTTAGTACCGGTGACAAGAAGCAAAGCAGGCTACGTAGTCTGAAAAAAGGCGTTACTCAGGGATTGGTTTTGACTCCTCACCTTTTCAACATCTATTGTACGTCTAGATCTGCCCTCCACGATTTCCAGAAAGTTTACTTACGCAGACGACATAGCATTGTTGCACTGCTCTGAAAACTGAAAGAATTTTGCGGGGACTTTAAGTCAAGACATGATCACACTTTTAGTGTATCTTCAGACTTGGAAGCTGAAGCTCAGTCACACTAAGACGGTGACGGCAGCCTTTCATTTAAATAACCAAGAGACAAAACGTCAGCTAAATGTTTATGGCAGCATTAGACTTTTACCATTTTGTCCAACTGCTACTATTTTGTGGTAAAACTGGACAAATTGCTTACGCTCTGTCACCATCTAGTGGCATTGCGAAAAAAAATACGTTAGCCCGTCACACCGCTGAGGCATTACCGCAGGTTCAGGATGGGGTGCGGGTGCCAAAACATTACGCACAGCCGCCCTATCTCGTATACTCAACAGCCGATTTCCGCACACCAGTCTGGTGTCGCAGCGTTTATAATCGCCTCATTGACAGTCTCCTGTATGACGCCTTGCACATTGTCATTTGATGCCTGTGTCCTACTTCAAAGGACCAACTACCCATACTTTCAGGCATCCATCCAACTGAGTTTTGCCGACTAGGAGCGACAATCTCCTTGGCTAACAATGCTGACCTGGACCCTGATCATATGTTAAATTCCTAAATTGGACATAAAATCTGTAAAAATGTTTAATCCTCTTTCCAGCCTCCTAATAAATCTACACGTTTATACTGCTTTTCCCTAATAGTATTACTGCTGCTACTGTAATCATATTTTAAATCATTCAACTTGGATCAAAGTTAATATCTTTAACACAACAAAATCATTAACAACTATCACTTGATGTTGTAAAAAATGTTTGGAAAGAAAACAATTAATATTAATTTGATCAAAAAACAAAGTGAATACTGAAAACGATGCTTGGGGCAAAAGTTTTTATGATAAGCTCCGCCAACAAAAGTTTTCATAGATCAGTTCATTGGACGTCACTCGACGCAACTGACGTATTCATTATGTTTCCCATTCGTTACTATGACAGCAGTAACATCGAATTCCATGCAGTTATGAAAATATAACCAAAAACTTTGAGTAAGCAGTGGGCCGCATAAAAACATTAAGTGGACCGCAATGCGGTCCACGAGTCACAGGTTGGACATCCCTGCTCAAGACTATGATTTGAACAACCAGTTAAATAACGCTTAAAAAAACGAACCTATAGAAAAAGGAAATTAGTATTATACAATATTACGAAATCTTTATTCTGCATTGTTTTTTACTGTGCTCACACGCCTGATATGGCTCCATTTAAAACAAAAACCAGCATACAGGCTACGGTCAAACGAAGAAGTTGTTTATTATGTACAAGCTAAACCTAAACATTGAATTAAAAAGTTATGCATTTATTTACTTAAGAATATTTCTCTAATAATTACATTCAATTTTTCCAGTCTTGAAGATTTGACAAAAGAACTAAATGGCACTGAAATGATTTGGGATCAAAAAAACATTACTTTTGACAAACACTTGCTTAATGTTTTAGAAAAATTTTCTGATCCGATTAAAAATGATATTACTACCATAAACTTTTCAATTAATAAAGGTAAGTTTTTCAAGCTTTTGTTCTTAATACCAAACTGATTAAGTGACATTTGATAAATTTTTAATATAAATGGAAATAATATTTTTTAAAATTTACATTTGCTGTTTGTTTGCATTACATTCATAAACAATTTTTAGCCTAAGTAAAAAAAATTATTTCTTAAAAAATCAACTAATAATGTTAATTATTAGAAAGAAATTATTGTTGTCCATATATTAACATCCTGTTTTTCTTGTTATCTGCAGAAGTCGTAATTTTATTTTATTGGCACCAAACATTTTAACAAGTTTTTACCATTATAACAAAAAGATGATAACATAACATTTTACAACAATAAAAAATGTTGCTGCTTAAAATTTAGACTGTTTTGTTTTAGTTAAAACTTTTTAGTGTAATACATATGAATGGAGCTAAAATATTTGCCATGAATTATTAGTTTTTGAAAAAAAAGAGAAAATAACAGATATAAATTGAGAAAAAACTTTTATTTATTCACTTAAAAGGTTGGGGTGTGCTGTTTTCCCTCGACTCGGAGAATTACCTAGAGCAATTGCAGCTAGAGAGAAAATCGGATCGGTCTTTTCTGTTCTGGCCGGGTTCGATCTGTAAACTAACCAACTTTTAAGCTGAATTCGGTCTTTAAATTGACTTTTCCAACTCGGATCTGGTTCGGAGTAAAATTTGGACCTTGATTTTATCTCTGACCGCAGCTGCAAAGTCCGGCAAAACTTAACTGCTTTGGTTGGGTGTTTAATAGAAACTTTGGTTTCCCTTGAGAGTGTCCTCATCGGCATTTGGACGTGGTGTCACCAAACGCAAAGCGCGTATCTTTGTTTTTCACTCAAAATTTAAACGCACGATCACCAGCGTTACTGTTGCAACTACGACAGTTTCTGTTTGTCTTGGAGGCTCCGACCTTGCTCGTGATTGAAGAAAACATCCTTGGCAGACGCCTCTGTTTTGGTTCATCTTGCACCAATCCACAAATTGCACCTCTCCCGACGCAGTACAAAATTTCTCTTTTTGTCTCTCTCAATCAATGCCACCCAATGAATCTGGGAGGCTCCCCGCAAAGAAAACCCGTCCATTATTAAGCGCTGGCGACGGAGCCGAGCAGGTCTTGGAAACGCCATCCATTTCTCGGGTTTTCGATCCGGAATCGAATCCTGATTTTTTGTCATCCGTAATCGCCTTGGTAGACCGAAACCATAGTGATTGTAAGATATTTCTTATGGACGACTTGTAAATCCAAGATACCTCACCGGCGAAAATAAAGAAAGGAGTATCTCGCGACCCGGCAAACATTGATTATAGCTTCCAGCTGCTCTCACATCGATTTAAACAAAGTGAACTTTAATTGGTGCGCAAAGAGAAAACAAATCAAGCACAGCGTTACGGCTATCAAACTGATACGCCAAATAATTACATCTTTTTAACATAATATCAAACAACATTTTATGTTACTCATTTAGACACAAATCTTAAATGGAAAATAAAGCGCACTTATTGAAACAGATAAAACTAATAAATTATTAGTAAAGCACGGCTAAAACCAAACTAAGGTAATTAATTAAAGTCAAAGACGGTTAAAGGAACGTCAAATGCAAAGGCTTGCCACAGAATGAGAATGCACATGATGAAAACTAATAATTGGGCAAGGGTTCAAAACCAGATAAAACAGAAACTTAAAAGCAATATGTTACACCGACAAAAGTTGATAGAGAAGAGGTTGAAACAATTAACTTGTCGCCAAGCACGATCTTTAAGTCAGCACTTGTTAACAGTACACCAGTGCTTCTTACCCTTGGGTCGTTACACAAAAGTTGTTGGTGGTGATAGTGCTGGTGGGTTTATCCGACCCATTCCTAAGGATGGAGGCGCGGATCAACCCTGCGGAGTCCCAATAATCAGAAAACTCCGCACGGATGGGATCAGAGGTCCAGAATATAGAGGGAATGACCGAAGAAGGCCAGGCATGTATGGTGAAGTACAGGGCAGTCTAGTACGAGATGAAAAAGGTCCTGTCATTCAGAACCACCGTTGCTACATGAAGGAGTCTCGGCTCGAACAATCCTGTGGAGATATGCACCAAAAAGAGTAGTGTGCCCGTTGCAATATAAACAAGAGAAAGCACAGCAAGCGGAGCGAGGGAGAGTAAGCTCCTCAGAAGATATTGGAGGGATTTGATGCTGAAAGAGACCAGATTGGATACTGCGTCTCCAACTGGTGTAAAGAGATAATTGTTGCGAGGAAATAAGAGGTAAGAGAGGCAGTGATATCATGAAGGCGTCAAGAAAGGCTCCAACTTTAACGAGAGAGTCTGCTAAGTCATTTCCTAGGAGAGAAGAATGACCAGGTATCCATTGAAAAATGGACTACCTTAGAGTCGGATAAAGTATTATAGAAGAAATTGAGTGTCGAAGAGGGACTTGGGAGTTAAGTATGGTAAAGGAGCAGAAAGGGTTGACGAGAAAGATAGAGATTCAGAGAACAAGACGACAGATTCAAACGCAGATGTCTTGGAGTGAGAGATACACCACTCAAGAGCATGAAGAATGGCATAGTCTCGGCACTGTAGCTGGTGGCCCAGAATCCAGTCGAGAAGGAGAGGGAGGTAGCAGTGAGACACTTTGTACACTTAATGTGGATCCCTGCACCACCCTCCCGCAGCCCGCCAGGAATCGAGCCATCAGTCCAGGCAGTGATGTCGCTGTGGTGTGGGGGGGATAGATGGAAAATAGTGGCGGTGTTGCGAAGGGAGGAAGGGTCATTACGAGAGCATGGAGAAGAGAGTTGATGTGAGATAGTGTAAGAAGAAGGAGTAGATAAGGGAAGTTTAGGAGGACAAAGGATTAGGGGTAAGGTTATGTGATCGGGAGAAGGATCTCCATGATCCTTTCTTAAGACATATTCGGGGTTTAGAATTTGCGAGAGAGGCTAGATGAAAGGCTGAAGGTAGTCTGAGGGCTTGCTTAAAGAAAGAGAGAGATTGGGGAGTAAAGGTGACGCGAAGTAGAGGAAAAAGGGCTTCTTAGTGAAGCAGGTGGATAGGAGTAGACGATAGACAATCTGTGATTACTCTACAGGAGGATCTATGCATCCTCTCTACAGAAGTGATGTGGGTGGAAGGTGAGAAATGAAATTATCCTGGAAAAGCAAAGGTGAGGAAGAGGTGAATAAAGGCTTTATATAGAGTACATAAAGATTATTTTTGGGGGCCCCAGGAGGCAGAGGCGATAGATCGAAAGGCACAGAATCGGCCATGAAAATAATAAGACATGATGTTGAAAAGAAAGAGTGTGGTCGAAAGTTTCACCAAGAAAGATCGGGTTTGGATTGAAATTAAGAGAGATGCTAAGAATAGAAAGAAACAGTTTAATACGAGACTGGTAGGGGTCTAGGCTGAAGAAAGATGACTCACACTTGAGAGGGCTGAGAGATAGACACTATTTGGAGAACCATTCCATCAGTCTGTTGAAGGCAGCTGGGACAGTGGACTTTCATCATTAATAAATATGATCTTCCTGCCTGAAAGTTTTTCCGGGAAGATCATTAATAAAGGTAGGAAGATCATTAATAAATAAAGAGAAAAGGACTGATCCAAGAACTGAACCTTGGAGAACACCTCTTCGAAGACGGAAAAGACGACTATAGGAATTACAGATGCAAACTTATAAACGGCGATCTGAGAGATATGATCGTATCCGTTCGATAAAGCAGAGCGGAAGACCCAAAAAGAGGAATTTATAGAGGAGGGAGAATGTCATACTGAGTCAAAAACTTTCTCAAAATCCACAGTGGCGAGAATAGTACATGCACCTCGTTTAGACTGGTGAAAAGAATCTGCAACTTACTGTGAGAGGAGAACCTGATCCACAGTCGATCTACCAGGTCTAAAACCAGCTTGCATTGGTAAAAGAATGCTGTGGTATTCAAGAAAATATGTGAGTTGTGCAAGAACCATTTTTTCAAAGAGTTTGGAGGTGCAAGAACTGAAAGAGATGGGGCGATAGGAGGAAGTTGAGTGAGAGGATTTTCCGGGTTTAAAAATAGGGATGATGATCGATTGTTTCCAAACTGATGAGAAGGTACAAGTCGACCAAGATAGGTCAAAGATATGTAGAAGGAATTGCAGCCCGGATTGAGGAAGATGGGTTAGAAGTTGGTAGGTGATTCGATTAGGGCCTGATGAGTTTAAGTTTGAGAGTTGAGAGATAGCTGAGGAAAGTTATAGAGAGAAAAAAGGTGAGCAGAAAGTGGAGTGT
This sequence comes from Diplosoma virens, assembly GCA_963680785.1. Classification (NCBI taxonomy): domain Eukaryota; kingdom Metazoa; phylum Chordata; class Ascidiacea; order Aplousobranchia; family Didemnidae; genus Diplosoma; species Diplosoma virens. Next base: position 14,269,258 of record OY796889.1, read on the forward strand.
AGGATATTACAATGGGTAGTTCTAATTTTATTCAATGTGCTTTTTCAGTACTTCGAAAGGGTTTTGAGGTTTGGGTAGAGAAGTGAGACTGTAGATGTGCGAAAAGCTGGTTTTCACAGTCTACAGGGTTATGGCAACTTGGGAAGTTAGGGAGATCAGATGAAGATGAGGTAGGGAGCCAGAGATCGGGCGAAGTAAAGAAAAGATTGTTGACAAAAAATTGTCCATAGGGCAGTCGCCCGAGGATGAGACCCTCGGGGAATCAAAAAGCCATTTCGATCCTCCCCAGTGCAGGAAAGGGGACTGCACCACCACGATGAGGTGACTTGTCGCTGGTGTGGACAAAGTTTCCGTTTAATTTGACTAGGTCCGGAACGACTATAGTTATATAAAAATTAAACTATTTTTGTTGTGATTCGAAAGGCCTTTAACTGATTTCTTTATTACGTCATAGTCCTGTGCTTTTTTGTGGAATAATATGGTTACACCTATATTAAGTTGTCTTGTGATAAGTTCACTTTTTATGCTTGCAATAGAGTCTGTAAAAAATATTGGGTCACCAAAACTTTGCTCTCTATTTCCGCTTAACATTTGGGTCGCCACAAAAAAGGTTGAGAAGCACTGCAGTACAATAAAGAATGCCCGTCTTTTGACTGCCGAAACGCCCAGTTGCCGGTTTTTGCATGTATTAGCTGTAGCTTTTCCAAGCGTCCTTGGGTCACCAGATAAACCTTGGTTACCAGATAAAATGTTATAAATTAATCATGTTTCTTTTTGTTTTGATCAATGCATGATAATCAAAAATATCATTGTTATAACTTGCATCAAAAAATGATGTTTTACAAAATCATTTAAAAAAAATTAATAGAAGTTGTGGCTAAATATTTTGCTGGTACAGTATCTCAGAAAAATCATTACGGCCGTCAAACAAGCAAATATTACTAATAACTATCACATAAATTTTATCTACGTAATTGACACCCAATCAGTAATTTTTATCTCTGTCCAATATATTGTTATTGTCACAGAAGCAAAACGTTGATAGAGCTTCCTACTACCTTCAAATGAAAAAGCAATGAATTGAACAGACCGTTATTATCAGCAGTTAGCTGTAAAGCAACCGGTTATTCACACATCTAATAATGTTTTCCTACAATACACCGATGTAACTGGACACGTCGCCGATGTTACGTCAGCACTACTTTCGATATTCAACCGACCTTGATGTAATAAAGTTACTAATATAGCTATACGCTAATAACCTACTGTGTCCCAACAACTTTCGACTAATGGCCATGTCGCAACTTTACTCGGGAATCCGAAAGGACTGCTTAAATTAGGTAACCCAAATACCTGCGCCGAAGTAAAGCTTCAGCTTTAAAAATAGTTTGCCGCGTGACTGAAGTTTTGAAACAGTTATTTCTGGCTAAATACGAATGAATTCGTCATAAAACTTATCTCTACAAATAGAAAAAAACCAGAGTTTTCAACTATAAAAAACATATGCCAAAAAATCAAAAAAACTTGATCAATTTTTGTAAAACGTGGTTCTCAAGTTTCACCATACTAACATCACTTTATTTTTTGAGTTTAAATTGAATTTTTAGGTTTTTTATGAGAGCCAAATGAAACTTCAGGTAACGAAAAGCGTTCAACTTGGTCCAGGCGATCTGCTACTTTTTGAAATTTTTTAAAGTGTGCCGCATGTTCGAAAACGTAGCGGAGCACAGGTCAAGAGTACCACTTTTAGCCAAAACTAGTGTGGCTACTAGTTTTCAAAGCTCAGATGGTTGGATGTTTGCAAAAACTGTTAAGTAGTCCGTTGGAGAGGGACGGAGGCATCAGCTTATTGTCGTGTTAGAGTGAAACCTTCGTTGTGAATTAGTTTTATAATCATTCGAACCATGCATTTATCCAGCAGAAACCTCAGCAACTTGAAGTTAAAGTCAAATTTGCATAAAATAACAGTGTCATATGCAGCGGTCAGATTAACAAATAGCACTGGCATTCTTCTTAGTCTCTAGAAAATTGTCGATTATTAACAGAATGACTTGATCCACGGTTGACTTTTTGCATTAACACCATCAATTGGCTTGTTGCGGACGTAGATAAACGTCTCAAATTTTTTCCAGGGGAGGTAAAGTGGATAAATTTGTCAATAACGTTTTGGGTCTTCTACCGCCTTCTTTGTCTTTCAAATCGCGACTGCAAGCGCTCTTCCGTAGATTTTCGAAATTGGAATTGACGCAATTAGGAAAAGATAAAGTTACGTATTCAAAAATTCAAAGCAGCTTTAACATGAATTATAAGCTCTATGCACATAAAATTAGGGCCCGGAGCTTTATCTGGTTTTACGTAGAAAAACCCTTGCAAATAACCCAGGTTATCCATAGCTAAGATATCTAAGTTAATTTTATTCAGAGGTTTTCAGTTAGTGAGTCATTTTAAAACTAAAAAGATGTCAGAATATAATAGGATAATCATATTAGACCAGAAGTCATATCCAATTTTTTTCTGAATGACATTTTGAGTTCAAACATAAAATTTATTGCAAAAAGAAAATGAAGACCATAAATCAGTGTTTCTCAAACTGTGTGCCGCGGCACACTACTGTGCCGTGAGAGATTTCTAAGTGTGCCGCCAATCTTTTTAAAATACATTCTTTTAAAACTAATCCATGCTCCGCAACAGCAACGTAAACACACTCTATAACAGAGGAAAAGTATGTTTTTTTATGGGTTGCGACCATAAAGCTTAAAAATTTTAATGTAATTCCCATTGCGTAAAGTTTTGGTGATCAGTTGTCTTCCATGCTCGTTTCGGTACACCAGGCATTTCAAACTCGCGGTCCGCGAATCTTTTAACCAATTTTTTGATCAGAGGCTCAATACAAAATCAAATTAATCATAAATTTAGAACTAAATTTAGACAATTAAAGTGACAAGTTTATTAGCAAGAACTTGATTTTCTGACCGAAATTAATCAACCAATTACGTGAAGACCTTTTCTTTGGTCCTCACCTTGATTTCAATGTAAAATTTAAAAGAATAACCGGGATTAGCCAAACAATTCAAGTGAAGACTTTTTTTATTGGCCTTCAATTTCTTTTGTAATTAGATTGCGGCCAGCGGGAAAATTTCAGTCTAAATGTTTACCGATGCGGCCCACATAGCCGCGCGAGTTTGACATGCCTGTCGTACACGACATGCGGAACCAAAATACTTTATACAAAAACAAACAGTACAAAATCTAGTGAAGAATAATAAAAAAAGTTTTCACTTTATTTATAGAAAGTTACATAAAAATTGGAGACCGTTATGTAGTACAGGGTGGGGACTTCAAATTGTCGTCCTCATATATCCATGATATATTCTATTTTACTTTTCAGATTACATAAGTGTAATATATCGTTGGATAGCTATAAAAATAAGGTAATCACCAGTGTTGAGTTTGACACTATAAAGAGAACACAAGCGGATTTATCGGAAATATTGTTCACTGAAGTGGAAGTGAGATGTGCCATGGTCATGGCCCTGGTTCACAACTATGGTGAAGTGGACAAGAGAACCTCGCCAACACCATCGGGGTCGACATGAGAACCATTCAGCGTGCTAGTAAGACGTTGGAGGAGAGTAAGGATTCCCGTGGAGTTATTACAAGAGCTCCAAAGTCTCTGGACGACCACCGGAAGTCAAGAAATGTAGATTTCGTCAAAACGGTTGAGGCCATGATCGACATTAACCCATCCAAGTCCATGAGATCCATGGCTGCTGAACTGGGGGTTGATACGAAAGGACAATTCAACGATGTGTAGACGAGGATTTGCATTGCAAAAGCTGCAGAATGCAAACTGGCCAGCTTTTGACCCAGGCGACCAAGGACAGAAGGCTGCTTAACTCCACCAAGCTCCTCAACAAGCTAATGCGCCTAAAGGAGTCCAACATGCTGTGGTTCTTCTCTGATGAGAAGAATTTTTGCCAGGACCAGGCCACAACAGGCAGAACCATCGATGGATTGCTATGTGCCCCAACGGCGTGCCCAGAGTGATGAAGACCAAGTTCCCAAACACGGTCATGGTCTTTGGTGTAATCAGCTCCGACGGGGATTTTTTGAGACAGGTCTTAGGGTCGATACTGAGATCTATCTGCAGATCATGGAGACTGTGGTGTTACCCTGGATCAAGCAGGTGGCCTGGGACAGGCCCTGGGTACGGCAGCAAGACAGTGTACCTTGTCATGTCTCTAAAGCCCTCGCCTGGTAGAAGGAGCACTGCTACGACTTCGTAACCAAGGAGAAATGGCCTCCCAGTAGCCCGGATCTGAACCCAATGGATTACTTCTTTTGGGGCATTTTAGAGAATCAAACTAACTGACGCCCTCATACCACCTAGGCATCTCTCATTGCCTCCATCAAGGAGCAATGCACCTCCATAGAAAGGGAGATGGTGAAGAAGGCCTGCGGGAGCTTCAGGACCAGGATTGAGCGCGTCATCGAGGCTGAGGGCAATTATATCGAGTAGAATGTGTTTTTCGCATCATATCCTTATTCTGTTTTTTATTTGAAATAAATATCTTCAAAATTTACCGTTTTATGTCCTTTTAATTAAAAAGGGAGCTACGGCGACAATTTGAAGTCCCCCTCCTGTACACCATACTGCATCAGGTAAAGGAAAAAGTGGAAAACTCAGTGCAGACCAAAAAAGATCTGCACTCGGGTCCAAGTGTGCCACGAAGTTTGGAAAGATAGCAAAGTGTGCCACGAGGGCAAAAAATTTGAGAACCACTGCCATAAATGGTCTTTATGTTTACATAAAAAGTTCTTTTCGAATTTCAAGAATGAAGTTTTTTTGGTCTTTATTTAACTTTTGAAATAAATTTATCGAACAGTTTGCAATAAGTAAGAACCGTTTTTTTAAATTTTGCAGAAAAATTTTTTGGGAGGAAAGAAGTCATTTGTGTAAATTTTAGACTTTAGAACCGTCATGAATTTATACAAGTTCGAAACCCCTGTTTTATTGAAATTCAATCGTATCAAACGTCTTGTTTTTATTCTATGTTTTCTGTTTGCAAAACTCACATCTAAAAGTTATAAACTTTTTTACAAAACTTTACGTCGGATTTTTCGTTGTAAGAAAAATTTCAACATAAAAACGGCCGGTTACTTCAAATGCAACGTGAAATATAAATAAAAAGTTTATTATAAAAAGTCAGGTGTTGTTTAATTGTCTAAAGGCGTCAGCATAAGAGCTAAGATGTGAACCAGTTAATTTAATTTTTTTTACCACGAATGAATAGTTATAAGAAAGTTTTAAAAAATGCTTAGTGTAAAGATTGAATTTAGTCCGCTTGATTGGTATTCAAGCAGTCCAACAGCAATCGTTTTATACAAAAGAATGTATATGTGTAAAATGCTTCCAACCAATCGCCAAAAGCTCAAAAAAAGAAAATGCAATTAACATGAAATAAGTTCTGCATCGCCTCAGGCATTTCGACGTCGGCAAACGACATAATAATTCGCTTCGTCACGCAAAGTCAATTCCTGGTAAAATTCATGTCACTTAATAAAGGCGTGAAATTGAAATTCCACGCTCTGCTTGCGAAAACCAGTAAAATTCACAAATTTTTTAAAAAACGTCTATTTTACCCGTTAACCCTTGTTCGGGGACACCTAAAAATAGTACCATCTTATTTAGCATTTCAAATTAGGAAAAGTCAAGAAATTCTAGAATTTTATCTACAAAGATGACTTCATCTTGATTCCATGGACGAATGGAATCGACCAACACCAGTCCGCAGGCGGTTGAGCTTAACCCAAACTGCTCGGGGTAAGCCCATCCTAACAGGCTTGTCACCGGTCTCGGGCACAAAAACACGAAGCCTGGTAGCATTTTCACAATTCTCCGTTTTCCATTTGTGATTTATCCATTCAGAAGCGTGGATGCCAAGTCTGGCAAGGTTGTCGAAAAGATTCCGCGCAGCTGACACAAACGTGCGTCTGGATCTTAGTCTCACTTGGCAATTATCTGAGGACCAACTTAAAAGACCATACAATATATGATTGAAATCCAGAGATCTACAATGAGCCAAGGAGAGTGTCGTTCCCTATTGGCGAAGCTCAGCTGGCTGGATGCCTGAGAGTACAGGTAGGCGGTTCGTTGGAGTGGGACGCAGGCATCCAGTGACTATGCGCAAGGCGTCGTTCAAGACATTGTCGATGAGGCGAGTATAAGCACTGCGACACCAGACTGGCGCACAGTACTCAGCTGCTGAGTAGACTAGAGACAAGGTGGCTATGCGTAGTGTTTTAGCACCAGCACCCCATCCCGAGCCTACGAGTCGCCTCAACAGTGTGACGCGCGAAGATAGTTTTTTGCGCAATACCACTAAATGGTGACGAAACGTGAGCGATCTGTCCAGTTTTACCCCAAGATAAGTAGGGGTTGGACAGAACGGTAAAAATCTATCGCTGTTGTAAACTTTTAGCTCACGCTTGGCCTCTCGGTTATTTAAGTGAAAGACTGCTGTCACCGTCTTAGTGTGACTGAGCTTCAATCTCCAAGTCTAGAGATACACTGAAAGTGTAGATATATCTTGGCTTAAAGACCCCTCCAAATCCTTCCAGTTTTCAGAAGAATGCAACAATGCTAGATCATCAGCATAAGCAAACTTTCTGGAAATCATGGAAGGAAGATCGTACGTATAGATGTTAAATAGGAGGGGAGCCAAGACCGATCCCTGAGGAACGCCGTTTTTAAGACGGCGTAGCCTGCTTTGCTTGCTGTAACCGGTGATAAGGGTGAAACTTCGATTTCGGACCAGCTCCACAATCATTTTGACCATGTGCTTATCCGGAAGTAGTCTCAGCAGCTTGCAGGTAAGGCCACGGTGCCAGACAGTGTCATAAGCAGTTATCAGATTGATAAATACGGCACCGGTCTTTTTTTAGCCTCAAAAGAATCCTCGATGTTATGGGTTAGCAAAACAACTTGATCTACGGTTGAAGTCCCGCGTCGGAACTCAACCTGTTCTTTAGGGATTAGTAGATCAATTAATGGCTCTACGCTGGCGTAGATAAATCTCTCAAGGATCTTGTAGGGGACACAGAGCAGAGATATCGGTCGATAACTCTTTGGGTCCCCCACGGGCTTTGTTGGTTTCGGGATCGCGATCACAAGCGCTCTTCTCCAGATCTTGGGAATTTTGAGTCGGCGCAAACAGGAAGAAAGGAAGTCACGTAACCAGGACTTCAAAGCAGCTGCAGCATAGAGTATAAGCTCTGGAAAAATGGGAACAGGCAGCAGTAAATTCTCTCTGTGAATATGAAACGCCGAGATAATTTATATAGGCGTGTTACACATTATTCATTCACATGCTCGGTTGCTTGGTTCTTCTAACTTGGCTGTACGTCGCATGTTGTCGGTGTTGTTTTTAGATTTAACCTCAGTTTTTTTTTTTTTTAGTTAATTTAAGCGTTTTAACTTTTAGAACTTTTAGGATTACAATAGACCTGTTTGGAATAAAAATTACTTATGTGGTGGTTTTACAAAGTACCATTTATTTTTAGCCGATATAGTACTATCCGTTCTTGTAAGTACAATATTTCTGAAAAAATCTTTTTGAGTGTACTTGTAATTTTTCAAAAACGCCATGGCATAGAAGCAACTGTCAAAGCTAAAAGAATTAAACAAAAACAAATAGCATTTATCAAAAACATAATCAGAAATAAAAAGCCAAAATATATTAATATAAACAAAAAAGTTAAAACTTAAAGCAAATGATAATAATCAAAAAACAGAACCAAATATAAAAAATCAGATGAAACAAGATTACGGACTAAAAGTCCAGTTTCTATGAAAAAATAAACTGTTTCAAAAAATATTATATTTCGCATCATTATTTTCTTTTATAAACCCTGAGACGGAAGCATAAGCACTCGATTCTTCTGTCCCATGTTCAAAACCGTTTCGGCAAGGTCTAATTTTGGTATAATGTTTTTTTCTAAATGCAAAAAATATCTTTAATTCTTCTGCTTTTATAACTTCTTTCTTTAAATTTTTTTTCAACTTGATTCTAATTATTTGCAGCGCCATGTTTTATCTTTCATTTGTAAAAAAAATAAAAACTGTTTAATTAGAAGTAAAATAGCGGGAATAAAAAGATGTTTATGATAACAAATCAAGCGCAGCGGCATAGTTGTGTTGCCATTATTTAGAAACAATATTATCATACATTTTACATGGTTAGATCAAATTTTTTATAAATCCACTATCGAGCTAACTGATTTTTTTCTTACATCAATCGAAAATCAGGATTATACTCGGGGAAAGGTTGAGTAATCCAATTATTGGTTTTAGGTCTATAAAATATAAAAATCAAAGCTGTCAATTTGTTATAAATCAAATGTTAGAAAATCTGTTTTTTCTTAACAATACTTAAAATTTACTTATATACCTGGAGAATGATGAAATAATCAAATTGTTTTTTTGCCGACGAAGTATAGAATCTGATCGTAGGTAATTTGTTAGTTAATTACTCGTATATGTTGTTCTCGACGACAAAACGCCGCTAAAATCATCATTCGGCCAACAATATACCAAAAAAAAAGTTTTTAATTGGGTACTTTTAGTAGTAGTTCATTGATTTTTTTTCTTTTAATTCTTTTAGATATATGCAATCAAAAAGTTAATTGGAAAAACCGCTCAGATGAAATAAATTGTCAATGTCAACGTGACGAATTCCGATGTTATTGCTACAACAATTTAAGCTGTAGACTAAACTCGCTTGGTGAATTTCGAGGATGCATTCCAATTAGTCAGAGGCTAGACGGCATTAAACAATGTTCTGATGGAAGCGATGAATTGCCCTGGTTTTTCTTGTTTAAAGCCTTTCCCTCTAATCGTGCTCTAATGTTTTGGTTAACTAATAGAACTCAATGCATAGAAGAGAAGCTTGATAACCCGGTGTTTTATGAATGTAATAATTCAACTTGTTACGACGTTCCTGGGTTTTCCTGCTCTACATATAATTGCAATAACACTCTAGTTTTATGTAGCTCGGATCATATCCAATCCAAACATAAACCTTATTTTTATTGCAATAACTACATATTAATACCTGGATACCAGTTTTGTAATAAGATCCCTGATTGCGGTGACCAAAGTGACGAAATACATTATGGACCAGGATTTCGATGTTTAGGTATTAACTCAACTTCTCCATGTGTTTTGCCCCAACGCAATTTGTACGATGGATTTGCTCAGTGCAAAGACCAATCAGATCTTTGTATAAACGATTCTTGTTTTCGCTGTTTAGATCAACGTTTGGTGATTTCTTCAAAACAAGTTTGTGATGGAAAATATGATTGTTATGATCAATCCGACGAAATATTATGCGAATTCAACTTCAAAATAAATAAATTTGACAAGAGCTTTTCGAATTTAAAATCATCTACATTAGGTTGCCTAAATCAAGATACATCATTTTTAAACAATAGAAATCAATTAGGTTTATCTAAAAACAATGATTACAACAAACTGATTAAAACAGAGGTTGAGCGATGTCAATCAAGAAAAGAAAAAGAGATTGGAGCTATTTTATGTGATAGTCGACCAGAATGAAATGATCTAAGTGATGAGTGTACAAATAAATGTGATAATTTGCCAAAGTTTTGCAACTACACTTGTCATGAACATCATCGTATTGGCGATCGTTATTGTGACGGAATTGTGGACAAGTTTTATTTGATCAACAATATAACGAACTGCTCCGAGGGATTCGATGAAATGCATTGCCCAAAACGATTTAGATGCAAATCTGGTAACAAAGTCAGTATCGACATTAATCAAATGTGTGATGGGATACAAAATTGTGACAATAACGAAGATGAAAATAACTGTTCAAATAATAATAATCGCGTGTTTTCAACTGATAAAGAAATGATTGCTAATCCTGTGTTACGAAGTTGTTTTTGGATTATGGGTTTTGCAGTAATAAGTGGTAATTCGTACGTCATTGTAACTACAATCAAATACCTTAAAACAACAAAACTTAACAAATCATTAAAATATCAGCAAATTATTGTATTAAATATTTCAATAGCTGATTTTATAATGAGCATATATTTACTTGTGATTGCAGTTTTCAGTAGTGTTTATTCCGGTTATTATGGTCAAGTAGATTATGAATGGCGATCAAGTCTGCGTTGTTCAATAATTGGAAGTCTGGCAGTTGTTTCGAGCGAAGCGTCGTGTTTGTTGATGGTTTTGTTAACAGCATGTCGCTTATACTCGATATGCAGACCGTTTTCATTTTTATCAACTTCTACTTTTCGATATAAATCAACCATTACTTTTGTGTGGTTGTTATCGTTTAGCTTGGCGTTTTTACCAGTTCTCCACCAAACATCTTATTATTTTGTTCAAAATGTTCGATTTTTCAATCGTTTCACAAACACACAAGTATGGAATAAAATCGATATTACCAAGTTTGCTTGTTGTTTGGCAAACCTTATAAACAAAACAATTATTAAAAACGGCAAAGATTGGGATTCAACTAGGGCATTTCTCTCCGACAACTTTCCTGAATACAATCCCGGAGAGGAGTTCGGTTATTACAGTCAAACAAGTGTATGTATGCCAAGATTTTATGTTGCATATGACGGTGATGCTTGGGAATATAGTGTTGCTATTATTACAGTTAACTTCGTTTCATTTTTGTTTATTGCGGTTGGTTATGTGCTGATTTATGTACGTTCATCCAAATCACAATTAGAAAATAGAAACAGAAAACAAAATCAAACAACAACAAATATGCAAAAACGTATTTCCAGAATCATCATTACCGATTTTTTGTGTTGGATTCCTATTTGCATTATGGCATACGTCAAACTCAGTGGTTATTATGTTGATGATATTGCTTATATTGTCAGTGCTGGTTTGTTACTTCCTATAAACAGCGCCATAAATCCATTGTTGTACTCGTCACTTCTTGATAAATTGGCAAAAATTTGTCAAGGAATAAGCAAAAATTGAAGGCCGACATCATAAGCTATCAATATGAAAGTTTTGGAACAATCCAAATTTTGTTTCAGTCAGGTTCGTAAACATGTAATAGTTTATTTTAAACACTGTAACATGAATAAATTGTTTTTAATTAATGTTTCAATTTGATTTGTTGGAAATGACGTAAATATCGATGTTTGCTTAGTGGTCAGCCTAATTTTATGAGCGACTTAAACTGTATATATTTTGTAAATTACTTACAGTAAAATCAATTAGAATGCTTTTTTTGTCAATTGAAATGAAAAATGATCTAGTATTTTTAAATGATATGATTTACAGAATTACAAATTTATCAATTGGCTGCATTGAAATCATTCACCTCATTCATTTTTACGTGTAATAACAGAATTTGGCGACGCCGTATTAAAAAGGTTCAGTAGAGAAGCAATAATCGAAAGTACCAGTCGGAAAGAATAGAGAATTGGTCTGAGACTCGAGTCCAAGTTCAATTCGAGTCCGGACTCGAGCCATTACAATCTGCATCATAATATTTGTCGTCCAAGATAAAGATTATTATCATATTTTTTGATCTTTATATTTCTTCTCACGAGTCGAAGGAAACCGTCGAAGGCGTTGTACATAGAGCAACTGTCAAGCAATGACTCAAACCTCCTTCCGGAAATGTCAAGGTATTGCTGCCAAAATGTTGTTGTTGTTCTTCACAACAAGAGGATTTTTGGATTAAGAGATGAATTAACATTTTTTAGCAGATTTGCAAGATTTTCGGGTTCGACAACGATTTATAAAATTTTAATTCTAGGTTTTGTAAAATAGCCTCGGTTCAGGTCAAAGTTTTTAAAATGGAAAATTTCAAAATTGATGTGTTAGATGTGTTGCAAAAAAGAACTGCTTAATAAAAGTTAAAATAGTATATATTGGTATCCTGAAAGAAAATTGAAACAAAATTATTTAGAAAACGTTATTTGATATTAAATGACAATTTTGAAAAATAGGCTAATTTTGAATCAGTTTCCAAAAGATGCTCTGCTATTTTGGAAACTATTGTGCATTGTTTGAAACTCTGCTATTGGACAGTATCTTTTGGAAAACCCTCCCTATGCCAGCCAATACAGTGACACCAAATTCTCTATCCTTGCCCGAGGACATACTTCTTTCCACCTCTCCGCTCTTGAAGCTACGTTTACCAAATCTTTTCAACCCAATCTCTGTCGACGCAAGAAATTTCTTTACAGTTTAAAACTCATTCATTAACGCTCTTTTACTTTCACTTTTGATTGGTTGTCTCTCTTGATCATTCAGACGCACCTTGGTTTTCTTTTTTTTTTCTTTCCTTTTCTATTCCTGATTGGCTGCCTTTTTTAACCAACCAGACTCATTCTCCTTGCTTATGTAAGCACGATTGGATTGCTCTCTATTCATTCGGACGATTCCTCCCGATAAATGTCCTCCCGATAAAAAGTCTTTGAGGAATGAAAACAGTTTGAGAAGCAGAGAGAAAAGTTTGAGAAGGAGACAGAAACTTTTGACAATCCAGGATTGTCCTGGAGAAACGTTCTAGAATTCTCCAAGAGAATGACCAGAGAAAGAAAGCACCCAGAGAGAACTGTTGGCGCATTATACCGACCTGTTTCCCCAGGTAACGTGATGTCGCCGCTTATGAGAAGGAGCATAAGAATGAACACCAGCGACTGAATAAATATAGATGTGTAAAAAAAATATTTTTGAAGTGGAAGAGTGTTAAGTAAGAATAGAAGGGTTTGTCAAGAGCAATAGGTTAATAAACGAAGAAAAAGAAGGGAGTGGGTTAATTAGAATTAAGATCGCTGTCCATCTATGACCGCTCAGTGGACAGCAGGGACAAAAAACGAAAAAGATCTCCTGTAAGGAGTTGCCTAAGGATAAACTTGAACTGGAGAGGCTAAGACTTGAACGGGAGTCAAATTATTCTGGTGGCAAATGACGGGAAGGGAATCAAGCAGGGGTTACAGATGTTGTTTTTGGAGAAAGATCTACTGACTCTCCAAATTTTATTGAAAAAAAGATGATTTAGGAAAATTATCTACTACAATTTAAAAGGTACGCCATTGTAGCAAATAGACCTCAAGCTAATTAGGCACCTCAGTTGAGTGCGTCACTTGGTGAAAAGGCTTTGCATGTGTATTCCAGGCTCTCGCAAAAGGACGCTTTAGAGCACCGACGTCTAAAGGCCGCCCTGCTCTAGCGGTACAATTACACAGAACAAGAATACCGCCAAGATTTTAGAGAGGCTAAGCCAGAGGGTTCAGAAAACCCTCACCAGTTTATTGTGCGCCTTAAAAATTGTTTTACACAGTAGGTAAAGTTATCTGAATTTGATGGTGTGTTTGATTTAATTGTGAAAGAGCAGTTCATTAACTCTTGTTCTAAGGAGATGTCTGTTCATCTGATGGAGAAGAAACCTCAAATTCTCAGAAAACTAGCGACAATTGCGGAACAGTATTGGACTGCCCACAACAAGAAACTGTCAAGTCGAGATTTAAATTAAAAAAAGAGTGCTTGTGCTGCAAGACTGGAAGTGAAGAATATGAATACTTCTTTTGTGACAGAACGTATAAAGTGCTATAGCTGCGTGAAGTCACGACACAGGGAAAGTGAGTGCTTATTGCGTCTGCAAAGTTAGAGTAAAAAAAGTATTGCTACCAGTGCTGGGGGAATGGTCATACTTTTATGCAATGTGAGAAAAAAATCATTTATCACGTGGTGGGGTTAGTTCAAAAAAAGGCTTACAAAGTCGGATGCGCGATGCCTGTCAAAAGATTTAAATTTGATACGATGGAAGTTGATAAACCAAAAGAAGAAAAATTTAAAGTCATAAGCAATAACAAGAAAAACACTGGTGAGAACCCAGTAGACTATTTGGAATTAAAGCACAGAAAAAAATTCAAGTCTTGAATGGTGCATGTTTGGAAGATAGTTCAGATAGTCAGATGTCAACTTTAAATGGATTAGTTGAAAATGATCCTCTTGTAGTTTTAAGAGACCAGGTTGATCAGAAGTAATAATGAGGAGGGATTTGGTAAAAGAAGAGTAGTTAATAGTCAAGGTTCGATATGTGATGACGGTCGCACGCACCTTGTTAAAAGCATCTTTCGCAAATGTTGAAGTGAGCATGCCCTATTTCAGCGGAAGTGTGGAGGCTTCACGTTTAAAAGATCCGTTGAATGAGCAAATCATCAAAAAAATTTTTCAAACGAGAGCACCCGACAATCTTGATAAGACTTGATGCGCAAAGGTTACCCGAGCACAGGCTAAGGTAAGCACTGAAATTAAACCCTTAAAACCTACTCGAGCCATTTTGTTATGTTTTTGGGAAATAACAGTTTACGACAACTTGCTTGATGGTATTGGCAAAAAGTTTTAAATTTCAGTCATATTTCTATAAAACTAAAAAACAAAATTAAAATTTCAACCGGACAGCAATATCTTGGCATCTCCAGAAGCAGGTCCGGATAATCGCTCGCTTAATCTATTAGCGCCTACAGTGGTTTCCTGCGGTGAAGGGAATAAATACCAAGATAAAGTAAATAAATAAAAACCCAAATCAAGTTTATATTTTTTACAAATCTTTATGTTAAAAAAATTTTGTTTTGCTGATTTTGGTGTGATTCAAGTTTTGTTTGTGACCAATATTCAATATTCATTCAAGCACTATAATCAGGCTGGGAAAGAAAACTGGAATTTCAAAGATGACGTTAAGTTTTACAAATAAATTAGCAATAAAACTATGAAAAAAATCTTTAAATTGTTCGCCTTAAATTGCAAGCTCTTTAAGTGCGACAGAGCTTGACTAGTTTGCTGTCTTAAACTTCCTAAATATATTCAAAGTAATGACTGATTTAAACGCAACAACAGTACATGAAAATTATTTCAATCTTTTTACGAATAAGTACAGATTAAAGAGGTAGTTATAATTTATCAAAGATGTTTACTCTAAGTTTAACCGCTGGTCGCAAGAACCCAACCAACATACCCTTGAGGGTAAAATGTGAGCAATGCAGACTCGTGCGGGCAAGCAAAAACCGTAAAGGCCCGGTACACGTCAGGTGCAGTTTTCAAGTGGAATATGGTCAGTAGCAGACGTGTGCAGGAACCGTGCGATTCCGATACAGTTTGGTAAATAGCAAGTGCCAAAATTTTCAGGTAAATTTTGATGTTGTTACGTGCAGGACCTGTGCAGGTCCTGTGCAGTTCACTATGCAGGCGTTATGCGGGTTTCAAGTGGGCAATTATAGCCGAAAACCTGTATAGGTTTTGTGCTGGTCCCGTTCAGTTTTTCGTATTGTCCGAATAAGATTTTTGGAACGCAATGCATGTGCAAAGCCCGTGCCCGAACTGTGCAGGTCCTTCTCAGTTTCTCACATAAAATTTTAATACATTATTTGAAGTTTGCATGTAGAAATCATATGCAGGAACTATGCGGGTCCTGTGCAGTTTTCTATGCAGGAGTTATGCGGGTCTCAGGTGGCAATCCGAGTAGGATAACTGTAGAGTTCCTGTGCCGGTTCCATGCAGTTTATTAAGCATATTTTTTGATATTTTCAAGAATCCAAAGCAATACAATAAAGATTTGTTGGCCTCGTGCAAGTCCTTCACAGTTTCTCAGATAAATTTTCAAAATATTATTTGAAGTTTGCATGTAGAAATCATGAGCAGGAACTGTGCAGGTACTGTACAGTTTGGTATACAAGTTTTATACGGGTCTTGGAGTGGGCACTCTAAGAAGGATAACTGCACAGGTTTTTTGCGGGTCCCATGCAGTTTATAAAATATATTTTTTGATATTTTCAAGAATGTAAAGCAAATAAGATTTGTTGGCCCTGTGCAGGTCCTTCTCAGTTTATCACATAAAATTTTAATACATTATTTGAAGTTTGCATGTAGAAATCATATGCAGGAACTGTGCGAGTCTTGTACTGTTTTCTATGCAGGAGTTATGCGGGTCTTAGGTGGGCAATCCGAGTAGAATAACTGTAGATTTCCTGTGCGGGTCCCATGCAGTTTATTAAGCAAATTTTTTGATATTTTCAAAAACGCAAAGGAATACAATAAAAATTTCTTGGCCCTGTGCACAGTGGTGGATATTGGGTGGGGGGAATGAGGCAGTCGCCTTAGGCCCCCCTTTTTGGGGGGGCTTTCCCCTCGAAAATAACACATACAGTTTCAATCCGCTGTAGATGTTTGTTCAGAGTGTAAAGAATGATTCTGAGCGAAGACCTTCTTTTTGTTTTTAGAGAACACCTTGATTTTGGGAGAAAGCTAGGGAAATCAGAGAGCAAATGAAAGTGAAGACCTTGTTTTTTTTTTAGAGGACACCATGAGTTTCGGAGAAAAATATGCAAGCCGAGATCAAAGCTCTTTTTTTTCTCAGACAACATCAATTTTTAAAAATTCTTTCCTCGGGCCCCTAAATTAGAATATCCACCATTGCCTTTGCAGGTCCTTCACAGTTTCTCAGATAAACTTTTAGAATATTATTTGAAGTTTGCAAGTAGAAATCATGTGCAGTAACTGTGCAGGTACAGTACAGTTTGGTATACAGTTGTTATGCGGCTCTCGAGTAGGCAATCCGAGTAGGATAACTGCACAGGTTTTGTGCGGGTCCCATGCAGTTTATTAAGCATATTTTTTGATATTTTCAAGAATCCAAAGCAATACAATAAAGATTTGTTGGCCTCGTGCAGGTCCTTCACAGTTTCTCAGATAAACTTTTAAAATATTATTTGAAGTTTGCAAATAGAAATCATGTGCAGGAACTGTGCAGGTACTGTACAGTTTGGTTTGGTATACAGGTGTTATGCAGGTCTCGAGTGGGCAATCAGAGTAGGATAACTGCACAGGTCCTGTGCGGGTCCCATGCAGTTTATTAAGTATATTTTTGATATTTTCAAGAATCCAAAGCAATACAACAAAGACTTGTTGGCCCTGTGCAGGTCTTTTATAGTTTCTCAGATAAACTTTTAAAATATTATTTAAAGTTTGCAAATAGAAATCATGTGCAGAAACTGTGCGGGTGTCCTATGCAGTTTTCCATGTAGAAGTTATGTAGAGTTCAAGCAAATAATTTAAGTAGGAAACCTGCGCAAGTCCTGTGCGGGTGCCATACAGTTTATAAAATATATTTTTTTATATTTTCAAGAATGCAAAAAAAAAATTAAAATTTTATATTGGTCTTGCGCAGGTTTTGTGCAGATTTAAGGTTTTTGAAAACACCATTGCGAGTGCAAAGCCGCTGTTCCCGAACTGTGCTGGTCTTTTACAATTTATCAAATTAAATTTTAAAATATTATTTGAGGCTTGCATGTAGAAATCATGTACAGGAACTGTGTGAATCCTGTGCAGTTTTTTATGCAGGAGTTATGCGGCTTTCAAGTGGGCAATTAAAGTAGGAAACCTGTACAGGTTTTGTTGGCGTCCCATGCAGCTTGTCGTGTTGTCTGAATAAAGTTTTTAAAAACACCAATGCGAGCGCAAAGCCCGCGCCAGAACTGTGCAAGTCCTTTACAGTTTATTAAATAAAGTTTTAATATATTTTTAGAAGTTTGTAAGTAGAAATTATGTGCCGGAACTGTGCGGGTCCTATGCAGACTTGCTATGCAGGAGTTATGCAGGTATCTAGTAGGTCATCCGTGTACAAAAACTGTACAGGTTCTGTGCGGGTTTCATGCTGTTTATTAAGTATATTTTTTGATATTTTAAAGAATCGAGTCAATAAAAAACTTGAAAACTGTGTAAGGGTTTGGAATGCTTGCAAACGTCAATAACTAGTGAACTAAATTAACAGAAAAACAAAATGCTTTGCATGAGTTACTTTCTCTAAAGTTGGTTTTATAGTGGTGTTTAACAATAGCTTTACGGGAAATTTTCTATACCTAGTTTTACGGAGGGGTCGTTTTCGACCCGATCTTGTTTTGCTTATGGTGTTTTTCTTCTATTAGTTTCTGAACTACTAATCTGCTGTTTTGCAATGATTACACATAAAAAAATGATTTTACTTTTAAAAAGTACTTTTTGTACAAAATATAAAAGCATTTAACTAGTCAGTTTTACGCAAGCTAAACACTTTACGTAAGTCTCTCTCAAATTGTCTTGTGAACATTTTCCACAAGTAGGTTTTTGACATAAAATACAATTGAGACTGTCTTGTTGTCGCAGCATACACCATGACACTTCCTCCGCTTCCACCCTCCTTCATCGTCTCCTCTGAGCTGCCTATTGTTGTTGCTCAGACAAGGATCTGGCTTGCCTAGCATGTTTTCTACAAGCATTAGTATGAACTGCCGGCGTGTTATGCGATTGCTTGTTACTCTTTTATGCAATACCTAGGAGTTAATAGCAGCAATGTCCAAGATGTTGCCCCAGACAGCTACGGCCATCTTCGACTTGGTGACCTTGTAGTGTATAAGCGTGCATTTGATCAAAGCAATCATCTCCTACTTTGTTTGTGTTATAAAATAAAATCATTTCCGGCTTTTTCTTTTCATTACTTGTATCAACATCTGCCGAGTCGTGCATGCTGGAAAGCAAGCAAACTGACTTTTTCTCTTTTGCTTGATATTTCACAAATAAGAAGTTTGTGGGATCATGCCAATAAAAGTTACTTGAGTATGTAGCTTTATTCTCTGATTCAGTCATTTTTTTGCATTGTTCCTACAATAGATAGTTTGTCTCTCGCAAGTTTTTCGGCAACCAGTAATGAGGTAAAAAAGTTGTCACATGTTATGTTGTAACTCTTTCTTTTGATATGTTTGCAAAAACTTTGACAACCACGGATACAGCAAGAGGAGCACCAAAGCGCTGTTCTTTTTCTTAAGCTCCAAGATAAACATCAATGTTTGAGACATACTTTGTTTCCACGTCAGCCAGGACCCAAAACTTCACACCATACTTATCGGGCTTATTTGGCATAAAAGTCACAAAAGAACAGCGCGACTTCAAAGGCATCAGTTATTCATTCACTGTTTTCGAAAATTTACGCGTATATTTCTTTTGACATTGATTAGTAAAATTTTCAAATGCTTGTCTAATCGGTGCAAACTTGTCAGCGCTGGGTCCACTTCTGACTCTGTTTGGTTTGTCATCAAACCTCAGGTATTTCAAGATTTTTAGAAAATAATCTCTGCTCATATTTTCATAAAATATAGGAATGCTATATCTTTTCCTCCACAAGAAAACTAAGGAATGATCTTTACCATAGATTTCTCTCGCATACTGGAGTCCAATAAACGTTTCTAATTCGGCTAGGCTCACAGTAAATTGTTCATTGCCTCTTCGTTGAGCTTCTTTATTTGTGTATCTGCAGATCATACGCAAAATATGTTCAGAAATGAAATGTTTCCATACATCGTACGAGCTTCTTGATGAAGCTACATCACGAGAAACCTCTGGTTTTGCTGTAAACAGGAACCTCTAGTTTTGCTGTAATGAATTGGAATCTAATACAAAAAAATTTATAAAATCCTGTTAACCAGCGGTATTTACACTTTTCTTTTGATTGTTGTCACTTGTTTCCTTATCAACAAAATAACTAATATTTCAATTGCAGCTGATATGATGCACTGCGAACAGAGCTTTGTCTCTAAAAAGATCTTTCTAAATGGACTTACAGAGTTAGAATACCAGTACCTGTTTTTCATTGTCATAAGTATTTACTTAGAAGGTTCTTTCAACGTTGTTGTCACATTTTACTATTGTCACACATCACATTGTTGTCGTCACAGACCAGCTATTGTTTGCCACTGCTAACAAAATGTTTTACAATACAGCTCTGTCTCCAGTAATGCCTGGTCCCTGCTAAAACTAATTACATATATGAAAAGGGTCGAAAACGACCCCTCCGTAAAACTAAGGGTAGCTTTTTTCCAGACGCAAAAACTCAACTAGTAAGCAATTTTTTAAAAGTTTCAAAACCTGGAATGTAATCTAGAGTAAATTTTAGGAAAAGTCACAGCAGTTCATTGAGATTCGGTCACGCATTTAGAAGATATAAAGCAGATAAACAACATCCAGGGTCGAAAACGACCCCTCCGTAAAGCTAGTGTAAAGCTATAAACGGTTCAAAGCTGTTTCACTCCGTCCCAGCAAGAAGCCATCAGAGAATGGCGCTAAATTTATTAAAACAAAAAGCAGGATCGAAAAATCTGTAAAAGATTATGTAGTGTGCGAATTGCGTTAATGTAGATCAAACAAAAAGTTATATTTTGCTATTGTTATTTGGTTCAAGTACTTTTTGATGACACCGGGTTCTTTGGAATATTAAATTTAAAAGCGAAAATTAATTGCTTTTTGGTTGGACAATTATAACCTATTGTTTCAATGGAAAATTACAAAACAGTTTGATTTTAGGCTTGATTTTAAAAAAGTAACAAGCAGCGATAGCTTCATTTATAAAATGTAGCAACACTGCCGCAGCACCTACATCGCATGAAAACCAAAGAAACGACTCTACAGCATCTGTTATAATGCTCACCTCTGCAATCTCGATTGTTTGTGCGAGATCAGAACTTTTTTAACAGTTGAAAAATTGTGGGGATTTAAATCCAACACTGTTTTACCGCGTTTTTTTTATAGCGTGCTAAACGGTTATTGGTCATTATTAGAAAATTTAAATTTAGATAATTTATGACGTAACAGAATAAAATATTGCCAATATATATACAGTATATTACATTATATAATATTGCCAATATAAATTCTTCAAATATATGGACAAGAATCAGTCCAAAACTTGTTAAAAATTTACTTTATTTTAATTCAATATCAATTTCGACTTAAAGTCATCTTCAGTTAAATCTACAAATTGTAAGAATAAAAATTAATAGAAAATTATTGATTAATGATTAAATCTAAAATATGTCATAGAATAAAATAAAATGAAGTGTACTCACTTGGCAAAAAAGTTTTTTTTTTAAATATTAAAGTAAAAAAATCTTTCGAAAAACTTAAAAACTGTCAAAATTGTTAAACTTCTAAACTGCTCGTGCTAATTAAATTAAATAAACCACACGATAGTAAACATTAAGAAAAATAGCTGATTGCAGCTCATAAAGGCGATTGGGACGTGTGAAAAGTCAAAAGTTGAAATACAAAATTTCGTAGTAATGTAAATCAAGACAGATCAAGACACCTAATTCAGGAATTTTAATTGAGATACGTTTCACGAGAATTGTCCAAAAATCTTCATCCAACTGGGTTTTTTAACAAATTAAGCTTATTGCCAATATATATATTTGAACTAGCTTTTCCAATATAACCTAAGCGAGATTTTTGGAAACTTATTTGCTTTACTGAGCGCTTAATATTAAACCTAACTGACGATGTGGCAACTTTCAACTGCATACTAGTAAGATTTTCGTCTGCCAGCCTTGATCTGTGGCGACTTTTCTGATGTTCAATTACAAAAAGAATTCTTCGCATAAGTACGTACCTTCGAAAACTGATGACCAATTGACGCATAAACACGGTAAAATTTAAGCAACGCCGTGTTCAGATACATCGCTTTCAGCGTATCATCACCCTGTAGTTTTATGTATTCGAGTTGAGATCGGGGATTCAAAGTGGGTGTTTGTTTTTTTTTGTTTTTTTTTTCACTTTTGTGTTCGTTATACTTTATATTTATTACTTTGAATTTTAGTCTACTGTAGTCTATAGTGTTTTGATGTATTACTGTTATAAACACGTAGCCCTCTATCTACCACATTTACAGTATATATGGCCTTTTCCTAAAGTGCAGCAGATTAAAGATAATTTTAGTGAATAATATTTTTGTTGCAGTTGATTTTAGTGCAGTATGAACATTATGATTGTATGTTGCAGCCAGACAATTCTGGTGAGTGGCGAATTCACACTCTTGTGATCACGAGCAGCAACTAATTGCTGGGCATTGGATTTGGGAAATGTTATTTGCATTTTAGCGGAAATATAACTTTTTACTCAACTATAGATTTTTTACTAAAGCAATTAATTGTACGGTAGATTGTTTATTTTAGAAAATATAGAGACAAAATAATTGTAGCTAGTGATAGCTTTAATACGGACGAGCAGAGCGGCCGCATCAAGGCCCCTTAAAAACGTCAAAAAGTGGCCCTTGGACCAAAATATTACTCTATTTCTTTATAGTAGGAGCACGACGGTGGCAAACTTCGTAAAATGAAGTCTTTTTCTTTCAAATATCACTTTGTTTTGGAACATAAAAAAAGACCCCTTCTTTAGTATGGCCAGCATTGATTGTAACGGTAAATAAAATAAGTTCTTCCTTTGATATCTTTTCAGCTGACTAGTTTGCCGTTTATATTGCGTCGTGATTTCAACCAATCCCTTTACAACGCAGCTCACCGTAAAAAGTTTAGAAACTACTGACGTTGACCTTAATAGAAACAAAACCACGATAGCGCAACGTGCATCAAGTGGTTGGACAGGTTTTGATGTTAGAGAGAGCTCCGATATCTTTTCACAATAACTCTTTAATGATCAGAAACTGCAAATTTTTTTGGTAAATTTATTCAAAAAACTTTAATTACAATTGTTTGGCAAAAATTGAGTGCTAAATGATAAGAAGTACTACTTAATGTCTCAGAAACAAGATAGAATCGAAAATAGACTAAAAAGAGTCATTTCTCAAATCGAAATTATGATAATCAGTTTTGCTGAGCTGACTTTTGATCAGAAGAATTTTTTGGCAAAAATTACTTTTGAAAATCGTATTGTCATGTGATCAAGATATTTTGTTGTTTGTTTTTATGTTAAAACAGCAAAAAACTTAAATTTCTGATTGTTTTTTGAGTTTTTTCTTGTTGAATATTTTTGATTATGTTTAAAGAATTTGTTGCGTCACCACTACACGATTTTTTTTTCATAATAGACTTTTCTGACGTTTCTACTCTTGACGTTCTACGTTACTTGGCTGGAGATTATTTTTATCTAATTTTACTATTTATCACATTTGTTTCTGTTAGCAACATTAACAAAATTGTGTTTGTCGTTTTGTTTTTTTGTCAAATGACTTTAGGTTATATTTATGTATATGTTTTTATCGTCAAGCAAAAATTAAATGTCAAACGAAGTTTCTGGCTCCTGTTTTTTTCTATTGAGGAACAGTTTGAGGGTTAAGGTTGCCGACCCTTTTTCTACGTGCTACTGTAGTTGCCTTCCTGTTGCTATTTTATGCGACTAAAGCGGCCATATTAACAAGTTAAAGCATCACATATATCAGGGTGACGAGCCCATTCACTGTCGCAGGCCGCTTTGTCAGTTGCAACTGTGTAAACCGCCGCCACTAGTTCTTAGTCATACTATGAAACATTTTTTATCATTTAAAAAGAAAAAAAGGCACTTTATCGGATATGTTAAAAGTAATAAAGCATGAGATAAAATCAACAAACCTTAATAAAAACTTTGTTTTTTTATTTTTTTATTTTTATATTTATCGTCCCCACTCGCAGAAAAGCATCAGAGCGCATATACATCAAGATAGCAATTATTCCAACCTGCTTCCAGAGATGCCAAGATATTGCCATTAAGTTGAAATTTTTATTTTGTTGCTTTAGTTTTATAAAAATATGACTGAAATTTAGAACAGCTTGTTAAGACTGCCAAGGAGGAAAAAATGCCTTACAGTGTCTTTACTAAGGTCACAACAAAATGGTGCCAATAGATTTTCAATGTCGACCACAATTACGATGCTCTTAACCAATCGATCACACTGCCGACGATTAATCAAATTTCCGGTATAAAGTTGAATTTTTGTTAGAAATAATAGCGCGTAAAAAAGCAAAGATCATAGTCAACGAAACCTAATAACACAAAAAATCTTTTTTAGAAACAAAAAAAAAATTTTTTAACAACAGTAATGAACACTAAACAAAAACATAAAAGCCAGTTTGTCACCTATAAACGCACTCTACGAAGACTCTGGCGTGGATAAGTTTAAACTTTTCTTAAATAAATGCAAGAAATCAAAATGAAAATAATTTATACAGAAGAGTCCAAAAATCAATGCGAGTCATACAGCTGAAGTTATTTAATGCGGTTTTGAAGTATATAATAATGAAAAGCAACAAAAACATTTAATAAAAATTTAAACTAGCTTTACCAATATAACCTAAGCGAGAATTTTGGAAACTTTTTTGCTTTACTAAGCACTTAATATTAAACCAAACTGAGGATGTGACAACTATGAACTACATCCTAGTATTTTCGTTTGCCAGCCTTGATCTGTGACAGCTTTTTGTGATGTTCAATTCCAAAAAGAATTATTCGCATAAGTACGTGCTTTTGAAAACTGATGACCATTTGATGCATAAACATGATAGAATTCAAGCAACAGCTTGTTCAGATGGATAGCTTTTAGCGTATCATCACACTGTAGTTTAATGAGTTTGAGTTGGAGTTCCGGTAATGCAAAGTGGGTGTAACATTGATGAGACAAAAAAAAATAGGATAGAAAAGAAAAGACTCGACGGGTTGTTGCTTTTGATATCCTGAAATCTATTATTACAGATTGATTTGTCAAACCGATTTGCGGGCCGCATGTTCGTCACCTCTGAAACATATCAACAAAATAATATTATAAAAAATTTGACAAAAAAAATTGTAAAAACGCGTGGTGACAATGCAGCCATAAAGCTCATAAGTACGAGTTCTACCTGTTTGTTTTTTTATTTTTTCTTGCACTTCTGTGTTTGTTATACTCTATGTGCAATATTTGAATTGTAGTCAATATATTGTAGTCTATAGTATATTTTGAATGTATTACTGTTATAAATAGGCCTCTATGTACCACATTTATACGTTTGGCCTTTTCCCGAAGTGCAGCAGATTAACAATGATTTTAGTAAATAATTTTTTGGTGCAGCTAATTTCAATGCAGTATGAACATTCTGATTTGCATGCTGCATCCAGACGAGTCTGGTGAGTGACGAACTCACAATCTTGTGACCACAAGCCAAAAGTAATCGCTGCGGCAAATGCTTTGGTAACTGTCATGTCCACTATGGCGAAAATATAACTTTTAAACTTAAATATAGATTTTTACTAATGCAACTAATTGTGCAATGTATTGTTCATTCTAGAGATTATAAACCCAAAATAATTGTAACGGTAAAAAGAATAAGTTCTTTCTTCAATATTTTTCTAAGCTGACTAGTTTGCCGTCGATATTATGTGGTAATTTTAATCAATCCTTTTACAATGTACATCACCGTAAAAAATGACGTTGATCTCAATAGAAACAAAACCACCACAGCGCAACAACAGGTGGTTGGTTGGAGTTGGAGTTGAAGAGCGATCCGATATCTTTTTACAATAACGCTTTAATGTTCAAAAACTGCAAATTTACAGTGCTTTGTTCTGCCGATGAATTGTTACATTTCTTTGGTAAACTTATTCAAAGAACTCTAATCACAATCGTTTGGAAAAAATTGAATACTAAATGACAAAAAGTGCTACTTAACTCTCAGAAACAAGATAGGATCGAAAACAGACTAAAAAGAGTCCTTTCTCAACTCAAAATTATAATAATCAGTTTTACTCAGAAGACTTTTGATCAGAAGGATTTTTTGGTAAAAATAGTTTTGAAATCGTGCCGTTATGTGATCAGGATATTTTTTTGTTTGTTTTAATATTAAAACAGTTTCTGATTGTTTTTTGAGTTTTTTCACGTTGAATATTTTTGATTATGTTTCAAGAATTTGTTGCGTCAACCACTGCCCAATTTTTTTCATAACAGCCTTTCCTGACATTTCTTCTCATTAGAGTTTAATCAATAAGAGTCAGATTCCGAAGGATGATGACTTGAACGTTTGAATATTTTTAAAATAAAAGAAAGAGTCAGTATTGCAGTTATCATTTTATTTAACATTTTGTAATTTTATTTGGTATCATTTTATTTGGCGCGGCCAAGTTAAACTCTTACTCCCTTTGTATTGTCCTTCTGAAACACACTTTGCGACACTTTTCTCTGCTTATTAGTTTTAACAAGAAGCGCAAATTTAAGTTTTAGTTAAATTGCAGTATAAAAACTTAAAAAAATAAAAATATAAATTTAAACCAATAGTAAAAATTGGCATCCCTAAAATAGGTTCGGCCGAAAATTGGTTTATAAATATTATTCTAAAGTTTAGCGGTTTTTCCTACAATTTAGAAAGATGAAGAAATCATTATAATCCGTGATGTTTTTTACAAAAGGAGGCCTGTTAGATCAAAAAAAGAGAGCCGCTTTTAAAGAGTCAAAAAAGAAAACATTAGAATTATTCATTTGTCTTTGTTACTATTTTTTTATCTTTATTTTTATCCTCCTGATTCCCTGACTCACAGGAAATGGTGGGTGCCACTACACATAGAGCAACTGTCAAGCTATTACATTGATCTGCTTTTGCAGATGCCAAGATATTGCTGTCCAGTTAAAGTTTTTTATTTTTTATTTTTAGTCCATATTTAGAGGTATGATTAAATTTTAGTACTGCTCACTAAGATCACCAAACACGGGAAAAAACCGTAAATTGTTTTTCCCAAGGACACAGCAGAATGACAAGAGTAAGTTTTAAATGGTTTCAATCACGTTCGCCATCAATCACAGCGCCATTAACTACTCAACACGCTGCTGACAAATGTAAAATAAGGTGAAGATCCTTTTTTGCTCTTCACTTTTTTTAGCCCTAATTGTCTTTTATTTAAAAAATGTCTTCAGTTTATTTTAACAGTTTTTAAGCGGTATTTTTAAAATTGTACAGGTCGGCGTGGTTGATTTGGAATGCTTAAATTTTGTTGACCCAAATGTAATTTGCAGGCCTAATCTAAATTAATGTACAAAGAAGAAATAATAAATTTTTCAGTTTTGAAAAAATTTATCAACTTAGTAAGCTTTCTCAAACTAGTTAATCTAACCAACCTTAGCCCAGTCCCCACATATAAAAGCACGTCAACTTCACCAACCTCGTCCATGCAAACCTTGCCATATGATTATTTTTTTTATATTTATTTACATTAAAAATACAGACTGTTTTAAAAAAAACTAAATATCGTCTGTAGCCAAACTAGGCAACTTTTCCAAACTGAATGATTCAACTTCTCAAAACTATTATTGCTTTACTTATTTACATTACAAATACAACCGGTTTCAACAATAAATAAATATTTTATATAACTAACCCAGTCAACCTCGCCAACCTACCCCCCACCCCGACCACGTCGACCCCGTCAACCACGCTGACCTCTACAATTTAAAGAAACCAGTTTTTATCTGTCTTAGTGCTGCTATGAACGTTTAACCATCATTCTTTCTGTAGTTTTTGATCCCCAAACCTTCTCCCCTTCCACACATATGTCTATGTATTCATTGATCACAACTTTTTAACCGGTTAAGTGCTGAATTAAATTTTTGCTATCCGAGTTACAGTTCGTGTTTAATAGTCAAGGTTTGATATGTGATGACGGTCGCACACACTTTATTAAAAGCAACTTTTGCAAATGTTAAAGTAAGCATGCCCTATTTCACCGGAAGTGTGGAGGCTTTATGTTTAAAAGATCCGTTTTATGAGCAAATCATCGGAAGAATTTCTCAAGTGAGAGCACCGGACAATTCTGATGAGACTTGGTGCGTGAAGGTATGGTTTTTCTTAAATGGTTTTTACTTGCATTTATTATACGAGGTTAAAATTTAATCTTTATTTTGCAAAATCACTTATTTAAATAAAATCATGCAACAAAAATTTAAACTTATTAAAATAGGTTGAGAAACTGGCTGGAAAATAAAAAGTTCTTTTTTGAAGATTTGTCCCGTTATAGATCAAATAGCATTCATCTTTAAAATTCTTTTCTTTGTTATTTATCCAATTGACGTCTTCATTGTTTCCCTGGCCCAGATAGTAGGTGCTTTCACGCAGCCGGGGCCGTATGTAAGTCTGCTCATTGATTTTAAAATGACAGACCGAAACCGAACCTACCAAAACGGAAGGGTATCCACCCATTCCGATGTTCAGTGTGGGTCTGCTAATCGGCAAACGTCCTTTTCAGGACGGGGCAATACTAGGATAAAACTGCCCTTTTCAGGGCACATTGCCAACAAGTTCCGAAGACCCACTATTCTTCAGCTGAACATCGAAGGCCTCACTGCAAGCAAGATGAACGTTCTTCATCATCTCGCTATGCAGTCTGATGCACTCGTCATCCTACTGCAGGAGACCCACTGCACTGATGCAGAGAAGTTGGTGCTTCCAAACTACCAACTAGCTGGGTCTTCTTTAAGCAGGAAGCATGGCCTTGCCACGTTTGTCCACGAGCGACTGAGACACACGCTTTTGGACCAATCTCCACCAACATCGGAGATCGAGTGGTTGTGTGTGGACGTTGATGGCTATAAAATAGTCAACGTCTACAAACCACCGCCAACGCGATTGCGAACCCTGGATCTTCCAGTGTTTCCTCACCCCTGTCTGTACGCTGGCGATTTTAACTGTCGTCATGCTGACTGGGGTTACGACGACAACAGTCCGGACGGTGAGTGCTTGGCTGGATGGGCAAGTGTTAATTGTCTTGCCCTCCTATATAATGCCAAGGACGCTGCCAGTTTTTATTCCGGCCGCTGGAATACTGGTACCAATCCGGATCTAGCTTTCGCCAGCGTAGGTCCAAACAGTCGCTTACCGGATAGACGTGTCCTCGACAAGTTCCCCAGGTCACAACATCGACCTTTGCTTATTACACCACCAAGGTTTGCTATGGCAGTGCCAAGCATGCGTGTTAAGCGATGGAACTTCCGCAAGGCCAAATGGAGTCACTACATTGCTTTGACGAATAAATTCGCAAAGACTTTGTTGCCGCCTGATTCACTTGATGTGGATGCGGCTTACCAGGACTTCTGTAACACCATTAAGAAGGCAGCCAAAAAGACTATCCCACGCGGTTATCGAAATACCTACATTCCGTGTTGGGATGCAGAGTGTGAATCCCTCTATAAAACCTTTCTGCAGTCTCCTCAGGGAGACGACTCAAGTTTGGCTGCTACAGCTCTGCTTGCCAAGCTTGACAGAAAGCGGAGGGATCGATGGTCCGAGGCAGTTTGGAGCATTGACTTCTCACACTCTAGTCGAAAAGCATGGAGTATTTTGAACAACCTTACTGGTAGCTCACGACACTCTCCTCGTCACTGTCCCGTTTCAGCCGACGCTATTGCATCTCAGTTGGTTAGAAATGGGAAATACGAGGCTGTTGACCACAAGTCATCTCGACTTGTCTTTCAAGAAGTGTCTGACCTTTGGAGGGCCACAACACCAGACGCAGTAAATATCTCTGACAATTTTTCACAGAGAGAATTTGCTGCTGCCCTTCAACATTTAAAACCAGGTAAAGCTCCGGGACCTGATTCCATCTGCCCCGAGCTTATACTCCATGCCGGAGCTGCTTTGAATTCCTGGTTACGTGACTTCCTTTCTTCCTGTTTGCGCCGACTCAAAATTCCCAAGATCTGGAGAAGAGCGCTTGTGGTCGCGATCCCAAAACCCGGAAAGCCCGTGGGGGACCCAAAGAGTTATCGACCAATATCTCTGCTCTGTGTCCCCTACAAGATCCTCGAGAGGCTTATCTACGCCCGCGTTGAACCATTAATCGATCCACTGCTCCCTAAAGAGCAGGCTGGGTTCCGACGCGGGAAGTCAACCGTAGATCAAGCTGTTCTGCTAACCCAGAATATCGAGGATTCTTTTGAGGCTAAAAAGAAGGCCGGTGCCGTATTTATCGATCTGACAGCTGCTTATGACACTGTCTGGCACCGTGGCCTTACCTGCAAGCTGCTGAGACTACTTCCCGATAAGCACATGGTCAAAATGATCATGGAGCTTGTCCGAAATCGAAGTTTCACCCTTACCACCGGTGACAGAAAGCAAAGCAGGCTACGCCGTCTTAAAAACGGCGTTCCTCAGGGATCGGTCTTGGCTCCCCTCCTATTTAACATCTATACGTACGATCTTCCTTCCATGATTTCCAGAAAGTTTGCTTATGCTGATGATCTAGCATTGCTGCATTCTTCTAGAAACTGGAAGGACTTGGAGGGGACATTAAGCCAAGACATGTCTACACTGTCAGCGTATCTCCAGACTTGGAGGTTGAAGCTCAGTCATACTAAGACGGTGACGACAGCCTTTCATTTAAATAACCGAGAGGCCAAACGTGAGCTAAAGGTCTACAACAATGGTAGACTTTTACCGTTCTGTCCAACCCCTACTTATCTTGGGGTAAAACTGGACAGATCGCTCACGTTTCGTCACCATTTAGTGGCATTGCGCAAAAAACTATCCTCGTGCGTCACACTGCTGAGGCGACTCGTAGGCTCGGGATGGGGTGCTGGTGCTAAAACACTACGCATAGCCACCTTGTCTCTAGTCTACTCAACAGCTGAGTACTGTGCGCCAGTCTGGTGTCGCAGTGCTCACACTCGCCTCATCGACAGTGTCTTGAATGACGCCTTGCGCATAGTTACTGGATGCCTGCGTCCTACTCCAACGGACCACCTACCTGTACTCTCAGGCATCCAGCCAGCTGAGCTTCGCCGAATGGGAGCGACACTCTCCTTGGCTTACCGTGGATCTCTGGACCCCGATCATATTTTGCATGGTCTATTAAGTGGGTCCTCAGATACTGGCCAAGTGAGACTAAGATCCAGACGCCCGTTTGTGCCAGGTGCGCGGAATCTCTTGGACAACCTTTCCAGACTTCGCATCCGCGCCTCTGAATGGACAAATCACAAATGGAAAACGGAGTACTGTGAAAATGCTTCCAGGCTCCGTGTTTTTGTGCCCGAGACCGGTGCCAGGCCTGTTGGGATAAGGTTACCCCGAGCAGTTTGGGTTAAGCTCAACCGCCTGCGGACTGGTGTTGGGCGATTCCATCCGTCCATGCACAAATGGGGTCTCGCTCCTTCACCGAATTGCTTGTGTGGCGCTTCTGAACAAACCGCAGACCATGTTCTAACAGCGTGCCCTATACATCGGGCACCATATGGAGCACGAGGTCTGACGTTTTGGATGACGAAACTCGATGCTGGCTTAATGACATCACTGCCAGCATCTGATTCAGGCAGTGCAGCAATCTGGGGTAGTAAAAGGATAAACCCCATTCCTGTTTGTGTCTGACCTGAAGTGGATACCTCTTCAAACGACGACGACGACGATTGTTTCCCTCGTGCTCGGTTTGTTTCGCTTTCCTCGTGTTCAGTTCTTTTTTTGCTTCAAATTTCAAGTCTTATATAGTTTTCTTTGAACAAGTTAACCCTTAGATTACCAGGATTTTTTTATAGCATCTCTTACCGGTGGGGTCCATTTGGACCCCATTCAATATTATTTTCTATTGCTGCAGTGCAGTGGACAAGTTATAGGTTACACTTTCAAATTAGGCTTTAAAGATAAAAGAAACAAAAACTAGAGTAATATTTTATTAACTAGAAGACTTTACACACATTTATGGCACAACTGTTTTAGATGGTTTCCACATATAAATTTTTCACATTTTTCACATTTATCTCTGACTTTTTTATCTTCTGCGCGGGGACAAAATGAACAACGAGCTCGTTTTCTTTGACCTTCTGAACTAGTAGATGAAGTGGTATCTAATTTTCTTTTTGATGCTGGTTCATCATGTTTGTGTATCAGCTCACTTGCGAGCTGACGCAAGAAAAGTCGCCTTTTGTGCGTTTTTTTCTCCCCAAAATTTGGATTCAAATGCATCCAGATAATATAGCTGTTTAGGGCACTGATGTCAAGCATATTGTAAAAAACAATATTAGGCCATCGCCTGCTCATTCGTTTACACGAATATACCCTTACTAACTGATCAGCTGTATCCACGCCCCCTTTTGTTTTGTTATAGTCCAAAATCATTATGGGTTTTTTATCCTCTCGGGTGTTGTCAACCTCAGGTTGATCATGCATTGTGCTAAATAATGTGACCACTTTTCCTTTCCTGGGAACATAAGAGACCATAGTTCCGTGTTCATTGAAAGCAAAAAGGGATGTATTCTTTTGACGTCCTTTTGTAGTCAAAAGTTGTTGTGGTATCTCTTTCCGATTTTTTCTGATTGTTCCTAGAACTGTCAAATTCTTTTGTTTCAAATGGTTTCCCAAAATAAATGATGTAAAAAAGTTGTCACATGTTACATTTCGGCCACTCTTTTCTAAATTTTTCACCATATCCATCACCACTCTTGTTCCTTGATTTTGCTCCCTAGGTTCCCCTTTTTGTTTTCCAGTGTAAAGTTGAATATTACAAACATAAGCTGTTTCACTATCACAGCAAGCCCAAAATTTTAAACCATACTTTCCTGGTTTACTAGGGATGTATTGTCTGAATGGACAATTTCCCCGGAAAGTAACCAGTTGCTCATCGACGGTGACATTCTCTCCAACATTGTAGCACATCTGCAAAGTATCTGTCCACGCTTCAAATACTTTTCGAATGGGACTCATTTTATCAGGCAGTTTTTCCCGGCGCCTCTTTGCTGCATCATCGAAGCGCAGAACTCGAAGTAGACTTGTAAATCGGTTTCTTGGCATAGTTTTATTGAAAACAGGACGTCCATTTTCGTGACTCCATAACTCTGTTACTGCTTCATTTTTTGACTTGTAAACACCAATAAGAAGAAGACAGCCCAGGAAACGATCAAATTCTTTTTTGTCTAGAGGGATCCATTCTTTCTTGAATACCCTGGCACCTTCTTGATTTGTATATTTGATAATTGTTTCACTAATGTTGTTGTTCATAAATAGTTGAAACGCAGATGCAATTGTATCGATATTTCTAATAGCGTATCTGGTTGGCCCTCTTTGTGATCGCACAATATTGCACACGGTTCTTCTTCCAGTTGATTGTTGCAAAGGTTGCCTTTTCCACACAATATTTCCATCTTTAGATATGATTGTGCTTGAATTTTGGTTTTCTTCAAGATGAACAGAATCGTCCTCTGATTCGGAAGATGATAGTTCAGGTTCTGCAACACAAACCATGTAATGGGTTAGCAAGTAATAAAATAAAAAATATAAAAAAATTACATATAATATCACTAACATGAACATTTCTAGTCTTTTGACATGTTTGTAGAAAAATATTTTTTAACTCTCTGTAGAAGCTTGCTATCTTTCTTTCTGTGTACCATAAATTTACATATATGTTACATTTTCAATTTTTGAATTTAAAAATTAACTCTCAAGGTAAACCGAGCCAGTAACTTTTTATTGAAACACATGTGCTCTCACCTCTCATTCCATTTCCCTTATAACTCAAAAAAATGTAATGAAAATACTTTTCAAGCAAACACATAGAATACACACGCAGATGGCTGCAATAGTAAGACTATTTATACATAATATAAATAAATAATTGCCTTGCTTTTACAGCTCTTTGTAAACAAAAATACCCAATTTTCCTTACCTGATACATAATCATCTTCAATTTCATCAGCTGAAAATTCACCGTCAGAATCACTATAATCTTCAGATGTCTCTTCTAACATACGTCTTATGGCTTCTTCGTCCATTTTATGGCTATATGCACAAAAAGCTTACAAAAAAACTGACAGTTTCCTTCGAAACAAGCAGGAGTAATGCAGATCCGCTATGTTGTTGTAATACGATGGAATAGATGATGCAACATTTACTCATTACAAGTCATCCAATTGACAATACAAGATGATGCAATATCTACTGGTTATTACTCAGATGTAATAACGACAAAAAAAAAGAGCAATTCATTGTATTATAGCTTCACACAGTCAGCAAACACGGTTCAAAAGAAATAGAAAAATATCAAAACTGGTTGGGGTCCATATGGACCCCATGGTAAATAATGATATTTTTGTTATTATCTAAACATTCAAAATTAAATATAAAAAACACAAACTGCGATTATGTATAGACCCATAAAACAGACAAAGTCACAAAACATCGTTCTTTTTTATTTGATACTTTTTCCGCTATTTTTAATCAATTTTAAGCTGGGGTCCATATGGACCCCAGTGGTATTCTAAGGGTTAATTGTTTTGAAATAGTACAAAGTTTGATGCGGGTTCGATTCGCCACAAAGGCAGCAGCAATTACCTGAGTACAGGCTAGGGTGAGCACTGAAACTAAACCGTTGAAACCTACTCACGCCATTTTGTTGTGTCCTTGGGGAAAGACACTTTACGGCACTTTTTCCTGCTTGATGGTCTTGGAAAGAAATTCTGAATTTCAGCCATATTTCAATAAAACTAAAAAACCAAAACTTAAATTTCAACCGGACAGCAATATTTTGGCATCTCCGAAAGCAGGTCGCGGTAATTGCTTTCCCGATATATAGCGTCTGCAACGCTTTCCCGCGAGTCAGGAGGATAAATACGGAGATAAAATAAATAAATAAAATAAGACTTATTATGAGTATTTAACCAAAATCAATTTTATATTTTTTACAAATCTATATGTCAGAAAAAGTTTTGTATTGTTGATTTTGGTGTGATTCAAGTCTTGTTTTTGACTAATATTCAGTCAACCACTATAATCAGGCTGCAAAAAAACACTGGAATTTTAGAGATGACGTTAAGTTTTACAAATAAATTAGCGCTAAACATTAAAAAATGATCTTTAAGTTGGTTGCCTCAACTTGCAAGTTTTTTAAATGCGACAGAGCTTGACTACTTTGCTGTCTTAAACTTCCAAAATATTATAGTAATGTCAGATTTAAACGCAACAAATTCACATGAAAATTACTTCAATCTTTGAAAAAAATATTTTATGAATAAATACAGATTAAAGAGGTAGTTACAGTTTATCAAAGATAGTTACTCAGTCAATAACTTAAATTAAGTTATAAAACAAAATCTAATACGTCGCTCAAAAGTTTTAATCCTTGAATGCAAGAATATAATAGATATAATAACAAAAAATGCTCCACTTTTTACGAAGCAATCACCACAACAATGAAGTGGCGTGGGGAGAAAGTGTAAACAAGCCAGCCTCTGGTACGTGTTCAGAACATGTATGGTGCGTGCCAGAAGAGGCACAATCGGTGGAAAAGTCTGTAATTGCGTTTATTAACAAATTAACTCGTTTTTTTTCAGTATGTGCCGTATATGACACACCATGCATTTGAGGGTTAA
The DNA here is from genome assembly GCA_963680785.1 of Diplosoma virens. Lineage (NCBI taxonomy): Eukaryota > Metazoa > Chordata > Ascidiacea > Aplousobranchia > Didemnidae > Diplosoma > Diplosoma virens. The sequence goes on from OY796889.1 coordinate 14,304,429, forward strand.
AAGTTAAAAATAAGTTCTTAGAAAAAAATTGTCTTTTCTTCGCATTCTTGAAATAATTTTATGTCACTAAATCATGATCTTAATTCTTCTTTACAAGCCTAATTGAAACTGTGTTAAACTTGATCAAAAAAAGGTCACTTTGAAGTTCGGACATAGTTTTTTGTTAAACGTGAAGTAAATTTATTTTGTTTGGAAAAGCGCAGTTTTTTTAAATTTATTAGTTGCATTGAAGTTAAACATCACATGGTCGGAATTACTGCGAAATAATCAACAATACATACTGTAAAACAAATATCAAATTTTTCAAAGAGATCGTTTTTGAGATTTTTAATAACTTGATTTTTTGATGTTTGCTTAAAGCTTTAAATCAGGGTTATTATCCCAACTGACCAAAAAATAAGCACGTTTAACGAAATAAAACAAGTTTGAAAATTTTAATTGTTTTGTCTCTATTTGGATAGTAAAGACGTGTTTACTTGTCTTTGCTTTAATTCATTTGGAATTATGTGTCCAAATAAAAAGCAAACAGAAAGATCTTCATTTAATCTTCGACCAAAAAAAATCGACTTTTTTTTTCAGACATAAAGAAAACCTTGTCGTAAGCAAGTTTTTTGAAATTTTATTGAAAACTAAAATAATATTTGTGAAAAACAAGCGAAAATAAATATTTAACTTTAAAATAAGCTTGTTTCTTAAAGATAAGCACAATAAATTTTTTTAAACAAAGTTCATAAAAATAAGTATCCAATAGTAATTATATATTACGGATGGGCAATTCAGAATAATACACTATTCTAGAATATTCTAGACTAGTTAAACCGAATCCAGAATACCGAATCCTTTTTTCTGGAATTGGCACAATCAACATGAAAGCATTTATTTGCTACGAGTTTACAACAACAAAAACACAATCAGAGCACGAGTTTATTGCAGTGCAATATATTTAAGCTTCTACATGTTTGCCTGTCAAACGTGATCGTAATTTAGTGGCAGTTAAACCTGCACTTGAAAAAGGGTACGCGACAATTTGGCGGAACCAATTTGGCGGTGAGCCAATTTGTCGGCGAGCCAATTTGGCAGGAAAATAAATGAAAGTGATTTACCTTCACTAGCGTTGAAGCGATAGCAAAAAAACTTTGTTATGTCACAAAGGCAATTGAAAAGGTAATTGTAAATGTTCAGCTGATAAGAGCGAAAATTCTAATTTAAAGTTTGTTAAATGCGTTAAATTTAGAGATGTTTCCAGCCAAATATTTATCTGTTTGAATTTACAATAGCTTAATTTCAAATATTTAAATTAAAAAAGGTACTTGAATAGTTAAATTTTTGAATGACTGTCGTTTAACATACATCTTTTACAAAAAAGTACAATAATGTAGCTTACTACAAAGACGACAGGTTTGAAGTTTTACGGGCGTACGAAGTTATGACGTCATAATAAGCATTTTACTATATCTAAACAAATCTATTCTGGTTGACACGCATAAACAGTTTTATTTTAACTATTTTTTTTTTAGTTCTAACAGTTCGTTTCGTCTACAGGGCTCGTCAGAAAGCAAAAAGTAAAGCTTAATAAATACAAAAAGTAAAGTTTAACAAAGCGGTAAAAAGTTGGCAAAAGAACTTAAAACAAAAAAAAAAAATTACGGCAATTACGGCAGTGATTAAAATTGTCAAGAATCATGATAGAAGATTAGATCAAGATCAAGCCAAATAGCAAAGTTTACAGAATAGTATATACGACGGTGACAAATCGTGTTTGATTAAATTTCAATGTGTAAAGTTTTTTCCCTTTGCTTACGCTAAAGTTTCCAAATAACAAACGAATTTATTGGAACAAACAGAGCGCCCTAAAAATGCTATTAAAAAAATTAAAGATTTTTATGCGTTCTATTACTCTATTGTACAAATTATTCTATTGTACAAACCTGATTGAATTTTTGTATCTTTTGTTTCGACTTGTTCCCGCTGTATGGTTAAACATTTTTTATACCGGTAATCAGCGTTTTTCAAAAGTTGTTAATTGCACAACTGCGATTAATGCAACGAAATTGTTCTAAGCTTTCGCAGGCGCGTGAATTTTGTGACATCACAAACGATGGCGTTTATGGTCAGCACGTAGGTAACAAATAAGCATAGCGACTTTAAATTTGCACAACAATAATTTTGTTCAGTTATATTATGAAAAGATTAAATGCGCATTTATCCTCCCATTATGAATTTCGGCGTTTATCTGTACCCACAATCCTACAATCATTAATCACGATATTAGCCATATAAATTTAAATTTGAAAACAATAGCGTAAGCAAAGGAAAAAACTTTACACATTTAAATTTAATTTAAACAAATTGTAACCGCTTTAATTTTATAATCACTGCCGTTTGTCCACGAGCGACTGAGACCAATCTCCACCAACATCGGAGATCGAGTGGTTGTGTGTGGACGTTGATGGCTATAAAATAGTCAACGTCTACAAACCACCGCCAACGCGATTGCGAACCCTGGATCTTCCAGTGTTTCCTCACCCCTGTCTGTACGCTGGCGATTTTAACTGTCGTCATGCTGACTGGGGTTACGATGAAAACAGTCCGGACGGTGAGTGCTTGGCTGGATGGGCAAGTGTTAATTGTCTTGCCCTCCTATATAATGCCAAGGACGCTGCCAGTTTTTATTCCGGCCGCTGGAATACTGGCACCTATCCAGATCTAGCTTTCGCCAGCGTAGGTCTAAACAGTCGCTTACCGGATAGACGTGTCCTCGACAAGTTCCCCAGGTCACAACATCGACCTTTGCTTATTACACCACCAAGGTTTGCTATGGCAGTGCCAAGCATGCGTGTTAAGCGATGGAACTTCCGCAAGGCCAAATGGAGTCACTACATTGCTTTGACGAATAAATTCGCAAAGACTTTGTTGCCGCCTGATTCACTTGATGTGGATGCGGCTTACCAGGACTTCTGTAACACCATTAAGAAGGCAGCCAAAAAGACTATCCCACGCGGTTATCGAAATACCTACATTCCGTGTTGGGATGCAGAGTGTGAATCCCTCTATAAAACCTTTCTGCAGTCTCCTCAGGGAGACGACTCAAGTTTGGCTGCTACAGCTCTGCTTGCCAAGCTTGACAGAAAGCGGAGGGATCGATGGTCCGAGGCAGTTTGGAGCATTGACTTCTCACACTCTAGTCGAAAAGCATGGAGTATTTTGAACAACCTTACTGGTAGCTCACGACACTCTCCTCGTCACTGTCCCGTTTCAGCCGATGCTATTGCATCTCAGTTGGTTAGAAATGGGAAATACGAGGCTGTTGACCACAAGTCATCTCGACTTGTCTTTCAAGAAGTGTCTGACCTTTGGAGGGCCACAACACCAGACGCAGTAAATATCTCTGACAATTTTTCACAGAGAGAATTTGCTGCTGCCCTTCAACATTTAAAACCAGGTAAAGCTCCGGGACCTGATTCCATCTGCCCCGAGCTTATACTCCATGCCGGAGCTGCTTTGAATTCCTGGTTAAGTGACTTCCTTTCTTCCTGTCTGCGCCGACTCAAAATTCCCAAGATCTGGAGAAGAGCGCTTGTGGTCGCGATCCCAAAACCCGGAAAGCCCGTGGGGGACCCAAAGAGTTATCGACCAATATCTCTGCTCTGTGTCCCCTACAAGATCCTCGAGAGGCTTATCTACGCCCGCGTTGAACCATTAATCGATCCACTGCTCCCTAAAGAGCAGGCTGGGTTCCGACGCGGGAAGTCAACCGTAGATCAAGCTGTTCTGCTAACCCAGAACATCGAGGATTCTTTTGATGACACTGTCTGGCACCGTGGCCTTACCTGCAAGCTGCTGAGACTACTTCCCGATAAGCACATGGTCAAAATGATCAGGGAGCTTGTCCGAAATCGAAGTTTCACCCTTATCACCGGTGACAGCAAGCAAAGCAGGCTACGCCGTCTTAAAAACGGCGTTCCTCAGGGATCGGTCTTGGCTCCCCTCCTATTTAACATCTATACGTACGATCTTCCTTCCATGATTTCCAGAAAGTTTGCTTATGCTGATGATCTAGCATTGCTGCACTCTTCTGGAAACTGGAAGGACTTGGAGGGGACATTAAGCCAAGACATGTCTACACTTTCAGCGTATCTCCAGACTTGGAGGTTGAAGCTCAGTCATACTAAGACGGTGACGACAGCCTTTCATTTAAATAACCGAGAGGCCAAACGTGAGCTAAAGGTCTACAACAACGGTAGACTTTTACCGTTCTGTCCAACCCCTACTTATCTTGGGGTAAAACTGGACAGATCGCTCACGTTTCGTCACCATTTAGTGGCGTTGCGCAAAAAACTATCCTCGCGCGTCACACTGCTGAGGCGACTCGTAGGCTCGGGATGGGGTGCTGGTGCTAAAACACTACGCATAGCCACCTTGTCTCTAGTCTACTCAACAGCTGAGTACTGTGCGCCAGTCTGGTGTCGCAGTGCTCACACTCGGCTCATTGACAGTGTCTTGAACGACGCCTTGCGCATAGTTACTGGATGCCTGCGTCCTACTCCAACGGACCACCTACCTGTACTCTCAGGCATCCAGCCAGCTGAGCTTCGTCGACTGGGAGCGACACTCTCCTTGGCTTACCGTGGATCTCTGGACCCCGATCATATTTTGCATGGTCTATTAAGTGGGTCCTCAGATACTGGCCAAGTGAGACTAAGATCCAGACGCCCGTTTGTGCCAGGTGCGCGGAATCTCTTGGACAACCTTTCCAGACTTCGCATCCGCGCCTCTGAATGGACAAATCACAAATGGAGAACGGAGTACTGTGAAGGTGCTTCCAGGCTCCGTGTTTTTGTGCCCGAGACCAGTGCCAGGCCTGTTGGGATGGGGTTACCCCGAGCAGTTTGGGTTAAGCTCAACCGCCTGCGGACTGGTGTTGGGCGATTCCATTCGTCCATGCAAAATGGAGTTTCATTGCGAGTGCGGCGCCTCTAAGCAAACCAAGCAAAGCTTGGGATTCTTTCCGAATTTGTTAGAAAATTTTACACGAAAAAAAATCTAAATCTACAGTTACGGCTTTTTCAACCTAAACAACTCCTCTGGGAAAATGAGATTGAAAGCGTTTTATTGCCTAGCAAAGTGTTTGAGTAAACATAGTTAGTGAACCGCTCAGTCTCAATTATTTTGATAAACAGTTTACACTTTGCCTTTTTCTCGCTCTTGGCTGCTTTTTTCTCGTGTTTTATGAAATAGTCAAAAAACTATAGACTAGAAACTATTAATAACTCCAAAATTACTTAAACGATTTTTTGAAAAATTGCATCAAGTTTTAGATAAATAAAAATCAGGAAAAGTCATAAAATTTAAAGAAATTCGTGCAAGTAGTTTTTGAGCAGCATACAGCATTTTAACAGCGCGGGCAGTTTCAGCCCCCCCCAGTCCTAATAGGATTAATCTACAATCGAAACAGCGGTCCAGGGCAACAGCGACAATGGAAGGATACTGGAAGTTAGTCACAGATACAATTTGCACAACCGCATCAATGTTTTGCGATAAAGCAACAACAATCGCTCGGTTCTAGACAGCAGCGCTTTCTAAACCTCTCCTGGCGATGCCCAATTAAGAAAATGGCGAATTTTCGATTTAAACAATTAAATTAGAAAGGCGCAAAGACTCTATGTGATAATTATTGAACTAGTAGCGTGACAAAGATAAAAGAGGTCTTTATATTAAATCTGAGTGACATTTGCGTTTCTCCGGAAAATAATGCTAGATTAAGATTCGAGTAATAGTCGAAAAAATTTGGGCAAAAATGTATTGCCCGACGTATTTTGGTCTGGTACGGCTATAGATAAAAACCAAAGCAATAAATGAGAGATAAAAAGGCGGAATAGTGACAACAATATTACGGCGGGTTTATATTTAATGTAACTAGGCCTACTAAAGTCATTGCAGTCAAATTTTTCAAGCTTTGTTTCATCATAAAACTTGTATTAACGTTAGTTTCAATTGCTCAAGAGTCTTTTAAAAAGTTTTATTGGTTAAAATAAAGTTAAAATTTGTTAAAAGTTTACCTTTTTTAGTTTTAGTGGTTTACGAATAAGAATTTACTTCTTGCTTATTTTTGCAATTTTTCAAACAGTTATAAATACTTTGAATCTTCTGTTTTTTACACCAGATATTCTAAAACTTTTGAGGCTGCAATTTCTTAATGTCACTCTCAGAACTTTTTGACCTCTTTCTCTTTATAAGTTGTGTCTATTCAACAGCTGAGTACTGTGCGCCAGTCTGGTGTCGCAGTGCTCACACTCGCCTCATCGACAGTGTCTTGAATGACGCCTTGCGCATAGTTACTGGATGCCTGCGTCCTACTCCAACGGACCACCTACCTGTACTCTCAGGCATCCAGCCAGCTGAGCTTCGCCGAATGGGAGCGACACTCTCCTTGGCTTACCGTGGATCTCTGGACCCCGATCATATTTTGCATGGTCTATTAAGTGGGTCCTCAGATACTGGCCAAGTGAGACTAAGATCCAGACGCCCGTTTGTGCCAGGTGCGCGGAATCTCTTGGACAACCTTTCCAGACTTCGCATCCGCACTTCTGAATGGACAAATCACAAATGGAGAACGGAGTACTGTGAAAATGCTTCCAGGCTCCGTGTTTTTGTGCCCGAGACCAGTGCCAGGCCTGTTGGGATGGGGTTACCCCGAGCAGTTTGGGTTAAGCTCAACCGCCTGCAAACTGGTGTTGGGCGATTCGATTCGTCCATGCACAAATGGGGTCTCGCTCCTTCACCGAATTGCTTGTGTGGCGCCTCTGAGCAAACTGCAGACCATGTTCTAACAGCGTGCTCTATACATCGGGCACCACATGGAGCACGAGGTCTGACGTTTTGGATGACGAAACTCGATGCTGGCTTAATAACACCACTGCCAGCATCTGATTCAGGCAGTGCAGCAATCTGGGGTAGTAAAAGGATAAACCCTCGGCCCCAGTCCTGTTTGTGTCTGACCTTTGGTGGATGCCCTTCAAATGACGACGACGACGACGAGCCTATGTAAAAAACTATTTCTTTGAAAATCATCTAATATTGTTAGTTATTAGAAAAAAATTATTGTTGTCCATATATTAACATCTTTTTTCTTGTTTAGTTGCTTAAGATGTAATTTTTATTTTATTAACACCAAACATTTTAAACAATTGTTTACCATTACAACAAAATGATGATAACATAACATTTCACAACAAGAGAGAACGAATCAAGCACAGCGTTACGGCGATCAAACTGATGCGGCAAATAATTGCATCTTTTCATCATAATACCAAACAACATTTTATGCAACTTTTATCTGATTATTTTCCGACAAGTTCAAATAAAGATGATTGTTAAACCAAAAACGAAGTTTACTCTTGTAAGACGCAAATCTTAAATGGAATTTAAAGCGCACGTATTGAAACAGATAAAACTAATGAATGATTAGAAAAGCACAGATAAAACCAAACAAAGGTAATTAAAATCAAGGGCAATTTAAGAAGCGTCAAATGCAAAAGCTTGTCAGGAAATGAGAATTCACATTGTGAAAACTACAAATTGGACGAGGATTCGAAACCAGGTAAAAGCAGAAAGTTGAAAACAACATGTTACACCGACGGAAGTTGATAGAGAAGAAGTTTGAACAATTATTTTGTCACCACCGCATTAAAAGCGCAATCTTTTATAGTTATCGAGAATCAGCACTTGTTAACAGTACACTAATGCTTCTTCCTCTAAGGTCGTCACCCAAAAGTTGGTCGCTGTTTAATTTGATTGGGTTCGGAACGACTGTAGTTATGTAAAAATTAACCCATTTTTGTTGTGATTCGAGGGGCGTTTAAATGATTTCTTTATTGCGTCATAATCTGTGTATTCTTGTGGACCAATATGGTTAGGACTATATTAAGTTGTCTTGTGTTTAGTTCACTTTTAATGCTTGCAATTAAGTCTGTAAAATATATTGGGTCGCCAAAGCTTTGCTCTCTACTTTCTGCTTAACATTTGGGACGCCATATAAAACGTTGAGAACACTGCAGTAAAATAAAAAATGCGCGTCTTTTGAATGCCAAAACACCCAGTTGGCGGTTTTTGTATATATTAGCTGTAGTTTTTCCACGGTTATCCATTTACCAACCTTGGGTCACCAGATAAAAAGTTATAAATTAATCATGTTTTATTTTTGTTTTGATCATTATTTTAAAAAAAGATTAGTAAAAGTTGTGGCTAAATATTTTGCTTGTATGTCAGAAAATCATTACGACCGTCAGAAAACCAAACATTACTAATAACTATTACATAAAACTAATGCAAATATTTCACTTGGTTTAGAAGCCCTAAATCTGTTTATTCAGAAATTTTATCTCTGTCCAATTATATACGTAGTCATTGTCGCAGAAACAAAATGTTGATAGAGCTTCCTATCCTCAGCAGCGAAAAACCAATGAATTGAACAGACTGTTGTTATCGGAAGTTTGCTGTAAAGCAACCGGTTCTTTAAACATCCAACAATGTTCTCCTACAATACGCCGATGTAACTAGACACATCGCGATGTTACGTCAACGCTACTTTTGATATTCAACCGACGTTGATGTAACAAAGTTACTAGTATAGTTATACGCTAATAATTTACCTTGTGCCAACAACTTTTGACTAATGGCGTTGTACAACTTTACTCGGGAATCCAAGAGGACTGCTTGAACTAGGTAACCCAAATACCTGCGCTGAAGCAAAGCTGTGTTTTTATCTATTATTTACGCGGGTTTTAAAAATAGTTTGCCGTGTCCCTGAAGTTCTTGTAACAGCTATTTGTGAATAAGTAAAAACGAATTTGTTACAAAACTTATCTCTACAACGGAAAGAAACAGAGTTTTAACTATAAAAAATTTTTACACGAAAATCATAAAAAGTATATCAATTTGCGTAAAACGTGGCTTTCAAGCTTCATCGAATTGCAAACGATTCACAGCGCCAACAACTGCGAATATTACTTAACATCCTTGTACTGATTAACAATAAGAATAAATTAGCACACCCAAAATTTATTATTAAGCCAAATGGTTCGTGCTTCACACAGGTAAAAGAATTCTATCTAATTATAGAATTAACTTCCAAGGCGGTAACACCGGCCTTTAACGATCTAAACGCTTCACACAGGCTACAGTCACACAAACAATTTTTATACATTTTAACTGAAATAGAATGAAAAAATTTACGACAATATTTATATAAACAACCAACCAATATTATTAAAAAGCAAGCCGATTGCTAGCTCGAGCCAGATTCTCAAGATTAAATTATCATATAACTTTACAATCGGACAAAGCAGTCTGCAATATCACAATAAAACCAGAAGATAGAGTGGCAAAAAGATTATAAAACTTATAATGTTAAATCAGCTTAACAATTTACCGTGATTGTCGTCATTTAGAAAAGCATCCACTCCGGGTCAGACATAAGCAGAACTGGAGCCGAGGGTTTATCTTTTTACTACTCAAAATTGCTGCAGTGTCCGGGTCAAATGCTAGCAATGGGGTGTGGAGCCAGCATCAGGTTTCGTCATCCAAAAGCGTCAGACGTCGTGCTCATATGGTGCCCGATGTGTGAGGCACACTGTTAAAATTTGGTCTGTAGTTTGTTTAGGGCGCTACACTTGCGATTTGGTGAAAAAATAAGACCCCATTTCTGCATGGAGGAATGGAATCGTTCAACACCAGTCCGTAGGCGATTGAGTTTAACCTAAGCTGTTCGGGGGAAGCTCATTTTAAAAGGCATGGTACTGGTCATGGTTATGAAAACACGGAGCCTGGATGTATTTTCACAGTACTCGGTGTTTCATCTATAATTCGTCAACTAAGAAGCGCGAATGCCTAGTCCGTAAAGTTGTTTAATAGATTCCGTGCAATTGGCACAAACGAGCGTTTAAATCGTAGTCTCTCTTGGCAAGCATCCGAGAACCCAATTAAAATACCATTTAGAATATAGTGACGATACAGGAATTTACGGTAAGCCAAGGAGAATGTCACTCCTAGTTGGCGAACTCAGTTGGATGGATACCTGATGGAAGCTTAGCAGTTCTTGATGATACCATTCAATTGTTTCTTGAACTCTCTAGTAAAAATTATGCAATATTGCCGCAAAACGTCAAAATGCCCTAACCTTTAAGTCAATCAATGTGCTTTCAAGAAAAACGGTAAAACAAATCTTTATAATCAATTATAAAAGCAACTTGCAGAAAAATAAATTAAGTGGGGGCTGGTGTAGCGATTACGCAAACATTACCTAACACTGAAAAAGATTACGTCATAATCAATAGCTTAAAAATTACTGTAAAAACTAAAAATCAAGTACAGAGTTATAAGATTAAATTTAGAATTATGAATGTAGTGTGACAAGCTTATATAAATTCTCTCGGCGTTTTATAGAGAATTGCTCGGTTTTAACTTAGTTTTATGTCGCATATTCTTTGTGTTTTTTTCTGATTTAACCTCAGTTGTTGATTTTTTTATTTGATATTAACGTTTCAACTTTTAGGGTTACAATAGATCTGTTTACAATAAAATTTACTTATTTGGTAGTTTTATTAAGCACCATTTATTTTCAGATGATATAGTACGTAGTAGGCTATCAGTTCTTGTAAGTGCGATAATTCTGAAAAAAACGTTTAGAGTGTACTGGTAATTTTTAAAAAAGCAATGACATTAAAAATACAGTCAAGTCTAAAAAATTAAACAAAAAAAATAGATAGCATTTATCAAAAACATAATCAGAAATGAAAAGCTAACTTACATAAACAAAAAATTTACGACTAAAACCAAATAATATTATTCAAAAAGAAGAACCAGATCTAAAAAAACTTAGTTGAACCAAGATTACTGACTAAAAGTTCAGTTTCTCAGAAAAAAGACCGTTTTTTTCAAAACATTAAATTTCGCATCATCATTTTCTTTTATTGACTCTTAGACTGAAGCATAAGCGATCGGTTCTTCTTTTCTTATGTTTAAAACCGTTTCGGCAAGGTCTAATTTTGGCAGAACGTTTTTTCTAAATGCAAAAATATATTTTAATTTAAGCCTACCATATTTTTGTTGCCCAAAAAGAGGACAGGTTTCGCCAGCAAGCAAAATGCAAGTAGGATAAGACCATCCTACTAGGCTATATTCAGCAAACGTTACGGCGAAAAAATAGACACTAAAACAAGACAAATTTATTTGTCAGATTGAGCCCATGAATATTTTGCAGTTTCCTTAACTTTTTTCAATAAGGAAGGATCAGCTTTAACGTCATCATAAAATTGCTTACACGAAATATGATTGGAATTGTACACAACCTTTAAGATGTTACAAACGGACTCAACTAAAAGGCTGTCTCTTTCCTTGCACCATTGTGTCTACATCATAGAAAATATGCGTTCTACATTTGCATTATGAGCCATAATGCAGAAGAAGAATTGGGCGATTTTTAACAGTTCACTATAAAGCTCTATGGTTCTGCAATGTTTGAAATATTCTTCCCATTTTTCATGGGCCTTCATTTCAGAAAACGCAATTAACTTCATCAGTTTCAAGCCAGCTTGCACAAATTTGCACAAGTTTTGTTATTGATCGAACAGTTTAGCATCATCAACGTCAACGTTTTTCTCTGCCAGATACCTCACACATCGTTCAACGTTATCTCATTCTTTAATTTCAGACAAGAGCATCCAGTCAAAACATTTGAATTCGGTAAATGAAGTGGTCCATTCATCCAAGTAGGCAACACAGGAATCGTACAATGAAGATACATCGGACATGAATAAATCACACTCCTGCTTTTTTCCCTCTTCTCTGAGTTCTGCCAGTTTTGATTTAACTTGAACAGATATAAACATCTGTCTTTTCCTTTGGAGAATAATTGTCTTTACAGAGTTGAGATTAGCAACAACTTCAACAAGAGATATTTTTGATTGTTCAATGTTTTGTACGTGTTTATGAAAAACATCTACAAAGGATTGCAGATGCTTCAAATAAAGTTCACTCAGCGAATTTTCAAAAAAATGTTTTAGAAGAACAGGTGGCTTGTCAATGGATAAGAAATACGATTGAATAGCAGGGTACATATGGATCATTCTAGAAAGGCTAGGATAAAGTGAAAGCCATCTGGTCACGCTGTGGGAAAGGAGTTTCATGAACTCTATTTCCACAAATACACAGTAATCTTTCAACTGCTCTGTACGAACAGTATAAATGGAAAAATGCTAATAGGTCTTGTAAATAATACTTTCAAGATCAAGACTCATTTGATTTACACCGTGGTGTAAACAGTTGTTCAGAATATGTGCTGGGCAACCAACCCCAACCAAAGCAGGTACCTCACTTTTTAAATGAGTAAAAACGTTGTTTCCTCTCCTTCGGCGTATACCACCAAAATTGGTGTTGCAATTATCACAAGTAAAGGAAATGCATTTGTCAAAGAGTCTCATTTTCTGCAGTGTTTCCTTAACTGCATTTGCAATAGTCAAACATGTTTCATCTTTAAGGCTTCTGACACCAAGCAATTTAACTGCATGCCTCCATTTTTCCAGTCAAAATATTGTATGACAATAGGAAAAAGTTTTGTAGATTTGTGATTACTGCCATCAGTGGATACTCCAAGATACATGATCTCATGTTTTTCTATATCATTCAGCACACATTGAACAGACGCTGGAGCAAGTACGTTATTCACAATGGCTTCAATCTTTGTGCAAGCACAAGAGAACTTCTTTTGCTGTGCTGGAATCAGGAAATATCTTTGCCATCAAAGTGGATGTGCAGTCGTTAGATTTATAGCTGTAATGGTGCTTTACAGTATGAAATGCCATGGTGGCTTCAGCAGCTGCAACTTCATCTTCTGATTTCGTGCCAGGTTTACAAAAATAGTCAGTCACTTTAGAAGATGAAGTTTCACCTCTAATTGCTTGTTTATGTTTTGTGGTTTTAATATGGTCATCGAGGCTAATACTGCCTTTGTTTGCCACAGAAATAAATGTTCCATATCCACAAGTAATGCATTCAGCTTCAAAGTCGCTACGTCCTTTTTTGAAACAAGGATACTTCTGCCGTAGTTCATCAGAAAATACACTTTTTCTATGTGGCATTATTGTTTAGCTTTATTTACTTTATCAGCAAAACCTACACCCTACAGTCACTGCTAAATGCTCTCTCAACTCAACTCGTTTGCTTTTCTTTCTCACAATTACTGTTCTTAACGTCTGACAAGCGAAAGTTACTCGTGAAAATTTAAATTGATTATTACATTTGTGATGTAGCAACAGAACGAAAAATTATCAATGGGTGTTGTTACAGATTTGCAATAGAGCAATATAAGAAATAAAAATCTAACTTGTAAAAAAGAGGACATTTGGCTACTTTTGAGTGTCCTCGGAGGACCATTCATTTTTTTGAAAAAAGAGGAAGTATGGTAGCCCTATTTTAATTATTTTACTTTTACTACTTCTTTCTTTAAATCGTTTTTTGAACTTGATTCAAATTACTTGCAGAGCACTGTGAGTGGGTGTGACTGTGATGTGACTGACATGACTGTGATGTGACAGTGGTGTAACTGACATCACAGTGAGTGGAACAGCATTGAAGAAACTAAAATAAGCCTACGTTAAAAAACCTCAAGCAATTAATAAAGCAAATAAAAAACAATGAGGAAAATATATCTGTTTGCTTTGCATACAACCTTATGAAGAGCCACCATTAGTGATGGCTTTAGTAGGGTGCGAACGGAGCGGCCACACCTGGATCTCCTTAAAAAATATTAAAATGTGCCCTCCCCACGTAAGATATTGCTCTATTTCTTCACAGGACGGTGTTACCCTAAAATGAAAACCCTTTTTTTTAAAGATCACGTCCAACGATTGAAGATAAAATAGACCAGGGACGTTCAACCTGTGGCCTGCCCAAAGATTTTGAGTGGCCGGTGCGGTATTTTCAGAAATGACGTAAACCAAATAGAGCAGGAACGAAAATTAAGAAATCAGAGACAGAATTAAAATAAAGACCTTTTTTTAGAAATCTACTTTTTTGGGACGAAAATCGAAAATTCAGAGAAATTAGGACTAAGGGCTCATTTCTTTTACCAGCGTGGAATGAAACAATCTTTCTTTGGTTAATTGATTTTTTTCTTCTTTCCACAATTAAGCGCCAAGCGAAACAAAAAATTGATAAAAGAAACAAAGAATACTCCATTCCACGCTTGTAGTGGAAACGAGCCCTAAGTATTTTGAAAGCTAAAATGATAAGTCTATGTGTTCGTGAATAAAAAGTTTGAAACACTCTCGTTTAAATCATGGATGTTGAACTTGCGTCCCACTAAACTGGCCTGCTACCCACTTAAATTCCGTTGTAATTGTTTCAAAATTTTCTTTACAACTAAAGAACAAGATCTCTTTTCTTTAAAATTCGGCCGCAGTGTATAAGTTATTGTCCCGGGAATATTTTTTACCAGTCGAAATGGCCCTTGACTCAAAAAGGCTGGACGGTCCTGAAGTAGACGATATAAATGTACAAATAAAAAAACCCAATAACATTATTTGTTCTAATTAAAGAGCAAATCAATAAAGTTTTTCTCGTCCGATCATTCCTAATAACAAACAAACAACGACAAGTCCTAAAATGACTTTTTTATTCTTTTTCGTCCAGCACCCATACCCGTCCACAAATATTCCTAGGCCAAATTTTCTTCATAAAAACCCTGATAAACGATCTGGCGCTGCATCGCAGATCTTTGTCATCGATTTTTTTTGCAACAGATAAAGATTAGGCATAACTGCCGAATTCGAAACTTTTCCGGGTGTGCGAAATCTACAAACTCGAAAAGATGACATCACTACAGCATATACAGTGCAATACAAAAGCTGTGATGTCACAATCACTCCTTTGTCACTTACAAAATTGGGACGTCATATTCATCATCTCATTTCACACAGTATTCATAGGCATACCATATATTCAAAGGAGCAAACCGGGACTCTAGTTAATTAACAAAAATTTGGGTTCTAAAAAGTAGTGTTCTCTAAAAAAAAAGGTCTTTACTTTGAATCAGTCCCGGATTTTTTAATTTTTTCCCCTGAAAAGTAGTATTCTCTAAGAAGAGATTTTCATTTTAATTCAATCTTAGATTTCTTGATTTTTGTACCACAATGAAGTGTTCTCTAAAAAAAAGGTATTCACTTTAAAACTGTCGCCAATTTTATGATTTTTGTTCATAAAAATTAGCGTTCTCTGAGAAAAAGCAGGTGTTCACTTCGAATCTGTCTCAGATTTCTGGCAAACGGGCCGGGACTCGGGACTTTCCCGCCAAAATCGAGACGTATGGTATTGGTAAGCCTAAGTATTCATCCCTACTTACTACAAGACAACAATGACGCTTAACCAGTAATTCTCAAATTTTCTATGATTGCGAAACGTACAATACAAAAGTTTTCTTGTCTTTAATTATTAGGTTGTTACAAAAATAATGGCCGCTTGAAGTACTGTGTTTTGCAAAATTATTTTAACATTGTATTTGTTGTTTATTTTAGATCAATTTTGGTATACATAATAATTGATGTGTACTCTTAAATATTTTTTAACTTATTTTCAGGCAAAAATATGTTTAAATAATATAAACTCTTAATGATGAATACAAAAAACATGAACTTCGCTTACTTATGTTGCATGAGTTCAAATTCAGTCACAATGTTTTCTAAACTGTTGCCAATATCAACAGAGCATGGGGAGATGGGTATACAAGTGATTGGACACTACGAAGCATGTTTTTTGTGTTTATAATTAAGGGCTTATATGCTTTAAAAATATTTTTGCCTGAAAATAAGTTAAAAAATATTTAAGAGTACAGATCAATTATTATATATACCAAAATTGACTTAAAATAAATAACAAATACAATGTCAAAATAGTTTTGCAAAACACAGTACTTCAAGCGGCCATTATTTTTGTAACGACCTAATAATTTTATGATTGCACATCACTTGATGAAGTGGCGCGAATTCCTTTTTTACTTTTTTTAGTCTTTACCTATCTTCAAGCGCAAAAAACCTGTGTTACCTAAATTTTGATGGCGAATTTTAGAAATCCTTCCTCGAAAAAGTACTTTACACGTTCTTGACACAAGTTTTCGCATTGAAGCATAATTATTTGCGACACACTTTCAAATCTTTCGCGGCACATAGGTTGATAAAACATTCCACTAAGTTATTGCAGTCCTTATAAGCGATTACCACAACTTTGTTTCGGAAATGCCAAATTATTTGCTTCCCATATAGTTTGTATACACTTTTGTATTATAATTATATAATTGAAATTTAGACCTGCTTACGACGACTGCGTAATACCAGAAAAAATATCCGTAAAAGTCTTTTCATTGCTAACAAAAGTTTTTTTTCTTAAGCACATAAGTCATAAAAAAATGTTACAAAAATGTATAGTCAATGACGGCTGCTTAAAATTTTCCGATTAAGATTACTTCAATCAAGAAGATAACATAAAAATTACTTACTTTTTGGGTGGTGCAGATTCAAGTTCAGAAAAAAACAAACTAGTCACCGGTGCTATTTTCATCACTTCCACAACTGGTTCACCACCAGATGTCCAGGAACAACCATATTTATAAGTTTTTTTTATACAGTGCTCATAAGTTTCTGTAATTTAAAGTTAATAAATCAACAAATAGCTTTTGTTATTTTGCTTTTTTGTATCTTACTCGCTTTGCACAGAATTTTGCAAAAATATTCTTTTTAATTAGCTCAAGCCCGCTGTTGGTCTTTAACGAAGGACTGGACGTCCTCAGTACCTTTAGGAGCCCAAGATCCTTTTCTTGACCCTTTCATCCAATATTTACTAACGATATCGTTAAGCAATTCAACACACATAAAAACTTCTTCATTTTAACACAAATTAACTGAAAAACAGATTGATTAAAATTAGTTCAGCAAAACAAGCACATTCTGAAATAAACGTAAATAAAAAAAAATTAAAAGAAATGACACAAACATATTGCAATAAATTTAGTTTTAAAGGGAAATGATACACGTTTACAAATGTCTCGGATAAATTCTACAATTTCAAATTTTTCAGAAAGATTTTTAACAGCGATTATTCCTACTTTAGAGAAACAAATTGGTTCAGAAAAGAAATCTTATGTTTCTTTACATTTCTTTACAACAAAACACTTTATTTCATTGCACTTTAGGATTTGGAAAACTTTAGCAACATATTCAAGTCTACTTGAAAACTAATATTAATCACAGATTCATTAAAAAGCTTTGCTTTAAAAAAGTAACAAAGTTCAAAATCTTTAAATTTAATTAAACTAGTTTGCTTTTTTGCGATTTTGAAAAACTGACCAGGAGTAAAACCATTTTTTTTGAAATTTGAACAATAAACGAAATTTGTTGTAGTGGTTTGTAACCACCTTGAATGTAACTTTTTAAAATATCAAGATAGCTTTCAAATTTCAAGCAGCTCACATAATCCAAGGGACCAAATCTTATAAAATGATCTGTTAAGTGAATAATGCTATCTTTGTGCATTATATGTTACAAACCTTTTTCCATACAAAAATTTGGGACTCATGGCAGAAATCTATGAGTAACTTATGACAAATTGTCATATCATTGTTGTTAGTGCTTTGCGACAACAAAATTCGCATTGCAATAGAAAATGTTAAAAAAGAACCATATTTTTCTTTGCTTAGAATGTCTTTTTCTTTTAAGAATAACAACATCAGCGTATAATAAAGCAGTCTTAATGCGGTAGTCTTGCAATATGGTACTTTCGCTAATGGTCGCAATTTTTTGTTAAATTCATTAGGCAAATATGTTCGAAAAGTCGTTATTGAAGTGTTGAGGTTAGAAACAGCATAAGAAGACAACTTTGCTTGGTTTTGCCTAACAAAATATAAATAAAATCAGTAAATTACACCCCACCAGCTCCCATCCTCCACACATTTTCGCCTCTATAATTTTTAGCCAAGCTCTACGCTACAAGCGTATCTGCTCTGATAAAGAAGAATTAAATTTACAATTAACTACATTAAAAAATGCGTTTACCGCACTTGGATACAAACCCAAAACTGTCAAAAACCAAATCATTAAGGCCATGTCCATTCCCCGAGAAGCCCTTCTCAAATACCAAACCAAACTAGAATCTTATCGCACACCCCTAGTCCTTACTTATCACCCCTATCTTAGACCTATCAACAAAATCGTCAAAAATTTGCAACCTTTACTAAACAAAGACCCATATCTTAACCAAATCTTCTCTGCACCACCACTTATATCATATCGTCAACCCCCTAACCTCAAACTTCTACTTACATCTGCCTCCTTACCAAATGAACGTTTCATCACGGGCACCTTTCCCTGCAATTCTCCTAAATGCCATCTCTGCCTCAACATAAACACTAATCCTACAATAACTGGTCCTAACGGAGTCCCTATAAAAATCTCCGAAAATTTTAGCTGCAATTCATCAAATATCATACATGCAATTTCATGCAATCTTTGCTCTAAAGTAATCTATATTGGAGAAACAAGCAACTCAATTAGACAACGGACGAACAGACACAGGAGCGACATCAAGCGCAATAGAAACAAACCAGTAGCCGAACATTTCAATAAACCCGACCATACTTTGGACAATCTCAAATTAGCAGTAATCAAGGAAGTTAAAGGCAAAACAAAGCAACAACGGGAAGTGGAAGAACAAAAAATTATTTTCAAACTCGATTGTGTTAACCAAGCTTTAAATAAAGATTATTCATTTATGTCTAACTACGTGTAATATTTAGTTTTGTAAACTTGAGGGTCATTTATGTTTTTCACTTCTTTCTCCATTTCGCATCGTTTTATACTTGCATGCCATTTTCTCGCATTTGTTTTTTGCTTAAATTGCTGTAATTTACCGTACTGCCATATTTTCTCAAACTTAGTCTTTTTTTACCGATATTTTCATATTTCATTACGTCACATATGTCTGTTTGTTACGTTTAACGTTGTTGTGTAAAACTTGTTTTGATTGCATTTTCATTCCATTGCACCTGACGAAGTGGGCAGTAGCCCACGAAAGCTTGTGTTCAAATAATAAAAATAGTCAACTTCAGTGCACAATGTTCAGTTTCTCGCGTTTAATATAGTATTTGAAAAAGAGCGATTATGGACATTCTGAAGCTTTTCCCACTGCACAATGCTATGTTCAAAAAAATTATATATTGACTTAATGGTGTCGTAAAATTGACTGGTCTCAATCATGGCTTCCATGGTAACTTTTAACACCAATATTAAATTGTGCGAAGCAGGAGTTTGAAAAAGTTTGAGAAAGTCTGAAGAAGTTTGAGAATCACTGAACTAGAGTTTTATAATAAAACTTTTAATAAAATTTAGACAATAGTTAGTAAAGTTTATAAATTCTAAAAGCATGTAACCTCAAAATTAATCGGCACCTTCATTATACTCGCAACCGAATTGAGAATCGATCCAGATATTCAACACCAGGATAGATTTGTAGTCAGGCGCGCTGACGTCTCAGTAGAATAGCCTAACTAAGTATATTAGCCTACTACCGGCTTTTAACAATTTAAATACTCAAAAATATTCTGCAAAGGCTTGAGGCGAGTGCTTTATTTTATGCTTTTCTCCTACTGTACTAGCTACATCTCAGTTCTCACTATTATTGAAATTTTGCTGCTTCCTGACATGTGCTTTTGCGGCCTTGTGGTTTTAGCTTCGCTGCTGCCAAATTTGAATTGAAAATGTGCGTGTTGCAACAATTGAAAAATTTGAAATCTTATGATTGTAACCATTTTGTCACAATGTAATAATAGTTGAAAAAGATGAAAGTGATGTTTAATTCTGTATCAACAAATAAGTTTTATAAGAACAAAAGGAGCCGAGCCAGGCACAAACACTAGAAAGTAGGCTACAATAAAAAAATTTATGTAATGAACAAAACTGATGCACAAATAGAATATATGCGTAAATTCTAAACGAAATAATAAGAAGTTTACTTTAGTTTTTAACATAAATATTTTACAATAAAAAGTAGCAATGCGGGGCCTCTCGTTCTGGGGCCCCGGTGCGCACCGGTGGTAGTTACGGGCCCGTAACTCTGTACTTGATTTTCAGTCTTCACACAAATTTTTAAGGTTTTAATGTAATCTTTTTTATTGTTAAAGTGATTGCGTAATTGCTACACCAGCCCCCACTTAATCTATTTGGTCTGCAAGTTGTTCTTATCATTGATTATAAAGATTTACTTTACCGTTTTTATTCAAAGAGCATTGTTTGACTGAAGTTGTGACGTTTGTATTATGACGGTTTGCGGCAATATTACGTAATTTTACTAGAGGGTTTAAGAAACAATTGAACGGTATCATAGAACTGCTAAGCTTCCATCAGGAATCCATCCAGTTGATTTTCGCCGACTAGGAGCAACATTCTCCTTGGCTTACCTTAAATTCCTGCATTCTCGCTATATCCTGAATATTTTTTTATGAAGGTCTTGGATGTTTACCAAGAGAAACTACGATCTAGACGCTCGTTTGTGCCACTTTTTTGTAATCTATTAAACAACCTTGCCAACCTAGACATCCGCACTTCTCAGTAGAAGAAATATAGATAGAACAACGTGTGCTGGTGGAATACATTTAGGCTGCGTATTTTCATACTCATAACCAATACCAGGTTTTTGGAATGAGCTTGCCTCAAACAGCTTGTGTTGAGCTCAATCGCCTACGGACTGGTGTTGAACGATTCCATTCGTCCATGCATAAATGGGGTCTTGCTCCTTCACCGAATTGCAAGTGCGGCGCCCTTGAACAAACCATAGACCAAATCCAAACAGTGTGCTTCATACATCGGGCACCACATAAAGCACGAGGTTTGATGCTTTTGGATGACAAAAACCTATGCTAGCTCAACACCACATTTCCAGGATCTGATTCGGGCAGTGCAGTAGTCTGGGGTAGTAAAATGAGAAACGCTCGGCCCCAATCCTGTTTATGTCTGACCCTGAATGGATGCCCTTCCAAACGATTATGATGACGGTGAACTGTTAAGCTAACTCGACATTATAAGTTCCATAATCTTTTTGCCACTCTATCTTTTGTTTCATCGTGACGTTATGGATTGCTTTGCCCAATTGTAAAGTTGTATAATAATTAATTTAGAGAATCTGGTCCGAGCTAGTATTCGGCTTTTTATCTGATAATATTGTTTGTTTATTTAAATAGCGTTGTAAGTTTTTTCATTCAATTTCAGCTAAAATGTATAAAAATTGTTTGTGTTACTGTAGCCTATGTGACGTGTTTAGGTTGTTAAGGGTTGGTATTGAGGCCTTGGAAGCTAATTCTACAGTGAGATAGAATTGTTTTAGCCTTTGTGGTATACGAACCATTGGATTCAATAATAATAGCCTTTGGTTGTGCTAAGTTATTCTTATAGTTAGCCCGTACAAAGATGCTGAGTGATTTTTGCAGTTGTTGGCGCTGTGAATTGTTTGTACGTAGTTCAGTGAACTCGAGAGCCACGATTTACGCGAATTTATCAAGTTTTTTTGATTTTTGTGAATACATTCTTTATAGTTAGAAACTATGGTTTCTTTCTATTTGTAGGCAGAAGTTTTGTAACAAATTCATTTGTACTTAACCGGAAATAACTGTTTCAAGAACTTTAATCAGGCGGCAAACTATTTTTAAAGCCGACGTAAATAAAAAATAAACACAGCTGTACTTCAGCACAGGTATTTGGGTTACCTAATTCAAGTAGTCCTTTTTGGATACCCGAGTAAAGTTGTTCAACGCCATTAGTCAAAACTTCGTTGGGACACAGGAGGTTATTAGCGTATAGCTATACCAGTAACTTTGTTACATCAAGGTCGGAAGAATATCGAAAGTAGCGTTGACGTAACATCGGCGACGTGTCTATTTACATCGCCGTATTGTAGGGAAACATTGTTGGATGTTTGAGGAACCGGTTGCATTTCAGAAAATTGCTAATAATAACGGTCTGTTCAATTCATTGGTTTTTCGTTGGCAGAGAGTAGGAAGCTCTATCAACGTTTTGTTTCTGCAACAATAACTACTGTATATATTGGACAGATATAAAAATTTCTGATTGGGTGTCAATTGCGTATTCTGATTGGGTGTCAATTACGTAGGTAAAAATTTATCTGACAGTTATTAGTAATGTTAGCTTTTTTGACGGTTGTAATAATTTTTCTGACATACTACCAAAATATTTAGCCACAACTTCTACAAATCTTTTTTAAAAATGATTTTGTAAAACATCATTTTTTTGATGCAAACTACAACAATGATTTTTTTGATTACCATAAGTTGATCAAAACAAAAAGAAACATGATTAATTTATAACTTTTTATCTGGTGACCCAAGGTTGGTAAATGGATAACCGTGGATAGCTGCAGCTAATACATGCAAAAACCGCCAACTGGGCGTTTCGGTAGTCAAAAGGTGCGCATTGTTTATTGTACTGACTATGACGCAATAAAAAAATCAGTTAAACTTCTTTCGAATTACAACAAAACAGGTTTTATTTTTACATAACTACAATCGTTCCAGACCCAATCAAATTAAACGGCGACCAACTTTTGGGTAGCGACCCAAGGGTAAGAAGCACTGGCGTGCTGTTAACAAGTGCTGACTATTGATAACTACAAAAGATTGCGCTTTTCGTACGGTGGCGACAAATTAATTGTTCAAACCTCTTCTTTATCAACTTTTATCGATGTAACATATTGTTTTTAAGTTTTTGCTTTTACCTGAGTTTGAACCATTGTCCAATTTTTAGTTTTCACAATGTGTGTTCTCATTTTGTGAAAAGACTCTTGCGTTTGACGCTCCTTAAACTGCCCTTGACTTTAATTACCTTCATTTGGTTTTAGCCGTGCTTTTCTAATCATTCATTACTTTTATCTGTTTCAATATGTGCGCTTTAAATTCCATTTAAAATTTGTGTCTTACTCAAGTAAACTCCATTTTTGGTTTAACAATCATCTTTGTTTGAACTTGTCAAAAAATAATCAGGTAAAAGTTACATAAAATGTTATTTGGTATTATGATGGAAAAATGCAAATATTTGTTGCATCAGTTTGATCGCCGTGACGCTGTGCTTGATTTGTTCGCTCTTTGCTCACCAATTAAAGTTCACTTTGTTTAAATCGATGTGAAAGTTAATGGAAGCTATAATCAATGTTTTCCGGGTCGCGAGATACTTCTTTCTTTATTTTCGCCGGTGAGATATCTGGAATTTACAAGTCGCCATAAGAAATATCTTACAATCAGTACGGTTCCAATCTGCTAAGGTGATTAAGGGTGACAAAGAATCAGGATTCGATTCCAGATAAGAAACCCGAGAAATGGATGGCGTTTCGAGACCTGCGCGGCTCCGTCGCCAGCGCTTATTAATGGACGGGTTTTCTTTCCGGGGAGCCTCCGAGATTCACTGGACGACATTGATTGAGAGGGAAAGACAGAGACATTTTGCACTGCATTGGAAGAGGTGTAATTTGTGGATTGGTGCGAGATGAGCTGAAACAAAGGCATCTGCCAAGGACGTTTTCTTTAATCATAACCGAGGTTGGAGGCTCCAAGACAATCAGAAACTGTCATAGTCAGTGATGGATTTAATAGGGTGCAATCGGTGCGGCCGCACCAAGCGCCCCCTAATATAGATCAAAAAATGGCTCCCCCTACACAAGAAATTGCTTTACTTTTTCATAATAGCACCAGGCCGTCGATGGCATGTCAAAAAGAAAAGAAAAAAGATTTTGAAAAAAAAGGTATTTTTGGCTGATTACACTTTATACACGTTATGCTACCACAATGTCTTGATGGACATTTTATACTACCACAATGCCTTGGGGTAGTATAAAGTGCCACTCCATGCTTTTGATTATTCAATAGTGGCCCCCCTAAATTGAAGACCTTTTTTTCAGTGATCACTTTGCTTTCATATACTAAAAATGGCTTTAATCTGTTTTAAGTACACTAAATAGTGGCCCCCCTTTTTGTAAGGTCATCATTGGTTGTAGTTCCAAACGTA
Organism: Diplosoma virens; assembly: GCA_963680785.1. Taxonomy (NCBI): domain Eukaryota; kingdom Metazoa; phylum Chordata; class Ascidiacea; order Aplousobranchia; family Didemnidae; genus Diplosoma; species Diplosoma virens. The sequence continues at coordinate 14,328,536 of OY796889.1, forward strand.
AACGCTGGTGACCGTGCGTTTAAATACTAAGTGAAAAACAAAGGTACGCGCTTCGCGTTTGGCGGGTTACCACGTCCAAATCCCGATGTGGCCACTCTCAAGGGAAACCAAAGTTTCTATTAAACACGCAACCGAAGCAGTTAAGTTTTGCCGAACTTTGCAGCTGCGCTCAGAAATGAAATCGGGCTCAAACTTTTATTATGAACATGATCCAAGTTCAAAAAGTGAATTAAAAGACCGAATTCAGCCTAAAAATTTGCTAGTTTATAGTTCGAACCCGGCCCGAATAGAAAAGACCGGTTCAATTCCATCTCTGGCTGCGGTTGCTTTAGGTAATTCTCGGAGTCGGAGGCAAGCAGCATGCCACAATATTTTAAGTGAATAGATAAAAGATTTTTTTTCACAATTTTTTATCTGTTATTTTCTCTTTTTTTTCAAAAATAGATGATTTATGGCAAACATTTTAGCTCTCTTTATTTGTATTCAAACCAAAAAAGTTTTAACTAAAACGAAACGGCCTTAATTTTAAGCAGCAACAATTTTTTATTGTTGTGAAGTGCTATGTTAGCATTTTTTCGTTGTAATGGTAAAAAATTATTTAAAATGTTTGGTGTCAATTAAGTAAAAATTACGACTTAAGCAGATAAACAAGAAAAAAGGCGTTAATATACTGGACAACAATAAGTTTTTAAAAATAATTGGCAATACTACTTGATCTTCAAAGAAATAGTTTGTTCACGTACGCTAAAAGTTGTTTATAAATTTAATGCAAATAAACAACAAATGCAAATTTAAAAAACTATTATTTCCATAAATGTTAGAAATTTGCTAAATGTCACCAAAATAATTTGGTATTAAGCAAAAAACTTCAAAATCTTACCTTTAATTGAATTATTTGTATAAGCATTTACGATACTAATATTATTTTTAATCGGATCAGAGAGATTTTCGGAACCATTGAGCAAAGATTTGTCAAAACCAACTTGTGCTTGAACAAAAGTTGATTCAGTAGGAAAAATTTTTTGTGTCAAAACTTGACTGGAAAAATTAAATGCAATTAGTAAAGAAATATTCCTAAGTAAACAAATGCACAACTTCTTAATTCAATGTTTACATTTAGCTTGTACATAATAAAAAACTTTTTTGTTTGACCGTAGCCTGTATGCTGATTTTTATTTTAAATGAAGCAATATCAGGCTCGTGAGCACGGTATGGAAGAAATAAAACAATAAGCTTGAGAGCTTACTTTAAAAGAAATTGGTTTGTATATAATGAAAACAATTAATAACGATGACGTAATGATTTTTATTAAGTAATGTTAAAGAAGATTTTAACACAAACGTATCTAGCCATCATGATGTTCCGCCAGGGCCTTTTTCAGGACAAAGCAATACTTAGAAGAAACTGTCTCTATCAGGAAACATTGCTGACAATTTCCGAAGGTCCACCATTCTTCGGGTGAACACCGAAGGTCTTTCTGCAGGCAAGATGTTTTTCTTTATTATCTTGCTCTACAGTTTGAGGCACTTGTCATTTTACTACAAGAGATTTACTCCACTTGAGAAGAAAAGTTAGCAGTGGCGGCACGCCCATAGGAGCTGCAGAGCTGCAGCAATCCTAAATATCTGTGCAGCAATTTTAAATATTATCTGCAACGCTTAAACAATTAATAATTTCAATATATTGTAATATTTCTCAGTTTTCTTTTATTAAATTTAAGTTTTGTTGGGTTTTATAAAAAAACTAATTTTTAAATTTTAAATTGGAAACTTAAATGGTCAAGTCTAATTCGACGAAAAACCGATTGGAGTAGAGTTAGTTTTAAAAAGAAACAGAGTTAGTTTTAGAAACTAGTTGGTTAAAAAAATTCAGTTTTTCTCGAGCATCGTAACAAATTTTAAAAAATTTAAAAAATTTTGAACCGGCGAGTACGATTTGCGTGGCGTTTTTTCTCTTTTTATCTCTTAGAGCAACTAATTTTGTTTCTTTTTTACTCTCACTTCAATAGGTTTTCTTCAAATTGGACTAAACCGTTTTAAATTCAACTCAAAACTTTTGGGCAAAGTGACGCAAAACGACACATTTCATGGATGAGAAAATTTTATATTTTGCCACTTAATTTGGTTCCTCTTTTAGCGTGATAAAAAGACAGACAGACATTTTTGGCTTGTTGTATGTAAGAAAGGTCGTACTGGTATGCAATCAAGGCGCACCAACCTAACCAACACAATTTATTATCTGTTACGAAGCAAATAATGTGTTACACTTCATTTGCAATAATTTTAACTTCACAAAACTATAGTTTATTTTCTGTTTTCCAATAATTTTATTATGACGTAATATTTTCATGGCCAAGTAATAACTGCATAGTCGGTAAAGCTACCATTTATCTTACTTAAATTATTTGCAAACTGTTTTATGATTGTTTTGAATACTTTCTTCTCACCAGATATCTAATGACGTAATACGTTCTCGTTCCGATTCTCAGGTTAGTTGTTTCTCTGTAGATTCATGCGATGACCGAGCGTGAACTCTAGAGAGTACGCCCTACTGCGATGTAGCGGCACGTGAGGTGTTTTTTACGACCGGGCGCTTGGTTTGCATATTTATTCGAGTGCAGTGATTGCAGTCCAGCTATTCTAGTGATTCCAGTGATTGCAGTGTGGTGTCCAGCGTTTGTTCCAGTATTGTTTCCAGTGTGTTGATTAACAAGTGTTGGAATTGCTTTGCGTCAGTGTTTTCGGAGATTGATTCTATTAAGGTAGAATTATTTTTGTTTCGGACGAATTTAAGTTTTAGCGCTGAAATCGCTTTGAAGTTTGGCAAAGCGTGAGAGAAAAGTTTTCGTGAATCGTTAGTTCTGTAATTTTTGTAAATAGATTCTTTCTAGTTAGAGACAGTGGTATCTGTTTGCGGAGAGAAGTTTTGATACGAATCAATTCGAACTTGTTGAAGCTAACTGTATAAAAAAGTTTCAGTCCTGCCGCACACTACTTTTTGAGCCGCAATAAATAAAAGATAGATACAGCTTTACTTCAGCGCAGGTATTCGGCTTAACTTGTTCAACTGGTCCTTTTGGATTCCCAAGTAAAGTCTGTGACATAGCAATGTCAAAATTCGTATGATGGTATACACTAACATGATACGATCGAAACAAGTATTTATTATTATATTAAGCAAGCATACTATTTGCATAAACTTGAAGTTAAGTTACAGGTGCTATCAAATAGAATTACATCAACTAACTAAACAAATGCAATGACGAAAGCTGCTTAACTATTATTTGAACTATCGATTAAAATTGATAAACTTAAGCAGCAAAGCATGTTTTCAGAACTGGCTTCTGCGCGATGTGCTTGTATTAACAGCAAACAAAGAAAATTGCAAGGAACCGTGTTGCCAACTTTAAATTGGTGACGCATAAAGAAAATCAATACTAGACACTTAAGGGAGCGATTACACGTATATCGACAACAGTATGGTTACATATGTACACCTAGTGCGTTTTCGTTTAGTTTTTAACTGTTTTTCGCTTTGCAGCACCTCCTAATTGTTTACTTGCCAGCTGCCATGGGCGTTATAAGTACAACGCTTTGCTTTTTTTGGCTTAAAGCTTTTAGTTAAAATGCTTAATTAGCAGTAAACTTTAATATCCTTTAAATTAACGCAATTTATGATTTACTAACGGCAGATTCAAGGGCGGCAAAACTACAGGGTGCAAGGGGAAATTGTTTTTGAAATTCACAAGATAGAAGCATAGTGTTGGATTTGTCTCTGTATAATCTCGAGCAAAATCTAAGTTATCAAAATTTTAAAATATCGATTTAGACAAGGGGTCACCTAACTTTTTTCCGAAAGAGTCACTTGACATAGCAATAATTTAGCGAGAGGGACAAAATTTAGAAAAAGATACTTTTTGTTAAAAAGGCGCTCTCAATAAGCGTAGGATTTAGCGATTGGAGAAAAATTTTTATGAAAAATTGGTGAAGACCAATTTACTTGAGTTTGAATTGAAAGTGTAAAACCTTAAATATTTGTAGTGCAAAATGAACGCCGATAAAAGAAAAAAGGTCTTCATTAGCAAAAGAGATGTTTCACCTTTTTGAGTGAGTAAATTAAAAATATTGGTGGGTTAAGAAAATGGAACACCTCTACCAAAAAGTGAAAATCTTTATTTATTTTTTGGATTTCATTAAGTTTTTTAATAATAATTTTCTCCATTATACCATCGCTTAAAATTTTACGTTTTGTTGCGAGTGTCTTTTTGACCAAAAAAGTGTAGTTTTAAAAATTTTTCCCCGTCCGCCAAACAATGTTCCTTTGATTGCAGCACTTCTTTGTTTTTTACTTGCCAGCCGCCACTGAAAGCTAGTACTTCAATTTTTGAACTAGGTGATTGTTTCTTAAGCAGGAAGCATGGCCTTACCACGTTTTTCCATGAGCGACTGAAATACATCTTTTTGACCAATCTCCATTAACATCAGAAATTAAAAGCTTATGTGTTAATATTGATGGCTATAAAATAATCAACGTCTACAAGCCTCCACCAACATGAACATGATTGCAATCCCTATCTCCCAGTGTTTCCTCACCCTAGACTCTATGCTGACAATTTTAACTGTCAGCACGTTGATTGAAATTACAATCAGAGTTGCGAACTCGAACTCGATAAACTCAGTATATTTTGCCTATCTTAACCCTTTCAAATAAAGTGGTGCATTTTTGCATCACCTATAAATTTACCTGGTCTACCTAAGTCGAGGCTGTTATTGAATGCATGATTTGTTTCAAATTTATTCAAGATATTTCCATTTAAATAAAATTTGTTGCTATGCCACATTTCAAAAAAATATTGGCACATAGAACAAATTCACATCAACCTTAAATTTTTGGGGACTTGCTCAGAATTAGCCTATTCTTTTATGTTATTGCAAGTCAACTTTCATGTTTTTTTTATTTGAATATATTTTAGTCGTGTTAACCATATTGAATTGTAAACAAACTAAACAACCAAAAGTCATAGGTTTTCTTTATCTTAACTTTTTTTACTTTAGGACCACTTTTTGTCAAGTTTCAACATTAATGCATCACACCAAAAATCATATATGTTGTGAAGGAAAATGAAAATCTTTTTGAAAATACCCTTATAGAAAGCCAACTGCTACGCTACAAACGCAATAAAATAAAGTTAGAATTTTAATAAGATCTAATACCTGACTTGAAAGGGTGGAACTTGAACTTAAAAAATAAAAATTCCTAAACTCGAGCTTGAACTCGAATTTGAATACACTTGCTTGACTTCAAGTTTATTTAAGTAATTTTATTGATGATACTATGGATAAAATGTTAGTCCCTGTTGTTTTATTACATGATTTTGCTAGAACGTCTTTTAACGTTGCTGAGCTGTGCCTTGGTTTCACGGTCTAGCAATTTTTCGCTAAAATCAATTCTCAGATTTGAACTTGAACACAAAAAATTAAAAATGAAGAACTCGAACTTGGACTTGAATTAGAAAAATTGAAAATAAAAAACTTAACTCGAAATCCAACTTGCCAATTTTTTGTGAACTCGAACTGGAACTTGATTAACCCATTGATGACCGCTGTTTGAATGTGGAAACATTTTGTTTATGGCTTTGCAAAGCTCATCAAAAACGATTTTTATAATTTTTTATCTATAAGTATTTTTTAGGAAATACCCGACATTTTAGATGCAAAACTTAAAAAAGTTTTAGTTATTTTTTTATTGTTATTTAAAATACGACTATTTTTTTAAAGAAAAATAGCTTTTGGTTAGAAAGTACTGATTATGCTTTTAAATGTAGCCGATTAAGAATTTCAATATTTGAAGCTATAATTGATCTAAACGAATCCTCTTTAAGTACTTAAACAAATAAAAATTACAAAAAAAGTTTGTTTCTGGTCGCGGTCATTAATAGGATTAAAGTGCATCGAGTTTACAGTTTTGGTTTGAGAAGGAGATTTCCACAGAGAAGGGGCATTTTACAGAGAAGCGACGTTTCATAGAGATCATTCTGCCTTCCACCATCTCCAAAATGCTTGCTTATGAAGAAGATCAGCATTGTGGCGCTCTTCTGGAAACTAGAAGGATTTGGAGAAGACTTTCTATCTTCAGACTTGAAACTCAATCTCACGAAATTGGTGACAGGAGTCTTTCATTTTTAAATATCAATAATAGGGCTTTTAAAGTCTTACAATAAGGTTAAAACGTAATTTTATTTAATTCTATTTTTTAAAAAATCATATATATTTTATAAATAAACTGATTGTTTTATTAAGTCTGTGTTTTAATTGTTTCCTAAATAAAAAAGAATTTCAATGAAATAGTAATTTGTCTTAAAGTAATTTATTAATCTGAAAAAAACAATATTCTGTCAAATTAACAAAAACAACTTAGCATTGCTTATCAATAATTGTAAAACACTCTAAATCAAATGATATCGCTTTACATTGCACTAATAAACATCATTTCATCTCTCATAAAAACTCTGCTTAGACATATCATAAAATAAGAACGTCAGGTTTAAGCTCCTCAATAATTTGTAATAATCTTCGCACTCGCATATACTATACAATTAAAAAGTTTTTATTCCGAATTGGATCTTGATGTTGTTAGAAAAAAGAAATTTAAATGTTCTTTGTTTAGTATAGAGATCCTCAAAGTTTTGGCCGCATTCCTCCTTTTCAGAACTCAGGTAACAACATTCCTTCCGCTCCCCAAGAAAAAGTACCTCAATGATTAAAGTAAAAACTTTTTATTTTTTTTTATCCAAATACGTGATCCGAATTCCGGTTATCCCAGGAAGTTCAAAAATTAATATTTGATGCAAATCTGTTTCTGATTTCTTGATTTTCGTCCCTAAAAAGTAGTGATCTCTAAAAAAAGGTCTTCGCTTTAAATCTGCTGGGATTTCTTAATTTTCTTCCCTAGAAAAGTAGTTATCTCAAAAAAAGGTCTTCATTTTTCCTGCTTTCCCCTTCTCCGAGCTGGTACGGCTATGATTACAATGGATGTACCACATTTTTGGGCTCAATTGAAATTGTGCCAAGATTCTCAAATTTCTCATCTTGTAATATTCCTCCCTTGAGACTTCAAATTCCTCTTTAGGGAGCCGAGTGGCTTACTTTGAAACCTTGGTTTAGTTTAGTGGCATATTGTAAAATCTAAAGTGATCTTAACTCTTTCAGGACAGGAGGGACAAAATGGGCTCATGTCATGTGACTCAAAGTGAGCAAAAAAAGAAACACGGCAAATTTTTTTGGCTAAACTTTTTGAAAAATTCTCTGTGTCACACTTCATTCATAATTTTAATCATAACGATGTAGTGTATCCCCGTTAAAAGCAATTCGTAGTTTTATTATAAGAGAATAAATGCGACTCTTTGAGCGCTGTTTGCGATATACGTCCAATTTATTCTATGGCTCGATACATGTATCTTTTTCTCTTTTTTTTTTCTTTGTATTGACGTAATATGTTTTTGACTAACGTCATTGTACTGGAAGGTTCGCGTATATGCCACTTGATTCGCGTAACGATCTCTCCAGGGGTTTCTGGCTGAATCTCGAAATTACGAGAAAGTTTACGTCACGTGATTTTGTTTTCTATATAAAGCCGATGCGTAGCGAGAAATTATTATTATCGTTGTGAGGTAATTTGAAGCGACTCGAGTGGCGGCTCGAGCGAAGGTGATTTTGTTTGGCCACAGGAGGTGGACCGTTAGATTTTGTGTCGGTGGACAATTGTTGAATTTATTTTGTGCCAGTGGTTGGCAGTTTTGTTCTACAGAGGTAGAATTATTTGTGTTGATTGAGTCGAGTTATAGTGTTAATTTCGCTTTGCAGTTTGGCAAAGCGTGGAATAGAAGTTTCGTCGGACGTGATATTTTTGTAATACATCTGTTTTTATTAGAGACAAGGGTCTCTGTTTGTTGTGAAAAAGAATCTTCAACGAAATCAATCCGAGCTTTCGTTAACCAATTGTATAAACCTTCAGGCTCATAGCAAAACTACTTCTTGAGCCGGAATAAAATAAAATTTAGACACAGCTTTGTTTCAGCGCAGGTATTCGGGTTACCTAGCTCAACTGGTCCTTTGGGATTCCCGAACAAGGTTTGTGACACTCTGTTACGTCACAATACCCAAGCAAATGCGCACGACCCTTTATATACGGCTGCGCTTTGCTGCGAAGTCAGAATTTCTAATCAGCAAAAAAACATCTGAAAGGTCTGTTACGAACCGTTTAGAGATAAGTTGTTCAATTTAATTTTGAACATTTTCATTTGTCCATACACAAATGGGATCTCGCTCTTTTACAGGATTGCAAATGCGGCGCCACAGAAAAGCCTGCTGTTTGGACAAGATCTGTCACAACTTACCATGAAAGAAAATGCAAGAGAAATTTGCCAAAGTTCTGTAATTGATATAACCCAAATTTGATTATCATTGCAAACTATTACTGCTACTATTTTCCGAACAAGAACTTCATTTTATCATTTCCTGGTTTTATCTACAATATTCATGTTTTTTGATAAAAGGCTGGGTTTGTGGATTGTTTATTTTCTTTACCTAAATAGGTGATTTCACATTCTATTTGGGTTATTTTAAAGTGAAACAAATCACGTTTAGTTCCAATTTACTTTAAAAATGTTTTTTTGACATTTACATTCCCGAATTGCAGCTTAAATTGTTTTTGCGTCTTGACGCACTTGGTTGTTCTAGGTCAGGGTTGGCGAACCTTTTTCATAGGGCGGGTCAAAAAATGACAGTTTTTTAAAACTTACATTAAGTGGGTCATTGGCTAAAAAAAGTCTGTGATATTCAAATTTAGGGCCCGAGGCAAGAATTTTCAGATATTGATGTTCTCTAAAAAAAGTTAATATAAAAAAAGGTCTTCACCTGAAATCAGTTTCGGAATTCCCACTTTTTGTACCAAAATCATAGTGATCTCTAAAAAAAAAAAAGGTCCTCACCTGAAATCAGTCTCGGAATTCCCACTTTTTGTACCAAAATCATAGTGATCTCTAAAAAAAAAAAAAGGTCCTCACCTGAAATCAGTCTCGGAATTCCCACTTTTTGTACCAAAATCATAGTGATCTCTAAAAAAAAAAAAAAGGTCCTCACCTGAAATCAGTCTCAGATTCCCCACTTTTTGTCCCGAAATTACAGTTACCTCTAAAATTTGATAAAAACGAGGAAAAAGGGGTCTTCACCGCAAATCTGTCTTTGACTTCTACCAAAATTTGACAGGACAGAGGGCCTGTCAAATGCCAGAAATTTCAGAACATCAGGTGGGTCATTGAATTTCAACTAGTGGGTCACAACGTGACCCGCGGGTCAGTGGTTCGCCATCCCTGTTCTAGGTCAAGGTTTTTCCAAGGCGCCCTCGGAAATTTTCAAGGGGGCCGAGAAGAATCTTCGATTTGGGCTTTAAATTACTTATGGCATGAAATTGACGAAATCAGAGACAATTTCAAAGTGATAATTTTTTTGTGGTTTTCAGTTGAATTTCGGGAGAAAATTTAAAAAATTAAGAACAGTTTCAAAGTTAGGACTTTTATTATTGTCTTCACTTGATCTTTGGGACAATATTATATATAGGATCCCATGAGTGTTTGAGAGTCTCTAAAAGGGGGTGACAGACTTCCAAAGTTTGAGAACCACTGTTCCAGGTAATTTTATTGCGCAGTCGTTCTAGTGCTCACAGATCACGCGTTGTTAAAAAACATTTTAAAAAATTGACTAACAGTTGTTTCACTGAAGAATCTAATACACAAAAGCTGCAATCTTTGTCGAGTCTGTGACTTGCGTTTTGTTAAGCATACGCTGCCTAAAATTTTATAGACTATTCTTAAGAAAATAAGTAAAAGTTTATAATTAACTTACAAGATTGCAGCTGATCGATCGAAACAGAATGAGTCATTTTTCAAGTTTGAAGGAATACATTGATAAAACTTAGGAAAAGCAGTTTTATAACATTGAAACTCATCTTCTGAACAAGAACAATCGATTTCATCTGATCCATCATCGCAATCTTTAACTCCGTCACATTGATATCTTGTTGGAATACACTCAGCTGATTTATTCATCCAATCGTCACGTTCACAGTTGCAATTAAAAGTCCAAGGACATAACTTTTGATGACAGTTATCTACGTAAAAATAAAGTAATTACCATTTTATAAAAATCTATGAATTACTGCGAAAGCTATGAATAGCAATTTTTTCTAGCAATTGTGTAAAACGCATTGCTGCTTTTTTCGGTGCAACATGGCATCGATAAAAATCACAAATCTTAATTAATTATCTTTTTTCTTTGTATTTTCCATTGTTAGCTGTCTGTATGAGGTACTTATATGACAATGGTACACATTTAGTCAATACTGTAAGAGTCGACATCAAGAGAATAGCGCAAATGACGTAAGAAACGTGTACAAGTACAATACTTAAAATTTATGTGTTTGTTAGCACTATATTTTAAGTTTCTTCTCAGTAACTCTAAGTTTTGTTTATATTGCAAAACATTTCTCCGTGGCACTGTCAATTACTACCACTGGATTTTGTTCATATTGCAAAATACTTTCTGTGGTGAGATTTTTCTGTAGAAAACAAATTTATTCTTTTTTTACAAAACTAAAATTCATCTATTATTGAAAAATTACTTGTAAAATAATTAATATTCGAAAATACTTGAAAAATAATAAAAATTATAAAAATTGTTTTTGTAACGAATTAAAATCTTCTTACTTCAATTAACAGTATAAGTTTATTAATTATTCCAAACAAAAATATTTGTGAAACCTCGTGTATTACTGTACAGGGTCATTTCATACTAAAGTACAAACAACTCACCAAGATCTATAATTTGTTTCAATCTTCGATTCAATCCAGTCTCGACAAATAACAGCAACAAAAATATGATCAACTTCATTTTCAAGCAATTAACAAGTTTTTTACTATAATAAAAAACACTAACAAGTTTGTTTCGATGAAGTGGTTGCACTTTATTGAAATTGCTTCATCCAAGAAATGACTGGTTATTTATTGTTGATAAATGTTTGATTTTCAGTTTTTTTTAAAATATAAAAACAGCAAAACTTTGCAATAATTTTTAAAAGTCTACATCAGGGATATCTAAACAACCGGGATGCGAAACTTGAAAAAATGCGTGCACACAATAGGGCTATTTGATTTTTAGCTTTTAAAGCTGTAATTTCGAGTTCTACAACGTAAATAATATTTTCCCAACTAAGTATATAAATTAATTATATTGTAACTTGTAATATCACATCTAGAGCGTACCGTATAGTTTATTCTTGCGCTTTTTTAAAAAAGCAATACAAACACGTATTAAAAGCAAATTAATTGCAATTTTACACAATACAACAACCAAAAAGTTAAATGAACTATAAGCTCTACATTTGTGCAGCAATATAAACGTTAGCAAGAAAAGAACAATTATGAAGCAATTGACAAAAATCACAAAAAATACATACTTGAAAGTGAAATTTTTCATGAATTTTAAATTTATGTATATAATTAATATACAATTCATTTAGTAGTAAGTTAACGGATTTTTCGAACCATTGCTCCAAGACTGTCAAGTTTAGAAGCTTTTTAGCGTTTAAGTTCGACTTTAGCAAAACAATTAACTGCAAATTGAATAGTAAGTAAAAAATTGAAATGCTCTTCCAAGCAAAAGTTGGTTGACAGTACACTTAAAGTTGGGTGAGTCCTTCACTACAGTTTCCACAACACACAAAAAAAACATAGTGCTGATTTTAACGATTAACGGTTTAGCTTAGCTTTTGTTTAGTTCTAACAGTTAAGCTTAGTAAACAGTTTAGCTTTTGCTGTAACATTTGACAGTAAACTATAACGGTATTGCAAACATTATAAAAGCATAATCAGTACTTTCTAACCAAAAGCTATTTTTCTTTAAAAAAATAGTCGTATTTTAAATAACAATAAAAAAATAACTAAAACTTTTTTAAGTTTTGCATCTAAAATGTCGGGTATTTCCTAAAAAATACTTATAGATAAAAAATTATAAAAATCGTTTTTGATGAGCTTTGCAAAGCCATAAACAAAATGTTTCCACATTCAAACAGCGGTCATCAATGGGTTAATCAAGTTCCAGTTCGAGTTCACAAAAAATTGGCAAGTTGGATTTCGAGTTAAGTTTTTTATTTTCAATTTTTCTAATTCAAGTCCAAGTTCGAGTTCTTCATTTTTAATTTTTTGTGTTCAAGTTCAAATCTGAGAATTGATTTTAGCGAAAAATTGCTAGACCGTGAAACCAAGGCACAGCTCAGCAACGTTAAAAGACGTTCTAGCAAAATCATGTAATAAAACAACAGGGACTAACATTTTATCCATAGTATCATCAATAAAATTACTTAAATAAACTTGAAGTCAAGCAAGTGTATTCAAATTCGAGTTCAAGCTCGAGTTTAGGAATTTTTATTTTTTAAGTTCAAGTTCCACCCTTTCAAGTCAGGTATTAGATCTTATTAAAATTCTAACTTTATTTTATTGCGTTTGTAGCGTAGCAGTTGGCTTTCTATAAGGGTATTTTCAAAAAGATTTTCATTTTCCTTCACAACATATATGATTTTTGGTGTGATGCATTAATGTTGAAACTTGACAAAAAGTGGTCCTAAAGTAAAAAAAGTTAAGATAAAGAAAACCTATGACTTTTGGTTGTTTAGTTTGTTTACAATTCAATATGGTTAACACGACTAAAATATATTCAAATAAAAAAAACATGAAAGTTGACTTGCAATAACATAAAAGAATAGGCTAATTCTGAGCAAGTCCCCAAAAATTTAAGGTTGATGTGAATTTGTTCTATGTGCCAATATTTTTTTGAAATGTGGCATAGCAACAAATTTTATTTAAATGGAAATATCTTGAATAAATTTGAAACAAATCATACATTCAATAACAGCCTCGACTTAGGTAGACCAGGTAAATTTATAGGTGATGCAAAAATGCACCACTTTATTTGAAAGGGTTAAGATAGGCAAAATATACTGAGTTTATCGAGTTCGAGTTCGCAACTCTGATTGTAATTTCAATCAACGTGCTGACAGTTAAAATTGTCAGCATAGAGTCTAGGGTGAGGAAACACTGGGAGATAGGGATTGCAATCATGTTCATGTTGGTGGAGGCTTGTAGACGTTGATTATTTTATAGCCATCAATATTAACACATAAGCTTTTAATTTCTGATGTTAATGGAGATTGGTCAAAAAGATGTATTTCAGTCGCTCATGGAAAAACGTGGTAAGGCCATGCTTCCTGCTTAAGAAACAATCACCTAGTTCAAAAATTGAAGTACTAGCTTTCAGTGGCGGCTGGCAAGTAAAAAACAAAGAAGTGCTGCAATCAAAGGAACATTGTTTGGCGGACGGGGAAAAATTTTTAAAACTACACTTTTTTGGTCAAAAAGACACTCGCAACAAAACGTAAAATTTTAAGCGATGGTATAATGGAGAAAATTATTATTAAAAAACTTAATGAAATCCAAAAAATAAATAAAGATTTTCACTTTTTGGTAGAGGTGTTCCATTTTCTTAACCCACCAATATTTTTAATTTACTCACTCAAAAAGGTGAAACATCTCTTTTGCTAATGAAGACCTTTTTTCTTTTATCGGCGTTCATTTTGCACTACAAATATTTAAGGTTTTACACTTTCAATTCAAACTCAAGTAAATTGGTCTTCACCAATTTTTCATAAAAATTTTTCTCCAATCGCTAAATCCTACGCTTATTGAGAGCGCCTTTTTAACAAAAAGTATCTTTTTCTAAATTTTGTCCCTCTCGCTAAATTATTGCTATGTCAAGTGACTCTTTCGGAAAAAAGTTAGGTGACCCCTTGTCTAAATTGATATTTTAAAATTTTGATAACTTAGATTTTGCTCGAGATTATACAGAGACAAATCCAACACTATGCTTCTATCTTGTGAATTTCAAAAACAATTTCCCCTTGCACCCTGTAGTTTTGCCGCCCTTGAATCTGCCGTTAGTAAATCATAAATTGCGTTAATTTAAAGGATATTAAAGTTTACTGCTAATTAAGCATTTTAACTAAAAGCTTTAAGCCAAAAAAAGCAAAGCGTTGTACTTATAACGCCCATGGCAGCTGGCAAGTAAACAATTAGGAGGTGCTGCAAAGCGAAAAACAGTTAAAAACTAAACGAAAACGCACTAGGTGTACATATGTAACCATACTGTTGTCGATATACGTGTAATCGCTCCCTTAAGTGTCTAGTATTGATTTTCTTTATGCGTCACCAATTTAAAGTTGGCAACACGGTTCCTTGCAATTTTCTTTGTTTGCTGTTAATACAAGCACATCGCGCAGAAGCCAGTTCTGAAAACATGCTTTGCTGCTTAAGTTTATCAATTTTAATCGATAGTTCAAATAATAGTTAAGCAGCTTTCGTCATTGCATTTGTTTAGTTAGTTGATGTAATTCTATTTGATAGCACCTGTAACTTAACTTCAAGTTTATGCAAATAGTATGCTTGCTTAATATAATAATAAATACTTGTTTCGATCGTATCATGTTAGTGTATACCATCATACGAATTTTGACATTGCTATGTCACAGACTTTACTTGGGAATCCAAAAGGACCAGTTGAACAAGTTAAGCCGAATACCTGCGCTGAAGTAAAGCTGTATCTATCTTTTATTTATTGCGGCTCAAAAAGTAGTGTGCGGCAGGACTGAAACTTTTTTATACAGTTAGCTTCAACAAGTTCGAATTGATTCGTATCAAAACTTCTCTCCGCAAACAGATACCACTGTCTCTAACTAGAAAGAATCTATTTACAAAAATTACAGAACTAACGATTCACGAAAACTTTTCTCTCACGCTTTGCCAAACTTCAAAGCGATTTCAGCGCTAAAACTTAAATTCGTCCGAAACAAAAATAATTCTACCTTAATAGAATCAATCTCCGAAAACACTGACGCAAAGCAATTCCAACACTTGTTAATCAACACACTGGAAACAATACTGGAACAAACGCTGGACACCACACTGCAATCACTGGAATCACTAGAATAGCTGGACTGCAATCACTGCACTCGAATAAATATGCAAACCAAGCGCCCGGTCGTAAAAAACACCTCACGTGCCGCTACATCGCAGTAGGGCGTACTCTCTAGAGTTCACGCTCGGTCATCGCATGAATCTACAGAGAAACAACTAACCTGAGAATCGGAACGAGAACGTATTACGTCATTAGATATCTGGTGAGAAGAAAGTATTCAAAACAATCATAAAACAGTTTGCAAATAATTTAAGTAAGATAAATGGTAGCTTTACCGACTATGCAGTTATTACTTGGCCATGAAAATATTACGTCATAATAAAATTATTGGAAAACAGAAAATAAACTATAGTTTTGTGAAGTTAAAATTATTGCAAATGAAGTGTAACACATTATTTGCTTCGTAACAGATAATAAATTGTGTTGGTTAGGTTGGTGCGCCTTGATTGCATACCAGTACGACCTTTCTTACATACAACAAGCCAAAAATGTCTGTCTGTCTTTTTATCACGCTAAAAGAGGAACCAAATTAAGTGGCAAAATATAAAATTTTCTCATCCATGAAATGTGTCGTTTTGCGTCACTTTGCCCAAAAGTTTTGAGTTGAATTTAAAACGGTTTAGTCCAATTTGAAGAAAACCTATTGAAGTGAGAGTAAAAAAGAAACAAAATTAGTTGCTCTAAGAGATAAAAAGAGAAAAAACGCCACGCAAATCGTACTCGCCGGTTCAAAATTTTTTAAATTTTTTAAAATTTGTTACGATGCTCGAGAAAAACTGAATTTTTTTAACCAACTAGTTTCTAAAACTAACTCTGTTTCTTTTTAAAACTAACTCTACTCCAATCGGTTTTTCGTCGAATTAGACTTGACCATTTAAGTTTCCAATTTAAAATTTAAAAATTAGTTTTTTTATAAAACCCAACAAAACTTAAATTTAATAAAAGAAAACTGAGAAATATTACAATATATTGAAATTATTAATTGTTTAAGCGTTGCAGATAATATTTAAAATTGCTGCACAGATATTTAGGATTGCTGCAGCTCTGCAGCTCCTATGGGCGTGCCGCCACTGCTAACTTTTCTTCTCAAGTGGAGTAAATCTCTTGTAGTAAAATGACAAGTGCCTCAAACTGTAGAGCAAGATAATAAAGAAAAACATCTTGCCTGCAGAAAGACCTTCGGTGTTCACCCGAAGAATGGTGGACCTTCGGAAATTGTCAGCAATGTTTCCTGATAGAGACAGTTTCTTCTAAGTATTGCTTTGTCCTGAAAAAGGCCCTGGCGGAACATCATGATGGCTAGATACGTTTGTGTTAAAATCTTCTTTAACATTACTTAATAAAAATCATTACGTCATCGTTATTAATTGTTTTCATTATATACAAACCAATTTCTTTTAAAGTAAGCTCTCAAGCTTATTGTTTTATTTCTTCCATACCGTGCTCACGAGCCTGATATTGCTTCATTTAAAATAAAAATCAGCATACAGGCTACGGTCAAACAAAAAAGTTTTTTATTATGTACAAGCTAAATGTAAACATTGAATTAAGAAGTTGTGCATTTGTTTACTTAGGAATATTTCTTTACTAATTGCATTTAATTTTTCCAGTCAAGTTTTGACACAAAAAATTTTTCCTACTGAATCAACTTTTGTTCAAGCACAAGTTGGTTTTGACAAATCTTTGCTCAATGGTTCCGAAAATCTCTCTGATCCGATTAAAAATAATATTAGTATCGTAAATGCTTATACAAATAATTCAATTAAAGGTAAGATTTTGAAGTTTTTTGCTTAATACCAAATTATTTTGGTGACATTTAGCAAATTTCTAACATTTATGGAAATAATAGTTTTTTAAATTTGCATTTGTTGTTTATTTGCATTAAATTTATAAACAACTTTTAGCGTACGTGAACAAACTATTTCTTTGAAGATCAAGTAGTATTGCCAATTATTTTTAAAAACTTATTGTTGTCCAGTATATTAACGCCTTTTTTCTTGTTTATCTGCTTAAGTCGTAATTTTTACTTAATTGACACCAAACATTTTAAATAATTTTTTACCATTACAACGAAAAAATGCTAACATAGCACTTCACAACAATAAAAAATTGTTGCTGCTTAAAATTAAGGCCGTTTCGTTTTAGTTAAAACTTTTTTGGTTTGAATACAAATAAAGAGAGCTAAAATGTTTGCCATAAATCATCTATTTTTGAAAAAAAAGAGAAAATAACAGATAAAAAATTGTGAAAAAAAATCTTTTATCTATTCACTTAAAATATTGTGGCATGCTGCTTGCCTCCGACTCCGAGAATTACCTAAAGCAACCGCAGCCAGAGATGGAATTGAACCGGTCTTTTCTATTCGGGCCGGGTTCGAACTATAAACTAGCAAATTTTTAGGCTGAATTCGGTCTTTTAATTCACTTTTTGAACTTGGATCATGTTCATAATAAAAGTTTGAGCCCGATTTCATTTCTGAGCGCAGCTGCAAAGTTCGGCAAAACTTAACTGCTTCGGTTGCGTGTTTAATAGAAACTTTGGTTTCCCTTGAGAGTGGCCACATCGGGATTTGGACGTGGTAACCCGCCAAACGCGAAGCGCGTACCTTTGTTTTTCACTTAGTATTTAAACGCACGGTCACCAGCGTTTACGTTTGGAACTACAACCAATGATGACCTTACAAAAAGGGGGGCCACTATTTAGTGTACTTAAAACAGATTAAAGCCATTTTTAGTATATGAAAGCAAAGTGATCACTGAAAAAAAGGTCTTCAATTTAGGGGGGCCACTATTGAATAATCAAAAGCATGGAGTGGCACTTTATACTACCCCAAGGCATTGTGGTAGTATAAAATGTCCATCAAGACATTGTGGTAGCATAACGTGTATAAAGTGTAATCAGCCAAAAATACCTTTTTTTTCAAAATCTTTTTTCTTTTCTTTTTGACATGCCATCGACGGCCTGGTGCTATTATGAAAAAGTAAAGCAATTTCTTGTGTAGGGGGAGCCATTTTTTGATCTATATTAGGGGGCGCTTGGTGCGGCCGCACCGATTGCACCCTATTAAATCCATCACTGACTATGACAGTTTCTGATTGTCTTGGAGCCTCCAACCTCGGTTATGATTAAAGAAAACGTCCTTGGCAGATGCCTTTGTTTCAGCTCATCTCGCACCAATCCACAAATTACACCTCTTCCAATGCAGTGCAAAATGTCTCTGTCTTTCCCTCTCAATCAATGTCGTCCAGTGAATCTCGGAGGCTCCCCGGAAAGAAAACCCGTCCATTAATAAGCGCTGGCGACGGAGCCGCGCAGGTCTCGAAACGCCATCCATTTCTCGGGTTTCTTATCTGGAATCGAATCCTGATTCTTTGTCACCCTTAATCACCTTGGCAGATTGGAACCGTACTGATTGTAAGATATTTCTTATGGCGACTTGTAAATTCCAGATATCTCACCGGCGAAAATAAAGAAAGAAGTATCTCGCGACCCGGAAAACATTGATTATAGCTTCCATTAACTTTCACATCGATTTAAACAAAGTGAACTTTAATTGGTGAGCAAAGAGCGAACAAATCAAGCACAGCGTCACGGCGATCAAACTGATGCAACAAATATTTGCATTTTTCCATCATAATACCAAATAACATTTTATGTAACTTTTACCTGATTATTTTTTGACAAGTTCAAACAAAGATGATTGTTAAACCAAAAATGGAGTTTACTTGAGTAAGACACAAATTTTAAATGGAATTTAAAGCGCACATATTGAAACAGATAAAAGTAATGAATGATTAGAAAAGCACGGCTAAAACCAAATGAAGGTAATTAAAGTCAAGGGCAGTTTAAGGAGCGTCAAACGCAAGAGTCTTTTCACAAAATGAGAACACACATTGTGAAAACTAAAAATTGGACAATGGTTCAAACTCAGGTAAAAGCAAAAACTTAAAAACAATATGTTACATCGATAAAAGTTGATAAAGAAGAGGTTTGAACAATTAATTTGTCGCCACCGTACGAAAAGCGCAATCTTTTGTAGTTATCAATAGTCAGCACTTGTTAACAGCACGCCAGTGCTTCTTACCCTTGGGTCTCTACCCAAAAGTTGGTCGCCGTTTAATTTGATTGGGTCTGGAACGATTGTAGTTATGTAAAAATAAAACCTGTTTTGTTGTAATTCGAAAGAAGTTTAACTGATTTTTTTATTGCGTCATAGTCAGTACAATAAACAATGCGCACCTTTTGACTACCGAAACGCCCAGTTGGCGGTTTTTGCATGTATTAGCTGCAGCTATCCACGGTTATCCATTTACCAACCTTGGGTCACCAGATAAAAAGTTATAAATTAATCATGTTTCTTTTTGTTTTGATCAACTTATGGTAATCAAAAAAATCATTGTTGTAGTTTGCATCAAAAAAATGATGTTTTACAAAATCATTTTTAAAAAAGATTTGTAGAAGTTGTGGCTAAATATTTTGGTAGTATGTCAGAAAAATTATTACAACCGTCAAAAAAGCTAACATTACTAATAACTGTCAGATAAATTTTTACCTACGTAATTGACACCCAATCAGAATACGCAATTGACACCCAATCAGAAATTTTTATATCTGTCCAATATATACAGTAGTTATTGTTGCAGAAACAAAACGTTGATAGAGCTTCCTACTCTCTGCCAACGAAAAACCAATGAATTGAACAGACCGTTATTATTAGCAATTTTCTGAAATGCAACCGGTTCCTCAAACATCCAACAATGTTTCCCTACAATACGGCGATGTAAATAGACACGTCGCCGATGTTACGCTACTTTCGATATTCTTCCGACCTTGATGTAACAAAGTTACTGGTATAGCTATACGCTAATAACCTCCTGTGTCCCAACGAAGTTTTGACTAATGGCGTTGAACAACTTTACTCGGGTATCCAAAAAGGACTACTTGAATTAGGTAACCCAAATACCTGTGCTGAAGTAAACGTTCAGGGTAGCCAGAAGGGTATTTTGCGGTACTGTTTTGATTTTCTTTAGCTTGTTTAAAAAGTCGGTAGTAATTAGAGCTAACTAAACTTATTAAATCTTTTCCAGATCCCTATAAATCCCAAATCTTATCCTACATTCCCCCCAATCCACAACCTGGAAAATTTTACCTTCTACCTAAAATTCACAAACCTAGCAATCCTGGCCGACCCATCATTTCTAACAATAACACTCTTACTGAACACTTATCACACTTCGTAGAGACCCTACTCAAACCTTATGCACAGGCTTCCAATAGTTTTATCCAAGATACTACCGACTTTTTAAACAAGCTAAAGAAAATCAAAACAGTACCGCAAAATATCCTTCTGGCTACCCTGAACGTTTCCTCGCTTTACACTAACATAACTCACAACAACAGCCTAAAAGCTCTTAAGAACCGACTTCCTGACAACCAACTAACTGACGTCATCATCCAATCCACTGAATTCATTTTAAAACATAACTATTTCAACTTTGGAAATCAACAATTCTTACAAGTTAAAGGTACTGCAATGGGAACGAAAATGGCTCCTCAGTATGCTAATATCTTCATGGCCAACCCGGAAGAAAACTTTTTACAAAATACCCATAATAAACCATTAATATACCTCAGATACATTGATGACATATTTCTGTTATGGACACACGGAGAGGAAAAACTATTGCAATTTTACAAAGATTTTAACTCAGAGGACCCGGACATTTACGTTACAATGAACCACTCGACCGAAGAAGTTAATTTTCTGGACATCACTATTAGACTAAAAAATAACACACTCCAAACTTCATTATATAAAAAACCCACCCATTCCCAAACCTATTTACACCCCACCAGCTCCCATCCTCCACACATTTTTGCCTCTATAATTTTTAGCCAAGCTCTACGCTACAAGCGTATCTGCTCTGATAAAGAAGAATTAAATTTACAATTGACTACATTAAAAAATGCGTTTACCGCACTTGGATACAAACCCAAAACTGTCAAAAACCAAATCATTAAGGCCATGTCCATTCCCCGAGAAGCCCTTCTCAAATACCAAACCAAACTAGAATCTTATCGCACACCCCTAGTCCTTACTTATCACCCCTATCTTAGATCTATCAACAAAATCGTCAAAAATTTGCAACCTTTACTAAACAAAGACCCTTATCTTAACCAAATCTTCTCTGCACCACCACTTATATCATATCGTCAACCCCCCTAACCTCAAACTTCTACTTACATCTGCCTCCTTACCAAATGAACGTTTCATCACGGGCACCTTTCCCTGCAATTCTCCTAAATGCCATCTCTGCCTCAACATAAACACTAATCCTACAATAACTGGTCCTAACGGAGTCCCTATAAAAATCTCCGGAAATTTTAGCTGCAATTCATCAAATATCATACATGCAATTTCATGCAATCTTTGCTCTAAAGTAATCTATATTGGAGAAACAAGCAACTCAATTAGACAACGGACGAACAGACACAGGAGCGACATCAAGCGCAATAGAAACAAACCAGTAGCCGAACATTTCAATAAACCCGACCATACTTTGGACAATCTCAAATTAGCAGTAATCAAGGAAGTTAAAGGCAAAACAAAGCAACAACGGGAAGTGGAAGAACAAAAATTATTTTCAAACTCGATTGTGTTAACCAAGCTTTAAATAAAGATTATTCATTTATGTCTAACTACGTGTAATATTTAGTTTTGTAAACTTGAGGGTCATTTATGTTTTTCACTTCTTTCTCCATTTCGCATCGTTTTATACTTGCATGCCATTTTCTCGCATTTGTTTTTTGCTTAAATTGCTGTAATTTACCGTACTGCCATATTTTCTCAAACTTAGTCTTTTTTTACCGATATTTTCATATTTCATTACGTCACATATGTCTGTTTGTTACGTTTAATGTTGTTGTGTAAAACTTGTTTTGATTGCATTTTCATTCCATTGCACCTGACGAAGTGGGCAGTAGCCCACGAAAGCTTGTGTTCAAATAATAAAAATAGTCAACTTCAGTGCACAATGTTCAGTTTCTCTCATTTTATTTGAAAAGTTGACACGGCTTTCCCAATTTTATTCCTTCTAATTCTACATTAAACGCGTTACATTCATTTTGGTAGTCTTGTCTGTATGATGCTGTCTATTCTTTGAAGGTAATTTTGTGACGTTATGAAATACTTGATTCACATAATACTTAACAGTATAAAGCCATATAAAAAAGATGAACCAGGACAAAAAACAAGCAGATGAAAAACTTTGACAGATTGGAAAACTTTGACTAGTTGTTCAGTGAAAGATTTTGCAGATCGTCAACATTCCTTCGAAAGCTGTGCAGTTTAAACAAATAGACTTAATTTTTGACAATAAACTTTTGCAAATTGCTGCTCAAGACATTGCTGAACTCGAAACCAAGTCTTGACGCAGCAAGTTGATTGTAAGTAGTACGTAACGATATTTTTGGCGAGGGTCAAAGGTCACAGGAGCAGGATCATACAGGAGCCAATCTGAAGCCTAACCCTAACCTTAACCCTAACCCTAACCCTAGCCCTAGCCATGACATTAAAAAAACATTCAAGGCTAAAAAACTAAAAAAAACAGATAGCATTTATCAAAGACATAATCAGAAATAAAAATCCAAACTATATAAATAAAAAATCTGCGACTATAAACAAACGATAATAATCAAAAAATAGAACCAGACCTAAAAAACTCAGACGAACTAAGATTACTGACTAAAAGTCCAGTTTCTCAAAAAAAAAACTGTTTTGAAACATTATATTTCACATCATTATTTTTTTTTATTAACCCTGAGACTAAAGAATAAACTCTCTGTTCTTCTGTCCCATATTTAAAACGTTTCGGCAAGATCTAATTTTGGTAGAAAGTTTTTTTCTAAATGCAAAAACTATCTTTTAATTTTTCTACTTTTATAACTTCTTTCTTTGAATCACTTTTTTCAACTTGATTTGAATTACTTGCAGCGCCACGTGTTTATCTTTCACATATAAAAAAAAACTGTTTAAATACAATTAAAATAGCGAAAATGAAAAGACATTTACGATAAAAAATCAAACGCAGCAGCATGGTTGTGTTGCCATTATTTAAAAACACTATTATCATACATTTTACATGGTTAAATCAACTTTTTTTATAAATCCACTATCCAGTTAACTGATTTTTTCTTATATTAATCGAAAATCAGGAATATACTCTGGGAGAGGTTGAGTAATCCAATCATTGGTTTTACGCCTAAAATATGAAATATCAACGATGGTAATTTGTTGTAAATCAAATGTCGAAAAATCTGTTTTTTTCCAACAATAATCAAAATTCACATGTATACACGGAGAATGATTGAATAATTAAACTGTTTATTTTTTGCCGATGAACTATAGAATGTGATCGTAGATAAAATAATTCATTAGTTAATCATATGTTAGGCAAATTGTATCCTTGACGACAAAACGCCGCTAAAATCATCATTCGGCCAATGATATACCAAAAAGAATTTTCTCATTGAATACTTTTATTTAAATATTAATTTTTTTCCTGTAATTTTTTAGATACATGCAATCAAAAAATTGATTGGTTATTTGGCTTAGATGAAAAGAATTGTCAATGTCAAAGTGACGAATTCCAATGTTCTTGCTACAAAGCACTAAGCTGCAGATTAAACTCGCTTGGTGAATTTCGGGGATGCATTCCTGCGAGCCAGAGGCTAGATGGTATTAGACAATGTTCTGATGGAAGCGATGAATTGCCTTGGGTTTTCGTGTTTAATGTCTTTATCATTCATCCTGTTCTAATGTTTTGGTTGACTAATAGAACTCAATGCTTAGAATGGAAAGCTGAGAACCGGCGATTTAAAAAATGCAATAACTCAACTTGTTACGACGTTCCTGGGTTCTCTTGTTCTTCATATGATTGTAACAATACTCTAGTTTTATGTAGCTCGGATCATATTCAATCCAAAGATAAACCTTTTTTCTATTGTAATAATTACCAATTGATATCTGGATACAAGTTTTGTAATAATATCAACGATTTCCCTGACCAAAGTGACGAAATACATGATAAACCAGGATTTCGATGTTTGGGTAATGACTCAACTTCTCCATGTGTTTTGCCCCAACGCAATTTGTACGATGGATTTGCTCAGTGCAAAGACCAATCAGATCTTTGTATAAACGATTCTTGTTTCCGTTGTTTAGATCAACGTTTGGTAATTTCTTCGAAACAGGTTTGTGATGGAAAATATGATTGTTATGATCTATCTGACGAAATACTATGCGAATTCAACTTCAAAATAAATGAATTTGACAAGAGCTTTTCAAACCTAAGATCATCTACATTAGGTTGCCCACATCAAAATACATCAATTTTAAACAAAATAAAACCATTAGGTTTATCTAAAAACAAGGACTACAACAAAATGAATAAAACAGACGTTTACCGATGTCAATCAAGAAAGAAAAATATCATTGCAGCTATTTTATGTGATGGTCGACCAGAATGTAATGATCTAAGTGATGAGTGTACAAATGAATGTGATAATTTACCAAAGTTTTGCAACTATACTTGTCATGAACACCATTGAATTGGCGATCGTTATTGTGACGGAGTTGTGGACAAGTTTTATTTGATCAACAATATGACGAACTGCTCCGAGGGATTCGATGAAATGCATTGCCCGAAACGATTCAAATGCAAATCTGGTAACAAAGTCAGTATCGACATTCATCAAATGTGTGATGGGATACGAAATTGCGACAATAACGAAGATGAAAATAACTGTCCAAGTATTAATAATAATCGCGTGTTTTCATCTGATAAAGAAATGATTGCTAATCCTGTGTTGCGAAGTTGTTTTTGGATTATGGGTTTTGCAGTAATCAGTGGTAATTCATATGTCATTATAACTACAATCAAATATCTTAAAACAACAAAACTTAACAAATCATTAAAATATCAGCAAATTATTGCATTAAATATTTCAATAGCTGATTTTATTATGGGCATATATTTAGCTGTGATTGCAGTTTTCAGTAGTGTTTATTCCGGTTATTATGGTCAAGTAGATTATGAATGGCGATCAAGTTTGCGTTGTTCAATATTTGGAAGTCTGGCAGTTGTTTCAAGTGAAGCGTCATGTTTGTTGATGGTTTTGTTAACAGCATGTCGCTTATACTCAACATACAGACCGTTTTCAATTTTATCAACTTCTACTTTTCGATATAAAATAAGCATTATTTGTGTGTGATTGTTATCGTTTACTTTGTCGTTTTTACCAGTTCTCCATCAAACATCTTATTACTTTGTTCAAAGTGTTCGATTTGTCAATCGTTTCACAAACACACAAATATGGAATAAAATCGATATTACCATGTTTGCTTGTCGTTTAGCAAATCTTGTAAATAAAACAATTATAAAAAACGGCAAAGATTGGCATTTAACTAGAGCATTTCTCTCCGGCAACTTTCCTAAATACAGTCCCGGAGAGGAGTTTGGTTATTACAGTCAAACAAGTGTATGCCTGCCAAGATTTTATGTTGCATATGGCGGTGATGCATGGGAATATAGTGTTGCTATCATTACAGTTAACTTTGTTTCATTTTTGTTTATTGCTGTTGGTTATGTACTGATTTATGTACGTTCATCCAAATCGAAATTAGAAAACAGAAACAGAAAACAAAACCAAACAACAAATATGCAAAAACGTATTTCTAGAATCATTATTACCGATTTTTTGTGTTGGATTCCTATTTGCATTATGGCATACGTCAAACTCAGTGGTTATTATATTGATGATATTGCTTATATTGTAAGTGCTGGTTTGTTGCTTCCTATTAACAGCGCCATTAATCCATTGTTGTACTCGTCACTTTTTGATAAATTGACAAAAATTTGTCAAAGAATAAACAAAAATTGATGCCCCACATTATAAGTTATCAATGTGAAAGTTTTGGAACAGTCCAAATTTCATTTCAGCCAGTTTCTTAAACGTATAATAGTTTATTTTAAACATTGTAACATGAATAAATTGTTTTTGATTTATGTTTCAAATTAATTTGTTAGAAATGACGTAAATACCCATGTTTGTTTAGTTGGTCAGCCTAATTTTATGAGCGACTTAAACTGTATATATTTTGTAAATTACTTACATTAAAATGAATGAGATTGCTTTGTTGATAATTGAAATGAGATATTATTTACGATTTTTAATGGTATGATTTACAGAATTACAAATCTATCAATTGGCTGCATTGAAACCATTCACTTCAATCATTTTTATGTGTAATAACAGAGTTCCGAGTTGTATTCAATTGAAAAGGTCTTCTAGCCGTATTGAAAAGGTCTAGTAGAAACGCAATAATCCAAAGGACCAGTCGGACAGAATTGATCTTGAATAATGGAAAATTGATCTAAGACTCGAGTCCAAGTTCAATTCGAGTCCGTACTGGAGTCATTACAATCTGCATCATAATGTTCGGTCCCAGAAAAAGATTTCTATTATATTTTTTATCTTTATATTTGTTCTTTTGACTCGAAGGAAATCGTCGAAGGCGTTGTACATAGACCAACTATCAAGCAATTTCCCCGACCTGCTTCAAAAAATGTAAGGATATTGCTGCCTAGTTGTTTCTGTTGTTCTGGATTAAAAGATAAATTAACACTTTTTAGCAGGTTTGCAAATTTCTTGGGTTTGACACCAACTTATAAAATTTCAATTCTATATTTTATGAAATAGCCTTGATTCATATCAAAATTTTTAAAATGAAAGATTTCACAACTGGTTTGTTCGGTGTGCTGCTAAAAAGAACTGCTTAATAAAAGTTTAAAAAAAATATATATTGCCATCCTCAAAGTAAATTAAAGCAAAAATTATTTAACAAAGTAATTTAATATTCAATGACAATTTTGAAAAGTAGCCTAATTTTGAATAAGCTCAACTGCTAAATTATTGGTCACAATTGATTTAATCATGATTAGCAGGATGGTCTATTTTGCACAAACAAATATATAGACTTAACATAAAGCTGTTTTTATAATATTCCACCAAACTTTTAGTTTTTAACAATGTCACTTTAAAGCTTTATTCCAACAATTTCGCAATGCTTTGTTTTGAATTTGAGTTTGAAGCTAAATTTTAGCATAATTGCCTGGTTGCATTGCCTATTTATATTTTTTTATGTTAAAAATTCTAACAATATGTTGATAAAGTGAATCCTTCATTATTTACACACTTGATTAATCATGCGTGATATCTCGTGTAAGAATTTATTTATTGTCAAAAAAAATTTGTTGTAACTGAATATTTGTTCTGCTGTAAAACTAATGCATTGGATATAATCAGAAAAGTTACTAAATACTGTGAGCAATCTAAGAAATATAAGAAGGCTTCAGGAAGTTATCAACATGGTGGTAGCGCGAACAGCTGGATTTTGCTTTTGTCAAAACTAAATTAAACAAGGTTTTGAATAATTCGTTTAACTAATAATTGGCTTGAAGCAAAATTTTAAAGAAGGAGAATTCTAATATTTGTTTACCCCTGTGCCAGACCTTGATAGTTGCTAGTTATGCATATTTTAAATATTAATATGTTTTCTAGTGGTTCAATTAACTGTTCTAACTTGGTAAAAAGAATCTGCAATTTACTGAGAGAGGAGGAGAACCTGATCTGCAGTCGATCTACCAGGTATAAAACCAGCTTGCACCGGTGAGAAAATATTGCTGTAGTCTAGAAAATAGGAGAGCTATCCTAAAACTATTCTTTTGAGTAGTTTGGAAGTGCAAGAAGTGAGAGATATAGAACGATAAGAAATGGGTGAGTCCACCTGGTTTAAGAATGGGGATAATGATTGATTGTGTCCAGGCTGATGGGAAGGTGTAAGTGAACCAAAATAGGTTAAAGATATACAAGAAGAATTGTAGACCAGATTGAGTAAGGTGGATTAAAAGCGGGTAGGTGATTCAATCAGGGCCCAATGAAGTTAACTTTAAAAGTTGGAATATAGCTGAGAAAAGTTCTAGGAAAGGGAAAAATCAGCGGAAAGTGGGGTGAAGAAGATTAGAGTGAGCGGATATAATTTCAATCATGTGGCTTTTTTCGGAACTTCAAAAGAATTTTGGGGTTTGGGTTGAAAAGTAGGATTGCAGATGTGCGGAAATTTGATTTTCACAGTCTACGTAGGTATGACAGTTTGGGAAATTGGGGAGATCAGATGAAGGTGGAGAGAAACCTGAGATGAAGAGGAGTAGAGAGAAGACTTCACTGGGACGAGTTTTAGAAGAAAGGCTAGAGCAAGGTTTTTGCCATGGCTCAACTTTAGCTTTTGAAATTACAGTTGAGGTATATCTTGAGATAGAGATATAGCTTTGGAAATCTTCTTCAGAACAGTGCGCTGTTGCAAATGCCCTACGGCGTTTTTCAACGGCTTCTGCTATTCAGGAGACCATCAAGGTTTAGCAGAGCGGTTGATTTTTCCGAAAGAAATGGCAGAAATGGCAGCATCATGGAGGAGTTTGGTAAAGTTGTAGGTGCCTTCTGAAAGACAGAGTGTAGTAAAGCTTCAAGGAGGTGGACAGTGAGTGTCGAAATAAGAGAGGTATCCGTCCCAGCGGGTTTTATTATAATTAAAAATGAGTGAAGGTGTGAGGTTAAATTAGTTATAGTGGAGGTAGGAATAGTAATATACATAGAAAGATGATCGGATCCAAGGTCTGGAAGGGCTTGCCACGTACATTTAGAAGCTATGGGGGCAGGAGCAAAAGAGAGATCAGGAGAAGTGCGGTTTCTAGTGGAGCGGTTTTTAGTGAGAGGTGTTGAGGGGTGATATATCAGAGGAGAGAAGTCAGTCAAACAAATCTTTTTCCAGTTGGTCCACCGGAATGTGAGAGCCCCAGGACAATTGACCGCAGTTAAAATTTCCAAAAATAAAGGTTGCAGAGGATGAGGTTAAGAGAAAGAGTGAGAAAAATTTAGGGAGGAGATCAGAAGAAGACCAGAGAGGTGGTACATAGAGAATAAGAAAGGCTCCTTTTATTTTTACCAGGATAGCTAAATAATTGGAGCAGGAATCAAGCAAAAAAAGTGTTGGGTGGAGAGAGGGGAGTAGGTTAGACTGTTTTTGATAAGTATAAGGATGCCAACTCCTAGGTTTTCCGTAGAGTTGGTGGTTTTTCTCCTCATCACAGAGCGATCCTTTCTAAGGATTTTATAATCTGGGACATGAAAAGTGAAGTCAGAAGAGAGATGTGACTCCAGCACAAACATGAAATTGTATTGATTTAGCAAAAGAAATTGAATGAGTTCAGTACGACGAGGGCGAATTCCATTGGCAATTTATTGGAAAATTTGTAAGTAGTTTTGGAAGGGAGGAGAATGATGGAAAGTATATTGTGTAAGAAGAGAAGTAGAGGGTTGGGGTTGAGGAGGAGGGGAGATGAAGCTGACACTGGCTAAGTAGAATTTAGTTGAGGGTGGTTAGGAAGATTGGAGGAGTCATTAGTGGTAGAGGGATTTTTCAGAGTGCTCATTTTTGAAGACGAGGATAGGAAGACAATTTGAGAAACATGGAGAGAAGTTTGAGAAGGAGACAAAAACTTTGGACAAGTCCAGGATTTTCCTGGAGAAACTTTCTAGAATTCTGAAAGAGAATGACCAGAGCAAGAAAGGTGCACCCAGAGAGAACTGTTGGTGCATTGTACCGACTTGTTTCCCAAGGTAAGGTGACGTTGCCGCTTATGAGAAGGAGCATAAAAATGAACAGCATCGACTAAATAAATATACATGTATGAAAAAAAAGATATTTTGAAGTGGAAAAGTGTTTAGTAAGAATAAAAGTTTTGTCAAGAGCGGTAGGTTGATAAACCAAGAAGAAGAAGGGAGTCAGTCAATTAGAATTAAGATCGCTCTCATCTGTGACCGCTCAGTGGACAGCAGGGATAAAAAACGCGGAAAAATGAGTTCCCTGAAAATGAAGTTGAACAGGAGAGGCTAAGACTTGAACGGGAGTCAGATTACTCTAGTGGAAAATAACGGGAAGCGAATCAAGCACGGAGTGCACGTGTTGTTTTTTGAAGAAAAATCCCTTAAGCTCCCCCATTTTATTGACAAAAAAGATGATTTAAAAAATAATCTGCTACAATTGAAAAGGTATGCCATTGTGGCAAATTGGCCTTAAGCTAATTAGGGAATTCAGTCGAGTGCGTTACTTCGTAAAAAAGCTTTAAATGTGCATTCCAGGCCCTCACAAGAGGACGCTTTAGAGTACGGACGTCCAAAGACCGCGCTGCTCCAGCGATACAATTACACAGAACAAGAATACCCCAAGATTTTAGAGAAACTAAGCCAGAGGTTTCTGAAAATCCTGACCAGTTTATTGTGCGCTATAAAATTATTTTACACAGTAGGTAAAGTTATTTGAAGTAGAGAGTAATTTGACGGTGTGTTAGATTTGATGGTAAAAGAGTAGTTCATTAACTCTTGTTCTAAGGAGGTGTCTGTTCATCTGATGGAGAGAAAACCTCAAAGTCACAAAGAACCAGCGACAATTGCGGAACAGCATTGAACCGCCCACAACAAGAAACTATTAAGTCGTGATTTGAATTCAAAGAAGAGTGCTTGTGCCCCAAGACTGGAAGTGAAGAATATGGATACTTTTTGTGATAGGAGGTATAAAGTGCTATAGCTGCGGAAGTCCTGAAACAGGGCAAGTGAGTGCTAATTGCGTATACAAGGTAAGAGTAAAAAAAGTATTGCAATTGATGCGGGAGACTAGTCATACTTTTATGCAATGCGAGGAAAAAAATTGTTTATTACGTGGTGGACCTAGTTCGAAAAGAAGGCTTGCAAAGTCGGATGCGCAATGCCTGTCAAAAGATTTACATTTGATACGATAGAAGTTGATAAACCGAAAGAAGAAAAATATAAAGTCATAAGCGATAACAAGAAAAACACTGGTGAGAACCCAGAAGACTTATTTGAAATTAAAACACGGCAAGAAAATTTCAGTCTTGAATGGTACATGTTTGGAAGATAGTTTAGATAATCAGTTGCCTACTTTAAACAGATTAGTTGAAAATGAGCTAGTTGTAGTTATAAGAAACCAGGTTGATCAGAAGTAATAATAAGGAGGGATTTGGTAAAAGAAGAGCAGTTAATAGTCAAGGTTCGATATGTGATGACGGTCGCACGCACTTTGTTAAAAACATCTTTTGCAAATGTTGAAGTGAGCATGCTTTTATTTCAGCAGAAGAGTGTAGGTTTCATGTTCAAAAGATCCGTTGTATGAGAAAATCATAAAAAGAATTTCTCAAGCAAGAGCATCCGACAATCTTGATAAGACTTGGTGCGCGAAGATTACCCGAGCACAGGTAAGGGTAAGCACTGAAACTAAACCGTTAAAACCTATTCGCGCCATTTTGTTGTGTCTTTGGGAAAAGACTTTTTACGAAAGTTTTGGTTGATGGTCTTGGCAAGAAGTTCTAAATTTCAGTCATGTTTCTATAAAACAAAAAATTTCCAGCGAACAGCAATATCTTGGCATCTCAGAAAGCATGTCGGGATAATCGCTTGCCTTATCTATTAGCGCCTACAATGGTTTCCTGCGAGTCAGGAGGATAAATACTGAGATAAAGTATGTAAATAAAATAAGACTTATAGTGATTATTCAACCGAAATCAATTTTATATTTTGTACTAATCTTTATTGTAAAAAAATTTGTTTTGCTGATTTTGCTGTAATTTAAGTCTTGTTTGTGACTAATACTCAGTCAAGCACTATAATGAGTTTGGAATAAAACTGGAATTTCAAGGATGACGTTAAGTTTTACAAATAAATCAGCGATAAAAATTTGAAAACAGTCTTTAAGTTGTTTGCCTCAAATTGCAAGATCTTTAAGCGCGACAGAGTTTGACTAGTTTGCTGTCCTAAACTTTCAAAATATATTCAAAGTAATGAAGGTTTAAACGCAACAAAAGTAAATGGAAATTACTTCAATCTTTGAAAAAAATTTTATGAATAAATACAGATTAAAGAGGTAGTTATAGCTTATCGAAGATAATTACTCTAAGTTCAACCGTTGGTCGCAAGGAGTCAATAACTTAAATTAAGTTATAAAATAAAATTTAATACGTCGCTTAAAAGTTTTAAAAGTTAAAAATAAGTTCTTAGAAAAAATTGCCTTTTCTTCGCATTGTTGAAATAATTTTATATCTTTAAATCATGATCTTAATTCTTCTTTACAAACCTGATTGAAACTGTATTAAACTTGACCGAAAAAAGGTCATCTTGAAGTTAGGACATAGTTTTTTGTTAAACGTAAAGTAGATTTACTTTGTTTTGAAAAGCGCAGTTTTTCTAACTTAATCAGTTGCATTGAAGTTTGACATTAGATCGCTGGAATTACTGCGAGATAATCAACCATACACGTACATATTGAAAAGAAAATGTCAATTTCTTTAAAGAGGTTGTTTTTCAGATTTTTAATGACTTAATTTTTTGATGTTTACGTAAAGCTTCTAATCAGGGTTACTATCCCAACTGACTTCTGAAATAAGCACGTCTAACTGAATAAAACAAGTCGGAAAATTTTAATTGTTATGCCGTTATTTGGATAGTAAAGACGTGTTTATTTATGTTTTCTTTAATTCAAATGAATTTATGCGTCCAAATAAAAAGTAAAAAGAAAGATCTTCATTTGATCTTTGACCAAAAAAATTGACTTCTTTTTTCCAGACTTAAACAAAACCTTTTAATAAGCACGTTTTTTTTTAATTTTATTAAAAACTAACACAATATTTGTAAAAACAAGCAAAAATCAAACATTTAATTTTAAAATAAGCTTGTTTTTTAAAAGTAAGCACATTAAAAATTTTTAAGACAATGTTCATAAAAATATGTATCAAATAGTAACCATATATAGAGTTACTTCTAAAGCAATTCTTCAAGCGGTTTAAGTTGATATCGATTAATTATTCTTACTCAGTGTGTTCCTCGGCGGATTATTATTTTTTTCTTATTTTTTATCTTATTACATTTGTTTCTGTCAGTGATAATAACAAAATTGTGTTTGTCGCTTGTTTTTTCATCAAATGAGTTTTATTATGTGTTTATTTGTTTTTATCGTTAAGTGAAACATTGAATGTCAAAATAATTTTGTAGCTCACGGTGTTTTTTTCTGGGGAACAAGGATCCGAACGTGTCTTTGAGTACTTAAGGTTGCCGACCCCTGGTCTAGGCGCTACTAAATTTACCCTCCTGCAACCATCTTTTACAACTATAGTGGCCATGTCTAAAGCATTAAATATATTAACAAAATAATGTTATTAAAAATTAGACCAAAAAGATTGTAAAAACGCGTGGTGGCGCTGCAGCCATAAAGCTCGTAGGTGCGAGTTGCTCCTGTTTGTTTTTTTATTTTTCTTGCATATTTGTGTTTGTTATACTTTATGTTCATTACTTTAAATTGTTGTCTGTATGTGTATCAGTTTGAATTGTAGTCTATATACTGTATTCTGTTGTGTTTTGCATGCATTACTGTTACAAATAGGCCTCTATGTACCACATTATATATGGCCTTTTTCCGAAGTGCAGCAGATCAAAAATGATTTTAGTTAATGATATTTTTGGTGCAATCAATTTCAGGGAAACATGAAAATTATGATTGTATGTCGCATCCAGACGATTCTGGTGAGTGATAAACTCGCATTCTTGTGATCACAAGCAGCAACTAATCGCTGCGGCAAGGAATTTGGTAACTGTTATGTGCACTATGGCAAAAATACAACTTTTTAACTCAAACATAGATTTTTTAGTAATGTAATTAATTGTACATAGTAGAGCCAAAGTGATTATAACGGTAAAAAATAAGTTCTTCCTTTGATATTTATCTAAGCTGACAAGCTTGCCGTCTATATTGCGTCGTGATTTCAACCAATCCTTTTACAATGCACCTCACCGTAAAAAATGACACTGACCTCAATAGCAGCAAAACCACGATAGCGCAACATCAGGTGGTCGGTTGGAGTGGGAGAGGAGTCCGATACCTTTTTCCAATAACTCTTTAATGCTCAGAAAGTGTAAATTTAAAGTACTTTGGTCTGCCGTTGACTTGTTACATTGCTTTGGTAAACTTATTCAAATTGTAATCACAATGGCAAAAACTGAATACTAAATGACAAAAAGTTCTAATTAATTGTCTCAGAAACAAGGTAAGATCAAAAATAGAGTAAAAAGAGTCCATCAAAAATAGAGTAAAAAGATCAAAAATAGAGTAAAAAGAGTCTATTCTCAACTCGAAATTATGATAATCAGTTTTGCTCAATTGACTTTTGATCAGAAGAATTTTTTGGCAAAAAATAGTTTTGAAAATGGTGCTATGTAGTCAGGATATTTTTTGTTGTTTGTTTTTATGTTAAAACAGCGAAAAAATTAAATTTCTAATTGTTTTGTGAGTTTTTTCTTGTTGAATATTTTCGATTATTTTTAAAAAATTTGTTGCATCACCACTGCACCATTATTTTTCATAATAGACTTTTCAGACGTTTCTACTCTTGACGTTCTACGTTATTTCGCGGGAGATTATTTTTATCTTATTTTATTATTTAACATATTTGCTTCTGTTAGCGACATTAAAAAACTATATTTTTCGCTTGTTTTTTCATCAAATGACTTTAGGCTGTTATTTCTGTATATCTTTTTATCGTTAAGTAAAATATTGAATGTCAAACAAATTTCGTTGCTCCCGGTGTTTTTTTCTGAGAAACACTTTAAGGTTTAATGTTGCCGACTCTTTGTCTGCGCGCTACTGTATTTGCCTTTCTGCAGTTATTTTATGTAACTAAAGCGGCCATATTAACAAGTTGAAGCATCACATACATCAAAGTGACGAGTCCATTTGCTGTGGCGGGCCGCTTTGTCAGTTACAGCTGTGTAAGCGGCCGCCACTAGTTCTTAGTCATACTATGAAACATTTTTTATCATTTAAAAACCAAAAAGGCACTTTATCGGTTATGTTAAAAGTAATAAAACATGAGATAAAATCAACCAATCTTAATAAAAACTTTATGGTGGTTATTTGATCTCTATCGTCCCGACTCACAGGATAGCGGCGGAGGCGCTAATACATCGAGAAAGCAATCACCCCCAGCTTCTTCCGGAGATATCAAGATATTGCCATCCGGTTGAAATTTTTGTTTTGATTTTTTAATTTTATAAAAATATGATTGAAATTTAGAATAGCTTGCTAAGACCGCCAAGAAGGGAAAAATGCCGTAAAGTGTCTTTTCCAAGGTCACAACAGAATGGCGCGAATAGGATTTGAATGTCGGCCCACGGCCTACTAAAGAATACAACTGGATGTGTTACATTGAAAAAATTACCAGGCCGATGCTCTAAAAGATTTCTGAAAAATTAATGATGCATTTTTCCGTTGAATATACGTTTCAATCATCGTTTTACTATATTAAACAGGACAGATAACAACTAAGGTTGTTATTGTAAAAACTTTAATTTGAATCAGTTTGAATAAAAACAATTCAAGCTAAGAAGATAGAGCACTTAGCATTGCAAGATATATGTATGTGTGTGAAAGAAAATTCAATACCTTTAACGTAAAACCAAAAACAAATGCAATGCATTTTGTTAAAACGTAATTAATTAAATAGCGCATGGTAATCGTGTAATAATAAAACAACAAAATAATATAATAGTATACAATTAGGTTATTTTTGCTCGTTATTTTAAAAGCTCCCGATGCCGTGATTTGCAACAAGAGTCATAAAAATATATTTGCAATGGTGTTCACAGCAAACATCATTTTATTTTGATATGCTTGGCACAAAAAAAAACAATCTTTGAAATATTTGTGCAAAATGTATAAAGCTTACACAGTTGCACAGCAATATTGCGCAGCAACATCTTTTTGCTGAGCGATGAACTGTAATAATCTAGAAAAGTAAATACAGAAAAGGTAAATTCTGCCACAGCGATGGATGGCACAGTGAAGTTACCACGAGAAAGCAAGTAAAAATACCGGGCGGTTGTACATTGACCAGTCAAAATTTGCCGGTCCGCAACAATTTATTCCAATTTTATACTTTAAAGAGGAGCTACCGGGTTAGAAGTAAAACAGTGTCAAAAAAAATATTAATAGTAATTACTAATTTTGCCAATAACTAAATGCTAAATTAAGGCATAAAGTAGATTAGCGAAAATGTGTAGTTGTCTGTACTGATGGAGCTGCCAGCATGGTTGGTTGTCATTCGGGTGTAAGCGAAAAAATAAGAAAAGTTACGAACAAAAATCTGCTGTTTTACACATTGCATAATTCACCTTAAAAATTTAGCTGCCCAGAAATTCTTACCTGAATTAAATGACGTTATGATCGGAGCAGTTAAGATTATCAAATATATTTGTAACCGTGTATTGCATTTAAGGGTTTTTGAGGCACAGTGTGAAGGCATGGGTTTACAACATCACCATTTCATCTTTTGTCCAGAATTAATTGATACGATTTTCGAGAGGACGCGTTCTTCCACATCTTTTTGATTTAAACAAATAAATTTTTACATAAGTGAAAATTTCTTATCAAAAGAACTTCGATTCGAAAAGATGTGGATAGGCAAACTTGCCTACTTAGCAGGTATATTCAGCCGCTTGAATGATTGTAGTAGTTCTCCTCAAAGTTATTGTATCAATATATTTATAGTGTGCGACAAAACTTTTTAAAAACTTGAATTTTTTGCAAAAGATGTTTGCCAAAAAGCGACATAGATATGTTTTCAAGTTTGCAAGATTTTGTGGCAAGTACCTCTGCTGACGTTAACGAGTTATTTGCTATAATGAGTCAACACTTAAAAGGGTTAGTCATAAATTTTTGCCTATATTTTTTCAAAAATACGATACTCAAAAGAGAAATTTTTAAATCGGTAATCCCTTTACAGAGAATAGAAAGTCATGTAATCTTAACGCTGCTAAAAAAGAATTGCTGATTGAACTCGTTTGCGATACTAAGTTAAAGATTAAATATGAAAACTTACCACTTTCACAATTTTAGTCTTCACTTAAAAGCGAATAGGCTATATACAACTTAAAAACAAAGCAATTAAACTGCTGCTGGCTTTTTTAAAAGTTTATCTATGTAAAAAAAGCTTTTTGGGCTTTATCTTTTATCAAAAATAATGAGAAAATTGCGTGGATATTGAAGCTGTACTTCCCCCAAAGGCGCTGGAAACATTTTTGGCGGGGGGTCAAAATTTAAAATAAAAGCACCTTTTTTGATTGGAAAGAAAAAATTGTAGTTAAAGCTTCAAAACTAAATAGAATCGTCCGAAATTAAAAGTTACGCAATCAAAATATAGTTGAAGACCAAAAAAAGATTATCACTCTGATTTGCACTCTCATTCTTTCCTATAGTTGCAATGATCACGCGATGACTAGCAAGGGCGGCTAAGCAACAAAACCCACGGAAACCAGAAAAATTCCGATAAATTGTTCAGCGATTAGTCGTCGTTTGAGATTATCTGATTGTTGTTTTGTCATATGATGGCAATGGTGTTCTTGAGACAGCATCTGGCATCGCCATACCGGATTGACAGATCACGGCGTCCTTTTGGTGCCCGCTGTGCTGGGCATACAGAAACGATGTGGTCTCCATTTTTTTTATGTACACCACATTTGCAATTGCAAGAGGGAGCAAGACCGCATTTATGCATAGACGACCGAAAACGCTCAACGCCAGTTTGCAATCGGTTGAGTCTTCCGCAAGCAGGCTCAGGCAGTCCCAGTCCAAGAGGCCTGGGACCATCTCTTGAGATGAAATCATAAATTTTAGATCGGCTATTCAAGTTTTCCATGTTCCATGTAAAGTCTGTCCCCTGACCAAACCGGATATTTAGTTCAGATGCATTACTTTGTACTTTTCATGCGGCAGGTACAAACGTGCGTTTAGATTTTAATCTCTCTTGCCAAACATCTAATAACCTGACCAGATGATCATGCAAGAGGTGCTCAGAGTCTAAAATGCTGCGATTGGCTAAGAGAAGAGTGGCTCTCAGGCAACGAAGCCCGGTTGGTTAGATATCGGCAAGGATGGGCAATTTGTCCGTTAGATTGGGACGTAGGCATTCAGTGACAACGCGCACAGCTTCATTAAGAAAACTGTCAATAAGACGAGTGTGTACACTGCGAGACCAGTACTCCGCTATGCAGTAGACTAGAGATAAAACAGCTATGCGCAGTTTCTTAGTGTCATCCCCTCTTCCCCATACTGAACTCGCAAATTGTCTTAACAGAGTTACGCGCGAAGATAGTTTTTTGCGCAATATCAAGGTAGTAACGGAAAGTGAAAGTTCTTATAATTTGAATGTTACATATTATTTGGTCTGAATTACTGCAAGGTCATCAACTAAACACATTGAAAAACAAATATCAAATCCTTCAAGCAGATTGCTGTTATTGTTTTATTTATTTGTTTGTTTATTTGTTTATTTATTAAATTGCTTTTGAATATTTTAATGATTTGATTTTTTTATCTTTCCGTAACGCTTCAAATCAGGGTTGCGATCTAAATTGACAAAAAAATAAGCACGACAAACGAAATGAAACAAGTCTAAAATTTTAATTGTTTTACCCTTTATTTGTAGTAAAGACGTGATTTTGGTTTTCTTATCTTTGCTTTATACCGAATTGATTTATGCGTGTAACTAAAAATGAAAAAAGGTCTTCACTTGATTTTTGACCAAATACACGACCTCTTTTCTTCGGAAAAAAAATATCTAGTTATATGCTCATTTTTTAGAAATTTATAAAAACTGAAACAAATTAGTAAAAAATAAGCCACAACATGCGCTAACCTCTAAATTAACCTTGTTTCTTAGAAATAAGCCCATTAAAATTCTTAAAACAGTGGTCATAAAAATAAGCATTAAATGGTAACTATTAGGGTGGAGGGAAAAAAATTTTTTTTTTCAAATAAAAAAACTAGGTTTATTAAAGTAGGTGGTTAGATCTAAAAACACCTTCCAAAGTTATTTTGAGGTTGTGCCATATACACCCAGGTGGCTAAACACCCCCAAAAATTTTGTGCTCCCCCAAATTTATGAAAATCTCATAACTTAAAAATTAGTTAAGCTAGAAAGTTGGTTTTGGGCTTAAAATGCTCAGAAGACTCAAGTTTATATCTGCTCCAATGCAACTTTTTCTTCTAACTACTTCACACAAGCCACAAATTAACAAAAATGATGTTTTTGATCAAAATCATTAAAAAAATTATTTATTATTAAGAAATTGTTGTGAAATTCATATTTTAACTAAAGTCATTTCTTAACTACTTGCACAAATAAAGAAATTTTCACTTAGCATTTTAATCTAGCAGTCTTTGAAGCAAGAAAAATTGACAAAAATGCTGCCAACACTATTTACTCAACAATAGTCACACACTATGTAAAATAACAAAATGTTGCCCAATTTACTAATTTTTAAGTTTTTTAGGCATTAAATTGCTTTTTGGTGTTAAAAGTTTTCATTAGTTTTCTTGATCGTATTTTCTTTTTGATAAGTCCTTTTCTATTTTTGAATCCAGCAACAGCTGTTGAAGCTTCAGAAACCAGTTTTATATTTGCCTTTCAACAGCTTGATTGTGGCAAGGATGTTCCAGGTTGAGTTTATGTTGTTGAAAAGCCTCAATTTCTTTACTCAATAAGTGTTTTAATGCAGGTGGTTCATGCATGTCTTTTAAACTCAAGCTTGACAAGGAATAATAAGTTTTTGCATTAGTATTGATTTTGGGTATTATGAATTTTCTTACTTCTAATTTTTCATCACGACCAACATTATCCAAATTTTTCTTAGATACTCTGATGCTAAGTATTTTGTTGACTGCAAGAAGATGGACATTGTGATCATTATCAGCCAGCATCGCAAGTAATATATTTTCATGGTGAGCAAAATAAGCATTTCGTTGCAAAACCGCTACAGAAAATGCTTTTATGTCATGTTTCGAAAAACTAATATAAATGCATTAATTTTTTTACTGGTAAAACGTCTAAAATAAATTACGGAAAATAGATCACAAAATTGTACGTAAAATAGTTACGGATGTGTACGAACTTTTGCTGCTAGGTAAAATGCTGTAAATCTTTTAGCAGTGTAAGATAATTCTTTAAGCAGTATAGTTTAATTAAAAACTAATTATTATCATTACTTAGGATCTTCTTAAGCATGGGAATATTGTCTTTCTGCTATTTTTTTTTATTTAGGGCATTTGTAGCATATATATTATATCATGTATGATAGGGTTTTAAGAATTGCTTTTCAGAGTCTTGAATGCAAAAAAGGTGTTAAATGTTAAGTGCTTTAAATCTGTTAACTATTTTTCATTAGCTGGTTTAAATTCACCAAGAACTTTACGCTATTTCGTTCAAAGCTTTGTAAATGGAAGGAGAGTTAAAGATATCAGTCAAAAGTGTTTTTTTAAAGAAAATTTTAAAACAAGTAGTATAATTTTTTTGTTTAATAAATATTTATTAGATGTTAAAATATCATTCAAAAGTGATTTGGAAATAAATTGTCGAAGTATAGGCTACATGTATTAGATTTTTCTAAAATATGATCTTGATCTGTTAAATGACAAGAAGTGCTACTTGAATCTCGGAAACAAGGTAGGGTCAAAAATAAATTTAGGAAGGTCACATTTTCAACTTGAAGTTACGGTAATCAGTACAGCTAAAATGACTCTTGATCAAAATAATTTTTTTTGGCAAAAATTAGTTTTGAAACTTTACCGGTCATGTAATCGTGCTTCTTTTGTTGTTGCTTGCTTGTTAGTTAAAACACAAAAATTCCTTTAGTGTCTGATTGTGTTTTAATCGAATATTTTCGATTATTTCCAAAATAACTGTAGGGTCATATTTGCACGATTTTGTTTCAATAACAGACTTTTTTCACGTTTGTACTCACCAGACTTTCCTCACATTTGCATTCACCAGAGTTTGCATGAAAAACTGATTAATAACCAGCAGCTTATGTGAGCTGTTAAAAGCGCGGTGTTGATGGAAAACGCGATCGATGCAGTTGCAATTCTAACGTTATTCTGTTGTGTTCTTGGAGAAGACATTTTGCGACACTTTTT
The DNA here is from genome assembly GCA_963680785.1 of Diplosoma virens. Lineage (NCBI taxonomy): Eukaryota > Metazoa > Chordata > Ascidiacea > Aplousobranchia > Didemnidae > Diplosoma > Diplosoma virens. The sequence goes on from OY796889.1 coordinate 14,369,762, forward strand.
TTATGCTTGTTAGTGCAAGCAGCTCTAAATTTTAGTTGTATCTCTAAATAAAAATTGAAAAATCAAATAAAAATTTAATCGATATCGTGGCATCTCTTGAGCAATAAATGAGATTTAATTAAAGCCTTCGTAGACAGTTTGTAACTAAATTTCACAGTTTGTTGACATTCCAAGTGATGTAGTTGTTTTATTGCTTCAAAACATGTATTCGTCAGTTCTGTCGAATTCTCCGTAGTGATGTTGCAAAAATTAAAACTCGGATATAAAATGCATTCGTTTAATGTTTTTAGATTGAGACAATTGTTTCGAATACAATTCAAAATGTGCACAGAATCCAAAATAAAAAATAATGGCCGAGAATTCTCGCTGGGATGTGGATAAACAATAGACTTTTTGGTGGTGATACAAATAACAACATTGCTTTGCTGTTGATTAAGTTGTTGTCTGTAATAATTGAGATAACACAAAAACCAATAGCTTCAAGTCCAATAATTGTTTTAGAAATAAACCCGTGCAGAATCTCGGATGTTAGTTTGTTTGATGGTAATATGTAAACCACATCTTTGTAAGGAGAAAAAATGCTACTTATCATAAAAGTAAACGCCGATTTATCAGCCTCTTTGCTGTTTAGAGCTGGTTTTGTAATATTTCCTCCTTTAAAATCCAAGAACGGTTTTAAATGAATTTCGTCGACTATTAACGAAATAGTTTTATCAGATGATGTCAGACATTTAAACTTTTGCTTGATGTAAAATAAAAATGTATTGTCTTCGTGCTCGTAAAATGGATCCATAGAGGAATTGAACGTTAATTGTCGAATCGTTTTATAGCAAGGTAAAACAACTTTTCCACTGCTACGCAAAAATCTGTAGGCGTGTGGAGATAAATTATAAAAGATTGAAGAAAATATTAAATAATCGTTAGAGTAACTGTGCTTCTTTGTTGTTAGTAATTGCAGTTGTTCATAAACAAACCCTACAACCGAGTTGTAAGAACTGTTTTCGTTTCTAAACTGACAATAAAAGGTAAGTATAAACTTTTTATTTAACTCTTTCGCTGTCCTGTGCACCACATGCGGTGCAGGGGAATTTGACTCGGACGACCGTGAATCATATGTGGTGCACCAAGCATATAAAATGTAGTTTAGAAACAGACGTTTGAGTAAAAACCATAAAAAACCCTTGGATAGCGAAAGGGTTAAATAGTTTAGTTTTACTCTCTATTGCTTTATTTTAATATCATTAGCAGATTAAAATTTGAGTAAAAACCATAAAAACCCCTCGGACAGCAAAAGGGTTAATACACCAAGCAGATCAAGTTCACTTGTAGTTGACTTGTCAGCGGTATTTAACAAAGTCAGCTTACAGATGTCTTTGCAAATTTGCTCAATTGTACTTATTCGTTCAGCTTTTAAGGGCAACAGTTTATCACCGATTCTGTTTAATTTAACAGAATTTACGTACACATTGAGGGACATGTCTTCTTTAATTGTTATACCACTTTGTACTTGTGGTCCGAGCACATCAGTATTTTTCAATGTAAGAATAACTTGCCATGGCTCTTTAAGAAGTAGTTTCTTAGAGATATTGCTCAGAGATTTGCAAATGTCTTGTTCTTCTCTTTGTCGCATTTTTCTTTGCTTTTCTGGATGGCTCTAGCAAGTTGATCTTGTTTTTTTTTAAAGCCATTGACTTTTGGAAAGACGAGATTTCTCGAAAGATTTTGATAAGTAGGCAGGACAGTTAAGAAATTGAGAAGGAATTGATCCAGTTTGTAGTTTTGGATATTTCATATCGCACGTCAACATTTTCTTAGTCTTTTCGTCAAAAGCTGAAGTAGTTTTTTTGAATTTTGTGACTTTGAAAATGTAATTTGCATGCATGTCAATACAAACAGAAATAAAATTTTGTATACACTAAAAACTGTAAAAAAAAGCTTTCAGGTTGCTTTCAAACAGGGCTATCAACAAATTAGACTGAAAAATAAGGTTAACAAAAAAACAAAATTTTTTGGCACAAAAAAATCTTCACTGAAAGTTAAAAAAATGTATGTATGTATGTATGTATGTTTTTTTATTTCTCGGCCGCAACAGCACAAATCAAAGCACAAAAACACAATAAAAGCTGAAAAAAAGGAAGCACTAAAAAACGATATACGTTGTAGGACATGCAAACAATACATTGTATAGATATAACAAAGTCATTATAATTATCATGCTTACTGCACCGTAGATTAATTTTTGTACTTAATTTTTATTTGACGTTTTTAGTAACTTGGCCATTAACCGTCCCTATATTTTGTTCAGTTTGATGGCTAACTTTGTTTGTAACCTGACAATTTTTTTCAAAATATTGTAAGGTGAAATATAGACGCATATCTAAATTCAGTTTTCTAAAGACACTTCTTTTTACAATAAAAATAAAGCTAGAAGATAAAGAGAGTTTGATGGAAGTAATAGCTTATAAATAAATGCAAAGAGCATAAAAAAAAAATTAGATACATTTTACTTGTGTAATTAACAAAAAATCCAACGTACAATAATAGTTGTAAAGTTTTAGCTGAAAATAGGCGTGCAGATTAATGCCGTCAAAAACTTACCTTACAAATTTCAGATGACACAAATTTTTTTCTTTTTATGGCATGCATGTATTTTTGCTTTAAACTTTTGTCTTGAAGAAAGCCAACTACAGTAACGCGCGGATCACCTTTATAATTTCCCTTGCATTGGGGTACACAACATTTAAAGGGCATTGTAAACTATTTAGTAAAGTAAATATTTTACGTTAGATAATTCGCTTAAAGCAATTCTGAAATAAATAAGAAAAGTGAGACTGAAAAGATTTTTCTTTTTTAATGGGAAAATTTTATCAAGAGTGTCAAATAATAATTTTTTTGCTCTTTCTAAGAAAACCACTATTTCTATTTCACCGAGAACCAAGAAACGCGACTATAACTAAATATTTCAAAATTACTAAGAAACATGGCGCACGAACACCATGCTGAGAATCATTTACTGCTCCTTTCAAACTAATTGAAACTACATTTGATCGCTTAAATTTTGATCTTATTGGAGAATGCTTTGTACTTATATTTAACAAAACAGTTTCATTTAGAAGTAATACAAACATAATTCCTAACTTACTATCTAATTGATTCTACCTTTTAAGATTATGTTGCTACATTTCCTATACATAAATCAACAACATCTTCTTCTTCTCCTTTCGGCCTTTCCCCTCAATCAGGGGTAGCCACAGCGCATTATCTTCCTCCAAACCATCCTGTCTTCAACTTCCGTCTCCTTCGCACCAACTTTCCCCATATCCTCCTTCACCACATCCAAAAATCTTCTCCTTGGTCTCCCTCTTCTCCTCCTTCCCGGCAACTTGATTTCCATCATCCTTCTTCCTATATACTCTTGTTCGCTCCTCATGACATGTCCATACCGCTTCAGCCTGCCCTCCCGCATCTTCATTCCTAACCATTCTACCTTAACTGTACCCCTGATGTACTTGTTTTTAATCTCGTCTTTTCTCTTCACTCCCATAGCAAACCTCAACATTTTCATCAATGCTACTTCCATCTCTTCCATTTGTTTCTTTGTGACTGCCACCGTCTCAAGTTTACACACCATTGTTGGTCTCACCACTGAACTGTACACTTTTCCTATTAAATCTAGCTGGTAAAGTCCTGTCACAGATTACTCCTGATACTCGTCTCCATCCGTTCCATCCTACGTGCACTCTCCTCTTTACCTTCCTCTCACAATCACCACTTTGTTGCACCGTTGATCCCAAATACTTAAATTTCTTTACTCTTGGCATTTTGTGTCCTCCATCTTCACTGTTTCGTCGTCATTTTCTCCATTTACGCACAGATGTTTGATCTTTGACCTACTTACTTTCATTTCTCTTCTTTCCAATGCATACCTCCAAGATCCTAGTCTCCACTCCACTTCTTCCCTGGTCTCTTCGCAGATCACAAGATCATCAGCAAACAGCATCGTACATGGTGGTTCTCTTCTTACTTCATCCGTTAGTCTGTCCATTATCACTGCAAATAGGAACGGACGTAACGCTGATCCCTGGTGCAGTCCGAACTTGACCTTGAAACTTTCTGTAGATCCTACTGCACACCTCACCGCTGTTTCGCTTCCCTCATACATATCCTGTAGAAGTTGCACATACTTTTCCACCATTCCTGATTTTCTCATACAGTACCACAGCTCTTCCCGCGGAACAAACAACATTATCTACTAACTACAAACAACAGCATCTACCAACTTATAATCTTACAACTCAACTTAAACAACTTTAGTTTCATTTTCTTTTAATATAATAAATTTATAGTTTGTTTGTTGTTTATTTTAAAAATGTTCTTTATGCTTTTAAGTTTTTCATAATTATCAAAATCTCAGGTTCATAGAAAATATCAAAAGTACATTAGTTGTACATCTAGTTTCTATCATTTAATTTGGCTTATAAACTGCTGTTTCTTGTTTGCAGCTGCTCGAAGCACAGCTGACCTACTTTTCTTTAATTGAAACGCGACAAAAACTTCTTTGTTCTATTTCAAATCAAGGCCTACTCGTGATGACGTCACAATCGACGTAAAAGGCCTTGTATATCTCGGTGGCCACGGTTAATCTCGGTGATGAGGTGTGCCTTGTGCAGCAAACCCGAGAGCTAGTTATAACTGCTTTGAGTCGAATTGTTGTCTGGCTTGTGTGGTGTAGTGGTGCTGTTGTGGCGAATCGAACCCAGATCAAAAACGGTACTATCGAACGAAACAATCAACGTGCTTGAAGAAAACTATAAAACTTAAAAGTTGAAGTGAACAAAAAAAGGATCAGATAACAAAAAAAGAAATTGAAGGACGATTGAAAAAGAAGTGAATAATTGAACGGACGGAAGACAAGTTTTTATTTTTAAGCTATTTGTTTGGTTTATTTTGACCAGGATCGGTGAAGAAAATTCGAGACATTTTGATTTGAAATATTATGTTTTGTGTTGTGTTTTGCTTAATCGTTGTTTTTACAGTTGGTATAAAGTTTAATTAAAATTTTTATAAAAGTTCTGCAACAAATAAGTCTGAACCACCACATTGGTGACCCCGACTACAACCGTGAGTACTATTTCTTCTTTTTGTGTTTATATGTGTAAGCCTGGCACTTTATCAGTACAACACTCGGTCGCGCGGAAAATATTTACAATCTAACATTATGAATGATGATCAACCTACGCACTCTGGTGATTTGAAACTCGCTGATTCTAACCATGCTGTACTCGATGACTTACGAAATAACCAGTTAATTTTGCGCCCCGGTGAAAAGATTACTCACACTTTTACAAAAAGCAATCCCCACGCTTGGTTTTCGTATTTTGAAAAATTATGCATTAGATATAAAATTCTTAGTGATGATGAGAAGCTCCATGCTTTGATTCCTTGTTTTGACCACGACACACTCAGCCTAGTTCAACCTTTAATTTCTCGGAATCATAGTTACGAACAAATGAAAATCTTTTTAATTGAAAAGTTTACTCCATCCTTGGCAGAAAGAGTTCATACAATTATGTATGTGGACAGCTTGGGTGACGCAAAACCTTCCGAATTTTTAAATAGATTAATATCATCTATATCTGAACATGACATGTCTGATGCAGTTCTGTGTGAATTGGTAATGAATAAATTGCCGCAACAAGTGCAACTCTCTTTAGTTCCTACTTTAGGAAGACCTCTTCTTCAGTTTGCGGCTGCAGCTGATGCCGCAATGCAACGATTGAGTATGTCATCTAGTGTTTACTCCTGTCAATTACAATCAGTTTCAGAATCTAGTGCCAATGCAAAAGTGGGTCCTTCAAACAATTCAAATTTCGAAACCTTGTTAGACAGAAAATTTTCCTCTTTTAACACTCAACTGCAGCAGCTAAACCAAGACATTAACGATTTAAAAAATGTTCGGTTAAGGTCCTCAAGCGCAGGTACATCCTTTTCTAGTACTAAACCTCGAAATAACAAAATTTTTTCTCGTCCCAACAATTTTGCTCCGATGAGAAGAAGGTTTTCTTTTCCCAGATATTCAAGTAATTTTCGACCAGATTCAGCATTTAGAAATGGTGCTAAGGATGTAGTTAAATCACCTCCTTTTTGCTTTTATCACCAGCGATTTGGGCGAGATGCCCATCGATGTGTTCAACCTTGTTCCTGGCAGGGAAACTAATAAGTCATCACACGAAGTGGGCTGCGCCTGTGATGACCAAGTCATGCAGTCCTTTGCCACATATTAAAGATAAGGAATCTGGTTTATTATTTCTTCTTGATAGTGGTGCAGAAATTAGTTTGGTAAAACCCTTACCGCACGAACATCGAAATCAACAAGCTAGCAATCCTCTAGTGACTGTTAACGGTGCACCCATTGCTACCTTTGGTTTTCGTACTATGTACATCTCCTTTGATAAAGTAACGACGTTTCGTTGGATTTTTGTTATTGCCGACGTTTCCAATAATATAATAGGGGCCGATTTTTTAAAACACTTTGATTTATCTCTCGACTTTGCCTCTATGAAACTTGTTCGTGCTGGTTGTAATTCTCGTTGGGAACTTCAAACTAAAAGTATAGCTCATATTAGCGCTCCTAAAACTTTCTTGCCCAGCGACAAATATTTGAAATTGCTCGCTTCGTTTCCTGATTTAACTACTCCTCCAAATAAGCATAAACCTGTCAAGCATTCTGTAGTACATCATATTGTAACTAAAGGGTATCCTAGTTCTTCTAGGCCACGTCAGTTGTCTCCTGAAAAACTAGAATTCGTAAAAAAAGAGATTGATTATCTTCTTGAAAGCGGTATTATTAGTCGTTCAGAATCTCTTGTGTCTTCGGCTTTACATTTAGTTCCAAAAGGTCAGCCTGGTAATTTTCGTTTGGTTGGTGATTATCGCAAATTAAATCAGCAAACTGTTCCTGATCGTTATCCTACTCCGTCAGTTACCCACCTTCTTCACCGTCTTCAGGGATCTTGCATTTTTAGCAAAGTAGATTTGGTCAGAGCCTATCATCAAATTCCGGTAGCTAAGGAGTCTCGTCATAAGACTGCGATAACCACTCCAATTGGTCTTTTCGAATACAACTTTTTACCGTTTGGTTTACGTAATGCCTCAAGTACCTTTCAAAGATTTATAGATCAAGTTTGCCACGGTTTACCCTACGTCTTACCTTACATAGATGACATAATTATTTTCTCAAGATCAGAAGAAGAGCATCTCGAACATTTAAGGACATTTTTTAAAAGGCTTGATAAACACGGTATTGTTATTAATGCTACCAAATCCGAGTTCGGAAAAACAGAGTTAAAGTTTTTAGGCCATTTAGTTACTAAAGAAGAAATTTGTCCGACAAAACAGAAAATTGAAGCTATTTCTAAATTTCCAATCCCTTCTACTACAAAGCAATTACGAAGATATATCGGCATGATCCAATATTATCACAGGTTTGTTCCTCATGCCGCAGAGTTATTAGGTCCTTTGATAGATATGCTTAAAGGAAAACCAAAAACTGATAAGAAACTAGTTTGGACTTCAGATTGCGAGGCTGTATTTAACAAAACTAAGAGTATTCTTTCCCAAGCTTCACTATTAGTATATCCGGTTATTAATGCTCCCATTAGTTTAATGGTAGACGCGAGTGATGTAGCCATTGGCGGAGTTCTACAAATTTGCTTGAACGGTATTTGGTCTCCAATTGCTTTCTTTTCAAGAAGACTCACTCCTGCTCAGCGTAAGTATAGTGCCTTTGACAGAGAACTTCTGGCTATGTATCTTACTGTACAACATTTTTTATACTTTATTGAAGGAAAAAAATTTACTATCTTTACTGATCACAAACCTTTAATTAGAGCATTTTCTTCTTCAAAGTCTCAAACTATTCCAAGGCGCGTTCGACACATGGGTTATATTTCTGAATTTTCTACAGATATTTGTTACGTGCAAGGTTCGGAAAATTTTGTTGCAGACACATTATCTAGAGTTGAAATTAATGGTATAGAAACTGTACAAGATGGGATTAACTTCGCACAAATAGCTCTTGATCAAAGAACAGATTCAGATTTAAACCAATTACTCAAAAACCCTACTGATGCTGGATTGCGATTAAGTGAATACCCCGTTCCACATAGTAATTACATGCTTTGGTGTGACACTTCAACGTCTATAATTCGTCCTGTAATTCCTTCTTCAAACTTCATGGCATTAGCCATCCCGGAATCAAAGGTACTTCAAAATTAATTTCGCGAAGATTCGTATGGACAGGTATGAGAAAAGATATAAGTAAATGGGTTAGAGAATGTCTATCTTGCCAGCAGTGTAAAATTCACAGACATACCGTTAGTCCTTTAGAAAAATACAAATTACCTGAAGGCCGTTTTAACCACATTAATATGGATATAGTTGGTCCTTTACCAGAGTCACATGGTTTCTCGTACATGTTAACAATTATAGATCGCTATACTTGCTATGTTAGTGCTATTCCTATGAAAGATTCGTCTTCCATTTCTGTTAACGCTTTTCTTCATGGTTATGTTTCGCATTTTGGTGTACCCGCAACCGTAACAACGGATAGAGGTGCACAATTTGAATCAAATTTATGGACACAGTTAATGCAATGTATTGGTGCTAAACGAAATAGGACTACTAGTTACCATCCACAGTGCAACGGTCTAATTGAAAATTTTCATCGGCGATTGAAAGATGCTTTACGTGTTCAACAAAATCCTACTGATTGGGTTATTATATTGCCTCTCGTGTTACTCCACATTCGAAAACGGTCAAGGAAGATTTAGATTGTTCGTCTGCAGAGTTAGTATTTGGTCAAACCATGAAACTACCTGAACAGTTCCATCCTAATATTTCTGAGCCAGTTACTCCTCCGCATCAATTTTTAGAAAAATTTAAAGGTTATTTTGACTTTGTTAAACCCCAACAAACAAGTAATCATTCTCAGATTACAACCTTTGTTGATAAAAATTTAGCAGACTGTAGTCATGTGTGGCTGCGATGCGAGAAAAAGTCTCATTCCCTTCAACCACGTTATTCTGGTCCATATCGTGTTTTGCAACGTGATGATAAAAATTTTACTTTAGATGTCAAAGATAGTAGAAAAGTTGTTTCAATCGATCGTGTTAAGCCGGTTTTTCTTCCTGAAAGTAAAAATCCTTCCGTCGCTGAACCAGTTCCCGATTTTCATCAAAATCTAAAAAATCGGCATGGTCGCAGCATTAAGATGCCATCTAAGTATAAAGATTTTCTTCTTGGCTAGTGCATAGTTTTGATTTTTTTTTCCCTACAGATTGTGTGCGCCAACTTAGTCTTGTAACGCGTGTCACTCTTTACGGCACATGATGCAGAGTATTTTTACATCTGAAATTTCTTGAACAAATTTTTTCCTTCGAGCTTATGGATGAAAATTATTTCTTATATTTTTTTTTCATCGTTACGAGAATAATTAGAATTTGATCATACTAGGGCGAACGTCAATATTTGTCATTTGGCCATTGGCAAATATTACTCACTGGATCAAGAGTTACTTTGACTTGATCTACGTCACTTAGCCCATTTAGCTCGTTTTATAAAAAAATTTTTTCTCATTCATTCCCCTTTTGACTATTTGTCCTACCTTTTGACTGCTTTTGACCGCGAGATAGAGTTGTTGTCCGCATGTTTGTGTTTGGTGCGCACATTTCCTGATTTGGCTGTGGAACCCTCAAATTATCTATCTTTTCCCTTTTCGTCTTTCTCTTTGCATCAAATTTTCTTCTGTTTTTGTGTATTGTATTTTGCATTGAAATTGCGATAGTTTTAGTATTAAAATTCGGAATGTATATTTTTTAAAAATTTTTTGTGTTGCATTATATCGTTTGTGTATTTGAAAGAAGTTTTTAGATTCTTTATCAAAAATTTTCAACCACAAAGTTTCCATCGTTTTCCAACATCTACAAAATCACGATAGACGAAGCCTACTTCCGTCTATCTGGGGGGAGCTATGTGGCGAATCGAACCCAGATCAAAAACGGTACTATCGAACGAAACAATCAACGTGCTTGAAGAAAACTATAAAACTTAAAAGTTGAAGTGAACAAAAAAAGGATCAGATAACAAAAAAAGAAATTGAAGGACGATTGAAAAAGAAGTGAATAATTGAACGGACGGAAGACAAGTTTTTATTTTTAAGCTATTTGTTTGGTTTATTTTGACCAGGATCGGTGAAGAAAATTCGAGACATTTTGATTTGAAATATTATGTTTTGTGTTGTGTTTTGCTTAATCGTTGTTTTTACAGTTGGTATAAAGTTTAATTAAAATTTTTATAAAAGTTCTGCAACAAATAAGTCTGAACCACCACACTGTCTCCTGCCTGGAAGACCACAGGTAGTCGGTTCGATTCGCAGTGAGATAAGCATCAATGACGAGCTCTAACTAGAGCAAAACTCGAGTCTGATGCTTCTCGTTTTCGAAACAGCTTGATTTGTAATCAACGAAATCCTCATGTTAAACTATATAAACAATTTATGTAACTTATAATGTCGAATCAGCATAGCAAAATAGTAGATTATACCAATCGTTTTTTCAACACCTAGTAAAAATTTTTATAATTTGCCGTAAAACGTTACAGTGTTTAATTTCAGTCAATTAATGCGCTTGAATCAAAATGGTAAAACAAAACATTCATAAAAATAACCAGCAGAAAAAACAAATAAAGTAGAAGGGGGTGCACCGAAAACGCAATGACTATGTAATAATTATAAGATGACGTCATAATGAAAAGCTTAAAAATTTCTGTAAAAGACAGAAAATCAATTTTATAGAGTTATAAGGTTAAAATTTAAATTTTGAATGAAGTGTGACATTATATATTTACAGCATATTTTTCTAAAGGCCTCATATAAATTTAAATTTTAATTCCACCTCCAATTATAGCTTTATTGTTTGTTGTAAAACTGTTAAAAATTCTTATCGTTTATTTCAAAAAACAAAAAAGTTTGATTATTTAGTACAAAATTTAGCAAACTTGCCATTAATGTTATAAATGAATTAGAGCAATAAGCTCAGGGCTCAATTTTAAAAAAGTTGGTTTTTATGTAAAACACTTAATAAGGATGGCGTAATATTTACTTATTAATTAATGTTAAAGAAAATTTTACGCAAGAGAAAGGTGAAGATGGCAATTACTTTCTTGGAGTTTGAGCCAAAAGATAAATTTGTTTTTGTTGCTTTAGTCATTACAAGTCTGCTACATACTCTGTTATTTATTTCAAATCAATAAGGATCTTTTATTAATTGGAATATGTTTCGATCCAGTTGTAAACATAGATTAAGATTTTCGAGTGGGACCGGGGTTTGTGCCCCGGTATTTGTTTTTATAGTGCGCAGTTGTATAGTGCGCAGTTGTATAGTGCGCAGCAGTAGGTTTTTCCCTGCAACAAGTTTTGCAATTAATTTACGAGCAACTAGCGCAAAGTATTATTTTCTAAAAAAAGAGTTGAATTCCATGTTTTCTCTTTTTAAATATCTATAAATAAACTTTTAAAGTCTCATATTAAGGTTAAAACTTAATTTTAATTAATTATATTCTACGAAAATCATAAATATTTTATAAATTTACTAATTCATGTAGTAAATTTGTGATTTGATTATTTCTAAAATTAAAAATAACTTGAATGAACTAGTAATTATTCTTAAATTAATTTATTTCTGACGTGGTTGTATGATCGTACATCTAAAAAAAAAGCAATTTCGAGTCAAATTAACATAACAACTAAGCATTACTCATCAATAATTGTTGTAGGTTATACATGTAAATCAAATTACTGTATATTGATTTACAACAGATTAAAAGACATTGTTTCTTCTTTTATAAAAGCTCTTCTTGGACATATCAAAAAACCAGTATGTCAAGTCTAAGCCCCTCAATAATTTTTAAAAATCTTTGCACTCATATGAACTCTATAACTAAAAAGGTTTTGTTTTGAATTAGATCTGGATGTCGCTACAATTTTATTTATTTTATCTCTATACTTATCCTCCTGAATGACTGACAAAGTGGAAAGGGAGTAAAGCAAGGAACATTGAAGGTGGATGCAAACGATTCTAGAACAAAGCTGATGGAAGAAAAAGAAAATAAGGAAAGTGGTGAGGGAGGAGCTAGTTGAAAGTGTTTTGGAGGTGAAGAGAGTGTCAAACAGACTAATGGCCATGAAACTTGAGATAAAATGGTTGATACTAAACATAGTAAGCGCGTATGCTTAACAACAGCATAGAACAAAAAATGATTTTTGGCAAGACCTTGATGGGTTGATAAAAAGTGTATCAAAGCAGGAGAGTATAGTTCTAGGTGGGGAGCTCAATGAATATGTGGGCAAAGGAAACGCAGAGGATAAGAAAATAATGGGGAGGTACGGTGTTGGAACGAGAAATAGGGAAGGATCGATGGTTGTGGATTTTGTGAGGAGGATGAATTTAACGATTTTCAACACTTATTTTAAGAAAAAGACAAACATAGGATGACGTATAAAAGTGGCGAAAAAGTATCCAAGTAGATTATATGATGTGCAGTAGTAAGAACCTGATGGAAATATGCGGTTGTAAGGTAATGGTAAATGAGTGCATCGTAAAGCAGCACCGTATGGTGGTATGCAAAATGGCTCTTATGGGAAAAAAAAACAGAGAAAGCAAAGCCAAAGATACGATGGTGGAAACTGAAGGAGCAAGCTGTCAAGATGCGTTTAGACAAGAGGTGACCAGGACTCTGGGAGGCAAGGATGACCTACTTGATGAGTGGGACAAAACAGCGGAAATCCTAAGGAAAACAGCTGATACTGTGTTGAGAGTGACATTTGGGAAACGCAAATGAGACAAGGAGACATGATGGTGGAATGAGGAAGTACAGGAGAGCATAAAAGAAAAGAAAAAGGCGAAGAAAGCATGGGACAAAATAAGAGATGAAAATACTAAAAAGATCTACAAAAAAAGAAGAGCAAGGCAAAGAAGGCAGTTGCAATGGCGAAGGGACGTGCGTATGACAATTTGTAAGCTAGATTGGAAACACAAGAAGGTGAAATTGTCTAGACAGAGAGACAGAACAGGAAAAGATATAGAACACGTGAGGGTTTTCAAGCATAAAAACGGTAATGTTATGGTAAATTCGGAGACAGTGTTAAAGAGATGGAAGGAGTACTTTGAGAAACTGATGAACGAGAAAAATGACAGAGACCCTAGGACAAAGGAAGCAGAAATGGTTAACAAAGAGGTAAATTGTGTTAGTAGAGAATAAGTGAAGAATGCACCAGGAAGGATGAAAAAAGGTAAAGCGGTTGGGCCAGACGAGTTGCCCGTAGAAGTTTGGAAGTGCATGGGAAAGATGGAGATAAAGTTTTTGACCATACTGTTCAACAGACTATTAATGGGTGAACGGATCCCAGAAGAATGCACAAGGAGAGTGCCTATCCCAATCTATAAAAACAAAGGGATGCACAGTGCTGTGGAAACTACAGAAGAATAAAGCTGCTAAGTCACACAATGAAAATATGGGAAAGAATTACTGAAACCAGCTAAGAGATAGAGTTTTTTATTTTTATTTTTTTTATTTTATCTCTATATTTATCCTCCTGACTCAAAGGAAAGCGACGGAGCCGCTAATACATAGGGTAAGCAATTACCCCGACCTGCTTCCGAAGATGCCAAGATATTGCTGTCCGCTTGTAATTTAACAGAGATATGACTGTAAATTAGAACTGCTTGCCAGGACCACCAAGCAGGGGAATGTGCCGTAAAGTGTCTTTCCCAAGGACACAAAAGAATGGCGCGAGTGGGGTTTGAATCGAGACCGTGTTGGTTATGAGCCCAGCGTTTTAACCACTCAACCACGCTGACGAGTAAAGATCAGTAAAGAACAATATGAATTCATGCCAGGAAAGGAAACTACCGATGCCGTGTTTGCCTTTAGAATGTTGATGGAAAAGTACAGGGAAGGTCAAAGAGGCTACATTGTGTATTTGTGGACCTAGAGAAAGCTTAGGACAGGGTTCCGAGAGAAGAGTTGTGGTACTGTATGAAAAAATCAGAAATAGCGGAAAAGTATGTGCGACTTGTACAGGATATGTACGAGGAAAGCAAAACAGTGGTGTGATGTGCAGTAGGATCTACAGAAAGTTTCAAGGTCAAGTTCGGACTGCACCAGGGATCAGCGTTAAGTCCGTTCCTGTTTGCAATAATTATGAATAAGCTAACGGATGAAGTAAGAAGAGAACCACCATGGACGATGCTGTTTGCTGATGATACTGTGATTTGTAAAAAGATCAGGGAAGAAGTGGAGTGGAAACTAGAATCCTAGAGGTATGCATTGGAAAGAAGAGAAATGAAAGTAAGTAGGTCAAAGATCAAACATCTGTGCGTAAATGGAGAAAATGACGACGAAACAGTGAAGATGGAGGACACAAAATGCCAAAAGTAAAGGAATTTAAGTATTTGGGATCAACCGTGCAACAAAGTGGTGATTGTGAGAGGAAGGTAAAGAGGAGAGTGCAGGCAGAATGGAACGGATAGAGAAAAGTATCAGGAGTAATCTGTAACAGGAGATTACCAACTAGAGTAAAAGGAAAAGTGTACTGTACTTTTCAGTGGTGAGACCAGCAATGGTGTATGAACTTGAGACGGTGGCGGTCACAAAAAAATAAGTAGAAGAGACGGAAGTTGCAGAGATGAAAATGTTGAGGTTTGCTATGGGAGTGAAGAGAAAATACAAGATACTCTTGATCTTAAACATCTTCAAGATTCAAATCACATAAAAATGGAGTGATCTTAGATCGAGATCAATATCGCTTATATAAAGGTGATTTTGAAGATCAAGATTGTGCCTATCGCTGTTTATGGAACATGGAATACTGTGAGAGTACATCATACTCACTGCTCTCATACCCTGGTCAAGTAAAAGACCTGTAGGAATGGCGTGCCTCGAACAGCTTAGACTAAGTTCTATTCCCTGCCTACTGTTGTGGAGAGATTCCATTCGTCTATGCAGAAACTGGTCTCACATATTAACGGAATTGTGAGTGCGTTACCACTGAACAAATGCAAACTAGCCTACGTCCAAACAGGGTTCCCCATTCATCGAGCACCACATGAAGCACAAAGTGTGAGAGTTTTTGATGAAAAAACCTGATGCTGACTCAACACCATCACTGCCAGCACCTGATCCGAACAGTAGAGTAGCCTAGGAAGGTAAAAGGATAAACAATCGACCGTAGTCCTGTTTGCATCTCATCCGGAGTGAATGCCCTTGCAAACGACGACGACGACAACACGACAACATGAAAAAATTGTGTCAACGTTTTTTTTTAACCCGTTAAACTTTATTTTACCGCTTATAGTTCCCCTGGTCGGATTTTTATAAATTTTACGTATTTTGCCATTTTTGTGATAAATAACCTTTTCGCAAAATTTTAGGTTCGTAACAAGTTTTAACCGGAAGTTACGTCATGTTCCCTTTGTGGAACATTGGAGGTTTACTGTACAAGTTTTTTTAGTTTTTACTGTATATTTCTGTACTAGCTTAGAATATGTTTTATTTGTGTTTACGCATTAGCAACGAGTATGATAAGTTTTGAAACAAGCCTTGCCACGCTCCTCATGGAGACAAATGTTGCATTTTGTGCACATATGTCTTGTACATTTTTTGCACATTTTACATCGACTTTGGGTTGTTGCAGGTCCAAGGAAGTAGTTTACTCTATCGAAGCGAACATCCAGTGATAGTTCAGCAGCAACACTACTCCCTATTACACGCTTTTTTAAAATTTGAGTAGGCACAGCGTCACTTGCCTTCTAAAATCGATTTGGGTTATTTTCTTATCTCCAATCTGACAGTAAATCTTCCATGCAGCGACAACCGTAGTATTGAGAAGATTGACAAAAAGTGGCCAGTATCATTTTTTACCATGTATTGCTTGGGTGGTAAGCTTCCAACAAGCAATCCATGAGATCGACGCCCCCCATCCCTTTATTATTAGAGTTTATGAAATGAGGTTGTGGTACTTCTTCTACACCGTCTAACCTTGTGAACTGGAGTGTGACTTTCCTAGTTGCTTGCAATCGTTACAACTGAATTGTCATGCTACTTAGCAATATAAACAGTCCGATAAAAGCAATATTGAAGCAATGTTTTTGAAGCTGTTTTGAGCTGATCATCTTTTGATTGGTGTTACATTCATTCCTAATAGTTTTAATCATGGCGATATAACTTATTTTCCGCCTTAAAAATAATTCAAGTTTTGTTATAACGCAGAAATCGCTTGGGCAAGAAATAATGGCTTTTGTACTGTGTTTTTTAATTATCTGCTTGCAATTGTTCGAATTCAACTTTCTTTTTTCTTTCGCCAGACGGTAATGACGTAATGCGCTTTGTCTGTATCGTATGACCGAGTTAAGTGCAATCTGGAATATTCTCACTTACCATGGAAAATGCGTTCTAATTTTAACGCGCGTGACCGAAGCGTTTTCGAGATAATTCCAGCCAATTTGCGTCATGTGACCTTTTGTCTATATATACGTATGTACGCTCGCTCGATTGAATGCATGCGACGATGAAGACGAAGAAAAAGACGGGCGACGAAGGCGAAAAAGGAAGTAACGTAATCTGATTGAGCGATCAGTTTTGGGCGTAGAGCGCGTACGAAGGGTTCTTTGATCGTATTACGGTAATAAGTGTTGAATTTATTTTGCGCCAGTGTTTTAGAGTTTTATCCAACGAAGGTAGAGTCATTTGTGTTGATCGAATTAAGTCGTAGCACCGATTTTCGCTTTGCAGTGGCAGAGCGCGGAAGAGAATTTTCGTCAGTCGTGAGTCGTAAATTTTATAATACATGTACATTCGTTTTAGTTAGAGACAATGGTCTCTATTTGTTTGCGAGCAAAGTCTTCAACGAATCAATCAGAACTTAGCCGAATCCAACTGTATAAAAGCTTCAGGCTCATAGCAAACTACTTTTTGAGCCGGAATAAAATAAAATTAGACACAGCTTTGTATCAGCGCAGATATTCGGGTTACCTTGCTCAACTGGTCCCTTAGGATTCCCAAACAAAGCCTGTGACAATTGACGCCTGCTGTTCTGTTTCCTCTTATTGTGCCAGTTGGTCGCACATCAATCTTCGCTAAATCAGACATCAAACTATAACTTGTAAAAAAGTTATTGAAGTACAACTCGTGCAGCAAAGCACTGAAATTTGCAGTGACAACATCAACCATGTTCTTGATTGCGCGAAATCACAAAGGTTAATCTTGCAACTTTTTCTCCTTTCCTTGATACATCTGCATGCTGTATGGATAACCATCGCTGCCGCATAAGCAACAAATCTTAAAACCAAAGCGAATACGTTTTCCTCTAATGAACATTTTGGCCCTGTGCCGATCAAAATATATATAGGTATCACAGATTCGTCCACACTTAAAAGTTTGTTAAATATGCCAAACTGAATTAGGTTTCGATTTAACATCTCAGTGGCGCTCTTTTACTCATTTTGTCCCCTTCTGTCAAGTTTTGGTTGTCAGTCAAGTGGAGATATTTTTTTATTTCGTGAAACCTGTTCCTGCTTATTGTATTGGACACTATTGCTACGTCTAAATCTTGTTTCCTAGACCAATAATGGTGCAATTCAGATAGATTATTATATAGTAGAGCCGTTTCTGATTCTTCATCACTCTCAAAGTCTTCCTCCACTTCAAGTTCCCCAGATGGCTCAAAAATTTATTTTATACTGTCAGCAACATCTCAACATCGCTCTCCTGGCTACCAGAGTCTCCTGCCTCAGGTGGCAATACAACAACATTGACTACGTTTTTGGCATTTTCCATAGTTTCGTTGACTTCTGCCAACGTTGATACATGGGTTACCTTTCTTGCACCGTAACAAATTTTAGTATCCATGTTTGAACAATTTTCTAAGCTTTGCTGGTACTGTGCTTGAAACAAACTGTTGATAAACGTGTTTCTTTGCTTGCTGAGAGTTCGAAAATAAAACAATATCGTTGCGTTATTTCTCGATAATCTGCTTTGCGACGTCACAAAAATAGAACAATGAACTTAATCCTAAAACAAATAAAACCTTGGTCGACTGCATTGAAATCACAGGTGGATAGTTTTATACGAAAACTGCTGCTTTCCCAGCGCAAGGCAAAGTTCGATGTATTTCAAGACATTGCGATTGAAAATCGGAAAACTGTTTCCGGAAAACTGCCATTATTCCACAAAGGGAACAAAAGTTTTCAGATAAATTTTGCCCTACCCAATATCTATATTTTGAATTGCTTTTTACATGGAGATGTGACCAAATGTGTCTACTAAATATGATAGCACGCTAGAAGCGTTTTGAAAATGACAAAGATTTTTATAGATTGGTAAGTATGCCTCACGCCGAAAACGCAATTTTCATAAAATATTTATATTTATATGCGCAAAGTATTTTTCAGTAAGTTGGTCAATATGGTAAAACAACTTTTTAACAACACAAACAAACAACATAACACTATCTATAATTAATAGTAAGGGTATTAAAACAGCTCTGAAAATTTGTTTTCTTTGTAGAGCAATGGTAACAAAAAGGTTAAGTGCGCATGACGTGTATATCCGTCGCAGCCAGGCGCTCTCAGTGCGTATGGCGGAAATACACGTCTTGATCGTCGCAGTTTTTCACAGCGCAGATTATTTCGCTACTCGCAGTCGCTACTGTTTCGACCAGTGGTTTTCAACTGGGGTTCCGTCTGAACAGTTCAGGGGTTCCGCAAGTTGTCTGTGGAAAATGAACTTCGTGTGTGTCTATCAAAAACACGACCTAATTTTAAAGAATTTTGCAAGAAACATTAGGCTCAAGTTTTTCATTGAAATTTTTACGAGAATAAATGTAATTTTTTACAGTTTGTATTAATAATTTCAGAGACCGATTCCAAGTTTTTTAGAGAACACCCTGATTTTGGGACGAAAATAGGTGTTTTTAGCCGGTTACGGCCCGCAAACTTAAATAATTATGAAAAGTGGCCCACAAGAGTGCAGAAGTTGGACCACCCTGGCATAAGACAATCAAATTACCGCACAGGGGCTCCTCAAGCCTCTGGAATGTTTCATTGGGGTTCCGCTCCACCAAAAAGGTTGAAAACCACTGGTTTCGACGCTACTATTTGAACAAATTGAAAAATATGTTTTGTAATAAAAAAAAAGTATCTTGCCAAACAAAATATCATCTGTTTTATTTTTAGTTTTTTATCTAAATTAGCGACTAACTTGTTTTTGAAGTTTGGTTTAGATTAGGGATTCTCAATCTTTTAACACAATGGCCCAAAAAACTTGAAATGCAAGTGTTATGATTCAATGTGTCTAGTCTTCACTTTCATTCTGCACCCAATTTCACAAAATCATTTCCAAATTATTGGTGAAGACCAAAAAAAAAGTTTTCACTTTCAATCTGTCTCGGATTTCTTTATTTTCGTTTTTAAAAATGTGCAGTTTCTAAACGTCGGCAGCGTGGTCAAGTGGTTAAGACGCCATGCTTATGATCAACATGGTCTCGGTTCAAAACCCACTTGCTCCATTCGGTTATGTCCTTAGATTTTCGAAGCATGCAAAGAGAATGAAAATTTAAATATTTTTTGACAACAGGTTATTTATTTATGCTGTTTCAGAAAAGCGTCGACAAGAACAGTTTTGTTGCCATCACAATTTTGTATTTAAATAATTGACTGGGAAAACAACACAAATTTCGGACCTACGATGAACTTGTGAAATAGATAAAAAACAGTCTAGGTCAGGGTTTCTCAACCATCTGGCTATGGCCGACTTGTGGGCCATAGCGAGGTTTTTAGTTGGGCCATACAGAATTACAAAGTAAAGACGTTTCTTTTGGTCGTAATTTATAATTTGAAAACGATTTCGGAAATAAGGTGTGGAATAAAAGTGAAGATTAGACGCATTGGGCCACAACTTTTTTTGGCCTTTCAAGTTTTTTGGGCTATGGTATTAAAAAGGTTGATACCCCTTGTTCTAGGTTTTCTGGACACATGATGCCGCTTTACAAGCCCTGCACCCAAAAAGTAAAAATTTTTACAGAAATTTTTACAGAAATTATTAATATACGAGGGTCAGTCAATAAGTAATGAGACTTTTTTAATAACTCAAGTTTGCAATGACTGGTAATCAAAAAATGCTTTTTTATTTTTCAACATAGTCTCCCTCCTTTGCAACACACTTGTTCCATCTTGATATTAGATTGTCTATTCCTTTGGCATAGAATTCCGTGGACTGGGTCCTTAGCCAGTTGCTCACAGCAGCCTTCACTTCTTCATCAGTCTGGAAGTGAATTCCCCTCATACTCTCTTTGAGTGGGCCGAAGAGGTGAAAATCAGATGGTGCAAGGTCTGGGCTGTAGGGTGGGTGTGTTAGAAGTTTCCAGCCTAAATCTTCAATTTTGGCTAGGGTTCTTGCTGCTGTGTGGGGCCTTGCATTATCCTGAAGGAGAATCACACCTCTTGATTGAAGTCCTCTCCGTTTGTTCTTAATGTCTTTTTTCACTTGAGTTAGCAGCTCACAGTAGTTCTCTGAGTTTACAGTATTGCCCCTTTCCAAGAAACTGATAGTGATCGGCCCATTTCTGTCCCAGAACACAGTGAGCATGACTTTCCTTAAACTTTTCTGAGATTTGAATTTTTTCTTCACTGGGGAAGAAACATGCTTCCACTCCATTGATCGTCGTTTCGATTCAGGTTCATAATGAAAGACCCAGGTCTCATCAGTTGTCACTATTCTCGATAGAAATACATCTCCCTCCTTTCTGTATCTGCGTAGTGATGCTCTGGAAGCCATCAGGCGCTGCATTTTGTGATCATCCGTTAACATCTTTGGAACCCAGCGACAGCTGACTTTTGAAAAACGCAGCTTCTCACGCACAATTGCGTACACTGTGCCATGGGAGATGTCCAAGTTTGTAGCAATTTCATCTAAAGTGACCCTTCTATCAGATTTGATCAGGTCTTCAACTGCCTGTACTGCTTCTGGGGTAGAGACATCCACAGGTCTTCCACTTCTCAGATCATCAGTAATGCTTTCGCGTCCATCTTTGAATGCTTGCACCCATTTGTAGAAGTTTGTTCTAGACATACAGGAAGGACCATATTGTCTTTGCATTCTAGACAGAATCTCACATGATTTTACACTCTCTGCCAACAGAAATCTGATGACTCCTCTTTGTTCCAAGCATGAGCTGTTTCCTAGCCTAGTAGTCATTTCAATTTATCGTCACACCTACAGTAATCTGAAAATAAACAAGTTTTGTTGTAAATAAGATGACAACTCCATTCATAATCATCACATAAAATTTCAGTTGCATAACTCCAAGAACACCAAAGTAATTGAGAAAGTCTCATTACTTATTGACTGACCCTCGTAATATAAAAATTTTTCAGAAATTATATACAAGAATGAATGCTTTACAAGCCCTGGACCCAAAAAGTAAAAATTTTTAAATATTGTGTAGGCAATGGCAATAATTTTGAGTGTAGGCTAAAAACTTGTAATTTAAGGCTTACTAGCTTACAAGAACTGCTTTTGAAATATTTTTCTTTCTTGTACTGCATGCACTGATATTGACGTCAATATCAACCATCTTTTTTTATACAAAGGTAATGACACAACTTTTTTGTTTTTTTTCAAAAAGTTACTTTTACAACATCAAAATTCTTGATACTGAACTAAAGATAAAATATTTTGAAACGGATTCATGGCACGGCTCGTAGCATTTAGAGGAAACTTAAGTTATTTTTTTGAACATTGAAAATCGTCATGCTAAAGGCAAGTAACTTTTTCAAGATCGAGCAAACACAGGATACTTTTTAGTTTTAGAAAATTTATTTTTGCAACATCAAAATTCTTAATACTGAACTAAAAATAAAATGTTCTGAAACGGATTCATGGCACGGCTCGTGGCATTTAGAGGAAACTTGAAAGTTATTTTTTAAACATTGAAACTCGTCATGCTGAAGGCAAGTAACTTTTCCAAGGCCGAGCAAACACGCGATACGTTTTAGTTTTGAAAAACTTTAAGCTATTTTTGCAACATCGAATTTTGCAAACTAAAACTAAAGACTTTTTAACCCCGAGTTGATTTTAACATATTTGCAATAAATCTGGCTTGTTGTGCTTAGATTTTAGCACAAAATATATGATTCAATTGTTGCCGTGTTTAGATTCCTTAAAAAACAATGGTTGAAATCACATACTCCGTACTAGAATTTTAGCACCATATGTAAGATTTATTTTTCTACTAAATTACTAAAAATTACTGTCGTGATTATTAAAAAGTAAACTATAATCTTTTGTTTTTTATCTAATAAAAAATTCGTAAAACCAAATTAGATTCTTTAAAAAATTCTTTAAAAAACAACGAGTAGGAGGTTGCATTGCTCTCTCTCAAAAAACTTTTAGATTTATGGATTCTTTTCTCAGAAACAATTATTGCTGAGTTTTATCTAAGTCTGATACGTGAATAATCTCTTTAGAATCTCTTTTCATGTCATCTTTATACTCTTGAGCACTTACAGCGGTAAAGTCACAATTTTGACTAAGTTTGTTAATACGCAAAATAAACTCATCAACTGATTCACCAACGTTTTGTTTGGCTGTTGCAAGCATGTGCCGCGCGTAGATTTCGTTCTTTGGCTTTACAAATAAATTTTGTAATGCAGTTATAGTGCTCTCGTACGTAGTTTCTTCACTTATAAGTTTGTAAATAGGAGCTGATAAATGAGCTGTCAGTACCTTTAGTTTATCTACAGTATTTTCTTTTCTAGGCAAAGCTTCGACAAAGTTAGTAAACGTTTTAAGCCAGAATTGCCATTCCTCTTCAGCTAAATGTGAATTGGGATCTATAGTAAGCTTTTCTGGCTGCAAGTACCTCCATTCAGCATTAGCCATTTTTAGTCTTTTAAATTGTAATATGTCTCACACTTTATTACCTTTTATTAAGGCTTTAAAAGACTAAATTTAAGGCAAACAGAAATACAACAGACACCATGATGATTGCTAACTAACTGAAATAAAGAGAAAGAAACATGCGAGGCAAAACCTATGACGTCACCAACACTGCACAAGAAATGAAAGAAAAAGGCAACTAATGAAGTGACACGTAAAGAGGGAAAATCACCACAGAACGATAGTGAGAGGTTGAGTTGAACCGTTAATTAAAAGAACTCATTTCCTGAATTTTAAAGTTTAATTAACTTAAGGCGCTGCAAAGAAATATAACACGATTAAATACACGTTAACCATAAACACTACATAAAGAATAACTAAACGACAAAAGCAAAACAATGAACTAATTACAGTCTTTTGGTGATTATAGTTTGATTCCATAATACAACATTCACCCCACCCTCAAGATTAGCGCATGTGTTCACGGTCATAAGTAAGGCGATCTGGAGGACGCCGTTCTCGGATGGAACGACGTAAAACCTGTTGTACAAAAACGTTTACTGATTCATTTTTGGCTGAAGAATCTGTCACAACTTTTTCTGATGAAGATTGAGAGTTATTTGAATTTTCTTCAGGAAGCAGTTCAGTGTTGTTCAAACGTTGTAGGCCTACGTCATCGAGAATTTTTTTTCTTCGAAGGGTGCCACATCTCGTAATGAAACTGTGACTTCCCGACCGTTTTGCAACCTCATACGTGCACGGGTAGGAGAAGCTTGGATGAGCTCGACTTCATCAACGAGAGAATCGTATTTACTAGTTCGGACATGTCGTTTCAACAAGACAGGTCAGGAGAAGACATCCAAGAAGGAACAGAGGTTTCGAGAGTGGAGCGACGATTGAACGTTAAAAACCGCTCGTGGGGAGTCGTATTAGTAGCCGTACATAGCAAGGAACGGATGGAATGCAATACATTGATCAAAACAACGTGCCATTTTGATAAAGGCCAATTTCAAGATTTCAAAGCTAATTTGACACTAGACCAAATTACGTCATTGTACTTTTTACATTGACCATTACCACGCGGGTTATACACAGACGTCCGACTATAAGCAATACCTTTGCCTCGTAAAAATGTAATAAACTCTTTTGACATAAATACTGATCCTCTATCCGAATGAATAAATTAACACAAGCCAAATAACGAAAATAACTGCGTCAAACACTTAATAACAGTCTCGGCATTAATATTAGAGCAAGGAAATGCGAATGGAAATCTAGAGTACTCACCTATTACAGTAAGCATATAGTTATTACAGTTAAGATTTCCAATAGAACCTTTTAAATCAATGCTAAGTCGTTCCATGGGCCTTGTGGCCTTGATTACGTGCATTTCTGGTGGTTTGTAAAAACGCGGTTTTACTTCAGCGTATATTTTACATGAAGCGGTCATTTTTCTTTCTTCATCAAGCGAATACGGTAAGTTCTTAGCGCAAACATAATGATACATTCGGGTAACCCTAGGATTGCATAGATTTGAATGAACTTCATATTATCGATTGAGCGAAATTTGAGCACAATACATTTGAGACAGCACATCTGGTGCTGTATTAAATTCACCCGCACGATACACGATTTCGTAGTCGAACTGAGAAAGTTCTATTCGCCAACGCAATATTTTTGCATTTTTAATTTTTCCGTGATTCTTGCCATCAAACATGAAGGCAATCGAAAGGCTGTCGTCACCGTCTTAGTGTGACTGAGCTTCAACCTCCAAGTCTGGAGATACGCTGACAGTGTGGACATGTCTTGGCTTAATGTCCCCTCCAAGTCCTTCCAGTTTCCAGAAGAGTGCAACAATGCTAAATCATCAGCATAAGCAAACTTTCTGGAAATCATGGAAGGAAGATCGTACGTATAGATGTTAAATAGGAGGGGAGCCAAGACCGATCCCTGAGGAACGCCGTTTTTAAGACGGCGTAGCCTGCTTTGCTTTCTGTCACCGGTGGTAAGGGTGAAACTTCGATTTCGGACAAGCTCCATGATCATTCTGACCATGTGCTTATCCGGAAGTAGTCTCAGCAGCTTGCAGGTAAGGCCACGGTGACAGACAGTGTCATAAGCAGCTGTCAGATCGATAAATACGGCACCGGCCTTCTTTTTAGCCTCAAAAGAATCCTCGATATTCTGGGTTAGCAGAACAACTTGATCTACGGTTGACTTCCCGCGTCGGAACCCAGCCTGCTCTTTAGGGAGCAGTGGATCAATTAATGGTTCAACGCGGGCGTAGATAAGCCTCTCGAGGATCTTGTAGGGGACACAAAGCAGAGATATCGGTCGATAACTCTTTGGGTCCCCCACGGGCTTTCCTGGTTTTGGGATCGCGACCACAAGCGCTCTTCTCCAGATCTTGGGAATTTTGATTTGGCGCAAACAGGAAGAAAGGAAGTCACGTAACCAGGACTTCAAAGCAGCTCCGGCATGGAGTATAAGCTCGGGGCAGATGGAATCAGGACCCGGAGCTTTACCTGGTTTTAAATGTTGAAGGGCAGCAGCAAATTCTCTCTGTGAAAAATTGTCAGAGATATTTACTGCGTCTGGTGTTGTGGCCCTCCAAAGGTCAGACACTTCTTGAAAGACAAGTCGAGATGACTTACGGTCAACAGCCTCGTATTTCCCATTTCTAATCAGCTGAGATGCAATAGCATCGGCTGAAACGGGACAATGACGAGGAGAGTGTCGTGACCTACCAGTAAGGTTGTTCAAAATACTCCACGCTTTTCGACTAGAGTGTGAGAAGTCAATGCTCCGAACTGCTTCGGACCATCGATCCCTCCGTTTTCTGTCAAGCTTGGCAAGCAGAGCTGTAGCAGCCAAACTTGAGTCGTCTCCCTGAGGAGATTGCAGAAAGGTTTTATAGAGGGATTCACACTCTGCATCCCAACACGGAATATAGTTGTTTCGATACCCGCGTGGGATAGTCTTTTTGGCTGCTTTCTTAATGATGTTACAGAAGTCCTGGTAAGCCGCATCCACATCAAGTGAATCAGGCGGCAACAAAGTCTTTGCGAATTTATTCGTCAAAGCAATGTAGTGACTCCAATTGGCCTTGCGGAAGTTCCATCGCTTAACAGGCATGCTTGGCACTGCCATAGCAAACCTTGGTGGTGTAATAAGCGAGGGTCGATGTTGTGACCTGGGAAACTTCTCAAGGACACGTCTATCCGGTAAGCGACTGTTTGGACCTATGCTAGCGAAAGCTAGATCTGGATTAGTGCCAGTGTTCCAGCGGCCAGAACAAAAACTGGCAGCGTCCTTGGCATTATATAGCAGGGCAAGACAATTAATACTTGCCCAGCCAGCCAAGCACTCACCATCCGGACTGTTGTCATCATAACCCCAGTCAGCATGACGACAGTTAAAATCGCCAGCGTACAGACAGGGGTGAGGAAACACTGGGAGATCCAGGGTTCGCAATCGCGTTGGTGGTGGTTTGTAGACGTTGACTATTTTATAGCCATCAACGTCCACACACAGCCACTCGATCTCCGATGTCGATGGAGATTGGTCCAAAAGCGTGTATCTCAGTCGCTCGTGGACAAACGTGGCAAGGCCATGCTTCCTGCTTAAAGAAGACCCAGCTGGTTGGTAGTGTGGTAGCACCAACTTCTCTGCATCAGTGCAGTGGGTCTCCTGCAGTAGGATGACGAGTGCCTCAGACTGCATAGCGAGGTGATGAAGAACATTCATCTTGCTTGCAGTGAGACCTTCGATGTTCAGCTGAAGAATAGTGGGTCTTCGGAACTTGTTGGCAATGTGCCCTGAAAAGGGCAGTTTTATCCTGACATTGCCCCGTCCTGAAAAGGACGTTTGCCGATTAACAGACCCACACTGAACATCGGAATGGGTGGATACCCTTCCGTTTTGGTAGGTTCGGTTTCGGTCTGTCATTTTAAAATCAATGAGCAGACTTACTCACGGCCCAGGCTGCGTGAAAGCACCTACCATCTGGGCCGTTCACTTAAACAACCGAGAGGCCAAACGTGAGCTAAAGGTCTACAACAATAGTAGACTTTTACCGTTCTGTCCAACCCCTACATACCTTGGGGTAAAACTGGACAGATCGCTCACGTTTCGTCACCATTTAGTGGCATTGCGCAAAAAACTATCATCGCGCGTCACACTGTTGAGGCGACTCGTGGGCTCGGGATGGGGTGCTGGTGCTAAAACACTACGCATAGCCACCTTGTCTCTAGTCTACTCAACAGCTGAGTACTGTGCGCCAGTCTGGTGTCGCAGTGCTCACACTCGCCTCATTGACAGTGTCTTGAATGACGCCTTGCGCATAGTTACTGGATGCCTGCGTCCCACTCCAACGGACCACCTACCTGTACTTTCAGGCATCCAGCCAGCTGAGCTTCGCCGACTGGGAGCGACACTCTCCTTGGCTTACCGTGGATCTCTGGACCCCGATCATATTTTGCATGGTCTGTTAAATGGGTCCTCAGATACTGGCCAAGTGAGACTAAGATCCAGACGCCCGTTTGTGCCAGGTGCGCGGAATCTCTTGGACAATCTTGCCAGACTTGGCATCCGCGCCTCTGAATGGACAAATCATAAATGGAACGCGGAGTACTGTGAAAATGCTTCCAGGCTCCGTGCTTTTGTGCCCGGGACCAGTGTCAGGCCTGTTGGGATGGGCTTACCCCGAGCAGCTTGGGTTAAGCTCAACCGCCTGCGGACTGGTGTTGGGCGATTCCATTCGTCCATGCACAAATGGGGTCTCGCTCCTTCACCGAATTGCGAGTGTGGCGCCTCAGAGCAAACCGCAGACCATGTACTAACAATGTGCCCCATACATCGGGCACCACATGGAGCACGCGGTCTGACGGTTTTGGATGACGAAACTCGATGCTGGCTTAATAACATCACTGCCAGCATCTGATCCAGGCAGTGCAGCAGTCTGGGGTAGTAAAAGGATAAACCCTCGGCCCCAGTTCTGTTTGTGTCTGGCCTGGAGTGGATGCTCTTCAAACGATGACGATGACGACGACGACGACGACGACGACGACGACGAAGGCAATCGAACGCTGGTCTGTGATTAGTTTGAAACGACGAGCTGCCAAAAAATGGCTTCACTTGCGGACTGCTTCCCAGAGGCGTAGCTTAGGGGGGGCAATGAGGTACATATGCCCCCGGGCGCCAAGGTACAGGGGCGCCAAAATGGGGCTTGCAAAAATTTAACTCTTCGACGGCGGGAGTCACATAATCTAGCAAGTCACGTGATCTCAGGTGAGCAAAAAAACAAACTCGGCATAATTTTCTAGGTCAAAAACCTAAAAAGTTCATTGTTACGTCATAATGCCCAAAGCACATGCGCACTCTCGTTTATATATGGCTGCGCGTTGCTCTGAAGTCATTTGCCTTTAATCAGCTAAAAAAGCATCTGATAGCCCTGTAACTAACGGTATAGAAATAAGTTGTCATTGTAATAAGTTAAATTTTAGCTAATCAGGTCACAGTTATGAAAAAAGTTTTTCTGTATGAGACAAACAGTAATAAAGCTTTATGAAGTAAAGAATATATAAAAAAAACTTTAAGGCAAGCCTTTCAACGTTCTCCTATGAAGTCCATCCTTACTGCTGCCAGACAATTGGAACTACCACGTTCAACAGGGCATAGGGTCTCTTCCATACTTACTTGTGTAGTTTCGCTGGGTCTAAACATCTGATTTTGTCTCAATGAATCAGGATACACATTGCGCTTTTTCTTAAAGAGTAGTAATTTTATGGAGGTTCAGTTCATGTAACTCAATCATTAAACATAAGAAATTTTAATTAAGAAATTTTATCTGAAACAATAAATTTTAGTGTCAATAAAAACTTTATGAAATACTGATTAACATAAAACAACCCTCATTGCGATATCTCATCATTTCACGTTGTAATAATTTTTTTAATTGTTAAAAGACTTTATGGACACTTTTTTTTTAATTGTAAAGAGACTTATTGACTGTATATCAGCCAATTAAAAATATTTTGCTAAAACTGATGATGCAGTGTAAGATACTACTCTGATACTTCGTGTTACTGAGTATTGACTTTGCTGTGGCAGTTTAGTGCACTCAGTCATATAGATCTAATAAAATATCTTTTATATTTGATTTTTTGTAACTCATGTCAGGAAGAAAAAGAAGTGGAGCTCAAAATCGCAAAAGAAAAAAGGAAGCCGAAATAGCATTCAAAAAATCAAGTGTATTACTTGCTGCTATTTTAAAGAAAGCCAAGAAAGAAGTTGAAGCTGCAAACACCAGTTCTTCAGAATCAGAAGATGGCGGCTATCAACCATCTGTTTTAGAGCATGATGTCGACGCTAATGTTGAAAACATTGCAGTCTCGGAGAAAAACATTATTCAAACAGATATTTCTGTATGTGCAGAAAGAAACTCCGAAAACACTGAAGACCGAGAGACCCAAGATAGTGACGAACCTGTTGAAAGTAACGGGGAAGATAACATTTCTGGCAGAGAAGCTGCAAATAATAATACTCATTACGATGTGCAATCGGATGTGGTTCCTGATGTACCAAAGTTTCACGATGTTGGTTACTTAGAATTTGACGAAGTGACAAAGTTACCGAAAGTACCACAATCTCTTCGCGATGAACTGATTACTCTCGGGCCCATACTTTTTCAGCACACAGACAATCTACCATCATTATATGGAGAACGTTCGATTACATCGGCATGGTTTAAACGTCGATTAGCAAATGGAGAAGAGGTAAATCGTTCATGGGTGTTGTATTCACCAATCAATAAAGCCACTTACTGTTTCTGTTGTCTACTTACATCATCGCCTTCAAACTCGCGAGCTTCGTTTGAGTTAAAAAACGGTTTCAACAAGTCGAGAAAGCCAGAAAAACTAAAATCTCATGAAAACAACCCTAGCCATCGCAGGGCTTTTACTACATGGAAGGAAGCCGAAAGACGGTTAGTTGACGGTACAGGAATTGACGCAATCGCTCAAGCGCAGATTCGTTCGGAAAAACAACGTTGGCGAGATATATTGCAAAGAATACTCGCCTGTATTAAATTTCTGGTTTCACAAAATTTGGCACTACGTGGTCATGAGGAAAACTTGAATCCCAGAAATGATAAAAATGTTGGAAACTTTCTCGCGCTGATCAAACTCATTGCTCAATTTGATCCACTACTGGCAAAACACGTCCAACATGCTGAACAAAATCCGGGATCAGTTTCCTATTTGTCACCCGAAATTCAGAATGAATTTATCCACATACTTGCATCAACTGTAAAGAGCAAATTGCTGCAGGATATAAGGAAAAGCAAATACTACGGCATCTTACTTGACTCAACTCCTGATTTAGGACATCGGGAACAGCTGTCTCAGATCATAAGATTTGTGGATGTTAATTTTTAAACTAAACAAGTAACTATCAAAGAATCATTTTTAGGTTATATCGAGATACCTTCAAAAGATGCAGCAAGCCTAGAGAAAGTCATCATCGAGAGACTAAAGTCTGACGCCATATCTTTAGCCGACTGTCAAGCACAATGTTATGACAATGCTGCTGTGATGGCAGGGCATATTTCTGGCCTTCAACAACGAATATGTGACAGAAATAACAGAGCACTGTTTGTCAACTGTGACAACCACAGCTTAAATTTAGCAGGAGTACACTCAGCTAAGCAAGATCCAGTTGTCGTCACATTTTTTGGGACACTTGAAAATATATATTCGTTTTTCTCTCATTCAACAATTCGTTGGGAAGAGTTAAAACGAGTTCTTCCTATAACAGTAAAACGAGAGTCTGCAACACGCTGGAGTGCACGATTAGAAGCTTTTAAAGCTATTTTTGAAGGGCTGGATGAACTGGTACAACTCCTAGAAAAATTATCAGAGGACTCAACTATGACACCTGAAACTAGAAGTGGTGCAGAGCAGTTACAGGCCTGCATATTGAAGTTTAATTTCATAGTTTTATTACAATTCTGGAATACCGTTCTTGGAAAAATTGATCGTGTACAGAAGCGCCTACAGGATCCTACAATGAACTTCAAGGAAGCTGCAACTGATATTGAATCTTTGGAGCAAGAATTTGTTAAGCTTCGTGATGATTTGAGCCAAGCTGCTGTAGAAAATGCCAAAACAAAATGCACAGCCTGGGGGTTCAGGTGGATAGACGAATTAGGCAACGTAAGAGAATGCCTGGAAAATTGAAAAGAGATGCAGGACTTTCACCAGAAGAAGAAATTGTGCGCGTTATGAAGAATGTATTTGATCGGCTTCAACAGGAGATGTCAACACGTTTTTCACGACTAAAAGACTTAAACACAAAATTTGGATTTCTGCTTGACGTTAAGACTCTTCTATCCGACACGGATGAGGATGCAATTCGTCGAGATTGCACAGATTTTGCAAATTTCTACGACACGGACATCAATGGCCACGAACTTTTCACCGAAATTGGAGATTGCAGAATGCTGCTCAGTAACAGAACTGAAGGTCAACCAGAAACTCCTTTGGCTCTTCTTGGTTTTATTGTGTCTTTTGGAGACGACGTTTTCCCGAATCTGCGAATTTCTCTACAAATTTTGTTAACAATACCAGTTTCAATTGCAAGCTGTGAACGGTCTTTCAGCAAATTGAAACTTATTTTGTCGTATTCGCGTGCATCAATGGGACAGGATCGTCTCAGTGATCTTGCACTTCTAAGTGTTGAAAGAGAAACATTGGAAAAAACAGATTTTGATGACATGATTGACCAGTTTGCGACAGTGAAATCAAGAAAAATAAATATATTGTAGACTATGTAAATCATCTTTGACAGTAACTGAGTGGGACATTATTATTTTGTATAACTTTGCTATATTTTGTATAACTTTATGCTATATGCTATATTTTGTATAACTTTGCTTCTTCTTTAAATAAAATGATCCATTAAAATTTGAATTGTTTTTCGTACAATTAAATGTAATAGAAAATATGATTAAACGTGGAGGTCGGGGCGCCAATTTTATAGTTTGCCCCGGGCGCAAAATATTCTGGCTACGCCTCTGCTGCTTCCACTATAGCAGCCGCTTCCTTTTCAACGCTGGAGTATTGAAGCTCACTTTTAGTCAGAGATCTAGAAAAAATGCTACGGGTCGATTATTTTGATTTAGAGTATCAGAAAGTGCTACATTAGAAGCATCTGTCTCTACAACAAACTGTTCTTTTTCGTCAATGATCCCCAGAGAGACATCCGCCAATTCTGACTTCAGAAGTTTGAAGGTTTCCAGAGCACTGCCTGTTAATGGAAAATAACTGTTATTGATTAAAGGTTTAATCTTATCAGAGTATTTTCCAATCCACTGGGCGTAGTAGGCGAACAGTCCTACAACTCGTTGCAGCTCCTTGCTGTTCCGTGGCGGAGAAAGTTTTAACCATGTCTAGACTCGTTCTGGATCAGGCTTCAAAAAACCTCTGTTGATTTGATAACCCAGCAAGTTAATACACTCTCCAGAATAAACATACTTTTCTTTATTCAAGGTTAAATTATAATGTTTAGCTACCTTTAAAAACTTTGCTAAATAAGCATCGTGTTCTTCCTGTGTTTTTCCTCCAACTGTGATGTTGTCCAGATAAGCGTACGTACCCGTGCATTTGTTGCTTTTAATTATTTCATCAATAAACCTTTGGAAACATGGGACTTCATTCGTCAATCCGAGAGGAATTCTTTTCCATTGCCAAAGCGATCCTTCAGCTTAAAAGGCGATGTACATTCTATCACAGGCAGGTATTTCAACTTGGTGGTAGGCACTAGACATGTCCAATGTCGAATAGATTTTGTATTGCGCAACTTTTTGAACCACATCATGCATCTTGGGCAATGGATAAGAATTGACAAAGGTAAATTTATTAATTGTCCGACTGTAATTGATCACCATTCGTTTCTTGTGATTATCTTAAGTGACCACTAGCGGTTGAGATCTGCATGGCGAGTTGCTTGGTTCAATAAGGCCATCAGCCAACAGCCGTTTTATTTCTGAGGAAATGAAAGATTTGTCCTGCCACGAGTAGTGTCGCTCTTTAGTAGCAATAGGTCGACAACCATTGTGAAGATATTGAAATAACCTGACAGGAATTGATGTTTTTACATCTTGCAATGCATTTAATTGTAGTTTAGGTTTCTCACCTCCGAAGTGGATGTTGATGCTTTGATGTTGCGTCATAAAATCTCTTCCCAAAGTAATGTCGGTTATGAGATTTTTCAGAACAGTAACAGAAACGCTTTTGTATTCTTGACCCAGAAACTTTAAATTTACTTGACACATTCTTAAACTTTTTTAATAAGAATCGCTGGTTGCGAGAGTAATCTTCTGGCTTGATTCCGTTAATTCTAATTTCAGCAATTTGCTAAGATTTTCGCTAATGTGGGTTAACGTTGACCCTGTGTCGATCAAAGCATTTGCAGTTCTGCCATTGATACTCGTAGTTACTGGCACGTTAACTCTTTATTGGCTTCTTCAATTTTTTGCGTTTCATTTATTGACATCAAGGTGGCAGATATATTTTTAACTGGTGAGTGACATGAGCGACACACTTTAGCAAAATGTCCAACTTTTAAACACCGAAAGCATTGTACCTCTTTTGCTGGACAAAATCTCCGAGCGTGATAAGTGTTTCCACAGTATTGGCACTTACTATGCCTTAATGCCACTGCTGCATCCGTGCGGGACTATCTTTTGCAGATTTTACTGATGTAGTATAAGATTGGAATGAAGTTGGGATAAGATAGTCCAATTGAAGAGAATTATTTTTGGCAGTGTCTAATAACCGAGCCATTGCCAACGTTGCTTGCAAGAATACCACCTTCTTCATAGTTCCGATGCCTACGCTCCACGCATTTACAGCTTACCTTTAGTACATAAGCCTGGCGCCCCCCTCAGACCTATAGTGTCATTTATTAATTTTCCCTTATACAGTTTATCTAAATTTTTTACTAAAATTCTATCACCGCTAGCTGGCAGAAACGGATACACTGTTAAAAACTCTTATGAATTCGTCTATACTATAACAGGGTTAAAACTTGATGATGATGATGATTGTATCGTGACTTTTGACGTCGTTTCACTTTTTACCAAAATTCCAGTTGATGTGACTAAATCAGTTATATTTGAACTTTCAAGCAAAGATGACTGTTTACAAGACCGCACTAAATTATTTTTTAAAGAATTAATGCTTGGAATAAACATGTGTCTAGACAATACCTATGTTCAGTTTAAAAATCAATTTTATAAACAGATTTTCGGCGTCCGTATGAGCTCCCCCATTTCAGTAACTATTGCTAACCTGGTTATGAAGACCGTAGAAACCAAAGCTCTTTAGACATTTCAAAATCCCCCAATTATGTGGAAACGATACGTCGACGATACATTTGTGGTTATAAAAAAGAATAATTTGGAAGCCTTTCATGAACATTTAAATAACATAGAGGCAAGTATCAAATTTACTCTAGAAACAGAATCCCACAATTTCCTGCCATTTTTAGATGTCTTGGTAGCAAAAGAAAAATCTGGAAATTTGACAACCAAATTATATCAAAACCAACGCACACCAATCGGTTCCTCAATTTCAACTCGCAGCATTCATTAAGCCAAAAGCGTGGAATAATATCCACTTTATCCCACAGAATCAATAGAAATTAAGAAGTTGATAGAAACACTAAAAAAGAATGATTATCCGGAATGGTTTGTTAGACAAACACTACGCCGTACCAACAAGAATTGGAATGATCATACCAAAGAAGTAAGCTTTTCTAGTAATGAAAGAAAAGAATTGGTTGTGCTTCTATACTTGGCAGGTTTTACAGAAAAAATTACAAGAATTTTTAAAGCTTTTTACGTAAAAGTTTGCACCAAACCAATAAAGACAATCAAAAATATTTTACCGACTACGAAAGATTTCATTAATTTTAACCAACAAACAGGTGCAATTTACCAAATTCCTTGTAAAAATTGTTCTGGTATATACATTGGAGAAACCAACCGCAGCTTTAAAACCAGATGTTTTGCACATAAGCGAGATTTGAACCCGAGAAACTTGGCAAAAATTGATGGCAATAATATTAACAAAAAAACAGCTCTTGTAAAACATATGGCAAATTTTCAGGATAACATTGATTTTGACAACTCTTCTATTCTTGCTTTTGAATCGGATTTTTTTAAACGTCGTTTTTCAAAAATCGTTTTTCATCAATAACAAAATTACAACAGTAAATGACAAAGAAAATTGTTTTTACAATGAAATTTACAATGATTTAAAATAAACCCGTTGCTTTTTTGGTTGATTGTTCGCTTGTATTTACATCTTTGACCGCCTATGTATCACATGACTTGCTTTTTTCTCTTTTTTCCATTTTTCAAATTAAAACAGTAGCATGTGTATTTTCGTTCATTGTTTTTATCAGTATTATTTTAAGCTAGTCCTGACGAAGAGCATCTGCAATAACGCTTGAAACGTTGACTATTTTTAAAGTTTTTAGTTTAAGAAAATGAAGATTTTAAGTATAAGTCTATTTACCAGAACAGCATAGAAAATATGAATAACTTACCTGGTAACAGAACCAATGGAACATTTATCAGCTATTTTAATTTTGCGCAAATTAAGATAGAAAAAATTAAATGGCTACTCCGATGAGGTTCAAGGCTTTTCTGTTTTGAATCGTTCGGTTAAAACAGTTTTACTATAAAAAAAAAGTTAGCGTTTTTTTTCAATTACAATTGAAAAATTAGCGTTTGAATAAACTATAAAAAGCAATTGTAAAAAATTAAGAATTACCATTGCAAATTTACACAAAAAAACAATTAGTAATTCATTTCCTAACGAAATCATATCTGTATCAAGAAAAATAACACAATTTAAAAGATAGATAAATAAATAAATAAAAATACAAAGCAGAAAAGCACATTGACGATGTAGGCAATAATTGATTGAATAAATGAATATCAAGAAAGAATTTACATTCATTTATGATATCAAATCAACTTTTTTATTATCTATGAAAAGTGTGTAATTACCGTCAAGTGCTTTCCAAACAGTCTTCTTTTTATTCTTCTTAGCTTCTTTATAATAGGGTAATAGAAGTTTTCGTTGTTCTTGAAATTTAACTAGCAGATGATCAGTAATGTAAGTATTTAGATTAGTGCTTCCACTTTCTTTACGTATAGCGTTATATTGTCTAAGAATTTTTGCTGATTTAAAACTTAAATTTTCATTACACATTGTGAGTAACTTAAAAATTATCGGTCGATGTACTGGTGTGCCATTCTTTCTAATCAGTTGTTTTATGTGTAGTGTTGTGATTTAATTAATGAAATTTGTTCTGATCCTCATCATTGAGCACTGTTAAAGCTAAATTGATAACACTTATCTTTGTATATACATATGTACAAAAATAAGTGTTTTCAGTTTATCTCATACAGTGCTTGCTAATCAAAATCAGAGCAAATTTATTTGTTTGGGTAAAAAACTACCCATAAAAAGTACAACACATGAAAATTTTATGCGTAATGTTTTACCTAAAAGTATATAATATAATAATAGAAGTAGTAAGATTGTCAGTAGTGAGCTTGATAAAAACCCAGAACAGTAGATTAAATTGTAAAAGCCACGCAAAGAGTTTTAGAAAAAATCTTAACAGTCTCTTTCATCCTTATGGCTCATTAGGAAGTAACTCAAAACACAGATAAAAAATATTCTAATTATGTATTTTTTCATTTGTGTTTAGAAGTACCTCTTGATCAGCCAAAAGGTAAAACTGGTGTTGAGGTTTTATAATTTAATAAAAATTTTTTGGATGGCTTTTATAATTATATATATTATATGTGTGTGTGTGTGTGTGTGTGTGTGTATTGATATGTTTATATACAAGAGTATCACAAAAAGAGTATACCCAATTTCAAATTACTATATCTCAAAAACTATTAGAGTTAAAAAATTTTGAAAATTTGATATTGTTTATCAACCGTTTCGGCATCTAAATGGAAAATTTGGAGAGGATAAATGAAGGGGTACTTTTTTTGCAATATTTTTGGTGACCGATACAAAATGTATGCTTACGCTGACAGTTTATAGTAAATAACATTTCTTTTGGAGCTTTTCGGATTTACTCAAATTACGCTTTCGAATTACTCACGTTTGTTATGTTTGTGACAAATAATCAAAGTACTTATAGACTAATTAAATGTTGAATATGGTTGTAGGTTTGGAAAGAAAAACAATTTAAATGGCGTTTGATACCCCTTGCAAGACACAAAATAATTGGCAATTGCCTCCCTAACATGCAAAAATTTCGGAAAAAGCCAGATTTTTTGGCGAGCGACAAGGAAGTAAGTATTTAGACAAGAAAAAGTTACCTTAATTTAGAACAATTGAGATCAGAGCTAAGGTTTAACGTAAAGATCCATCTTTTTGGTCTTCAAAAGTTTATCTCAGCAAAACCAATCTTTTCTACCCCATTTACGACTAAAAAAACAGTGAAGATAAACAAAAAGTCTTCATGTCTTTGTATTAAATCTGAGTGATATTTGAGCTTCTCCGGAAAAT
This sequence comes from Diplosoma virens, assembly GCA_963680785.1. Lineage (NCBI taxonomy): Eukaryota > Metazoa > Chordata > Ascidiacea > Aplousobranchia > Didemnidae > Diplosoma > Diplosoma virens. The sequence continues at coordinate 14,407,360 of OY796889.1, forward strand.
AATGCGAGGTTAAGATTCGGGCAATAGTCAAAAAAATTTAGGCAAAAATGTATTGCCCCAAATTTTTTGGTCTGTTACGGCTATAGATGAAAACCATAGCGATAATGAGAGATAGCGTGGCGGAATAGTGACAACAATATTAAGGCGGGTATGTATTTAACGTAACTAGGGCCCACTAAATCATTAAAGTCATATTTTTCAAGCTTTGTTTCATCATAAAACTTATATTAACGTTAGTTTCAGTTGCTCAGGAGTCTTTTTAAAGAATTTCATTGGTTAAAATAAAGTCAAAATTTGTTCAAAGTTTACCTTTTTTAGTTTTAGTGTTTTACAAATAAAAATTTACTTCTTGCTTATTTTTGCAATTTTTCAAGCACTATAATTACTTTAAATCTTTTGTTTCTTACACTAAATATTTTGTTTCTTACACTAAATATTCTAAAACTTTTAAGACTGCAATTCCTTAATTTAATTTTTAGAATTTTTAACCTCTTTCTCTTTATAAGTTTTGAATTAACAGTATAGGTTTTACATGTTTACAATATTTGACCAAGTTTTTCGCTTCTCCTGAAGACTTTTTACGTTTCATCCCAGGTGCACAATTTTCAGTTTAAGAGTCCTTGATCAATAGTTTTGATAAATCTTAACCGATTTTAACTTTTGTCAAAAAAAGGAGTATTATCAACAATTAATTGAAACAAAAACTGTTTCTTAATTAGTGTTTCTTATAAAAGCATTTACATCAAAATTATAATTATTCATGCATGAAATTATTTATCCGAATGCTTTTTGAAGTTTTTTACGCATTCATTGTTATGCAGAAGACCGCATTCGGTAGTGTTTGCAATCGTGGACCACTAATGTACGAGATAAATCAAGATTTTTATCTCACTGTTGACCAACTAATACGTTTATACTTTTTTAAACTAATGTAAATTGCCTTTTCTGCAAGTTATTAACAAAAGTTTGTTTATAAAGACTTTTATAACAAACCAAAATAGTAAAAATAATGAAAAAATTAATATATGGTCAAAAGTTAACAAAATAAAACCAAAAAATTGTTTTTAGGTGAAAAATAATAAAGAAAAATGGATCTAATTATAACCTAAAACATTATTCAATTTATAGGTCTATATTTAATTTACTTGAAAAGCATAAAATAAAATAATTACCATATTCAATAATGAAATGAGGAGAGCGGGAATGAGAAACAAATTATAAAATTAAAATAAAAAACATAAAAATAAATGTCCAGTCAGAGGATTGCGAAGTTTGAGAGACAAATTTGATTTGGTTATGTTTTTGACTCATTGCTGGCACCAATAGTTATATTTACAAGCTAAAACATGAATGCTTTGTATAACGCGTATTGGAGTAAGCATGAGCTTGACTAAAAAATACCAAAGTTTTTGTTAAAGATATAAAACGATTTTGAAAAATCAATCTAGATGCATTTTAGAAACATGAAATTTCAAAACCCATTTACCACACATTATCCCCACAAGAGAGGTTCTGCAAAACTCATTTTCAAAAAACATAAAAAAATAACTTTTTTTTACATTTGACTAAAAACTAAATATATTTCTATTTAATTTTTTAAAACTAAACATATTTACAAATCAAAATTTTCTATTTTTTTTAACAATTTATATATTTTAATGCACTGAAAATGGTTTACGACCTGAAAGAATTTGAAAATTGTGCTTGTACATCTTTTAATTTTTCTACTTTTTTATTTATCTTTATATTTATCCTCCTGACTTGCAAGAAAGCGACAGAGACTCTAATACAAAGGATAAGCAATGACTCCGACCTGCTTTCGGAGATGCCAAGATATTGCTATCCGCTTGTAATTTAATAGATACTTGACTTTAATTTAGAACTGCTTTCCAAGACCACCAAGCAAAGGGAATTGCCGTAAAGTGTTTTTTCCAAGGATACAACAGAATGGCGCAAGTAGGTTTTGAACAGACACCAAGTTGACCACATTCCTGGCGCTCTAACCGCTCGACCACAATACCATTTTTGAAAACCATTGTCATTGATATAGACTTTTAAAATTTATTGCAAAGTTTACCTGTTTTTATTCTTGAAAAAAACTGAAAATTAAACACTTGTCAACAATAAATGACCTTGAATTTCTTGTATGAGGCAATCTCAACAAAGTACAATCACTTCATTGAAAGAAACTTGTCAATATTTTTTATTGTAGTAAAAAACTTGTTAATTCTTTGAAAATGAAAGTGATCATATTTTTGTTGCTTTTATTTATTAAGAGTGGATTGAATCGAAGATTGAAACACTTTATAGATTTTGGTGAGTTTTTTGTACTTTAGTATGAAATGACTCTGTATAATAATACATGAGGTTTCATAAATGTTTTTCGTTTGGGATAATTGATAAACTCATTCAAAATTTTAATTCGTTAAAAAAACAATTTGTTACGTAGTCGAGATTCGAACTCGCGTAAATAACTTATTCAATTAAGTAATCATTTTTAGTTGCGCGTTTTTATTTAATTGTCAAGCATGTTGGATTTATTTATATAAGTTCGCTCTCTTTGGCTATCCTGACAGAGACATGAATAAGTGAACTAAATTAGTTGGTATATAAAAAGTATATTAGACTATGTGTGCTATAATATTTGTTTTTCAACATTCTATTTGAATAAGAGATTAAGGCTTTCATTTAAATAAATTGTTAATGTTAAATATGTGTGTTTATAATATATTTCAATAAGTATATCAATTGTAAAACAATTTTTATAATTTGGATTATTTTTCAAGTTTTTTTGAATATTATTTATTTTACAAGTAATTTTTCAAAAATGATAGATTTTAGTTTTGTAAAAAAAAAACACAAAATTGTTTTCTACAGAAAAACCAAACCGTAACTAATTCAATGGTAGTGATTAATAGTGCCATCGTGAAATGTTTTGTAATATAAACACAACTTAGAGTCACTGAGAAGAAACTTAAAAGATTGTGCTAAAAAATGCATACATACAGTTTAATTATGGTACTTTTACACGTTTCTGACGTCATTTGCGCTATTCTTTTGATGTAGATACTTGCAGCTTTGATTAAATGTGTAACATTGTTATATAAGTATGTCATACAGACAGCTAATAATCGAAAATACAAAAAGATAAAAATATGACTAAGGTTTGTGATTCCTATCAGTGCCATGTTTCACCGAAAGAAGCAGCATTGTGTATTACACAACTACTAGAAAAAAGGGTTTCGCAAAATTTTACGAATTTTTACAAAATGTTGTTAACGTAATATTTTTACGTAGGTAATTGCCATGTGAAGTTATGCCCTTGAAAGTATAATTGCAACTGTGAACGTAATAATTGGATGAATAAATCAGCTGTGTGTATTCCAGCAAGATATCAATGTGACGGAATTAAAGATTGTGAGGATGGATCAGATGAAATCGATTGTTCTTGTTCAGAAGATGAGTTTCAATGTTATAAATTTCCTTTTTGGGATTTTTATGATCTTTATAAATGTATTCTTTCAAACTTGAAAACTGCTAGACCCTGTTTCGTTCGATCCAAAGTTATCTTCTTGTAAGTTAAGTATAAACTTTTACTTATTTTCTTAAGAATAGTCTATATGATTTTAGGCAGTATATACTTAACAGAACACAACTCTGTTTTGTGCATTAGTTTCTTCAGAAAAACAACTATTAGACAAATTTTTTAAATTTTTTAAAAGAACTCGTGATTTCTTAACACTAGACAATTGCGCATTAAAACTACCTACAACAGTGGTTCTCAAACTTTAGTGGTCCGTGGCCTTCTTTTAGAGGCTCTCAAACACCCGGGACCCCTAGTTGTAATATGGTCCCAAAGGTCAAGTGAAGACAAAAAAAGTCCTCACTTTAAAACTGTCTCTGATTTTTTCAATTTTCCAACGAAATTCAAGTGAAGACCAAAAAAATAAAAAAGTCATCACTTTGAAATTGTCTCTGATTATGTCAATTTTGTCCCATAAATAAATTGAAATCCAAAATGACGATTCTTCTCGTGGCCCCGTTGTCTTCTTTGGGGGATCTCTTTGAAAACTCCTGATCTAAAAGGATCAAGTGCGTCAATGACGCAAAAAAACTTTAAGATGCAATTCGTCGATGTAAATGTCGAAAAAACATTTTAAAAGTAAATTGGAACTAATCGTGATTTGTTGCCCTTTAAAATAACCCAAATAGAATGTGAAATTACCTATTTAGGTAAAGAAAATAAACGATCCACCAACTCAGCCTTTTTATCAAAAAACAAAAATTTTGTAGATTAGCAGCATTTGAAATCGGAAAACGATAAAACGAATTTCTTGTTCGGAAAAGAGTTGCAGCAATAGTTTGCAATGATAATCGATTTTGGGTTATATCAATTAACACGATTTTGGAAAATTTCTATTGCGTTTTCTCTCATGCTGAGTTGTGACAGATGTTGCACAAACAGCGATCTTTTCTGTGGCGCCGCATTTGCAATCCGGTAAAAGAGCGAGACCTCATTTATGTATGGACAAATTACAATGTTCAAAATTAAGGTTACTTCGGATTTTGCAATATGCCACAAAACCAGTGTTTCTCAAAGTAAATTACTTGCTCCCTAAAAAGGAATTTGAAATCTTAAGGAGGAAAATCACTAGGGAAAAAATTGGGGGGAATTTGAGAATCTTGGTACAATGTAAGTTGACCCTACAATATCGGTACTTTATTCGTAATTATAATCGTACCAGCCCGGGAAAGGAGGAGCAGGGGTAAAAGTAAAAAACTTTTTTTAAAGATCACTACTTTTTAGGGAAGAAAATCGAGAAATCAGAGACAGATTCATATTAAATGTTAATATTTGAACTTCTTGGGATAAACAGAATTTCGATCACATATTTGGATGAAAAAATAACAACAAAAAGTTTTTAGTTTAATCATTGATATATTATTTGTTTTGGAGGGCAAGGGCAGGAATTAGGGTACCTGAGTTCCAATGACGTGCCGTGAAGCTCGTGGTTGGTGAGGCACCAATTTTTTAGAGTAATGTTAGTACTAAATTTATTTAATAACAAAACAATGCTCAACTTAAAAGATAGGAATTTGAAGCATTCTCTCATTTAGCTAACTCTTTCTGAATTAAAAAACATTTTGTTTATTTTAACTTTATATTTATCCTGCTAACTAGCAGGAAAGTGTCGGAGCCATTATACGAAGCGATTACCCAGACCTGCTTCCAAAAATGTCAAGATATTGTTGTGCGGTTAAAATTTGTTATTTCGGTTTTTTCGTTTTATAGAGATATGACTAAGATTTAGAACTACTTGCGAAGATCACCTAGCAGAAGACAGTGCCGTAAAGAGGGAAACAAAACAAAAAATTTCTTTCCCAAGGACACAACAGAATGGCCCGAGTTAGTTTTGAACCGAGACTATGTTGATTACAATCACGGCGCCTTAACCACTGGAACAAGCTGCCGACGAAAAAAAATTTTGTTTATAAAAAATGTTTAAATAAAAATAAAATAAAAAAATTTTAAATGATCTCTGTTTAGTGCAGAGGTTCTCAAAGTTTTTGCCGGATTACTCCATTTCAGAACTCAGGTACCCTAATTCCTGCCCCCGCCCTCCAAAACAAATAATATATCAATGATTAAACTAAAAACTTTTTGTTGTTATTTTTTCATCCAAATATGTGATCGAAACTCTGTTTATCCCAAGAAGTTCAAATATTAACATTTAATATGAATCTGTCTCTGATTTCTCGATTTTCTTCCCTAAAAAGTAGTGATCTTTAAAAAAAGTTTTTTACTTTTACCCCTGCTCCTCCTTTCCCGGGCTGGTACGATTATAATTACGAATAAAGTACCGATATTGTAGGGTCAACTTACATTGTACCAAGATTCTCAAATTCCCCCCAATTTTTTCCCTAGTGATTTTCCTCCTTAAGATTTCAAATTCCTTTTTAGGGAGCAAGTAATTTACTTTGAGAAACACTGGTTTTGTGGCATATTGCAAAATCCGAAGTAACCTTAATTTTGAACATTGTAATTTGTCCATACATAAATGAGGTCTCGCTCTTTTACCGGATTGCAAATGCGGCGCCACAGAAAAGATCGCTGTTTGTGCAACATCTGTCACAACTCAGCATGAGAGAAAACGCAATAGAAATTTTCCAAAATCGTGTTAATTGATATAACCCAAAATCGATTATCATTGCAAACTATTGCTGCAACTCTTTTCCGAACAAGAAATTCGTTTTATCGTTTTCCGATTTCAAATGCTGCTAATCTACAAAATTTTTGTTTTTTGATAAAAAGGCTGAGTTGGTGGATCGTTTATTTTCTTTACCTAAATAGGTAATTTCACATTCTATTTGGGTTATTTTAAAGGGCAACAAATCACGATTAGTTCCAATTTACTTTTAAAATGTTTTTTCAATATTTACATTGCCGAATTGTCCCATTTGTTACTATAGCAGCAGTGACATCGAATTCTATGTATTTATGAAAATATAACTAAAAATATTGAGTAAGCAGTGGGCCGCATAAAAACATTAAGTGAACTGCAGTGCGACCCGCGAGCAACAGGTTGGACATTCTTGCTCTAAGCTATGACTTAAACAACCATGTCCAATAACACTTATTTCATTCACAAAAAAAAAAAAAATTAAAGAAAAAGGAAATTAGTATTATACAGTATTACGAAATCTTTATTCTACATCGTTCCTATTGTGTTCATAAGCCTGATATGGCTCTATTTAAAACAAAAACAAGTATACAGGCTACGCTCAAACGAAAACGTTATTTATTTTGTATATTATGTACAAGCTAAGTGTAAACATTGAATTAAGAAGTTGTGCATTTGTTTACTCAAGGAATACTTCTTTACTAAAAGTATTGAAAAAAGAACTTAATGGTACTGAAATGATTTTGGGATTAAAATTGGGATGAAAAAAAAAAATTATTTTGGACAAAGTCGTGCGTAATGTTTTAAAAAATCTCTCTGATCCGATTAAATATGATATTACTACCATAAAGACTAATACAACTATTTCAATAAATGAAGGTATGTTTTCGAAGTTTCTTTTTTTAATATCAAATTATTGATAATTAAGTTAAATTTAGCAAATTTTTAACATAAATAAAAATAATATTTTTTAAATTTACATTTGCTATTTATTTGCATTAAATTTATAAATAATTTTTAGCCAATGCAAAACAAATTATTTCTTTGAAAATCATCTAATAATGTTAATTATTAGAATAAAATTATTGTTGTCCAGATACGGTATTAACATCTTTTTTTCTTGTTTATTTGCTTAAGTCGTAATATTTATTTAATTGACACCAAACATTTTAAACAAATTTTTACCATTACAACAAAATGATGATAACATAACATTTCACAACTATAAAAAATGTTGCTGCTTAAAATTTAGGCAGTTTCGTTTTAATTTAAACTTTTTTGGTTTGAATACAAATTAAGAGAGCCAAAATGTTTGCCATAAGTTATCTGTTTTTTAAAAAAAGAGAAAATAACAGATATAAAATAAAACAAAAAGTTTTATCTATTCACTTAAAATGTTTTGGTGTGCTGCTTGCCCCCAACTTACTTATTTTTACTCAAAATTTAAACGCACGGTGACCAGCGTTTACGGTAGGAAATACAACAGTTTCTGATTGTCTTGGAGCCTCCGACCATGGTCGTGATTAAAGAAAACGTCCTTGGTAGACACCTTTGTTTCAAATCATCTTGCGCCAATCCACAAATTACACCTCTCTCAACGCAGTACAAAATGTCTCTGTCTGTCTCGGGGGCTCCCCGCAAAGAAAACTTGTCCATTATTAAGCGCTGGGGACGGAGCCGCCCAGGTCTTAAAAACGCCATCCGTTTCTCGGGCTCCCTATCCGGAATCGAACCCTGATTCTTCGTTATCCGTAATCACTCCGGAGATTGGAACCGTATTGATTGTAAGATATTTTTTATGGCAACTTGTAAATCCAAATATCTCCTCGGCAAAAACAAAGAAAGATGTATCTCGCGACCTGGCAAACATTCATTATAGCTTCTAGCAGCTCTCACATCGATTTAAACAAAGTGAACTTTAATTGGTGAGCAATAAGAAAACGAATCAAGCACAGCGTCACGGCGATCAAACTGATGCGGCAAATAATTGCATTTTTTCAACATAATACCAAAAAACATTTAATGTGATTTTTACCTGATTATTTTCGGACAAGTTCGAACAAAGATGATTGTTAAATCAAAAACGGAGTCTACTCGGGTAAGACTCAAATTTTAAATGGAAAAAAAGCGCATGTATTGAAACAGATAAAACTAATGAATGATTAGAAAAGCACGGCTAAAACCAAACAAAGTTAATAAATTAAAATGAATTAAAATAGTAATGTAAAAGTTTAACCATTTTTGTTGTGATTTGAGAAGCGTTTGACTGATTTCTTTATTGCGTCATAGTCCTGTGCATTCTTGTGGAACAATATGGTTAGGTCTATATTAAATTGTCTTGTGTTTAGCTCATTTTTTATGCTTGCAATAAAGTCTGTAAAAAATATTTGGGTCGCCAAAGTTTTGCTTTTTATTTCTGCTTAACATTTGGGTCGCCACAAAAAGGTTTAAAAGCACTGCAATACAATAAAAAAATCTCGCCTTTTGAATGCCGAAACGCCCAGTTGATGGTTTTTGCATGTGTTAGCTGTAGCTTATCCACGGTTATCCATTTACCAACCTTGGGTCAACAAATAAAAAGTTATAAATTAGTCATTTTTTTGTTTTGATCAACGTATGGAAATCCAAAACTCGTTGTTATAACTTGCATCAAAAAATGATATATTACAAAATCATTTTAAAAAAAAGATTAGTAGAAGTTGTGGCTAAGAATTTTGCTTTTATGTCAGAACATAGGAGTACCAGCCAAAAAAAATTGGGGGGCAATGAAGTTTTGCCTAAATTTCGTAACGTTTGCCCAAATCATGATTTTCTAGCACATTACGTTCAGGACAAAAAAATCGTCTGGGATTCTTGAACCAAAAAGAAATTTTGTCCTAAAATCATGGTATGAAAAAAGGTCTTCACTTGAATTCAGTCTCATATTTTTCAATTTTTCGTCCCAAAAGCAAGGCGTTCTCTAAAAAAAAACAAAAAGAAAAACGTCTTTACCTAAATTTGGTAATTATTTTTTGCAGTTGATCATTGTCACTGCCCTAGAATTTCTGACTTTGCCCAAATTTTTCATATCGCTTCCAGAAAAATTCTTGTTTTGCGCAAATATTTTCTTGTCACTGCCCGAAAAATTCAATTTTTCCCAAATCTTAGAAACTTTCCGGGGGCAATTGCCCCCATGCCCCCCCCCAGGCAGGTCGACTATGTGTCAGAAAAACCATTACGACCGTCAAAAAAGCAAACATTACCAATAACTATCAGATAAATTTTTATCTACGTAATTGACACCAAATCAGTAATTTTTATCTTTGCCCAATATATCGCTATTGTTGCAGAAATAAAAACTTAATAAAGCTTCCTGTCTGCCAACAAAAAATCAAGGAATTGAACAGACCGTTGTTATCGGCAGTTTTCTGTAAAGCAACCGGTTCTTTGAACATCCAAAAATGTTCTCCTACAATACCCGATGTTACCTCAACGTTATTTTAATATTCAACCAGCCTTGATGTAACAAAGTTACTAGTATAGCTATATGCTAATAACCTACCCAGTCCCAACAACTTTCGACTAATGGCGTTGCACAACTTTACTCAGGAATCTGTAAGGATTACTTGAACTAGGTAACGGAAATACCTGCAATGAAGTAAAGCTGTGTTTATTTTTTTATTTACGAGCGCTTTCAAAATAGTTTGCTGCGCGACTGAAGTTCTTGAAACAGTTATTTCAGGCTATATAAAAATGAATTCGCTATAAAACTTATCTCTACTAATAAAAAGAAACCAGAATTTCTAACTATAAAGAACGTATTTACAAACATCAAAAGAATTCGATCGATTCTCGTAAAATGTGGCTCTCAAGTTTCACCAAACTACGTACAAATGATTCATAAAAACAACAACTGCAAAAATTACTCAACATCTTCATACTTACTAACTATAAGAATAAATTTGCATACCCAAAAGCTATTATTAAACCTAATGGTTCATACTCCACAAAGGCTAAAACAATTTTATGTCACAATAGAATTAACTTCCAAGGCGTCAATACAGTCCCTTAACAACCTAAACACGCCACACAGGCCACAGTAACACAAACGATTTTTATATATTTTAACTGAAATTGAATAAAAAAATTTACGACACTATTTATATGAACAACCAATATTATGAGATAGCAAGCCAAATAATAGCTCGGGCCAGATTTCCTAGATTAATTTATATATAGCTGTACGTACAATTGGACAAAGCAGTGCACAACGTTACAACAAAACCAGATGATAGAGTGGCAAAAAGATTATGGAACTTTTACTATTGAATCAGCTCAGCAGTTCACCGTCATCGTCATCGTTTAAAAAGGTATCCACTCCGCGTCAGACATAAACAGGACTGGGCCCAGGGAGTATCTTTTTACTACCCCAGGCTGCTGCACTGCCCGAGTTAGATGCTGACAATGTGGTGTTGGGTCAGCAACGGGTTTTGTCAATCAAAAGCGTCAGACCTCGTGCTCCGTGTGGTACCCGATGTATGAGGCACGCTGTTAGGATTTAGTCAGTGTTTTGTTCGGGGGCGATGCACTTGCAATTCGGTGAGGAAGCAAGACCATTTGTGCATGAACAAATAAAATTGTTCAAAAACAGTCCGTAGGCGATGTTTGAAGCGTAGCAGTTCTTGATGATACCATTCAATTGTTTCTTGAACCTTCTAGCAAAAATTATGCAACATTGCCGCAAACGTCACAATGCCGTAACCTTGAGTCAATCAATGCACTTTGAATAAAAGCGACAAAACAAATCTTTATAATCGCTTTTAAAAACAACTTACAGACAAAATATATTAAGGGAGGCTGATGTAGCAATTACGCAATCACTACTTAACAATAATAAAGATTACGTCATAATCAAAAGCTTAAAAATTATTTTAAAGACTAAAAATCAAGTACAGAGTTATAAGGTTAATTTTAAAATTATGAATGACGTGTGACATGCCTATATAAATTCTCTTGGCATTTTATAAAAAATTACTTAGTTTTAACTTGGTTGTACGTCGCATATTCTCGGTGTTGTTTTTAGATTTAATCTCAGTTGTTGTTTTATTTATTTAATATAAACATTTTAACTTTTAGCGTTGCAATAGATCTGTTTGCAATGAATTTACTTCTGAGGTAGTTTTATTAAGTACAATTTATTTTTAGCCGATATATCAGTAACAGTTTTTGCAAGTAAGATATTTTTGAAAAAAATATTTTAGGAGTGTACTTGTAATTTTGTCAAAACGCTATTACACAAAAAAAACATCAAGCGGAAAAAATTAAACAAAAACAGAGGGCATTTATCAAACACATAATCAGAAATAAAAAGCCAAACTATATAAACAAAAAATCTATAACTAAAAGCAAATGATAATAATCAAGAACAGAACCAGACCTAAAAAAACTCAGACGAACCAAAATTGCTGAATAAATGTCCAGTTTCGTAGAAAAAAAATTCTTTCAAAACTCTATTTCAAAACAACTGTTTCAAACAACATAACGGTTTTTTCGAAACGCAAAAAAATATCTTTTATTTCTTCTACTGTACTATTATAACTTCTTTCTTTGAATCATTTTTTTCAACTTGATTCAAATTACTTGCAGCGCCATGTGTTTATCTTTCACTTATAAATAAACAAAAACTGTTTAATTACATGTAAAATAGCGGGAATATAAAGACGTTTACAAAACCAAATCGATCGCAATGGCACGGCTATCTTGCCATTATTTAAAAACACTAGTATCATACATTTTACGTGGTTAGATCAACTTTTGATAAATTCACTATTGAGCTAACTGATTTTTTACAATAATCAAAAATTAGGATCATACTCAGGGAAAGGTTGGGTAATTTAATTATTAGTTTTACGTCAATAAAATATAAAATATCAATGATGGTAATTTGTTGTAAATCAAATGTCGGAAAATCTGTTTTTCTTTTTCCAAGCAATAATTGAAATTTACATATATACATTGAGAATGATTGAATAATTAAATCGTTTTCTTTTTTCCGATGAAGTATAGAATGTGATCGTAGGTAATTTGTTAGGTAATTATATGTTAGGCAAACTATATCCTCGACGACAAAACACCGCTAAAATCATCATTCGGCCAACAATACGCCAAAAAGAATTTTATAATTGGGTACTTTTAGTAATACTGTATATTAATTTTTTTCATGTACGCGTAATTTTTTTAGATAGAGGCAATCAAAAAATTAAGTGGGAAAATCGCTCAGATAAAATAAATTGTCAATGTCGAAGTGACGAATTCCAATGTCATTATTACGACTCCGTAAATTGCAAATTAAACTCGCATGGTGAATTTTGAAGATGCATTCCTGCGAGTCAAAAGCTAGATGGCATTGAACAATGTTGTAATGGAAGCGATGAAAGGTCCTGGAATTTTATCTTTGACTTCAAACCGTTTCCTGCTGTTATAATGTTTTGGTTAACTAATAGAACTCAATGCAAAAATTGGTTTCAAGTTGAGAGGTTCCCGTATAATCAATGCAATGACTCAACTTGTTACGACGTTCCTAGCTTCTCCTGTTCTACATATGATTGCAATAATACTCTAGTTTTATGTAGCTCGGATCATATTCAATCCAAATATAAACCTTTTTTCTATTGTAATAACTACCACTTAATACCTGGATACCAGTTTTGTAATAAGATCCCCGATTGCCATGACGAAAGTGAGAAAATACATGATAAACCAGGATTTCAATGTTTTGGTATTAATTCAACATCTCCATGTGTTTTGCCCCAACGCAATTTGTACGATGGATTTGCTTAGTGCAAAGACCAATCAGATCTTTGTATAAACGATTCTTGCTTTAGTTATTTAGATAAACGTTTGGTGATTTCTTCGAAACAAATATGTAATGGGAAACATAATTGTTATAAATCTATCTGACGAAAGTTTATGCAAAATCAACTTCAAAATAAATAAATTTGACAAGAGATTTTCAAATTTAAAATCATCTACATTAGGTTGCCCAAATCAAGATACCTCATTTTTAAACAAAAGAAACCCATTAGGTTTATCTAAAAACAAGGATTGCAACAAATTGGATAAAACAGACGTTGACCCATGTCAATCAAGAAAGGAAAATGACATTGCAGTTATTTTATGTAATGGTCGACCAGAATGTAATGATCTAAGTGATGAGTGTACAAATGAATGTGATAATTTACCAAAATTTTGCAACTATACTTGTCATGAACACCATCGAATTGGCAATCGTTATTGTGACGGAGTTGTGGAGAAGTTTTATTTGATCAACAATATGACAAACTGTTCCGAGGGATTCGATGAAATGCATTGCCCGAAACGATTCAAATGCAAATCTGGTGACAAAGTCAGTATTGACATTAATCAAATATGTGATGGGATACAAGATTGTGACAATAACGAAGATGAAAATGACTGTCCAAATAATAATAATCGCGTATTTTGAGACTCGAGTCCAAGTTCAATTTGAGTCCGGACTCGAGTCATTACAATCTGCATTTGTATTTTTTTATCTTTACAGTATATTTTTTCTCACGAGTCGAAGGAAACCGTCGAAGGCGTTGTAAATAGAGCAACGGTCCAGCAAGTTAACCTGTTCAGTCTTGCTTGTCAACCTGTTGCTAGTTAACCTCTTGCTAGTCAAGCAATTACCTGCCATTCTGAAAGAAAAGTGAAATAAAAATTATTTAGAAAAACTTATTTGATATTAAATGACAATTTTAAATAGCAGCCTACTTTGAATAAGCTAAACTGCTAAATTGCTGGTGACAATTGATATAAGTATGATCACCAGAATGGTCTATTTTGCACAAATTAAAATATAGACTTAACATAAAACTGTTACAATATTCCACCAAACTTTTAGTTTTTAACAATTTCACTTCAAAGTTTTATTTCAACAATTTTGCAATGCTTTGTTTTAAATTGAAGTTTAAAGTTATATTTTAGCATAATTGCATGGTTGCATTGTCTGTTTATATTTTTTCATGATAAAAATTCTAACAAACGTCGATAAAGTGTATCCTTTATTATTTACACACTTGATTAATCATGCGTGATACCTCGTGTAAAAATTTATTTATTGCCAAAAAAAGATTGGTTGTGACTGAACATTGGTTCTGCTGTAAAACTAATGTATCCGGTATAATAAGAAAAGTTTCTTAAAAGCTGTGTGCAATCTAAAAAATATAAGAAGGCTTCAGGAGTTTATCAACATGTTTGCAGCGTGAAAAGATGGATTTTTTTTTTTGAAAACTAAATTAAACAAAGTTTTGAATAATTTGTTTAATTGATAATCGGCTAAAAGCAAAATTTTAATGATGGCAAATTCTAATATTTGTTTACCGCCTGTGCTAGACCTTGATGGTTGCTAGTTATATTTATATGCATATCTTAAATATTTATATGCTTTCTAGTGGTTTAAATAAGAGTTCTAGATTGGTAAAAAGAATCTACTATTGATTGAGAGAAGAGGAAAGGCTTATCTACAGTCGATCTACCAGGTCTAAACCCAGCTTGCTCTGGTGAGACGATATTGTTGTAGTCTAGAAAATACCGTATTTCTTTGATTAAAATGGCCTCTTGATTAGAATGCGCCTTTGTTTAGAATGCGAACAAATTCACGATAAAAAAAAAATAGAACGCGCCCTTGAATACAGTGCGCATTTATAAAATCACCCAGCGGACAGTGCAAAACTAGTGCTTTTTGCTTGCTACATGAGGACTTTTATAACTTGTTCAGTACAAAACACCCATTGTTTGGGATTTAAGATGGTCGAAGCTACTTTTAACACGTTTGCTCTCACGTGAATCACATATGAGCGACTCAGTATTTTGAGTCACACCGCGTCCCTCATATGTGATTTACGTCATACTCTGTTATGGAATTCACGCCATATTTTGACGATAACCCGTGTAGCTTGTATGTACTTCACAATGGAGCTATTCCTTATGGGCGATAATAACTTCTGTACCTACGAGTTTTATGTGATATTATTTCTGGTACTTTTAAATAAAGTATGGTAGGGTTAAATTTGGCCCAAAGTTATTATCAAAAAATAGAACGCCCTCTTGTTGAGAATGCGCACAAACTCGTAACAGAAAATTAATAGAATGCGCGCATTCTATTCGAAGAAATACGATTGCTGAATCGTCCAAAAAGCATTCTTTAGAACAAGAGTTTAGAGTTTAAACAAGATTTTAGAAGCGCGAGAAGTGAGAGAAATAGGATAATAAGAGGAAGGTGAGCAGCTTTGTTTAAGAATGGGGATGATGATCGATTGTGTCCAGGCTGTTGGGACGGCGTGATTTGACCAAGATAGATTAAAGATACGCAGGAAGAATTGTTGACCGGATTGAGTAAGGCGGATTAAAACCGGGTAGGTGATTCAATCAGGGTCCGATGAAGTTGAGTTTAAAAGTTGGAAGATAGCTAAGAAAAGTTCTAGGGAAGTAAAAAATGAGCAGAAAGTCTGGTGAGGAAGATTAGATTGAGCGGATCTAATTTCTTAATGTGACTTTTTTCAAAACTTCAAAAAGATTTTGGGGTTTGGGTGAAGACGTAGGATTGAAGATGTGCGGAAATTTTATTTACACAGTCTACGGAGGAATGACAGTTTGAAAATTTGGATAGATCGGATGAAGGTGAAGAAGATGAAGCATCTGAGATGAAGCGGAGTAGAGAGAAGACTGCACTGGGACAAATTTTAGGATACAGGCTAGAGAAAGTTTTTTTGCCATGACTCAGCTTTAGCCTTTGAAATCACAGTTGAGGTATACCTAAAGGTAGAGATATAGTTTGGGCAATCTTCTTCAGAACAGTGCGCTCTTGCAAATGCCTTACGGCGCTTTGCAACGGCTTCTGCAATTTCAAGACCAAACTTTAACAGGGCAGTTGATGTTTCCAAAAGAAATGGCAGCGTCATTGAGGAATTTTGTGAAGGTGTGGGTGGCTTCTGAAAAATAGAGTGTAGTAAACCTTCAAGGAGGTGGGCAGTAAGTGTCGATATAAAAGAGGTATTCGTCCCAGCGGGCTTTGTTTAGTTAAATGAGTGAAGGTGAGAGGTTGAATTAACTATAGCAGAGATAGGAATAGTAATAGAAATAGGGAGATGATCGGAGCCAAGGTCTGGAAGGGCTTACCATGTACATTTAGAAGCTATGGGGATAGAAACAAGAGAGAGATCAGGGAAAGAGCGGTTTCCAGTGGGGCGGTGCAGTAAGGTGAGATGGTTAGTGATGTTGAGTAGTAATACTGTAGATCAGGGTAGAGGAGTCAGTCAAACAAATCTTTGCCTAACTGGTCTTTCGGGCTGTGAGAGTCCCATAATGAATGACGGCAGTTAAAATTGCCGAAAACAAAGGTTGTAGGGTATGAGGTTAAGAAAAAAGAAATCAGAAGATGAAGATCAGATAGGTGGGACATGGGTTTGAAAAGGTGAATAGAAGAGACCCCTTTTATTTTTACTGTTATAGCTAAATAATTGGGGCAGGTAGCAAGCAAGAAAAGTGTTGGGTAGAGAGGGTGGAGTAGGTTAGACCGTTTTTGACAAGTATAAGTACACCAACTCCTGGATATCCTGTATAGTTGGTGCTTTCTCTTCTCACAGAGCGGTCCTTTCTGAAAGTTTTACAACATGGGACATGGAAAGTAGAGTCAGAAGAGAAGAGTGAATCCAGCACAAACATGGTATCGTACTGATTTAGCAAAAAATTTGAATGAATTCAGTACGACAAGGACGAATTCCATTGGCAATACATTGGAGAATTCGTAAGTAGTTTTGGGACGGAGGAAAATGATGAAAAGTAGATTGTGTAAGAAGAGAAGTAGAGGGTTGGGGTTGAGGAGGAGGGAGAGATAAAAATAATGGTGGCCAAGGAGAATTTAGTTGAGGGTGGTTAAGGAGATTGGAGAAGTTATTAATAATAAAGTGATTTTTCAGAGTGCTCTTTTATAAAAATGAGGATAGGAAAACAGTTTGAGAAGCAAAGAGAGAAGTTTCAGAAAGAGACGGAAACTTCGGACAAGTCCAGTAGTTTCCTGGAGAAACGTTCTGAATTCTGCAAGAGAATGACTAAAGCAAGGAAGGTGCACCCAGAGAGAACCGTTAGCACATTGTACCGACCTGTTTTCCCAGGTAACGTGACGTCGCCGCTTATGAGAAGGAGCATAAAAATGAACAGTAGCAATCGAATAAGTTTACATGTATAGAAAAAAAGAAATTTTTGAAGTGAAAGAGAGTTTAGTAAAAATAGAAGTGTTTGTCAAGAGCGGTAGGTTTATAAACGAAGAAGAAGAATGGGGTCGGTCAATTAGGATTAAGATCTATGTCCATCTGTAACCGCTCAGTGGACAGCAGAGACAAAATAAGCGAAAAAATGAGTTGCCTGAGGATGAACTTGAACAGGAGAGACTAGGACTTAAACAAGAGTCAGATTACTCTAGTGGCGAATGACGGGAAGCAAATCAAGCAGGGAGTGCACGTGTTGGTTTTTGGAGCAAGATCCCCTGACCTCCCCATTTTATTGACAAAAAGATGATTTAGGAAATTATCTACTACGATTCAAAAAGTATGCTATTGTGGCAAATTGGCCTCAAGCTAATTAGGCAACTCATTTGAATGTGTTACTTGGTGAAAAGACTTTGGATGTGTATTCCAGGCTCTCGAAAGAGGACGCTTTAGAGTACGAACGTCTAAAAGCCGCGCTGCTCAAGTGTTACAATTACACAGAACAAAAATACTGCCAAGACTTTAGAGAGACTAGGCCAGAGGATTCTGAAAACCCTGAACAGTTTATTGTGCGCTATAAAATTGTTTTACGCAGTAGGTAAAGTTATCTGAAGTGGAGAGCAATTTGACGGTGTGATTGATTTGATGGTAAAAGAGCAGTTCATTAACTCTTGTTCTAAGGAGCTTTCTGTTAATCTGATGTAGAGAAAACATCAGAGTCTCAAGAAGATATAGCGACAATAACGGAATAGTATTGGACCCTCCACAACTAGAAACTATTAAGTTGAGATTTGAATTTAAAAAAAGTGCTTGTGCTCCAAGACCGGAAGTGAAGAACATGGATGCTTTCTTTGTGACAGGACGTATAAAGTGCTATAACTGCGGGAAGTCAGGACACAGGGCAAGTGAGTGCTTATTGCGTGTGCAAGATAAGGGTAAAAAATCATTGCTACCGGTGTGGAGAAAAGTGGTCATACTTCATGCAATGCGAAGAAAAAAATTGTTTATCACGTGGTGGGCCTAGTTCAAAAAAAAGACCTACAAAGTTGGATGCGCAATGCCTGTCAAAAGATTTAGATTTAATTCATGAAAGTTAATAAACTTCCAAAAAAGAAAAATGTAAATACATAAGCGATAACAAGAAAAATACTGGTCAGAACCCAGAAGACTATTTGGAATTAAACACGGCAAGAAAATTCAAGTCTTGAATCTATTTAATGTTTGGAAGATAGTTTAAAGGGTGCGCAAAAAGTTCCCGATCTTACAAAAAGTATTATATTTTAAGAAATAAAACGTCAAATGAATTGAAAATAGATATACTGATTTTATTTAAGTCTCATATCACTTATTTAATGTCATTATTCTATGTGACCTCCTTCTGTGTTAATTAAACGTTTAAGTCTGCCCCGTAGGCTCTCCGCTGACGCACGAAGAGTTGCTTGGGGTATTTTTTTCTATTCCTCTTTATAGGGACGTTTCGAGATCTTCCATATTTTTGTGGAAATGCGAACACGCGTTTTTTCTAAAATTGACCAAATGCAAAAATCCAATAATTCAAAAAATCAAAAATCCAAAAAAAATCAATTGCAAAAATTTAAAAAGGTTTTCAATCACTTGACAATCTCAAGGTTCGACCGTCCTACATTATGCAGTTCGATGATTGCATTTCTTTTAATCATTCTTTTAGGTAATCTGCTAAAATTTAAACTAAATAATCCTGCATTAATAAAACAATCAATGTCACAATGAAGTAAATGCAGCTATAATAAATGCATCATTAATTATTCGATATTTAATGATACATTATAATTTTGATCGGGGACTTTTTGCGTTGTAGTCTATAAGTGTATTACTTTGAATTTTATTTTGTATACTATAGTTATAGTATTTTAAATGCATTACTGTTACAAATAGGCTTCTATCTACCACATTATTTATAGCCTTTTTCCGAAGTGCAGCAGATCCAGTGATGGCTTTAATAGGGTGCTAACGGAGCCCACTAAAATACATCAAAAAGTGGCCTCCCCCACACAAGAAATTGCTTTATTTCTTTATAGTAGCACCAGGACGTCGATAGCATGTCAAAATAAAAAGAAAAAAATTTTTTTAAATTACAAGAGGAAACTTTCTAGTCTAATTACCTTTTTTTTGAGATCACAATGTCCTGGGGTAGTATAAAGTGCCTCTCCATGGTTTGGATCACCCAATAGTGGTCCCCCTAAATTGAAGACTTTTTTTTAGTGATCACTTTGCTTTCATGTAGTAAAAATGGCTTCCGCTACCTTTTTTAGTACATAAAATAGTGGTCTTCTTTATGTTTCTTGCACCAGGTCCCCCCTTTTTGTAAGACCATCACTGAGCAAATGAAAGATGATTTTAGTGAATAATATTTTTGGTGCAGCTAATTTCAGTGTAGTATGAACATTATGATTGTATGTTGCATCGAGATGATTCTGGTGAGTGACGAACTCACAATCTTGTGATCACCAGTTGCAACTAATTGCTGCGGCAAGGGCTTTGGTAACTGTTATATGCACTATGACGGAAATATAACTTTTGAACTTAAATAAGAATTTTTTACAAATGCAATTAATTGTACAATGTAATGTTCATTCTATAGAATACAGAGCCAAAATGATTGTAACGGTAAAAAGAATAAGTTCTTCCTTTGATATTTTTCTAAGCTGGCGTGTTTTTCGTTTATATTGCGCAGGGCTGGATTAACCATTAAGCAAAATAAACACGTGCTTAGGGCACCAAGGGAAGGGGGGCACCACAGAAATTTTCACAGCCGAATTTTCAATGGTGCCGTTTAATGAAATAATTCAAGTTGGTCAGACAACTCAGACCTCAATATTGGCCCGGTCGAAATAAATTTTTGCTTATTTTTTTTCTCAAGTATCATCTTAAACCTCTCTATAAATGTTTGTAGGTATGAGAACTACTTAAAAAAAAATCATGTAAAGTAATCATAACTTGGCCCTCAATTAGTAATGAATACTGAAACTTACTTATTCAATTTCAGATAGCATGGAACACCAGTTTCGTTATTTATTTTTTTTTTTGAAGAACCCAAAAACCGAAATGAAATGTGTTTAGTTAAGTGGTGCACAAAAGAAACAAGAAAAGACTTTGGATTTAGATGCTAAGACTGCAAAGCTGACCTCTTTCTTCATGTAAGTTCCAAAATATGATAACCGATTCCAGGTCAAAGTCAATCTCTGTCATCAGAAGTGGATACAAATGCAATAAATTTCACCTTCATTACTTCAGAATCAAAATGTGACAAGGTGCCACAGGCAGGTTTATCTCGCACATGTGCTGAAATAAAAATAAGCAGCACTAGTATCGAAATAGCTGCAAACGATGGTAGTGTAGCGGACCATGGTGATAGTGATGAAAATAATCTCTCTGGAAAAGATGAAGTAAATCACAATGTAACAAAGGATCCAGGGTTGTGGCTTTATTTCTCTGCTGATGATGTGACTTATTGGATTAATTGTGGACCCAGTGACTGTCAACATTATGATAGACCTTTTGACAAGTCTAACCGCCATTTTAGTAGTAGCAAACCAGTAAGGTATTGTTTGCAGAAACTTTTTGTTAGGACAAAAGCCAATGGTAAGAAATACAAAAGAGAGTAGTTAATGTATTCAACATCAACAGGATCATTTTATTGTTTTGTTTGTAAACTGTTTGCTTCAAAAATTTTCTCTAATTTTGTTACAAGAGAAGGGTTCAGTGATTGGCGAAATACAATTGTAATTGATAATCATGAAAAAAGCCTCATCACCGAGACTCTATGCTTACATACTTAACTCGCAGACAAGGTGCGGGTTTGGGACAACAACTGGAAAAACAAATTCAAGAAAAATGTGATTGCTGGAAATACGTCTTGAGGCGTGTCATAACTGTTATTTGTACATTAGCTGAACGTAAATTGGCTTTTCGAGGAGCAGATGAAAGGTTTGGATCACTGCAAAATGGAAATTTTTTAGGGCTACTTGAACTCATTAGCCAGTTTGATCCATTTTTAGCAAGACATTTATTCCATCTCTATTCCATCTCCATATTTATCCTCCTGACTCGCAGGAAAGCGACGGAGGCGCTAATACATAGGGTAGGCAATTACCCCAACCTGCTTCCGGAGATACCAAGATATTGCTGTCCGCTTGTAATTTAATAGAGATATGACTGTAATTTAGAAGTGTTTGCCAGGACCACCAAGCAGGGGAATGTGCCGTAAAGTGTCTTTCCCAAGGACACAACAGAATGGCGCGAGTAGGTTATGGCAAGAGAGATATATGTTAATTTTAAAATGTTTAAAGTAGAGCGCACAGCGAATCTCTCTCTGCTTCTCTTCAATTTCTTGAACTATACGGAAGCTATCCGAGCCTTTCGCAATCACACCGCTGGCTTTACACACGTCTTATGGTTTTTATACTATATATATTAATGTTAAATTTTCGATATATTAAATTATCACAGGCTTCCACAAGCCAACGACCACAATTATTTTACTCAACGATGCAGCCATACAATATCGCCAAGGTGCAGCCGAACGATGCAATCGCAAAACGAAATTTTCCCAAGTTTTGCTTGCAATCTACAAACTCACTCTTCAAAACTACAACATTAAACCAAATCACGGAACCACTGGATCACTAACGACTGAAAGAATCTATATTTACCAAGATCTCAATTTATAGTGTGCTCACCACGTGCAAGTAAACCAATCAAATTTCATAGAATCACTGTACGAAGTACGCCGCTAAACATAAATTATTTTTATAGGAAACACTGCCATAAAACAGAGACCGTAAACAATAGAATTAATTAAGAGATTTCAAAAAAGACTTCTATACCGTTAATTAACTTTTCGAATTAAATTGTGAGTTCTATTCCATTTTTTTATGATTTTAACAATATATAGAAAAATTGCGGAGATATTTTCTTTTCTTAGTGTTTCTTTTCTTGGTAAAATTCTGTAGAAGATATCAGAACAACTATGAAACAAGGTAGGCTGGATACCTTATTTCTATTAAGTTACGTAAGCTTAGTTTTGAGAATCTGATCAAAGACTTTGCAACTGAAAAAAGCAGGAGGAAACTTTTCAATTGTAAGTAAAGGTGTGAAAAATAAATATTATTTTCTTTTTAATGTTAGTTTTGTTTAATATCGATGGAAAAAATTGTATGTGATTTATTATGTAGAATGGAGACGGATCGTTATGCAAGATTAGTTTTGAGAATCTGATCAGAATTTCAGTTAAATCAGGAGAAAGTTTTCTAATGCAAGTGAGTGTATACAAGAATAAACACTATTTACTACCTTACTGTTAGTTTTGTTTTATTTCAGTGAATAAAATTTTGTGTAATTTATTATGTAATATACAAGCCGAAGTGTTATGTAAGATTAGTTTCGAGGATTTGGGCGAAACTTTGCTGTTAAAAAAATCAGGAGAAAACTTTTAAATGTAAGTAAAAGTTGTTTTCTTTCGTACTGTTAGTTTTGATTCATTTCGATGAGTAATATCTTGTGTGGTTTATTGTGTTTATTTTTGAATGATACATGTAGGGCACCAAAGGCTTAAGTGCTTAGGGGCTCTAAAATGCATGATCCGGCCCTGATATTGCGTCATGATTTCAACCAATCCTTTTATAATGCACCTCCTTAAAAATGTTTGGAAACTACTGACGTTGCCTTAATAGAAACAAAACCACGATAGCGTAGCATGCACCTAGCGGTTGGACGTTCAAGTCTAATTCGAAGAAAAACCGAATGGAGTGAGAGTAAAAAGGAAGCAAAATTAGTTGCCCTAAGAGATAAAAAGAGAAAAAAACTCCGCGAAAATTGTTCTCGCGGCCCCAAAGCGGGCACAAAATTTTTTAAATTTTTTAAGATTTGTTAAGATGCTCAAGAAGAACTTCGTTTCTTTTGAACCAACTACTTTCTCTCAAAAATCAAAAATTAACTATGTTACTCTCTAAAACTCTCACTCCAATCGGTTTATCTTTGAATTGGACTCGACCCGGTTGGACAGGTCTTGGAGTTGGAGAGGGATCCGATATAGTTTTGAAAATCGTGCCGTCGTGTGGTCAGGATATTTTTTGTAGAAAATTATCAACGCACGTGTTTTATTTTATTTCTCTTGAGTTTCTAATCATTATTTGCGCGAGCACTCGCTGCCAGCGCCTTTTTTGTTTTACGCTTTATTTTTAATTAATCTCACCTTGAAGCATAGTTGTGTCTGCAGCGCGTTGATTTTAGAGCTGGCTTTATTCGTTTGTTCACACTTCTCAATTTGTGAGGCGACCAGCTGCAGTGTTTGTGGGCAGCTGGTTGAAGTCTGAGTAGACTTAGCGTGAAGTTAAGATATTCCCGTTTTCCCCGTGAGTCAGCACCGAAGTGAACTGCTCGGTAAGACACCTATGCGTTTTCTTTTTGTGTTTAATTTTTAGTTTGTTTTTATTTATTTACAGATTACCGTTTCCGCTTTCGTTTCCGCTTTCGTTTTCGCTTTTATTTCCAAGTTTCAACGTTTCAGTTATAACTTATTTTATATTAAATTATTTTCCTTGATTATTATTTCCTTTTAATTTTACGAAGCCGGAAGCGCGTTGATCGACACTTCACTTTGCGGTAATCGGCTACTTCAGCGCCGTTTACCGTTATATTTTTTGTTGCTTGTTTTTATGTTAAAACAGCCGAAAAAAATTAAATATCTAATCGTTTTTTGAGTTTTTCACGTTAAATATTTTCGATTATTTTTAAAGAATTTGTTGCGTCACCACTGCACGATTTGTTTTCATAGTAGACTTTTCTGAGGTTTCTATTCAACAGAGTTTTATCAATAAGAGTCAGACTCCGAAGCATGATGATCGGAACGTTTGAATATTTTTAAAATAAAAGCTATTTTCAATGTTTTAATCTTTATTTTTATAATTGTGACGATTCTAATCAGCTGTTAGATTATAATCTTTCAGAATGAGGCTACATATGCCACTAATTACGTTTCAACGATATATAATTGACATACTAACACTAGACTTTGTCAACCATATTTCTTTTATCCTAATTATAATTTTCAATTTACACGAAATATAAAACAAATCCTGTTAACTTTTACTCAAGGTACAGATTCAGGACACCCAGCATACTTACGGCTGCATTCAAGCGAAAAATTGCAAAGCCTTAGTCTAAGTCTAAAATGACGCAGCAATGTTTTGCAATGTTTTCTCCCATCATATTCATTGCACGGTATACTTTGTCCAATATTAAGTTTTATTATTTCCTTGCAAGCGTAGATTGCTAAATTTTTTCAAGACGTATTTTGTATGCTCTTTATTAATATTAAATTTTCTTTCAATTGTTAGCAAAAATCACATGCACGCAACAATACAAACTGGTTTTATTAAAGAGGTCCACAAATGTTAGCCAAACTATTGAAAGGGTCCAGGACAATAAAAAGATTGGGCGCCAATAGTTTAACTCTTTAGTTGTTTAAGAATCAAGTGTTGACGCCTTAGAAGTTAATTCTATAGTGAGATAGAATTGCTTGAACGAAATATTACGTTTAATATTAGCCATCAAGTGCTAATTATTATACTTAAGGTTAGTCATCGAAATTGTTGAGTAATTATTTGCAGTGATTGGCGCTGTGAATTTCTTTGAAGTTTTGTGAAACTTGGAGTCAAGTTTTGCGAGAGTTGATCGATTTTGTGGATTTTGTAAATAATATATTCTTTGTTGTTCGAAACTGTGGTTTCTTGCTATTTGTTGCAAGAAGTTTTCCAGAGAATTCATTCATACTTAGCCAGAACTAACTGTATTAAGAACTTCAGTCTCAGGGCATACTATTTCTTGAGCCGGTATGAAAAATAAAAATAAATAAACACAGCTTTAGTTCGTCATTGGTATTTGGATTACCAAGTTCAACTGGTCTTTTGAGATTCTCGAGTAAAGTTGTGACATAATCGTAGACTAATTAAATGTTGAATACAGTTGTAGGTTTAAAAAAAGAAAGCGATTCAAATGGCGCTTGATGCCTTTTCCAAGACACAAAAATTTGCCAATTACCTCCTCAAGACGCAAAAACGTCGGGAAAAATAAAATTTTTTGAGTAGCAACAATAAAGTATTTAAACAGGAAAACAATTGACATCAGAACTAAGTTTTAATGCAAAGATCTTTTTTGTTGTTGACGTCATCAGCCGCCAGTTAGTGCGCGAACTAAAAAAACAAATCCTAAAACACAGGCTAACTCTAGACTACTTACCCTAATCCTGTGGCAATAATTTTAAGCTCAACAACCAAGAAAGTCGCTCTCAAACTTAAGGAATACGCTAACCTAGATTGCATTTTTAAAACAGGTATAAAAATTTTTCCTACGCACTTCGAAACGAGAGTTTAAGTGTTTGAAGATTTGTTTTCTAATTTTTAGTATTAAACTTTTGAAACAGAAAAATAAAAAACAAAATAAAATAAAAAAGTCAATTTAGTTTCAAATTCAATTAAAAAAATTATTTTTATTTTTAATCTTACACGGTAAAAATTTTAAGAAAGATTTTATACAGCTTCAATAACTATAAGTTTTATTTAAAATGTTTTTATGCTATTTAAAAAATGTGTTTTGCCGTAAAGGCAATTGATAATACGGTTAAAAAGCAGAAGAATGAATGCAATTCCCACTTTTTCACATGAAGAAGCGTGATTCTTATGCAAAACTTTGTTTTTTGTGACTATGAATTGCCAAATGGGGAATACCCTAGGTTTGTTGTTTTGATCAAATCTAAACAAGCCTAAATAAGAATTTTATTGCGCAAGAGTTTGTACAGAAGGGCCCTTTAAACCCTGAGTTCAATTCGGAAAAAGAGTTAAAGTGTTCGAAGGTTTGTTTTCTAATTTTTAATATTCAACTTTTTAAAAAAAAATGTATTAAAAATATGTATACAAAATCTTTTTTAAAATTACTAAAAACAAAAATAACTTTTAAATCGAATTTGAAACTAAATAGATTTTTTATATTTTTTGGTTTTAGAAGTAAAATATTAAAAATTAAAAAACAAACTTTCAAACACTTAAACCTTTTTCCGAATTAAACTCAGGGTTCAAAAAGCACTTCTGTAGAAATTCTTGTGCAATAAAATTCTCGTTTAGGCATGTTTAAATTTGACAAAAAAACAAAAAAACCTAGGTTATTCCCGAGTTTGCAATTCATAGTCACGAATCTCCTGTAAAAGTAGATTATCTCCAAAAGCAGATCGGAACAATCGCTTCACGGTTCCCTTAGTATAGTGTCTCGGACGCTTTTCAGCGAGTTAGAAAGATAAATATAGAAACTAAAGTAAGATAAAAAAAAAAGGTTGCTTATTTATCGCTGTCAAACAATACGCAGTAATACCAAGTCCGGTTTCTCAACAAGGCTTCTTCTCAAAACTACGCAAAGAAACCGCCTTGCATTGAAGAATGGCACCATAAGATGTGTTCTGTCAGAAATTTTTCCACGAATAGACAAGCTACTCAAAAACAAACATTGTTAAAATATCAATTTAAATTTGAATAAATGGAAACTTTAATGCCGTCTTGAAGTAAACATACTTGTTCGTTCATATTTAGGTAATTCAGATTTTGTGTTACGTGCGGGTGTAGCTTGCTTTCTAGCGTTGTGCAGACTAGTCTTTTTTGCAAGCTCGACGATTTGGCGGTTTTTTCATTTTACTATAACTTACTGCTTTCATCTTGTGCATGCAAAGCTCATGGACCAGCAAAAATTACTCTGTGGACCCCTTGGGGAACCACTGACTTAAATATTGCCCGCAGTCGACAACAACGAAAACGATTTCTACACTTCAACACGAATTGAATGGCTGAATAGCCAACAGCAAGTTATATATTTGAATCAACGAAAATTCCAGCTAAAGAGCGAAAAGCTAAAGAGCGAAGTACCTAAACAAACACAAATTCTTTGATTAATTTTTATGTTAAATTTAGGAATCAAATAAAGCCTTTTATGACGTCACAAATACAACCATAAGACCAAGTACATACTTGTTATGCCAGCCATCGGAGGCACAGAAATGTGCCTCTTGATGCCGGTCCCAAGCCCCGATAAATGGGGAGGGTTGCGGCAGGAAGGGCATCCGGCGTAAAACTTTTTTGCCAAAACAGACAAATGCGTAATCATTATCAATCCATACCGGATCGGTCGAGGCCCGGGTTACCAACGACCGCCTCAGGTGTCGCACAGAAGGGCACCTGTGGAAATTATGCTACTGCTAAACATAGTAAAAATAAGAGCAAAAAAAGAGGAGGAAAGCGAGTGAAGAAGCAGCGAGAAGCGTGGAAAGGAAGACGTTCACTCATAAGGGTGGGTACTTTAAATATTGGAACGATGACTGGAAGGGGAAGAGAGCTGGCACATATGATGGAGCGAAGGAATGTAAACATATTGTGTCTACAGGAAACAAAGTGGAAAGATAGTAAAGCAAGGAACATTGGCGGTGAATGCAAAATACTTTACAACGGAGTTGATGGAAGAAAAAATTGGATAGTATAGTGCTGAGGGAGGAGCTGGCTGAAAGTGTCCTGGAGGTGAAGAGAGTGTCAGACAGACTAATGGCCATGAAGCTGGAGGTAAAAGGGTCCATCCTAGCGCATATACTCCACAGGTTAACAACAGCATGGAGGAGAAAAATGATTTTTGGGAAGACCTGGATGGGTTGATAGAAAGTATATCAAAAGAAGAGAGGATAGTTCTTGGCGCAGATCTTAATGGACATGTGGGCGAAAGAAACATAGGGGATGAGGAAATAATGGGGAGGTACGGTGCTGGAACAAGAAATAAGGAAGGACCAATAGTTGTGGATTTTGGGAAAATAATGGATTTGGCGATTGTCAATGCTTATTTCAAGAAAAAAGATGAACACAGGATGACGTATAAGAGTGGAGGAAAAAGTACCCAAGTAGATTATGTGATGTGCAGAAGGAGAAACTTGAAAGAAATATGTGATTGTAAGGTAATATTGAATGAGTGCGTCGCAAAGCAGCACCGTATGGTGGTATGCAAAATAGTTCTTATGGTAAAAAAGAAAAAAGCAGAGAAAGTAAAGCCAAAGATACGATGGTGGAAACTGAAGGAGACAAGCTATCAAGAAGCGTTTAGACAAGAGGTGACCAGGATTCTGGGAGGCAAGGATAGATTACCTAATGAGTGAGACAAAACAGCAGAAATGCTAAGAAAAACAGCTCAAACTGTACTGGGAGTGACATTTGGGAAACGAAAAGGAGACAGGGAGACATGATGGTGGAATGAGAAAGTTCAGGAGAGCATAAAAGAAAAGAAAGAAGCAAAGAAAGCATGGAACAAAACAAGAAATAAAAATACTAAAAAGATATACAAAGAAGTGTAAGGCAAAGAAGGCAGTTGCAATAGCAAAGAAAGTGCCTATGATAATTTGTATGCTAGATTGGAAACAAAAGAAGGTGAAAAGGAGTTGTACAGATTGGCTAGGCAGAGAGACAGAGCAGGGAAAAATGTACAGCACGTGAGGGTTATAAAGGATGAAAATGATAATGTGATGGTAAATTTGGAAGCAGTTGGGCCAGATGAGTTGCCAGTAGAAGTTTGGAAGTGCATGGGAAAGATGGGGATAACGTTTTTCACTAGACTGTTCATCAGACTATTAGTGGGTGAACGGATGCCAGAAGAATGGAGAAGGAGTGTGCTTATCCCAATCTATAAAAACAAAGGGGACGCACAGTGCTGTGGAAACTACAGAGGAATAAAGCTAATGAGCCACACAATGAAAGTATGGGAAAGAATTATTGCAGCAGGTTAAGAGATAGAGTGGACATCAGCAAACAGCAATATGGATTTATGCCAGGAAAGGAAACCACCGATGCCATGTTTGCTCTAACAATGTTGATGGAAAAGTACAGAGAAGGTCAAAGAGAGCTACATTGTGTATTCGTGGACCTAGAGAAAGCTTACAACAGGGTTCCACGGGAAGAGCTGTGGTACTGTATGAGAAAATTTGGAATAGTGAAAAAGTGTGTACAACTAGTACAGGATATGTATGAGGGAAGCGAAACAGTGATAAGGTGTGCAGTAGGAACTACAGAAAGTTTCAAGGTTAAGGTTGGACTGCACCAGGGATCAGCGTTAGGTCTGTTCCTGTTTTCAGTGATAATGGACAGGCTAACGGATGAAGTAAGGAGAGAACCACCATGGACGATGCTGTTTGCTGATGATATTGTAATTTACGAAGAGACCAGGGAAGAAGTGGAGCGAAACTAGAATGCTGGAGGTATGCATTGGAAAGAAGAGGGATGAAAGTAAGTAGGTCAAAGACCAAATATCTTTGCATAGATGGAGGAAATGATGACGAAACAGTAAAGATGGAGGATGTAAAAGTGCCAAGAGTAAAGGAATTTAAGTATTTGGGATCAACGGTGCAAGAAAGTGGTGGTTGTGAGAGGGAGGTAAAGAAAAGAGTATAGGCAGGATGGAACGGATGGAGAAAAGTATCAGGAGTAATCTGTGACAGGAGGTTACCAACTAGAGTAAAAGGAAAAGTGTACAGTTCAGTGGTAAGACCAGCAATGGTGTATGGACTTGAGACAGTGGCAGTCACAAAAAAACAAGTGGAAGAGATGGAAGTCGCAGAGATGAAAACGTTGAGGTTTGCTATGGGAGTAACGAGAAAAGACAAGATTAGAAACGAGTACATCAGGAGTACCGTTTAGAAATGAAGATGAGGGAGGGCAGGCTGAGGTGGTATGGACATGTCATGAGGAAAAACCAAGAGTATGTAGGAAGAAAGATGATGGAAATGGAGTTACCGGGAAAGAGAAGAAGAGGGAGACCAAAGAGAAGATTTTTAGATGTAGTAAAAGAAGACATGGGGAAGTTGGTGCGAAGGAGACGGATGTTGAAGACAGAAAGATATGGAGAATGATAATACGCTGTGGCCACCCCTGACTAAAGGGAAAGGCCGAAAGGAGAAGAACAAGAAGACAAACTTGTTATGTAACTTATATAATAGAACTGGCTACAAAATAGTGGAAAATAATAAGCGTCATCACTGCCGCCTGGTTCTTTGCAAAAAACTTCAGTCAATCAATGTGCTTTAAATTAAACCGTAAAGCGACTCTTTACAATTACTTTAAAAATAAAACTTGAAGACAAAATAAATTAAACAGGGTGAGTGGCAAACCGATTACGTAATCATTACGTAACAATAGAAAAGATGATGTCACAATAGAAAGTTTAAAAATAACTACAAAATGACTAAAAATCAATAACAGAATAAAGTGAGAATTTAATTAAAGATGAAGTGTGACAAACTACTTCGATCATTTTTCAAAACCATTGTACGTATAATTTCAGTGTAAAAAGGTTTGCAAACTACAAAAGTAACTATGATTTAAAAAAGATTTCAGAAATACGCGAGACAAACGCGATATGAATAAATGCAAAAGCTCAAAAAAAAATTTACACTAAAAATCATTATTTTTAAGGTGCGTTAGGAAGAAAAATTTTAAAGCTTAAAATTGTTACTGATAAATCGGAGTTTCAAAAAGTATTAGCCCTAGAAATAATTTAAAATATGCAACATTTTTTGATATAAAAAATCCTAATGTTTTTTATTTGACCTTGATAGCTGGTGATCAACTCAAACCTTTGATTCAATGAGATTTTGTTTATTTAAGAGATGTTTATTTAAGTTCATTCCTAAAAAGATTCCATGATATTGCTGTCCGGTTGAAATTTTAATTTGAGGTTTTAGTTCTTATTTTTTAACTGAATGTTAGAATTGCTTGCTGAGACCGTTGAGAAGAGGAAAGTGTCATAAAGTGTTTTCTGTAAAGACACAATAGAATAGTGTGAATAAGTTTCGAACTGCGAATGTGTCGAAGGCGTTTTTCATCAATACGGCGCTCTTGGCAAGTCGGCTATGCTTCTGAGCACTAAGCAGTTTTCATGGGATGGTATTTGATTTAAAATCTGCAACCTCTGTAAACAATCTGGCTCTTTTTTTTAAGATAAAAGAAAAGAGTCAGTATATTGTAGTTATCATTTTATTTAATGTTTCGAGTATAACACTTTACTCATTGTCATAAAAGTTTTATTATTATTTTTTGACAAAGAGTTAAGTAGTATACTCAAAACGTTAAATAAAATGATAACTGCAATACCGACTCTTTCTTTTATTTTAAAAATATTCAAACGTTCCATTCATCATGCTTCGAAATTTGATTTTTATTGGTAAAACTCTGATGAGTAGAAATGTCAGAAAATTCTATTATGAAAACAAATCGTGCAGTGGTGACGCAACAAATTCTTTAAAAATAATCGAAAATATTCAACGTAAAAAAACTCAAAAAACGATCAGGAGTTGTTTTTTTTTCTGATTTAACGTAAAAACAAGCAACAAAATATATCCTAACCGCATAATGGGACGATTTTCAAAACTAGTTTTTGTCAAAAATTCCTCTGCATGATTAGATTATTACAATTTCGAGTTAAAAAAGGACTCTCCTTAGTCTATTTTTGTCTCTATTTTGTTTCTGAGACAATTAAGTAGCACTTTTTGTCATTTAGCACTCAATTTGCGCTAAACGTTTGTGATTAAAATTCTTTGAATAAGTTTACCAAAGCAATGTAACAATTCGTCGGAAGAACGTATAATCGTGCGAGATCATGATTCAGACAATAGTCAAACAAATTTCGGCAAAAATCTATTGCCTCCCTCAAAATTTTTTGGTCTGGATGAAAACAATAGCGGTAATGAGAGATAGAGTGGCGTAATAATGACAACGATATTGTGGCAGTTATGTATTTAATGTAACTTGGGCCACTCAAGTCATTAAAGTCATATTTTTCAGACTTTGTTTCATAATAAAACTTATACTGATGTTAGTTTCAGTTGCACAAGAGTTTTTTTAATGAGTTTTATAGGTTAAAATAAAGTTGAAGTTTGTTAAAAGTTTACCTTTTTCAATTTTAGTGTTTTATGTATAAAAATTCATTTTTTGCTTTTTTTTGCAATTTTTCAAGCAGCTATAAATACTTTGAATATATTGTATTTTTACAACATTTATATTCTAAAGTTTTAAAGCTGAGATCTCCTAATATTACTTTTAGAATTTTTTTATTTCTTTTCTTCATAAATTCTGAATCAACTGTATAGGTTTACATGTTTATAATATTTCATCAAGTTTTCCATCTCTTCTGAAAACTTTTTACGCCTCATCCCAAGTGCGCAATTTTCAGTTTAAGAGTCCTTGATCACAAGTTTTAAAAAATACTTACCAATTTTAAATTTTGTAAAAAAAGAGAGGATTATCAACGTGTAATTGAAACAAAAGCTGTATTTAATGAATGTTTTTTATAAAAGTATTTACATCAAAATTATAATTTTTCATGCATGAAATTATTTTTCTAAAGGCTTGTTGAAGTTTTTCGCATTCATTGTTACGCAAAAAACTGCTTTTTGTAGTGTTTGCAATCTTGAATCACTAATGTACAAAATAAATCAATATTTTTTTTGGTTGGCAGCGTGGTCGAGTGGTTAGAGCGTCGGGATTCAAATCGACATGGTCTTGGTTCAAAACCCACTCGCGCCATTCTGTTGTGTCCTTGAGAAAGACACTTTCCCCTGGTTGGTGGTCTTGACAAACAGTTCTTAATTTCAGTCATATCTCTATTGATTTAAAGCGGACAGCAATATCTTGGTATCTCCAGAAATAGGTCGGAGTAATTGCTTACTCATATTAGCGTCTTCGTCGCCTTTTTTGCAAGTCAGGAGGATAAATATAGAGACTATGATAATAATATCAAATTTATATCACTCTTGACAAAAAAATAAATTTCAAAACTGATGTAAATTGCCGTTTCTGCAACATTTTAATTAAAATTTGTCCAATTAAACTTTTATAAAAGGCCAAAATTGTCAAAATAATAAAAAAATCAAAATAAAATGCAAAAAATTGTTTTTAGGTAAAATATGGACCTAATTCTAAGATAAGACATTATTCTACTTGTAAACCTATATTTAATTTACGTGAAAGCTATAAAATTAAAATAATTACCATAGATAATTGATTTGGTTTTGATTTTTACTCATAGTAGTACTTATATTCTGAAAAAATAATTGGTTTTATACTATATTGGAATAAGCTTAAACTTGACTAAAAAATAATCCTACAAAATTTTTGTACAAAATACAAAACAATTTTGTGAAATTATTCAAGATGTATTTTAGAAACGTGAAATTTTCAAACGCATTCACCGCAAGCTATCTCAGAAAGAATGGTTCTGCAATATTTTCAAAAAACATAGCCTACAAAATAACTTTTTTAGTTTTGGCTAGAAACTACGAATATTTCTATCAAATTTTTTTTTAAATGAAAATGTTTTGATTTACAATTCAAAGTTTTCTTTTTCTTTCAAAATATATATCTTTTTAATGCACTGAATCCTTTACGACGTAAAAGGACATAAAAAGTTGTGCTTATACCAGGGCCGGCCTTAGAAGTTGCGGGGCCCAATTAGTTGGATGCTTGCGGGGCCCCTCTATACTATTTATTATTGTGCATAAAGAAGAAAAGAATTGCAAGTGCAAAGTGGCCATTCTCAACCTTTCTAATATTTTTTTATATATTCTTCAGAAATTTTCTATATCCTAAAAATTTCTCAGGGCGGAAAATTTTATAAAAATTGAAAAACGAAAAAGACTCTATACACCCTTTTATTAAATAGTTGTCTTTTTAACCAATTTTATTTTTATATATTTTCTATTCTGGAAAAAACGGAGCGATTTTTTTGAATCCAACTGTACATCAAAATGTCTGACATTGCTCCACATTCATGAAAAATCTAAAGCCTATTTTGTCTTACGCGGGTGTGAAAGGTCTCCAAACTTGAGCAAAAGTTTAGCCCTTTAGTCATGATTTTAGATTTTCCTGTTTCCATGGATAATGGTTTGAGATTCATTGCATTTTCAACATAAAAGAAATTGGTAATAGTTTTCTTGGAGCTAATGGGCAAGTTTAGAAATACAAAATAGAGAAATAGAGATATTTTGCAAAACACCAAGTTGCAATTCTTTTCTTTGTGTGTCATAGTAGGGTTCTTTAGATGGTAACTATTAATGAAATCATTAAGTCAAAATTTATGCTACAGCATGAATGAAAGATAGCTCAAAACATAACTTTACACGTGGTATGTTTATCCCTGTGCAACAATAGAAAAACTAAATGGTATCGAAATGAATTATTTTATAATCACTTACCACCAACTCATAGTGGCAGAGCTACACAAAGACATTTAGAAGCAGACTTTTCTTGCTTTCTTCTCAGCAAAGTTTTTAAGAATTTTGTCAAAGTTGATGTCTCTACTGACCGGAGATTCTATAGACAGACGTGCCAAATTGTTCAAACGTTCTTGGTGGATTACTGACCTAAGGTACGTTTTAATTAACTTGAGCTTAGAAAAGCTTCTTTCCCCGGAAGCAACAGTCACTGGAATTGTCAGCAATATTCTGAGGGCAGTGAACAAATTGGGAAATGCAGTAGACCTCTCGTTACAAGCAAGATACTGTAACAGTTCTCTGGGCTTTTGCTGTTGGGTAGGGAGTACTGACTTTATTATCTCCATTTCTTCAGAAAGCATGTAACCATCAATGTCTTTTGACTGTTTTGAGATATCTGTTAGAGCAATTTCCAGATCGGCTGAACATTTTCTGATATCATCTTTTGTCATATTTAGAAAAGTGTACAGAAATCCAAAGAGATTGTGATGTTCCTTCAGCTGCATAAACCGTGGTTGAAGAGATTGCAATGCCTTGTCAACAACTTCGTTGAAGAAGTTCACTCTAAATTCTGTTTTTGGGTCTGAAATGGGTTCATGAAACGATTCATATGTAAACATTCTCTTTTTTGTGCGTGAGTGCTTATGTGGAAAAACAGGTTCAACTTCTAACTCAGTTGCTAGTTCATTAGCATTAATCAAAGCATCCTCAAAACCTGTCTCTCGGTATGTTTTCAACCAATCACACAATCTTTCACATGATGTCAGCCCTGTGACAATATCCATAGTGTCACTTTGAAGTTCCTTGCTGACAAAATTTACTTGAAACAGTAAAGAGTGCCAGAAAACCAGTGCAACCAAAAATTTATAGCTCCTCATTTGGCTTACTAAGGATTCAGCCTCACTTTTTCCTTGAGCATCATCGGTGCATTCTACTAGTTCTTCTAAAGCATCACACACTCCTGTAGCTTGATATCTTACAGCTTTGACACTATCCATTCTACATTCCCATCGTGTTTCTGATAATGGTTTTACAGACAGACCTTTCACATGCTTTTTAAAAACAGTCCATCTTTTCGTCGATGAAGCAAAGATAGTGTATATACGCTGCAGTGTTCCAAAAAATGTCATAGCATCAGGGCATGTTTTAGCCGTATCTCCAAGAACAAGATTAAAGTTGTGGCACACACATGGAGTAAAAAAAGCTCGTGAATTTCTTTCCAAGAGTCGTGCCTGTACGCCAGATTTGTGCCCTTTCATATTTGCTCCATTGTCATACCCTTGTCCTCTAATATTTTCAACGTCCAGTCCCAACATTTCCAGTTCTTGTATCAGAGTGTTGAATAAATGCTCACCTGTGCTGCTTTCAACAACGATAAACTTTATGAAATGTTCATATACTCCTGCTGGTACATCCGAGTGTGAGCCATCAGCAACATATCTTAGCACCATTGACATCTGCTCTTGATGGCTGATATCAGGAGTGCATTCAAGAATAACTGCAAAATACTTTGCTGACTTGATTCTAGCAACAATTTCCTGTAGAACAGCTTGACCCATGGTTTCAATAATTTCATTTTGAATGTTCTTGCCTAAATAATGGTTGTGAATGTCTTTGTTAATAACTTTCTGTATATGATCTTGCATAACTGGATCAAATTTTCCCAATAATTCGATAACACCAAGAAAATTGCCATTGTGTGAATTTCCAATTTCCTCCTCAGACCCGCGGAAAGCCAAGTTCCTTTCTGCCAAAAACTGTACGGAGGCAACAAGTCGCTCAAAAACTTGATTCCAGCGTTTTGTTTCTTGTCTTATTAATTTTTCATTTTCTTTATCAACAGTTAATCCAGTAGATAATCTTTGGTGCAATTCATAGCAATTGAGTGTGCTGTGCAAATGTTTCTTAGACTTTTCATGTTCCTCTAATCTTGTATGAATATTTGACCAGTTGTTAAATCCAGAAGTAGCAAGGGCAGTATCAGAATTGTCAAAAAGTTTGCAGTAGTAACAGTAAACTTTGTCACTTGATTCAGAGTATATCAGCCATGGCCGTTCTATAACTTCTCCATTTTTCAGCTTTCTTTTACAATGGAATTTCGAAAAATGTAACCCTTTTTCATTTTGAGGAAAATTATCAACAATAATTTTAGGTGGTCCTTTATTCACTAAATAATCTCTGACATTTTGATTTATCCTATCTGGCCATGTAGCAGGATCATCTTTTATCGCAAAACTATTGTGTAATGCTGGGTTAGAGTCCTCTTCGCTTGACTCTAAAGTATCATTGTCACCCATGTTTGTCTCAACCGGCGAATTTTGACATAATGTTGTAATTTGTTGATCGTTACTGCTTATTGAAGAAAGATTAGGTTTACCACTGGCTTCTCTACATGTCATTTCCTGAGAGCCATTTCCTTCATTGTTGTCTGACTCTACGTTTACAGATCTAATAAATTTGTCCATCGCACCTTTCTCCTTTTCTTCCTTAGCTTTCTTCGCCTTGGCTATGGCTCGTTTCTTGCTGCCACTAAGATATTTCCTGCCGATATCTCTCGGTCTTTTGCTCATATTTAAGAGAGTTTTCTTTTAAACTTTTGTACTAAGAAAACTAGCAGTGCAAAACATACACGTAAACTGATACCTGGTCCTAACGCTTACTAAGCAGCGCCAGATACCTAACTATGGATATTCTTTTGACTGTTTTATATAAGACAAACAGCCCATCAGTCAGTCACTCCTTTTTAGATTCTATCTTCATTTTAATCAAAAATTTACAGTTAACAATATCACGAATAAAACCAGTTGAAATTTGACTGACTAATTCAAAATACAATTGAGACTGTTCCAAGCGAAAAACACGTGTTGATTCTACGAGCAAGTATTTGAAAAAAAAAATGCTTTCGAATCTAGCGTGATAAGGCAAAATGCGCAAAAGTGACCTAAAGTAACCTCTACTTCACGTTGGAAAGTTAAGAGAAAAATATGTGACTACATCGTTCGTACCAATACCATAGACAGAATACTTAAATGTATGACACTCACTGGCACCCAAAAGCACGGTGTATATACGACGTAATAAATACGTTGCTGGCGAGGACGTACCACGTTTTGCTTTGATGTTTGGCGGGAAAGATACGTCATTAATTAATCTGGTTACTACTGGTTTGACTGCTGGGCGCTGACTGGCTGAGTGCACACATGTGATTGCATCAGCAATACCGCCAGAGGATCGAGATGACCGAGATTGTCGCCTTTTGAAAAAAAAATGCGGGGCCCCTCTCAGCGCGGGGCCCGATTTGGAGCAATCGGTCAAATCGGCCTAAGGCCGGCCCTGGCTTATACACCCTTTTGAGAACCATTATGACATAAACTTTTATAAATTATTGCAAAGTTTTGCTGTTTTATATTTGAAAAAACCAAAAATTAAACATTTATCGACAGTAAATGACCTGTCATTTTTTACATGATGCAATATCAATAAAGTACAACCTCTTTATCGAAACTAATTTGTTAATATCTTTTATTATAGTAAAAAACTTGTTAATTGTTTGAAA
This sequence comes from Diplosoma virens, assembly GCA_963680785.1. NCBI lineage: Eukaryota > Metazoa > Chordata > Ascidiacea > Aplousobranchia > Didemnidae > Diplosoma > Diplosoma virens. The sequence continues at coordinate 14,445,679 of OY796889.1, forward strand.
ATGAAGTTGATCATATTTTTGCTGCTGTTATTTATCAAGACTGGGTTGAATCGAAGATTGAAAAAAATTCAAGATCTTGGTAAGTTATTAATCGTATTTTAGTATAAAATATATCCTATACAGTAATACCCGAGATTTTACTAGTATTTTTTTGTATGGGATAATTAATAAATTTATGCTATTAACTAAAGCAAAAAAATTTTGATTTGTTTAAATAATATAATATGATATTCGTTTGTAATCTTAATTATAGGACAAGTACTTTTTCAAAAATAGATACATTTTAGCTTTGCAAAAAGCATATAAATTTATTTTCTACCAAAAAATCATACAATGACGAATATAGTGTTAGTGATTGATAGTGCCACTATCGGTGGCAAAGTGTTTTGTGTTTTGCAATATCAACGAACGTTAGAATTGCTGAGAAGAAACTTAAAAATAGCGCTAAAGAACGCATACCTTTTAACTACTGTCCTCCTAAACGTGCCTGGACGTCATTTGCGTTATTCTCAAAAGGTACATTTCTACAGCATTGACTAAATGTGTACTATTGTCGTGTAAATAGGCTATAAAAACAGTTAACAATTGAAAACACAAAAAAATGAAAGTATGACTAAATTTGTAATTCCTATCAGTGCCATGTTTCACCGATAGAAGCAGCATTGCGTATTACACAATTGCTAGAAAAAATTACTAAAATAGCTTTCGCAGTAATTCACAGATTTTTACAAAATGGTGATTACATTATTTTTACGCAGATAACTGTCATCAAACGTTATGTCCTTGGGATTTTAATTGCAACTGTGAACGTGATGATTGGATGAATAAATCAGCTGTGTGTATTCCATCAAGATATCAATGTGACGGAGTTAAAGATTGTGATGATGGATCAGATGAAATCGATTGTTCTTGTTCAGAAGATGAGTTTCAATGTCATAATCAATCTTCTTCTCTTGAACTTTATCAATGTATTTCTTTAAACTTGAAAAATGATACATCGTGTTTCTATCGATTATCTCCGATCATGTAAGTTAAATATACACTTTTACTTATTTTCTTAAGAATAGCCTACATAATTTTAAACAACGTATACTTAAAAAACACAAGTCTGTTTTGTCCATTAGATTTTTCAGAGGAAACAACTGTCAGGCAATTTTCAAATATGTTTTTAAAAAGTTTGTGATTTATTAACACAAAAGAATGACTGTGCATTAAAATTATCTGTAGACCGACAAAGTGCATCAATTGACGCAAGAAATACTTTAAATTGCAATTTGGCAAGATAATTGTTGAAAAATTTTTTTTTAAGTAAATTGGAAATAAATGTGACTTTTTGCACTTTAGCTTATTCCAATTAAACTGCAAAATTGCCTTTATCTGAAAAGGTAATTTCATATTCTAATTAGATTATTTACTTTCTAATTATTAAAAGAAGCTATACGAGGCTTTATTATTAAAAAACACGAATTTAGTAGATTAGACCAGGGGTGGCGAACCTATGGCACGCGGGCTGATTTTTGCTGGCACGGCACTTTTATGATAAGTTTATCTGAAACTTCTTATCGCGCATTAGTTCAATCATCATCTAGCAGAGTTACAAACTCAAGTTAGACTAAAATGATTTCTCAGAATAGATCAAAGCTCTTTCATTTATCATTTATTTGCTTTGTGAGGTCACGGTTGTAAAACAAGAGAGTGTGTAATTTGATATCATCATTCTCTTTTTAGTTAGTTTCTTTTTGAAACAAAAATTTACAACAGTTGGTAAATTTTACTAACAGAGTTTGAAGAAACCAAGTACAGTAATTTACTTTTACACGTGTAATATTTTTTTTTTTTCAGAAATAAATTAAATTTCAAGCTTTGCTAGATCATAAATTTGAATTTTTCTTTTTTTTAATTAATTATTCATACTTTTACCTGAGATATGTCAAGAGAAAATAAAAAGCTAAAATTATCATCATCCAGCAGTAGAGGGTTTCAAAGCTGGTGGGCTGAAGAGTATGGCATGATTAGCAGTGATGATAAAGCAGTATGTGTCTTGTGTTGTAATAAAGTTGTTTGTAGAACATCTTCAGTTAAACGTCGTTTCGAAACGAACCATAAAGATCTGTATTTGAAAACGAAAGAAGAACAAAGAGAAATTATTTCTAAAGTTTGTAAGGAGAAGAAAATGCAATCATCAAATCTAATGAAATTTATAGGTGGCTCTTCAAATGTTACTGCAGCGACCTATATTGTGTCAAAAGAAATTGCCAAACACGTAAAACTATTCAGTGAAGGACAATTTATCAAACAAGCATGGCTTGAATGTGCATCGGTTTTATTTGAAAATTTTAAAGAAAAAGAAAAAAATTATTCAGAGAATAAAAGAAATACCGTTATCTAGAAATACAGTAAAAGCTAGAATTTTGGATATGGCTGACAATGTTTCTCACCAGCAAAATAAAGACTTAAGTTCTTGTAATTTTTTATCTATCTGTCTTGATGAAAGTACTGACTTAACAGGTTCGGCACGTTTAGCAATTTTTGGCCGTTATTTGGTTAATAATACAATTAGAGAAGAGTTGATCAGCTTAGCGTCATTAGAAACAACAACAAGAGGGATAGACATATGCAACGCTGTTGTGAAACAACTGACTGAAAAAAAACTTGATCTTTCTAAAATAGTATCTGTATCAACAGATGGTGCTGGCAGTATGACCGGAAAAACCAATGGATTTATCAATTTATTTACTCAGCATGTTGGACATTCCATTTTGAGCTTTCACTGCATTATACACCAGCAAGTATTATGTGCAAAAACTGGTTTTAAATCACTGCAGAACATTATGGATGTAGTAACAAAACTAATTAACTTAATGGCTGCTCATCCATTAAGCAAACGAAAATTTAAAAAACTGCTTGGCGATATGGATTCTATGCATGTTGGTTTGCTGATGTACAATAATGTGCGATGGTTAAGTCGGGGAAAAGTTCTGGAACGATTTGTTAAATGCTTGGATGAAATTATAATTTTTTTAACTACCAAAAAAATTATTGAAAAGTTTAAAGAGTTTTTTGATAGCCAATGGATTTTTAAATTAATGTTTTTTACTGATTTGTGCTTACATGTAAACGAATTGAACACAGGCTTGCAAGGTCATAATAAAACCATTATTATCATGTTTGATTTAATCAAAGCATTTGAAGCAAAACTACGAGTTTTCTATCGGGATGTTGATTCAAAAACTTTCAAGTATTTTAAAAACACTAAAGAAATATTTTTTACAACTTGAATCTAATGACCATCTTGAACAAGGAATAAATCAAATATTAAGAATGTTTTGTGAAGTTATTCAAGATTTAATCAAGGAATTTGATTCTAGGTTTACACAATTCAGGCAATTCGCTGAAACAACGCAATTTATTTTGCATCCAGACTCAACATCACTAGAAACACTAAATTTGGAAAGCTTGAAGTGGCTAGATTTGGAAGATATAGAAATGCAATTAATTGATTTCCAATCTAGTTCTATATGGAAACAAAAGTTTATCGATCTGAGAAGAGACTTAGAATTAATAGAGAACGATAGAGCAGTTGGTGTATTAACATGCAATCCAGAAGAAAAAGTATTGAAAACATGGGATACCATTCCCAATACTTTCATTTGTCTAAAAAAATTAGCAATTGCTATTTTATCAATTTTTTCATCTACGTATTGTTGTGAGTCACTGTTTTCACAAATGAACTTGATCAAAAACAATTTGAGAAGTAGCTTGATTGATGAGTCTTCATCTGCATGTGCATTACTTAAAGTGACAGAGTATGAACCAGATATAAAACGCTTATCATCTAAATTACAGCAACAAAAATCTCATTAACATATTGTGATTTATGGTAATAAATATAATCAATAATTTGCATAGTTTACCTTTTTAATTAGTTTTTTTCAATGTTACTGGCACGGTATAAACTTGCTTTACGTCACTTATGATATTTTGGCACGTTTGTAAAAAAAGGTTTGCCACCCCTGGATTAGACTGTACAACAAAAAATTTTTTTTATGTAGTTCAAGGTGTTTTTGCTGGTCTGGACTATATTTTGGGCGTTGAATTCAAATCTGTCCTTAGTGTTTTTCTACCACGTCAGGTTTTTGAGACCAACGGCACGAGTTTTGATATAACATTGTATTTGCTTATCAGTTTAGTAAAAGCTAAATCTTTATATTGGATAAATATAATAACACAAGGAAAAAGTTCATTGCCCTTACAAAACAATGCACGTTTTGCACTGCAACGATATTTTGCTTTAGTCTGTTTCTGCAAAAACCAGTGATAGTCTCCCAACATACTCGCAGTACTTTTTTTCGCAGCGTTTTTCCAAATATGCAATGTCCCGGTAAAATCTTCAACCGTATTCATCATTTACAACACCTGAATTCTCTGGAAAGTATGCAAGGTGTGGATGCAAGCAGGGCAACTTTAAACTCATTCCACTAAAAACACATCTGAAAGCCTTTATCATTTTCCTCACAATTTCGATTTAATATTTAACTCTATGGTTTCCAAAAACCTTTGACAACCAATTAAAATGTGTTTCAAATTTTCCCATTCTTTTGCACTGAGATGTCTGGGAAAATTTAAACAGCAAAAATTTTTCCAATTTTTGGACCAATAAAAAAGCAAGCATTCAGTTAAGTATCATTATTGTAAGATCCAAACTTTCCCTAAAATAAGGGATATAATTTTTCATATTTAACGGAAACGTTTCCAATCCAAGGTAATTTTAGGTAGACTGGGCACTTTTCAGGGCCGAACGGCTTGGATATTTAAAAATTTAAAATTTTCTTGTTAATTTCGGAAATAAAAACATTCTGTTCTAAGATATTCTTGATTTTGTCGATTTCACTTGAGAACTTTCCAAAAGAGCAAATTCAAGAGCTCTGTGATCAAGAGTACCAATAAGAATAGTTTTCGTCTTCTTTGGTCGAAATGAATCCCAGCGCGTATTTTGTGCCGTGAATGACGGTTTTCTATAAACTGAAGTAATAAAATTTTTGCTAGATTTTTCAACCAACACATCAAGAAACGACAGTGACTTGTTTATTTCTTTTTTGTGAGTAAAAACCGAAGATGAGTGTAGAGAGTGAAGTTTTTAAAAAAGTTGATTGCATTCCGTTTGATTACTGAAAATAGCAAAAGTGTCATCGACATATCTAAAACAAAGAAGTTTAGAAGTGTTTTCAAAAAGTAATTTTTCTTAAAATTTATTAATACTGCTATATCACACAATACCGATTTTGCTTTAGGCTATATAACTAAGTTGATTTGAATAACCATGTTCAATAACACCTATTTTATCTCAAGCAAACCAACAGTGTAAAAAATAAAATTGATATTATACAGTATTACGAAATTATTAATCTACATCGTTTTTTATTGTGCTCACAAGCCTGATATGGCTCTATTTAAAACAAAAACCAGCATACAGCCTACGATAAAACAAAGAAGATGTTTATGCATAGGCTAAATTTAAATATTGAATTAAGACGTTGCGTATTTGTTTACTCGAATATTTTTAACTAATTGCATTCAATTTTTCAGTCGAGAATTCCCAAAAAAATTGCTTCCCAGTGAAATAATTTTTTTTCAACAAAACATTACTGTTGACGAATCCTTGTCTGATTTTTTGGTAAATCTCTCTGATCTGATTAAAAATGGTATTACTACTATAAAGCCTTATACAAATATTTCAATTAAAGAAGGTAAGTTTTTGAAGTTTTTTTCTTAATACCAAAGTAATCAGGTGACATTTGGCAAATTTTTAACCTAAATAATAAAATTCTTTAAAATGATATGATCAAAGTAATTAACTCCAAAAAATTTTTTTATTTCAAACATTTTAAAATAATCATAAAGAAATGCGATGTGAGAATTAAAATTTTATTTTTTCAGGGAATGAATTGTATTTTTTTTATTGTATAAAAATTTCATTGCCAAAATTGTTCAAAAACTTGGGTGAATTTTTTAAAACATTTGATAAATTGCAAACATCAAAGGGTTATATCATGAAATCTGATTTTGCTGAAATAAGAGTTTCTTTTTTGTGAACTGTAGTAACCTCCATAAGTGCATTCCAACTGTGAAAGGTTCTTTTTTTGCGGTGCAATAATTTTACGATTAATCACGTTCGAAAAATTGCCAAAATCGTTAACTTTCTCAAATCGCTCCCTCGTTTTCTTTCAGCCAATTTACAAATATTCATTACCCTATAAAAATTTGCTTTTTTAATCCAAAATAACATTTTATTGCAACATTTAAGTATCTATATCAAAAGAGTATGAAATTATTTTTCTTTAAAATCTTAAACAACATTTCTAGCGCTTGTAATTGTTGAGATATAAGCAAGCAGAGAGTGCAAGTACTTTCTGCGCCCACCCAGTTGTACAAAATTTCCAAAAAGCCCAGTTTGAATAGAGTTAAGGTAAAGACGTTTTTTTTAGAGATAACTATGTTTTTCGGACAAAAATTGAGAAATCACAAAGAGATCCAAAGTGAAAATTTTTTAACGTTTTTTCCCAAATTCGTCTCTGTAAAGTATTCGAAAATCATGCTTCAGAAAACGTCACAAAATTTGAGCAAAACTTTATTGCCCCCAAAAAATGATGTTCCCTTTCGGGAACACCGGGCATGAACCAGTATGTAAACAAAAATTTTTTAGGCTTCTTACTATTGAGGAAGTCCTGGCACAAATTAAAGAAAATGCAGCTGTAAGTTCAGCAGAGGTATTTATTCAACCTCCTAGTGATGGCATGGACGGTGAAGGGGACAGCGGCGATGAAGATACAGGTGGCACTGTAAACAATCTCAGTGGGAAAAAATTACAGGCCAATGCCGAAGCTAGAGTTGCCTCAATGTCTCTGCTTCAAGAAGGCAATGAAGAGGACAACCAAATCGGTTTTGTGCTCAATTCCATCGTAGACAGCTCCCAAAGTTTTTCAGATATGAGAAGTTCTTCAACTCCTGCCCCCGGATTGAGACATAAAAAGAAGAGACGATGGGTAAGTAACCAAGGTTTACAGCCAAGCTTTCCACTGTTCACACTCGCAACTAAATTGTACAAAGAGGGAATGCAACCTGAAAAATATTTTGAATTATTCTACGATAAAGAAGTGATTAACTTTATCACAAGCATGTTCAATCTGTATGCATCGGAAGATAAGAGTGATGTCACGTTTTGTACTAACCCAGAAGAAATAAAGTGCTGGCTTAATATACTGATGTTAACAGGGTATGTTCCATTTCCCAGATGGAGAATGATGTGGGAGTATCACTCTGAATCGTACCTGCCATCTGTAGCAAACGCAATGCGCAGGAATAGGTTTGAAGTCTTGAAGACCTATGCCCATTTTTCGGACAATACAAAGCTCAATGAAGATGATAAATTCACAAAAATTTGACCCCTGTTTACAATGCTCAATGAAAGATTCTTGCAATATACGATTCTGGATAAAAAGCTTTGCATCGATAAAAGCATGACACCACATTTCGGAAGGCATGGTACAAAGCAATTTTTGAGGGGCAAACCGATCCGCTTTGGTCACAAGGTGTGGTGTCTTTGCGATCGCTTTGAATATCTTATCCAGTGTGAGCCTTACCAAGGAGCTTTTGGAGCATACGTTAAAGAGCTTGGCGTTGGAGCCTTAGTTGTTTTGAACTTGCTTTCGAAGTTTCTTGATGGCGTACCATTCAAAATTTATAATGATCGCTTTTTCTCTTCTGTCAAACTAGCTGAAATTTTAAAATTCAAACGAATTGGCTACACTGGGACCATAAAATCAAACAAAACCAAGAAAACTCCATTGACCAACCAAAAAGAAATGGCCAGGCTCCCAAGAGGCAGCTTTGATTTTTGTCTTGAACAAAGAAAATGAATTGTGTTGGCACATGGAATGACAACACTGTCGCGTCACTGGTGTCAACTGTTGATCCCGTCATGCCTGTTATAAAAGTCACTCGCTGGATTGCTAAAGAAAAACAAAAAAAAACAGAGAGATCAATCTTTTACTGTATCCCAGTACAACCGTTTTATGGGCGGAGTAGACCGCATGGACCAAAACATCAAAAATTACAGAATGGGAGTCCGTTCAAAAAAGTGGTGGTGGCGTGCTTTTGCGTTTACTGTTGATGCAAGTCTTAACAACGCGTGGCAGTTATACAGGAAGGCTAAAAATAACAGTTTTCTCGACTATTTGGCATTTACCAGACACATAGTGCAGTTTTATCTACACAAGTATGGTACACTTGCTGCTTTTCCAGGTCGTCCAACAGCGAAAAAACCTGTAGAGAAAAGGGTCCTGCCAGGAATCCGCTTTGACAGCGCAAACCATTTTCTGTTACCAGCCGAAAAGCAGTCGAGGTGTGCCCTGTGCAAGAAAATTCCAGGAAAATGTGCAAGAAGTGCAGAGTCAACTTACACAAACGTTGCTTCGAAGAATTCCTCAAGATGAGGCAGCAGTAACTCTTGATAATCTGTCATACGTACATTGTTGCAACGAAATGGTGTTGTTATTTTCTCATTATTTTTGCAGTTTTCTGCATTTATTCTTTCGTTCGTTACATACTTTTCATATTGCGTCACAACTGCATGTTTCCATTGTGTTCGTTTGCGTCGATCACACGTTTCTGAAGCAAGACTAGAGTAAGTAAAAAGTACATTTTAAGTGAAAAAAATATCATACTTAACATATTTCAATACAAAAACCAATTGGAAACTTTTACGCTCTGAAGACCCCCATTTATGCCCGGTGTTCCCGTTCGGGACAGAACAAAATTCGAATATAATAAACAAAAAAAGATGGAATAAACAAAAATAACCCCAAAACATGGCTTTAGGAATGATAACGCAACTTTTACTGGATAAAATAAAAAAAAAAATTCGGGCAAAACGGGTAAACAAAAAGCGATTGTTTATAGTTGCAAGTACAAAGCGGAAATGAAAAAACGTTTACGATAACAAACAAAACGTAGCCACAAGATTGTTTTTTTATTATTTTAAAAAATTTTAACATATATTTTAAGTGGCTGGATCAAACTTTTTTTAAATCCACTTTTCAGCTAAGTAATTTTTTTCTTAGATAATCAAAAATCAGAATTATACTCGTGAAAACGTTAGGTAGTAGAATTATTGGTTTTTGTCTGCAAAATATAAAATATTTGTTGTAAATCAAATGTTGAAAAAACTTTTTTTCCCAACATAAATTGAAATTTACAGTTATACACAGAGATTACTTGGATAATGAAATTGTTTTTTTCTGAAAAAGTATAGAACGCGATTGTTGGTGTCTGTTGGTAAATCATATGTTATTATTCGGCCAACGACATGCCAACAAGAATTTTCTGTTTGAATACTTTTGGTAATATATTAATTTTTTTTTATTTTTTGGAATTTTTTTAGATATATGCAATCAAAAAATTAATTGGGCGGATGGCGCAGATGAAATAAATTGTCAATGTCAAAGTGACGAATTTAAATGTTTTTGCTACAACACGTTAAGCTGCAGATTGAACTCACTTAGTGAATTTCGAGGATGCATTCCAATCAGTCAGAGGCTAGACGGCATTAGACAATGTTCTGATGGAAGCGATGAATTGCCCTGGATTTTGATCTTTAAACTCAATCCTTTCAATTTGCTTCGTTCTGTTTGGATGTTTTGGTTGACTAATAGAACTCAATGCACAGCGTTCGAAGGATGCGATAACTCAACTTGTTACGATGTTCCTGGATTCTCCTGTTCTTCATATGATTGCAATAATACTTTAGTTTTATGTAGCTCGGATCATATACAATCCAAAGATAAACCTATTTTCTATTGTAATAACTACCACTTAATACCTGGATACAAGTTTTGTAATAATATCAACGATTGCCTTGACCAAAGTGACGAAATACATGATGGACCAGGATTTCGATGTTTGGGTAATGACTCAACTTCTCCATGTGTTTTGCCCCAACGCAATTTGTACGATGGATTTGCTCAGTGCAAAGACCAATCAGATCTTTGTATAAACGATTCTTGTTTTCATTGTTTAGATGAACGTTTGGTGATTTCTTCGAAACAAGTTTGTGATGGAAAATATGATTGTTATGATCAATCTGACGAAATATTATGCAAACTCAACTTCAAAATAAATGAATTTGACGAGAGCTTTTCAAACCAAAAATCATCTACATTAGGTTGCCCAAATCAAGATACATCATTTTTAAACAAAAGAAACCCATTAAGTTTATCTAAAAACAAGGACTACAACACATTGGATAAAACAGACGTTGACCGATGTCAATCAAGAAAGGAAAATGACATTGCAGTTATTTTATGTGATGGTCGACCAGAATGTAATGATCTAAGTGATGAGTGTATAAATAAATGTGATAACTTACCAAAGTTTTGTGATTACACTTGTCATGAACATCATCGCATTGGCGATCGTTATTGTGACGGAGTTGTGGACAAGTTTTATTTGATCAACAATATGACGAACTGCTCCAAGGGATTCGATGAAATGCATTGCCCGAAACGATTCAAATGCAAATCTGGTGACAAAGTCAGTATCGACATTAATCAAATGTGTGATGGTAAACAAGATTGTGACAATAACGAAGATGAAAATAACTGTCCAAATAATAATAATAATCGCGTGTTTTCATCTGATAAAGAAATGATTGCTAATCCTGTGTTGCGAAGTTGTTTTTGGATTATGGGTTTTGCAGTAATCAGTGGTAATTCGTATGTCATTATAACTACAATCAAATACATAAAAACAACAAAACTTAGAAAATCATTAAAATATCAGCAAATTATTGTATTAAATATTTCAATAGCTGATTTTATTATGGGCATATATTTACTTGTGATTGCAGTTTTCAGTAGTGTTTATTCCGGTTATTATGGTCAAGTAGATTATGAATGGCGATCAAGTTTGCGTTGTTCAATATTCGGAAGTCTGGCAGTTGTTTCGAGTGAAGCGTCATGTTTGTTGATGGTTTTGTTAACAGCATGTCGCTTATACTCAACATACAGACCGTTTTCAATTTTATCAACTTCTACTTTTCGATATAAAATAAGCATTGCTTTCATGTGGTTGTTATCGTTTACTTTAGCATTTTTACCAGTTCTTCACCAAACATCTTATTACTTTGTTCAAAGTGTTCGATTTGTCAATCGTTTCACAAACACACAAATATGGAATAAAATCGATATTACCAAGTTTGCTTGTAGTTTAGCAAACCTTGTAAACAAAACAATTATAAAAAACGGCAAAGATTGGGATTCAACTCGAGCATTTCTCTCCGACAACTTTCCTGAATACAGTCCTGGAGAGGAGTTTGGTTATTACAGTCAAACAAGTGTATGCATGCCAAGATTTTATGTTGCATATGGCGGTGATGCGTGGGAATACAGTGTTGCTATCATTACAGTTAACTTCGCATCGTTTTTGTTTATTGCTGTTAGTTATGTACTGATTTATGTACGTTCATCCGAATCGCAAAAAAAAAGCACCAACAGAAAACAACACCAAACAACAACAAATATGCAAAAACGTATTTCCAGAATCATCATTACCGATTTTTTGTGTTGGATTCCTATTTGCATTATGGCATACGTTAAACTCAGTGGTTATTATGTTGATGATATTGCTTATATTGTCAGTGCTGGTTTGTTGCTTCCTATTAACAGCGCAATTAATCCATTGTTGTACTCGCCACTTCTCGATTACTTGACAAAAAGGTCTCAAAGAATAAGCAAAAATCAAAAACCCACATAAATGCAGAAGTTTTAAAGCAGTTCAAATTTTCTTTAAGTTTAATTTCGTAAACATGTAACAGTTTATCTTAAGCAGTGTAGTATGAATAAATTGTTTTTGGTTGATGTTTCAAATTAATTTGTTCGAGATTACGTAAATGTCGATTCAAATTTTTTTAATGATAGGCCTATTTTGATGATATTTTTGTTGCAAATAACTCAAAGTGCATACATTTTGTAAATTGTTTTCAGTAAAATCAATGAAATCGCTTTGTTGCCAATTAAACAAGAAGAAATTATCTAGTATTTTTGAATGATATGATTTACAGTGCCGGCAAAAAAAATTTTTACATTTGTACGGCAAAAAAAACTTTACAAGAAAAATCCTCATAAGTTTTTTACTTATTGCTCCCGCCAAAAACATTGTTTCCGTCAAACGCTTACAGTTACGTCATATGCTAGTCTTTGGCTATACTTTATCGCATAGCCATTGCTCTGCGTGCTTCGTGTTGCTTTACAGCTGGTTAAATAATACGTAGGTCAATAAAATTGGACAACATTTTTCATTTTTTAAAGTTTTGAGATGTTGTAAAAATTGTTACGAAAATTAAAATGGATCAAAAGAAGATGCAAATCGAAGAAAAAGCTTGGGCCTTGACTTTATTAGAGAAGGAAGAGTCTGTGATTGCTGTAGCCGAAGATGTTGGGGTCGCAAGAAAGGCAAATTATCAACTAAAAAGATATGCAACATTATTGCCACCAGGGATGGTACCAAAGAGAAAGTCCGGTTCTGGCGCACCTAAAAAGACCTTTGCAAGAAAAAATAAGCTTATTCGTTCAAAAAGTTCAAAAAGCTTATTTTTTCTTGCAAAGGTCTTTTTAGGTGCGCCAGAACCGGACTTTCTCTTTGGTACCATCCCTGGTGGCAATAATGCGATAAAGTATAGCCAAAGACTAGCATATGACGTAACTGTAAGCGTTTGACGGAAACAATGTTTTTGGCGGGAGCAATAAGAAAAAAACTTATGAGGATTTTTCTTGTAAAGATTTTTTGCCGTACAAATGTAAAGATTTTTTTTGCCGGCACTGTACAGAATTACAATCTATTAATCGCCTGTCATTAATCGCTTGCATTGAAACCATTCACCTCATTTATTTTTATGTATATAATGCAGTTTGGTGACACTGGATTAAAAAAAATCCAGTAGAGAAGCAATAATCGAAATTGCCACGTCGGAGAGAATGAAGAATAGGAATGTTTGATTCTTGGAATCGAACTTGCCGTACGTCATTGGAAATGTTTGATTTTTGAAATTACACAGTAATTGTGCTTGTTTATTACAAAAACTTTATAGTTTTCAGCATCACAAAATTCTCAATTATACCTTTCGGTGAGATTTTCGACAACAAAGTCAAAAAACTAATTGTAGGTTCAGCATTTTTTCCGAATAATCACTTTTTTACAGAGAGTCAAATTTTTTAATACTCATTTTGCCTACTGTAAATACATGTTGTTCTTTACTTGCATCCTTGTGACAACTGTTATTAAAAAATGTGTGAGACAAAAAGCTGCCTATGTTATTGCTTTACTAAAAGCCTTTTTGAAATTTTAAACCGCCAACAAATTATTTAGTTATTTGAATCATTGTTTTCTCCCAGTGCAAAATCAAAAAAATGTTGTTGCTGTTATCCACAAAAATAGGGCTTTTTCAGGGTAACTATAGCTAACATATGAAATTACATAATTTTTTGAAATAGATTTTAAAATTTTTTACATTTTTTATTTTACATTTCGAATAAAATGGTACTAATTGTTTATGGCCAAAGATAAAGATTTTTTTTTTTTTATCTCTATATTTATCCTTTTGACTCACAAGAAAGCGCATGAGGTGCTATACATAGGGCAATTATCAAGCAATTACCCCACCTGCTTCCGGAAATGCCAAGATATTGTTGTGTCTGTGTAATTGTTGTTGTTCTGCACAACAACAGAACTTTTGAACTAGAAGATAAATTAAATATTTTTCAGCAGATTTGTAGATGTTTTTAGTTTGCACCAATTTATGATATTTCAGTTATATGTTTTTATAAAATAACCACAATTCAAGTTTAAAACTCAAAAAATTTATTATTTATATTATGGCACTGTTTTATGTCGAGAGTTTTAATCAAATTTATGAGTTTTGAAATGGTGCATTTGCTCAGATTTTAAGCATATTTTGACAGAACCTTTACGTAAAAATTGTGAACATCAAAAATGTTTGGAAAACGAAAGAAATGATAGTTACTCCGGTTAAATTTTGTAACAACAGCTTATATGTATCGTCCAACTTTAGTGCGATTTTGATAAGGGTTAGGGTTAGGACACTACTCCACTTTCAGAAAGTCACGAACTTGAACAAATAATTTAAAATGACAAACTTCAAGTGTAAAAATTTCAAACGCATTATACGTAAAGCAATTCCATTTTTAACAAAGTGCGCTATGAGTAACTACACATTTTGAAAACGTTTAAGCGTTTTTTTCTTAATAAAGTAGCATAAAAACTCAACGTAGTTATTCTTCCAAATTAAACTTAATTATACTCAGGGTTTCTTTTCTGGAAAATACTCGCAATAATATGGTCGAATTATTATACTGCAATACCTTCATCACTCATTAAAAAATGCATTTTTCCAAATTTTATTCTTGTTATTGCTGTATGCACTCGAGCGTGTGACACGATTTTGACTTCATTTTTTGTTCAGATGTTAAATAAGAAAGTGCTTTATTCAGTTATAATTATTATTTTTATCATTATCATTTCTATTCATATCCTGACTCGACCATCTTTATTCATCCTTCTAACTTGTAAGAAAACGTCCGAGGCGTCACATTTAGTGTAACTGTCAAGCAATTAACTCCCAGTTTTCAGAGATGCCATTATGTTGCTGTTCAGTTGAAATTTTTATTTAACTTTCTTTCATCTTTTATTTAGAGGTACAACTGAAATCAAGGCAGCTTATTAAGACCGCCAAGCAAAGGAGAGTGCCGTAAAGTGTCTTTGCCAAAGACTCGAAAAAACCGCGATCGTGCCTATCGCGTTCGCTTTAAATACGGCCCTTTACTTACTCGGTCCCATGCTGATGCCATTACGTCATAAGTGGGCCAATTAAATATATTGGTGATGCGAAACACACTTTACTTTAGTTCAAAAAAACAATAAAATAAAGATAGTTCTTTGTTAATTGTTTGTTTTGTCGGCCATACGAATCCTTCCAAGACCTGGTCGCTGATGCCATCATTCATTTCCATAAAGTTATGTGATATACAAAAACAATTTTTATTCTTCCCTTAAAAACCAACCGCTCCTATGTAACATATGTTAATTAAGTTTTTGTTTTTGGCCAAAATAAGCAAGTTATTTTACATTATTTAAATGTTCAATATATTGATTGACAAGGTACAATGATAAATGACTACATTGATTAAAAACTTTTTTATGATATATTGCCAGAGTGGCCAACGTGTCCCCTGGTAAGTTCTACTTTAAATTTTTTGAAAACTCGCAATCGACCGCAACGGGGATGTGATCTTAAAAGGAGGAGTCTCTACAAAAAAAGTATTTTACTTTGAATCTGGTCTTGGATTTTACTAAGTCTTAAAATAAAACATTCCAAGTTCACTCAAAATCAGAATTGATTGTCAGCTGAGACGTCGCAATCGACTTGTTTGTTATCCCTGATGTATTGAATTGAATTAATGATGTCACAAATAGAAAAAAAACACCAAACTTTTTATGAGCGAAATATACTCCAATCTACATGTTGTACAAAACGACTCCCTAAACATAAACATAAACTTCTTATAACCAATCACAGCTGAAATTTTTTTTTTTTTAAATAAAGCTTACAATTTTTTTCCATATTCGAAGAACTTTTTAAAGTTTGATAGGTTAAGACATAAAATTCGATCCCTGCGGTAATAAAATTGAACCAGGTTTTATCCACGAATTTGTACCACTTTATGTAATAAATTTTAATCCAAAATGATAAAAAATAGGCTTGGAACTTTATTCTAAAAAAAACAAAGCTGTGTTTGGTGAAAGGAAGACCCGACTTGAAATACTTCAGATTGCATTTAAAACAAAACCAGCAATTTATTTATCGCCTCCAGCGCCTTGCAAGACTGGTTGCTTGAAAATATTTTTGACCAGGTTTGCAATTGCAGCTTGTAATTGCAGTTCTGATACAATGTTCCGGAAAGTCGAGAACATTCTTTCTCTCATTTCGACCTTTTGTAAAAACCAATTGTTTTGTTGAATGCAAAACGATTGTCGTTTATTATCTAATTTAGTTGTTTCCAACCCCATTTTTTATAGATTTGTTTCAAAACTTTTCGTTTGACACTCGTCAGGAGATAAACATCGCAATAAAGGAAAGAAAAATTCAATTGATTGTCTAATACATGTAAAACTGAACGAAGATGATTGGATGTTTGAGAAAGGCGTTAAAACGAGTATTTAGCGCAAGATTTTCAAGCTGTACACAAACTCTTTTTGGCGGCTTAAATTTGGCTTGCATGATTTGTTGTAAACGGCTTCGAAAGCAGATAAATAAAAAGAAGAATGGCCAAATGAAAAGAATAGTAAATTTTCTAATACTGTAATTAATTTTTAAACAAGCTGCATAAAGATGAGAAACATCAGACTCGAGTTTCGCTCTTATTAGAGCTCGTCAGTGATGCTTATCTCACCGCGAATCGAACCTGGAACCTGTAGTCTTCCACGCAGGTTAATATACCACCGGACCACAGATCCCGGACAACAGATGGATTCAAAGCAGCTGTTATAAGTTATTCCCGGCAGCTGCTTTGAGTCCATCTGTCGTCCGGGATCTGTGGTCTAGTGGTATAGTAACCTGCGTGGAAGACTACAGGTTCCAGGTTCGATTCGCGGTGAGATAAGCATCACTGACGAGCTCTAATAAGAGCAAAACTCGAGTCTGGTATTTCTCATCTTTATGCAGCTTGTTTAAAAATTAATTCCAAATTTCTCAAAATTCTTCAAATATAAATACTGTAATTTTGGGTGCCGTTAGAAAACCTTTAGATTTGTCAATATCTTTTATATAAGCTTATGCGCGCATTATACAACTTTATGTATAAGTAAAAACGTATTATATTATATAACCTTATGGCCCAGATGGTAGGTGCTTTCTCGCAGCCTGGACCGTGAGTAAGTCTGTTCATTGATTTTAAAAATGACAGACCGAAATGAACCTACCAAAACGAAAGGGTATCCACCCATTCCGATGTTCAGTGTGGGTCTGCTAATCGGCAAACAATCCTTTTCAGGACGGGGAAATGCCTGGATAAAACTGCCAACAAGTTCTGAAGACCCACTATTCTTCAGCTGAACATCGAAGGCCTCACTGCAAGCAAGATGAACGTTCTTCATCACCTCGCTATACACTCTGGGGCACTCGTCATCCTACTGCAGGAGACCCACTGCACTGATGCAGAGAAGTTGGTACTTTCAAACTACCAACTAGCTGGGTCTTCTTTAAGCGGGAAGCATATCCTTGCCACGTTTGTTTACAAGCGACTAAGATACACGCTTTTGGACCAATCTCCACTGACATTGGAGATTGAGCGGTTGTGTGTGAATGTTGATGGCTATAAAATAATCAACGTCTACAAACCACTGCCAACGCGATTGCTAACCCTGGATCTCCCAGTGTTTCCTCACCCCTGTCTTTACGCTGGTGATTTTAACTGTTGTCATGCTGATTTGGGTTACGATGACAACAGTTTGGACAGGGAGTGCTTGGCTGGCTGGGAAAGTATTAATTGTCTTGTCCTCCTATATAATGCTAAGGACGCTGCCAGTTTTTATCCCGGCCGCTGGAACACTGGCACCAATTCGGATCTAGATTTCGCTAGCGTAGGTCCAAACAGTCGCTTACCAGATAGACGTGTCCTTGACAAGTTCCCCAGGTCACAACATTGACCTTCGCTTATTACACCACCAAGGTTTGCTATGGCAGTGCCAAGCATGCGTGTTAAACGATGGAACTTCCGCAAGGCTAAATGGAGTCACTACATTGTTTTGACAAATAAATTCGCAAAGACTTTGTTGCCACCTGATTCACTGGAAGTGGATGCGGCTTACCAGGACTTCTGTAACATCATTAAGAAAGCAGCCAAAAAGACTATCCCACGCGGGTATCGAATTAACTATATTCCGTGTTGGGATGCAGAGTGTGAATCCCTCTATAAAACCTTTCTGCAGTCTTTTCAGGGAGACGACTCAAGTTTGGCTGCTACAGCTCTGCTTGCCAAGCTTGACACTAAGCCGAGGGATCGATGGTCCGAGGCAGTTCGGAACATTGACTTCTCACACTCTAGTCGAAAAGTATAGAGTATTTTAAACAACCTTACTGGTAGGTCACGACACTCTCCTCGTCACTGTCCTGTTTCAGCCGATGCTATTGCATCTCAGCTGATTAGAAATGGAAAATACGAGACTGTTGATCGCAAGTCATCTCGACTTGTCTCTCAAGAAGTGTCTGACATTTGGAGGGCCACAACACCAGACGCAGTAAATATCTCTGACAATTTTCAACAGAGAGAATTTGCTGTTGCCCTTCAACATTTAAAACCAGGTAAAGCTCCGGGTCCTGATTTCATCGGGCCGGAGCTTATACTCCATGATGGAGCTGCTTTGAAGTCCTGGTTACGTGACTTCCTTTCTTCCTGTTTATGCCGACTCAAAATTCTCAAGATCTGGAGAAGAGCGCTTGTAGTTGCGATCCCACAACCAACGAAGACCGTGGGGGACCCAAAGAGTTATCGACCGATATCTCTGCTTTGTGTCCCCTACAAGATCCTCGAGAGGTTTATGTACGCCTGCGTTGAATCATTAATCGATCCGCTGCTCCCTAAAGAGCAAGCTGGGTTCCGACGCGGGAAGTCAACCGTAGATCAAGTTGTTTTGCTTACCCACAACATCGAGGATTCTTTTGAGGCTAAAAAGAAGGCCGATGCCGTATTTTTCAATCTGACAGCTGCTTATGACACTCTTTGGCACCGTGGTCTTATCTGCAAGCTGCTGAGACTACTTCCGGATAAGCACATGGTTAGAATAATTATGGAGCTTGTCCGAAATCGAAGTTTCATCCTTACTACCGGTGACAGCAAGCAAAGCAGGCTACGCCGTCTTAAAAACGGCGTTCCTCAGGGATCGGTCTTGCTCCCCTCCTATTTAACATCTATACGTACGACCTGCCTTCCATGATTTCCAGAAAGTTTGCTTATGCTGATGATTTAGCATAGTTGCACTCTTCTGGAAACTGGAAGGACTTGGAGGGGACCTTAAGCCAAGACATCTCTACACTCTCAGCGTATCTCTAGACTTGGAGGTTGAAGCTCAGTCACACTAAGACGGTGACGGCCGCCTTTTACTTAAATAACCGAGAGGCCAAACGTGAGCTAAAGATCTACAACAATGATAGACTTTTACCGTTCTGTCCAACCTCTACTTATCTTGGGGTAAAACTGGACAGATCGCTCACGTTTCGTCACCATTTAGTGGCATTGCGCAAAAAACTATCCTCGCGCGTCACACTGCTGAGGCGACTCGTGGGCTCGGGATGGGGTGCTGGTGCTAAAACACTACGCATAGCCACCTTATCTCTAGTCTACTCAACAGCTGAGTACTGTGCGCCAGTCTGATGTCGCAGTGCTCACACTCGCCTCATCGACAGTGTCTTGAACAACGCCTTGTGCATAGTTACTGGGTGCCTGCGTCCCACTCCAACGGACCACCTACCTGTACTCTCAGGCATCAAGCCAGCTGAGCTTTGTGGAATGGGAGCGACACTCTCCTTGGCTTACCGTGGATCTCTGGACCCCGATCATATCTTGTATGGTCTTTTAAGTGGGTCCTCAGATACTGGCCAAGTGAGACTAAGACCTAGACGCCCGTTTGTGCCAGGTGCGCGGAATCTTTTGAACAACCTTGCCAGACTTGGCATCCGCGTTTCTGAATGGACAAATCACAAATGGAAAACGGAGTACTGTGAAAATGCTTCCAGGCTCCGTGATTTTGTGCCCCGGACCGGTGCCAGGCCTGTTGGGATGGGCTTACCTCGAGCAGCTTGGGTTAAGCTCAACCGCCTGCGGACTGGTGTTGGGCGATTCCATTCGTCCATGCAAAATGGAGTTTCATTGCGAGTGCGGCGCCTCTGAGCAAACCGCAGACCATGTACTAACAGCGTGCCCTATACATCGGGCACCACATGAAGCACGAGGTCTGACGGTTTTGGATGACAAAACTCAATGCTGGCTTAATAACACCACTGCCAGCATCTGATTCAGGCAGTGCAGCAGTCTGGGGTAGTAAAAAGATAAACCCTCGAGCCCAGTCCATTTTGTGTCTGACCTGAAGTGAATACCCTTCAAACGACGACGACGAGGACGACAACCTTATGTACAAGTAAAGACAGGATTATTTGAAACACTAGTGGCGTGCAACTGGAAGAGATAGAGCTGGCAAAGAAGAAGAAATTGAAAGTTATGCGTAAGAATCATTTTCATAAAATAGCAGAATCTTTAGACCAGGCGCTGCGTAAGAACAGAGCAATCTGTTCAGACCGCCATGGCCGTATGTTAAAAAATTGAAGATCTTGAAAAGCCCGGCTGTGTCAAATATGCAGTTAGACAGATGCATTCGCAATGAAATAGTCGGTTTGCTAAAATAATTGGTAGATTGTTCCGGAAGAAAGAAAGCACAAACTATGAAGTTGTTGATGTGATTTGAAAGAGTCTCGACGGTCGAATTCTTCGTGTAAAGATATGCCGGACTTGCACTTGAGTCGATGTTTCATTTTTTTTTCTTGACTTTAGATTGACTATTGTTGTATTAGTTTTTTCGTTAATACAATATTAACTTTAAAATAGAAAAATTTGCGACAAAATTTTTAAGTAACATTCCTCCCGGTTGGGAATCAATTATACCACAAACGAACTAGTTACAAGACCGCTAGCCATAAAAGAGCTGGTACAAAAAAGCTAGTTACAAAACAGCAAGCCACAAAAAGCTGGTACAAAAGAGCTAGTGCCACAAAAAAGATAGTTACAAAAGAGCTAGTGCCACAAAAGAGTTAGTACCAAAAAAGAGCTAGGGCTACATAGTAACTAGCCATAAAAGGAGTAGACATAAAGACCTAGTACCAAAAAAGAGTTAGTGCCATAAAATAGCTGGCTAAAAAAGAGCCATGCGTTGAAAAAGTTACAATAATTATCTTTAATTTTTTTACATTCACAAGAAAAATTAATAAAAATTTTATTCATTGCTATGCTTAGTCATAATAAAATGTAATTCATAAAATTTCAAGGGTAAGATTTGGGGGTGAGAAAAATATTTTAATTTCATTAATTTTCATGTTTGGAAAATTACATATTAACCAAATATATAATGTTGAAAAAGCTATAAAAGTACAAATTTTTAACCAGGGAGAAAAGAATGAATAGCAGCACTGGGCCAAAGGCCAGAAAGAATTTTAATAAATCATTATTTACCCTACATACTAGGGACTGTTCTACTAGGCAGGACATATAGAACTGTATTTAGTACAAACAGAGTGACAACAATTTACTACAATTTTTCTTCGTTAAAAGGAGTTTGTCTTACTACAATTTTTCTTCGTTTTAGTATTTTAGCTCTTTTTTGGTACTTGCTCTTTTATGTCCAGTCCTTTTATGGCTAGCTATTTTGTGGTACTAGCTCTTTTTGGTACTAGCTCTTTTGTAATTAGCTATTTTGTACTAGCTCTTTTGTGGCTTGCTGTTATGTAACTAGCTCTTTTAAATGGACACCTAGGTAACCATGTTATAATTGATTAACATAAAAATATTAAATTTTAAATTGATTTAAAATTTGTACGAAATTTCTATACGACTAGAATGTTGATGCAAATAAAAGGAATAGAATACAAAGTTAATGTCAAAACCAGTTGTAAACCAGAGTAAAAAATATACACCAGTACTGTATAATATTTTAAAAACATTATGGTGGTTTAGTCAATTTATTTAAAATCAAAAACTATGACGTCCAAAAACTGCCCACTTTGAAGAAGCTTTTAATGGAAAAAAATCTACTTCAAATTCTTTAAAAATTAAATTAAAGTCAAACACAAAATGGAAGATGCTCAAGTGGTTAAGACTTCCTTTTTATTTCATATAAACTTTTTAATAGCTACTTTGTTTTCAAGATTTTGAGAAAATTTGTTATAGAAATACATTTTAGTCTTTTTTTAAAAATACAATGATTTTTTAAATTGTGACAGACAAAAACATTTCGACAGTATTATATGTATAATAAAACTGTTTTTGACAGCTCTCTTCTGTCAAAAAAATCTCAGCAGCAGAAGGCAGCTGGCCACCAAAACTTAGCTGATTTTTTTTTTTGCATTTATCATCATTTATCTTTTTATCATCATCAACATAATATTATCTTTTTATCCTCAAAAGGCAGCGTCAATTGTTAGTCTCAAGACTCGCGATTGCTAAATTGCGAGTTTGGTCCAAACTCATGGCGCTTATGACCATGCAATACGCAGTGTACTTAATTGTTAATATCAAGCACTCGTTGTTGCCGTGTACTTTGTTTTGTTCAGTCGTGACAGAAAAACCGTGTTGCTAAAGCCCCAATCAATCTAATACTAATTATTTTCAAACATTAGTGCCAAAATGGCAGCCTATTGCTGACGCCAACTGAAACTTTTCATTACGTGTCCAGAAGCTATTTGATTATCCAGTAGCCTAATGCACTGTTTTGTTTACTATTTGACCAGGATAGTTCTACAGTGGCTGTTGATTTACAACTTTACCTCTTTTTTTTAATAACAATTTTCATCTTGCTTAATAAATGTTTTAAAAGTAATATGGAAATTAAAGCGACATTTTTGCCAACTCAAATATTTTGCCGACGCAATGAAAATGTAATAAATTAGACTCAAATACTTTAGCATGTAAATGTGAAATGATCAACATATATTTTACTACTTAAGTCAATAAACGCGCTTTAAATTAAACGGTATAGTGACTCCTTATAATTACTTTAAAGAAAAACAACTTGCAGACAAAAAAATTGATTAGGGGGTGACGAACCGAAGATTACGTAATCATTACGTAACAATAGAAAAAACAGGTCACAATTGAAAGCTTAAAAATTACTACAATATGACTAAGAATTAATAATAGGTTAGAGTGTGAATTTAAAATTAAAAACGAAGTATGACAAACTACTTTGATCATTTTTCACAAACATTGTATGTATAATTTGGAGGTAAAAGGGTCCATTCTAAATAAAGTAAGCGCGTATGCTCCACAAGTTAACAATGGCATGAAGGAGAAAAATGATTTTTGGGAAGACCAGAATGGGTTGATAGAAAGTGTAAAAAAAGGAGAGGATAGTTTTAGGTGCGGACCTTAATGGACATGTGGGCGAAGAAAACATAGGGGATGAAGAGATAATGGGGAGGTACGGTTCTGGAACAAGAAATAAGGAAGGATCAATGGTTGTGAATTTTGCGAAAAGGATGGATCTGGCGATTGTCAACACTATTTTAAGAAGAAAGATGAACACAGGGTGACGCATAAAAGTGGCGGAAAGAGTACCCAAGTAGATTATGTGATGTGAAGAAGGAGGAACTTGAAGGAAATGTGCAATTGTAAGGTAATAGTGAATGAGTGCATCGCAAACCAGCACCGTAAAGTGGTATGCAAAATGGTTCTTAGGGTGAAAAAGAAAAAAGCAGAGAAAGTAAAGCCAAAGATACGATGGTGGAAACTGAAGGAGACAAGCTGTCAAGAAGCGTTTAGACAAGAGGTGACCAGGATTTTGGGAGGTAAGGATGGGTCATATGATTAGTGGGACAAAACAGCAAAAATACTAAGAAAAATAGCTGAAACTGTAGTGGGAGTGACATTTAGGAAACGAAAAGGAGACAGGGAGACATGGTGGTGGAATGAGGAAGTTCAGGACGGCATAAAAGAAAAGAAAAAGGCAAAGAAAGTATAGGACAAAATAAGAGATAAAAATACTAAAAAGATCTGCAAAGAAAAGAAGAGTAAGGCAAAGAAGGCAGTTGCGATGGCAAAAGGACGTGCGTATGACGATTTGTATGCTAGATTAGAAACAAAAGAAAGTGAAAAGGAATTGTACGGATTGGCTAGACAGAGAGACAGAGCAGGGAAAGATGTACAGCACGTGAGGGTTATAAAGGATGAAAACGGTAATGTTATGGTAAACTCGGAAGCAGTGTTAAAGAGATGGAAGGAGTACTTTGAGAAACTGATGAACGAGGAAAATCACAGAGACCTTAGGACAGAGGAAGCAGATATGGTTAACGAAGAGGTAAATTGCATCAGTAGAGAAGAAGTAAGGAACGCACTAAGAAGGATGAAAAAAGGTAAAGCAGTTGGGACAGATGAGTTGTTAGTAAAAGTTTGGAAGTGCATGAGAAAGATGGAGAAAAAGTTTTTGACCAGACTGTTCAACAGACTATTAATGGGTGAACGGATGCCAGAAGAATGGAGAAGGAGTGTGCTTATCCCAATCTATAAAAACAAAGGGGACGCACAGTGCTGTGGAAACTACAGAGGAATAAAGCTAATGAGCCACACAATAAAGGTATGGGAAAGAATTATTGAAGCCAGGCTAAAGGATAGAGTAGAAATCAGTAAACAGCAATATGGATTTATGCCAGGAAAGGGAACCACGGATGCCATGTTTGCCTTAAGATTGTTGATGGCAAAGTACAGAGAAGGTCAAAGACAGCTACATTGTGTATTTGTAGACCTAGAGAAAGCTTACGGCAGGGGTCCGCGGAAAGAGCTGTGTTACTGTATGAAAAAATCAGGAATAGTAAAAAAGTATGTGCGACTTGTACAGGATATGTATGAGGGAAGCGAAACAGTGGTGAGGTGTGCAGTAGGATTTACAAAATTTTCAAGGTCAAAGTTGGACTGCACCAGGGATCAGGGTTAAGTCCGTTCCTGTTTTCAGTGATAATGGACAGGCTAACGGATGAAGTAAGGAGAGAACCACCATGGACAATGCTGTTTGCTGATGATATTGTGATTTGCGAAGAGACCAGGGAAGAAGTGGAGCGAAGACTAGAATGCTGGAGGTATGCATTGGAAAGAAGAGGGATGAAAGTAAGTAGGTCAAAGTTCGAATATATGTGCATAAATGGAGAAAATGACGATGAAACAGTGAAGATGAAGGATACAAAAGTGTTAAGAGTAAAGGAATTTAAGTATTTAGGATCAACGGTGCAAGAAAATGGTGGTTGTGAGAGGGAGGTAAAGAAGAGAGTGCAGGCAGGATGGAACGGAAGGAAAAAAGTATCGAGAGTAATCTGTGACAGGAGGTTACCAGCTAGAGTAAAAGGAAAAGTGTACAGTTCAGTGGTAAGACCAGCAATGGTGTATGGACTTGAGACGGTGACAGTCACAAAGAAACAAGTGGAAGAGATGGAAGTTGCAGAGATGAAAATGTTGAAGTTTGCTATGGGAGGGACGAGAAAAGACAAGATTAGAAACGAGTACATCAGGAGTACAGTTAAGGTAGAACGGTTAGGAATGAAGATGAGGGAAGGTAGGCTGATGTGGTATGGACATGTCATGAGGAGAGACGAAGAGTATGTAGGAAGAAAGATGATGGAAATGGAGTTACCGGGAAAAAGGAAAAGATGGAGACCAAAGAGAAGATTTTTAGATGTTGTGAAAGAAGATATGGAGGAAGTTGGTGCAAAGGAGACGGACGTTGAAGACAGGAAGGTTTAGAGAAGAATGATACGCTGTGTTGCGACGGATGATGCGCCAAGCTGTGAGGTCCCGTCAAGACGGCGAACAATAAAACCTCCAGCTTGGCAAAAGGACTATTATATGTTTTAAATTTGTTTTTGTTTCCGTTAAACTTTACTTTACCGTTTTTGTTGGATTTGAACTCGCGTCGCTAATTCTTTTACTCAGTTAATCATTATTGCAATTTGTTTTCTTTCTGTTCGATCTCTCGCGGCGCGAATTTTGTTCTTAAAAAGCTTTGTTTCCTTCTGTTTATAGCGCCGTAAATTATCTTGAGTTTTTTCATCCATTTTTTACTTGGTCAATTTTAGCTTAGCTAGTTTAGGGTTAGCTTAGTGTTTGTTTATACGCTGATTTAGCTAGAGTAGGATTAGGTATGTTTTGTAATACTGTTTGCGTTTGTTTTTCCTTTAATCTTTGTATTTATTTTTTTTCTATTTGAATAAGGGTCTAGATCATTGGTTAAATCTAGTAAATTGTTAATCTGATTTCAAATAGTTTCCTGGTTAAAAGAATTGTATAACCTAAATTGTTTGTAACATACGCATTTTGAAACGCCAATTAAATCCTTTTGATCCAAAACAATTTGAATTTCGAATACCTGACTGCGCAGGATTAGACGAGTCTTTCCCCTCGTCCGTAGAAACAATACAAAACAATTTAGTTTTGTTAATTGAGTTTTGTTAATTGACAATACAAAACAATTTAGTTTTGTTAATTGAGTTTTGTTAATTGACAATACAAAACAATTTAAAGTTTTGTTGCTGAAATTGAGTTTTGTTAATTGACAATACAAAACAATTTAGTTTTGTTAATTGAGTTTTGTTAATTGACAATACAAAACAATTTAAAGTTTGCTGCTGAAATTGAGTTTATTGATAAGTTTGTTGTTATGGATTCTGCTAATAAAGAAGGAACTGGAACTTCCAATAAAAGCGAGTTTTTACTGATGTTTCAAATGATGCAAGAGCAACAGCGACAGTATCAGGAACAACAGCAACAGCATCATGAAGCTGCCGAACGACGATTTAAATTAGAATTGGAGGAAATTCGTCAGAGGGCTAAAGAAGAACGATTTGATATGGTTCGTTTCATGGCTGATCTTCAATTGCAAGGTGGGAAAACGTCTTCTAGTTGTAGTTCTCCAGAAGCTGTTCAGCGTAAATTTCGCCGATTAGATGACGAAGCACTCGATTTGATCCAAGGTCTGCGTAGTCGACGGGAAAACTATCGCCCCTTTCATGAGATTGAAGTGATGGTTAAGGCCGTAGAGGGAGCTATGAATGATTTGCGTAGCTTTGTTTGTGAGAAAGTTGATCAACTGGAAGAAGAAATGCGAGAACCCATTTTAAGTAATTTGAAACATACTAAGGAGCTTTGTTTAAGTGAGCTGCTTGTGGCAAACTCTTATATTTCAGAATTAAAGACGCTCCACGAAGAGGAAAAGCATGCTTCTTGTCTTCCGAGTGGAATCATTCCGCCTACTTATAATGGTGACCCATTGTTGTTTCCGACGTTCTGGGATGCATTTTCGCCACTGATTCACGAAAATCGCCGGGTAACCAAATTTTATAAAATGTCTTACTTGAAAAGCGCTTTAAAGGGAGCCGCTGCAGGTGCTTTGGAAAGTTATCCCACTACAGCTGAAAACTATGACGCTGCCGTTGCAGCACTCAAGAAGCGCTTCGGCCGTAAACAAGCAATTATTCGTAGTCATGTTCAAGAGTTGTTAAACGGAAAGAAAATTAATCACGAACCTAAACAGTTACGCGCACTTCTCGATAAAGTCGTCGCTAAGAAGGCAATTTTGGAGAGGCATCAGGTGAGTTGGGACCAGGTTCTCTCACAAATTGTAGAGGGTCAACTTTCCAAGTCGCTGGAGGAGAGATGGATTCGGCATATCTCCCCTTTAATTGAAAAGGATGAGGCTCCATCTTCGGTGAAGTTGATGGAGTTCCTCACTGCTGAGCTTGCCGCTTTGGAGGCTCTGGTAAGTAGGGGTGACCCCAAGATAAATTCCAAAGAGACCAAACCTTCAAAAGAGTTGAAAAAGTTGTGGCCTTCTTCTGCGCAAGCTTTGGTAACCCAAGCCAGCTTTGAAGTTTGCGTTTTATGTTCGGAAAAACATGGATTGATTGCTTGTCCGAAATTCAAAGGACTTACACCTTCCGGAAGATTAGAAGAATTGATGAAGATGCCAGGTATGGTTTGCTTTAAATGCCTTAAGTGTAAAGGAACGCCTGGTCATCCGCTGATCTTCCGTAAATGTTCCGCTAAATGTGGTGTACCGAACTGTGGGAAACCGCACCATTCTCTTTTGCACATTGATCCTAAGTCAAAAGAAGAACCGATGAAGTCAAACGCCCTGATTGCTACAGTTCGGGTTTTAGCCGGTGCACCTTCCAAATTTTCGGATAATGAATTGGAAACGTTGTTACCTACTGCTCTTGCCAAAATTAAATATGGAACGAAAGAAAAACTGGTAAGGGTTGGTTTTGATTCTTGTTCTCAAAAAAGTTTCGTGACAAAAAAGGTGGTTGATGACTTGGGAATTGATTCTACCAGAACCGATTTTTTGAACATTGAAGGTTTCGGAGGTAGCTCCAGTATTCACCACATGATTCTTGTGCGTTTCCTGCTTTGTCCCATTGAAGCTGACAGTCAAGAAAAATTCCATATTGAAGCTCATGTCCAGAGTGGTTCGATCTGCTCCCCTTTACACCCAGTTGACTTTGATAGTGATTATTGTTCTCATTTAAAGGGATTAAAATTGGCTGATCCATTTCCGAGAAGAACAGCAAAAATTGACGTACTGCTTGGAGGCAGATACTACTTTCAGTTAATGCAGGGAAGCATTGTCGGTCCAGATGTTGCGGAAACGGCACCTTATGCCATAGACACCATGTTTGGATGGGTTTTAGCGGGACCCTTTCACATTCAACGTTTGGAAACGAAAGAAAGTCGTAAATGCATGGCTTTGACTGCAACTGATGCCTCTCCATGGTCTAAGCTCGAGAAACTATTGGAAGGATTTTGGAATATGGAATCTATTGGTCTCGTTGAGAAAAATGATGTTTATACAAAGGAGAAGAGAGACGCTGTACGTTCTTTCGAAAGGTCTGTTAGTTTTAGTAACAATAGATATGTTGTTGCCTTACCCTTCAAGGAAAACTCTCCAGAGTTACTCTCCAATTACTCCCAGGCAAGAACACGTTTAATTTCTTGCGAGAAAAGCTTAAAACGAGATGAGCTGAAGCGTGCTGCCTACAAAACGGCGATTGAGGATTATGTTAAGTGTGGGTTTGCTAGAGAATTAACAAAAGAAGAATTAAAGGCTATTGAAGACAAACCAAGGTATTATGTTCCTCATCATCCTGTTTTTAAAGAGTCAAGCTCTTCGACAAAGGTCCGAATTGTTTTTGATGCCAGTGCTAAAGATCCCAATGGTAACTCTTTGAATGATTGTTTGCTGAAAGGTCCTAATCTACTTCCCGATATTGCTGCCGTTCTTTTGAGATTCCGAATACACAAATTTGCTCTTAACAGAGATCTTCGCAAAATGTTCTGTCAAACCGCTGTCATTCCCGATCATCAGCGATATCAGTTATATCTCTGGCGAGATTGTAATTCAAATATTCAACCAAAGATTTATGCTATGCAAAGAATGATGTTTGGTGTAACTTCCAGTCCGTTTCTTGCCATTCAATCTGTTTTATGTCATTCCCTTTCTGATAATATCGTTTCTCGATACGGCACCCATATTCATGATTGGTTGGTGCAAAATATGTACATGGACGATATTCATTTCGGTGGTGATACGGTTGAGGAGGTGGTAAAAATGCAAAGTGATTTGGTTGATTTTTTCCGATCTGGAGGTTGGGAAATTTTGAAGTTTGCTTCTAACTCCGCGGAAGTTTTATCTTGCATTCCAGAAGAACAAAGGTTGCCTAATCTAGTTTTGGACTTCGATAATAAAGACTTTGGTGAAGCCGCTTCTCTTGGATTAAAATGGGACACTTTGAAAGATTACTTTTATTGCAAGGTTAGTGAAAAACTATTAAAATTTGATGCAATTGTTACGAAGAAATCGGTTTTAAGTAAAGTTGGTCAGATATTTGATTTATTTGGATTTTTGGCAGCATTCATTATTCGGGCAAAGATCTTAATCCAGAAGCTATGGCAGAAAAAACTTTCTTGGGATGAGCCATTGCCAGAAGATAACGCCAAGGAATATCAAGAATGGGTAGAGGAATTGTCGGAAATTGAAAGTATTAAAGTCCCCAGATGTCCTTTCTTAACTGTTAAACCTCCATATAGCATTCAGATTCATGGATTTTGTGATGCATCAGAAAATGCGTATGCAGCCGTCACTTATTTAAGAATAGAATCTTCTACCGCTATTAAAGTATCATATTTAATGGCCAAGACTAGGGTGGCACCTGTAAAACCGGTATCGATCCCACGACTTGAATTGATGGCTGCTCATAGTCTTGCTAAATTAGTTCGTTATGTTTTAGATGCGTTGAAGACACAAAGGACTATCGACGAAGTATATTTGTGGTCGGATTCAAAAATCGTGCTGGCTTGGATTTCTAAGCCTAGTTCTTCTTGGAAGACTTTCGTCAAGAATAGAGTACAAGATATTCATGACTCTTTTTCTTCCTCAGTTTGGGGTCATTGCGTTGGAATTGAAAATCCCGCCGATCTGCACAGCCGAGGAATGAAGTTATCCAATTTGAAAGAAAACCAACTTTACTGGCAAGGTCCGCCTTGGCTTAGTAAGTATAAGTTTGAGTGGCCCTCGGAGCACGGTGGTTATTGCTCTTTGGAAGCTTCTACTAGTGAAGCTTGTGTCAAAGAAGCTGCTAAAGTGAAAACATTTGCTTTGTCTGCTACTTTGCCTTACGAAGAGTTTTTTCGAGGATATTCGAGCTACTCTAAAGTAGTTCGTCTGGTGGCCAGAATTTTGCGATGGAGGCATCCTGTCAACAAACAACTTGACCATACCTGCAGACCGGATCTTATAGGCCCTAAAGAGTATAAAAACGCTGAGTATTTCTTATTTTCTCTGGTTCAAAAATGTAATTTTACGGATGATTTTTTTGAATTGCAGAGTTCGGGAAAACCTTCTTCGTCCTGTCGGTTTAAAAATATGGACCCGCAATTTGATTTCGAAAAAAATTTGATTATTGCAGGAGATCGACTTAAACTTTCCGATTTGCCAGAATACACCAAGTATCCTATCATCCTTCCGAATAAAGACTTGTTGGTGGAACTATTGATCCTTCACGTCCATCAAAAGAATCACCATTCTCCTCAAGACACAACCATCGCTATTTTAAGGGAAAGGTACCATATCTTGCATATTCGTGAAGAGGTGAGAAGAGTATGTAAACGGTGTGTGGTGTGTAGACATGCTAAAACAAAGCCCTTGCAACAAAAGATGGGAATTCTTCCCGAAGAGCGGGTTTGTCCGGCTTTTGCGTTTTCCGATGTTGGCGTTGATTTTACCGGACCGATTTACCTAAAAGGATATGATTGTAAAACTATGAGAAAAGCTTACATATGTAATTATGTATCTTTACCTGTACCCATAGTCGTATGATTCATCTCGAATTAACAAATAATATGTCTACCGAAGAATTTTTATCTGCTTTGAAACGTATGATTAATCGCCGTGGAAAGTGTCGCAAAATTATTAATGATAATCAATTGACCTTTAAAAAAGCGAATCAGATTTTAAAATTTTCCACTCGTGAAAGTGTTATTGCGGATAATTTGATACAATCATATCTTACCGAAAATGACATTATTTGGGAATTTATTACCGAGCGTAGTCCACACCGTGGTGCATTTTATGAAAGACTAAATCGATCGTTGAAAGAGCCTTTAAAAAAGGTTCTTGGTAAAGCAAAATTGAACTATACCGAATTGTATACCATTTTGACTGACATCGAATCAGCTTTAAATCAAAGACCACTTACATATTTGGGAAGTGATCCAAACAATCTTCAAGCGATTACTCCAAGTCATTTAGCAATTGGTCGGGCTTTAAAATCTGTTCCATCCATTTCGTCAAAAGTTAAATTGAGTCGAAGATATTTTCATTTACAACTTTTGTTGCAACACTTCTGGAAGCGGTGGTCAAAAGAGTATTTGCCTTCCTTAGCGGTTCGTCACAAATGGCATTCGACAGAGGCTGCTCCCAAAGTGGGGGACATCTGTTTAATTACGGAAGAAAACACTTCTCGTCCCACCTGGCCGATGGGAAAAATTGTTCAGGCGATTCCAGGAAAAGATGGTCTGACGCGAACATTTAAATTAAAAACCAAAACTGGACTTTTGACTAGGCCAATTCAACGTTTACATTTGCTCGAGTCCGGTGAAGAAACAATTTTGACAAGAGACTTTCCAGATTTGACTGCACCAACCGAGTGCAGTCAAGGCGGCGAGGATGTTGCGACGGATGATGCGCCAAGCTGTGAGGTCCCGTCAAGACGGCGAACAATAAAACCTCCAGCTTGGCAAAAGGACTATTATATGTTTTAAATTTGTTTTTGTTTCCGTTAAACTTTACTTTACCGTTTTTGTTGGATTTGAACTCGCGTCGCTAATTCTTTTACTCAGTTAATCATTATTGCAATTTGTTTTCTTTCTGTTCGATCTCTCGCGGCGCGAATTTTGTTCTTAAAAAGCTTTGTTTCCTTCTGTTTATAGCGCCGTAAATTATCTTGAGTTTTTTCATCCATTTTTTACTTGGTTAATTTTAGCTTAGCTAGGGTTAGCTTAGTGTTTGTTTATACGCTGATTTAGCTAGAGTAGGATTAGGTATGTTTTGTAATACTGTTTGCGTTTGTTTTTCCTTTAATCTTTGTATTTATTTTTTTCTATTTGAATAAGGGTCTAGATCATTGGTTAAATCTAGTAAATTGTTAATCTGATTTCAAATAGTTTCCTGGTTAAAAGAATTGTATAACCTAAATTGTTTGTAACATACGCATTTTGAAACGCCAATTAAATCCTTTTGATCCAAAACAATTTGAATTTCGAATACCTGACTGCGCAGGATTAGACGAGTCTTTCCCCTCGTCCGTAGAAACACGCTGTGGCTACCCCTGATTGACGGGAAAGGCCGAAAGGAGAAGAAGATTGTATTTACAATTTCAGAAAAAAAGTTTGGAAACTAGAAAAGTAAGTACAATGTATTCTCTAAAAATATCACAATGTAACCGATCAAATATAATTTCAACGAGTTAAATAGGAACAGTAAAAAAGCGACTAAAACAAATTAACAGAGAAGACGATTATTATGCAACAGGCTGTTTCGGTCTTATGGGCCTCATCAGGCATAACTTATCGTAACCTCTAAGGCGAATTGGTAGTGCGAAAAGTTGCGGTGAGAATTTGAATAAGTGACTCCTCGTCGTCGTCGTTTGAAGAGTATTCACTCCAGGTCAGACACAAACAGGACTGGGGCCGAGGGTTTATCCTTTTACTACCCCAGGCTGCTGCACTGCCTGAATCAGATTCTGGCAGTGATGTCATTAAGCCAGCATCGAGTTTCGTCATCTAAAACCGTCAGACCTCGTGCTCCATGTGGTGCTCGATGTGTAGGGCACGCTGTTAGTACATGGTCTGCGGTTTGTCAGAGGCGCCACACTCGCAATTCGGTAAAGGAGCGAGACCCCATTTGTGCATTGACAAATGGAATTGCCAATACCAGTCCGCAGGCGGTTGAGCTTAACCCAAGCTGCTCGCGGTAAGCCCATCCCAACACCGCCAGGCACCGGTCCGGGGCACAAAAGCACAGAGCCTGGAAGCACCTTCAGAGTACTCCGTTTTCCATTTGTGATTTGTCCATTCAGAGGCGCGGATGCCAAGTCTGGCAAGGTTGTCCAAAGCTGGCAAAAACGAGTATCTGGATCTTAGTCTCACTTAGCGAGTATCTGAGGACCCACTTAAGAGACCATGCAAGATATGATCAGGGTCCAGAGATCCATGGTGAGCCAAGGAGAGTGTCGCTCCCATTCGGCGAAGCTTAGCTGGCTGGATACCTGAGAGTACAGGTAGGTGGTCCGTTGGAGTGGGACGCAGGCATCCAATGATTATGCGCAAGGCGTCGTTCAAGATACTGTCGATGAGCGAGTGTGAGCACTGCGACACCGGACTGGCGCACAGTACTCAGCTTCTGAGTAGACTAGAGACAAGGTAGCTATGCGTAGTGTTTTAGCACCAGCACCCAATCCCGAGCCCACGAGTCGTCTCAGCAGTGTGACGCACGAGGATAGTTTTTTGCGCAATGTCACTGAATGGTGACGAAACGTGAGCGATCTGTCCAGTTTTACCCCAAGATAAGTAGAGTTTGGACAGAACGGTAAAAGTCTATCATTGTTGTAGATCTTTAGCTCACGTTTGGCCTCTCGGTTATTTACGTGAAAGGCTGCCGTCACCGTCTTAGTGTGACTGAATTTCAACTTCCAAGTCTGGAGGTATGCTGAAAGTGTAGACATGTCGTCGCTTAAAGTCCCCTCCAAGTCCTTCCAGTTTCCAGAAGAGTGCAACAATGCTAAATCATCAGCATAAACAAACTTTCTGGAAATAATGGAAGGAAGATCGTACGTATAGATGTTAAATAGGAGGGGAGCCAAGACCGATCCCTGAGGAACGCCGTTTTTAAGACGGCGTAGCCTGCTTTGCTTGCTGTCACCGGTAGTAAGGGTGAAACTTCGATTTCGGACAAACTCCATGATCATTCTGACCATGTGCTTATCCGGAAGAAGTTTCAGCAGCTTGCAGGTAAGGCCACGGTGCCAGACAGTGTCATAAGCAGCTGTCAGATCGACAAATACGGCACCGGCCTTCTTTTTAGTCCTCGATGTTCTGGGTAAGCAGAACAACTTGATCTACGGTTGACTTTCCGCGTCGGAACCCACCCGCTCTTTAGGGAGCAGTGGATCGATTAATGGTTCAACGCGGGCGTAGATAAACCTCTCGAGGATCTTGTAGAGAACACAGAGCAGAGACATCGTTCGATAACTCTTTGGGTCCCCTACGGGCTTTCCTGGTTTTGGGATCGCGACTACAAGCACTCTTCTCCAGATCTTGGTAATTTTGAGTCCGCGCAAACAGGAAGAAATGAAGTCACGTAACCAGGACTTCAAAGCAGCTCCATCATGGAGTATAAGCTTGGGGCAGATGGAATCAGGTCCCGGAGCTTTACCTGGTTTTAAATGTTGAAGGGCAGCAGTAAATTCTCTCTGTGAAAAATTGTCAGAGATATTTACTGCGTCTGGTGTTGTGGCCCTCCAAAGGTCAGACACTTCTTGAAAGACAAGTCGAGATGACTTGCGGTCATCAACCTCGTATTTCCCATTTCTAATCAGCTGAGATGCAATAGCATCGGCTGAAACGGGACAGTGACGAGGAGAGTGTCGTGACCTACCAGTAAGGTTGTTCAAAATACTCCATGCTTTTCGACTAGAGTGTGAGAAGTCAATGTTCCAAACTGCCTCGGACCATCGATCCCTCCGCTTTGTGTCAAGCTTGGCAAGCAGAGCTGTAGCAGCCAAACTTGAGTCGTCTCCCTTAGGAGTCTTCAGGAAGGTTTTATAGAGGAATTCACACTCTGCATCCCAACACGGAATATAGCTATTTCAATACCCGCGTGGGATAGTCTTTTTGGCTGCTTTCTTAATGGTGTTACAGAAGTCCTGGTAAGCCACATCCACATCAAGTGAATCAGGCGACAACAAAGTCTTTGCGAATTTATTCGTCAAAACAATGTAGTGACTCCATTTGGCCTTGCGGAAGTTCCATCGTTTAACAGGCATGCTTGGCACTGCCATAGCAAACCTTGGTGGTGTAATAAGCGAGGGTCGATGTTGTGACCTGGGGAACTTGTCAAGGACACATCTATCCGGTAAGCGACTGTTTGGACCTACGCTAGCAAAATCTAGATCCGGATTGGTGCCAGTGTTCCAGCGGCCGGGATAAAAATTGGTAGCGTCCTTGGCATTATATAGGAGGACAAGACAATTAATACTTGCCTAGCCAGCCAAGCACTCATCGTCCGGACTGTTGTCATCGTAACCCCAGTCAGCATGACGACAGTTAAAATCGCCAGCGTAAAGACAGGGGTGAAAAACTGACAACAAGACAGGAGATCCAGGGTTCGCAATCGCGTTGGCGGTGGTTTGTAGACGTTGACTATTTTATAGCCATCAACGTCCACACACAGCCACTCGATCTCCGATGTCGGTGGAGATTGGTCCAAAAGCGTGTATCTTAGTCGCTTTATGGACAAACGTGGCAAGGTCATGCTTCCTGCTTAAAGAAGACCTAGGGGTTAAGATTGTTACTGATAAATTGTAGTTTCCATTGGTATAAACCTTAGAAATAAAATAAATTATGAAACATTTTTGATAGAAAATTCTAATGTTTTTTATTCGACCAACTGATAAACTCACACTTTGTTTCAATGAGATCTTGTTTATTCCTAAAGAGATGCCACAATATTGTTGTCCGGTTGAAAGCTGTATATAAATGTTTAGTTCTTTTTTTCTAACTGAACGTTAGAATTGCTTGCTGTTAAGACTGTTGAGAAGAGGAAAGTGTAATAAAGTGTTTTCTCTTGTCATTTAGCACTCAATTTGCGTTAAAAGTTTGTTATTAAAATTCTTTGAATAAGTTTACCAAAGCAATGTAACAATTCATCAGCAGAACGTATAATCCTGCAAGATCATGATTCAGGCAATTGTCAAACAAATTTCGGCAAAACTGTATTGCCTCGCTCAAAAATTTTTTGGTCTGGTACGGGTATGGATAAAAACAGTAGCGATAGAGTGGCGTAATAATGACAACAATATTGAGGCGGTTATGTATTTAATGTAACTTGGGCCACTAAAGTCATTAAAGTCATATTTTTCAGGCTTCGTTTCATTATAAAATTTACTCTAATGTTAGTTTTAGTTGCTCAGGAGATTTTTAATGAGTTTTACAGGTTAAAATAAAGTCAAAATTTGTTAAAAGTTTACATATTTCAATTTTAGTGTTTTATATATGAAAATTCATTTTTTTGTTTTTTTTGCAGTTTTTCAAGCAGCTATAAATACTTTGAATATATTGTGTTTTTACAGCAGATATTCTTTTAAGGCTGTTTTTAAGGTTTTAAGCTTTAAAGGCTGCGATCTCTTTATGTCATTCTTAGAATTTCGACCTCTTTTTTTTTATAAATGCTAAATCAATTGAAGACCCTATTTCTAAAAGTACATTTTCTAAAATAAAATTTCTAAATTATTTTCTAAGTTATTATTTCTAAAAGTACATTTTCTAAGTCACATTTTCGAAAAAATGAGATAAGCTGAAAAAATTGTTTATTTACTCGCCAGAAATATTATGACAAAAAATCTTTTTAGGAAATCACTTTTTCAATAGCACAGAGGTTTGAAATCTTAGCATATTTCTATTGTAGAAGTAGGGTTTTTGAAAACTTTAAACCTCATTTTCTCAAAACGACATTATGTGACTTAGGTACATTTAGAATTAAGCTCTTCAATTGTATAGGTTTACATGTTCACAATATTTCACCAAGTTTTCCACCTCTTTTGGAGACTTTTTGCGCCTCATCCCAGGTGCGCAATTTTCAGTTTAAGAGTTCTTAATCAATAGTTTCAAGAAATCTTTACCGATTTTAACTTTTGTCAAAAAAAAAGAGTAATCAAAATGTAATTGAAACAAAAACCTGTTTCTTAATAAGTGTTTCTCCTAAAAGCATTTATATCACAATTATAATTATTCATGCATGAAATCATTTTTAAAATGCTTGTTGAAGTTTTTTTGCATTTATTGTTACGCAGAAAACCGCTTTTGGTAGGGTTTGCGATTTTAAATGCCTAATGTACAAAATAAATCAATATTTTTTTTTGTTCGGCAGCGCGGTCGAGTGGTTAGAGCGCCGGGATTGTGGTCGACATGGTCTTGGTTCAAAACCCACTTGCGCGATTCTTTTGTGTCCTTGAGAAAGACACTTTCCCCTGGTTGGTGGTCTTAGCAAGCAGTTTTTAATTTCAGTCATATCTGTACTAAATTTAAAGCGGACAGCAATATTTTGGTATCTCCAGAAGCAGGTCGGAGTAATTGCTTATTCATATTAGCGCCTTCGTCGCTTTCCTGGGAGTCAAGAGGATAAATAGAGAGATTATAATAATAATAACAAATTTATCTCACTGTTGACAAAAAAAATAGATTTCTAAACTGATGTAAATTGCCATTTCTGCAGCATTTGAACTGAAATTTGTCCAAAAAAACTTTTATAACAGACCGAAATCGTCAAACTATTGAAAAACCAAAATAAAGTCAAAAGTTATATAATAAAATCAAAAAAATTCTTTTTAGGTAAAAAATAGACTTAATTTAAAGATAAAACATTATTTTATTTATAGGCCTCTATTTAATTTGCTTGAAAACCATAACATTAAAATAATTACCATAGATATTTGATTTGGTTTTGTTTTTGACTCATGGCCGGCACTAATAGTAGTACTTATGTTCTGAAAAATGATTAGTTCTGTTCTGTATTGGAATAAGCTTGAACTTGACTAAAATTAAGGCTTATTGAAATAAGCTTGAATAAGATTGAACTTGACTAAAAAATGCTCCTACAAAATTTTTGTAAAAAATATAAAATGATTTTGTGAAATCATTTTAGATGTATTTTAAAAACGTGAAATTTTCAAACGCATTCACCGCAAGCTATCTCAGAAAGAGTAGTTCTGCAATATTCATTTTCAAAAAACATACAAAATAACTTTTTTAGTTTAGGCTAGAAACAACGTATGTTTCTATCAAATTTTTTTTAAGCGAGCATGTTTTTATTTACAATTCAAAGTTTTCTATTTTCTTTTAAAATACATATCTTTTTAATGCACTGGGTAAAAAGACCTAAAAGTTGTGCTTATACACCCTTTTGAAAACCATTATCATAGATATAGACTTTTAAAAATTATTGCAAAGTTTTGCTGTTTTTATATTTGAAAAAACCGAAAATTAAAAACATTTATCGACAGTAAATGACCTGTCATTTTTTACACGATGCAATATCAATAAAGTACAACCTCTTTTTTGAAACTAATTTGTCAATATCTTTTATTATAGTAAAAAACTTTGTCACACTTCATTCATAATTTTAATCATAACGATGTAGTGTATCCCCGTTAAAAGCAGTTCGTAGTTTTATTATAAGAGAATAAATGCGGCTCTTTGAGCGCTGTCTGCGATATACGTCCAATTTGTTCTATGGCTCGATACATGTATCTTTTTCTCTTTTTTCTCTTTGTATTGAGGTAATATGTTTTTGACTAACGTCATTGTACTGGAAAATTCGCGTATATGCCACTTGATTCGCGTAACGATCTCTCCAGGGGTTTCTGGCTGAATCTTGAATTTACGAGAAAGTTTACGTCACGTGATTTTGTTTTCTATATAAAGCCGATGCGTAGCGAGAAATTATTATGATGATTATTATCGTTGTGAGGTAATTTGAAGCGACTCGAGTGGCGGCTCGAGCGAAGGTGATTTTGTTTGGCCACAGGTGGTGGACTGTTAGATTTTGTGTCGGTGGACAATTGTTGAATTTACTTTGTGCCAGTGGTTGGCAGTTTTGTTCTACAGAGGTAGAATTATTTGTGTTGATTGAGTCGAGTTATAGTGTTGATTTCGCTTTGCAGTTTGGCAAAGCGTGGAATAGAAGTTTCATCGGTCGTGATTTTGTAATACATTTGTTGTTATTAGAGACAACGGTCTCTGTCTGTTGTGAAGAAAAGTCTTCGACAAAATCAATCCGAGCTTTCGTTAATTCGGCTGTACAATTGTCAGGCTCATAGCAAAACTACTTCTTGAGCCGGAATAAAATAAAATTTAGACACAGCTTTGTTTCAGCGCAGGTATTCGGGTTACCTAGCTCAACTGGTCCTTTTGGATTCCCGAACAAAGTTTGTGACAAACTTGTTAATTGTTTGAAAATGAAGTTGATCATATTTTTGTTGCTGTTATTTGCCAAGAATGGGTTGAATCGAAGATTAAAATCAATTCAAGATCTTGGTAAGTTATTAATTGTTCTTAAATATAAAATGTACCCCTTACAATAATACCCGAGATTTTACAAGTATTTTTTTCTGGGATAGTTAATAAATTTATGCTATTAACTAAAGCAAAAAAATTTTGATTCGTTTAAATAATATGATATAATATTCGTTTATAATTTTAGTTATAGGACAAGTACTTTTTCAAAAATAGATACCTTTTAGCTTTGTAAAAAAATATATAAATTTATTTTTTACCGAAAAATCATTCAATGACGGATACAGTGTTAGAGATTGATAGTGCCACCAAAAAGTGTTTTGCAATATTAACAAACGTTAGAATTGCTGAGAAAAAATTTAAAAGATAGTGCTAAAAAACGTATACCTTTCAACAACTGTACTTTCAAACGTTCTTGGACGTCATTTGCGTTATTCTCATCATGTAGATTTCTACAGCATCGACTAAATGTGTAATATTGACGTATAAATAGACCATACAGACAGTTAACAATTGAAAACACAAAATGATGAAAATATGACTAAATTTGTGATTCCTATCAGTGCCATCAGTTGCACCGAAAGAAGCAGCATTGCGTATTACAATTGCTAGAAAAAATTAGTAATCATAGCTTTCACAGTAATTCACAGATTTTTACAAAATGGTGATTACATTATTTTTACGCAGATAACTGTCATCAAAAGTTATGTCCTTGGGATTTTAATTGCAACTGTGAACGTGATGATTGGATGAATAAATCAGCTGTGTGTGTTCCATCAAGATATCAATGTGACGGAGTTAAAGATTGTAATGATGGATCAGATGAAATCGATTGTTCTTGTTCAGAAGATGAGTTTCAATGTTATTATCAATCTTCTTCGCTTGAACTTTATCAATGTATTCCTTTAAACCTGAAAAATGATACACCGTGTTTCTATCGATTATCTCCGATCTTGTAAGTTAAATATACACTTTTACTTATTTTCTTAAGAATACTCTATATAATTTTAAACAACGTATACTTAAAAAAACACAAGTCTGTTTTGTCTATTAGATTTTTCAGGGGAAACAACTGTTCAACAATTATCGAATATGTTTTTAAAAAGTTTGTGATCTGTTAACACTATAGAGCAGTGATTCCCAACGTGGGGCATACGCCTCACAAAGGGGGAATTTAATTTTTAAGTGTTTTGCTCTGTTCTTGTGATCTATTAGCCATAAAATTCCAATAAATAAAAAGTTAGCAATGTCATATATATTTCATTCATCATTTTGTCTTTAATTAAAAGTATTTTTTTATTTATTTCAGTTAGTATATTTATGCACAAAAAGAGTCGTGCTTGCAAGAAGAAAGTTCGTCAGTATTCAGAGGAATATCTGAAATTTGGTTTCATACCTGCTGTTCATGATAAACGGCCACATTTCTGTCATCTTTTGCCAACAATGCTTGACCAACGAATCAATGAAACGAGTTCATTTTGAGGTGCATTTGAAGGCAAAACATAGTGTGTATGTAAATTCCGATTTAAATTACTTTAAATATTTAAAGGATACGTTTGAAAAAAGGTCAACAATAAAGTCTCTGTTCACTATGCAAACTGCTACTGTCAGTCGCACTCTTGAGGCTAGTTATGAAATATCTTTACTCATTGCTAAATCAGGAAAAAATTATGCTATATGGGAGGATTTAATTAAGCCATCAATATCAGCATTTGTTAAAACAGTTCTGGAGAAAGATGACAAAGATGTTAAAGCCCATGCCAATCAGTAGCAACACTGTTAGGAGAACAATAGATGAAATGAGTCAAGATATTGAAATACAACTTGTTGAAAAGTTGAAAAGCTGAAACCAAGAAAATTCTCAATACAAATGAATGAACCAACTGTGAGCGACAGTGAGGCCTTATTGTTAGCCTATGTAAGATATATTGATAAAGGCAAATTTGCTAAAGAAATGTTATTCTGCGAATCGTTAGAGACCACAACTACTGCCACTGATATATGTAATAAACTAAAACACTACTTAGATCAGGGGTGGCCAACCTGCGGCGCATGCGCCACAAGTGGCTCATTGGAAGGTTAGTGGTGGCGCATTGCAGTCGGGGAAAAATATTACAAATGAAAAACGTTCCACAAGTTATATCTAGCTACCGTAAAACCTCTAATTTAGCGCCACCCTGTCTCTTCAAGAAGTCGCTGTAAGCGATTTCTTTTTGCGGTGAAACTAACCCGAAATCCCTCTTTCAGCATCAGCATTAGCATGGAATAAAAAAAAACAAGAGAAAATAGATCTCTGAAGAAGCGATAGTAACCGCAGGGGAATCCGGGTTAGTAAATCGCTTACGGCGATTTTTGAAAAAACAGGGTGGCGCTCAATTAGAGGTTTTACGGTATATCAGACGACCATTTTTTAGAGGACATTATAATTTTCGGACGAAGAATTGGAAAATTGGAGATCGATTGCAAGTGAAGACCTTTTTTTTTAGAGAACATTATGATTTTGGGACGAAAAACAGAGAAATCAGAGATCGATTTTGAGTTGAGTTGACGTTTTGAAATTTTGAAATCTTTCGTTTGTGCGGCGCATTGAACTAGACTTGAATGAAATTGGCGCTTGAGGTAGAAAAGGTTGGCCACCCCTGACTTAGATGTTAAAAATATACCGATGGAGAATATAACAGTTTGTGCAGTTGGTGGTGCTCTTGTTATGATGGGCAAGAAAAATGAGTGCTTAAAATTGATAAAAGAGAGAATCCGGATATGCTTCTTGTGAACTGTGTTATTCACAGAGAAAACTTAGTGGCAAAAATATACTTGCTGAACATAATCCGATACTGAATTCATTTATAAAATGTATCAATGCTACCAAAACTAATGCCAAATGTGAGCGTCTTTTTAGGCAATTTTGTAAAGATAACAATGCAGACCACGTGAGACTGACTTCACTCTTAGATACGGTGGCTTTATAAGGGAATTGTTTGAAAAGACTCATGAAACTATTTGATGAGCTTAGTGACTTCTTAAGCGACAAGCCTGAAATAAAACACCTGCTAACCATTGATGGAAAAGTATTTTTGAGTTATTTAACAGATATTTTTGAAAAACTGATTGTGTTAAATAAATAACTTCAAGGAACAAATAAAACTCTTGTTTATGTAAAGGCAAAGATATTTAGCTTTATTTCATTTATCGAATTATGCCAAAACACATTTCTTACAAACGTTTTGACCAGTTTTATTGGTTGAAAAAATGTGAGATGACTGATGCTGGTCTACTTGTTATTGTGGATCATCTGAAAAGTCTGGCCTGCGATTTGAAAGATAAATTTGCTGATATAAAGCAGATTTATTTTCCCACAAGGATAATGCAGCCAATGCTAGAGGATCTATCTGATGTTTCAATGCAGTAGCAAGAAGAACTCTCCGAAGTACAAAACGATGAGTCAGTTAAAACTTTATTTAGCATAAAAAAAGTTATGGCATGGCTTTGTGATGAGACACAAACAAAATTTCCCACTTCAAGCTTTGCAAGGAAACTGTTGTTACCCTTTCCATTTTCATATTTAGCTGAATGTGACTTTAGTGCTGTAACTGATTTACTTTTTAAGAAAAAAAATCAACTGGATATTACTAAACGAGGAAATTTGAGATTGAAGCTGACTAAATTAGTTTATGCCTGCTGCAAATCTCTTTGCAGCAGGCATGAAGCACAAGGGTCTCACTAACTGATTAACGTTATTGTACTTATCTGAAATGAGCTAAATGGTATTTTGCATTTGATATCTTTACTTTACTGTACAACCTACAATTTAATTAAAAATACTGATCAAAGTATTACAATAAAATTAGTTTTTGTTTATAACTTTAAATATTTCAATTCTCTATTACATGCCTTGAAACTTTATTGGATGGTTTCTCATAAACATAAAAATAATATAAGACAATCCATGATATTTTATTTTTTGGTAATTTCTTGCTCAGAACTTTAATTTTTTTATTCATTTTTTGTTTATCATAAATGTTTTGTTGTTTTGAAGTTTTTTTTAGCCACTTTAAGGCTTTAAGACTGTTTAAGCCTTAAACAAACTTTAATTTTAAGTTTAAAATAAAAGCTTAAATCAAAATATTGGTGTCTTAAGCATCACCTAAAACGGAGTTCACTTTTTACATAAGAATTATATATCAATATATGGGAGGGAGGACATCAGGATTCTAGAGGTGATTTGGTGGAGCATGGCCAAAAAAAGATTCGGAAACGCTGCCATAGAGCGACTGCGCATTAATTAAAACTACCTAGAACGACCAAGTGCGTCAATTGACGCAAGAAACATTTTAAATTGTAATTTGGCTAGATAATTGTCGAAAAAACGTTTTTAAAGTAAAGAGGAACTAAATTTGATTTGTTGCACTTTAGAATAACTCAATTAAAATGTAAAATTGCCTTTACCTAAAAAGATTAGATTATTCACATTCTAATTGTTAAAAGAAGATAAACGAAACTTTTTTATCAAAAAACACGAATTTTGTAGATTATACTGTACAACAAAAAAAAATTTTTTTATTATGTAGTTCAAGGTTTTTTCTGGTCTTGACTATGTTTTGGGCGATAAATTCAAATCTGTACTTAGGACACGAGTTTTGATATAACATTGTATTTGCTTATCAGTTTAGTAAAAGTTGAATCATTAAATTGGATAAATATGATACTATAAGTAAAAAATTCACTGCCACTTACAAAACAATATACGTTTTGCACTGCAACGATATTTTGCTTTACTCTGTTTCTGCAAAAACCAATAATAGTCTGCCA
This sequence comes from Diplosoma virens, assembly GCA_963680785.1. Taxonomy (NCBI): domain Eukaryota; kingdom Metazoa; phylum Chordata; class Ascidiacea; order Aplousobranchia; family Didemnidae; genus Diplosoma; species Diplosoma virens. The sequence continues at coordinate 14,490,204 of OY796889.1, forward strand.
GCATACTAGCATCACTTTTTTCTTCGCAGCATTTTTCCATTAATGCAATGTCCTAGTAAAATCTGCAAGGTGTAAATGCAAGAAGTGCAACTTTAAATTCATTCTACTACAAACACATCTAAAGGCTTTGGTCGTATTCCCCACAATTTCGATATAATTTTTAGCTCTATGGTTTTCAAAAAACTTTTCTGCAACCAATTAAAATGTGTTTTAAAATTTTCCATTTTTTTGCATTGACATGTCTGGGAAAATTTCAATCAGCAAAAAATTTTCAAACTTTTGGACCAATCAAAAAGCAAGCAGTCAGTTAAGCATCATTATTGTAAGATCCAAACTTTTCCTAAAATAAGGGATTTAATTTTTGAATTTGCACAAATCTTTTAAAAAACTTAGGGTACGAAAGAGCGTTAAACAACAGCTTCATTGTTACATACGATTTTTTAGTTGCAGTGAATATGTTACAGATATGGACGGGTGAGTATTATTATTATGCAATAGCACAGCTATTACACTTGCTTTGCTGAAATCAATGAATTATCTCCAATCATTACACTTGTCTTTACACCCTAACTCCATCATTAAGCCGCCTAACTCCATCATTAAGCCATCTTAATTTTGTTTGCTTTCATATTTAAGGGAAACGTTTCCAATCCAAGGTAATTTTAAATATACCAGGCACTTTTCAGGGCCGAACTGCTTGGATATTTGAAAAACTTAAAATTTTAATTCCGTAAATAGTAACTTCACTAGGTATCCATTCTGTCGCAAGATCTTTTTGATTTTGTCAATTTCACTTGAGAACTTTTCAGGAGAACAAATTTCAAGAGCTTTATGAACAGAAGTACCAATAAGATTAGTTTCCTCTTCTTTGGTCCAAATAATGCCAGCGCATATACTGTCCCGTGAATGAGGGTTTTCTATAACTAAAGTAATAAAATTTTGTTAGATTTTTTAACCAACACATCAAGAAACGACAGTGACTTGTTTGATAGTGACAGTGACTTTTTTTCGTGAGTAAAAACCAAAGATGAGTGTAGAGAATTAAGATTTTAAAGAAATTGATTGCATTCCGTTTCATTACTGAAAATGGCAAAAGTGTCATTGACATATTTGAAATAAAGAAGAGGTTTAGAAGTATTTTCAAAAAGTAGTTCTTCCTAAAATCCTATTAATACTGCTATATCAAACAATACCGATTTTGCTTTAGGCTATATAACTAAGTTGATTTGAACAACCATGTTCAATAACATCTATTTCTTCCCAAGCAAAACCAACAGTGAAGAAAAATAAAATTGATATTATACAGTATTACAAAATCATTAATCTACATTGTTTTCATCTGTGTTCACAACCCTGATATGGCTCTATTTAAAACAAAAACCAGCATAATTGCTACGATAAAACGAAAAAAATGTTTATTATGTACAAGCTAAATTTAAATTTTGAATTAAGACGTTGTGTATTTTTTTACTACAATATTCTTAACTAATTGCATTCAATCTTTTCAGTCAAAAATTTCCAAAAAAACTTTCTTCTACTGAAATAATTTTTATTCAACAAAACATTCTTGTTAACGAATCCTTGTCTGATTTTTTGGTAAATCTATCTGATCTGATTAAAAATGGTATTACTACTATAAAGCCTTATACAAATATTTTAATTAAAGAAGGTAAGTTTTTGAAGTTTTGTTCTCAATACCAAAGTAATCAGGTGACATTTGGCAAATTTTTAACCTAAATAATAAAATTTTTTTAAATGATATGATCAAAGTAATCAACCCAAAAAAATTTTTTTTATTTCAAACATTTTGAAATAATCATAAAAAAATGCAATGTGCGACTTAAAATTTTATTTTTTCATGAAATAAATTGTATTTTTTTTATTGTATAAAAAGTTTCATTGCCAAAATTGTTCAAAAACTCGGGTGAATTATGAAAAATATTCGATAAATAGCAAAGAGCAAAGCGTTGTATAATGGCATCTGATTTTGATAAAATAAGAGTTTCTTTTTCTATGAACTGTAGTAACCTCCCTAAGTAGATTCCAACTGTGAAAGACTCTTTTTTACTTTGCAATAATTTTACCATTAATCAGTTCGAAAAACTGCCAAAGTCCTTAATTCTTTCAAGTCGCTCTCTCATTTCCTTTCAGCCAATTTACAAATATTGACTAACCTTCAAAAATTCGCTTTTTTAATCCAAAATAATATTTTATTGCAACATTTAAGTATCTATATCAAAAAATTATGAAATTATTTTTCTTTAAAAACTTGAACAACATTTCTAGCGCTTGTAATTGTTGATATATAAGCAAGCAAAAAACGCAGGCACTTTCCGCCCCCACCCAGTCGTACAAAGTTTCCAAAAAGCCCAGTCTAATAGGGTTAAAGCGAAGAACTTTTTTTTAGAGATCACTATGTTTTTTGGACAAAAAATGAGAAATAAGAAAGAGATCGAAAGTGAAGATTTTTTTTCGTTTTTCCCCAAAATTCTTTTCGAAAAAATATTAAAAAATCATGATTCAAGCAAACGTCACAAATTTTAGGTAAAACTCAATTGCCCCCCAAGCTGTTTTGGCTGGTACGTCTATAGCATCACCCTCAGATTAAAGCAAAAGCTCTTTTTCTAATTAATGTTTAAAACTTTTTCGGCATTCTGTATCAAGATCTAATTTTAGTATAACGTTTTTTTATATACAAAAAGTATTTTTCAATTCTTCTACTGTTATAACTTCTTTCTTTTAATCATTTCTTTCAACTTGATTTGAGGCGCTCATATGTTAGAGCGAACAATATTAGAGCTACAAACAATAGAGCGAACACAATAAAGCGAACGTAGTAATCCATTTTCCATTTTTTCCTCACCACACCCATTTTCCCTCACCACATCAACCCATCCACCTCACCGCCTCACCACACCCATCTCACCACACCCATTTTCCCTTGCATTATTTATCATTTGCTCTATTATTTTCGCTCAAACGTTTTTCGCTCCAGAGAATGGCATCCTGATTTAAATTACTTGCAGCGCCATGTTTTATCTATTACTTAACGAAAAAACAACTGTTTAATCACAAGTAAAACGTAGAAATAAAAAGATGTTTAGGATAACAAACCAAAATTAGCAGCATGGTTGTCTTGACATTATTTAAAAACGATAATAACATATACTCGTATTTTACATGGCTCGATCAAATTTTTTTTAAATCCACTTTTCAGCTAAGTGATTTTTTTTTTAGATAATCGAAAATAGGAATTATACTCGGGAAAAGATTAGATAATCGAATTATTGGTTTTTTGTCCGTAAACTATAAAATATTTTTTGTAAATCAAATGTTGAAAAAACGTTTTTTTTCCAACAATAATTGAAATTTACAATTATACATCGAGAATGTTTGGATAATGAAATTGTTTTTTTGCCGAAGAAGTTATAGAACGCGATTGTTGGTGTCTCTTGGTAAATCATATGCTATTATTCGGCCAATAAAAATTTTCTGATTGAATACTTTTAGTAATATACGGGTATTAATTTTTTTAGATAAATGCAATGATGAATTTAAATGTTCTTGCTACAACACGTTAAGCTGCAGAATGAATTCGTTTGGTGAATTTCGAGGATGCATTCCAATCAGTCAGAGGCTAGACGGCATTAGACAATGTTCTGATGGAAGCGATGAATTGCCCTGGAATTTCTCAATCCTTTCGATTTGCTTCGTTCTGTTTGGATGTTTTGGTTAATTAATAGAACTCAATGCACAGCGTTCGAAGGATGCGATAACTCAACTTGTTACGATGTTCCTGGATTCTCCTGTTCTTCATATGATTGCAATAATACTCTAGTTTTATGTAGCTCGGATCATATACAATCCAAAGATAAACCTATTTTCTATTGTAATAACTACCACTTAATACCTGGATACAAGTTTTGTAATAATATCAACGATTGCCCTGACCAAAGTGACGAAATACATGATGGACCAGGATTTCGATGTTTGGGTAATGACTCAACTTCTCCATGTGTTTTGCCCCAACGCAATTTGTACGATGGATTTGCTCAGTGCAAAGACCAATCAGATCTTTGTATAAACGATTCTTGTTTCCGTTGTTTAGATGAACGTTTGGTGATTTCTTCAAAACAAGTTTGTGATGGAAAATATGATTGTTATGATCAATCTGACGAAATTTTATGCGAACTCAACTTCAAAATAAATGAATTTGACAAGAGCTTTTCAAACCTAAGATCATCTACATTAGGTTGTTCGAATCAAGATACATCATTTTTAAACAAAAGAAACCCATTAGGTTTATCTAAAAACAATGATTACAACAAACTGGATAAAACAGACGTTGACCGATGTCAATCAAGAAAAGAAAATGACATTGCAGTTATTTTATGTGATGGTCGACCAGAATGTAATGATCTAAGTGATGAGTGTATAAATAAATGTGATAACTTACCAAAGTTTTGTGATTACACTTGTCATGAACACCATCGCATTGGCGATCGTTATTGTGACGGAGTTGTGGACAAGTTTTATTTGATCAACAATATGACGAACTGCTCCGAGGGATTCGATGAAATGCATTGCCGGAAACGATTCAAATGCAAATCTGGTAACAAAGTCAGTATCGACATTCATCAAATGTGTGATGGTAAACAAGATTGTGACAACAACGAAGATGAAAAAAACTGTCCAAATAATCGTACGTATCTTTTCATCTGATAAAGAAATGATTGCTAATCCTGTGTTGTGAAGTTGTTTTTGGATTATGGGTTTTGCAGTAATCAGTGGTAATTCATATGTCATTATAACTACAATTAAATACATAAAAACAACAAAACTTAGAAAATCATTAAAATATCAGCAAATTATTGTATTAAATATTTCTTGTGATTTTATAATGGGCATATATTTACTTGTGATTGCAGTTTTCAGTAGTGTTTATTCCGGTTATTATGGTCAAGTAGATTATGAATGGCGATCAAGTCTGCGTTGTTCAATATTTGGAAGTCTGGCAGTTCTTTCGAGTGAAACATCATGTTTGTTGATGGTTTTGTTAACAACATGTCGCTTATACTCGATATGCAGACCGTTTTCAATTTTATCAACTTCTACTTTTCGATATAAAGCAAGCATTATTTTTGTGTGGTTGTTATCGTATTTTTACCAGTTCTTCACCAAACATCTTATTACTTTGTTCAAAGTGTACGATTTATCAATCGTTTCACAAACACACAAATATGGAATAAAATTGAAATTACCAAGTTTGCTTGTCGTTTAGCAAACCTTGTAAACAAAACAATTATAAAAAATGGCAAAGATTGGGATTCAACTTCAACATTTCTCTCCGACAACTTTCCTGAATACAGTCCTGGAGAGGAGTTTGGTTATTACAGTCAAACAAGTGTATGCATGCCGAGATTTTATGTTGCATATGGCGGTGATGCTTGGGAATATAGTGTTGCTATCATTACAATTAACTTCACGTCGTTTTTGTTTATTGCTGTTAGTTATGTGCTGATTTATGTACGTACATTCGAGTCGCAAAAAAAAAGCACCAACAGAAAACAAAACCAAACAACAACAAATTTGCAAAAACGTATTTCCAGAATCATCATTACCGATTTTTTGTGTTGGATTCCTATTTGCATTATAGCATACGCGAAACTCAGTGGTTATTATGTTGATGATATTGCTTATATTGTCACTGCTGGTTTGTTGCTTCCTATTAACAGCGCAATTAATCCATTGTTGTACTCTCCGCTACTCGATAAATTGACAAAAAGGTCTCAAAGAATAAGCAAAAATCAAAGGCCCACATTAATGCGGAAGATTTCAAACAGTGCAAATTTTCTTTGAGTTTAATTTCGTAAACATGTAACAGTTTATTTTAAACACTGTAACATGAATAAATTGTTTTTGATTGATATTTTAATTTTATTTGTTGGAGATTACGTAAATGTCGATTCAAATTTTTTTATTGGTAAGCCTATTTTAATGATATCTTTGTTGCAAACAACTCAAAGTGTATATATCTTTTAAATTGTTTTCAGTAAAATCAATGAGATTGCTTTGTCAATAAAACAAAAAATTATCTACAATTTTTGAATGATATGATTTGCAGAATTACAAATAGAGAATTGCGAATTGCAAATAGATCAACTCTTAACTAAAGAACTAATTGTGTTTATGTTTAAGCAAAAAAATGGTAAAAACCCAATTGCGTTTAAAGATATATTTACTAAAAACGAATCTAAATACAATACCCGAAACAAATCTATCTTTATTCGAAAGAGCTGTTCTAGCACATTATTGTCAGCAAGCTATTTTACACCGTGGTCCAGCTTATTGGAACTGTATTCCTTTCGACTTAAAAAATAATAAACAAAGTGTTTGATCTTTTATATCTTTTAAGTTTAAGTCTTAAGTTTATATCTTTTAAGTAATGGGAATAATATTTAATTGTAGTTTTAAATTTCTAAACACGATACTGCCCTATATATTTTTGATTAAAGGTTTCTGGAAAAAAGGCAATGGAAATGGTATTAAAACTTTCGAATTCAATCTTTTGGAGAAAAGCTTAAACGATCAAGATATCCAGTCTGCTCATTATGACATAAAAACTCTTTTCTTAAATTTTGTTTGTCTGCATAATTTCAATTTTTTTTTCACCCTTCGCTCTTTAATTAAAATTTCTTTTTGGCAATGGTGTACTGTTTCATTTTTGCAATTAATTTTTTATTTTTTAAAATTGTAATATAAATTTTTAGCAGTTACTAAATGCTATTGACATTGTTTTATTTGTTTGTTTTGCTATTATGTAACTGTAAAATTTTATTTATTATTGAATTCTATTGTAAAAGTTTTCTTTTTGTTTTTTTATCAATATTTTTTTTTTTTTTATTTATAATTGTTATGTTAGTCATATATGCTTTTTTTCAAATCCATCAACTTCGACTAACATAATAGTTTTTTTCATGTTTTTTATGTTATGTTATCTTTTGTATCGTTAATATTTGCTTATTATTAAATTTATATCTTCAGTTTAATTTACAATTCCGTAATTTTTTTGTATATACTCCTTGCATAATTTACAATTCCATTAATTAATCTCATTATAGTTACCATGTGCACTCAGAAAAGGTTTCCTGGTGTGGTAAGGTTTCTTTTTATCAGTGGTTTTTCCTTACCTTGCTCAGTTGAGCTGAATTCCCATCTTGGCTAGCTGTGCCACCCATCATCATTACGCAGACTAGTCATACACTGGTTATTCAATCTTTTAATTTGTTTGATAATATTATTGTTATATATTCTTTTTTCTTTCTCATTTCTTATATTTTTATCCAATTAAGGTGTTGCGCCGTGCGTTCTACTGTTTTATACTTTCACTTTCTGATTATGCTATGCAAGTTTTAACGTCTGACGTTGTGCTGCTTCTTCCTTTTTTTGATCTCTTTAATTTTTATGATTTTTTCGTTAAACTGTTTAATAATGATCGAAAATAAAATGAAATGAATGAATGAAAATTTATTAATCGGCTGCATTGAAACCATTCATTTTATTCATTTTTGTGTATAATAATACAGTTTGGCAACACCGGATTAAAAAAAATCCAGTAGAGAAGCAATAATCAAAAGTGCCACGTCAGAGAGAATCGAGAATTAAGTACTTGCGAACCAGGTTGAAAATGTTTGATTCTTGGAATTGATTTGGTTAAAAAAGACCCGACCTGAAATACTTCAGATTGCATTTAAAACAAAACCAGCAATTTATTTATCACCTCCAGCGCCTTGCAAGACTGGTTGCTTGGAAATATCATCGATAGGGTTTACAATCGCAGTTCTGATAAAATTTTCCAGAAAGTCGAGAACATTCTTTCTCTCATTTCGACCTTGCGTAAAAACCAATTGTTTGGTTGAATCCAAAATTATTATTGTATAATTTAGTTGTTTCCAACCCCCTTTGTTATACATTTTTTTCGAAGCTTTTCGTTCGACACTCGTCAGGAGATAAACGTTTAAATCAAGGAAAGAAAAATTCAATTGATTTTCTAATAAAACTGAACGAATATGATTGGATATTTGAGAAAGGCGTCAAAACGCGTAATCTGCGAAATATTTTGAAGCTGCAGACAAACTCTTTTTGGCGGCATAAATTTGGCTTGCATAATTTGATCTAAACGGCTTCTAAAGCAAATAAATGAAAAGACGAATGGCCAAATGAAGGATTGGTAAATTTTTCATCACTGTAATTTTGGGCGCACATGAGGTTATTTAAGGGTGTTAACAAATCTGACAGTTATATAAAGCAGGACTTCTCAAACTGTTGGTCGCGTAAAAAAATTTTGTTGTGGCGAAACAATTTGGCCTTTTGTGCTTTGTACCGCAAAACTTTGAGAATTTCAGGTGTGCCGTGAAACGTTTTTAAAAAATTAGTCTAATGATGTTCAACCTGCGGCGGTTATTGCACATGTAATCAACAAATAAGAGAATTTGGGGACAAAAATCCGACACATCGGAGCTTGATTCTGAGTGAAGACTTTTTTTTAGAAAATTATAGTAATAAAAAATTTACTATTCTTTCATTTGGTCGTTCGTCTTTTCATTTATCTGCTTTAGAAGCCGTTTAGATCAAATCATACAAGCCAAATTTATGCCGCAAAATAGAGTTTGTGTTCAGCTTGAAAATCTTGCGCAGATTACGCGTTTTGACGCCTTTCTCAAACATCCAATCACATTCGTTCAGTTTTATAGGGTTTTTCGATCTAATTTGTTGTTTTTGCAATTAAATTCGTTCTTTTTGCAATCAAATTCGTTTTTTTTGCAATCAATTTCGTTTTGAAAAAGCTTTTATATATATATATCTTTGTATAGGGTCACCCGATAGGGTCTATATACATATATTGTAGATAATATGGGGTCTCTCTATTAGGTCTCCATAATTAGGTCTCCATAATCTATAGTCTCTATAATTAGGTTTCTGTAATATAGTCTCCATAAAGTATATATAGATAGGTATATAGACCTATCGGAGATCCTATATGGAGACTCAATATTATGGGGACTATATTATGGAGACCATATTATGGAGACCTAATATCTATTATTGAGACTACATTATGGAGACCTAATTTTGGAGACCTAATATTATGTAAACTATATTATAGAAACCTAATTATGGAGACTATACATATATATATATATATACAGTATATTATGGAGACCTAATTATGGAGACCTAGTATTGCGGTGACCTAATACAGAGACTATACTATCAAATATATAAATAATATAGGATCTCTGTATAAAGTCACCATAATATTAGGTCTCCATAATGTAGTCTCAATAATAGATATTTGGTCTCCATAATATGGTCTCCATAATTAGGTTTCCATGATATATATATATAAGTCTCTATAATTAGGTTTCTATAATATAGTTTCCATAATATTAGGTCTCCATAATTTAGTCTCAATAATAGATATTAGGTTTACATAATATGGTCTCCATAATATTGGGTCTACATATAGGATCTCCAATAGGTCTATACTCGTATATCTATCTATGTATACTTTATGGAGACTATATTACAAAAATTATGGAGACCTAATTATGGAGACCTAATAGAGAGACCACATATTATCTACGATATATGTATGCAAACCCTATCGAGTGACCCTATACAAAGATATATATAAAAGCTTTTTCAAAACAAAATTGATTGCAAAAAAAACGAATTTGATTGCAAAAAGAATGAATTAGATCGAAAAACCCTATATTAGACAATCAATTAAATTTTTCTTTTTTTCTTTGCTACCTTATCTGACAAGTGTCGAACGAGATGAGTTTTTTGTTGGCTATTTTCAAATTCTGTACCACAAACCACTTGTTTATATACATCCCTTCTTTTAAACGTTTTAAAATCTTCTGTTAAAAAAATCTCAAAAGCAGAAGGCAGCTTGGCACCGAAACTAAGCTGATTTTTTTGCATTCATCATCTTCATCCACAAAATATTATTTCTTTATTCTCAAAAAGCAGCGTCAATTGTTAGTCTCAAAACTCGCGATCACTAGAATGCGTGTTTGGTACAAACTCATGGCGCTTAAGACCATTCAATACGCAGTGTACTTAAACAAGAGGAAATTCATCGAGTGCTTGAGAATTTGAAGCGTCGAATCGACTTTTGCATTGGTTAACTTGATGGAAATTTTCAGCAGTTATTGTGAGTCTCGAATAAATTCTTTATTAATTACCAACTGATCGTTGTTTTCAACAATAAACTGGTTATTTTAAACCTGTAGTTATCGATTTCTAAAAGACAGAATGTTGTTTATGCATTGGGATTGCAGGTGCACAGTGACTTTCTGATCACACTGTATATTGACATTATGCATAAGCAAATTTATTTAAAATCATCGATAATGGTTAATATCATTGCTTGTACAGTGGTAATGAATCATTTGTGTAGAAACGGAAATTGACAGATACCAATATTGTCTAAAATTCCATATAGCCTAAATATCTATTTTTTAAATACATCATAAAAAGATGAAAATTGTTACCAGGCGATAATGAGAGATAGAGTGGCGGAATAGTGCCAACAATACAAGGGTTTATGCATTTAATTATATAATTAAAGCCAGCTAAAGTTAAATAAATCAAAATTTGTTCAAGCTTTGTTTCATCATGAAACGTACACTTGCGTTAGTTTCAATCGCTCAGGGTCTTTCTTATGTGTTTAATAGGTCAAAATACAGTCAAATTTTATCAAAATTTAACCTCATTAAGTTTAACAAACAAAAACTTTTTTCTTGCATATTTTTGTAATTCTTAAAGCAAATTTTTTTAAAGGTTAAAAATATTCTTTTAATATTTTGTTTAATTGTTTTTATACTTATTCCAGATATTCAGAAGCTTATATATGATTCATTTATCTTATTTTTATATTTATGTTCCTGACTTGCAGGAAAGCCATGGAGCCGTTGATACATAAGGCAAACAATTACCCCGACCTGCTTACGAAGAGGCCGAGGTATTGCTGCCGGTTGAAAAAACTTTTTTTGGTTTTTTAGTTTTGTAGAGATATGAATGAAATTTATATCTGCTTGCCAAAACCACCAAGAAGGGGAAAGTGCCGAAAAGTGCCTTTCCCAAAGGACACAACAGAAAACGCTAGTAGGTTTTGAAGCGAGACCATTCGATCACAATCACGGCGCTCTAACCACTCGACCACGTTACCGACAACTTCTGAGACTGCAACTCTTAAAGTCGCTTTTAAGCCTTTTTAACCTCTTCTCTTCTGTTTCTGAATCAGAAGTAAAGATTTAACATGTTTTACAATACTCCGTAAACTTCACGCCTTTCCTGGAGACATTTAGTATCCAACCCGGGCACTCAATTTTCAATTTAGTTTCATAGTTTGAGAAAGGTTTACCAATTTTAAATATAGTAAAAAAAATATATCACCATATAATTAAGACAAATTTTTTTATCAATGCGTGTCTCTAATCAATGGAATACATTATAATTTTTAATGCATTGAATTATTTTTCTGAATGCTTGTTAAAAATTTTTACGTGTTAATTGTTAAGCAGAAGAACGCTTTTAGTAGGGTTTGTAATCTTGAACTGTTAATGTAAGACATAAATCAAGATTTTTATTTTACTGTTGACGAAAAAATACAAATATACTTTTCTAAACTGATGTGAATTGCCGTTTATGCAACAATTTAACCAAAAAATGTCACTAAAAACTAAAGTAAAAAGGCAAAATTGTTAAGTTAAAACAAAGTAAAAGGTTGTCAACAATAATGTTTTTAAAAATTTTAGGTCAAAAAATAAACCTATTAGTAATATAAAACATGTGATTAGAATACTTACTGTATATATTTAATTTGCGTCAAAAATATTATAATACATTTTGACAAAAAAATAATTACCCAAGGCAATAATGCAACGAGCGGAATGACAACGAGAAACATACGTATTATAAAATTAATATAGAAAAGAAAAAAGTAAATATTTCATAAAGGGATTACAAAGTTTAAGAGACAGATATGATTTGGTTTTATTTTTGACTCAATGCTGCCGACGATGTTTTACTTACATGGTTAAAAAAGTGAGTGGTTTTGTACCACCACAAAGGAATAAGCTGGAATATGACTCATAAATACTTTAATTAATTTTTTTTACAAAGATAAAACGGCCTTGTTAAATTACTTTAGATGTATTTAAAAAACGTGAAATTTTGAAACGCTCTTGCTGCTATAAAAAAAATACGCCTCTGCAATATTCATCATTAAAAATTTTTTATTTTGTTCCAAAATTTGGATGCTTTAACGCCCTGAAAACGTTTAGCAAACAGCAAGGTTGTGCCTGTACACCCTTTTGAGAAACATTATCATAGTAATAGGCTTATAAATTTTTTTTCAAAGTTTTGTTGTTTCTATACTTGAAAAACCGAAAATAATACATTAGACAACTATGGATGATTCGTCATTTGCTACAAGTTTCAATTTCAATAACGTACAACTATTTATTAAAACTAACTTAACAATATTTTTTATTATATTAATAGTAAAAAAACTTTTTTAAGGTTTGATAATGAATTTGATCATATTTTTGTTGCTGTTATTTGTCAAGGCTACATTGAATCGAAGATTGAGACAATTTAAAGATTTTGGTGAGTTATTTGTACTTTAACATGAAAAGTACACTGTTCAGTGATACTCGAGATTTCATAATATTGTTTTTATCTGAAATAATTAATAAATTTATGCTATTAACTAAAGCAAGGAAATTTTGATTCCTTAAAAACCAATTGGAACAATTTCAGTCATTTGAACAACTAATTTCTCAAAAATAGATACATTTTAGCTTTGTAAAAAAATCATAAGTTTTCATAAAAAGATTATAACAGTATAACTAAATTAGTGGTAGTGATTGATAGTGCCACCGAAAAATATTTTGCAATATCAAGAAACATTAAAATTGCTGAGAAGAAACTTAAAAGACAGTGCTAAAAAACGCATGCATTTTAACTACTGTACTTTCAAACGTTCTTGGACGTTAATTTGTGCTATTCTTATGATGTAGATTTCTACAGCATCGACTAAATGCATACCATTGTCATATAAGTACGTCATACAGAAACCTAACAATTAAAAATACAAAAAAAGATAATTAATTAAGGTTTGTGATTCCTATCAGTGCCATCAGTTGCACCGAAAGAAGTAGCATTGCGTATCACACAATTGCTAGAAAAAATTACTAAAATAGCTTTCGCAGTAATTCACAGATTTTTACAAAATGGTGATTACATTATTTTTACGCAGATAACTGTCATCAAAAGTTATGTCCTTGGGATTTTAATTGCAACTGTGAACATAATGATTGGATGAATAAATCAGCTGTGTGTATTCCATCAAGATTTCAATGTGACAGAGTTAAAGATTGTTAGGATGGATCAGATGAAATCGATTGTTCTTGTTCAGAAGATGAGTTTCAATGTTATAATCAACTTTCTTTTTTGCATAACTTTTATCAATGTATTCCTTTAAACCTGAAAAATTATAAACCTTGCTTTTATCAGTTATCTTCAAGCATGTTAGTGAATTCTACACTTTTACTTATTTTCTTAAGAATAGCCTACCGGTATATAATTTTAGATAGCGTATACTTAACAGAACACAAGTCTGTTTTGTCTATTAGATTTTTCATGGGAAACAACTATTAAAAAACTTATAATCTGTTAATTATATGTAATCGCTTTGAAAGCTAAAGTGATTAAGCATTCAAACAAAGAGCATTGACCGTTTTGTCTTTTACGGTTATGTTTGTTAATTTTAGACAACAAATATAATAGTTAAAATTTGTTGTTTACAAGTATTGGTTGTGAAGTAGTTCGAGTGAATTTGCTGGTGTTAAGATTATGGTTGCGCAAAAGGTATTCTGTGTTAATGATTCACTGTAAACATTTTTATTTTGGAAATTCATCTCATCCTTTTAAAAAAAGAACGTTGACACAAGTTTTTTATGTTTTCGCGTCGTCGTTTGCAATGGCATTCACTCCGGATGAGATGCAAACAGGACTGCGGTCGATTGTTTATCCTTTTACCTTCCCAGGCTACTCTACTGCCCAGATCAGATGTTGGCAGTGATAGTGTTGAGCCAGCATCAGGTTTTGTCATCTAAAACCCTCACACTTTGTGCTCTATGTAATGCTGGATGTATAGGAAACCCTGTTTGTACGTGGTCTGCGTTTGTTCAGGGGTAACGCACTCACAATGCCGTAAATATGCGAGACCCATTTCTGCATGGACGAATGGAATCTCCCAACAACAGTAGGCAGGATATTGAACTTATTCCAAGCTGTTCGAGGCAAGCGATTCTAACAGGTCTATTACTTGACCAGGGTATGAGAGCACTAAGCATGATGTACTCTCATAGTACTTCGTGTTCCATGAACAGAGATGGGCACAATCTTGATCTTCAAAATCACCTTTATATAAGCGATGTTGGTCTCGATCTAAAATCCCTATATTTTTATGTGATTTGGATCTTGAAGATGTTCAAGATCAAGATCACTTCGAATTTTATGATATATCACTAAATAGAATCCATTTAATTTTTTTTGTAGCGTGTTTGCCGTCGAGTGGTTAAAGCGCCGTTCTTATGATCAACATGGTCTCGGTTCAAAACCCACTCGCGCTATTCTGTTATGTCTTTGGGAAAGACACTTTACGAAACTTTGCCCTGCTTGGTGGTCTCGGAAAGCAGTTCTAAATTACAGTCATATCTCTATTAAATTGCAAGCGGACAGCAATATCTTAGCACCTCCGGAAACAGATCAAGGTAATTGCTTTCCCTGCGTATTAGTGCCTCCGTGATTTTCCTGCGAGTCAGGAGGATAAATATAGCGATAAAATAAATAAAATTGTAGCGACATCCAGATCTGATTCGAAACAAAACCTTTTTAGTTATAGAGTTCATATGAGTGCAAAGATTTTTTTAAATTATTGAGAGGCTTAGACTTCACATATTTGTTTTTTGATATGTCTACGAACAGCCTTTATAAAAGAAGAAACAATGTCTTTTAATTTGTTGTAAATTAATATAATTTGATTTATAGCCTGCTACAATTATTGATGAGTAATGCTTAGTTGTTCAGCATTACTCATCAATAATTGTAGTAGGCTATAAATCAAAGTTTTCTATAAATTAGTTGTTAATTAACAAATTTGACTGAATATTGTTTTTTTTTAGATGTACGATAATACAGCAACGTCAAAAATAAATTACTTTAAGACAAATTACTAGTTCATTCAAATTATTTTTGATTGTAGAAATAATGAAAACACAAATTTAATACAGGAATCGGTAAATTTATAAAATACTTATGATTTTTATAGAATATTATTTATCAAAACTAAATTTTAACCGTAATACGAGACTTTAAAAGCTTATTTATTGATGTTTAAAAAGAGAAAACATTGAATTCAACTCTTTTTTCAGAAAATAATACTTTGCGCAGGTTGCGCGTAAATTAATTGCAAAATTTGTTGCAGGGAAAAACTTACTGCTGCGCACTTTACAACTGCGCACTATAAAAACAGATACCGGGGCACAAACCCCGGTCCCACTCGGAAATCTTAATCTATGTTTACAACTGGATCGAAACATATTCCAAATGATAAATGATCGATATTGATTTAAAATAAATAACAGAGTATGTAGCAGACTTGTAATGACTAGCAACAAAAACAAATTTACCTAAAGCTCAACTCCGAAAAAGTAATTGCCATCTTTACCTTTCTCTTGCGTAAAATTTTCTTTAACATTAATTAATAAGTAAATATTACGTCATCCTTATTAAGTGTGTTCATAACATAGAAAACAATTTTTTTTAAATTGAGCCCTGAGCTTATTGCTGTAATTCATTTATAACATTAATAGTAAGTTTATTAAATTTTGTACTAAATAATCAAACTTATTTGTTTTTTAAAATAAACGATAAAAATCTCTTAAACAATTTTGCAACAAACAAGAAAGCTATAACTGGAGGTGGATTAAATTTGAATTTATATGAGGCGTTTAGAAATTTGCGGTAAACATAAATTCTCACACTTCATTCAAAATTCAAATTTTAACCTTATAAAGGCCCGTTTCCAGTACGAGCGTGGAAAAGATTATTCTTTGTTTGTTTTATTGATTTTTTTGCTTTGCTTAGCGCTCGCTTCAATTTTAAGCGCGGAAAGATCAATAAAAGAAACAACGAATGCTCTTTTTCACGCTCGTAGTGGAAACGGGCCTTAACTCTTTAAAATTGATTTTCAGTCTTTTACAGAAATTTTTAAGCTAGCTTTTAAAAGCAAGTGTTTCATTTAAAGCTCTTTTGTTAATTGAGTAGCCTTAAAAAAGGCTGTTTTGAAAAACTCGAACGTTTTCGTCTAGCGCTCTAAGGAGGTTTCGCTAGAATGAATTGCAGAACTGAATGTATTGATAGTATTACAAAAGTTTTAAGACTGATTCTAATTGGGCAAAAATTAAGGTTAGGAATAGTTATCATACTGTAATAATTGAAAAGTATCTAATAAAGAAAACCACGTTTCGTCCGCGTAAAAAAATTTTTTGGCAAAAAAAAAAAAAAAGGAACAAAATTATGCAAGTTTTGTGTTAAAATTTGGAACTAAAATGAAAATTTTTACAATTATACTAACAATTTATGTTTGTAAGCAAACTCTTTCTGTCTACAGAAATTAGGTTTTCGAAGAGTCATGAAAATTGTCGCTGGTCTTTGGTCGGTGCGTACCATAATTGCTAGTGAGCATTGACATATACGGTCATGATTGTGTTTGGACAATTTTTTTTTGTATGTAAATATGCTGGATATATTGAGTCTTCTTTTGTTTGAGATATATAGTTGATAGGACCCTTGGATAATATATAACTCTATCCATTGGACCCTTGTGTAATATTAAGCCCTTTTACGTCTTGGGTAACGGAGTGCGGTGGTGTTTCTTTGTTAACTACCTGTCTTGCACAAAAGTTAAACGGGAGATTGTTACCCAAGACGTGCTGCTTTTTGTTTAGGAGGAGCTATAGTAGCGACTTCACGTGTGCCGCGTTACAGGCGGTGCGCATATTGAACATTTGTAAAACCTTTTATGAAATTCAGGTGCCTTTGAATTTCTTATTCAAATTTACAGGAATAAATCTTGTTTTGATCAACAATAAACCTGTTGAATTTCATTTGGTTTGACTATGTAGTTTGTGTAATATTTACATGTCAAATAATGTCAAAGTTTTTGAAACACCCTGTATATAATTGCTTTTGGGGTAGTTGCAAAGTGCAAGTTAGTAAATTTTTGATGATCGATATATCATCTAGTCATCTCTTATTGGTCAATATTTGTATATGTATTACCAAGTTGGAGCTGGATCCGGAGCAGAGCTAGAGTCAAGCATTGGCTCCGGATCTGGAGCCGGAGCTAAGTTTTAAATCAATTGGCTCCGGAGCCGGATCCGGAGCCTAACCTAAATAAGGCTGGCTTCCCAGTCCTGTTACCAAGTTTAACTGGTCTTTTAAGATTCCCGCATAAAGTTGTGACATCCCACGTACGAGTTTTTGGTAGGATGGTAAACAGTACTACAACTTGTGGCCACTAGTGGCAACACCTCTTTAAGTCAAAATATTTTTAAGTTCTTTCGAAAGAAAGTAACTGCCGTTATCCGAAGGTACATGACTGGGCACACCACTCAACAAGAAAAATTCATTCAAACATTTCGTAAATGCTTGCACATTCGTATTTGAATATGAATCACAAAACAAAAATCGAGAAAACTTAATTGTCAATGATAAGCAGTACATCAAAATTTTGCAAAGTAAAAGGTATAGGCCCCCTAAAATCAATTGGTATTTTTTCAAACGGTTGTGAGGCCTTTATAAGAAAATTCCTTTTTTAAACTATAAAACTTCAGTTTTAATTCCGCACAAATCGGATAAGAACAATTTTTTTAACATCGTCGATGAAAATAGACGAGTTTTAGAATGCAAGTAATGCGGAAGTCTCTACATCCCCGGATGGCACAAATTGGCATGGAGTTTTTGTAAAGTAAAGTTAGTTTCTGTTATTCCGCAAACTGCGCGAGTTAATGTATCAGCCACTACGTTTTCATTGTCCAGTCTATAGTGGATGGTGTACAAAAACCAGAGATGTGAAGCCGGAGCCGATAAAGCCGTCTTATTTTACTTGCCCGGAACCTGATTTGTCAAAACAAAATCTTTAATTAGCCCTATATGACCCATTGGTGTTGATGAACGACATTAGAAATAAATGGGTTTAGTTATTATATCCAAAAAGATTCGTTTAATTTCTGAGTGAAAGCATACAGTAAAGATCCTATTTAATGTTGTATAACCATAGATTTGGATAATATTTCGCTCAATCACCTGTCACGTATAATTTAATTTAGATCACAACAAGAAAGTGCCTAAGTCGGTTGCACCGACAAAATAAATTGGGTTATAAAGGGTTAGGTAATTCTGGAAGATTTTATTCTTAACAGTTGGATTGTTGGCAATAAAAGTCAGCTATGCGGTATTCAAAAGTGTATAAGAAAGATTGACTTGGCATTTGGTAAACTTCCTTTTGCGCAGACTGTGCAGTTAACAATTTAAAGAGGAATTAACATTCAAGGTGGGTAGCAGCTAATTAGGTAGTGTCACACTTCATTCATAATTCTAATCTTAACTTTATAAACCTACATTATCGTTGATTTACAATCTTTTACAGTAATTTTTAAACTTTTGATTGTGACGTCATATTTTTCATTTTTACGTAGTGATTACGCAGACGTAGATAACAGTTACCTCTTGTCCTTTCCAATAGCTTCTTAGGTTTAGGTGCTGGTCCTAAGTATCGGTGTTTAGTTTTCCGAATCTTCGTTTAATTTTATTAATAGATATAAGGAAAAAAATACGGTTGGGGTGTGTGAGACCCAGGTGTAGGCCTATTAGATGTGTGGGTATTATTGCGTAATGCTTTTTATGTTTATGTTTCATATTGCTTCTTTTATACTGTTATTTATGTTTTTTTCTCTTTTTTTCAGAAAATAATGCTGTTAATATATTGTAGAAGTCTAAAAGTCTTGGTGATTTTTGTATTGTATCAATTTCAATTTTTAATTTTTTAATTTTTTCCATTTTTTTTTAATTCAGCAAAAATCAAGAAACATGTAAATTTTCAATTTATATTCATTAGCAAATTCAGAACCAAGACCAAAAAGGTTTTTCAATTGTCAAAGGTTAAATAAAACCAACCCAAATATTATTTTTTAATTTTTTTGATTTTGGATTTGTCAGACCCAGGCGCGGTCGCTTAAATTTGGTTTTTGTTCCAAAAACAGTGATCTCTAAAGATCTAAAGTCTTCACTTTGAATCCCTTTTTGTTTTCTTGATTTTCCTCCCAAAAACATAATGATCTCTAAAAAAAGTCTTTACCTAAAGTCTTGAACTTTTTTCTGCATTTAGTCCTTATTTTCGATGCACGAAGAATTTTTGTGTTTTGTGTGGGACCCGATGCAACCGCATCGTTTTGCATGTCTCTAATATCCGCCCTGGCTCCAAGAGCACCATATACGGTGGAAAAAAGGTAGGCCTACATGTACTCAGAGCAGGATTACTCATTAGGTAGAGTAGGCGACTACCTATGGGCCCCGCGACTTTTAAAGGCCCCCTCGAAAATAGCACTTATTGTTTGAGTTTGCTGCAGATGTTTTTTTTTCAGAGAGTATTATGTAGTTGGGACGAAAGTGCTAAATAGAAGAACGATTCAAGGTAAAGACCTCTTTTTTTTTTTTAGAGATCATCATAAGTTTGGGAGAAAAATGGTGAAATCGGAGACAAAATTGAAGTAAAGACCTTTTTTTTTTAAGATCACCATAATTTTGGGAGAAAAATGGTGAAACCGAATGAGAAAAAAATGCCCGGGGCCCAAAAAGTTTGACTGCCTATGGGGTCCAGGGTGCTTAATCCGGCACTACATGTAGGGGAGAGCCTCCAACAGTGCGCCACTTTTCGGAGTTTTTCAAAAATTCGGAAACTGAAAAGCTATGAATGAAAAATTTTTATGACATTTTAATCTCATTCAATTGATATTTAAGGTGCATAATTAGGCTTTTTGTTGAAAGTCTTTATCTTCCAAAAAAATTGATTTTAAAATGAAGTAAAAAAATGGCGCACTGTTGGAGCATAGGTCCAACACTGCGCCACTTAGTTTTTTTTAAGCAACATAGCTTTGTATTACCTGATTAATGAAATTTTTAAGTTCTTTTTGTTCATAAGATTTTCTTTGTTGTAACAGCAAAATACGTGGAACTCTTAAGTCAAAAAATAATTTTTTATTCTTATATAGAAAGACAAAACAACTTTAAAACCAATTTAAACAAGCAAAAGCAAAGTTTACCATTAATAAGTCAACATATAACATGTAACTTATGAATAAAACACAAAAACATAAAAAATAAAACTATTTTAATTAGCAAATAAATAAATAAACAACTTTTACTTTTTTGAAATTAAAAAAATAATACACATTTTAACTTGTGGGTATCCTACACCAGTGGCGTGCGGTCAGGGCATGCAAGTTATGTGTTGCATGACCAGCAAATTCTTGTACGATGACCTTTATTTCTGAACGAAATAAAGAACAGCCCTGCTTTGGGACAAAATTAGAAAAGGTGAGCTGGTGTGAGACAAAAAGTAGAAAATCAGGGAGAGATTTTAGGTGAAGACCTTTTTTTTAGAGAACACCATGAATTTTGGACGAAAAGTAGGAAAAATGGAATTTATTTCAAGTGATGATTTTTTGTTTTTTGGAGAACAACATGATTATAGGATAAATCACCAATATTCGGTAATTATTTTTCGTTTAGATCATCTTCTTTTGAACTAAGGTCACAATCGCTCTCACACATATCGTTTTAATAAAATTTTCTTTGAAAGAAAAAGTTCTTTTGCTGTGAATAGCAATACAAGCGTAAAAAAAAAGCTCATTTGTAAAGCCGAATATATGAAGATTCTATTGTGTATGTTTCTTTAGCAATAGAATAATATGTAAAATGTTTGTTCCAACAGTGCGCCAGGGGGCGCACTGTTAGGTGCTACTGAGTGGCGCACTGTAGGAACACCTGCCATTTTGACTTTAACTCTTGATTTCAGAGAAAAGCTACAATAATCGATTATTATCTTTTACCAGGCTTTACTTTACGCTATGGAGAAATTGATGTCATTTTGACTTAATTCCTAGTGCTTTTATACAATGAAAAAAAACAATTTTTTTTATCAGCAAAAACTAACTTTACTTCCATAAAAATTGAAAAACCTTTTTAAAAAATTTTCTGTTTTTTTTAGCATTTCTGAAAATACAAAGAGAAATTGATATTTTAATACAAATTTTGATAATGCAATTACGATGTTATTTTACGCAACAATAAAAAAATAAAACGCAAAGGCGCACTGTTTGCACCGGCGCACTGTTGGAGGCTCTCCCCTACTATCCGAGGGTTAAGGACAAACTTATTTAGTCATATATTTTCAACCATTTTACTCATCCACGAAGATAAATTCAAAATAAAATTTTGAATGATGATAGATGAATGGTTTGATATTGAAAAGAGTTATGCAATAGATATCAATAAAAAGATAACTTATGTAGTAACTTTATTACATCTAAAAAGCTATAAAGTGGGATACACACGTCCAATTGGTTGTAAAGTGTCAACTTTAAAATAGCAGTGGACAAACTGATATATTGGTATAAAATTAAAAATTTTTTTTTTTAATTTGAAAAAGCAGGTAAAAATGTTACATTTTTATTTATATTTACCCTTTTCATCATTGTCAAAGCAATCTCATAAAATTGTTCATTCAAGCCTAAAAAATTAAAAACTTAATGCGGGATGGGAATTGCCGCGTGAATCTAAGTATTTTTAATACATTAATAGCTTAAAAAATTTTAAAAAACTTTCATTTTAAATTATCTGGCCATTTCCACCCCGTATTAATTTTTTTTTTTTTTTTGAGCTTCATAAAATTTATTCATTAAAGATGTAAAAAATTTTCAAGATTATTTTATTTTCTTGCCAAGACAGAAGTGATTTTGTTTTTAGCTTAAAAAGTTTGTTGTTTATCAATAAATAATAAAACATCTAAAGAATACTGTTTTACTTTTAATTCTCCTTAACAATCACTCAATGTATTTCCTCTATCAGTATGCCTTATATGTTAGTCTATGGTCCAGCACAGTGGTCGAAAAACACCGGGCCGCGGACCGGTGCCGGTCCGTGAGAAATTTGTTACCGTGCCGCTGATTTCTGGCTTAAAATCCTGGAATATTTTTGCGACGCTAAAGTATTTATGTATCTTCAATTGTGAGATTAAGCAACGTGTAAAATACATAAAGTGCTGATGCAATAGCTTTCAGAACGAAGGACAATTGGAACGTGAAAAAGGAATACATGTTAAGTTTTTGCGCTGCTGCATTTATTAAGCAACGCTTGTGACAAAAAAATAAGTTTATTAACGTTTAAGAAGTGTTGAATTTTTTGATTGAACAAGCTAGCAACTAGGTTGCATTAGTCAGTCAAAACCACGGTTGCGAACTCGAACTCGAACTTGAACTCGAAATATAAAAATTGCTGAACTCAAACTTGAACTCGAACTCAAAAAATATTTAATTAAATTTGAATTCTTTAATTCAAAAGTTTTGAAAAGAGAATAAATAATATTTTGAATTTTACTTCGATATTAAATTGTTAAATTTCAAATGCAGCTGTATTTGACTTAGAAAATATTTCTGCTCAGTCAGAATTTTTCGGGTAGCGACAGAAAAATATTTGGACAACAAAAGGTTTTTTAGCTCAGAAAACCAATTACTTTTGCATGGCAAAATTTCCAAATTCAGAAAAAAGGTTACAGTTTGAGGTGAAGATTCTATTTAGAGATCATTTCTTTTTTGGGATAAAAATCGAGAAATCTGAGACAGACTCGAAGTGAAAACCTTTTCTCTATAAATTTAAAACCAAATTTTTTCTCATTTCTGTAAAGAGCTAAAAATCATGATTTGGGTAAAGTTATAAAATTTGGGAAAAACCGTTGTGCCCCCAACATTTTTTCAACTGGTACGCCTATGGCCTGTTCCTTTATTTCTTTTATTTTGTTTATTTCTTCGTGGTAGCCTTCCAATTGTTTAAAGAGGTTTAAGTTATTGAGTAGATAGGCTTAATCGAGCTTTTGATTTTTATAGAAGTGGATAAAACTCAAACTCGAACTTGAACGCAAACTTGAACTCGGACTTGCAAAATTTTTATGAACTCGAATAAAAACCTATCGAATCCGCAACCCTGATCAAAACTGAACAAAAATTGAAATTTAACAAAGAAATTTAAAAAGTTTAAAAGTTTAGACATAAAAAATCTTAGATTTTTTGATTCTATTAAAATGAGTATAAACCAAACATCTATGTTGAACTTCTTTGCAAATGAAACAACGCCACCTGAAGAGGAACGTACGACTACTAAAAAAGAAAAGCTTCTTTCAATCGTCAATACATGAAGGCTTACTTACAATATGGATTTATTCAAACTGGTGATTTTGACGAACCTTCTCCGTAATGTTTAATTTGCAACAGAAAGTTAGCAAACAAGGCTATAAAGGCTTCAAAATTGCTTTGGCACCTGCAGACTAATCATTCCAGATTAGAAGATAAACCTTTGAAGTTTTTCGAAAGAAAAACACGTGAGGACAAAAGAGAAAAGCAATTATTGAAGGCCACCACATCAACTAACGTAAATATAAAAAAACACCACACCTAGTGGCTCAACGTATGGCAAAAGGCTAACAAAGCATTTTGGCCCAGATGGTAGGTGCTTTCACGCAGCCTGGGCCGTGAGTAAGTCTGCTCATTGATTTTAAAATGACAGACCGAAACCGAACCTACCAAAACGGAAGGGTATCCACCCATTCCGATGTTCAGTGTGGGTCTACTAATCGGCAAACGTCCTTTTCAGGACGGGGCAATGTCAGGATAAAACTGCCCTTTTCAGGGCACATTGACAACAAGTTCCGAAGACCCACTATTCTTCAGCTGAACATCGAAGGCCTCACTGCAAGCAAGATGAATGTTCTTCATCACCTCGCTATGCAGTCTGAGGCACTCGTCATCCTATTGCAGGAGACCCACTGCACTGATGCAGAGAAGTTGGTACTACCAAACTACCAACTAGCTGGGTCTACTTTAAGCAGGAAGCATGGTCTTGCCACATTTGTCCACGAGCGACTGAGATACACGCTTTTGGACCAATCTCCACCGACATCGGAGATCGAGTGGTTGTGTGTGGACGTTGATGGTTATAAAATAGTCAACGTCTACAAACCACCGCCAACGCGATTGCGAACCCTGGATCTCCCAGTGTTTCCTCACCCCTGTCTTTACGCTGGCGATTTTAACTGTCGTCATGCTGACTGGGGTTATGATGACAACAGTCCGGACGGTGAGTGCTTGGCTGGCTGGGCAAGTATTAATTGTCTTGCCCTCCTATATAATGCCAAGGACGCTGCCAGTTTTTATTCCGGCCGCTGGAACACTGGCACCAATCCAGACCTAGCTTTCGCTAGCGTAGGTCCAAACAGTCGCTTACCAGATAGATGTGTCCTTGACAAGTTCCCCAGGTCACAACATCGACCCTCGCTTATTACACCACCAAGGTTTGCTATGGCAGTGCCAAGCATGCCTGTTAAGCGATGGAACTTCCGCAAGGCCAATTGGAGTCACTACATTGTTTTGACGAATAAATTCGCAAAGACTTTGTTGCCGCCTGATTCACTTGATATGGATGCGGCTTACCAGGACTTCTGTAACATCATTAAGAAAGCAGCCAAAAAGACTATCCCACGCGGGTATTGAAATAACTATATTCCGTGTTGGGATGCAGAGTGTGAATCCCTCTATAAAACCTTTCTGCAGTCTCCTCAGGGAGACGACTCAAGTTTGGCTGCTACAGCTCTGCTTGCCAAGCTTGACAGAAAGCGGAGGGATCGATGGTCCGAAGCAGTTCGGAGCATTGACTTCTCACACTCTAGTCGAAAAGCGTGGAGTATTTTGAACAACCTTACTGGTAGGTCACGACACTCTCCTCGTCACTGTCCTGTTTCAGCCGATGCTAATGCATCTCAGCTGGTTAGAAATGGGAAATACGAGGCTGTTGATCGCAAGTCATCTCGACTTGTCTTTCAAGAAGTGTCTGACCTTTGGAGGGCCACAACACCAGACGCAGTAAATATCTCTGACAATTTTTCACAGAGAGAATTTGCTGCTGCCCTTCAGCACTTAAAACCAGGTAAAGCTCCGGGTCCTGATTCCATCTGCCCAGAGCTTATACTCCATGCTGGAGCTGCTTTGAAGTCCTGGTTACGTGACTTCATTTCTTCCTGTTTGCGCCGACTCAAAATTCCCAAGATCTGGAGAAGAGCGCTTGTGGTCGCGATCCCAAAACCAGGAAAGCCCGTGGGGGACCCAAAGAGTTATCGACCGATATCTCTGCTCTGTGTCCCCTACAAGATCCTCGAGAGGCTTATCTACGCCCGCGTTGAACCATTAATCGATCCACTGCTCCCTAAAGAGCAGGCTGGGTTCCGACGCGGGAAGTCAACCGTAGATCAAGTTGTTCTGCTAACCCAGAACATCGAGGATTCTTTCGAGGCTAAAAAGAAGGCCGGTGCCGTATTTATCGATCTGACAGCTGCTTATGACACTGTCTGGCACCGTGGCCTTACCTGCAAGCTGCTGAGACTACTTCCGGACAAGCACATGGTCAAAATGATCATGGAGCTAGTCGGAAATCGAAGTTTCACCCTTACCACCGGTGACAGCAAGCAAAGCAGGCTACGTTGTCTTAAAAACGGCGTTCCTCAGGGATCGGTCTTGGCTCCCCTCCTATTTAACATCTATACGTACGATCTTCCTTCCATGATTTCCAGAAAGTTTGCTTATGCTGATGACTTAGCATTGTTGCACTCTTCTGGAAACTGGAAGGACTTGGAGGGGACTTTAACCCAAGACATGTCCACACTGTCAGCGTATCTCCAGACTTGGAAGTTGAAGCTCAGTCACACTAAGACGGTGACGGCAGCCTTTCACTTAAATAACCGAGAGGCCAAACGTGAGCTAAAAGTCTACAACAATAGTAGACTTTTACCGTTTTGTCCAACCCCTACATACCTTGGGGTAAAACTGGACAGATCGCTCACGTTTCGTCACCATTTAGTGGCATTGCGCAAAAAACTATCCTCGCGCGTCACACTGTTGAGGCGACTCGTGGGCTCGGGATGGGGTGCTGGTGCTAAAACACTACGCATAGCCACCTTGTCTCTAGTCTACTCAACAGCTGAGTACTGTGCGCCAGTCTGGTGTCGCAGTGCTCACACTCGCCTCATTGAGAGTGTCTTCAATGACACCTTGCGCATAGTTACTGGATGCCTGCGTCCCACTCCAACGGACCACCTACCTGTACTTTCAGGCATCCAGCCAGTCTGAGCTTCGCCGACTGGGATCTCTGGACCCCGATCATATCTTACATGGTCTCTTAAGTGGGTCCTCAGATACTGGCCAAGTGAGACTAAGATCCAGACGCCCGTTTGTGCCAGGTGCGCGGAATCTCTTGGACAATCTTGCCAGACTTGGCATCCGCGCCTCTGAATGGACAAATCACAAATGGAACGCGGAGTACTGTGAAGGTGCTTCCAGGCTCCGTGCTTTTGTGCCCGGGACCAGTGTCAAGCCTGTTGGGATGGGCTTACCGCGAGCAGCTTGGGTTAAGCTCAACCGCCTGCGGACTGGTGTTGGGCGATTCCATTCGTCCATGCACAAATGGGGTCTCGCTCCTTCACCGAATTGCGAGTGTGGCGCCTCAGAGCAAACCGCAGACCATGTACTAACAATGTGCCCCATACATCGGGCACCACATGGAGCACGCGGTCTGACGGTTTTGGATGACGAAACTCGATGCTGGCTTAATGACATCACTGCCAGCATCTGATTCAGGCAGTGCAGCAGTATGGGGTAGTAAAAGGATAAACTCTCGGCCCCAGTTCTGTTTGTGTCTGGCCTGGAGTGGATGCCCTTCAAACGACGACGACGACGACGACGACCAACAAAGCATTCACTATCGGGGAAAAACTGATTCTACCTGCCTCGATGGATGTTTGCCGTAAAGTTTTAGGAGAGGCTGCAGCTAAAAAAATAGCGCAGGTTCCTCTTTCGGCTCGCACTGTTTCTAGACGAATTGAAAATATAGCGAAAAACATCGAAGCGCAATTATTAAACCGGATTGTAAAGTCACCATGGTTTGCATCCAGTGTGTTGAGTCTACTGAAACTTGATATGAATTTGACAAGACATAAATACAAAAGGATATTTGACATGTTTGAAAGATGAGCTGAAATTTTGGATGGCACGACGCATGAGCAAGCATTCTCCCAATTAGCGCACAGCAACCATCTAAGTTTGTTTTTACAAGAATTTAAGCACTATCTCCCCAGCGCAAAAGACCCCATAACTGCGAAGGAATGAATTCATAATCCACTTGTGTTTAAAAAAGGCGTATATCTTTTTTCCTAGTGTTTGTTTCTTAGTCTTTGACTTATGGATGAAAGGAGCCGCAGCCGTGAGGCAAAAAAATTACGCTCCGGAGTCGGAGCCGGATATATCAAGAAATTGTTGGTTCCACATCTCTGATGAATACAACGCCAACTCTTATAGCCAACATTGTATTTTATAGTTTTTATTATGATACACTTCCGTTCATCTAACATAAACAAGACCGACTTTTGGCCTTTTACGATAAAATGCAGGCGAGCTAACAAATGTTTCCATTTTCGGATGGCTTCAATGAGAGCTGTAGCCTATTTTTCCACAGTAGTAAAGTAGATTTCACTTCCACAAAGGGCTCGTGACATAAAGGTCACAGGTCTTCCGGCCAAATTTAAAGAGAACGATGTCGCTACCTCTGAAGCATCGCACTCAAAGACAAACAAAAAACTTTCATTTATTATATGTAGCGATGCGTTGGCAATTTCCTTCTTCAGTTGATTGAACTCTTTAACTACTTCTAAATTCAAAGAAAAACTTACTACAGATTTCAGGCAACAAATTTTGTCAGAGAAATGTACGACCAACTTCGCAAAATAATGAAACAAACTCATTGCTCGTTTCAAGTCTTTAAGATCTTTCAGAATTGGAAGCTCCTATAAAGGTCGAAGTCAATCAGGATCCGGTTTAATGAAGCCATTACCGACACAGTATCCTAAAATCTCAATTTCTGGAACAGCTTCAATTGTATTCGTTACATTTACTGTAAAGTCATGTCATGGCGTTGGTGCTTCAAAGAACGCGTCTACATCGGCTTTGAGTTTTTTGCGATTTCTTCCAGCAATAATAACGTTATCTAAACTAAGAAACGTGATCAGCTCGCTATTTTTCTTTGGAACTGAGGGAATTCGTAAGTAATACCGAAGGGAATGCGGTTAAATTTGTACAGTTTTCCACTTGCTTCAGATGCAGTAAACTGTTTGTCGTTATCTTGAATAGGGATTTGGTGGCAAACACTTTTAAGATCGCAGATTGAAAAGATGCTAAACGCAGACACATAGGCGTACCAGCCAAGAAAATTAAGGGTGGGCGATGGAGTTTTACCCAAATTTTGTGGCATTTTCCCGAATCATGATTTTCTAGTACTTTCAGATGTAAGAGCGCTCCCTTAATAAAAGAAATAATACGTAGTAATAGTGTGAAATAAGATAGAATAAAGAAGTGATAAAATATAATATAACGTGGTATTTAGAAAATTAATTTAAAATTTAAAACTCTGGTCTTCTGTCCGTAATTCTTACATAATGGTGAGTATTTGTTTTAATAAAAGTTTTGTATTGTTTTAATTTTTGTTTTGTTTTTTTCTTTTAGTAAACTGCATCGAATTGGTTGTAATTTGTGTTAATCTGGATTTTATATAACGCCCGGGCAAAAGAAAGATTTTAACGGTGTGTTCTTAAATTCACACCGTAAGTAAGATGCCGAATTGATTTTACTACGGATATGAGAAAAAAATTTGCCTAAGATTCTAGAGTGAAGACCAAAAAAAAGAAAAAAGAATTTTTTTCAGATTTGTAGAAAAAAAATTTCTCTCACATTTCTCAACTTTAATCCAAAAAAATAAGTGTCCCGCAAAAAAAAAAAAAATCTTTACCTACAAACGTAAAATTTTTTCTGTTCGTCGTCGTCGTCGTTTGAAGGGGATCCACTCCAGGCCAGACACAAACAGGACTGTGGCCGAGGGTTTATCCTTTTACTACCCCAGACTGCTGCACTGCCTGGATCAGATGCTGGCAGTGATGTCATTAAGCCAGCATCGAGTTTCGTCATTCAAAACCGTCAGACCTCGTGCTCCATGTGGTGTGAGATGTATAGGACACGCTGCTAGTACATGGTCTGCGGTTTGCTCAGAGGGGCCACACTCGCAATTCGGTGAAGGAGCGAGACCCCATTTGTGCATGGACGAATGGAATAGCCCAACATTGCTTATGCAACTCAAACCGTTTTTGGATTTTTGTCATTGCCCTAAAATTCCGGGTTTTGCTCAAATTTTTCTTTATCATTTCCCCAAAAAATTCTGATTTTGCCCAAGTATTTCCCTGTCGCTGCCAGAAAAATCATGATTTCGCCCAAATTTTGAAAACTTGGCGGAACAATTGCCCTTTCTGCCCCCCGGCAGGTAGGCTACGGCCAGACAACGAATTAATCATATTGTCGATTCGCGGCAGTGGGTACGCGTTCAAAAGCGTGAACAGATTTATTGTTTGCGAACGATTTACAAAAAGCCTTTTTTCCGTTTCAGAATTCTTAACAATTAAAATTTTTGCCCGCCAAGGTGAACGGCTGTAAGGAATAATTCCCAAAGACAGCAACTTTTCAATTTCTGATGCAATAAAATTTCTGCCTTCAACACTAAAGCGACAAGATTTACGAACAATACGATGGCAGTCAGAAAATAAACTGTTAAAAAAAGTAGCAAGCTACTTTTTTTAACTTTATTCATTCCTTACAAACCAAGCGATGGAACGTAACTTAGGTTAATTACGCTTTTGCTTTTGTACAAAATAAACAAGTTTTTTTAATTGTTTAGGCGTTTAAAATATTGATTGACAAGTACAAAAATAAACGACCAGACTGATTAAAAAGTTCTTTATGATATATTGAATTGAATTAATAATGTCACAAATAAAAGCAAAACGCGAAACGTTTTATAAGCGAGATATATTCTGATGTAGATGTTTTTCAAAACGACTCCCTAAAAACAAACTCACGGTTCTTTCAACCAATCACAGCTGATAGCAATTCTTAAAAATAAAGTTTGTACGTTTATTTCATGTTTAAAGGACTTTGTTTAGTCTTCGTTAAGACATTATATTACATCCGTAAGGTAATAAGATTTTAATCAGGTTTTACCCATCAATTTGCACCATTTTATGTAATTATGCATTTTAATCCTAAATGATCAAAAATAAGTTTGGAATTTTATTCTAAAAAAAAGCAAAGCTGTGTTTGGTAAAAAGACCCGACTTGAAATACTTCAGATTGCATTTAAAACAAAATCAGCAATTTATTTATCGCCTCCAGCGCCTTGCAAGACTGCTTGCTTGGAAATATCATCGATAGGGTTTACAATTGCAGTTCGCGATTGCGGTTCTGATACAATTTTCCGGAATGTCGAGAACATTCTTTCTCTCATTTCAATCTTGTGCTAAAAACCAAAGGTTTTTTTAGTGCAAAACTAAGCGTCTTATTGTATAATTCAGTTGCTTCCACTTTTTTTTACATTTCTTCTTTTGACCGTCTTAAAACTGTAATTTTTCATCAAATACCACAAAGAATAAGGCTAAAAACAATGTTAGAAAACTAAGCCAAAGAGTCATCAAATTTTGTAAAAATTTTTCTATGGCAAAAAATTTTTTTTTAGTGTTTCTCTAACCCAGGAGCATCCAACTTTTTTGAGCCAAGGGCCATTTTTATTATCAAAAATATTTAACGGCCAAGTAAATAGATTATCGAGACCAAATTTTACAAGAAAAATCTTTTTTGGGTCTTTATTTTGCATATAAAAAAATTTTTGCAGACACGATTACTCAATTTCAGGGCTTCCCAACCTACGGCTGCAAAGAAATTCTTAATCAGGTGCACAATTGATTTAAATTTTTGCTCCATCGATCTAGAAAAGATGAAGGAAGAGAAAGGAGGAAAAATAGATTTTAAATCAGTGTAAGGATCGAATGTCGAACGTCAACTAGCATTAGATTGTTTGGAATACCAACAATAGACCAATTCAAAGTTCAGAGATTTTTGGTGTGCAATTGGAAGAAATAGAACAAGCCAGAGAGGAAACAAAACGAGAAGTTAAGCATTAGGGTTATTTTAATAAGAAGGCCGGATCTCCAGGCCAGCCGGTGTAAGAATAAAGCAATCTGTTCAGATTGCCTGGCAGTATGTTCAAAAGATCGAGGGTCTTGGACAGCCCGGTTGCAACCTAAACGAAGTTAGATAGATTTATTCACAATGAAATGGTTGATTTATTAATATGATTGGTAGATTCTTCGGGGAAAAACTAAGCAAAAACTATGAGGTTTCTTAGGCGATTTAAAAGAGTTTTTAAAATCGTTTGTTGATATAAAGATCTGCAAGACTGGGTTGATGTTTGATTAATGTTTTATATTAATTTTAGTTTCAATATGTTGTATTAGTTAGATTTATTATTGTTTTTCTCATTAATAAAACATGAACTAAAAAATAAAAAAAGTACGACTAAATTTTGAAGTAAAATTCCTCCTCGGTTGGGAACCATTAGTACAATTGATAAAAATAAAAACAATTAATTCTAAATTGGTTCAAAATTTGTGGTACATTTCGATACGAATAAATTGTTGATCCAAAAAAATAAACAGAGTATAAATACGTATATTGCTAAAACAATCTGTAAACGAGGGTAAAAATATGTAAAAGCTTTCTAAAGTTGTGGTTTAGTCAATTTATTTAAATCGAAAAATATGTCGCCAAAAAATTATTCCTTAGAAGAAGCTTTTAATAGAAAAAATCTACTTAAACTGCGTTAAAATTCGAATTTGAAGTCTAACACATAATCAAAGATGCTCAGATAATTAAGGCCTCCTTCTCTATCTCATATAGATTTTCTAATGGTTGTTTTATTTTTAGAAAAAGGCTTTTAAGATTTTGAGAAAATTTGTTATACTAATTCGTTTTAGTCTTTTCTTTAAAAACACAATGATTTTTTAAATTGCGACAGATAGTGGCGTACCGAGAGTTTTGGAAAAGGGGGTGGGGGCATGTAAACATAATCAATTATGCTTCGTGAAAAAAAATTTTTTTATTAGTCTTTGATTTCTCAATTTTCGTCACAAAAATGTGGTGTTCTTCAAAGAAAAAAAAGGTCTTCGCTCAGAATTTGTCTCTGATTTCTCGATTTTTCTCGCAAAAATATGGTGTTCTCAAACAAAAAAGGCTTCACTTCGAATCTGTCTCTGATTTCTCCTATTACTGATCTCCACGGGGGGCAATGGCACCAATGGCAGCTTATTGCCGACAGTTTTTCCAGCAAACTGAAACTTCGCATCGCACTGCCCGAAGTTATTTGATTACGTAACAACTTAATGCACCGTTTTGTTTACTATTTGACCGAGATACTCGTAGTTCTGCAGTGGCTGTTGAATCGCTGTTTTCAACTTTACCTCTTTTTTTAATTACGATTTTGCATTTGGAGCAATTTAAAAGTTAATGTATGATTAAATTAAAACGACGTTTTTGGAAACTGAAATATACTGCCTATGCAATGAGAATGTAATGAATTAAACTCCACTACTAAAGCACGTACATGTGAAACGATCTAGCCATATTTTATAACTTAATTTTTTATAATATTCAACTGAAAACTTTAAAAATATTCTAAAATTTATATTGGAGGTCCCAAGATGGTGGCTCCTTCTTACCTTTCCCGAAACTTCAGTTCTAATGGCAGCCGGTAAAATGTACTCTTAAAAACCATTTAAATTGACTTTAAAAAGTCTTTCTTTTTAAATAGAGCCAAGTACTTAAGGCTCGTTTCCACTAAGAGCGTGAAATAGAGCATTCTTTGTTTCTTTTATTGATCTTTCCGTGCATCTTTCTTTAAAATCTAAGCGAGCGCTAAACGAAGCAAAAAAATCAAAAAACAAACAAGACTCCACTCCGCTTTTGTAGTGGAAACAAATTCTTATTTTGTCTTGTAAAAGCAAACTGTTAAAAAACACACTTGAAAGTATTTAATTAGTTCTTTTTTAAACGCCGAGCAGAGTCTCGGCACTGAGCAAGGCGCCAAGTAATCCATTCAGTGGTCGGTGAAGTTTTAAAGGTCGAATACCGCCAGTTGCAATAAATCTTTAAATACGGCGAGGCAAACTATTTCAACAAATCTACAAATGCCTACATCTATAGAACAAAAAAACTAGAACATCTTATAAACTTGCTTTGAGTTCCTGATCCGGTTTTAGTTGAAAGTAGCTAACGACTAAGCAACCAATAAAACCCACAAAAACCAGAAGAATCCCCACAAACTGTCCAGCAATTGAAGGGCGGTCATTGGGAAGAAAATTGAAGATGCTGATGATGCAACCTAAATTTTTTTATCAAAACAATTCCGCCACGAAAATGTTTTATCAATCAACTGTTTTAATTGACGCTAAAACAATTGCTTGACTAAATTGCCTTCTCGTCAATTAAAGGTGGGAAACAGCCAAGTAATCTAGAGAGGGCAATACGAAATCAGTCTTTACTCGGCTACAGTTGCAAAAACATCACCGAAATTTCTACTGTATACTATTTAAAGATCACAAAAATGTAATCACAAAAGACAATCAAAGTATAATCATACATTACTTGTGTACCCGCATTAATTTGCTATAAATTTGATGACATTTATCAACCATACAAGACATTCGAGTAGAAAATTTGTAATATGTTTTACTTTGCTGCTGAAAATTCGTAATCAATAAAGGCTAACAAGTAGGCTAATGTAGAAGAAAAATCGAAATCAAATTTTTTTACTTCTTTTTGTATAGGGTTGTATCCAGCGGTGGGATTCAGTCGATTCGTACCTGTTCGTTAGAACCGTTTTAAAAAATCTTGAGTTTTGAGAACCGGTTAACTGACGAAGCGACTAGTTGCTGTCAGTCATGATTCATTGATTTTTAACATCTAGTGCAATAATTGTGCTCAGTGGCGGCTCGTGGCTTTCATTAATGGTGGGTCCAGCAAAACAATTATTGAAATGTCAAAAAGTTTCATTCGTAGACTACCTAAATTTAAAGGCGGGGTAAATAAATTTTTAGCAAAAAATGCGATATTCGCAATCGCGATATCAATATTGTAGTATTCGCTAGTGAGTAATTTGACACCATTTACTAGAATAACTTGTTTGAAGTTAAATTATTTTGATCTGGAAATACGAAAATCACACAAAATATAAATAAACTAAGCATGTTATTCATAAATGAAAATGAACATAACTGATAAACAACCACAGCTGTGAAAAAACATGCGCTGAAAAGCAAAAACTGCTGTCTCACAAAACAATGCACAATATCACCCAATATCAACTGAATAATAATTAATTCTTTAAGGCTGCGCACGAACAGGCGCAGCTAACTTCCGCTTATAAGTTACTTCTGTTTGGGCCAGACATCGCTGGCCCCAATTTTGTGCTATTGACTTGCATAGTAAAATCTTCACAAAGCGCGGCGCGTGAGTTGGTTGGCTTTAGATGTAAATATATAGGAGTAAATGGGCCAGAATATGTGGGCCCCTCTGGATCGTTTTGAAGAGACTTCAGAAAATATTTTAAAATATTTCTCGTTGTTTTTCGGTTAACTGTTATCTTGGCACGCATGTAAACATTTTGATATTTAATATAGGGTTTCTCTTTAGAAATTCACATATTATTAAATCAAATTTTTAGTGGGGCCCGGCCCCTGTGGCCCCTATGTACGAGCCGCCACTGATTGTGCTATACTTTTTTATTTTTATCTCTTTATTTATTCTCCTGGCGTCGCAGGAAAGCCTCGCAAGCGCTATTTGTCAAGCAATTATCCCGACCTGCTTCGGGAGATGCCAAGGTATTACTGTTCGTTGACTTTTTTATTTGCATTTTTTAGTTTTTATTTAGAAATATGACTGAAATTCGGAGCTGCTTGCCAAGACCACCAAGCAGAAGAAAGTTCCATGAAGTGTCTTTTCAAAGGACACAAAAGAATGGCGCAAGGTTTCAAACTACGACCGTGTCGATCGCCATCGATCACGTGTTTTATCACTTGCCTATAGCTAGAAAATTAATTTTTCAAAACACGCAGTTAATACCTTGAATAAGTTTTTTTTTTCAAAACACCTATCCTTGAAAAAAACCTTAAATTTATTGAAAAGTGTCCCTTACCTGTTACAAAGAGAATTCCAAAAACAGCAAGCAAAAAGATCAAAAAATTGCGCCTTCTTCTCACAAGCTCGTTTAGGACACTAACGGCTCCTCCCGAAATGACTGGTTCTAGAGAACTTTCTTCGGTGTGGTTCAGGCGATGCTGTAAAAAAAAGATTTAGGACGTGTGTTGGCATATCTACGCTGGGAGAAAATTCAGTTAGGTCTTAATTGATTTACTGCGTAATGTAAAAAGATATTTTAGACGAACTTTTTGATATTTATTTACCGCTTCAATAATAACCAAATTTCAATTATGTCAATTAAAACTATTAAATTATTTAACAAACAGGCAATATTATCGGTGAGTAACGTGTGGCCTCCATGAGTTTCTTGTGCGGCCTCCGAAAAAGCTAACTCTTGTATTAATTAATACTTAACAGTAGAGATTTTGACAGTTTAAAAATTAATATAATTAAATAAAGAATGGTATCAATGTACGTTTAGATGACTGCTGGTAGAAATAGCTAATTGTAGAACGCCATGTACATGTAGTAAATAGTTGCACTCTACAAATGTTTGTTTTAAAAAACGCAAGTGAATGATTTATCAGTCTTGTGGTAAAGGGTTTGGGACCAGTGGCGGCCCGTCCATAGGAGCTGCAAAGCTGCAATCCGCACAAATATCTGCGTAGCATTTGTAAATATCATCAAGTAGGCTTTAAATAATTTTTATAATAGACTTTGATTATTCTCAACTATCTTTACGTAAATTTAAATTTTTTCGGGATCTTTAGGCAAATATTTTTTAACAATTTTGAATTGGAAATTATTTAAGCTGATTTAAATGTAGCTTACAAATTTCACGCTAGGTGGCGCAAAATGACGAAATCCGTTGAAACTTTTATGTAGTTAGATTTAGTGTACATTTGAGCTGCATCAATGCAATTTATTTCAGTAAATTCAAATACTCAATTGCTTTAAAAATACCTTGATCCAAATATTCAATTAATTTTAAGCAAGAAAAAAATTCAAATATTTCCCAACTACAATTTTTCACCGTATTATAAAATTATTATATCATGCCATGGAAGTTTTTTTTAATTTTTTTTTTGTTAAAGTTATTATGTGAATAGAAAAATTATATTGTAATTTTTATAATTATATTGTAATTTTTTCTGTTACTAAATAAATAATTTGATGATTTTTTTTGTATTATTTCTAGATAATGCAATAAATTGATAAAACTAAACAAAAACTATAATTTATTTAAAAAAGGCGGATTTATAAGTATTTCAACTTATGCGACCTCCGTTATTATGGCCTAAAATAAAGTGGCCTCTAATAATAAAAAGGTTTCCAACTCTACGCTATATCAAGATTGAATTAAAAATAATTTTTAAATTTTGTTTTTTTTCCATATGTGTTTCATATCTATAACTTTTTCATAGACCAATTTTAGCTATTTAATTAAAATTAATTTTATAATTAAACAATATGTCAAAGAATTTTTAATAAATCTTTGTTTCAAAGAAATTTTGTTCTGTTTTTGGTGTGATCCAGGCCTTGCTACAGACTAATATTCAATCAAACACAAGTCATTTCGTAAGAATATATGAGAGTTAAAAAATAGGAATTGCAAAATACGACGTTGAGCTTTACAAATTAAGATTTAAAAAAAAAAACTTTTTGATTGTTCGTCTGAACTTATAAGGCCTCTATGTGCCACAAAGCTCGACTAGTTTGCAGTCTTAAACGTTTAAAATATATTTCAAAAGCACATAGAAATTATTTTAACCTTTTAAAAAAAGGTTTTTTAAGAATTTGTACAATAAATTGAAGAGGTTATTACATGAAGGATGGTTACTGTAAGTTTAATTGTTTAAAGAGAGTGTCAAACAGTCAATAACTTAAATAAAGTTACGAAACAAGATCTAATACATTGCTTGAAAGCTTTGTAAGTTAAAAATAAATTCTCAGAAAAATTGTCTTGCTTTTGCATGGTAATAGTAATTTTACGTCTTTAAATCGTGACTCTAATTCTTTAAAAACCTGATTGAAACTGTATTAAGCTTCGCAAAAAAATTGAAAGATTTATTAATAGTTTTTAGGTTTTTGTATAAGATTTAATTGTAAAAATTTAATTTTTTTTATTTATGCTAAAACGACAAACTAGAACTTTTAAAATTTAAAGAGATCTTAAAAACAAAACAATTCAAACACCAATTTAATTAAAATTCAAAAAAAGATGGTTAGACTAACGGTCAAACTGTCTTCCTTTGAGATATGCCTGATATTTGTATGGGAGAATCGGCGGTGATGTGAGGGCAAATGACTTGATGGTTTTTGCTGAAAAACAGGAGAGTGGTAAGTTTTTATAAAATAATATTTAATTATGTGAAATAATATTAATTGATTTAAAAATCTGGATTTGAGGAAAAGCAATATTTACTGAAAAGAAGAAAAATTGTAATTTTAGAAGTAATAAGGAGTAATGTGTTCTACTTCCTACGCCCTACAAAATTTCAAAATTCTGATTGCTAACAGCAAAATTTTGTTCGCTGGTGGTAATTTTGTTTCAGGTTCACGGACATGCTACATTCGTGTCAGTTTATGTAACCAATAAATTGGTTTGTTAGTAGAAACAGCCAAAATTGACCGATTGAATGGATAGATCAGGGATGGCGAACCACTGACCCGCGGGTCACGTTGTGACCCACTAGTTGAAATTCAATGACCCACCTGATGTTCTGAAATTTCTGGCATTTGACAGGCCCTCTGTCCTGTCAATTTTGGTAGAAGTCAAAGACAGATTTGCGGTGAAGACCCCTTTTTTCTCGTTTTTATCAAATTTTAGAGGTAACTGTAATTTCGGGACAAAAAGTGGGGAATCTGAGACTGATTTCAGGTGAGGACCTTTTTTTTTTTAGAGATCACTATGATTTTGGTACAAAAAGTGGGAATTCCGAGACTGATTTCAGGTGAGGACCTTTTTTTTTTTTTTAGAGATCACTATGATTTTGGTACAAAAAGTGGGAATTCCGAGACTGATTTCAGGTGAAGACCTTTTTTTATATTAACTTTTTTTAGAGAACATCAATATCTGAAAATTCTTCCCTCGGGCCCCTAAATTTGAATATCCACGACAGGTAAAGGCTTTTCTTTAGTCTTCAACTTTTTTTAGCCAATGACCCACTTAATGTAAGTTTTAAAAAACTGTCATTTTTTGACCCGCCCTATGAAAAAGGTTCGCCAACCCTGGGATAGATGATACAAAAGCGGCCAATCGGTTAAGTGGGACTTTATCTGTTTACAATTGTAGAAAAGGTTTTTAAATTTCGTACGTCACAAATTCTTGACGACTCTGGAAGGGTGAAAACCCAATAGAAAACGTTAACTGTACGCATTG
This sequence comes from Diplosoma virens, assembly GCA_963680785.1. Lineage (NCBI taxonomy): Eukaryota > Metazoa > Chordata > Ascidiacea > Aplousobranchia > Didemnidae > Diplosoma > Diplosoma virens. The sequence goes on from OY796889.1 coordinate 14,529,174, forward strand.
GTACTTCGGTTTATTCTTTTTTCATTATTTTTTCTTTTGATATAATGAACATTTACTGAAAAAAACAAATAATAATTTGTTTTAGAGTTACCATTAGTGCACTTCTAGATGCTCTTGAGGGCATTTTTTCATCGTATTTACTTAAAGTCAAAGTTGAAGACCTTAACGGAATTTGATCTTGAGCGCTGTCACATGTCTTCATTAAAATTGTTCCAACTAAAAAAAGTATTCATAAATTTTTCTCTTCAATATTTTTAACTAACAGATGTCGGTTTCAAAATTCCTATTATTAGGTTAATATTGTGGTGTTTGGTTTATTTTTGCTTTTTTTAATTTTTCAAAAACTAGAAAAAGCACACCAAAATAATAACAATAAAAGCGCTTTTGAAATTATAAAAAAAAAAATGTAATGACTGTAGAAAAAAAATGTAAATGACCTATTAAACAAACTCAGCGAAGAGGCAAAAGCAAATAAAAATTACGAAAGCATTTTCATCATTCTCATCAAACTTTTATGACTATAACAAGATAAACTGTCAGGCTAAATTTCTTATTTCGCAATTCAGCTATAGGCCTTTATTTAAAACTAAAGCAGTCATGCAGGTGAAAGTGACCTAAAATACTTTTCTTAAAGGCACAAAACCATGACGAGAGTAGAATTTGATCCCAACTTATGTGTATCACGATTTGCAATTAACATTTCTCCATTTTAGCAAAATATTTTGCAACGATTAGCCGCATTTATCAAAAGAAAAATTTTTCTTTGAAACCATTTTTTATTTCTTAGTTAATATGTTATTTAAGGATTAAAACAAGAACATTGTTTCATAAGCAACCTATCAGCCTGCTGTTTATCTATCAATAAAATAAGTCGAATTAAAACCATTTTAACTGCAATAGGATTACAAAAATATTGTTGGCAACAAAAAAACGTTAGCTTAAAGAGTCGTTTCCACTACCTTTGTTATTCGGTCTGTACCAAAACTTACTTCTTTATTATTCTAATTTTTTCGCGTAAAAAATATCGCAGACAAATGAGTGCAAAACGAGATGAATAATGAAACAAAAAAGTTTTTTCACGCTCGCAGACAACATAAGTATTTGAGACGAACTTACAAACTATAGCAAAAATGTTACTTGGTAAGCAGAATTTGCACTCTCAAATAAAAAATAGAGCAGAACATTCAATTTAATATATTAGCCTATAGCGAAAACAAGCTTAACAAAAAACATACCGTCTTTGCTGTCAATAGCAGTGCTTCTCACTAAAGGTTCTGATATCTTTCTGTCTTTTGTTAATCTAAAATTACCCGTCGGTTTTTTTGGTAACTTTATTTGTGGTGAGTCAGGCCTTGATTGTGGCTCCATTTTATATGAAAATGAAAGCAAAACTAAACTCGGAACTTACAAATCAGTGTTATATCAAAGAAATTATGAGGTCATAAAAGGCACAAACTGAATCCGCATTTCAAAAATTTTAAGACTATTGTTTAGTATATTTTTTTAATCAAAGTATAGAAATAACAACACATTTAAGATTATTTCATACTTTTTTATTGTTTTGGCTTTTGCTGTTAGTATAACGAGATTAATAATTAGTTTTATATTTAACTGAAAATAATTGACTATTTTAAAAGTTTTATAGATTGGAGATATTTTTAAGTTGTACTTGTTTTTTATTAATGCAGAAAGACTATTTGCGAAGTGATGTAAATCCTTACCCAAATACGGTATACAAAAACTATTTTCAAAGCTAATGTTTTGAGAAAATTTGTTAGAAGATTGAAAGCTCGCAAGAATTTTATCAAAAAACGATGAAGGATAACCATTATTCAAAAACATCTTTTTTAACTTACTGACTTCTTTATCTATTTCTTATTTAGAATTTTAAATATTTCTAATTTAAAATTAGAAATTTTAAATCGAGCCAAGCGTATTTGTTCCTCCGATTTTTTGTTTGATAAAGAAGTCAGTAAGTTAAAAAAGATGTTTTTGAATAATGGTTATCCTTCATCGTTTTTTAATAAAATTCTTGCGAGCTTTCAATCTTCTAACAAATTTTCTCAAAACATTAGCTTTGAAAATAGTTTTTGTATACCGTATTTGGGTAAGGATTCACATCACTTCGCAAATAGTCTTTCTGCATTAATAAAAAACAAGTACAACTTAAAAATATCTCCAATCTATAAAAGTTTTATATTTACTGTCATAAAAGAATAAAAAATTAAGCTTAGGTTAAACGATAAATCTGTTTATATACTCTATAAATTATTATAAGTATACAGTATAAACTTACACAATCAGTTTTCAACGTTTACCGATTACAAATTTGAATGATTTGAAATTGTTTTGATCTTGTGATTTCAACTTTTTTGTGCGATACAAAAACCACTATAAATAGGGAAAAATGGTTATTCGTTTTTATTTTCAAATAAAACCTTTTTTAATCTTTCGAAAAAAATTGCAATTTTTAGCTTTTGTTTTCATGCTAAGATCTTATTGATCAAGAAATAATAAAAGAAAAACTTTTAGATCCTCCACTGATTAAAGACCAAAAAGTCTTTGCTCTTGCCCTTGACGCCACTCAAGGGTGTTGTGTGCGTTTTTCGAGCTCTGCCTTCAACTAAAAACGTGCTATGGTCCACGACGAAAAAAAGACCACTGGTAAAACCACTATTCTTGTTCAGTTTAATTGTGTAGTTTTATCAAAACACTTGCAAAGAATGAAGGTCTAAAGCGTTTACATAAAAGCTCAAAAGGTACCCTATCTGTAGAACCGGACCTGGAAATTAGAATCGGGTTGGGATTTGAGTAAAGACGTTATTTTAGCATTTACTTGACTTGCAAAAACAAAAAAAGTTTTAGGTCCTCACTTAATTTGAGGCTTTTATTTTTGTTCTTCGCTCGACTTTTTAAAGCAAAAAACTAATTTTTGTGCTTCAATTTTAAGTTAATTTAAGGGGAACAGATTTTGATTTGGTACCGGGCCGCGGTTCTCCAACGACGTTCTTGCAAGCAGCAATCCAAGGTCTGGTTACTTAGAAAAATAAGTAATAATTACATTGCGTCATTATTACGCCAGATGATCACATGAATAGGATTACAACAACAACAACAGAACTATCGTTTTGCGCATAATTTTTTCTCCCAGGAAAAGTATATCGCGTGGACCTTTGTCTTTATTGCTTTTGCTTTTTTTAAAAAGGCTTTTAAATTTTAAATGGCAATTTGAAATCGGTTTTAAAATTCCTTAATTAAATCGAAGGTTTGAAGAAATTTTCAGCCTTTGTTTGTGAAATCAAGTTTTCATTGTTGTTTATTGTGAGTCACAACGTTGCTATAAACGTCAACAAAGGAAAAGAACAAAGTGGATGGTATCAACGAAACGCCCTTTTAAATGTAATACCATTGTTGATTTGATGTCGACAAACTGTCTCGAGTTTTGCTGTATACGTCAACAACAAAAACGGAAAAAAAATTATTGTATCAGTGCATGTCCTTTCAGCGCTGTAACCGCCTGTAAAAGAAAGTAGTAGTTATAAGTTTACAAAGGTATTTGCCTACTCAAAGACTGTAAAATAAATTCTTAAACTTGAATTTCTTAAAATATCAAGAAAGAAGTTGGTGTATTTGGTTTAGTTGTTTTTATAGTTTTATTTAAGGAAGCTTAACTGTAACAGAGAATGCAAAATTTAAATAGAGCTGCAGCTTTCACTAGTTTCGTACAAATTTTTAAAAAATTGATGACGTGATTTAATTTTAAAACTGCTTTTATTGAACTTGTACCTTGTTTGATTGATTAAAATACTTAAATCTAAGCCTTTAACATTTTAAAAAATGACGGAGGTAAACAAGGTGTACACGATCAAGTTTTAACTCTTAAATATATATTGAAGTACAATTGCTGGAAGCTAGAGACCTACACGAGCCAATCTCTTTCTAGCAGTTCTCGCCCATACGCTGATGTTTTTTGGGTAACCAACCCTAATCTGGCCTGTAACTTTTTCGTCTTCAAGTAGGCCTGCAGCTGTCAAAAATCATCAAAAAAAGCAAACACATAGAAAATCAATATTTAAGATGAAGTAATTATTCGTATAAGACTCAAAATTGAAAACTTGAAAATTACTGTAGATTTACTTTTTTCGAATTTGCCTTAATTTGTCGGCTGACTTTTACCCAGACCAGGCCGGATACAAAGCTTCCCCGTACAAGTACAGCTCTCTATTTAACATCTTCAACCAAAAAATGGAATAATACAAATAAGCCGAAATAAAATATTTTTGTTCCTATCAACATTAATATTTTGTTCTTATTTTGCACCTTAAAAGCTTTTACATAAGTCCAGTTTCTGGTCATAATTTTTTTTAAATTAATTAAAAGAATTTTTCGAAACTACAAGCAAGGATCGAATTGTTTAATTACTTTTATTTTCTTTAAAAACAAAAGGTTTAGAATTTAAAACACAAATTTCAAATTTTTGTCAAGACCTTTTTACTTCAGGAATGGTTTAATTTCTATACAAATTGTGCGTTACCACCGATTAATTAAAAATATTAATAGTTTTAAGCGGTTTTGATTGAATTTTAGTGTGAAATTGAATTTTTTTTAAATCATTTAGATAATCTTTTTTGATTAAATTTTTTTTCGGATATTCTTAGCCTTTTCCGCAATAAAAAGATTTTTAAAAAGTAAAATTGACTCCTTTAATGAAATGGTGAACCTTAATCCAACGTTTTCTGAAAAACAAACACCGAGACCCATAAGGTAAGTTCAAAGGCTTATCATCTTTTTGCATTTAGTTTAAAATAAGCAATATGCATTGACTACTTTTAATAGTTGATCAGGAATGAATATAATTCGAAGAGATGCAATAGAAAATAAAAATTATGATAAAGTTTTTGTTCGAAAATTCAGTGTCTAAACTTTAAATCAAGTAGAGCTGCAATTGAAAATTTACTTACCGGGATCATAATCGATAGTTGAAAACTTAAATGGAGTGTAGAAAGTTTTATCTATTATTATAAATCATGCTTTTTTTCTTTTTCAACAAAGAAAGTAGTAACCAGTTCAATCTATCAAGAAAAACAATGACTTTTTAACTTGCTAACTGTGTTCGATCGGATAACTAAACAACTGTTGTTCCGACACGTGGACCTTGCAATCTAAAATCAATAGTATTACTAGATTAAAAAAAAGATTTCGGAAAAGGATGATCGCACTATGTTTTTTTAATATTGATTTTATTTCAGGTCTTCTTTCTATTACGACGTTTTAAAGAAAACTGGAAAATTAAAGCAGTACTTTCAACCGCGGACAAAAACGTCATCATACAATAAACACTACCTTGGTCACACTGATATCACCGGAAGTGGTCAGGGCACGTCATGTAAGAGTTTACTTTGAAGAGGAAACGGCTCTTAAAATTAACGAAAATATGTTTGCTTTAAATGAGCGTAAACATGAGAACGGCGACAAAATTTTCAATTCGCTGATTCGGATGTTCCCAAAAGTGCATCACACCAGTAGTTTGCCCACCTTTCAACCACTTATCAAATCATTTCATTTTGCAGTCCCATTATGATTTAGTTATTAATGTTATGATTATTACTTCTTTATTTTATTTTGTCAAAAAACTATGCCATTGCAAGAATGTGGGTACCTTTTTTTGGCGCTTATCGACTCAAAACTATTAGCCCCCTTACGGTTTCATGCACAAAACTTGAGCGTGTTTCATGTAAGCAACCCTACAAAACAAGGGGGGAGTATATATTTTAAACAAAAAATTCTTGAATCTTCGGTTTTTGAAGATAAGCTTTGGGAAATCATGCTAGAAACCAAACTGCGTAAAAATGAGAAGCACCAGACTCAAGTTTCGCTCTTATTAGAGCTCGTCAGTGATGCTTATCTCACTGCGAATCGAACGCGAATGTTTGATTTCTAGTACTATCCAAAATACCTCATGATACTTATATAATTTGGGAAATCAGCAAATAACGATTGAAAATTTTTAAATTAAGCTCAAATGCGATGAATTAAATAAGAATGTAAAATTAATTTAAGGAGTTGAACCAAGCAGGTTTTCAATTGCTTGGTCGACAGTTGGATCTAAGTTTGATTTTTTTACTTAAAAAAATTCTGAGATATCTAATTGTTTATTTATTTTTTGCTTGTGCAAATAATAAAATCTAAACGTCACTGCAATAATACTTTTCTAATAAGAAAAATTTAGACTTTTTACGAGATGAACTTATCATTTAGTCTGAAAAACGACCATAAAAAGAAGTAAATTTTGTGGGCGCATATTGTTATTTATATGTATTGCCTGTATTGGAAACCAAATCTTGAGTGTGTCAATTAAATTAAGATAAATACAAATTTGTATATAACTGCTCTTATTGATTTGTTAATTATCAAAAAAATATGACCTTAATTAAACTCGAATCTACACTACCATGCATTAATGCACATCACGCATCTGTTTAAAAAATATGTTTTGCAGATCCTCATCGTAAAGATTTTGCCTGGAACTTGCTTTTCCTGAAACAAAGTTGGGGAGCAAATATAAATTCATCCAAGCAGCAAGATTTTCAAAAACCCACGGCACCTTCCCAGGTTTCATCCAATAAATCAGTGAAACGAGAATCAAAATCAAGTTCTGCTTCAAACCATCTAATTTCAAAGGTAGTTCTACAATATAAGAAATACTGGCTGCAAAATAATAACGCTTAAAACTTGAGTTTGTTCACAAGAGACTGTTAATGAGAAAAAAAAGAAAAAATTAAAACAATTACAGTATGAAAGCATTAGAAATTAGGAAAGTATCCGCAAGAAAATGCTTTTTTAGGTAAAAATTTTTTTATATGAATTGGAACAAGGCCATCCGACTACGGCCGCAAAAAATTTTTAAGTACAAAACAATGTAAATTTTATCAAATAAACTTCACTGCTAACTAGTGTTCCACGTGAAATTAATTAATTTTTTGGTATTTAACTGAATTTTAGGATGGAGCACTAGTTGCCAGGGAAGCTCAGGTGATAAAATTATTTTGAATTCCAAGTAAAGACTATAAAATTGAAAAAAAAATCATCACTTTAATCCAACGATGTCCAACCACAACTCGCTTAAAGATCTAGAGTCGCCACAAGGGAAAATCATTTTGAATAAAAATTGGTGCCTTTTGTTTGTTCTTCACTTGGATTTCAACAAAACATTATTGGCTCCCGAATATTTTTTTCAGCCAAAACGGCTCTTGGCTCAAACCACTGTCATTTTCGGATTAGAATCAGCAACAAACACATTGGCTCTTTTCGTTTCCAACTACAATGTAAACAGTTGTGAACATGGACTTTCTACTTTCATTTAAATCAGGATCGAATCTGGAAAACGCATTTTAATTATTCTTGTCCTGAATGCTACCGATACAATATAAGAAATTCAAAATAGTTAGGTGTTAAAGACAAAATATTAATTTTTCTTTCTTTTTTTTTTGGTTTTCAAATGCTTGTTTGGCTTTTCAGCGGCTGCGCCAAGATAGAAAAAGGTATCCTTTTTATTGATTTAAAAAATAAATAAAATTTAAAAAAATTAATAAAATAATATTTTTCATTAGCAACAACAATTGTATCAAATATTCCATAAGTAAAAGATATTTTTCTTTTAGAATTGGGCTTATACAATTATGTAATCGCGTCGTAAGCCTGCAACGCTTTTGCGTTTCGCTAAGCAGATTTCAATCTTAAAAAATGTTATTTCTAACTTTTACGGTCAATTACGTTTGACAAATTGTTTGACAAGTAGTTATTCTTTCAAATGTTCTCTTATTTTCAGGTAATTTAAAAAAATTAACTGCCCTTTAAAAATCGCGTTTTAACATCTTAATAGCAATATCTTGCAAAATTTAAGTATTTCGTAGACTTTGATTGAATACTTTAAGTCAAATGGGCAAATCAAGAAAATTTTGTTTAAGTCTTTTTTTATTATCTAGATAAGGGATGGACAACCAGTGATGGCTTTAGTACGGAGCGAACAGAGTGGCCGCACTGCTCCCCCCTAAGCAAAGCATTTCTTGACTTCTTTATGGCAGCACCATGACGGTACACCCCCCTGTCTGCACCTTAACTTTAGGACAAAATTAGGGATAATGTACTCGATTGGAAAAGATAATTTTTTAAAAAACACTACGTTTTTGAGACAAAAATGATGATTTTGAACATGAATTGTGAGTGATGACCTTTACTATAAAGAAAAAACTTTATTTTAGAACAAAAAATTTGAGACACAAAAAGTGGCCCCTCTTCTTGCAACATTTTTCCCCTTTTGTAAGGCCATCGGTGTGCACAAACCGAGTCTAATAGGCCCGCCAAATGTTTAAAAACGCCATGCAAGTCGTTAAGTATAATTTGTTTTATCTCGTAATAATTTAAATCACAATGCTTATTAATAGGCAATTAGCTGCTAAAGCTCTAGAAAACTTTGGTATTAACTAAAAATAAATAATTAGTATAATCTGCTGCAGTGTTGCAGTCTGAAACAAAAACGGTTATTAGCCAGAATTTTTCTGCTGCCAAATCAGTACCACTGATAAAACTTAAAAATTTACCAGTAAAAATACATTATTGGGCGGTTATATTCGCACTAGTGGAAATGAGTAAAAGGAAAAGTGTGGAAGCCAATCGTGAATTTCAAGATTATTGGACAAACTTTTTGCTGAATGCAAGCAGAACCCATTATGCTTGGTTTGTGGTTCGACTCTTTCTCACTTAAAAGCTTGTAATGCGAAGAGATACTATAATACGTTACATCAAGACAAATAAATATGACTTTTGGGAAGCCGAGAAAAGATTTGGTGAAAAAATTTTAAAATTGTCTGTCCGTGCAGGAGACCGTATTTAAAAAGCCTATAGAGAAAAATAAAAGTGATCCAACTGCATCTTACATAGTAAAAGAAAAAATTTCTCGCTTTTCCAAACCATTCACGGATGGCAAGTTTGTAGCAAAACTAATGATTTCCAACCAAAATCAGCATTTCTGGGACTAACGTCCCTGGAAAAATTGAAGAACTGGTGAAAATGTCTTTCCTATACTTTCCCTTTCGGTGAAAGCACTGATGTCACTGTGTTCTGCTCAATTATTGGCTTCTACACGTGCTGCAGCAAAAAATCTGACTATTCATGAAGATCTTCTTGGACTTTTTTCTCTCGGTGACACAATCCATGATGTTTATATGAAATAAGTTGTGCTGAATCTGCTCAACAGTAAAATGTCAAATATATCTAACGATAGATGGCGCACCTTCTATGAATGGTAAGGAAAATGGCGCGGATGTACTCTTGAAGAAATGTTTGCAACAGTCTGATTTCAAACAGGACGTTATTTATTTTAATTGCTTCAATCAGCAAGAATGGCTTTGTGCTCAGGAGATAAGAATTGCCCATGTACGAGTATATCGTTGAGACTTGACAAAATTCTGCAGAAGGATTAAAACATCGTGAATTCAAATCATTCTTAGAATACATGAATTTACAGTATAAGACTTGATATATTATTCTCAGTTTCGCCAGTTGAGCAGAGTTTTTGACCGTTTTCTTTCTCTGGTGGATTTAAAAACATTCCTATTGGAAAAGTCGTGTATTATACAACTCCATGAGAGTTGTGTAATACGGTGTCAGGTAATTTTATTGCGGTAAATTCATCGTGGTAATTTCATCGTATGGTAATTACATCTTATGCATTTTTACTGCATTGCAACTATTTATACATCTCAACGTATCACATCGTCACAAATTTTGTTGTCAGGCTCTTGCAATCCTGCAAATGATTGTTCTTCCTCTTTTTCTTCTTACGTTGATTGATTGAGATAAAGATAAGACTTTTAGCTGGTAGTTAAATGCCCATCAACAAGCAAACTATTTGCGAGTAGTTAGATAGTTAGATCACATTAACAGCTATTGCAATATTAAATTGAACGTTTTGGAGCAGGGGTGGGAAACTTTATTCCACTCTCAGGCCGGTTTCAAAGATCAAAAGTTGGTGCAGGCCGCACAAAAGTTTGAAAAGCAATATAGATATTCAGTTCAGTTCAGTTTTCTTTTATTTCTGCTCCGCCACATAAACAAAATAATAAAATGTTGAAAAGTTTGAGTTGGTGAAAGACGGGGTTAGAAAAAGGAAGAAGCAACAAAACGAGTTGACGTTGTGACTTGCTAATCAGCAATGAAAAGTGTGACCTGTTGTATCATATAGAAACAAGGTTGCTTCACCTCATTATAAAGTTATTTAAAAAAAATAGAAAGAAAAAAAGAAAGAGAATGAAATATAAGACCGAGGTTATTTGCTTAATAAAACGCAGCTATGGGGGCGGTGCATTGGTGGGACCATTGCAGAGTATGGCTGGAAGAATATGATCAGTCCTTAAAATATATGTAAAAGCATCAACCAAACCATAGTGATCTCTAAAAAAAGTCTTTACTTGAAAGCAGTCTAAGTTTTCCCAATTTTCGTCCCGAAATCATACTGTTCTGTAAAAAAAAAGGTCCTCCTTAAAATCAGTCTTATATTTCTCATTTTTCGGCTCCAAATCATAGTGTTCTCAAAAAACAAGAAACGGTCTTCGCTCTGGAGCAGCCTCAGATTTCTCTTATTTTGTCTCAAAACCGTGGTGTTCTTTATTCAGTAAAAAAAAATCATCAACCAACAGTTCGTTGCTCATGCAAATGCCACACTTTTTGGCTTGGATAGCCGCAGGTTCACCATCCCTGTTTTAGAGAAAAACTGTGAATTATATTTTATTGTTCATTTATTTCTGGCCTTATGCAGAATACTTAGCAAAAAAACGTGATGATGAAATTACTGACTACGTGATATCTTGCGATGTAGTTACAATACGGTAAAATATAGAGATGCAATTACCATAGGATGAAATTACCACAATAAATTTACCGCGATGTAATTACAGTGAACCGTATAATACAGAATGATATACAACTTTAATTTGCAGCAAACGGAGCGGCCGCACCAGTCTTCCATTAAAAAACGTCATAAAAGTGGTCTCCCAAAGCAAAACATTGTCCCTTGTTTTTATAGCAGTGTCACGACAGCTGAAAGAAGTAATTAAAATAAACACCCTTAAAATTTGAAACAATAGTAGCCAAAATTATAATCTATTTAGTTTTTAAATAATTTACACCAGATTGTGCAATGTGAACTATACTTAGCATTTGTCAAATTGTTATTCAGATTATCTAAAATAGATTGAAATTTCGCAGCAATAACTCTACAACTAAAAATATGCTCAATAAAAAGAAATTCTGTTTTAAGTTCAATTTTTTTAATTGATAAAAGCACTTCTTGTGATTTATAATATTTTTTGTAGGCTACACATTAAACGTAATTGAAAAAAATAAAAATCAGAATTGGTGCTGATGTATTGATGTTATTATGTGACTAAGCTTGGTTGTTGCGATCATTCTTTGTTAGACATCACACAGCATTTAAAAAATTTATGTATTGAACAACAAGGACGTAACAAACTGCTTTCGGATTTACTTAATTCAGTCAATGTTTCCAAAGTAAACTGAAACTCTCTCTGAACCAATTGTCAGCTGGCAACACAATGCAGTTTAAAAACATAGCTTCTTTTATGACAAAACATAAGCAGACGTAGTATCTAAAATTACTGAGAATTAAGAAACGCTGCTGTAACTAAATCAACACAATTAATGTGAAAAAACATTTAAAAGGGATCCAGGCCGAAGCGGATGTAACACGTGAAAAATCAATTCTTAACAAGTACAATATATTCTCAAAAGAGATCAAAATGTAATTACATTTGATCGGTTACATTGTGATCTCTTTTGAGAATACATTGTATTTGTTGCTATCAAACTTTGAAAAATACATAAACATGTGTCAGGACTTCGTGAAAGCTTTCCAACCGCTTTCAAGATCTTAACGACCGAAAGACGAAAATGAATTTGTTTCAAAGATCATTGAGTTTGGATGTAAAAGATATTAATGTCGCTGATTGTAGAACTTTTTCACTTGCAGTCAAACGAACCTTTGGATGACATTTTTCAAAAAAATTGTCGCTTAATTTTTACTCTCGACTCGAAGAAGAAAAGTATCCAGTGCTGTTGAATAATGCAAGAGTTTGAATTTGTCAATTAGCAAGCACATACGCTGCTGTAAACAAGTCTTCTCAAAAATGAAAATAAACAAATCTAGACTGCGAACTGGGTTGACAGATGGATTTAAATGCAGTAGCGTAATTAGCGGCCAACGATGAGCTGCTTTAAAAATGTGCGCTTGAACTAAAATTTAAAATATTGCGTAATTGTACACCGAAACAATAAAAACAACTTCGGGTTGTTGGAACCGTGTAGCATTTTTTCAGTTCTGGTTTAAATCTACCACGATATTGTATTTTAGTTTAAGCGCACATCTTAGAAACGTCTTACCGTTTGCCACTGTGCGTATTGCTATTTCACCATTATAGCCATAATTTTCAACTTTGATCCAACGAAAAAGTGTCCAAGGCAGTTTACTTTAAAAATGTTTTTGGCGGACTAGCTTCTTACGTATCTCTTTTAAAATGTACAATGTTGTTTGATGTTAATCTCAACAAAAAGTTTGCTTTTGCAATATAAGCAATCTGTTTACATGCTGTGGCAGGCAACTAGATTTAAAACAAAATTTTCATTCATACACCCCCTTGAGTTGTTGTACGCCTGTTTGTGTACGCCTGAACCAGACAGACGTAGAACTTTACGTAAAAAAAACTAATTTATGATTCATTGAACATATCACAATTTAAACACAAAGCCAAAGAACATAAAAAAAGGATAATGAGAAAACTATGTTTTCCATTTTTTTTTATATTTGCACTGTTTAAAGCTTAAAAAGTCTTCTTTTCCAGAAATCTCACAGTGCTTCTGATCGTACACTTCCACCCCTTCGATCTCGAAGTTTCTCCGATGGTTTTCGATCCGCGGTATCAGACGCGATCGGATTTCCAGCGGACCAAAAAAATCAGCGGATCAAAAAAACAGGTTCGGAGCGATCAAGGAATATTCTGGATTCGATCCCAGAAAACGAGCCCTGTAAGAAATCCGTTTGTAAATTTTGATTTGCATCGAATACATTTAGTAGGTATAGCTAGTTTACTATTTTTCTTCTTTACTTGGACGCATTGACTTGGATGCTTTTTTCTGTTTGCCCGGAGTCATATTTGCCGGTTAGCAACATGATGCTATTGAGAAATATCGTAAAGTGTTATTTCCAGGGGTACAACTAAAATCACTCAGGTAGAATGATTATCAAACTTGCGTCCTTCTGCTCGCAAGTCGGAGTGTTATTACACTGAAATATGTAGTAAGCCATTTTTAATAAGCTAATACAAGTTTGTGGTTTCTTTACGTCTAGCATTAGTTTTTGAAAGAGAATCAACATGGCGATTAGTTTAACTGTGCAATTAAATTTGAAAACCAAAACAATTAATAACTAGGATTTATGTCCTGGGATCTCAAAATTCCGGAATCCTGATGATTTTTAAGGTTTTAATTCCGGAATCCCGGACAAACTTTCCAGAATTGAGTTAAGCGTAATCATTAAAAACAGAGGTGCTCAAAACATCGGTCGATTGCGACCTATGCATTAAGCAAAAGCTTGGGATTGCAGGTAAAGACATTTTTTGAGGGGGACAAAAAATAAGAAATCGCATATTATTAATTGTGAGTGAAAACCTTTTTTTAGTAATCACCTGCCATTTGAGACGATAATAAAGTAATTGGAAATTAATTGTAAGTGAAGACGTTTTTTTAGTCTTCAATAAATTTTTCAGACAAAACTGTGTGACGTTTTGCCATCTCCGCTGTAGATTTTGCAATCCCGAAATTTCCCGGAAAGTTAAATTTTTTTCCGGAAAATCATAAACACCAGTAACAACTAAAAAAAGATTATCACCAAACTACTGTTTTTCTAAATTGGTTTAAGATTCATAGAAATCGTTTAGAGCAGAAATTAGAAAGAAGACCTCATTCTGAGTTATGCTAAGAAATACGGTCTAACTTAAATTTAGAGAAAAACTTTTTAAATTTTTGTGGGCCTAACGACAGCGTCTGGGGCCAATTCAAACAGCTTCTTCTTTAACTATTGCTTTGCGGCAGTAGCTTAATATAAAATCCTGTTTCTGGTGATGTTTTTATAGATATTTGTTATTAGAAACTTTTCCGTTAATTTCTTAACCTTTGGTTCCTTGGCCTATAGGCGGGGCACTGTGCGGTAATCAGTGCAGTTGCAATTTAAGAAAGCAAAAAATGCAAAACATATTTTGAACAGAAGTAACGCTTTTTTTAGTAAAACCGTCTCGTAGTCACGTGATGCCAACGGCAACCTCAACAAAAAGACACGAAGTGATTACGTCAACTTCGCGCCAGAGTCGCAGATCGGAGTCCAAAACAAGTAGATATACAGCAAGCACTTTTTCGTCCTCCCTTCGCTCCTCCTATCTTCCGCGCTTGGAAACGCGACACGACACTTCTGCGGCGCCGTCAAGTGTCACTACGTCGCGAAGTTACCGAAACGATTCGCGCGCTTCTAGCAGCACCACACGGTGGGACGAACACGAAGGACGACCGCTTGCAGAAAAGCGTTTTGCAAAAGCCAAAGCTGAAAGAGAAGGGAAAGTAATTAATACGATCAAGCCGGAAACGCTCGAAAAACTCGTGAACGCCGTCACCGGAGATTTGAACTCGCGAAGTCACGTTTCTTCGCATTTAGAATCGAAAGAAGTCGGGAGTGCCTTGTCCGGGGAATATTCAGTCAAAAAACACCAGCCCTTTACTAACCATAATTTTGAAGTTGAAAAGTCAGCTAGCACTACCAGGTTACGTTCTTCCTTGTACAAGTCAGAGGAGGCTCAAAGAAAGTCGACAATCTTTTGGAGCAATCTGACTGAGAATCGAAAACCGAAAAAATTTAATCCACGATATCACGGAGAAATCACACGCCCGAAAATGGTCGATAATCACAGACACAAGCAACCATTAGAAGGTTTTTCTCCGGCAAAATGGGTCCCAAAATTGAACGAAGGGTCCGGAAATAGTGGCCCTTGGACTACTTACGAAGACAAAGTTCATGTTACTACACGATAAGCATCTATAACACTATATTGCCGCGTAACCTTACCACATGTATTGTTTGCGTAATAATTCCACGAAAACATTATTTACAATGCCAAAAAAATAATCTCAATTTGATTATTTTTAGTTTATTTTATAAATTTGTAAATGAGGTCTTTTTTCCTTCGCTTTTCTCAATAAGGACCACTAATCATTTTTGATAAATAGCCAACCTTAAACTTTTTCCAGACCTACAACCAACAATGTGATGTCACTGATTACAAACAGAATCTATGCTCAGTGATGGCCTTACGAAAAGGGGGACCCGGTGCAAGAAAAGTAAGGGGGTCACTATTTAGTGTGCCAAAAAAGGTAGCTGAAGCAGTTTTTAGTATATAAAAGCAAAGTCATCACTAAAAAAGGTCTTCACTTCAAATCCATCTCAGCTTTCCCAATTTTTCTCCAAAACTCATGCTGTTCTCTAAAAAAAAAAGATCTTTACTTCAAATTCATCTCAGCTGTCCGAATTTTTCTCCCAAAATCATAATGTTCTCGAAAAAAAAAAAGTTCTTCGATTTTGTAGTAGCACTAGTACCTTATTAAAGCCATTTATTGTCTACGCTTCCGTCCTAGAAATTGAAACAAAATATTGCTTTTCGGTTTCTGTTAAATTTCTAAGTTTTTGTGACGATAACGCTTGTTTTTGACAACTTTGACCTTTTAAATAAAACTGATCTTTATTTTTCAATTTTTACGTTTTTTTTTCGAGGTAAAGGATTAAACTTTAATTAACTGCGAGTGTAAATCACAATAAAGTTCCGAGTTGCTTGATTCACAAAAGCCATTGGAGAGCTTTTTTTATGAATAATTTTGCAATCGCAAGCAATATCGTTCTGTTTTTATCCTTATCGTTATTAAAGTCGGCCTAACTCTCAAATAAAACTTTTTGTTACAGCCATAGGCGTACCAGCCCAAAACATTTTGGAAGGGAATTGAGGTTTTGCCCAAATTATGATTTTCTAGTACTTTATGGATAGGACAAAAAAAATTGTCTGAGATTCTTGGACGGAGAAGAAATTTCGTCCTGAAATGATGGTGATCTCTAAAAAAATATGGTCTTCATTGGATTCAGTCACATATTTTTTAATTTTGTCCCAAAATCAAGGTGTTGTCTATAAAAAAATAAAAAGGTCTTCACCTCGTCAATGCCCTGAAACTCCTGACTTTGCCCAAATTTTCCATATCGCTGCCCGAAAAATTATGCTCTTACCCAAATATTTTCTTGCCACTGCCCGAAAAATTTGAATTTTGCCCAAATCTTGGAAACTTGGGGGGGCAACTGCCCCCCGGCAGGTACGGCTATGGTTACAGCTACCGTCACATTGTGAGCCGAACACCGTTTTTGCAGAAAATTATTTTGGGAACAGGTTCCGCTAAAAAAATTTTTTTGCTTATAACTTTAAGCAAAAGCAATATTAATTTTATTTCAATAAAATTTTGAAAACAGAAAAATTATTTTAAATAAAGTGTTAAATGATGTTTTTTTTATTTTATTACCGAAACGGCTCCGGTAATAAAGTCAATTTGTTTTCACTAAATTTATTTACTTACGAGTGCGATTGCGTTGAAAGAGTAACATTGTGTTTAGATTTTGTTTGCTGATGTTATGATTGAACTGAAAATGCGAATACCAGCTACAGCACGAGATATCAGTTTATTTTGGCTGCAAACGGTTCGCAATTTCTCTGTTGTTGCGGTGGTATTTATACAAAGTTTACAAACCTAGTTTTAAAGACGCGCGTCTGTTAAATACGTGCGAGATCTCAGTGCAAACAAAATAAGATTACCCGATTGTTCGCACTAAATTTTTTACAGCATGATTTGTGGGGTTCCAGCCTGTACATATTTAGTCAATTTACTCCGAGCTACTTTCTCTATTTTACTTTCATTAACCAGAGTTCTAGCCAAAAATATGGGAATTTCCTCGCATTTAGACGAGTTCAAATTATGTTCTAGCAATCACGGATCTAATGTTGCACTGGTTTTTAGCTATTAATTTTTTAGTAAAGAGTTTCATCTACTTGTCTAAAAGATCTTAGTAGATCTATTTTTTACTTGCCTTACTTCTAAAGACTTACAATTTTTATATGTTTCATTAATGATGTAGCGCCTCCAGTGGCAGCGATCGGGCCCTGTTTTTTACAAGTATTCAAATGTTTGTTAAACTCTCACATTATTTCAAGCATTATTTGATTAGGAACAATGTTTTTGTGGCTTGTCTGGTCATTTTTATTTTGCTCTTGTGTTTTTATAATGCTAATTCATTTATTTTATAAAAGCGGATCATTTTGGTGTTGCCAATTTTTTCCTTTTTTTTTTGAATAGTGAAAGGCTCTCTCTATTACTAGATTGCGAGTTGAGTAATTGCAAAAACAAGAACAAATCAATAGCAATAATTTGTTAGCGGCAATAAGCAAGCAAGTACAAACTACAAACAAAAATTTACGATAGAAAAGCAATAAACACAAGGTAGTGTTGGCGCTTGACGATCACCAACGACCTTCAACATTAAGCTTATACACCACCTCCTTCTTAATCATGTTATGAACTATGTTAACTTCATTTTGAGTAAGGGCACGAGTCGTGTGTCGATAAAACAAGCGATAGCAGTGGCTGATTCTACCGGTCCTGAAAAAAACAAGGAAAGCAATGTAAATTTTCTAAATGAAGCTTCTTGGCTGGTTCGAACACTTTTTTTATAACAATTTAATTTTTTATTGTTGTTGCACGATTATATCTGCCGCGGAGTTGATCTGCACCCTTATCCCTAGAAATGGGTCGGGTGAGTCCCCTACCACCACAAAATTTTTCTCAATGAATGGCACATGAAATTTTAATCGAGACTGAAGGCCCGTTTCCACTACGAGCGTGGAAAAAAGCATTATTTGTTTGTATTATTGCTTTTTTTTTGCGCTCGAGCTACTTTCAATAAAATAGATCAATAAAAGAGACAAAGAATGCTCTTTTCCACGCTCGTAGTGGAAACGGGCCTTGAAACGCAAAGCGATTCGTATATTGACTACTTTTCTTTTACTATTTTTCTTTTCCCCCCGATAAAAATATACTTGGGACGAATAAGTTTTTTTCGGTCTTACAACGAACAACTGGTAAGTGGCACAACAATACAATTTCCAGAATGTGGAAAGTGAAACAGAAGGCAAATGGATGACTGCTCAATCATGCTTAAGTAGACTTGGAATATGAAATACACGTTGATATTAATACGAGCGAAGATAACGCCGACTACTTACAAGCTCGACTGGTACTTTAAAAAGATTTTTAACCAACAACCAGAGATAGAAGAATTGGAGTGAAGTTAATTATTTTTATTACAATCTCCCGAGCTGTAGTGGAAACGACATTGCGCTATCTAAATCACATTTATAAACGACTAATTTAGATACAGCTTTTGCTTCATCTTGATCTGGTCTTGCAAATGGCATTTTATGTCACTTTCCTTTGGTAGGCAGTTTCATAAATTAGCTTCGAAATAGTTTTATTAAAATAAAAAAGAGTTTCAACAGAACGTTCTATCTCAGTATCTCTACAATAAGTCTGCGTAATTGCTTGACGGTTGTTGAAGTATTACTGCATCTTCGGTGACCTGCACGCCACAATGGCAAACAGAGAATATAAAAAAGAAAAAACCTTTTTTTGGCAAACCTAGTTCCGGTTAAGCATAAAACAATTTTACTAACTTCGGGTTCTTGAATTCATCGATTAATGAAACATATTCAATGAGGCTATTATCCAAACCCCTAATCAGGTCGTAAAAATCATTGCTTGTGAATTGATCGGGGATCCAGAATGACATGTCGTTCGCGATCACAGGTTGGTTGCTGATGACAGGCTGAATGAAAGAAAACAATGATGTTTTTCAAAACCGGAATAGGCGCAGCATTCACAGCATTTAAGTCAACTGTAAACAGCTAAATTTTTTTCTACAAAGCAATTGTTCTATTGTAAGGTGTTAAAACATGATGAAGCATAATAATTTTTCTTTTTACGGTGTTTGGATTAAACGCAACGTTTTTTTAATCAGAAAGCGAGAGTTCATTTGGTTGCAAAGAAATTATGCCTAATAATGTTTTGACACCTTACATTTAAAATTGGTTAATTCAAAAAATATAGCCGTCTATAGTTGACTTAAAGGCATATGAATATAGCAACCCTAAATGCTAAAAAATTATAGTCCAAAAATTGTTTTTAATTTCATGGTGCGATAGTAAAATGGTAGAAATTTAGTGCACGGCTTTAAATTTCTGTTAACCTTTTTTATGTTGGCTAAAAGCAACTAGAGTTGTTTGACAACAAATAAAGTCAGGCTTAAAATTGCCGAACAATTCGAAAATATCGTTTATAAATTGCAGATTTTTCAATATTATTTACTATATTTCTATATTTATCCTCCTGATCGCAGGAGGCGCTAATACATGGGGTAAGCAATTGCTCCGACCTGCTTCCGGAGATGCCAAGATATTGCTGTCCGGTTCAAATTTAATAGAGATATGACTGTAATTTAGAACTCCTTGCCAAGACCACCAAGCAAGAGAAAGTCCCGTCAAGTGTCTTTCCCAAGGGCACAACAGAATGGCGCGAGTAGGTTTTGAATCAAGACTGTGTCAATCACACTCACGGCGCTGTAACCACTCGAGTACGCTGTCACGCTACGACTTAATGCTCAACACAAACAAATGCTTCATTTTTTCGGTATATCTTTATTTTTTTTCCTTAAACTTGCTTGTTGCATTAATCGAAAACACAAGCGCGCAAACTTTCTACAAACGAAACTTCTGAACTTCCAAGAAAAAAACAAAAAGTTAAGATATAATTTTTGCGATTTTGAGCTTGCGTCTGACGTTCATAGTATATAGAAATCTAGAGTCTAATTTCAAATGATAGAAAAATATTGAACAAAAGTTTGAAGCATTTTTTTCGTAAATTAAATACAAAATAAATATGGCCACTCAAATAACAAATTTTGGGAACCTAAAAACTGATGCAAAAAATCTGTCACCAAAGAAAAACAGTTTACATGACGTGTTGCATGACGTAACTGATACTTTTTCTCGATGTTGAGACTTCAATGTGAAATAAAAAAATGAATCACATTTTTTTTTACTTCACCTTCTCCTATTACTCAATCCACATTTTTAAAAAATGTATTTTTTCGTCAAAAATACACAAAGTAGTTTCTGTTTGTTTGATAGAACCAAACTATACTAGTCGTTTAATTTTTCAAACTAAATAGAACTTTTTAACAATGCGTTTTTATTAAGAGAATCTTGAGACCGAATAGTTTTACGATTAGTAGGAAGTAGATAAAGAGTTTACACTGAACCAACAAAGCTTCTTATAATTATGTTTTGCGTTAATTTTGATTAAGTTTGAGAAACAGTAATTGGCATTACAGTTGAAAAAATAAACAAAATGCAGCACTTCTTCAAAAAATAAGTACGATATTTCTACCTTAAACGTAATGCTCTTGATGTCCTTGTGACTTCGAAATTGAGAAAGCACTGCTTCTTCCGTCGACCAAAAATAACGGATATCTGGAATATTGAACAGTTTCATTGCCAGTCTTTCCAAGCCCAAGCCAAAAGCCCAAGCCACTTTATCTCCAGCTCCGGCTACAATAAAATATATTAAAATAAAACTTCGATTCATCGCTTGAACGATCAGATCAATCTGATCTAAACTTTGGTTGACGAATATTTATCGCTTTACGACAGATACAGTAAAGTTTAAAGTTAATAACAATATGGTTGGATTGACTGTCATGACTGTTTATATGGCGCAGAATAACTAAACAACACGAATCACAAAATTTTGATACGACTAGTCAACAATATACAGTTTTCAAGAAAATATACAAGGTAATTTTCGATGCAATATTTTAATGTTAAGCTAAAAATTACTGATAGAAAAAAAAAGACTACCTAGCGTTACTTCGAAAAAATCTATTTTTGTTTGCAGAAGCGTCAGCTTGTATACAAATAAACAGTAAAAAACGTCGCATGGGAAAAGTTTTAATCCAAAAAATTTGCCCCGATTGCGTCACCAAACAAGTGAAGATTAAAAAATACAAGGTCTTCATCTTAAATCTCTCTGATTTCTAAGTATTTGACCGAAGACAGTATTGATCTTTAAAAAAAAAAAGGTTTTCACTCATCTCTTACACGTTTTTTCGCAGTTTGAAACTTTGTCTTGCAGGATTAATTTATTTTCTGTGCGCAAAAAAATTCGGTTTGCCCAAATAATTCCTTAAATAATTCCTTGTCGCTGCCCGAAAAAACTTTTTTGAGTTTAGAGGGCATTCTGCAAAAGACTTCACGGGCGGCGGGTTTAACACGCTTGACTTGAAGGCCAAATACAATTGGAAGGAAAAAAACGGATAAAAACACATGACCTCGATAACTTTGTTTTCATTAAACTACGCCAAAATAAAGCCTTTCAATACTCTTTTTTTTATACGGAAACGATAAGCGAGTCCATCACGACGACGTCACGCTTCGGGCGAGACAGTTACTTAGGTAAGCCACGGCAGCGAGAAGCCGACAACCACTGGGTCAGATATTGCTAGTTTGAGAATTGAACTGACTTAGCGCATCGGTGGCAGAAACGAGAACCACTGGCCTAGCCCGGCTATAACAACACAAACATGTGCCTATTAAATTCCCAAACAAAAGCACTTTCAAAAAAAATTATACACGAAAAAAATGCGTTGAGAATTAGTTGCTTTTTATAAAGCAACAATAGACTTTCAACAAACAAGAAACTCATAACTCCCAAACAAAATAAATAATAAACTTATAATTGACTCAAAACAAGAATAACTAAACTTGATGATAATATACGGTGAGAATATTTTTGAAATCATTTGGCGAAAACCTAGCGGCCTACATAGAAGTTGATGTAAAATTGTTAACTACTGTAAAAAAATTGTTTTTTGAAATTGCAACCCAGAAAATACCGATAACAGCTTTTTTATTCAGCCATAAACGAGCGACTTTGAGAAGCACTTTTGCAGACAAACTCAATAAATATCATAGAAACTCTCGTGTGATACGGGGAAATAAAACTCTTTACTACGAACGCTAAACCAGAAAAATCTATCAGCTTAACAAAAAAACATTTTCCGAAAAACTGGGTTAAATAAACCATATTTGTGGCATTACACGAAATAACATCGTTTGTCTGATATTAACACATCACGATTCCCAACATATTACTAGTCACACGGGTCAAACACACATAGCGAGACTGCATAATCATGAAGCAGTGCAGGTCAAATTGATACGTGGCAGTTTTTGATTGGTCGCTTTCTTCCTGCTCCATAAAAACCAATGATGCTTTGCATGACCAAGCCATTTTACTAAATAAACTTCTTTTTGAACGGCGCTTTCCATTTCTAGCAGAATTGCTATTTTTCTCAACTTCTTTGTAAAATATTGATTTTTAGGAAACTATTTGAAACATTTGTTAAAAAATAGTGATGGGACGATTCCAATTCTTGTTAGATAAAATTCACTTTGTTTTTATAAGAGACGAGCAAAAAAATTTTTTTAAAGCACCTTGTGTTTTTAATGCATTAGTTGGATAATTGATGTACGATGTGCCTCTCCCTTAATTGCTTTAAATTGTTCACCATTAGCCAATGTAAATTGAAGATTATATATATCGAAAAAGTGAATCAATCTACTTTGCAGAGCGCCCAATTAAAAAATAAGAGTAATATTTTAATACAAAATTTGTTTTATCACTGTTTTGAAAAACCACAAACATCTGTTGCGTCTTCATTTAAATAGAATCTTGATCCTTATTCAATTAGTAAGATTCTATTTGAAAAAGGATATTTGAATATATCATACAAAACCACACCAGTCCGTTTCATTCTGCAAAATCGTAAAGTGGTTACTGGAAAAATAAAGAATATAATCATTAGTAATGAAAACATAGTATGTTGAGTCAATCATACTTCGATAAATAATACGCAGTTCTGCAAAACATAATTTATAAGAGGTCGTTTCAAAATTTTAAATCATTTCTAAAACTAAATATATTATGTAAGTTTTCAATTTTTATGCTCCAAAATATTCAGTTCGTTAAACTAATCAAGCAAATAATGCAATTCCTGTGATGTCCATTAAGAAAAAAATGACTTAAAATATAGTAAACGCATGTACCGAGGTAATGCATTCATATTAAGGTGACCTGACTCCTCTTACCGCACTATGAATGAAACAGACTGATTTCATCGAATGAAACAGACTGTTGAGGTTTTTTAAATTAATTTTGTATAAAATTTCTCTGATCTTTTCATTGAACACTCTACAATGAAATTCGATTAACTCTTGCTCTCTCTATATATATATATATATAT
The DNA here is from genome assembly GCA_963680785.1 of Diplosoma virens. Classification (NCBI taxonomy): domain Eukaryota; kingdom Metazoa; phylum Chordata; class Ascidiacea; order Aplousobranchia; family Didemnidae; genus Diplosoma; species Diplosoma virens. The sequence goes on from OY796889.1 coordinate 14,552,734, forward strand.
ATTAAAAATTAACAATTAAAATCTTAAAAATAACAATATATATATATATATATATATATTAAAAATTAACAATTAAAATCCACGACAGCCTGTTTCATCCTAAGAATCGTCAGGTGGAAACTTATTCTATTTGAATAAGTTTCCACCTGACGATTTTTAGGATGAAACAGGCTGTCGTGGATTTTAATTGTTAATTTTTAATATATATTCAAATAGAAACTTATTCTATTTTAGTGCTTTTATTAATAAATACTGCTCTAACTATTTGGTTATTGAGCTCTGTACCGGCGAAGTAAAGCAAACAGATATATATATACGTATATAATCGAATTGTTTCACAATGCTGGTACAGTGCTCGATAAGCAGGTCAGAGCAGTCTAGTTAAATTAAAAACACTACAATAAAAAGGTTGAAACCACGACAGTCTGTTTCATCTTATAGAATCGTCAGGTGGTTACCAGAAAATTAAAAATATAGCTATTTGCGGTAAAAATAATACGTGTGGAATAAACAATACGTAGTTAACGTATTATTTATTATTTATACGTCATTATTTATACGTCACTTTATTTATTTTTTTGTCACACGTACTATTTTTTATATCCTTTCTAAAAATTCTTTCGAACCTGACGCATATCCTTTCTAACCTGAAGATTTCTAATATATTAGATTGAGGAGAAAATAGTTTCATTTATTGATGCATGTTTAAAAAATTTTTTCTTTTGATTTCTGTTAATTCATTTACTCAAAAGTTCGTCATTGAAAGGAGGGTTGAACCAAATAATCTTTCTTGTTCTGTTTCTTGATCGGTTTTTTGAGGTTGAGTTGAATTGATTTGTTTGTTTTGGTTCCCGGAATATCAACTAGCCCTTGAAAAAAGCGGATAAAGAGAAAAATTAACTTATGTAAAAGAACCAAAACAAACAGATCAATTCAACTCAACCTCAAAAAACCGATCAAGAAACAGAACAAGAAAGATTATTTGGTTCAACCCTCCTTTCAATGATGAAGTCACCACTAACATTGGCAAAGAATTTTTTACCCTTCTCAATAAACACTTTCCACTCAGCAACAAATACCAAACAACATAAAACTGAGCTATAGTTGCATGCCAAATGCGAAATCTATGATAAATAAGCAAAACACTTCACGCCTAAACAACTCGGACAACAAAGTAGACGCCAAACAATGCAACTGCAGATCAGATAAAAACTGCCCACTTAACGGAAAATGTTGCAGAAACTCAATAGTTTACAAAGTTTCCCTAAAAATTGGTGAAACTGACAAATTTTATTACGGCAGCTGCGAAACATCATTTAAACTCCGATATAATAACATAAACAATCCTTTAAAGACAATAGAAAAATTAACACCACTGAACTATCCAAAGCCGTTTGGGAATTAAAACAATCAGGACTAACGCCAGAAATAAGATGGAAAATCGTACAACACCCAACTCGATACCAATGTGGTTCAAAAACATGCAACTTATGCTTATCAGAAAAATTACAAATATTTCAGGCTGACCCAAACAAATTACTGAATAAACGCTCAGAATTGGTCTCAAAATGTCGACATCGAAGTAAATTTAAATTACGAAGTTTTAATTACGCTGGCAGTTAATAAATATATTTACAAACTCGGTTTACCTTATTTTTACATCACACCTTTATCCACTTTCTTGATTAGCAAATAAAACAACCCATCTCTACACTACATACTTATCGAACTAAAAATATTCTTAAATTATACACTGTAAAAAAAAATTACTGTTTTAATTTTAATTCGTACCCTAATAATTGTCAGTTTTAAACGCATTTCTTCAACATCTTTTTATCGTATTTCCAATGTGCAGACTATTCAATCTAATTTTAACGCATTTTTAATGCAAACTTTTTATATTTACCCATTATTTTCAAACAATAGAGCAAGCTACGTAAAAAACACTTTTTCTTTGGCAATAAAATTCATTTATCGATTAATATTACAACCGTAGTTTTTCTCTTGTTGTTGTTTTACGCTTTTTTGCCGGCATTCAAACGCTTTGTTTAAACTGTATTTTTATTTATTTATTTTGTTTTTCAGATTTTTAACCGCCCCCTGACGAGCCCAGGCAGGCGAAACAGTCTGTTGGGGCAAATAAAATTAATGTTAAATTAAAGAATTTTGTGATCTGTAAGTTAATTATCTAACCGCTCTGACTCGACGTCATTGAGCACTTTCCTGATGAGGACCGACCAAAAAATTTTGAAAAATTTCTATGTATATATACATATATATTGTTCCAAAAAGAAAATGTTTTTTTCATACATGTGCATGCTCAATGATGAGGTTTAAAAAAAAGGGAAATAAATGAGTAACACCAATTGAGTGGTGATAAGTGACACCAATGAGTCGTGAGTGAAACGAGGGGTCATGAGTGACACCAACTTTAGCAAGAGAATCAGCTAAATCGTTGCCTGGGAGAAAAGAATGACCAGATATCCATTAAAAATAGACTACCTTAGAGTCGGATAGAGAGTTGAGAAGAAATTGGGTGTCAGTAAGGGACTTGCGCAGTGATGGCGAACCTTTTCGAGACCGCGTGCCACAATTGCAACCCGAAATGACTTCTATCTCAACGTGCCAGCATTTTCATAAACATCATAGTTACTTTTAATTAATAAAAATGACTTTTAGATTAGTATATTTATCATTTGTATTAACAAAAGGTTGGAATAAATATTGTTGTGTTAAATGTATGGTTGTATTAACAAAATGCCTTGACAAAATGGAATTGTTTCGTCGTTTGCAGATCAATACGTAGTAATTGGTTAAGTACACTCAATCAACAAAAACGGTTTAATAGTAATAATGAGTGTGTCTAGCTCTAGCACATGCTCACACCCAACAAAATTGTGTTAGTTTCAATCTTTAAACAAATTTCTATTGACAAGAGAGCAGGGGTTTAAATGATTTAATGAGAACAACTTTCTACATACTGACCGAAAAGCAAGCATTGTATGGTGTTCAAAGCAAAGTCTGTTTCAAGTCTGCAACTTCTTTAAAAATGTAATTACCGTAAGCCGTCTTTGATCGAAGCTAATTTTTAATAGAGAACGCTACGTTTAAAGTCGGCCAAATGCGCGCATTCTATTCGAAGAAATACGGTATGTGTCGTGCGTGCCGGCAATCATGGCACGCGTGCCATAGATTCGCCATCACTGGACTTGGGTATTAGGTAAGCAAAGGGGCAGAGATAGTTGTAAGAAAAGATTGAGAGTCAGAGAATAAGGGAACGGATTTAAAGGCAGACGAGTTCAATCAACGATTATTTTTCAGATTAGACGAATTTATGTCCTTTGCAAAGAGATTAACGTTCCAAAAATTTCCCTTTTGAGAATCTTATTTTCAGAAAAATATTGGCCAAAATTAATAGCTGACCCTTTTAAGTGCTGACTCATAATAGCAAATAACTCTTTAGTTCAACAAAGGTCAACAGAGCCCTCTCAAAGACTATAGAAATAGGAAGATGATCGGAGCCAAGGTCTGGAAGGACCTGCCACGTACATTTAGAGGCTATGGGGGCAGAAACAAGAGATCAGAAGAAGAGCGGTTTCCAGTGGGTTGTTGAGAGAAATAGATCAGATTAGAAGAGTCAGTCAAACAAATCTGTGCCTAACTGGTCCGCCAGAATGTGAGAGTTCCAGGATGAGTGATGGCAGTCAAAATCGCGAAAAATATAAGTTGTAAGGAATGAGGATAAGAGAAAGGGTGAGAAGGATTTAGGACGATAGTTAGAAGAGAAGATAGGTGGAGCATTTAGAAGAGTTAAAAGAGACATAAGAAATTGAAAAAGTGAATAGGAGAAACTCCTTTTATTTTTACTGTGATAGCTAAATAATCGGAGCAGGAATCAAGCAAGAAAAGGTGTTGCGTAGAGAGAAGAGAGTAGGTTAGACCGTTTTTCACAAGTATAAGGACATCAACTAGGTTTCCCGTAAAGTTGGTGGTTCCTCTCCTCGCCACAGAGTGATCCTTTCTGAGGAAGATTTAATAACCTGGAATATAAAAAGTGGAGTCAGAAGAAAGGTGTGACTTCTGCACAAAGATGAGGTCGGACTGATTTAGTGAAAGAAATTCAATGAGTTCAGTACGACGAGGGCGAATTCCATTGGCATTTCATTGGAGAATACATACGCAGTTTTTGGAGGAAGCAGAATGGTGGAAAGTAGATTGTGTAAGAGGAGAAGTAGCGAGTTGCGGTTGAGGAGGAGTTACAGATGAAGCTGAGGATGGGTAAGTAGAAGTTAGTTGAAGCTGGTTGAAGAGATTGGAGGAGTTATTAATGACAAAAAAATTTTTCGGAGTGCTCTTTTTTGAAAATGAGGATAGGGAGACAGTTTGAAAAGAAGAGGGAGAAGTTAGAGGAGATGGGCACTTTGGACAGGTCCGAGTGTGCCCTGAAAACGTTTTCCGGAATTTAGCAAGAGAAAGACCAGAGCAAGAAAGGTGTACCCAGAGAGAAGAGTTGGCACATTGTACTAACCTGTTTCCCCAGGTGACCCAATGGTGCTGATAGAGCAGGGAGCTATAGGGCCAGGGTCAGGGTGGATGTCGCCGCTAATAAGAAGGAACATAAGAATGAGCAGCAGCAACAGAATAGATATATCTAGTAAAAGATTTTGAGGTGGAAGAGTAATTAGTAAAAATAGAGGAGGATGCTGAAAGCGGTAGGGTTGGTAAACAAGGGAGAACGGGGGTAGTTATTTAGGATTAAGAACGCTGTCCATCTGTGACCGCTTAATGGACAGCAGGGACAGAAAAAGAAAAATGTCTTCAAGGAATCGCCAGATGATTAGACCCTCGGAGAATTGACAAGCTATTTTGGCCCTCCTCCAGTACAAGAAACGGGATTGCACCACTACGTTGAAGTAGCTTGCCATTGGTGCAGGTAACGGACCATCACGCAGGTTTTCGTGCCTTAAGCTTATTTTGTAATCAACAGGTAAAAGTTCTCGATCTTTAATGATTTCGAATAGTACACAAATTAAACAAAATAGATTCTTGTTTTGTCTAAATAAATTCATCTAAATTTGAACTGCTTGTTTAAAATCGTGGAAAATTGCAGTCATCAATCGAAAAAGTGACGTTTAGCACAGTAAGCTTTTCTTTTCCGTATTCATTTTCGCACTCACTTCAGTTCATGAAACTTAGCATGTGGAAGCCGACGTATCTTTGTTATTCTGCCCTTTTAAAATCTGAAGCTCGCAGTTGCAACTAAAGCAAAGATTTATTGCAGCTTGTGGCAATACGATTCAAGCAAAAAAATTGCAGAGATGCAAAGAATTCTGTTCGTAACATAAACGTCACCATCACCAAAGTAAAACGAAGGTTTAACAATCTCAAACCACTCAACTTCCACCAAATAGGGCAAACAGAAGAAACTAATCGTTTTTACATTCAAAACTATCACTTTTCCCATTTTGAAAAATGCAAACGTCGTATAGAACCTTAACATATCAAACATCAACATCAAGAAACTGCAAACCATTTAGAACACGAATACGTAACTATTCGGTGGGACCAATTCGTCGGCAAGGCATAAGGCGAAGTCCATTCGGCTTAGTCAATTCAGCGGGAAAATAAATATTTTTCGATTCAACTTCATCAGCGTTGAAGCGACAGCAAAAAAGTTTTGTTACGTCACTAAGGCAATATCATCTGCAATTTATTTTTAATATGCAATCTCGATCTAGATTGGCTTCTTCTAAGACATCCTTGGAGGGGTAACAACAACAATAACAATGTAATTCGGGCAAAAAAAAGTTCAAAGAAATTTGTTCGTAATTTTTCCGAAAATGTCTGCTCAAACTAATAGCAATTTGAGAATTATATTTTTAAAATATCTAGATAACAATTCGAAGTACAGTAGGATGCAGAAAAGCCTTGTCAGCTCACCCAAAAACTGTAATCACACCCCATTCTGGAGTGTGCGGCCTCCTGGAAGGAAAACAATTTAAGTATTTTTAATAAAATCCACTAACCAAAAATTCATCACAACCCCAAAAAAAAATCATTACGCCCAGAACACTAACACCCTCAAATGCTCGAATGACATAAAAATAACCAAATGCGTCTAAAAAACTTAAAAAATTATATCATATCATTCTTAATAAAAAGAATAAATTAAGAAAAGTTGACCAAGAATGAAAAGAGAAAACGATGATTATTTAAATTTTTGTCAAGAACAAAAAGGCAACCACTCTACCTTATGTTACAAGTACAAAGACGAAAGCTTCAAGCAATAAAACGAGGTTATGCGTTAACTTAAAAACAATAACGCTTTTCGAAAAATAAAAATTTTAAAGTAACAATTATTTGGAAAAACTACTCGTTAGTCAAAACAGCATACAAAAAATAAACTAAAAAATAATTGAAACAAACAAGCAACGTATAACTAAGCTTATTTTAAATATTGGGTATCATGGTCATCGTGTAAAAATGCAAATGAGCAAAAAAAGGATTAAAAACCTAATCAAAAAGACCTGCGTTAAGTATGTCTTGACGGAGAACGCCACACCCAAGCATCTCAATCCACTCGTTCTTATACTTGATTTCGAGTTCAAAGGATGGATGTGTGAAAGGAAAGTACGCGTCAACCCATTTACATTCGACTTCTGGTGACAAAGACTTGTTTTATTTTATTATTACAACAATCACTCTTTCAACCAATTATTTCGGCTTATCCTTGACAAAGCAATAAAGCAAGTTCATTGTAGAAGCTCGTTAGGGTCAGCTTTATAATTAAACTTCAAATAGCTTTAAAGTTCCTTTTGGTAACAAAGAATAAGATAAGCCGACACAAATAATTCTGAGCACAACATGATTTATGATTAATTGTTTTGATAAAAGATAGTGTTTATACAAACAAAACAAGGAAATGAGTTTTTTTAAGTTTTTTTAAAGGTTACATTGGTTGCTAACAAAAAAAACGCATTACTTGACGTAAGTGTTGAGAAAATAAAAGACACTAGAAACGTCACATATTTCAAAAAGGCACCAAAATAATTGAGCATATTTAAATTGTAATTCAATGATGTATAGTAAATATAAACAATAAAAAAAAGCAACAAATGATCCTTCGTTATGACAGCGAAGTTGTTAACCAGATTATCATTTATGTTGTTGGCGCAAAAGGAAGTGGGTTTGGTTCCCGAAGAGATTGAATCTAGATCAGTGTTGCGAACAGTTTGCCATATTGCGAAAGTGATGTGTTATCTAAGTGTAAATGTTGCAAAGGGACGTATGGACAAGGCGAACACTTGTCAGGCTTTGTAGTGCTAAGCGAGTTTAATGACCGGTAGGTTTCTTCTTGCTGACGTGTAAAATCAAAGTTATTTCCCTAAGTATCCAAGTGATTAACTACATCTACACTGTACCATTTACCAAATAAACAGGTTAATACGTTACGATAAAAAAAAAACTTCTGTACCTTTTCCAAATAACTCTTGTATGCATTTAATCAAAGTATTCTTCAAATCATATTCAATTAATTTTGATGCTTCGTACGTGTGACAGGCTTGCTTGTCCAGTAATTCTTCACCTTCTTCGAACAGTTGATAGCTATCGCTTTCATTTGACTTTGCAAAAAGCTAAAAATAACAAATTACCAAGTGATTTTTCACGGCTTCAACTCATTCTAATGTAAATCACATAACATGCGTCTGCCATAGGAAATGACACTAAATCATGATTTTAACTTGACTATTCTTTTTTCATGCAATTTACGTGCTTTCATAAGTCGCTTGTTGGGAACTTGTAATTTGAAAATTTTCCGAAGATGTTTCTCAATAATTGACTAACATTTACTGAAGAAATTAGTTGAACAGTTACCAAGTTAACAACAGGTCAAGATTTGCTCCACTTGAATCACTTAGAAAAGCATACATAAAGAGTAAAAGCGGTAAAAAAAGGAAACAAATAAAATGAAAAGTTGAAACAAAAAAATATAAGACAAAATTAGTCTTATAAAAATTCAAAAGAGAGAAGTTCATTAGCTTTATTTATATAAAACGTTTGAACAATTTTAAAAAGAAGTGTTTTCTCATTTTACTTCTATAATTTATCCTCCTAATTCGCAGGAAAGCGACGGAGGCGCTATTCATAGGGCAAGCAATCGACGGGACGAATTCATCGCCAAGCCAAGTCAGCGGGAAATTATATAATTTTTATTAATAAAAAGTTTTGTTATGTCACTAACGCGATATCATACTACTATTTATTTTTAATATACAAAACTCATAACCGCCATTGTTGCATATTTAAAAGCAAACAGTGATACCAAAATTTGTTTTTACCGGTCCCTGTTCAGCTGATAAGTAAAAATTCGGATTTAAAAACTGTAAATGCCTTAAACTTAGGTATGTTTCTAGCCGAATATTAATGTATTGGAATTTACACTGGCTTAATTTTGAATATTTAAATTAAAAAAGGTATTATAGTGGTACCTCGGGATACGAATTTAATTTGTTACGGAACGGCGTTCGTAAGGTGAATTATTTGCATGCAGAAGCAAGATTTACATGTAAATGGGCTGATCCAATGGTTTTCAACCTGTGGGCCATGGTGCTGTTTACAGTGGGTTACAAAAGAGCATAAATCAAAATGAAAGCAATATGAGGCTTATATAACATGTCATTATGATCGAAAAATCGGAAACAAATTCCAAGTGAGGGTCTTTTTTTTCTATGTTTTTGGAACGAAAATTGAGAAATCGCAGACAAATTCCTAGTGAAGACTTTTTTTTAGAGATCACCAGATTTTTGCGATGAAAATTAAATTCTGTTCACTGAAATGGATCGTTAAGTTATCTTGGGTTGGAAAGTGGGCCATGGTATAAAAAAAGGTTGAAAACCACTGGCCTAATCCGTTCCAATTCACCCAAACCCAGTCTTAAAAAGTGTAAATACTATATTCCCCAGGCAAAAATTAGACATTATAAGCACATAATCAAAGATACACATCTAAACAAACAATGAGACGTTAATAAAATCAATAAAACAACAATAATAATGTACATTGTTGTTATGAATAATGACAGTTTCGTTGCAACCACCTGATAACAGTCGTACAGTACACTATGAAGTGCGAAACAATCACAAAAAAATTTGCAGTGTACGTAAACTTAAAACTGTAATTTCTGTACAGTACATTACGTAATTTTTTCGTTGTTGACTTTGTGTTCTATTCATTTTTTCTGACTTTGTGTTTTATCTTATTTGTATCTTGAACTTTTCGCGGTATCTCAAAACAAATATTTCTTCGAGCTCGGTTCGCAAGCCGAAATATTCGTAAGCAGAAACAATCGTATTTCGAGGTACAAAGGACAGGTTCAAAGTTTTGCGAGCGTACAAAACTTATGGCGTTATAATAAACATTATACAGAATGTAAACATTTTTCTACAAATCTATTCTGGTCGGCGCGCATGACGCATCAAAAAACATTCAATGACGGTTAAAGGCTCATTTCCACTACGGCAGGATTCTTGATTTTTCGCTTCGCTTCGTTTTAAGCTTAAGCGGCAATTCTTAATGGCAGCATTCTTGTTTTTTTTATTGATTTTTCGCTTCGCTTAGCGCTTACGCGCGAAAAAAAGTAAAAAATCTACAGAACAAACAAAGAATGCTTCATTCCAGGCTCGCAGTGGAAAAAAGCCCTAAGTCAGAGGGGTTATTAGATTAAACTATCAAACCATGAAAATTATTTTAACTATTTTTTTATTAGCTCTAACAGTTTGTTTCGTCTATTAGGCTCGTCAGAAGGCAACAAAAATCTGAAAAACAAATACTAAATGGAAAGCTTAACAAAGCAATAAAAAGTCTGCAAAATACGGCAGTAATGAAATAGGATTAATGCAGGGGTGTCCAACTCAAACTCGCTAACGTGCCAATTTTTGTTTTATAATTTCCTCGCGTGCCAACGCTTGGTAAACTATCATTAATTTAATAATTTTTCCTATTTAAAACCATGTTGCTTACAAAAAACTAAACACAACGAAAACTAAACACAACAAAGTACGAAAAACAGTTATTTTAACATTTTATCAATAACACACAATTAACCAAAGCTACTTTTTTGCAAGCGTTTGTTCTGAGCCAAACTAGCAAAATTGGGCTTCAACGGCGTAATGGCAATACGCATTATTGCATCTAAGTGTTCGTCGGTTAGCTGACTGCGCAATTTAGATTTATTAAGTTTCATGACAGAAAATCCCTGTTTACACCGGTATGTGCTTCCAAATTGAGCTATCCAGAAACGAGCGTTTTTCAAAAGAACGGGATATGTTTCTTCCTGCAACTGAGAATAAAACTGAAGCAGCCATTGTTCCTGGTATACGTCTCTCAGACCTTCGTTTGATCTCAGATCCAAAAGTTCAAGTTGAAGCTCTGCGTTCTCAATCTCTTCTACTTTCACAGTAAATGGCCGTTCAAATAATAAAAGATGTTTCTCCCGGCCACTTAGATCATGAAAGCGTTTTTTAAAACTTTCATTGAGATCTTCGCAAATGTTAGCGTATTTCACAAAGTCTGGAACAAAATGAAGCTTTGTTTTAGCCACAAATGAGGACATGGATTTAAACTGCATCATGTTTTCAGTTGACAGTTGCAACTGAAACAGATTCAATTTATTTTGAAAGGCTTTCACAGCATTGAACAATTCTGGGAGTAATTGTTCACGACCTTAAAATTTAAATGCTGTGTTATATCAACCAAAAAGGCAAGGTCTAACAACCATTCATGATCTGATAACAGCTTTACAGCACTTGCACCATTCCTGGTTGATAATGTTGGGTTCTTCTCTTGCAAAAATTTTTCTATTTCTGCTACAAGAGCAAAAAAACGTTCCAACACCTTCCCTCGGCTTAACCATCGTACCTCCGAATGGTAAATCAGATCTTTATATTGTGCATTTACATTTTCCAAAAACAACTAAAACTGCCGATGTTTCAACCCTTTTGCACGTATTTCGTTCACGCATTTCACGACTAATTCCGCTACATGCGTCATTTTTAGAGTCTTAACACAAAGTGCCTCTTGGTGGATGACACAATAAACAGTAAAAATATCTTTCTCAAACTTTGATTCTCGCAAATGCTTCTTAAGGAGCGACACTGCACCATTTTTTTTACCAGTCATTGAAGGCGCGCCATCTGTCGTCAAACCAACTAATTTTGACAGCGGCAAGTCAGGAACTCGATCGCGGAGTAGTTTCAGCACTGCTTCTTTAACATCTAATCCAAGTGTTGTGCTATGAAGAGAAACGAGTCCAAGAAGATCTTCATGTACAGACAGAGACTCTGTTACACCACGGATAAACACTAACATTTGCGCAGTGTCTGTCGTGTCACTGGTTTCATCGAAAACCAGGGAAAAACATTGAAACTCACTTGTTTTTGAAGATATTGCCCTGATAAATCTTTACCAATGTCTTCTATTCTTCTTGCAATACTGTTTCTAGAGAGGCTGATGTCGTCAAACAGGCGTGATTTGTCTGGAAGCATAACCTTTGCAACCTCCTGCATACACTCTCTTACAAATTCGCTATCTGTAAAGGGTCTGGCAGAACGGGCAATTTTTTCTGCAATCACATATGACGCAATTACAGATTTTTCATTTCGCGCGACAAACTTAGTAAATGTATTTTGCTGCGCAGAAAGAGAGCTTTTTAATTTCGTTACCAAATTCTCCCTTGACTTTCCAATAAACTCAGCATATTTTGCTTCATGCAATGATTTGTAATGTCTCTTCACACTGAAAAGTTTTGACGCAGAAACATTTTTTCTACAGATCAAATACAATGGTTTCTCCCTCCATTCAATAAAAAAGTAGGCGTACGTCCATGAATCTTGAAACATTCGTGCTGGCTCATTTCTTTTTCTTTTGCTCATTGCTTCCGTACTCAAAAGGCTAAAAATAACCTACAAGCATGAATGCAAAGCTCAACTACAACAATCGTCTGTCTATTCACCACAGGTGTTTTATGGTGTTTTACAACTGCTAGCTAAGGTTTTTTAGCACCATGACCAAGTAATTACAAACAACTTCTGTAACTGTTTTTCGAACGTCTACTACACAACTATCCATTACGTTTGTAATCTATTTCTATATCATTCTAAAGCTGCATTTACCAATCAGCGAAATTTTTAGCATTGTTACGATTATTTCGCAATAATTCAAAGCAATGGTAAAATTTTTCGCCAAGGCATATTCGCCAATCGGTAAATGTACCTTTATACGTTTGTTATTTACGAAATCAAATTAACGCATTTTGAGGATGTGACTTTTAGAGCATATTTTATAGCTGGCGCAAAACTAGTCTGTGGTTCGCAGGTATCTCAGTTTCACACCTCACACGTCTTCAATCGGGATAGACGTGCAAAAACTGTGAAAACCAGAGATTAATTTTATAGTACTATTCTGCAGCAATAAAATATGTAACGATATTTAAAATTGCATTGTAGCATGTTTATGAAATATGGCAAGAGCTCGCGTGCCGCTTTCAATGTTGTCGCGTGCCACATTTGGCACGCGTGCCACATTTGGCACGCGTGCCACGTGTTGGACACCCCTGGGATTAATGAAATAGGACAAAATAATTTATTGGATAAACCCTTTCAGGACCATAAGAAATCTAATAAATTTTTTTAAGTAAAACACCAATAACGAGTCTTATACTTTGTTTTCAAGTACTAAAAAATTTAGTTTGTGTGATTTTTTTGTTTACTTTTTATAATATAACATGTAACATATATGTTACATTGGTCCTTTAAGGGTAAAAAATTTACTTGAATTTGAAAATTCCTAAGAAGCTCGTTTTTATGTTCTTCAACTAATGCCTTTATGTTATAAATTGAAACAAAGCACTAAGCAACACATTTATTGAATAATAAAGAATAAATAAGCATTTACAACGAATCATGATATGTTTGAAAGCAGTTTCGACTGTTTACAAAACAAAGATGAATATTGCACTCAATACACTTGTTGAAAGTCAAGTTGCTAGTATTGTTTTTGGTGCACAGCTTGCATCTCTGTCGTTTGGTTGCTTTAACTATAGTGTGGTGAACAACTTGACTATGACTTTGAATTGCTTTCAATCTTTTTGCAGTCTCAATTGGGGCTGCGGAAAACGATCGCTTTCTATTAGTAAAAATCCCAATCAGCAAACGATCAATTAATTGCATTTTATATGATTTCAAATCAAGCTTTTCTTTGTTCCCTTCATTAAGTTTTTCATAAACGACGTATGCGTTGTTTGTAGAAATGTCAATCAAATCATATACGATTTGAAGATAGTACTTGTGGTGAGATTTGCGGCTAAACTGATAGGTGACCTTTTTCTGATCCATAATATCCACACAACCCATGTATTTATTGTAGCTTTTTACTAATAATGGGCAAACAACTGTATCACTTTCCTTTGATCCTTTTTTTCGCCTCTTTATGGTTTGCAAGGGATATGCCGCTAAACAGTTAACAAAAAAAGCTTTCATTTCATCCAATTCAATTTCAAATACATGACCTTGTTGCTGACTATACAAAATTGTTTGAGGAATCACTATTTCTATTAAAAATTGATCAAATTTGCTTACTTTTTTAAAAATTTTAAATGGAGTTGCTGTTTTTTCAAGTGGCAACAAAATTTGACCATATTCAAACTCAATATTATTATTCAAGATAGTACTAGAAACCTCAGAGACAGGATCTATCTTCTTCCACCTGTACTTAATTTCTTTACTTAATTTTGCATTAACATACAAGTTTTGCTCATTTGTCTGCAAATCAGAGACTGCACTAGAACTAGAAGTTGAGTATTAAATTGGTGGTTCAATGACAATTTCTAAAGGTTCCAAGTCAGCAGCATGCACATTGTGTGCAATATGATCTACATCATTTTCTAAAAAGCCCAAGTTTTCTTCATCTAACTGCAATGTATCTTCAGTATCACTGTTATCACAAAACAGCAGATTTTGAATTTTATCACCATTAAACTTGAAACAACTTTTGTCTTGATCTGGATGCCATGAAAAACTTCAAAATATAGAAAAATAGTACACTGTTTATTATATAGCCTACTGTACATAAACAATGTAATAAAAGTAAACTTTCCAAAAATTATAGAATACTATTTATTAGCTGACTATAAAGATTACTTGTTATCATGTAGTAATCATTTGCTGCATTCAATGTTTCAAGTAAGTGAGTGAAAACTTACCCATTTCTTTCTGCACCAAATAAATTTTTCCTCACTCACATGAACAACTAGGTAAGCTTACACTCACTCACCTAAAACATTATATCATCATGCACTTGGTGAAAAGGTAAACGCAAAAATGTAGCAAACTAAATTTTCTATTGCAAGAAAATTCGAAAATTGTATTTAAAAAAAGCCTAAGTTAAAATCTTATCTGCTGCAGCATATTTTACTATCACCTCAGAATCATACTTTGATTTTATGATCATTATAGCAGATCTTATAATATCAGTATGTTGGCTAGTATAAAATTTGCAATTGCAAGAAAACAAATAAGTAAAAATGCTCTTATTACATAAAATAGCTAACAATTACATTGATTAAATATATTTTATTATATTTTTATCTTTTTTTCATTTGCATGAACATGACTCATAAATTTACCACAAAGGACCAATGTAACACATATGTTACATCAAAGTTAATCAAAAATTTTACAATATAAACATGAAAAATAAATAATGATTTTTATTTACAATTTTAGTTATGACTGTAAAAAATAAATAAACAGCCCTCATGAACAAAATAAATGCTTTAATTATAAATTATTGAGGATTAATGCTGGCCACGAAATTCAACAGATATTTTGCACTTTTACATGCTCCCAATTTTTTTCTTTTTCAGTTATGTTGCCAAGGAAAGTTATTTTTTGACTAACAGTCTCTGAACTTGTTTATTATAAAAAAAACGGTTTGAAGTATTTCAAGCACGAGGTTGAAAATACCAAAAATACTTATGTAACATATGTGTTACATAGGTCCTGAAAGGGTTAACAGAACGTGTTAAAAAATCTTCAATTTTTTAATAGCATTTTTAAGGTGCATTGTTTGTTCCAATAAATTTGTTCATTATTTGGTAACTTCAGCGCAAGCAACGGAAAAAAAACTTTACATATTGAAATTCCGGTTTAACTATTTGATTGCTGCCGTATTTTTTTTGTTTTTAAGTTCTTTTGCAGACTTTTTATCGCTTTGTTAAACTTTCCTTTTAGTATTCGTTTATCACATTTTTCATTGCCTTTTGACGAGCCTAATAGACGAAAAAAACCGTTAGAGCTAATTAAATTAGTTAAAACAATTTTTATAGTTTGATAGTTCGATATAACAACCGCTCTGACACCGTCATTGAGTATTTTTCTTTTGCGTCATGCGCGCCGACCAGAATAGATTTGTAAAAAACGTTTATATACAGTATAATCCTTATTATAACGTCATAACTTTCATACACTCGCAAAATTTCAAACCTGTCGTCTTTGTACTGCAGTATATTGTCGTATTTTTTCGTTAAAAATCAAAAAAACATACTATGTTAAACGACCTTGGTCAAAAATTTAACCAAGTAAATACCTTTTTTAAATAAAAAATTCGAAATTGCGTAAATTCCAATAGAATAATATTTTCCTAGGAAAATACCTAAGCTTAACGCAATTAACAATTTTTTGTGCGAATTTTTACTCTTAACAGCTGAACAACGAATGGTAAAAACAAGCTTTGGTATACAGTTTACTTTTTAAATATGCGAGCGGCGATGAACCGATGGTAAGTTTTGCATACTAAATATAAATTGTCATATAACATTGCCTTCGTGACATAACAGAATTTTTTCGTTGTCGCTTTAACGCTAGCGGAAGTTAAATCAAAATTATTTAATTTCCCGCCGAATCAGTTTGCCGAGGAATTTGTCCCGTCGAATTGCCTCCCTACGAATAGTTACGTAGCCAGATATTGTTGTCCGATTGGAATTTTTTATTTGATTTTTTAGTTATACAGAGATACAACTGAAATTTAGAGCTACTTGCCAAGAATACCAAGCAGGGGAAAGTGCCGTAAAATGTCTTTTCTAACGACGCAACGGAATGGCTCGAGTAGGTTTTGAACCGAGACCGTATTGATCACAATCACGACGCTCTAACCACTCGACCACGCTGCCGACTGTTGATTTGCTTATGACCGAAATTTTTAGTTTTATTAAATTATAATATGTTTTTTTGCAATCGTCGTCATTTGTTATCTATGCTTTTAATAATTTCTGCCTTGGCGTAAAAAATTTTCAAGAAAAGCATTTAAATATTTTATAGTTAAGCATTCTAATCAAAACGTTAAAAAAACCATTACCGCAATACTGGCTCCGTGGCCTTATCGTTTATTTTAAAGCTACGATTCTAATTTTTAAGTTTTTGAACTTTACGGGTAGTATTTTTACGATAAAAAATATATTGCTCTAATTTCGATATTCCGACTGTATAAGCACAATTCAAACTAGGACGCCGAACCGGATCCGTAAATCCGTATTAACCGTTGTTATTCCTTGAACCGAAACCGGAACTGAACCCGAAAAAATAAATTTTGCTGTACCTGAAACGGAACTGAACTCGTAAAAATCAAATTTGCCAAACCCAAACCTGAACCGGAACTTTATTTTAAACGGTTCCGGTTCCGGTTCGACGTTCTGATTTTAATTTTGGATTTATTTAAAAAGGCCTAGATGATTAACAATTTTGGAATTGAAGTTGCCGCAATTCGTGGGTCATTTACTTGTTGTGGGGATAAAGAGCGGCGTCATAAATGAATTAATGCAAAAAATTGGTTATGTGGACTGCATAACGAGCAATTTCAAGTAGCTAATATGCTAAAGCAGTACAGTAAAATAATCAATAAACTGGAGAGGAACAAAAGATAACGAAGCAAATTCATGTAAACAAAAGCCAGATCTTAAGGCTAGGATGATTATTTTAAACTGTTAAATAACTTACTGCAGGGATGCACGACTTTTTTGTTGTTGCCGAACACATTACACAGTTAGTTCTAACAAATGGCCGCTAGTGAGTTACAGTAAGTAGATAAAATCATGCATTAGGCGTATAAAATAATAAGTTTCATTAATAATATGCTGTTTGCTTCTACCGATTGTAATGAAACGAAATGCACCATTTTTTAACAATCGAATTTGTTTGAACGCAATTCGTAAAACATTATAAGCCTATTAATGATTTCTTTAATCCAACATGCTTACAAATAAACTTGCGAAACCAATCAAACTAAGCTGTTATTGTCACACTAAAACTGCTAACAAAATTGCATAATCAACAATTTGTCCTACTAAGGATGAACCGCAGCAGCTTGGTTATAATAGCTACGAAAAAAAGAGAAATTTACCAGCAAGTTAAATCTGTAACGGAACAACAAGAGTAGATTTGGAGCCGCTACTGTGTCAATCACGTTCGTCGTCAATATGTCACTCTTGAACTTTGAACTTTGAACTTTGACGCCCTTGAACTCGGCCACGGTGCCGACTTTTCACAGCAGACATGCATTTAGAGGCACATATCTTTTATTTTTACAATTTTTAAATATTTTTACCACTTAAATGAAAATTTTTTATACTAAAAATTGCGCACCCCGGGGTGGGGGG
The DNA here is from genome assembly GCA_963680785.1 of Diplosoma virens. Taxonomy (NCBI): domain Eukaryota; kingdom Metazoa; phylum Chordata; class Ascidiacea; order Aplousobranchia; family Didemnidae; genus Diplosoma; species Diplosoma virens. The sequence goes on from OY796889.1 coordinate 14,570,441, forward strand.
GTGCTAAAAGCTTTAAAAAGAGAGTTTACAGTTGTTGAAATATTATAAAATATATAAAACTTATATTGGTGATTTAGAAATCATAAAGAAAAAAGCGAAAAGGTGGACGTTGAAGGATCGCAGTCAAAAAAGTTTTAGAATACTTGCTATGAAATGCAGAAACAAAATATTAATGATGTTCATAGCTGCTCAAAAAATTGCAAAAATGAGCAAAAAATCAGTTTTTGTATGCTTGTTTAAAATTTGAAAAATTTTACCTTTGTTTGACCTGCAAAACTCAGTGAAAAAACTTCTGAAAAACCGAAACTATAAAGTTGCTCAAGTTTCATGACGTGATAAAGCCCTGCACGGTTGCTAGTACTACACCTGATTTGTCATATATATGCGTCTAAGTTGCCAGTCTAAAGGAGGTTTAATAAATGCATACGTGGTGTGTCCGAAAAGTAACGAGACTGGTGTTATAAAAACTTTATTGAAAAATATGGAAATATACCAAAGTCAAATTCCTTCAATGTAATCCCCTTTCACTTGAAAACACTTGCGCATTCGTCTTTTCCACGATTCAAAACATTCTTGGAAGGCATTTTTGGGATCTTTTTTGAGCTACGTCGTCGCAGCCATTTTGATGGAATCGATGTCTGAAAAATGAGTTCCCTTTAGAACAGATTTGATTTTAGGGAAGAGAAAAAAGTTACACGAGGCCAGATCGGGCGAATATGGGGAATGTTCCAAAGTTGCAATGTTTCTTTCTGCAAGAAACTGATGAATACTCAGGGCTGTGTGAGCAGGAGCGTTATCGTGATGGAGTGTCCATGCGTGAGCTTCCCAAAGACTCCGCTTCTTGTCACGCACTGATCTTACGAGGCACCAAAGAATCTTTTTTCATTTCGAATTCCTACCCCAAGGCCAAACAGTGAACCAAACCGTCTATAAAGAGATTCTTTGGTGCCTCGTAAGATCAGTGCGTGACAAGAGGCAGAGCCTTTGGGAAGCCCACGCATGGACACTCCATCACGATAACGCTCCTGCTCACACAGCCCTGAATATTCATCAGTTTCTCGCAGAAAGAAACATTGCAACTTTGGAACATCCCCCATATTCGCCCGATCTGGCCCTGTGTGACTTTTTTCTCTTCCCTAAGATCAAATCTGTTCTAAAGGGAACTCATTTTTCAGACATCGATTCCATCAAAATGGGTGCGTGGCGTAGCTCAAAAAGATCCCAAAAAATGCCTTTTAAGAATGTTTTGAATCGTGGAAAAGGCGAATGCGCAAGTATTTTCAAGTGGAAGGGGATTACTTTGAAGGAATTTGACTTTGGTATATTTCCATATTTTTCAATAAAGCTTTTATGGTCTCGTTACTTTTCGGACACACCTCGTACATACACCAATATAAAGAAGTTTTAAGACCTTGTCACAAGCGTAGAATAGCCCAAAAAAACTTGATATTAAAAATGAAATTAAAAAAACTTCTGCTAACACTTTTGGGGTAAGCAAAATTATCATTATACATTCAATCAACTTTTTTAAAATACACGAAGTTGGTTTTACAATTCACACCTAAATAACTTTCTTGGGAATAAAATTAGTGTTTAACTTTTTAAACCCTATGCAGGGCCAATCAAAAATACCACCAATTTAATTTGTTTAGGCATGCAAATGTTTACCAAAGTCCTCCAAAAAAATATGCCAGTTGACCCCCTTCTCCAAAAAACATGATATTATTTGGCTACAAACATTGCCGTATAAATTGGGGGCAATTAGACTAATATAGCCATTTCAACCTGTTCATCAGCAACAAAAATCGAAAACAATTTGATTTTTTTGGCAAGGAATCTGTTTTTCGAGGCATAAAATGCTTCTGTAAAAATTTTTGCTTGAAAGAAAGGAAGCTATTTTACGTCCAAATAGTTTACTTTAATGTGTCATGCACGGAGCTGGGATTAAAAAAAGTTAAATAGACTTTCGAAAGCCAGATTGAGAATTTTTGTCATTCAGTTTCACTTTAGCATCTAGTAATTTCGATTTGAGCATATAATTTACCGATTCGTTGAAATGGCGATATGTTTAAAACAAGTTCATTCGAACCAGTGCGAACCAGCTGAATATCAGCACTGGTTATTCACCATATTTAATCATAAAACTGTCTTTTTTTGCGTTAAGTTTATTGTTTCAACGCATAACACTTTAAATTGATTTTTCGGACGCCAAAAAGATTTTACAGCTATATTCGTTACGTTTGGTTTTCTTGGTAAAATCGTATAAAATCATCGTATAAAACCACGATTCGGGCAAAATTGTTTTGCCCCCTTTCCAATTCTTTGGTTTGGTATCTCTATGGCCACAATCGAGGAGCCAAATTCTTAGTTCATAAGGTTGCAATAGAAAATCAGCGCCAACCGAAAATTGTTTTCTTTCAACCCGAACCAATGCTGAACCCTTAAAAATAAAACTGGCCAAAACTGAAGCGGAACTAAACTTTTAAAAATAAAATTTGTTGAATCTAAAGAGGAACTGACCTTTAAAAATTAAATGTGCTGAATCTAAAGTGAAACCAGACCACTAAAAATAAAATTTGCCGAGCCTGAACCTGAACCGAAACATTATTTTAAACGGTTTGACGTCCTGATTAAAACCACAATACCTACGTATATACTATATTTGATAGCGCTAAAAATTAAGCCGTTTCTTGTGTCCAAATTAGTAAATGACTACCATTTTCTTCAAACTTTTTGAAAATACAAAATAACGCAAAAAAAACAAATACCGTAGCCCAATGAGTCTTTGCCAACAGATGAAACAGGAACTTTACACATTACCACCACCTCACAACAACTTAGCAATAGATAAAATAAAAAATTTACCCAGACGGAAAAAACATTCTTACCAAGACAGAAAAAAGCTATCCACCAGAAAAAACATTACCACATACATACATAAAACACAGCTCAGAATCAACTATTCACTACTCCAGCAAAGTCATCTACTCATAATAAATCTTTTATGCTCTATGCATAATACCTGCCACATATAACACACTTAGCACACGAGAGAGAGAGAGAGAGAGAGAGAGAGAGAGAGAGAGAGAGAGAGAGAGAGAGAGAGAGAGAGAGAGAGAGAGAGTACCAACCACCTTTTCAACTTACTACTTGCACATCATATCATTAATCATTAAAAAAACTTAGCAAGAAAAAGAGGTCAGAAGAAGTGCAAACTAGGTTGCCTTAATAAACAGCTGAAAATACCTCTTTTAGAACAAGCCTTGCAACAACAATAGAGAATAATTTTAAAGCTGTGTAAAACAGGTTAAAGAAGATACACTGCTATTGATTAAAATTTTTTTTTATTTTCAAATGCTAAATAGGATTTCCATTTTTGCAAATAGTTTTGTCTCTTGGCCCAATTTTCAAAATTTTATTAACCTTAAGCCTTTAGGTTACAAATGATTAAAACTAGTGATGACTAAGAATTGATTATAATCAATTTTATCAATAATTAATGATGATGATAACAAATGATAAAAAATTGATTATTGATGATTGATTACAAATGATTAAACTTACTATTAAAAACACAACTGCACAAAAAAAACTAAACCAACAATTGTATAGAACATTGAATACTTAAAAATAAAGCATTCTTTTATCCAGTTAAATAGTAAATATTTGTGATTTGGGAAACCAACAATGTTTACCAAAAAAAATTAAAAGCAATTAATATAAATAAACCAACACCTACTTGAGATTTGGTAAATAACCGAACTCCTTCGAATTGATGAAAAACTGGAAAATGTGTCGAGTCAATACTATCCCTCCGGAAGACGTCGCCGACAGTCAAAAAAGCATCAAGGCCCGATTTAATTAAGTCATGCTCGTGCGCCGATGTATGAGCACGAAGGAGAAAGTCTTTGTTCAAGTAGTAATTGTCCGTTTTTCGACGACTAACATGATCTTCAAAAAAATTAAAACTTGAGAATCAATCATGGACCAAAAAGGAATAATTGGAAGTACCTTGCGGAATTAAAAGCGAATCAAAATTTTGTTCAATAGTCACAACTGGAGAGAGATTGTCAAACACGGCAAACACTGGACCTCTTCCCCATCTGTAATGTTTGTAAAAATGATCGACTATAACCTGTATTAAAGAAGAATTACTAAATTGTAAAAATAATCTGATCTGCGCATAGCTCGAATGCAAGGGTTGAATTACGCACAAATGAAATGGTTTAAATCGGTGACGAGTAAATTTCACCATAAGTTAAAGTTTAGGGTTTAGGATCGTGGTCTTCGTCGACGAAGAGAAACCCCGCAGTTTCCGATTAAACTTTGGAATGTACGTGACCGCGTTTTAAGTGATCTGCCATGAGCATATAATCCACCAAGAATTAACCTGTGGTGGAATTTGCCTAAAACCATTAAAATCATAATAAGAAATGATTTCAAATTAATTCAACTAAAACGTAATTCGATAAAACAAATACAAAAGGTCCAAGTTTTTATTCAGAGAGTACAAACCGACCTCCTTAATTAATGCAATAGGATGATCTTTTTTCAAATGCAGATTTCTTCCGAGGTAGCTTAAAATATGAGTCGTAACGTTTGTCCATTCATCTTTGGCGTATTGTTTATCACCAACAGTAAATTTATCACAATTGTTCCAAACGGAAGCAGTATCTTTTACCTCTCTGCATTGACGGCGAGAATGAAGAAAACTTATGGATCGAGACGGATAAGATTTTGTTCTCCTATAAAAGTGCTCCTGCTTTCGTGCAAAAGTTCTTGCATGATACCGGCAGAAAAAGCAGGATTGCTGAAGTTTTTCATCAAAATTCTTTTGCAATAACCTCTTTTGATATATTGAAACAAAATCAAAACGAGACTTTTTTCCTAACAAAGAAATCAACATAGAAGAGTTGATATTACATAATTGCATCATGAAAACGACTAGAAAACATTAGTTTCTGTTATTGCATAAGAGAGTAGCCTGCTGTGAGCAAAAAAATAAATGTATAGGATAAAATATTGAATAAAAAAGCACCAAAGATGCAATAAACACAAAAAGCATCTTATTTTACTCAAATATGAGCAAACAATTGTTGAAATTTAAAATAGTGTTTTTGGCAGTCCAAAATCGTTTGAAAAACGCAATTTATAGCAACAACTGCAACACGGATGAAAACAAAAAAGCCTTTATTGGAAATCGTATGTACAACAGTAGTATTTAAAACAATCGCCACATTAAGTGAACTAGAAGTAATAAAATTCTGTCTTTTTTGAGGTCTACCCACACAATTTTAAAGACCAAGCCAAAACTGAATTTTTATCAAAAAATATCAAGATATATTGAAGATTTTCATATAATGCTAAAGAAAATGATTAGAATGAAAAGCGAACTGTACTAAACTGACTTGCACATCATAAAAAATTTAAAGATAAATTGCAAAACAAGGAAATTCAGAAAATTTTAAAACTGTGAACAGTTATACAGTATATGGTTTACAAGGCAAACAAAATGAAAAGAGCGGCCAAATGCAAGATTGTAGATTGTCATTGTGGTAAAAAACGGATTTTGGATATTATTCACAAATCATTTGCCAATAGCAAGTTTGAAGTAGGCTACAGATCGGATATGGATTACTTTCGAAAAAGCTGGAAAAAAAGATTTTTGCTTGCTGCTTAAACGTTTCAAGGCTGTGAAGTTACAACTTAACATGACTCTGTGATTAATATAGATATCTTTTACATAATCAATAATTTGCTTAGCAAATTCTCAATTCTTGTGGGGTTTTTATTTTTTTCAATTAAATACAATACATGTTAACAAAAACAAATTGCTTTCAGTTAAAATTTTAGCTTTGATCAATTTTTTATCAAATTTTGAATAATTGAGATTTGTTTTTCTTTTTAGGAAATAAAAAATCAAATTTGGTTTGCTTTTTTATCCTGATTAATTTCAGACCTAAAACTTTGAAAAATCATTATTTATCAAAATTTCTCAGCAAAACATTTTTGATGGGGGACAATTTAGTGAGATGCATTTGGCAGTGCAACAATTCAGCAGCTAGAGTAGAGATATGCTCACAATTACAACCAACTTGTATCATCTAGATAATATTCAAAAACACTAATATATTCAATTGCAAATTTTATTTTATTACTTAATGTGAACTTGGATGCCATGTTTGTTCTAAAAGTCAAGACAAAAACTTTCATTTTGTATCTTTTTTTGATGGGCTGCAGCTTTTTAATCCAATGCCAGATAACACATGGAAAATTTCTTTAATGTTACAGCTTAATTTTTCATATCTGTCATTTAAGACTTGACCATTGTGCAAGTTGCAACTTACAGTTCAGACATCTCTGTATTGGTTCTTTTCATATAGCACAAGCATATCTCTACTTCAGCATGGCAATTCAATGTTACTCAGAAGTTACAAGCTAATTATAATTTAAGAGATATCTTTACTCTAACTGCCAAACTGTCATATTGCCAAAACAGTTTTTATATATATTTATTATCTTGCCTTAAAACACATAGTTTAGAACAATATATCATATACCAGTGGTTTTCAAACCTTTTTAAGCTTGTGGATCAGTAACATTTCAGAACAACTTTTGTGATTAAGCAGTCTTTTTATAATTCAACAAAAATTGGCATTTTGTTTCACTAATTTTATTATACTTGCTGTTTTAAATCTAAACTCAGCAGTTTAAAGAACTGGCAATCAAAGCAATAGATTGAAATGAATTGTGGCAAGCCAGTAAAAAAGTTAACTAGAATCAGTATAGATCAGGGGTGGGGAACCTGCAGCCTGTGAGACTATTTAATGTGGCCCATGTTCAAAGTTGTAAAATTTACAGATGTGAGACGCTGACCTTTCTTTTTAGAGATCTTAACAATTTCAGGACAAAAAGTTGAAAAATTGACAATGATTTGAAGTGATGACCTTTTTTTTAGAGAACATTTTGATTTTAGAAGGAAAACTAAGAAATTTTTTTCCTTAATTAACAAAAATTTTTTGCAGCCCACACTTATTTTTTAAATTGGTGATGGGGCCCACCAGTGCAATCAGGTACCCCACCCCTGGTATAGATAATGAGAAGCAGTGTAGAAACATTAGCCTTATGCAGTCCTTTTCATTGATTCTTATGATTTTATACTGGAGTTTTATACTATTTTCAGTAAAATTACCAGTCAAGACCAATTTAAAAAATAATTTTATGTTATGTACAATTGTACATAAGGGCATAACAACAGGTTTCTTGCTACTTTTCAACAAAGAATAATAACAATTGAAAACATTTGCTATGCAACAGCTTCATTCCAGATAAACTGGTTTTTCTTCAATTGATTAAGAGTTCAAACAAATGCTTGAACTCTTGTCAAAAATCTTTTTTACAAGAAATTGAAGAAAAAACTAACTTTGCAAAAAAAATTGCTTTTGTTAAAAATTTCATAAAAGCTAGCTCAATCACTGCACCAGGTCAAATTAGCTTCCAAGAAATAGATTGCACATAAAAACAATGAATCTTTTTTAGTCATCATGGTGCTCAAAAATTTAATAAAAAAAAAAAACATCTTAAACATCAATCAACTTAAAACTCAAAAGTTTACTTGGTATTATTGCTGCAAAAGCATTTGTAGAAACATATTTTAGGGATTTTTAATCTTCCACACATAGTCAAAACCATGCAATGAATAGGAGTGTGGAGCTGGAGAAGCTAAAGTCAATCAATTTTTTGGGATAGGGTCATAACAGAGGCCTTAAATACAGTAGAATGCCGTTAGTGCATCCACAGTTAATACAACCAACTGCTTATTGCAATCAGGGTTGTGGAGTAGGAGTCGGAGTTGAAAATTATTTTACCGACTCCACAACCCTGATTGCAATCCACTGCTTGAAACGAAATTTTCCAAATCATTTTTCATTATTTAAAACTATGTTTAATACATCCAGTTAACACTCTTTATGCAGTGTACAGGGTGGGAATAAAGTTCCCAAACTAATTTTTTTGAACAGTTTAAATTTATATAAAAATATTATTGAAATTTTTAATTTCATCATATTGTACTGTTGAATTACAATTTTCATCTTTGTAAAAATTTTAAAAAGATTTTCTAAATTTTATTAAAAATATGAACAATGATGAAGCTATCATCCAACTTCACTGTGCAGGGGTCAATACCATAACTACTATAAAACAAACGTTTTGGACTCTATTCTCCCCAGATCTTAACCCCATGGATTTCAGTATCTGGTCCATTTTGGAGAAGAAAGCATGTGCATCCTTCCATTCGAATGTCTAACCATTAAAATGTTTACTAGAAAAAGAATGGGAAAAAATCACGCAGAGTACTACAGATGCCACAGTTGAAAGTTTTAGAGGTAGGTAGACTGGAAAAAATTTCAAGGCTAAGGGGGTCACATAGAACAATAAATATGTCAACTTTTTGTTATCATTCATATCTTTAAAATAAATAAAAAACTTAACATTAAAAAAGAATAACACATAAAAAATAAATAGATTTGAATTAGTCTGGGAACTTTCTCCCAACCTGTACATTGACAAGAATCTGAACTATGAACAGATAAAAAACAAATGTGAATTAACTGGAAAAATAATACATGATTAAAATCAATAAATAGATTTCTCTGTATTGAATACATATTTAAATTGATTGCATTTTTTAATTCCAAGGGGATTGATCACAATGCTAACTTGCAGTTTTTGAAAAATTAATTATTACAACCATCACTTACTACATACTGTACAAATTCAGTTGGCCCAAGGTAAATGTATCAAACAAATTCTACTGTATTACAATTATGGGTCATGGCTCTAAAAGTCAATTATACAGTAAAAAATTTAAATCATGCTTGCCAATAGAAGTTTAAACAATAATCTTTAAAATAATATTTGTAAACAAAGTAAATTTATGTAGAATCAATAAAAACAATTATTTTAAAAACTAATAGTTTCTTAAATAATTACAACTCATTATACAAAGACTTATACAATACATTGGAATTATGTAACCCAAAAATATGACAACTTGAAACACAATACACTGCAGTGACTTTTCAACATACAAGCTACTTCACTACAAGAAATTCAAGAACTGAGATGTTTTTCAAGCAAAAATCTTGTTTAAAATGTGAGCAAAAATCCAAGATACAAGAATTTCCAAATGCTCCAGCTAGATGGCCAAATAGTCATTTAATTATTTTGTTTTTTCAAGACATAAAGAACTCAAGATATCAATTTGATCAGGAACAAATTATTCTGGTATGTCAAGGGACCACTGTAATAGTAATTACTTAGGTAGAGCAAGATGCACTTTTTTCTGATACTCAACACATTTTACAGACAAAACACAAATCCATGTGAACATCATTTAGAAAGAAGTATGGGCAATTTTAAAAATAATAAATTTGATTGTACTGCTGTAATAATATTGAAACTATTATAAAATAGCAGATTATATTTAACCATATCAATTACATTGCATTTCAAACAAATCAAAAGCTTTAATAGCATTTCCATGTATTTTAAAAATTAACACATTTTTAAATATACATGTACCATAAATCCTAGAGTATAATCCACCCTTGAGTATAATACACAGGAGATTTTTAGGGACTTGCACCTCTGAAAAAACCTAAACCTTGTGTATGATACGCACCCCTTTTCTAAATTGAATGAATGATGTCTATATAATTTCCTTGTTCTGTACACATAGATACAGTTACATCCTTTATTATTATTGTATATACAATATAATGCAAACGTGTTTATTGCTTACTGCAAATTTGTTTTTAAACCAATTTTAAAAAATTTATGTCATTGTAATGACATACGAGGGTCAGTCAATAAGTAATGAGACTTTCTCAATTACTTTGGTGTTCTTGGAGTTATGCAACTGAAATTTTATGTGATGATTATGAATGGAGTTGTCATCTTATTTACAACAAAACTTGTTTATTTTCAGATTACTGTAGGTGTGACGATAAATTGAAATGACTACTAGGCTAGGAAACAGCTAATGCTTGGAACAAAGAGGAGTCATCAGATTTCTGTTGGCAGAGAGTGTAAAATCATGTGAGATTCTGTCTAGAATGCAAAGACAATATGATCCTTCCTGTATGTCTAGAGCAAACTTCTACAAATGGGTGCAAGCATTCAAAGATGGACGCGAAAGCATTACTGATGATCTGAGAAGTGGAAGACCTGTGGATGTCTCTACCCCAGAAGCAGTACAGGCAGTTGAAGACCTGATCAAATCTGATAGAAGGGTCACTTTAGATGAAATTGCTACAAACTTGGACATCTCCCATGGCACAGTGTACGCAATTGTGCGTGAGAAGCTGCGTTTTTCAAAAGTCAGCTGTCGCTGGGTTCCAAAGATGTTAACGGATGATCACAAAATGCAGCGCCTGATGGCTTCCAGAGCATCACTACGCAGATACAGAAAGGAGGGAGATGTATTTCTATCGAGAATAGTGACAACTGATGAGACCTGGGTCTTTCATTATGAACCTGAATCGAAACGACGATCAATGGAGTGGAAGCATGTTTCTTCCCCAGTGAAGAAAAAATTCAAATCTCAGAAAAGTTTAAGGAAAGTCATGCTCACTGTGTTCTGGGACAGAAATGGGCCGATCACTATCAGTTTCTTGGAAAGGGGCAATACTGTGAACTCAGAGAACTACTGTGAGCTGCTAACTCAAGTGAAAAAAGACATTAAGAACAAACGGAGAGGACTTCAATCAAGAGGTGTGATTCTCCTTCAGGATAATGCAAGGCCCCACACAGCAGCAAGAACCCTAGCCAAAATTGAAGATTTAGGCTGGAAACTTCTAACACACCCACCCTACAGCCCAGACCTTGCACCATCTGATTTTCACCTCTTCGGCCCACTCAAAGAGAGTATGAGGGGAATTCACTTCCAGACTGATGAAGAAGTGAAGGCTGCTGTGAGCAACTGGCTAAGGACCCAGTCCACGGAATTCTATGCCAAAGGAATAGACAATCTAATATCAAGATGGAACAAGTGTGTTGCAAAGGAGGGAGACTATGTTGAAAAATAAAAAAGCATTTTTTGATTACCAGTCATTGCAAACTTGAGTTATTAAAAAAGTCTCATTACTTATTGACTGACCCTCGTATAAATTAGCTTTTCACTAATATAAAAATTGAAGAGCTTTTTTTACAATAAAAGCATAAATTGCAGTTTAACTGTTGTTAATTCATGAAGTTTTTACCAATAGGAGCGCAAAAACTTTTTTGTGCCACTAGCAGCAAAAACACCCATAGGCAAAAAGTTAAGCAAGCAGCAACTACTGATAGCCAGACAAATACTTCCACGCGTAAACACAATTTTTGCACCCAAAATTGACATTGCTTAAAAAACATTTTTCATTTTTAACCTCATATATCAGTGTGGTCCAACTGAGGCCTGCAGATAGAATTTGTGCAGCCTGCGGAACAATTTTGCACAATTCAAGTCTTGTCGATCATAAGCAGCGGCAACCTTCTATAACAAGGCATGACGAGCATATGGGACAGAGTCTAGGGTTGAGACTGATTTGAAGTGAAGGCTTTTTTTTTCAGAGTACATCACAATTTTGGGACAAAAATAGGAAAATTGGAGATCGATTTCCTTTTTTTTTTTAGAGAACACTATGGTTTTGGGACGAAAATAGGAAAATTAAAGATTGATTACAAGTGAAGACCTTTCTTTTTTGGAGAACACAATGATTTCCAACAATTTCTAGCTGCCTGAGGCCCACAAGCTTGAACAAATTTGAAAAATGGCCTGCAAAAGTGAAGAAGTTGGACCACCCTGTCATATATAATACGCAATAGCAATTTTGTCCTTTAAATTTTGGGAAAATACAGTTTATACTAAAGGATTTACAGTATACAGTATATATATATATATAATATTAGACCACTTACCCCCTGGTCATATACGCCCTAGTATCATTTTATTTTGGCCATATACTTAGGGTTAAGCAGTTAAAAAGTGCTTTAAAACCATACATATATATAGGTTATAATAATATGCTGAATAATTTATTATAACCTTAAAAAATGATGGCAGTGGGGCAAACCACACTTGGATAGGTTCTATCTAAAAAGTTAGCTTATGTGTTAAGCTGGGTGTTGCCAAATTTTGTTGTATAATACCAATTTCAAAAATGGAACAAACAGCAAAAATTATTTATTGTCAGTAAATTGTAGACTATATAAAATCATCTGAGTCACTCGCATTTTGATTGCTTTTCATTTCACTATCTTGAAATAATGTGGAGTAGGATCGTAATTCAGCCTCTTCTTTTCTGCGTTTAATTTCTTCTTTCTCTTTTAGTTTTTGTGCTTGAATTAGTTTTTTAGCTTCATTTCTTTCTTGTTGGTCCCTATCTTCTTTTTCTTGCATTAGATCTGGATGTTTTTCAATTTTAGTCTTATTTAATCTATTTACTGTTTCATTGATTCTTTTTTCAACTAATGTAGTTTTAACATCTTTTTGTCTATAAAATCCAACTTGGCCAACAGCCATGTCGCCAGTTTTCTTTAAATTAGCCCAAGGAGTATATACTATTTGAACATTGTTCATTTTATTTCCATGTATACTATTGGCTTTAACTAATTGAGCACAATCAGACACAACTTCAGGTGGAATGTCATTTATTGATTGTCCTGATTTTAGTCTTAAATAAACATGAGCAGAGGAGACTTTATCAACATGAAACCAGACATCTTCTGGCCAACCATATTTTATCAAATCCTCATTTTCATGTTTGTCTACTCCCATATAGATAGTATATTTCTCACCAGAAATTGTGCTAACAAAATAAAACACCATTATTTTTAGATTTTAGCATAGTAAAATCTGAAATGAAAGAAAAAAATTAACAATATCATACAATGTATGCAATAACACTGTACAAATACAAAACTAACCATAATTCAAAATTATACAGTAGAAAAATAACATCACAAATAAGTGCTAATTATAACCAAACTAACTTTTATTAAGAATTACAGAATGAAAGTATCATTGCGAGAAAAAACTACTCTATCAGAAATTAATCTTTATTTGATAAGACAATTAAGTAACATTATTTGAGTTATAGAGAACCTGCATCATGACTGGTAGCAGCATATTTAATACACATTACATATCTGAATTTTTTGATTTTACAACAAATTAAATCAACATTTCAAGAGTTACTAAGGTTTTGAATAATTTAATTAAAGGTTTTGAATAACACAAATCATATTAGGTTTAATTTAAACATCAGCCTGTTACAATAATTATTTCATATAGTTTTATGACCTATATTGTAATTATAAAGTTATCATGCAATTTGGTATAAATAATTGTTTAAAAAACTTACAAATAAAAATCTAATTAAATGTAAATAATGCACTGACTGAAAAGCAATGTAGTATACTGTATTTCTCAACAATTAACAAATCTTTTCGAAAGAACTTTTTTGTTAATAAAGTTGCATTCTATACTATGCAATTGAATAGATAATCAAATTAAGAACAAAGACCAATAAAAAACTTTATCAAAGCATTAATGAAGTCTTGAACCTTGAATTATGCAAACAACAAAATTGGAACAGCTTGTCATAACTAACGATTCACAATAAATAACATCAAAATTATCAATAAGCTTTATCACAATTTAGTGAGAACAAATCAGTAACGTACAAAAGAATAAAAAACTTAATAATGAACAAACATTAGTTGATGAAAAAGGAAAAACTTAATTGTAATAGCTGGCTACTTGAAATCTAAAACATTGCAGGTAAGCCACAATTAACTTATAAATAAACTGGCTGGGATAGAACTTTTTGCAAAAAAAAAAAAACACATAATCACAATTGATTGAAAAGTTTTTTCAATGATTGACAACTAATTGGTGACTAAAAAGGTCAACATTTAAAACAAGTGCAAATGTCATGACTTGGTTGCCTTAACATTAACTTTCCAAAAACATAGAAAGCTGAATTAAAGTTTCTTACATGACAAATGTAACTAAAGAAAATTTTTTAATTAGCATAGTATTAACTTTTTTCATATGTATCACAAAAATTAGTAATTTTTTATTCCTTTTAAAAAGCTATTAAAGTAATTAATTTTTTGCTGGTGATTATGCCAATTTTGAATTGTTTTTACCTGTGCATATCTGCAACATACAATTTACCCAAAAGTTTTTTAAAAATATGCCAATTTTAAATAACCTCTTAAAAGGAAAATTAGTCCAATTAAACTATGATATAAAGGGAAAATAGAAATTTAATATTTACTTTAATAAATAGTGCTTCTAGAAAAAAATGTATGTTGAAATACAGTATTAACTAAATTTCTTGAGAGATTATGTTAGAATTGAAAAAACCATATAAATTTTTTGTGTTGTAAAGTTTGGCTAATTGACTAGTTATGGAGTTTTACCACGAAATAGCAGTACTGTTAGAGACAAGCATGAGCCAATATTTTGCAGTCTGTGTTTGCCCATACCCATAAGAAGGCCTGCAAAAATTTGTACAAAAAACACTACAAGTGCTATAAAAAAGCAAAACTAATTTTGGGATATGCATGCTATTCCTATTGTAGCCATAACATCTTATGTAGACTATATTTTATAAATGCTGATGATTGTCTAACAATTTGAAATTTTTTAACATAACTTGCATAAATCAAAAAACTGCACTCAACATGGATTTTTCAATTAACTCTCCATCAGTGAAACTTTTCCTGCAGCAGCAATTTTTTGAAAAATTTTGAAGCAAATTCTGGTACCAGTAGCACTTCATTATTCATAAGCTAGAAAAGGTTTTCTTCTAAGTGAAGACCAGTATGTAAAGTTTTTGCTTTAAGGGTCACATAATTTGCTTCTAATTTAGTAAAGTTATAGTGATTAATTTTAAAATTAAAGAATTGGAAGGAATAAAATTGGGGAAACCATGACAACTTTTCAAATTAAAGGAAAGAAACAAAAAATTGTGCACTAAAGTTGATTTTTTTTATTAGGGCACAAGCTTTTGTGGGCTACTGCTCACCTGATCTGACAAGCTCACCTGACAAAGTGAGCAGTAGTCCACAAAACTTGTGGCCTAATACAAAACGGTCAACTTTGGTGCACAATTTTTTGTTTCTCTGATTTAATTTTAAAATGGCATCTCAGATTGACTTTTTTGGAACTGACACTACTTTCTGGAAAACAGGTAGTATTTTTGAGTATGCTACTGTAAAAAAGTGTTTATTTATCTATTTTGAGTTAAACATCCTATTCTAATTTTCAATCAGTCACAGCCAAATGTTTTATTAAGTGTTGCAAATGAATAAATGCTTGTCAGACAAATATACACAATATATACCAGTGTGTTTTTGAGATGCTATACCAGAAAAATAAAAGCAAAACCAAGGAAACTAAACTACCCTAGTATTGCTTCATCAATTGCTAGCAGTACCTCATGATGAAACCTTGCCATTTCCTTCCCTTCCTGAGAAAGTAAATATGATTGGATATTATGAAGTTTTAGCTTTATTCTTTGCTCAACCAAAGAATGTTTAATTTTAAAGTTAAAAATGTATATTTCAGGTTACTGACTTAGAGGAAATTGAATTTGAAGCTGAAGAAGAAGACCCTGACGAATATATTTCCAATGATTCAAAGTCTCCACATTTTCCAAATCAAAATGAGCTAAATGATTTGATTAAAGACTTAAATCTTTCAAGAGAAGGAGTTCAGGTATTAACATTAAGATTTAAGGAGTGGAATCTTCTAATAGACAATTGCAAAGTTGGAGTCCAAAAAACTAGACATAAAGAATATTCCAAATTTTACAGTGTTGAAGAGGACTTATGCTTTTGTAAAGATGTAGAAAGCCTTTTTGGTGCAATTGGAATTGATCACATTTTATCAGAAGGGAGACTTTTCATTGACAGTTCTGTTAAAAGTTTAAAAGCAGTATTGCTGCACAATGGAAACGCATGGCCATTAATTCCAGTTGGTCATTCCACACACATCAAGGAAGACTATATTAATGTTAAAATTTTGCTAAATAAAATTGGGCATAAAAATTTCAAATAGGAAGTATGCAGGGATTTTAAAATGCTAGGGTTTCTGTTAGCATTGCAGCAAGGCTTCACTAAATACTCCTGCCATATTTGTTTATGGGACGGCAAGAGATGTAAAAAATTATTATGTAAAAAAAAATTGGCTTCAAAGAGCTCACCTTGAACCTGGTAGTCACAATATGATAAATCAGCCCCTCATTGACCCTGAAAAAGTTTTGCTTCCTCTTCTACACATAAAATTAGGACTTGTTAAACAGTTTGTGAAAGCATTAGACGTTGCAGGTGATGCTTTTCAGCAAATTAAAATTTTGTTTTCTAAGCTTTCTAATGCTAAAGCAAAAGGTGGAAGTTTTACATGACCTGATGTTAAAAAGCTTTTAAATTGCAATATATTTGCAAATAACCTTAATTCAACCAAAAGAAGAGCTTGGAATGCATTTAGAAGTGTCGTTATTGGGTTTTTAGGAAATACAAAAGATGAATATTATAAGCAAATGTTAGTTAGATTTTGCATTTGGATGTTTTTATAGAAAATCTTGGTGATGTGAGGAGCATGAAGAGTGCTTTCACCATGACATTTAAACCATGGAGAAAAGATACCAAGGTCAAAAGGGTGAAGCCATGATGGGTGACTATGTCAAGGGACTTGTTAAACAAGATAACTCTGAGCACTGACAAAAGCATAGAATAAAAAATTATTTTTAGCATTTATGCATTTTATGTATTTATAAATTGTTTTAATTTTTACAAATTTTGTTATTTTTCATGCATCTAATAAATAAATTATTGAGAAAATACCAATTAAATTTGTTTTAGTCTCTATTAATTTAGTCATGTTCCCTATTGTTAAGACCTAAATAAGCATAATTCTTCAGTTTTCTAAAAATTGGGAAATTTATAAATGGCCAATATTTTTGAAACAATTGATGTTACAAAAAACCAATGTGATTTTCGTAATCTACACAAAAAAATGCTTTAGAAAAGTTACTTCATTCATGCCAAACAAAATCATCTTCACGTGTGCAGTTATTAGTCAAAATTAGTAAACGACAGGAACACAAAAGCAATGTCAAATCTAAAATTAAATGACTTAATTGTAAAAAATTAAATTTATTAATACTGCCATATAGTGATGAGAACTCAACAAACTAGTTTAATAACTGAAATCTTACACACTGAACAAAAACAAGAATGCATGCTAAAATTTCATTCTAATCTGATTAAACTTTTGCAAGATTTCAATTTACACTTAATCATTAAAATCTATTTAAAAAAGAATTGAATTGCTGATATTCTTGGTATCATAGTTCAATTAAACTAAATTCATTTTTAAAAGATGACTTATAAAGAAGGCATATTTTAAAATATTTCTCTAGCACAAGTAAAATCACCAGAAGAGAATAAGTGGCAGCAAAAATTTTTAAATGGTGGAAAAAATTTTTAAAAGAATAAAAAAATTCTAATTGTAGTGATACATATAAAAAAGCTTATTACAATAAAAATTTTTTTGTCATCACAACAATGCAGTTTTTCTTAAAAAAAGTATAAAAACTGCATAATAACAAAAAATATAAGCTACATCTTCAGTCAATTAGCAAATGAATACATATCAGTTATTTATTATCAAAATAACCAGTACCAAAGAGTTTATTTATTAAATATAACAAGTTTTGAATTTTTATTAAAATAAACACTGCACATAAGAAAAAGTTGAAGTAAAAAATAATTATACTTGTGTTTTGTAATAAGCTATATTAGCAAAATTATAATTCATATATAATTTATCATTCATTTACAGCAGTGCTTCTCAACCTTTTTTGTGGTGACCCAAATATTAAGCGGAAATAGAGAGTAAAGCGCTTTGGTGACCCCATCCTTTTTATAGACGTTATTGCTAGTATAGAAAAGAAACTAAACATATGACCTCTGAGGCTGGTCATGCAATTGACAAGCAATACTTTATGGGTAGGACAAAAAATTGTGTGGGATTCTAAGACGAAAACCAATTTTTGTCCCAAAATCAAGATGTTTTCTAAAAAAAAAAAGTCTTCACCTGAAATCAGTCTCAGATTTCTTATTTTTTGTCCCAAATTTTTGTTCTTTGTTAAGTAAAACTTTTGGCTCGCAATCCACTTTTGGACCAACCCTAGGTCGCAACCCAAAAGCTGGTCCAAATTGACTCAAAACAATCAAAATGGTTTAATTTCTACACAACTACGCTTTTGGATATCAACCCCTTAAAAAGCACTGATTTACAGCTTTAAAAAGTTATTTAACTTGATCAAATTAAATAAATAACTTAGGGAAAGGGGACCAAATTACACAAATGTCTAAGAATGACATTGAGCAGTAAGCAAAGGTAAAACCTGAGTAAAATACCCAAACACTTTATTTACTTTACTGTTCACACAAAATCACTGCTAAAATAAATAGGTGCGTATTACAACTAAATCAAATGGGTGAAAACATGTAATTCAGTAAACTGAATTCACATTGTTAAAAGATATTGTTCTTGTTTAACCAAGTCATGATCACAGCAAAAAAACCAACAATTTCAACTAAAAAGTGCAAACACAATAAGCTAGAAAAAGTGCTAAATAATTTTTGTGATAATGTCATGTGAAAATAGGTAGAAACCTTGGAAACAGTAAAAATTTCACAAAAGTCAATTTTCCTGAATTGCAAGAAATATTTTTTGATTAAATTTAAACATTGATTTCAAGTAAATTTTTAAAAACACTTTGTAAGCAATTTGTGTCAATTATTATTAACAAAACCTTGTAACAATAATTGTTCTATTGGATAGTGAATGAAAAAGCATACAATTCACTGCATAGATAACACAGACTTTTTTTGCAAAGCAAACACTCAAACTAACTTTTTTAATTAGCAAATTATGATAATTAACTTGCTTTCACAATATTTTAAGTTGTGGTTAACCAAGTCATGATCACAATAAATAAAGTTAAGAATATTATAACTTGCTTTCATGATATATTATTTAAGATAATATAATCAAAATTTTTCAAAATCTAGTATAGTTGTAAAAGTTATTACCAAAGTCTATAAAAAGTTTTTGTTAAGAAAAAATTTAATTGACTATAAAATAAATAATTAACTGGTCTAACACAAGACTATAAAGAGAAGCTTTGTTTTTTGTGTTATTTGTAATGTAAGAATAAAAAAATTCAGGTTTTTGATAAATCGTTTATTATAAATGTATTTACCGACAATAATTATAATTTTTTAACTAGTAACATAGTTGTTTAACCCAATTACAAAGATTTACATTTTAAATAAAAAAGCAAAAATAATAATCTTGAGGACAAATATTATTTCAATAACCAACTCAAAAAAACAAAAGGTTTACAAAAGTTTAATTAATCATTTATTTGTGTTGTAAATAGTATACTATAAACAACCAAAACAATATTAGGGAAGGGACAAAAAGGAATTTTGACTTTAATAGTTTACTTAATCTGAAAGTAAGTAATCAATCTGAAAGTAACCAATAAATGCTTGTACTACATCATACATAGTATTTTAATAAAAATCAATCATTTATTAAGAGTAACTAAAAAATCTTATTGACCAGTAATTGAATCGGAATTAAAAGGCCAATCTTTAAATTAATAGATAAACAAAAAGTCAATTGTGTATATTTTTTTCTCAAAAACTCATATTGAACAGAAAGCACCAGGTAATTACCCTTTTAAGACCAAATAATTAAAGGGCTTTATATAAATACTTCATCATCAACTACTTCTGATTTGGCTGACACATTATTTTCAATTTTTTCAACTTTAATAGAATTTTCGTTTGGTAAAATCGAAACATTTTGATTTTTCGAAGAGTCTGGCATTGCAATAACACATTCTTTTATATTTTGTTTGGAATTATCTTGTACTTCAACAACTTCTGGTGTAGCTGGAAGGTCAGTGCTTTGTGATTCTTTAAATGATTTTGCAGTAGCTTTTCGAGAAAAAGCACGACTAGGGCGTTTCTTTTTTTCTGATTGTTTACTTTTAATTCGACTAATTGATTCACTAGTTTTTCTTGATCCCCCAGAGTCATCCGTGTTTGTTCTTTTTCTCTTGCTTCGCCATCTAAATCGATCAAAGACATTTGTACTCACAACTTCAGTATACTGTGGAGGAGGTGGATCTGATTTTAATTTATTTTCAATATCAGGTATATTTGGTGCATTGGCAACAGCAGGTGTCAAGGGAACAACTTCATGCAATTCACTAACATCATCAATGCCTACTGATGGATTGCGACTGTTATTGACTTCACATGTATATCCACATACTGAAATATTTCTACTTGTTGTTCGACAGAATAAACAAATGCAACAAATTGTCATGCACAACATCATCGCCACAATCATAGCAATCAAAATATAATCTGATGGTGAACCAATTCCATTTTCTGATTTATCATTAGCGCCAGTTGGATTTTCATCATTCATTTGGAAAATTGTTTTTATATTATATAGTTTGTTACTGAAATTTTGTCACTGAAACAATTAATAGAATCAAATTAACATTTTTACATAAATAAATAAAAACTTTAGCTAAATATTTTTAATCTTTTTGCAAACTTCCATTTTGTAGTAGTAATGTTAAGTAAAAAACATAAAACTTGTAAATCCATTAAATGTTAAAAAATAATTCTTATTATAGTGAATAAATGTTAATTAATCATTGTTAAAACAGGAGCACAATTAATTGGTTTAAGATGCCAATGCAATAAACGGAATTTATGGTTTCACCTAAATACAAAGTAAAATAAACACAATCAATAGCAACATAATTCAATTTAAGCCAAAAAGCTTCAAAAAATCCTAAGGTTCAAAAAATTCAAGATGGTCTCTGATTTTTAGTAAGTATGAATAAATCAAAAATGAATTTTTATGCTATAAAACCATGAATAAATCAAAAATGAATTTTTTATGCTATAATAAGTAAATTAATTAATGGTGTATATAAATTTCAAAGATGCAGGAGTAAATCGATCTTCCACACATAGGGCTCAATGAAAAAATCAGAGCAATTTAATACTAAATTTATTCAATCACTGTTTAAAAACCACAACAGTCTATTTCATCCTTAAAATTGTCAGGTGGTTACTAGAAAATTAAAAATATTGTTATTTGTGGTAAAAAAATATGTGTGGAATAAATGATATGTAGTTAAATTAAGTAAACAATATGATTCCTATGATGTCATACAAAAAAAAAATAACTCAAAATATGGTAAATGCAAGTATAAAGGTTTGCATTCAATTGAAGGTGAGAGAAGGCAAGTTGGTGTGTGGTGAAAGATATAAAAGGAAAAAAAATAATCTACAAGCAATAAAAAGGTAACAAGAAAAATTGCATAAGATGAAAAAGTAGAGTGACCAAAAAATGGTGCAAACAATAGTGGAAAATATAAGCGGATTTAATGACGGACAAGAAAGCACACACACACACACACACACACACAAAAATAATAGCAATTTAAGTATACAAAATCAAGTAGAAAATTGTGCACTAAAGTTGACTATTTTCTATATGGGCACAAGCTTTCATGGGCTACTGCTCACTTCATCAGGTGCAATGAAATAAAAATGCAAGCAAAACAAGTTTTATACAACGGCATTAAACATAACAAACAGACATATTATAATAATAACTGTTCCTAACGGAGTCCCAATAAAAATTTCTGGAAATTTTAGCTGTAATTCATCTAATATTATATATGCAATTTCATGCAATCTCTGTCCTAAAGCAATCTACATTGGAGAAACAAGCAACTCTATAAGGCAATGTATGAATGGACACAGGAGTGACATCAAGCACAACAGAAACAAACTGGTAGTTGAGCATTTCAATAAACCTGACCACACTTTGGACAATCTCAAATTAACAGTAATCAAGGAAAAACAAAGCAACAACGGGAAGTGGAAGAGCAAAAAATTATTTTCAAACTCGATTGTGTTAACCAAGGTTTAAATAAAGATTATTCATTCATGTCTAACTACGTGTCATATCTATTTTTGTAAACGTGAGCGTCATTTATGTTTTTCACTTTTTTTCCATTTCACATCGTTCTATACTTACATGCCATTTTCTCACTTACGTTTTTGGTTTAAATTGCCGTAATTTACCACACTGCCATATTTTCTCAAATTTAGTCATGTCGCATATGTCTGTTTGTTACATTTAATGCCGTTGTGTAAAACTTGTTGTGATTGCATTTTTATTCCATTGCACCTGATGAAGTGAGTAGCAGCCCACGAAAGCTTGTGTTCAAATAAAAAATAGTCAACTTTAATGCACAATTTCTGTTTCTCTCATTTGATTTGAAAAGTTGACACGGCTCCCCCAATTCTATTCCATCTAATTCTTCAAAAATTGAGTAGGTAATTTATTTAGTTTATAAATATCTTTGTGGCAACATTTTCCTGTAAGTCCGATTGTTTGTTGAAAGTTGTTGGTTGGTTTGCTAGTAGTATTTCTAACTTTTTGGTTAAGCTGTGGGCCAAAATCTGATCGGCCAAAACTGTGGGGAAACGCCTTGCCAGAGCCAAAAATTCCCCTCTCCTGCCTTGAGGCAAGCATGCTTTCTAACCTCGTATTCAGCGACAAAAAGAAATTCGACATTCAACACCATGTGAATCCCCAGAATGATCGTGTTTGGTCATGTAATGGGGAGGTAGGACCTCGAAGAGTCACTCAGGTCCAAGGGACAGTGTCAGTGATGGTCTGGGGGGCCATTACCAAATCTGTAAGAAGTCCTTTGGTTTTTGTAGAACAAGGCATCAAACTGAACCAAGAGAATTACCAAAATGACATCCTTGTTGGTTCATTGTTGCCCTGGGTAAAAGAACACTTTAAAAAACGTCCTAGGACGTTTCAACTAGATTCAGCACTGTCACACAGAGCTAAAAAGACGCAGGAGTGGCTATATCAGCCAATGTTCCCAACTTCATTTCCAAAGAGGAATGGCCCCCTTCATCACCCGATTTGAATCCTCTTGATTTTGGTATCTGGGGGTACCTCAAGAGCAAGGTCTCAGCAACACATCATAAAAGTTTGGAGGCACTGAAGATGAAACTATGGAAGAAATGGTTGAAAATGCCCCAGGATGTGATTTGTGACTCTTGCAGGTCATTTTCGAGGCGTCTTCAGCTTGTAATTGATTCGAATGGAAAGCATATTGAATAAATTGTATTTGCACTGAATTTATATTCATTCTGTAACAATATGTCACCTGTCTTACTCCAATTGTACGTATCATTTCCCAAATACAGTTATTTGAAGTTGTAACACTAAATATTGAACACCCTGTGTATATATGTATATATATATATATATATATATATATTTAGGTAAAACACTAGACATAAAAATTTTTATGTGTAGTGTTTTACCTAAACAAATAATAATTTAATTTAAATAAACTGCTCTAACCTGGTTGTCAAGGGGTACCTGCAAATACTACGGGAGCCGCATGGAGCCACATGAAGCCACCGTGTAAACTTCAAATACTACAGGAGCCATATGGAGACTCTTTCAATTAGGTCTAGAAATGCATGGAGCCACATGGAGCTGCATGGAGCCACCGTGTAAACTTCAAATACTACAGGAGCTGTTCGGAGACCCTTTAAATAAAGTTTAGAAATGCATGGAGTTGCATGGAGTCGCATGGAGTCACATGGCGCCACCATGTAAACTTCAAATACTACAGGAGCCGCATGGAGATCCTTTAAATAAAGTCTAAAAATGCATGAAGCTGCATAAAGGTACCGTTTAAACTTCAAATAGTATACAAGCCATATTAAGACGCTTAAAATTAAGTCTAGAAATGCAAGGAGCCACATGGAGCCATTGTGTAAACTTCAAATACTACAAGAGCCGTATGGAAATGCTTTAAATTAAGTCTAGAGATGCATGGAGCTGCATAGAGCCACCATTTAAACTTCAAATAGTACACAAGCAGTATGGAGATGCTTTAAATTAAGTCTAGAGATGCATGGAGCCGCATGGAGCCACCATGTAAACTTCAAATACTACAGGAGCCATACGGAGTTCCTTTAAATTAAGTCTAGAGATGCATGGAGCCGCATGGAGCTGCATGGACACACCGTGTAAACTTTAAATACTACAAGAGGTGCATCCAGACCCTTTAAATAAAGTATAGAGATGCATGAAGCTGCATGGCGCCACCATGCATACTTCAAATAGTACACAAGCTGTATGGGGACCATTTAAATGAAGTCTAGAGATGCATGGAGCTGCATAAGCCGCATAGAGCCACATGAAAACCCTTTAAATGAAGTCTAAAAATGCATGGAGCTGCATAAGCCACATAGAGCCACACGAAAACCCTTTAAATGAAATCTAAAAATGCATGGAGCTGCATGAAACCACCGTATAAATTTCCAATACTGCAGGAGCTGCATGGAGACCCTTTAAATTAAGTCTAGATATGCATGGAGCCACATGGAGCCACCGTGTAAACTTCAAATATTACAGGAGCTGCATGGAGACCTTTTAAATAAAGTCTAGAGATGCATGGAGCTGCATGGAGCTTCTGCTGGATAAATGCGTGGTTTATTCCTGGCATTTATTTGCTCATACCCGACACTTGCAGCTAGTTCTTTATTTTATTATTTAAAATTGACATGTAAAATAATCGCTATTGTTCAAGCAAATCCCAGCCTAATCTAACCTAAACTGTAATGCTTGCCTTTACATGAGCTCCTTTAAATGAGCCCATATCACCCTGTCCAATACACTGGTGGCTGGTATTATATTAGTTTTTATTGTATATGTATTTGTAGCCTGCATAAAAATTGTCTTGTTACCAAAGTGATGGTATAAAAGCAAAGATTTTTTGCATTGGTCATAACCTATCTATATGATTTTTTTTAATGTTAAGTTTAAGCTAGTGCAAATTTACTTGTATACTTGTGTGATATTTGCCAATGTTAAGTTTAAGCTGCTAAGTTCAATCTAAGATAAAATATTACAGTATTACATTTAATTAAAATAGATTTCAATTCAATTCAATTCAGTTCAATTCAATTTTATTTGCAATCAAGATATTATGTTTTAAAGTTCTTATTGAAAAAGTGATTGCAAAATAGGAAACAGCAGCTAAACGATATACATTATATAATTTGATATATCTAGGGTATTTTGAGCAGCCTTGATTACTTTTAACAAAATATGAATTTTTCTTCTAATGAAGTTTTCAAACTTCTTGAAGATAACAAATTGCTGGAAATACTTAACACTTCTGAAAAGAGCACAGTTTGGCAAAAATTTTTATATTTAAAGCATATTGAAAGTAAAAATTGTATTGGATACATAATTTGTAAAACTTGCAAGCAAGCATTAAAACATAATAAGTCAACTAGTGGAACAACACATTTAAATGATCACTTAAAACAATGCAAGTATAATGCAAAAATATCTCCTAAAGTAACAGCATATTTTAGTAAGTCTAACACGAGCTTCTCAAAAGTTATAAAAGACACAGTTAAATAGTTCAATTGCATTTGTTGTATCAGATGTAAAATCATTAAATGCAATGGAAGGTGATGGATTAATACAGTTTGCAAATGCAACAATAAAAGTTGGAGCTACACATGGCATTGTTGATGCAAAAGCAATACTTCTTTCCAGATTCATTATTAAAAGAAGCATAGAAAAAAGTACATCATCTTCAAATGAAAAGCTGATAGAGGAAGTAAATAAGGCTATTAAAAAATATAGTTTAGTTGGTATTACCACAGATTTATGAACAGATCTAAGATCACGAAACTTTTATTCTATCACCATACATTTTATCAGCAGCAATCTTTTTCAATTAAGAGTGATCTGTGTGAAAGAATTTAATGAGGCAAACACAGCAGAAAACCTTCAAAAAATACTTTTTAAAAGTTCTTCAGACTTTAGAATGCCTTTTGAAACATTGGTAGATCATTGTTTTTTGTTTGATCATTGTTTGGCTGATTAATTAATAAGTTATAATCAACTTACTTATTGTTACAAGATTTTGTTTTTTGTTCATATATATAAAATTTTATTAACATGGAGTCGGATTGAAGTCAGATCATGGTTTAAAAAAAATTCTTGGAGTTGGATTGGAGTTGAAGTTTAAATCAATGAAGCCGGACTGGATTCGGACCCCAAAAAAAGTGACTCTGCTCATCTCTTATTATCACCAAAAGAACATTTGAAATTATCTTATCATTATTATGAAGAATGATAAGATAATTTAAAAATTATTATTATGAAGAACATTTGAAATAATATTATCACTAGAAGAACATTTGAAATTTTTCGCAAGGCTACTGTATATTAATACAGGGTGTTTCATTTTAATATGTCACTTTATGATAGCTTATTTATCATTAATTAATAATTCATGCTAAGGGTGTAACAATTAGATAATCATTACATAATAATGGAATGAGTGGGGGTGTACCAATTACGCGATCACTATGTAACAATGAAAAAAATGACATCTAATCAAAAGTTTAAAAAATTACTGTAAGACTAAAAATCAACTATTGAGTTATAAGGTTAAGACTAAAATTATGAATGAAGTGACACAATAGCAATTGATTAATTTTTAAGCAAATCAGCAAAAAATGGATGAGCAAGACAGTGTGCAAACTGTAGCTTTGAAGCGCAAAGCAATACAGAAATTTAAGGACTTTTAAATAGTAGGCTACCAATTAGAAATCAACTTTGGGCACTGCCTAGCACTTGGCTGAAGCTAATGTGAGCAATGTTGTTTATAACTATTTGTAGAGGCATAATACAACTAACAAATGTTATAGTAAGAAAACTTAGACAATATTTTTGTCAGAATACTTAGCTATTTTAATCAATAATTAGCTATTTTAATCATATTTCTCAAAAAGGCGCAATTATTGCAAATACTAACATTTTGAATACACTTAGATGTTGTGCAACTACAGTAAAAACTGAAAACATCAACTTTTTTTACTTTACCATAAATTTCAATTAAATAATTTAATTTTAAGGAAACACTTTGAATCACAAAAACATAAAAATGAGGTTTGATTACATTGTAGCAAAAAACAAACTTTAACCAAATTTTACTTTGCACAAACTTTTTGCAAAACTATTTAACTTTAAAGCAAAAAATAAAAGTTTAAATAAATGCTATTTTTCAGAAAGTTTGCAATCTTTTTATACTAAATTTGTTTCAATGCCACTAATACCATGCTTCCAATTCGGTCTCTTAAATAAGTCACAATAAGCGGTTTTTGTGCGTGAAACTAACCCAGAACCCCCAGAATCAAAAAATTAAAAAAAGAAAACAAAGTAAAAAAATCCTTTGAAGAAACCGTAGTAACTTTAGAGGAATTCCAGGTTAATTTTAGGAATAAAAATCGCTTATGGTGATTTCGCTTATGGTGATCTTCTTTAACAGCATGCAAAGCCAAGTGAAATTCCTCACATTATTTTATGTTTTTTACACATGTGAGACAAGTGCACCTTCACAAAACGCTTTAAAAAATATCCAGTAGATTTTCTCAGAAGCTTAAAAAGTATGCCGCAGTGCTTCTTAAAGTTCTGCGAAAAGTTTTTAGTAGAAGCAGTCACAATCAACAACTCAAGAATTTTCACAAGCTATCGCGATGTATAACCAAAATTACCATTTGGCAGAATATCTCCCATTTTATCAAAAAAAAAAAAAAAACTCTAGATTTATGAAAGTGGTTTAAAATCATAGATATCCTATATAACTCGGATATCTATGTTTAAAATGTGGATGAAGAAAAATTGCGGATAAAAACAATCAAAATATCCGTAATAAGGCGCATGTAAATAAAAAAATAAAAATAAACACATCTCAAAATAGGGGTTCTTAACTTGGGGCCATGAACCCCTAAGGAGTCTGTAAAACCAAATCAAATAAGTATATCCACATATTTTTATCAATTGATTAGACTGCCATTATTTCACTTAAAAAAGGCAACATTATATTTGTGATGTAATAAATAATTATTATAGACAAATTGTTCCCGGGAATGCTGAATTGGGCGCTAGCCTATATAAATAAATTTACATTGTATATCATTGCTGCTTATGAGTTTTATGCTTTAAAAGGTTTATAATTAAATTTTTTTTAAATAATTTTCTTTAAAAGGTTATAGTTTTTTCAAGTTTATTAAATAAATTAGAAATTTTAATCATTCAAAAAAAATGTCAAAGAAGAGAAAGTACAGCTAAAATTATGTAGCTTTTTGCTTTATCTTTCTTACTGATAGTGATGGCAGCCATAGGCGTACCAGGCAAAAAATCTGGGAGGCAATGAAGTTTTTTCCAAATTTTTATCACATTTGTTCAAGTCATGATTTTCTAGTACTTTAGAATAGGACAAAAAAATTGTCTAAGATTCTCGGACGAAGACCAAATTTCGTCCTAAAATCATTGTGTTCTCTAAAAAAAAAAGAAGGTTTCACTTGGAATTGGTCTCGTATTTCTCAATTTTTGTCCCAAAATCAAGGTGTTCTCTAAAAAAAAGTTCTCACCTAAATTAGGTAATTATTTTTTGCAGTTGATCATTGTCACTGCCTAAAATTCCTGACTTTAACCAAATTTTTTATATCGCTGCCCCAAAAATTCTGGTTTTGCACAAATATTTTCTTGTCATTGCCCAAAAATTTAAGTTTTGCCCAAATTTTGGAAACTTGGGGGAACAATTGCTCCCCCTGTCCCTCCCCTCCACGAAGGCTACAATGGCAGCGAAAGGCTACAGTGTTTTCTGTCTGGAAAAGTCCTTGCTCATGCAAATTAAGTGCCATGGGTAAAAATGGCAAAACTATATTCAAATGATACTGAAAATTTATTACCATTTGCATTTCCTCTAACGGTACTTTAAAAAAAAGAATCCAGCCATCCGGGGCATATTCCAGTGTTTCCTGATGTCAGTTCCAAGCCCGGAAAAATGAAGAAGGGTGCGGCAGGAAGGGCATCCACCGTAAAACTTTTTTTCCAAAACATTATGATGCGTTGCGATGATGAATCCATGCTGGATCGGTCGAGGCCCGGGTTAGGGATATACAGAACAATTTTTTTCAAGCTACCATTAATAGGTGTTACTTCCACAGAAGTAGTTTTTAAAGTTTTGTAGAAAATGATTTAATAATTCGGTACGTTGTTTAATCTTCTAACCTTTCGGTGCCTGTTAAGAAGGCTCTCACGGAACAACACAATCTTGGCTGCTTACCACAAGATAAAATTTTTAAATCTTCTTACTGAACCTGCCCCAGGAACCAGTAACAGCAAAAATATAGTCTAGCTAAACCACAGCTCAGACTACCACAATAACTTCTTTATTAAAAAATATGCCCCAATTCACTCAGGAGCCCACAATAGTATAAATCAACAGCAGGTTAAGCTCACTAGCTTAATACTTCAACAGTAATCGTAAGCAACCAGAGACTTGCGATCAAAAACTATGATTTCACACAGCTAACGATTTTCCAATACTGAGTTACTAGAATGAATAATAATAACGCTTCCGAGCGAGCCTTATTTATATCAATCGGTCATAAGTTGCTCGAATGTTCTGAAATTTACTACGATCAAGCCAATCACAAATAACCATTATTACGTCATCATATTCCATGTCAAGCGAATATACTGGATTTTACTTTAAGAATTACGAAATTAAGCAGTGTTGCCATTTTCTTGTAAATAAATGTAAAATATTTAAAATGCTTATAGAAACGTTATTTCTTTGGCTATTTGAGCCGGACCAAAGCGAAATTAAAGAGATTTTTCAGGAGATTGTAAATATAGATAATGGGGCGATTTTTAAGAACGGAACAATAGGGTTAAAACCTTATTTAAAAAATCTTAGTTTAACTGGTTTTAAATCAAATAAATCTTTGTTTTGACAAGTTTTACTCATCCAGAAATAAAAATATCAAGTGTAATATATTCAAATAAAAAGTAAATTAAATACTGAATTGAAAACATATTTAACTGAACTGCACACTTATAAAAAATATTGCACTTAAAACAAAACGTAAAAAAATCACTTTCCTCAACTTTTGACTGTAATCTTTCATAATGACAGCCCCGGCTAAAATGACAGTTCTAGTCATTTTAGCCGGGCCCTCCCCCTGACTTTGATTTAATCGTTTTAGTTCATTTTTGGCAAAGCAGTTGAACGCTGTTTGCAAAATTATCTCAAAGTTTTTGTGCATTGTTTCGCACGAAAGGTTTTTTACACTCCAATAAAAAAGATTTCAACTTTGTTCGAAATAGTTTAAAGGAAGGCCTGGCGTTGATTACGATATTGCATTAAAATCTTTTTTGTGTCAGCATCAGATGTAATAGCTTCGTAAGCTTGGACAGCCAAAGCACACACTTTAAAGCAATAATTAGAGGGAACTGCTAATCTCTCACGGTCAGCCAATTTTAACAAGGTAACTCTTTTGTCAAATATGAAATCGTTAAGGAATAACATATCATCATTCTTTATCAATAAATCTCTGCAGAGCATTTTCTGCGCCTAGAAATGCTGCGAGCAATGTAGCCACTAACGAGATATCCAATGCAGTAACTGTTTCCGACAAATTATGCACGTTCACATGCGACCAAAATTTTCAAGGTCGGAAGTATCTTGTATAATTTTAATTTTTTCTGGTACACAATCCAGTGGTAAACTATATAGCTTCCAATGATAAATGACTTGCACCTTGTAAAACTTGTTGCCGGAGCAAAGACAGGAAACGAATTTTTTTCCACTTGCAGCAGTTGTTTTAATAAAATAAAAAAAATCCCACCGCTAGCTTGACGTTACCAACCAATTCGTGCTTCAAGAGGATCTGATACAAGCTTTCCGGGTAACACGTATTAGAAATTATGTTTTTCCAACAAATGCTCGGTCAGAGCAAACATAGCTTCAATCGCGCCCAAAAAGTTTTTTTGTGAGGTTGTCCCAAAAGATTCTACTTTTTAAAAAGCAGAACAGCATAAAGAAGAAATGCATTCCAACATTGTTATGTAAAAGAGGCTCACAAATCTCATCTTTCTTGCGATGACCTACAACAATATCACCAATCATTAGACAATCTAAAAGAAACTGTTACAGTAGTTTACAAAATCAGATTATTAATCGTGAACCACCGCAATTCGCAACTTCACGGTAAACAATACAAGTACAAAAAACCCATTGTTACTTCCACAAATTTAGTTTTTTGAAATTTTGTAGAAGTTGATTTAAATTTTTGTAGAACTTAATTCGGTAACTCAGTACGTTTTTTAATCTTATAACCTTTCGATGCCTGTTAAGAAGGCCTCACCGATAACGCAAACTTGGTCGCCTACCAAAAGACAAAATTCTTAAATCTTCTTACTGGACGTGCCCTAGGAACCAGTAACAGCAAAAATATAGTCTAGCTAAACCACAGCTCAGACTACCACAATAACTTTTTTATTAAAAAATATGCTCCAATCCACTTAGTAGCCCACAATAGTACAGTATAAATCAACAGCAAATACAGATTCAGTAGCTTAATTCTTCACAATAACGTAGGCAACCAGAGACTTGCCACCAAAAACTATGAATTTACACAGCTAACAATTTTCCAATTTTAAGTTACCACAACGAATCATCGAATCATAATAATGCTTCCGAGCGAACCTTATTTATATCAATCGGTCGTGAATATCTCGAACGTTCTGAAAGTTACTCAAATCACAAACAATCACTATAAGTTAATCACAAAAAATCACTATTACGTCGTAGTCAAAACAGGTCAAGCGGATAGTTCTGGAATGTACTCCACATTACGAAATTAAGCAGTGTTGCCATTTTCTTGTAAATAAATATAAATTATTAAATTGCTTATAAAACCGTTATTTCTTCGGCTATTTGAGCCGGACCAAAGCGAAATCAAAGAGATTTTTCAGGAGATTGTGAATATACATAATGGGGGAAATTTTTAAAAACAGAACACCCATTTATTTGTACATTTACCTTTGGATGGTTACTTTAGCAACATAATTTTCCAAACGTTAATAAATAATAAATACAAAATCAACAAAATAAATATAAAGACAACAAAATGAAATGTTGACAGAAATTCGGGCATATCGTTTCTATAAAATTGAAGTGCTCGAGCAGTTGATTCACTAAAGATACCTTGAAAAACAAAAAAAAAGAAAATCAGAAATAAACAGAATTTAAGTTCAAACTATTACTTCATTTACTTAATGAACAACTATAATATATTTGTGTTTAGAAAAATACTAAAACCCAAGCTACAGCGTCCTACACCGAGCTACACCATCCTACACCGAGCTACATACAAGCTACGCCAAACTACAATCAAGCTACACTAAGCTACACCTGAACACAAATACTAATTACCAAGCTACACCTCAGTTTAACGACAAACTTATTATTTTTGTGTCCAAACCCAATTACTATCATAGTAGAACACATCAATCATCAATTTAAATTGTTACTAACAAATTATAAGCGTTTTTATACTATTCATAAACCAAACGCCGACAAGAACAGCTTAAAATTTGATCTGTATAAAAGTGTAACTTGATAAATAAAAATATACAAGCTACACATCACTTTAATCACAAACTTATTATTTTTGTGTCTAAACCCAACTACTATCATAGTAGAACACATCAATTGTCAATTTAAATTGTTACTAACAAATTACATGTATAAGCGTTTTTATACTATTTACAAACCGAACGTCGACAAAAACAGCTTAAAATTTGATCTGTATAAAAGCGTAGCTTGATAAATAAAAACATACCAAGTTACACCTCAGTTTAATGCCAAACTTATTATTTTTGTGTCCAAACCCAACTACTATCATAGTAGAACATATCAATTGTCAATTTAAATTGTTGTTAACAAACTATGTGTGTTTTTAGTTAATTTACAAACCAAACGTCGATAAAAAACAGCTTACAATATTTGACCTGTATGAAAGCGTAGCTTGATAAATAAAAACATATCAAGCTACACCTCACTTTAATTACAAACTTATCATTTTTGTGTCCAAACCCAACTACTATCATAGTAGAACACATCATTTGTCAATTTAAATTGATAGTGACAAGCTATATGTGTTTTTTTAGTTAATTTACAAACCGAACGTCGACAAAAAAACAGCTTAAAATTTGACCTGTATAAAAGCGTAGCTTGGTAAATAAAAAAATACCAAGCTACACATCACTTTAATGACAAACTTATTATTTTTGTGTCTAAACCCAACTACTATCATAGTAGAACACACAAAATGTCAATTCAATTTGTTGCTAACAAATTATAAGCGTTTTTATACTATTTACAAACCGAACGTCGACAATAATAAGATAAAATTTGATGTGTATAAAAGCGTAGCTTGGTAAATAAAAACATACCAAGTTACACCTCAGTTTAATGCCAAACTTATTATTTTTGTGTCCAAACCCAACTACTATCATAGTAGAACAAATCAATCGTCAATCTAAATTGCTACTAACCAGCATAGGCGTCGATTTCCGGGAGGGGGGAGGCGCCGCCCCCCTCAGGTATAAATTACGAAGGGGCGAAATATGTTTGGCCCCTTCAGATTTCAGATGCGTACATACTTTGTAACGTTTTGATGTGTTGATGTGATTTAAAAAAAACACAAATGTAACTTTGACAATACTAATATGTTGGATTGCTACACTGCTAAAAGCTTAGGTGCGAGATCAAAAAACGCGACAAAGTTTCGCAATAGGTTACATCAGCGTTTCTCAAACCATGGGTCGCAACCCAAATGTGGGTCGCCAACACTATGCGGATGGGTCGCGAAGGCTTGTAAATTACCGCGCGTAAAAGAAAAAAATCTTCGCACAGAAGATTTCAGAAGTGAAAAACCTTCTTTAAGAGATCATTACGATTTTAAGACGAAAATCAATAAATCAGAGTCAGATTCAAGGTGAAGACTTTTTTTTTTTTAGAGATCACTACGTTTTTGAGCCGAAAATCAAGAAATCGAAATAAGTTTGCTCACGAACAAATTTCTACCCACACATTTATAGCTAAAAATTAGACAACTTGTTGGCTTACATAACAATTTCGTTTTGTTTCTAATCAAAATAAGCACTCACTCAAATTTATTTGGGTTGCAGTCATATTTGTAAATCGTTGTTTTTAGCGATTTTGGGTCGCAGAAAAAAAGGTTTGAGAAACGCTAG
This sequence comes from Diplosoma virens, assembly GCA_963680785.1. Lineage (NCBI taxonomy): Eukaryota > Metazoa > Chordata > Ascidiacea > Aplousobranchia > Didemnidae > Diplosoma > Diplosoma virens. The sequence continues at coordinate 14,604,789 of OY796889.1, forward strand.
TTTACATCAAAAGCGCCGTCTGAAACGATCAGAAGATTCCGCCGCAAGTTTGTAACAGTGCATAAGTTGAATTTTTTTTTTGACAAAAATAAAATCTAAAGCTCTTATTTTCGAGTAGTTCAAAAGTTTATATGTACATAGTAATTTGGAAAAGGACAAAAAATCGAATATTTTAAAATGACTTTAACATTTTTCGGAATTTCAAACAGTGATATAAAATTTGGTTTTGATTTGACCTTACTTTGACATCCTGACAATTTCTACTTCACGCTCTACAGAAATGTTTTTTTTTGTAAACATTTTAACATAAAAAGTAACTTCACAGACCTTGCGTTTAAAGTGAAAAACGTTTTTTTCAATAATTTTAAAAGAGCATCTATAGTACAAATAAGAAAGCTTTTGAGATGAAATTCATTCTAGTATTCGAGTGAAAATGGTGCGAAATGAAACGTTAATCTGCTATTAGTGCATTTTTTAGACCAGTTGATAAGAGAATTAGGGACTCAGAAACTAAAAACGAGTCAGATGTGAGAACAGGATCATCAATTGATAGTAGCAGTCCAGATCAAGCTTCAACTTCAAGAAATGTAATAGCATTAATGGACCAAATCATTGAAGAAAGTGGTAACAACATTCCGAGTTTTCTTACACCGTTTGATATCAACACGTTGCCAAACGAACTTCTAAAGGCGCGTTTACAGCCGTTTACAGTACTTTTTTCTTTCAGTGCGATTTTGGTTTGTTTTATTGAGGCTCAAGTTCACTCATGTTTTCGAGAAAAAATGAGTGGATTTGAGCGTCAATAAAACAAACCAAAATCGCACTGAAAGAAAAAAGTACTGTAAACGGCTGTAAACGCGCCTTAACTCGTGAAGGTCGCAGTTTACGAAGAGAATGGTTTACAGATTTTGCATGGTTGCATTGCAACGATAATGGAACATGTCATTGTTCAAGTTGTTTCTGGACTATTAAAAGCAATCGACTTTTAAGAAAATATAAAGAAGGAATTCAAAACAGTAAATGGGTTAAAGTAGTAGATGGTTGGCAAGATTATCGCAAAGGAAAGTGTGCGCTTTAAATTCGCAGTCGTTCTTCGTGTCATCTAGCAGCAAGTAATGCATTGCAAGTACGTAAAACAGTTTTTCTTTCTATTTATTTTTACTTTTAATTTAATTTATCTCTATTTGTTTTTTGACATGCAAAAAAATATCGCTAAGTTTATTCGTGCCTTTTTTTTAAATTTAATTTCAACAGAAATAAACGTCTTTTTCATTTCGCATTGCTACATTATGGTTACGTTAGCTCGCTGGAACCCTTTGGAAACCCGCTGGAACAAGTTTGAAGTGCAAGTTCAATAGTCCAAGCACATTTTTAGCTTAACTTGTTGTTTGTTTATTCTGTGTGCTTATTTCTAATGGTTGCTGAAAAAAAAACTTAAGTTATTTTTTAATCAGCAATATTTATGTTTTTTTTGCATTGATTGTTTATTTTATTCATTGATATGCGAATAATCATGTTCTTACGTTTGATTAAGTTAAGTATGGCATTAATTACAGAAACACTCAATCACGTTCGCAAAGGTGGTTAAGTTAAGTATGCATGTAAAAAGGAATTGTTAAAAAGGAAAAGTCGTAATGTAATTGTTAGCACGTAAAAAGGCAAGTAAAAAGCAATAAGCACGTAAAAAGACCTAAAAAAAGTCGTAATGTAATTGTTATTAATGCGATAAAAAGGCCTGAAAAAAAGTCATAATGTAATTGCTTATTTATGCGTTAAATACGCAATACCACGCAAATACACTAAAATGTCTAGTGGTTAAATGTGTTAATACGTTACGTGATTAAATGTCGTAGTGTTAATAGGAGTATATAATTAAATACCTAGTGGTTAAGTGTCCGTGATTAATAATCGCATGATAAAATATCGCGTGATAAAGTGTGGGTAAGCCTGGTAAATTAACAAAAAAACACACATAGCTTGTTATTAACAATTTAAATTGACGTTTTGTGTGTTCTACAATGATAGTAGATGGGTTTGGACACAAAATGGATAAATTTGTCATTAAAGTGAGGTGTAGCTTGGTATGTTTTTATTTACCAAGTTACGCTTTTATACAGGTCAAATTGTAACTTGTTTTTTGTCGACCTTCCGTTTGTAAATTAACTAAAAAGCACATATACGGTAGCTTGTTGGTAACACATTAAATTGACAAATGATGTGTTCTACTATGATAGTAGTTGGGTTTGGACAAAAAAATGATAAGTTTGTGATTAAAGTGAGGTGTAGCTTGGTATGTTTTTATTTACCAAGTTATGCTTTTATACAGGTCAAATTTCAACTTGTTTTTTGTCGACCGTCCGTTTGTAAATTAACTATAAAGCACATATACGGTAGCTTGTTAGTAACAAATTAAATTGACAAATGATGTGTTCTACTATGATAGTAGTTGGGTTTGGACACAAAAATGATAAGTTTGTGATTAAAGTGATGTGTAGCTTGGTATGTTTTTATTTATCAAGTTACGCTTTTATACAGATTAATCAATCAATCAATCAATCAATCAATCAATCAAGGTGTTCCGTTCCTAAAAATTGCCCAAATTATGTAGATTCACAATCTCGTAAAAAATCTCTTTGATTTCGCTTTGGTCCGGCTCAAATAGCCGAAGAAATAACAGTTTTATAAGTAATTTAAATATTTTACATTTATTTATAAAAAAATGGCAACACTGCTTAATTTCACGAACTTTAAAGTAACTTCCAGAACTATCCGATTGACCTGTTTTGATTATGACGTAATAGTTGTTGTTGGTGATTTGGATAATGTCAGAACATTCGAGTAACCTTACCGAATGGTATAAATAAGGTTCGCTGAAAAGCAGTAATTAATTCGATGTTTCGTTGTGGTAACTTAAAATTGGAAAATTGTTAACTGTGTGAAGTCATAGTTTCTTGCCGCAAGTCTTTGGTGGTCTACGTGATTGTGAAGAATTAAGCTATTGAATTTATTTGCTTTGATTTATACTATTCGGGCTCCTAAGTGGATTGGAGTATATTTCTTAATAAAGAAGATATTGTGGTAGTCTGAGCTGTGATTTAGCTAGACTATATTTTTGCTCTCGCTGGTTCGAAGGTCAGATCCAGCAAGAAGATTAAGAAATTTATCGTTTAGTAGACACCGGGATTGTGTTATTGGCGAGGCCTTCTTTACAGGCGCCAAAAAGATAGACGAATAAATAACGTACTAAGTTACCAAATAAATTTGCTACAAAATTTCAAAAGCTTTTTATCATCGGAACAAGATTCCAAAAACTATTTACTAAATTCTACAAAATTTCAAAAAACTTTCCAAAATTTAGAAAACTAAAATTTGTGGAAGTAACACAAGGTTATATTTTTTCGTCTGTTACACAGCAGAAAATCATATTAAAATGCGCACATATGGTCGAAAAAAAAGGAACCAGCGGCAAAACGATGTACATTGAAACATGCGTCAATTAAAGGTTATAAGAGTGATTATTTAAAAATGCATGGTCGCTGACCCTGATTTATGAGCAGATCAATTTTTAAGCGTTTTTGTCGACGTTCGGTTTGTAATTTGACAAAATAGCACACATAGTTTGTTAGTAACAATTAAAATTGACGATTCATGTGTTCTACTATGATAGTAGTGGGGTTTGGACACAAAAATAATTAGTTTGTCGTTAAAGTTAGTGTAGCTTGGTATGTTTTTATTTATCAAGCTACGCTTTTATACAGATCAAATATTGTAAGCTGTTTTTTATCGACGTTCGGTTTGTAAATTAACTAAAAACACACATACGGTAGCTTGTTAGTAACAATTTAAATTTACGATTGATGTGTTCTTTGAGTTTGAACACAAAAATAATAAGTTTGTGATTAAAGTGAGGTGTAGCTTGTATGTTTTTATTTATCAAGTTACGCTTTTATACAGATCAAATTTTAAGCTGTTCTTGTCGACGTTTGGTTTATGAATAGTATAAAAACGCTTATACATGTAATTTGTTAGTAACAATTTAAATTGATGATTGATGTGTTCTACTATGATAGTAGTTGGGTTTAGACACAAAAATAATAAGTTTGTCGTTAAACTGAGGTGTAGCTTGGTAATTAGTATTTGTGTTCAGGTGTAGTTTAGTGTAGCTTGGTTGTAGTTTGGCGTAGCTTGTATGTAGCTTGGTGTAGGACAGTGTAGCTTGGGTTTTAGTAATATCGTGTTTAAAAGTGCATAACTAATAACTGCTTTTACGTACTTGATGCATGTTGTGGTGACGTCAGCGCTATATTAGTTGGGTTGAATGAGTTTTCAAGTTATGAGCCACTTTCAGCGTTTTATGCTCTTTCAAAGCATATGGCTTTTTCATGCGGCAAAACTGAGGGGTGCAAAAATCATTACGAAAATATATACATTCTTCAGTTTGAATGTTGAAATATCTTTTATTTCACTTGCGGACGGATGACGTATATATACGCGTATGTAAACTTTTGCCAAAAGACGGATGACGTATATATACGCTTTTTAAGTCTTTTATTTAGTTTTAATAAATGATGTTTAGAAAAGCTAATTTAGTTAGTCTAATACAGTAAATATTCTGTGAAATATGAAGCGTGAAATAGTCGCTATGAAATGCGCCTAAAAATTTTTTCAAAAATTCGAAAAAAAATACCGTTCGCAAGTGGTTAAAAAGCAATTGAAAATATTTTTAAGGTTGTAGGTGAAATCAAAAAGTAAAAATAATTTTTCTTCAACATGTGTTGGATGTGGAATCGAAGGTTTTAAAGTTCTTTACACAAGTCCGGAAACAACTTTCCAAAAATATAAAAAATGACAAGTTTAAACAGTGCGATTATGTAAAACTGAGTTATAAGTTTATGAGTGAGTTACAAGTTTCCACAAAAGCTTAAGAATTAAAGTGAGTTACAAATTATAGATAAAAGTATTAAATAAAATAGAACTGCATATTAATGTAAAATACTGAGATATACCCACAAATTGTTTACAAGTTTATGTACGTATATAATTTCTTCACCACAGTAAAATTTACTACAAGCCTTCTCTTATTTATCTAATTAAAAAAATATAAATTCAATCTACTTGGAAATTTTTATAAAGATTTTAAAACATCAACAGAAAGCTAATCTTATAAAATGAATAGCAAATTACAAAAAAATTTAATTCACTTCCTGTAGCAATTCATTATCATAAAAAAAGCATTTCATTGTCATAACTAGTTTTAGTGTTAAAGCTTCAAATTAAACTAGTAAATTTAATTCTTAACATAACTGAAATACCATGCAATTTCTGACTTTGGTGGATCTTACTTCTGGTAGGATTCAATAGGAAAACTTTTGGAGTTGTTCATCCCTTTTTTCTATATATTTCTGGGTGAAATGTAAGAATAAAACCATAGACTCTACAATAACGTAGAGTCTACAGTATATGGTAAAACAGATTGTAGGGTCTATGGTAAAACAGAGCACTAAGTTAAAGCGGGTACCTGCAAATACTACAGGAGCCGCATGGAGCCGCATGGAGCCGCATGGAGCCACATGGATCCACCGAGTAAACTCCAAATACTACAGGAGCTGTATGGAGACCTTTTAAATTAGGTTTAGAGATGCATGGAACCGCATGGAGCCGCATGGAGCCGTATGAAGCTGCATGGAGCCGCATGGAACTGCATGAAGTCGCATGGAGCCACCGTGTAAACTTCAAATACTACAGGAGCCGTATGCAGACCCTTTAAATTAGGTCTAAAGATGCATGAAGCTGCATGGAGCCGCATGGAGCCACCGTGTAAACTTCAAATACTATAGGATCTGTATGGAGACCTTTTAAATTAGGTCTAGAGATGCATGGAGCCACCGTGTAAACTTCAAATACTACAGGAGCTGTATGGAGACCCTTTAAAATAGGTCTAAAGATGCATGAAGCTGCATGGAGCCGCATGGAGCCACCGTATAAACTTCAAATACTACAGGAGCTGTATGAAGACCTTTCAAATTAGGTCTAGAGACGCATGGAGCCGCATGGAGCTATATCGAGCCGCATGGAGCCACCGTGTAAATTTCAAATAATACAGGAGCTGTATGGAGACCTTTTAAATTAGGTTTAGAGATGCATGGAACCGCATGGAGCCGCATGGAACTGCATGAAGTCGCATGGAGCCACCGTGTAAACTTCAAATACTACAGGAGCCACATGGAGCCGCATGGAGCCACCGTATAAACTTCAAATACTACAGGAGCTGTATGGAGACCTTTTAAATTAGGTCTAGAGATGCATGGAGCCACATGGAGCCGCATGGAGCTGCATGGAGCCGCATGGAGCTGTATCGAGCCGCATGGAGCCACCGTGTAAATTTCAAATACTACAGGAGCCGTATGCAGACCCTTTAAATTAGGTCTAGAAATGCATGGAGCTGCATGGAGCCGCATGGAGCCACTGTGTACACTTCAAATTCTACAAGAGCCGTATGCAGACCCTTTAAATTAGGTCTAGAGACGCATGGAGCTGCATAGAGTCACATGGAGCCGCACGGAGCCACCATGTAAACTTTAAATGCTACAGGAAAGCCATATGCAGATTCTTTAAATTAGGTCTAGAGATGCATGGAGCCGCATGGAGCCGTATGAAAGATACATGGAGCCACCGTGTAAACTTCAAATACTACAGAAGCCGTATGCAGACCCTTGAAATTAGGTCTTGAGATGCATGGAGCCGCATGGAGCCACTGTGTACACTTCAAATACTACAAAAGCCGCATGCAGACTCTATAAATTAAGTCTAAAATGCATGGAGTCGTATGGAGCTGCATGGAGCAGCGTGGAGCCACCGTGTAAATTTCAAATACTACAGAAGCCGTATGCAGACCCTTGAAATTAGGTCTTGAGATGCATGGAGCCGTATGGAGCTGCATGGAGCCGCATGGACCCATTGTGAAAACTTCAAATACTACAGGAGCTGTATGCAGACCCTTTAAATTAGATCTAGAGATGCGTGGAGCTGCATGGAGCCGCATGGAGCCACCGTGAAAACTTCAAATACTACAGAAGCCGTATGCAGACCCTTTAAATTAAGTCTAGAAAGGCATGGAGCCGCATGGAGCTGCATGGAGCCGTATGGAGCCACTGTGTAAACTTCAAATACTACAGGAGCTGTATGGAGACCCTTTAAATTAGGTCCAGAGATACATGGAGCCTCATGGAGCTACCGTGTAAACTTTAAATACTACAGGAACCGTATGCAGACCTTTTAAATTAGGTCTAGAGAGGCATGGAGCTGCATGGAGCCGCATGGACCCATTGTGAAAACTTCAAATACTACAGGAACCCTATGCAGACCCTTTAAATTAGGTCTAGAGATGCATGGAGCCGCATGGAACCGCATGGAGCTGCATCGAGCCGCATGGAGCCACCGTGTAAACTTCAAATACTACAGGAGCGGTATGGAGACCCTTTAAATTAAGCCTAGAGATGCATGGAGCCACCGTGTAAACTTCAAATACTACAGGAGCGGTATGGAGACCCTTTAAATTAAGCCTAGAGATGCATGGAGCCGCATGGAGCCGCATGGAGCTGCATGGAGCTGCATGGAGCTGCATGGAGCTGCATGGAGCTGCATGGAGCCACCTTGTATAAATTGTATGCTTCAAATAGTACAGACGCCGTATGGAGACCATTTAAATGAAGTCTAGAGATGCATGGAGCCGCATACAGACCTTTTAAATAAAGTCTAGAGATGCATGAGTTGCATGGAGCCACCGCATAAACTTCAAATATTACAGGAGCCGCCTGGAGGCCCTTTGAATAAAGTCTAGAGATGCATGGAGCCACATAAGTAGCATGGAGCCGTATGGAGACCCTTTAAATGAAATCTAGAGATGCATGGAGCCGCATGGAGCCACCGTGTAAACTTCAAATAGGACGGGAGCCGCCTGGAGATCTTTTAAATAAAGTCTAGAAATGCATGGAGCCACAGCGCTTACTTCGAATATTATAGGAGCCGCATGGACACCTTTTAAAATATAGTCTAGAGATGCATGAAGTGGGATGGAGACTTTTCAATTATTATTTAGAGGTGAGGTGCATGGAGCCGCATGAAGCCACAGGATAAACTGAAAATACTACTGGAGCTGCATGGACACCTTTAAAGTTTTGCGTAAAGATGCATGGCGCCGCATGTAGCCGCAGATTACATTTCAAATACTACAGGAGCCGCATATAGACATCTAAAAGTGTTGTTTGGAGAAGCATGGAGCTGCATAAAGATCTTTAGCATATTGTATAGAAAAGCCTGGAGTTGCATGCAGCAGCCGAGTAAACTTCAAGTACCGCAAGAGCTGAGGGGCGATGGTGATTTCTTGTTTTTTTTGTCTAACTGTGAAAGATAAAAGGCCGCTATATACTACTTATTGCACAATCTTTCCATTCTTATGCTTATTCTAGCTGTTTTACAAAAGCAGTCAAATAACAGCTCTTAATATTAATTTTAATTCTATCGTGACATTCAAACATAAATTACACCGTTTTTCTGTTGTTTCTTAATTTGACAAAATAAATAATAAAACTTTATTCTTCTGGAGCAACACAGGAAATGCGAAAAAAAACAATTCAAATAATTGTTATTAAAGAACGCCAAGAAAAAATTCGGTTCGAGCCTTGCAGTCATTACAGCCGCATGTACACCTCTAAAACGTTGTCTAGAGATGCCACATGGACCTTAAAAAATTGTCTACAAACGCATGAAGCTGCGAATATAATTCAAATGTTGCAAGACCCGCAAATAGATTTTTTTAAGTGGTTTAGAAGTGCATGGAACTGAATGGAGGCGGTCTCAGCAACAAGCTGCTTTAAATTCAAGCCATATCTCTGAAGATAAACTAAGAACAGAAATAACAAATTTAAACCACACAGCAGTATCTTTGCATATCCAGAAGCAGGTGGGGGTAATTGCTTGAGCCCCAAGTATAGCGTCTCTGACGTTTTTTGTCCAGTGAGGAGAATAAACAGGAATAAAAATAAAATTGAATAATAATGATAATACTAATCATATAAGCAGAAGCCACGTTTTATCTCAGCGTTTCTCAACCTGGAGGTCGCTACCTCCATGAACAATTTTCATAAGGGTCGCAACGATAATTCATGCAATACTTTTTAAATGTTTTTACATTAATATTACACACAGTATACTTACATTAAACAGAGCGCAAAGAGGGTGGCAGGCTATATAAAAATCGTAAAATAAATCTCAAAAGATAAAGAAATACTTTTTTATCAGATTGGAAGTATAAAGCAGTACTTCTTAACCCCTGGTTCACGATCCAAAAGTGGGTCGCAGTTTAATTGGCTACGGGTCGCCACTACAGTAGTTGTGCAAAAGTTAAATCATTTTTTTGAAAGAAAATTTAGAAGTCCGAGAGAGATTCAAAATAAAAACTTTTTTTTAAGATTACTACGTTTTTGGGACAAAAATAGAGATTTTTATTCCTGCAATAAAGTCTTTAAAAAAAGATTAGGTTGCCAAAGTTTTGTTGTCTATTTTTGCTTAACATCTGGGTTGCCACAAAAGGTTGAAAAGCATCGATATAAAGTAACAATTTTTCTAAACAAAATTTTTTTAATAAGACTTCAATTTAAAGAATGTTTAAAATACACAACATTCTTTATTTTGTAGGTTTGTTCATTGTGCGATGCGGTCGTTTTCGCTGCTTTTGTCCAATTTTTTTTCCAGCATATTTTCTGGGTTGTACCGTATTAAGTCTCATAATTCTTTGACCCAAAGATTTATTGAAGTATTCATCTTTTTCAGCATTTGTTTTCTTGGACCACGCATCAACCGACAACATAAACAATTTATATTCGTCAGACAAAACATAGGGACCGGTTTTAAGAAAGACTTTTTTAATATCATTGTATTGGCTATTCACTAAATTATACAAAATATAAATAAGGTCCGGAATACTTTTCTGTTTCCAATCAAGAAAAAAAAGATTCAAGATTCACATTTGTTTATTTGTCACTAAAGATTTGCAAATATTCGCAAAACGTATAATTGAGATTAACTGTAGGATAACGTGACTGGAAAATAATCATAAGGTATCTTAGTCAAGCACTTACTTTTATTGTGTCATTCCAAATGACAAAAAATTATAATAAAACAATCTTTTGAAAAGCAAGCAGCAATAAGGCAAAAAAGTAATTAACAAGTGAAAACCTAAAAGCAAAACTAAAAAATAAGCAAATTTTGGTAACAAATGTAGATAGATATATTTTTGTATTTTGCAATATTAAAAACATCGAATTGTTGTTGATCATTACGTAAAACAGGGCGATTCTTTCCGAGATTGTTGAAGCATGTAAAAGTATCCACTTCAAGTAAAACACATAAATGGGACTAGCCCCCGTGCTTTATTTTTTTGCTGCAAATTGCTATTGTATAGCCTGGATTAAATGCTGTTGGCAATGTACCAAGACACAACCGTTCATTTTTCATCCAAAAACTGTCCGACCTTGCCTAAAACAATCCATGCTTTCACTGGTATGTCATCAGGTCCTTAAGCCTTTTCCTTCTTCATCCTCCTCAACCCAGTCCTGACTTCTTCTTCAGAGATATCTTCCACGTCCTTTTCTCTACCTTCTGTTCTCGTTTCTCAGTTTCCTTCTGGCAATGCTCATCATCTCAGCTATTCTTTGCCAGTCTTCCTGTCCACCAAGTATTCCACTTTTAATCACTTCCATTTTGAATTTATTGTTCACTTTCGTGTCCTTTAGTTTCCACTATTTTATTCTCTTCACTAGTTTTGGTGTTTTCCTCCACTTTCTCCAGTTGATTATCATACTGACCACTATTCTGTGCTGTTTTGCTACACTTTCACCGACAACAACTTTCGTATCCACTATCTCTTTGATCCTTCGTTCTCACCATAATATAATCCACCTGCAAACTGCGTCCGCCACTGTTGTAGGTGACTCTATGTGCCGGTTTCTTTACAAAATATGTGTTAGTGATCGCTAGTTTCCTCCTCTTAGCAAAATCCACCACTGCTTGTCCTTCGTTATTTTTTTTCTCTAATCCGTGTCTGCCCATGCCTTCTTCATCACATTATTCCCTTCTTCTACGTGCCCATTTAGGTCTGCTCCCACCACAATTCTTTCATTCCTTGGTATCTTTTCCACTGCCTCATCTAGGTCCAGCCAGAATGTTTCCTTTTATTCACGTATACACCCCACCTGTGGCGCATACGCACTGATAACATTCAACCTAACACCATCAAGCTCCATCTTCAAGCATATTATCTTGTCTGTTACCCTCTATAATTTCACTACCCTGTCCACATGCTCCTTTTTCAATATGATTCCTACACCATTCTTTTTTTTTAACTTCCACAGTACCACATTCCATATCCTCCACCTATGCATCTTGCTCTCTCCCCCTTCCAACGAGTTTCCTGCACACACAGTATGTCCACCCCTCTTTGTTCCATAAGATCCGCCGCTTCTCTTCCTTTACCGGTCATGGTTCCAACATTTAATGTAGCAACCCTCAACTTGATCTTCTTAGCTTTCTTCCTCTCTTCATTTCTCTCCTTCCTTCTTCTCCATTGCTTTCCACCTCTTCTTTGCATCTAAGTAGCATGTCCACCAGTGACCCTTGGTGCCCAGTCACTGGTAATGGTCGTTGTTTTCCCGGGCCTCGACCGATCCGGTATGAAGTCATTTTACAACGTGCATTGAAAAATATTTGGCTATGTTTTACGCCGAATGCCCTTCATGTGGCAACCTTCCCCATTTATCCGGGCTTGAAACTGGCACCAAGGCTGCTCTGATTTGACCAACCTTAGGGGTTGGGTTATAAAAACTCTCTGCTAATAAATTGATAATTTTATTTGATCAATTTTCAACTAGGCTTGATTGTGCACGGTATGCGCAAATGGGTAACTTTAAATAAAAAAAAGTCACCCTTTATTTTTTTAGTTTAGATTGAGTTTTAGGTTTTTTTAGGACAGCCAAATGAAACTTCAGGTAACGGAAAGCGTTCAAAATTTAGCTCTTTACCTGGTACAGGTGTTCAGCTAATTTCTGAATTTTTCAAAGTGTGCCGCATGCTCGAAAAAGTAGTGGAGCACAGGTCTAGAGTACCACCTTTAGCCAAAACAAGTGTCACTACTAGTTGTCAGAGCTCAGATGGCTGGATGTTTGAAAAAAACTGTTAAGTAGTCCGTTGGAGAGGGACGGAGGCATCCAGTGACTACGCGCAAAGCGTCATTCAAAACACTAAATATGAACCAAGTACTACGAGAACAAACAAGACTCCAATACTCGGCTGTTGAATAGACTAAAAATAAGAGAGCTGTATCTGATGTTTTTACACCAGCACTCGCTCTGAAGCCCCACGTCTCCTCAGCAGTAGGACAGGCGAAGTTTTTTGCGCAATGCCAAACGGTGGTGACAAAACTTGAGTGATTTGTCTAGTTTTACTTCAAGATAAATCGGAACCAAACACAATGGTGAATGATTGATTAATGTAAACTTTTAGCTCACATTTTCTCTCAATCTGGATATTGTGGAAAGCGGATTATGCATCTAGTTGTGAAAAAAGTCGTGATTGATTTTGGAGGAACACTATTTCTCTGACACTCGAGACTATTTTGCTTACTGTTGCCGTTAGAGTGAAACCTTTGTTGCGAATTAGTTTTATGATCATTTGAACCACGCATTTATCCAGCAAAAGCTCCATGCGGCTCCATGCATCTCTAGACTTTATTTAAAGGGTCTCCATGCGGCACCTATAGTATTTGAAGTTTACACGGTGGCTCCATGCGGTTCCAATTCTCTCTAGACTTTATTTAAATGGTCTCCATACGGCTCATGTAGTATTTAAAGTATACACGGTGGCTCCATGCGGCTCCATGCATCTCTAAACTTTATTTAAAACGTCTGCATGCGGCTCTTGTACTATTAGAAGTTTACACGGTGGCTCCATGCGACTTTATGCGGCTCCATGCATCTCCAAGCTTTATTTAAAGGGTCTCCGTACGGCTCCAGTAGTATTTGAAGTATACAAGGTGGCTCCATGCGGCTCCATCCGGTTGCATGCAGCTCCATGCATTTCTAGACTTAATTTAAAGGGTTCTCGTGCGGCTCCTGTACTATTTGAAGTTTACACGGTGGCTCCATGCATCTCTACACTTTATTTAAAGGGTCTGCATATGGCTCCTGTAGTATTTGAAGTATACAAGGTGGCTCCATGCGGCTCCATTCGTTCCACAAAATCTTGCCAAAAGATGCGGCTCCATATGCATTTCTAGACTTAATTTAAAGAGTCTCCTTGCGGCTTCTGTAGTATTTGAAATTTATACGTTGGTTCCATGCAGCTCCATGAATCTCCAGACTTAATTTAAAGGGTCTGCATACGGCTGCTGTAGTATTTGAAGTTTACACTATGGCTCCATGCGGCTCGATACAGCTCCATGCGGCTCCATGCGGTTCCATGCATCTTTAGACTTAATTTAAAGGGTCTGCATACGGCTCCTGTAGTATTTGAAGTTTACAGGGTGGCTCCATGCGGCTCCATGCATCTTAGATTTTATTTAAAGGGTCTCTATACGGCTCGTGTACTATTTGAAGTTAAAACGGTGGTTCCATGCGGCTTCATGCATCTCTGGAATTAGTTTAAAGAATTTCTATATAGCTCCTGTAGTATTTGAAGTTCACACGATGGCTCCATGCGGCTCCATGCATTTCTAGACCTAATTTAAAGGGTCTCCATGCGGCTCCTGTAGTATTTGAAATTTATACGGTGGCTCCATGCAGCTTCATGCGTTTCTAGACTTCATTTAAAGGGTTTTCATGCGGCTCCATGCATCTCTAGACTTTATTTAAAGGGTTTCCATGCGGTTCCTGTAGTATTTGAAGTTTACAGGGTGGCTCCATGCGGCTCCATGCATCTTAGATTTTATTTAAAGGGTCTCTATACGGCTTGTGTATTATTTGAAGTTGAAATGGTGGTTCCATGCGGCTTCATGCATCTCTGGACTTAGTTTAAAGAATCTCTATATAGCTCCTGTAGTATTTGAAGTTTACACGGTAGCTCCATGCGGCTCCATGCATTTCTAGACTTAATTTAAATGATCTCCATGCGGCTCCTGTAGTATTTGAAGTTTACACGGTGGTTCTATGAGGCTCCATGCAAATCCATGCGGCTCCATGCGGTTTCATGCATCTCTGGACCTAATTTAAAGGGTCTGCATACGGCTCCTGTAGTATTTGAAGTTTACACGGTGGCTCCATGCGGCTCCATGCGGCTCCATGCGGCTCCATGCGGCTCCATGCGGCTCCATGCGGCTCCATGCGGCTCCATGCGGCTCCATGCGGCTCCATGCGGCTCCATACGGCTCCATGCGGCTCCATGCGGCTCCATGCGGCTCCATGCAACTCCATGCGGCTCCATGCGGCTCCTGTAGTATTTGCAGGTACCGAGTTAAAGCAATAGTTGTGGTTGAACAATAGAGAAGAAGAAGAAGAATAGAGCATGCAAAGGTAGTAGCAGCCTTACCTTTTGTGAATTAAAGACATATAAAACTTAAAGAACTGATTTGTCACTAAATGAATAGATTTCACAATTCTAATGTTAAAGGAAACTAAAAATTTTGCAAGCTTTTTTACAAACAAAACATTTTTTCATTGGCAGCATGGTCGAGTGGTTAAAGCACCATGCTTGTGATCAACATGGTCTCAGTTCTAAACCAACTTGCCCCATTCTGTTGTGTCCTTGGGAAAGACACTTTGGGCACTACCCCAGTTTGGTAGTCTTGGCACAAGCAGTTCTAAATTTTAATCATATCTCTATAAAACTAGAAAACCAAAATAACAAATTTCAACTGCACAGCAATATCTTGGCATCTTTAAAAGTAGGTCTGGGTAATTAGATGCTCTATGTGTAGGCATACCATGTTTCCAGAGGGGAAAACAGGGAGCTTGTTAATAGAAAAAAAAATTGTCCCTAAAAAGATTTTCTTTTCAAAACAGCCTCCAACTTTTTAAAAACTTTCATTCCTTGAAAGTAGTTTTTTTTTTAAATGAAAGGTCTTCACTTCGAATCTGTTTTGGATTTCATGGTTTTCATCCCTAAAACATAGTGCTCTTTAAATAAAGGAGGTCTTCACCAAATCTGTTGTGGATTTTTGCCAAACTGGCTGGGGCAAAACCTTAAAAATTAGGACTGTCTTGCCAAAATTGGGATATATGGTAAGCCTACCTATATAACAGGTTTTTAGAAAAATTTTGGTGACTCTTGTCTCAATCAATATTTTATAAACTTTGTTGGGTCAAGATTATTCAGAAAGATCTAGTGCAATACTTCTCTCTTGCAAAAATTAGCAGGTGGCTGGCTATCTTTTCCCTTTGCTTCTGTGTTTAAAATATTACAAGGCAAGGGTCAATTGTCTCCTACTTCTGGCATTCCTGTTTGTATGATAATTTTTTTTTTAGTCTTTTGCCAAGTGTTATAGTTATGAATGTCATTGAATATAGTAAAATAATCATTAAATGAATAAGGAAGCATTTTGTTACAAAATTTTAAAGTAAATTTGGCATATTCCATGTTAATTATATTCTTTAACTGCAGCACACCAAATCACTAATATAATAAATGGGTAAGAAAATTTCATATACAGAAAAGAATTTTTTTTGTGAAATTTTTAGTTTCTGTAATTGTATTTTAGATTCTGTAGCTCAATTTATAAATAATAATAATGTAGATTATACTGCTTGACATATGCTGAGATCATATAAGAACCTCAGCTGCTCTAAGCAGTTGCAAAGATATAGTAGTAGTAGTAGTTTGTTTTTATTCGCACCCAAAAGAAACAATTGATAATAATTGAAGACAAAATAGAGCAAAGGTTGCAAATAGGGAAACGGCAACTAAACGATATACGTTATAACATGCACAAAAAATTGTGCATGGTCACCGTACCTGCAAATATACAGAATGATATTAAAAATAATGATATTAAACTTTAAAGCTAGTACAGGTACATTATTACTAAAACAAAATGCAATTATCAAGGACAAAACACTATGTGCCACATTTTTAACAGCTTGTTAAGCTAGAATTGAAAATCATCAAACTATATACAAAATACACTTAAACATCAAAAGCAAGTTTGAACAAATGGGTTTTAAGTTGTTGTTTAAATGTTTCAAAATTTTCTTCCATACGAATTGTATAAAATAACTTATTCCAAGTAGTGCAAATTTTTTGGAGAATACATATGCGTGATTGATTTCTGTAAAAGAATTTAGTTTCTAGCATAAGTTTATTGCGACCACATCCAACCCGTAAATTCAAAAAAGTTGTTGGAGAGAATGATTGAAACATATCAGTTAAATAAGTAGGAGCTCTTCCATAAAGTAATTTATAGGCAATAAGACATAGTTTAAAAGCAATACGATATTGAACAGATAGAAAATGTAAGCAAATAAGATAAGGTGTAACATGGTCGTTCCATTTCAAATCAAAAATAAAACATACAGCATCATTCAGAGTTTTTTGAAGAGGTTTTAAATCTTTACTAGATGCATTTGCTAGTAACACATTACAGTAATCTATCTGGCTTAAAATAAGATTACAAACTAACATAATTTTTTAATATGTCTTATATTTCTAAGATAAAGAAATTTCATTAAAAGTATAGTGAACAAGCCATAGTATACTTTGTTAAAAGTTGAAGTAGCTACAAATTTTTTAAAGTTACTGCTACTCTTTAGGTTATGTTTATTCACATTAGAATTTGTGCAATGCTAAATTATTTCTTTTGTATTTAGGTATGTAACAAAGAAAGTTAGTTTTTTAACATTTTTATTATTGTTGAAGTTAAGTCTTTGAATTTCAATATAGTGTTCTTTGCTTAAAAAGTATTTATATTTTTAAGAAAATGAAATTAAGGCAACTGGAAATAATTTTGGAAGATGTCAAAGGATTTGAAAACCCAAAGATAAAGTTGGAACAGTATGAAACACCTCCTCATTTAGCTGGTTTGTGTAATTTGGTACCTTATTGTTTCAATTTATGTTTTAAAATTTTTTTAAAATTATTTACAGATTGGTTAGTGTCTTTTAGTACATTACAAAACAAATTAGGGAGACAATCTTTGAGTTTTACTGTTATGACAAGGATACAATTTTTTGCTTACTTATGAACATTTTGATGTCTTTTATCATGATACTTGTCTGATCAGATTTATGACAAGTTTTACAACACCATATAAAACCACCACTTTCTTCAGTATTATAAAATTTTGGACCATTTTAAAAATATCTAAGCATTTTATATAAAAGCATGTTTTATGTTTATCACAAAAAAGTGCTTTATCTGCATTTTGGGATCTAGGATGATTTGTTTAAAACAATTCATCTAAAATACAATTTGTCTAAACAAATTTGTCTAAACCACTTTGTCTTAAACCATTTGTCTAAAGAATTATTTATCAATAAACAATTTGTCTAAACTACAATTTGTCTAAAATGACATCATAAGCAATGACTTTAAAATAAATAAAATGTGGTCAAAAGTTGAAGTAGATTAACTGTTTTTTTAAATAGGTTGTTCAACTATGACATCATATGCAATCACATCAAAATAAATAAAAGCAATTATTTCAAAATAAATAAAATATGGTCAAAAGTTGAAATAAATTAGTTTGGATGTTTACCAATAATATATAAACCATTGTAGTTAGACAAATTGTATTTTAGACAATTTATGTATAAATAAATTGCCCTTTAGACAAATTGACGAAACAAGGCAGTTGGCCATATTCTTTTAATATCTAGCTAACATGTCATGGGCCAGATGATTTTGCTTGGTAGACCATAGGTTGCCAAGCCTTGCTATAAAGTATTATACAGGGTGGGGCATAAGTATGGAAACAAATTTTCAGTATTAATTTTCTCTTCAGAATATAGTCAAACTGGGCAATGCGCAGCTACCCATTTTTTACCGCCTAATGCGCAGAAGCTTTTTAATAAACAAACAAAAAAAAGAAAAAAAAAAAAATTATTCCAGGATTTATCTTATATCTTTAAAAAGTGTCAGTATCAAAACCAAGCGAATCCAAGTGTTTTTTGACATTAAACTACACGTTCTTCAAACCGCTTCATTTTTTTTAACTTTTAACTTTGCCCTTCAACCTGCTAACTTTGCTTACATCATGAAATATACTGAACGCTTAATGTAATCTATAGTTTGTAGCCAGTCTACTAATGGTCAAGAACATATCTGAACAAAAAACAGCGAAAAAAAATGTTTTCTCTTTCTCTTATAAAAAGATGTTCTTTACCCATATTTTTTTCATTATATTTTGTCCAATGCGCATAATGGTCAAGTGTAATTTAAAGAAAAACCAATTGGAGTGAGAGCAAAAAAGAAACAAAACTAGTTGCTCTAAGAGATAAAAAAAGAAAAAACCTGCGCAAATTGAATTTGTGAGCCCAAAATTTAAAAAAAAATTTTTTAATTTGTTAAGAAGCTTGAGAAGAGCTTAGTTTTTTTTCAATCAACTAGTTTCTCTCTGTTTCTATCTTTCACTTTCACTTCAATCGTTTTTTTTTTTTTTCGAATTAAACCCGACCGTGCATAATAGCATCAACGTGCTTCCAACTCGCATCTTTTGTCAGAAACAGTAAACTTAGTTCTATGATTTGATGTTTATGATCAAGGGCAAGGGAAGAGCAGAGATTTCTTTAGGGTTTGATGATTTTTTTTTCTGAAATTATATTTAAAGTATTTCTATTTGGAGAATTAGATGTTTTTAGATACGAAAACAAAATTTCAATGAGATGTTTTGCTTGTTTAATTAGTAACAAAAAAATTGAGAAAAAAGTTAAGTAGCCCATCCTTTCGTATGACAAATATTTTTTAAGAATTACAAAAATTTATATAACCTGGTCGAGTGGTTAAGAGCGCCATTTTGATGGCGCCGCATCAACATGGTTGCCGTTTAAAAGTTACTTGGGTCAAATTGTTGTATCCTTGGAAAATAAATTTTACGACACTTTTCTCTGCTTGAAATTCTTATTTAGCATATTTACATATTACAGTATATCGAAATGAATGAATAAACAAAAATCCAAATAATAAAATTTAACCGGACAGCTATATCTTGGCATCACCGGAAGCATATCGGGAAAATCAACAGTGGACAAGAAAAAAAATTTTGAGCAATAGGCCTATACAACAACTGGCATGAAAATTCTTCAGAAATGAACCAAAAAAAAATACACTGAAGTTGATCAAAATTTATTTAATTGCATTAGCTTTCGTAAACTACTGCTTACTTAATGACGCGCAACGGGACAACATAAAACACACTAAATTTTGAAATAAATTGATATCTGTAAAAAGCAGACCACTACGAATAACAAGAGGCTGAATCAACGTAATCTATAATAATCTGAGTGTGCTCTAATCTTCATTGTCGATTTGAATTTGTTCTTCAAAACTAATATAACGTTATTCTTCTCTGATCGAACACTTCTCTAAAACAACAAAACCTTATTAGAATTCCAATAACTTTTTTTTTCTTTTTTTTTTATAATCACAAAAAAATCTTTTATTCATTATGTGGTTCCAAGCGTAGCCTAACTATTTCTATGCCTGCCTTAACCGTATTTGAATCTAATTATACCAGGAAAAAGCAGGTTAGGCTCTTTGCTCGTATAAATAATCGAATAGATTTTAAAATAATGAACTATGCAATAGGTTATTTAGAGATGTAGTTTCATTACCAGGAACGGAGAATTCTGTCCCGTGATCAGTGCACTTAATTATTCCCTTCCAGTTGTATATAATGCGTTGATGAAACAGAAACAACACGTGAAAGGAGAGGTCAGCAAGAAAAATTGAGACAAATTTTTGAATCGCAAAAAAAATTTTAAAGCTATTTTTATTTTGTTTAACTGGTGGATTTTGGCCCTTTAACCCCCCCTCAGGTAGTCCTTTCCATGTTTAAATTTTTTTAAATCATTCCACCCAAGTTATGATTGTCTAACATTTAAAGTACAAAAAATGCGCAATAACCGCGATCGCCTGCGCATTACCGCAATCGCTGGCGCATTACCCGTATCTCGTAAAAAGCCGTGCCGGCTCCGGAAACGGAAGTTAAATTTTAAAAAAATATTTTTTTTAAAAACGTCAATAAATTCTTAAATAAAATAACTTAAATTCACGGCTTCATTGCATTCAAAAAGCAAGCTATTTAATCAAAAGTTAAAATTTTCCGCGTTTTCGCTGCGCATTGGCCAGTTTGACTATACTTGTTATTTTTCAAAATTTTATAGTTTATAGATTTGATAAAATACTCTATTGTCACATTTTAAAAAATTTTTGGAAATTTTTTAGCCATTTTAAAAATGACAGAAAATAGAGCAGCTATAGTTGCATTACACCGTGCCAGAAAGTCGAACTCCGATATTGCAAAGACACTTTCAATTGGGAGATCGACTGTCTGGAAAACACTAATGTGGTTTAATGAAAGAAGTGATCTTTCTGATTGCCCTAGAAATGGCAGACCGCTTTCCCAGCGGTCAAAACAGATGATTAAACACATTTGAGAGAAAATTAGGAGAAATCCAAAAAGATCGATTAGAAAGCTAGTGAAAACATCAGAAATGAGTCCAAGAACCATGAGATGACTTGTCCATGAAGACCTTAAAATGTCCTCTTTCACACTTCAAAAGAGGCAAGCCTTATCTGCAGCAGTGAAGCAAAAAAAGCTTGAGAGAAGCAAAATTTTGCTCAAGAAATTTAGATCTGGCACAGCCAACAAAATCGTTTGGTCTGATGAGAAAATCTTCACAGTAGAAATGGCTCATAATTGAAGAAATGACAGAATAATTGGAAAGAGTATCAAAGACATTCCTTGTGATCAAAAAACTGTCCACCGAACCATGAAGCCAGTTTCTGTAACGGTCTGGGCCACCATTTCAAAATCCTGGAGGTCCCCACTAATTTTTGTCAATCAAGGTGCAAAAATCAACACAAAATGTTATGTTGATAACATTTTGAAACCAATGTTGGAATATGCTAAGAATCACTTTGGCAAGAGCACTTTGTGGACATTCCAACAAGATGGCGCAACATCACACATTGCAAACGTTACCCAAAATTGGTGTAGAGACCCTATTCCAAATTTTTAGTCCAAAGAAATGTGACCTCCATGCTCCCCGGATCTTAATTCCATGGGTTTTTCGGTGTGGTCTATCCTAGAAAGCAAGGCCTGTAAAAAAAATTCATCACACTGTTAATGACTTAAAGCACTCACTATGTTGAGCATGGAATGAAATTCCACAAGAACAGCTACGTGCTGTGTCAGAAGGAGTTTGCAAGAGATTGGAGGCAGCAATCGAATGCAATGAGGTGCCATTTTGAATAAAATTGTATTTTTTGCTTTTTATTAATGTTTTTAAATAATACATCCAAGTAAACATGCAAAATATAAATTTTATTATACCATAACATTCATTTTTATTTGTTTTCATATTTATGCCCCACCCTGTAAATATAACATTAAAGATATTGTTTTAACTTTAAATTTTTTGTTGAACTAATGCTTATGATTAAAAGTTGCCGAGATATTTACATATGCACTTGCCTAAAAAATGTGAAACATTGAATTAAGTCTTTTTGCTGTTTTTGTGCTATTCTAAACATGACTTTGCAATTAGTTCACTGCTGTGATATAGCTTTTAACACATTTGCAGCCAGCTGTAATTGTATTATATTTATTATTAGTATAAACATATATGATTATACAGTAATTTGGAATAAACATACCATTTGTATCATTTATTTAGGCTACAAATATTTTTGTATTTGGTACATTGAATAAGAAAATCTCCTAGTCTGCCAGATTTGCCAACTACAAGTATACTGTTAAATTGGGATGATTTTTATGGTTAAAAAAAACTAAATAGAATAATATCACTTGTTTTTATGCAATGATAATGTTGAATTATTTAATCTTGATTTTCCAGCATGCATGCTTCATACTGCTGAAACTCAATTTGGTGATTTATCTGGAATGAATGTGGCAGATTTAGGATGTGGAAGTGGAATTTTAAGTGTTGGTTCAGGATTATTGGATGCAGACATGTGCATTGGAATTGATATTGACTTAGGTGATTGTGCTGTTTTCATTCAGCTGTGTTACTGAGTAGTGAAAACTAAGAAGTGGCATTTTAATGGCAATCACTATTGTCCCTTTTCTTCATTTGCCTTTTTAGCAACATGCTTTAAATTATTGTCCAACAAATCTTGAATTGTAAAAAGATTCAAGAACAAAAATAGGTGCTCTTTGTAAATTTGGGTTGCTAATTCTGAATATGAACTCCATTTTTAGTGATCAGGTCAGTGTTTATTAAAAAACACAATTTCAATTTTTTTTGCATTTTTAGCCACATTTTAGTTTAATTTTTGTTTGCCATTAGCATGCAGCTGATTTTGCAGTTAGTTATAATGCTGCATAAATGTATTTAAACACAGCAAGAATTAAAAAGCCCACAACTTGATTGGAGACTTGACTAAAAATACAGGTCAACCATTACTCATCCGGCAACCATTAATCTGGAACAATCAGTTATCTGGGATTATTTTTGTTACTGGCTGCTTGCATTTGGTGGCAGTCAACCATCGCTAATTAGGCAATAACAATCAGTTATCCAGGATTATTTTTGCTACCGGCCACTAGCATTTGATGGCACTGTGTCTTACAAAAACTAATTTGCGCAGGAATTATAAACATCGATTTGGAAATAGCAGTGATGAATTTTCCTGTGTAGCCTATGTTAACAACTGACATTTTTTGTATGTAAGGAACCATTCATTTTTTTTACTTGTACTGTACTTAATTTCAATACGGTTTCACTTGAATTTATTTGATATTTGTCTTTTCTTTATTAACCAACATGTGCTTATGTAAGGGGTATTTTAAATTTAAAATGAGGTGATTAATTACTTGGTTTTCTGTATTCTTGGCTAATCAATCACTAATCTGGAAAAATGGATAATCCGGCACTCTCTTGGTCCCAAAGTTGCTAGATTAGTGATAGTTGACCTGTACAAATTTTGCTAGTTTTATTCCCACATTCACTATTTTGCTATTGTAAGAAACACTTGGCACTTATTTTCCAATAGAGTTCAAGCATTCAAACTATGCATGGTAGTCTAGCTTTTAAAAAGTTACAAATAAATAAAACAAGGGTATTCATTATGAAAGTAAACAAACACATGGTTTAAGTGATTTCAGATAACATGAAAGATCAGTTGTAGCAGTAAAGCATATTTTTACAAGTTCATTCATTTAATAACATCTGCATTGTTTGTGCTGAGTTTCTTAATCACCTCATTCTATCAACCAGCAATAATCTGTAAGCAAGCTTACAGACCATTTTCCTTTGTACTGGTTTTCAATGACAGAAATCTCTTGGTGAAATCGTTCTCCCTGTTCATCAGAAATATCTCCCAAGTTTTTGTAAAAAAAATCCAGTTGAGAATCCAAGAAATGAACTTTAAAAGTCATCTTACATCCCAAAGTTTTGTAAATGTTTACCAATTCAGCTACAACTTATTTAAAATTTTAAGATAATTAAAATTGTCGGCAGCGTGGTTGGTGGTTAAAGCGCTGTGCTCATGACCAACATGGTCTCGGTTCAAAACCCACTCACACCATTCTGTTGTGTCCTTGGGAAAGACACTTTATGGCACTGTCCACTGCTTGGTGGTCTTGGCAAGCAGTTCTAAATTACAGTCATATCTCTATTATATTACAAGTGGACAGCAGTATCTTGGTATCTCTGGAAGTAAATCGAGGTAATTGCTTACCCTATGTATTAGTGCCACCCTCGCTTTCCTGCGAGTTAGGAGGATAAATATACAGATAAAATAAAAAAAAATAAATCCAAGAAGTTTTTGCAAATTTTTTTTTAAGGTTATCTTGACATCCAACTCATTCTCATGCAAAATCCCTTTTGCATTTGCAGTCCAATAAATACTTCTTACTTGATTTTTGCTTTAGACAAATTTGGAAGGTTTTTTTTGGCAGAACTGAAACACTTGCAACTCTTTGTTAAAAGTTTTAGGAAAAAGACCTAGCTTTATGTGTAGTGGAGGAAGTATAATTTTCTCTTGTCTAACCAAATCTTTGTTGTTATGTTGACCAGGCTGTGATATCAATTGGGGAGGCCACTGTTTTCTGACATAATGTTCACATCTTACTCTTGAGTCCCATAAGCACAAAATGCAGCAATATTTAGTGTAACCCAACTGAAGTCATGTAAGGACTGCTACTACTTTCAAGTTTGCACATATAAACCACTTATGTTCAGAGTAACAAATTTTTTCCAACATAAGTTGAAGTTGTGGTACATTTCTTTCAATGTTCTTTAATAAGCAATTGGAACAAATGGCAACATATTTTTATTATCAATAGTACAGCTTTGATGCCTTTTCTTGAATGAGTCAATAAAGAGTTAACATAGAAATCAATTCAGGAATGTCATTGCAATAGCAAAGGTTTTATCTTCGACCATACCACAACTATATATATGCAGCAACACACATATATTCATACTAAAATAAAGAATACCATAAACGTTTTTTGCTTACATTAGCCCTCTTCAGATGAATAAAATGTTAAGAAACTTTGCCTTATTTAAAGTTTGAGGTCAATGACCTGATTACATAGTTGTTTGAAAAATTTTCACACAATTCACAGAAGGTTTTCATAAAAGAAATTGTTGGATAATTGATTTAAAAATGCAAGCACAAAACAACAATACATGACACTAAAACCAAATAACAGAAATAACAATCTAAAAGATATTTAGCAAAAATGATGATCCATTTGCAAATAATTGTTAATTAAATCTAGGGTTATGTTTTTTGATTAATAAAGCGCTGTGAATTTTAGGTTTAAAATTAAAATTTACATTTTTTAATTATCTTTTAAAGCAAATTTATGTTGTATTTGCTATTACATCAGTCAGTCAATGCAGGACATAATATGGTCCTTAACAGAGCTTTCAGTTTTCAAATGAAAGCCCAAGTGTTCACCCACCCTAATGCTCAAATGATGGGTTGACATACCTATGTTATTCAAGCTTGAATAACATGAACAAGAAAACTGATATACAATATTCAAGCAGAGTACAGGCAGAACACAAGTTCTCAATTGAAAATACTGTGATATTTTAAAAGTTTTATAGACAGAATTTTTTTTCATGTTTAGTTTAACCTTTTGATCCCATCAGGACATATATGTCCTACAGCATGGTCCACACCATGAAATAATACCAATGGGACAAAATCATCCCAAGAATAAATACCATTGGGACAAATGTGTCTCAATTTAAAAATAGAAGAAATACAATACAGAGTAACAAAAATCTGTCTTAGTTTTATAGTTTTAAAAGTTTTATAGACAGGATTATTTTTTATATTTAGTTTAACCTTTCGATCCCATTGGGACATATATGTCCTACAGCATTGGTCCACATCATGAAATAATACCAATGGGACAAAATCATCCCAAGAATAAATACCATTGGGACAAATGCGTCCCAATTTAAAAATAGAAGAAATACAATACAGAGTAACATATGTGACATAGATTTCCTTGTTTTAGACTAAAATTAATTTAATATGTCCATTATTTAAAATCAGTATTGAAAGGATTAAGTGTAGAATTGATAATGTTTCGTAATTTATTGATAAACCATCTGGAGTCATGGCCAAAATATGGAATATTAAGATTAACAATAGCAAAAACACGGGAATAAAAACAAGGTTAAAAGCCCTACAGACTGTTTCACCCATAAAAGGGATCATCAAGGGTATCTTATTCAAATTCTATTTGAATATGACACATATAACATATATGATTTATATAAAATATTGATTCAAGTTTTTTGGAAAGTCATAATGGATAACATGAATACATGAATTTTACTATTTCAATTTGATATTTGTTTTAAATTATTTTTTGTTCGTCAATTCATATAAATTTTTTATTGAGTTCTTTACTTTGTATGTGGAGTAGTGAAGTACAAATATGTGGTAGGCCCACACATAGTTTTATACTTACTGTATATACCTGTGTATTAGTCACACTTTTTTGATCTTAAATGTAGTCCGAAAATCGGAATGCATCTAATAGACAGGTATTCAGAATTACCAAAATTTTCAAGAGAAATTTGACTTTCTACAATTTACACATGTACATGTAAACAGCTTCATAACAATTGTAGGTTTTAGAAGTTAAATTCTTTAAATTTTATTTGATTTGTGATTTAAGACTAGTTTGTTGTAAATTAAAATAACATCTTTTGATGTTGAATGTTTACATTTATTGTAATCATTAAAATTATCAAATTAAAATGCATCTTATATATGGGTCACTATTGAGAGGGAAGGTTTTAAACATTCAAAGTATACACGGGGGCGGCTAATACATGGGTATATATGGTAGATTGAAATGAGGACAGATGTGGAATAGAGTTACAATATATAGGGTTTTTTGCTTGCATAACTTCAAACATTGTGGCTAATTGTGAAAGAATTAGTGATCGTGCAACTAAAAATTTTTCAGACTGATTGGACTGCCAACTGTTAGTTTTTATGTTTTTTATCGGACTCGGATCAAATTGGATTATCATTTCCAAAAGGTGGACTGGATTTGGAGTCTAAAAAACACAGTCTGCTCATCTCTGATGTCAACTGCACAGCTTACGCAGCTGCACACAACAGTGCAGTGCAGTGCAAGTAACCTTTGTGAGAGAACCTTGCCATGTACTGCACTGCACAGTGTGCAACTCATAAGAAGTTTACATTTAATTTTAAATTTAAATTACATTTTAAATTTTTAGCAAATCATATTTTGCATAATGCTATTGCCCTAATTGGGGAGTCGGAGTTGAAATCCTAGAAATTTTGGGAGTCAGATTTTAAACCTTCCAAGTTTGCACAGCTTTTTGTGACACAAAAATGCTAAATTTTTTTTATATTTTTTTCAATTACTTATCTTCCAAAATATCAATTAATTTATTGAAAGCCGTAGAAAGGTCTAAAATATTACTTCTTCACTTGAATCTTTGTTTTTATTTAGCACCACTCATTTTTCTCATGGAGTTTTAATTTTATTTAGAAGCTTTGAACATATATCGAGCTAATATTATTGAATTTGAACTTGAAACTCATATGGAATGTATACAAGCAGATATAAACCACATGTGAGTAAACTTTACTTGTTTATTATATAAAACTCTGGTCATTTAATTTTGTCATAATCATTTGATATATATTTTTATGGATTTGCATAACTAATAACCAGTACTTTATTTTTAACTTAGTAATAAATTTTTTTTATTGTTGTTCTGTAGACATACTCTGTTCACAAAGCAATTTGATACTGTTGTAATGAATCCTCCATTTGGAACCAAATGGAATAAAGGTAGTGGTGTTTTTGTTTTATTTGTCAAAAAAATAGCAAAAACAATCTGCACTAAAGTTAAGTGACTTTTTTAATATCACACTAGCTTTCGTAAACCAATGCTCTTTTGGTCAGGTGTTAATAGAACCTTTTGTCTGTTGTAATGTTGTTGTTATAACTGACAAAGTGAGTGGAATTCACAAAAGCTAGTGTGATTTTAAAAAATTCAATCTACTTTAGTGCACTTTTTTATATTTTATGTTATATTGATTTCATTAGTTGACACTTGCCTTTTCCTCTTTAATTATTTTCTTCCAGTGCTGCAAAAAAATGTTTGCAAGTTTCATTGTCATACAGAGAAACAAAATTGTGGAATGAAATTGATATAATTATCAAAAAGCTAAATTTGGATTCTGTTAAAAAAAATATATAGACAACATCTAATCAACTCTATTAATTTTTCTACAATAGCTGAATTTGAGCCAATTTTTGTTGGGGGTGTGTGGGATAAGAACCTTAATTCATGTCAATCCCATAAATATATATATTTTTTTTTTTAAACTTGTTGGTTTATTTTAGTATATATATTAGTTGAATTTTGTTGGACTATGCCCTTTTACATAGAGAAATTGTATAATTTTTGTACGTTTAATTACAATAACAGTAAAAAATGTGTATTTTAGTTTGTTTTGTCGGTTTGTTGTTTTTTTATATTAAATTTTTTATTTGATTTAAATATTATTTTTCTTTTTTTTACTTGAAGTAGCAGCTGACTTTATGATCATTTGGTCTTATTGCTGTCTTCTTGACAAGCAGATAAAAACTTTTTTATTTTCTTTTACGTTGTTTTAATTCTTGGTAATTATGTTGTTGTTGCAATGCTTGGATTGATTTTTTTTTTTTTTTCATGTAAAGTGGTAACATGTATAATGTTTTATTACAGGTATTGACATAGACTTCTTATACACTGCATCGAAAATTGCAAAGACAGCAATATATTCTTTTCATAAAACTGTCACAAGAGATCATGTGCTCAAAAAAGCTAAAGATTTTGGTATAAATGGACAAGTCATTGCTGGTAAACGAAAATTGTACTTTTAGTGCATTTTCTTTCAATAAATACAAGTAAAATGTGCTTTTATTTGCATTGATTTTTATTTCAGAATTAAAGTATAATTTATCTGCTTCCTACAAATTTCACAAAAAGGAAAGTAAAGATATCAATGTGGATTTTTATAGGTTTTCTGTTCAAAAATAGGTAAGAAAAAGTATATCTTTTCTAATAAACTTTAAACATATTAAATTTTAAGTAATTAACAAGAATTTAATATTTTGATATTTATATTTGGGCTAAAATATTGTAATTAGCCATTAAATCATTACACCATACACTTGAAGACGTTTTTTTCTTTGTTCTTATTCAATACAGGATTTTTATACAACCTGAAATTTTTTAAACTTTACATATTTCTTGCTTAAATAAATATCTTAGCAGCACTTCCTAAAAATACCTTGCAAAATTGCTAGAACCACATCAGTGCAAGGTTGTAGTTAAGGTGGTGGTGGTGGGCTTATCCAACCCATTCCTAGGGATGAGGGTGTGGATCAACTCTTTAGAGTCCCAATAATTGGGTAACCCTCATGGACGAACCAGAGGTCTAAGATAGTGAGAGAGTGGCCTAAGATAGCCAGATGTAGAGAGTCAAGTACAGGCCACTCTAGCATGAGATGGAAGATGTCTTGTGATTCAGAACCACAGTTGCTGCATGAAGAAGTCTTGGCTTGACCAATCTTGTGGAGGTGCAAGAAGAGTGCTGTGCCCATTGCAGCATAAGCAAGAGAGAGCGTAACAAGCATAATGAGGGAGGGTAAGCTCCTCAGAAGATACTGGAGGAGTTTGATGGTGCAAGAAACCAGATTGTCAGTTAGTCAATTTATTTTGTACAATTTAAATGGTAACAAATATGCAACAAAATAAATGAACAGTCAGATGAATTGCAACAGGAAGTTGTCAGTCAACGAGTTGAGCAGCCACCTTTTTTAGCTATTTACATAAGCTACTGGACAATTTCAGCAATCCTTTGTTTTTAAATTGCAGTTTTAACTAATTTTAAATATACTGTGTAAACAAAAAATAATGAATAAAAGAAAAATCATTTGTAATTTGGCAATAAATAAGTTTTATACTTCATTTTGAATTGATAAAATGACATTGTTTTTAGCTCGTTTGGTACCGAGTTCCAAATTTTTGCTCCTTGATATTTAAAAGTTTTTGTAATTTTTGTGTTGTATATCTTTATCTTTATACAGTAGATGCTTTGATTGGATAACGCATCTCCAACTGGTGTAGAGGGATAGGTGTTGGGAAGAAATAAAAGATGAGAGGGGAGAGTGGTATGGTGGAGGGATCATGAGTGGCACCAACTTTAGCAAGAGAATTGCCTAGGAGAGAAAAATGACCAGGTATCCATTGAAGATGGACTAACTTGGAGTCGGATAGAGAGTTAAGAAGAGATTCGGTGTCAGTGAGGAACTTGGGTATTAAGTATGGCAAAGAGAATAAATGGTTGTCAGAACAGATTGAGAGTCAGAGAATAAAAGAGGCCACTTTTATTTTGTGTGATAGCTAAATAATCGGAGCAGGAATCAAGCAAGAAAAGATGTTGGGTAGAGAGAGGGGAGTAGGTTAGATTGTTTTGACAAGTATAAGGACATCAACTCCTAGTTTTCCCATAGAGTTGGTGGTTCTTCTCCTCACCACAGAGTGATCTTTTCTGAGGAGGGTTTTATAACCTGGAATATGAAAAGTGGAGTCAGAAGAAAGGTGTGACTTTTGCACGAAAATGAGGTCGTATTGATTTAGTGAAAAAAATTGAATGAGTTCAGTACCACGAGGGTGAATCCCATTGGCATTCCATTGAAGGATACATAGGCAGTTTTTGGAGGAAGCAGAATGGTGGAAAATAGATTGTGTAAGAGGAGAAGTAGAGGGTTGCAGTTGAGGAGGAGTTAGAGATGAAACTGAGGATGGGTAAGTAGAAGTTAGTTGAAGGTGGTTAGAGAAATTGGAGGAGTTATTAATGGCAGAGGGATTTTTCAGAGTGTTCTTTTTTAAAGTTGAGGATATGGAGACAAATTAAGAAAGAGAGGGAGAAGTTTGAGAAGGAGATGGGCACTTGGACAAGTTCAGATGTGTCCTGGAGGAATTTTCTGAAATTTAGCAAGAGAAAGACCAGAGCAAGAAAAGTGCACCCAGAGAGAAGACTTGGCACATTGTACAGTACTAATTTGTTTCCTCAAGTGACCCAATGAGTGCAGATAGAACAGAGATTTATAGGGCCAGGTGAAGGAATATTGGTAAAAATAGAGAGGCAGTAGGTTGGTAGACAAGGAAGAAGACAGGGTGGGTCAGAATTAAGAATGCTCTCCATCTGTGACCGTGCAGTGGACAGCAGGGACAAAAAACAAGGAATAATATCCCAAGGGGTCGCCCGAGGATGAGACCCTCGGGAAATCGACAAGGAATTTTGGCTCTCTGCCAGTACAAAAAAGGGAACTGCATTACCACGTTGAGGTGGCTTGTCATTGGTGAAGAGGTCGTAGTTGTCGACATTGTGGTCGAGTGATTAAAGCGCCTTGGTTATGATGGACATAGTCTCGGTTTAAAACCTACTCGCGCCATTTTGTTGTGTCCTTGGGAAAGACACTTTACAGCATATTTCCCTGCTTAATGGTTTTGGCAAACAGTTCAGTGATATCTCTATAAAACTAAAAAACAAAAAAACAACTGGGCACTAATACTTTGGCATCTCCAGAAGCAGGTCGGGGTAATTGCTTTCCTTATATATATTGGCTCCATCACTTTCCTGCGAGTCAGGAGGATAAAAATAAAGGTTTAAAAAAAATTGCTGATTGCAGCTGTGAATCTAATTTTTGCTGTATAATCTGTATGGTTGGTCAAAAATAAAAGTAGAGTAGACTCATATGGAAAACTGCTTATCGAGAATCTCTTACTGATTTCAGAATTTTGAAAAAAAGTTACGTTTTTAACGAGATCCTGAAAAAGGCCCTCAAATTTTACAGTTATACAATCGTTATACGATTTGTAATCATCAGTTATACGAAACAACCAATTTTTTTTTCTTTCAAAAGCAACACCTGACTTTCATGCATCTTGAAATCATTATTCACCAAACCCGTAACCAAAATTATGTTAACAGAATCTGTTTACAAAGATATGTTGTTAGTCTAAGTGTGAACATTTTCTTTTTCAGTTTAAAATCATAGAACATAACTGTCATAATCGGTTTTTTGATTGTTTCTAAATTTTTTTTACTTTAATTTAAAAATATGTTGTATGTTTTGGAATAGTTTTTTTTTAAATAAGCTTGTCTTATAACTGTTGTTGTTAAATAACAAAATTGTTTTTTGTGTCAGTTTAGTGTTTAAAATATCCAACTACAGTATCGTTTCACAACTTCAAAAACTTTTTCAGAAACTTTTTTGAACTGCCTAACCAACTTATCAAGGTGGAAGAAACAACAAGTTTTTGACCTTTTTCAAGATCCAAAGATAGTATAAATTCTTGGTACTTTTATACTGCTCGGAACAGAAGCACTATGTTTTTGTTCAGCGTATAGATTTACCCTTCATTGACAGACATTGGTGCTCAATCTGAATTTGCTTTAATATAATGCGGTTCAATTTATAATGGTGATGTCACAAAAGTGCTTGACGACAAAACATACAAGTTGTTTATTTGTATTGTTTGTATCAGAGGTGGGAAACGTTTTAATACAAGGGCCGCTTAAGAAAATGTAATTTCTGCCGGAGACCCCACCGCTCAAGCAAAGACTGAAAATAGGTCTTTACTGTAAAACAGTGGGCCTCAACCTGTGTACAGCGAAACTTTTTAAAAAATATTAATCCATTGCTCTGCAACTTTTTTTAGAAATTCCATTTTTAAGCAAGAATCAAGAAATTCGAGACAGATTGAGCGAAGACTTTTTTAAAAAAAAACACTACTTTTTAGGGACGAAAATGAAAATCTGCACTCTGGTCCAAATGTCCCGCAAATTTTAAAAAGACCCGAAAGTGTGCCGCAGGCGCGAAAACGTTAAGAATCACTGCTTTAATTTGTAGCCAAAAATCCGTTCTTTGATTTTCATGTCAAATCTGACATAATTTCATTTGATAAAAAAGTTTGAAAAGCAAGAGCAACATAGAAAGTTTCTGGTTCTTTCCTGGTATATATTTCTATTGATACATTCGACGTCATACCAAGAGATGAGTGGTATACATCAGTGTGTTATTGTAATGATTCATATGTAACTGAATTTAACTCGTATCTATTTACGTCTCTATAGGAGCGAGGCGTCGCTATCTTTAATATGATGTAAACAAAACTCCCGTGGACACAGTTGTTTTTCACCCATATTGACATTCGTAAAGACACTATTTATCTTGAACCCACGTGTACAAAACCTGTTGTTCAAATTGTACAAATATAAGCAAATAACTGAAATTCATAATACGTAATCCTCATATACCAAATCGTTTTTATAGCGAACAGTATTTTTAATTAAATGCTCATGTGCTTGTTTTAAATTATAAAGTGATGAAAAAATGTTATTCTGAATTTATATCTTAAAACATCTCTAAGAGTTTTCCTAGCTGGCTTAATTAGTAAATTTTTATATTCGGTACATCATATCACCAGGCCTGTTTGAAAAAATGTTATTCTGAATTTAAATTTTTTCTTAAAACACCTTTGAGAGTTTTCATAGTAGGCCTAATTAGTAAATTTTTAAATTTGGCACATCGTATCATTTTGGCCTGTTTGTCGTCCGCAATGAACAGATATCGTCAGACAGGGCCGTTTTTAGGGAATCGAAGTGCGGCGTTAAAGCGAAGATCGGAAAAGAGCTGAAAAATAAAATTCGAAAAATATTGTTCGCCTTTGAAAGTCAAGCAAGGATTGAAAAAATTCCTACTCGATTTAAATAAGCTTTCTTAATATTGTATTATTAGTATATTATTAATATTGAAAAAATTCCAACTCGGTTCAAATAAGCTTCTTTCTTCTTAAAGCTTTATAATTCCCATGTCATGAAGACCGACTGATATGGGAATTTAAAATTGTCTCGAGTTTTTTTACAAGGGTTCTTGTTTTACTAACCACGCCTATTTTTAAAAATGGCAAAAAATTTTTAGAAATAAAGTATTTAACTTGGTGGCATAATGTTTGTATATTACCGGCTCCAATAGCTTAAGGCTTTGACGGTCAAGAATAACGTTTCTAAAATTTCTAAAAAAAACTCGCTATTAAAAAAGATGATAAGAAATAAAAATAGCTGTCCGCCGTGTTTCGGTGATCCTACTATTATTCATAAAGTCGCCTCAAAAATTGCAATAGCATTGATAGTTTTTTGCACTACAAATCACTTCGAGATAATGGCAAAAAGTAAACAATCTATTTAGTTTTACTTCAAGATTCGTCCATTCTGGACAAAATGGTAAAAGTTTAGCGTTGTTATAAATTTGATCAAGTTAATTATCGGTTGTAAAGTGGAAAGATACGTTGCATGCAAGTCGCTTCTTAAACTAAAGTCCTCAAAGTTTTCCAACCTCCAAAAAAAATGCTGTATCAAATCGTCGGTATATACGTACTTTTTGTAGATTTTAAAAGGTATGAGATGTAAAAATGGAGGGGACTCAAAATCGAACCCTGAGCAATGTTGTTTGTTAGACGAAGGAGCATTACTTCGCTTGCTGTCACCTGTAGTTAAGGTAGAATATGTGTTTCGGACTGGTTCCATAACGATTTAAACGATGTGTTAAAATAGCTGAGCTTGTATTCGGAACTAGCAGGGATGGCCAAATCGAATAAGCAAAAACAGTTGATGCAACATTTACCCAGGCTAGCCGAAACAAATCTAACGTTTTTTGTAATACAGTATTACGCTACACTGAACCAAAATTTATTGCAATATGAAACCATAAGAAATCAAGTGTAGTCACAAGGAAAGAGTTTAAAGAATTTGATTCGGGAAAATTTTTCTGCACTTTGTGGTTAGGATCAGGAAAAATATCGAAAAGGAATCAAATTCTGAAGGTGGAATTCCAGTTTTTCAGTCGTAGCTTTTACTAACAGCCTAATCTAAAACTCAAATTTCTTCAAATAGTTTAATAACTTACGACCGAAATTAATTTCTTTTCTAGTTGATTTAGAGAGTATTATTTTATTATAAAAAAATTCAACGAAGTTTTAATTAAGGAAAAATTTAATCACAGAGCCTTATATAATTTTTAACTTTTTTTATTCGACAATGCAAAAGTAACTTTTACATATTTCCTTTTCTAAGCTTCTTGGTGGTGGTGGTGGTGGTGGTTTTACCCGACCCATTCCTAGGGATAGGGGCGCGGATCAATTCCGCGGAATCCCAATAGTCGGGCGACTCCTCACGGACGGGACCAAAGGTCCAGAAGAGAAGGGGTGTGGCCGAAAATGGCCCGACGCAGAGGGTCTAGTACAGGGCAGTCGAGCACGAGATGTGAGAGATCCTGTGGTTCAGAATTACAGTTGCTGCATGAAGGAGTCTCGGCTCGACCAACCCTGTGGAGATAAGAGTTAAGGAGAGTGCTGTGCCCGTTGCAGCGTAAACGGGAGAGAGCACAGCGAGCGGAGCGAGGGAGAGTAAGCTCCTCGGGAGATACTGAAGGGATTTGGTGTTGAAAGAAACCAGATTGGACACTGCGTCTCCAACTGATGTAGAGGGATAGTCGTTGGGAGGAGATAAGGGGTGCGAGGGACACTGATATACTGGAGGGATCGAGAGAGGCACCGGCTTTAGCTAGAGAGTCAGCTAAGTCGTTACCTGGGAGGGAAGAGTGACCACTGACCAGGTATCCATTGTAGATGGACAACCTTGGATTGAGATAGAGAGTTAAGAAGAGATTGAGTATTGGATAGGGGTATTTGGGGGTTAAATATGGTAGGGGGGTAGAGAGAGTTGATAGGACAGATAAAGAGTCGGAAAAGAAGGTGATAGATTCAAAATTACATGTCTTGGAGTGAGAGATACACCACTCAAGAGCATGTAGGAGAGCGAAGGTTTCAGCACTATAGCTGGTAGCCCAGAGACCAGTCAAGAAGGAAAGCGAGGTAGCAGTGACACACTTGGAACACGTGATGTGTATCCCTGCACCACCCTGTCCCAGCCCGCCAGGTACCGAACCGTCAGTCCAGGCAGAGATACCGCTGTGAGATAGAGTGGAAAGTTGGGAGGTAGCTGCAGTGTTGCGAAGGGTTGCGAGAGCATGGGGATGAGAGGTGGAGTGAGATTGGAGTGAGTAGAGAGTGAGATTATTCTTATCTCTATGCTTCTCCTTATCAGCGGTGACATTCACCCCAACCCTGGCCCTATAGACCCCTGCTCTGTCTGCTCCCGTAGAGTCACCTGGGGAAACAGATCAATACAATGTACCGGCTGTTCTCTCTGGGTACACCTCTCCTGCTCTGGTCTTTCTCCTGCTGACTTCCGCAAAATCTCCCCGGGACACTCTTGGACTTGCCCAATGTGCCTATCCTCCTCTCAACCCCTCCCCTCCCTCTCACATTCTAATCCCGTATCTTCATTCTTTTCTGTATATCCATCTTCTCACACTCCAAATCCCCCACCTACACTCACAAACAACCACAAAACCATATCTTCAAAAACTAAACCCTCCCCAAAACAACCTCGAATAACCCTACCTATCTTCCTAATCACCCCCAACTAATTTATACTTACCCTCCCTCGGCACTGACTACTCCTTCTCCTCAAACCCAACATACCACCTCTCCTCTCACACAATCCTCTTTCCATCCTTCCTCTCCCTCTCGAAACAACCTCCGAATCCTACAGTGGAATGCTAATGGAATTCGCCCGCGTCGTACTGAACTCCTACACTTTCTCTCTCATAATCAGTACGATCTCATCTTCATACAAGACTCACACCTCTTCTCTGACTCCACCTTCCGTATACCCGGCTACAAAACCCTCCAGAAGAACCGTTTCATGACAAGGAGAGGAACCACCAACTCTACGGGAAACCTAGGAGGAGGTGTACTGATACTTGTCAAAAACGGTCTATCTTACACTTCACTCTCCACACAATCCCTCTCCTCCCTCGACCCCAGCTCCGATTATTTAGCTATCGCAGTTAAAATAAAAGAAGCCGCTCCCATACATCTTTTCAACGTCTATGTCCCTCCTATCTGCTCCTCTTCCTCTGACTCTCGCCCAAAATCCTTCTCACCCTTTCTCCTACCATCATCTCCTACCACTTACATCTTTGGCGACTTTAACAGCCATCATTCATCCTGGAACTCCCACTCACCGGAAGACCAATCAGGCAAAAATCTGTTTGATTGGCTCCTCTCTTCTGATCTTTTACCTCTTAATAACCCCGAACACCACACTCTACTACACCGTGCCACCGGAAACCGCTCTTCCCCTGATCTTTCCCTAGTTCCTGCCCGAATAGCCTCTAAATGCACATGGCAGACCCTTCCGGACCTCGGCTCATCCATCACTATTCCCACTTCCCCTATAATTAACTCTTTCCACCGCCCCCCCTCATTTAACTGTAATAAAGCTTACTGGGATAATTATCTTACTTATATTGATACCCACTGCCCTACTCCCTCTAACTTTACAACACTCTTTCTTTCTGAAGCCACCCACACCTTTACCAAACTCCTCAATGATGCTGCCACTTCTGCCATTCCTTTCGGCAGCATCAACCGCCCTGCTAAAGCCTGGTGGTCTCCTGAAGTCGCAGATGCCATTGCAAAACGCCGAAAGGCATTTGCAAAGGCACACTGTTCCAAAGAAGACCGTCAGCACTATATCGCCACTTCCAGATATACCTCCACTGTGATTTCTAAGGCTAAAGCTAAGTCATGGCAGAACACTTGCTCTAGCCTTTCTCCAAAACCCGTCCCAGCGAAGTCTTTTCTCTACTTCGCTCCATCTCTGGCCTCCCCTCCCCAACTACTTCTGACCTTTCCAATTTCCCAAATTGCCATACCCCTGTAGATTGTGCCAACCATCTCTCCTCACATCTACAGCCCATTTCTCTACCCAAACCCCAAAACCTTTTTGAAGCACCGAGAAAGCCCAAATGAAACAAATCAGAACTGCACAC
Source organism: Diplosoma virens (assembly GCA_963680785.1). NCBI lineage: Eukaryota > Metazoa > Chordata > Ascidiacea > Aplousobranchia > Didemnidae > Diplosoma > Diplosoma virens. The sequence goes on from OY796889.1 coordinate 14,642,488, forward strand.
TGCAACACCCTGCATTTTACTTTCTGTTCACCATTCTCCTCAATTGAACTCTCTACAGCTATCTCTCAACTCTCAACCTCAACCTCCTCAGGCCCTGATCAAATCACCTACCCTCTTCTATCCCACCTCCCACAATCTGCGTTAAATTTTCTTCTATACATCTTCAACCTTTCTTGGTCAACACACACCTTCCCGTCTGCCTGGAAGCAATCAACAATCATCTCTATTCTCAAACCCAGAAAACCCTCTGACTCACCTTCTTCATATAGACCCATTTCTCTCACTTCATGTACCTCCAAACTCTTCAAAAGAATGGTTTTAGGACGACTAACCTATTTTTTCGAACAACAAGACATTCTCTCACCCGTGCAAACTGGTTTTAGACCTGGTAGATCGACTGTAGACCAGGTTCTCCTTCTCTCACAGTCAATCGCAGATTCCTTCCACCAATCTAAGCCAGGCGCACGTACAGTCCTTGCCACTGTGGATTTTGCGAAAGCTTTTGACTCAGTATGGCACTCTGCTCTTCTCTCTAAACTCCTCTCATTAGATCTTCCTCTTTGCTTTGTCGAATGGATACGATCCTACCTCTCAGATCGCCGTTCGAAAGTCCGTATCTGTAATTCATACTGTCTCCTTTCCGTCTCCGAAGAGTAGTTCCCCAAGGTTCGGTTCTAGGACCAGTTCTCTTCTCTTTATACATCAATGACCTTCCCACTTTCCTTCCTGCATCTGTTGAGACCTCTCTCTATGCAGATGACCTAGCCATCTGGGCCTCCTCCCCGAGTGTTGAGTGTGCAACCGCTGTAGTACAAGCTGCCCTCAACAGACTGGTGGAATGGTCCTCAAAATGGCGCCTTCCTCTCAACCCCCTCAAATGTGAAACATCCTTCTTCAGCTTAGACCCCTACCAATCACGTATACAACCTTCCCTGCACATTCTTAACACCCCTCTCAAATTCAACCCTCATTCAACCTTTTTCGGTGTAACCTTCGACCGCACTCTCTCTTTCAAATATCACGTCTTATCCTTACGGAAAAAGTTTCACAGCCGATTCCGTGCTTTCCGCTTTATTGCCTCTGCCTCCTGGGGTCTATCAAAAGAATCCTTATGTACCCTATACAAAGCCTTCATTCGCCCCATCCTCACCTATGCTTCTCCAGGTTGGTTTCCCTTCTCATCTCCTACTCACATCACCTCCGTGGAGAGGATGCATAGATCTTCCTGTAGAGTAATCACAGGTTGTCTATCATCCACTCCCATTCCCCTACTTCATATAGAAGCACTTCTACCTCCGCTACGAGTCACCCTCACCCACCAATCTCTCTCCTTCTTTGAACGAGCCCTCCGTCTACCTCCCACCTTTCCCATAGCCTCTCTTGCGAACTCTAACCCCCGTACACGTCTCAAGAAGAGCTCATGGAGATCCTTCTCCTGATCACATAACCTTACCCCTAACCTACATCTTACCCGTGAACCACTAATCCTCTGCCCTCCTAAACCCCCCTGGTCTACCCCATCTAGTTACACAATCTCACTTCTAAGCTTCTTCGTATGGTTTGTTGTAATTTACTTATATTGATACTGGCCTGGTCGCTGTTTCGCGATTTAACCGGAGTCACCGCTAGAGGTCAGCAACACAACTTGATTTAGAAATTAATTGTGAATTGTGAAGTGTCTTTCCCAAGGACACGATAGAAATCATTTTGATGAACTGATAGCATCGGAGTCCCGTTCTTCACACGCAAGTCAGAGCGTTAACGCACTTATAAGTAAAACATAAAAAAGTAACATTGTAGCAGTGTTTCCCAACCTATGCGCCGCGGCACACCAGTGCGCCGCAAGATGGCATCAGGTGCGCCGCAAAAAAATATTGAAGTTAAATTCAATCAAGTAGGCTTTAAAAAATTCCACGCCGCCAACGTTAGTCAGTACGGCACACTAACGATATTGTTGATAGTAATTGAGTTGTTTTTGGTTGGTGAATGTATCATTCAAGTTTATTTACGCTTGAATAAGGTTCATTGTGTGGGTGCATTGTGGAAAATAAAGCATGAAATAAATAGCGATTGTGACGTATACAAACACTGACGCACACCTAAGCCATTCGACTGTGCCCTAAATACTACCGTAAGATATTAAACTAAATTGTTTGCACTCGGTCAAGATATTATCTTGTCGCGCTTTAAGTTACCCAATAAAATGGATAAATTTATCAAGAGGAAAAATAGTATTGATGATAATGAATCAGAAATTAAACGTTGCAGGGCAGCAAATCCCTGTGATAAAGCACCAAAAGCTCGACCAAAACGTCAATACTGCGATGATTATCTGGACTGGTAGTGAGGATCAACCTTTCCCACTGTGTGTCATTTGTGGCGAAAAAATGTCAAACGAAGGTATGGTACCCAGCAAGTTAAGTAGACATTTTGTAACCAAACATTCGCAGCTTCAAGATAAAAATCTAAACTTTTTTCGAAGACTACTAGAGCAACAATCCAAAGAAAAAACCGTTTTTAAAAAATGGCTGACTGTTTCTGAAAAGGCACAAGCTGCTTCGTATGATGTCGCCGAAATGATCGCACAGCAAACAAGATCACATACTTTGGCTGAGTCGATCATCTTGCCTGCTTGCAGAAAGATAGTAAAAAGAATTCTGGGTGACAAAGCCGAACAAAAAATATACAAGACTCCCCTCTCAAATAATACAATCCAAAGACGTATTGTGGATTTGTCTGCTAATATCGAGGAAATTGTACAGACTAAACTTCAGAGCACCGTTGAATTCGCTTTACAAGTTGACGAATCAACCGACATCAGCGGCAAATTACAGTTACTTGCGTTTATTCGTTTCGTTGATGAAAGTCAAATAATAAATCAATTTTTGTGCTGCAAGGAAATGTCACTCACTACAAGAGGCCAAGACGTCTTTGAAATATTATCTGCTTACTTTGAAAAATGGAATTTATCTTGGAACTCGTGCATTGGAATATGTACTGATGGGGCACCATGTATGGTTGGCAGTATTAAAGGTTTTGTATCACTCGTACAAAAAGAAAATCCTAATGTTGTACAAATCCACTGCTTCCTCCATAGGGAAGTACTTGTTTCAAAAACAATACCAGATGACTTAAGTCAAGTTTTAAAACAAGTTGTTGAAATGGTGAATTTCATCAAAATAAGGCCGAAGAAGTCTCGTTTTTTTGAGAAAATTTGTGTTGATATGGATTCTCGGAACAAACGTTTGATTCTGCACACTGAAGCGAGATGGCTTTCAAGAGGAAAGGTGCTATGGCGTGTATATGAACTGCACAAAGAACTTTATGCATTTTTCAAAACAGAAGAACATGAACACTTCTGTGAATATCTTGAATGTGAATTTTGGCTTTCAAGGCTAGAATATTTGGCACAGATATTTGCACATCTCAATGGCCTCAACACAAGCATGCAAGGCAGAGAAGAAAACATTCTGACTTCATCAGATAAGTTGATCGCATTTAAAAAAAAAGTTGCAATTTGGAAGAACAGAGCTAAAGATGGTAACCTTGAGATGTTCCCTTTAGTACGACAAAACTGCATAAGGAAGATGAGCCCTATTGTATTTCAACACTTAACAACTCTCGAAGAAAAAATTAACTTTTATTTCCCATCACTGAAGACCGATGACTATGACTGGGTTCAAAATCCTTTTATAGAGAGTTCATCTAGCACTGGTCTTTTATTATGTGAAGAAGAGGAGTTGGCATGTGTTTCCAGTGATCGTGGACTTAAAATTAAACATGCTGGGGTACCAATAGATACATTTTGGATTGTTGTCAAAGAAGAATACCCTTCATTAGCTAAAAAGGCTTTGACCATTCTGATGCAGTTTTCGACATCATATTTATGTGAGCTCGGATTTTCAACTCTCCACAATATGAAGTCCAAAAAACGAGAGCGGCTTTGTTGCATTGAAAAAGAAATGAGGGTTTGTCTCTCTGAAATACGTCCTGATATTGAAATGGTTGCTAAGAAACATCAAGCACAAGTTTCTCACTGACAGAATTGTTGCGATCCTGTGATAAAGATGCAAGTACAGTGAATTTCCTGGAAACAGGCTAAATTACGGTTATTGCCTTAATTTCTTGTTGTGATATGTAAAAAACGGACAATTTAAATAAATTTTGTATTCAAAATATTCAAGGTGTGCCGAATAATTTTCGTTTTTTTCTAAAATGCGCCGCAACAGAAAAAAGGTTGGGAACCACTGTTGTAGCCTATAGCAAGTTTTAGCGTAATTTGTCATTGACTTTGACCACAATAATTCAATGCTTAATAATTAATCACATGGTTCTTTATTTTTTAACGAAGAAAATAGCCGCTGAAGCCGAAAATTTTGTAAAAATAAATTGATTGACGCGGTGCTTATCACTGTGCTCAAACCAGAAATTTGTTACAAAACAATTTCGTTTACTTCATCAAGCATAAAAAACCACAGTGTGTTGCACAAAAAATTCATAAATACCAACGATAATTCACCAGTTGAACAACTAAGACGCATCTAGTGACTTAATTTACACTACAAAAACAAAGTTGTATATTCAAGGCAACGTTTTTTATTTTTGATTAGAATTTAAAAATTTTTAAAAGAAATTGCATCTGTTTTTTTACTAACATTTTTAATAACTGTAGTAAAAGATTTAATTTTTTTAGATTTCAATAACTATATGCTGGGTATAGATTTTTTTTTGATGAGGGCATTTTGTAGTTGCTAGATTATCTTCAATACAGTAAACCTGCTTAGTACATGGGTGGGCAAATTTTGTACGTTTCGGACCTTTATTTTAACACTTGGACAAACAGCCCGGATAAGCTCCAATAACGCACATGGTTTTACTAAATTGTTCAAAATTCTTATAAAGACAAAGCTAACAAAAGATTTCACAATAATAGACGTATTCAAGGGGGGTTAAGGGGTCAAAACCTCCGGTGGAGAACGTATGCAGACTACTTTTAAAAAATTAGGGCATGAAAAAAGTAAAACCAAAAAAAGTCTTCACTTTTATTTAACTGTTAGTGATCGAGTTTTCGGTCTGCAAACTAACCTTCATGAAGAATTTCTGCATGACTGGTCACAATTAAAAAACTAGTTCATAGGCATGGATTGATCGGTAGAACGGCCCGTAGTTACCCACTTCAAACAAAGTACAACCCAAACTAAAGAATACTACTAAATCATAATAACACGAGAGACGAAAAAACTATTTTTCTGACTTAAGTTATTTTGTCGCCAAGATACGACGACAAATTTTAACCGTGCAAAATTCTAAAAGATTTAAAACAGTGACTAAAAAATTTTCCAATGGCCTACCTTTGAATTGTATTTTTACGAAGTAGAATTGGTTCTGGAGAATATCAAAAGACAAACTTCAAAAAACAAACAATAAAAATTAAACTACTACAAAAGCCGATTCGTGGAATTGAAGTCAAATAGTAAACAAGCGAGTAATAATTTAATTTGACTTGTGTTAGCAAGCAATTATTTATAAAACAGGAGTGTTTGGATTCTAAAAAATGATAAAACTTACAGACGGTTATAAGCGATTTAGCTTGGTCACAATAACAACGCGAAATACTTGATCGAATGAGACGCAGACGCCGAGACCCAATTTATCTGGACTCCAATCAAACCCACTTACAGGTTGAGTCGACATGGTGGCATTTTGCAAATACTGCAGCGTTCCTGCTACCCCCATTTCAACGCCGTCTTCCTCTTTCACACGTTTGGCCGGATACTCGTATTTCCACAAGCACAAAGAACCAGATCCACCAGTGGTCATGAAAACGTCCCGATTCTGGGGCAAATGACGGGTGAGCCAGACGGTCGACTTGTGCGCTTTCTCCGTGAGAGAGGCAAAGCCTTTTTTGGGGTGCTGATGTCGGAGATCGAATACTTTAAACTTTCCTTCCAGCGTTGTCGCCACCAACTTGTTCATCGGAATGTCCTTACGGTCAAACTCAATACTGCAGACGCCATTGCTGACATTCGTTTCCCATTTTACAGACATCGTCCGTAAGTCGAACATCTTGACGTCGCCGTTATCGTAACCGGCACACACGCATCGCTCGTCGGCGTTGTAAGCGTCGCCGAACGCCACCGTCCAGCAGTCGCGTCTATCTTCGCCTTCGTTCGGCTCCATGGTCGCGACAGGCAAGTCTCTCTGACGGACATCCCAAACTTTCACTGAGCCATCCCGGCTACCAGTAACTAATTCTGGAGCACCTTCACCAATACCAAGGCCCCCTACCCCATCAATACAATTGATAATTTCAGAATGTGCACTAACTCGATAAATGGACTTCATAAGCTCCAAGTCCCATACATTCAAATTTCCATTGAAATCTCCAGTAGCTAAATGGCGAGATTGAAGTGACGATGCAGCGAAAGTTCCGCATTTCAGCGAGCTTCCTGTTTCCGACTCTTTTACCAAAGTAACGTCTCTATTCGAGAGCTCATACACTTGCAAGGATCCTGTGCCTCGTGGATGGCTGCCAACGACAACAAACTTGGCACTACGAGGAATCCATTTACAATCATACAAAGTGTGGTTGACTGACTTTTCAATATGAGCAATTATTTGAGGCTTTTCCATTCCAAACAATTTTCCTTAAGAAAAGCCTTATGTACTGATGTAAATTAATCTGAACAGAAATCATTAATTTAACAAGATGGTCTTTTAAGTTTATTCATTCATTCATTTATTTACCTTTATATTTATCCTCCTTACTCACAGGAAAACGATGGAGGCGCTATATGTAAGGCAAGCAATTACCCCGATCTGCTTCCGCAGATGCTTAAGTATTGCTGTCCGGTTGAAATTTTTATTTGGTTTTTTAGTTGTAAAGTATGACTAAAATTTAGAACTGCTTGCAAAAACTGCCAAGCAAGGAAAGTGCCGTACAGTGTCTTTTTCAAAAACACAAAGAATAGAATGAGTAGGTTTTGAATCACGATCATGTCGATCTGAATCGCAACTCTCTCAATCACTCGACTTCGTTGCCGACTAACATTGTAAAAAGCAAACATTGAGTATAAAATAACATTTAAAAGTAATTGTTTTTTGTTAATTAATAACACCTTAAATAATTGATTAGCTAAACTCTTGGATGCTTTATGTTAAAACTGTTAAAATTAAGTCATTATAATGTGAAAAAAATTTGAACAAATATTCTCTTTTTTAATGTGTATATTATTTAAGTGTTTATATCTGCAAATTTTATTTCTCCCAAATATGCTAAAAAAACAGTGGAAGATTAATTAATGTTAAGACTAACAATCAAAAATCAGCACAACCAGTTTAAAGATGTCGTAATAGTATTGTTGTAGTTTTTTAAAGGTGATATGAGTTTAATTTAAAAAACTTCTAATAGAAGTTGCTAAATAAAAGAAAATGATACGAAATATGTTTTACAAAGGCAAAAACAACACGAAAAAACAGGATTTAACCCTTTTACTGCAGCACTAAAAACTTAATTTATGAATAAAAAAAAAACAGTTTCAAATGTGTTTCTTTTTTTAAAATTAAATCTAAAAAATTGAATTTAATAAAACCTTATTTTATTTTAAATTGAGCTTTTCAAATTGCTTTGTAATCATGAATGAGTATAATACTTCAAACTAACTTTATTTCAGATTTATTTAATCTACTTTAATTCTCCCAGAATTACAGTTTTATTGTATCATGACATTTAAAAAAATTGTTTTTTAATTACCAGCACAACAATATAAAGCATGGAAATTTATTTTAAAGGTGCATATTATGAGAAATAATCTAAACACTATGTTAATTCATTAGAAAATAGTTTTGGTCTTTTAAAGAAGTGACTGTAAGCAATTTTTGTGAGTAAAACTAACCCCAAATTTCCTATTGATTACTATCACTTCTTGCAGAAATCTTTTTTTTCTTGATTTCTTTTTTAGTCTCACCTAGTGCTATAGGGGGGATTCTCAATGAGTTGCACAGACAAGAAACGTTATGGTCCATTCTTAAAGAAACCCAATACTTTTAGTTGTACAATACCAATTATAAACAAATTTATCTGCTAATCTAAAAATGAGTTTGCACATTATTTTATAAAATATTTATTAAAAAATTTTGGGTCTCTTAAAGAAGTCACCATAAGCGATTTTTGTTTGTGAAACTAACCCAGATGTCCCCTCTGGTTACCATCACTTCTTGAGCATATCTTTTTCCTCTTGGTTTCTTTTTTATTCTATCTTGGTGCTGTTGGAAAATTCCAAGTTAGTTTCACCAAAAAAAATTGCTTACTGTTAACTTCTTAAAGAAACCAGAAATTTTAAATGTACCACAAACTGCTGATGCAATTTTTCTAAGTAGTATGAGCAGATATAAGCACACAATTTCTTTTGAAATCAGTTTAACTTTTGCAAAAACATTCATAAAAAGTAAATTCTGTTTAAAAAAAGTACTGAAACATCAGAGAATCATTAAGCACAAAAGCAAAAAAATTGAAAAGTTGTCAAGATTTTATTGATATTGTAATAGTTAGCAGTTAAGAGCACCATGATTGTGATCAACATTATCTCTGTTCACAACCTACTTGCACTATTCTGTTGTGTCATTAGGAAAAACATTCTACGACACTTATGACTAAAATTTAAAATAGTTAAATAATTTTAAATTTCAGTCATATTTTTACAAAACTAAATATCCAAATAAAAAATTTTAAGCAAACAGTAATATCTTGGCATCTTCAGAAGCAGATTGCAGTAACTATTTACCCTACGTATACTGCCTCTGTTGCTTTCTTGCAAATCAGATATAGAGATGAAATAAAAATATAACTTAATTAGTACTTCACAAAAACCTAATACAGAAAGATAGTAAAATGCATTAAAAAATATAAAACAAGGCTTGATTTATTAAAAAATTTGTACATTGTTAAAAATTAGAAAATATCTTGATACAAAAATTAGAGTTAATCATTGGAACTACTATTAGTATACATATCTTACAGCTTACACAAATTAATCAATATACCTGTAACTAAATCAGGTCTTGTTCACTGTTCAGCATTACTAATCTCGCAGGCTTCAGGATTTTTCAAAATTTAAAAGCATAAAAAGTAAGTTCGGCAAACAGTGTGGGCTTTTCAATAAGAGACTGTGAGCGATTTTTGTGAAACTAACCTGGATCTCCTGGGGTTACTATTGTTTTTTGAGATTCTTTTTCTATTGTTTTCTTTTTTATTGCCTTCTGCTGCTGTAGGGTGGATTCCGGGTTAGTTTTACCCAAAAAAAATTGCTTACAGTGACTTCTTGAAGAGACCCGAGGAGCGAACAAGAACCATAAATTCACAGCTAATAAAAAAATTTTTTATTAAAAAAATATAGAGAAAGAAAAACATGCCTATTGTTTAATGAGAGCTAATAAAGATAATTTTAAACCAGCAATTAAGTCAATAAAGCTACGGGATCAATTGATAACAGTATGCAAAGTAAAATACTGTCACAGAAACACTGTTTCAATCAATAAGACAAGAAGCAAATTTAATTCAAATTTTTACAAGCTTGAAAAATTTTTGTAATAAATATTATGTTGCCGGTATTATTTTAAAGTTAAAGGCCCGTTTCCACTACGAGGGTCAAATAAAGCATTCTTTGTTTGTTTCATTAATTTTTTACTTCTTTCTGGGCTTAATCGCAAAGCAAAGCAAAAAATAAATATAAGAAACAAGGAATACTACATTCCACGCTTGTAGTAGAAAAGAGCATTCTTTCTTTCTTTTATTGATCTTTCCGCGCTTAAAATTGAAGCAAGCGCTAAGCTTTTTTTTTTTATCTCTATATTTATCCTCTTGACTCGCAGGAAAGCGACGGAGGCTCTATACATAGGGCAGCGTAGTCCAACTACGGGCCCGCGGGTCGCATGCGGCCCGCTGAACCATATTACAGAATTTAAGTCTTGTCGATTGTAAGCGGCGGCAATCTTCTATAACAAGGCATGGCAAGCTAATGGGACAGCATCTAGGGTTGATTGAGACCGACTCCAAGCGAAGACTTTTTTAGAGAACACCATGATTTAGAACAATTTCTAGCCGGCTGAGGCCCACAAACTCGAACAATTTCTAAAATAGGGTTACCAACTTTCTGTTTTGCCATTCCGGGACACCTTAATACAGGGGCGTCGAACTTTTTTAAGCCGAGGGCCAATTTGGCTCATCAAAAATATTGGTGGGCCAAACAAAAGAAACAGCTCGATTTTTGTCCAAAATCGTCGTGATCTCTGAAAAGAAAAGGTCCTCACTTGAAATCAGCCTCTGACTCCCCAGCGTTCGTTCCAAAATCATAGCGATCTCTGAAAAAAAAAGATTCTCACTTGAAATCAGTCTCGGATTTTATTATTTTTCTCTGAAAACTAGCGATGTCGGAAAAAACAAGAGAAAAAGGAGTTTTTACATAAAATCTGTCTTTGATTTCCAGCGGAATTTTTACCAAAATAGGCAGACAGAGCCCCAAAAAGTTCCCCCAAAATAACCCAAAGAGCTGTCAGTAAATTCCGGGACAAAAGTGACCCAGCCCGGGACACGGGACGCCAGATGTCAATTCCTGGACTGTCCCGGCCATTTCGGGACGGTTGGTAGCCCTATTCGAAAAGTGTCCCGCAAGAGTAAAGAAGTTGGACCACCCTGATATAGGGTAAGCAATTACCCGGACCTGCTTCCGGAGATGCCAAGATATTGCTGTCCGCTAGTAATTTAGTAGAGATATTACTATAATTTAGAACTGTTTGCCAAGACCACCACGCAGGGGAAAGTGCCGTAAAGTGTCTTTCCCAAGGACACAACAGAATGGCGCAAGTGGGTTTTGAACCAAGACCATGTTGATCATCAGTCCAGTGCTTTAACCTCTCGACCACGCTGCCGACAAGCAAAGCAAAAAGAACCAATAAACAAACAAAGAATAATCTTTTCCACACTCGTAGCTGAAACGGGCCTGAAAGACGGAAGATAGTTTCCGACAAAGTTAAAAACCAGGGCGTTGAATTAAACTCAAACTGGATCCGTAAACCCATATCAATGGTTATTTTTTTGAACCCGAACCGGAATTTACCCGAAAAATAGAATTTGTTGAACTCGAACCGGAGCTGAACCAGTAAAAATTAAATTCACTAAACCTGATATTTTCCGCGACACAACAGCGTCTAAATATGACTCAAATGACGCTAAAACAAAAAAATATGCTCTATTACGGCAGTGTGGTCTAGTGGTTAAAGCGCAGTGCTTATGATCAACACGGTCCCTGTTCAAACCCACTCGTGCCATTCTATTGTGTCCTTGGAAAAGACACTTTACGGCACTTTTCTCCCGCTTAGTGGTCTTGGCAAGCAGTTATAAATTACAATCAATTTGTATTGAATTAGAAGGGGACAGCAATATCTTGGCATTTCCGGAAGCAGGTCGGAATAATTGCCTACCCTATGTATTAGCGCCTCCATCGCTTTCCTGCGAGTCAGCAGGATAAATACAGAGATAAAATAAAATTCCCACCACATATTTTCTGTTGACACAACAACGTCAACATATAATCTAGATGATGCTTTGCTATTGTTTTTGTTTTTTTGTTTTTTTTGTCTTCTGTTTGTTTTTATTACAATTCTTTTTATTACAAACATATTTTCAATTACATAAGAATAATAATACTTTATTTTTTCCGAATTTTAAATTGATAAAGACTTTTACCATATAGAACAAAGATTTTTAAATTAAAATTGCGCAGCACGGGGTGAAGGATTCTAAACTTTTTAGAAGAGATTTAAAGTTGGAAGAATATCGTAAAACATCTAAACGTTTATTGATGATTCAAAAATTATTAAAAAAGCAAAATATTGACGCTAAGAAGGCTAAAAATATTGACCCAGCCCCAGAAGTTTTAGAATACCTGCTATAAAATGCAGGAACAAAATATTAAAACTATTAAAACTATTAACAAAATATTAAAGCTAAAGAATGTCTTGATCTTGAACAATGGCCAACAGGAATACTAGTTAAAAAATTGTTCAACACTTCAAAATCCAAGAATATGGCATCTTTTTCCAAATTTATTGATAATTCCAATGGAGACAACAAATAGTATAGAGTTAAAAGTGGTTTCCTTCAATTGTAGAGGTCTTAGTAGTTCGCTAGAAAAAATTAAAACATTATGTAAAACTTTTGACATAATTTTGTTGCAAGAAACATCGCTTGCCAAGCAAAATCTTAATTTTCTGAATTCTATTAACAATCAGTATTGTTCTTATGGTATAAGTTCTTTTAGATATGAACCAAAACTGCTATTAGGCAGACCTTATGGAGGCACTGCTATTTTGTGGAACAAGCAGCTTCAGGCATCTACATTCTCTAACCATAATAATACTATTATTGGTCTTACAGTAAATCTTTGTACCTCCTCCATATTTTTTATCAATGTATATCTTCCATATTGTTGCGAATCCAATACAGACACATACTTAGAATATCTTGGAAAGCTTGGTGAGCTATGTGAAGATATTTAACATCCTAATATGTGTATCATAGGAGACTTCAATGCTAGCAATAACAATATGTTTGGCCCCTTGTTAAATTCCTTTTGCCAAGATCTCAATTTTATAATGTCTGATGAGGTGATGTTACCTAAAAAAATCTTTTACGTATGTTAGTGATGCTCATAACACTTGCAGCTGGATTGATCATTGTATATCCTCTTGTGCAGCCCACACCTCAATAACCAAAATAGAAATACTACATAACATTATTACATCTGATCATCACCCTCTTTCCATAACATTTAACTATAAATTCTTCGCCCAAATTGCTGTTGATGAACCTGTACCTGATTACTTTAATGTGAAATGGTCAAAAGTATCTCAGACAAATAAAGCAAATTATCATGAAGCTGCTAAACATTATTTGAATAATATTTTTCTCCCATTTGAAGTAATAAAATGCAATGATGCTCATTGCTGTGACCAAAAACATTTAGAACTTATCTATAAGTTTTACTCAGATATTGTTTATAGTCTCTTGCAACCATCAAAAGATGTACTTGGATCTTCTTGTCATCATCGTTCATTTCATCCTATTCCAAGTTGAAATGACTCAGTGAAATTGGCACATATTAGAGCAAGAATTTCTTATCTATCCTGGGTTAAAAAAGGCAGACCAAAAAATGGTGAGATTCTAACTAGAATGAAATCAACACGAAAACAATTCAAATATGAACTAAGATGGTGCAAAAGACTAAAAGACCAAAAGTCTGCTGATGCATTGAACAAGGCATTTCATTCCGATACTTCTTTTAAGACCTTCTGGCAAAACATTAAAAAGCTTAAGAAATCATGTCCTTTACCAGCTGCAGTTGGAGGTGCCTCAGGATCGCAAAAAATTGCAGAGATGTGGAAAAATTATTTCAGCAACCTACTTAACTCTGTCGAAAACGATGAGTATAAAGAGTTTGTTTACAACAATATTACTTGTAAGAATAGTCATATGAATTCATCCCAGTACATTTGTGATGTTAGTACTATTCAACCCTTAACGTGTAAACTGCCTTTTAACAGTGCTGTTGGTAGTGATGGCATTTCTACTGAGCATATTTGTTTTGCTGATTCCACTGTTGCCCTTTACTTAAGTTTAATTTTTAATATGTATATCCTACATGGCTATATTCCTAAACCCTGCATTAATACAGTTATTGTACCTATTGTAAAAAATAAGAATGGTAATCATCAAGATTGTGGTAATTATAGACCTATAGCAATTGCAACAGTTGTTTCAAAGCTGTTTGAGCAAGTCATCTTAATTAATATTAAAAATTTCTTAGAAACCACTGACAATCAATTTGGTTTTAAAACTAAGCATAGCACAGACATGTGTGTTTTCCTACTTAAACAAGCAATTTCTTATTGTATTACTCGTGGTACTCCAATTTTCTGTGTTTTTCTTGATGCTTCTAAGTCATTTGATCGGGTAAATCATTATTTGCTTTTCCAAAAGTTAATTGTGCGCAATGTTCCAATGTGTTTTGTTCGTTTATTAGTTTACTGGTATACTCAACAAAGTATGCAAATTAGATGGGGTAGATGTTATTCTTCATTATTATCGGTAACTAATGGTGTTAGACAAGGTAGCATATTAAGTCCATATTTTTTTGCAGTCTACATAGATGATCTATCAAAAGAACTAAACAAAATAAAAGTAGGATGTTTTGTTGGAAAATCTCTTGTTAATAATTTATTATTTGCTGATGATCTGTGCTGTTTTTGCCCTAGCATTCATGGTCTTCAACGTATCATTGATGTATGCCACTGGTATGCTTCCTCTCATAATACAATATTCAACTGTCAAAAAACACTAGGCTTATCTTTTGCATCTAGCAATTTTAAATTAAATATTAAATCTAATGTGGTACTTGGTGATTTCAAGATACGGTTTGTAAATGAAATTAAATACCTTGGGGTATTTCTTAACTCCAAATTATGTGATGATGAAGATATAAATAGACAAGTTCGTTATTTATATGGAACTGCAAATCCGTTAAAAACATACTTTTACAAGTGTTCGACGAAAATAAAAAATGTATTATTTCGCACATACTGCTCGTCTATGTATGCATGTCAATTATGCAATAACTTTTTGTCCTCTAGTCTAAAAAGAATACGTGTAGCCTACAATAATTCTTTTCTATTTTTACATGGATTGCTTAGGTATGTAAGTGCGCGTGAACATCAGGTGTTGAATAACATTACAACATTTGATGAAATTCGAAGAAAAATGTCCTGCTCCTTCGTTTATCGTTGTTAGGATTCTAATAATAAATTAAATTTTTCTTTAATGACCTCGGAATGTTTTATTAATTCAGCATATTATAAATACTACAACACATTAGTTTATTTGCAATAGATTTTTGGTAACTTTTTTTTTTTTAAAGTGTTGTTTTTTTGTATGTGTATCTTATTCTGTGTAGTTTTTGCTGTTTTTTTTTTTTTTTTCTGTTATGGATTGTGACTCTGATTTAAATACATAAATAAAACTAAAAATTTTTAGCTGCTCGAAAAATTGCCAAAATTAGCCAAAATTGAGTTTTTATAAGTAAAATTTGACAACATAAATTTTGGAAAAATTTTGACTTTGTTTTGACTTATAAAATTTAGTAAAAGCACTCCTGACCAACCAAAACTATACAGTTGTGTAAGCTTCATGACGTAATAAAACCCAGAAAAAGGACTTTATTGACTTTGCCAGTCCCAAGTTACAACATGCAGATAAAGTTGAAAGGAAATACTTAATAAAGAGATTTGCACGGTTGTTAGTGCTACACCTTGTTTTATATATATTTGTGCCTGTCTAAAAGGGTTCTAATAAATGGATACACACACCAGTATGAAGTTTTAAAACCTTTTTATCAGCGTAAAATAGCCTAAAAAACTCTTATCAAAAATAAAATTACAAAAAATTTTTGCTTGCACTTTCGGGGATGGCAAAATGTTTATTAGGCGTATACATTCATTACATCATACTTTGTTGAAATATATTGGTTTTACAATTCATACTTAAATAGCTCGCCGCTAAATAGTTTTAGTGTTTAACTATGTAAAGTCTATTGGTCTACCCGTTTAAATAACTCCACTGTAAAAATTTTTAGTATATAACTGTTTACCATGGTCCTCCAAGAAATGCGTCAGTTGACGCGCATTAGATGTCACTTCTCTAAAAACATAGTTTTACAAACTAGGGGTTGATAGGGACATCGTCCCCATCTCAATCTGTTGAATCGCAAAAAAATTTGAAAACAATTGGATTTTTCATCAATATGTTTTTCGGAATATAAAATGCAACTGTAAAAACGTTTTTTTGAAAAAAGGATGTCCAAATAATTTATTTTAATATGCTGTGCATCAGATTCAATCATAAAAATGTTTTTGGGGGTTAAAGTTGATTATTTTTACGCATAACACTTCTAAATTGATTTTTTGTGGGCCAAAAAGTATTCGGTTACATAACAAAGCTAATTATGTGTTTTGTTCAGTTGTTTACTTTAGGTTGGGCTTCTAGGTAAAATTGTTCAAAACCATGATTTGGAAAAAATGTTTCCCCTCTTTCCAAATCCTTTGGTATGGTATGTCTATGGTCACGATCCAAAAGCCATGTTCTAATTTATACCAGGGCGTTAACCCTAATTTACCTAAGGGGGGGTCCTCAAAGGACCTCCCTTTTTTAAAAACATTATAACTTGAAAAGTTCTGATGATAAAAACCTAAAATTTTATGACTTTTCCTAAAATTTATTCTTGAATATTTTGATATTTTGCTTGAGCAAATCCGATGTGTAGTTTTAGTGTAGCAGGCTATTTTTTTCACTTACCTCATGATTTTTGTATATTTTTTGCTGTGGCATAAGATAATCCTATTTACACAGAGTCACGTGAGCGGCAACGTGAAGATTTACTGCGGCGACGTCGGTGACGCAGATTAACTTTTGTTTGAACAACTTTAGCAAACAACGGTTTTGCACAAAACTAATTTGTTGCTGTTCAATAGTTTCTTCACTCTGAGTTTAGTCGAGTTCTTTGACTTTCAAAAAATTACATATTTATTTCAGACCGATTTGATAAAATCTTTTTTTTTCCTTCCATTGATTTCGTCTCACACTAAAACTTAATGAAATTACCCATACAACAAGATTGATTTACCAAATTTTCGTAACAAGCCAGTTTACTGTTAGCTTATTTATTATTTATTTTTTCTTGTCAACTTACTCTGGATGTTTGCATTAGATTTATCTCATGCAGGTACATCAAACACCTAATATGAATACTCATACAAAAAGATTTGATTTGTTCAGTCACTTTGTTTTTTAATTATTTATTTTGTTTTTATTCAACTTTCTTAGGATGTTTGCTTGAGCGTTATCTCATGTAGCTACGCAGAGCACATGAAATAAATAGGCACAAAAAAAGATTTGATTTGTTCAGTCACTTCGTTTTTTGGTTATTTATTTTGTTTTCATTCAACTTCCTTACGATGTTTGCGTCAGCGTTATCTCATGCAGCTACACAGAACACCTAATACAAATATCCACACAAAAAAAATTGATTGATTGATTGATTTGCTCAGTCACTTCATTTTTTGGTTATTTTTTTTTTTTTTCATTCAATTTTCCTAGGATGTTTGCTTGAGCGTTATCTCATGCAGCTACGCAGAGCACATGATATAAATAGGCACAGAAAAAGATTTGATTTGTTCAGTCACTTTCTTTGCCGGTTATTTTTTTTGTTTCATTCAAATTCCTTATGACGTTCACATCAGCGTTACATGCAACTATTATTATTTTGGTATAAATAGGTTCGTAGAGCTGATTGAAAATTTGTATAGAGCCGTAAAAATTGGCTAAGGAAGTTCGAGTCAAAGAGTGTGTTGGTTCAGTTGAGCAGAAGAAGGTGTGGTATGTGTTTCGTACCTATTTCGATAGAAAATTTGCTATTATATCTTTGACATCGCCTTATGTCATGATTCAAACATAATGCCTACATCTAGTTTTTATATTTTTATACGGTATTACCAAAATATCGGAGCAGTTTTGTAATTGTGAATAAATTTATAATATAGAATAAAAAAATTATACTTTTGAGACTAACATAAATTGTTCTTGCGACAGATTTAATAATTAATTCCAAAAAATTACTGTAATTAATAAAAGCATGTCTAGGCAATTTTATACAGCTGATGAAACGGCGGATATTATTCTGTCTGACATCGAAGCCAGGTTAGATCAGATTTCTGAGATAATTTCCGACACGGAAAGCTCATCAGAGGATGAAGATTATCCAACATCTATTGCCCAAAATGAAGATATTGAAGCAGCAGATACATCGTTTTACCCACAAAGACGAAACACACCTAACTCGTCCAGGTTAGTAGCGACATCCGAAGTTTTGTAAATAAATTTACGCTGCTAAAAGTGTTGACAAAACAAAATTTCTTTTATATTCAAAATATATATGATTGAAATTTTATCATAAGCTCCAAAAATTTGGCATATGAAACAACCATTGAATAGATTAAGTATCAGATTACAAAACACTAAAATTTTAACCAAGTTGTGTCAAATGTGTGGCAGTTTTTATGATAAAACTGCGCAGAAGAGGCATTAAATTAAGAATAAATAAATCTTGACCAAAATTTTTAAAAATTTGCAAGTTTAAATTGTACAACTAAGAAGCACGTCTCCATTTTGTTAAGGGAGACCCCTTTATAGATGGCCGAGGAATCCGTTTCATTTGTCTTGAATAAAATACAAAAGTGTTGACAAAATAACTCTTTTTTTAGCTCTAATCCTACTTTTTTGAGTGTCATGTGCTTCAATGACTCTCTGGTTTTTCGAGGTTATTATGAAGTCGGGACGAAAAGTGGGAAATGCGAGATCGATTTGAGGTGAAAACCTGTTTTTTTAGAGAATACCTTGATTTTGGGAGCAAAATAGGGAATTCAGAGATCAAATTAAAGCGAAAACCTTTTTTTTTCTTTTTGTTTTTAGAGAACACCTTGATTTTGGGAGCAAAATAGAAAAATCAGAGATGAAACCGAAGTGAACACTTTTTTTTTTTTTTATCTTGATCATCATGATTTTGGGAGAAAAAAGTGAAAGACGAGATCAAAGCTCTTTTTCTTTTTTAGAGAAGATCAATTTTTGAAAATTTTTGCCTCGGGCCCTGAATTTGAGTATCCACCACTGCGGGTGGCATAGCCAGGATATTGTTCGTTGAAGTGAATATTTTTTTGGTTTTGTGTTGATAGTTTGGAGTAAATTTTGAATTCGTGGTAGGTGACTTAGTTATGTGATGTATCGGAATGATAGTACATTATGTGGTTGCCATTAGGACGAATTGAGATAGGTAATATCTTGAGGCAATGTTGTGGTCTTTGTAAATATTATTTTAATTAAAATCAATATAGAAGTTCAGTTCTGAAGCTAATTAGGTAAGTTCAAGGAAAAGGAGGGTGATCATTTTCTTTCCCAGTAACTTATAAACTCTGCATTTTTGTAAGGTGTAATATTCGTTTATATATAGATTTATTCTTTACATCAAAGCATTTTAAAAAACTAAAAAAAATATTGGCTGCAGGTTGGTCTGCGACTTGGAATCGGCCTTGAACCCTCAAAACTATGACGACGTGTTGCTTCCTCAATCGAAACCGAAAATGTATACAGCAATTATAGAGAAAGCACCTAACAAAAAAATTTCGGATGAATACATTTCATGGACAAATCAGAAACCTCAATCTGCTGGACGGCAACCTAGATCGGCTGTGATTATTGGACAACCCGGTCCAACTGGAGTTGCAAAACACGCAACTGATGCTAAATCATCATGGGAGTTGTTCTTCTCGCAAAAAATTCTGGAAATTGTGGTAAAATGTACAAACCAACACATCGAAAAGGCAAAACAAAATTTTAATTTAAGCAGCAAAACTTGGTATAATTTTATGGACGTTGTTGATGAAACTGAAATTTTAGCATTTATTGGGCTGATGTACTTACGTGGTCTAGCAGGGATGTGTAATCACAATGTAAAATATTTATACAGTGCTCTCATGGGTCCTCAACCGTTTGGAGCTACCATGAGCAAAAATCGATTTCAGTTTTTGTACGCTTGCATTTCCTTTGATGATCTTTCTACTCGCCAAGCACGATGGAAGCACGACAGGTTTGCCGCAATAAGAAAGCTTTTTGAAATCTTTGGAGAAAATTGTTGCAAGCACGTTATTCCCGATGAATACCTTTCACTGGACGAGACTTTGTACCCAATGAGAACAAGTATCGGATTCAAGCAATTTAACCCAAGCAAGCCCGCCAAGTATGGTCTGCTTTTTAAATCTATAAATGCAGTGAGATACAGTTATACTTTTTCAACAACCCCATACTGCGGAAAACCTCGTGATCAACCCACAGCCTACTACACACAAGGAAGGGAAAATGTTGCAAAGTATTTGGTTATGCAATTGCAAAAACATGTTGACATACAGGGTAGGAACATATCTTTTGCCCGACTTTATACAAGTATTTCGTTAGCCAAGTGGCTACTTTTAAACAATATAACTTGTGTGGGCACATTGCAAGCAAACCGAAAGGGAATACCGATGGAGTTGAAGAATACGAGCGGTAGCCAACCACTGTCTTACGAATGCTTCTGGGAAAACGAAAATAAAAAACTTGTTCTTCACTCTTATGTTGTAAAAACTAAGAGCACAGGCTTACGAAACGTTCTTCTCCTTTCTTCTATGCAGCCGCTTCTGGGAACGACGAAAGACGATGGAAAGAAAAAACCTGCCATTTACAAATTATACGACTTCACTAAAGGTGGTACGGATGTTATGGACCAACGAATGGCCACTTTTAGTTGCAAAACAAAGTCAAATCGATGGACAATAGCAGCATTTGCTTATATTCTTGATATATGCCGTGTAAATGCTGCTACAGTTTTAGCTATGAACCGTGGTTCCAACCCCGCAAGGTAAATTCCTATGATTTTGGAATGGACTTGGCTCTAAGGCTTATCCGGCCACATGTCCAACAACGTTCCCTCACTGGGCTTCAAATCTCGATACGTTATAAAATTGATTTGCTTCTAAATGATGGCGTTTTCAGCTCACGACAACAAGATGCTTCATCTTCAAATAACACACAATATCCGCAAAAGTCCGAAAACAGAAAACGGTGCCGTGCCTGTGTTTTAGAAATATCTGGTCCTGGTTAGAAGAAAAGAAAAAACGACATGACAAAAACAAAAAACCAGTGTCAAATTTGTGGCAAGCCCGCCTGTTGCCAACATTCTATACAAATGTGCGTTGAGTCTCGTTGAACAATAACTAGCTTTAGCTCTGCTGTATCCCTTCAAATATATCAAACATGTTTATTTTTACTGTGTGATTTCAATGATTTTTTTTGGGTTATATTCGCAATATTCTTGCTGTACATTCATGGAGCTTAATTGTAATTATTGTTATCGCGCAATAACTGAAAAAACAGAATGTTGTTTGCCTGAGAGAAAAAGTTTTTATGCAATGCTAGTTTTTTATTTTATACTAAAATAATTTATAAAAAAATCACACTAAGAGATAATTTTGAATAAGATTTCCCGGAAATGTAAACACAACGAATTAGAAGCATAGCAGTAATAAAATTAATATCACAAGTACATTCCAAGTTATTCCGAAAACTGCCCTCTGAAAATTGCTAGATTTACTAAATAAAATATACGCGATACTCGTAAACGGTTTTGACGTTGACAGCAATTCAAACTTTATTTACCAACATGCGTCTGTCTTGCTGTGTTTGTCAAGATTACTGCGTCACGTAGTAGTTATTTGTTTTTGCAGCAGCTGTGACAAATCCGATTATGTCGGCAAAACAAAGCAATCAACGAAAATTTGAGGACCATCAATTTTATGCAAAATAAGAAGAGACTAGTTGCAAATATATTAAAAGTAAAGACATTTGACTAAACTAGAATAAATTTTCTCCAACATATCAAAAAATCAACTGCGTAGCTACTGTCTGTTAAGAGTATTGGACATGTAAACTTAGGGTCCTCCGAGGACCCCCCCTTAGGTAGTCAACAGAAAAAAACATCCTAGGTAGATAAGGGTTAAGCCAAACCCGAACCGGATCCATAAATCGGTATTAACCGTTATTATTGTTCAGACCTGAACCGGAACTGAATCTGAAAAAATATAATTTACTAAATCTGAACAGGAGCTGAAACCGTAAAAATTAAATTTGCCGAACCTGAACCTGAACGGTAACTTTATTTTAAATGGATCCGATTCGACGCTCTGATTTTAATTTTATATAAGTCAAGATAAAATGCGATTTTGTATTTGAAGTTGCCAAAATTTGTTCGGTCACTGACTTGCTGTGTGGCAAAACAGAGACGTCGTAAAGACTTTCTATAAGCGATCAAATAAAGCAAAGCATCGGTCACGTGACCTAAATAAAAAAAGCATAGTTTCAAATAGATTTTATGCTATAGCAGTAAAATGAAAAATTTAATGAAATGGAGATGAAACAAACATAACGAAACAAAGTCATATACAAAAGTTAGACTTTGATGATTATTTTTAACTTTGTTAAATATCTTTGTACAACATGCACAACTTTTTTGTCGTTGCCGGGCACATTACTAAGTTAGTTTTAATTAATGGTAAATAGACGAAATTTTATTTTAGGTGTATAAAATATTAATAATAAGTTTCATTGATAATATGCTTTTTATTTCTACCAATTTTAATGGAACAAAATGTCACCATTTTTATTTCTACCAATTTTAATGAAACAAAATGTCACCGAATTTATTCGCAATTCGTAAAACACTGTAAAACATTTAATGATTTCTTTAATTTTGTCTTGCAATCTTGCATACATGCTTACAAATGAACTTGTAAAATCAATCAACCTAAACTGCTATTGTCACACTAAAGCTGCTAACAAAACTGGTAGTCAACAACTTGTATTAAAAGTGAACCAAAGCAGTATGGTTACAACTGCTTTGAAAAAGGGAAAATTAAAGTTAAATTTGTAAAGAAATGACGCGAGTAGATTTTAAACGGCGTCTTTGTCAAACTGACCTCTCTTGCTCGTTGCTACTGCTACAGGTTATTTGTCATATACATAGGTTAGTTGCCAATCTAAACTGGATCTAATAAGTGCATGCACACACGAGTATAAAAAAACTGGCCTTGATACGTTTTCACAATATATTTCAGGCCGAATCCCTCGAAACCTTCCCTTTTCTTGCCTCATTCTATTTCCATCAACGGGTCAATAAAGCCATCAATCCGCAGTTCTAGGACTTATTATGCTTTTTAGTAACTCAGTAATGCCCCGTGAGCATGAGGATCTGATATTTTAGACATAATTGTATTTGTGGGATTAGTGCTCGCTGATATAGCAATGCCTAAATTGCATATTCAAAAATAGCACTTTAGGAAACTTTCTCCTGGCGAAATATAAAAAATATGATCGATCGTAACAAAATAATTTTAAGGATAGACTGAAGGGGGACAGAAATTTTTCCTAAGGGGCAAAAATTTGGCCAGAGCGGTCTTCAGTCCAAAACCTAAACAGCTTGCCGATGAAAAGATTTAGTATTTGACTTTTTAAGCCACTTGATGTTTTCATAACACAACATCGTGTTATGGCATTCAAATTTGCTAACTTATTTCAAAACAAAGTTGTGAAGAAATTTTTGTGCAGCTGTGAGAGTCGCTAATATGTCGCACATTATAAAGCAGAATCGCATATTTTAAAAAATAAAAATAAAAAAGAATTGGGCAATATTTTCAACCTCGGGCCAAATTGGGGCTTTTGGAATAATTCATGAGCCACACAAACATTGGTAAATTATAATATACAGTGATGGTCTTAGAAAAAGGGAGGCCTGGTGCAAGAAAAGTAAGGGGGCCACTATTTAGTGTGCCAAAAAAAGGAAGCCGAAGCAGTTTTAGTATAGGAAAGCAAAGTCGTCACTGAAAAAAAGGTCCCCGCTTTTCCAATTCTTCCCCAAAATTATGGTGTTCTCTAAAAAAAGGTCTTCACTTCATTCACTTCCAATTCATCTCCCCCTTTCCAATTTTTTCTTCAAAATCATGGTGTTCTCTAAAAAAAAAAGTCTTCAGTAGTATGTGATGTACTTTCACTTCCCATTGTAGTAGCATATATTGTGTAATTTGTCGTCAATTACGGAGGTTACGGAGGCATTTATTTCAATTTTTTTTTATTTTGACTTGCCATCAACGTCCTAGTACTCCTTTGTAAAAATCAAGCAATTTCTTGTGTAGGAGGGGCCACTTTTTGATCTATTTTAGGGGGTGCCCAGTGTGACCGCACTGCTCGCACCCTATTAAAGCCATTACTGATAATATAACAGTTACGCACAAAAATCAAGTGCCGAAAATCTATCATCCATCCAGTCGATTTTCAAATCACATAATTTTTCCCATGCTTTTCAAAAATTATTGTAATCTACTTTTACAAATATCTTTAAAGGTGTAGAGGAGACCAGGTCTAGTTGTCCTCTGTCCTGGTTGTCACATTCAGTTTTTTGAGTATTTCGCAACCTTGTACAATAATTACTTTAAAGTTAAATCACGTGTTTTTACCTCTTTGTTTGCCAGATGTAGTTTGACTTTGATTGAGTAAGCACAGTTTGAATAAAGTTTAAAATACTACTTTTTGCTAAATATTCAAAATTTTTTGTTTTTGATCAAGAAAGGATAGAAGCAACTAGGATAGATATATTATCAACATCGATATGTCGTTGGACGCGTTAAAGCATTGGCACTTTTGTAAAACAAGTCTTTATTTAGCTGATAGTAGGCTATAGTTTTTAAATTAGGTTTAGTCGAATTCAAGATGGTAGGCCTGTACAGGTTGTCACAAAAAAATTAGTGAAAGTTGTCACACTGTGACAACCAACCCCATGCTAAACAAACTGTTTAATTACCTTGTTTTGGTGCGTTTTTTAAAAATGTAGCTCATCACGTTATGTTGAAATGTTAAATTTATATAAGCCTAATATGCCTAAAGGACCGTTTCCACTACGAGCGTGGAAAAAAGCATTTTTTGTTTCTTTTATTCATCTTCGATTGAAGCGAGCGGTTAAAATTGAAGCAAGCGCAAAAAAAAATCAATAAAACAAACAAAGAAGGCTCTTTTCCACGCTCGTAGTGGAAACAGGCCTTAACAGCTGTTTATTTATGTAAAGATTAAAAGCAGAAATTAGAGACCGATTTATTACAATAAGTGTAAGTTAAAAAAACATTTAAGTGTAAGTTAAAAAAAGGTGTTGCAACCATGCATCATTCTTCTAACTACTATATCAAATAATTGTTTTGTTGCTTCTTCCTTTTTCTTCTTCTGCTATAATCCTATATGTTTGTTTATTTCTTTCTGTTTTTATTTTGGCGGAGCAGAAATAAAAGATACTGATACTGATACTGAATAACAGTAAGCCTCCTTTGAAATCCCCACTTTTTAACGTTGGCAGCAAAAAAATTGTTAAATTCTTGCGCTCCGTCTTTGTTGTTAAAATAGTGTTTGCTTCATTGAGAAACGTTAAAGCAAAATTACAGCTTGGGAGATTTGAGACATCAAATGAAGTCTTGTTTAAAAATAAATGATTGGTCTTGCTGGTTTGCTTTTGAGATATAGGCCAGCCAAGAGTAACTCCAAAATTTAACACGCACAAACCGATAATTGTAAAAATTTTTTAAATTTCCAGTGAGAACATCATGTTTTCATTTTACTGTTTAGGAAAGTTTATATGTACAGTAATTATAATAATGCCGCGTAATTATAGAAAGAAAAGTGAACGAGGCATAGCTAAACTGATGAAATGTTGAGAGCAGCTTGACACATTAAAAGTACTGAAGAGAGTATTCGAAAAACTGCTGAGAGTTTTGGTATCAATTACAAAACACTTTCAAGTTATAGAAAAAAATTTTCTGACGAAGAAATTAAAGAAAATTCATTTCCAACAACAACTTTGGGGTACACCAGAAACAGGCAAGTGTTTACAGATCCACAAGAAATAATGATTGTCGAGTATCTTCTAAAAGCATCGAATATTTATTTTGGATTATCACCAAAGGAATGTCGAAAACTTGCTTACAGATTTGCTAAAGCTAACAGTATAGAAATACCAAAAAGTTGGTATGATAAACAACAAGCTGGTCCTGCTTACATCTTTTCTAAAAAGACACTGCCAATTGTCACTCCGCACTCCAGAAAGTACAAGTAGCTTTAGCTAGGGCTAGTAGCTTTAACGAAAACAATGTTAATTTTTTTTTCCGAAATTTGAAATTAGTTTTAAATAGGCATAACTTTCAGCCTTTGGACATTTGGAACATGGATGAAACAGGCGTAACTACTGTACGTAAGCCTGATAAAATTATTGGAAGACGTGGAACGAAACAAACAGGCGCTATAACATCGGCTGAGCGAGGTACACTTATTACTGTAGTAGGCACTATATCAGCTTGTGGAAATTTTATTCCTCCTTGCTTTATTTTCCCCCGAGTAAAATTTCAAAGGCATTTCCTTAATGGAGCGCCACCTGGAAGCAAAGGAGATGCAAATCCATCCGGATAAATGACAGAACAGCACTTTTTGGACTTTTTAAAGCACTTTGTTGAGCATGTTCGCTGCACCCATGAAAAACTTTGCCTTCTTTTACTAGATAATCACGAATCGCATATATGCATTAAAGGATTAGACTTCGCTAAAGAAAATGGCATTGTAATGCTTTCACTTCCGCCGCACTGTACTTATCGTTTGCAACCGCTGGATCCATCTATATGCGGACCATTTAAAAACTATTTTAATACAGTGGCTGATAAATGGCATCTTAACAACCCCGGTAAAGAAATGACCATCTATGATTGGCCAGCTTAACGTCATCAAATATTCAAGCAGGCTTTAAATCAACCGGGATATATTCTTTTAATAGCCAAATATTTTTTGACTCGGACTTTTTGCCAGGATATGTAACTGATCATGACCTTTTATTGGCAGCAGCTGGAGAAGCGGGAACAACTTTCAACAAGACTCCGGAAAACTTATTAAAAGATCAGCTCTTTAGAAATAACGAAATTGCAAATAGCACTGCTGCTAATATAGAACAGCAACCTTCTACATCATCAGATGCAGCTGTAAATCCTTCCAAGCAAGGATCGGAAGCGCTGAGCAGTCCGTTGTTTAGTAGATCAGAAAGTATATCGCCAGTTCAAATTCGTCCGTTTCCAAAAGCTCAACCGCGCAACAATAACAAAAGAAAAAGCTCGCGAAAACGAAAATCAGAAATCCTGACTGACACCCCAGTTAAAACAGCAATCGCACAAGCAAATCCAGCAAAAAGATACGATTACCTAAGAATGTACAATACGATTGTTTTATAAAAATAGTTTGCCCACAAAACAAAAAGAGAAGAGAAAACCAATTGCCCTTGCTAAGCAAGAATGGTATTGCCTGATATATATGGACTCCTATTCCAATAGCAAGTCAAAAGAGATTTGGGTGCAGTGTTTCTCATGCAAAAATTGGGCACAATGCAAATGCATTTCTTTTTCTCAAAGTTATGTGTGTCATAACTTTGATGCCGATGAACAACCAAAGAGAAATTAATACATGAGTGTAACTTGTTCAAGTTGAGCGTAAAAACATTTGAATTTTTCATTAAAAAAAAAAATCAAGCTGTTTTGTGCAACTAAATGTGCAGATTGCATGCCTATTTGGTTACTTATCCTTCCTCAAACACAGCTAGTGTAGCTATGATCTTATCTAATTGTATCCGGCGCTCGACTGTGAAGCAAAAATAAATTGTCTTTGTAAACAGCTAACTGGACAAGAAATACAATACTATTTTTACTTGACATGCATATAATATTTTCGTATTGTTTTTTATCAATAAATTGTTCGTTTGATCTTGGCGTATAGCAAAATTTAAAAGCAACTGAGTGAGTGTCGACTCACAAATAACTCTGACATTTTACCCCAATGCTTGTGACAACCAGGACAGATTTGTCCAGGTTGTCACACTTTTTTTGACTGTTTTAAAACTGTCCAAAAATATGTTTATTGTTGCTGAAAAACCAAAAAAATACTCTAAAGTTGTGGCTGAAGATTTTAATTAAAAAAAAAAACAAAAAAAATTTTGAAAATCGACCAACTATGGCTAGATTATAAAGTTTGAAATTTGTGACAACCAGACCTGGTCTCCCCTATCAATTATTAAAAAACTATAGAATATCAGCTACTTTATCAAACATAATCAACCTGGAAATGTTATTTAAAATTTAAGCCTTATGAAAAAAATTCTTAAAATGTTAATTGATTTATTGAAATTAAATCAATTAAAATCGATCAATTAAAATTGATTTACAACATTTTAAGAATCAGTGCATCACTTTATGTAAATCAAAATATTAAATTTTTAAAAGAAAAAAATCAAACCTCAAGTTTCATTCACTAAATCTGTCATCTTTCAGTTTAATTTGACTAGAGAAAAAAACTTACAAAAATTAAACTAAAATTTAAAGTGAAGAGTTTTGGTACAGAATTTAAAAACAGCATGTAAAAATTTTTTTTCTTTTTCAAAGCTTTTTAACTGACACTTTTTCCGATCAATTGTTAAAATGAAGAAGTACCCGAACTGGGTTACGAAGCAAAAGAAGAGCTCTCATTGGTAACAATTATTGAACAATAAAAACAGAGAAAGTTAAAATAGTTTTAGGAAGAAATAAAATTTTTTGTTTAGAAATATTAGGGATTTTGTCTGCCGTCTAAAACTATCTAAGCTTTCTCTATTCTTATTTGTCTTTCGACCAATCAGAGCTCTTCTTTTGATATCATAATTTATTTCGGCTCGCTTCTTCATTATTCTACAATTTTTCTTGAATGGTGTCAATTAAAAAGCCTGGAGAAACGCCTCCACTTTTATGATGCTATTTGTAAAACTAAAATTACTATCTCTAAAATACGGTCAAAGTTGCAAAGGCAACCTCAACGGGTGTTAACACAGAATTTTATAGACGCATACTTTTCTGGATGGGGTCCGAATACGAGTTTTCATTTGGCTTTTAAAGGCAAAAAAATGTTTATCAGCTTTCATTTTTGAAGTAAAAATCTTTTTCGTCTTACTTAGGTTTCAAAATCGAAAAAAAATTTGGCTTTGAGGGTTCAAGTTTTTCCTTGGTTATGGTTCGGAATTTTCAAACAACAACTCCTAGCATACTGGGATTGCAAAAAACAAAGTGTAAAAAACGCGAAAAAAGTTACTTGAATAAAAGAATGCCAAAACTGAACAAACAGAGGCCAACACAATGTGGACTTTCCAGAGTAACCAGCTTATTTCAATCTAATAGCATTGCTTTTTAAGAATTTTCAGTAGATGTACCCACTTGCTTTCATAAAAATTCAGGTTAAGAGTGTACTTCTTAATAGGGGAGAGTGTGGTAAGACGCTCGAGCTGTAAGGCCCACTTAGCTGTTACTTAACAACTACGTCATAATCGTCAGCAATAGTTCTTGAAATGGTAAGCCACTATGTTGCTGAAGAGTCAAGTTGTAAAATTAAAAGGTTTATTTAAAAAATTTCAAACGAGGTTCAACAAAAGGTCTGATTGATTTTAAGTAAAAAAAAACTAGTAAACTATTTAAAGTATTTCACCTTGTTAACATTGCACTTGGTTGCAATAGTTATTGAATAGAACGGACTCAGTTTCTACCACCCAAAGAAAGAGGAATAGTTTTTGGGGCGAAATCCCCCCAATGGCAGCATAAGAAGGTAATATAAAACATGTAAAACAATCTTAAAAATAACCAAATAAAATTGCGATTGGGTTGTAGTAGTTGTTTTGCCAATTCAAAAGTTATTCCTTTGCCAAAAACTAATGTACTCGTATATTTTAGGTAAGTTTCAGGTTACTAGGTATAAGGCCATCACAGCTTAAATTTTGCATACGCAATAGATCATAAAAATAAATAATGCTTATGTGGACTGCAGATTTATTAGAGGCTGATCATTTTTTTTCTCACAATAAAAACTTAAATAGATTATACAAAGAACGCATTCCTAAGCTTATCAATGGCTAGAGGTTTTAAAGAACAATGTCAAGGAGCTGTTACGGCAGTGATATATTTATACCCGTTTCAGATCTATAAAAAGGCATGTCAATTTAACGAGCTTCTCCAAAGCAATATACCGTATTTATCCGACTGAAAACCGCCTTTGATAGTACACCGCACGAAATGGCGATATAAAATTATTATGAACCGCCCTTGAAAGTAAGCCGCACCTGCAACTGTAAAACTTAAGTTCTTTAACTTATGACCGTCTGTGACGCAACAAGAATGAAAATAAGAATTAAGTCAAAGAAACGCGTAAATAAGTTTCGGCTATTATTTATGTATTATAAAACAATCTTTTCCACTCTCTTAAAGGCCCGTTTCCACTACGAGCGTGGAAAAGAGCATTCTTTGTTTGTTTTATTGATTTTTTTTGCGCTCGCTTCAATTTCAACCGCTCGCTTCAATCGAAGATCAATAAAAGAAACAAAGAATGCTTTTTTCCACGCTCGTAGTGGAAACGGGCCTTAACACCTTGCTCTTTTACTAAGCAGCTGGCATCGACTGCTGCTTGTTTTCTTTCAGCCACATTTGGTCGGCGATAAGCTTATTTGTGCTGCTGCTACAGTCCAGATACCAGTACATGTATTATTATTTAGAAGTCTATGCTCAAACAATAAAAACTGCCAATAATTAACCTAATTTTTCGATGGTAGTTACGCTTTAGTAGTTTTCAATTCGTAGCGATTGTTCAAAATGTTCACTTCTGAGATCGCTACACTTTGTATAATTCTTATTTTCATTGAAATGCTGCGATAAAAAAATTGTTAACCGCCGTTAAAAGTAAGCCGCACAAAATTAAAGGAGAAAACAATGTAAGCCGCGGTTTACAATAAAGCTATTCTAAAGCAACGCGGTCGGCAGCGTGGTCGAGTAGTTAGAGCGCCATGGTTGTGATCGATATGGTCTTGCTTCAAAACCTATTCGCGCCATTCTTTTGTCTCCTTGGGAAAGACACTTTACGACACTTTTTCATGCTCGGCGGCCTTAGCAAGCAGTTCTAAATTTCAGTCACATATCAATATAAAACTAAAAACTAAAAAAAGAAATTGTAAGCGTATGGCAATAACTTTGCATCTCCGGAAGCAGTTTATGTATTAGTGCCTCCGTCGCTTTCCTGAAGTCAAGAAGATAAATACAGAGATAAAAAAAATTGATTAAATTGCCCCTAAAAATCTTGCAAAAAAAATACAGAAAAACTCTAGTCGAGATTTCACTTTATCATCTCCAATTATCCTCCTGACTTGCAGGACAACGTCGCAAATATTAAAGTTGGAGAAACCCGTCAAACAAACACCCCGACCTGCTTCCGGAGATGCAAAAATATTGCTGCTGTCCTATTGAAAATTTTTTCATTTAATTTGATTCTTATTACGACCAGAGCTGTGAAGTCGTACAAATTTTCTCCGACTCCGACTCCACTTCTTTAAAATTTTCTGACTTTAACTCCGACTCCGACTCCACCTCTTTAAGATTTTACGACTCCAACTCCGACTCCAGAATACCTATAAAAACAACTCCGACTCCCGACTCCAACTCCAACAAGCTCGAATTAACGACTCCGACTCCGACTCCAACTTCACAACCGTGAATAAGTCACACTTTTCAAAATATTTTAAAAAAGGAAAGGCGACCTTTTTTTAAATCTGTAGCCTGAGCTGTATAATGTTAAGGCTTGATAACAGTTTTTCGAAGTACTTGATAAAAGCGTTTGAACAGGACATTTTCAATTAAGTCAAAAAATAAAATCAAAAAAATTTAAATGAATTAAAACCCGACAGAGAGTATTTATGAGAACAAAATTAAATACAGAAATTGTAAAATAATAATTGAAACTGAAACTGTTCTATTTTATCTATTGCCTTATGTATATGCTGGCCCGCTACCGGAAAGAAGCCAAGAAAAGCGTCCCAAGCATTTTCAAATTGCTACTTTAACAATCGAATGCTAAGTTCTCATTTCATGATAATAAAGATTGTTTATTTTAACCCAGCCATCGGTGGCACATTTCTGTGTCTCTTGATGCCGGTCCCAAGCCCGGATAAATGGGGAGGGTTGCGGCAGGAAGGGCATCCGGCGTAAAACTTTTGCCAGATTTGTACAAATGCGTAATCATTGTAAATCCATACCGGATGGGTCGCGGCCCGGGTTACCAACGACCGCCTCAGGTGTCGCACAGCAGGGCACCTGCGGAAATTATGCTACTGCTAAACATTGTGAAAATAAGAGCAGAAAGAGAGGAGAAAGGCGAGTAAAGAAGCAGCAAGAAGCATGGAAAGGAAGATGCTCACTCATAAGGGTGGGTACTTTAAATATTGGAACGATGACTGGAAGGGGAAGAGAGCTGGCAGATATGATGGAGCGAAGGAATATAGACATATTGTGCCTACAAGAAACTAAGTGGAAAGGTAGTAAAGCAAGGAACATTGGAGGTGGATGTTAAATATTTTACAGTGGAGCTGATGGAAGAAAAAATGGGATAGGGATAGTGCTGAGGGAGGAGCTGGCTGAAAGTGTCCTGGAGGTGAAGAGGGTGTCGGACAGACTGATGGCCATGAAGCTGGAGGTAAATGGGTCCATCCTAAATATAGTAAGTGTATATGCTCCACAGGTTAACTACAGCATGGAGGAGAAAAATGATTTTTGGGAAGACCTGGATGGGTTGATAGAAAGTATATCAACAGAAGAGAGGATAGTTCTTGGTGCAGACCTTAATGGACATGTGGGCAAAGGAAACATCGGGGATGAGGAAATAATGGGGAGGTACGGTGCTGGAACAAGAAATAAGGAAGGATCAATGGTTGTGGATTTTGGGAAAAGGATGGATTTGGCAATTGTCAATACTTATTTCAAGAAGAAAGATGAACACAGGGTGACGTATAAGAGTGGAGGAAAAAGTACCCAAGTAGATTATGTGATGTGCAGAAGGAGGAACCTGAAAGAAATGTGTGATTGTAAGGTAATATTGAATGAGTGTGTCGCAAAGCAGCACCGCATGGTGGTATGCAAAATGGCTCTTATGGTGAAAAAAGAAAAAAGCAGAGAAAGTAAAGCCAAAGATACGATGAAACTGAAAGAGACAAGCTATCAAGAAGCATTTAGACAAGAGGTGACCAGGATTTTGGGAGGCAAGGATGGGTTACCTGATGAGTGGGACAAAACGGCAGAAATGCTAAGAAAACAGCTGAAACTGTACTGGGAGTGACATTTGGGAAACGAAAAGGAGACAAGGAGACATGGTGGTGGAATGAGGAAGTTCAAAAAAGCATAAAAGAAAAGAAAGAGGCAAAGAAAGCATGGGACAGAACAAGAAATGAAAATACTAAAAAGGTATACAAAGAAAAGAAGAGTAAGGCAAAGAAGGCAGTTGCAATGGCAAAGGGACGTGTGTATGATGATTGGTATGCTAGATTGGAAACAAAAGAAGGTGAAAAAGAGTTGTACAGATTGGCTAGGCAGAGAGACAGAGCAGGGAAAGATGTACAGCACGTGAGGGTTATAAAGGATGAAAACGGTAATGCTATGGTAAATTCAGAAGCAGTGTTAAAGAGATGGAAGGAGTACTTTGAGAAACTGATGAATGGAGCCTAGGACAGAGGAAGCAGAAGTGGTTAATGAAAAGGTAAATTGTGTCAGTAGAGAAGAAGTAAAGAACGCACTAAGAAGGATGAAAAAAGGTAAAGCAGTTGGACCAGATGAGTTGCCAATAGAAGTTTGGAAGTGCATGGGAAAGATGGGAATAAAGTTTTTGACCAGACTGTTCAACAGACTATTAATGGGTGAACGAATGCCAGAAGAATGGAGAAGGAGTGTGCTTATCCCAATCTATAAAAACAAAGGGGACGCACAGTGCTGTGGAAACTACAGAGGAATAAAGCTAATGAGCCACACAATCAAAGTATGGGAAAGAACTATTGAAACCAGGTTAAGGGATAGAGTGGAGATCAGCAAACAGCAATATGGATTTATGCCAGGAAAGGGAACCACCGATGCCATGTTTGCCTTAAGAATGTTAATGGAAAAATACAGGGAAGGTCAAAAAGAGCTTCATTGTGTATTCGTGGACCTAGAGAAAGCTTACGACAGAGTTCCACGGGAAGAGCTGTGGTACTGCATGAGAAAATCCGGAATAGTGGAAAAGTATGTGCGACTAATACAGGATATATATGAGGGAAGCGAAACAGTGGTGAGGTGTGCAGTAGGAACTACAGAAAGTTTCAAGGTCAAGGTTGGACTGCACCAGGGATCAGTGTTAAGTCCATTCCTGTTTGCAGTGATAATGGACAGGCTAACGGATGAAGTAAGAGAGAACCACCGTGGACGATGCTGTTTGCTGATGATATTGTGATTTGCGAAGAGACCAGGGAAGAAGTGGAGCGGAGATTAGAATCCTGGAAGTATGCATTGGAAAGAAGAGGGATGAAAGTCAGTAGGTCAAAGACTGAATATCTTTGCATAAATGGAGGAAATGACGACGAAACAGTAAAGATGGAGGATACAAAAGTGCCAAGAGTAAAGGAATTTAAGTATTTGGGATCAATGGTGCAAGAAAGTGGTGATTGTGAGAGGGAGATAAAGAAGAGAGTACAGGCAGGATGGAATGGATGGAGAAGAGCATCAGGAGTAATCTGCGACAAGAGGTTACCAGCTAGAGTAAAAGGAAAAGTGTACAGTTCAGTGGTAAGACCAGCAATGGTGTATGGACTTGAGACAGTAGCAGTCACAAAGAAACAAGTAGAAGAGATGGAAGTCGCAGAGATGAAAATGTTGAGGTTTACTATGGGAGTGACGAGAAAAGATAAGATTAGTGTCACAAACTTTGTTCGGGAATCCCAAAGGACCAGTTGAGCTAGGTAACCCGAATACCTGCGCTGAAACAAAGCTGTGTCTAAATTTTATTTTATTCCGGCTCAAGAAGTAGTTCTGCTATGAGCCTGACGGTTTATACAGTTGGTTAACGAAAGCTCGGATTGATTTCGTTGAAGATTCTTTTTCACAACAAACAGAGACCCTTTTCTCTAATAAAAACAGATGTATTACAAAAATATCACGTCCGACGAAACTTCTATTCCACGCTTTGCCAAACTGCAAAGCGAAACTAACACTATAACTCGACTCAATCAACACAAATAATTCTACCTCTGTAGAACAAAACTGCCAACCACTAACACCAAATAAATTCAACAATTGTCCACCGACACAACATCTAACGGTCCACCTCCTGTGGCCAAACAAATCACCTTCGCTCGAGCCGCCACTCGAGTCGCTTCAAATTATCTCACAACGATAATAATCATCATCATAATTTCTCGCTACGCATCGGCTTTATATAGAAAACAAAATCACGTGACGTAAACTTTCTCGTAAATTCAAGATTCAGCCAGAAACCCCTGGAGAGTTCGTTACGCGAATCAAGTGGAATATACGCGAATTTTCCAGTACAATGACGTTAGTCAAAAAAACATATTACGTCAATACAAAGAGGAGAAAAAAAGAGAAAAAGATACATGTATCGAGCCATATAACAAATTGGACGTATATCGCAGACAGCGCTCAAAGAGCCGCATTTGTTCTCTTATAAAACTACGAACTGCTTTTAACGGGGATACACTACATAGTTATGATTAAAATTATAAATGAAGTGTGACATACGCCCCCCACAAAGAAAAATATTATGCAATAATATTTTTAACAACACACACGAAATACAAATAATTTTACAAAACAAAACACGAAGTTATTCACACGAAAGTCTATACGATTATGCGGCTGAGATAGTCCGCCATAACGTTCTCCTTGCCGGCAATGTCTTTTACTACGAAGTCGTACCCCTGCAATGATAGAGACCACCGGAGTATACGATCGTTCTTGTAGCGGGCCGTGCTAAGGAAAGTCAGCGGCTTGTGGTCCGTTTGGAGGACGAACTTCTTTCCGGCCAGGAATAAGCGAAATTTACCAACTCCCCATATTATTGCCAAGCACTCTTTTTCAAGTGTAGAGTACTTTGTCTCCGCATTCGTCAACTTCTTGCTTGCGTACGCGACGGGGTGGAGTTTTCCCTCGTGCTCCTGCATCAGAACAGCTCCAATTCCGCTGTTGGATGCATCCGTGCGTAGAGTGAAATTTCGCGAATGGTCGGGCAGTCTTAATATGGGCCGCTTCAGGAGAGCCTCTCTCAGAGTGTTGAAAGCTTTCTCCTGAGCCTCACCCCATTTGACAAAGTTTGGCTGCCCCTTCTTCGTCAGGTCCGTCAACGGTGCCGCAATAATCGCAAACGAAGGAATATAGTCCCGATAGTACCCGAGCAACCCACAAAATGATCGGACTTCCTTCTTTGTGACTGGACGCTTCGCTCGCGCAATCTTCTCTAGATTGTCATCGTTCGGCGTGATCCAGTCGTATCCGACATCGTGACCTAAAAATTCTACCGTAGATGCCCCAAAAATACATTTTGAGGGACGAGCAGTGAGGTTGGCCTCACTTAGTCTTTTCAACAATTCTTCCAAAGTTCGCAGGTGTGTCTCCCAATCTCTGGAGAATACAATCAAATCATCGATATAGCTCTCAACGCCAGATATGCCTAAAAGCACTTCCCTCATCCCACGAACCAGTGTAGCACCAGAGTTCTTCATGCCAAAGGGCATTCGAAGAAATTCATACGTCCCATCCGGTGTCACAAACGCGGTCTTGAATATATCTTCTTCTGCTACGGGTATCTGCCAATATCCTTTACTGAGATTAATTTTCGAAAAGAACTTTGACTTCCCTAATTGTTGGAAAAGATCCTCCGAAGTCCTCATTGGCTCCGGATCCGAAATCGTTACTTTGTTCAATTTTCTGTAGTCGACGCAAATGCGATTCGAACCATCCTTTTTTTTCACAATAACCACCGGTGAAGCATACGGCGATGACGACTTCCTGATGACTCCCATATCTAACATCTCCTTTATTTCTTCTTTCAGTTCCTGCCGCAGTGCATACGGCAAAGGATAAGGTTTCAAGCGGACAGGCTCCTCATCTATCAAATTAATCCGGTGTTCAATCTTAGATGTTCTTCCCGGTACATCTGAGAAAACATCAGCATAATTTTCCATCAAGGCTTGCAGTTGTCGACTTTGGCTGTCGCCCAGTTCTGTGCCCAATTTGACGTCGCTTACATCTTCCTTTTGTTTGTATGTTCCCAATTCTAACAACGAATCCTCGTCTATGCTGGGCATCTCTTCATCCATTAACATTTCCGCACCAGCTGACATCTTTAAATCTTCTTTCTCTATTTCGGTCTTCGCTTCATCCTCTCGGGCATAATATTTCTTCAACATGTTAGCGTGGTAATTCTTTTCTTTGTTTCCGACCAAAATTTTATAACCATTATCTCCCATCCTTTGGATAATTTCGTACGGTCCCTTCCATTGCATTAAAAGCTTATTATTGTTCGTTGGTAGCATTACCAAAACTTTGTCTCCTTTATTAAATAGTCGATCCTTCGTTTTCTTGTCGTAGTTTCTCTTGTATCTAGTCTGGTTCTTCGTTAGCTCCTCCTGAGCAAGTTTCATCGTTTCCTCCAGCCTCTCTCTCAACTCCAACACATATTGATAGCTGGTCTTCACTTCGGTTGATTCACTTTCACCTGTCCATAGTTCCTTCAGAATTGCCATAGGTCCTCGCACAGTGCGACCATACAAAAGTTTGAAGGGTGAAAACCCAGTGGACGCTTGGGGAACCTCTCTATACGCGAACAAAAGTGGATTTATAAACCTATACCACTGCTTCGGTTGTTCAACACATAATCGCCTCAGCATCTTCTTCAGCGTACCATTAAATTTCTCAGTCAGACCATTGCAAATCGGATGATACGGTGTCGTCGTCAGCCTTCTGATCGACAATAATCTTGATACTTCTTGCATGCATTCCGACACAAATTGAGTCCCAAGATCACTCAATACTTCTTCCGGAATTCCAACTCGACTATATAGGTCTAAAAGTGCTTCTGCCACTGTCTCGGTGTCAATATTCTTCAGAGGCACGGCCTCTGGATAACGTGTCGCATAATCCACCAGAGTAAGAACATATCGGTGCCCCTTATCACTTGCCGGTATAATCGGGCCAATCAAATCCACCGCCACTCGCTTAAACGGCAAATCCATTAACGGCATTTTTCCCAGCGGAACTTTTGCTACTCTCCCTTTCGATACCGTTCTCTGGCACACATCACATGACCTGCAGAAACTCACCACATCCTGATGAATCCCAGGCCAATAAAAATTGGTCAGTATCCTATCTTCCGTCTTCTTGACACCCATATGTCCAGCCAACATCGTATCGTGAGCGATCTCCATCACCTTCTTCCTCAGATCTTTTGGCACTAAAATCTGCTTCAATTCCTTCTCTCCTACATCAATGTTTTTGGTGATGCGGTACAAAATTCCCTTCCTCTTTATATAGCTGATCTCTCTTCCGTTCTTGACCAAGGGCGCTTCCATCGTCACGTACTTTAACAAGGATGGGTCTTCCCCTTGAAGTTTGATGAGCTCATCCTTCGTCACAGCCATCTGATTCGTTGCCTCCGCAACTTTTAAAGGTTTTGACTCGGTGCTCCTTTTAGCTTGCGACCGAGTAACTGCTGCCGCCTCCACGCACCAAGTTTCATCAGGATCATCGGGTGGTCTAGCTCCTGGAATATTTCCAACAATCAATGGATACAGCGGGTCTCTTAAGCACAAAGCTTCCACTGTTCCACTACAATAAGGCGTATTTATCTCTACATTTGCAAACGGGGCCTTCAGTAAAGTGCGCGCAACCGTCATTATATACCCCACCTTTCCTGTGAGCTGCTCTTCCGCGACCAACTCCCTCTTAA
Source organism: Diplosoma virens (assembly GCA_963680785.1). Taxonomy (NCBI): domain Eukaryota; kingdom Metazoa; phylum Chordata; class Ascidiacea; order Aplousobranchia; family Didemnidae; genus Diplosoma; species Diplosoma virens. The sequence goes on from OY796889.1 coordinate 14,681,066, forward strand.
CGATCACTCCGGAGCACCCAGTGTCTCTCAAAACGGTGACCGATTTGTTTCCGACCATTCCAATCGACGTAGGCATTTGATTACTTAAATTTTCGTCTAAACATGCGCCATTCAAAATTCCAATTTTTCGTCCATCTTTTAGCTCTAAATACTCTTGTGATTTTTGATCAATTTCTTTTCTTTCTTTACTTACACTTCGGTAATTTTCTTCTTTTTGTTTTTCATTTCCGATCTCACTAAAACTCTTTATAGGCACGGCGCAAGCAACCTTGTATGCTCTTTCCCGCGCACCAGCACCACCACGCGCTAATCGATTTCTTTCTTCGCATTGCATAAAAGTATGACCCATTCCATCGCACCGGTAGCAATATCTTTTGGGGTTTCTCTCTTGAATCTTTGAGAAGCACTCACTTGCCCTGTGCCCGACTTTCCCGCAGTTAAAGCATTTTATATTTCCTTTCGTTGTAGGAGAGATATCCGGAATCTTGCCTTCCAATCTTGGCGCGCCGACACTCTTCTTAGCACTTACATCTCGGCTTGACAGCTTCCTGTTGTGCGCTGTCAAGTACTGCCCCGCACTCGCTGCCAATTCTCGGAGATCCTTATGCTTGCTCTCCATCAGATGTACCGACAATTCCTTCGGGCACGCGTTTATAAACTGCTCCTTAACCATTAGCTCGACAACACCTTCGAAGCTGCTTTCCATATCAGAAAGCTTCACCCACTGCGTGAAATAGTTTCTAAGCCTTACAATGAACTGGTCAGGGCTCTCAGCACCCTCTGGCTTGGCTTCTCTAAAACGTTGGCGATACCCTTTTTCCGTATAGTCGTATCGCTCTAGCAACGCTGCCTTCAATCGCTCGTAATCCAGAGCATCCTCCTGTGAAAGCCTGGAGTACACGCCCAAAGCTTCCCCCCTCAACAAAGCACTCAACTGAGTCGCCCAATTAGTCTGGGGCCAATTCGCAACCGTAGCATATCTTTCAAAGCGCAACAAATAGCTATCAAGGTCGTCTTTTCCGTCAACAAAATGAGGGAGATCAAGGGACTTTACCCCTCCAAAAGCACGTACGCCCCCCGCTTGGTTTGCTTCTCCAGCAGAGCGATCGGCTTCTCGTTCCAACCTCAGTCTTTCTAGTTCCATCTGCATTTTCCTCTCTTCAAACTCCATTTCTCTTTGCTTCGATTCAAATTTCAGCCTTTCGAGTTCTAATTCTCGTTCTTTCTCCTTCTCTTTATTTTCACAAAGTCGATTCCATTCGCTCTGAAAGAAATCGCCTTTCGCCTTTTCCGACATCTTCAAAGTTTCCACGCGGACTCTCAGTCTTTCGAACTCTTCTTCACTCGAACTATTTGCCATTTTCAAGCTGTAAAGTTCCGTTCAGTACTCTTAAGCAAAAATTCTAAATCTATCCCGGACGAGCCCCCAGATGTCACAAACTTTGTTCGGGAATCCCAAAGGACCAGTTGAGCTAGGTAACCCGAATACCTGCGCTGAAACAAAGCTGTGTCTAAATTTTATTTTATTCCGGCTCAAGAAGTAGTTCTGCTATGAGCCTGACGGTTTATACAGTTGGTTAACGAAAGCTCGGATTGATTTCGTTGAAGATTCTTTTTCACAACAAACAGAGACCCTTTTCTCTAATAAAAACAGATGTATTACAAAAATATCACGTCCGACGAAACTTCTATTCCACGCTTTGCCAAACTGCAAAGCGAAACTAACACTATAACTCGACTCAATCAACACAAATAATTCTACCTCTGTAGAACAAAACTGCCAACCACTGGCACCAAATAAATTCAACAATTGTCCACCGACACAACATCTAACGGTCCACCTCCTGTGGCCAAACAAATCACCTTCGCTCGAGCCGCCACTCGAGTCGCTTCAAATTATCTCACAACGATAATAATCATCATCATAATTTCTCGCTACGCATCGGCTTTATATAGAAAACAAAATCACGTGACGTAAACTTTCTCGTAAATTCAAGATTCAGCCAGAAACCCCTGGAGAGTTCGTTACGCGAATCAAGTGGAATATACGCGAATTTTCCAGTACAATGACGTTAGTCAAAAAAACATATTACGTCAATACAAAGAGGAGAAAAAAAGAGAAAAAGATACATGTATCGAGCCATATAACAAATTGGACGTATATCGCAGACAGCGCTCAAAGAGCCGCATTTGTTCTCTTATAAAACTACGAACTGCTTTTAACGGGGATACACTACATAGTTATGATTAAAATTATAAATGAAGTGTGACAATTAGAAACGAGCACATCAGGAGTACTGTTAAGGTAGAACGGTTAGGAATGAAGATGAGGGAGAGCAGGCTGAGATGGTATGGACATGTCATGAGGAGAGACCAAGAGTATGTAGGAAGAAAGATGATGGAAATGGAGTTACCAGAAAAGAGGAGAAGAGGGAGACCAAAGAGAAGGTTTTTAGATGTGGTAAAAGAAGATATGAAGGAAGTTGGTGTGAAGGAGATGGACATTGAAGACAGAAAGATGTGGAGAATGATGATACGCTGTGGCCATCCCTGACTAAAGGGAAAGGCCGAAAGGAGAAGAAAGGAGAAGAAAGATTGTTTATTTTCGCCAATCTTAACTGCAATAAACTCAATCTTGCATTCCCTACCATATAGGCCTATTGCAGGGACATTTCTAATGATTTCAATTGGATATGCCTGTTAGCACCATATAATTATTTGATTAGGTTAGCCTGTTGCGTTACTGTTTTTGCAAGAACAAGAATGCTATTTTTCTCTCATTGTAGGCCTACAGGCCTATAACAGCCCAAGTAACAACATAAAATAATTTTTTATATCTATGTGACTATAAATGACATATCTAATTTGAAAATTTAAACAGTAATTTTTCTGGAAAGAAGCAAATATTAGATTTTTAACTGTTATTTATCAAGTGCGTACTTTGTCTCTCCATTGTATGATCTGTAATTGTGGCGCTATGTAGATACCGGTAAGCAACTTTATTGTTTAGACCAGTGGTCCCCCAAGTGGTCGATTGGAATATTTAAGGGTTCAGAAGGAGGTTGACAAATTAACTTAAAGTTTACTCGAGCAATAAAGTAACACTGCCAAAAATGTTAAACATATAGCTGTCAAAATGAAGATCTTTTTTTAGTATTTAATTGCTTCCTCTCACATTTACAATAATTAAAAGACATAAATTGTTGCGTGTAAGTGAAAATAAAAAACAGTTATTGACGTACAGTGTTTAAGAGTGTGTGCTCGATGCAATAGGCTACTTTTTACTTATTTTGCAGTCGACGTGCAAAAAAGTTTGTAAGCCAAATTTCTAGTTTGTATTTACTTTGTTAGTTTGTGTTTATTAAAACTTCCAAGTTTGTAATTACTGAAGCACGCCGTCGCCACTTGCCAAGTAATCAAGGCTCGCTGAAACTTTTTTAACCTGGAAAAAAGTTGAACTTTTTACAACTTTCATTGTGGTTTAGTAGGCCTAAGCGCTTTAATATTTATTTCAATGCTAGAAATTAGATAAATTTTAGAGTTTAATTTTTTGTTCAAGCTCACAAAAATTTTGCTAATTCAAGTTTTTCATTTCTAACTTTTTGAGTTTAGGAAAGGGTGATGTAATTTTTGTATTAATTCTCATTCCCAGTAATATGTCTGTTGCAAGAGGTCCAAAACATTTATTAGGTCTATAGTTATTTTAAGAATTTATTAAATAATTTACGAGATTGCATTTTTTTGGTTATTGTTTAGAAATTTATATTTTTTGATTTCAAGTTTACCGCTTTAGTCCATGCTACTTTCATCACACATAGCAAAAAATCGTTTAACAAAACCACCATTCAATGCAGTACAGATTCCTGCCCAGCAATGAAGGCTGGCAAGTAAAAAACGATGAGAAACTGCAATCAGGGACGCAGGAAAAAATTGGGGAGCAGATGCAAACTTTAAAAAAGGGCACGTTTTTGGTCAAAAAGATACTTTAACAAATGCAAACTTTAGTTTTGGAGAAAAAAGTTTTACTAAAAAACTTAATGAAGACCAAAAAATAAATAAATACAAAGGTCTTGTCTTTTTGGCAACGATATTTTATATACTTGGCCCGCAAATATTTTAATTTGGCATACTCAAGATGGTTAGAATGTCCCTGTTGCAAATGAAGACGTGATTGATTGAAGCGCTGTACTTGTGTTCAAAATGATGTCGGTTCAAAACCTACTCTCTCCATTCTTTTGTACCCTTGAGGAAGAGACTTTACCGCACTTTCTCCTGCTTGGCGGTCTTGGCAAGCAGTTCTAAATTTCAGTCATATCTCTTATACAGGTAAAAAGCCAAAATCAAAATTTAAACCTGACAGCAATATTTTTGTAACTTCGGAAACAGGTCGGCGTAATTGCTTTCCTTATGTATTAGTCCCTTTGTCGCTTTCCGGCGAGTCCAGAGGATAAATATAGAGATAAAATAGATAAATAAAGACCTTTTGCATTTTTCCGACCTTCACTTTGAACTAAAAAATTTACACTTTTATGTTTAAACAAAGCCGTTATTTGGTCTTTACGAAATTTTCTGCGAAAACTTTTCTCCCATTTGTTAGAATTTATGTTTTTTGAGACTTTGGTGCTTTTAAAACAAAAAACTACTTTTTCTAAATTTTGTCCTCCCCACTACAGTTATGGGCTAGGTGGTTCCTTTTGAAAAAAATTTGGTGACTTCTTGTCTAATTCGATATTTTATTAAGTCTATTAGATTAGATTTTGGTCAAGATTACATACAGTAATTTTAAAGTCAAATCTGATACAATGCTTCTGTCTTGCAAATTTTAAAATCAAATGCCCCCTCCCCTCCCCCCCGCTTACGTCATCCCGGAATCAACCATCTGCAAAACACAAATTGTTTAAATTGAAGGATATTACTGCGTACTGCTAATCAAGAATTTTAAATAAAAAGCTTTATGCCTAAAACGAAGAGCTGAACTAGTCACACCTATGATCAAATTGAATGAACTGCGTCCATTGCAGCTCAAACTACTAGATACAGCTTTAATATTAATAGATTGCGTCATTTTACGTGAAATTTTTGAGATGAATTTTAAACATCTAAGTTGACAATTAAAACTTTTAAAAAATTGTTTAAGCGTTGCTGATAATATTTAAAACTGCTACACAATATTTGTGGGTGCTGCAGCTTTGCAGCTCCTATGGGTGAGTGCCACTGCTCCCCAGCGTTTCTATCTGGCATTGAATCATTTAATGTTGAATACCATTTTTACGCTATTGTATGCGGCAGGTCAAATGTTCAAATTTGAAACAACATTTCTATTTGTTTTTTGTCTTTTTTTAACCTCTTTTTTACCGAGACTTTCTTGGTCTGCAATCGTAACCAAATCAATCGCACTAACTTTTAGTAAACTTTGTATTAGTAGACCTATTTCCTTTAAACCATTCGAACAACTGCACACTAAATAGTCTATTCATTTTTCTTAAATGGCTTAAACATTGGTAGTTACATGTTTTTAATTATGCCAGTATTTATTATAAGAGAGAGAAATCGAGATAAAGAATAGTAACTAAACAAGCAACAATAATTGAAGCGGAAAGTCAATTTTTATATCTTGACAAAAAGCCTAAGTTTAAGATAAATTTTCTTGGAGATATTAATTTAAGCGAGTATTTTCGGCTAAAAATCCTAAATCCGTTTTTGCAACAGACCAACTTTTATAAAAAATATTAAAAAAATAAAAAAAAATTAAAAAAATCAAATCAAGACATAAATGTATGTACTTATGATTGAAATTAATTTTAATGAAGAAACAATACAAGATAAGAATTTTTCACTAACACTATTCTATTTTCCTCAAAACATGTGCAAATTCGTTACTCGTTCACCCATACTGTTTGATAATTTTTTTAAAGTTTGACCACATTAAGCGCTACAATATGTTACTATGACAACGTTTAACTGGAAAAAAATTAAAAGGCATGTTGAAAATTGCACGTATATTTTGCTTTTGTAATTTAAATAAATTGTTTTGTAAACAACAACTTTTAACCTTAATTCTTTAATCACGAAAAAAAATTATTTAGTTTACTTGGTAAAAGGTTTATAGAAAAATTATCGGCAAAAAAATTTTTTTTCAGTTTAGTGTTTTTGTGATCATGTACCACAAGGTCAGATGGAGTTGATGTTGCCCTGTTTTATAGAATCTGTAAAAGTAAAAGTTTAGACCGATGTGATTTTAAATAAAGATGTCTTTTAATTATTTTAAATATTTCTGTTTGCTTTTTTTTGGAAAATAGTGTTACTTCATGTGTGATTAAAAAAGTCGATTTTTTAAAAATAATTTAAGTAAAAATTTGAATGATTTTGGTTGAACAGATTGTAAATTATTTGTTTGTTGGTATACTATTAGGTAATAAGAACTTTTGGGTCTCTTCAAGAAGCGACTGTAAGTGATTTTTAATTGTAAAACTAACCTGAATCCTGCCTGTGATTACTAGTGCTTCTTAAAGAATTTTTTTTCTTTTTCTTGTACTCTCTCCTGGTGCCGTAGAGGTATTCTGTTTTAGTTTCATCAAAAAAAAAAAAAACAGTTATAATCCTCTCTTAAAGAGACCCAAACTTTTATTAATAAAGTACTTTTCCAATTATGATGCTTTATTTGAGTCAAATTAATATGCTTATTTGATATTGTTTTTTATTGGTAATTTTAATTAAAAACAAAACTATGTTCTGTTGCAAACTTTTTTGGTTTTTTTCTTTAATTTATGAAATAATAATGCTAAAAATTACCCAAGTTATTTTGGAGATATTAAGGAAAAATGATATTAGAGCCCAAAAAATTAGTATTTATACTAAAATATTTAAAAAATGTTTAGTTATGAATAACTTTTAGCCTTTGTTTAAAAAGTTAAGATTTGAAAATATTTTTTAATTTTAGTTTTGCATTACATTAATATTTAAATATGGATATAATTTACAAATTTTTCTTATTTTTCATATTTTTTTTTGTCGTAAAGTTTTTTATAAAGTATTTTTTAAAAAACTTTGATTTTTCAATGTTCATATAAACTTTATTTTAAGTTTTTTCAATTATGTCTTTTCTAGATAAATGCCTCATTTGGTTTGATGTTAAAATTGTATATATATATTAAAGAAGATGGAAATTGTATATGTATATACAAAAAAGCGTTCAGAGTTTGGACGCCAATGCAACTTTTCGGATAGACCTGCTGAACTGCATGTCAACATTGTTCCAGAACCAAATATAACTGCAGATTTTATTGAACGAGATCCATGTGACACTGCAGTGCAATGTGCACAGGAAATGTCAGAACATGAGGTAGATGTGATTACATAGACTTTGAAATTTTACAATTGTTCTGTTACTTTACATCTATGTCAATTTTTTTTATTTGGCATTAAAAAGCTATACAACTAAAAAACTTGTTTAATTCATGTATATAAAAACAACTGCTTTTAGTAGCCTATTATGGCATTTTATTTGTAAAACATAAAGTCTGTGATTGTAAAACTTTCAGTATCTTAGATTTAACTTTTAAACAAAAACTCACTATAGAACTTTTAGTTTCTTAAAACTCCAGCAAGATAAGCCTTTTGGTAAGTGAATTTTGTATCAATTTTTTAACATTTTATTATCAACAAAAAAATGGCAGAAGTCTTGTTGATTGCAAATATGACTGATATAGTCTTGGTTAAATTATTTCCCTTATCATGTTGTTGATTTAAAAAGCTGTTTTATGTTACTTTTTCTGTTTAGCAGTTTTATAATACTGTTTTAAATTCCTCTCAAATGAATCTTTAAAAAGGAACAAATTTTTAAAAATAAGTCAGGTTTGACAACTGTTAAAACTGCTGTTTGATCTTTTAATATAAAAAATAAATGGAATATTTGATGATGTATTAAGTACTGTAGAAATAGGGAAAGCTCTTTACATAATATTTGTAGTTTTGTTCTATTTTTAGTAAAGTTACAACTGAAATTTTTTTTGAAATGGTAAACCATAAAATGGTGCTATCTATTTTTAAATTTATGATAGCAAACATACTTTAATTTTAAGATGAATTGAACTGTTGTTCTAAAGTGAAACTATTTGCAAGCTAGACATTTATTCATTCTTTACCCTATAAGTTTACAGGTTTTTTTATTTAAAGGTCAATACTGAACGATTTGAAACAGAAAGCAGAGGTATTAATCATGTGGAAGGAGGTTGGCCAAAAGATATTAACCCAGCTGAAGTAGAACAAACAATAAGATTTCGCAAAAAGGTTGAAAAAGAAGATCATTATGTAAACACCTTGCAGCAACTTGGCAGTGTATGTATGCTTGTGACATATAATTTTTATGTTTTTTTATAGTCTTATAATGCTATGTTTTAAGCCTTTTTTGCTAAATCAACAATTTATTACTTGGATTTTCTTATTTTCAAATTTAAAACTACCCAATTATTTCAGAGCATAAAGTTTGGAAAGCTTAACTAATTTCAGAATAAAAAATATAGCCAATATATTTTGAAACATTGTTTTATTAAGGTAAAATCAAATATAAGTTTTATGCAGTTGATAATGGAATGAGTTATAATTCCAAAACATCCTTAATAAAACAATGTTTCAAAATATACTGGCTATACCCAATTATTGTATATAAATTTTTTCAATAGTTATAGGTTTGATGATTAAATGTTAAGTGTTCATAGCTTAAAAATTTTGTTGAAAATTTTTTTCAGAAGTGAACTATAACATTCAAGCTTTAAATTTTTATTAGAAAAAGCAACACAATACCAGAGTTTTATCCAATCATAATTTTTCTTTTTTTTTATTCATTTATTTCATTTTTTTCTTTTTGATTACTATTAAATAGTTCACACAAAAAATCATAAATATTAGAAAAGTTCAAGAAAAGGAAGAAGCAGCACAACATCAGACTAAATATGCATAAGATAATTGAAAAATGCAAGTACAAAATGGTAGAAAGCATGGCCGCAACACCTTGATCATTTAAAATATAAGAAATGAGAAAAAAAGAAAGAGGAATGTAATGTCACAAGAAAACTAATCAAACAAATTAAAAGATTGTATAATCAGTGCATGACTAGTTTTCATAATGATGATGGGTGGCATAGCTAGTCAAGATAAGAATTTAGCTCAACTGAGCAAGGTGAGTCGAGAAAGACCACCCATAAAAAGAAACCTCACAAGGTCCAAAAATCAGTATATACAAAAAATTTAAGGGATTTTAAATTAAATAATAAGCAAATATTTGTGATATAAATTTTGCAAATATAAATTTCTGACTTTTGGAGGGCCACAACACCAGACGCAGTAAATATCTCTGACAGTTTTTCACAGAGAGAATTTTTGCTGTCCTCCAACATTTAAAACCAGGTAAAGCTTCAGGACCTGATTCCATCTGTCTGGAGCTGCTTTGAAGTCCTGGTTATGTGACTTCCTTTCTTTTTGTTTGTACCAACTCAAAATTCCCAAGATCTGGAGAAGAGCGCTTGTGGTCATGATCCCAAAACCAACAAAACCCGTGGGGGACCCAAAGAGTTATAGACTAATACCTCTGCTCTGTGTCCCCTATAATATCCTTGAGAGGCTTATCTACACCTGTGTTGAACCATTAATCAATCCATTGCTCCCTAAAGAACAGGCTGGGTTTCGAAGCAGGAAGTCAACTGTAGATCAAGTTGTTCTGCTAACCCAGAACGTCAAGGATTCTTTTGAGGCTAAAAAGAAGGCCGGTGCCATATTTGTCGATCTGACACCTGCTTATGACACTGTCTGGCACTGCGGCCTTACCTGCAAGCTGCTGAGACTACTTCCGGATAAGCAAATGATCAGAATGATTATAGAGCTTGCCCAAAAATCAAAGTTTCACCCTTACCACCAATGACAGCAAGCAAAGCAGGCTACACCATCTTAAAAACGACATTCCTCAAGGATTGGTCTTGGCTCCCCTCCTATTTAACATCTATATGTATGATCTGCCTTCCATGATTTCCAAAAAGTTTGCTTATGCTGATGATTTAGCATTGTTGCACTCTTCTGGAAACTGAAAGGACTTGGAGGGGACATTAAGCCAAGACATGTCCACACTTTTCGTGTATTTCCAGACTTGGAGGTTGAAGCTCAGTCACACTAAGATGGTGACGGCAGCCTTTCACTTAAATAACTGAGAGGCCAAACATGAGCTAAAGGTCTACAACAATGGTAGACTTTTACCGTTCTGTCCAACCCCTACTTATCTTGGGGTAAAACTGGACAGATCGCTCACATTTCGTCACCATTTAGTGGCATTGCACAAAAAACTATCCTTGTGCAGCACACTGCTGAGGCGACTTGTGGGCTTGGAATGGGGTGCTGGTGCTAAAACACTATGCACAGCCACCTTATCTCTAGTCTACTCAACAGTTGAGTACTGTGCGCCAGTCTGGTGTTGCAGTGCTCACAATTTCCTCATCGACAGTGTCTTGAATGACGCCTTGCTCATAGTCACTGGATGCCTGCGTTCCACTCCAACAGACCACCTACCTGTACTCTCAGGCATCCAGCCAGCTGAGCTTTGCCGACTGGGAGCGACGCTCTCCTTGGCTTACCATGGATCTCTGGATTCCAATCATATCTTGTATGGTTTTTTAAGTGAGTCCTCAGATACTCACCGAGCAAGACTAAGATCCAAACGCCTGTTTGTGTCAGCTGTGTGGAATCTTTTGAACAACCTTGCCAGACTTGGCATTCGCGCTTCTGAATGGACAAATCACAAATGGAAAATGGAGTATTGTGAAAATGCTTCCAGGCTTTGTGCTTTTGTACCCAGGACCAGTGCCAGGCCTGTTGCTTTGGACTTACCCCTACTATTACACTAGTTGAAGTTGTATAACATAACAATTATAAATAATCTGTTTTAAAAAAATAAAAAATAATACTAGTAATAAAATAATAAAATCTTTTACAACTGAATTCATGAATAAAAAAATACAATAATAAAATTTTTACTAGACCAGCATAATAGCAAAATAAACAAATTAAACAAAATTACTAGCATTAGTAATTGCTTTGAAATTTATATTACAATTTTAAAAATAAAAAATTAATTGCTAAATTGAAAGAGTAGACCATTGCCAAAGAGAAATTTCAATAAAAGAGTAATGATTAGGGCAAGTTTTTGTTGCACTAAAAAATTTAAAAAATTGCATTTATATTTAACGAAAGTTACAAAAAGTTGCATTTATGCACAAGCATTTTAAATGACAGTGATTTACTCAACCGATTTATTTACATATAATGCTAAATATTTGCAAACATTATTTGGGGAGAAATGGCGATCTTTTGCCAACAGTTTGCCTAGCATGCTAAAACTTTGCTCCACAGTGCATGAAGTTGCTTGGCAATTTAACAATTTGGCATACAGTTCTGAACTGATGTTTGGCCGGATCATTTCTACAATTGCTTTTAGGTCACTATTCAGTTCGAATCGATGAGCCAAATACAATTTTATTCCAGCTGGATCACTGCCAAACTCAAATGTGTAACCTCTTTCCTAGGCTTGAGCAACAGTATATTTTGTGCTCTCTGCTCTTTGTATTTCATCAACGAGTTTAGTATAACAGTGATAAATTTCTCCTAGGCTTCTAGGAAGGCTTTCAGCTGCAACTGCTTCCTTCGCTTTCACCACTAACTGCCCTGTACCTTCAAAAGCATTAACAATCTCACAAACTTGCAGAAAGTTTTTGGCATAGTATTCTGCTGCCTTCAACCAACTTTCCCATCTGGTGACTACAGGTTGCGAGGGACTGTTGATTGTTGAAAACTTTCCTCTTCGATCTTTATTTTTCACCACCAAAGCTTTTATTGCAGCAATTAGCTTGTCAATGTCAACATCCTCATAGTTAGCACAGATTCATTTAGCTGCATTATGCAAACCATGAGCCACGCAGGTAATGTAAAAGAGCCTTGGATACGTTTGTTTAACCACACGACCTGCTGCTGTCAAGTACCTGGAAGCATCTGTAAGCAATAAAACAAAATTGTCTTTGTCTGTTTGGAGGGTGCAAATTGCATCATCTACAGCATGTACAACAATTTGTTGATTTGGTGAAGCATTAAGAATCTTGCAATGCAACAGGTAAGTTATTTCTGGCTGTTCTACATCTCCAACTAGGGTGTTCACATATTTGAACCCTGAAATATTAGCTTCATCAATGACCATAAAAATGACCTTATCTGAGAGAATATTGCAAATTTGATTAACTTCACATTTCCCATATTATCAATTCATTTTCGGCATGCTGACTCGGATGGAGCTTTTTGACCAAGATGTTTAAAAAGGTCTGCAGGTTAGAATTGTTAAGTTTGTACAGGGGAACATCTGCTGAAAGGAAAGCAGCTGTCACTTTTACAGCATAATCATTCCAGTCAAAACTAGCTGTTGGTATGCTTAGCAGCTGCTGTCATTGCTGCGATGTTGACAACAGGGCTTTGTGATGCTTTGTACTCTGACAATGTTTGTCTACTGAAAATTTCCTGTCATGCAACACAATTGTAGAGCATAGTGTACAGAACAATTCTCCATGAGCAGTGACCATGAATTCTGTAGGGTAGCGTACTTTGTAGGCTCGCACCTTGGAAAGTGACGATTGCGCTTTTTTTGGCATTCTTGTATAAATTTTTACAAATTCTATTATATGATATTGATATAACACTAGCTCTTTTAAACAATATATATTATATCTAAAAATCAAAAACTTATTCTTTGTATATTACCAACTACTCGCAGAGCAACTTTACTTAAAGGTACCGGTAGCCTACGATCGATTTTACTGACTGCTCTATTCCATAGACTGTCATCTTAATCATATCAAAGTTATTGTTTCTTACTTGCAAAATAACTAATGCACTTTTATAAGCGCACAGTTTAACAAACTAAGCTATCTCAACAAAACTTGACCTTGAAATACTGGACACAACCTATTTCTGTTTGTGTGGGCTTGGCTAAAACCCAAGTCATACTTCGACTTCTAATTGAGTTTGGGCACTGTCGTACTTGGCTAGGGTTGTAGAACTTTAGCTTGTAAGCCAACTGTTGCGTCATAGATAACATTGAGACACAGGTAATCCATCACATAGCTCTTTGTTATGCAAATTGATCAGAAAAGTACGGTACTGAAATAGTTTTATAGCATGATTTTAAATCACACTTACATTTTTGCACCATACTTAATAAAAGTTGCAGTGAAAAGTTGCATGTAAAAAAGAAAAAAGTTGCAATCTAAAACTTCTAAAAACAGCTTTTAAAATATTGTATTACATAAATTCTGAGTATTTAGGAAGCTGTCAGAAGCTGTAAAAAAAAGTTGCAAAAGTTGCAAAAACTTGCCCTGGTAATGATGAAAGTGAAAAAGAATCCATTTGATTGAGTGATTGTTTTTTCCATATTACTTTTATATTTATGCTTGTATACACAAAACAATGTGTTATCACTAAAAAAAAAGCATTTTTGCTATTTTAAAGTAGTGGTTTTGTAGATATAATCTCAAATACACATTCAAGAGTGCTTTTTCTTCTTGACTATTTTAAAGTTATGAATATTGCAAAGTGTGTATGCTATCAAAATACTTTTGAATTACAATTCACTTTAGTTTTTCATTTTTTCTTTTTAGGTTTAAAAATGTTAATCAAACAATAAAAATAAATTTCCATTACAAATGTTTAAACTTAACCTTTTTTTTTATATTTTATTGACTTTTTTAACCTATTTGGGCTGTAGTAAAGCTGTAATTGGATAATAATATGATAAACAAAATATAATAAAATTCAAAAAAAATTTGTTTGTTTATGCTTCAAGCCTGTCTTCAAAACTAACAGTTTGTTAAATAATTATCCAAGTTTTTTAAAAAATAATTAAATAATAGTCAAGTTGTAGTGAGTTTCACAAGGTTATGTACTGGGCTATGAGTAACAATTCTGTTTCCAGTAAAAGTTAAAATTTACGGTCCTCAAATTAACTCAAAAAACAAAAGTTGAAAGATATTTTTCCTTTTAGAAGTCATGAACATAAAAACGGTCTATAGTCTAAAAGTAAACACCAAAAAACATTTTTTGCTTTTGAAAGTTAAGTGAAGCAAATCCAATCAATATTATTGCAATTTCTATCCTATTTTTGGCATTTTCATGTGTTCATACAAAGAAACTTTACTGCACTTTCTTTTTTCACAGTTTGCAACTCTAAATTTTAGGTATATCATTGAGTAAAAAACAAAAATCAATAAATACAAAAAAACTCTAAAGCATCTAAATGACATTATCTTGTTATTTTTAAAAGCTGATATGGGTTAATTGCTTGACAGTTACTGGAAGTTAATTGTTCTGCAAGTTGATAAGATTATTAGAGACAATGATGATGATTAAAAATACCTTTGCTTTAATATGACTTGTTATAGGTTTAAAGCATGTTCTCAGCCTTTTTAACATTGTGGCCGAAAAAACTTAAAACGCAATTGCTGCAGGCCAATATGTCTTGTCCTTATTTTCCTTCCATACCCAATTTTACCAAATCATTTCAAATTAATGGTAAAGACCAAAAAAAAAAGGTCTTCACTTTCAATCTGTACCCAATTTCACGTTATTGTTTCCACAATAAAATACAACCCCCTAGATTTTAAAAGCATCTTAAAAAGCAGCAAGGCCACAAGTCACATATTTTATTAATAAGAGCATCAATAAAGTAGTGCAGTATGCTACTTTCGTCCAACCAGTGGGCCATGATCTGGTTTAAAGGTATCCTCTGTCAATGCCCTTATTTATAAAAGTCAATTCATTTATTTTATCTCTATATTCATCCTCCTGACTTGCAGAAAAGCTACAGAGGCAGTAATAGATAAGGCAAGCAATTACCCCGACCTGCTTCCAAAGACACCAAGATATTGCTGTCTGGTTGAAATTTATTTTTTATTAAAATTAAGATGCAAAATAATATTTTCAATTAATGTTGTTGCTTTTTTAATTTTTCTGTTTTCTAATTTTTTTAATTATCACTTTTAGGTGATGGAGCATTGTATTAAACAAAACAATGCAATTGACATTTATGAAGAATATTTTGAGGATATGGAGGTTGAGGCAGCTGATGAACCACCTTCAGCCAAAACAATTAATGTTTTTAGGTTTGTATTCACATTAAAATCGTTTTAACCTAATAACCTTGCTTGTATTGAGTATAATTACCACAAAGGTTGGATTTGCTGGATTATTTATATTCAGTAATCCTAAACAAGTACTAATCATCGCAGCACTAATGAAAGTCTAAAACAAAATCTGAAAGTGTCAGCCATTTTAAGCCTACAATAGTTTTAGTTTATGGTCATTTTGATGGTAAAATAACAAACATATTCGTGTTGCCAATTTTGGTTGATATCATTGTAAACATATTTAAATTGCTTTTTGGTTAAATCTTTTTAGCCATTTGAGTTTTTAATTGTCACATATACAATACCGAATTCTATATGGTGTAGTTCTTTATTTGCAGTTCTCATTAACCAAGCTAAGTTGTATGAAACAAACCAATTTTTTAGGGGTGGGTTTTTCACTTCATTGTTGTGTGACATTTTCTACTAAATTTATTAGGAAATACTTTCAGTTTTAAAATTATTAGAGATGAATAGCATTTCACAATCACCCACATCAATTTTTGTGTCACAGTCAATTAAATAGAGATTTTCTGATTAGCCTGCCTGGTTTTGCATAAGCTTTGGTATTTGATTTATTGTATAATCTAGTGGTTCTCAACGTGGGGCGTTTTCTCCACTGGTGGGGCCCAGGCAAATTTTTGGTAAGACATAGAGATTTAAGACATTATGAACCAAATTTGCTCAGAAAATTCAATATGAAAATGCCCTTGTTCACAATTAAACTGATTTGGTAGATAATAAGATATATTCAGCTAGTTTACTTACCTATTCCTAATTCATTGTCTTTTTCAGATGATATTTGTTGTTTAATTACGTTCATAAATCACAACTTATGGCATGGAATAACAAAAATGCTGAGATTTTATTTTATTTGCTAAATGTCAATATTTAGAAATCAATGTCTTTCCCAAACACAGAGAGTTTTATTTCACCTCTTGTTGTTGGCTGTGCTGTTGGTTTTAGCTTAATATTAAACAATATTAATTGCTGTACCACACTCAGTATTCAATAAATCCGAGCTAAATGATTACGGTATTTGGTGATGTTGCAATAAAGACAGAGTGAAATACATAGTTTAGCCGAGTAACCAAGGTCAGGTATAACTAGCTGTGCAGGTCAGAAAATGCTATTGTGCAAATGAGTATGGCAGGGAAAATGACTATTCAGTTCTTGCTTATAATACTATTTTCCCCCACACACAAGTTGCAGGGTTTCTTAAAGCAGTAAAGCTAAGTTGGCAAAACAAACAGCAACCCTAAATCGTATTCTTGAAGCAAGTTACGAAATTTCTTTGCTTATAGCAAAAAATGAAAAGAATCACTGTTTCGAAAACAATCTAGACCTGCCACGTCAAACTCGCGGCCGGCGCGAATGTTAATTTTTTATAAGTTTTTATCTTTTGAAATATCTTGCACAATTTGCAAGGTAATTCAACCAAGTTTTAACAAAGTTGTGTAATTTTGGCATATTTTTTTCAATCCGAACAACTTGAGAATAGTAGATGGATCAATTCAAAATTTTTATGAGACATTAAGAAATACATCAATCTTATTTCAATTCTTTTAGAAGAGTTCAATAATTATTTAAAGTTTTTTATCGATTTAAGATCGATGTGTGTCATTTTCATTTCACTTTGCTTATGTTGCTACCCAAGCTGATAAATGCTACCAAATGGAACTCCTAAAAATTGTGTCTAGTTCTTACAATGTAATTCGAATACCAATATTTTATTTTTGTCGGCAAATAATTGAAATTGCAACAACAGTTGCGAATAAACATTAAAAATCATGGCGTTGTTGGGTCATATTATGTTTGTGAGCAAAAACTGTTAAAACTGGTCAGAGAACCAGGCTTTCTTTCTAGCACTCATCTTTGAGGCTGGTTCAAAGTTGGGATTGTAAATTCAATTTAACCGAGAATTAAAAACCTAGTAAACGAAAATGATGTCTAGTATGGGGACCGAACAATTGAACAAAGTCAAGTCTTAAATATCAAACCAAAAGTCCATCATGATTGCTTGTGACCAATTGGATTTTGATGTACAGTATAAACATTTTAATACTAAGAATATTTTAAATGGTTTATTTGATTTTAGAAATTCATAACTGCAAAGGAGCGTAACTTTTAGTAATTTAGTTTAAACGCTGAAGCATTAGATTCTATATTACACCAAATGTCAAAAAATGATTCAGCTTCCCTGGGTTTGCGGCCCACAATCACGTGATTCAGCTTCCCTGGGTTTGCGGCCCACAATCACGTGATTCAGCTTCCCTGGGCTTGCGGCCCACAATCACATTCACGCCAGAATGCGGCCCACATAAGCCCACTGGTTTGACACGCCTGATCTAGGCTATTGAGAAATAAGATTTCTAACCGCTTTTTTTATCTAAATCTGGGTTTTTTTAACTTGGGGGCGTGAAAGGTTTATTAGGAGGCCGCGAGCAACTGGCCGCAAACTGAAATGATACCTGCAATGACAGTTTTAATTTCGGACGAAATTAGAGATTTTGGACGCTGATGGAAAGTGAAGACTTTTTTTTTAGTCTTCAATTCCGGACGAAATTGGAAAATATGATGATAGAGCTTGGATTCTTTTTCTGTCGTCAAAGGGGGGTCTCAAAAAGTTGAAGAACCCCTGATCTAAATCGTTGTTGCACCTTATCTTTACATTTTTCCTTGCTAGTAGCTGTTTGATTGATGATCAATTTGCAGTGTGTTTAGTGTAGGTCATTTTAAAATTACACTAACAAAGAATAAACTGAAACGTTGTTTGAAAATACGCTTAAGTGGTTGATAGAAAACTTCTGATAATTACATTCACGTTGGTGTAACACAATAGATAAAAATATATAGGCAGTATTTTGGAACTGCCGAATAACTAGTCTTGCCACTGTTACCGCAGTACCGCAGTTCTCGGTGTTATAGAGATCCGAACGAAATCAAGCGGACAGCTACGTCATTATCGTGGTACCCGGATGGAGGAAAGAAGCTCGCTGTGGCTTATTCGAATCTGGAATTCCAACAATCCTCTCCCGACACTTCTTTCGACTCCTACATCTGGGATATTGGTAGTTATTTGCGTTGTACTTGTTAGTTTAAAATGGCGCTTTTTTAATTTTTCCAAAGCTAGTTTGAAATTGAACTTATTAGTATTGATACAGGGTAGTCCAAAAGTAGGTGGACGGTAAATGATAATATTTATTTTGAAATTACATATGCATACCATTATACATGTATTTACTAACACAATTATTACATTGACAATTAATTTTTATTGTGAACAATGATACAAAAGCCCTTAAATTTAACACGCACGTGCTCAAACTTTTTTCGGATCTTTTGTAGAAAGCCCCCGCCACTAATGCAAAAATGTGAGATTTGAGAAAAACACCCCCCGCCACGTTTTAAGTACTGCACGGTGGCTGGGATGTTTTTTTTTTGGCGGGGGCTTTCTGCAAAAGATCCCTGTTTTCTATCTGATACATAAACCTATTCCACATACTGTCCACCTACTTTTGGAGCACCCTGTATATCTAATTTCAGCCTCTGTACTCGAAAGTAATCACAATGGATAAAACTTGGTTTGTAAACTTTACCTTAAAACAATAAACAGTTTATATATTCAAAATTGTATTAATAACATGTTTTCAATTAACCTCATATTTTGGCCTTCCGTCCAAACACCCAATCAATGGTCCAGTGGTACAAACTGAAGGCGAAAAAAACAAGAATTTTTGATAACAAGAAAAAGTTTTTTGTTGTAGAAAACCCAAACAAGCCTGAGCTTACCCTGAAACCCATTTCTCCTCTTGTCACCCTTGAATATAATCCGAAAGACTCCCACGTTTTAGTCGGCGGTTGTTACAACGGACAGATCGGTGAGGGGTAAACGTTTTTTTGCGATGTCATGTAACGTACTAACAATAATGTATGCAGTGACAGTGGTTTATCTCGTTACTTCAGATCTTGAAAAGTTTTTGGGCCATATGTTTTGCATAAAAAGTTTAAATCAATGTATTTTTGTATAATTTGTTCTGCTTTGTTTTCTTGCTTTAATTATTATATAAATTAATATTACGTGGTTTAACATGAATGCAATTGAAAAAAAGATTTGTTTTAATTTAGGAACTTTTTATTGTCTTATTTACTTACACTTTGACCTTGGCTTTAGCATTTTGGGACACAAGAAAAGGGAGTCATGCCGTTGAAATTTCCCCGATCGAACAGAGCCACAGAGATCCCGTTTACAAGGCTATCTGGCTCCAATCCAAGACCGGAACCGAATGTTTTTCGTCGTCCACTGACGGTCAGGTGAGTCACGTGATTGGCCATGTGATGGTACGAAATAAGATCATTACTCTTTTGTTGAAGAGCTAAGAGCAATTTTTTTTATTGCTGTTGTAAGGATTAAGGTTTTGTTTTGGAACTAATTCCAACAACGTACAGAAATCACGACACTGTGGTTAAAATCGGTTTTATCTTCTATTGTTTGTCAATAAATCGGTAATTCAAAGCTGCAAGCAGAACAAGCCAATGTTCTAAGATTGAAATAATTTTCTCATTTAAAAATTTCATTTAAAAAGGCATCTCGTAAAATACAAATGACTCTGTAAAATGTGTGGTTTTAGTAATTCAAGCAATTTCGTTTTTATGCATTTTTCTTGTAACTTTATCAGAAAAAAAGCCTCCAGTTTTTTATTTTTCAATATACGATTTTAGGTTCTGTGGTGGGACATTAGAAAACTTGGTGAACCTACGGAGCGTCTTGTACTTGATCCCACTAAAAAATTAAACATAGATAATGCCCTTGGAGGGATATCATTGGAGTACGAACCAACAATGGTAGGTTAAAAAGCTTTGAGAGGAATTTAAGTTGTTAACATTTTTTATTTGTTTTTGATTACGTTTCATTGCGTCACTTTTTTATCTGTTTTTAAAATCACTTGACTTTCATAAGTATTTAAAAAAATTTTTTTGAACTATTAATTTACCGCCTAATGACCTTTAATGCCCAAGCAGGGGTAAATTAGTCCTCTAATAATTTATTTTATTTTTTTATGGCCCAAGTTGATAAAAAAAAGATTATAGTGTGGCTTTAATTTTTTTTAATTACACTGTTGTTTTCTCTAGAATCTTTTTACTGATATAATCATTATGCCGTCATTTTTTCGACGTTTGGGACCAGCTGTAGTTTTTTTGTAGACCAATTTATTTTAAGATTATTTCACTTTAAGAAAAAAATTAAAAACTATTCAATATTTTAGAATAAATAAAATGTTTTTACAATTATCGGTAATGAATGGAAAAAAATTTAACATCATGACTTATATTGTCATGTTGGTTTTTCATTATTTTTACGTCATTTTTATCTTTTATCTTTTATATTAATCTAAATACAATCTATAGGTAATAACTAACTTACACTGTTTAATCGTAACCAAATTAACAAACAAGTTTTAAAATGTTAACTCTTTTCAACGCAGCCGACCAAGTTCATGGTGGGAACCGAACAAGGCTCAATTATATCTTGCAACAGAAAAGCGAAGACCCCAGCTGAAAAGATCGTGTGTTTATATCCGGGACACTACGGCCCGGTTTACAGCTTGCAGCGTAATCCGTTCTTCCCGAAAAACTTCCTGACCGTGGGCGACTGGACCGCGAGGGTGTGGTCCGAGGACATAAGAGAAGCTTGCATAATGTGGACCAAGTAAGCGTGGGGGAACTTTTATATTAGTGGGCTTTTCCCTCATAGCTTATTATTTGTTCTTAATATTCACTATCAAAATTACCCGAAAAAAGTGAACAACACTTCTAAGTATTTTCGGCTTTTAATAGCTTATTTTTTTACAATTTGTTCTCGATCCAAGTTCTTCTTTTATTTCATGCTCGCAAAAACATGTAAAGCCGAAAATTTTTTAATTTTTTCATCTCAAACAAAAAAACTTATTTCCAGGTTCCACATGTCCTACCTCACCGATGGGGCGTGGAGTCCTGTGCGACCTGCTGTGTTTTACACCACCAAGATGGATGGGACCCTGGACGTTTGGGATTACTTATTCAAGCAGAACGATCCTACTCTCAGCATACAGGTGGGTATCAAGTTCAATTCGAGAAACTAGTCTTTACTAGGGTTCTGGGTTTGACGTTCATGCGATGCGTGTTTTTGTTAATCAAATGGCCGATAAAGCTGGTAGCTGCTTTTTGTTGTAAACGGAGACCCTGTTGTAAGTAAGCACCATGACCACATTTAGAATTTTGTCGCAAAGTGATTTTCCCAGGCCACAATGGAACTACCCAAGTTGACTGAGCGACTTCCGCTCCCAAATCAGAGTGTCATCTCACTGATCTATTCCTTCTATTGCGCTTTTTCACTCTTTTGGTGTTTTATAAACAACTTGATTCCTTTCAAAGTAATTCTAATTTAAAGACAAGAAAACGTTAAGATTAGAAACATTAGTTTTTTAATTTTCAGTATTTGTTTGTTTATTTTTCATAATCCGCGTAAAAACGTTTGTAATACGTCAGGTTTGTGATGAGGCCGTGCATAGTCTCCGCGTCCAGGACAATGGGCGGATCGTTGCTTGCGGATCCCACTCCGGAATCACCACACTCCTGGAACTTTCATCCGGCCTGTGCACAATGCAAAAGAACGAAAAAAATCTCGTTAACGCGGTAAGATTGTCACTCTGTATCGGAAGTTTTTTCCATCTATTTTTTCGTGAGACCTTTAAAGGCTCGTTTCCACTAAAGAGCGCGAAATGGAGCATTCTTTATTTTTTTATTTTATTGACTTTTTTACTTCTTTCCGCGCTTAAGCGCTGAGCGAAGCAAAAAATCAATAAAAGAAACAAAGAATATTCCATTTGAACTTAGTGGAAACGACAAAGTCGACCGTGCAGACTTAATAGAACTCCCATGTTCCGCGAGGCAGTATATCCTCAAGTTTTCTCTGTGCTCGTGAATCAGTTTTTATTTGATTTTGTCAGATGTTTGAGCGCGAAACAAAACGCGAGAAGATTCTCGAAGGTCGCCAGCGTGAGTTGAGATTAAAAGAGCGAACTCAGTCTCAACAAGGTCCGCGACAGGACGAGGATCACAGCGGAGGTAGGATCCGGATTTTTGGTTTTTCTTTTCCCTGTTTGTTTGCCACTGACTGGTAATTGTGGCGTCACTCATGCGTATTCTGACGTCATTTCCAACTTCGTGAAACTGAATGTATTGAAATATTAAACAAAGAATAATTAAGTAACAACAACTACCCTTGTTGTAAAATCATTGTTGCCCATCTTTAAATATCTCAAAACAGGTAAAATGATGTTTAGGTAGTTGTGGTCCTGTGGTTTTAAAAAATACAAAAAAAAAGGTATAATATTTGTGTCTAAAAACTACACTAGCTACCCATGTACATACATGTTTTAGCAAGCTTAAACCCTACAAACACAGCAACGGGATTTCACGTAAATTTCACGTGAATTTTTTGTGGAATTACGTAGTGTGTTTGCTGGGAATTGATTTTGATCAATATCAATCAGGCAAGTGAGTAAAACATTGGCAGACCAACCTTGTTGGCAACGCATCCCTCTATTAGAAATAAAGTGGAGAATCGGTTTTGACTGTCGGGATTCTGTTACTGCCACACTACATGATTTAGTTGCCCCGTATTGCCAAGTAACCTTTTTCTTTTTGTTCTTCCTGCTGTTCATGATCAATTTGTGTTGTTTTTTTAGTTTTACAAGGTTTTTTAACTTCTTGCTTTTTTTACAATAGCAAATGTTAAGTTGCAAAAGGAAAAAGTTTGTTCGCTGTTTAGTTGATATCTGATCTTTTTTCACCGTGCCGTTTGAGTTAGTTACTTTTTTATTTGGCTTCCATTTAAATTTTTAGTGTTCCGCTATATAACAAAAATACAAAACCAGCAAGTTTGAAGTCCTAACACTCTCACTGTTTGCTTTTCTTTTTGAATAATTTCATCAAATAATACAAGTATTTTTTTGAAATGAGGAGATATAACAAAAGTATTATACTTTGAGAGTTTTTTAATTCATAGCCTAATGCGTGGATTTCTTTTCTATTATTTTAATCCTTCTTGTTTACAGATTTAGATGAAGAAGAGAAAGAACTAATTGATAGAGCTGAAAAAGAATTTTTGAAAGCTATCGAAAGCGAGAAAAAGAAATTCGAAGATCCGACCGACCTGATCGGCGATGATGACATGAAGGTAGTAGATAGCTAGTTATGATTTCTTGTTTTAATTCGTTAACAAGCGTTTTGTTTTTCGTTTACTATTTCATAATTTGAGCTATTTATTTTTTTCTGTTTGTGCCTTTATGAAACAAGTGAAATGTATATTGGTTTAAAAATGTGAAACAACGTCTTAAAATCATCGAACCAATTTAAATTCATTTATAAGCAGATATAAATAAAATCAATGATTTGTTAGCAGTACAGAATTTCTAGATGGTTTTCAGTAAAGCCGTGCCAGAAGCTTTTTGTGTCACACTGTTCAATGGCAGTTGTGACAATGATGGAAGAGCCACGCGTACTTATAGGCAGAGTAAGCATTGCGCAATTACTTGCAAAACAACTTGTAAGCAATTGGTCACGTGACACAATAAAAACAACATGAGCAGGTATAGATAAAAAATGTCAACTTAAGTTGAACTTTTAATCGATTTTTATAAACTGTGTTTTTCTTGGCCTACATACATAAATCTGCCTTTCAATAAGTCTATTTACAATTTTAACCATATGGAAATGCTTCAGCTTAGACTAAAAATGATATTGTTCTGTAATCTCGAGGATGTCAACCCTAAATTTTTCTAGTTAAATTTTTTGAATGTTTTTACCAGGAAAAAGCTCTAGATGAGGACAATGAAAAACCATCAGACACCGAAATTGACCAAGCTGCTGTTGAAGAGACAAGTGGTCCTGAACCGGTCCAGGTTGAGGAATAAGTTATTTTGCTAAACTAACCTTCTGACGTGCCTTTTTTCTTTTTTTCGACTTGTTTAAAGCATTTATTGAACGCAGGTGTTAAAGGAACAGCTGCGTAATTCAAACCGTTGCATTTCACGTGTTTCTATTCACAACCTTGTTTTTATTATTACTTGTGTAAATTATGTGTGTATTGCTTTGTTTTGTTTTTCTTTCAATCGAGTAAATGGTTTTTATTTTTTAATTAATCAAATTTTAACGTTATTTTTGTCACTGTTATCTTTTCTAAAGCTTAACGAAAACACACTGATGTACTTTACTTTTTTTTTAGTTTTGACTTATTTAGTCGTTTATAAAGCTGTCTCGTTTGAACAAATAAGATCCACGTAAAAATTACCTTGACACATAGAGTCCTGTAATAAAAAAAGATCGTTCAATGTTTTTGAATATATTTGTGGTTTCCATTTTTCTTTTTTGAAAATTCAGATTTATAAAATATTTTAAAAGTACAGTAAAACCACTTTTATGCTTTTTTTATAAAATAAAATAAAATTTTTAGAGTAGAATTAAGTTTAAAAACATAGTTTTTTGAATGTTTTTGTATATAGTCGGCAAAATGACTTCAGGCTTTAGGCTTTTAATTTACGCCTAAGAAAAAGAAATAGGCTACAATAAGCAAGAAAGCGAAAAATATGTACTTTTAAAACAACCTAATAATAAAAAACTGATGGAAGCACTTGATTTTTGGTGGATTTAAAATCTCCTCAAGCATCGCAGCAAGGAACTTGAACTAACTCAAGTCCTTCCAATGTTGAACTCGTACCAGTTTGCCTTCAGCTAAGCTTAAGCTTGTCTTTTCTGATGCTACTTTATAGAAACTAAAAATCCAAGGAAAACTGTTCAGCTGAACAGCTGCTTGAAGTTTAACAACCCCGACAACCTATAGAGCTTAGCCTGTCGTTTTAAATCATTTATTGCCGTTGGTAAAATTATTAAGCACTATGCTTCGTTAATCTTAAAACGAAAGACTAGAAAAATTGTTTAATTTTAAATTTATTTACATTAATTCAAACTAAGTTTCGCCCATTAAGGTATAGGCCTAGGCTGCTTATAAATAATCAAAATTTTTTAGAGAAGTACCAAAGGCCACACACACGTTGGAAAAAATTTCTTGGTTTGTTGTAAATGATCAAACTGTGTAGACCTACTGATACTCTACAACAAACAAATATAGCCTACTCCAATAGCTACAACAGCTCTTGGCGTTATCTGAAATATTACGGATTTACCAATTTAGTGGTCTACCAGCCAGATTTAGGTAAAAGAGGTCCAAACTTTACTGGCGGCAGCATATAGCCTGCGACAAGGTTTTCGTAATTTGCCAAGCAATTTTAAAATTTCTCGATTTTAGGGCGGCACCGTGCGCACCACTCTTTATAACAAGGCTCACCATAACTCCCGATTTTTAAGGCTTTGTCCCGGGCCGGTTTGCCAGAAATTCAAAACTGATTTGAAGTGAAGACCTTTTTTTTTAGAGAACACTGTTTTTTAGGGACAAAATTCTTGAAATCCGAAACTGATTTGAAGTGAAGACCTTTTTTTTTAGAAAACACTGTTTTTTAGGGACAAAATTCTTGAAATCCGAAACTGATTCGAAGTGAAGACCTTTTTTTTTAGAGAACACTGTTTTTTAGGGACAAAATTCTTGAAATCCGAAACTGATTCGAAGTGAAGACCTTTTTTTTTAGAGAATACTTGCTTTTAAGGGACAAAACATTGAAAATCGGAGACAGATTCGAAGTAAAGATTTTTTTCAGAAAGCACTTCTATATCGAGACGAAAATTGTGAAATCCGAGATTACTTTGAAGACTTTTTTTTTAGAGAATACTACTTTTTAGGGAGGAATTTTATTTTGTTAACGAGCGTCGCGGTTTGTCCCTTCGAAAATATGGTTTGCCTATTTATAACAGCCACATTTAAGTGTTTGGGAGATCACGAAAATCTTTTTTTAAGAACCATTTTGTCCATAAAAGTCATCAAATGAAAACTGAGAAAAGTTTTTTACTTGCCTTTTCAAATTTTTTTTATTTCTTTTCTGTCACATAATGAAAATACAACGAACTTTTAAAAGGTTCATGAATGCTTTTTTAGTCTTCAGTAGGCGTTAACGACTGTTTATGGACAATTTAGAAACAACTACAACTTGGAATATCTATGTATAGGCTATTTATCCAGCTTAAGGCCTCTCAACCTTTTTTAATCTGTGTACTTTTTTTGTTCTAAATATTATTTAGTGCACCTCTTTACAAAAACAAGTGGACTTACATTTTTTGTAGAAATTAGAGTAAAAATTTTTGTCTTCATTGAAATTTTACCATAATATTTTTAATATCAGTTGAAAACCAAAAAGAAAACAGCTCATCACTCTAATCTAACTGGCATTTTGGGCAGAACTGTTTTACAAATCAAATTTTTTTGGTCTTCAAGTAAATTTGTGGTTCAAATTTTAGTTCTCAAGGGGTGAAATTAAAAATCTTTCTTTGAATATATTCTCCTGTGGACCAATAAATTATTACCTTGATCGAATATTTTTTTTCTGTGGAACTTTGGAATCCACAAGATCAATGGTTTTCAACCGGTGTTCCGCAAAGTTCACTTGATCCCTATCCGACAGCTACTCCACGTAACATTGGTTTTACGTAACAGGACGCAACGAGGACGTCCGGCTTTTATGTGAGTAGGCTACCATTATCATAGATAAAGTCTCTGTTATCCAATAATAAGAAAAAGCAGTCTGTTATAGCTACATTTTAAAACATTTTTATTAAAATCCCAGGTTAGTGTTAAAACAAAATAAAACATTATTAATTGTTAGATGGGTAGATATTTAAAAAGAAAGAATGTTAATGAAAATAAAAAGGCTAATAATGAAAAGAAGTTAAATTCAGTGATGAGACATTACAGCGATAATTACATTTCATTCGGATTTACTTATACAGGTGATCCGACTTTCCCGAAACCAATTTGCTTATTATGTAGAAAAGAGCTATGTAACAGCGCCATGGTTCCAGCCAAACTGAAACGTCACCTCGAAACTAATTACCCATCTTTTAAAAACAAGAATACGAATTATTTTGCTCGCCTTCTTGAAAATAACATAAAGAAAATGAATTTTATGAGACGAGCAACAACAGTATCTGAGAAAGCTCTTGAAGTGAGCCACCATGTAGCTGAGCTCATAGCTAAGTCAAAACAGCCTATACAGAGCAGAGAAATTAGATTGAACGATTATAGATGCTTGGTGCTGATGCAATTAAAAAAATAGTTAATCTTCCTTTATCAGATATCACAATAGTCAGAAGGATTGTAAATACGTCTGTGGATATTAAAAGTAATATTCTTGGAAAGATCAGCATTAGCCGAAAATTTGCATCACAAGTAGCATTACAAGCCGAAAATTTGCATTACGAGTTTACAGATATTAGTGGACATGCTTAGCTTTTGGCAAATGTGCGTTTTGTCGATGAAGATGTGATCAAAGAAAACTTTTTCTTTTGCAAGAGATTGCCACAAAATAAAACCGGAGAAGAAATTTTTTATATTGCTTCCGATTATTTTGAACTAGCAGCTATAGTCGGACGTTACACGGGCTTTGTCAGCAGAATTATGGAAAAACAACTAGATATTGTAGTTACGCACTGTTTTCTGCACCGAGAGGCGCTGGTAATTGCAAGGACGTTGCCAGCAGATTTGGCTTCTGTACTTAGCGCTGTTGTAAGTAGCTTAACGTTAACTTTGTCAAGACAAAGCTTCTGAAAATGCGAATGTTTGCAATTTTATGTGAAGAAATGGGGGCAGAACACAAAAATTTGTTGCTCCACACCTGTTAATTTCAGAAGTTTACTGTAGACCGCACAGCGAATTTCTCTCTTCTTTAGCTCCAAATTCTTCAAACTATAGGGAAGCTATCCGAGCCTTCCCCAATCACACCGCTGGCTTTCCCACACGTCTTATGGCTATATAATATTTATTAAAGTTGAGATTTCGATATGAAGGTATAACAGGCCTCCACAAGCCAACGACCACAATTATTTTCTCGACAATACTGCTTAAACGATGCAGTTAACTATACAAACAACGTGCAGCCAACGTGCTTCCAACGATGCAGCCAACGATGCAATCGCAAAACCAAAGTTACCCAAGTTTCGCTTGCGATCTACAAACTCACTCTACAAACTCAACCACCGAACCATTTGATCACCAACGACTGAAAGAGGAATTAAATTTACCAACATCTCAATTTATAGTGTGCTCGCCACGTGTAAGTGAGCCAATCAGATTTCATTAAGATCGCTGCACGTGATCTGTCTATAAAGCAGTGAACGCAAACAATCATAGCCGTACCTGCCGGGGGTGCAGGGGGGGCAATTGCCCCCCCAAGTTTCTAAGATTTGGGCAAAATTAAGGTTTTTCGGACAGTGAGAAGAAAATATTTGGGCAAAACCATAATTTTTCGGGCAGCGATACGAAAAATTTGGGCAAAGTTAGGAAATTTAGAGAGGTGACGATGATGAACTGGAAAAAATAATAACTCAAATTTAGGTGAAGACCTTTTTTTTTTTCTTTTAGAGATCACCTTAATTTTGGGACGAAAATGGAAAATCAGGAGAGTGAATTTAAGTAAAGACCTTTTTTTTTAGAGATCACCATGATTTTAGGACAAAATTGGTTTTTCGTCTGAGAATATCAGACAATTTTTTTGTCGTATCCGAAATGGACCATAAAATCATAATTTGGGCAAACGTCACAAAATTTGGGCAAAACTTCATTGCCCCCCCAAATTTTTTGGGCTAATACGGCTATGCAAACAATAGAATTAATTAACACGTTTCAAAAAAAAAAGACTTCTATGCAGTTAATTAACTTTTTCAATTTCAGTGCGAGTTCTATTCTTATCATTTTAACAAGACCAAAGTACGATGATTATCACAAAATAAAGTTCTATACCACTTGAGAAATGAACTTATTGTATTTTTGAATGATGAACAACGAGAAGAGGCATGACTACTGGCAAGTGATGATTAGTGGGCAAGGTTAGCATATATGGCTGACATTTTTCAACCTTAAACACTAGGCTGCAAGGTTGCAATGAAAATCTTTTGACAAACATGGACAAAATTAATAGATTTCGCTCAAAAGTGAAACTTTGGCAGCAACATGTGATACACAAAAATCTTAAAATTTTTTTCTTAGTCAAAAATGTCGAGAAATAAACACTGCTTTTCTGTGCGAAACCATCCAAAAACATTTTATTTATTCGGGAAGAGAAATTATTTTTTATTTTTCTTCAACTGCCATAAATTGCTATGATTGGGCCCGGGATCCTTACAGCTCAGTGGCAGAATTGCATAATACTCTGATTCTACAGGAGCAAAAAGAATTAATTGGATTAAGACAAGATCGTGGATTAAGATTACAATTTTTCGATTGACCTTCAGACTGATTTTGGGTTATGACTTCCAACGAATTTACTAATTTGGAAAATCGAGCGCTTTCGACCTTGCTCCCATTTTTCACAACTTATCTTTGTGAGATGACTTTTTTAACCATGACATCTATAAAGGTGAAAAAATGAGAAACGTTGAGAGCTGTTGAGGAAGAGCTGCGCGTTCGCCTTTCTTCAGTTCCTGCCCAAACACAAAATTGATATTCCTCAAAACAGGCCAAAATATCGCATTAAAACTTTTGAAAATGAGTCAAAACTTTGAAAGGTTATTGCTTTGTCGTAGCTTTTTTGTTTTTTCTTTTGATGTTCCGGAAGATATTTTAAATACAAAAAATGCTCCGTGGTTGAAAAACGGTTGAAAAGAATTGCATTAGATCACTCTTGATCTAGCTGAAAAAGCGCCATTAGCGGTTACTTTAAACTTTTTCTTGTTTTTTTTCATCTAGTTGCTTTTATAATTTTAATTATCATAAGTATTATTTTCTTGAAGTTGTTTGTGTTGATGTGTTTAATTTATTACTTGTTGTCCAAAAAAAAAAGAAAATCTAGAATTATTTTGGCTCTTAAAAAAATTTTTTTAAGGTATTTATGTTTAAATGTGTGTATGTTAATGTAGCTGTGTTATAAAATTCATTGAAGTATGCTTAGTAGAGGATGGTTAGGAGGCCCAAAGCCTCCAAAAAATCGTCATTCTTTGGAGCATCTCAAGTAAGCAGCTAACTTTTATTCAGCAATTGTATTAATTGAATAACTGTTTTTGTTGTCTCAACCTATCTTTAGCCATTTAAAGAAACCTTTAACAATCATAACTAACTTTAATATTGCCATAAAACGACTTGAGAAAAGAATTTGGATGCATTTTAACTAGTAACACTCTTGAAAAAGTAAAACTGTTTAAGTAATGTTAAAAAGAATAGATATGTAAACCCAAAAAGAGTAATTTTGGTATGGGTATGATAAGAAGGTAATTATTGCAAACCTAGTTTTTAGAGATTAAATGTTTTTGTTTTTGTGGGTGTAATAGCTTATTGTTTTAAAGGTAATTTGCTACCTATTAATACAAGGCAAAATTGAGTTGCAATTTTTGCCAAACTTTATTGCAGCACATATTGAAAATGTTTATTACCACTATTTTGCATCAAAGAAAACTAAAACACTCTTCAACATTAAACTGCAACTTTAAAGAAAATGTCAATTATATTTTAATGTGATTAGTGATAATTTTGAGTGTGCATTTTTATATTGTGTGGGAAGGGTGTTAAAATTGCATATTTGATGAAATTTTAGTTTACAATAGCAGTTTCAAAATATTTTGCATAATTCAAAACAGTTATTGCTAAAATATTTTATTTTTCTCTATAAAAATATTGTAAATTTTTTTAAAAAATACATGTTTCAACTATCAATTTAAAATGAAAACTTTTTTTATTTGATAAGTAGATAATAATTTACATTCTTTTGTTAACCATTGTATCAGGTATGTGTTTCAACTATCAATTTAAAATGACAACTTTTTTTATCAGATAAATCTATTTTTATTCTTTTGTTAATCATTGTATTAAGTTTCATAAACCCACTTATAGGTAACTTTTACATTCTTTTGTTAATCATTGTGTCAAGTTTCATAACCCAGCTTTGGGTTCTGACCCACTTTTTGAAGCTCCTTGTTTAGCACAATAAAAAGTTATTGAAATAATTTTTTTGAAACAATTGCTCTTTCCAGGGTTACTGAGTCAGAATCATACAAAACAAATTTTTAAAAAGACTAGAAAGAGGCATTGGAATTTTTATCTGACTTTTGACTTCAGGTATTTTTAAAAGTCAGGCAATAATGAAATAAATTCTCCTTTTTTTAAATGAAAAAAAATTCTAAACCAGATTGATGGCAGCTGGAGTTAAAGTAAGCGAAGTCTAAAAGAGTTGGACTTGGACATTGAGAATTATAAAATCGCCATCACAAAAAAAATAAGATGAGTCCTTGTTTAAAATGCTTACAAATTTGTTTGTAACAAAAACATAATTAAATATTTGCCTTTTTTCTACTTAGTAAACAAAAAATGCTTGAAAAATGTGTTTAAGCTTTGTTTTATCAAAAAACCTTTTTGTGTATGTGAAAGAAATGGCACCAAAACTGATGGAGAAATTCTAAAACTACCATTAAAGATCGAACAAGCTAAATGGTTGCTAAAGTTTTTTTGAGCTGAATGTAGAAATTTGCATTATTATAATTAAAAAGGCTATGTTTGATATTTACTTCACAGGTTCCATAATTGGTTACTTTGTAAAGTAATTTTTTAACTTTTTTATAATGTTTCTAAATGCTTTTTAAAGCAAAATTTTTGAAATATGTTATGAAAAGCTGCAGTGCAATATTTATTTTCAATTACATTACTAGTGTCAAAAGAAAGTGAAGTTTTTTAAAGACACATGATAATTACTCTCCTTGACTATAGTTATGATCATTGTAGAAGTTTTAATAATGCTTAATTAGCAAGCTGACCAGCAACCAATTATACTTCAACAAATACATGTATTTTTGTTTAATTGTAAGCTTTTATCTACCATTTCATTTGTGCTGCATATAAAAAGCATTTTTTAATTAAAGTGTAAGTTAATTTTTTTATTTTTGAAATTTTTAACCACCTCTACAACATTTGGTCATCAGCCACTTGTGTTGAAGTTTTGTAATGGTGATGGTTTATTGGTAATACTGCCTCAGATATAATTGTTCTTTAAATCAATCATAAACCTTTGCATTGCAAATGAAAATGATAACCAGTGCAATCTTTGCTGTAATATTTTTATATGTTAAAATTTTATGTTTGTGTATGTTTATAGATACCTTCACTATGTTCTTACAAAGAATCAAATTATTACTGAGAGCAACAAGTCTATGATTGTTGAAGCTTTACGTTCAATGTCAGAGATTTTAATTTGGGGAGATCAAAATGACAGCTCAGTTTTTGAGTAAGTCTTATGTAAAAAGATTTTTTACTAATTATTATTCTTAAAAATCACAACTTTTTGCAAGGCAACAACATCTCCACAAATAGTCTTTGGTTAATATTTAACAACTTTTAAATGCTTGCAATTACATTCCAATAATTACAAGTTCTTGTTTTAGGTTTTATTTGGAGAAAAACATGTTTTTATTTTTTTTAAACATCCTGCAACAGAATGCTGGAAATTATGTTTGTGTTCAGCTTCTTCAAACTCTCAACATTCTCTTTGAAAACCTTCAGCATGAAACGTCTCTTTGTGAGTTTGTAATATTTGGATCATGTTCAATTGCACCTCTGGGGGTGTACTTTATTAGTTGTGTTATTCTTGAATCGTATTTTTAACAGGATCCAATTTTTTATTTTTAATTTAAGTCACATTATTGGATCATGTTCAAAATACACCTCTGGAGTCATATTTTTTAGTTGTGTAATTCTGGGGGTATATTTTAAACATAATCTTTATATTTTTATACTCATATAAATTTTTCTGTTTCATTAAGCAGTTACTACATAATTTACCAAAAAAGTTAAACTTTGTAATTCAATTTTATATACATCCCTAATATCAAATTGATTAATTAACTGATTTTTTCGCCATGGTTAAAACCAGAATATTCATTGTCTTACCTGTACATAAAATTGCTAGATTATCTGCTTTCAAACAACCACGTTAATGATGTTATTTGCCACAAGTTTGATTTCTCTGATGAGGAGGTTATGGCTTACTATATCTCGTTTCTGAAAACGCTGTCTCTCCGTCTAAATGAACATACCATTCATTTTTTTTACAATGAAGTAAGTTTTTTTGATTTTGGGTTAAAATCACGTAACTCAGTAGTCCTCAAAGTGTGGACCGCAACTCAAACATGGTTAAAAAATGTATCTCTTTGATAAATCCAAAACTGGGCTTTAAAAGGTCATCTTTGAATGTTAGTAAGGAAAAACTAATGTGAAACAATAACTTCACTAGCCCCCTTTGCAACTAAATATTAATGCTAGGACTGATAGTCATTTAAATCAAGATCCGCATCTTCTTGATCCTGTCAAGGATTGCACGTTGCAGTCGGTAGAGTCGCTTCCTGCGTTAAACAAGTCGTGAGGAGAAACTTGAATTTTACCATTTAAACTGATATAAATTTGTGTGCAATAAAATAAATAAATTGTCATTGTGGACCACCTTGCTACTGCTTGTCTCTGTCTGCTTGTAATGTAAATGCTTAAGACAGTGGATTGTTAACATTGAAAAAGAATTTAGCAACTTACTACCGAAATTTATCAAGACAATGATTTTTTTTCCGTTTTTAAGACTTGTCGCAAGATACTTACCGGACTCAAATTTGGGTTGCGCAAAAAAAAAGTTTGGAAACACTGACATAAGACATAGTTTCGCAAAGCACACTACGTCACTTATTTCAGCTTCAGGCTTTGTTTTTTTTTGTTGATTCGAGTTTCAGTTCTTAAGCGTATTTTGTTCTTAACTGGGATTAGTCTAGCCCACTGGTTCTTGACTGGTGGAAATTTTTTGCGAATATTTCAATTTTTCGCGAATGCAGTGGAAAATTCTTTCTTGTCTGATACAGTGGGAAGTTACACCACGGACTAATAATTTAAATCTGGTAATTTAGTGACAAATTACTTCTTTTAACCAACAGTGCATTTACTTAACAACTAGTGCATTCTTTTATAATTATTTCGTTTTAGCGTTGAACCATATTTTAAAAAAGTCACAATCGAATAACGATCATTGCTTTTTTTATTCATTTATATATTTATTTTCCAAGCTCACAAGAAAGGGTCGAAGGCCGCTATATTTAAAGAAGCATCAGGCGATTGCTCCGACTTGCTTTCGGAAATACCATGATACTGTTATAAATTTTTTATTTTGAGATATGAAAGAAATTTAAAGCTGTTTACTTAGACCCCAAAGCAGAGAAAAGTGTTGTTAAGTGTCTTTTTCAAGAACACAACAAAATGACCCGAGTAGGTTTTAAACCGCGACTGTGTTGATTACAAGTGCCATAAATACATCACTCTTAACTACTTACCAACTTAGCCGACTGTTAAAAGTAGCCACGGTCTATAAAGATAGCCAGTTTGATTAACTTTTAAGAAATCTGTCATGTAAAAAGCATGATTTTTGTTAATCAAGGTTAAACTGAAGTTAGATTTCTGACGATTAGGTTATGTTACGTGGTAACAGGTTAGGTTAACAAGGTACTGAGACATTGCTCAGAACGTACATTTTTTAGCGTTAAAATATGCAAGCCTATTTATTAACAAATCACAATTTTCCGCTGACATCAAGGGTGGTGCAAAATTATACAGTCACTTATGCTGCGCGCTTTCGACATAAATCCTCACATCAAGATCTTAACGAAGACAAAGCAATCGTAAAAATTAGATTTAAAAAGAGCATTTTACCAATTCTCTTTGATGTAATATGATATAAATGAGTGAAACCCTTTTAATTCTTAATGTCTATTATGCAAGTTTATACAACGGAAAGCCAAAGCCACATTGACTAAATAGCGTTCCGTGAAATATCGTTTTTAAAAAAATCAGAAGAAAAATTGCAAATCAGTTCATTGGCCTTGGTGAAAAACCAGTCCGAAAAGGTAAAAACCGCTGCTCCAGCAGCTAAGGTCGTAGTGAGGGAGACGCGGTTTCGATTCCCAAGCCAGACAAATCGAACAGTGTTGCCAACGGTTTCCCATCGTTCTAACAGTATTACGTCAGCGGGTGTATCGGCCGACCCAGGCCTAATGATGCAAAGATGAGCACCGCGAAATCGCCACCGCTTCGCGTCTAAAACGAGTATAAGAAAAGGTGTGGCTTCATATTTGGCATCAGGCTTCGTCGTGATTAAACTAACCATTTCTTCCCTGTTTCAGCACACTGATGATTTTGCTCTGTACACTGAAGCGATCAAGTTTTTTAATCATTCGGAATCAATGGTGCGTATTGCTGTTCGGACTTTAACGTTAAACGTTTACAAAGGTAAGTTGTTGCGATGTATTTCATTGTTTTTCTCTGTCTTGGTTTTGATTCAAGATTTTTTTTGACTATTAAAACAGTCGGCCCATGCCGTGGAGAAACTTTGAGGTGCTTTAATTATTGATTTCGCGCCTAGTCTGCACTCAGTTTATACCTTCGCGTACAATGTGAATGAGCAAACAAACTCTCCGCGACTGTATATGTCAAGTACACATCTGACTTTATAATTATGAATTATTTAATAACTTTTAAAATTTTTCTTTAATCGTTTGACTGATGTACTCTA
Source organism: Diplosoma virens (assembly GCA_963680785.1). Taxonomy (NCBI): domain Eukaryota; kingdom Metazoa; phylum Chordata; class Ascidiacea; order Aplousobranchia; family Didemnidae; genus Diplosoma; species Diplosoma virens. The sequence continues at coordinate 14,716,995 of OY796889.1, forward strand.
CTAAACAAGTGTGTTTTAAAGTTGCTTGCTTTTACAGACGATACAGCTGTTGCCTAAACTTACATTTTTAATAACCATTGGCAAACAAATCACAATTTAACGTAATGCCCAACTTCAAAATATGATAGCATCAGCTGCAAAATGTTCTATTCCCTAAGGCTCGTTTCCACTACGAGCGTGGAATGAAACATTGTTTGTTTCTTTTATAGATTTTTTTTGCTTCTCCTGGCGCTTAGCGTGGAAAAATTTTAAAAAATCAATAAAACAAATAAGGAATACTGCATTCCGCGCTCGGAAGCGGTCCGTAAGATAACAAAACACGCTATCAATCTACCAGAGAACAATTATAAATCTCGGCTCAGTTTACGTGCGTGTGTGCTCGCACGCGAAGTTAACGCGTCTTTTTCAGTGAACGACGTGGCAATGCTGCGGTTCATATGCGACAAGACGGCCGCTCCCTACTTCTCCAACCTGGTCTGGTTCATAGCAGAGCACGTGAGGGAGGTGGACCGGTGCGCGCGCTCGAACAAAGAGTGAGTCGCTCGCTTTAACGTCCTTGTTTTGTCGTGCACGCAAATCGACTTGAAATGCTTTTGACGTCGGCTTTGCAGAAGGTTTGCAAAATCCGCTGCAGCGATATTTGAATATTTCCGCTTGACGGGGTACAGCGAAAGAAGTTGCTGATGAACGTTTGAAAAAAGCAGATTTTTTAATGTTTTTCGTTACGATTTGCAGATTTTAAACTCTTATAAAAGCTTGTTTATTCACGGATTTACATTTAACCCCAGAGAACCCACTGTGACATATGTGTAACATAAACTTTAAACGTTTTTAACTCTTAAAATTTTAATTTTTTGGAACGAAAACAATTGGCAACACCTAATGTGATATGCAATAATTCTAAACTGATTTTTATTGGTTTTTAAAAGTCATATGACAACAGTTTTCTTTTAAAAATTGTTGGCTTCATGCTTTCGGCTACAGCGGAAATTATCAAATTCGTAGCTGAAAGCATGAAATTTTCAAACCTTTTAAATTGTGTTATTTTACTTTCTTTGTTTGATCAGAGTCTGTAGCAGTTGTCAATATTCCTAAAAAATACTTTTTTTTTTATCTTGTTTTACTGTGTCAAATAAAGTTAAAAAATTTTTACGATTTTGCCGCTAAAACATACAGAAAGGCCCAATGTGACATATATGTCACATTCCCAAAAACAACTATAATGAGCCCCAACACAATTTTTAAAATAAGTTTTAAAATATAGAAGGTAAAAATTACCCAATTAGGTGAAAAAAATTTTTTTTCTACAATTGCTTAATAGCGTGGGTTTTCTGGGGTTAACACATCCCGAACTGTAAAACTCATTGACTTTAAATTCCTCCAATAAAATGCATTGTCATCATTTGCTCTTTCTTATTAGTCATCAAAATAGCGACCGCCTGCGCGACCTCGTTGCCGAGCATCTTGACCACATGCATTACTTGAATGATATTCTCGCCCTGAACAACAATCTCCTCAACGACGTCCTTGTCCATCATCTCCTTCATCGGTTGTTTCTTCCGCTCTATGTCCGCTCTCTTGCTGACGGAGTGCCTGGAGACGACTCCGTAAGTGAAAATCGGATTCGTAACTTTTTTACAGAGTGACCTAAAAAAGCAACCCATATCAATTTTATTAAATCTTATCAAGGTCCACAAAATTTCAAGAAATTTGGTGCACTTAAACTTCAAGTCTTTGTACGATCATTATTCAAAGTTTCAATTACTTTGGTTGCTTTGCTTGAAAATTATTTTCTGTTTTTAAATAGCAGTACTGCTAATGCTTGCTTAACATAAAAAGATTTTTATCTTGATTTCAGCGCAATTCTTTAGAACAGGGGTGTCCAAACTTTTTTCCAGGAGGGCCAGATTGATAATGTGAAAGTGACCGAGGGCCAAGAACGATCTCTAAAAAAAAAGGTCTTTACTTCGATTTGATTTCAAATTTCGCTATATTTCTCCCAGAATCGTTGTGATCTCTAAAAAAAAAAAAGGTCTTCACTTAGATTATAGTATATGCTGTAGAAATGTAGCGCCTCTGCAAGCAGTAGCTGGTCACAACACATTTACTGGACAGAACACGCTTTGCTTCAGTGATCGTAGTGAAAAAAGAGCCTGTTTAAAAAAATTGTGAAATGTCAGCGGTGGGCCGGATTGAGTGTATTGGCGGGCCGGATGCGGCCCGCGGGCCGTAGTTTGGCCACCCCTGCTTTAGAAGCTATTTAACGCCGGGGTATTAAATTTGATATTTTTTTTTTGTTGTCGTAAAATTGAGTTGTTTTTGTAGGACCAACCGATTGTCAGTTCTGTGGTGGCCTTATTTTTACTCTCTCAGGTATGTTATTGAAAAAAGCGCTGCATTTTCTACTTAGAAGATTGCATTTGATTCTTTTTGTACGTGGTCTTTTGTAATCTGTAAGTTGCGCTTTTCAATTACTTGCATTATGTTAAGTTTTATTTCAGAACATTTTTCTTTTAATAAATTAAAAAACTTGTGCTCCCGAATTTTAAACTCGCTTGGCTTACCACAACAGATATTTGTTGCCTCTTAAATTTTAAAGTTTCAATTTCTGTAATTAGCTAAATCAGTTTTTTGTTCATCTTTACGTAACCAAATTAGCTTTCTCCATGATCGTCTTTGCAGGTATTTTTAATATTGCACCACGAAGCATTAGTTCATCAACTTGCAGAAGTTATTTTCAATAAAGACCTAGAATCTTTACTTTCACCAGCGCACGGTCAAGTAAGTTGCTGTTGTATCTAAGTGACCAGGTCTGTGATTTACTTAAGCAAAAGTTATAATCATAAATTCAGAAATCCAATGTCTGTGTTTTACCGATCGATTTCGTGCAATCGCAAATTTAAAAGCTTTGCTATTTGAAAATTTAAAAGCTTTATCAAAAATCCAATAGATTTTTATTAAAATAATGATATGAAACTTTGTCCACACTAAACAGATGTAATTTTTATATCTCCAGGTCTCAGCTTCGATCAACGTTCTCAAGCAACCCGAGAGCTTGGAAACTCTTCTTTCGTCCAAACTCTTGAAGAGAAAGCGGAAAAACAAGAAACGGCCTAATTTTCGAAACCTCGGTGAGTTTTTGTCCAATTTGAGAGTAGATTTCGAGAACTTTTTTTGCGTTTGACGTAGCTGTGGAGTGTTGCCAATTTATTCCCTAAAACACCGGAAATCAATGTTATTTCGTTTTTCTTTCACTCACAGCAAGCCGTGTAATAACCCATTATCGTTTTTTATGTTTTAATGTTGAACAATGGTAAGGGACCAACTGCGATTGCCGGTCGCTTACCCAATTTAGAAGATTGCGGGCTGGCCCCAATAAACTTATTACATACTTCTATTTGGAATTTTTAAAATTAAGCGTTACAACAAGGCGATTTTCGGACTTTTGACTTTTTTAGATTTATTAAAGTATTTAAAAAAATTTATTTTGCATATCAACAATTTTTCTCATCATCGTGATTTTAAATTATAAAAAAAAAGCAAACGATCGCACAATACAAAATCAAAAAATAGCGCTTGTGTTTTAGTACGGTTTATGTAGTTAATTACCTTTTCCTGCTAGAAATTATGGTTTCAAAATTTTGCAATGAAATTTAATCGTGAGTTCAATTCATCCATTGTTGCTTGTGGTTTTTGCAGGTCCTTAATGTGGAGGTAGTTATCATTAATTCTTAAATGTAAATATACTTTCAACTTCATATTATGGCTTAATTGTAACTAATTTTCGAAACAAAAAGAGCTTGTTGGAAAGAGTAATGCTATAATACTGTATATTTCGGGAGTGAGCAAATGAATTCTGTATGAAAAAATTAAAATTGACTTGACTGACTTTTAAATGCCCCTAGTAATAACTAAAAAATAAAAAAATCATCATTGGAGCAAACAATCTTCGTTTCGATAGGGTTAAATACATCTTTCTAACAACACTATTTACGTTTTCCACCCTCGAAGTTTTATGACCCTATGCCAACGTAAGATTATTTGTTGTTGTCCTTAATTTTCTATTGAGTGCATACTCTAGTTTGTTAGATTGTCGCTCTACTGTTTTCTTTGGCTTCTAGAAAATGCAATTTCACCACCAATACTTAATTAAAATTACCGAAATCTGCTCCCTAGTTGGAATTGAACCAGAAACCTTGACTTTTCAACATCAACTTGTGCTTTAGCATTATTATTAGAATTTGAGGTGGCAGTCACGTTTTTCGGCGCGTTGATCGTTTTTGTTTTGCAATTGATAAAGTTTCCTATCTTTAGATTCGGATGAAGAGGAGAAAGAAGCGGATCTTCCTCCTGATTCTCCTGATCCGGTTGATAGTTTGGACAAAATTCCGATCGGAGCTGCCAGTCAAGTTTTTGAAAAGGATCTGGCTGTTTCTACTGCGCAGCCGCTTCACGCAGGTATGTGCACTGTGCAGTGTTTAATCGGGCTGTTTGCTTTTGCACTTTAAAAAGATAATAATGCATTTATTTACTCATAATCACTGCGTTTTTGTTAGATATATAATGTCTGCTTTACATAAGAGTTTTACTTGTTAAAATATCAAACATCCGACCGTTTAATGTTCGGCTTTTGCGATAGGCGAACCATGTGGTCGGCAATCCTTAATGTCCTGGGGACCCTCATAAACAGATCAGAGCCACTCAAGACAAAATTGTCTTTGAAATTTTAAGTGCGAGGTTAAAATCCTTATGGAACTTTTTTTTGGGGTAAAAATAACTGAAGTAGAAAAGGGCTCGTAAAAAGTGCCAAAGGTCTCCAGGTTCCCTGCCCCTGACCACAAATAGACAAAGTTCGGTTACTCTAAGCGCTTATACACCTTAACAGAAAATTCAGAATCACAAGACACGGGGGAATTCCGGAATTCAACATCTTCAAACATGGACAGGTATGTGCGTTCACCTGGTTTCTTGGACAGAACAATAGTTGACTCCGCTTTCTATCCGCAGTCGCCCCTTTCTCGACACCATCTACAGCGCCCTGAATTGCACTGACAACGACTACGGGGCCCTTTTCGCTCTTTGCTTGCTCTACGCAATGCTTCACAATCGAGGTCGGTGCTGTCAAGTGTGACGGTGGAAGTTGTTTGCTTTTTTAAAGAAGCGTAGTCTATGATATAAAATTACGAGAAGTTGAGTCATTTGATTAGTTTTTTTGTCAAAGTGAATATCTAGTTTTTCTTTTTCATCCTTTTTTAGGTTGTTATCTGCATATACAGTGTTTGTTTTTTGCTTTCACATTTTTTTACTTGTTTGAAAGTTTTTAACAACGTATTTGTAATTCGTTAAGCACTTTAATGGTTTTGTATGCATTATTTGGGTGCGAGTAATTAATTAACTTTGGAATCATGTTAACCTAAAAAATTAAGTATCAAACTTAACTTTTTACTTTTTTAATGCTGGAACGTTCTAGGAACAGCAGGTAAGTTCAATAATGCACGAAAGAAGTTTTTATCTCTTGCATTTTAAAAGCAACTTGCAACTAATTACCTCAGTAAAAATTGTCCCCTGCCAATTTACTTTTGATTACCTACCTCACTTTGCAAATCATCATGTTTAATTGAATCCAAGCTTAATTAACAAAGCCTTTTGCTTCAACATTTTTTTATGAAGTTTACGCTTCTTGCTTTCTGCTTTTTGCTCTGATGAAACAGATTCGAAAAATAGTTTTTATGAGTCTAAAGAGAGTACCTGCGCTAATATTAAGTTTTTAAATGCGAAATAAAGCACTGACTTGGGAGGAAAGACCCTAAAATTTATAAAGTCAGCATTTTTGATCAATCGAAGTTGGCAAACTCTCATCGTCATCATCGTTATTTATCCTCCTGGCTCACAGGGCAGCGTCAGAGGTCAAGCTTAAAGCAAACAACCAGTCAAACCGTCTTGTCGGATTCCCAGATATTGCTGTTCGTTTAATTCAGTTTTAGTTTTTATAATGTAATAAAACTGAACGTTGGAGCCCCTTGCTAAGACCACCAAGCACAAAAATGCTGTTCAGGGTCTTTACCGAGGACGACTCAAAACAACGGTGAGAGTTGGAATTGAATCTGGGCCCTGTCGATCGTGTCCACAATTAATACAGCGCCCCTACTACCTACTCGGTCATCTTAGGGAGTCTGTTTTGGTTGTGTATAATTGATTTATATTAATCACGCAAATTTTTATTAATGTTAAGCGTTACCGTGTCGGCCAAAAATTTAGGGCCACTCAAACTTTTTGCCGATTATTTTAGTCTACGGAATAACAATGGTGTCAGATGCAAATTTAAAATGAATCGTACCGTATCTTTGATGTATGGCACGTGTTTTAAACTCCATTTAACTTGTCTATCTTAGAAAAAGGAATGATATTTGTTGGTCCCAAACTCTTTGCCGGTACTGTAATGTTTTATAAGAATGATTTTCACTTGAAACCCCCAGCTTTTGACTTCTGCTACTTTTTGTCTTCAATACAGCAATAAAGAATGCATTTATTTCTGAAAATAGACGAAATGTGCTTGCTCATAAATTAACGAAAAGAAAAATCTTATTATTTATAATTGAAAAAAATTCTTTTATCGATTTAGGCATTAGTCCGTCGTTGAAGCAGGTCGTAGAGTTTGATGGGCGTGGTGACAATGAAGCCTCTGATTCTTACAGCCACTGGCTTATCGAGCGACTGATTCGAATCATAAGCAAGGCTGTAAAGCCTGGTACGTTCTAGGCTTATGAATTTCGCTTTTGATGCTTATTAATCAGTAAAGTAGGAATTCGAAACGTTGCAATTCTATCACTAGATATTTCGTCTCAGATAAACTAAAAAGGCAGCACTGCATAAACATGATTCAAATGCAAAAAAACTCTTTAACACGATAAACAAAATGTTTGATTTAAAACGTCTCCAAGTTATCGTTAAACGCTTACATAAATTTATCCTTTAGTCCAAAGGTTAGAAAAATGGGTAAATTAATCGAAATAAGGTAAAATCAAAGGCGTTTGGGCTAAAATGTTGTCATAACTTTCTAAAAGTTTTGAATATGTTTGTCGTATTCATTAGCTATACCATATAATATCAGTGAAAATCATAGCAATGAAAACCATTTGATGTAACACGGCCATTAGCTGACGCTTTACACCTTGGAGAGGCAGATGTTCAATCGACTAAAACCTTTTGTTAAGATCTTTTACCTCGTTTCAGATAGCAAAGTCCGTCTAGCAACTTTTCGATTAGCTTCGATTCTTTTGAAAAGACTCGGCATCAAGGATGAAAACTGCGTGCTGCTGGAACAGTATGTTACGTCGATAGAGGTATGCACTAGCTGTTTTTCACTTCCTACAACTAATGAATAATCATAGCACCTTGTATGTAGTTAAATGGCCGATAATTCAGTTGCTTCTAATATATTTTTGCAACAAGGCAAACTTCTTCAATTTTTTCTTTTGTTATCGCCGTAATATAAAATAGTGAAATTCGCTAAGTTTTAAACACGTCCTGTTTTTGTAAAACCTGTTAAATCGGAGCAGTTTCTTCCAGCCAATCAAAGCACGATCTTGCAATGACGTATTCGTTCGCATCCGTTCCAACAGCACCGTGTTAAAATATTGAATGCAATGACTGTCCGAAAATGGCGTAATATTATGAGTTGCAAATTCGATTGTTCTAGTTGTTTTCAGTCTTAATGAGAAGAATCGAATTGTTTTTAAAGTGGTTTTGATCGAAATAACTTTGCCTTCATTAGTTTCCATTTAACCAGCCAACGCCTTCAAGTGAACTTTCACCTACTTAACTGTCTCTCGTCACGTGCCTTATTCCTTTTGGTTAACTAACGTGATTTTGCAGGAATGCCGTGCCGAGAGCATGCAAAGCTTGCAGAAGTTTCTCGAGGTAAGCAACGAGTTCCTTTTCGGTTTTTCTTGTTTGCGCGGGAAAGTTAATTATTTTCTTTAAAGGAGGAAGAAATGTTCTTAGACATATTTGAAGACGAATACCGGACTTTTCAAGTGAGGACCCTGTGTTCCTTGTTTTCGCCGAATCCGGCATCAAAAGTTTCTTTTCATTATAGAAAAAGCCATTGAACGTTGAATATTTAATGATGGATTCATCTTTACTCCTTCCTCCCACCGGAACCCCCCTGACTGGAATCGACTTTATCAAGCGGCTACCTTGTGGACCAACTGAGCAAAGCCGAAGGGTAAGAATGAAATAAATCTTAACTGTTGAAGTCTAAGTCACAAGAACCTGAAGCAGTCTTTCTCAATGTGACCTATTGGGACCCCAAAGGGGAGAATCAGGGCGGAATTTGAATAAATGTTTTGATATACGCCACGCGGTTTGTCTAGTGGTTTACGTTCCTGTTTCTAGAGCATAGGTTCAATTCCAGGTCCGGACAAAGATAGCAATAGTAACATGCAAGCGACTGTGTCTCTCTGCAACGTTGCAGGGATGGACGCTGCGAACTCAATTTTCTTCCTCGATGTTGAAAAATTGTTTTAACAGATTCATTAAATAATTGAAAACTCGTGTTTCAGCACATTATTTATTTTTTTAGTCTATTGCATTTTGACGTGCACTTCAGCTTCGTTTATTTCGGGTCGAATATCTTTGCTTTTCAATAGTTTGAGTTTTCTCTCGGAAATCTTACTGTATTTCCTTTTGTTAGTTCCATCATTTCTTTATCGCTTTCATAGTTTCACAATTCTAGCTAATTGGCATTTTTTCAAATGTGTTTAATTAGCAAAAAAGAAGGAAACAAACTAACAAGCAATACTTTCATCTTTCAGCTGATCGGTGTCTTCTTCACGCTGCGGGACTTATCACTGACGTTGTGTAAAGAGAACGAGACACAGCTTCCTCTGACCCGAGAACAAGACAGCATCAAAGTTGACGACAAACTTGATTTAAGTGAGTTGCCTCCGATTTATTCTCCCAAGGCGATTTGTGATTGTTTTAAAACCGAACTTTTTTTAACACTGTTCCATCCTACGCTCCAATGCCGCATACGAATTCGTTACTAACTATTAACTGTTGATCACGTGATTGCTATATGGATTGTGATTGGTGAAGCTTTGTGCGGTAGTCATGCTTTCCGTTGTTTCGTCATTAGTTCACTTCTGGCTATAAAACTGTGTCCCTAAGTTTCAGTCGATTAAAAAATCTTTAAATACATTCAGCTAAATCTTTGACTAGTTGAATAATTCATCAAATTGAATCAATTTACCAACAGACAACAGCGACCTAATCGCTTGCTCGGTTGTGAAGAAAGACTCAAAGCTGAGGAGGTTCTTGGTCGTCGATCTGTACGAGCTTGTACTGGTCGAGCCCGACAATAAAAAGCTTGGATGGGGCGTGGTGAAGTTCTCTGGCCTTTTGCAGGTGAATGATGAGCCGTTTTGGATCGAATTTCACAGCAGTTTTTCTGGATTATTTTCGAGGTTTTTTTAATTTTGGACTATCTAACAATGCATTGCTGGTTATAATTGTTTTAGAAAAGCGTAACTTTTGTGTAATTATTTTGCTGCTCGCAATGTGACCTCGCTTCACATCTAATGCAACAATGACCGTGCTTGCTTTCCATGAACTTTACCAATTTAACTTAAGTACAACAAACACTGGATCATATCATCTTGTGAAGGGGCGGGGCCGAAAAGATTATTCTTAAATCACACCAGATGGCGGCATGTTGTTAATAGATTTATGGATGAGAAGCTAGTAGCTTGAGTCTGTCTCCAAGTGATTAAACTGAGCCTCAAAAAAAGTTTTGATTAAACCGTAACACGGAGAATTTCATCTTCACTCCAACTCTAACCTTCGAATATAACAGGACGTCGAAGTGACCAGCGATACTGACGACAGCAGGGCGTTACACGTCACAATACACAACCCGTCCGGGGTGCGTCGGCTTCCGATTCTGGCCGCCCAGTTCGTCTTCGATGACCATATAAGGTAAATTATCCCCTAGCTCAAAAACAAACCGTTATATTTTCCGCCCATTGTTGAAAACGCTTAACGCAACGCATTGATACAAGTCCTGAAATTGAGACGTGAACGATTTATTCAGGTGCATGGCGGCGAAACAGCGGCTCACGAAAGGGCGGTTACGGGCCCGACATCTGAAAACTCGTCGAATCGGGGTCTTGCTTGGGGTGCCTGCCCATGGCACCGATGACCCCTTCTCTTCAAGTTATCTTCTTAACTCTGGTATGTTTTGTCTTTCTCAAGATTTTGTAAGGCCTGTTTAAGTACGTAATATCTATCAGTTCAATCTTTTGTAATTGTTAATCATTTTTATTTGAAATGACGTGTGGTTGTCTGTTCTTGGCATTGTTTTGGCGTTAATAGATTTGTTTTGACGTAAAGTCTAATTTTGTGGTTCCAGTTTAAGCAAATTTCGTTGTAATAATCAAAATTTTATTTCTGAGACCTCACAAAAAAATTTCAGTTGTTCTACAAAAAATTCGCAAAATTATACAAATGTTATTTCTAACTCGTTACATGGTTGTGTAGTGTATGTCCGTTCCCCCCGATCTTGTTTTTTCCTGCATAAATTTCTCAAGTCCCTGATTTCAAAAAATTATTTAAAAAGTTGCAATTTTTAGGTTTTCAAGCACCTCGAAGTCAATTTCGGGTCTTTGCCGAACCCCATGTTGTAGATGGGGTGAGTGGGCGACGCAAGGTCAATCACCGGGACACGTCTCGAACTCCCACCGCTCGGGTATTTCCTCTCATGACTCGTCCGGGGCACGCTGCTTCTCGCGTTACAGGCAAAGGAGCGCGAATAGGAAGTCTGGGTCTTCCGGTCTCCCCACAACGTTCCCGAAACAATCAACCCAGGTTATCCTCGTCTTCGTCTGTTTTAACGTCCGGGAAAGCAGATCCTCGCAACGCGTCTCCTCCTGAAAAGAAGAGTCACAAGAGAGGAGGAAGTTTGGTGATCAGCTCCGAGGAACTTCCACAGGAGGAGTGCGGAGTGGAAGTAGGATTTGACGGAGACGCGGAGGATTCGGAAGATACCGAGGTGGCTCTCGATGCTGTGTCTCTAGATGCGGTGTCCCTCGAAGCCGTTACGCTTGACCAGTTAGGTCAAGACTACTCTCAGCTGGTCTCCTCCGAAATCGACGTGTCCGGTGGCACCATGAAACCAGGTGGGTCTTCCCCTCCCCAGGCCCTCATGCTTAAATCCGCTTTGGGATAAATTTGATTTGTTGTAAAGGACTCGCTCATTTAATTCATTAAACAAGAACTGTTTACTTCTTACTTTGTTAATTTGATGATGTCTTTGCAGTGAGTTCGAATCCCGCCCTATCGGACAATGCCGCCATCATCTCGGACACTGTAAACGAACCGATTTAAATTTGGTGCCCGCTCTTCTAAGCTTTCTTGTAAATCCAGACTTTTCTGATCTTTATATAGTTATTTTATTTGTTGAATCATTTTTTTCCTTTTCACACGTGACATTTCAGAAAAAACGCTTCTATTAGCTCAAAAGTGACGTAAAACGCGTCATTTGAACATAATTAATAATATGGTAAATGTGCTTCAACTTCATAGTTGAGTTTCAACAAGTGGCGTTTGTTTTATAAAGTTTTCTAATTTGATTTTTGGTCCAAACAGCGACTCAGTATTAAAAGTTTTATGGTCGGTTTATGAGTCAAATTAACAAAACCTCACTTTCTTGATTACAAAAGTTACACATTTAAGACGAGTTTATTTTTTTACTGGTTTGTTTAATTGGATTAATTGTTTGCATCTCCAGTTTGAGCTGATTTTGGTTGCTCCATTTGTAAAAAAATTATCAATTTAGACTTTTAATACATTATGTCTAACAAAAAAGGTAATTTATTCGTTTCAATTTAAATCTCAAATTCAAATTAAACAATTGTTTTCTTTGTTAATAGTTGTTCGTTTGAATGAACTGGTTACGAAGGTGATACATAGTTTGTTGATTGTGTGGCTTACTGAGAGACTGGAGTTGTGTAATAAGTGCAATATCGAGAAAAAAGTGGAATAAACATAAACATCATGTTTTTATTGTTATTTGGTTGTGCTATTAGTGAGAAATCGTAGTAAATGATCGAATACCGGCACATATATTTCTATTTTACGTAGGATAGATATTTTTCTCTGGCCTCATAGCTTTTATTCGCAACTTTCTACTGTAGATTATATTTTCTTAACTTGGCTCAACACAAGAACACATAACAGTGATAAAGGTTTTGAGTTTGTGGTCTTGGTCTTGTTTTTTAGTTGGTCTCGAGACTTGATATTTTTATTATTTAATCTTATTGCGATGAACTTATTTATAAGACACTCAATTGAATTAAACAGTTTTTTTGCTGCAACTAAAAGCAAGCGGATGAGCTTGCAGAAATTTATGACTAAAGTTAGACTCCAATAGTGATAACGCTATGTCAAGAATTGCCATAAAAGTTATTTATTGAGGTACAACTTTAAGCGAGTGCGTGAATAGAACGCAATAATGCCATCAAAGAAACTTGTAAATTAGTTGATTGCCTATCTTCTTCGTACGGCTGGCTAATACAACCAGGCGCCCACCTTGGAGCCAAGGGCAATTACGGTTTATCAAAAATAGACGTCGTGCCCAGGGGCGCCGTAAGTGGAGAGCCAGTCGACCAACAAATATACATTTAATTGATATTTGTATAACATTCTGATTATCAGTTGGAAACAGTTCATAGCTTCTCTACCTGAAGATCATCAACGAATAAAATATCATATCATCAGCAAATAAAAAGATTCAACTTTATTGAATTAAAACAAAACAGAAGAACAGTGACTTTTATGTTTTGTTTCAATTCGATAAATTTTAACCTTATAATATTTACTAAAAAAGAAATAGCACCAGCTCGCACAGAAAACACTAAATTAAGGTACTTGTATAAAAACCATTCAAAATTTGCTCGTCATTCAAACCATGTTTATGCAGTGAAAACAATTTAAAACTAATCTAACATCAAAAAATTTTTTTGCAGAGAATAAAATTACAAGCCAAGTTGCTAAAACTTTTAGCCTACAAAAATTGGCTTTCATTTCATAATTATTTTGCCAGTTGCCTCAATTTCAAGCCGTCAAAATAGCGATGATTTAGACCAGCGGTTCCCAAACTGGGCGCCGCGAAAACAGTGAAAGTTGTTGCATTTACTGCTTTCCTCACAAAAATTACAATGTAAAAGTTGTTAGCAGCTTTTTACAATTTTACAGTGTGTGGTGAGCAGCAGCTGTGTGGAACCGCTTGTTAGTTGTTGGTTGCAATAACTTGTCTTGAAAACCACGTGTATTTTTTGCTCGTATGTTATCAGAAATCAATAAGCAATCGGTCGTATTTTCAAATTTTTTGCAAACGCCAGCCAAAGCACAGCTTGCGACTTTTATAAATGCGTACAGAATCGTGAAATGTAAAAAACTGCATATACCATTGCGAAAGAACTTGTGCTTCCTGCCAGGGGCGCCGGAGTTTTTTTGCCAGGGGGGCAAAATTAAAAAAGGCGCTTATGTTGAAAAGGCACTGCCAACAAAAGCAAATTTTGGTTGACATGATAGAATTTCAGTTTGCATAGGACAGACTGGTATCTTAAAAAAGTTTTATTTTGCTAATCTGTTATTCTGGTTTGATCAATTTTTCGGTCAATGTTAACTCTTTTTAATAAACCTACAATTCAAAATCTTAATCTTAAGGTGTGTTGCATCGTGCAAAAGCCTTTAAGTTGACTCTGCCATGACTACTCACTGCGATAGCCGCAGTAATAGCCAATTTTACATACGTTTTTCTCAATTAGCCTAGACATTAAAAAAATACAACTCTATTAACTGGTTACTAAACCAAAGGCTATCCAACATAGGCTACCCACAACTTAGCTTTTGTCAAAAGCACCCAAGCTAGTTTCGAAAACAGCATTCAACAATTGTAACGTCCATGCACGGCAGCCAAAAGCATATAGATAGAGATCGAAGGCATTTTGCTTGGGAATATCACAAAATGTTCTTCACATGCTAATCAGTGAATAGTCTTCAGTTATCCACAACACAATGCTGGCTGAAACATTTCCGCTATCAAGAATACCAAAAGTTAAAATAGTTAGAACAATAAAAAACTGAAAGAGCTATTAACAATTGGGTAAAAGAAAAAACGTAATTACATGAGCATAAATGGCCGTTTAGATTGAAGTTTGATGTCAATTATTTAAACGCTTCACAATTAATGTAACTGTAATTTATTTATTTTTTTTATTTTTTTTTATCTCTATATTTATCCTCCTGACTCGCAGGAAAGCGACGGAGGCGCTAATACATAGGGTAGGCAATTACCCCGACCTGCTTCCGGAGATGCAAGATATTGCTGTCCGCTTGTAATTTAATAGAGATATTATTGTAATTTATAACTGCTTGCCAGGACCACCAAGCAGGGAAATTTGCCGTAAAGTGTCCTTCCCAAGGACACAACAGAATGGTGTGAGTGGGTTTTCAATTGAGACCGTGTTAATCACGAGCCCACTCGACAACGCTACCAATTCTGTTCATTGTTCAACAAGTTCTTATGAATGTTTGCGAATATTTGATTATTGAGATTATAATCTCTCATATTGCTTCTAAGCCATGTTTTGATTCTTCTCATGCACTGAAACACCTTTCCGTAAATTTAAAGCAATTTATGTATTTCCAAAAAGCATTTCTTGTTTGTCGGCTTTTTGCTTAAAACTTCGCAAACTGTTGATATCTTTTTTTACTTTTTTCAGAGGCGTGGTAGCGTACTTTCTTTGTTAAATAACTTAATATGAGCATGTAGGTTTGCAAGTTCTGTAAACCCATCAAAACAAACAAGACTCACAATCATGGCACACATATGTACCACAGTCGTTTAAAAGGGGTAAGAATGTCACGCGTTCAATCTTGGTGTTTTTATTTTTAGACTTTAATGTCGGCCATAAGTGAGTATTGAGTAGCCAAGTCAGACAGCTTATGTTGCTTGTTAAAATTAAGTTAACGCCACTATTTCTTTGCTTCTAAATAAAAATTTTTTAAATATTACTAGAAACTTTTACTCTCTGTTAGCACTAAGAAATTTTTTGATGCTTTCTTTTCTTTTAGAACGCTTGGTATAATTGTTGTTAGGAATACCTAAACTACCGAGAAGGTAGTTTAGCTATCCCTGATTGTTGTATACGGCTATTTGCTATCAGTTAATGAATCAAAATTTGATTTTCGGCTACGATATGATACAGTTTGCTGATTCTAGTAGAATAAGATGTTTACCAGAAGTTAAGGTTGCTTACGATATCAATGACTCTATATTGCATACGTTAAAACTTTTATTTTGCTATGAGTCACGGTTGTCTTTGTAATTTTACAAACATTGTTGAATCTAATGGTGATCAAGATTATATAAGTTAATTGTACAGCATAACTAAAAAAGTTTATCTGAAATACTAATTTTAAAGAACACAATCTGCCCCCTCTTCCCCCGCGTTTTAAGAAAATTAAAAGGCAGGGGGAAATTGCCTTTCCTGTCCCTGCTTCCTGCTGCTCTTGACTTAGTTTCGACAATGATTGGAGAATCAGCTGCTCAAAAACTAAAAGCTGTTCCACTCTCAAACAATACCATTAGTAGGAGGATTGATAAAATTTCGGATAATATCAATGATCAGCTAGTAGCAAAAATGCGTGGAAATGAGTTCAGCTTACAGTTAAATGAGGCAACAACCAGCACCAGTAATAAAGATGGTTATTTGATTTGCTACGTACGCTTTAACGATAACAGCAGCGTGGTCGAGTGGTTAGAGCGCCGGGCTCGTTACCAACACGGTCTCGGTTCAAAACCCACTCGCGCCATTCTGTTGTGTCCTTGGGAAAGACACTTTACGGCACATTTCCCTGCTTGGTGGTCCTGACAAGCACTTCTAAATCACGGTCATAGCTCTATTAAATTACAAGCGGACAGCAATATCTTGGTATCTCCGGAAGCAGGTCGGGGTAATTGCCTACCCTATGTATTAGTGCCTCCGTCGCTTTCCTGCGAGTCAGGAGGATAAATATAGAGATAAAAAAATAAATAAATAAATAACGACGATAATATTGTTGAAGATTTGCTCTTTTGTAAACCCATTTCAACGAATTGTAGAGCGCATGAATTGTTTGCAATACTGAACAATTTTTTTCAGGAAAATAATCTCCAGTGGAAATATTGCGTTGGTTTATGCACTGATGGTGCCCGAGCTATGTCTGGTCGCTTTGGCGGGTTGCGAACGTTAGTGTAGGGCGGTGCCGTTAACGCAAAATGGACCCACTGCCTAATACAACGTGAGGCGCTGACTTCGCAACAACTCAGTGGTGACCTTAATGGAGGGCTTAAAGCTGTTGTCAAAACTGTGAACTTCATTAAAGCAAGGCCGCTTAAAGCTCGGCTTTTCCAAAGTCATTCCAATGAATTAGGAGCAGAGCACAACAATTTATTGTTTTATTGTAATGCAAGATGCTTTCCAAAGGCAAAGTTCTTCTGCATGTGTACGAATTGAGAAACAAAATCTCCATATTTTTAAAAGAAGAAAACCATGCACTTGCTACTACCTTTGAGATTGAAGTTTTCCTGACTCAGTTGGCGTATCTCTGCAATATTCTTTTTTAATTAAATCAATTAAACATCTCCCTCTAAGGAAAAGAAACTTACCTTCTGCAACTCCATGACAAAATTACAGCCTTTAAAAGAAAACTACAGTTGAGAAAAACTGATCTGCTGATAAATAACGAGCAATGCAATAGTTTTTCACTTTTTAAATCCCATTTAAACTCGCAATCTGGCAATCTCTCCCTGCAGAATACCGATAAGTATAATATGAAGACTGTTATGTGTTCGCATTTGGATGCTCTAATCTCGCATTTTGAAAAATATTTTTCTGAAGACATGGAGAAGGACAATTGGATAAGAAATCATTTTGTTGATAATGCAAATGCCCCCCAGGGGTTTACATCTCTGGAAGCTGAACAATTTATCGATCTTTCTTCTGACCTCACTTTAAAAAGCTTATACAACCTTAATTTACTCATTTCATTCTGGGTTAAGGCTCGATCTGAGTTTCCACTTGTAGGCTGTAAAGCTCTCCGTGTTCTTGTGCCTTTTGCAACATCATACTTGTGTGAAGCCGGTTTTTCTGGGGTAGCAGTAATCAAGTCGAAGTATCGCAATAAGATTGAGATTGAACGCGACATGCGTGTTGAAATATCAAACATTGCACCGCGGTTTAATAAAATTTGCATAGAGCAACAAGCTCACTGCTCACATTAAATGTTTTTTAGTATTTTGCTGATAATGCTGACATTTTTATGCATTTTGAATAATGAATATGATTTTAATACAATTTCTTGGTAAAATTCAAAATTCGCAAATTTTGGCTTCATTAAGGCGCCGCGAGTATTGATAAGTTTTCGAAGGGCGCCGTGAACAAAAAAAGTTTGGGAACCGCTGATTTAGACATTTACATTCAACATACAGCATTTTGAAGTTATTAGCTAATATTTTCTCGGATGTACGTTGTTCTGCCTACAACAAGAAAACAAGATAAAGAGAAATAAACATGAACCATCAGAGTTTCTTCGGTTTCCCACATCGCAAACCCATTAAGAAAACAAGAAAAATAAGTTATTCCCAAGAATAAATAAGTAGATTTACTTGATTATGAAAACAACCAGAAATATTTTTTATAGACATAAAAATTTAATTCTTAATATTAAAAATTTCTCCGTAATTGTTTTCAAGTCGGTTTGTAATTAAGTAAATCTTCTTTTTCAATGTAGAATCTGTTAAATAAAAATACATTTCATTTAGCGCTGACAACGTGCTAAAAAAACCTGTAAACATATCACAATACTCCTGGAGAATCGCCAGTTCTTTCCGTGTATTAAATTTTGATGAACATATTTAGCGATCTTAATATACTAAAACTGTGATATACTGTACTATGATGCTTATCTCACTGCGAATCGAACCGACTACCTGTGGTCTTCCAGGCAGGAGACATCACCACTAGACGACACAAGCTTGGCAATAATTCGACTCAAGGCAGCTATAAGTAGTTCTCGGATTTGCAGCTGAAGGCGCACCTCATGACCGAGAATAACCCGACAAGTGGTTAAGCAAGTGCTTACTCTCTTAGAACTTGGCAAGCGGATGAAGAATTTCAATTTTACATAGTCCAGCGGTTCAAACAAATTCTACGCATTTTTTTCTCCCCATTACCCACTGTCTGTGGCTTCTATATTTGGTTCTTAACTTAGTAACAATTTTGTCTAATTTTCTACAATAAACGTTTAGTTTTTACTTTACGCAAATGGTTATAATGCAAAATAGAAATGCATATGTCACAATATTGCTTTTCATGTTGAATGTATTTTTATTCCTACCGTCCTAATAAAGGCATGCGTTTATGGCTAAAAAGGGTGCAACTTCTAAATAGTTCCTTTTTTCTTTATATTGCTGGAGCGTGCAACGTGTCCTATATTACCTTCAAGTCACGTTTGGTTGTTACATTATGTTTTATTTTTATTTTTTATTTTTTATCTCCATATTTATCTTCCTGACTCGCAGGAAAGCGACGGAGGCGCTATACATGGGGTAGGCAATTACCCCGACCTGCTTCCGGAGATACCAAGAAATTGCTGTCCGCTAGTAATTTAGTAGAGATATTACTGTAATTTAGAACTGCTTGCCAAGACCACTAAGCAGGGGAAAGTGGCGTAAAGTGTCTTTCCCAAGGACACAACAGAATGGCGCAAGTGGGTTTTGAACCGAGACCATGTTGATCATCGGTCCGGTGCTTTAACCACTCGACCACGCTGCCGACATGTTGGAGGTTGGGCCCCCCACCCCGAAAGTTATTTTTTTAAGCTGTTTACGACTTGATCCACGGTATCACCTTTGGACTTGCAAAAAAACGTCTACTTCAAACAGTTAAGCAATTACCCCAACCAGTTTCCGGAGTTGTTGCAAAGATATTGCAAAACTGTCGTACAAGGAGACAGAATAACTAGAGTAGGTTTTGAACCGAAAACGCGTTTAATGTTTAATATCAATACCAGTGTTCTTTAAGCCATGCTGCAGAGAACAGAAATTTTTTGTTCGGCAAGGTAACTTCTTGGGAGGTTGGAACTAAACAGCTCAATCAACTTCTATGAAATCAAGCCTCCTAATAGTGAATTCTGGTAACCCAAAGAACGCATTAAATATCTGTCAACCTGTTAATTAATACAGCATGTAGTGGACTGATAGAGTTTCTCGGTTTCGGTCTCGTCCCAGTCAGAAGAGTAAGAGAATAATAAAAAATGTCAACAAAAACGCTTTTTAAATTGAAGTTTAAATAATCACTAGATTTTGAATAATGAAATGAAAACACTTTTTAATTGAACAAAAACAGGAAGCAGGAGCGCGTAAATTAAACAAAAACAACATTCTGGTTCGACAAAACCATTCAAAGCTTGCTACTTTATTCAACCAAGTTTGTAGCGGTTACTGGTTTATATAACTCTAGCTACATATATATTCCACAAAACTTTTATAAATCTTCTTTTTATTCATAAAACAACAATCCTTTTTAAACTCAATTATTCTTAAAACCAACTCTGATTCAAACTTTTTTGACATGTGCTTTTTTGCTGAACAAAGACTCTCTCGTTTCTTTTCAAAAAGAAAAAATGAATAAACGAATAAAAAATACAATTATGTCAAGCGTGAAAAATGTGGTAATCGCCACATATCTCCCCCCCCAAGTGGTATGGCCGCAAAAAGGCAAATACCACTGAAAGAGAAAAAAATAATCGATTGCAATAGAAAATACGACAAAATTCTACACGCACTGACAGAAGCAAAAAGTCACTATATACAAGCAAACGCGCAAAAATGCAACGCGTGATTAAAACGTCGAAACAAACCAGACATCGAAAAAAATGAAAAAATAAAAACTAGTCCCGATAACGTATAGGTTTTGTAATTAGTCTGCCTCTGCGGGAGTAAACGCGATTAGCGGGGAGTTCGTCTAGGTCTTCCGCAAAAATGTCCCCATTCTCACTCGAAGATGTGGGCGAAAAAAATCGAGTCTCGGCAGATTCCTCCTCGACTGAGGAGCCAGTTGGAGATATAGGCTCAACAAAGGCCGGTTTTAAACGATCAATTGATACGGTGTCAGTGTGACCGTCTTTTTCGATGACAAAATATTTATCGTGTCGTTCAAGTACAAAATGAGGTCCCGAATAAGGTCGTTGCAACGGAGATTTTACACTGTCAATGCGAACAAATACTTGGGAACACAGAGAAAGAAGTGGGTCGACATAAGTTTGTTGTTTTTTAGGATGACGTGGTATAGTATAACGTAATGTGTTCATGAAAGAACAAAGTGTTTTAGCATACTGCGAAGCTGGTTGGACAGTGCTTTCCTCGGACAACTCTACAGGAATCGAATTTTCAAAATATTCCCCGGGGAGTCGTATAGAAGTCCCTAAAGCCATTTCAACTGCAGCACACCCCATATACTCTTTTATGGCCGATCGCAAGCCTAAGAGTACAAGACTCAAATTTCGATACCAAAGGTCGGGAGAAGATTGACATTTCAATGCAACTTTGAGACTGCGATTGAATCGCTCGTTTAATCCGTTTGCAGCCGGATGGAAAGCTGTTGTGTGACATAATTTTGAACCCAAAAATTGGCACATTTCTGTCCAAAGGAGAGACGTGAATTGGGCCCCTCTATCTGTAGTGATTATTGTAGGAGATCCAAAACGGGCCACCCAATGTAAAAGAAAAGAATCTGCACAAGATTGCGCAGTGATATCCTTCATGGGTATGGCCTCCGGCCAACGCGTAAATCTGTCTACAACTGTCAGTAAATATTTGTAACCAGAAGAATCGGGAAGAGGACCGACGATATCGACGTGTACATGTGAAAATCTGGCATCTGGGGTTCTGAAATGCTGTAAGGGTGTAACTTGATGTCGGGTAATTTTTGTTTGTTGGCAAGAAATGCAGGTACGGCACTTTTCAGCAATATCTCGCCTCATATTCGGCCACACAAATCGCTCTCCGATGAGTTTTTGAGTAGCCTTAATGCCTGGGTGGGAAAGGTTGTGCATGCGCTCAAAAATTGTGGTTCGTAAGGAATTTGGAATGATGGGGCGAAATTTTCCCGTACTAGTGTCTCCAAGTAACAAAAGGCCTGAATTAGGAATCGCACGTTCACATAGTTTTAATGAAGTCATCGATTGAGAGAGCTCGCGAATCGATGGATCGTCCCTTTGTGCCAAAACCAGCTCGGTATAATCTGTGAAAGAAGGCGAAAGAGCAGCAGTCATTTCAGGACGGCTCAAGCAATCGGCAACCACGTTGTTTTTTCCTTCAATATGTCTAACGTCAGTTGTGAATTCTGAGATAAACGATAGGTGTCGAGCTTGCCTGTTACTTAAAGGAGTTTTTTTTTTAGATATAGCACCAACTAATGGTTTGTGGTCCGTGTAAAGAGTAAACGGACGGCCTTCTAAGAAGTACGTGAAATGATGAACTGCCAAATAAGCTGCCAGCAATTCTTTATCAAAAGTACTATACCGTTTTTGGGCATCAGAAAAGGCGGCTGAAAAGTACTCCAATGGTCTGTGTGAACCACTACTGTCAATCTGACTGAGTACAGCACCACAGAATTTATCGCTTGCGTCTACAAACAATGCTGTGGGACTGTCGTGCTGAGGAAAATTTAGTAGCGTTGCATTACTCAGTGCTACTTTTATGTCCTCGAACGCAGTTGAGGCCTCCTCGTTCCAAGAAAGATTTGCATTGCGACCGGCAGGAATCCCCTGGAGGAGAGAATTTAAAGGGGCCAAAATTTTTGCGCATCGAGGAATAAACTTTCTATAAAAATTGACCATGCCCAAAAATCGCCGTAAAGACTGGGCGTTCTGTGGAATCGAAAAAGAATTTATGGCATCAACCTTACATGCAACAGGGGCGATACCTTTGTCCGAAACGATATGCCCTAAAAAGCGTAGCCGATTTTGGCCGAATAAGCACTTAGCTGCATTGATGATTAATCCGTTGCGTTGTAGGCGCTCAAATACTTGTCGAAGGTGGGCTCGGTGTTCTTCAATGGAGGACGAAAATATCAAAATGTCATCTATATAGACAAAGACGAATGGCAAGTCTTGAAATAGAGAGTTCATAAAGCGTTGGAATGTTTGGCCAGCATTAGTAAGACCCATAGACATCTTTAAAAATTCCCATTTCCGGCCGGTGTGCAAATTGCGGTTTTGGCAATATGTTCTGGGTGAATATGAATTTGGTGATATGATTTAAACAAATCGATGCTGGAAAATATTGTGGAACCGGATATATTTTCGGTAAAGTCATGAAGGAAAGGAATGGAATAAGAGTCCTTGACGGTTACTTGATTTAGACGCCGATAGTCTCCTACTACTCGCCAAGATCCGTTAGACTTTTTTACCATATGAACGGGAGATCCCCACGGGGAGGAACTGGGTCTAATTATTCCCAATTGCTCAAGCTGACTTAATTCCTTTCTTAAAACAGCAAGTTTTTCGGGAGAAAGACGGCGTGGCCGCTGTTTGATGGGTGGACCGGTTGTTTCAATGTAGTGAACGATGTCATGTTTTGGAGGAAGCCTTAAGTTCGAAACAGAGAACACCTCGGGAAATTCAGCTTCAAGAAACTGATAATCTCCTAAGTTGTAAATCAGAGGTTCGACATTACACAAACTAGGCTTAAGTTCGGTATTAGATAAAAAAGAACAAGGATCACGACACTTTTGTGCATGAGGACCAAAACGTTGATGAAACCAGCAGAATGATTTAATATTTTCAGATTGCGGTATGTGTTCGGGAAATATCAATCTTCCTTTTCTAGGATCAATCTTGATATCAAAGTGCGATAGAAAATCTATTCCTATAATGGGTTTTAACGTCTCAGCAATGCAAAATTCCCAGTTTAAAGGCACAGGACCTCCCAGGTCAACAGTAATATTTTTGCAACCAAACGTAGGGACAGAGCTTCCATTAACAGCAGACAAATAATCCTGCGGATGATCTCGAGAATTAGGGTCCACAGGAATTACAGAACAAGAACTGCCCGTATCAATCAAAAACTTCAAATTAGTAATGGAACATTTTATGTACAGTAGTTGCGATGTGAGAGTTGAGCACTCATTATTTCCTCCGGTAAAGTCGCCTTTCTTTACCGGAGCTATTAGTTTAAATGATTCTTTTGAGAATGAGACATTGCGTCATTTGCATGCCAAGAGCAAGGGGATATGCATTTATGAGCTCGATTGCCATAACGGTTGTGGTAAAAACATAATTCATTCTTAGAAACTGTTGATGTGGGTGCGGAACCTTTATTACGCTGGTAGGAGGTAAACTTTTCAAGCTTTTGATTTAATTCGTCTACGGCAGTGGTCCCCAACCCCCGGTCCGCGGACCGGTAGCGGTCCGTGAATCAATTGATACCGGGCTGCACGGGATACACAAGAAACATTTAATTATTTCCGTTTTCTTTTGTTGCATAGTTTATTCTTTACACGTAATTAGGAATAATGATTAAAAGACAAAGCTTCGCGTTATCAAAGCTTATTTAGTAGTGACAAATTACGTAACATAAATGAAAAGGGATTTCGTGCTTCGTATCACAAGTATACAAAATTATTTGGTTTAACACGGATCTAAATGCCTTATTGGTGAAGGCACCTAATCAATGAAACATAATATTCACAATTTCAATTTAAATTCAACATTGTAATAATATACGACAAGCGCCTGTTTCGATCTTATTTGATCTCATCAGGTATATGTAATTACAATTACAAGTAGAAAATTGGCTATAAATTTGGAACTGGTAACATGTCGAAATAATTCATTGCAGTAAAATTTGATGAAAAGTCAAAGAAATCGACGAGAGTATTAATGAACTATGAGAATTCCAATGCAACTCTTTTGAAAATTTGGAATTCTGATTTTTTACACGTAATTATTTAGGAAATTACTGAAAGTTTCTTTTGATGATGCTATAACCCTATTTCTGACGTCATAAAGATACTTGTTGATAGGAATTATCTGGAAGGTTTTGTGTGCAATTCATCTAACTTTGTCATAGATGAACAAATAGTAAGTTCTCGACTATTTTTTCGTTTTATTTTAGGCGGGTTTGACCATTTCTTTTCATTTATTTCATAAATTGGAAAATGTTCAGAACATGACACTGTCAGTTGTTATAGAGATATCTGCAGTAATTATTTATTTGTAATGGTTTTATTGTATTGTAGGTTAGTGATTGCAGGTATTTAAAGTGGTTCAATTTTTGTAAAAAAGGCACTATAGTTGAATTTTAGCCCACAAATTAGCAAAAATAAGTACAAAACAAACATCGTTAAAACGTTTCCTGGCTAAGGGGAAAAGGCCCAGTAAAGAGAGAGAAGAGCCTTTAATATCAAAAAAACAGAAAGCTTTTAGCAGACTATGTTATGAGTCTTACCTGAAATATGAATTTATCGCGACAGGTGATTCCCACAACCAACCTCACTTTGCATAGTTTGCTGCAACCGGCTCTCCAATGAGGCAATAAAACCATCAAAAACTATTTTGCCACTTGAACAACAAGCACCCTGCGTTAAAAGACAAACCCTTGGAGTATTTTGAAAAAAAAAACGAGAACATGAAGAAGAGAAAATATTTCTGAGGGCTACCACATCAATTAACGAGAATGTACTGAAAACATCATATTTAGTTGCTAACCGTATTTGCTAAGGCAAAAAAGTATTCACTATAGGCGAAGAATTGATCTTGCCCTCCACTGAAGACCTTTGCCGTGAACTTTTAGGAGAGGTTGCAGTTAAAAAGATAGAACATGTGCCTTTGTCGGCTAGCACAGCTGTAATTAGACGCATTGAGGAAATAGCTGAAGACATTGAGACACAATAGTTGGAGAGGATTAATACATTACTATGGTGCGCACTCCAGATTGACGAATCTACAGATATTGACAACAAGGCACAATTATGTGCAATATCTTTATCAGGAGGATGTACAGGATGATTTGTTATGTGCATTATCTTTGCCAATCAACACGACAACTATTCAAGTCTCCAGATGGCTATATATCAGAACAACTAAAAGGTCCATGTGTATCGGCATATGCACAGACGGAGCTGCTGCCATGACTGGACGACTGTCTGGTTTAACTGCTCAGATTAAGAAGGTTGCACCTGAATGTAAATCTACGCATAGTGTCATTTACAGGAAAATGCTGGCAAGCCGAAAAATCACACCGGAATTTAACAGCGTATTGATTGACGTCGTTATAGTTATTACCCACATCAAAACACACGTGACAAGGAATGGGTCGCAAAACTGGCTAACCTGTGATACATATATTAGGCTGCTCAATGAATTTAATCTGTCTCTTCAGAGGAAAATGACAACTGTTTTCGAGTTGGCAGACAAAGTAGCTGCATATACGGCCAAACTGGAGTTGTGGTGACGGCGCGTAAATAGAGATATTTTGGACGTGTTTCATGCATTAGAAAGGATTTTGGGCGAGCCTGAGCACAATCATCTGTTGTTGCTTTTAAAAGAGTTCGAGCGCTACTTTCCAACCACAAAAACCCCACAAATTCGTAAGGAATGCATCTGCGACCCATTTGTCAACAAACCACGTAAATCTAGCATGTCTCTGCAAAAAGAAGATCAATTGTAGGAGATTGCAAATGACGTCTGCCTTAAAGCTACGTTTGAAACAACAACTCTACCGGTGTTCTGGATTAAAGTCATGGCGGAATACCTTGAGATCGCAGCCACATTACTTAAAACCCTGCTGCATTTCCGACGTCCTATCTGTGTGAAGCGTGGTTATCTGCAGTAACAGCCACCAAAACAAAACAAAGGAGTAAATTGGACATAAGCAACACACTTCGGGTGTTATTGTCTTCTATTAACCCCAGACGGAATCGTCTCGTCGCAAAAAAACACGCTCAGGTTTCTCATTGATTTAGCTTTCTACTGAGTTAAAGTGTTATGTCACTTTATATTCGTTTTTTTGGTGTAATTGTATTTTGTTTTGAAGGCAGGTTTTAAAACAATTAAATTAAAATTACTAAATCAAAACAATCTGAAATATAAACACTCAACGTCTCCTATCACCGGGCCGCGGTAAAATTATCAAACCTTGACCGGTCCGAGGCGATAAAAAGGTTGGGGACCACTGGTCTACGGCGTCCGACATATTTCCCAACTGTTTATCAAAATACTCATTGACCTTGTACTGCGGTTTTGTCGATGTGATATTATTTACTTTTGATATGGGAGTAGCAGGCTGAGATTTCGCCAGAGAAAGAAGGCGGTCGGCATGTGCAGCCAATTCATCGACCGTGCCTTGTTCGTACGAATACAACGCAAGCCTGGTCGGAGTGTCCACCGACTGCAGTACGCGAGATTTAAGTATGTCTTCCTGGAGAGTAGTCGGTTCACAATAACGGGATGCGAATATGGACCTAAGCCGGGCCAAGTAGTTTGAAACTTTGTCATCGCCGCGGAGACAATCGTTTAACGAGGTCTCTAAATCTTCAACGCCTGCATTAGAATATAACCGGAGGATAGCAACTTTCAAAGTCGAATAAGGTTTTACCGTGTTAGATGTTTTTAACAGGTGTGCCACAGACTTAAATACATTGGCGTCTCGAGATAGGGTCGTGACAAGAGCTAAATATCTGGACCGTTCTGATGTCATATTAGCTTCTTCAAACATTAATTCGATAGTTGAAAAATAAGCGCTGGCGTCATTCTCCCAAAAAGGTGGTGTAATACAAATCAACTGAAGTATCGAACTCGAATGTTATTTCAATTGTTCAAATTAATCAACCGCAATAAAACAACTGATTGTTCAAAGTAATCATCGCCGCAATAAAAAGTAATAAAATGGTTTGCAATCGCAAAATGTTTTAGTTTGTGCTTCAAAGCACGTTATGTAATCTTATTTCTTTATACTAATTTTTGTTTTGTTTTGTTTAGAATGGTTTCTTTTCAGTTTAATAAAGCCTTAGTTGGTTTTTTCAATAAAATAAATCTTATAACAATTTATTAAACTGATAAAATGGATAAGTGTCTTAGGCCTCAGATATTTGATACCGATGCTAATTCGGAAGAAGGTCCTAGAAAGTGGCTTCATTGGAAAAGGACATTTGAGAGTTTCATTAGAAGAGTTGATGGAGCAACTGATAGAGACAAACTTGACCTTTTGATTAATTTTATTGAGACAAATGTCTATTCGTACATTACCGAATGTACTACATATGCAGATGCCTTGAACAAGCTAGAATGTGCTTATGTCAAACCAGTAAACGAAATTTATGCCAGACATCGTCTCAATACAAGCCGGCAAAACGAAGGCGAATCTCTTGAAGACTTCCTGCAAAGACTAAAGATATTGAGCAATGATTGCAATTTCGTAGATGTTACAGCGTCGCAATGCAAAGAAGCTGCTATAAGAGATGCATTTATCACGGGACTTGGTTCACCATACATAAGGCAAAGACTTCTTGAAGATAACGAATTGCGTTTAAACCATGTATTTAACAAGGCAAGGTCCTTACATGAAGCACAGAAAAATGCTGAATTTTATGAAGTTCGACATGCCGAGAGAATTGCAACAGTCTCATTTGGTAATACTGAAATTAATCAACTGCAGAAAGAGAACGAGAAGAGGCGGAGCGGATTCGCCAGCTTTAAACATCAAAGTTGCAAGTTTTGTGGTGGTTCTTGGCATAAACGTGCTGATTGTCCAGCAAACCAACGCCTTTGCTACAAATGCAATCGCATGGGCCATTTCGCAAAAGTTTGTCTATCAAAAGTTAAGAAAATCCCGAAGACGATTGCGACAGTGTGTGAAGACGAAGAAGAGCACTCGTACATCAGTGCATTAAATAACCTGGTTGGCGATGAAAAGGTAAATGTTATTGTGTTGGTTAATGGAGTACGAGCTAATTGCCTTATTGATACTGGTGCAAAATTTAACCATATAGATTCAAAATTTTGTCAACGGGCTAAATTAAATTACGAAGGAAATAGTGACATTTTGAAATTGGAGTTAGCTGTGAAAAATTCGGCCATAAAAACTATTAAGGGTTGTGCTCCACTTCCGTCGAATTTCAAGGACGAGATTATAATAACGTAAATTTTTTAGTGTTAGAAAATTTGTTGTGGGATGTTATTCTTGGTTGTGAATTTTTAAGTGTGCATAAAAGCGTGAAAATTGATTTTGGTGGACCTGAATCATCATTAAAATTAGGAGCCTTGAGTACGCTTCGAGGTATAAAACCCGTGCGTTTGTTTGAATATCTTAGCCCTAACATTCGCCCTATAGCAACCAAGAGGCGCAGTTATTCAAGTACGGACTTGAGTTTTATTAGTAGTGAAATTTCAAGATTACTTGCTGATGATATTATTGAACCTAGTAACTCACCATGGCGAGCTCAGGTTGTAGTAACGAAAAGCGAAAATCATAAAAAACGTTTGTGTGTTGATTATAGTCAAACAATCAACAAGTTTACTCGTTTGGATGCCTATCCGCTTCCAACAATGCAGAGTGTTTTACGGAAAGTATCACGTTATACATGGTTTTCGAAATTAGACCTTCAAAGCGCTTATCATCAAGTTTCGTTGATACCTGAGGAACGAATTTACACGGGGTTTGAGGCCGTCGGACAATTATATCAATTCAAGCGCATCCCTTTCGGTTTAAAGAATGCAGTCCCATGTTTTCAACGAGTGGTAAATCAAATAATATCTGACTATAAATGTGAGGGGACATTTGCGTACCTTGACGATATAACAGTTTGTGGTAAGACAAGAGAAGAACATGACAAGAATTTAAAACAATTTTTAAAAGCTGCTTCTGACTGTAATTTAACTCTGAATGAAAATAAGTGCGTCTTTGCTACAAGAAAGTTGAATTTGCTTGGATACTATATATCCGATGGAGTCATGCGCCCAGATCCGGAGCGAGTGAAACCGATAATTAATTTGCCAAACCCCACAAATAAAAAAGAGCTACAACGAGTAATCGGTATGTTTTCGTATTATGCGCAATGGTTGCCTCAATTTTCGGAAAAAGTAAGACCTTTGATATTAGAAAAACAATTTCCTATGGGTGAAAAAGCTCTAAATGCTTTTAAGTCACTTAAAGATAAATTAGTTTCAGCAGCTCTTCAAATTATTGATGAAAATGTGCCATTTGTTGTGGAAACTGATGCGTCAGACAATGCCATATCTGCATCATTAAATCAACATGACCGACCAGTTGCTTTTTTCTCTAGAATGCTGACCAAAAATGAGCGGCACCATTCCAGTGTGGAAAAAGAAGCTACAGCTATTGTAGAAGCAATTCGTAAGTGGACAGAATTTTTATGCGGCCGACATTTTACTGTAATTACTGATCAACAATCCGTAGCATATATGTACAATTCCAAAAATCATAGCAAAATTAAAAATAACAAAATTTTGCGATGGCGGATGGAACTAAGCGAATATGATTTTGATGTTATTTATCGATCCGGAAAAATGAATTGTGTTCCCGATGCTCTTTCCAGAGCATTTTGTGCCAACATTTACGATAGCACGCTGCACAAATTGCACGAATCGTTGTGTCATCCGGGCGTTACACGTTTGCATCATTTTGTTCGCGTAAAAAATTTACCGTATTCCGTTAACGAAGTGCGTAATGTTGTTGCAAAGTGTAAAGTTTGCTCTGAATTAAGACCCAATTTTTATAAACCTGAAGTGGCATATGTAATTAAAGCAACCCAGCCTTTCGAAAGGCTTTCCTTAGATTTTAAAGGTCCTTTGCCGACTTCATCCAAAAACCGCTATCTATTGACTATTGTTGACGAGTATTCTCGATTTCCGTTTGGGTTTGCTTGCCCTAATGTCAACGCGAAAACA
Organism: Diplosoma virens; assembly: GCA_963680785.1. NCBI lineage: Eukaryota > Metazoa > Chordata > Ascidiacea > Aplousobranchia > Didemnidae > Diplosoma > Diplosoma virens. The sequence goes on from OY796889.1 coordinate 14,747,013, forward strand.
GTTATATCTTGTTTAAACCAAGTGTTTGTAATGTTTGGTATGCCTGCTTATATTCATTCCGATAGGGGTACCGCTTTTATCTCGCAGGAACTTCGAAGTTATTTGCAAAAACGTGGTGTAGCGTGTAGTAGAACTTCAGTCTATAATGCTCCGGGTAATGGCCAGTGTGAACGCTATAATGGTATTATTTGGTCGGCTATAAAGTCTGCTTTAAAAACTCGATGTTTAGATGTTTGTCATTGGCAACTTGTTTTACCAGATGCTCTTCATTCCGTACGTTTATTGCTATGTACCGCAACTAATGAAACGCCCCACGAGCGAATGTTTTCATTTAAACGTCGATCAACCTTTGGCACGTCAGTACCAACTTGGTTAAGCTCACCAGGACCGGTGTACTTGAAGCGCCATATTCGCACCAGTAAATATGACCCTGTAGTGGATAAAGTAGATCTCCTGCATGCAACCCCAAATTATGCGATTGTAAGATTACCAAACGGGAGAGAAACAACTGTTTCATTAAAAGATGTGGCGCCTTGTACTAGTGCTAATAGTGATGATATCGTTGATATTGACAACGAAAACGAAGAATCGGAAAATGTAAATGTTAACTTAAGTGATGTTAGTAATGGTTCGAATATGCAAAATGAAAGTATTGAACGCCATGACCAAAAGGAAATTATTGAAGAAAAAGCACCGAATATTAATTCTAATGTTACTCCAGTGCCAAGAAGATCTACTCGGTATAAGAAAAGCAGTGGATAGATACGGAGCTGTTCCATACAATTAACTCAAAGCAATATGTCTACAATTTAAGGAGGGGAGAATGTAATACAAATCAACTGAAGTATCGAACTCGAATGTTATTTCAATTGTTCAAATTAATCAACCGCAATAAAACAACTGATTGTTCAAAGTAATCATCGCCGCAATAAAAAGTAATAAAATGGTTTGCAATCGCAAAATGTTTTAGTTTGTGCTTCAAAGCACGTTATGTAATCTTATTTCTTTATACTAATTTTTGTTTTGTTTTGTTTAGAATGGTTTCTTTTCAGTTTAATAAAGCCTTAGTTGGTTTTTTCAATAAAATAAATCTTATAACAGGTGGCAAATGTATATTCCCAAAACTATTTGCGGGCGAAAAAACATTATTATTTCCACTATTGCCACTTATATCTGAGTTTGTTCTATCACTAGAGGGAGCTCTTGTAGGGGAGAATGTTATTGGGGCAGGCCGCGATATGTCAGGCCCCGCTTCGTGAAACCCATGTTTGGTTTGATAGTAAAAAATCAAGAATACAAAACTAAAACTTAAAATGATTAACGCAGTAACTAAAGCACATAACGCCAGATAGTAGAAATACATTATGACGTCACACTATTAAATCAAGTTCTTGGCTTAAGGTTAAAAAAAACTGCTTTTTTTTTTCGCAACTGTTATCTATACAATTAATAAAACTGTCCGCCAAAAACTAGTTAAAAATTGAACATAAATTTAGCACTTACAATTATATTGCAATGACTCGCTTGCAAAACCACTAAAAGACTTATCTTTTCGTCTATAAGTTTATAAATTTAATGTTCTTCGTCTCGCTGGGCTGAATCCTCTTCTATTATCGCTGTTGATAGTTGAGTAAAGCTTGTTAATAAACTTCAAAGTTATGTTGATAAAAGCGTCTTCAGTGTATGAGATCACGTCGGGTTGGTCACCATTTATGTAGCGGTTACTGGTTTATATAACTCTAGCTACATATATATTCCACAAAACTTTTATAAATCTTCTTTTTATTCATAAAACAACAATCCTTTTTAAACTCAATTATTCTTAAAACCAACTCTGATTCAAACTTTTTTGACATGTGCTTTTTTGCTGAACAAAGACTCTCTCGTTTCTTTTCAAAAAGAAAAAATGAATAAACGAATAAAAAATACAATTATGTCAAGCGTGAAAAATGTGGTAATCGCCACAAGTTTATGCAATAAAAACATTTGTCAAACTAATTTTACGAATGCTTTATAAAAATCGGTTGCCATTTCATTATTATTTTGCCAGTTGCCTCGATTTCAAGCCGTCAAAAAAGCAAGGACTCCGACATTACATATAGCATACAGCATTTTGAAGTTATTAGCTAGTATTCTCTTGAATGTACGTTGTTCCGCTTGCAACAAGAAATTAAGATAAAGAGAAATAAACAGATATTTCTCTTTATCAGAAATAATCAGAGTTTCTTCAGTTTCCCATATCGCAAACTCACTTCTTCTTCTTCTTTCGGCTTCTCCCTACTCGGGGTCGCCACAGCGCGATAGTAATCTCCATTTCACTCGGTCTACTTCATCTCCTTCCCTAGCTCCAACCCTTTCCATGTCTTCTCTCACCAAATCCATCCACCTTCTCCTTGGCCTTCCTCTTTTCCTTCTGCCTGGCACCGCCATCTCCATCATCCTTTTCCCCACGTAGTCTTCTTCTCTCCTTTTTACATGTCCATACCAACGTAGCCTCACATTCCGAAGTTTTTCTCCCAGCTTTGCAATTTTTGCAGTCCCTCTCACATATTCATTTCTTATCTTGTCCTTTCTTGTCACTCCCAGTGCCCATCTCACCATTTTCAACTCTGCAACTTCCATTTTTCCCATTTGCCGTTCAGTCACTGCCACCGTTTCCATTCCATAAAGCATGGCTGGTCTAACAACACTCTTGTATATTTTACCCTTAACCTTTGCTGATAGCTTCCTGTCGCACAGAACTCCAGATACCTTCCTCCAACTCATCCATCCTGCTTGGATCCTTCTCCTTACTTCTTCTTCACATCTTCCATCATTACTAACTATTGACCCCAGGTATTTGAAGTTTTTGGCTTTCTTTACCTTTTCTTCTTGCAACTTCAAACTCTTCTCCATCATCCACACCCCCAACCCTCATATATTCTGTCTTGCTCCGGCTCACTTTCAGGCCTCTTCTCTCCAGTGCATTTCTCCAAATCTCCAGGTCCTCCTCTAGCTCCCTATGATTTTGTCTACACAGAACTATGTCATCTGCAAACAGCATATCCCATGGTGCGTCCTTCCTGATGTTCTCCGTCAGCCTGTCCATAATGACAACAAAAAGAAATGGGCTGAGTGCTGAACCTTGGTGGAGTCCAACACCTACCTTAAATATCGCAAACTCACTTGAAATACAAAAATAGAACTAGTAATAAGTAGGCTTGCCCGATCATGAAAACAACCAGAAACAATTTTTAGACATAAAACTTATATTCGAAATGTTAAAAATTTCTCCGTAATTGTTTCGAGTCGGTTCTTGATTTAGTAAATATGGTGGCCTACAATAAAAACGTGTTGATTAGGCGCGAAAAGGTAAAAACATTTATAAACTTTCCATAGCAAATCCTTGTGAAATTGCCGATTTCCTTTTATGAATTTGATTTTTTTTATGAATGCATGTTAACAAGTCAAACAAAATATAATTATTCGAGTTCAATTCATTTAGACTTCAATGAAAAGATAATTGATTAAGCGGAAAAACGTAATAGTACTGCTGTATTTTAAAGGTTTTCACTTTGATTTGCGACACCATTATGGGAGGAGTAGATCAAAAACCAAAATTACGGCCGCATTCCTACATATAAAAGTGAAAGCTTGGTGGGCCAGATTAAATGGCTTGGCGGACGGTAGTTTTCCCCCACTGCCAGCGATTACACCAAAGTGTATGATTATATTATAGAAGAAATAGAGAAATAACATGACAAGACATTATTTGATAATTATCAGAGTACATGTAATATCACAAATATTATTAATATAATATAAAATGCAAAGGTTTACATGATATAACATATAAAATATTATTGCTTTAATGCAGCGTCTTTTTAGAACCACAAGAATTTTTTTAGTTTTTAAAACCCAAAGTAACCCCCTTGACCCTCGTCTCAGTTCCAACGACTTTGTATAAATCAATTTCTTCAACCTACTCATGGAGAGGCAAGATATTGCTCTCCGTCTTGCGGTTTAATCTTTCCGCCGTTCTATTTGATTAATGATGTTGTTTTAAAAGCTTAAAACTCTCTCACTAGCAGGAGATTTCATCAACAACTATATTGACAACATTGCCAAAACTATCGACATTGAGTGACCACCAATACTAATTTAGCAATTACTCATACTTAAATTTTAACCTTATTCAAATAGAATTTCAACTAAACTTTAAAATGGTCGGAAGGTCACCCTATAAACACAAAAATAATTAAATATAAAATCATGCAATTTTTAACCAACTCCGATTCTAAACAACTCACTGCCGACCGACCACGCCGGCAACTTAAAACAAAGAGAGCACGTTGTGAAACCGCCGCGATGAGAAGAAAGAAATTTGGTCTCTAAGCAATCTCGTTCATACATAGAAAAAAGGATATCTCACGTTAACACTCCGGTTAAAACTTTTTATTTGATATTTTACTTTTAGATACATGACTGAAATTTAAAGCTACTTGTTATTCTACTTGGCGCGGAAATTTTCTTCGCCAAGCAGAATGACGCGAGTGGGTTTTGAACCGCCACCGCGTCTCTAAACCATTTTCTACCAATTGGCACTTTTACCCAAACGGCCATACTGCAATACAAAAGTCAATGAGCCCGTAGAAAAACCAAAGAGCTACAGATCGGTATTTCTGCTTTGTGTTCTAAACAACAGACAAGTTAAATCTGTGACGTGTGCGGACCGGAATGCGGTTACAGCAAACAAGGTCATGACCTTTTTTTGGTCTTCACATTGGTTTCTTGATTTCAATATAGAATCATTAAATTTCTATTATAAGATTCTAGGATGTGTGCTTCCGGTTCACCTTACTTAACAATTTTACGTTGTAATCAAAGTGAATACCGGAAAATGGTCTTCTCTTTAATTGGGGGGCAAATCTGGGCATCTGATTTTGGCGATCTAAATTTTGGCATCGTATTAAGCATCTGATTAAAATATTCATCAACGAACTTGCTAGGTCACGAGGATGATCTAAGAAAAAGATTTCACTGTGAATTCATCCGTTTAGGAGTAAAAAGAAATTTAATTTCAAGGCTTTCGAAAAAAAATTAATATTATTTTTTGAATGAAAACATAAGAGAAAAATTGGTAGCAGACCACAGGAGTTTGACATAACCATTGTCTTTCCATGATTTTTTTAAACTGAAAGAGAAAAAAAATTATACTCGTATAACGTTTATAAGAGGAGAAAATCAATTCGGATTTGATCGTGGTCAGCGTTATGACTGATTTTTAAAGAATATTTACCAAGTGAGATTCCTTGTATTTTTTAAATCAGAGTTTATTTTTAAGAATGAAGAAAAACATATTGAGGCGATCTTTTTGACGAATGCCAGCCTTAGCAAAAATAGAATTTGAAAAATGGCCATTAATAAAAAGTTTTGATTTCAGTTTAAGTTGAAGACTTGGATTTGGAGACAAAGGTGACAAGGGATTTCAAGTTTTTGCATTGTAGCACGTAAGAGATCATGCTAAAGAAAAACAAATGCTTTGAAGAATTAATTTGGTTTACCGGTATAGCAAGAGGTTGATCAAAATTAACTTGATAGTGGATTTAATATTAAGGTTATTGTTAATGATCTGACGTTTCAGTTAGATTTCTTGTTGCTTAAGAGAAATGATAATGTTGTAGAAAGATTGGAGTCTATTTGAGATGCTTTACCACAGTATTTTGTTATCAGAATTTAAAATTGAGGTGGGATAGAAAACTTTAACAGTTTTTGAGAATGAAATTTCGGGCATAAGTTTTTTTTAATTTTATATCAACACAAAGTTTGTGACGTTTAATCACGCGATGTTGAGCAGAGAGATGATGAGGACTCTTGAGCAGCTTTGTGTTGATTAACAACTCACAGAGATCAGCTTCTAGAAAAAGCAAAAATTGCTTTTAAAAAAATGAATCTATCAATCCCGGTTCTTGAAGTACAGGTAAATAAAACAAAATTATTAAAATAATAAACCGATAAATAGAGCTAAGCTGGGCCCTAACATGAAAAAACAACGTAAGAAGTTCTGTGAAGTTTTAAGTATTATGTTTCATCTTTTAACTTCTAAAGGTAAGAAAAAAACAAAAATATAATGATTAGCCCAATGGATATCTGTGATTCCGTTATGTTAAATTTCAGTGATTTTATTGTGCAATTAAAACCAGTGGTTTGAAATGATTGATAGCTTTTAATTGCTGCTTGAAATAATTCTTTGACAAGCCGCATTATTTAGCCTGATCGCTGCTAATTTTCGGATCGACCTTCTAAACTGATGAATGCAAAGATCAACCCAAGATTGAAGCCGAAACTATTCACAGATTGAAGTTATTATCAATCAATCAATCAAAAATTTCAATTGCCACAAAAAAACAAATTACAAATACAATGAACAGCAAATGCAGAATAACTGCATCAATTAAAAATGTGCCCGCGGCAAAAAGGTACCAAATGGTCTTCCAGGTATGCAAATTATAAGCAAAGCAAAGGATTTTAAGATGTCAATGATTAAAAAATCAATTTTCCAGCATTTTTTTAAAGTTGAGCTATACTCTTATATCGTATTTGTATAACTTACACAGATTAACTGACGTACAAAATTCTATATTTTTTGAAATTGGTAAGTTGAACCAACCTCCGAATAAAACTTAGAAAAAACAACATAGTCAAAGTAACCGATTTTAATTCGGGGAAACTTTACGGAACTGCGCGTTTGTTTACAATTACATTAAATTTTTGGTTTCTGACCTGAGTATAAACCGCTAAGAAAACGTTAATCGTTTCAACCAATAATTTTATGATTTATTCAAAATGATATTGTGCAATTGAGATCACCTACAGAAACACTTTATTTGACCTTTTATTTCAAAGAAAATCATTTCTAAGTAAACTAGATTTTCAAATTTAAAATTTTAGATCTAGACCAGCTTTAGTGGTCCGCAGAAAAAATTAGAGTTGTAATAAGTCCACCAGTTGAAGGACTCAAATCGATTAAAAGGCAACAACCTATAAGTTATGTTCATGAGTCTTTATATTTGAGATAATTTTTGAAGCTTTTTTAGTCTTTTCTTGAACTTTAAACAATTTTTACATCTCAAACATGAAAAAATAAGAATTTTAAAAGTGAAAGCCTTTTTTTAAGCTTTACACTTGTTGTTTCTAAATTCGTATTAGTGGTTCGCCTATAAATTATGCATATATTAATAAAAAATTATGCATTTTAATAATCCAAGAAGTTCAAAAGGTTGGCGAATATTGCGCCAGACTACAAATTGCTTTCCAAACTAAAAATCAGTTCTTATTGGATAAAAAAAAGCAAAAAACAACGCAATATCAAAAAAAATTTTTTAATGCAGCATCAAAGAGCGGTAAAAGTTTTAGAAATTGAAAATCAAAAATTTTTACATGATGTTTATAAAAACTTAATAGTAATCATACCGAAAATATTTATTCTAAAAATCTAAATGAAGCATATTGCTATCATAAAATATTCAAGTTAAGGATGTTTAAGTAAAAGCAAATATATACGGTACAGTCTGGTGGCAATTGCCAATCCTAATTTTGATTCGGCTGATCTGAGTTCGATTCCCCCGGCTGGCCAAATTTAAAATGGACTTGCCCATCGAAGCGGTCACTCTGCCCGGCCACTATACGGCGGAAGGGATGACGCTTTGACGTATGAAGCGAGAGTAATAAGCAGTGCCAAGGTACAAAATACATAAGTGTGTTGCAGTAGAACCCACCACATTTCGGTCAAAATTTTTAATAAAAAGTAAAGAAGAATAAACTAGCCGAAACGTAATGAATCTTGAACTGTCGATGAGACTCATTGCAAACGTATGTGTTGGTTGTGTCTAACCCTAACTATTTGAATTATACAAGAACCGAAAAAGATTATTGAAATTGCAGTTTGCGTGTTGGTTCATTTACTTTTTAGTTGACCAACATCGAGTTGTAAAAAGAATATTTGTCGGCAGGGGCGCCGAAAGCGGGGGAAAGAGGGCAATTGCAACCCTCTGTCCTTTTGACCCCTTAAAATTGCCCGACTGCCTTTTCAAAAAGGAAGGGAACGTGGCCAGATACAGAAGCATTTGAAAACTTGACCAAAATGTCAGATCGATTATAGGTGAAAGTTTTTATGTTGGTGTTGCTGCACCTCAATCGTTAAACTTCAAACAAAAGCAGGGATCATTGACTCGATTGAAAGTAATGACCTTTTTTAGTCATCACAAAAGTTTGGCACTGAAAACGGTCGCGATACCATCCGATACCATTCCGTATTGGGACGTTTTTATCACAAAAATACTTTTAAAAAAAGGTGCCTTTTTCTTTGAATTTTGTCTTTCCCCTGACAAAATGGCTTTCCGGTGCCCCTGGTTGTCGGACCATTAATTAAGTAGTTTCTGATCAGACAAATCAATGGGTTTGCCCCCAATTTTTGGCCAGAATTTAATTTTTCTGCGTTTACATTCTGAAGTATGACTTTTTTACTCGTTTTCAATTAATTATGTGGAAAATGTAGATAATATTTTGTTCTTGAAACTTGAGCACTTTATTTGTCCATTTAAAAAAAAAGTTTATTTCAAAGTACTGAAAAATTGTGTTTTCTCTAAATTTTTACGAAAACAAGCAGTTTAATTGTTATACTGTAACAAACAATGGTACATTGAGAACTTTTGAAAGGTGAGGATGCATACAACCACAATCAAATATGCCTTGTGGAAAAAATTTTTCAAATGGTAAAAAAAAGTCTTCATTTTGAATCGGTCTCAGATTTCATGATTTTTTTTCCTGAAAACTAGTGATCTCTGAAAAATACAAAAAAAGAAGATCTGCTTTCGAAATTTGTCTTGGATTTCTGACGGGATTTCTGCCAAAATGGGCGAGACAAAGCCCTAAAAATTGGGACGTATGGTAAGCCTACGTATTAGTGATCTCCAAGGGAGGCTATGGCACAATGCCCCCTAAATATGCTACTCGTAACAAAGAGTGCTTAACATCAGCAGAAAAATCCTATTTTTGCACTAGTTTATAAAAACATTAAGGGCAAAAAAATTCTGGCTGCGTTTCTGTAACTTGATCGAAAAGTTTTAAAAGTTTTTCTTCGAATCTCGTGTCAAGCTGTTTTCTCTCGAAAACTGTCAATCAATCTGTTTGTCTCTAATAGCTCTACATCCAAAACAACAAAAATGTTTTGGAACAAGTGTTTTGCAGTTAAAAAAAACTTTTTGATGATTACGCAGTTTGTTCGTTGAGTTTAAATAAACTCACCAAGACAAAATAAATCACTTTAGCAGCTAGTATATGCAACAAAATAATATTCAGTTGCCAATTGACCAGATGTTAAGTTTTGTCGATTTTGATTAAATACCGGTAGTGCCATTAGTTTACTTCTCAACTAGAAAGCAAGTATAGGCAAAGAAGCTTGCTTAAAAATCTAAAGCAAAAAAATCGGCGGGAAAATACTAGTCGAAAGCAAAATAAATTCTAGCACTTTTTTAAATCTTTGTTTGCAACAGAATCCATAAATGATAACCATTAGTAAAATACCACCCTAAGGTATAGACTAATTATCAGGATAACTGCAACTCTAACTTGCTAGCAGAAGGTTGCGAGTTCAATGCTCAGCCTATCAAAGTATTTTCCATTGTGGCCTTGAAAAACACTTTAAAACAAATTCTTATTGCGTTTAAGCAGCTCATCTACAATGGCTTCTCCGTTAAGAACAGAAAGCAGATACCAGACTAATTCGGCCATACGAAGAAAAAAATGATGTTGAATTTATGCAAATCTTTAAGTTAAATGGACTTTTTTATTCTTTGCATTGATTTTGTTTCTGTTTTGCCCGGTCTTTGAAGTTCTTGATTAAAAATATTTCGATTTAAAAACTATTTTAATTTGTTTAGTTAAGGTTTCTTTTGGCTTCTAGAATTTATAATTTTTCACTTGACTTCAAATATCGTACTTGTACAACTTTAATTTCAATTTCTGAACTAAAATATTATAAAGACTCCCTTGTTTTTTTAACCAGTTTACAGTTTATTAGACAATAAACGGCACTTTCATAAGCATATTTTAAAAAGCAAAACAAACAAATCTTTTTCAAAAAAACTTTGAGCTTCGTCTACTAAAATTTCTTCGAAACTTGCTTATAAAAAGTTTTGAAGAAAATAAAACTAAATTAATCAATTTAGAAAAGGCCAAATTAATATTACTCGCAAAACCAGCTTCCTCAAGAGAAATTTTTCTGCAAAAATTATTTGTTTAATAATGGAAAACGCATAAAACAAAAATAAAATGCGAGTTTTTAATTTTTTTTTCAAGAAAATGATTAAAGTGAGTTAAAAATCGAGTTAGTTTAAAAATGAAGAAATAAAATTAATTAAATTGAAAATGACAAAAAAAATTTAGATTTTTGTGTACTTTTATTAGAAAATTAGACAAATAGGTTTTGAAAATTAAAATTAGGCAAATATAGAGTAAAAAGTGTTTAAATAATCAAGTGTAATTGTTAGAATTTGGAAGTTTCAACAGTAATTTGGAAGATTCAACAGTAATTTCTTACTTTGCAAAAAAAAATGAAAAGTAAAGATTCTGTAAAAAAAACAAAATAGTTTCTAATAAGAATTTAAATGTAAAGACCAAGGAATTTTGAAGTAATTTTCTTATTAGGAAAAATTAGGGACTATTTTGAGAATTGACCAACTGACTCGAAAATAAGCGAGCAGTAATCTTTCCATTTGCATCATCGAAAATCAATGAATTAGTAGAATCAGTGATGAACAATGTTTTTTCGAAAACAGAAGCAAGCTTTTCGCTGAAATTCAAGAAAGCAGTTTTCAAATAGCCATAATTTTATAAAAGAGCCTATACGAGAAAGTTCCTCGCGAATTTCTGGCCATGGGACAAAAATATTTTCTGTCTTTTGTCCATCGTCTCCAAAAATTACTTTGCTAACTTTTGATTTGGAAAAAATAAATTCTCGAAAAATCTTCTTTGATAAGCTTTGTTTTGAAAAATGTTTGCAAAAGCAAATTAAATTTGTCAAGATATCTATAAGTTAAAAAAAAAGATTTAGTAAAAAATCTATAACAGAAACGTTCCAAAGTTTTTTTGTTTATTGAAAAAGATTTGTTTTGCTTGTTAAAATATGATTAAAAGTGCCGTTTAATGCCTAATGAACTGTCAATTGCTTAAAAAACAAAAGAGTAGAAGGTTCAGTCAAAGATTCAGTTTAGAAAAGGAACTTGAACGAATCCCCAGGGTCTTCATGATAGTTTTTGAGAAGAAATACGTTGATAACAGACCATACTTCGTATTATCTAAGTTCAAAAATTAAAATTGAAATGTTGTGTAAGTACGATATTAGAAGTCAAGTGAGAAATTATAAATTCCGGAAGTCAAAAAAACCTTCAAATCAAGGTTTTGTATATACAGTAGTTGTTTTTTCTCGCAAAGTGCGGGTATTCTTTCATTTACAAATGTTTTTAAACAACAAGCTTATCTAAAAAATAACAGGAATATTAAGTAAGCATTCTATTACAGTTCGTATTCTTTTCCAGCTCATTTGCTGAACATGTGTTAGAGAACGACAAAAAAAATTCTTTTGTCCAAATTTCCGTGAGGAAATCTCAACGTAGCTTATTTCAATCAAAGCGTGTTTATTTTTATTCTATTAATTGCAGAAGAGCAGTTTGCTAAAATCCTGATCATTTAATCTATAAATGTCAAGGGACAAGACGATTATCAACGAGAGAATAGAAGGACGGTAGTTAGCGAGAATAATAAAATAGGATGGCAGGTTGCTCCAAATTGCAAAGCCGTCGGGAATAATGAGTGACAGCTACCGGTACGCGAAAGAACAAACAATGAGAGAGGTGAGAAGAAAAAAAGGAAAAAAGGAAGCAAGAAGCAAAATTAACGTTGATTGGTTGATATTTTTTAACTCGTCCACCTGCGTCTTCAATTGCTGCTTTTTGCAAAAGCAAAGTGACGTATTCACAGAGCACTGTCGTACAAAGGTTTCTCTAAAGTTATGATGTTAACTCTTAGAATGTTTAAAGGATAGTTAAAGGAGAAGTTTTGGCCTTAATTTGTACAGATAATTTCTGGCATTAATTTTCACCGTTTCAATCGTTTAACTTAGATATTTATTCTCAAGACTGCGTTTCAACGTTTTCGAAAAAAATTCGGCGTGATGTAGGTTTTTTTTAAAAAATTTGTGTGACTTCGTTTATTTGTTCAGAAAAATAACTTAAAATAAAAAATTATTTTAAAAAGTTTTTCGAGATCCGAGGCAGAGACTGCTGAAAAAGTCGACATAACGTTGATTCTTCGATCTGCTTGCATAAAAAAAATCTTTTTCTTGTACTAATGTTTGAAATTCTGAACAAACTAAAGTTTGACAGCTGTGAATTTTTTCTATTTGTTTTTTTCAAATTGTGCGAGGTTGAAATCAGACGCGAGCTTGGTGTCGATTCCAAAAAAATGAGCAAACCTAATTTTAAATTTGAAGTGACAAAAGATGGTTTAGTTTTTCTCGAGACAATGTTTACGTTTTTTGTTTCTAGAGAAAACAGTGTTTTGCTAACGAAGTTTACTTGCCAATGTTTTGGACCTTGGCGCAAAATATTTTCGAACAAGTGTTTGGTGGCCTGTTATAAATAATTGTCTCGTAATCTTGAAGGGCAAAGTTGTTGATGTATAATGCAAAGTAATAAAATTAAACTTGAAGAAAACTTGGTAAACAGTAATGAACGTTTCGGGGTGGTTTTCTCAAACAAACTATTAGCCTTATTAAATACAGTATATTCTATTAATAAATTCCCAGAGTGTCGTAAACAAGTTACAGATGTGTTATTGTTGTTCAGTAATAATTCTAGTTAGTTGCTTTTATATAAAAATTCCAAAAATATTAATTTAAGGTTTTAATTTTGTTGTTTGTTCATTAAATAAGCTGTTTTTTGCTGTTTTAGGCTTTGTAAAAACTATATAAAAGTAATTGAAATCCGATCATGAATATTTTTCTCTTGATATTACTGATATCTTTTCAACTAATAATGACGTATGAAATTCAACATCGTCATCTAGTTTATTGGGACACATCCGTAACGCCTCAGTAAGTTATTTGTTTTGTTAAATGCTTATTGATTTTTCAGTTTAAATTTGGTTATGTTAGGGCACAATCAGTATATTTGCGCCAAACCAGAATCAACTTTGAGTTTTGCCGATATTTTACTGAAAAATCGATTATACTGAACTGAGAAAATTAGTAAATAAATTGAAATTTCTGTTGCTATTTTGATGTTGATTGGATGGGTTTTCCGTAAACACACTTAGATCGAAAATATACATAAACTGCATACTGGGCCAAACATCTTTGCTTGGACTTGTCTATCTGGCTTGCAGGATAACAACGGAAACGTAAAACATGAAACAACCTCTCAGCGGTGCTTTGACCTGCTTTCAAAGCTATAAATAGAAATTACACTCCAATTCGATTTTTCTTGAAATTCTTGTATTTTTACAAAAGTACACTTTAGCTAGAACTGCTTGTTGGTTACATCCAGCCGACAAAGTTGTTGCAAAATGTTTTTACGAAGATCTGTCCAAGCAGAGAACACTAAACGTGCGACAAATCAAAAGCAAGTCATTACGGAGCCAAAATGTGGCTTAGAGCGGCCCCTTTTGATTTATTACAAAACGACTTTTAAGAAATCTTCTGATGAAATTGACGAAATTGTAAACAATTAAAGCTATTTGTCAAATGCTTGCGTTATAATTGTTCCGCAAATGACAAGTTACTGTTGTAGAATATATCGAGCAAACAGTTTATTTGAAATCATATAATACATATAAATTTTTTTCGCTTGTAATTTATAAAACCTTTGCTGTTTTTTGTTTAGCCCAAACGAGAGGTGGGCAAACAACGGCCCGCCACAAATTTCTGTGCGGCCCGCGAAAACCTCAAGCTAATTACTCTCTCTTCACTTTCAATCAATTTCCAAAAACGTAGTGATCTTTAAAAAAAAGTCATCTATTTCATGTTCATGCACATAAATATTATTATTATGTGAACTTGGATCAAAATCATCATCTGAATCCAGACCTCGAGTTAAAAAGTTTGCCCACCCCTGACCCAAACCAAAAAACATCTAATTTACTTTAAGGCTCGTTTCCACTACCAGCGTGGAATAAAGCATTTTTTTTGTTTTAATTTTTTTACTTCGTTTAGCGCTTAAACGCACAAAGAAGTAAAAAAATCAGCAAAACCAAGAAAGAATGCGCCATTCCACCCTTGTAGTGAAAATGACTGTGGTACCTTTGGTCTTTGTAAAACCCGCTTTGATGATATATAACAATTTCGCTTTGACGTATTTTAGGTGTTGCAAAATTGTTAAGAACAATATTGAAACGCTGTCTAGTTTTAAATGTACGACTAATAATAACTAAAAAGTGTTTCTTTTAGATAATATTCGGTTCCTGTTTTAGTTTACCTAAAACCTACTTTCATCTTTTCAAAACGATATCACCTAACAGTAAACATTCCCATAAGTGTACGTCACTATCGGTTTGCTTAGTTAAGTGTCGACACTCAAGCATCAAAGGGGTTCATAAAACCCTTGTTTGCGGAAGTCATAGTTGCTCTTTTATCACGGAACACGGTGACACTTTCCATCTTAGGCAATCAAACATTGAGACAAAACTAACTTCAAAACAAGATGAAAGAAAAGTGTTTCCCAGTAAACACTGTTGCATCATTGTTGTTTTTTGCTTATTTTCTGCAAACTGTCGTCTATAAGCTTTCTAAATCGTGTTTCTTTGTGTAAACAATTTTTGTAAGGATTGATAGTTGCATAATCTCTTTGGCCGTTTGTTTGGTTGCTTGAAAAGAGCGAAATTATAGTTTTTATATTTTCAACTGCATTAATACCGGCAAAAATACAAATTAATTACAGTAAAGATTGAAATTTTTTAGATCCAGACTTTGGAAGCCTTAAATGTTTTGGTTTTTGATATTGTTTTCGATTAGCATTGAAAAAAGTATTGAAATTAAAAAAATTGAAATTTTCTGTTTTTTACTTAAAAAGGTAAATACCGTATTTATTTGAGTATAACGCGCACCCCAGGTTTTCGATTAAAAATCGGTATAAAATTTTATTTACTTTTTCTCGACACGGGAGCAAAGGGTAGCCAAGGAAATGACGCATTTGATTATGGAATACCATTTCCTCAGCTAGCCCAGCCCTCGTATATAACGCACACACAGACTTTGAGTTTTTATTTTGATAGAAAATTTTGCGCGTAATACTCGAATAAATACGGTATATAAATAAGATAACCAATTGCCAATCAGTCCCAAAAACTGTAGTCAAATCACAGTTACTTTGATAACAAAGAAATGTTTGGGTTACTTTAACGGCCCTTAGTTTTCTAATTAAAATCTAATCACAAATGAATCACGTAAAATCGTACGGTGTCTTTGTATTAAGTTTTAGCAATTTTCGCAAGATGTTACTGAAACTATCGATAGAATTTAAAGTTCAGTTGACATTCATTCGGCAGCAGATTTGAAGAGATTGATGACCGGAGATCGATTTTATTACAGTGCAAACAACTGGGCAAAATGACAAAAATCAATCAATATGAACAATAAAAAAAAATGTTGAAAGTGATTTATGCCGGTACCAAAATCATTCGTTCATATTCTTTTGCACAAATCGATGTCAGTTGACTTGCAATTGCTTTATCCTTGTTTTCTGATCGCATTCTACGAACCTGCATTTTCAAACAACTCGGTCGAATGTTTTCCAATTTTTTTTCAAAAATAAATAGCTTTTTAATAAAGCTTTTTGAATTATATTTAGTTTTTACAAACAGCGGTGGGCGACTTTTTTAACTTGAGCGCCTAGGAGAATGTAAACCATATACCCATTAGGTGCCGCATGAATCGACATAGGACATTGAATCCAAGCCTCAAAAATTCATTTTTATAATTTTATTGATTATTCATATATTCACAAAACAGGGTACGTAATCCCAAAGATGTTTGACTTTGCTCATAAAATGTCGCAAGCTCTTTGTACAAAAAGGTACAGGATTGTATTAAGATCAAATTTTTTGGTAACAATTAGGTTTTAGTTGTTAACAGATTTCAAAAAGCAAAATGTGTAAACCGTAACAGCCACTTAACGAAGAAGTAAGTTTAGACGCTGAATGTGGCAAATGATCGTAAAACTTGCGTTCTAAAAAAATCTTTTGAATTGTTTATAAAGCTCTTCTAAAAGATGCAATGCATTTGAATCTTTGAGGGTGGCAGTTTAAAAATAACTAAACGGTTGAACAAAAGCTATAGAAGTGTCAAAAAGGCAATATGAAACGTTTTATTTATTTATGAAAAACTTTGAAACATCTTTAAAAGATTGATTTCTTCATTGCAATCTTTTTATAAATCTAAAAAAATTGAATCTTTCGTTTTTAGAGCGTCCCATGGTATCCGCTCTGATTAGTTGTGTAAAGTAAAGGATCTAGCGGCATTAAAGAAACACCGTTTAAGTAAACCGTATTATTTTAAAGATAAAGAAATGACATTTGAGCTGGGATTTTTTTATAACGATTATGTCGCAGACCACCTAAACGAATCACATAATGATTTAATTATGATTACCGAAAAACTGGCATTGTTAATTTTTCAAACTTCCCAATTACGGAAATGTCGGCCATTACGATCCTTAACAAGCGCTTTTACGTCGCCATTTAATCCTCTTGATCGAATCTGTGATTGAATCGATAAGTAAACAATCATAGTAAAATCAAAGAAATTTAATCACGTTTAATTGAAAGGTGATTTATTGAAGCTTTGCGTTAAAACGCTATACACGTCTCCGTCTCTAATGCAGCGAATTGGAACAGAATTTGAAGTCGTTCTTCACTCAATAGATTATTGCTAAATTGCTTTGCAAAGCAGACAGACATGGTCCAATTTTTTGCTTCCTGTTGCTTCAGCTGCAGCTTTGAATACAGCCGCTTGTAATTACGTGTCCTAATCCTTGTGCAAATACGAGGTGTTAAAGTTTTTCTCCGGCAAGCAAAAAAGAAATTGCCAGCAGTCGGTCGCATTATTTGCACTTCTCTGCTTTTCGGCTTTTTTCTGGAAACAACGTGTTTAATAGAGCAACAGAAATCCGGTTCTGACTATAAAGTATTACGTACTCGTTTATAGTGAACCAAAATATTGGTTTTAAATCTGTAGTTTTAAACGAAAGATTTAAAGCACATTTCGCCACGTAATAAAGAGAAAAATTAATTTAACTATTGCACGTGATAAACCTTCACAAAAAACAGTTCTGAAACTTGGCTATTGGTTTTCGTCATCAAGAAAATATAAAACCTTAAAATGTGAAAACATACAGGAAAAGAACGTGATTTTCGATAAATTGTGCCTATGCCTAGTACTTATTATTGCAACTGTGAACCATCACCTTTGATTGTTGTTGTTACATTTACTTTCGTATTTTTAAAGGTTAAAAAACAACGATTACGTTATCGATGTGAAGATTGGACAGTTTATGGATATTCTCTGTCCACATCGGCTACTGGTTAATTCTCAGAACCATAAGAATCACATGGTGAACTTTGACCTTTACAACGTCACAAAAAAACAGTTTGATGACTGCGACGAAGGAGGTATTACAATATTGTAAACCTATACCCGTGATATCAAAACCACCGAACTACTCTCAATCGCTAACGCTTTTTAAAAAGATCTTCTCTAATGCTGTTCGAAAACTAAATAATGCCTAAATCGTATACAGTATAGGAAAAAAACAGAAACCCTTGAACCCACTTATCTAATCTAGAATGGATGGCCAAACAAAGTAGTAAAATTCAAAAACCAAGCTGATTAACTTGCTTTCTACCATAAAATGCATTATGCGTTATATGCGGAATTCAGTGTTGGTGATTTTATCTGAACTGCAAACCTGCTGTGTTGCCACATTTATCTGAATGACGCCCTGAGTATTAAAATGTTAATTGAAATTTATTTATTTACATAAGCCGAGGAAAAAATTAAATTCTTGAATTTTTTTACAAATACAATGTATGGTTGTCGCAACCGAGGTTTGAAGCCATTAAATGAAGACGTGGTTTTATGAGCGATTTTTATTTGTTGGCATGGTTACATGGTTTAACGCTTGGGTTTTATAGGTCGGCTAAAAAGTCAGATCCTACGTGACGATTTTATTTTTTTTTTAGTATAACCACGATTGTTTTTCTTGCTCTGTTTTGTTGATGATTTTTAATTGTTCATCAAAGGTATTTTTTTAGGCAGAGAAAATTTCATTTTTGCATGCGACCGACCTGAAAGGGAAAACAAACTGACCATTAAATTTCAAGTCATCAGTCCTTCTCCTTTTGGATTTCGCTTCCAGTATTGTCAAGATTATTACTTTCTTGGTAAGTTGAAAGAGCGCATATTTAATTTTTCAACTTTTTATGCGTTGTCGAGAAAAAATAAAGATAAGCCCGATGCAAATAACTCTTCGAACCATTCCTGGAGCGATTAAGGAGAAAAAGTTTACAAATAAATACCACGCAAAAAATATTATTGCGTACAAAAATTACTACAAAATTTGAACTATTAACAAAAGTTAAGCTACTTTGCAAACTTGATAACGTTAAAATCAACTTTTTAAATTTTCAGCCAAAGTTCGTTCCAACAAAAATTACAGTTGTGATCAATATGCATCGCGACTTCGAATTTCAGTTGGTTGTCGTGGTGAGTTATAAGTTCTGAATTTATAAGTTATTTGTGTCATTACAACCTGAAATGGATTGACAAAAGCCTCTTGGCCGTATTTCGGTTACGATAGTTCTCATTTTTGACAATCTGAAACAGGGGTGGGGAAACTGAGGTCCGCGGCGAATTCCTGTGCGGTCCTGGACGCCCTGAGCAAATAATTAAAAATTTTTTTGTCTCGAACCAAATTCCAGGTAACTACTGTAAGATTTAAAATGAAGATCTTTTTTTTAGAAATCACTACATTTTAAGGACGAATGACATTTTATAATGACCCATAATTCATAAAATTTACCAATAATCAGTTTATGTCCAGCCCGAAAATCATTTTAAAATCCCCAATGTGGTCGGTGTTTGAAAATTATTGCCCACCCCTGATCTAAAACTACAATTAACAAGTTTCGCACTTTACATATTTAGCGCCCTCTACCGATTTAAATTTTTTTGTTTAATTTTTATTCACAAACGTCAATGGAAACTTAATTTGCCTCGTATGTGTTTTTAACCTTCTCATAGACATCAGTTTGCAAGCTTTTTGTTTAAAATGGCCAAAAACAATCGCCTGCTTGCTGCTTGTTTAACATTACATTAATTTGAATAAATTAAAATTATTTAAGATTATTTTTGAAAGAAACTGATCCTTGGATGACATTTTTGTAGAAAAACCGATTCCTTCCACAATTGCAAGTCGTAGAGCCTCGTCACCGCAGAATAATCCTGCTCCTACTCCTATAAATTCCTATGATCGCTTCATTGAGAAAATGATGGAACATTACGTACTAAAAACCAAAAGCAAAAACGGAACTGATAAAGACGTTGTTTTAGTTCCGAAACTTCGAAAAATTCATCCTGACCAAAATAAAGCGACTTCTGAAAAATTAATAGAGTCTTCATTTAACAAAGAAGATCGCAATAATGCAAACATTATACACGTGCAAAAATTTGGGCAGATTTTTGTTTGCATTCTATGCACAATTTCACTCATTTTGTTGTAACTAATGGCAATTCATCTTCAATTTCCTCAAACAAAAAGCAAAAAAAAATAGAAGCTAATATTTTCGTTTTATGCAAGTTCATAATTGTTACAACCGAAAGTGTTTTTTTTTCTAACTTTTATATCTTATTATTTATTTTTTGTTTTTATGCTCGTTGAAAATTGGGTTCTCTTGTTAAAAATGGATTTTTTTGTCTTGTTCGCTGCTATCAATCGTTTAATTTCTATTAATCAAACCCAATCAAAATTTTTAATTGACAGGATAACATAACAGTGGTATTTAAATTCTCATTCTAAACAACTCCATTCTTTATTCTTTACCGATAGTAAAGGCACAGTTGGATATTACGTTGGTTTTTATTTCTCCGCCTGGGAAAACTTAAATCTTAAATTTTGCAAGTGATCTGATTTTTAAAAATTTGTTTGACAAGAAAAGAAACAGCTTGGTAACAATTCTTTTTATGACGCCATTTTACCCTGTGATTTCTGTTTAACCAGTGCAATTTTTGCTTGTCAATCTTTTTATTTTTTACGAGCAATTTTTTTCCATTTTGCTTGATATGTTTTGCTTTATTAATTATTTTTTAAAAAATACAGCTCGAAAATGATTTAGTTTAAGCAAACGTCAGTTTAAATATAAGCATTTTTAGTTGGATCTTCATTTCTAAAATCGCCAAGCAAAGAAACGGAAATTAAGTTTTAAAAAATTTTTAAATGCTTTCCTAAACTCTTAATTTCATAATATTACACAATATATTCATTTCTGTTATTCATAGCAAGCTGTTTTTGAAAGAACAAAACATTGCTTTAGAATTACTTGTTCGCTTTATCGCGCAAAAGAGATTGTCATAAAGCTTTTTTGACAAGATACGAAAACACTGTTTCATTGAATAGCCAATAGAAATTCAACTCCGTTTGTGCTAAATCTTCGTGCATTTTATTTAAAACCAGAAGAAAACTTTAAATTTAATTCTTGGTATAAATAAACAAGTAGGCCAGCTGGTAGTTTGAAATGTCAGACAGAAAGAAAAAAATAAGTTTATGTGAAGCAATCTTGCATTATAATTTATTTATAAAAATTCGTTTGCTTTTTTAGAAAACATTGAAATCATAAGTTATCTGATTTTTTTAGCCTATTGTTTTTCGTTGAGTTCCAAGGGCAAAAAGATTTCTTCAGGCCGAATAAAATTCGGAGAAAAAACTTCTTCCGCTTGGAGTTGATAAAGAGAAATGTTGTGCCCATCTCGATATTAACTCTACATAGGGTTGCCATACGTCAAGATTTTCCCGGGCATGTCCAGAATTTTAATGTTCAAATCTTCGTCAGGTACAAATATTAAAATGTGTTAATATGTCGGGGATTTTCGAATTCTGCTCAGTAATGACTTCAGTGCGGAGAACGGAGCAGCCGAAACCGCAATTTCAGGTTTAAGACGTAACTTTTGGACCAAAGTAGGGATAATGCAATGGAATGATAGTGATGACCCTTTTTTTTAAAAACACATTATGATTTTGAGACAAAAATTGAGAAATCTGAGACTGATTTCAAGTAAAAATCTTTTTTTTTTTGGTCTTCATCCTACAATCTCAAGACAATTTTTTGTCCTATCCGTAAAGTACTAGAAAATCATGATTTGGGCAAAAGTTCATCGCGTCCCCAAGTTTTTTTGGATGGTACGCCTATATCTGTCAGGGTTTGCCCGATTCAGATATGATAAGACTAACCTAACATTAAAAAAATTTCAGTATTGGCATCGGCTCTATTTCGGCGACCGATGTTTCGTCATTTTTGACCTATTGCTGAATTCAATTTTTTGCCCTGTATAATGGCTGTTGTAAGGCAGGCTATTTTCTCAAATCAAAAATATAAATTAAAAGAACAGTTGCAGCCAAACGGGAAAAAAAAAAGTATTGCATATTTACATACATTTAATTATAAAATTGCCTGTTTGACTAACATATTAAGAACATGCTTAAAACTAAAATAATAATAAAAAGTTGCCAAAAAATTTTTTTAAAGAATGTCTGACAGATTGGAGGGACGGAGTAATGCAAGCAGCTAGGATTCGGGTTACTTTTATTGTTTTTATCTGTTTCGACATTTCTTTAATGCATTTTTTTTATTTTTTATGTCTCATTTCACAGGACAATGGTGATTTTAGGTAACTTGTGACTTTATTCACGCAACTCTTTAACCCGTGATTCCCAAACTTTTTCTATTCTTGTACGATTTGGTGGTTTTGTTAAGTGTTCGCGTACCACTTAAAAATTGCGAAAACTCAAATGTGTAATAAACATCAGGTAGATTAAGAAATTCCATAGGCTTATTATCCTAGGGGAAGAAACGACTTAAAAGCCAAAAAAACGAAAAAAATAAAAACAGTTTTAAGGAGATGAATGTAATTGAGTTTTGTTTTGTCAGTTGTTCAATGCGATGTGCAACTTCGCTGACAGCGCATCTAAAATCATGATCAGGCAATATTAAACGGTTTCGACTTTCTGAATTCATCTTTTCAAAATGCGAAGAATTCCTGTTTGCATTCCCATGTAGATGGAAAGATCAACAGCGTGGTTGGCGTTCGAGTACGATGAAGCCATGCCCAACCAGAAATTTATTGGAGAGCATTCTTTATGCTTCATTCTTGCTGTTTTGTCAGCTTGAATGTCTATTAGCTCTTCTTGCTTCCTAGTCCCCACAGCAAGATCCGCTGAATTGATGGCACAAAGGTTAGCGGAGTAAGCACATAAGAAAAACTTTATTTTTTAGCGTAAAAAGCTCAACAAGCTTAAGCGCAAAAAGTAGTTACAAATCGAAGATCAATAAATTGACTACTGCCTGTTTTCTCATCAATCGTTATTAATCCTATGTACTGATTGAAAAGTCTTCACAGCAGGCTGGAAACAGCAAGCTAGGAAGCTGGGCAAACCTTAATTATAATTTATTTGACAATAATTGGCGTTTTCATTTGAACAATGTGGCAGTTGCTTCATAACGGGCAAAATCTAATAAAAGTAATGATGACGTTACTATATATACCCACCCCTGCTGCTCTAGTTAGTTTGGCGCTTTAATGGACGTGCTTACGAGAAGCGGCGATACATTTAACTATTTGTCATGACATAGGTCTATTATTTAGTTTTAATTTAAAAAAATAATTTTGAGTCTTTTAGACAGCATCAATTTATCGTAATCGAGAAACTATACATATCTCGTTTGAATGGAGAAACTATACATATCTCGTTTATTCCAAATTAATTCTCGCAAATTCGTGTAAAAATAGGCAAGAGTCAATGAAGAAATAGGTGACTGCAATGAAAATTCAATTAATTTTTTATGAGATGCACACTATTCTTTTATTGCTTTTGTCATTTAAATTTAGTTTTTTTTTTCGCCTACCATATACATTTGAAACGGTTTTTTTGACCCACGACAGAATTTCTTTCGGTAGATTTCTTTGCTTTTTGGGTCTTGACCTTTTTGGTCACAGAGTTTGTTTTTTCTCGCACCCATGATTATCAAAAATTCTCTTATATTGCTTAAATGTGTATATTTTATTGCCATATCATTACTACTTTTTGCACTTAATAAACAAATTGTATATTTTTTTTGTGTTTTTTTTTTAAATTAACTTAGCTACTTCGTTTTAAAGCAGAGGTGACGAAAATGCGGCATGCGAATTTGTATGACAAAATCAACTTCCTTTTAAATTTTCGCGGACAGTTGATCGAACGACAATCAATGGAAACGACCGTTAGTCGAAAAAACAACAATTGATTTACTTGTGTAGGTTTCTATGATTGACCAATCTTTTTATTATTGTAAATTAGAATTATTAAAAGCAGAGGCCATCCGTAAGAAGCCAATTAGTTTTTATTTATTGTAATTTTTTTAATGTCAAGGTTAGGATTGTTCTACAGGGAAACCTGGGAAAAATAGTTTTAGAGGGGAGGAAACAAGTAGACCTCTGCTCGTGGCTTCGTTTCTTTTTATATCCTTATTGTTACAATTTTTTTGCATTCTCCGATTATTGTATTCTTACTTCAATGACAAATCGTTAAATATTCCGTATTACAAAAACTCTTAAGATTAAAGTCATTCTTGCCGCAGCATAGGAGCTGGAAAATTTGAGAAATTTCAAATGTGATGAGGCTGGTATTTAAGAATCATGGTACTAGTTTCTGTCTGTCTCTTTCCGTCAAATATTAATTATTCACCAAGGAGGGGGCGGGGCACTTTTCGCTCCCCTCCAAATCTTAATAGCGTTAATCTGTTACCTGCGTAAAATGTAAATTTCCATCCGCGCTATCAGTCTTATCGTTGATTTAAAGAAATTAGAATTTTCCGGTGGCAACTATTTACAGAGCAAAAATTTGTCGATACAGTTACTTTGTAGGTGTAAGAACTGAAATATAAAGATGATTTAATTTATAACAGATTGTTAAAAACATTCGACCATTGATTAATAGTAACAAAAAGTTTTTATTATAACAAAAATTTTTTAAAACCTGCTTGCCAAACACCAAATTGGAACCAAACGAATTGAAGATATTTCAGTTTAATTATTGTTGTGTAATACAATTAAAATTGTTATCATATACGTCATATTACCAGATACAATAGAAGCCCCTAAAAAATGGCCAAAAAGTTTTTTCAGCTTTCTTACGAAGAAAATCAAAATAGCTTTGTAATATTTAGTTAGAAAAACTTTTTCTATAATGAATCAATAAATTGTTCTTTCGATATTGATCAACAGTCATTTTGATCAACTGTCGTTTCAATCAATTGTTATTTCAATCAGCTGTCGTTCGATCGATTGTCCTTCAATCAAGTGTCGTTCGATCAACTATGGAGTCACGCTTCTACACCTCCTGAGCTCCAACTCAAACTCATAAAACTACAGAGTGGGGACACGCTGCATGAAAGCGATGTATCTGAACAAGCCGTTGCTTGAACTCTATCGTGTTCATCTATCAAAGCAAGAGTTTCCAAACTTGAGAGCTTACGCTCTCAAATGGTCATCAGTTTTTGGAAGCACATACCGATGCAAACAATTCTTTTCTAGATTGAACATCACAAAAAGTTGTTACAGATCAAGGCTGGCAGAAGAAAATCTAAATATGCCGTTGAGAGTTGACCCATTGTCAGTTCGACCTAATATTAAGTGCTCAGTAAAAAAAAGTTTCCAAAAATCGCACTTAGGGTTATAGGGGTAAAGGTAATTTAATTTTTCAATGCTATTTTTTGTTACTTTTTATTATTTTATGCTTCAATATCGCGTTAAATAACTTCAGCTGTATGGCAGGTATTGTTTTTTCGACTATTCCGTGTATATTTTTGTACTTTTAATTTCTTGCATTTATTTAAGGAAATTTTCAACATACCCACGCTAGAGTATTCTTAGAGTGGCGGTTTTAGGTGACAAACTGGGTTTTTATTATTTTTGTTGTTCATTATCGTTGTTGAATAATTTCGTTTTGTTTTTAAAAGGTTTATAATTTTGTGTTACAAATCATTTTGACTGAGTTCTTTGATTTTTAACGCGCTTTTAGCTCGTATTTCTATAAAAGAATTAAACTTTAAACCAGAAATTTAATATGCAGAAATTTTTATTAAGATTGGTTTATTTTATCTCAAGTCTTATTACTTTTAACACCTTTTTGCTTTTTAAATTATAGAAAACAGATTTCATTAAATTCTGCGGCCCGCTTACTCACCTGGGAGTGCAAAGCGGCCCGCGACAACCAATAGGTTGGTCACCCTTGTTTCAAAGGTACAGTGACCGCACACAATTGACGTAGTGCGTGTAATAACGTTTCTCGTTTAGCCGCTGTTTCCTACTTCGCAATCACTTTGTCAATAACAACTTAGAAAGCGTTCTACTTTAATTGCAAATAAAATTGAATTGAAAATTGAAAAAACTGAAAAATGCTGAGAAATTGAACAGAAAACTATCTGGGGCCCAGCAAAGTCTTGATGCGGAATCTGTTTGTAGATTTGGCAAATTTTATTAGTTTTTTCTAAAATCTTACGTACCCACTTGAAAGACTCTCGTTCGCCACTAGTGGTAGCGTACCACAGGTTGGGAACCACAGCCTTTAACAAACATCTCTAAGCAGATGTCGATGTTTGGAAGGGTTGATGTGTCAACTTCACAACATAAACCGGCTTCACTACATTTGTAGTTAAGAACTCAAAGCTATTAATGAAAGTTTTTCCCTTCCGCCTTAATACAGTATTCAAAGCTATTTCTCTCTTTGCTGTTGATTTTACAAAGCAGATATCCTTTTTTTAATAACTATTTAAAGTACAGTAAGTTCAAATGACAGTATTTAATGACTTTTGAGTTATGGTTAAGGATTGAAACGACCGTATTTAGTCAGCAGCGCGATCAGTGGTCAAGAGCGGCGAAATTTTTATTCACATGATTTTCGTTCAAAACCTACTCCTGCCGTTCTGTTGTGTCCTTTCCAAAAACACTTTACGACACATTTTCCTGCTCGGTGGTCTCAGCAAACAGTTCTAAATTTGAGTTCATATCTCTATAAAAATCTAAAAAACAAAATATAAAATCTCAATCGGACAGCAATATCTTGGTATCTCAAGAAGCAGGTCGGGTTAATTGCTTGCCCTATGAACAGCCCCTCAGTCGCTTTTCTATAAGTCAGGAGGATAAACATAGAGATGAAATGAAAAGAAATATGAAAATGAAGTCAATTTATAGACCTAATAAATAAAATCTGACTTTACATCACGTTTTTATTTTAAGAACAGTATTTCATTTGTTTTGCGCAGCCCCTGTAATTTATAGGCAATGCTTTATTCCGTTGATTCAAACAAATAAAGCCTGTTTTAGGTGATTTAGAAAAAGTTTTTAAATCTTACTGTGTTTATCGTTTTCCATCTCGGCGCAGAAGTTCTGGATTCAATTCTTGATATGAATCACAGACGTATGCTCGGGGGTTTTGAAGGTCAAAACCTGCTAAAAAAGAATGTATGCAGACCACTTAAAAGATGCTGTACTTAGGGAATGAAAGAAAAACTTTTGCTTAATTTCAGCTGCTAGTAATCGTGTTTTCGACTCGCAACTCGCCCCATGATAAATTTCTGCATACGTCACTGATTCAAATAAACTAAATCAGTCTTGTCTACAACTTCCCAGTGCTGCGACAATATGACGTAGAGACCATGTTGCTCAGGGGTCATTTTTGAGGAGATAGACAACGCGAACTCGTTGTACGTTTCCGCAGGCTTTTTGATTCGATTTGACAGTCGAAATCATCCGGATTGGGCAAAATCCGGATAATCCGAAGCTTTTTATTAAGAATTACAATATATAGGAAATCATTTGTACTTTTAGTTTTATTCGAGTTAAGCGAAATTCCGCATTAACCGAGTCCGTGTTAACTGAGGTCTGCTGTATTACAAAGTTTCTAGGTGTATTTCAATAGAAGACAACCTAGCTGTAAATCTTTATTACGTTAAATCAGGATTTTTAAACTTGGGCCCAGGATCTCTAAGTTCCATGGTGACCTTATCAGGCGGCTCATAGGATGTAAAAAAGTTTTACTTAACTTGTTGAAGCATTACAGTTTTCTAAACGCCAGGAAAGACCAAAAAAAGTCATCAATTGAAGTTTGGCTATAGTTTTTTGTAAAACGTCCAGTAAATTAAAAATTTTTTTGGTCTCAAAGAGTTAAAGACTTTTTGGTCTTCACTTAACTTTTGAAAAAAGTTTGGATTTGGGGGTCCACACAGTTACAAAAAAATTAGCCTTGCGGTGCACGTGTTTCAACAAGTTTAGAAACCCTGTTCTAGGTCAAACAGTACAAGAAAAATTTCCCAATTAAATTGTCCAAACAAAAAAACAAACTCTCCCTTATACTCGAGTCATACGCCGTAGGGTATCACAAATCGCTTTGCCGATTTCCCCAACGTGTAGATGAACAACTCAACCCCTTATACACTTATTGTCACCTTCGTGACGTATTTGACAGGCTTAAAAGCCGAACTCAGGCTTCTCTCGTGGGAAGAACAAAATGATAATTAATTTACCAACCGGTCGATTAAAAAATTACCAAATTTTAAAAGTTTTAAATTAAAAAAAGTTGTTTTCGTGTCAAAGTAATTAAGCACAGGGCGTGGCCAATTTTTATCTTGCAGATTGTTTTCATACAAACTGGCAGAAGCATTTATTTGTCAAAAACGAGAAAAAACAAAGTTTGTTCACGTATTTTATCCATTTAGTTTTTTGAACCGCAATCCATCACCTTTAATTTGAAGCAATTGTTAAACGATTATCGCGAGTTGCTTAGAGAGAGGCCAAGATATTGCTGTACTGTTGAAATTTTGTTTGTTTTTTTGGTTTTCTTATGCAGAGTTATCTAATGTTCTTCTAATTTTGAAGCAAGACTGTCATTTAGAACTGCCTGCTTAAACCATCAAACTAAGAAAAGTGCCGAAAGTACCTTTTCCAAGGAGGCAACAGAATAACGAGAGTAGAAACTGAACCGTGACCATGTAGAAGATAGCGAAGAGGTTGATAAAAAAGCTCTTCAATTCAATAATAGCCACCCAAAACTGTGCAGGACTTTATGCGTAATAAATGTCCAAAAAGCTTTTTGCTGGTAAAAGCTTTTTGCTGGTAAAAGGATTTCATTTTAAGTGACTTGATTCATAAAAAAAGTTGATTTTAGGTTTCAGAAAAAAGCGAGTTCTAGTAACAGCTGCTCAACGCAAAAAAACAAGAAACTACCGTAAAATGAAATTTGTGTTTACTTTTTCTTCATACTCTTCTTTAGCAAAAAATCGGTTTTGAACCCATGTGTTTCGACGCAATGCTAACGTACGGCGCCACAATGAATTTAGCGAAATACCTCTTGAGTCTTGAAACGATACTAAATTAAAAAAACAAAATGTAATGTTTTAGCCAGCATTTATCGGTTTACGTAGTTCTCTGCAACAAACTCTGTCCACTCGATAATCGATGATTTCATCAGTTTTTATCAAATGCAAAAATTTCCGAAGTTTTAAATCTGTTCTCATTTAAATTTGTGTTGATCATTTAAATCTGTCACGTAATTCGAACGAGAGAAAGAAGTTTTTTCTTAATTTTTCTTTTTAGGATTTGTAGCAAGTTAAATTAAATTTTGCTTTTGTTTATGTGAAGTCTTCATTATGCGGTTTTGGAATATGTGTGCATGATGTCGCAAAACAAGCTTATAATTTTAAAGTTAAGATGTGTTGACTTTCAAAATCCCAAACAGCTGTTGATTACAAGCGTAATCTGCCTTCTATTTACTTGTTTAGCAGTTTATCTTTAAATGAGATATATAAAGCTGATCTAAAACATAAAATTGTTTGCTCTTGATGTCAAAAATGCATCGGTATCAAATCCACAGTTAATGGCTTTCACTGTTTAATCACTGTATAAATTTCTTCTTGAGGCGTGTAATTTCATACTGAATGCTACGATGCATTATCTCTGGGGGTGCTGTAGCCATTAAATTATTATCAAGGGAATGAAAAGCAATTAAATATATAATTTTAACACCAATTAATTTGAATACAAGCTTTTTCAATTATTCTGTTTTTTTAAAGCAAGTAAAAATTTATTTTAAACAGTAATAATTTGAAAATTTTTTGTTCTGCTGTAAAGTGAAGACCTTTTTTCTGTCTTTACTTTTTTTTTCTTGCTGTATTCAGTTCTTTTTTCTTGCTGTATCAAACAAATACGGTTTTCCTTGCATGTGGAGACAAAAAATTATAATAAAACAGCAATAAAATCTGTGGTGCTTTTCTGTTACCGCCCCACCATCTATAGCAAGTAATTTTTTTGGGTGAAACTAAACCGGAATCCCCCTACAAGTTTCTTTTTCATTTCATCCTAGTGTTGTAGTGAAGATTCCGGGTTAGTTTTACCAAAAAATTACTTGCAATAGAAGCTGGGGCAATAACAGGAAAAGTACCAAATCTATGATAATGCAAGTGTAAGTGTGAAGGACGTATTAATTTTTGTTGTCAATAGATAATTTTGAATCGATTTATATTTTATTGAAATTCCTTCTCAATTTCACTCTCAACAATTATTCCTTCCTAAAGATTGCAAACTCCTCATTAGAGAGTCAAGGGGCTTACTTTTAGAAACACTGATTCACGTCATTAAAAGTTTTGAACTTCTTTGGAGCTACCTCACAATAATTTATTCTAGGACGCAATGGCTTTAAGCTGCAGCTTTGAAACCTTTCACAAGAAGAAATAGTTTAAACAAAACAATCTTTTTCAATTAAAAAGCAAAGTTAATTGCAATTGTGAAGATAAAGGAAGGAACAAAAAATTTTGTTTTCGAATTATTTTGAGTACGTTTATGCCGAATATGGAAAAGAAACGGGCCTGTATAAAAACAATACAACAACATTGACCATTTTGACGTTCACTTTTAAAAGCTCCACCGATTTTTAAAAACTTTGGCAAAAAAAGTGTTGATTTTATAATTAAAAATTTGCCATTGTCTGAAATACAACTTGTTTATTCTCGTTTTCCAGGTTTTGGGCAAAAACAAATGAAAGTAAACTATCCTGCTTGGTGAGGATAATTCTAAAGGTCCCAGGTGACCACTGATAACAACTTGAACAAAGGTAATTAACCGAAGGTCTTTCCTCTATTGAGTTCAGTTCAATTCATTGGTTATACAAAACCGCCACACATAAAAATAATCATAATGAAAATATAGAAATAATGTATATACAAAACACTATGAAACAATAAAACAACAATACAGAAATTAGATATGGTACGGAATAGTTTTGCCTACTCCGTACTAGCAAAAATATCGTACTGCAATTTCGTACTTTACAAAAATACCGAACGTGAAGGTACGAAATTTTTTCCGAAGTCTAATTCCATACCTTTTGTACCAATAGTTTTGCTGACTTTTGTTGTTATGTAACAACAGATGTATACTAAGATAAACATGAAGTAGAGAGACTACGCAATTTTACCTCCTCTTGAGAAAACCGGGTAATTTAACAAACCAACTACTTTATTTAATAAAGGACATCAGCTCGATAAGATAGTAATTGAATTTACACTTGATAACTAAAATAGCAATGGTATTAATGTTATCAACTTATTATTATCAAAAAATAAATACAGCAATGAACCAAAACATTATTTAAATAATTGTTCAAACGCTTTTAAAAGTCAGTTCATTTATACCGCAAACAAAAGGCTCAAATGCTGTCACGATGAAGCATTATTGCCTCGATTATGTCCTCTTTAGGTCCACGTCGCAACGTATTTAGAATGTTCCTTGAAATTCGAAAAAATTCTCTCAAAGCTAAAAGTTGAAACTTTGTGTGACTTTTGGTTTTGGTTTCAACGAAGCAAGTTTTTCGGAATCTTAGATTAGGTTTCCGGAAAGAGTACGGTACGAAAAAAATAATACTGTACTTCCGTACCCTACGGTACCCAATCACCCGCAACAATAATAAACACAACAAAAATAGGCGCTATTCAAGGATAATGTTCAGTAAGTGTTATGGAAAAAATTTTCAATTTGTATTTTTTATAAAGAAAAGGTTTTTCAGCAAATCTCGCAGGCCCCTTAGAATGGTTTCACAGGAGGCAGACTGCCAGCACCTTCAAACAACTAGTTCTTTTAGCAGTTTACATAATTTATTCATTTCAAGGATCAAAGCAGCCATTGCGAGAAACAGCTATTTTTGTTTGTTGAAGGATGGTTTTTTTTCTATTGACACTTCAACAAACATTTCTTTGATCATTTTTGTATAAACTTTCGATCTATTCATGCACTAAGTAAGTAAATAATCTTTAAAATTTGTTATTCAACAAATGTATGAGTATGGCTGCTTCGTTCCATCGCGTACCATTACACTAATAAACAGTTTTTTAAACTTTGTTTGAGCAAAAAAAAGATGTGGCAAAGTAATTAAAAAATTAATTGAGAAATTTTCAAAAATTATTGTGCTCATTTGACCATAACTTGCTAGTTTTTAAAATGTAGGATAAAATTTCTGGTTACATTGCGTTAAGCATTATTTACATTTAATATTTGTTCTTACATCATATTTGTTCTTACACATATTATAAAACAGAGATTGCGATTGCTGAAAAGCTTTAATTGAGAATTTTCTACTTTTATTATCACTTCTTAAAATCTTTGCTTTTTTGCTTGTCATTAACAGAAAAAAGTAACGATAAATTTTAGGTCTGTTTACACTATACTTACTCCATTAATTGGCAGTATGCGTCGTCGTCATTTAAAAGGGTCAGGCTGGCATTAATTGGCAGTATGCCCACTCCGGGTCAGACACAAACAAGACTGGGGTCAAGGGTTTATCATTTTACTGCCCCAGGCTGCTGCATTGCCGTATCAGTTGCTGGTAGCCATGTGTGGTGTTGAGGCAACATCAGGTTCCGTCAATCAGAATCGTCAGATCTCGTGCTCCAGGTGCCCGATGTATGGGGCACGTTCTTAAGAAGTGGTCTGCAGTTGTTCAGGTGCAATTCAGTGAAGGAGCGAGACCCTATTTGTGCATGGACGAACGCTGTTAAGACGTAATCTGTGGTTTGTTAAGTGTAATCACACTTTATTACTGGCAGTCTTAATTACATTTTATTATGAAATTTAATTCACATTTTAGTATTAATTTGCAAATCTTAGCGTTTTTCGTGTTCCTGCTTTTTCTTTTTTATGAAAGTAGTTTTAAAACATTACTGCAACGTTATATATTGTTATGTGATGGAGCAGAATGACAAAAAGCCGTATAGATCTGAGTTGACAATGAATACATTTCAATTTAGTAAAAATTATGGGCAATTTTAAACCAAAGCAAACGAAATATAATTTGGCCCACGCTCGCTATTACTGCCACCGTTTCCATAGGTGTGGCTGTGTTGTCCAAGCGCAGTGTTGCAAAGATGGACACCTAGGTCCATCTCCAACCTGGGCAATAAAGGGCCATGTTCCCCAAAAAAATTTTTTTGTTTTCCCAATTTTTTCGAAAATGATTTTAAAAGTTTATTCCCTTTAGTAGGGTGCGCCTAAGCATAACAAAGACGACAACGAGTTCCTAACAAAAACTAAAATCGGACCTAGAAAAGCAGGTGAAGGGCACAAAAAAGCCTTTAATTTTTTTTAAAAAAGAAAGAACCTTACACTTTGAATGAAAAAACAAGTAAGGACCCTTTTTTGGTCTTCACCAGGTTTTAAGAGTCTAATTCCAGTTTTTCCGGTGTTCCCTTTTTGTCTCCCGTTCTCGTGACGGGCCTGTGAAAAGTTTCAACGTACGAAATAAAAAATGATAAAAAAGTAAGTTTGTAAAAAGTCTTTTTGAAATCTTTAAATTTCTAAATAGATTCAATTTGCCGTGGCTATATGGTTATCATTTATATATGTCATGAGGAGAGACCAAGAGTATGTAGGAAGAAAGATGACGGAAATGGAGTTACCAGGAAAGAGGAGAAGAGGGAGACCAAAGAGAAGATTTTTAGATGTGGTAAAAGAAGATATGAAGGAAGTTGGTGTGAAGGAGATGGATATTGAAGACAGAAAGATGTGGAGAATGATGATACGCTGTGGCCACCCCTGACTAAAGGGAAAGGCCGAAAGGAGAAGAAGATATGATTATCATTTATATATTAAGAGAGGAAATATTTTGGGACAGTGGTACGTGTGTGTAACATGATTGTGATTGTAATGTAACAAAAGCACTTTTATGAAGGCATTGTAATTCTAATTTTTAGGTATTTGTGACGTCACTATTAAATCATTGTCATTTTATTTCACAATCAAATTCTTGTATCCCTCCAAGGGTTAAGAGAGAATGTCCACATTCTTTTACCAGACAACAAATCCCAACCCACCGTTGGAGTTCTATTAATTCACTTTGTTGCTCAGCCGCAACGTCACCGAAACGAACCTCTGTTGCGCCCCCCCATTTAGGAAAATAAAACCCTCATAACAAAGTTTTGACTTAAGTGATAGATTATATTAGTTTACATATTTCCAGCCAAAAACTCAAATTTAAAAAAATTTTGACCTGTTTTTAAAAAATAAGCAAAAAAATTTTAAACAATAAGGTAAGCTTAAAAAACACCGACAATTAAACGTAAAAGAAAGTTTCAAGTCAGTCACATCCTAAAGTTGTGCGATTTAGTTAGACAATTTTTTTGGGTTTTAACTGCATTTTGTAAAAGCCCCTCTTTCCTTAAAAAAATCTAATAAAATACCGCTTATTCTCACAACTACTTCGATTCAAAAACTAAAAACAACAAAGTAAGGAATTTGAGTCAAAATAGAAAACCGTTGCTTTGCCTGGTCGGTGTTAAAGTAGAAAATTATTTTGCAAAAGTTTTAATGAAATAGTCTTTATTTTTGACACCTAAAATGATAATTAGAATAAGGCTGATACTTACAAATGAGGAATAAAAAGACCGAAAGTTTTGCCTTGAATACGATTGTCCGATACTAAAGTTATAAATAATTAATGATAATTGGGTTTGTATTTCGCTAATAAAATCCTAATATAAAGTTAAACAAAAAAGCCGAATTTTTTAACCGCTTTTAACCTTCTTTATACAAAAGTCATCACAGTTCGCAAAGTCCGAGAACCGTAAGTTGCTTTAAAATTGGCGTCGTGCCAACTAAGATAAGTCCAGAGATGATGAAAATTCAACCCGTGGGTCAAATCCGGCCAATAAACCAGGCTGGTCAGACAATCGATTTTAAGTCTTACGTCACTTAAAGCATAGGATCCCAACTAGTGCGTCGTTTTAAAATTGCGAATTTGAGACAATTTATTATTCGTCTTTACTCCAGGTACCTGGAATGTAAAATATTGAATACCAGTCTCGGTTCTAGCGATTCTGGACAGAGGAATTCTCCTTTCTTAATCCTGCGCTTGCTTGTTTTACGGTTACTTTCCTGCCATCAGAAACCTTAAAATGGCTACAGTTTTTAAATATAGAAGGAAAGTTAAACCTCATTTTAAGCACAATTTTTCTCAGCGATTTATCTTTGCACTCGTATGCTCGGGAAAGAAATCTATGCTTCGTAAGTGCTACTCTGTCAATGTTTTATGGATCATAGAAAAAGGAATTTCTTGACATTTCTTGCAAGAAGATCAGGAGTGCAAAATGTATTAACATTCGCGACAGATCGCAGTTGTTTCAAAGGTGTACAAAGGTTTTGACAAGCTATAAATAAAACAAGCAAGCTTATGTCGCATTAAACGATTTTCGGAAATTTTTTTTTGTAATGTTCGTCATTTAAATTTCTTTTGATAGATTAGTGCGTCAGCAGTTCAAATAAGTAGGAAACAAATAATTTAGAAACATTTTCATCACTTTATTTAAAAGAATATACGAGTATTTTGTATAACGCGTAAAGAACTTTCAAATTGGCCTGTGTGTTGTATGATAATCGTTTTTAGCCTCCAAATTAAAGGTTTCGCTTTACATGAATACCATGAATACATGAACACCAATATACATAATATATAAATACCTTAAATACTTTAAATGTAAAAATATTGCAATTAAATTGTAATGATGTTACAGCAAAAACATAGAAGCTTTGTCGAAAACACAAGTGCTCAAACCGTGAATGAACTTTAATAAATCAATTATGAATCCAAATAATCAAACCTGACAATTATTCATAAAAGAAAAAACAGAGCTTCCTAAATTAATATTAATCATCAGGAAATTGGTTGATCTATTACGAATCAATTTTTGAGCTATTTGTAGAGACGTATTCTATTTGCATGTTCCAAATCTATATTTATGCAATAGAACGAGTTTGAACATTTTTGATTATGATTTATTGATTTTCTCCGGAAAATCAACTATTTCTATTTGACCTAAATATTTTGTAAGGAAGTTACGACGCAATAATGACAAAACAGTTTAAATAACTTATTGTAGAAAAAAGAATTTGATTGTGGTTACCTCTTACAGAGCTTTGGCAAGTTAGTGAAACAAGATTAAGTTCAGCCAATAAGACCCTTCTCTAGTCAAAGAAGTTAAAAACACAAATGCCGTGGGCCATCAGGTACAGAGACATTATCAATAGATGGGTTGAAATAAAGCCTTAATCTGCAGTCTTCAGCGAACAAAAAAATTTTGTTTAAAACTGAGAAATACGAACGCTTTTTTTCTTTTTTGTCAGCTTGCTGGGCTTGTTTTCGAGTTAGCGGATTTAGAATGTAATTTTATCCAAGTGTAAGAAGATAGTCGTTCAACAGACGCTTTGGTCTATTCATTTTTGGCGTTATGTTATTTCCTTTATTCTTGTCGTTTTCATGTTCGAAGATCGCGTACGAAAAAATTAGTTTATCTTTTTAAACCATAGTGATGTTATGTGTACCCAAGGGAGGCTGAGAAAGATTTATCTGCTGTTAAACGACAACAGAAAGAAGATTTTAAATTCGAGTATGTTACTAGTATCTCAGAACTATAGTAGAGTATAAACTAATGCTTAGGCCTATTGTCATTAAACTGTGCTGCTGATAAACAATAGCAAACATCTTTATTTCTATTTGCACTATGAGTAATTTCGAGTTGGTTGTGAGTAAAAATTAAAATAAATAAAAAAATAAAATAGCAAACCAGTTTTGACGCTTATTTAAACGAATAAAAGGTTTAAAATCGCAGTTCAACTTGCTTAATTGGAAAGCTTGAAGTAAGGCCAATAGTTAGCCAATATTTAACCCAAGTGCTTTTTAAATTTTTTATTTAAGTTTAGTTTAAGTAAAATCCGTTAAGATAATTTTTTCTATACATCGTCACGTTTTTGTTTTTAGCTTGGTTATCCCGACCTTAAATCAGTTATAATTTTTAAAATAATGATTAATTTTAAGCATTTGATACAAAGGCCGTTAAAAATATTTTGCATTGCCCAAGTATAAGTTGAAGAAGCAAAACAAGCGTATTTAAAAGTTTTCCTTTTTTAAGTTTTGTTTGTGATTGTTTTTATGTTTGGTAGACACTCCACTAGTCTACTTCATTGCTATTTAAAAATGCAGTAAAATCAATTGTAAGCTAAAGTTAGATCTCTTTATGCTATAAAAACCAAGCTGAGAGCATTGCTTTCTTTTGTCATTGTTTTCTCTCACTATTTACCTAGCAAGAGTACTCTTAGTTTGTTTAGCCTCACAAGTTGCTTAAGTTTAGTTTTGTCGATGAATATGACCTGCAGGTTTATGTCTTCTGGCGTCATTTGTTGACAACTTGACGGTTTGCTCGATAGTATTATACAATATTTACTCACAAATCGTTTTTAACAAAACTTGATCAAATAAATGTTCGAATTTGGATTAAAGTTGTATTTTTTTCTTTTTCAGGATTAAAGTTGTATTTTTAGATGCAATTTTTTCTATATAGAAATAAAATTTACTTGTGTACAAATTGTTTTTCAAAACCTATTTGTCGATTTCAAAGTACGGCAAAAAATTTTCGAATTTTGAAAGCTCGACGGAAGAATGGAAATATATCATTGCGTTGCTTTTCTGGTTTGTTTATTGTCTATTGTCAGTGCTGCTTTAACCAGAAGGCATATGATTTATTGGAATTCATTTATGACTCCGAGGTTAGTCGTAACTGTGTTGACAACATCCATTAACGGTTGTTTGTTTTTGACTTATGCTTGAAAGTTTGTAGCAGCAACAAAACAATCCTTGTTTAAAAGGGTAAAGTTTTCTGTTTCACGTATGCAACTGGCCGTAATTAAATTCAAATCGTGTTAAAATGTATAACTTGCTTTCCTGATAGTGCAGTTGCTTACGAAGTTACCTTCTATCAGCGGCTGCAGGTAGATTTCTTGAAACAATTTAACAAATGTTTTCCATATGAAAAAAATCTAATTGCCATATTTAAAAGACGCACCTGTGGCTACATTTACTGCCAAGCTAAATTAAAAGCATACCAAAGTAGGAATATTTTCATTACTATAACGAGATTTGACCGTTTATGTTTTTCTTTTTTTTGAACAACTATTTGAACAGCAAAAAATCTCATTATCTTCGAACAATTTCGTTTATCTTTTGCTTTTGCACTTTGCCTTCAAATTAATTATTATTTAACAGTTAATTATGCTAAACACATATTTGCCAAGCCATGATGGATTGTTGGTGAAAGTTAAAAGTAATTGAATCAGAAGTAATGAAATTGATATGGCAGGAATCAATGTTAATTACTTCTATGTGTTATTGTAATGCATCATTTACACTTGTGTGCTTGTGTCACTTTGTTTTCATTTCTTAATCTTGAATGTTTGAATGACTGCTCTTAACTTACGGATATGACATCATAGGTATCTTATGCAAATACAACAGCAAAAGTTATTACTGCAA
The DNA here is from genome assembly GCA_963680785.1 of Diplosoma virens. Classification (NCBI taxonomy): domain Eukaryota; kingdom Metazoa; phylum Chordata; class Ascidiacea; order Aplousobranchia; family Didemnidae; genus Diplosoma; species Diplosoma virens. The sequence goes on from OY796889.1 coordinate 14,785,193, forward strand.
TCTTTTTAAAATAAAACTATTTTGAAATCTTAAGCTAGGCTTTGAAATAGATTATTCAAAACATCTTTGTTAAGCGTCATGGAACATCTGGATGCCAGTGATGGTTTGACCCTTTGTTCTAATCCTAATGATGCTGCCATGATGGTTTCTGTGGGAATATTTTTGGTGCATTTAAAATCTATGAATTTTATAACGAAATAATGGTCTGTTATTTGGTTCGAAGTAATTACGTTAATAGGATTTATTTTTGTCAGAGCAAGTCGCTTCCAACTCGTAAGATCTGTCATTTAGTACTCTTAAGCAGAATATAACAAGGTGTGCTTATTGCCGATTACGAGCTTGTGGCATATGTTGACAATTGTTCGGACTTTGTTTACATTACGCGAATCGAATCAAACCAGATGAAAAATTACACCGGCTTTGTGATGTCAAAAATTAAGAACTTACAGCCTGCCCGATTGCGCTTTTGTGCTTGTTTTTGTTAAATTGAAAGCCTCTATTCAGTACTACCTGCTGCCTGCGGTTAAATCTTTGACTTACTTGATCATTACAGCAGTCAACTTATGACGGAAACATGGGATCGCTCTCTATGACTTCTATCGGTCGAATATGCTATTCGCTTGATCTATAAAAAGCATTTTTAGTCAACCTTACACCTTTTTGATTTTACAGTTTGTTAGCCTTCTTTTTTTTCATGTTTTTTTTTTATTAATTAATTGGCGATTTTCAGGATTAGAGGTGGTCAAAGTATGTCCGATGTTTACAAGACAATGGACTTTGAGTGAGTTGACAATTGCCGACATAAGTAGAAGCTTTATCTGTTCGGTTGTTCAGATAAGTGCGATTTGTCCCTCTGGGACAATAACAATAAATTTCAAAAAAGCAGCGGGTGCTGCGTGTTCCTTTAATTCCGTTTCATTGCTTCCCATTTCCTTTTTTAAATAAAAACAAATTGAAGCAAGCCAGTAGTGTTGTAGCAAGTGATTTGTGTTTGCTTAATTACTTCTACTGGCCTTCGACTGTAATTTGTAAAATCAAACAAAGCTAACTAGTCATGCGTGGGCCATAAATACCCATAAACCACCAAGGACGACTGTAGTATATTTCATGTAAAACCCATAAAGTTTCCTTTTCATTAATTTGCAAGTCGATGTTGCCGTCAATGTTTTTATTTTCTTTGTTAATTTTCAAGCTATTAAATCAGTTGCTACAGTACACTGTATTTCTATCTTTATAGAAATTTCAAATCATAAAAGCTTATGGTCCGTGAAAATCAATTTTATAAACTAAAAAGAATCAACTCTTATAAAAGAAAAATGGCATAAAGTATTCGAATCCTAATTATCGCATTACTTCGGTTTGTGTACCCAGTAAACAATTTTTGTCTGCGTGTTCGAAAAATATAAAATACAAAACAAGAGAAAAGCATTTTCATCGATGTTGCGCACAACATTCGAGTTTCATGTCTTCAATCAAATGGTTCTTGACTGTGTTTATTTGAACGAAAAAGTCAAAATCTTATCATCAAGCCTTAGGCGACCTCAGAGTAAATATTGAAAAAGATAGTCGTTTAATTTCGCCCGAAACGCGATTTCATGAAACTAATCAAAATTCAGTGCAAACTTGCCTAGCTGCAATCCAACCATAAATGTTTGTGTTATGGAAAGATATTGCTTTATGTGGAAAAATAAGGTGAAATTTAATTAATCGAACGAAAATCTAACGCCAAATGATCGCTTTCAGGCGCTTGTCTGGATTCTAGAACACTTAGGTTGGGATTGAAAGCGCGGCTTTTGGTTTTGGTTACTCAAGGTAAAAAGATAAATTTCTTTTAAGGTAAAAAATTACTTTTAAAAATAAAACCAGGATCACCTGTAGTATCTTTCCCCAGAAGGTATCTACTGAAGAATTTTTCCAAAAATTTTCTTTTGAAGAATCTTTTCCCATTAAAACATTCCAATTAATCTTCCTTCCCCATTAAAATCTTTAACCCTAACCCTAACCCTACGGTATAACCTGTGATTGCCCTTGGAAATGACCCCTGATTAAATCAACTAAATAGTCTAACCTCTAAAAATATTCTCCTCAAGATTCTTCCCACCAAAAAATGCTTTCTTCAAGAATTTTCCCCCAAGATGTCTTTAAGGAAAGGTTCTTCGAGTCGTCCTAAAATGACACTAAATAAGTCGAACTAAGACTGGCAAAAGTTTCATTTGTTTAAACTTTCTATCATTTAAAATTTACCGATGAATTTTAATTTTTTTCTCGTGAGTCATTTTAAGGTGATTAAAAATGAGAGAAATATAAAATCTCAACAACAAAATTTACTGTTTTCTAAAATCTTCCTAATCAATCATATTATTGGTTTTTTAAAATAAAATTTTGTATGAATCGGTATTTTTATCGGAGACATGTAAGATCATTCGTGAAGTGTGTTACGTGCAAAACCAAGGCAGTGCAATAAAAAAAACAATGTACACGGCCCATACCTTGTTCACACTGTGTTACGGTTGAAAAAAGGTTTGAAATGCTGGTACGATTTGAGCATTTTTCAAATAAAAGACATTGCCTAGCGACCACTGCTTTGACTATTTGCTTCAAGCCTTTAGCGTGCGAGCTCAACACCAACTAAATTCTAAAAAGGCTTGAAAAGATGACAATTATTAATACAGAGAACAAATACTAGCTTTTTCGCCAGTAGAAAAACCTTGTTTTATTCACGTGATCTTGATATTGTTAAATGTCGCTCACGTGACAGAGCACTACTTAAAAGGAAGCAATAACACTTCCTAATGTAAACAAAAAATAAAGCCTCAATGAAAATTTAATGTGTAAGTGTCGCGTTTTTCATACGGACCGCGCCTGTGAGTCGCTGTGCAAATTGATCGTCCGACGTATTTTGAAGGTTGCGACAGTTTTACGAGCTCCGTTTATAGAGACTTTGGGCCGGTTAAGTGGTCGATTTTTCGCCGTCTAATTAAAGTAAAGTTCAGCATAATTTGAATTGAGTTAGATGCATTTTTATTTTTTCAAAATCTCCTGTGGTAAGAGTACGTGTTTAATTTCGGTACATTTTAAATCTTCAAATCGTTGAGTAATAATGAGTAATTTTTTATTGAGCGCTTCTCTGACAATCGTCTTCTTATTGTTTGTTGAAGCTTTTTAAAAGCGCAGTTTTGCGTTTGTGCTGAAACAATTTGTCAGTTGCATTTTCGGCGTTCTTCAGAAGCGGTAAAACTTCTTTCTTTTTGTGCTTAAATAATTTTAATGTATTGAATGTAAGTTTTTTTTGGTGATACAGTATTCTTAAAGTTTAAAACATAATCCAAATTGCATTAAGTAGAATCGCACAGCTTAACTTTTACTATATTTGTTTCATTGGATTTGTTCTCTCTTTCTAGTTGAACCAAGTTTTAAAATCTTGTTTAGAAATGCCCATCAAAGTCAGATTGCCATTGCAGCAGGTTTCGCCGTTTGCTTGCCAACCTTTGCGCTTGTCAACAAAATATTTAAGCTCGCTAACTGAGATAGATTTGTTTGAATGATAGAACTGTGGATGATTTTTGCAAAATGTACTGAGTTGTTTTAGGCTTATTAAGGCCGAATAATTTCCACCTATATTGTCGTTGTTTTTGTTATTTTACCAAACGCAATGAAAAGCAACAGCCATTAATGATACTGTATGGCATAAATCTTTGCCTTGCATTTGTGGCTAAGTTTGTTTGCTGTGGCTTGAATTTGTGAACACAACTTGAAAAAGTGTGTTTTGCAATTTTATACGTTTGTTTCAATTGACCAAATGACAATTTGTTTAGCGTTCATACTAAGAAAAAATTTGGTTTCCTTACTACATTTTTGACTTCATGTTTCCCGCGTCCCAAACAAGTAGGGTTGTAGTTGTTTAATGTTCTTGATTTTTGGTAGATGTGTGCAATAGTGCGTTCGTAAAGATCAAAAACTTTATTTTTGAAAATTTGTGGGAAACATTTTCTTTTCTGTGTAGACTAGAGTCTAGAAAAAGTATAAACATTGTTTGCTTCGGAAGTTGTAAAAGCGTCGAATAAAAAATTTTTGGAAAGCTTCTAAGGTTTTCATCTATTAATGTAACTTAATATAAAAAAGATAGGAGAAAGTGCTCACATATTAAATTTCGTTATTGGTGGCTTTTAGAATCACTTCATCACACATAATCAACAACCACATAAAAATTGGCATTTATTTTATCTAAATTTAAATTGGCTGATGCTGATGTTCCTGATTTCAGCTTAAGTTTGTTTTCGATTTTTACATAAAGAATACTTGAAATAAGGGGAAATTTTCTGTTTTATTTCCATCATTTTTCACGTTTTTAATTTAAAATCGCGGGGATGCAACTGTAGATTGATCCACTACATCCCACCATCTTCCACCATCTTCCACCATCTCTTTTGTTTGATTAAAATTCTTCATTCAGCTGTGTAATGTGTGTGAAATAAAAAAAATTGTCATTCTGAACTCTTAAAAACTCTTCCTGCAGAAATTACAACTTCTTAATGAATTACTAATTTTTTGGGTTGAAATGATTTCTGTATGGTTTTAAATTTAAAACGATGAAGTTGATTTATTTTTAATAATCCAACATAGAGGCTCCTTTATTCCTTCGATAACCACCTAATTTGTAGATCATGAGATATAATTTCTAATTATCCCTCCCGACACTTTGGTTGGCAGCGTAGAAAATTGCTTAAAAGATAGCTTTAGCTCTGTAATCATTGTCTCTGTCATTCATCATTATAACGCTGATTGAGCTTTTTTGAAGTATTTTGCTTTCTATTCAGCTTATTTGAAACCGTAGTTCTTGCTGAACTTGCTCACGTGACCGAGACTTTTCACCTGTTTTTTGCTGAGCAAATGTGGTTGATATTTGTGTGACTTGATTGCACTTTGACAGCACTTTTGCTGGGCTTTTATATTTGAGAAAATTCTTAAGCAAGTGCATATGCAACCATAATGTGTGACCTGTGTTATCAATCTTCGTTGTTGATAACTGATTTTTACTACCTTTCGATATTTGAGAAGAATTTTATTTTGAATCTTTTTACTTTTTGCTGCTACAGGAGTTTAAAAATGCTGTACCACGACTGACCCTTAACACAAAAAGTTCCCTAAAGTTTAAAAAAAGCTTGTTTTTCTAATCTACGGTATTGAGTTTCGAAGAAGTTCTATAAAAACATCAATTTGCTATTTTTTATTCCGAAAAATTGTAGGTTTTCTTTTTATTGTCATAAATCGAGTCCAAATATTGTTAATATTTTGTTGCATCAGCATCTTATCAGAATTACGTGTTTTTATTTTTTCGACAATATTTTAGTTTATTTTTCTTTATTTCTTTTTTTAATTTCAGCCTTAAAAGCAACGAGGGGTATGTTTTGGATGTCAGAATGGGCGAGTTTATGGATATTTTGTGCCCGCAAACAAGTTTGATGTCAATTACAAATGGCCCAAAAGAACCAGAAACATTTGATATTTTCAACGTGACAAAAGGAGATTTTGACGAGTGTCAGCGAAAAGGTAGAAATTTTCGTATTTATCGAAACTCAATTTTGATTTGGACTTTAGAAACCATTGTCTATATAAATAAGTTTTTTAATCAATATTCATCTATTGTATGTTTTAAATGTTTTTCGAGCCTATTTTTTCAGCTATCTATTTTTTTAGATATGCCTAGCCATTATTATTTGTGATAAGAATTTTTTTCTTCGGCCAGTTGACTGTATCTAAACACGATGACGCGCGAGCAGAAGGACCGGAGCTCGACGCCCAGTCTATCTGAGTAATTTTCGCAAGGTTTTTAAAAAGGCACTTTACGGAAAATTTGTAAAGATTTTTACGCTGCTTATCTACGATAGTGACTTGGTTTAAAACAAAGAAAGCGGCCACTAGGTCAATACCAATATAAATTCAAGCTAATCGCATCTCGTCATACAATGAAGAACTTTTCCACTTAGTTTTTTTAATCAATCAAAACCTTTCCGTTTTAAATAGTTCTTTAAAGTCAAAAGGGATTATTAAGCCCTAACCCTGAGTGCTTATTTTGTGATTATTTTAAATTTTAAACTTATTTTGAGTTCTTACCTGCACCGGATTACGCGTCGCCAAGCAGGTGCATTACGTCAAGGTCACGACCCCAGTCGCTGTTGGGTTTATTCCAGCCAGGGCCAGTTGTTATGGACGCTTTCGTTTTCCAAACCAATTTAGGCCATCACTTCACGCACGGGTGTTCCACTATCAGTTGACCGCATCGTCCTCCCGCCCAATCCCATATTTAGCCTAGGTGTTAAGTGGAAATGTCGCAAATGCTAAACTTGCGATGTGTCATGTAGTTATCCATGCGTTCAAGCGGGCTCCTTCGAGCTCATCAAATAGTTCAAAGTATTTTTTCCGACTTCCAAATCGGAAAAAATTCAATCCTCTTTTTTACCACGATCTCGAGGTTGGGGTTCAAATGATTTGCAACAATATTAATATAAACACTAGGTTCTCTGTTTTTCTAATGTGGTTTCATTTTCACAACGAAATCTATTTATGATCGAACATCTATTCGGTTTCACCCGTAATTTGAATTTAATTTCTCCGTCAAATCTGGTTTGATTTGTTGCCATTGAATTTTTTTAATGTTTCCACATTAATTTCATTAAAATAATAAGAATTTAGATTTTTATAAACTGCCTGAAGGTAAACTGAGTTTCATGTTTCGCAATTGAATCGAAGATCAACATACTTATTGAAAGTTTTGGAACTGCTATATTTGATCGAACAAACAGCAAATAATGACGAATATCTATCTTAAGATTCTTTTTTTTCCCATTTTTGATGGGCGCTCAAGCGTATTTAGTAGTGTCGCTTTTTTCGTTTCTTTTCTTTCTTGATAAGACTCATTTCGCTATTTGATTGTGTCTAAAGACATCGCATTTTTACTAATTTTGACACTTTGATAAACTGACCATTCCACACTACCGGTATTTTAGTTTATTCCAGTAGATTTGAAACTGCAGTCTGCCTTTTTTGTGGGGGCGACTGTCGTTTAGTTGTCATTGTCATTACAACGTAGTGCCAACTCTCACTTGTTTTTAAACGATGACTTTTTGTCTATAATTGACAACAAAAGAAAAATTTTTATTAAATCTATAAAATTTTGAGGATGGCCCATTTTTTGGTCTTCCCACAACAGAAAGAAAAGTTTTTTTTCTTTAAAAATTAAATTTTATATTAAGAAAGCAAAAAAAGTTCGCTTGCTGAGAAACCATGGAAGCTATTGGTTTAGTGACTAGACTCTAGTCAAAAACAATTTTTGATTTCTTTCTCGTAACCGATGGATCACTTGACAAAATAACATCAATCTGCGGTCAGACAATCTTAAAAAGTTTGTCTAGTCTTTAATGCATCGCAAACACGTTAAATGTTATTACAATCGGCTGAAAAAAGGTTTCTTTAAAGAGTTGTTTGTGTAAAACCAACACCGAAAACGTTGACTCCATAGTTGGGGTTAATGTTTGACCGAATAATGTGATTAGCTCAGCTAGATCAGCTGTTTGCAAAGGTTGAATGTTACTGACATCAAGTGCTTTCTAGTTCTTTCGAAAACCTTTGTACGTTATAGTACAATTAATAAACGAATCGGTCATAATCAGTTGTTTGTCTAGAACCCAGAATATTCTTTGTTGAAAAGGCTTATCTGTCAATAGTTTGATGTCCAATCAATCATCCTTGGTCCATTAAAAAGCGAATTAAGGGTCTGTTTTGATAGCCCCTTTTACGGTCCTTTCCTTTGTCCTTACAACAAAACCGATTTAAGAGGTTTTATTAAGCAGCAACACAAAGACTTTTTTTAAATTGCAGATGTTGAAATAGGGTTACAACCAGGTTTTTGTGTCAGAAAAGAGCCAAACCTTGTTGGTTTTTTATTTTTAGAAAACCAATTAGCTTTGCTTGTATCAAGTCTCACGTTACCAATTACACAACAAGTTATTAACTACTTGAACAATAGCCTGTAACCAAATCGTCACGTCTTTAAATGACGGCTTTTCTTAAAGTTAAAGTAAACATTAACGTGTGTGGAACGCGTTAGATATCACGTTAGATTTACGCTGATAGGCCTATTACTTAAAGTCACTTTCATTTAAAACCAATCAAGATGTTTGTAAAGAGTTAAAAAGAACGAAAAATGAAAGACCTCGAGTTTTAGCAACGCAATTTAATTTACTTTGAGATGGATTGTTTAACCGATGAAAAGGATATATTTTTTAGAGATACAAGTTTTATTTCTTTAGTTTTGGTTCCTACTTTGGTATGGCTTTAACAAGATTCTAGTTCTATTCAATTCAACAAAACCCATGATTTAAACGAATTTTCTCGAATTTTTTCGGCTAGCCGACTGTTTTGATTGACGTTTAAAGCAAATTCACATCGGGTTTGACCGCAAAGTTCTCGGTCTCACGTGACCTCAAACAGGAATAGCTGGAAAAGTTTTTAATTGAATCTCTAAGCGAAGCCTTCGACCTATGTGATCCGCGATATTGATTCAAATTCTTTTTGCAGAACGCAATAATTTCATTTTCGCATGCGACAGACCTGAAAGGGAAAACAAACTGACCATTAAATTTCAAGTCATCAGTCCCTCTCCACTCGGATTTCGCTTCCAGTATTGTCAAGATTATTATTTTGTTGGTAAGTTCAATTTTATTTGGGTCTTATTGTCAAAGTTCAAACGTTATCAAAAAAAAATTAAGTAAATTTTTGATTTTAAAAACATAAATGTACAACTTGAACAAAAAATCGGAAAATTCTTATTGTTAGATTTATATTTGCTCTCCGCTAATTTTCGCGTTTATCTTAACCTTTTTAATTGTTCTAGCTTTTCCGCGGACTAAAAGAAGTGAAAATGGTGGTGGTAATGACGACACTTTTACACGGCTTCACATCCGGGTAGCTTGTCAAGGTGAGATCTTTTAAAATTAACAGTTGGGTTTTGTGGATTGTGTCAAAACGATTTTCTTTCGGTTTATCGGTCTAATCTGATTTAGTCTAATCCCTTCAAGGGTTTACTTTCACTTATATTTGCACGATGCAAAATCATATTTCATTGTTTGATCACTTTTAGCGCTTCGTTTCACCTGAAACGTTTGATTCGTTTATTTTCTTTCTCACACTGACTTTGACAATATCCTGTTTTAAAGCGGCTCAATCCCTGCAGTCTTGTTTATAACGCGCCGTGCTACTTTGTAGATCTCTCCACTACTACCACTACTACCACTACTACAACCACCACCTCCACCACCAAGTCCACGACCAGCAGGTCCCCACCTCAAATTGAAGCCAAACCCGAACAGGATGATGGGCTCGTGCGACCCGATATAATTGACCCCCGTCCTCCCAAGAAAAACCAGACCCCCGACGCTTCCGACTCCGATGTGCAGGCCCAGGTCGGCCGCAATCCCAACAAGGAAAACTCGGCCTGGCGGTTTCGGACCTCAACTGGTTTCTTATTGATGACGTTTTTAATCTCCGTCGTTTTTGCGTCGTTATTGACGTCACCGTTCACGTGATTGACGTACCAGGATTCACAGAAATGGTTTTTCGAACCCGAAAGTTGTTCACAAAGATGGTGCGATGCAAGGATAGCGGATAATACTCTATGGGACATATGACAGATAGGATTTGAAAAAGGTTTATCACATCAGGATTCACAGGATTATCCGAATTTCTCTCTGCGGTACGAATATGCTTGTCGCACATGGGATTCGAACATGTGTCGCTTTTGTACCAAAAGCCCCCCTGTCGTTTATTTATTTTATTCACTGTGAGCTTTTGTTGTTTTTCTTTTTTTGATGTAACGAGTTTTTTGTTTTTCTGCCATTTTTTGTCCTGCTGCATGAAAGTTGTTTTGTTTAATTGTTTTTTGAGAAAAATAAAATAACTTCAAATTTTTGAAGAGTTTAATTATCGGTTATTATACCCAAAAATGTAAAAGATCATTAGTTAAACTGAAAAAAACATTATAATTTTACTTCTCTAGTTCTAGCATGTCTTTTCTCGTTATTAAGAGCGTTAACATAAAAAATGTTAATACCACTACAATGCTAAAGTTTGTTCTTGTTTATTGATTTTGGAATTTTAGGCGGATCCATATAAAGAAACTTTATATGGCATTTTAAAACATGCGAAACATAACAATGTTTTCTCTCAAAAATTTTTGCCAGCACTTGATGTATATGTTTACTTCTTTTCAAGCAATTACTTGGTAAAACTGCATTACTTGATAGTTTTGACGATGCTGATCTTTAACCTCGGGAGCCTTTAAAGAATGTTTTTCGTAACTTAATAGAGCGCATGTTACTCACTGAAGGTACTGGCAACAGATTTTTTCTCTCACTGGCTGCCTTAAAATCAACAAATCAATTTTGCTTTTACGACAATATGAAATGTTTATTGGTTGTTTGCTGGAAATCTCTTGTTAGGTCTAATAAACTCAATCAAAGCTTTACAAAGCAGAAAAAATGTTACCCGTTTTAGGTTTGTTGAAATCGCCTTTTAGGGTTAAATCACTAATGTTTTAGTATTGTAATGACGTAATGCGTGACTAATCCTACATTCAATCGGTAACTCCGCATCCTAACTTCTCCGAATTACGGAACAAACGATCGTTCCGGTTGGTTAGGTTTCATTCAAGGGTAGTAATTTCGAAACTGCGAACGAGCGTCGGCGAATGTGGTTAAATTCCGCAGAGGCGTATCGGATTTTTGGACGTTTCAATTAAATAATCGAATCGCTTTTTTCTTCATAAGTCGATGGTATTTGTTAAAAGAAGATTTGAGAAAAACCATTTTAAACGAGCCGATTTTCGTCTTTTAAACTACGTTTTTAATCTATTACCGCCGAGATGATTTCGCTGTTGTCCGTTCAACCAGCGATCTTATTCGTCGCGGCCCATTAAAACACAATCGGTTTTAAGATGTTTCAGGACTTAGTCAGACGTCGGTTGACCCTGACAAGTTCAATTGTATTTGTATTATCCTAGAAAGATGTTTGCTAATTTAGCTAACAAAGTTGTCAAAATAAGTGAAAGCACTAAAACACTGCTAAAACGATTGCTGCAACGCCATAACAAAAGCGATTTCTACTCTCGTTTTCGTTTATTGTTTTTTCTTCGCGTTGGTTTAAAACGCGTTTCCTACTATATAAAATAAATAGAAATTACAATAGGGCTTACACTTGTAATAACAAATAAGCGGCCATTCAACAATAATGACGTCAAAGCGTTGACGGCTATTTTTAATCTAACTCGGACAATCCGATCGGGTTAAAACTGATTAAGCTTTCTTAATTAAATCACTATACGAATTCCCAAATGTTTAAGCGTGAATTGCAGTAGCGATATTGCGCTCAGTTGCGAGCAAATCGATTTTGCTCTAAGTTGAGCGTATAGATCTCGCCAACGACAAATTAATCAGTTTAGTGCTTGTTGTCGCGATTCTTCTGCACTTGCAGTAAAATCGAACATTCTAGAAAAACTGAAAACCTGCGGTCGCGCACACGTGACACCCGTTTAACCAATCAAAATTTAACCTGATAACAATTTTTTCATTTATCGCAGCCTCAAAAAATAGACTACCTAAAAAATATGTAAATAAAATTGTGGAAAATAGTAGTCAAGAAAAAAAAAACGGTTTTTATCAACAAAAAGCTAGGTGAAGACCAAAAAAAAAGGACTTCACTTGCACAAAAATCATGTTTTTGCTTTGATCACAGGTAATGAAAGACCTGTTTTTGGTATTCACCTTGTTTTTATTGAAATTTAACTTGCCTTTATTTAAAACTGATTTTGTTGAGCGGCCGGCAACAACAAATAAATTGTGTCCCCCTGCTCTAAATAAATGAAGTTTAATATCGGAGAATTGTTTTTTAATAACTACAAGCCTAACTTTGAGTCCTGGATTTGTTCTTCAAAGTAAATGCGTTTTAGAAAATGTAAATTTCAGTTTTGAAAGAAATGCTTACCGTTAGTCCTGGTACGGCTGTAATTAAATATCGAATCAAAGATATTAATTTATTCAAATAGATCAAGTCCAGCACGATATATATCGGAAAGAGTCACAATTTGACAGAACGTATAATCCAAAAGGAGGCAATTATATAACATATTAATGAAATTCGATTAGTTTAGATGTGATTTCTTCAACTAGATTAGGTTAGGTTAGATTTTTTCCACTAAATTAGGTTTTAAAAGAAATTGTTCCCTACCGAAAGTCTGCCGGGTAGCGATACACTTCAGCAAAAAAGCATAAAAAATACGGCCAGAAGTTTCTCCACTTATTTAACTAGAATGTTTTGATTATATCAAAGTTTATTAAATTTAGAGAGACAGACAGACAGACAGAAGTAATTTATTTGTCGGAGATTATTACGCACTAATAAGGTTATACATAAAAAATAAACACAAAAACATATATCAAAATAGTACAACACAGATTGTATACAACTACACTGAAAAAAAACAATCTCGACAGGAGACTGCGAAGTGACCAATAAAGGTCTTCTAGTCAAACAGTCACCCAGAAATTGTAGCGGAATTATTCAATTTCCTAGATTCTGAGGCGAAATAATTTTCTGATTCATATATAGGAATTTAGTAACTCGATTTTAATATTACGTTTGAACGTATTAAATGATTGATTTCGAATATGAGGAGAGATGGAGTTCCAGATTTTGTTCCTTGAAATTTGATTGATCTTTGACATCGAGACGATGAGAAGTGAGGTAGGTATAAATTGTTTCGAATGTTGGATCTAGTAGAACGATCATGAATTGAACTGCCAATTGGCGTGTAAGTAAATTTCTGCTAATTCTCTAAGTGATTCAAAGCGTATGAATAAAGATGATGATGGTGGCTAGAGTGGATCAATAAATAATAGGGCTTAAAAGATTCGAACAGATGAATATCTGATGATATATTTTTTAAAGTACTCTATATTCGGAAGTTTGCCTGATGATGTCACTGAAAGAGAAGTCATTGAATTGGTTTGAACTATGGTGAAGTGACAAATTTGTTAATGTTCAAAGGAAAAAAATCAGGTATTTCTGGAAATAAAAAGTGATGAAATAGCAAAAGATAGGGTTGATAGCTGTTCTATTTCACCTCCTACAGTTCAGCAAAGAATAACTTATGTTTATTTTTTAATCACAAAGAATTAAAGATTGATAAATTATCAAATCAAATGAAAGCTCAAGCACTGCTTAAAAAGCAATGCAACAATCTGAAGTAGAAAAAATCATGTTCTTCGAATTGTTATTAAAAATATAATGTATCCTATAACTCTTGATGTTTCGTATATAGTTTTTTCAAAACTTGGGGTTATTATTAAAGCTATTACATTTAACAAGAACAATCAGTTTCAAGCTTTGATTCAAATGGGTGATGAAATTGAAACTGAATCTGCTAAATTAACTCTTCATGGTCAAAATATTTACAATGGCTGCTGCACATTGCGCATAGAATATAGCAAATTGTCGTGTCTAAACGTAAAGTATAACAATGACAAAAGCAGAGATTACACTCAACCTAACCTGTCGTCTGGTGGAGTTGCTGGTGGTAGTAGTTATGGAAGTAGATTATTAAGTACTCCGTCTTCTTCCCTATTGTCGAAAACGTCTTCGTTATTACCCGAGTCTTTACAAACCTCAGCTTGCTGCAGTGCTCCAACAGGTTCAATTAAATACGTCTTCAGGTCGAAACGATTCGATAAAACGATCATATCCTCATCAATTCCATCAAAATTCTTATTCTTCTTAAATGGATGGCATGGGCTCCCTTATTGATCATGGTTCTGTTTTGCTTGTTTTTAATTTAAATGAAGGAAAGGATCACAATTCGACCAGACGTATAATTCAAAAAGAGGCAATTATATTTCAGATTAATGAAATTTGATTAATTTAAATTTAATTTCTTCAACTAGATTAGATTAGGTTAAGTTAGATTTGTTCCACTAAATTTGGTTTTAACAGAAATCGTTCCGTACCGAACGTCTGCCCGGTAGCGATACAGTTCCAGTAAAAAATATAAAGAATACGGCCAGAGGCTCCCTCGGTCAAAATGAAAACTGAATTATCTCCAAACTGTTACACTTAAAGTTTGTCAAAAGACCAGGGACCAGTAGAGCGCAACAATCAATTATACTTTAATCAAAGCGCAATAATAAATTTGGTTCGCGTCTTGGCGATCCTACACTCACATTTTTATCTTACATTGTAATTAATAAAGATTTATCCGATAGTAAAAAAATTTCTTGTTCTTGTTTTGCTTTGTTGGGCCGTTTTAAGATAAAAAAATTTTGTAAGTTGATTATCGAAGTTTTATCGTAGTTTTAGCTGCAGTTAGCGTACTACAATAATAAGTGACCCAGAAAGTTATCAAGAAGAGTTTGCGAGCCGAAAAGACGATTACTAACAACAAAAATAAAGAAAATACTTTTTTTTAGTCTTCACTTTTTTTCATGCCCTTATTGTTTTCAAAGTAGTTTTTGTACATTCTTTATTGGGGGCTTGACCCTTCAACATCCCGTGCATACGCTTATGACAATAATCGATTTCGCAAAAACTGGTTAGATATACACGACTTGATTTTTAGTAACATTAATAAAAAAGTTTTTTTAGTCATCTTTTGGTTCTACCAAACAACTATAGTTTAAAATTACTGTAGTTTGTATAAGGTTGCAACCAGTAGCGTATTTAGGGTGAGGGCATTGTGCCATACCCCCCCCCCTTGGAGATTGCAAATACCAAAATCAGAGACAAATTCAAAGTCAAGACTTTTTTTTTTGGGGAACACTTTGTTTTTGTGACAAAAAATCGACAAAACTGAAAGAGATTCAAAGTGAAAACCCTTTTTTTCTTTAGCTGCCATTTAAAAATATTTTTTCACTAAGCATATTTAATTGTGGTTGTATGCCTCCCCTCCTTTCAAAAAATTCTCGGTAAACCACTGGTTGCAACTAATAAATTGAGATATTCAAATGGGGCGTAATGGTATTTCTTTTAAGGAAAATTTTTTCATCAGTCTTCGACGCAAAAAGAAATTAAACTGAAGTAAACTTTTTCTAATATCCAGCCCCGCTTGGTAAATTCAAATCGATTGGGAGAAACTTTTTGCATTGAGAAAATGCCACATTGTAAGTCTGATATTTCGTCATACATTCATTCTATTTTTTCAAGTTACAAAACTACTTGAATTATAAGGATTTATTGCATTTTTTTCGTGTTAATCCCATGAGACTCAACAAAAGTACTGTATTTTTTATTTACTTGACTTCTTCTTTGCAGCGTCGGTTAGAAAATTCACTGCTGTATAATAAATCTTAAAGGGTTAAAAATTAATATAAAAAGTGCTTTGGAAAATACAATAAAATTATTTTTACTTTGTTTCTTTTAATAGTTTTAGATCTGCACTGTGCAGGTCTATTTATTGAGTTATGCTGCTCTTTAACGCTAGCTTGCGACGTCTGGTTGACAAAAAAGCATTTGTTACTTTGTCATTGTTTTTTATGCAGTTCTATATTCTTTTTAAATTAAAAGCAGTCTTGATTTTTTTAAAAATCTTAAATAAGGTTTATGTTATAATTCCGGAGGTTTCTATTAATCTACCCCAATGTTTTTTGCATTTAAAAGATTGGTTTTAGTTTTAGCCCTTTTTAAAAATCTAAAGAAATTCAATAATAGCGTTACGAGTGTTTAGCAAGATGATCGCTGGAAATATTAATAGAATCTGATTATTTAATCTACGGTTTAATTTGCTTTAAGCAGTAAAATTTTTGTCTGTGTGATATGACCTAGTATGGCACTATGCGTTAATTATTTAAAATTACATGGTTTTGCTTCGAGATATTTTTACGTTAAATCAAAACGACTAAGGTACATTGCATTTTTCAACTTTCGTTTTTATAAAAATTTATCTCAACATTACTATTACCAAAGTTGTTTTTATGCTGTGTTGATTAGTTGAAATTTAAAAAAAAACAATCACACACAATTGAATAAAAAAATTAAATAGAACATTTACTGATAAAAATCAAAAAACAGCACTAAACTTGTAAATGTTCGATAAAGTAACTTCCTTATTAGGTTAAGTTTACTTAAAAGCTGAAACATGTATTAAAAAAATTGCTTTTTGTTTAAAAAAACGTCAAGTCGTTTAATGCTTGGTTCTGATAAAAAGTGATTATAGTTGGAGGTGTGAAAGTTAAATTTACATTGTTAGAGGGAACACTTGTGTTTGTTCATAGCCTTGGGCCCAAAAATAACCTAACCGCAATCTTTTTGCTTTTGCACACTCACTACAACGATTTTGATCGTGAAAAAACAAAAAATAGCCAATCACGCTAGCAATTAAAAGCTTCGATCTGCTTTACGTACACTTTTGTGCTAGCTACTAAATTTTATTTGTGTTCGCTTGTAGAGAAGAAAAACTTTTTGTAAGACAAATTTATTGTAGATAGTCTATATGGTTTTACTCAATTCGGTTTAATTTTAAAGGCAATAATTTTTTATATTATTCTCCATACTTATTTTATAATCAAACACTTACACATTGGTTCCTTTTGTTCATTTCGAAGGGCATTTACTACGAGTTTTAGACACAGACAAAACGGGGGCCCACGGTTTATACTTTTGCAATCCCAGTTTGCTGTACTGTCCGGACCCGAAGCTGGAATTGATAGGGTTGGGCCAGCATTGGGCTTCGTCATACTTTATGTCCTTGTGATATTCCATGATAAGGGTCATTGATAAAACATTATCTGCGGTTAGTTCAGTGACATCACACCCACAACTAGATAAAAAAGTAAGACCCCATTTGTGTATGGATAAATGAAAGAGCCAAGCATCAGTCCGTTCTAGGTAAGCCCATTTCTATAAACCGAATACTCGTCATGGAAATGAAAGCACGGACCCTAAATGTACTCTCGCAGTGCTCCGTGTTCCATCTATGATTCTTCCACTGGGTAGCGCGGATGGCTAGTTAGGCAAGGTTGTTTATCAGTTTTCACTAATATGGCACAAACGACCGTTTAATTCTTAGGGCTCGTTTCCACTACGAGCGTAAAATGGAGCATTCTTTGTTTGTTTTATTAATTTTTTGCTTCGCTTAGCGTTCGCTTAGATTTAAAGCGCGGAAAGATAAATAAAAGAAACAAACTATGCTCCATTCCACGCTCATTGTGGAAACAAGCCTTTAGTCTCACTGGGCAGGCGTCTGAAATCCCGTTTATAGAGTATGCAGTAGGTGTTCAGGGTTTGGAGTGCCACGATTAACCAAGGAGAGGTTAACCTTCGCTCTTAGTCGGCTCAGATCAGGTTACTGACTGGATGCTTGAAGTATGGGTAAGTTGTTTGTTGGACGCAGGCATCCAGTGATAATGTGCAAAGCGTCGTTTAAGAGACCCTTTACTGGGTGGCTTTGTGCCCCAGACACCAGACGGGTGCGCAGTATTCAGCTATAGAAATACCAGAAATAAGGCAGTTGTTTGCAATGTTTTTTCAGTTGCAGTATCACCACCGCACGATAAATTTGCAAGTGGCCTCAGCAGTGTAACGCGCAAAAATAGTTATTTGCATAATGTAACAAAATGGTGACGGTGAACGATCTGTTCATTTTTAATTTATGATTGGTTGAAACTGGACAGAGTACTAAAATTTTATAATTGTTGTAAACTTTAAACTGACTTTGAATGAAAGGTTGCCGTTGCCGTCTTTTGTAACTGAGCCTCAGCTCCAAATTTGGAAATACACTGAAAATGTAGGCTTTAAATCTGTCTTTGTAAAAAAGACCTGAAAGGGCACCCACTCTCCTGAATGCAGTTGTTCCAGATAGGCAGCATAAACATAATTTTTGAAGATTATAAAAGGAGGATTGTAGGTATAGCCGTTAGATGTTAAAAGGAGGGGAGCCAAGACTGATCTTTGTATAAACCCGTTTCTTATACGGCAAAATCGGTTTCGCTTGCTGTCACGTGTAGTGATGCTGAAACATCTCTTCCGAACAAGTACCGGAATTATTCAGATGATTCGTTGTGACAGATTCGATCTGTCATAAAAAAAAAGCAAAATAATCCTACGCAGTTATGGGCTTCAGTATGAGCGAACGGAGCGCGTTAAAATGTTGTAAAAGTGACCCCAACTAAGCAAAATTTGACCCCTTTATAATTGCACTATGAAAACTTTAAAAAAATGTTGAAATAAAGTGAAGAATTTTTTGTTTCAGTTACCTGTTATCCTATTTAATTAATAAACTAATGTTGATTTAGGGGTCGCCACCTCACTCACAAAAAAATAAAACATAAAAAGAGAGCGAATACCAAAATAAAGCTTTTTCTTTTTGTTTTTAGTTTTTTATTGCAAAGTAAATCTTTAATCTTTTATGCAACCACCAAATGTTTCAAATTATCTATAATCTATCCAATAAATAAAATTTTAAAATATCTATAATCTTTTATGCAACCACCAAATGTTAATAATAGCTCAATAATTTAAGAATTTAGCAAGGTTTCCAAACATTTATTATCTGGTTATATACTATACGCAACAGGTGTCGAAAAATTCCTTCGTTTTTTTTTGTAGTTTTCAAGCGAAGAAAAAATGTTTTGTCGCTGTCCTGTTGACGTTATCTGTGTCAATGCTTTGTGGTATCGCGGGAAAAACTTAGCTATTCTCAACTGACTTTTGCTTGGCAAGGGATTCAAAAGTTTACAATAAACAATGGGGAAGTTATGTGGCGAGAAAAAGAGTAATAATTTCATTGATTTGTAACCGCATCAGACAATGGCAACGATAGGCGAACGGCTAAGCCTACTAATCTTTAGACAATATTTTGAAAATTAAAGTCCTCCATAAAGCCGTTTACTCTTCATTTTTTTGTGCTTTTGTTAAAGAAGTTTTAAATTATTTAGATATTTCTCTAACCTTTTATTTCTGACCAAAAAATGTTTTGTAGCGGATGTATTTGGAAAAAACCATGTGATTAGCAAACCTTTCAACAATTCGCGAATGACTATGCTAAACAAATTTCCCAGCTTGTGCTTGTTTTGGAAAGAGTAATTTTGTCGACAAATTTACACTCTTTTTTAAACGATCTTTTTCAGTTGAAGTTTCCATCAATAAAAATACTTCATACTCGTAAATGAAATCGAGTCTAAAGTTCTTGCAGTAATTTTAACTTCAAGTCAACTTCTAATCTTTATTTTAAAGTTGGTTTATTTGTGCTTGATATAAACAAAAGCTCTACAAACTTCATATTTCAAACAGTGTAAACAGTGATCGGATCCAAAATTTAAGAACAGTTTCTCTTTCGTACAAAACTCACTAACAACAGGTTCCTTTCTTATACAGAAGTATAGAGACAAAGAGATTACGTAAAGTTAAGAACGGGTTAGCTAAACGTCATGACATTCCACCAACGAGCACGCGCGAACCCATGCAAACTCTCTCAATCCGATCACTTGATGTAAGTCTTTACTATTGAAACATTTAAGTACAAAAGCCTACTGAACAACTTTTGAGAGCTGATTAAGTTTAACTGCAATTGCATATTCGATCGAAAAATGAGTTATGTTTTGGGTTTTATTAAATTGTTTCGACTTGCCACAAACTTGATTGAATTACACGACAGAATCTTGACTGTCGTACAATTAAGCATCAAATTTCACACCAAGTTATTCATTTGTAAGTCTAATTATATTTCAATAATTGACCTCAGTGAATAAAATATCTGAAAGTTTGCAAGTCACCGAGTCCTGCATGGTTCTTTATTGATTGAAGTGGATCAGTGCTTCTCAAGCCCTGGGTTGCCGCTAAATTTGTTGGGTCGCTGACGGCTGCAGTTGTGTAAAAATTAAACCACTAGTTTTTAAGGACGAAAATCAAAAAATCTACGGTAGATTCAAAATGAAAACCTTTTTTAAAGTCACTAGGTTTTTGGGACGAAAATAGAGATTTTTATGCTTGCGATAAAGTCTGTAAAAAAGATTGGGTCGCCAAACTTTTACCCTCTATTTTTGCTTAATATTTGAGTCGCCACACAAAAAACTGTTGAGAAACACTGATGTAGATTCTATCTATAATAGAAATTATCAGCCATGTTTTGTGACACGAACTTGAGAAAAGAATTCCTAAATATTACACTGATTCGATATGCAAAAACTTATCGATATTTTTGTGTAACACATTAGCCCACTAAATGTTACGTCGTAATTCAGCTGGCGGTTAATTGCAGTCCCAGACGGTGTTTTTCGGTCGAAAGGCAGGTAAAGACTAAAAGCAAGTCTTTTTGTAAAAGAGAAGAGTCGAAAAATGTTGTTTGCTTTTAAAACTCAAGCGAAAACTTGAAAATCGTGTTTCTGGATACATCAAAGAATTTCCTCTTAAAATTCCGCCGAATCAAGAGCAACTAGTTGTTTTGAAAGTAATTTTATTCTAAAAAGGATCAAAATGAATAGAAAAAATTGGTAGCACATCACTATCATCATATCATCATCATCATCACAATTGTTACATCAATTACGTAACTTCCAGATTTTACACAATAACACTGTCCGGTTTACAATTTTTGTTTTATTTTTTATTGAGTGATATTAGTGTAATTTAGACCTGCAGTAGGATTTAAACCCGTAGTATTGAAAGGAGCATCATGCTCTCGTTCGTGCGTTTAGATTATGAGAGAAGTTTGCCCCTCTTTTTTAATTTTTATTTTACTTTGCGCTGGTTAAGTTAGTTCTAATTAGGGGTGTTTTGAAACCGTAATTTTATATTTAAGCTCCGTCATCGTTTTTAAAAACCCCAAATCAAGTTTTGCACTGCATGCAAAACATACTTACAAAAATAGCCAATTTAGCCATAGCCAATGAATGCAGTATACTGGCTTGTTCCAAAACTATTTTTCGCAGTATATTGGCTTAACTTTTTATTCCAAACTATGCATTTTATTATATAATATGATTGTGTTGTGATTAGAAAATAGTATTAAGGTTGCAACAGAATTTCGGTGCCCCTTTAATTTTATCATTTCTATCACTGTAGTCATCTAAGTAGCAAAAGTAGCACAGTCGCAAAACATTTATAAATAAATTAGAAAATCAATCAACATTAAGCAAAGGTTAAGCACTGTTAAGTGTGTCTACTGGACTAAAAAAATCAACAGGTCCAACACAGAGTAAGTCAAATATCACTATGTGGGTTTTTTCTAATCCCAATAAAGACCCACAATTGCTTAAACAAAGTCAACGGACCCTATATGACTTGGACCAAAAAAAGTTCAAACAGTCTTTATGATACTGTCTATCAAAAACCAATCCTTTTATTATTATTCTTAAATTGACCATAACCTGTCTTAAACACATTTTAATAGCAATTACAGATTATAGCTTGGGCGTCTAAACGTCTGAGGAAATGGAATCGGTCGATTAAGGTTTTAGACAATTCCTTAAAAGCTCATCTATAGTCGCGACATGGAACGTGCATTTAGAGTCTATTCGAAAGCAGTTACTTCTCACGATTATTACGCAGTTCCTTAAATTCCGCACAACTTATCAGCTATGCAATCTCACGTAGTGTCAGGTTTTGTTATCTTGATCATGCGGCAAATGAGATTGCAACCTAAACTAGCTCACTGTCCTTTGCTGTCCTTTCATTGAACTTGCCTTTACAATCTTACAACATGTGAAAAATCTGCATCCATAAAAAAAGTTGACATTAATAAAATATTCCAAATTTTTGTAGTTTCAAATCTGTACACAGCATGATTTTTTGAAGGAACCAAAGAAAAATAAGAAAATTTTTTTCTTTTAGTTTTCAAATTTTGCTCGAATTTTTGATTGCATTAATATGTACATGTACTTGCAGCGCAATGCACACGAAGCAGACAGTTACAATAGCAGTAGCACGTTATTAACAACCAGAGAAACCGCCCGATAATTTAAAAAATATTTACCAGCTATTCAATGTAGACTTACCATATTTTTGCAATTAAAAACCGGGACCTTTATCAGAAATACAAAAAAAAATTTTGCAAAAAACTGAAAGCTAAATAAGTACGAAAAACCAGTGTTTTTTAATCTTTTTCCGTTTGCGGCACATTTTTAAAACTCATCAAAAATTGCGGGACTTTTAGACCGTTTTTATTAATTTTTGTTCCCAAAATCAGGTGATATCTATAAAAAAAAAGGTCTTCATTTTGATTTGATCTCAAAATTTCCTTATTTTTCCCAAAATCATGATGATCTCTAAAAAAAAAAAAAAAACAGGTCTTTACTTACAATTGAAAAAACCGGGACATTTTGGTCAACCGGGCGGAATGCCGGGACAAGGCCTAGAAAAAGGGGCTTTCCCGGCTAAACCGGGACGAATGGTAAGCCTAGTTCAATGACTCCAGTCAATTAAAAACCGTGGTACAGTACTGGTATCAAATTTTTTTGGTTTTAAACTTAAGGTAAGATAATTCACTCGTGGCTGCTTAGGGTGTAAAATGTCGTAAGATTCAAAACTAGGAAGAGATAGCTATGACTATTTGTTTCAGCAAAATAGGTCACCAGATAATAAAACCAAATCAGCGAGAAATTAACAAACCCAACAAATTGTTCGATCCTTAAGGCCGGTTTCCACTACAAGCGTGGAATAGAGCGTTTTTTTTTTTGTTTGTTTTATTGATTTCTTTACTTCTTTCCGCGCTTAAGCGCTAAGCAAAGTAAAAAAATCAATAAAAGAAAAAAATAATACTTTTTTTCACGCTCGTAGTGGAAACGAGCCTTCAGTCCAGCGTGTAGTGCAACTGTGTAATTGATTGTAATCACCCGGCAGCGAACGAAAAGAAAAAAGCGCCTGTTTTGAGATAACTAGACAGGTCTTTTGGCACTGACAGTAAGAATTTCCGAAAAGAGCTTGTTGTTAAACGTTTAGTCGTTGCATTGGCTAAACTTATTAAGTGGCATCTCAGTGAAGGTTTGTGACATAAAGCAGAGTTAGCTAAGAGATTTATTATTGAAACAGCTTTACTGTGCGATTAGCGTTAGTCTTCGGCTATTTTAGTCAACAAAGGAATGCGAAACATTTTTTCTAAATTGAAAACAATAAAGTTGACAATGCTTTCTAATTTCTTTCAATGTAATCTTATATTTCAGTTTGTGTTGGACTCGATAAATAATTTGCATTTGTAACTGAATCTGCCAATATGAAGAGGCAGTATTTTTACGTCTTACTATTCTTTATTCTTGATGAAGCAATATCTGTACAGAAACCAAGAACTACTTGGGATATCACCTGGGACCCAAGATTCACTCCAGAGTAAGTCGTAATTTGAAATAACAATTTTTTAATAAGAGTAGCGCTTTGAATCAAAAACATATAGGAAGTGCCAAAACTGGCAATTTTTTGTTGGCGTAACTCTTAGGAAAATATTATAGTCTCGTAAGGAAAAATGGGTATCTTCAGGAAGTCACCGCAAGCGATTTTTTTGTTGAAGCTAACCCAAAATCCTCCTTTCTGTACCACTATGGAATAAAGAAGAAACCAAGAGAAAAGTATCTCTCATGAAGCGATAGTAACCGTAGGGGAATTTGGGTTAGCTTCACGAACAAAAATCGCTTACGGTAAAGATCCCTAGTTTATTTAGACTTTTGTAGTACAGTTTTTTGCATAGTTTTTGATAACGGCTTTTTTTGCTTCGCTAAGCGCTCGCTTAGATTTTAAGCGAGGAAAAATGAATAAAAGAAACAAGCAATGCTCCATTCCACGCTCGTAGTGGAAACGAGTTTTAAAAGTGTTTAGAAAGATTAGGCAGCAGTAAAAAATCTTTTATCTTTACGACATGATTGCTTTGCAGTAAACAGCAAACGTTACTGGATCATTGTAAAATCGTAAAAGGATACGTTTTAACCAATAAGGAAACACTTTGGCTGTTGCATGAGGGTAAAGGGTATCTTATTGTTCTACGAAACTCAAGTAAATGAAATCTGTCTGGACAAGATATGGTTTTACAAGCTCTTTTACTTGAGTAAAATACAGCTATCAGCTAATTGTGGACTGACGCAGCCTCACGCATTGTTTGACACAATCGTGTGGATAAGTTGTTTTTTACCGCCTTTGTCGACTAGAAACGAAGCAATAACGGGCACGAAGGAAGAAATCTCTTTTTAAACAAACTATCGACCTATAAAAGACGTCAGTCGATCACTTATTTATCTTTTAATGAATATTGTTTTTATAAGAATGGCGAGGATTTACAAACTTTTACAATTTTAGTTTAGTTTTGCCGCTTTTGTATTTATTATAGTGCTAAGGTTTCATATATAACTTTTGAGAATTTAAAAGCATTTGGTCATCAAAGTTATTTGTTATTCGGAAGCGGGACAAAACAAAACTTTTAATTTATAGCTTTTCATTTACTCAAATTATGCCGTTGGAAATTATATGAAAATTATACTGTAGTTACACTATTAATTGTGCACAATCTCTTTGTCTTTAAAACGCTAAATATTGCCATGGTTCGATCTTCAAGTTCACGAGTCAAAACTTAAGCTTGGTTGCTTAAAGTTCTTGTTTGAACAGTAAACCAACAAAGGCGTTTCTTGGTGCAATTAATGTTTAACCGAAAGCTTTGTAAGGTGCAACAAAGAAATTAATACTTTCTATCAAACACCGATTAAAATTTACACGAACCTTTAGGATAAAAGATTGTTCCTGTTCTTTGGCAACTTTCCGACGAGCATCATATACAAACCCAGTAGCTCGGTAATATTTTCTTAGACTAAGATTCCAGATCAAAAATGTTCAACCTGTAACCCTACTTAGTTATTTTGTGTAGTCCAGTAGTATTCTTTTTTTTTTTTTTTTTTTTTTTTTTTGGAAAACTTGATATTTGGGCCTCAGAAACGTTTTAAGACCTGGTCTAAATCTGCCGTATGAACTCGGCATTTTTTGTTGTTTAACCCTCGGCCCCAGTCCTGCTTGTGTCTGACCTGGAGTGGATGCCCTTCAAACGATGACGACGACGACGACGATGAACTGGGCATGCCTTTGTTTATTAAATTTTAAGTGAAAATTTTACTTTTGTTTTTTCGCTTTAAATCTTAAGTTGACTTTCAAAAGGTTAGATAATAATCGCTGTTTTATTTAACCCTTTCACGGCGGATTTTTTTTAATAGATAATTGATTCTTATATTTTTGTATCAATATACTTGTTTTAACCTTAAAAACATGCGTTACTAATTTATAGGACAAAAAATCAAAAAAAAACGTGGAGCATATTTGTCCCTTTGTAAGATGAGGTATAGGTTTTATGAGACATATGTGCTCCATTTGTAGTCAATGTCAAAGGAATTAAAACTAGAATTACAAATAAAAGATTAAAAGATAAACAATTTAAAATGAATTTTTTTCTGCACAATTAAAAATTAGGGATGTGCCAAATTTTGCCGGCAAGATTTGGCAAAAGTGCCGAAGCTTCGGCACATCCCAATTAGAAATTAAAAATTACCCATACATAATTTGGATCATTTTTATGGTACAGAAAAGCAGCAAGATTGTAATGAAAATTTACTCTAAACTATGATAGATTGGAAAGCATTTCAAACAGATAAAGATATTGCATTCTAAGCACATAATTTTTGTTCTGACATCTTTGATTTCTTTCTGGAAACATGAATGGAATCGTCGTCTTGTGGCCCTTGTTTTGGATTAGAAGGAGTTTCAGAAATCCTTTTTCTTTTTAGAGGCCTCCCTTTTCCTTAACCTAACATATGGCTTTCACATTTTTTTTTCTTTGGAGATGGAACATGTATGCTCCATCCTGGGTAAAAGGGTTAAGAAGTCACTAACAATCAAAAGAAACATATGCACTTTTTTTGCTTATTCAAACTTGGCATTCGCTTTTTGAGTGTTTTCATAATCATGTGGTGCTCTATTTGAAAACGCTTTGCAATGTTCATTGCAGCTTGCGAAGTATTTTGCAAAAACCATTCAATTGTTTGATTTAAGTTTGTAAACAATCATAAAAGCTTTTAGCACACCGTCAAAAAATCGACCTTGCTATGCGACTGGTATATTTTTTTACTTGGCATTGTGCATTTCGGCCTCTAGTCTATTTTCTGTTTCGGCTATTAGTGCATTGTTATTTTGGGGTTGCAATCTCTAATTGGTTTACATAGTTTTACTTAAAATTGGAAAAATGAAATAGAAATTTGAAGATGTCCTTTTGTCTTAAATTTATAAATTTATAGTTTACAAATTGTTGGTTCTTTTCGGAAGAGTGCTCTATGGCTTCAATAGTTAGAGTGATTATACATATTTATCAAAACACAAATTAAAAAAAAAAAATTTATTACAATAGTCCCAACAGACTGTTTCTCCTGTCAGGCTAATCACGAAACACAATATATAAAAAAAGAAAAGCAATACTGGTTACATTAAAATGAATGTTACACCTCAGATAAAAATTCTCATCCTAGAAAAATAAGGCTCCAAGAAGTTTGCGTTCAAACGATTATTTTACTAAACTTAATGATTCATTTATTATCATATAATTACTTTTGTTACGATATTAAAAGAAAACATGCTATAATGTTATGCGTAAATATGTTTTTAAACTTAGCCAAGCTGTCGAAAAGATTAAAGCGTAGAAAAATTTAAAAAATTCTTTGAAGAATACATTATATCTATCCGTAACATTATAGCATCCTTTCTCTTAATATCGAACAAAGCTTGAATAGCTTTTCACCCAAAAATCTTTTATTATTTTTTTTGAAAAAAACATGCTTCAGAATTAAACTTTGTATTCATTATATAATTATTATAAAAAGTAAGTTACTGACTAAGGAAAAGGTCGTATTGTCAATTGCGTAAGAACATGTGCTTCTTTCCCTTTTTAGAAGACTTAAAT
The DNA here is from genome assembly GCA_963680785.1 of Diplosoma virens. Classification (NCBI taxonomy): domain Eukaryota; kingdom Metazoa; phylum Chordata; class Ascidiacea; order Aplousobranchia; family Didemnidae; genus Diplosoma; species Diplosoma virens. Next base: position 14,812,143 of record OY796889.1, read on the forward strand.
AAAAAACTCTATGCCTAAAATTGGAGTTTTGTATTTTTTTTATCTTAATTATTTCTTAATTATCCTAAATCTTTTTATTCTAGTTGTTTCTTTATTATCTTAATTCTTTCTTTTATTCTTAATGGTCTCTTGATTTCCCTGACGTTGATTACTGACTTCTAGCGTATCCTGTGTGCTGACCCCGTGGTTCAAGTTATCTGAGCCCACAGAAATTTTAATAGGTACATTTCCCACACTTGGCTGCTTTCAGAGTAAAGACTGGCATGAGCTGATAATGCGATTTGCATCCACCTGTACCAGCAATCAAGGTTTTCTCTAAAGTGTTCGCGTGTGCACATCATCGACACGTTATGCTTCGAAACCTACTCGCGTCATTCTGTTGTGCCCTTGGAAAGACACTTTACGGTACTTTTCTCTGCGTGACGTTCTTGTTCTTGTTATTGCTCCGTCTCCAAGCATATTTTTGGAGGAACCATCTCTTTAACTCTTCAAAGAAGCCAACTCTTTGAAGATTTCTGCTTCCACAAGCTTTTTCCGCAGACTACTGGTGTGGTGTTTTGTTTGTACTTTGCTACTATTAATGTCATGTGTTTGTGTCAACCATTGTGGCATTGTGATGTGTTACCTCGTAAGTGTAAAAGTTTAATGTTTGTAGGAACTTCTCAGGAGTTGTGATTTGTTGGCTCTTAGCTTGACGTCTTGAAAAGAAGCTCTTAAATTTTAGTTATATCTAAATAAACAAACAAACAAAAGTAAAAAAGATTTTAAACGGACAGCAATATCTCAGTATCTCCAAAGCAGGTCGGGATAATTACTTGACTTTGACACTTCCAAAGATTCAGGATAAATAAAGATCAAAATTTTAAAAAAATGAGGTTACCCACTGCTGGAAACCTGGTTTGGTTGATAAATATATTATCTTTTACTGTTTTAGTAGATTGTTGACTGCAGTTTACTCAAATATTTGTTCTAGCCGTCAATAGTTGATTCATTTTGCTGTTCATTGCCTACAACTGCCTACCTCGTATATGATTTTATTACCACCATTAACAAAAATTTCAAGCTAATAAAACTTTTAATTTAGTAGTTTTTCTTGTAACAGAGTTTGATTTCGTGTAGATTTGGAGGTTTATAAAAGCATCTTGGTTGTTTCCGCTTTTGTGCAGGTTCGGACTCATTTTCATTAAAAGCCCTGTGTGAATGTCAGTATTGGTCGTAAACTGCTTCAAATACAGCCTATTGTTGTTCAGCTCAGCCAACAGTAGCTAACAGTAAACCATACTACACAAACCGATTTAACATTACGATACATTGCGCATACGTACACGTACTCGTATGTGGTAACGTTACTTATTGTAGAATGGCAGACCCTGCAACTGCCTGGCATGTGACCTTTCGCGTCTCAAAGGACTAACGAAATTGTGCTGTATGATATATGCTATTTTTGCAGCTGTCCAAAAATAAATTGTTGTTGTTGTATTTCAAGAGTTAATTTTTTAGCTAAAATCCACTTTTGTAAATTACTAATCATCATTTGAAGCTATGCAGTTCCACGTGTGTAATAAATATATATATAATAAGGCGTTTTTCGAATCAACAAAATATTTTCCTATGTTTCGAATTAAAAAAAAACTTCTGTATGACTTTTATAAGTTTAAGTTTTACATGACGTGGTGGTTGCGTAGTGTTGTATTGCGTGCTGACGTAAGTCAGAAAGGAAACTTTTCGTACTCTTATCCTGTACCAAAATCTGAAATTCTCATTTCCCAACCTTGCGCCAGGGCGACGAAAACACAGTTGCAATCGTTGCAACCTCCAGTGTTGGATACAGGGACGATAACCACTGCAGTAATATGGCCGTATAATATTTACATACAGCTGCCATGTGTTTGAAGCATGGTAGCCAAATTTTTTCGCTTTTACTATACATTGATGGATTGATTTTCTGTTCTTTCATTGGTCTCTCGGTCTTTGACCTCTCTTGCTGTGCGGTGAAATTATTAATTCAATAGTTTAATGTTAATCTTATTTGTGATTGTTGTTCAAGTAGTATTTTAGTTGATTATGCCGTGGTTTTTGTACAACGCCGGTTGGAGTTGAAAACTATCAAGAAATGAGAAAAAATAATTTGTGCTGTGATATTGAAAACATAATTATTATGTTCAACGAAGTAGTACTTGACCAGCTAAAATTTAAAATTACATGTTGCATTTTAATAAGCATTTTTTCACCAATTTTTGCAACGAATATCATATGGATAAATGTCAAAAAGTTTTGATTGTAGCTTGTAAGTAAGAAATAATTGCTTATCTCCTTTCTAGCTTTGTAACCACTCCCAAACTTTATTTTGTGTTGGATTTTATTCAATTAAATCTTTGCTCTCCGAACAAATTGCTAGTGTGAGACAACAGCTGTAAGTTTGGTAGCCTGAATTTTCAACTAATCAGTTTGCTGAAGCTTTCATATTAATCGTGTAAGATTTTGGTAAGAATAATACATGTATAGTAAGGTGTAAGGACCCACCACCGTTTGTGTGTAGGAATGTACGTGTATTGCTGTAAAAGTCCTTCTCTAGTATTTTGGTATTTGACCTTCCAATGAAAACGGATACTTTTGATTCAGTGCTGAATCTGTCGTAATTCTCTTGATTCTCATTGTTTTGCTTATTTTGGTTCATTGAATCTCTTAGCACTGCTTGAGCAATGACGTTTCAGTTTTATAATTCTATGTGTTAACAGATCGGCAAAAGCAGATTGGCCGCGTTTAAAAGTGTAAATTATATGATGCAAATTAGCAAAGAATTTACGAGAAAAAGTTTAGGTCCGTCTCGTTAAGAAAATCTCAAAAAAGTTGTTATTGCCGCCGGCGAACACAAATAATAGCAAGCCGGGTCCGCAAATCACGTTTAGTTTAAGTGCGGATAAAAATTAAAACATTACGTTAATCTTAAAGCGTCGTTTGACTGAAAAACAAAAAAAAAAAAAGGAAAAAGTGCGCGAAAACGATACGTCATCGCTCACCGTCAATATCTATCATCTCACTGAAGACGTCTTGTGAAGCCAATCAAGCATTCGAACTGTGACTTTTAATAAGGCAAAGTGTTCAATAATGTAGTGAAGTATATGCTTGTGTTGGAGAAAGTGGCTAAGGACAATAGACAAAGTTTATGGTGCTTTATTGGGCCCCACTCGGTGTGGTAAAGAAACGACTTGAGGATACGCCCTCAAGAGTTCTCAAATTTCAACGCTTGAGTAAACCAGCTAATTGCCGGTCGCGTTGGTGGTCAACAACCTGGCAACTTAACCCGAATTGCTCCAATTAATCGTTTTCCAATACCGTAGTACAAAATCTTGACTGCTTTATTCTGGATTGAACCTACTTCATATAAATTGTAATTCTGCTTTGGTAAAATGTTTTCATGTACATAAAAAACTTGGGTCAATTTTTGAACTTTGTCGCGCAGGAGCGTTGCATTTCGCAACTTCAGTTATCGGTTTTCCATATTTGGTCATTTTAACCGAGGAAGTGTTTTACCAACGTTGGTGCAACTTGGTGTTAAAGTCCTACTATTCAGTTTTATCAAAAGAAAAAGTAAATAAAAATCACCAGCTTTGATCGTGCACCATTGTGTTTGACAGTCCTCTTAAAAACTAAAACGAGTTTTTTCGTCATTGTTTATCAACTTCTTGAAAATCTATTTATAAATTGACCTGTTGATTCGAGTGATTTCAATTAGTTAACTGAATTTCCAAAATGTACAGCGATTCGTAATCACCATTTCAATATCGATTCGTAAACGCGTGAACTTGATTATAAATAAACAATAATCGAACAAAAAAAGTGGTTGTTACGATAATAACCGTACAAAGCAGGAGCAGTTGCCTCCCTACCCCACTAGACGTAAAAGAATTTGAAAATAACAGATTTTGTATGGCACTGAGCATGCATTTTTTGGCCAAATAGAATTTTTTTTGTACCTATTTATGGCAGAATTTTAAGAATGATTCACAGTAATTATGACGCAAAAAAATTTTTTTAGTCTGTAAGGCAAAACAAAAAAAAGTAAAAAAAAACAGTGAACATCAATAAAACGTCTTCACATTAATATGTTTGTTATAATTTATGATTTTTCATGGAGTGATATAAAATATGATTCGGGCAATCGTTGCATACCAATATATTCGGGGAGTGCCTCTTTAACGCGCGACCTCACGCGATGAATGATCTTAGGGTGGCCAATACGTGAGGCACGTTCGAATAGCACCAATTTGGACAGAACTGTTTCGCCCATCGAAAATACTTGGGTTTGGTGCGCCTATGTTCATGACCGCATTTGAAGCAATAATTTAGTTTAATTAATTGTTTTTATTTGCGTGCTTTGGTTTATCGATAGTTGTATTTTGATGATTTTCTTATTCAAAGAATAGCCTTACATGACCATGGAAATCGTTATACAAAAGATATCTTGTTTATATTCAAAGCCTAGTTTTATCTATAACAGGGTGTCCACAAAGTCTGGGTACATAGGGGATGAACACGTAATTTTAAAACAAAACAATTTTATTTCATATTTTGCGATAAGACCATCCTTCTCGTCCACTTAAAGAGTACCAACTCGATTCTTTCTTCTTTAGACAGAGCCATCATTCGGTCTGGGGATGAAAAATAACATAAATAAATAAAATAGTAAAATTCCTATGTACCTATGTACCCAGACTTTGTGGACACCCTGTAGAATATTTGCTTTCAAGGTAATGCGGAACTTTTTCAATTCTGATTCTGCTTTGGTTTAAAGTTCAATTATTATAGGTTGCTTTAAATTTTGTAATATTCTCTTTTGTTATATTGTTTAAGCATCTAACAGTGAGTTGCCGAAACTATTCAGACACTGTAATTGTTTTTGCATCATATTTTGTATCGTTTTGCAAATGGCGCTTGGATGGAGCCATTCTTTTGAGCGATTGTGCTCAAGTTGGTTAACTTAAAAGTGTAACTAAGAGTTCATACGCATGTGATAAAAGGCTTATCTGAGACTACCTTTTTTTTGTTCGAATCAAAAGATTGTTTTAACATCTTTGAAGCCAGTTTATTGACTTTAGCGAAAAGCCATTTAAAAGCTTTCATAACAAGGATTATCGTCAATATTTGTGGTTGATATGTTCATCCAACCAACTATATGGACCTTTATTGTTCTCTTTTGTTATGACAATGCCACGTTACAGCAGAATAGAATGGGAACTATATTAATCTTTGGTTATTTTCTATTCATATCATATAATTTTCGGAGAATAACATAAGAAGTAATTTTTAAAGAAAACCATTTTTTGACCCAGTTTTATCATAACAATGCTTTGCGGAACTTGAATTTTTTATCACCTTTTTCATAACATCGTTAAAATCAAACAATCCAACAATCAGACTATAAATGATGTTTTTGATTTTAATAAAGTTTCAAAAGATCACCAAAACAAAGCTGCTATTATATTTTTAAAAAGAGACTCCTTGAATTTTTTTAATGTTAAAAGTTCAGGATTTCAAACCCAAAGTTCTCATTATCTGGTAGTTTCATGGGAATTCCTGCATAGTTTTGTCTCTTTGTTTATTCCTAAAGGAGTTACTTCTACTTCTCTGAAATTCAGCTTTCATTTTAGCTAAGAATATTCAGTGAAACTCTTGGATCAACATCTTTTTGGAATCGCTATTGAAATCTAATTTCGAATGTTTATTTGAGCGCTTCCTCGGAAACAATAGTGTTTTTCGTGACTGACATAACCCTAAAAAAACAAGTTGAAAAAAAAGGTCATGTTTTGTGATTGATTCTACTGGCATCAATAGCGAGTTTACTAACAGCTATCTAGGCAACAATCAAACCACGTGCGGCCGTCATTGTTCTGCATATGGCCTCGTACCGAGATCTTTTTCTTGCGGACTGATTTCATTGTTGTAAAACTCGAAATTGAAAGCCGTTTGAAATTTGCTTTTATCCTTGTCGTTGTCGATTTGAATTCTAACCGGAAATCGTTTTCAGTTTAGATTTCGGCAAAACCCACAGCATCCCGGATGTACGCATGGGTGATTACATGGAGATTTATTGTCCTCAATATGACGCTGATGAGGCAGATACTCTCACGTTCATTATCTACAATGTCAGTCACAAGTCTTTTACGGAATGCACAATCCCAGAAGGTGATTGTCGTTTTTCTGAAATCTAGGTCTCTAAGAAATTCGTATTACCTTAATTTATATACCGGTATTGAAGAAATAAAGTTCAATGAATGATTTACATTCTTTAGAACTGTTTGGGATTTTTTCTCACTTAACAAATAGCTGCATAATGACGACAGATCAGCGACATATTTGCTTTTTAGCAATCAAACTTAACCAAAACTCTTGCTTTAGACGCGAAAAAAATCTTCAGCTGCAACCGGCCAAGCATCAGCATGAAGTTAACCACGAAGTTCCAAAAACGAAGCCCTAATCCTTTAGGGTTTACTTTTCGCCCTGGTCATACCTATTATTATATGGGTGAGTAAATTTTATGACCTTATATGGTTAGTTTAAAGAAACTAAAAGCATAGCTCTTCGATTTTGTACGTTTTGAACATTGTTCTTTAAACATCGTTTATTTTGCTTCAGCTTTGCCCATTGAAAAGAGTACTGAGGGGAATGACCCTTGCAGTCGAGTTATGCGTTTATCGATACACGTTCACCCAAAGCTCGTTCATAATCACCGACCACCTACCCCCAAAACGAGTCTCCCAAAAACCTCCACCTCAACATCAACAACTTCAACAACTACCACAACCACAAAGACATCCACCAAGCCGAAGTCGTTGCTTACTAGAATAGCAAATTCTTGTGAGTTTTTATTGTTGAAGCTAAACGACATTTAGTATAAAAGTTAAGCTTTTATATCTGCTGTGGTCAAGCGTTTAAGTTCGAGGGCCGGATTCAAAAGTTGATTTTGATCGAGGGCCGCACTAGTATTTACAACTTAAATTTGTGCCTCCAACTTACTCAAAAGACTAAAAAAAAGGTCTTTATTTTGATTTGTGACATCGTTCTTAAGAAAAAGGTCTCCACTTTGACTTGTTACATCGTTTGCATTAAAAGCTTGGCAGGCTGGATGTGACCCGCAGGTTGTAGTTTGTTCATCACTGTTTTGCATGAATGGGTTTTGAAAAACTGAAACACTTCCAATAATTTCGCTAGCTTCCGCTGTTTTTTTCGTCCTTCAAATTTTTTACTTCTAACATTTGTCTGACTTAACTGTTTCCGGCATTTTACGTTTTTGTCCTTATATGAGATTGTCATCCGTTCTTTACCGACGTCATAATAACCACACGCTAACTTAATAGTTGTAATTTAAAGTTATTTTCGAGATATTAGAGTATTTGGTCATAGTGCAACTGAGCGCTGTTTATGATGCGGCAGAAACAAGAAAGTTCTAGATTTTAACTTAACCTTACAAAATATAAATCAAAGGTGTCAAACTGCCCCTTTGGGGCTAATCCAGACCATTCTGTTTTGATTTGTGGCCGGCTGCCAACTGCAGGACTATTTTCCAACCACCCAACTTTTTGTGGAGCTAAACGCTGGGTTATTTCATATTTGAAGACCTAATTCTAACTTCAAAATTTAACTTAGAAATGTTTGTTGCAGCCTCTGATAAAGGAGGGACGGCAGAAGAACAGTCTGGTGGTTTTGCTTGTTCCCATCACAAAAGCTCGATGATGATGATTGTCATGTCGATCATCGTATCATGGCTCATGCAACGATGAATTCCATAAAGAGTGATGATAGAAGGCATCATCCTTTTTCCCGCCCCTTTAACGTGGCACAGTCGTGGTTTGAGGTTGAAAGAAAGACTACTTAAAGACGGTCCTGTTTCTGTTGAATTCGGTTTCATTCATGAAAGTAGGACCTTTGATCAGCGTCATCACTTTGGTTTAATTTGCTCAACTGCTTGGCTTCGATCACGAATAAAAGAACGAGAAACTTTATGTCCGTTAGACATATCAAATGCAAGTTCAATGGTAAATAATCTCTACCGATAGTGACAGAGATTAAATTATTAAAGTTTTTGGACGAAAAGGACCAGTTGATTTGTAATTGTTCGACAGAATCTAATTTGATATTGATGAAAGACAAGTGGCAACCGAATGGCAAACTACAACTGTTGTGTTTTCAGTTTTTTTCCATTTACTTCACACTGTGTTTTGTTTTCTTTTTTCAATCCATTTTGCCATTTTGTTTGTCAGTAAGTTTTCTGCCAAAAACAAATCTGGTGTCGATTCATATTTTGATATCGATCGTACATTGATCGTACACCATTTTCCGGAAGACGCGTTTTTCCGCAATGGCAATCCCATCTAGTGTTTATTATTAACGGTATGTTATGGTTAAATAGTTAAAATTTTGCTGAGGTTGATTGTTCGACGTCATAAAAACCTGTTTTCTCTTGCAATGCTGTGAGTTCGAAATTTTAAGGTTGTTTTTTTGCAGTACATTTATTTGATCACGACTCGAAAATTCTTAAATGGCAAAGTTCTTATTTCAAACGATTAAAGCGTAATGTGGAATTTTCCTTTCACATAAACATGCTTTAACGTACATAAACAGTTATCTAAAATCGCACTAAGGAAAAATAAAAGTTTATTTTTCTAAAAGGATTTTGCATGACATCACTTCAGATTATTTTAGATTGAAAAACTGAAAAACCCGATCCCGAAAACTGGTTTGTTTTTGGTGTGTTTCATCTAATGATTAAAAACAGTCACCACATCGTTTCAGTGATTTAAACTTGCTTTTTCTCTATAGTTTCGGGCAAAAACCTACCGCACCCATAAAAAATTAAAAGATTTGATGCAAAATATTTTCCTTGGTGGCATGTCTGGGACTTCAGGCCAAGTTTCATGTCCGTCAGTTATTTTATGATTCGCTTTTGTTTACAACGATGCTGATTTGTTTATGACGTACTATTTCGTACTTTGTTTTTATTACAACTTTCTTACATTTGCATGCAATCGTCTTAAGTTTTGTGAAGGTTTTATTGTTGTTAACTTGAGCAATAATCCAATGCAATGCTTACAAACATCAACCACGTTGTGCATTATAGCCAGTTAATTTCCTCCGCTAGCGAGAAAAAAGTTTCAGCAGCAAATTGTATGTATTTGCTGTACAAGTAACTAATCCATTGCTATCTCAGCACCTTCTGGTTTCCGTAAGATGTTGCGCTTTACGGTATTACCCTGCATAAGTTGTTTCTACCAAAAAGATAGAAGTGCAGAAGTCATTTTAAGAATTCTTGGGAATTTTAAGAAAGCAGTACTTGTTAAGCGTTTGTGGTGAAATTACTCCACCATTCAATCAAACTATAAGAAAATTGAGCCAGAGATCAATATGAGTTGGTAGTTTGCGGTGCGTTACCCTTAGATATTTTTGTACAATCCCCCGTCCCCCTTTAATATTTCCATGTTTAAACCCTTTTGATCTCGATTCATCAAAAATGTGAACGTGAAAAATTATTTATAGAAGTATTTTTTCCTGACTTTGAGGTGGAAAACTTGAAAAACACTATATTAAGGTTTGAAAATGACTCGCCCCCCCATACTCATGTCAAACCTGTCCACGACTTGAGAACCTCGACTTGAGAACCTCGCCGTGAGAAATGCTGGTAAACTACGTCATAGTATTGAATGACGTTGTTACCAATATCAACTTTGAATTTTGCATGAAAATAAAGCTAAACAATAAAAAGATATAGAGTTTTGACAGTTCGTGGCAAATAATTATGCAAAAAACGTGAAACAAAACTTTTGACCCAGCACAAGCAAATTAGTTTTTTCCATGCTGCCAAAGTTGATAGGTAATTTGATTTAAAAAAGCTCTTTCTCGCAACCGATTCACTCGATCAATTTTTCACATCACAGGTTACCTTCAGTTTTCCTATTTATCCTGCTTCGCAGTTTACTTGTAAGCGGTTTTTCAATCGACTTAACCAAAAATGACTTCTTGTGCTATTAAAAAAGTACCTAGTTATTGCCAAATTGTTTAATCCACTAAATGACAATTATGAATATTTATGTTTAACTGAAACCAAATTGTGTTTACAATTTTGCTTATCGTAAAATCAACTTCAATTTTCTTCATTTCTTCAAAGTTTTTTACTTTTTATTAAAAAATCAATCTTTAATTTTTTAATATATCGCTCTGGAACAAATTAATATATATATATTTTTTGATTGTAAGGGATCTTTTTACATTTACTTTCACTTTTAATGCACCACTATCAATATGCCAATCTTGCTATGCTTTTATAACCACTATTACATGATCTCCAACACCACTTTATCGAATTTCAGTACTTATTGTTGTATCTATATAGCTACTTTGAACGTTTACCATCCCAGTCCTTTATTAGGTTCAACATCTTCAAACTTAATTCAATTGATATTATAGGCGTAAAAGTAAGGGTTTGGGGCTGTAGTTTTCCCCATAATTTTTTCAGCTGACCCCCAAAATTTGTAGTCTTCCAGTTTTTTCACAAAGCCTTCTGCAAGTTTGTGACAACCTTCTGATTAGAGAAACTTTTTTGGTTTTTTCTTGATTTTTTGGTTCCGCGTTAAAAATAAATGAAAAAAATTGTCTGTACTTTCGTAGAAAGCTGTACTGCATTAAAACCGCAAAAGATAAAAAATAATACTTCTATTTTACAGCCATTTTTTCTCAATTTAAAATTTTTATTAAAAAAAATTATGACGTTGTTTTTTCATCTCTTGGTCAAATAAATTAATCGAAATTCGTAGCAATAAACAGATCCAATAACATGTTTTTTTTTTATTGATCAAAGATTTTCAAATTTCTGTCTAGCCAAAGCGTCAAAAATTAAATAGTTAAACGAAATTGTTTAAATGAAAGTCCTGTAAAATCTAAAAGAATGGTAGAATTTCACAAAGAAAAATGTAATCGAACGCTTCGGTGCTTTTCAATCATTTTTTTTGTTTTTAATGCTAATTAATTTTAATCAATTTTATATTTTAAAAGTAATCAATTTTAATGCTAACATTTAAAGCTTAATAAAGTAACGAAAGACTCATAAAAAGTAGAACAGTATCGCTATTAGTACCGGCACTGTGTTTACAAAACTGTTCTTTAAAGTGCTATCGGTGGCGGACAGCGGTACAGATATCTAAAAAATAATTTGGCATTGACCATATCAAAATAAATAAGAATTGATAGTTTTCGGTGGGGATAGTTTTTTCTGTTTTCATTTTGGCAGTTGATATATTTCAAAAAATTGTTTTTAAGCAACAATAATTTCACAACTTTTACAATACTTTATGTTGAAAGCATTATTTGAAGCGCCCTCAAACGATGCATTACAAACCAACCTAAAATCTAACCGGGGTCTTATCTAAGAAATGTTTATGTCATTAGAAACAGCTTTGAAATTTTATCTGAAAGAAGATTTTAACAAGCCAAAGTCACAGTTGCAAGTATTTACTAGAATTGTTTGAACAAAACTCGTTTTACAAATATACATAAGTCGACATACTCGTAGCTCCTTCATGTTTAAATGATTTTAGGGCAACAAACATCATCTAAACCAGTCAAAATGTCTCTATACTAAATTGTACGCAATGGTTGTTGGTTTGGATGAAGACTGTTTGTCTGTAAAACTGTGATTAGCATCTATATAACTTGTAAAAAAGTAACGACGCTCTTTGATCTTTAGGGAAATACAAGTCTGTTCTGGGAAATCGTGTTAATCTATTTCTTTTCTGTCTAAAACATCAATCAGCAAATTTTTGTAAAGACAAAGTGCGCTTTTTAGAAAACTTTCTTTACAGAATAGCACAAAAGGCACGCACAATAAGTATAACATCAAAAATACAATTTATTTTGCAATGTAAAGACAAAATGCTTTTGACGCGATTTTTCTTTACATCAAAACCAAAACACATCTACTGTACAATCTCTGAGATTGTTAAAAACCAAATTCGCTTTGACATCATGACGCTCGCTCGATCTGCAATAAGCTGACGCCGGCATTTTTGACAAAATTGATTTTATCGAAGTAAACTCTAAGGCAGTGGTTTTCAAATTTTTTGAAGCTACCCTAATTTTTTTGGAAAAGTTAAAGCTTCAGACTTGTGCTGACTCTGAAATACTAAAGAAAAAGTCATCACTCAAAGCTATAGCCGTACCAGACCAAAACTTTGGGGGAAAACATTTTTGCCCAAATTTTTCGACAATTGATTGAATGGCGATCTCATGTCATTCTACGGTGATGCCCGAATCTCATTCAGATTTAATGCAAAGACCCTCCATTTTTTTCTTTTTTTTGATCTTTATTTGTTTTTTTAATTGTAAATGGAGCAGAAACAATTGGTTTTGCCCAGATAAACTTTTGAAGGCAGAAAATTCAGTCTTAGTTGTTTTTGCTCTACAGATGTGAATCGTTCTAATTGAGTTACTTTCTCCTGCCCAAATAGCTTATTGCCAGTCCCCGAAAAACATCTGATTGTGCCTAAATTTTAAGGTTTTGCGGGGAAATTGCAACCCTTGTGCCCCCGACTCGTACAGCTATGCTCAGAGCACGTGCTAAAATCATTCAATTACGTTCATATAATTGAGATGAGCAAGCTGCGCGGGACCAAATCTGACCCCTTTCACTTATTAATCCGGCCTATCAAACAATTTATTCAAATTCAAAACACTGAACTGCATTATTAAAAAAATAATAAAACTTTGTGCACTTTTGGCGCCCATCCCTCTTCACAAAAGCTTTTTCCGAAAGGGAAAAAATTTATTTGCTCGCACAATTCTCTACGTTTTATTCAGAAATGGGACAAAATTAAATGAAAAAGCAATTCAAGGAGCAGGCGACTCACAGCTTGACGACCACGGCTCTAAGGTGAATAAAAACAATTGTTTCAGCGACCACACATGTTTTACATTAAAGAAATTACACAGGAACCACCAAATAAATATCACAATAAAAATATCTTTTTATTCTTTTGACGGCATTTACTTTGCGCTTGTCATCTTAAGACTAATAGAAAAGTCATCACTTCAAAATGGAGTCCGCAAACTAACTTACGATTAACACCAAACATGAATCGTAAAAGTCAATCGAAAACCAAGAAAAGTTATCATTGATCTTTTCATCAATCAGACAAATGTTATCAAATGAAGGAATAAAAATACCTAGTTTTAAATAGGCGAACGAAACAGGCTAATTTTGACAACATAACAGTTACCAATCACGGCTTAAAACCATTTAGCAATTATTGCATCATCGCTTAGTTATCCTGGTTGAGTGGTTTTGAGCGCCGTGATTGTGATCGACATGATCTGGGTTCAAAACCTCCTCGCGCCATTCTGCCGTGTCCTTGGGAAAGACACTGTATGGCACTTTCTCTGCTTACCGGTCATGGCAAGCAGTTCTAATTTTTAGTTATATCTTTATAAAAACTAAAAAAACCAAAAAAAATTTTTAACCGGACTGCAATATCTTTGCATCTCCGTAAGCAGGTTGAAACAATTGCTTGCACTATGAATAGCGCCTCCGTCGCTATCCTGCCAGTCAGGAGGATAAATATAGAGATAGAGATAAATCTAACAACGTTAGAGGCGTTAAACTTAGAGCAACCGTCAAGAGATTCCATAAACTTGCTATTAGAGATGCAATGGTATCTCAATTACTGGGCTTGTCCGTTAGAATAAATAACAAACCTTGAAGTGGTGACCATTTTGTACTACCTTATTATTTGGCCCTAAGCAAAAGAAGATTTGGCACCGTACGTTGATACATACGCAGCCAGTAGGTTTTAAGAGTCTTAAATCTTGTATATACAACCTAAATGCGCTGCTGACAATTTAATGGCCTGTTATTAGCTTATGTACAAGAAAACATGTTCTGATTTGACACTCGGTTAATATTTGATTGATTTAATTTGAATTGCAACTAGATAACTGTCACCAGTCTGAATACAATCCGATTTCGTTAATCACCGAAGTATGTTTTACACGCTTGCCGCGCTAGCTTGACAACTCCAAACTGCAAATGGTTTGACATCGCTATTCAACGTTTATTGGATAATCTTGAATTCAGCTTTTCTGTAAAGACATTTTCAAACAAACACAATGTAATTTCCAATTTTGCTTTGCATAACATACTTTGCGATGGGACTTAGCGGTCTGATGTTTCTTTTTGGTGTTGTGAGTTCGATTCTGGCCCGGGGTAATTAACAATTATGAAAAACGTCTCAAATGAGCAAAAGTGTGAATTTTTCTTTGTATTTCTAAATGTTAATACTTATATTGATTATACGGCCAGTTGTAATGGTTACATGGATATTGAGCCGGTCATTGCTTTCTTTTTTAAACTCAGCGTTGTGGGTAAGCACCGTAACTATATTTAGAAATTAAGTATAATGTGCCTTTCTCAAGGGCACAACAGAAATCACTCACGTAGACTGAGCAAAATAAAGCGATCTGCTGGGGCGACCCCTTAATCGAGAAAAAGCCGAAAGAAAAAAATTACGATAAAACGACTTTTAATAAAGCCAACAAACAACAAACAAATTGAGAAAAACACTTCTATTAAAACCAAAAAATGAATATAGACAAACGAAAAAGCAAACGATAAAAAACACGTGAGAGCGAATTGGCATCATTTCCATATTCGGTCGCTGTTTAACTTAATTCGCATTTCAACCGAATGAAAGGAAAAATTCTCACAGCAAAGAAAAACATAAGTAAATTGAAATGAAAAAGATGAACACTCCACTGCAGCAATCACCCGGCTGCAAAGACACCTTAAACAAACAAAACTGAAAATCGGAGAATAAACTTCGTTATCAAAATAATCGCATTGCTTACGTAATAAATCGAAAGTTTGTTATAGATTAACAAGGATATCAATTTTCACCTGGTTATACTTCAGACTCATAAACAAATCAAAAATTAGGCTGCTTATTTATCCATAGCTCGGCATTAAGCAGAGAGTGAAAATAACGTTAGCAAATATAGTAAAAGAATAGCAGCGTAGATTTTAAAACTCTAAACGGAGTTCTCCACTAGGGGGTTCAGTTTTTTTTATTTTTACAAAAGGGACAAACATTAAAAAAAGCAAATAGTAATATCAAGGGTTCTCGACACGTGACCACAGAAAAACAATTTATTCAACTTCCTCGTAACACAGAGGAACCAATATTAGTTGTAGCTAATCTAAAAATTATTTGTAGCCTAATGTGGTGAACAATGCAACAACTAAAGAGTGTCTTAAATGCAATTAAGGTGCAAAAAAAGTTTTGACCAAGATTTGTCTGGTTAATCAAGTGAAAACAAAAAAGAGCAGTTAAGTATGTGTGTGTATTTAGATGATAACTTGAAAAACACGGTTTTCGAAAAAACTCTATTTAAGCACACTAATTTTATTGATTTTTTTGTGATGTCTATTTCGAATATCAAAACCAAACGTCCTTGGGATCCACATTTTTTAAGTTTAATGAAAGGAGTCATGAAATAAAATAAAAACTACCGATTCAAGAGAAAAATTGCGAACAAAATAAGGAATTTAAAAAACAAATTGGACAATTGGAAGCTCTAAAATAATTGCTTCACAGAATAATATCGACAATTTTTTACACTAATTTAAAAAACAAACATTTTTCTAGAAAATCAAGTAAATCAAAGTAGCAAACGCAATAACGAAAAGTCATCTTCGCATAGTTAGAGATTCCAGATAAGAAAAAATTGATTCCTCAAAGTCCAATTTTTTATTCGCCTTTTAGATTGATTAAAATTAAAATACAACAGAACTTTTTGTACAGACAGAAAAAAACTTTGAATCAAGTTGTGTGGAAAATAATACGAACCAAGTACAATATTTTTAAAAATAAGAGTTTTTAATGATTTCCAGCACAAAGAAAAAAACAGCAAGCAACAGTTTGGAAAGATAATTGACACAATTAAATAGCAAAATTCGAAATCGTTTTTATGTAAAAAAAAGGAATTAATTAAAAGCAATTCAACTTTGACCAAAGTTCACCATTGGACGCTTTCGCCAAGAAGGGAATAATCTAGACCGGATTTCAAAGGTCCAACAATAAAGAAAGTTTTATTTCGTCAGCAGTCACGGTTAAACTGATTTCCACCACGTGGGAATAGTATTTCGGACTCACAACCTGTTTTTCTCTAAACAAAACGCCTTTTTAAAACTTTTCTAGTTTTACATCAAAACTGCGTCAATTAAAATCCAAATTAGGCAAGAAATTGGAAACCAAATTTTGGAAGTACTAGAGCGTAGCGCCGAGAGTGCTAAATTTCCAGGCGGAGTTTTTCCGTCAGGGGGCGTAGTGTTTCCAATATTTTCAGAGCCTTGTAAGGGATTTTTGACAGCAGGTTTCTTGGCTTGAAAAACAGTTTTTTTATGGTAATGATGACGACGCGTTTCTGACGAATCTAAAATAAACAATAAATTCTATATAAGAGCAAGGCATTCACTATTATCAATTAAACAGTTTCAATATCTGTCGATTTTGATGATGTTTAAAAAAAATGGATGTAATAGGTGACTTTGTAGCCACTTAATAACGGAAAAATGAGATCAGAGTTAGATTTCCTAGAAGGCCAAATTTTATCTAAAGCTGCCAAGAGCAAGTCAGCGCTACAATTCCATTCAAGTGCATTTCCTGCCCAAGCGCAACGTAGCGGAGATGAACACCATGAACTCTGGACACGTTTCAGCCAATTGAGCCAGGTCCCACCACGGTTCTGGTGATTTACCTGTCTTCGTTGTCCTTTGATTACGCTGAATGTATGGGGTAAATTGAAAGATAAAACAAGCAAAAGTTTCCAGCTAGTCGCGGAAAAGTCAGTTATTTCAGTTTTGATTTTCTTACTTTTTCCCTTTCATTATGCTCTTTTCATGCACTAAAGCATGTCTCAATTTCGCAGTCTAGGCAACATTTCACTGGACAATAAACTCTTTTAATGAAGCTGTCAAAGAGGTCGTGAATAAAAACAAAACTGCGTTAGATTGACCAGCCCAAGAGTCGAACCCACGCTTCCGGCCAGGATCAAGAACGGTAATTAGTCGAGGTTTCAATTTTTGAACGTCAAAGGTTTTAACTAAATTATCAGGCAAGCCCCTGCTTGTGTATGACAGCCACTGAAAGACAAAAAACTCAACTATGACTACTTATTTTTAAGACTCTTTATGACTTTAAATTAATATTCGCTTTAACAGTCACAATAAGCTCCCAACTTTTTTTACCCGATTTTTCAAACAAATTACCAAAAAAAGGAAATGACATCATGTACACATACAGAGCAATATGAGTTCAGGAAATAGTTTTCCTGTTGACGCAGCACCCGAAAGCTCCAGAAAATTTGGATTAAACGATCGATTGATTCAAAAATCAACTTTAACCATATAAGGAACTGTTTTCTACGATTCCGACGAAACTTGTTGAACGAATGAAATACAAAATGGCACGCTTCGACGAAGAAGAAAGAATAACAATAACTAATTAATTAAGAACATCTGGATAGATGTTCCTTTACTCCAATTATCCTACCTCGGGTGGCTGTGAACTTGTTTGACAGACCGAGATGACGCTGATTGTTAGAGTTTTCATTGTCTGCGAGAAAATATTAAAGAGAGTTGTGAATCACTAGCAAATAAAAGTTTTAAATGGAATCAGGTACAACTTGGACGTTAGGCAGGATCAACGATCGGACATATAAAGTCATGATTAGTGAAAAAACCAAAAAAGCACGAGCTAATGTCCTTTTTATAAAAGTTGAAGTAATAATCAGCAAGCTTGTACGTTTTTAACCTGTAATCCAAGTTTAATCTTTTTTAGTTGATTATAATCTATTCGACTGTGATTACTGCTATAAACTGCACTATTATAGGAACAAAAAAAATTGACTTTGGTTTTTAATTATATTTTGTTCTATTATTCGATAAGAAAATCCTTTCTAACCTTTTCCGTAATTGCTCTGGACAAGAACCAAACCCACTAACAAGCAATCACAAGCCATTGTTCAATAAAATAATATTACAAGACTTTTAAATTTTAGCTGGACCGTAATCATTATTGAACCCAAAACAGTTACCGAAGTCTTTTAAGTCAGTTTAAGGGTACAAAACACTCTATCAAATCCCTCCAAATTAATTTTTTTTAATTGCATTTGCTATTCACATTGATATAAATAATAATTTCGGACTTTTAAATTTTATAGCGGCTTCGAAGGTGGAAACTTAAAAATATTGGCAGTAACAAATATTTTAAAACTTTCACTCACCGACAGTTCGCTCTTTCACCGTTATTTTCATTCGCATGGTGTCGCTATTACAACCGGGACTATTTCCTTGAATCGGTTTGGCTAAAAGAAAAATTAAAAATTAAACTGCTGCTGTGAAGAAAACTTCTATGATAAAGAAAACCTAATCGTAATCAGTTGTATTGAAATGAAACACGTTAATTGCAGGCATAGAGAATGTCAAATTAAATATATTTTTTATGTGTGTGTAATGTGCGCTGCTAACTAATTTCGCTTCGAAGAGATCAAACATCCGACAGAGAACGTTCAGCATTAATAAAAAAAGGTGTCGATTTTTGTCATAATATTTGTTATAATATGGTAAAGCAAGAAAGCGACTTTGCCAAAGCTTTAGAAAGGATTTCTTGGATTAAAAAAAAAATTAAAACGCGGCTTTTTGAAACATTTAAAACTTTTCTCATCAATCAAAAATGCACAATACAGCTTATAATCTTACAATAAAGCAGTAATACCACAGCTCATTAGCTTATCTTGTGTTTACAAAACAGCAAAAAGAAGTAATTTCACAAAAATAAGACTTTGATCGCAGATTATTTTTTCGTTTGGGTTCATATTCAGAATCAAGCTGAATGGCGAATCTGGCGGAGGCTTTTGACGAAATTCTCATTCCGTCAAATGTTTGAAAAGCCGTAATAAACATAGCTTAATGATCCGAAAAAAATGTTTAAGTTTATTGCTTCAAAAACTCAAAGCTATTAAAAGCAAAGACAGTCCACTTTCGGTAAAAATATCTCCTGCTCACAAGGGAAAGTAAAAATTGCCTGAGTAATCTTGAATTCTCGCTTTTATTTTGATAAGTCGGGTTCCTGTTCGTACGCTCAGCAATTATAAGGGTAATCCAACCTCACCAACCTTTACCAGACCCAAGTCCCTTTGAAATTGGGAGCGAAAGGGAATGAATTCAGATAAACGTGCCAGGTGCATAACAATCAAACAAACAACATTTTGGGAAAATAAAACCTGTGTCAACACATGGTTTGAATAAACTAAATTACAAATGACCATTATAACGCCAGCGTTTGTCTCGGAATTAGACCTACTTATCACTTTAAACTAGTTTGAAATAAAAGGTCTTTCAAATTAATTCAGTAGACGATGCTTTTTTAATTAAGATAGTTTAAATGAGTGTTCTTTAATCTTTCCGGTACATATTACGAGATTCGTAATTTTTCCAATCTGAGGGATCCCTAGTCAATACATTTTATGAGAACTAAGGGAATACTCAAAAGCTCATAGCATCCAGTAAATGTTTCACGGAATCTTAAAGTTTTGTAGAACCCAGTTTGACGAACCCGGTTTAAAAAGAGGATATTGCAAAGCATGTGTCAAAGAAGCATTGCAAGTCACCAAAAACCCTGGAATCTTGTAGCGTACTCAAAGACAATTTTTCCAAGATATTCTCAAAGATAAATTCAATTAATTGTAAATCAAATACTGAGTTAAAAAAATAAGGATAGCCGTAACTTTTGAGCTTTTCTTCTTTTGTCCGCCAATTGTCTACGAAAAACAGTCAAAAAACCAATTCAAATGTCGCTCTACAACCTGCTAGGATTGAGATAACAAGTCGTTGATATCGGAACCAAAAGAGAAAATTATTTACATTCAAAAGATCGTAAACCCTTTCGTTTTTCATTGTCTTATGAGTAATGCCGCATAATGAACATTTTCGAAAATGTAGAAATGTAAATATGCAATAGCGTTCTTTCTTCTGTCTGAGTAACTCGATCCACAAAACGATTTTATCGCGTATAATCAAACACTATCATATTTTTTATTTACTTCGGCTAATCTAATTTTAATTGAAGAAAAAACATTTCTTATCGGCAACACTGTGCAGTCCAGGTTTCTTTGTATCAAATAAAAATACGCTTTAACACTTCGAAATTAAATCGAATTATGCGCTTTTAACAAATTAAACAAAAGGGTTTTGGGTTCCTGATAGTTAAAAAACACACTAAGAGACAAGTTTTTCGGCACAAAGAAAATGGGTTTGAAAATGTAAAAAAAAACACAAGTAAAAGAACGAAGTCAACTAGTGTGATAAAATCTTAAGAGATAAAATCAGGCGCTCTTTTTTTAGTAGGAGAATTTCGATACGCTTTCCTTAAAACGTGACGTGCCGATAGGGCACTTTGGTCTGAATTTAAATTTTGAAACAGAGTTTTCCCTTTTTTTTGTACTAAGAAAATGAATTAGCTTTGCAAAAAATATATATTTTATTTTGATAATTTTTAGCTTTGAATAAACTTTAAACTATTTTGGTTTAAAGAAACAGAACGTGAAAACTATTTCCAATTCATTCGTACGGCATAAAGCAAACATTGCACTTGATAAAATCAGGAAATTAGAATGTTGAAAAATAGTTAATTATTTAATTGACTAATCAATCTTAATTAAAAAGTTGCCTAAAATGTTTTCAAACAAACACTATTCCATCAATCAAGTTCGAATTTTGAAATTACCTTCAGCAAGAAAAATTTGTCAAAAAATCTTTTCCTAAAAATTACAACAAATACTTCAAAAGAGGAAGAAATTAACGTTTCTGGCATAAAAGCAAGGATTTTTTAGTCGCAAGGGCCCCTTTTCCTACAACATCCTAGTTTTAGCTTTTATCAGCGCCTAATCAATTTCAAAAATAAAGTTTGGAAACTCAAATTGGGTCAGAAATCTTTACCGCTAGTCGTCGCAACTACCAATTCAATAAATACCAACTTGACAAAGTGACAAGTAAAAGTAATGTCGTTTCTTCGTCAAGTAAGCATGGCTGGGTAAACCTGGATTTACTTTAACCGTAAGTAAATGAGGCAACGAGACGTGCTTTTTGCGAAAAAACTTTCACGAAATCAAGCAGTCTATCAATAGTGAGCACTAACTCCAAATCACGTGACACTGCGGTAGGTCAAATATTTAGCTTTCTTCAAGCGAATCGCGTGAAATCATTTCAATTCGAGAAACAGTGCCGAGGCTTGATTACACAAAGTCTTAAAAGATTATGAACTTGCCTTTGCACTGGTGACGAAAGGTCACGTGGACAGCTCCTGCGCGTAACGTTGCCAAAAAAGTCAGAAGGCATATAGCGCGTTAATTCACGCCTTTGAACCTGGCTTCGTACGATAAACCACGACTTTTGATCGAAAAACACGAGTTCCCTTCCCAACTAGGACGTCTATGGCCTTACGCTGAGACGGGAATTTTTCGGGGTTCTTTAGTTTTGTGCAAATCTTATCATGACTCACTAGAAAACCTCAGCTACGTTGTGAATCAACAGATGCTCAAGAATTCGTGGATCACTTTATTTTGGCAAATTTTAGGTGTTTTCATAAACTGCTTTGTTCTTTCAAAACAAAAATAATTAGTGAAAACTATTTTCAATGTCTCAAGCTTAAGCCAATGTGTTTATGCCTCAGTCATTGAGTCAATGTGTCTACAAATGTCGCCTGCTAAACCAGTTTTTTTTCAACTTTTTTTTTGGCCCATTTCATAAAGTTAAAAAATTTAAAGTTCAAGATGTAAAACCAAGCATATTAGAGAAACCAACTCGTAATAACACAGCGTACTTTAAAAAGAGAATGTGTTAAAGCAAATTGAAAAAATAAATGATCAAAAAGAAAAAAAAAAACACACACAAAAACGACAGAGTTTAAATTCTAAAAAAAATTGTAATTGTTATTTTTGACAGGCAAAGAGCTTTGAGTGTTCAAACTATTTTTCAATTTTTTACAGAATAGTTAACACTTAAAAATTTATAATCGATCAAGTTTGGGATGGTAACCAAGCTCTTTTAAAAAACACCAAGCCACATTTGACAAACATTGTGCAAAACGACTAAATGCCAGATTGTGGTCAAATGAAGATCAAAAAACTTAATTAATATCAAATTATTCGGACAATCGCAGAAACGTGGTAAGTCACGTGAATTAAATTAATTTAATGGATTTTGTTTTTCTCAAACTTTTTCTGTTCAACTTTCAAAGAAAAGTAAAGAAAAAACCGTTTTGATTGACAGAGAGGAGTGCCGACTTCTGGGCCACTTGATTTTATTTCACTCAAAAAAAGAACGGAGACCAAACTTTTGTTTCAGTCCAGAGTGCGACGCAAATGTCGAAGTGATGACGTCATTTTCGATGACGATTGAAGCCTGAATGGAGCGTGGATACAATCGCACAATTTTAAAGTGAGAAAAAGCTTTCATTAAAATATGAAATTTCAAGGCAATTTTTAAAGTCGAAAGAGCGTAAAGATGATAATGGGATTACTAATGTAAGCGTGGTCTTAGTAGTGCTTCCAGGAGCTTTAGTGATTCTGGCGACTGTTTAGTGTCAGTCGATACTACCGACTTATTGTTTTTAATTTAAATACATCCGAGGTCTCTGCTCGAATGTCAGAAAGAACACGACTCGAAAATATATGTACTTAAAAAAGTAATTAACTTTAATTCCATTTGTGTGCAAAAAAGTATTGTTTAAAGCGGGGTCACCATTGCAGCCGGTTAACATGTCACCAATAGAATCTGTCGTTAAGTACTTTTTCCAAGGTATGAAAATCAATAGGGCAGACTGAGGGTCGAACTCAAATCCTTCTGCTTGCAAGTCCGAGTGTTAGCACACTGAGCTATCTCGCAGAGAATATCGTTCGTAAATTTAGAATGTTCTCGACGCTTCTACCTAGTTATTATGCAACATTGGTTGGTGTGGGTAATCGCAAGGCTACAGAAGAATTTGTAACCGATACGAAACAATCAACATCAATCGTGCCCGAAAAATACAGGAATAAACGAAATAAGAGAGATATATCGGGCGCCAGACAAGCAGAGGGCGCCTTTTAAACACGATCTTCTCGTCGTTAGCGTCACAAACAAGTACGTGACTTAGTCTGCGAAAACAACAATAAAGCGGCAGTTGAAAGCGCCGTAAACGCGAAGATGTACCGGCCGACGTGGCTTCGTAGTTTCTTTGAAGCGATGGGGGTCGGAACGTGGGTTTTAATTATTCGACATCGTCACCATTTAATTACAGTGGATTAAGGGATTTGAAAATAATTAATAACTCTTTCCTTACTGTCCCTGGTGAACTTCTTTCATTTGCCGATAAAGCACAAGATTGCAAAAAAAAGCTGAAATAGAAACTGATCACAGAAGCTTTAGTAGGAAACAGTTTAAGCTGGAACGTTATGATTTATTTGCGAATTTTAGAAATATGCTTACAGACTTTTGAATTTTGCCTTCAGCTAAAAATGAATCAAAACAAAAGTCAAAATCGAAAAATCAACACGGAAGAAGTAGCATTGATGGTTAATGATCCAAACAAAACACAGCAAAGCGCAGATATCAAGACGTAAAATAACTCAAAACGGAGTCGCAAAAGAAAAAAATTATTTCTTTTGGCAAATGTCGAAAGATGTTAATTTATTTGCCGTGAGTAGTGACACATGATACGCTGACTTATTGCATTTCAAATTAGCTTCAGTAAATTCTCTTCTCAGTAGAGTAAATTGTGTTTATTAAGCTGTGGTTTAGTAATACCAACCTTTTCTTTGTCAGTTTTCTTCCTTTAATAAGTACATTATATGCGTTAAGAATTCGTATTTATTTTAACAAGACTGAGTACGATACAAACAATACCTTTAAGTTTGCCGGATAAAAAAACATAAACAGTTTCTGCTTTGTGCACTAACAGCATCTGATATTAGGCTACAGGTTTTTTTAGCTACTTAAAAGTGGTCAAGATGAAATATGCCTTCACTAACAGATAACAAAAAAAATACCGCTAAAAACCAATAATCTATAACTATTTATTTGCCATTGATAAACTTTGAGAGAATCATCAAACAACAGTAAAGAGTTACTTACACACGTAGTAATAGGTGTGGCCTGGTCGAAAAATAAACCCAATGGGGGAAGGACTTCGAAGTTGAAATTTGGTCGTCAATTTTACTTCTTTTCTTGGATTTTTACAATGTAAAAGTCTCTGCTGCCCTGAAAAATAATCATGGGATAAATTACAACAATAAAATACTTTGACTTGTTGTCCATGTTTTCGGGTATTGTTTGAATTTTCAATTAAAAATATTCCAAGAACCGGAAGTGATGTTGAACAAAATATAGGAATTTTCTGCCCGTGTTGGTTTCGAATTATCCAATACAAACATTTAAAAAATTTGCTAACAAAAAATTAGGGTGCAAACATTATGGTGATTTGGAAAATAAATCTTCCAAAAAATGTCGACAGAAAAATCAACGTCTACACCTTTTTTTAAGGTAAGAGTAGTAGTTTATGCAAAATGTAACACAGAACAGGACTTTGCAATTATGCAACACAGGACCCCACATTGCGATTTGCAGTCATGTGCAATAAGAAAACAAGTCTATGTACAGAAAAAATTCGAGAAAATCGTTCAAAATATTTCCGCAACAGGTGATTGATCAAATTTAGTTTAATTTAAATTGAAAATCCGTTTGTCACGTGACTTCGGCATTCTAAAACCTAAGCAATAACCGAAGCACAGTTATGAAGGATAATCACTTCTGCAATTAACAAACACCAGATTGAAGTCATTTGATTAAAAAAAAATCAAGTTAAATGATTCAAGATAAACAAGCGTCAGCGCAATACTTTTGCTTTTAAACTAATGCCAACAACCAGAAAAAAACCGTTAATTAAAAACATAATACTCGAGAAAATAAGGAAATGAAAAAATCCTTGCATTAGTTTGAGTTTTTGAACGAAAAAAATCAAGACAAAAGCTTTTCTCATAAATCTGAGATTCAATTAAATTCTGTAAAAACACATTAAACTAGTGATTCTCAAAGTAGTCGATATCGGCCCGCAGGGGTCGGTAAATAGCATGGGGTTGATTAGGGATTGACAAATGGCCAAGGGGTTGATTAGGGATTGACAAATGGCCAAGGGGTAGATAAATGACTGATGGGGTCTACTGCAACAGTAAAGTGGTACGTTATTTGCAAAGATAGCAAACTAAAAAAATCTATGATTATTAAAGTGAAGATTTTTTTGTCTCCACTTGTTTTTCTTCACACCCAATGAAAAAGAAATCTTTAATGACACATTACATTAGTTTAAAGCAGTGATTCCCAAAGTGGGTTCCACGGAACCGTAAAATTCCAATCAAAATCCTAAAGGGTCCCATAAGCTTCAGTTGATTATGCATGCCAGAGGTGGGGAACATGGGGCCTGCAAGATTTTTCAATGCGGCCCGGGTGTTGGTGGGAAGCAGCAAAGTATGACAAACATTAGGATGAAAAACGAAAATTCAGAGATGCATTTTAAGAAAAGACCTTTTTTTTAGAAATCATTCAGAAAATCAAGAATTCCGAGATAGTTTCAAAGTGAAGACCTTTTTTTGGCCTTCACTGGATTTTCAGCAAATTAGGTCTTCCTTTTCAACTTTTAAAACCTTGCAGTGTTCCACCGACAAAAAAGTTTGGAAACCACTGGTTTAGAGAGTGTACTGGATTAGGAGATAAAAAATTTTTTTTACTCGAATAAGGTGTTGACATGCAGGAAAGTTGAAAATCACTGCTTTGAAACAAGGAACATGAAAATCAATTGATCACCTCAGCAATTAAGTCGAAAAGCTTTGAATTCTCAAGCAGTTATTACAGTGACAACGTGTCTATAACTATCGATTTTACAGAAAATTCAACTCTTCAAGGAACTTTTTCGTTTTTGAAAAGGGTCCCAAGGAAAAACAGTTAGAAACAACAATCCTATACATTTGAGAACCTTATCAATTAAAATTCTTCAAAAATCCACGGCGTTATTTTTTTTTATTTTTATCTCTAAATTTATCTTCCTGACTCGCAGGAAAGCGACGGAGGCGCTAATACCTAGGGTAAGCAATTACCCTGACCTGCTTCCGGAGATGCCAAGATATTGCTGTCCGCTTGTAACTTAACAGAAATTTGACTGTAATTTAGAACTGCTTGCCAGGACCACCAAGCAGGGGAATTTGCCGTAAAGTGGCTTTCCCAAGGACACAAAAGAATGGCGCGAGTGGATTTCGAACCGAGACCGTGTTGGTCACGAGCCCGGCGCTTTAACCACTCGTCCACGCCGCCGACGATTGATGATAAGTTTGCTCTGTAAACATCTTACCACAATAGGCAATCTTTCCCTTCAGTGTTAACAATAAACTCTTACAAACTTTGGTTATTTATAATTTTATGGCTTTTCAAAAGTAAGAATGCCAATTACGGAATTACTTTTGTTGTACTGTCTTGTTTTTATTAAGCTAAAAGATTTGACTTAATTTTTATTCTTTCATATCAGATTTAAAATACAATGCTAGACTGTTTCAGCAACTGATGTCAGATTAAATAAACGTATAATTTAGTGGAAATAAATCTTGTCATGGTTTGTATTTACCGAATGAAGTTGATAGAGCTGGTTTACAAGAGCTTGTTATTGCATTTTTGCGAAAGAATTAACGCAAAATTTTCGCCTAAAAATTTAGAATAAAAAAAGACTAAATTTACATTTATGTATTTTGTTTTTGTAAAAAATAAGGATATCGACTAGTCAACAAAAAGTAAGCAATAGTTGTAGGGAATAAATCTAAATGTTTTTTCCCGTTATTAAATCGGAAAAAAGCATTTTTTAAAATGGGAGATCAAGACTCGAATAAGAACAGCCAGTAACAGCACTTACTGTAGGTATAGGATAAAAAACATAATAAACTAAAGATAAATTTTTAATATTTTCAAAGAATTCTATTATTTCTAATAGCCAAGAAAGTTTATAAGTATAAGTTTTTAGAATCAATTTAATTCAGTTTTCTAAAAATGTCCAATGTCTTTTATTTTCTTTCTTCTTTGGGAGTTATAAAAAAAACAAACTTCTTTCGTGTTTTTAACCCTTTGAACCCTAAAGGCCGGATTTCCGGCCAAACATGGTCGGTTTTTATTCCCGAAAGGCCTGAAAAACGGCCTTTAACACAAAACAATCGTATTGGTGTTAAATTGTTTAGCGTATATACCCTAAAGGCCCAAAACTTGAATAAAATCGTTTGAATTCCTTCTACTTGAAATAATTTTGCAAAAGTGGTTCCTGTATCTGTCAAGAAGACAATTATTATCATAAGCTGAAGTGAAACAATCATTGCATCACTGATTCCGATTTGCATAAACTGATTTGTCTCTTGGTATATAATAAAAATTTGTTAAATTCTTTGCTACTGTTGTAGGTCTTCTTCTTCTTCGTTTGAGTTAGATTGAATAGGCTGGGTAGGCTTCGAACTCGAGGCGTAGAAATGCCGAGTACGAAGCGCTAACCACTGCACCAAACCGCGGTGCTGTTGTAGGTGAAAATGTACAATAAGGATCATATCTGCACCTGCAAAGGCTATTTCAATGTTATTACACTGATTTTGAAGTTGGTTTGAGAGCTGCAGGCGATTCATAATCCCAAAACGAAAAAAAAAAGAAAATGATTTTTTTTGAAAATTTTTGGCTGGGAATCTCGGGTCGGAGAGCTTTTAAATGTGGGAATGTCGGGTTCAAAGGGTTAAACAGCTCATTCACGTAAAACTGTTTCAAAAAATAAAATCTGCCCTTTTGTGTAAGTCTCCATTTAAGCATTTCACAGTTAATTCCACGTCGGTATGTATGTTATTTTTACATAAGCCTGACCCATACAAACTTAGTGTTTCCCACAGCTTTTTTGCGATTAAAAACTTAATGCTTCTTTGAAAAGCGATACAGTAATCGGCTTCGACTGAAGTAATAAAGCTTTTTTCAAACAAAATCTTTCAATCCCAATTTAACTTTGTTCATTTTTAACGCGAAACAGACATATTTGATTGAAGTATTTTCGCAAACTAGAAGACCGTCTTCTATTTTTAATAAATCATTGTACGTTTACATTACACAGAGAGGCGATATATTAAATGTCCCTTAATGAATAGCTCACTTCAAACCTTTGTTTTGCAATACTTTTGCACTAATTTTTAAAACCAACGCTTTCTTAGCAATAACCTATGAAAGTTTGTAGATTATGGGTTAGTGAGAAAATTATTAGTACACAAACTATTATGCGAAGAGTACAGACCGCTGTCTATGTCAAGTCGATGAATACAAAAATCACACAAGCTTGAAAAAACATGTTGAATCGGGTCATAGAATTCGATATAGAAAAGCACTAGTTGACAGATGAGAAAAACAACAGTAAATTAAGCCCAAAGACGTGTTGAAAAAACAAGATAGCTAATTCAAGACTTGCTCGAAAGGCTTCTAAAATCACTCGTACATTGGTTTACATTCAATAAAAATTACATACCGATGTGATTGCGAACATAATTAACATCTAATCTCTCATTATATTGCATGCTTAAATGGCAATAAAAACAAAGGAAAGCGTTTCATGTTTTTTACTTTAAGATAAATCTGAGAACGTGTATTCAAGCCGAAACTAAAACGTGTTTTAAAAGAAGTTCTCAATTTCTTGTTTTTATTTATTATTCAGTAATTACGAGCTTTTTTGTGAAATAACTTTTCCTTGGTAAATTAGAAGCCAATACTTAGATTTCCAACAAATCCATTTATAGAGACAAAAAATTAAAATTGCGCTCGGAGAAAGGTTAGTCTATTAGAAAATAAAATAAGCAAACCGCAAAAAAACTTGTGATTAATCACAAAAAAACACAAATCGACAATCAAGAGTAAAGTAAAACTGAATGCTTTCTTGCTGGGGAGTCATGCCTAAGTTTTTGAGCTTCTTCCAGGACGTGTTTGTGGTGAACCTGCGAGTTGAGTGTATTTTGCAACAAAATATTTCTCAACGATTATACCGACGTACTAAATGCGTTATGTAAATGATATCAAATAATCTTGGGCGGCAAGCTACAGATATGAACTGCTTATACAATTAAGCGATCCCGCGCCTTGCCTTAAATGCGATTGATCGCGGGTTCGAACCTCAACCAAGCTCGAAGATCCAAAGATTTGAAATCGGTTTTAAAATTAAAGACAGTACATCGCCATTTGTTGCGAAATTAAACGCGAAAACTTCAAAACCCCAAGTCTTTTAGTTGTTACGTTTTACTCAGTGGTAAAGAAAAAATCATAAAAAAAACTTCAAAGATCACCACTAAAATAAAAGATAACTATTAGCTACTATAGAAACATGGTAACTGAAAAAAATTTAATAAAACGCGGTCAAGAAAAAAATTCTTCGCGATAATAAATAAAAAGTATTTTAAAGCCGAAACCAATCTTATCTTTCAGTTTTCCGGTTTTATATTTCCTCAATTACAAAATTAAAATAACTGAAAATAGCACAATAATTTTAAGTATTTTGAACAATTAGCATATTTTTTACAATACTTAATGCAAAATCTAAACATAGTGCAGTGAGGGATATGCTATGCATCAATAAGCACAATTTAGAAACTTTGTGAACATCAACCTGTGTCTGCACAACCTTCTTTCTTTACTTCCTTCCAAAACTGTTTTCAGTTTTTGCCAAAAGTAAAAATATTTTTAGGCCGAATAAATATTAAAATTTAATTAATATGTGTCTCGGTTATTTAATATAGCTGAGTGAAAGTAGAGACTTAGTTCTAAAGGATGAGATAGTTTAAATGAGGTAGCTTAGAGCAGGGTTCCGCAAATAGTGGGTCGCAAAAAATTTAAACTTGCTAAAATTACTCTGATATAATGACGCATTTTCACGTCATCATTTTTTTCAATTATTTTCTTGAACTTTTTGGTTTTTAAAACTTTTTGACTTTGCGTCATAATATAAATTTTTTGTATCATTCTAGCCATAAAAGTTTTGAAAATTGATTTCCTTCGACGTAACAAGTGTCAATTGTTACGATTGATGAGGTAACAATCAATCACCGCATATAAAATTTCAATGTCTTTGTTGCTAGTCACTAAAGTCTCAGTTCACTATAGATTATTTTAGTGGCATCTGTCGGAGGATATAAGGCCCTCCTTGCAGCTTTCAGGTAATTAGCCTTATGAAGCAGTTACAAATAAGTCAACTAAAAAGAAAAATGCTTTCCAAATTAAGATTAGCTTAGTAGCTAGGCTGGCTAGCTAGCGTTAGACAGTTTAAGTTCGCTCATTGAGTTGTTAAAAAGGAGCTAAAATATTGTTTTTGGAGCAGGAAAATTAACGATGAGTTTGCTGACATGCTTACGACTTGCGTTACAGATACACCTTTTGGTTAAGATGCGTTAATACTCTATTACTATTTCAGGTTTTTCATTAATTTTAGTAAAATTAGTTTTAGTCACAACTAAAGGCCCGTTTCCACTACGAGCGTGGAAAAAAGCATTCTTTGTTCGTTTTATTGATTTTTTTTGCGCTCGCTTCAATTTTCACCGCTCGCTTCAATCGAAGATCAATAAAAGAGAGAAAGAATGCTCTTTTCCACGCTCGTAGTGGAAACGGGCCTTAAATGTTGAGAAACTGGTTACTAACAAATACTCCAAAAAAGCGGACAGTGAGCGATTCAGCAGAAAAATTAGATGAGAGCAGTACGGTAGATGTGCCAACAAAAATCTTTTTGTCTTCAAGCAGTGAGGATCAGCAACAAGCAAATGAGTCACATCCACAGCCTTATAGAAAAGAAATACAACGTCCAAACCAGTCTCATGGAGCTAGGCGAAACTAGAGCGAAAAATTTATAAAGCTTGGTTTTACGAGTATACTTATAAATGATGAGCCTCGTCCACAATGCGTTGTTTGCTCCGAGATCCTAGCAAATGAGAGCCTGAAGGCAGGGAAATTGCAACGACATATTAAAGCAAAGCATCCGAAACTCATTAACAAACCAATACCTTTTTACCGCCGATTAGAAAAAGAATTGTTAAGTGAAAAGAAAACCATGAAAGAGTTTCTCTCAACCTCAGAGAAATGTCAGAAGGCATCTTATGAAGTGGCATATCTAATCGCAAAAGATAAAAAACCACACACGATTGGAGAAACCTTCATTAAACTTGCTGCTGTTGCAATCAGCCAAATTATGCATGGAGACAAGATAGCTGACGAAGTAAAAGAAATTCCATTGTCTGCTGCACCATTCGTCGACGTATCAGCAAAATTGGTCGAGATATCAAATGCTAACTGAATGACAGAGTGAAGAGAAAAAAATTTGCTTTGAAATTAGGTGAATTCACGGACGTGTCCGGTTTAGCGCAGTTGATCGTATTCTTTAGATATATAGCCAGTAAGAAACCAGAAGAGGACTTACTCATGTGCGCGTCACTGTTAGGAACATGCACAGGTGAGGACATTTTCTTAGCAGCGGAGACGAGACTAAAGAATGATGGATTATTTTGGAAGCAGTGTATTAGCATTTGTACTGGTGGAGCTGGGACTATGGCAGGAAAACATTAAGGTTTTTTGGCAAGAGTATTACAAGTTGCGCCTCGAATCAACTTTACCCATTGTATTATTCATAGAGAAAATCTTGCCAGCAAAGCACTGGACCTAGATTTAAAAAGTGTTCTTGATGCAGCGATAAAAATTGTTAACTTTATTAAATCGAGACCTCTCCAGACACGACTATTTACCACTCTATGTGATGAAATGTGCTCGCACCATAAAAGGCTGAATTTTGGATTTCAGTTGAGAAAGAATATTCACAGTTATCAGCGGCTGCAATGAATTCTTTTGCCTTTCGGAACCACCTACTTATGTGAAATGACATTTTCCGCATTATACATCAAAAACAAATACAGATCAAGATTAGAAGTAGAAGATGATCTTCAAATTGCCGTCTCTCATATCAAACCCAGAATTGATTTATTGTGTTCTAAACACACAGCTTATACTTTTCATTAGAAAGAATAAACGCAATGACTTGTTGTTTGCGACTGCTAACTTTCCACAGTTTATAAAAAAATTGCTGCATTAAGTAGTAGCCTTAAAATTGGTATATATTTAAAATAATGTTCCACAAAAATGAAGCTCACTAAATTTTGGGTCGCGTGAATTCAGGGCAAATACTTTTTGGGTCGCACCAAAAAGTATTTGCGGACCCCTGGCGTAGAGGAGGGGATCTCCTTTTTTCAACAACCAGACTGTAAAATGCAAAGATTTTCAAAACTACTGATTTTATTTGTGTACTAATGGTAAACGCATTCGTAAAAAAACTAATTGAAGGGCTTAGTTCTAAATGTACCTAAGTCACATAATGTCAGTTTTGAGAAAATGAGGTTTAAAGTTTTCAAAAACCCTGCAAATCAGAGTAATGATGGAAAAAACCTAAATGATTTTTTATTACATTGGTTATGTATCTCTCCCTATTTCAACAACTTTTTAGAATTTCATTATGACGTCATAAGGAATTAAAGCTTGTTTTGCAAATTCGACTTGGGTACTTTTATTGCAAATTTTGTTTTACAAGCGCTTTTCTAGCAAATTGTAAAAAAAAGTGTAATTAGGTAGAAAAAGTCAATCACATGTAATAATAATGATAATATGCATTCTATTTTTTATAGAGTGACATATCAGAGAAGAATTTAGGATCTGGCGGAAATCAAAAAACCAAGTGATGAGAAGTTAATTTTCCGAAAATTTGCGTACCCAAACCAAGAAAACATAAAAACTTTTTCATGATCTACTAACTAAAAGCTAAATCAATATAAAGCTATTAAGCACAAATTAAAAAAAAAAATGTTTCTGAATGTCAATAGATGAGTTGATGCTTCGTGACTCCAATAGAATGCTATGTAACTAAATTATTAGGTTATAGACGGGGATCAAAAGCTCCAAATAAAACGTTAGGATTTCCAATTAATTTAAAAATAATGATTAAAATAATGTACAGGTAAACCTAATGCAAAAATAAGTTATTGAGTAAGTTTGCCTATAATGAAAATGAAAGTTATTACTTCATTATAATGCTTGCGTTACTCTTATATTGTTAACCTTTGACAAACTTTCAAAAACTTCTATTTCAAGTTTTATTAAAAAAAGTAAAAAAAAAATTGTTCAGGTAAGACCGCTTTGCAGATCGAGCCTTCAAACAATACGTTTAATAAGCTATCAAGTGTGTATAGGAATTTTTAACGTAAATCAGTTGGACTTCGGTACTTCTAGAATAAAAATACGCTAAGATTTCAAACCTCTCTGCTATTCAAAAAGTAATTTCCGTACATTATTCTGAAAAGATTTTTTGTCAGAATATTTCTGGCGAGTAAACAAACAATTTTTTCAGCTTATCTCATTTTTTCGAAAATGTGACTTAGACCTTCAATTGCAAATAGAACATAATTGAAAAAATGTTTTGTTCTAACTTTAGAGCAAACTGTTTGTTTATTTTTAAGCTAAACGTGTATCATCACAGAAATTTCTGTACCCCGCACCAATTTATTTTTTGACCAGCCTGGGCAAATGAATTGGAAAACCACGAAAATGGTTTGGAAAACCGGTAAAATAGTTTTCACCTTGAAGTGAAGGTCAAAATGTGTTATAGATATTAACAGATAGGAAGCACAGCGTGCGAGGTTGGTGCATTCAGACAACTGGCAATATAAACTTGAATAAAAAACTTTTATTCTTCTTTTAGTATTTTATTTGCTTTGCTACCGTAAAGTTGGCCGCTAAATAAACTCCGTAAGTACAAATCAAGCAAAGGGTCGAGAAAAATTGAAAGGCAAAAAGTAGTCGATCATTACCACAATAACATAGATGTGTTTAGTTTTCTTTAGGCGAACCTACCTGTTACTGCGCAGTGCTTGTAATGCGCAGCTGAAACGTTGTATACTTCAAGATAAAGGTTATGCGAATCCTGCGCTGACCGGTTGAAACTGGATTTGTGAGGACATAAAATATCCATCCAATCATTGACTTTTACTTCTAAATTCAATTCGTCTTTTAACCTGGAAAATACAAAATAAATTTCAATCAACGAAAGAAGAGTTTTTAAAATATAGTAAAATGAAGTATAAATTTGAAAAAGTTTTCCATATTCGAAAAAATTGCAATTGTATTCGAAGAAACGGGTAAAAAAATAAGTGATTATATAATGCATTAGCTTGTATTTTATTCAATCTTAAAGGTCTAAATTTTTCATTTTTTCACAAGTGAAATAAAGTTAATGCTGACTTTATCTTTAAGCTAGCATGAAAGCCGAGCATTGGAAAAGGACTCAAATGATCAACTTTTGCATGGATTAACTTAACTATATAAGTTCTCTTTTATGAGAAATCAAAGAGTAGGATTAACTGTAAGTTTCTCCAAGTTTTTCTTCACTTTTTAAGAAGTTGAGAAAAAGTTATTCTTTGAACTTAAAGTAGTATCTTTCTATTTCGTGACTTTCTACAAAACTTCGAGACAAATACGCAAGCTTAGAAGCGAATCCATATATTTCAAATATTATTTGCTCACAAAAGTGCTTCACGTGAATTACGTCATTAGCACGATTGCCAACTGATTCATAAAAATTGAGTCGAAAAGTAAACATCAACGATAACCGACGATGAAATAAACTTGCAACGAAAAGAAATTTGTTCAGTCAGAGCAAATAGTCAGTGCTTTACGAAAGATAAAAAATCAAATCAACAATCGAGGAAAATCGCTGGTTTTGAATTTGTTTCGGGTATGAGTCGTGGTATATGAAATGGATATGTTGATATACTAAAACTCAAATATCGCCAGGTGAGTGAAGGAAAGAAAAAGAACAGAAAGTTCGCTTTTAATTGAAATAACCTCGAATGAACTGGCGTTCTTACTGGGTTGTATATCTTTCAATTGAAGTGAATTTAGTTAAAAACGATTCAATTTATGAAGGCGCAAAAAAAGAGGAGCAATAAAAGAATGCCTCAAAAGCAAATTGCAAAACCAATTCTAAAACGAAGCTAAGTTATTTCGATAAATGACATCATCGACATGACGTACTCGTTTCCCAAAGTATAAGTGTATGCTAGTTCGTGGGAAAGCAAAGAAAGGAAGATCAAAGAAAAAATTGATTATAAAACCCGGTCTGTTCAGTATTACTCACAATGAGGCTATAACCAGAAAAAAAAAAACGCAAACGAATGTGACCTTGATATAAACTTGTTTGCTCAGATCATTTTTTATGGAAGATGCTTTAGAAGTATAGAAATTCATACGTTACGAGCAAGAAAATGCAAAATATGCTCAAGAAATGCTGATGCACAAGTACTAATAAAAAAAAATTTAAATATCAAAAAACGACAGCCGCTTTGACGATGATTTTACTGCATCTTGCTTTAATGGCTGAGCATCTCCAGACACAAGAGACCCAATTAACCGGACACAATAAAACTAAATCAGACTATGTCACTTTATTTGACGAAAGAAAACAAATAAGACTTGAAAGAAAATCGAGTCAAATAAGTTCGCCTCGGCTATTCATTGTTGCCAGCTATTCACGATTTATGACAGTTTTTGCCATTTTTCCTCACGCGCTCGTTCAAGCGTAACGAAAAGAAAATAACTATAATAAACTTTTTGCCATAGCACGCACTCAAGACCTCTTGAAATCTGTGTAAACAAGAAAATATAAAAACGAAACATTTCTTTAAGGATGATACAAGAAATATCGTATTTATGAGAGGCGAGATATAATCCTTGAGAAAAATTTGTTTCTCACTGGACCCATTTCGAAATATGACTGTTGATGTAAAAAATCTTCAAACGGAAAATCAACCCAATCCATATTATTTCCAAGTATGCAAGCATTTAAAGTATACAACATACAGCTTAAACGCATGCTGGATTTTTTTCAGCTGTTTCGAAGTCCGAATGATCTCGCAAATTTTCCGTATAATTTTCAAAATATAATTCTGTGCACCGCACTTATTTTAACAAGTAAAAAAGTTTTAGATCTTTAAAGGCCCATTACTCCAACCAAACCTTTAAAAAATGGACACATATAAACTCATTAACTTTTTTAATTGCTTTTCCAAACACGAAAGCTTAAAAAATATATGTGCAAAAATTCTATTTAAAATCGGAGGCTAGCCCTCTGGTTTTCAACTTTTTTCACACCGTGGCCCACTTTCCAACCCAAGGTAACTTAAAGACCAACTTTGCTGAACAGAATTTAATTTCCGCCGCAAAAACCTGGTGATCTCAAAAAAAAACAGTCTTCACATGGAATTTGTCTGCCATTTCTCAATTTTCGTCCAAAACACATAGTGATCTCTAAAAAATAAGATCTTTACTTGGAGTTTGCTTCCGATTTCTCGATCATAATGACGTCATTATATAAGCGTCATATTGTTTTCATTCTGATTTAGGTTCTGTGACCCACTGAAACAGCGCCACGGCCCACCGGTTAAAAACCACTGGGCTACCCGATGGTAACATTGTCAAATTGACCGACTAGGGAATCGACCCCAGTCTTTTACGTTGGAGTCAGTAACAATAACCGCTACACTAACAAATGCCAATGGAATTCGTTGAGGATAGCTAAAATATACTCGTTCATGTATTTAATGTATAATATAGTATATTATTATTTGTGGTGACTTTACAAAAGGGGGGACCGTGCGAGAAAAATAGGGTCTCCATTTTTCAAGTTATTTTGCTTCAAAAATACAGTGATTTTTTTAAAAAAAGGTCGTCACTTTTAATCAATGTTCAAAATCTCTATTTTTGTCCCAAAAATGGAGAAATCTCAAAAAAAAGTCATCAATTTCAATTTATGTCCAAAAAAAAGCATCACTCTCAATCTAGTAGATTATCCCTGCTTTTGTCCCAAAGTTAAGGTGCAGACAGGGGGGCCACCATCATGGTGCTACTATGAAGAAATATAGCAACATTTTACTCAGAGGGGCCCACTTTTTGACGTTTTTTAAGGGAACCGGTTGCGGCTGTTCCATTCGCACCCTACTAAAGCCTTCATAAATTATTGTTTTAACTTCGTTAAAGCAGTCATTTTGAGTAAAAAGGCAAAATTAGCCTTTATAAAAATTCCGAACTAGAGTTTTATATAAAACAAAGAAGGCCACATACAAAGGCTTGGGAATCAATTTAGCAACAAAATAAATTGTTGTTGGGTTATGATTAATTAGGATTGAAAAAGCTTAAAAATAATCTGAGCATAATGAAAGACTACAAAGCAATAGATAATTTACAATTAAAGTTGATCGAATTTTCGAAATCAGCGACAGCAGAGGACACTAGACAAGCACAAAACACAAAATGTGTAAAAACAATTACAGTACAACTAAAATATATAGCACTAACGTAAAAGTCAGGATTTTCCCGAACATGTCCGAGATTTTTGAATTATGCGTTCTATGAAATTTTTACAATAAGAATTTTTTTAGTTTCAAGCGAATGTCCTTAAGCAGGCTTCCCATACGTCCCGATTTTTAGGGCTTTGTCCTGCCCGGTTTGCCAGAAATCCATCATAGATTCGAAGGAAAGACTTCCTTTTTTTGGTTTTTTCAGAGAAAGCGACGTTTTAGGGACGAAAATTATAAAATTAGAGACAGATTCGAAGTAAAGATTTTTTTTTAGAGAACACTATTTTTTAGCGGCGAAAATCATGAAAACAAATACAGATTCAAAAAGAAAAGATTCTTTTTAAGGAGAACTACTTTTTAGGAACGAATTTTTCTCTATTAACGAGCGTCCCGGTTTGCTCCTTCGGAAATACGGTATGCCTATCATAACACAACTGTTTTTCCCGAAAAAATTGGTTAGCCTGACCGACATAGTCTGTCAGATATTGTTCCTATTCAGATATGCTAACACTATTACAAATACACTTAAAAATATTAACTATAAAATATTTAATTCCGTCTAAAAAGAATTAAATATTTTTTGAAATTGTATTTTAATTGTGAAGCTTTCAAAAAAAAATTTGACCACGAAAAATAATTTGAAAATCTGTCAAAAACTTACAATTTTTCTGAACCAAGAAAAACATAGTCTTTTGGTTATCATTCTTAAGTTAGTTTATGATTTAAGGTTCATCAGATCTTAAGTAAAATCTCAGCACCATTCTTAAAACACAGAGTGAGTCATTGCAATTAAGAAAAAACTTAAATCGATTCCTCAGCATCTGCTAAAGAAATCGTTTTTATAAATTGTTGTCAATTACAACTTTCGGCTTAGTTAAGAGTTTTTTGATAAATTGAGTTAGCAATCAAAAATAAATTTATTACATTTAAAATAATCTGTTTTTCAAAAGAAAATAGAGAAATTCCTTTAAAAAATATTTCTAAGTAAGCATCGTTCAAAAAGAAGGAATTTGTATTCATTTTACATAGAATAGAACATTTATCACTAACGTCACAAGCGTAGCAACAGAAGTAATATAACTAAGAATACTGCATGCTTTTCGGTTTTCTTACTGCATAAAGCAAGATCATTTTAAGATCATTTCATGCAACCATAACGCATTGGCTAAAGTTGTTCTTGATATACTGTGATACGCACTTCAAAATTTTTGAGACTTCATATAGTTTGCGAAAAAAGCGAAAGCCTACGCTGAAATGCTTGAAACATTTTACAACACCAAATATTACAGAAGTATTTGTATTGTTACGTAATTTCTATTACTGTACCTAATTTCTGAAGACAAGTAGTAATCAAAAATGCATTCTTTATCAAACCATTTTTCAAAATTTCAACAAAGACATTAATAGAAAAATCCATTCCAATCATTGAAAAAATTTAGCTCAAAGTAATGTCAATGATACATGTTTGCTTTTTAATATATTGTTAGTTACATAATGCTTTAAACCTGATTCCTCTTTACAGCCATACTTCTATTCAAATTTTACAAACTCTTGGGCCGTAATTAATCGATTTAATTAGGTGA
This sequence comes from Diplosoma virens, assembly GCA_963680785.1. Lineage (NCBI taxonomy): Eukaryota > Metazoa > Chordata > Ascidiacea > Aplousobranchia > Didemnidae > Diplosoma > Diplosoma virens. The sequence continues at coordinate 14,851,280 of OY796889.1, forward strand.
TAGTATCATTGAAAAAAAGCAAAAGTTTTTGTTATCCAAGGCCATTAGTTTTTAGTATCAAACAAATGTTTAGTACACAATTTCCTTTTGTACGACAATCTTAAGCTTAATAAGAACTGTGGGAACCACAACTGGTCAATCGGTCTACCTGACCAGCTGGACCTCTTGTCTGGGGCAAAATAAATAAATCATTGAAGCGAAACGAAGAAAAGCAAAAGCAACATCGAGTCATGTAGTCTAACTAAAATAACCTAATAGACTTTGACATAAACAAAGAAATATTTGTTTAATAGAATAATAGCAGTGCGGTGTTTTGATTGCTTATAGAAAAAAATTTAATCAAAAATTGGCCACGTCTACTGAAATATCTTGAATGGAAACACGGTCTAGAAAAGGTTTTAAAATTAGTAAAATCTTTGGAAACGCTATTTAGTCTGTTGTTTTAATATTCTAAAGCAGCGATTAAAAATAAATTCAAAAGTTTATCACAATATTTGGTACTTATTACAATTTTTTTTTTAACATTTCAAACAATATGATCGATTTGTTATCAAAATCCCGATGCACTAACAAAGACCTTAAACCAAGTATTTTTATCAAGTTTACATATTCAGCACGATGGGGCAGTAGAGAGTGGACCGCGAAGTTTTGTATCGAGGGCTCCAATGATAAACAATACTATCCATGTAACGCTGAGCTTCATGCATGAAATTATAAATACAATTTTTTTCCTGAAATAGTTTTTGAAAAATTACTTTCTTATTAAATAAAAGCCTACTAAAAAGAACCAAATAGACTATCTCAACGTGAAAGTGAATAAATAAATAAAATATCGATACTTTGGATTCTTCGAACATAATAAAGTCAAACTACTAAACAAGTTTGTGAGTTTGTAAAAATAACTTCAAAATTTATGTTGGTCTTATGAGTTCAGTTTGTTGAAAAATATTATATAGTTTGCTGTAAATATTTTTAGAATTATTTTGAGAGCAATAACAGTAATGCTATACTTTTTTATGTAGTGCTATGCTACACTGAGGCTTTTTCTTAAGAGTTTACCAAAACTTACAGCCCTATAATTAACAGATTACTCCAACTTAAAAATTTTTTCGGAATCGGCACTTTACCCAATACACGGACACAAAAAATATTTTCTCAGCAAATATAAAAAGTGCCAAAACAGAGCAAGGCAAGACAGCCTGAAGCAAAATGTTTGAAAAGCTCTTTTGAGTGAGCTTGTGTTTTGAGTGAGTTTGAAAACCTTTGAGCCGAGCTCTTTTGAGTGATCGTTCAACTGCCAAGTTTGTTTTGATAAAGCGACCCAAAAATGTTTGTTCTGGACTTGAACTTCCTGCCAAATAAGGATGGCGTCTTTGAGTAGCCGCAGAGATAATCTTTTAATGGCCGATAAAAAAAAGCCGGTTTCCAGCTGCTTTGATTTTACCATTTTTGTGGTACAAAGAAGTTCAGCAAGACAGTTTCGATAAGAGCAGGCAACAATAAACGATGTATCTCGATCAAGTCCTTTAATAACGTAAACATATGCATAGTATATTTTATAGCAAAAGACTTGGGTTTATATTTCAGTTTGGTCAAAGTATTAATAAATCTCTTGACTTCGGCATGAGAAAACGTTAGAAAGCCAAGCAAGCTTAGACGCGTCATCAGAACCCTATCTTTTATTGACCAGTGATTTCCAGAGTCGGCGATACAACTTTTGGGGGAGCGATAACTCGGGTGAATTTGGGTGGGCGTTAAATATAAAAAGATGGAGTCCGTTAAAGTTTTTATATTATGCTTTGCTACATAGTCTTCTGTAATATTAATAAATAATTTTACACATTTACGGGTTTTTTTGCAAGGTTTTCATATTTTATACTTTAAGACGTAGTTAAAAATAAAGATACATATACAAATATCCTTGTTTGTTTGTTTAAAAAAAGTAGACTTCAGGGAGCTTTTAGTAATTTTTTTTCGAAAGGTATAGTGGGACAAATAAGTTTGAAAACCACAAAGCAAAGCAACTAATACAGCTCAAACTGAATCACCTAAAGCGCGGGTTACATTTTTTTATTAAAGGATTTAGAAAAGCAATTGTTCATAATTGCAATTTGTCTGGTTTAAAGAAAAAAATTACCTCAATTACGAAGTGAAATTGTAGAACAGGATTTGTAGGTATTAAACTCTAATTTGACAAAATTCACGATTTCACAAGCTAACTAATTTTTTTAAGAGTGGATTTTCGACTTACAGCCGTACTTAAAAAACAAAAACACCATAAAAAAAATTTTTAGCCACTAAGTCAATTTTTATACGATCAACCTCAAAAAGTTTGTTTAGTTACATATCAACCATTGTTTTTCAGAGATTATAATGTGCAATAGTTCTTTCTGAGATTTAAACCCACAGTTTGTCAGACTAGGTTATTTCTACGTCATCGAGACTGTACTTAAATCCCCACAATTTATAAAAACATCGACGCAACTTTCTCACAAGCACATGTGTGAACAATTTTCAAAAAACACTGAGTAAATCGAAAAAAATACAAAAGATAAGTGATTCTTTTATTGGAGTTTTAGATTTGAGCTATTCCTGGTGAGAACCGCTTTGACGTAAGTCAAAGTTCGAGAAAAAATCAGCTGGTAGCTAAGTAAATTTAAAAGAAACGTTTTAAAACACAAAAACGAAATTGCCTTCTGCGGCTCCCTTTTACAAATGATGTATACTTCTGTCATTAAATTTGTGATTACGGATCACTTTAACAGCGGGGGAAACATATGGCAAACTTAGTTCAACTTTAGCTCGATAAAATATTGCCGTAAGTGTGTGTAAATATTGAATCTTTGCTCGTGAAGCACTTTTAGATAAAAAATTAATCAGAAAAGCATTTTTAACGAGCATTGTATTTTGGTAAAAAACATTAAAAAATTTAAACCCCAAACCTTTAGGTAATTTTACTTATAATTATCAAAATAGCACTTTGAATATGAGGAAACATGTTTTGTAATCATTATAAACTAAATATAATCATTTAATAGAAAGCAAAAAATTAAAAAAATTAGTCAGCAATACAAAAGCATGCTTTTTGTTTTCTGATTTCATTAAATTATTACACACGAAAACTGTAGAAAAAAAAAGATTTGGGTACAAGAAATATATTTTCTCTTCACTATTTATAGATTTTGTAGAAAATGGTATCAAGATTTCCAATGAAAAGCTTTTTTAAATTGACTGTTTTTAAAAAAGTAAACACAAAACCACAAAATGTATAAAAATTAACGAGTAAAAGCAATGATTAGAATTCTAAAATTAACAAAAGTTATATAATAATAGAATTTTTCAATTTCAAACCCGCATGAAGTGTTGGTAGACTACGGTAAGGAGTAATCTAAAGTAAACCCAAACGTAACTTAATATCACGCGCAAACTGATACTACAAATCGACGTAGACGCTACAGTGCAAGTTTCGCTTTCTATGGAACATTTTTGTCAAACAAATGTCCTTAATTTTACTCAAAAAGTTTGTGCTTACCTTGGCTCCAATCTGGTGTCCCAATATATAGTATGTCTTTCGCAAGATATATTTGTGATAAGGAGTGTTAAAATTACATGTAAAACTAGCTTATCGCAAAGGTAAGCCATTTTTGCTATTTATTACTATTTTGTATCAAACTATAAAAAATTATAATATTAAAAGCTTAGCAATATAAGCTTAGCATTATCATTCCTTTTTACACTTTCAAATTTTGGAATGAACTTAAAAGTTTTTTTAACCTTTAATTGACGGTAAAAAATTATAATGTCATGTTATAGAAATATTCTTGACGTGATTGGAAATAAATCATTAAGAATTTTTCGATTGAAACTTTTACAAAATCCTGTTGACGAAATTCCAGCAACGACCATATGAAATTTAAAGTGAATTACGCCAATGACATAAAAATAAACACAAACTTCTAGCGGCGCTAAGCATGGCTGCTGGCAATTCAATCCTTCCACAATAATCACTTGATTTCGAAATCAAGTTTGTTCGTACTTAGTCAATATTAAATCAGTCAGTTGTTTGGTTTGTTTTTAAAATTTGCGGGAAATTCTACTTCTTGCAAACTATTGCAACTTGATTTAAAAATATATACTGTATATAAACTTATTGCAGCTAAGAAAAAATTCAATTTAACGATAAAAAAAGAAGGAAAAACAAAAATAACCTTGTAACCAACTGTATTAAATAGCATATTAATTCTTTATTGCTTTACCTTTAAAAATTTTGTAATAACTGCAAAAGCGATATACTGACTTGTTCTGAAAAGGGCTAAAATAGACTTTAAAACAATGTTATTTTAAAGTTCAGACAACAATATTGTTGAATATTTTAATTCGGCAGCTTGGATGATTTAAAAAATTAAATGCAGTCTATTGTAAATTTTACAAGTCGACTTTCTGCTCTTAAATCCTTTTCAAAAGGACATCTACTGCTGACTTTAGTCTAGTCAAGAAGACTACCAACCTCTTTTACATGAAATTTTTTCTTGACTTTTTTGCCTTTTTCATAAAGCTAGTGATATACTGGTAAACAAAGAAAGAGATAAACTATACTCGACACTGGCTCAACCAAGTTGGTAAATGACTTATAGCAAAGCCTATTATATCTATCATTCACGTAATTTTCTTCCAAAACTGTTATTCTCCTGTCTTAAAGCGCACTACTGGATCGTTGGTCTCTGTTTGTTATTAATGGACTTGTTCGGCAACAATTCACGTTTCAAAAATTTTTTTTTTATAAATTTTAGTTGATCGTTATTTACCAGAAATTTTAGCTTATTGTAAACAAAAAAACCGTAAACAGTTTTTGCTTTAAAATAACAACTGCGTAGAGGTCCAGTATTTTAACTAGAAGAAAGGAACTTAACGTTTTTGTGGTATTTTGATACATGTAAACACAGCCGTCGAAGAATATTTGTTTACTTGACATTGTGTCAAGCAAAAGTGTCTGAGTTTACCTGAAAAACAAGCAGCTAATAACACAACCATGCTTCTAATACTAATGAGATAAAATATTTTTGATGTGGCGTAAAAGATTGCTTTTTTCACGAAAGAACTAAAGCAGGGATAAGGATGCCCAGTGAATACCCAGTAGGACAACAAAGAATTCAAGCTCGATACGCTTCACAGAGCAAGGGTCAGAGGACTATTTGGATACAGTCCAAAATTTATTCCAATGAAATAAAACCAAAATCATTCAAAAGCCGATTTAGTTGCACTCAATTTAAATATTCAAACAAACTTATTACGAACTTTTGAAGCGCTTATGTCTACATTTTATTCAAACCTTTTCTTATTTCGCACCATTTGAGCGTCCACCTGACATACAGCCAACAGACAAAATACTGTATCTTGTTTTTTAATACTTTTTTGGTAAAAGCTATAGGCTAATCACACCATACAAATTTTAGAAAAAAAAGAACAGAGACTGAATCTGGGGACTAAGGAGGTTCTAGCTAAATGACGGTTGATCTAAATCAGGTCTGTGCTCAAATTGCGGCTCCAAAAGAATTTTTAATTAGATGCTCAAGCAACCTGAATTATTGCACTGACATTAAGCAATTAAAAACACAAAAATTTGGGATTTTTTCGCGGAAAGCAAAGTGAAGCTTTTTTATAGCCTTCACTCTTTTTTCAACGTGATACTTTTTATATTTAATTTCTGACAACTAAATCTCGCGCCTCAAATCCAGTGAAGACCAAAAAAAGTCTTCACTGTTATTTTCTAAAACTGCTGAGGACAAAAATGTCTGTTCATTAGATGCGAAGACTTTTTCTTTGGTCTTGAACTAAATTTGAGGCACGAATTCTTGTTGCCAGGTGGGAAAATTAAAAGATTGCAGATCGCGATAAATTTGAATTTAAAATTTGGTTCGCGGTGGACAAAAAGTCGGGCACCCATGCTTTAAATTCATAGATTTCGATGCTGTAATGCTAGTGGGAAGAACAAATAAAAATAGTTTACCAAACAAATATATGGCAACATCACAGGATTAGACAAACAATGCAATTTAATAAAGGTCACAAACTCAACTTCAGTTGTCTGGAAGTCTGCAAAGATAGCTAAGGGCCCTTTTTCCACTACGAGCGTGGAATGGAGTACTCATTGTTTCTTTTATTAATTTTTTTGTTTCTCTCAGTTTTTAAGCGCAGAAAGAAGTAAAACAAAATAAGCAAAAAATGTTTTATTCTACGCTCATAGTGGAAACTGGCTTTTACCCTCTTTGATATAGATAAAAGCTCAAATTAAACAGCTTTTTCTACAGATTAATCGATTTTGACAAAATCTGTTAGAGAGCAATCCACCAATTAATGAGGAAACACATGTTCTTTGAGCAAATTCTCTTTTTTATATGAAACTGGGAGGCCAAAAATCTAATATTATGTGGAATTGTGTTCAGGTTTAAGGTTGGCAATCTGAAATGTTTTGGCAACTTCAACTACTGTATATACTCGTAGTTATTTCAAACCTGGATAGCGTACGTAAAGAAGCAGTTTTATTGAGGAAATAGGACAGTAGTTACCAATAATAGTCATAAGCATAGCCAGAGTAATTCCAAAGGGCCGTAGCCCTCTCTATTCTTAAACTTACTTTCAAAAAAATATTGTCCGTGAAACAGTCCAAAAAGCTTGGTTATTTGAAATAAACATTTAGTTTTAATCACGACTTCACAAGCATTTCTAGAAACATGTTTCTTGTTTTAAATATTTTCTTTTTTCATGGGCTCATTTCTATCGTCATTGTCACAAGTTTACTCAAGACTCCGAAGGACCAGTTCAGCAAGGCAGTGACGAACGTACAAAAGGGGGGCCCGGTGTAAGAAAAATAGGGGGCACTTTTTTGTCTTACAAATTTTTTTGGTCTCAAAATAAAGTGATCGCTAAAAAAAAGCTCATCGCTTCAGGGGGGCCACGTCATGGTGCTACCATAAAGAAATAGAGCAATATTTTGCTAAGGGAGACACTTTTTGACATTTTTAAAGGGGGCCCACTGCAGCCCTTCCGTTCGCTCCGTACTAAAGCCATCACTGGAACTAAGTAACCCAAATACCTGCTCCGAAGAAAAGCTGTGTTATTTTTTTATGCCCGCTCTAGAAATAGTTTGCCGTGATATTGAAGTTTTTAATTAGTTAGTTTTGGCTAACCACGATGAATTAGCTAGAAAAATTTCTCTTTACAAATGGCAAGAAATCGCAATTTCTAGCTATAAAGAATATATTATTCACAAAATCAAACGAACTTGAACAACTCTCGTAAAACTTCACTCCTAAGCTTCACGATACTTCAAAGCAATTCACAGCGCCAACAACTGCGAATAATCACTCAACAACTTCGCATCGTCTAACTTTAAGAATAATTAGCACACCAATGGCTAATATTAAATTTAATACAGTAGTTCGTCCACACAATTCTATCGCACTATAGAATTAACTTCCAAGGCGTTAACCTGACCCTTAAATACTTAAAAACTTAAACAACATCAACATAGGCAACAATAACACTAACACTTTTTAATTGCAAGTAGCTGGAATGATTACTGGAATCAATGAAAAATTTACAACGCTACATCAGCCAAAGTACCAGATAAAAAGCTTCTGAAACTAATAAGAATTCTTAATTACTTATTTTATTAGACAAAGCACTTTATAACGTCACAAACGAAACCATATGTTAGAGCAGTGCTTTTCAAACTTTTTTTCACTATGGCACACAAATAAACTCTGAATTTTCCTGCGGCACACTTACAATACTAAATACACTCTTTAAGTTTACATAAAAAAATTATATTTAATATATAACAGTAACACCTAATGAAAGGGTGTGCCTACAGAAATTGTTTTAATACAGGGTACAACAGGGATGTCCAACCAGTGGTGGATATTGGGTGAGGCAAATGAGGCAGTTGCCTCGGGCCCTCCTTAAAAATACCGCATATAGTTTCATTTTGCTGTACATGTTTTATTAGAGATCACCATGATTTGGGAGAAAAATAGCGAAATATGAGATCAAATCGAAGTGAAGACCTTTTTTATTTTTTTTAGAGATCAGTATGATTTTGGGAAAAATAAGGAAAATACGAGATCAAAAGCCCCCTTTTTTTAAAGAACACCAATTTTTGGGAATCCTTGCCTCGGGCCCCTAACTTTAAATATCCGTTACTGTGTCCAACCCTGCTTTAATTTGGGCCAAATTTTAAATCAAGCCAAAGTCGCTGGGCCGCAAAAAGCTTGTCATGCAGAATCTCGCTGTAATTTCTTCATTTTTGTCTCTAAAATCAAGTGTTCTGTAAAAAAAGGATCGACCAAGACTCTATCTATGGCTTTTTGTCAAAACACGAAAATTTCGCGGCACACTTCAATCCCTTTCACGGCACACAGTTTGGGAAACCCTGTGTTAGAGTACAAAACTGGTTATGTAACTTATAAAATATAACCTTATAAAATTTGCTTTACATGTACAGTATATTAGTACAGGGATGGCTAACCCGCGGCTCTTTGCCTGGTTCCATGCGGCTCTTATGTTCATATTTGATTTTAATTTGTCGGCAGCGTGGTCGAGTGGTTAAAGCGCCGGGCTCGTGACCAACACGGTCTTGGTTCAAAACCCACTCGCGCCATTCTGTTGTGTCCTTGGGAAAGATACTTTACGGCACTTTCCCTGCTTGGTGGTTAAAAAATTTCAACCAACTGCTTAAAAAATTTTAAGCAGTTTGGTTTCTAGTATAAAATAAATAAAAAATAAAAAATTTTGTTTGTGTTTTTCAGGGTGTATTAGCATTAGCTTATTTGATTAAATATCATACTTTGTGTTAAGTTCGTTCTCAAAATGGCAGGGAAAATACAAATAAACAAAATATGACATTGAACTTAGGACGTTTTTAACAAAATAGGAGAGTTTTGTTTTGTTTTGTTTTTGTTCAACGTAATGGCAAAATATTCCGCCTTATATATATCAAACGGCATTAGTGCATTTCAAAACTTTAAATTTTGAGCGCTTTTTGAACTCACTTCATGCTGACAACAACTGGGAATTTCCAAAAGGGAGTGAGTGACTTCACTAGCACAAGTTGATCACTTTAAAAAAACAGATAAACTTTTTTCGAATTTTTTCCAAAAAGAAACGCAATTGCAAATTATTTTATTTTTTGTAAATAATAGCAATCAGAAACCAACATTTTATCATTTAGTTTGCAAAGTTTTATTAAAAACAAAAAACCTGAAAGTTTTCGACTTTCATAAGTCTTTATCAAAGCATCAAAAAATATTTTTCAGCACAATCTAACAATAAACCATAACCGACAATTACATACAATTAAACTGAAATATAAACAATAGTTTTCTTAAGTCAATGCTTTAATTCAAAAGCAATGACAATTCAGTAATTATTACAAAAACAACGCCATATTTCAGCGGAAAAAAATTAGATGTATTGATAAGGACTTACTATGAAAGTCGAAAAAGTTCAACTTTTTTTTTAAATAAAACTTTGTACACTAAATGTTGTCTTCTGATTGATATTATTTACAAATGGATTTTAAAAATTTCCTTTCTTCCTAAATTATATTTTATTTTTGTTCGTGGATTTGGTTGAATACAGAATTTATGTGTGAGAACAGTGCACAAAATGTTCATTGTTTAATGTTACGTTATGTGTTACTCTGTTATGTGTGACATTCATCATAAATCTCGCCGAACAAAGGTATATGTGAATGTTGTTCATCTGCGTGCCTTGTGTGTCCATGTGAATAATTGAGAGAGACAAAATTTTTTATTTGGCATAACCATAGCACGACATATTAACAACTGACAAACTTTTTAATTAGGACAAAATCTAATTGGTTGAAAATTGTGCATGCAAGTTACACCATGGAGGCATCGAAAGAACCATACGGTTATCAAAGTCGAGGTGCCTCCATTTTTTCATGTAGTAACATAAAGTTAATTTGAAAAAGGCAAGAAATACTAGATATGAAATACTGGTGCTGATTATAAAAGAAATAATAAAAGAAAAAAAACAAAAAACAAAACAAAATATAAACAAATAAAAGCAAAGAAAGAAAGCATACAACTCATACAATAATTGTAAAGTAATACAATTTATTCTAAAATTATGAGACTTTTTGTGCATATTTCAACTAGATGAGATTAAATTTTTGATCTTTTATCGAACATATAAGAAATAACACTTTATTACTCTATTAGTATTTCGATATTAGTTGTTTTTTATATTCTTTTTTGAAAGAAGTAAAAGAAAGAGATTTAATGGAATTAAGTATTTTGTTCCACAATATTGCTCCTGCATATTGAATTGAAATATCTATAATATGGCTCTTTACGGTAACAATATAAAAAATGTGGCTCTTTTTCCTTGACTGGTTGACCACCCCTATACTAGTAGATTACACTAGAAATTACTTCATCATTGCCGCATTGTTTGTCGCAATGGGTTAAAACTTTAGTCAATCAGTGTACTTTGAATAAACAGTTAAACGACTCTGTAAAATACACTTATAAAAGCAACTTGCAAACAAAATAAATTAAGTAGGAGGGTGTGTATACCCAAGGACCTAGTTTGCTAGAAAATTTTGGGGGGACAATTTTGTGTGACTACGACATGTTCAATATTTGATTACTAATAAATTCAGTGCGAGATTAAGTACCCTTGAGCCTATAGGCAGTCAAACTTTTGGGGCCCCGGGCATTTTTCTCTATTTTTCTTCATTCGATTTCACTATTTTTCTCCCAAAATCATGGTGGTCTCTAAAAAAAAAAAGGTCTTCGCTTCAATTCGTCTCCGATTTCACCATTTTTCTCTCAAAATCATGGTGATCTCTAAAAAAAAAAAAAAGGTCTTCGCTTCAATTCGTCTCCGATTTCACTATTTTTCCCTCAAAATCATGATGATTTCTAAAAAAAAAAAAAAAATTTCGCTTCAATTCGTCTCCGATTTCATCATTTTTCCCTCAAAATCATGATGATCTCTAAAAAACAAGGTATGCACCTTGAATCGATCTTCTATTTACCACTTTTCGTCCCAACTAAATGATAATCTCTGAAAAAACATCTGCAGCAAACTCAAACAATAAGGACAATGTCCTTGAGTTTGCCATAAATTTGAGGGGGACAAAAGGTATTTTATCCCCCCCTTCCCAGATATTGGGGATGACATGTCCCTCCCGTCCCCCCTTAAAATAGTATACCAAATACGCAATCATACGTAACCATGGAAAGATGACGTCATAATTAAAAGCTTAAGAATTACTGTAAAAGACTGAAAATGAGTTATAGGTTTATAAAGTCCAAACTAGGTTTAAGAATAAGGTGTGGCAGTCATTAGGCCTGTATCTTATCAAGCTATAAAGCGCTATGCCAATATGTAGAAGTACTTCAGCAAAGACAAAAAAAAACATTCAATGGAACAGTTTAATAAAAACTTTACTTAAGTTACGATTTGCACGTTTACGTAACCACTTAACTCGAGGTTACTTTTTTAGTCATTTTCGGATTATGTGATGGATTTGCAAAGTTACTTCGACAGGACTGCATTAAGAATGGTAGTAAGGGTAGGTTACTTGAGTATTGCATACAAAAACAGATTTATGACAAGTAATGTCTAAAAAATGAAAAAGTTTATTTAGATAAACGAATTCTATCTATAAAAAAACAACGACTGTTTTGCTTCCAAACTACGAGTACTATATATATCTTAATTTTTTTCTACGGCCAACTTAATGGATTAAAGTTAAACAATAATTGGAGATACGGTAATTTTTAACGTGTTGTTTTACTGCCACCTTGCGAAAAATACAAACTTTTTTACAATATTAAATATTTTTCCGTAGTTTATTGTACTATTTGAAAGTTTTCACAGTTGAAGTAAGCAAAGCAAAAATAAAGTCAGTAATTAATGTACGGAAAAAATAAAATAAACTAAAAAAAAAAAAGAAGTAAAATTGTACTATTATTATATAATGCCGTAAAAAAGCGCTTTAACATGCAAGGGCTACATTGACCAGCATATTCAGACATATTCAAAGAAAATAATTATAATAATTTGTTTAAATTAGCACAGAATTGATAAAAATATTAGGCATAGTTTAATTGTTTAATTGCTAAAAACTCATTTTTACAAAAAATACGTACTTCTTAAAAAAATAATTATCATTTTTAGTACACCCGCTGCAAGACTTTGATTGAAACACATGAAAAGTCAAAAAATTTTGATTTGCCTCACAAAGTATCTTTTCGTTTCAATTCAGTTATCCATTTAATTATTATCATAAAATTCATAAGCTTATTGTTATAATTATTTACTTCCTTGATTTGCAGTTGGTGTTACATTGGTTGAGGCGTTAAATCTTTGCTTGAGAAAAGCAATCAGGAAGTTCCCTTTTCAACTCTTCTTGACTAAAACGATTATTTCAGCTTGAAACGTTTAAGTTTTTTGCGATTTATTATCACGTTCAATGATTGACATTGGTGACCTCTGAGGCTAATCACCACTAAATGGTACTTAACATCGGCGATTAGGATCACACTTTACATAAATTTATAATTTTAAAAAAAATAGCAGATTAGAATTTCGATGTTGCAATTTTTTTTGAAGTTTAACGAAACGTGCAGTAGCACTTTTTCGAAAAAAATTATGTTACCGTTGTATGCAAATTTTCGAAGTCATAATAGAACACAATTATTTTTCGAAGTTTAAAATTATCTGTCATTATCATCCTAAAAGATACCTCGGAATTGTATATCAATTATAACTTTTTCGCAAAAAGATTAAGAGATTCTGTATTTTATGTGTGTTTTTTTTTAACATAATCAATCATCTAACTACACAAGTTCCTTTCAATTTTTCGGTACAGCTTTTGAAGCAAGAACTTCTGCTAGACAAGCAAGGTGTAACTTTCATTATTGGTGTTTGGTATTGATAGGGAAGGGATTGCCCCAAGACCCAAAAAATTTGCGCAGAATCAGATTTTTTCGGGCATCGACCACGCAGTTTTGGCCCGGGGAGATTATTCATTTCAAAACGATTCAGTTTGGTGCCCAAATACGACTAAGATTTAATGTGAAGACTTTTGTTTTTTGATCTTTAAACGCTATGAAGCAGCTTTATCAAGCTGGAAACTCTGTATTTGATCTTGGATTCAACACTGCTACATCAAGGTCTTTTTGATTTTTTTAGCATCAGAAAAAACCGGCAAATCTATCAAATAAACCAATACAACAATTTTTTTTACAAGTTAGCGATTTCAGTCATAGCGACTTTGGGTATTATCAATTTCTGTGTATGTTGTTGAAGACCTGAACGGCCCGATATTTTGCTGCCGGTATCCCCAAGTATTTTTGTAAAACCAGTCTATACCAGTATTATGAAAGTTCACTGCTACCCGACATTTAACTTTTTCATCTTTGAATACCACCATCAAAAATATTCAAAAAAAACAAAAAAATGAATTTTTGAAAGGAAATCATAAATTATGCAGGGCCTTAAGATTAGAATTTGCAAAATATTTACGGGTACGCCCATTAGACCTCTATCCAAGGTTATTATTTTGTGCTTGTTTTTAAGATTTGTGCTTATTTTTATAAACATGGTTGAAGAAAACTTTTAATGTACTTATTTCCAGCGGGTCGGAAGCGGGAGGGCAGGGGGCAATTGCTCGTGCCAAATATTTTTGGATAAAAATAAAGATTTTGAACCCTGATTGAAATTGAAGATCTTTTCTTTTTTAGAGATCACTACGTTTTTGGGACGAAAATAGAGATTTGATTGTTTTTATTTTTGATTAGTTCGGATGGTAACCCCGCCTATATGCTACCCTAGGGGTGGGCAAACTTAGACCCAAGGGCCGCATTTAGAAGTTGATTTTATTCGAGAGCCGTACTAGTATTTATAATGTGTATTCGTGTCTCAAACTTACTTAAAGACCAAAAAAAGGTTTTCATTTTGATTTGTAAAAAAACACTCTGGGAAAAGACAAAAAAATAGCTGCATTTCTTGATATAACATTGAATACTTGGTGGGCCTCTTTCGGGGACAGATTTGGCCCAGGGCCGCAGTTTGCCCACCATTGTATTATACTGTTGCTGTAGCATGATTTTGTGATACGACAATAGCGAGACAAACTGCTTTAAAAGCAAACATAATTACAATTTATTCAAATGGTTGGATAGTTTTTACGTGGTTGCTTGATTTATAACTACCTGTATTTGCTATTTTCCTTGAGGGGCGGAAACATGGGTAATACTTTTCATGAAAATGCTGGGTGATACTTTTCAGGTAGTGTTAAAATTAAACATAAGTTTTAGTTTTAAAATATGTGAAATTTTCAATCGTTACAACTGAAGCCTTTTAAGAATATTCATATTTTGTGTTTGAAAATTGCGATGAGAATGAATGGTTGTTTTTATTGTTGAAATTTAACAGTTTTATAGTCAGTCGCTACAACAGGTTTAGCCAGCACAAGAAATCAAAATCATTTCACTGTAACAATAAACATTCAAAATCATTCAAAAATGAATAGCATTCTTCTTTTAATTTGAGGTAGTTTAAGAAAAAGCATTGATTTTTTTTACATTTTAACTTTCCAAAAAAATTTTTAGTAAAACAGTTGCTGTGCTCGTGATAAATACTGCGTGTAAAAATAGCATAGTACTGGAAAACAAAGAAAGTTTGAACAGAAAACATTGTAAGGCGAATTACAATTTTTTTCTTTCTTGGAATTTTTTCTTATTTCAAGCAAGACCCTTGTGCGTCATTATCCTCTCAAAAAATAACCTTACAGCACGTTTTCAATTCTAGAAATTATCCTTCTGCAATCTCAGATAAAGTAGAGTTACTTTAGCCGGGACCGTTCCGATTTTCAGGTCTTGTTTCAGCGTTCCGCCCAGTTAACCAATATGTCCCGGTATTTCCAATTTTAAGTGAGACCTTTTTTTAAGGGGACACTATTTTTAGCGACGAAAATCAAGAAATCCGAGACAGATTAAATGTGAAGACCTTTTTTTAGGGAACACTGCATTTAGGGACGAATTTTTTTCTTATAACCAACATTCCGGCTTGTTACTTCAAAAATATGACATGCCTAAATAAAATACAACTGTCTTACCTCCTAAGTTTGAGATTTTGAAACGATAACCTACTGTACTATTGTTCTTCTTTTTTAATTTAAATGACCGGCTTTTTTTTAATCTGAGTCTTTTCTTATTGGTGTAAATCAGGGGTTCCCAATCTTTTTCTTGCTGTGTACCACTTATGGACTTATTCTGTAGCTGCGTACCACCTACCTTTGATGAATAGTTTTTGACCATAAAGGCATAAAAGAACTGTGCTAAAAAGTTAACAGACACAATAACATACAAATATAATGCAAGTAAATAAATACGCAATTAAAAAATATATAAAAGTAAACTTAACTTATTTGCACATGTACATAAACATAAACAAGCAAAATAACTTATCGACCAATAAATACTTGTAGGTTAATGCGATGGCTGCGCTTGCTTTTCTTCGACTAGTTTTGCAAACCGTGGAAGATATTTTGCTTATAGAACATCGGAAATCATGTTCTGGGTTTACGAGCGATTTCTTGTTTTCGACTTAATTTTAAGAAAAGTAGAAAACCCTTGTTCGCATTCCTATGTCGTTGGAAATACGAGAAGCTGAGGAATTTCATTTTTTGCTAGTGCCGGATAGGAAGCATTTACATTTAACCAGAAGTTGGCCTATGAATAATAATCTTTAAACTTCTCCTGAGCACCTTCATCGCATTGCAAATCAATGAGTTCTTTTTGTTCATCAGTTCCCACTGGAAGATCATCAGGATTAGCAGTGAATGGATTCCGAATGTAAGTGCATGCTTGTGCATCACCATCATTGAAGAAGTACTGCTTGATTTCATCTTTCAACAGAAGAAGGTGTTGGTGATTTCTTGAAGTGACTCCCCTTCAAGTGACGCCACATTCTTAAACATTCCAAACTGTCTGTTCTCACTGTTTTTTATCCACAAATTGTTGCTCGCAGGCCCCTGAAGATAACAATTAAAGTAATTCCTGACTCCAAAAATATCTGACAGTTAGGCAAGATGAAGAATGAAGTTTTCGTCTTCAAGAATCTTCTGAAATTCGTGATCTTTGGTTTGGAAGAACTGAAGCAGCTCTTTTCTCAACACAAAAAGACGCATAGCTGTATTCCCTCGGGATAGCCACCTCATTCCGTATGAAACAGCAATGACGTGTATTCTGATCCGATAACCTCACAGATGACCTTGAAGAGACGACTATTTAAGGCAGATGTCTTAATGTAGTTTACCATCTTAACAATCAGGTTCAAGCTTGTCTTCAGATTGGGAGGTAAAAGTTTAGAAGCGAGACCGAATCGGTGTATGAAGCAGTGAACGGAAAGATAGATGGAGACACTGCTTTCACACGAGCTTGGAACCCAGATTTTTTGCCAAGCATAGCAGAAGCGCCGTCACTTGCGCAACCTACTAGCTTGCTCAATTGGAGATCATTTTCTTTGAAAAAGTTATCAACAAGCTCGAACACGTCTTCTCCTTTTGTTGAAGTTCTCATTTCGATGCTCAACAGTAATTCACTTCGAGTGGAAACCTTAGTAGCATTAACGCACAAATACTAGAAGCTGTGCGCAATTCGACACGTCCGTTGTTTCGTCCAGTTGCATGGCAAATCCATATTTTCAGCCCTGTACTTCCGTATTGACTGATTCATTGATATCAGTAGACATTTCTATAATACGCCGCTGTATCGTATTATTTGACAACGAAACACTGTTCAAATTTGACACTGCTTCATGGCCGATGACATGTTTCACCAGCACTTTTTTTTCGTATTTTCTCCAAGTCGCATAAAATAATTAGGATCGCGGTCCTTCTTGTTTGGATGATTAGTTTGGAGATGGCGCTGTAGAAGACTTGCCTTCATTGATGCATTTGATAATGTCTTCATACACACCACATACTGTGGCACAGATTCTCCCTTATTCTTCACAGAAAATTAATATATTGATCCCTATACTGTCGTTGGGCATCTTGATTTAACACTATAAATTAATAATCGGAAATAAAACCAAATGTTGTTTTTTAATATATTAAATATCGCTAACAATAATAAAGTATGCTAATTAGTCACAGCACTGTACCTACTCAGTCAATAGAATGTGTGTGTATGCGTTCCTGATTCTATGTAGCTACTCAATCAACTTTTTTTCACCGGTTAGGTTGATCCATATATTCACCTCACCATTTCTATTACGCTAGCTGCAATATTCGATCGTGTTGCAGCTTGCTGCTGCAGATACACCACAGAAAGAAAAAAGGCCCCAAGCAAGCTAGCTAGCCCACGTAACAGTATGCTACATTATACACATGTTTAGCTTACATATTTACATGTAACTTATTACAGTTGAGAAGCAAAAGAATTTGTGTGGGAATTCAGTGAAAACAAATACTTTTTGCATTTTTGGAAAACATTTCGCGTACCACTTGAAAAGCTTCCGCGTACCACAGGTTGGGAACCCCTGGTGTAAATAGTTCACAAAACCATCTAGAGCCATTACGAAACCATCTAGAACCATCTCCCAACAACGCGCCTAGCCAATACATTTACATATGTGGTAATGGCTATAGACTTATATTTGGGCCCTATTTTTTCAGCCAAAACCCTAATTAAACCCGATAACACTAACCCAAACCCAATCCAACAACAGAATTACAAAACTAAAAAATAGGTGATTCCAGAAGTGTTTAAAAGCTTTAAATTTATTTTAATTTGCAAATTGTACTTTTTTTCGATTAATTCCGACTAAAAGTTTGAAAAATCAACTTTATCTTGATTGAAATAAAACGGAGATAGGTAAACAATCGTTTTATTGCTAATTAAAAAAAAAAAATAGATTCTTTTCGGTTATGTCTTGCATAAGTTCAAATAAAGAAAGGAGATAGCTCGAAAATAAATCCTCAAAATGCTCTCTCACTTACAAACTGTGACGTTTGCGACGTCGCCTTTTGCAAGTTTTATTTCTTTGTTTTATGTTTATGCCGCTTTCTGTTTAGTCACGTTTATAAGCAATTGAACAGAAACTTTTAATCAATTCGGCAGCGCTGTCGGCTACAATAGGATAAGACTTTGATTTTTGAAAAGAAAAGTAAAACGATTTACAGGTTTAGATGAAAGAAGTGAAATATTGAGTTTGGAAAACCTTCCCTTGACTTAGTGATTGAGATTAGTTAAACCTCAAAGATTTTCGCGTATAGTTGTAGTTTGTTTCTTTTACCTGTGTTTCTAAATCTAATTTATTTTTCTCGCATTCAGATTTTGTAGCTAAATAGTTTCAAGTTTGCAAAGTTCCAAAGAAGAAAAATTGCGATGAGTTCGATTCCCATGTACGACCCAAACGAGTTTTTCTCGAACAAAGACGAAAGCGGAATCATCGGATACGGAAGTTTCGGTCGAGTCCGGGATTGCTTCCATCGAAAACTTGGACGAATCGCTGTAAAGTGCTTCAGAATTGAAGGCAACACACACGATTCTGAAGAATTACGAAATAAGTAAGCTTTTATGTAATAGCAACATCAAATTAGTTGTTAAAAGTCGACAAATTTTCGTAAATTCTTATTGCGACGTCATCAATAAACACCTAAGATCAATTATCGGGTAAAAGCAAAAATATACTAGTAGTTTGACTGGAAAAAAAGTTAAAGCATGCTGACTATTTTGTTAAAACCAACTTGACTGAAAACTGTAAAGCAAATTAATTGTAAATTTTTATTCAATCATTAACCGCAAGAGAAAAGCTAGAATCAGAAATGTTTTTATTTTATTTTGTTACTATTATATAGAAGTGTCACTATTTTAATAAAGATTTTTGAACAATGAGTTAAGTAATGCAAAACGTTTAAGTTAATAAAATGATAACCGTAGTATTTGCTCTTTGCTCTATTTTACAAATTAGTTGTGTTTGACGGTTTTTTTTGTTTTTTTTATAAACTTATTGCTTACTGTCAAATTACTGTGAAAAACAAAATTTTTCTGTTTCAACCCAGGCTTTCGTCGGAAGCTGAAATCCTTCAAAACATCAATCATCCTCAAATCGTCCAATGCCAGGGAGTAACTATTTGGTCGAATGCATTCGGCATAATCATGGAGTTCATGGTAGGGGGAAACCTGGATGAATTTCTAATGAATGAATCTGTCAAATACATCTCATGGAGTCTCCGTCTCCGTATTGTCGAAGAGCTTTGCGAGGCACTTGCTTTTCTTCACTATTTTACTAAAGTAAACACCATAGTACACGGGGACTTAAAACCCCACAACATTCTTTTGACCCGGGACCTTCACGCCAAATTGGCGGATTTCGGTGCTGCCCAAATCGCTCTATCGACTGGGTCCTCCAGCACCTTATCGGACAGTCTGTCCCGACAACACACGGTCCTTTACACGGCTCCAGAATTCCTCCAGAACATTCACTCTTCCAGGACTTCTGCAATGGACATTTACAGGTTGGTCATGTCGTAATGGTAATTGTGGGGAGAGGTAAATATTTCAAAAAACACACTTTACTTTGAAATAAAAATTTAAGATTGTGTGAGAAAAATATATTATGATAAAACTTCCCGATTCATTTGATAAATCTTTAAACGTTGCTTTTTAATCTTGTCAAGCAATTTCTAGTTTATGCTTCAGGCATTTTCTTTGTCCTC
The DNA here is from genome assembly GCA_963680785.1 of Diplosoma virens. Taxonomy (NCBI): domain Eukaryota; kingdom Metazoa; phylum Chordata; class Ascidiacea; order Aplousobranchia; family Didemnidae; genus Diplosoma; species Diplosoma virens. The sequence continues at coordinate 14,871,048 of OY796889.1, forward strand.
TGTTTACTCTGAATCAATATTACAAGTACTAAAAATTAAGTATTGTATTTTAGTGAGAATTTCTTGGTCGTTAAGAATGTCTCAAAACATAGCTTTTATTCAGTTTAAAAGAGTTCTTTTGCGAATTGTCACTTAACTTTTTTGGGTAAATGCTACGGAGAGGTTTTGTGTAAATTTTAAAGTTTAGAAAAAGGACGTTTTTGGTTAATTGTTTGTTTTGAAATCTTTGTCATAAAACTTTAAAAGATTTTAGAAAATGTTGCTCTTTAACGAAGAATAATAATGACCTTGTAAATGTGTCCTTGCATCAGCTTAAAGCCTTGGTCAATTACGAAATATGACGTCAAAATTTTCAACCAATGTATTGCTTTCTTTTCGTTCTTTAATAAAGCTCAGAAACATCGTAACATTTTTTAGAAATTTTTTCTCAAAATCGTGTAATTTAGCTTCGTCGCAAAGTTATGTTTTGCATAATATTAATTTGTTTATATTGTATTGGTTAATATTTTTTAACATATGTCAAAGATCAATCGACAAAATCAAAAGTTTTTCATTATTCTACCTTATAACATGCGGCATATATGTATTATAGTTTAGCATTATTGATTTTTAAAGCGGGTGAACACAAGAACTTCTTTTAAGCTTGCAAGCTTTTTTATGAAGAGCTTTGTTGTTCAATCAATTTCGACAGTGGTTCTCAACCTTTTCAATTTCATGGACCCATTATCTTCAAACTAAATTCCGCCCCAACGGAAATTAGTATGCAAAGTATTAGTATGCAAAGAAGAGAAACTAAATTCTTACGATTTAACCTAAATCCGATAAACTTTTTAGACAAATGTTCATTACTACAAAATTGTTAATATTAGCAAATGAAAAAAGCTCAAGAATGTAATAGTTTCATATAACACAAAAACCATAGTTATTGTTACAAAACTAATAGCAGCGTTATTAACAAAAGCAACAATTAATTATTATCAAGTATCACAACAAAAAAAAACAAAACAGTTTACTCAATACAATTGCTTATAAAAGTCAAATTTACCAAAATAAATCGAAGTTTTGAAATGCTCTTTATATAAAAAATCTATAAAGTATTACAGTTAATATTTAAAACGTTCAATCGTATTGAAAAAAATTTCCCCTTTAAAAATACAAAATTTTCTTTTAATGGGGAATTTACCCGGCTTAAAAACCCCTGAATTTCAACATCCTGATTCGACATCGATAACATTTCTGAAATCTTTTCCGTGATCGTGTAACCGTGATTTGAAATTTCGACATGTCATTTTCTACAATAATGCTTATTTTAACTATATCAACAACGTTAAGTCTTGAGCCAGCCCACTTCTCGCAATTCCGTTTTGATGTGGCAAGTAATCATGACTCGAAAAAATTGTCACTTTTCTTTCGCAAAATATAAGTTATCAAAACGGTCTAAAGCGAAAACTGTCTATTACAAACAACACACTTATTAAAACAAAAGAAAAACGAATAAATACATTAAGTCAATTATAGTGTCACGTATATCACATTCTAAATTTATTGCAATTAGCCTAAGCCATCATGTAATGACGTCATAATTTATTTAAACAGCTTGTCAATGATCATCTACGAGGTGATGACGAGAACCAGGGTATTTCATGGCGTGACGGGAAACATCGGGCTGATTATATCGACGATCGTCAACTGCAAACAGCGACCGGATTTAAAGCGAGTGGCCCACGTGAAAGAAGGTCTTTTAAAGACAACTGAAAACGTCTACAAGCATGATCTTAAAATTTTTGAGCTCCTTGAAGGATTGATGAAGAAGTCTTGGCAACAAAACCCGACTATGCGTCCTGATATTGGCACAAGTAAGAGTTAAAACTTAAAATACTTAAAAGTATCAGTAATTGATAACATCAGAATTTATATGTAATAGTATGATGATTAGGATATAATTTGTCGAAATTTTTCTATTCAAATGAGCTAACTTTGAAAAATCAATTTTTCCCTGGCAATAAACTCGGGGTTTATTTTTACTCGGTAATAAAAACGCTTTTCTAATTTGTTTGCTTTTACAGCTTCTTACAAGAAAAATTACAATATGAAAAACTTTAAAAACTCTTACAGTTCGCGACGAATTATCAAACGAGCTGGCAACATTGGACCTTGCCGATTTGCTAAGCAGTGTGGCGAAAACAGTGAAGCAAATGAGGCAAGCCAAACCGTGGAAAGCGACCAAAACCGCCCCTCTTTCTCAATTTGTTTACCCATTCGAGGTTGCCAACAGTCGTACGATGGTCCGGAACACAAGCAGAACGAGCATCAAAACTAAAGTTTCCAGTAAGTTCCGTTCCTAGTTAATGTACTATCTGGGCCAACGTAACCACTTTTCAAGCACCCAAATTGGTGGGGCCCCTAAAATATACAAATCGACAATAAGCTTTACATTTGCTCACTTAATTTTATCATTAATGACGGCCCAATTCTATTTTTCGGGCCTTAGTTAAGCTTACACTGGCCCCGTATATCATGTTAATGCTTACTCTTCATACACTTTGACGACGAAGATTTTCTTCTCGTTTAAATTTTTCTACCGATTTATTTTATTGTAGATATCTGAAAGAAACGTTTTAGCTTTGAAAAAAAGCATAACAACACAGATGAACAAGAACTTTACTTTGCTAAAAAAATTTAACTTATCAACTCATTTAATTTGTAATTGAGACATTTTTTATTTAAATTATTTTAAATATTTTTTTTGTTGAGATCTTTGGTTTTTAAAGCTATTTAAAAAATTTTTAACCAGCGGAAAACTTTTCAAATATTTTTTTTCGAACAAAAAGAATTGTTAATAAGAATAAAAGAAATGGCTTAAGAAAGCAATTTTAAGTTAGTTTGTCGTTCGAGAATTTTCTACTCTTACAAGGCTTATTTCATCGTTCCAAAAACTTTTTGTACCATCAAGTAATTATTGTTTATTAAAGCTTTAATAAGCATCCTTATTCTTTGAAAATATTAGCAAAGTAAATTAAGAATAACTTAACCTGGGTATGAAAACTCGAAAATTTACATACCCATACCCTTTAGTTCTGATTAAGTATAGACACTATTGGTAATGCAAGTGTAAAGCACTTAAAAATCGATTAGGCTATCATGGTTTGAACATAAAGCGGCGTCTATTACGTCAGGCAAAAATTTATTTCGAATTTGATTGTGTATAAATTGCCTTAGCATCCCAACTTTTATTGACAGTCTCACTTGACCTTTGAAAGAAGTCGTCGATTTGCTTGTATGATTCTTCTCACCAGTTAAAATTAAGTTCACGAGACATTTATTGACACAGATAATAAAATATCTTTATGATACCACGAAAAATCGGAAACAATTTTTACCGGTTTTGGAAGAGTTTAAGCAACAACTTTATAAGTTTTGTTTCATGTTTTCTTCTTTCAATACAAAATCTTATGATCTTGGCTTTGAAAGAATTATGTTTACTTGTCCTTTTAACTGAGCCGAGGAGCCAAATAGGAAGAACTTGTCCTGTATAATTAAATTATTCAGTCAACTTTTCTCTTTCAATTTTTTTTATTCACTATTCGCTTTGACGCTGATGTGAAATTGATTTAATTTTTACATAAAAGGTTGAATTAGAAATAAATAGTAATATTGTTACTCGTTTAATTTTAAGTTTAATTCTTTAAAAACAAAAGTTTCGAAATATTAGTTGATGGCATCAGCAGGCATCTTTTTCTTATGCAAAGTATCCAATTTTTACCTTTTATTCGATTTTGAATTGTTAAAAAAATAGTTTATATTAAACTCTACAGTGTTTTTACTCATTATAACAGCAAAGTTTTTAATAGATTATAATCTACAGCCAATTCAAAAATTCCAGCACACACCTGGCATTTTAAAAGCAAGGTTTTCCTCGGAGCATTGTTTCAATTGTGTTTTTTTCGTGGAGTTGAAACAAAATAAAACTAAAATTGTTGCCTATTTTATTAATGTGCTAAAAACCTAAAAGCAGATAAAAAAGGTTTTATTATAAATGTTCGTTCCTGACACTACTTTCCTCCGTATAAACGTGCTGGGATCAACAAAAGGACAAACTCGGTTAAATAATTATTTGTCACCAGACGAAAGCCGCAAAGAGATGTTCACGGAATCATTCAGCTAGATTTTCACGATTGAGATGTCTATAAATAAGTAGGGTTGGCTTGATTAACTTTATCACCAGCTTGCTTGTCATCGTAAAAAGTGTTCTTAAGTGCATTTTTAAACTTTTAACAGAAAGTTTTTCTAAAAATTGAAACAAAGCTATTTAAAAAAAAACTTTCAAAGAGGAAATGAAAGTTTTTTTTTCGCAGACAATCTTTAATATTAATTGAGAGGAAAAAATGTTTAAATGCAATCGCAAAGTTTAATGCCGAAGCAAAATGTCTTTTAAATAAAATTCCACGTCAAATGTTTGTTATAAATATAAAAGCATCATTTATGAACTTTAAATTTAAGGGACAATTTAAAGAAAACAAAAAAACTTACACAGCTTGACCCTTGTCCTAATCCAAATACACGTAAATTCATCACTAATTAGTTTTAAAGTTGACAAATGGCTCAACACATTACTAAGCCTAATTTGGTAATAAAAAATGCAGACGTTAAACAAAATGTTGATTTATTTAAAAATTTAAAAATGCAAGTTCTTGCATTACTTCTCCCTTAGAACAATCGCTGCTTTGTATTTGGTAAAAAAAGGTTTACCGTTCCCCCCCACTAGTTTATCTTAGACCAATATTTGTAATAAAACTGCAAAGTATGTTTCTTCATAAGTTCCAAACCACTTTTTTAAAAATAAAGTTGTGAACAAGATTGTTTCCGATCTTGAAAAAGGTCTACAATACTAAAATCACTGAAAGCTATTGATTGCCAGAAAACTGAATTTAACGGGTGATTTGCATTTGATTTCATTGTTTATCGATAAATTGTGCTAAAACTCTTTGATTATTATCAAGTTTTGTTTTAGAGAATAAAATTATCTTTTGGAAGCAATAAACTTGTAATTTTAAAATTAAGCATTCGTCTCATTTATGTGTCTGTATTATCGCATAAATTTAACATTGACATTCTTCGGACGTATCAATGACGTTTTTCAAGGTTTCTGGGAACGGAGTTGGCAACTTGTCCTGTCCAGTAACCTTCACGTTTTTATTCGACCTAGGTTGATCTTTTCACAGTGCAAGCCAAATTAACAATATTGAATGCTTATTACCAACCAAATTGACCTTGGAATTACTCAGTAATCTTTCCATGTTTAGATTAAAGTTACCGAAGACCTCGGTTAATCCGGATTCGGTTAATGAGGAATTTCGCTTAACTCGAATAAAACTGAAAGTACAAATGATTTTCTATATACTGTAATTCTTAATAAACTGCTTCGGATTATCTGGATTTTTGCCTAATTCAGATGATTTTATCTGTCAAATCGAATCCGTATCAATCGAAATCTACTGTATTTCCGATTCGTAAAACGCTCAAGTTATTTTGCAAAAACTCAAATGCTAGAATGATTAATTGGTGACTTTTGTAAAAAGTATTTGATCAATGAATACTCTGTACTCCAACTTAGAATTCCAATTTTGGGGGCATGAAACTATTTTCTGTTTGGTTTCATGCCTTGTTTTATTTTTAAAAAGGTTTGCATGACAAAGGACAAGGGTATTTTTAACGTGATACTTTCTTCGCCTTATAAGTTTTCTGAAAAAATTATTTGCCTTTTAACATTCGCTCAAATCAATTATGAAGTAAAATAATGCTGATTTAAATAGTTCAATTGGCTTAGAACACGAATTACAACGCAAGGCTATGTACGTACTGTAGCCTTTAACCTTAAAAAGTAGAAGGTCAAAAATCTATTTTCAGTTGATATCAACAATTACCTTTTTTGGCAACTTATAGTATTGCAAGACAACATTCGTTAACGTAGAAGAAAATTACAAAAATGTGTAATAATTTTGTGAACTTGATTGTTTGGTTAGCTAATTTTCAATGGGCCACATTGAAGTGCGTTGTCGATTTAATGGTTGAAATAGTTGTCCACTTACTGATAAATTTAAATGAATAGAATGACATTAAGTAATTGCATTTTCGCCAAGAAAAAGGCCTCAACACATCGATGTCATTTTGCAATCGCTTTTGTAACAATTAATTAATATGTTGTGCAATTGTTTCTTAAAACAAATTCAATTATAATTTCAACCAAAAAATACGTCATTTGAACCAGAATAACTAAGCTTATTTTTTTAACTAAATGATGCACTCGGTCGGTGAAAACGTAAGATTTGCTATTTAACGATTAACTAAACAACTGTTTTGGCGAAAATTCAAATATTCTTTTCCGGTTTGTTTTTTCGCAACTTTTTTAATCGAACCGTGTAAAAAACCCCCATTCGATTTTAATTAAAAAATCGACTTAGCAGTAAAGTTTTATCATGGACTTCTTAGACGTTTTAGAGAATGTTTTTCATAGTGTGTGTGTAGGTATGTATGTATGTATGTATGTATGTATGTATGTGTGTGTGTGTGATGTGTGCTTGATATTCAACAACAAGAAAAAAGAAACAAAATCAATTCAAGTTTTTTAAACCCAAACTTGTTTTTAGTTTCTGATCCTTGCGCTCCATGTATTATCATCTTTGTGGAGAGTGACGTTGACAAGTGTGACGTCTTCAAATACTATCCAAGCTCGAAGAAATTTGAAAAACTTCCAGTAAGTAATTTTTAACGGTCATTCTAAAGTGTTGCGAATTGTAATTCTAAAAAAATTAACTTTTACGAACGGGCTTATAAAAAATGTACGCTAGAATTTTAAAGAAATTTTCGAAACAGTGTCATCGTATTTTTTTAACATAAATAAACTATTTGAATATAGTTAAAACAATTTTAAATCTAAAAAAATAACTTGTTTCAAATAAAATCAAAGGCATTTTGCGTTTCTAAAAACATAGCAGCCATGTTGGCAAAAGCTATTCAAACAAACGTAGGAAAGTTATCATCTTTTTTCTTTTCCTGGGAAATGAACTCAAAATACATGATGTGAACGGCAAATTACCGTCGCACAAAAAGTAAAATTGATTGTTTCATACAAATGAGCGATAACAACTAGCCTGCGACGAATTCAATGACGCGATAGTCACCTCTGCGTTGTGAAGTTGTTTGCAAAAAGTTTCTAGAAGGTTTACCGCGCGGCAATTGTAAACGCAAGGGTCAGCAATTGCTCTGATCAGAGTATTCGTGTAATACCCAGCCAGTTTTGACTCCGGAAATGAATAAGGGAAAGTGATTTCAATCAATAAGCCACGGAGTAGACTACGTTCTCGGAAATCAATCGAGGGTTTTAGTACATTACAGCATACTTTTTTGAGCCACTCTTTTATTGAACTTCCATGAAAAGGTAATGCCACCTCACACTAGTTGCCAAAATAGTTTTTTTGCTTGTACTCGTGTTTTTAGACGCAATGACTGAAAAGTCTACGTTTGTGTTTTAAAAAGTAGAAATGATATTTTTTGTTTTTTAAGATTTTAAAAAGTTTGGTTTAAAATAAATCGAACTTTTTTTTAATAAATAAATTGAAAAATATCTATTGCAATGCATTTAAATTTTATGGACTAGTTTTATATAGTACAAGTTCTTTCGCATTTTTTTAAATAGCTTTTAATAAATTTGAAGCTATGCAGATAGTTAATATTAAAGTATATTATGCCGCAACCAAACAATGTTTTGACATTTTTCTGTATTTACATGGAAAATGTGAAAGTTATTTAAGCAGAAAAAAGAGTTTTCGGTCGAGATATATGAATTTGTGTAGTTTCAAAGTTTTAAATTTAAAGAACCTATTTTATTGGTGATTTCTCAATAAATTTAACAAAGAAAAAAAGAATGAACTGAAGAAACTTTAGTTTTTTTGATACAAGTTTATCTCGTTTCCTTTACCTACAACCAATCATCACTTATTCAATTCAATCACAACTTTCACTTTCACAGCCGCTCATGAGGAGCTGGAACAACTCCACGGCGGTTCTCCTCGACAGATGCGTTTATGTGATCTCCGTCAACAGCATTGATCTTCTCGATGTGGACCTGAGCAAACCGCAGTGGGTGAAAAAACCCTTGATGATTACTCCTCGGACCCATGCAGCTGCTGGGGCTTACAAGGGTAAAAAATGAAATATTACTTGTGATTTCTTAGGTAAAGTAATTAAGAAGCTTTAAATTTGTCGAGTTGATTATTAATTAATTAAAGTTACACAAGTTTCTTTTATAAACCTACAGTTGATTATGTAACTCGCCCGTCCTTCTAAACTCTATATTTTCTATATCTCAACATTTCGTCCTAAATTTTTCCATAAACCAGTTAAATAAATTGACGATAGAGTCTTCACAGGTAAGATCTATGTGCTGGGAGGAATCGCTGAAGGGAACCAACCCCTTTCATCCATTGAATGTTACGACCCAGTAACGGAGTCCTGGTCTGCTGTGGACAAGCTGAAAGCGAATCGCTTTGGACACAAAGTCATTACGGCAAGAGGTGAGTTGAAAAATGTCATCCTACCTAATCTGGAAGCTGCTGTTCTGTTAAATGTGAGGTAAATCAGCGACCAACACAAAAACTAAACTTTTTACGACGAATTACACACTAGAACAAATGAGAAATTTGCCATGCTTTTATCTTTTTTTATTTAGAATAATTAATGCTTTAATGCTTTTTTTATTTAGAACAATAGCTTTTTTTTTCAATAAATTCAATGACGATGATCTCATTAAAAATATTTTGTGTCTTTAATGACGTTTCTTTCAAGGAAAGCTCTATTGCATCGGTGGAGGTAACAACAAAGTGGAATGTTATGATCCTATTACTGGAGAAACGTGCGAGCTCACTGAGACTCCTAACAAAAACGGATTCGACTCTGTTTTTTGCAATGACGTCATCTACGACATTGGTAAGTCACGTTTGTGGTCAAAACAAAATTTATCATTTGTTTGGTTTAGCAAAGAATTGAATGGAGCCCAGAAATTTTTACTTAATTTAATTAAAAATTTGACATTCGTTAAAATCTTGTTTTTCTCAGTCATTATTGTCGAAAACAAAAAAAAGAAATAAAATTTGAAAGTGTGATTTAATCATAGTTATCTTGCTACTTTTTTTCAAGTTATAGATATTGTTTGTTACCAACAAATAAAACTTTCACTTCTATCAAGCTTAATATTTAAAAAATTTTTTAATCCTGAGCAACTTTTTTTGCTTTTTGGGAATGTTGGTTGTCAACTTAGAATTTTTTTAAGCGATTTATTTTCTCAAGTTTTTTTCATTTTAATCTAAATTATATTTTGTTAGAGACAACAGATAACACGGATAATCGCATGATTATGATTAAGCTGTGAGAGTATTGATTCAGATTGCTGTAAAACTCTTTCTCGCTTACCCTTACTTAAAGAAACTTGGGACGCGGTGTAATTTAGGGCGTTTATATCAAGTTTTTTATTTTTATTTTAGGAAGAAGCATGAAGATTCGAAGTTCAGGTCAGTATTAGCTTTATATTTTTATGGTTATATTTGACAAGCTGTAAAGTGATAGAATTAACTTAAATTTTTTACTTTAGTTTTTTTATGATAATAATATAAAAATTGTTTGTTGGTTTATCAAAAGTTTCATTTTATTGTATAATCCGTTAATGTTCTTATTATTAAATTTCATATTTTAGTCATTAACAAGTTAGATTTTAATAATCTATCCAATTATAATGTACGAGCAAAATTAAAATAAAAGTTTTTTGGCTTATATTGAGCTGCACAATAACGAGTTTTTAACAAATTAAAACAAAGCTTAAAACATTAACAAAAATTATTTTACTTGATCTGTCTGTTCATTTTTTTTTATTGTAGCTTCATTATAACAGATAAAAAAAGTTAAAGATTTTTTTTTCCTTTAATCAAAATTATAATTTAGTGAGAGGAACAAAATCACAAATGGTCACCTACAACTTGGACTGCTACAACATAAAGAGTGGCTTCTGGTACAAAGGCAAAGAACTCAGTACCAACAGATCCCAGGGATTTGCTTGTTCTCTCCAGGATAAGCTGTACTTGGTCGGAGGGTAAGAACTTTTTTATTCTTGAAAGACATTTTTTTTTATAAAAGGGAAAATTATATTTGACTAACCGTATTATTTATTTGCTTATAGCTGGGGAAAAATGACCTCTTGCCAGTACATAGAATGCTACGACCCGAAAGCGGACAGTTGGGAAACAGTTGCCTCAATGAACTTCGGCTTCGTTAAAAGCGTTTGCACGGTAGACTAACTCAAATGATAAAATTGTTGGGCGATTCCATTGACATGACGACGACGACGACGACGACGCACAGTAGACTAACTCAAATGATGAAATTGTGCTATTTCTTGAATTTATTTTGACAAATTTGTTTTTCTTTATAGCTTTTCTCAAGACTTTTTTCTTGTGTTGGTATTTTCATTACATTAGTTCAAAAACGCGTTTATGAGTTTGGCATTATTTGCTTATGTAGAGTATATTGCTTTATCAAATAATTTCGAACAGTGCTGCCATTTGTAAAAATGAACTTAGACATCAGAATGCTGAAAGAAAATTTGGTAGTATTAAAATTTTTTTGTAAAAACTTTTATGACATACCATATTTCTTTGAAGTCAACTTATTAAATTCAAAGTAACTATTTTAAGACTTTATTGGTTTGATTTTTTATATGATCTTTACAGTTGTTGTATTTGAATTATTCTTTTTTTACTGTGTACGTATTAGCTTTTTAACAATATATCTAAATAAAGACATAAGACAACCAGAGAAAAATAATTTTACAAGGTCGGTTAATGTACAGGTAGAGTACAAATAACAAATCATATTGAATAAAAAATAAAATGCAATCAGATTTTAATTTATGAAAAAATGGCGAAATGAGATTTTATAACTTGAATTTGAATTTGTGTTTATGCTTAGCCAATTATTTTGAAACTTGCGATTTGTTGCTTTTTTGTTTATGTAAGAAAGTAATTTTTAAGCGTCGTCAAACATTTTCCTGTATGTCTAAAAAGCATTGGTGAATATTTTTTGACTTTTTGTTTGTTTTTGTATTTATTAAGTTGTGTTTTCTTATTCTTTTGTTGAAAGTTAGCAATACACAGTTAACTTAACTGTATCTAACTTTGCGTTTCATGCCTCAAAGTGAAAGAATGAACATGGACGCTATGCACTTACTGAGAATTAGACTCCGTTTTAAAATACAAAATTCGCAGTGGAAAGTTTATTTTATTTATTTTTTGTGTAACTGGCTTTACCCATACGCTAATTTCGCGAAAAAGTAAACCATATATTTCTTGTCAAAAGTATTATAAAAAGGGGAAAATATCCAAAATAACACTATAAAGTTTAGCCTATGGTATGTAGAAAAACTATGGATTGACGTAAATAGTTGTACTTTCCCAAAATAATAACTTATTTTACTTCATTAGCAAAAACTTTTACAAAATGCATCTCATCTGTAAACAAGCAGGCCCACAAACACACCAGCATTAAACAAAAAATAATGGTATAAACATACTCGTATAAATAGATACCACGATTTGATCCGCTGGTAGTATACGAAACGATTTTTTTTAAATTCATGCAATTACGTCAGAAAGTTTCAGAAGCTGTTTTGTTGCAAAAGTCTAAATAATAACGGTAGGTTTGAGATTACTAAATTAAACCATTGGTGATATAAGGTACTTTTAAAAATCTTCGTGATAAAAGTAAATCGATGCCAACATTTTTGTCTTTCTTTTGGCAGCTTATTTAATTTCTTGAAGGTACCATGGTGTTTTGACAATTCTTATTCACGTTTTTAAAAATAATTGAGATGATCTTTTCCAATGTAACAAGGAATTTAAGCCGACTGCTTGATGCTAAAAGAGGGCAATTGGATCGGTGTTTTTCATGATAGGTGATGTTTTAACTTAAAAAATGATTTTAAGACAAAAAACGTTTCGTAAATATTAATTAAAAAATCTTTGTCGGTTGATGAAAGCAACTAAAGGTCAATTTAAAGCTAGGACAAATTAAATGTGGCATGAGTAAGATCAAACAATAAAATAGCTTTTTTAATGGAAATTTTAAATTAGAATCCTTATTAATGAAAATTTTAAATCAGTTACTTTTACTTCTGTTAATTTGCAGTCATCCGTATAAATCATTTTACAAAAATAAATCATTTTACAAAAATTATTAATGCTTGATCTAATCTAAAAAGCACAAACTTGAACAAAAATGAAAAGCTGATCGATCGTGGTCGCTGTCAGCACGCCGCTTCTACCTCCCGGGCCAGACTTGCAGACCATTATTCTAAAGTTTTAATTGAAAGTTACACTTTTGTAAAAACTAGGCTAGAACCAATTAGCTCGGAAAAAGATGAGACCTTTCTTAATGTTATCTGTTTGTAAATTAATCCTTGTTTTCTCAGAACAATTAAGGCAGATAAGTGTGAATCAAGTGTCTTCCCGGTAGTACTTTTACAAACCACTTAAAATCTAAACAGCAGATAAGAGCAAACAGCAGAGCGGTGTGGATGATTTTCAGAATACGCCGTAATCGGGCACGGGTTTCGTATTTGTGACGTGATTGTGTTTCGTATTTGTGACAAGAAAGTTTCGTATTTGTGACAAGAAGCAGACCCATGTGGCTTATCATGCGAGACGTGCGTCACTGGTTCAGGTAGTTGACATGACAACTCTTTAAAAAGAACGAATGCTTTTTGGGGGGTTAGTTTTTTTTTCAATATCAATTCATGTATTTATCTTCCTGACTCGCAAGAGAACGTGGGGCTGATAAACTTTATTCAGAACTATCAAGCGTTTTCTCCGACCTGCTTTCGAAAATACAAAGTTATTATTCTATGTTTACGACCGTAGCCGTACGAGTTGGGGGTCAATTGCCCCTCCAAGACGCAAAAACTGTAGGCAAAACTGTATTGCCTCCCACGATTCTTTGTTCTGGTATGGCAATGCTTATGACTGCAATTACGCAAACTAATAGAGGAGACCGCGTCTAGTTGTCACAAATTTCAAACTTTATAATCTAGCGCAGCGGTTCCCAAACTTTTTTTTCATGGCGCTGTGGTGGTTCAGACTTATTTGTTGCAGAAATTTATAAAAATTTTAAATTAAACTTTATATTAACTGTAAAAACAACGATAAAGCAAAACACAATACAGAATATATAATATTTCAAATTAAAATGTCTCGAATTTTCTTTATTGATCCTGATCGAAATAAACCAAACATTAATAGCTTAAAATAAATGCTTGTCTTCTGTCCGTTCAATTATTTTCTTCCTTTTTCAATCTTCACTTCAATTTCTTTTCATTGTTATCTGATCCTTTTTTTGTTCACTTCAAATTTTAAGTTTTATAGTTTTCTTCAAGCACGTTGATTGTTTCGTTCAATAGTACCGTTTTTGATCTGGGTTCGATTCGCCACAGCGCCCTTTGAAAACTTAACAATACTCGCGGCGCCGTAATGAAAAAAAGGTCTTCAGTTCAATTACTTCTTTGAGTAACCTTTTTTTCTCCGAAACTCATAGTGTTCTTTAAAAAAAAAAGGTCTTCACTTCGATTTCATCTCTGATTTCCCTATTTTTCCCTCAAAATCAGGGTGTTCTCCAAAAAAAAAAAAAAAATGTCTTCAATCAGAATCGTTCTCTGAAGAAACATCTGCAACGGATTCAAAACTGTATGTGCTGTTTTCGAGGGGGGACTGCCTCATTCACCTCACCAATATCCACCACTGCTCACACGGCTTTCATTCCGCGCACACTAAGGAAGCTCTTAGAGGGAACGTTGCTGCTAGCAACTTTCACATTACAATTATTGTGAGAAAAGCAGTAAGTACAACAACTTTCGCATGCTTTCGCGGCGCCCCTGACAAAGTCTTGCGGCGCACAGTTTGGGAACCATTGATCTAGCAAATAGTTGGTCGATTTTCAAAAATTTTTTTTTGTTTTTTTCTTTAGTTAAAGTCTCCAGCTATAACTTTAGAGTATTTTCTTGGTTTTTCAGCAACAATAAACATGATTTTTGGACAGTTTTAAAACAGTCAAAAAAAGTGTGACAACCTAGACAAATCTGTCCTGGTTGTTACAAGCATTGGGGTAAAATGTCAGAGCTATTTGTGAGTTGACACTCACTCAGTTGCTTCTAAATTTTGCTATACGCCAAGATCAAACGAACAATTTATTGATAAAAAACAATACAAAAATATTATATACATGTCCAGTAAAAATAGCACCATATTTCTTGTCTAGTTAGATGTTTAAAAAGATGTTTTATTTTTGCTTCACGGTCGAGCGTCGGATACAATTAGATAAGATCAGAGTTACACTAGTTGTGTTTAAGAAAGGATAAGTAACCAAAATAGGCATGCAATCGGCACATTTAGTTGCACGAAACAGCTTGATTATTTTTTTATAATGAAAAAGTCAAATGTTTTTAGGCTGATCTTGAATAAGTTACACTGAGGTACTAATTTCTCTTTGGTTGTTCATCGGTATCACAGTTATGACACACATAGCTTTGAGAAAAAGAAATGCATTTGCATTGTGCCCAATCTTTGCGTGAGAAACACTGCACCTAAATCTCTTTTAACTTGCTATTGGAATAGGAGTCCATACATACCAGGCAATACCATTCTTATTTAGCAAGGGTAGTTGGTTTTCTCTTTTCTTTTTGTCTTGGGGGCGAACTATTTTTATAAAACAAACTGTATTGTATATTCTTAGGTAATCGCATCTTTTTGCTGGACTTTGCTTGTGCGATTGCTGTTTTAACTGGGGTGTCAGTCACGATTTTTGACTTTCGTTTTCGCGACCTTTTTCTTTTGTTATTTCTCTTTTTCTTTTTTTTAGTCGGCAGCGTGGTCGAGTGGTTAAAGTACCGGGCTGATGATTAACATGGTCTTGGTTCAAAGCCCATTTGCGCCATTCTGTTGTGTTCTTGGGAAAGATACTTTACGGCACTTTTCCCTGCTTGGTGGTCTTGGCAAGCAGTTCTAAATTACAGTAATATCTCTATTAAATTACTAGCGGACAGCAATATCTTGGCATCTCCGGAAGCAGGTCAGGGTAATTGCTTACCCTATGTATAGCGCCTCCGTCGCTTTCCTGCGAGTCAGGAGGATAAATATAGAGATAAAAATAAAAAAGTAAATGAAGTTATTGTTGTGCGGTTGAGCTTTTGGAAACAGACGAACTTAAACTGGCGATATACTTTCTGATCTACTAAACAACTGACTGCTCATCGCTTCCGATTCTTGCTTGGAAGCATTTACAGCTGGATATGATGATCTGGAAGGTTGCTGTTCTATATCAGCAGCGGTGCTTTTGACAATCTCGTTATTTTCTTGACTATCGTCATTTCCAAAGAGCTGATCTTTTAATAAGTTTTCTGGAGTCTTGTTGAAAGTCGTTTCTGCTTCTCCAGCTGCTGGCAATAAAAGGTCATGATCAGTTACATATCCTGGCAAAAAGTTTGAGTCAGAAAATATTTGGCTGTTAAAAGGATATATCCCGGTCGATTTAAAACCTGCTTCAATATTTGATGGCGTTACAGCATTTGTATATGCAATTGCAACCAAAGCTGGCAAATCATAGTTGATCATTCCTTTACCGGGGTTATTAAGATGCCATTCATTAGCCGCTGTATTAAAATATTTTCTAAATGGTCCGTATATATAGATGGATCCAGCGGTTGCAAACGATGTAAGCAGTACGGCGGAAATGAAGGCATTACAATGCCATTTTCTTTAGCAAAGTATAATCCTTTAATGCATATATGCAATTCATGATTATCTAGTAAAAGAAGACAAGGTTTTTCGTGGGTGCAGCGAACATGCTCAACAAAGAGCTTTAAAGAGTCCAAAAAGTGCTCTTCTGTCATCCATCCAGATGGATTCGCACCTCCTTTGCTTCCAGGTGGCGCTTCATTAAGGAAATGCCTTTGAAATTTTACTCGGGGAAAAATAAGGTAAGGAGAAATAGAATTTCCACTTGCTGATATGGTGCCTACTACATTAATAAGTGTGCCTCGCTCAGCCGATGTTATAACACCTATTTGCTTCGTTCCACACCTTCCAATAATTCTATCAGGCTTATGTACAGTAGTTACGCCTGTTTCGTCCATGTTTGAAATGTCCAAAGGCTGAAAGTTATGCCTATTTAAAACTAATTTCAAATTTTGGAAAAAAGAATTAATAATTGTTTTTGTTAAAGTTACTACTTGCCGTTGTTAAACCTACTTGCCTTAATGTGAAGAAGAAGTAAGGAGAAAGATCTCTTTAAAGCTACTTGCCTTGATGTGAAGAAGAAGTAAGGAGAAGGATCCAAGCAGGATGGATGAGTTGGAGGAAGGTGTCTGGAGTTCTGTGCGACAGGAAGTTATCAGCAAAGATTAAGAGTAAAATGTACAAGAGTGTTGTTAGACCAACCATACTTTATGGAATGGAAAGGGTGGCAGTGACTGAAAGACAGATGGGAAAAATGGAAGTTGCAGAGTTGAAAATGGAGAGATGGGCACTGGGAGTGACAAGAAAGGACAAGATAAAAAACGAATACGTGAGTGGGACTGCGAAAATTGCAAAGCTGGGAGACAAACTTCGGAATGCGAGGCTACGTTGGTATGGACACGTAAAAAGGAGAGAAGAAGACTACCTGGGGAAAAGGATGATGGAGATGGCGGTGCCAGGCAGAAGGAAAAGAGGAAGGCCAAGGAGAAGGTGGATGGATTTGGTGAGAGAAGACATGGAAAGGGTTGGAGCTAGGGAAGGAGACGAAGTAGATCGAATGAAATGGAGATTACTGTCGCGCTGTGGCGACCCCGAATAGGGAGAAGCCGAAAGAAGAAGAAGTTAAAGCTACTTGCCCCAGCTGAAGTTGTACATTCTGGAGTGCGGAGTGACAATTGAGGGTATCTTTTTAAAAAAGATGTAAGCCAATCAGGACCAGCTTGTTGTTTGTCATACCAACTTCTTGGTTTCCTTTAACATGCTTGTAGCTAGTCGTTGCATAATAATTTTTAATAACGAAGACACCCTTGTTTAAATCTACAGTTCTTTGCTACATTTTAAAAAATGTGGGTACCAGCAGCACACACTGAACAGGAATTAAGCAATGATGTTAAGCAATAATAAGAAAATACCATATAAAAACATAAAAAGGAAATTACATTTGTTGGTTTTGATATCTAAATTTTATTAAAGTTTACGGTTCGGTTACTTTTGGGACACCCTGTATATAACTTTTCTAAACAGTAAAAAGAAAACATAATATTCTCACTGGAAATTTAAAATATTTTTACAATTATCGGTTTTGTGCGTGATAAATTTTGGAGTTACTCTTGGTTGGCCTATATCTCAAAAGCAAACCAGAAAGAACAATCATTTACTTTTTGGATAAGACTTCATTTGATTTTTCGAATCTCCCAAGCTGTAAATATGCTTCAACGTTTCTCAATGAAGCAAACATTATTTTAATAGCAAAGACGGAGCGCAAGAATTTAACAATTTTTTTGCTGCCAACGTTAAAAAGTGGGGATTTCAAAGTAGGCTTACACTTATTGTAATAAATCGGTTTCTAATTTCTGCTTTTAATCTTTACATGAATAAAACAGCTGTTAGGCATATTAGGTTTACATAAATTTAACATTTCAACATAACGTGATGAGCTACATTCTTAAAAACACACCAAAACAAGGTAATTAAACAGTTTGTTTAGCATGGAGTTGGTTGTCACAGTGTTACAACCTTCAGTAATTTTTTGGTGACAACTTAATTCATAAACTGTACTAACCAGCTAAATAAAGACTTGTTTTACAAAAGTCCCAATGCTTTTACGCCTCCAACGACATATCAATGTTGATAATACGTCTATCCTAGTTGCTTTTATCCTTTCTTGAACAAAAACAAAAAAACTGTTGAATTATTAGCAAAAATTAGTATTTTAAACTTTATTTAAACTGTGCTTACTTAATCAAAGTCAAACTACATCCGGCAAACAAAGAGGTAAAGACACGTGATTTAACTTTAAAGTGATTATTGCACAAGGTTGCGAAATACTCAAAAAATTGAGTGTGACAACCAGACCCGGTCTCCCCTACTAATAATTGAAAAAAGGAGTCAGATTTTCTCATCCAAGATTACAACAGCTGAATGAGAGCAACAGCAGAATGGGCCACGTTATTCAAAAGCCCGAAGCCGTTTAATGTACAAAATGATACTCGATTAAATAACTCGCATGCTTTGGTACACTTTTTCAGCTTCAATTAGGTTTATTTATCGGTTGGTCGTCTGAACTGACGTCAGATTTCTGGGAAGATTCTCTGCAGCCAAACCATCGTTGTTTCAACCAAAACTGGTCAGGCCGTCCATTCCACGGGATGAAGAGTGGAGGGAGTTGTTGGAAATTACATGGTCTGCCGTTTGGGCCTCGGAGCCACATTCGTATGATGGATTTATTTATAACTAGGACTACTTTTTTTACCTAAAAAAATTTTTTTCTAAGGGGGCCAAAACTGCTTTGACCAAAAAAATCGTAAAATTCTCCTTACACCAAAAAACACCCATGTGGTCAAAAAACACCCCTTATCTTTATTGAAGGTAGTGTAAAAATTAATCAGCACGTTTATCTGGCCATGTTGAAAGATAAAGTGTTACCGTGGGTTAAAGAACTATGGGAAATAGTGGTGTGACATTGCAGCAAGATGGGGCAACATCCCATACTGCCAAAACTGTTCAGAGCTGGTGTAAGAATTTTACGATTTTTTGGTCAAAGGAGTTTTGGCCCCTTTCCTCACCAGATTTAAACCCGATGGACTTTGGAGTCTGGTCTATGTTGGAGCACAAAGCCTGTGCAATTTCTCATAAGAATATTGATGCTCCGAAGCACTCCTTGGAGAAAAGCTGGAATCAAATATCTCCACAAACTCTGCGTGCAACATGTTCTCAGGTTATTGACAGACTTCGATGTATGATTCGTGCAAAAGGGCGTTATTTGGAAAGTGTATTTGTGTACCTTTATTTTAAGCCCTTACTTTAAACGATGGCTTCTATAATTCACGAGATACATGGTTTTAAATGAGTCTACACTTGGCGTTTAAACCATGTATGTTAAAACTTTATTGTTGAATTAGAACTTGTAAAAAGAAGGGGGAAAAGTTTTAAGATTGATGCTAAGGGGTCGCAGATACAAAAGTTTTACAATACCTGATACGAATTGCAAAAATAAGCAAGAAATGAGTTTTTTATATGTAAAGTTTGATTAGGTAAAATTTTGACCTTAAAAACTCAGACTGCAGAGCAACTGAAACTACCGTTGCGTAAGTTTCATAATGTAACAAAGCACTAAAAAATTTTGATTTTCTTGACTTTAGCTAGTCCTATTTACAACCGATCATGCAAAACTAATTGTATTAGGAGTGACCCAGAAAATTTTTATGGTACAGATGTTTTATGAAAATTGTAAGTTAAACCCCAAAAAACAGTTTCCAAAATAACATTTTGAGCGGTTTATTGGCGTATCTTTGTTTAAAGTTGAAAACACAATTAATATGAACGCAATTACGAAAATAAATTCGTTAAAAAAGTGTTTTGTTTCAATAAAAAAGAAATAAGAACCGCGATAATAACGAAGATAAACAAAGCAGAATTGCTCTGCGTGGATTCCATGGCTTTCTCGCTTTTTTTCTGGCAGATTGTCTGAAAGTAAAAACAAAAGATTATCTATTAATACTTTTTTTTGTAATGTATCAGCTGACCTCTTTCTTTACACCGGATACTTGACCTTTTGGCAGTGACGCAATACGATTCGGAGCTGCGATTGGTCCGATTCTTCTGCCGCGTAGAAAATGTTTACCTAAAAGGACGATTTAGAAAGTGACTGAATAATAACAAGTTCTATGCAAGAGTTTCGATTCGTCAAGTTGCTTAGTTAGTTGTTTTTAGTAAACAAACTTCCGATTCTGAACTAGGATTTATTCCCGGAATGCCGGACGATTTTCAAGTTTTAAATTCCTGGGATCCCGGAAAAACTTTCCGATAAAATTCCGGTTTATTGCATTTGAGTTG
Source organism: Diplosoma virens (assembly GCA_963680785.1). Taxonomy (NCBI): domain Eukaryota; kingdom Metazoa; phylum Chordata; class Ascidiacea; order Aplousobranchia; family Didemnidae; genus Diplosoma; species Diplosoma virens. The sequence continues at coordinate 14,891,210 of OY796889.1, forward strand.
AAAGTAATGATTTAAAGCAGGAACGCTCTACACGTCGGTCGATCGCGACCTACGTATTGAGCAAAGGCTTGGGATTGCCGGTGAAGACCTTTTTTTTGGGACGAAAATGAAGAAATTGGATACTAATTGTAAGTGAAGACCTTCTTTTTAGTCTTCAGTAAATTTTTCAGACAAAATTATGTGACGTTTTGCAATCCCGGGATTTCCCGGAAAGTTAAATTTTTCCCGCAAAATACCGGGAAATCATAAGCCCTTCTCTGAACCAATGGACTTGGAGTCGATTCCGAGTCGAGTAAACCCACAAGTGTAAAATTAGTATTAAGAGCAGGAACATTTAAACCCTGCGCGGTATTTTCCGAAATGACGTTAACCAAGCTGAATAGAAAAAACTTTACGAATAAAATTCGACTCCGGTATTTTATTTACTAGACCCGCGAATATTTTTGATTTGCCAAAGTTGTTTTTGATTCCGAAAAATTAGACGCCCTTGGCTTAGAATTTTCTGTGTCATTACAAGCATAGTGTGAACAGGCGTGTCTAACTCGCGAGCTAACGCGGACTGCATTGAAGACATCAGTGCGATTGTGGGCCGCAAATCCAGTGACGCTAAACCATTTTCGAGATTTACTTTAATAAAGTGTCTAATACAGTGGTTCTCAACCTGTGTGCCGCGAAAAATTTCCAAATGTGCCGCGAAAAATTTCCAAATGTGCCGCAAAACTTTTAAAAAAACATTAGTCCGTTGTTCCGCAACCTCTTTTTTATAGTGGACACTACTACTTTCTAGGGACGAAAATCAAAGAATCAGAAGCAGATTCAAAATACAGACTTTTTTTTAGAGAACACTACTTTTTAGGGGCGAAAATGAAGAAATCCGAGACAGATTTAACGCGAAGACCTTTTTCTTTTTAAGAAAACACTACTTTTTAGGGATGAAAACAAGCACTCTGATCCAAATGTGCCGCAGGCGCGAAAAGGTTGAGAACCACTGGTCAAATACTTCAGCGTCCAAACTAAATTACTGAAAGTTACGCTCTTTTGCAGCTACAAATTTTTAACATCCAAATAAACCATTTAAATTATTCTTAAAATTAAAATGTTTACAAATCAAAATCCGATTAGTCACAAATAATCATACAAGATTGTGGTTTTAGTTTTAACAGCAGATTACGTACAAATGTTCTGCCCCTATGCTTAAGATCGTTTCTGGCTAATTACTAGGTTTTCAAAGCTTGTTAAAAATTATTTAAAATCCCAGCTTTGACCAACAAAGTTAAAAGAGTAGCAGTAAGCCTGCTCCTCTGATTAATTTTTACAATTTTTCATTGGAAATAATTGTTCACAAACATAATTTGACGCAAACAACGCAAGGGTTTCTAATGCAAATTTACGAATGTTATTGCAACCTCGATTGCTCGCAGATAAAAATATAACATAAATATTCCAACTTTCGTAAAATTTATTTTTAACACAGAACTCAAATCAATTTTTAGCAGTTCTATTTGATCACATTCATAATATGGAGAAAAGCAAAGCAAAGGAAATGAAAATGACCCAAATTGACCGATAAAAAATCAAAAAATCTTCTACAAGAATTTATATAAGATAGGTACATTTCTTAATGTCCATTAAAAATTCTGAATTGATAAATTTACTGTTCTCAAGTTGTTTGGATTGACAAAAATGTGCCTAAATTGTATAATTGGGCTGAAACCTAGCTGAATTGTCTTGCAAATTTCGCAAGATATTTCAAAAAACAAAAACTCGTTAAAAAATGACAGTTGCGCCGGGCGCGAGTTTGACACGCCGGGCGTAAATAAACGAATACCCTCGAGAAAAAGACTTGGCGATCCACGAGGTGCCGCCCTATCCGTGCCACAGAAGGCTTGAAATGTGCTGCAATCGCAAAAGACATATAGTGGGATTTACTATCATCATTGCTTTATTATTACATCATTATTATTACATCATCAATGCTCTATTATTACATAAAAAGCCGATAACTCGCCTGTGTCGTAGATCTCGACTTCGAACGACTTTCCCATCAAATCCTCGTCCATCGACACTAGCACCTGCTCATAAAACTTGTTGTGGGCGACGTAGTGCTTTCCATCGTGCGCTATTTCAGTGACCAGGACAACTTGACGCTTGCCAAGTTGATGCGAGTATGGTTTGTACGATTGAAATAGTTCGGAGAGCCTCTTGGTTCGTCTTTTGATCTGATAAACACGTCCCGGTTTAAACCTTACAAATGAATTAAAAGATTGTTTCTGTCTTTCTCCGAGAAGCACTTCGCTTCACTCATCATCACAATTTATCATAGATGCAACAGATTTGCAGTCGCAGAGGCAACGTCAAAAACGTTAAACATAGCGCAACGGCATCACCACAGCCTTTCAATAGACAAAACATTTCTGTTTAATTAAAAAAATTGTTCAATAATTTTTTTATGTTGATATGACAGTAACTTTAAGCTGTTTTCTAAAATCGTCAAGCAGAGAAAACAAGGTGGATTTCTAGGCAGCAACGAAATGACTGAGGCGTTGGGGATGCGGGGCAAGGTTGGGTAAAATTAAGTTGATCATAGCGTGAAGTTGCTTTACGGCCACAATCCGAAATTGCACTGCACACGCACTCGCGCACACGCACACACAACCTCCTGTCGGTCAATCTGTGGCATTCGGGCGGCAGGGGTTCCTGGCCGAGGAAAGAACTGGTTCATGAACAAGCTCGGAAATTTGTATTTTTCGCAGAGATGCAGAGTCTCCTGAAAATCCTAAAAACACCAGAGGAAACTTTAAAACTCGAAGAAAAAGCTAAAGGTGACGTCAACATTGCACTAGCCAATTTCTCATTATACTCGTAACATTAAAGCTCTATGATTCAAACTTAAACATTTAATTACAGTAGATGAAATTCACGACATCGAATCATTCATTGGACACTTTGTTTCTCCATAAACGCGAAAAATAAACCCACGAACACACGCTGACCCGATAAAAAGACAAAAAAGAATCAGCAGACTCGAAATTGCGTAAGTGTTGCCATGACAACTCGTACCTCTTCCGTCTCTGTTGGGAAACCGCAAATGATGTCGGTGGCGATCGATATGCCCGGGACTCGGCTGGTCAGAAAGTCGATTACGTGACAGAAGTCGGCGACGGTGTACTCCCTCCTCATCTCGTAGAGGGTGCGGTCGCATCCGGACTGCACGGGGACATGGAGGAAGGAGTAGACGCGGGGATGATTGAGGATTTTCGCTATTTCCTGGAAGAGCTTGGTAATCAGTTACCATCATCATCATGTAATTATTTATCCTCCTGACTGGCGGGCAACGTCGGGGGAGAATGGGCCAGTTGTCCTAGACCCACGTCGGGGGCGTCAAATTTGAGCAACCGTCCGGCGATTACCTCGAATTGCCGATATATGGCTGTCCCGTTGAAACTTGTGATTTTAAATTTTTTTGTATACAAATGTGATGTAATTTAAAGCTTCAACATCCGAAGCAAAACTAACTGGCTCAATACTGACACCATGCAGTAGCAAACAATGATTTTTAACGATTGAAAGTTAGCGAAATTTCAAAAAACCAAGCTGGGCTGCGAGAAACCACGCTCTTTACTCCACAGGAGAGTTTCAAATCAATTTAAATCTTTTTCAGGTTACTACAATGAAAGTTAAATTTGTGTCAGTGACACAGGGTCCTACCTCCAGGTGTTCGAGAATATAAGGAGGATTCGTCATGCCCACTCTCATCATGCATTTTTCCGGAATGACGTCAATCAATTGCCACAGTAACTCAGGAAGTGACGTGCCGATGTCGCGGCCGTAAGCTCCGGTGTCTTCGCTGGTGAGCCAGAGCTCTACCACGCCCTCTAACAGAAGTGCAAAAAGTAAGCTTTGAAATAAAGAACTGTAAAGTGAATAATTAGAAAAATTTTACAGAATTCTCGAGAAACAACTCAAAATTTCAACATTAAAATTTGTGGTGAGAATTCGTCATTACAAAGAACAAAATTTTTTTAATTCGCAAAACTTGTCAAAATATGAAACAAACAAAACTATAACGAGAAATCGAAACCTTCAAACGATTTCTTTGCTCTTTCAACGATTTGATCAACAGGATAACTTCCAAGCTCTCCACGGGCATGCTTTGTCTTGCAGTAAGTACAAGCATTCAAGCAACTGCGCAAAAGACAGACGTAAACACTTTCAAACTTTCTGAGCTAACGATTAATTTAAGCTTAATTTAATTTAAGTTAGATATTTTAAAAGAAAGGTTAAATAAATAACCTGCTAAGCCACAAACGTTCGGTATTGGAATTCCAAAAATGGTAAACAGCATAATTCACAAATTCTACAATCAGAAATATAAAGGGCAACAATTAATTTTTTTGTATATAGATATCTTTTTGTTTGAAAAACTTTTAGTAAAAATTTTAACTCAAACGGTGACAAAAATGAATTGAAACAACTACCCGGTGTTGATGCTGATGATTTCAATCAACGGATTTCTACGGATCTTGGGAAGATCGAGGGAGGCTCCGCCCAGTCTCTTTGACTTCAGTTTTTTTTGCCCCAGTAAACGAACAGTATTGCCTGCAAGAGTGGAAGGCTATAAAAAATAGTTAGAAATATCTTTAGAGGGCCGCGAGCAGAAACCTTGTTTTTAGTTTTCACTTGACTTTTGGGGCGAAAATGAAGTAATCAGAGGCAGTTTTAAAATGAAGACTTTTTTGGTCTTCACTTGACTTTTGGGACAATATTCTAAGCAGGGGGCCACTGGTGTTTAAGAATCTCTGAAAAGGGGGCCACGAACCAGCAAAGTTTGAGAAGCACTGGTTTACAGTAATTCACACTGTACGAGCTAGACCGTTCATAACGATCGAAGTAGAATTTCTAAAATCAAAAAACAACTCGGGTTCCGTCACGACTCACCCTTTAAAGTTTCCTCGACCACTTCAACGACCCTGTCTATCTGCTGCACTCCAATTAAAGAGAGCCCTTTAATGTACTCCTGTCTTGGGGCGCCTTGTGACACGCACCCAGCAACTACGAGGGGTTTTTCCATTTTTTGACCTTTTCTTGAAAAAAATTACTAGCTTAAAGAAATGCAAAAAACAAAAGCAAACCAAAAAATCTTCGTAACTTACTCAATCATGTTTCGAAAATGATCCTCGGCAGGATTCTTGACGGTGCAACTGTTAAGTAGCCACAGGTCAGCTGCGTCACTGTCATCTATAGGAAAATAAATTTCATGATAACTTAAAGTTTTGCTGAATTCTTGAAATTAACAGGTTGATGTTTAACACAACGAATTTTGTAGTTGCAATATGATGCATTGGTCAATTTATGCATATAATAATCCTTACACTGAAATAAGGTAAACAAACAAATCTGGTTAATATAAATACCTGTGATTTTATACCCGAATGCTGCCAGCTGACCCGACATGTACTCTGAATCTGATGTATTGTGGGTACATCCCCAGGTTTTTACGTAAATAGATTGAGTTCCAGGTATTATACTGTAAATCGATAGTTGAAATTTATAACTACTTGTCACAGGTACCGAAAATTAAGAATAATTAAAATTTCTTTACGTTTTTTCTGAACAATTATTGGTTTTCGTTAAATATTAATTACAACTGTATTATCCTTCACGGCGGCGTAATACTTAAGGCAACCGTCAAACGATTACCCGACCTACTTTGGTGATAGCAAGGCATTGCTATCCGCTTGAAATGTTTCTTTATTTGTTTTTTTTTTAGTTTTTATATTAGAGGTATGATCAAAATTTACAGCTGCTTGCTAAACCGTCAAGTACAGAAAAGTTCTTTAAGTGTCTTTCCCAAGGACAAAACAGAAAGGCGCGACTAAGTTTTGAACCTCAACCGTATATGGTCAGTAGGTCACGTTCGCCATCAATATGACGCTCATAGCCACTCGACCAGGCTTTGAATTAACAGTCAAAAAATACTAAATACAAACTGGGTCGAGATTGTGTTAACTGTTTTGTTCAACAATATAAAACATACAATTCCGTTGTGTTATGTCACTGGGAAAGACACTTTACGGCACTTTTCCCTGCGCGGTGGTCTTGAAAAGCAGTTCTAAATTTCAGCCATACCTTTATATAAATATAAAAACAAAATAAAAAATTACAAGCAGACAGTAACATCTTGATATTTTTAGAAGCAGGTCGGGGTAATTGCTTGCCTCATTAGTGCCTCTGTCGCTTTCCTGCGAGTCAAGAGGATAAATATAGAGATAAAATAAAAATAAAAAAATACAACTTACAGATAGATGTGACACAGAAAAACCGAAACAGTTATTAAGTAAAAAAACAACCAATTTTGTCAAGTATTTGAAAGCATACTAACCTACAAGCAATGACAGCATCTTTATCTCCTTTTAATTGCTTTTTGTTTTCTTTAAAAGTAGTAATACGGGGATGAGGTACTACAGTGTTTTCTATCGATTTTCTTTGTATATTTTCACTGTTTTCAGTAATAATGTCTTCAATATCTTCCAGATCAATGGCAGGATTTGAAGGCATAGCAAAATATTGTTGCCAACATTTACAACAAAAATCTACAAAGTCAACTATGTCAACATGAACCAAATGTGTCTAGCATGAAAAGCTACCTTATTTTAGATAAGTATTCAAACCATTAACGAAAAATGTATTTTGGCTGATATACATAAAACGAAACTAAAATCGCAAGACAAGAAACACATGTTAATTTACATAATCCGAAGCACACAGTAGTAAAATAAAACTACTGATTGGGAAATGGTGTATTACTAAAAAGTTTTTGAAATTTAGTATTTTAATCTTTAGGAAACCGAGGGCAAAAAATTCGATTGATCAAATTTAAAAATAAAAAATAAAAAATAATTTGTTCACGAACAGGTCGATTAAAACTGACATGCATTATTTACTTTATACAAACAAAAAACCACATAAAAATTTAAATGAAATGGAAAAGATTTGAATTCAAGATGTACTTGTTTAAGGTATGAAGTCAGTTTGAAAACAAATACCAATCACAAATGTAAAAAATAACATTTCTTCTTCGGTGGGATGCAATAACACCAAGATCATAACATTTGAAATAAAACCTTTTTGTATAGCCTTCTTGCAAGATAAATACACTAGAATTTTAGTAGGTCTAAAATCTTATACTTATAAATGTTGTCAAACCTATAAAGGTACTTGGAATGTAAAAATGGCAACTAAATCCAATTCTATTAAAGGTAATATTTGAAGAACTTACAACTATACCACTGTTTTAAACTTATTTTATCAATAAGAAAATACATAGAAAACATAATTCTAAGACATTACAACATTAAATTAAAATCTGTTACAATAATCATAGACACACATTGCATTAAATGCACTTACAAAATAGGAAGACAGTTTGTTTAAACAGCTAAAGATCTTTTAAATGTAAAAATGCTACCAATAGGTTAAAGATTGATGTTTTATACTTTTATCAGGCCCTGATAATTTAATATATAACTTTCCATAAAATTATTTAAATGTGCCACTGTATTCATACAGCAAAAAAAAAAAGGATAAAGTTTATAAAACGTATTTGTAGTCTAAACCTGACACTTTCAATAAATAGAAAATTTATCAATCTGATCAAAACACATTTTGCCATAGAAAAAGTTAACACACTGTATAACTCACTATTTATGCAAATGCATAAAGTCATATATAAAAATGCAAATCAAGTTGTACTATGTAAAAATAACTTGAAAATACAGTGAAAATAAAAATATCACAACGTACAAAAGCAAAATTATTTCATAAAAATTTATCCAATGTCGAACATTGTATTATCTCTTCTTTCGAAAAAAAATTTTTTGACAAAAATGTGGTAAAGTTTAAAAAAATTAACTCAACATCGATTCAACAAAACAAAACGAAAAAAAGACAAATATAAATAATAAAAAGGTAACAACATATCATACTATAGAAATATAAAGTATTTTTGCATTTATGAAAACATATCTCTATTTTAATTAATACACAAAGATTCATTTTACATTAAATTCTAATCTTAATAGAAAAAACTAAATGCAGCAAGACAATTAGGGAATATAGAAATTACATGAAAACGCTACAGAACTTTATGCAATGCACATATACAAAAGTATTTTTTAATAAAACAATCACACAACAATGTAACTACTGCCACAAATAACAAAACTAATTATTGTTAGGTGCAGTTACTTGTACAATTTGATTTGTTTTTTCATCAATAACTAATCTTACTCTAGATTTTGGTGACAAAATATTGTGCTGAGGAATAGTTGAAGTAGAATAAAGTGGATGATCAGTAGCTTTTGAATGACCATTTAGACTGACAGGAACAGATGATGGGTTTACAGCAGAAAAATTTTGTTTTTTTGACTCCATAAGCTCTCGACCGGACACATAATGCCAATAAGGTATTGGCTGCTTTTCAAATGAGGATGCAGTTTGAGAAATAGTTCCAAAATTCATTTTTAAACTATTAGAAATTTCTTTCTGAACAATATTGCTGACAAGGTTCCTAGGATATAAAGGTGTTGATGTAGGTAACAAGAAATTGTCCTGATATTTGCCATGAATAAGTTGCATTATGTGATTCAATTTGACATCTACAGTCTTCAAGTATTCCATCACATGCTCAGAATTAGATTGGTTTATAGTTGGAGCTGAAAAAGATTGATTAATTGGAGTTGTTGAGTTATTGTGTGGTTCTTGTTTGTAATCAAACCAACTAGGATACAGTGTATAACCTTGTTTTTTTTGATACAAGGGATCTGAACTTAAGAAAACAGCCTCGTTTTCTAACTGTGTTCGAATATTATTTATCAATTGCTTGGGAGTTGTATTTAGAGTCTGTTTTTCAGAATCAGTAACAGATTTGTGCCAAGAAACTCCTCGCAGACTTTTTCTTTGAAGAGACTGTTGCTGACGATGAAGAAACTGTCTTGCTTTATCTAAACCATCTTCTTCTTTTTCCCATGCTTTTCGAGGATAAGGAGGACTCAAATGAGGCTCTGCAGCTTTATCAAATCCTTCTCTGTATTGATCAGAAAAACTATTCAAATCTTTTAACTGCAAATCTCCATGTCCTGGGTGCTTTTCAGAGGTATTCGTTACATTTTGAAGAAGTTCTATTCTGTCTTGAAGATGTTTTTGCTGCTGCTTTAGACTGTTAATTTCTTCTTCATACTTGATTCTTTCAGAAGAATCAATTTGAACATTTTTAACTAATGTTTCTTTAGACTGATTAGAATCAATTATATCTTTTTGGTTTTCCAATAACTTTTCATAGCTATTAATTCTTTCTTCTTCAAATTCTAATTGCTTACGTTTGTTTACAAGCATTTCCAAGTCATTTCTTAGTTCATCACTACTTCTTTGGTATTGATACAATGTAGCTTTCAATTTATCTTTATTTTCATTTTTTAATCTTTCACATTCTATCTGAAGATCTTTTTTCATTTGAATGCGAAGTTTTTCAACTTCACAACGATACTCTTCTTCGTGATTATTTTTTAGCTTCATTAATCTCAGCTTATGTTGTTTTTCCATTCTATCAACTTCTTTTTCATGATCTTCAGACATATAGTTTAACTTTTCATTCATAACAGCACGAAAACTTTGTTTGTGTGCATTTTCAACATCAAAACCTTTCAAACTACTTTCAACATCTGATTCATTTTGTTTCTGCTCTTTTTCAAGTCTAGTTTGGAAAGATAACAATCTTTTATCATGGTCACTTTTTAGCTCCTTCAGTTTCAATTCTTCTTCCTCTTTAAGCTGCTTCTTCAAAATTTTTTCAGCCTGTTCTAATTCAATTTCATGTTGTAGTTGAATTTCCTCAAATCTCTGGTTTTTTAACTTTTCTAATCTTTCTTTTTCTTCTTTCAAAGATGACTCCATGCTTCTGTTTAGTTTCTCATATTCTTCAGAAGATATCTTTAACTCCGTTTCAGCCTTTATTCTAGCAATTCTTTCATCAGCATTACGATTTAAATCTTTTATTTTTAATTCTGTTTGATTATTGAGATCAAGTTCAAACTGTGACAGCTTTTTGGTTTGTTCATCTTTTAATATCTTTTTTTTTGCTTCAAATTCTTTCAAGGAAGTTTCTTTAAATTTGTTCAGTGCTTCTTCTTTTTCTTTTTGAAACTTAATTTTTTCTTTTTCAATATCTTCCAAAGCTGAATTTTTCAAGTGTTGTAACTCAAAAGTGTCATTAATAGACGTAGGATCAAGTTCAGTTTTTATTTGATCTTTAATAGGACTTAATGAAGAGTTTTTTTCAGAAGACCCATACATTCTAAGTTCTGCAGCTTTTGCAGCTGCCTCCCCAGGTTTAGTTTGTTTAAATTGCTCTTTATCGCTTTTATCTGAAACTGATTCTTCATCAACTGCATGCAACTCTCCAATATCCATGACATTTTTCAACTTGTCTGACAATAAAGATGAATGGGATTCTTGATCAGAATGAGAGGATACATTCATATTTACAATATCTTCTTCATCTGAAGCATGATATTCAAGTGAAAGCTGCTGTAAATCTTGAGTTTTCAGTTTATCTAAATTAATTTTTCCCAGATCTGTACTGCCAAGGGAACTGGAAGTGACTTGCAAGGGATCAGGTTTTTTGAAAGGAGAAGACAGAGAATCATCTAAAGGAGATAAAAATGCAGGATTTTTGTTTAAGCCAACACCTTTTAATGGAGCAAGACCACCAGATCCGCCAAAGGTCCCTAAAGAAGCTGAAGGAACAAGCACATCATTCAGTTTAGGACCAGACAGTTTTGACAAAGTTCCACTTCCAGTTAGTGGACCCAAACTGTCAGAAGTATTTCCAGCTTTTTGCTTTTTTTTTTTTTTAGATTTTTCTTTTTCTTTTTTCTTACCATTGTGTGTGTTATTTTCAGTGGTAACTTTGAATTGTTTTTTCTGTCGCTCTTCTGCTACCATATTTCGATAAAATTCATCACAAGGATGATCCCATATGCTATCACCATTTTCAAAATTGAAGTAATAGATGTCTCCATTAGTGTCTTGACATGGTTTCCAATTTGGTGGAAGAGGTGCGTTAATGCCTTCTTTAGCAATCCATAATAAGTCATTCTCTGTTTTAATGTCAATGCCAATCACACGAGCATATTCCAAAATTTCTTCTTCTGTTGGAACATAATTTTCATCATAATCTTCTTCTAAAATTGTTTGTCCATTCATGCTATAATTTCACTTTACTTTTTACAGTAACAATGACAATGTTTGATTATATTAGCTAAATGTTTAAAAGAATCTATAATATTAATCATAATTTATCAATTAGGCTACAGATTTGCTTGAATAAGCTTAGACTTAAATGACTTTCTAAAAAAGTTTTGTTTACAATGCCAGATTATTAATATCACTGCACTAAACTGAACACCAGCCAAAAACTTGTATTAACTGCTTGTATTCTTTGAAGCTAAACTGTACTTAAACCACCAAAATTAAATTTATAAAACTCAAAAGATAACAATATTTTAAAGAGTTAGACACCTTGATTAATCGTAGTAATACAAAAAATGCAAGTTTTGGAAGACAATCATAAATATATATTTAATATGCAATTTAAATTTAAGTAGAAATTGAGTGGATTCAATAAAGTTACAAAAACACACAACAAATGCCAACAATAAAATTAATAGATTGATCGAGTGGTTAAAAGTGCTCTGATTGACATGGTCTCGGTTCAAAATCTACTCATGTCATTCTGTTAAAAACTAAATACCAAATAAAAATTTCAACTGGACAGAAATATCTTAGCATTTTCAGAAGCAGGTCAAGGTAATTGCTTGACAGTTGCTCTATATATAGCCCTTCCAATGTTTTCCTATAAGTCAAGAGGATAGATATAGAGACAAGAAAAATTAAAAAATTGTGTTTTTGCTAAATATATAGCTAAATGTTTTTAAACAGCAATTACAATATATAACTATCAAAAAATTTTTCTGGGGTTTGAGACGAGGGTCAACTAAACCTATCTTTAATCTTATTTCTAAGTAAATTTTCAAAACCAAAAGCTAGAGAAGGTTAACTCAACACAACCCAAAAATTTAATCAAAAATTGAAATGGAATTAATTTCTAACTAATTACTGCTGAATAAGCTTAACACATATCAATTTTAAAACTTTGTGTTTACAATGCTTAATTTTTACTTTTTTAAAAATAAAATCTAACATACCCGGTAACAGGAATAAAAGAAAATAACGTTCGTAGGCCTAGGTTTGGAAGATAGAAGTATGAAAATATGGTTTTCTACGGTATAATTAAAGTTTACTACGTAAATTATTTAAGCTGAAAAACGGTATGACCGTGAGCGATTTTTGTTAGTCAAACTAACCTGGATTCCCCTGTGGGTACTATCGTTTCTTGAAAATAATAAACATTAAACTAGTGTTTTTTAATTGCTGGGTCGCCGTTAAATTTGAGGGTCTCTTTAAGAAAAGACCGTAACTGTTGTTTGTCGGTGAAACTAACCCGGAACTTCCTCCCCTATAGCACTAGGAGGCAATAACGAAGAAACCAAGAAAAAGAATCTCTCAAGAAACGATAGTAGCCACAGGGGAATCCAGGTTAGTTTGACTAACAAAAATCGCTCACGGTCATACCGTTTTTCAGCTTAAATAATTTACGAACGTAAACTTTAATTAAACCGTTTTCTAGATCTAAGTTCATAAATATTCCTCTTTTAAAACAATTTTCACTATTATACAAAATACAATGATAAACTTATTTACAATTTAACAAATTCTCTGGAAAAAACACTAAACTACTCAAACCACCGGTGCAATCTCAGTTTTTAGCTTAACACTACTAAAATTAATATTTACGTTTGAATTTATCCGAAAGAAATTTCTTTTTCTAGTTCCTACGACAAATCCGCACCTGTCCGTAATTTGTAAACAACAATAGCCTAAATGTAATTTTTAATTTTTTTTGAAATGCACTCTTTTTATAAGTATATCAGTGATTTTATTTAGTTATAATTTTTTTCATGCGGTTCAGCAAGGCCGAGGGCTTAAAAGCTTTGTAATCGTGATTGACACGGACGCGGTTCAAAATCTACTTGCACCATTCACTTGTATACTTTACAGCGCTTTCTTCTGCTTGACGGTCTTGCAAGCTGTTCTACATTTCAGTCATGTCCGGGGGCTCTAAAAGCAGAGGGTGCAGGGGGCAATTGCTTTCTGCTTTCAATATTTTTAAAAAGAGCCCCTCTTTTTGAAAATATGGAACAGAGACAGATAGTGCCTTTTGAAATTCGCAGTTTAGAAGCACTGGTAATTAAATTTATCTCTATAATCATAAAAACTCGACCAAAAATAAATCTAACAAAGTTTATGAAAGAGTGAATGGACAACAGTAAATAATAGTAAGTTAGCAAGGGCGCAAAAACGAAAAAAAGAAACACTTTTTTGATTAATACACACAATAAGTGTAAAATGTAAGATTTTTGTCCATGCATAAAAAAAAACAAACAAAATAAAACAAAAGTTCATTATGTGAATGAACTGCCATAAAGAGGTGATGTCCGTTCTTTTTAGTTTTTAGTTAAATTTCGAGGTCTTAAATTTGCATAGGCCTACCTGTTTGAAATATTGTTAAAGAAAAAAACGTCAAGTGAAAGAATTTAGGTTTTAATCAGAGGGACAATCTTTTTTTTGGTTTTTAACTAAATTTAAAACACTTAACTTTCCATTTTAGACGATTCCATTTAATTTTAAAACTTTAACTACAACTTTTTCTAATCAATTAACAAAAAAAGTGACTTTGTTTTATATTTTGCTCCCTCAATCACCAAAAAATTTCCTGCTGCCCCTGATCATATCTCTAATAAAAACTAAAAATCAATAAAAAATTTAAATGGTCAACAATGTCTTGGCATCTCTAAGAGCAGGTCGGGGTAATTGTTTGCCAGAGTTTCTATAATGCTTTTCCGTGAGTTATGAGAAAAAATACAGAGGTAAAAAAAATCTATTTCTTCTATGCTATTCATTGCCATTTATATCCCAGTGGAAAAAATATGCCATTTATAGCCCAGTGGAAAAAATATAATTATTTAAAAGAAATATTCTCGAAATTAATTTCACGATTTTGAATAAGTCTAATTATAGGCGTAATAGCACCCTAAGCCTAGGTTTATTAATAAATTTTAAAAAAAGAATAGTTATAGCCTACTCAGTGATGAAATTCAAAATTTTAAGAAGAGTTTTATTTTTGTATAGAACTCACTAACAACAGGTTTCCTTATTAAACAAACATATAAAAATACCGAGATTTCGTTAAATTAAAAACGGGTTCGCCGAACGTCATGACAGACTTCATAACATCATGACATCATACAATTCGAGGGTTCTGTGAATTTCATGAATGAATCCTAGTAGGCTACAGTAAATAAAACTTTTTTTAACTTCAATTAATTATAGCTTGGATTTACTTATCAACTTTTTTTAACGTCTATCTCATTTCCATTTCTTTTTTGGACACCACACTACCTTGTTCAAAAATACAATGACAGAGCACAACTGACGTTTGTGCGAGTAATAATGATAAAGGCCCGCTAAAGTTAATACAACCAAATTTTTTCATGACATTTTTTATATCATAAACTTGCACATTAACGTTGTTTAGGTTGCTAAACTTGCACAAAAAACACTGCTTTTTAACGATGAAGTTCAACAAATCTTAGGCAGATTCAAAGTGACGACCATTTTTTTAGAAAACACTGCTTTTTGGAGACAAATTTTTTTTCTTTTAAGGAACCTCCCGGTTTACCCTTTGAAAATATGGTATGCCTAGATATAAGTTTTATATATTTTACAACATTCCACCAATTTTGCGTCTCTCTTGGAGACTTTTCACGCCCTTCCTTCATGTCAAGACATGAATATAAACTTAGCGTACCGTATCTTTACACTGAGAGGCTGAAGCTCAGTCACTCAAAGACGGTAGCGGCAGCCTTTGCATTTACTTTAAAAAAACCAAGAAACCAAAGTGAGCTTAAAGCTAACGTTGATTGTTGGTGAAAGCTTTTATTTTGATTTTTGTCTGTAGCTTAAATTTAGAACGAAAGCAGGGATATGGACTTGATTGAAAGTGATGACCTTTTTTTTTAGTGATCATTGCATTTTTGCTCTAAAAATCGTCGAGATTAGAATTTACGATTTCCCAAACTTTTATTTCCAGGAAAACTTCGGGATCAAAAATGTACAACAAGGATGTAAAATGTCATACAATTTTGTTTAAAAATTTATGAAAAGCAGTTCTAAATTTTAGTCATATTTCTATTAAAAAAAAAAATTTTAAGCTGATAACAATATCTTGGCATCTCCGGAAACAGGTCAGATTAATTGCTTGCCCTATGTATTAGCACCTCTGTCGCTTTCCTGCGAGTCAGGAGAATAAATATAAAGATAAAATAAAAAATAAGATGATTTCTTTGAATTTTGCTCTCTCTGATAAAATGGCTTCCCGGTACACCTGGTTCCGACTTATCTTGAGGTAAAACTAGACAGATCGTTTACGTTCCGTTTTCATCTTGGAGCATTGTACAAAAAATTATCTTTCACGTTGCGTTACGCTGCTCGTCGTCGTCGTCATCGTTGTCGTCATGGATAAATCACAAATAGAACGCGGAGTACTGTGAAAATGCTTCCAGGCTCCATGCTTTTGTGCCCGAGACCGGTGCCAGGCTTGTTGGAATGGGCTTACCCCGAGCAGTTTGGGTTAAGCTTAACCGTTGGGCGATTTCATTTGTCCATGCACAAATGGGGTCTCGCTCCTTCACCGAATTGCGAGTGTGGCGCCTCTGAGCAAACCGCAGACCATGTACTAACAGCGTGCCCTATACATCGGGCACCACATGGAGCACGAGGTCTGACGGTATTGGATGACGAAACTCCATGCTGGATTAATAACACCACTGCCAGCATCTGATTCAGGCAGTGCAGCAGTCTGGGGTATTAAAAGGATAAACCCTCGGCCACAGTCCTGCTTGGGTCTGACCTGGAGTGGATACCCTTCAAACGATGACGGCGTCACGCTGCTGAGACGCAGGATCGGATGCTAGTGCCAAAATACTGCATAAGCCTACGGCTGCCACCTTTCTGATTTACCCAATGGCTGAGTGCTGTAGACCAGTTTGGTATAGACGTAGTCCTAACAATTTGCTGCTACAGTTAATGTCTTTTACTATCAACAGCAATGTCTATTTTAAATACAAAACCCAATAAGCGAAGCATATAAATAAACAAAAATGCAGAAAATAACAACACAAAACAAAGTAAAAATATTATGGCAGGTTCTCCCCTCCGTCAACCTCGCTGAGTTGAAGATCAGCTATCTAAGGGGCAGTCTACTGGGGCAATACAAGAAAGGTCCCTCAATACATAAACCACTTTGACCTCACCAGTGCTTTCAACTGTACTAGTAGTGGCAACTTTAACTCTACGCACAATTTGATTCTCATTTCTACTCTGGGGAATGACCTCATGCACCCTCCCAAGTTAGTATTTGCCTCGTTTTGATACATCTTCCATTGAGGTTAAACTTACCAATTGGCCTGGCCTTAGGTTCTGTGCCATTTTCAACCACTTCTTCCTCCCCTGTTGCCAAGGCAGGTAAAACTCCAGCCATCTTTTCCAAAACTGGTCACTAAGAGAGATATTAAAGCGATAGTCTCTCCTTAAATTGTCTTTGTCCTGTGGTGACCTTACCACACAATATGGACTTGAATAGGGAGTTAAGAGCGAGGCAGGGGTTATTGCTGTGAAGTCTCTAGGGTCATCACTTAAAGGGGTCAAAGGTCGATCATTTACAATCTTGGTAGCACTCCCCACGTATGTCAGCAATTCTACAAAGCTGGGTCTGCGTTATGACTTTTCTAGTATATTAGCAATCACATGTTTGATTTGCTTCACCATAGCCTCCCATGCTCCGCCTTGAGCGGGGGTGTAAGGGGGAATAAATTCCCAGTTGATACCTTTTTTGCAAAATGAATTTTTTAATTCGGTAGACTCAAGCAATTTTGGCAGCACTTTGGCTGCAGCTTGAAACGTAGTTCCATTATCAAAGTAAATTGTACTTACTGGCCCTCGTAAGTCTGTAAACCGGGAAAGCAAAAAACTCTGCAGCAATGAAAGTGAATGCAGCCATGCATCCCACTCTTTAAGAATCTCATCCGGGACTTTTGTATCCCACTCATATTTATCTATAGCCAATTGCTGCAAGATCAAACGTGCTTTAACTCTTTCACGGCTGGGCTTTTGTCCACTAGCAGCACCAAATAAGGTTTTTTTCAAGAATTAAGCAATATTTAATTATAATTTCCCCATTTATTATAAAAAAAAAATTGTTTAAATTTTATATCATTGAAAAGCAAATTTTTTCCGGAGTAAAATGCTATAAAAATAAAAAAAATTTGTTTAAGAACAAGTTTGCAATAAGCAAAATAAGAAACCCCTCTTTTCTTTGCAAAAAATCCCTTTTTCCCCAATAATTACGACTAGCGACAAGATAATTCATATTTTCAAGTCGCTACGTGTCGCTAGAGTTCTACTCTGTCTGGCGGAAAAAATTTCGTCTGAATATTTTGCAAAACGCGAGCGCTATATTCGATAATATTCCCAAGAGAATTTGGCAAACGGTACATTACTAATTGGAACAACGAAATTTTGAACTTGGTCGTAGTGTGTGTGCTTGCGTGCCATTGTTTGAATCTTTGCGCGGCTTTGACTTTGATCTAGAAAAAAAGTTTTTGCTTTTTTTCGTGACAATTTATGAATAAGAAATAGCAAGCTCATACCTTATATTAGCTTGTTCAGCAAAGTAAAGTAGTTTCTTGTAACTCAATAAATTCTTATGTAACAAATTTTGATCGACTGATGTATTTTTGCTGAAGCATAAAACTACACCGGTAATATGTTTTAGCAAAATATTTTCAATTGGCTGATATACAATTTGCAACTTTAGCAAATAAAAATTTATAAATAAATTTTTTAATGCAAATAGTGAAGTGTTCTTTGTGATAAGCAATAAACCATTTTTACAAACAGAACGTCACTGTGGATATGGCACACCAATCCTTTATAATTTTTCATTTTTAATATCCATATTTGTCCTCCTAACGCACGAAAAAGCTTCGCAAACGCTATAAATAGAGCAGCTGTCAAGCAAATATTACGACCTGCTTCCGGAGACTCCAAGATATTACAGTCCGATTCCGAGCTATTGAAGCATGTAATTTATAATTTAGAAAAAAGAGGGACCCGCAATTTAGGCGAAACATTTGGTGTTCAAAAGTCTGATTTTGAAATAACATATAGAACCAAAAACCAGTTTTTGAAAAATATATAATTTCTAAAATTTACTTAATTGATAGTGTTCGTATATATTCTTTACTTCATAAAGCTTTATTAATCTTAGTCTCATAGAAAAAAAACTTTTTTTATAATTATGACCTGATTAATAATTATAATTTATTAAATTGAACAACTTATCTCTATACGGTTCGTAACAGAGCTTTCAGATGTTTTTTTTGCTGATTAGAAATTCTGACTTCGCATCAAAGCGCAGCCGTATATAAAGGGACGTGCGCATTTGCTTGGGTATTGTGACGTAACAGAGGGTTTTTCAGGAAGTTTAGCCAAAAATATTTGCCGTGTTTCTTTTTTTTGCTCATTTTAAGTCACGTGACATGAGCCCATTTTGTCCCTCCCGCCGTGAAAGAGTTAATAAAGAAAGGGGACCCAAATCCCAGTGGATCAAATTTCTGTCCTAATTGACTAAGCATGGTTCTACTTGTATACTTACCAAGAGGCTTCAATGAACAGTCAATACGCAACTCGTCTGAGTCAGGATCCCAGACACAACCTAAGGTTTTGGCAGAAGGCAAGGCTAGCTCTTCACCACGCAAGTCTAATTCTCGTATGGAAGCTGACAAAAGTTCAGGACCTAAAGAAGACAAAACACTCATAGTGTCCCTATTTGCGCTCCACTTAACAAGTTTAAATCCACGACTTTTAAATAGGCTCACCGCCTCGTTAGTGATTGTCTGTGCACTCTCTAAACTATCTACTGAAAAAATAAGGTCATCCATATACATGTTCTGCAGTATATTTTGAAGGCTCATGTCACTAGCACATGTGGGGTTTTCCTCAACAAGCTTCTTAAATGCAAGACAGGCAATGTAGGGGCTACTTTTGATGCCCCAAGGATAGACTCGAAAACGATAGGATACCAATTTACCTCTTTCCACATCATTGTTTTCGAAGAACAGCAAGCGAAATAGGTCTCTTTGGGCAGCCGGCAACTGAATTTGGAAAAAACATTTTGTGAAATCTGACATCAAAGCATACTTACCTAAGCGAAACCTGGTTAAAACATGCAGCAAGGGGTTTAGAAGATCAGGTCCAGACATAATAATATCATTCACACAGGTTTCCTTAAACTTGGCCTTTCCATCATACATTATACGCTTCTTAACTTGAGAGGCAACAAAATAAGGTAGATACCATTTTTGGTCATTTGCACAATCAGCATCGGGCACACGTTCAATGTAATTATTGGACTGCATTTCTGACATAGATTCAACTAAAAATTCTTTAAGATCAGGTTGCCGAAAAGCCTTCTTACGCAGGGCAGACAGTCGCTCGTGTGCTAACTCAAAGTTATTAGGCAATGTTGCTTTCTCAACCACAGGTACGGGTATCTCAAACCAGTCATTTTTTACCTTTATGCAGGGCTCTACCAATTGACTGGCAATAGTATCAGTGCGAGACCATTGAAGTATCTCATCTTCAACAGATAACTCTTTAACAACGCTACGCAATTCAGCAATTTCTGCATCTTTTCTGTCAATAGCCTGTTGCAAGCTTAATGTCTTGCTTTGCTTGTCTTCAACATTGGCTCTTAAGACTTTCACAGGTACCTCACTTAAAGATGTTACGGCTCGGATGTGTGTATTAATTATCTTCTTTTCGCTTTCCTTTTCTTATTAACATCACATCGCTTTGTTCAAAGGTACGGCGACCAATAATAACGTACTAATAACGTACTTCGTTCATTCGAAAAAAGTACTCGTACAGTAAAGACGTGTATTTTTTTCTTCTCTCGTTTTAAAAAATGACTCGAGGAAAAGAAAAACCTTGCTGCAGTAGTTCTGGCTTTAACGATGAAGATCGAAAACAGCTAAACGAAATTAATTCTACAGTTAAAGGGCTAATAGAAGAAATTAGCTATTTAAAGCATGAAGTTGTTCAAAACAAGCTAGAAATTTCGCAGTTAAAAGTTGAAAATGAAAAATTAAAACAAATGGCGAACTTGTCAATTTACAAAATAGATGAATTAGATCAATATAACCGTCGAGAAAACTTGAGAATTCACGGAATACAAGAAAATGATAGTGATAGGGATGATGGTGAAGAGGTCGTTATGAAAATTGCTGAAGAATTAAACATTGGTATAACAGCTTTAGATATACAGAGAGCCCACCGATTGGGTAAGCGTAACAGCAATTCAGTGGCCAAACCGCGTCCGATTATTGTCAGATTTATATCTTACAAAAAACGTAATGAATTCATGTACGCCAAGTCTAAACTCAAAAATAGCTTAATTTACAAAAATGCTTACTTAACTGAAGATTTGACTTCTCTTCGAGCTAAATTGCTTAAATATGTTAAAGATATCTGTAAAAATGACTTTGTACTCTATCATACAATTAATGGATCTATTCGAATGAAAAAATCAGCGAAACAAGCTGGGATAGCATTGCAAGAAAATGAAAAAGATCAAGGTGTTGGTAAGTGGCTCTATATCACATCTCCAGACGATTTATTTAAACATAATATTGGTATTGACTTTGTAAAACTAAATTATAAACCACTTTTGTTGAATCATAATTGTATGACTGGTTGTAATCCAAATTAAAAATTTTTTCATTGTTACAATATTTTACATTGTTCTTTTTATTTTCAATTCAAATGGCTGTTAAACTTGTTTGTAAAACTTGTGGTAATGATGATGTAAAAACTAATATGTGTGAAAAATGTGATTCTTGTAACATTGATTGCGCAATCTGCATGGAATCTTTTAAAAATAATCATACAACGTCTGTTAATCAAGTTAATCAGTGCGGCGCCGTTATGCACTCGGGCTTTCAAAACGGTGTCAAAGGTTACTGCAGATCAGATTCCCAAACTGTTTTAAGTAGGCCTAATGAACAGAACTATCCTTTTGCTATGAACAATAATATTGATTCTAGAGGTGCTATTGAAAACTTTCAAATTTCTTCTGATAGTATTGAGTATAATGAAATACTGTTTAATAAATCAAATTACCATTATTTATCGTGTATCAAAAACCTTATTCAGAATAAACAAAATAATGAAATTTTCGCGATTCACTTTAATGCACGAAGCTTGCAAAAAAATATTGACTATTTGCATTATCTTGTAACTGAATTTAAAAAGAAACCTGAAATTATTGCCATATCTGAAACAAAACTGAGAAAAGGTGAAATTAGGATGAACGTTAAATTGGACGGTTATAACTTTGTTCATGTAGATACCGAATCCAACGCTGGTGGAGTCGGCCTTTTTATAATAGATAATCTCGAATATCAAATCTTGAATGATGTATCAATCAACATGTCATCAGTAGAAAATATTTGGATTAAAATAAAAAACAGCAACGACCAACAAATTGTTATAGGAGTAATATATCGTCATCCTATCTCCACATCATCGGTTTTATCTCAATTTGAAAATGCGTTATATGATATATGTGACCATTTCAATAATAAAAATACTGAATTATATATTTTGGGAGACATTAACATTGATCTTACTAAGTTGGACTCCAATAATACGGTTGGTTCATATGCCAATAGCCTAATAAGTAATTCACTAAAATGCTTAATTGATAAGCCTACTAGGATAACTATATCAACAAAATCGTTGATTGATCACATATACACCAATAATCTTAAAACTTTGTATAGTGGTATTTTTGTATGTGATCTATCCGACCACTACGGTGTTTTTGTAATTATTCCAACAAAAAAAAAGCAAACAAATCTTAATAGTTATAACCATATGCTAATTCGTGATATGAAATCTTTCCAACTTGAAAATTTTTTAGCTAATCTTTCAGATGTTTTTTCTGATTTCACTGTATCAAATAATATCTCTGTTAACTCCCAATTTCAAAAATTTCTACAGTTATTTTCTCAAACAATTAATAGACATGCTCCTTTAAGAAAAAGAAGTAGAAAAGAATTTAGAATGCAGCATAAACCATGGCTAACTCGTGGTATCATTCATTCCATTAATCATAAAAATAAAATGTATTCTAAATTCCAAAGCTCCCTAAATATGAATAAATTTAAAGAATATAAATCTTACCGAAACATTTTGAATAGAACGATTCAGGCCGCTAAACGTATGTATTATAACAATATAATTGTGCAAAATCGCAGTAAACCAGACCAAATTTGGAAAACCATACATGAATTAGTCAATATTAAGAAAAAAACAATCTTTTCTCCAACCAAATTAATTACCGATGAAGGCAAAACAATAACTGACAAGATTGATATAGCAAATAACTTTAATGAATATTTTGCTAACGTAGGAATCAATCTTGCAAAATCACTAAAGCAACCTAAATCTATTAATACTAATGAGTTGTCCAATAAATTACACAATTCATTTTTTCTTACGCCGACAAATGAAGATGAAGTGTCTTCTCTAATATCTATGTTAAATAATAAAAAATCAACAAGACATAACGACATTAACACGAAATTTATAAAATTTAGCAAACCAATAATTGCACCAGTACTCAGCGATTTATTTAATCTTGCTTTTTTGCAAGGTGATTTTCCAAATTGTCTCAAGGTAGCCGAAATATTTCCTCTATTTAAAAAAGGCGATATGTGTAAAACTAGCAATTATCGTCCAATTTCGCTTCTTTCTCAGTTTCACAAACTTTTCGAAAAAATCATTCTTAATAGATTAATCAATTATCTCGACAAATACAAATTGTTAAGTGAACATCAATTCGGTTTTCGTAAGAATTATTCTACCACTTTAGCCATTAGCAATATTTATGATAAATTAATCAATAACATTGATAATGGTTTATATAGCTGTTGTTTATTTCTTGACTTATCTAAAGCCTTCGATACTGTCGATCATAAAATCTTATTAAAAAAAATGAACTTATTTTTTGGAATCCGTGGTATAGCTTTAGATTTATTCAAGAGTTATCTCACCGACAGATATTCATACACAGTTGTAGCTGAAACCAAATCTAATCTGCAAAAAATTTCTTGCGGCGTTCCACAAGGATCCTGCCTAGGCCCAATTTTATTCCTGCTGTATATAAATGACATGCCATTAGCTTCTAAATTTGATATTACACTTTTCGCTGACGACACCTATTTAACTTTAGCTGATAACGATTTAAATACTCTACAGACTCGTGTAAATAATGAACTGAACAGTTTAAATAATTGGTTTTTGAAACATAAATTATCTTTAAATTATTCTAAAACAAATTTTCTACTTATTAACAAAACACCACATAGACCAGTTGATTATATTTTTCAATTAAGTTTCAATGGTACCTCTATTAATAGAGTTCAAAATATAAAATACCTTGGTGTTTATATTGATGAACTATTAAATTGGTCCGTTCATACTTCCTATCTCTCTCTACAACTGGCGAAATATAGAGGATTATTTTGCAGATTGCGTAATTATGTAACAAGGGAAACCCTGGTCACGTTATACCACAGTCTTATTCACAGTCGGGTTCAGTATGGTGTCATCTCCTGGGGAAATGCATCAAATATTTACCTGAACAAAATTCAAATAAGAATGAATAATATTGTTAGATTAATTACTAAATCATCAAAATATTTTTCTATCAATCCTCAATACAAAATGTTAAAAATTTTAAAACTTGATGAAATTTATAAGTTAGAACTGGCCAAATTTATGCATAACCTTCATCACAACAATCTTCCATTTATATTCAAAAGACAATTTACCTACCTTACTAATTGGCATACTCATAAAACCAGATGTGCTGACAGCTTTAATTATTTTCTACCACGCGTCAAAAAAAAATTTTCCCAAAACCTATTATCATTCAGAGGAACAAAATTGTGGATGGAGATTGATAGCTCTCTTAAAATCTTAAACACTATTTCTTTCAAAAAAGAGTATAAACATTACTTAATTTCCAGTTATTAAAAAAACTTTTCTTTTGTCGGCTTCGTGTGAGCATGAAATTAAGATACTCAGGGGCCCTGTGTTTAGTATGACTGTTTAGTAACTATCCTTCAAGGGGAGTGTTATTCGCGTTTGTATTGTAACAACTGTGCCTGTTTGTTTTCTTTCGAAGTTCGTTACAGATATCTTATGAATTTTGTTGTGCTGCCGTTTTTATTGTTTTACTCGTTTATTTCGTTTTTCGATTTTGAAATTTTCTTTTTTTTTCTCAAGGAGCACCTTGACTTAGAAAACCGAAAGGTTCCTCGGTGCTCCTTACCAACATTCCAAATTGCTTTATTTTGCATTTTGTTTCTTTCGTGAATTTTTATTTGGTGAAAAATAAACTCAACCAACCAACTTCGTTTAGTCGCTGCTTCCTTATTCACAATCTTTATTTCTACATGCACTATAACTAATTTCAAGTTGATTGTGAGTAAAAATGAAATAAAAAAAATATATATGTTTTTTACCAAAAGCTAACCAACCTAATGGAGAGAGGAGTGCGTGCGAGTCAGTTTGACTCTTGCCCATTAGTTCTTGCTTGGCATACATAAGATGGGTGTTCCAGCGCCAGACGGACCCGCCAAGTTGTCAAGGCGCGGTCGCCTTATCAAACTGCCGCTTCGCTACCGCAAATGATTTCAAACAATTCGTTGTTAATCCCCTCCTTCGTTTTCCCGCCTTCGTTCTCCCGTTCCCGTTCTAACTCCTTGTTCTAATTTTTCTTAAACATTTTGAAACACTTAGTGACGTAACAATTCATTGTATTCTGACTTCATTCGTTTAACGTGGTAGTTTAATTTAGCTAGCTTAGGGTTAGGTTAGCGTTTTTACTCGTTTATGTGTTAATTCAGTTAGAATAGGATTAGGTTTTTGTAATAATTAATTTGTTTGCAATAACTATGTTTAGCAATTAATTTTTTATTGTTTTATTTGTTTGATTCTATTTGAATAAGGGAAATAATAAATAAGTTTGATAATTTTGATTAAATTCTATTTGAATAAGAATAAAATTGGGATATTTTAAGTGGCATAAATGATGTTTTTATTTGTTTCTATTTGAAGAAGGAAGTTTAACACCGCGCCAAGGGTTTCTGTGCCCCGAAATCGGCTATTCTGTGCCGCACAGAAATAATGGGCATTGTCATTGCCCAGTAACACATCCACACTATGGCAATTATCCAAGCAAACAATGTCAATATTATTAAAGTGCTCATACACACTCAAGTCCTGTTTATGAGGTAAAGTATTTTTATCATCACTCCAAGGTTCATTGACAACCGACACCACATTACAAAAGTTCTCACCAGTATGCAATGACTGCACATTAAACTTGACTAAATCTGCCGTGGTAGCCTTGCAACTAGTCATTGTTTGCATTTCAAATGAAACATTATCAAATGCAGTAAAACCTAAATCTTGTACCAGCTTGTTTGAGACCAGAGTAACCTGTGACCCTGGGTCATGCTGTACATACACCAACCTGCTTTTACCATTTACAGGGTTCATTATGCGGGCAGCTGTGACACGACTAAAGGCAGCCTTCACACTCCTAATACCAACTTTGCACACATTAACTGAAAGTTCTGAAGTATTATCACCACTCTCACGTGCCTGAGATGGTGTGACAAAGGCATCATGCAACAAGAAAGAGTGCTTTCTACTATACGCAGCTTCATATTTTTTACAGCTATTGGGGCAAAACAATCTTTAACAAAATGCTTACGAAAACAGTTCAAGCAGCGACCAGATTTAACAATTACGTCTTTGCGATCAATAGGCGTTAAACGCAAAAATTCAGAGCAATTTGACAGATAATGATGCTCAACCAGCCCTTTCGAAGAACAGTAGATGTTTTCGTCTCGCAAACCCCTGCGCCCCATGACAAATTTCTGCGTACGCCCCAGAGAGAAAATATACATCATGTCAACTTTTTCTTCACAGATTGTTTGACTTTTATAAGAAAAAATGCAATAAATATTTACTCCTTTCAAACATGATAACAATGTTTTGTGCTCAACTTTTCAAACAGCTTTCTCCTGCTACTGTTGAGCAGTGGCGTACGCAGAAATTTGTAAAGGGGGGGGTTTTGGAGCCGAAAATGTGATTGCTCTCAGTAGTCCTGGTAATGGGCAAAAACTTCCAAAATTTGGCCTACATTCAAAAATAAAGTGTTTTGGTTTTAAGAACATCTTGCAGTAGCATGAATTTCTTTTTACCAAACCGTAAAACTAACTATTGAAAAGGTATGTGTGAGTAATTCAATCATGACAAGAAACTTTTCAAATTAAAAGCAATTCGTGTAAATGATGAGAACAAAAGGTGGAAAATCAAACGAACAAAATAATAACCTTACTTAACAAATATTTAAAATTTTTTTAAAGGCTTATATTCAAACGCCTGTTTTTTTCACTTAATCTGTTAATTACATCATCAGGACAAGGCACGCGTGTGGCTCCTATAAATGTTTAGTAATGCAGATCCATTCATTCGAGTAGTACCACTTGTGTTTCGTGAGCACGTTTTTAGTCTGCGTAATGTGGAAAGCTTTACAATTGTTCACTAGTGCATGTTATCACTGGAAGAGTTAACAAAATGGTCATCAATGTAAATATGTTCGGAACAGCATCGGAAGTGCATTCCTTGATGCTGCTCAACGCATCAGTTGGTCTTTCTGCTGCGTTCAACCGAAAAAGTTTCCTGTAACATAATATCAGTTCAGGCACTAATTTTCCCCAGGATTTCGTCAAGTCATTTTCGTAAAATTTTCCCAAAACTTGAATACTTTTAATTTGTTGAGGAGTTGGTGCACTAGTTTGATCAGCAGAAATTAAACATTGAAATTCACCAATAATCGATTTGTGGGCTGTAAATCTTGCTTTGAGAGTGACAATAAAGTTATCAAAAAATAGAATAAAAATCCCTAGTCTAAAATGTTCTTCATCTGTTACAGCAGCAATATTGCATCGATTGGTCTGTCTTCAAGAGGGCATGGTATTTTCAAAATAAAATCTTCGGCTTTGCCGTTTCTTGCGCAAAAATATAGAGCTGGGGAAATTCATATTTGTTTTTTTCTCTAAGACACTTCAACTCATTTGCAATATCCTGTGCAATGTTGACGGCCTCAAGAAGGTTTATCGACTTTTTTTGCTTAACTTTACACAAAACAACACTGTATCCAAAAACGTATTTTAAAACTAAGAGAGCAATGCAAAATTCACTTTGCGTAATTGTCGATAGCAACTGCAGAGCTCGTGATGAGGTTTCTCTGTCTGGCCATGCTGAAATTTCTGCCAAAGCTTCTACAACGGTAAATTGTAAATTTGAAAAAGTGCTAACACTCTCGTGTCGATCGACCCATCTGATAGCACAAATTTGAACAAGTTTTTAAGCTTTTGTTGTTGACGAAATCGTGTTGATGGACTTGCGCAAAATGTTTTGAAGTTTTGGAGCATAAAAAAATTGTGAACTGAAGCTATTGTTCCCATGCAGTTTATTTCCATTCCCATGCTTAACTTTCAATATTTTACAAGTTTGAAAGTCTTCTTCACAGTGGCAATGTACAGTACATTAGCTAACTTTGAAGCAATTTAAACGATAGCAGAAATTGATGCGCAAGCAGTAATTAAGTTTAAAAAGTGCGGTAAACAATAGAAACCAAAATCCTATTATTAAAGCCTATTTATTACCATGTACTGTATATATGACTAAACACCATTCTTCAAGGGGGGGGTTTCGACCCCTGAAACCCCCCCCTTGCGTACGCCTATGCTGTTGAGCGGATTTTCATGGGTTGGTTAATAATACGCCGACACTGAACAAAAATCTTTTTAAACATGTTAAGACATACAGCAGATTCTTGTTTATTGAAATGCAACCTTGTATTTTTAAAAAAATAAAATTATCATGAACGCAGTTTATATTTTGCATAAAATATTGCAGTGCTTTTGGTCTCGAACAGTAAGTCTCAAAACTTGCCAGTCTTAGTCTTTCTTTTGGTCTTGAAAAAATTATCAAGTCTTGGTCTCGGCTTCGACACATGTGGTCTACGTTACTGGCAAATTCAACTATTTCTCATTTGGCCTGACTATTTAAATAACTACCATGACCCCAGTAAACTTTTTTAAAATAATTCATTAGAGTTTATTCAGAAAAAAAATTGACAAATAAAAAAACTGATAACAGTAGTTTGTACGAGGTAATATACAAAACAAAAAATACGAAAAAATTATGTTGCACATAAACAACAGCAAATAATTAATTTTTATTAAATTTATTCAAATCTCATCAAATGTTTATCAAGAGCAAATAGTTGCTTTATCTTGTATTGTTTGTTTTTCTACCGATTCATCTGTTGATTCTTCTTTCTCAACAACGATTTCTTTTTCACGTTCGTCTGGCGCAGGTAGTGACATCACAGGTGCACTGATGCGTAACAATCCTTTGTTTGTTAACGACGATTTGACGTCATCGGGCTTGACGTTGTCCGGCAAAACGATTGATTTATGAAATTGCTTTCGGGAGTAAGTTTTGAAACCGTCTTCTTCGGTATTTTCTTCTTTCTCGGCATCGACTATTAGTTTCTGTCCGATTGTTTTTACTTTAATGTCGTTGGAATCGAATCCGTTTAAATCCAAGTTTAAGTTGAATTTGTTTTGTGATTTTTGTTCAACAGTTTTCGTTTCATCGTCGCTTGATTGATCGAATTCAAAAAACTCTTCAAGAATTGCTTTTCTCCAATCATCATCATCGAGAATGAAATCAGGACGACAAAGACGTCGACAACGATTCTTTATTTTTCTGTTTCGTGTTGGAAATATCTGTTCGACGACATTCAAGTAAGGATGATGTCTGGCACTCACGAACGAAGGATAAAATACTCTCAGAGCCATAATAGTCACAGTCACAGATTAGATTCGAATTGTTTTCTACTTCGGCTGCTTCAATCGATCAAATATCGATGAGAGCGCGTCGAATCGCGTTTATATATCAGCGTGAAAACGTCAACAAGCGAGCTCTCGAACCAACTCGAACAAACGTGAACGTCACGCCGTTTCTGCTCTGCTCTGTTACGGTTCCATTTCTCATTTTTGTATCTTTATTATAATGTTATGTAAGAATAAACTGTCGTAGGTTTGTTCTTGCAGCTGATTGGATAAACGTTGAGTTTGTTACAGACACACCAACAGACTGTTCTCTCTCGCTCACGTTTTTTCTAGAACAAGTCACACCGAGTATAAATACTCGTATGCGTTCAGTCTTGAGCAGAATCGAGTTGACTAAATACAAGCTTCGAACAAGCAAGTCAAGTTGACACTGAAACAATTGTTTATTATCGATCGTACAAGACTTCAACTGATCATTGTGATGGCTTTTCAACTTTATTATCCGACAATTGGTGCGCCCAGACGTCGACCATGGATGTTTCTTGACGACGATGCCGACGATTCGTTATTCTTCAATCCTTTCGTCAACAATCGAAATCCATGGAACGCATTGGAAATAGTTGCAGATGAGTTGCTTCGTAATTCGCGTCAACAACAATCGAAACAAAACCAAAAGAAACCCAAAGATACCAACAAAGATAGTGACGTCGTGAAACAAGACGATCAGTCGTTGGCTATTAACCTCGATTTGAGCGGATTCAAACCCGCCAACATTCGAGTCAAAACCGTCGGACGACGATTGGTAGTTGAGGGAAATCAAGAAGATCAAACAAACGAAGGAGGACTTCAATCCTATTCCAGGAAACAGTTCCACCGATCAATAATGCTGCCCAACAACGTCAATCCCGATCACGTTGTATCGACGTTGACCAATAAGGGAGTATTACGCATTACTGCACCTGTAATATCACTGCCGCCAGCTGACCAAGTGAAAGAAATCGAAGTTCGTCGAGAAGAAGCAAGCGAACAAGAACAAAGTGGAAGTTCATCGAAGTCGGTGGAAAGCAGTGAAACGAAATCTGCAGGAGAAGCGACAACATCCGGTCACGTGGAAAACGAAACACAATAATTTTTGTGACAAAAAGTTTGTGTTTAAAAGAAATTTGGTATTGTGATTTTTGCAATATTTGTTCTTATAATTTTACAACTCGTTTTTACGTTATTTTTTTTATATTTTTGTAAGCAAGTTGAATTGAATAAATAAGTGAATAGAAAAAAATCTTGACTTTGCTTCAAGCCAAATTAACACTGGAACCAAGCTTTTTCGAGGTTTACTTTCACAAGTTTCAAAGAACTTTGTATATCTTGCAAATAGCTAAGTGACCAACAATAGCGGTTAAATTACTTTTAATGTAGACGTATATGGAAATCATAAAGATCAACAAATCTTAAACGGAAGCTTCAAACCTCGAAGTGGGCTTCAAACGTCTCTGTGAGAGGTGCAAAGCTAGTGAAATATTATAAATTATCTAAAGCTTATATAGCTGAATCAGAACTTGAGAGAATAACTTTTAAAAATGTTGTTAGGAAGTCACAGCCCCAAAAGTTTCAGAATATATGGTACAAATTGTAGAACAAGATTAAAAGTTTAAGCTAAAGATAGTTTGAGCTAAAGTTTAAGCTAAAGATTTGGATCAGCTTGTTAAGACGAGCAACTAATGAAAATTGCCATAAGTGTTTATATGAAAACACAACGGATGACGCGGGTAGGTTTTGAATCACAACCGTGTCGATCACGCTTGCCATTAATATTTAAATTTTGACAAATTTTGACTTATTTTTATCTGTAAAACTTAAAGAAATTGACTCCTGAACAACCGAAACTAATGTTGTGTAAGTTTCATGATGTAATAAAATCTTGAAAATTTTTGACTTTTTGGACTTTAGCGCAATAAACTTTGATGAAACAGCATTAACATTGGTATAAATGATCATGCAAAAAAGACATTACACAGATGTTATCTGAATTATAATATTTTGAACTGTTTAAATACCATTATCACTCCATCTGTGAAAATTAAGTCAAGTTCTTAACCGCCTGTGTCAATTGACGCACTTAATCGTTCTATATAGATAGATCAATGCCTAAAATTGTCATTTTAAGTGTAAAACAGTAAAATATCAACCAGATTTATTAATTGGTAAAAAAAATAATTGTCAAGAAATTTCATTAGAATAGAGCAGTCTCTGCCAAAAACACGTATCGTTGAATGTTCGAAATTCGTTAATTGAGACGCTTAGTTGTTGTGGAGTTAATCAAGCTTTTTTTGAAGCTGGAGACAGTGACTGCCGTAAGAATTGCAAAGTTATTTTAGAGCGTTTGCACTGATGCTTTAAAACTATCTAATTACAAAAAAAGAGGAATAACAGGGTCTCGGGTAAGATAAAAATTCCAAAAAAGTCATAATACACAAAAGACAAGAAAAGGTACAAAAACTCGCTAATTTTCACGACTTGATTAATAATATGCCGACACTGAACAAAAATCTTTTGAACATGTTAAGACATACAGTAGATTCTTGTTTATTAAAATTAATTGCTATTGGAATTATCTAAAGCACACTTTATTTTACATAAAATATTGTGGTCTCGTACCGTAAGTATCAAAACTTTCCGGTCTCAGTCTTGGTTGTGGTCTCCAAAAAATTATCAAGTCTTGGTCTCGATCTCGACACATGTGCTCTACATAATTGGAAAATGCAACTATTTCTCATTTGACCTGACTATTTAAATAACTAATCACATGACGCCAGTAAACTTTTAAAAATAATTTAGAGTTTATTCAGCAAAAAATATTCACAAATAAAAAAACTTATAGCAGTAGTTTGTACGAGGTAATATACAAAATGGCAAACAATTTATTTTCATTAAATTTATTCAAATCTCATCAAATGGTTATCAGGAGCTTGCTTCATCTTGTATTGTTTGTTTTTCTACCGATTCATCTGTTGATTCTTCTTTCTCAACAACGATTTCTTTTTCACTTTCGTCTGGCGCAGGTAGTGACATCACAGGTGCACTGATGCGTAACAATCCTTTGCTTGTTAGCAACGATTTGACGTCATCGGGCTTGACGTTGTCCGGCAAAACGATTGATTTATGAAATTGCTTTCGGGAGTAAGTTTTGAAACCGTCTTCTTCGGTATTTTCTTCTTTCTCGGCATCGACTATTAGTTTCTGTCCGATTGTTTTTACTTTAATGTCGTTGGAATCGAATCCGTTTAAATCCAAGTTTAAGTTGAATTTGTTTTGTGATTTTTGTTCAACAGTTTTCGTTTCATCGTCGCTGGATTGATCGAATTCAAAAAACTCTTCAAGAATTGCTTTTCTCCAATCATCATCATCGAGAATGAAATCAGGACGACAAAGACGTCGACAACGATTCTTTATTTTTCTGTTTCGTGTTGGAAATATCTGTTCGACGACATTCAAGTAAGGATGATGTCTGGCACTCACAAACGAAGGATAAAATACTCTCAGAGCCATAACTATCACAGATTAGATTCGAATTGTTTTCTATCTCGACTGCTTTAATCTGATCAAATATTGATGAGAGCGCGTCGAATCGCGTTTATATATGAGCGTGAAAACGTCAACAAGCGAGCTCTCGAACCAACTCGAACAAACGTGAACGTCACGCCGTTTCTGCTCTGCTCTGTTACGGTTCCATTTCTCATTTTTGTATCTTTATTATAATGTTATGTAAGGATAAGCTGATGTGCGTTCGTTCTTGCAGCTGATTGGATAAATATTGGGTTGGTTTATTACGTCAAAAACCAATTGATTGTTCTCTCTTGCTCGCGGTTTTTCTAGAACAAGTCTCACCAAGTATAAATACTCGTACGCGTTCAGTCTTGAGCAGAATCGAGTTGACTAAATACAAGCTTCGAGCAAGCAAGTCAAGTTGAAACTGAAACAATTGTTTATTATCGATCGTACAACACTTCAACTGATAATTGTGATGGCTTTTCAACTTTATTATCCGACAATTGGAGCGCCCAGACGTCGACCATGGATGTTTCTTGACGATGACGACGATTCGTTTTTTTTTAATCCGTTCATCAGCAATCGCAGTTTGGAAATAGTTGCAGATGAGTTGCTTCGTAATTCGCGTCAACAACAATCGAAACAAAACCAAAAGAAACCCAAAGATACCAACAAAGATAGTGACGTCGTGAAACAAGACGATCAATCGTTGGCTATTAACCTCGATTTGAGCGGATTCAAACCCGCCAACATTCGAGTCAAAACCGTCGGACGACGATTGGTAGTTGAGGGAAATCAAGAAGATCAAACAAACGAAGGAGGACTCCGATCCTATTCCAGGAAACAGTTCCACCGATCAATAATGCTGCCCAACAACGTCAATCCCGATCACGTTGTATCGACGTTGACCAATAAGGGAGTATTACGCATTACTGCACCTGTAATATCACTGCCGCCAGCTGACGAAGTGAAAGAAATCGAAGTTCGTCGAGAAGAAGGAAGCGAACAAGAACAAACGGAAAGTTCATCGAAGTCGGTGGAAAGCAGTGAAACGAAATCTGCAGAATAAACGACAACATCCCGTGATCTGGAAAGCGAAAAACTAATGATTTGTTTGAGAGTTTAAAATAAATGTGTAGACATATTTTTGTAACCCAGTCTTTTTTTAGTTTGGATTTATCGCGTGGTGTCTTTTATGATTGGCTGCTATTACATATGACCTCAAAGACTTGATTATGAACAATTAAGTGCATGTAAATATATAAGCTTAATGTTGTATTTTTTAATGGATTTCAACTATACTGTAATTTGTTTTTAATAGATTCAACTGTGCTGTAATTTGTTAAATAATTAAATAAACCGATTTTTTTCAAATCGAGGCAGCGTCTGTTTTTTAATATTACTTGTTAAATCAAAAATTTTGTCAATAAGTCTATTAATTGTAGTAATTCTAGCATTTTTAGCTTTATAAATTGCAAAAGTTGACATAAAACGCTAATACAACAGTTCGCAATATATTGTGCTTCTTAACCGGCGAAGTATGGAAAAAGTTTAGAGATTTAAGAACCAATCTGTTTAAGGCGGTTCTGGGGAAACTTTTCAAAGCAATAAAGAGTTTTTAAGAATCAAAGCAATTAATTTCAACACAGTAATCAATAATGTCCAGAGTAAGAAAAAAACATGCGCTTATATCTTAACAGGATCGGTGAAGGCGCAAGCAGATTTGCATTCTTAAAAAATCAATAAATACGACTTAATATAGGCTTCATAGAAGGTTCTAGCAGGCCACATAAAACCATTTGCATTTGGCCCATGGACCCTGGTTACGAATAGTCTACAAGTGCAGCAAATCGAGACTGAGAACAAAAAGATATTTCATCTTCGTCAAGAACAGGGGTCGGGAACCTATGGCTCGCGAGCTAGATGTGGCTCTTTTGATAACGGCATCTGGCTCTTTTGTTGACAAGCATAAATTAGCGCAAATAAAAGAAAGATCTGCGCACTTAAGATTTCAAAAGTGAAGACCTTTTTTAAGGGATCATTATGGTTTTAAGACAAAAATCGAGAAATCGGAGTCAGCTCAAGGTGAAGAGTTTTTTTTTGGAGACCTCTACGTTTTTGAGACGAAAATCAAGAAATCAGAGTCAATAGTCAATAATATAAATTTTACTTCGCAAAAAAAGTTTGCTCACCAACAAATTTCTGCCCAAACTCATACAGCTGAAAAGTAGAGAAACATTGTTGGTTCTCATGGAAATACATTAAAAAATATCTAGCTTTTATGGCTCTCTTACTCAAAAAGGTTCCCGACCCCTGGTCAAGAAGATAGCACATGTAAGTATACAAGGTGTTACGTAATGCAAATCGCTTCTTTGTGAATTTTTGTGACATATTAGAAAATTAGATTAATTTTTTGTGACCTATTAGAAATGCAAGGAGTTGCAGCTGCCAACAGCGAGGAAATGTGATAAAATTAACGCCTTTAACGAATCAATCAATTTATAGAATTTAAATTAACTGCATCCGTTCTAAATAATCTAAATGCATCGTCCTAATTACTTAATCCCAATGTGACCTCGTTTTCGCGGTGACCTGTGTCTTCTTCTTCTTTCGGCTTCTCCCTACTCGGGGTCGCCACAGCGCGACAATAATCTCCATTTCATTCGATCTACTTCGTCTCCTTCCGTAACTCCAACCCTTTCCATGTCTTCTCTCACCAAATCCATCCACCTTCTCCTTGGCCTTCCTCTTTTCCTTCTTCCTGGCACCGCCATCTCCATCATCCTTTTCCCCACGTAGTCTTCTTCTCTCCTTTTTACATGTCCATACCAACGTAGCCTCGCATTCCGAAGTTTGTCTCCCAGCTTTGCAATTTTCGCAGTCCCTCTTACGTATTCGTTTCTTATCTTGTCCTGCTTGTCACTCCCAGTGCCCATCTCACAATTTTCAACTCCGCAACTTCCATTTTTCCCATCTGTCTTTCAGTCACTGCCACCGTTTCCATTCCATAAAGGATAATTGGTCTAACAACACTCTTGTACAATTTACCCTTAACCTTTGCTGATAACTTCCTGTCGCACAGAACTCCAGATACCTTCCTCCAACTCATCCATCCTGCTTGGATCCTTCTCCTTACTTCTTCTTCACATCTTCCATCATTACTAACTGTTGACCCCAGGTATTTGAAGTTTTTGGTTTTCTTTACCTTTTCTCCTTGCAACTCCAACCCTTCTCCATCATCCACACTCCCAACCCTCAAATATTCGGTCTTGCTCCGGCTCACTTTCAGGCCTCTTCTCTTCAGTGCATTTCTCTGAATCTCCAGATCCTCCTCTAGCTCCCTATGATTTTGTCTACACAGAACAATGTCATCTGCAAACAGCATATCCCATGTTGCGTCCTTCCTGATGTCCTCCGTCAGCCTGTCTATAATGATGGCAAAAAAAATGGGCTGAGTGCTGAACCTTGGTGCAGTCCAACACCTACCTTGAATTCTTCATTCAACCCTGCTGCACTTCTCACAGTTGTTGTTGCTCCGTCGTACATATCCTGGATAATCCTTATGTAGCACTCTGATGTTTCGCGGTGACCTGTGTAAGAGCATGAAATCGAGTTTTATTGTTAATATTGTCGTCTGAGCCACGTGGCCCAATTTGGATTTATTATAATAGAGTGAGAGATCGCTCTTGTTACACAGTAGCTAGAGTTTGGCTCGGGAAGCGGTGACGTTGTATTAATTTTTGCTGTATTGTGTTAAGTGGCTGCGTGTGTGAAACCGCAGATAAATAATAAATTCAATCTCCTCTCTTAAGTTGCAACTATAATTTTTTGTATCGGGTGTCATAGAGTTACGCATGTTTAAGTAAGGGCGGTTGTAACATGGAGGAATTTCGCTGACCTTATTTAGACAAGTTCAGCATTTCAAGGACAGTTATAGTTATTGAATTCCGTTTTTATCGTTGGACACGCCGGCATCTTACGGCGGGGAGCGAAAACTGGGAGTCGCAAGTCTTTCCTTCATTAACAAGAATTTGGTCTTCTCCAAAATTTGAATTTATAATTTGGTCTTTGAACCAAAAAATTAAATTTATAAGTAGTGTTTATTCCAAAATTTGAATTTATTCTCTTCATTACCACAAGGTTATTGAACATATAGTAGTTAATTTTAAAAAAGTATACAACTATTATTTAACTGATTACATAGTAAGTATTGAAGGGACGTAGAAAAGCAAATCAGTTTATGAAATTAAATTCTGGTGGGGCCTGACACTTTTGGTAAATAAAAATGGAATTTGATAACGTTAAAAAAGATTGATGACCAATCTTTTTAAAGCAAATAATAAACCACTGAAAAGTGTTTGAGTTTCTATGCAAGCGAGTCTCTTATTTTCCAGGTTTACTAGATTGTTTAAATTACCACAAAGTCAAGGAATAAGCAGCACAATAAGCACTCGATTAATTTCCTACACTCGTCATATTGTTCTGTTCTCGGGAAGGACACTACATTCACTCTCCTTCTGTTTGAAGTCTTCACAAGCAGTTCTAAGTAAGAATCGAATCACATCATAAATAATTCAAAAACAAAAGTAAAACTTTCAACCAGACGGCAATGTCTTGACTTTTCTGAAAACAAGTTGAGTTACTTTCTTCCAGGTTGCTTACAGTTTAAAACTTTCGATGCTGTCCTGCAAGTTCGGCGTACTAATGGCTGATATGATATTATCTTTTATGAATCTATTTAAAGATTACTTTTCAGATTTTGAAAGCTTTGGTTGATTTTTGCACAAGTAATAATAGACTTCATAAAAATATTTAATAAAAACTTTTTTTATAACTAAGTGAAAACAAATAATTTCTCAAAATGCTTTCATTAAAATACAAAGTTTGCTTTTAATTTCTGAAATAAAATAACTTTTTCAACTTGAAGTTGAGAAAAAAATCACCGTTAAAGAGTGTAAAAAAGTAAAAATTTGTAATAGGGTCTCTATGCTCTGTATGTCAATGACAATAATGATGGATACAAAAACTATGTTAGATTTTTTAAATCAAATTTCGTACACTACAGCGTAGTGCCTAGTGAAATAAGCGGATTGCCATTGAAAACTGAAGAAAAAACTTTTGGTTGAAAAATTTTCGAAAGTAAAAAAGTGAGCTAATCGACAATTTATTTTTACAAAATAAAACGGTTTTGTGAGCAAGATTTTCATATAGTTCAAATTGGTCGAATTTACTTTTTCCTGATATGATTAAACGAACAGTGCAAAACGAAATAATATTAAGGTACCAATTCAATTTGTTTTGGTTGTTGTTTTTTTGTGAGATCTAACAATATCTATTTTATTTCTTTTACTATTTCGTTTATTTCTAACTCGTAGATTGCTCAAACAAAATATGAATGAAAATCTAAAAAATTAAAATAGGGGTTGGTAGAGGAATAAACATCATGAAAATCAGCATCAAACTTGTCGGCAGGTTATCGAGTAGTTAGAGCGCCATATTTGTAATCGACATGGTCTTTGTTCAAAACCTACTCGCGCCATTCTATTGTGTCCTTGGGAAAGACACTTTACGGCATTTTCCCCTTGCTTGGTGGTCTTGGCAAGCAATTCTAAATTTCAGTCATACCTCTATAAAAACTAAAAACCAAAAAAAAATTTCAATTGGATAGCAATATCTTGGCATCTCTGGAAGCAGGTTGGGTTAAATGTTTGCCCCATGTATAGCGCCTCCACCACCTTCCTGCAAACCAGGAGTATAAATATAGAGATAAAATAAAATAAACTTGACTCGGTGCTTTTAATCAAAGTGACTGACTAAGATATCTTTCAAGAAACGCCGGTATTAGTGCAAGTCACAATGAAATTATGTATATTTTAAAAAATTAATATGAAAAAAATATTTTAATAAATACTTTTAAAGAAATAGAATAATTTAAGCTAATTAATTAATATTTAATACTATAAAATTCATTAACTAAACAATTAATCTAAAAAAAAACTTACATGTCAAACATATTACCTATTTTTCTGAATAAGAGAAAAATATTGATATAAATAAATAAGTTGCTATAGTCCCACTAATGCACTTCTTCCATAACAACGTTTTATCAAATGACCTCAAGTTACGTGTTTTGTTAATTGCCCCGTGCTTTTTTGATTTTATTTTTTACCTGAAAAACCTTTGTTAATTTTTTTTGTCTCTTGCAGCAAATACTTATTGAGGTAAAACAACCTTGCTTTTTGTAACATAGCCAGTGATGGCCTTACAAAAGGGGGCCCGGTACAAGAAAAATAAAGCGGACACTTTTTGTTGTTCTGAAGCAAAGCCGCAAAAAAAGGTCTCCAGTTTGGTGA
The DNA here is from genome assembly GCA_963680785.1 of Diplosoma virens. Lineage (NCBI taxonomy): Eukaryota > Metazoa > Chordata > Ascidiacea > Aplousobranchia > Didemnidae > Diplosoma > Diplosoma virens. The sequence goes on from OY796889.1 coordinate 14,930,355, forward strand.
TGACACCGTCCTAATGCTGCTATGAAGAAGTAGAGCAATATCTTGCGTAGAGGGAGCCACTTTTTGATGTTTTTTAGGCGCGGCCCTGTGCGGCCGCTCCGTTCGCATCCTATTAAAGCCATCACTGAACACAGCTTCTATATTTCATTATTATTCTTGCAAATCACAAAGTAAATTCGTTTTGCTTCTTTTATCTTTTCTACTTTGTACCCTCCAGTATCTATATTGCTGTACAATTTTTCTACAAATTCTTTTCTAAATTATTTTATACAGTATATACAAATTACTAGATATAATGTATATTGTTGCCATCGTCGCGAATGGTTAAGAGCGCGGTGATTTATGGCAAACTTGATTGACACGGTCGCGGTTCAAAACCCACTTCGGTCTTCTGTTGTGTCATTGGAAAACACACTTTACGGCATTTTCCTCTGTTTCAGAGTCTCAGCAAGAAGTTTTAAAACTCAATTTAACTCTAATAAAAAAATAAACAACCAAAATAAAAGATCTTCAACCGGACAGTAATATCTTAGCGTCTGCGGGAACAGCTCGGGATAATCGCTTGACAGTTGCCGTATACTTAGCGTCTTCCATGCTTTTGTGGGAGTCAGGAAAATAAATAGAAAGATAAAAAATAATAATTTGTACTCAGGGGCTCTAAAAAAAATTTGGGCGGGGGGTAAAAATTTTAAAAAGGGTACTTCTTTGATTGAATAATCCTTCTTAAGCAACAAACGTTCTAGATGCCAAAGTAACCATTGAAATTTTTTATTTGGTTTTTTAATTTCATTTTAGAAATAAAATCAAAATTTAGAGCTGCTTGCCAAGAACGCCAAGCAGAGGAAAATGCCGAAAGTTGTATTTCCTAAGAACATAACAAAATGACGCCAGTAGATTTTTAAACCCAACAGTGTCGATCACATTCGCCATCAATAAGGCGCTCTTCATCACTAAGCCACGCCGCCAACTTCTAAATATAATTTCCGAAACCCTAAATGTAAGTACAGATCTTTTTATGGTTTTTACATAACTGTTGTAAAAAAATTTGCGTTTCTTTAAAATGTCTTTTTTAAAATATAACTTTGGAACTTTGTGTTCGGAACCTATTGCATATTCAGGCAGGGATGTATGCAGGAACGCAGAACAATTCTTTGGTAGGAAAAGCAAAATTTAGAAAAAGAGCAGTTTTTTAAATGAAAAATCATTCTCAACAAACACAAATTTTAGCGTATTAGACCAATTTTTACTGAAAAACGTAAAGAAAAACAAAAAAAAGAAAAAAGACGGTTCCATTACAAAATTTGAAAAGAACAGGTAGAATAGAAATCATTCCCAAACCTGTTTGTCTGCGACACTTCGAGGAAAATTGTCAGATTATAAAAAAGAGAGCCAAACTGAGTTATAAAGTAAAAAAGAGATCTCTTATTGGTCGAGATTCTTAGCGGCCTAAAAAATTTCGGCAAATGTACAAGAGAGTAATAGTAGGTTTTCTGTATAACGAAATCACAAATTCGAACTCTTGCCTTTCTACAAAGACGTCTGAAAAGGGAAAAGGAGTCGTGATTTGTTTTTCATACGTAAATTGTAAGAAGATAGAGAGAATTGAGGATTGAGGTGGGTGAGAAAAGAATTGAGGACTGAGGCCCCCAAAGACACAATATTAATTTTATTGGTACTTTGGTTCACAGGGAGTTCATGATGTGTTCGAAAAACTAAAAGCAAACTGAATTGAAAATAATTCGAGCAATTTTAATCACTAATGGCTACCCAGAGTACATAATTACTTATGCATTTATTGGAAAAACTAAACAACTAAATGCCAAACTTGTCTATAAAGCAGAAAAATGTTCAGGCTACTTTCATGTTCCATGGATAGGAGTTGTTTCGATGCGAGATGGGACTATTTGGCGAAGCCATTTTGGCGCGGCCATTGTGGCAGTGTGTCGTTTTCTTATTCGTAAAACCCTGAAAATTTTAAGATTTATGGTTTAGGGATTGGTTGCGGTTAATGACGTGCGCAGAATTTTTTTATAAAGAGGAGGGTGTTGCACATGCAAACACGATTACAAACAGTTAAAATAAAGTGAAGATCTTTTCTTTATTTTTGTTTGTTTTTTATTAGTGTTGTTAAAAATTTTTTTTGTTTCTAAAAGGTTTATAACTTTGTGTTAGAAACCCTTTGTTGACTGGATTTTTTGCCTTTTAACGCGCTTTCATTTGTAATAAAAATTAAAGTTTGAACCAGAAATTTGATGTGCTAAAATTTCCATGAAAATTGTTTTATTTTATCTCATTTCTGATTACTTTTAACCGGTACTGCAAACTCGATAAATTTTTATTCAAGCTTATGTTTGAGTTTGAGTTTTATTGTATGCTGTAAAAACCAAAAGCTCGATTAAGCCTATGTAAACAATAACTTGAACGTCTATAAAAAATTGAAAGGTTATTGCAAATAGATAAATAAAATGAAAGAAATAACGAAACTGGCTGTCATAAAACAAATTCAGTTAATATTTATATATATATATATATTTTATCTCTATCCTCCTGACTTGCAGGAAAGCGACGAAAGCGCTAATACATAGGGTAAGCAATTAACCCGACCTGCTTCCGAAGATGCCAAGATATTGTTGTCTGGTTGAATTTTGTATTTTGGTTTTTAGTTTTATAGAGATATGATTGTAATTTAGAACTGCCTGCCATCACAACCAATCAGGGAAAAGTGCCGTAAAGTGTGAAGTGTATTTCCCAAGGACACAACAGTGTGGCGCGAGTCGACCACGCTGCCGACGAGTTAAACAGAAAACGAATATTAATTGACAACTCAGTTGTCCAATCGAAAGTAAATGTACAACTCAGTTGTATTTAAAATTAAGTAATTTAATACCAAAAGTAAAATCCAAAATATTATTCATTTTTTTTTCAAAATTCTTCATGTAATAAATTCAAATTCGGTCATATATTGTTTGAGTTCGAGTTCAGCAAAACAAGACCGAGTTCTTTGAGATCGAGTTTGCAGCCCTGCTTTTAACAGAACTTATAAAAGCCTTTTAGGTTTTCAGATTATAAAAAAAAAGTTTTAAAATATGACTAAAAACTTGCGCGGCCCGTCTACTCAGCTTAAACTGACAAAGTGGCTCGCGACAACCAATAGGTTCGTCACTCTTGACCTCGTGACCTTGAAGTTTAGTAAGCCTACTAAGTTGGGTTGAAAAAACATTAAATGCTTGTTTTAATCATCAATTGAATGTATGATGTCAAAGCAGATTATTTGGCATAAAAATGACTGAAAGTTCTGAATTGTTTGCAACGTGGCCGAGTGGTAACTTATAAGAACGTTGTATTGATGGCGAACCAGATCGACGCCTATATCGCGTCATTCTGTTGTGGCCTTAAAAAGATTCTATACGGCAGTTTCCTCTGCTCGGCGATCTTATCAAACAGCTCTAAACATCTGTTTTATCTCTGAATAAAAAACTAAAAAAAAAGTAAGAATTTCAACCAGACAGCAATATCTTGGCATTTTCAAAAGCAGGTTGGAATAATCGCTTGACGATTCCTCTAAATATAGAACCTTTGACATTTTTTTGCGGGTCAGTACAATAAATAGACATAAAAACTAAAAAAAATACCGAGTTTAAAAAGTTCTTTAGTAAACTTAGATTTAGATTCTAAAAGTGATAAAGCCATGTACAAGAATCATAAATTTGCCGAAAAATCAATAAACAGAGAAATGACTTAAAGCAAGATGTGCAATGATATGTTTATGGGTTTGGGAATTGGCATACATTATTAACAAACGCCTATTGCATAAAGCCATCGAAACACATGAGCAGCAAAGTCAATCAAACAGCTATTCTTCCTTGCTTTAAGAAAAATCACTAGATTATTATTGCACTCCAGAAATCCGAAAAATTTTTGTTAAATTTGTGACCTAAAAACTACCAACAAATCAATTAACTACAACCCTGAGAACAACGGTTATAAATGTATTTAGGGGAAGCATAGGCATACGGGTTTTGGCGTTTGACTCCCTCCCCTTGAAGAATAACAATCAGAGACATTTATACTTATACGACATATTAGCGACAAGTTATAGGCTTTTCATGCTACATTATATAGGCTTTTATTGTTTCGGCGTTTTGTTTTTTTGAAACTTTATTTGTAATTTTATTAAAAATCGGTTTTTCTGTCGGCACAAATGGGTGAAAGTTAGATAATCTGAGTAAAAGTTTCGAAACCAAACACTATTTTATCATACAGTCAGGTCTTCTATGCTTAGCTTTTATATTTACTGTTTTATCGCAATGTTTGCGCGTGAGATGTGAGTCTATTCTACTCAGTTGTAGGATACATTGCTATGAATAGCGAAACAAGTGCTAAGAATCTAAAGGGGATCTTTAAAAAAAATTCAATTATAGACTTACTTTGGAAAACACGTTAAAAAAATTAAAAATATACACAAATTTAATAAAAATGTTTTTTTATTTTTACAAAAACTATTTGATTAAACTTGTAGATTGGTGGTTCTCAAGTTTAAGTGTATTCTTTCCTTTCAATATTTAGATACAGCCATTCCCCAAAAATATATGACAAAAAGTTTTTATAGAAAAATTTCTTTTTACAGTACTATTAAATAAAAAACTTTTTGATTTTGTTATAAAATGAAGCACCGTGGTCTTACTTGCAATCTGCTGAAACTTCTGTCGGACGAGAACATGATTGCAATGATCACGGAGCTTGTCTTAAACAAAAGTTTTACTCCTACTACTTGACAGCAAGTGAAGCAAACTCCGCCGTCAAAGCAATGGCGTTCACCGGGGATCTGTATTGGCTCCATTTCTTTTTGATATATATACGTGTAATCTTCCTTCCACAATCTTCAGAAAGTTTGCTTATGCCGCCGATTTAGCATTGCTGCATTTTACAATGACTTGGAAGTCAAGACATGACTACAAATTCTGTGTATCTCCAAACCTAAAAGTTGGTACTCAGTCTTTGAAAAACAGTGAGACGTGGGAGCAGCCTTTCATTTGAATAACTGAGACACCAAACGTGAGCTAAAGGCTTCTAACAGCAATAAACTTTTACCATTTTGTCTGGTCCCGACTTATTTTAGAGTAAAACTAAACAGATTGCTCATATTCCGTTACCATTTTGTATTATTGCGTAAAAAAATATCTTTAAGCGTCACAATGCCGAGGTGACTCGCGGGAATGAGTTACTGGGCCAAAACATTCTGTACAGCTGCCCTATCTCTGGTCTACTCAACAGCGGAGTAATGTGCGTCTGTCTGGTGTCGCCCTGTGTACAAATCATCGATGGAACACAGAATGCTTTCATCCAGACTTCGTGCTTTCATACTCATTATTAATACCGGACCGGTTAAAATGGGCTCGTTTTTGGAAAAGTTTTTGGACCATGACCAAGATTACTTTCACTAATCGTGTTTTCGTCTCGCAAACCCCTGCGCCCCATGACAAATTTCTGCGTACGCCCCAGAGAGGAAATATACACCATGTCAACTTTTTCTTCACAGATTCTTTGACTTTTATAAGAAAAAATGCAATAAATATCTGCTCCTTTCAAACATGATAACAATGTTTTGTGCTCAACTTTTCAGACAGCTTTCTCCTGCTACTGTACAGCGGATTTTCACGGGCTGGTTAATAATGCGCCGACACTGAACAAAAATCTTTTTAACACTAGAAAGACGGGAAATTCTCCCTACCTAGAAAGACGGCTGCGGTCAATTTTGACCGCAACAGTATTTCGTTTTAAAATTTATTTAATAATGACCAAAAATGTTTTAATTATCTGTCAAAAATATATTCACAACTACGTTGAATATTTTTAATCAACATTTTTAGTAATTGCAACAAATTAAATAATAACAATAATTTTTTATGAGCTTTCTACTGCACAAGAAGAGCAAGTTGCAACAACAAATGTAGATGATGTATGTCTATCACTGTAAGACTTCAAGCATTTGTGGCAGCTAATGCTAGACTTGTTTCTACATAGTTGTAATTGGCATTGCTTCCGTTTTCGAGAAGTTTGACTAGAGCTTTCTGCCACCATCGTAGGAAGAGGAGGCAAATCGCTTTTCGCAGAACGATCGCCACACATTTCTTTTATTAGCTGAAGTAAAAATTCTCTTCTTGTCAAGTTCTGACCTGTTACTTCAGAATAGATTATGTATGCATTGATGCATGCCCAGTCAATAATATTAAAAAATACAGCTACTGGCCACCTTCTTGTGGCACTTTTGCAGGTATGATAACGCGCCATTTGGTCCAAAGCATCTACACCTACTTTTGACGCGTTGTAACTTCTGACTGTTTCTGGTAATTTTTTTGGGTGTAATTGATCAACAGAAACTGTTTGATGCATTGAACTTAGTATATACACCAACTTTGCTTTTTTTGCTTTATATATAGTTAAAGTGGCCTTAGAAGGAGATTGGTATATTTCTGAAGAGTATAAAGGCTTGCCTTTCATCATTTCCTCAACTTTGGTATTTCTTTTCTTTGCTTTCTTATTGTTCCAAGAAGTGTAGTTTTTTCTGTTTTCAGTTTTTCTGCTAAATTAATACTTGTAAAATAGTTATCCATTGTTACGTTGTACCCTTTTTACAAGAATGGTTGCTTTAACCATAAGCAGACATCTGTCGGCAAATCGTTTTCCTGGTTTCTTGTGGGGTCTTTACCAAGATACGGCTTACCATTGCAGAGATATTTTGAACGAACATCAACCAGAAGCCAAAATTTTATGCCAAATTTGTCTGGCTTATTTGGCATGTATTGGATGAAAGGGCACCAAGTTTTGCACGGAAACAGTTGCTCATCAATTGTAAGATCAAAACTTGGCACAAAACATTTTTTACAATTTTCAATAAAATTGTTCCAAATTTCTGAAATAAGGCAAAATTTGTCTTCTTGTCTTCTTTCGCGGCATGTTGAACAGTTATCAAATCTCAAATGCTTCATTAGTTCTTTTTAGCAATCTCTATTAATTGTTTTGCTAAAAATTGGATGTCCCCACTCCTTACTCCATAGTTGATGAATCGGAGTGTTTGTTCCCATCAAAACACCAGGTGCTATTTGAAAACCAATAAATTTTTCCAATTCGCAAAGTTCCACTGAAAAATTTTTGTCATCAGCTTGGCCATGATTGATAGTATATTTTTGAATTGAGCGAAGCATGGGCTCATCAATAAACAATCGAAATGTGCTGAGTAGACTTTTTGATTGGACACCTATTCGAGAATATGATGTTGGTCCCGATCTTTGAGTAAAAATATTTTCAGCTGAAGCTCTTCCTCTGTTTACCGTGTCGCTGATTCGCTTCCATGAAACGCCGGCTCTACTTGAAATAGTGTCCCATCGATTGATTGAAGATTCTGCCTCATTAAAATTTTCATAAATTGGTTGATCGTTGGGTTCATCGCTGTCACAATCCGACAAATCAGAATTTTCAAGAGTAACCTGCATTACCGATTGCGCTGTTGTATCCTCATCTTCATCGCATGAATTATCAAATTCATCTACTTGTAAAGACCTTATTGCTTCTGGGGCTGTCAGTCGTCTTGCAGTAGCCATGATAAAAATGTTTGTTATTGTGCAAGTACTTACTCAACAAATAAAAATCTACTAATACAAATAAATGTTATAACTGCTGTAAAACATGGTAAACCTCAAACCAGCATGTTATTATAGAACATTTATTTAAACGTAATTTCAAGGTTATAAGTAACTGAAATAACATTAAATAAAATTTAATATATAAATCAATAACTGAATTTTCTTTTTATAAAATTAAATAAAGGTTCTGCTATCAACTTGTTGCCTATACCTAAGATGTATTCTATAGAATTTTGAGCTTCGTCTGCAGATATACTGTAAAAGATCAAAGTTTTCATCAAACCGCCCTGATTTTGACGTAATAAAAAAATAACAAATGAAACTCAACAATCAGGTAGACAGAAATTGTTTACATAATGTGTAGTTGATCTAAACTCTCTAACAAACTGTTTTGATACCGTCTAGCACAGCTATCACAATGATAAAATTGTTTGCGGTCACATTTGACCGCTCGTCTTTCTAGGTATATTCCTTAATTGCGCTCGTTTGAGAAGTTAAATCAAAATTTTTCTTTGTTTCCAGATAACTTTAAGAAAAAAAAAAAAAACTCATAGGGAGACAAAAGCCGAATTTTAAAATCCAACGCTGTAAAAAGAAAAACAAAATTTAAAAGCGGTCAAAATTGACCGCTCGTCTTTCTAGTGTTAAACATGTTAAGGCATACAGTAGATTCTTGTTTATTGAAATGCAACTTGGTATTTTTAAAAAAATAAAATTATCATGAACGCACTTTATATTTTGCATAAAATATTGCAGCACTTTTGGTCTCGAACAGTAAGTTTCAAAACTTGCCGGTCTTAGTCTTTCTTTTGGTCTTGAAAAAATTATCAAGTCTTGGTCTCGGCTTCGACACATGTGGTCTACATCACTGGAAAATGAAACTATTTCTCATTTGACCTGACTATTTAAATAACTAGTCATATGACACCAGTAAACTTTTTTAAAATAATTCATTAGAGTTTACTCAGAAAAAAAATTGACAAATAAAAAAACTGATAACAGTAGTTTGTACGAGGTAATATACGAAACAAAAAACACGAAAAATGATGTTGCACATTAACAACAGCAAATAATTAATTTTCATTAAATTTATTCAAATCTCATTAAATGTTTATCAAGAGCTTGCTTCATCTTATATTGTTTGTTTTTCTACCGATTCATCTGTTGATTCTTCTTTCTCAACAACGATTTCTTTTTCACGTTCGTCTGGCGCAGGTAGTGACATCACAGGTGCACTGATGCGTAACAATCCTTTGTTTGTTAGCGACGATTTGACGTCATCGGGCTTGACGTTGTCCGGCAAAACGATTGATTTATGGAATTGCTTTCTGGAGTAAGTTTTGAAACCGTCTTCTTCGGTATTTTCTTCTTTCTCGGCATCGACTATTAGTTTCTGTCCGATTGTTTTTACTTTAATGTCGTTGGAATCGAATCCGTTTAAATCCAAGTTTAAGTTGAATTTGTTTTGTGATTTTTGTTCAACAGTTTTCGTTTCATCGTCGCTTGATTGATCGAATTCAAAGAACTCTTCAAGAATTGCTTTTCTCCAATTATCATCATCGAGAATGAAATCAGGACGACAAAGACGTCGACAACGATTCTTTATTTTTCTGTTTGGTGTTGGAAATATCTGTTCGACGACATTCAAGTAAGGATGATGTCTGGCACTCACGAACGAAGGATAAAATACTCTCAGAGCCATAATAGTCACAGTCACAGATTAGATTCGAATTGTTTTCTACTTCGGCTGCTTCAATCTGATCAAATATCGATGAGAGCGCGTCGAATCGCGTTTATATATGAGCGTGAAAACGTCAACAAGCGAGCTCTCGAACTAACTCGAACAAACGTGAACGTCACGCCGTTTCTGCTCTGCTCTGTTACGGTTCCATTTCTCATTTTTGTATCTTTATTATAATGTTATGTAACGAAAAATTGATGTGCGTTCGTTCTTGCAGTTGATTGGATAAACGTTGAGTTTGTTACAGACATACGAACAGACTGTTCTCTCTCGCTCACGTTTTTTCTAGAACAAATCTCACCAAGTATAAATACTCGTACGCGTTCAATTTTGATCAGAATCGAGTTAACTAATACAAGCTTTGAGCAAGCAAGTCAAGTTGAAACTGAAATAACTGTATATTATCGATCGTACAAGACTTCAACTGATCATTGTGATGGCTTTTCAACTTTATTATCCGACAATTGGTGCGCCCAGACGTCGACCATGGATGTTTCTTGACGACGATGCCGACGATTCGTTATTCTTCAATCCGTTCATCGCCAATCAAAATCCATGGAACGCATTGGAAATAGTTGCAGATGAGTTGCTTCGTAATTCGCGTCAACAACAATCGAAACAAAACCAAAAGAAACCCCAAGATACCAACAAAGATAGTGACGTCGTGAAACAAGACGATCAGTCGTTGGCTATTAACCTCGATTTGAGCGGATTCAAACCCGCCAACATTCGAGTCAAAACCGTCGGACGACGATTAGTAGTTGAGGGAAATCAAGAAGATCAAACAAACGAAGGAGGACTCCGATCGTATTCCAGAAAACAGTTCCACCGATCAATAATGCTGCCCAACAACGTCAATCCCGATCACGTTGTATCGACGTTGACTAATAAGGGAGTATTACGCATTACTGCACCTGTAATGTCACTGCCGCCAGCTGACGAAGTGAAAGAAATCGAAGTTCGTCGAGAAGAAGCAAGCGAACAAGAACAAAGTGGAAGTTCATCGAAGTCGGTGGAAAGCAGTGAAACGAAATCTGCAGGAGAAGCGACAACATCCGGTCACGTGGAAAACGAAACACAATAATTTTTGTGACAAAATGTTTTTGTTTAAAAGAAATTTGGTATTGTGATTTTTGCAATATTTGTTCTTATAATTTTACTACTCGTTTTTACGTTATTTTTTTTATATTTTTGTAAGCAAGTTGAATTGAATAAATAAGTGAATAGAAAAAAATCTTGACTTTGCTTCAAGCCAAATTAATACACTGCAACCAAGCTTTTTCGAGGTTTACTTTCACAAGTTTCAAAAGAACTTTTTATATCTTGCAAATAGCTAAGTGACCAACAATAGCGGTTAAATTACTTTTGATGTAGACGTATATGTTACACATTTTCGTTTGAATTAGACTTACATGCTTTACTTTTAAAAAATATTTCTTAAAATCATAAAGATCAACAAATCTTAAACGGAAGCTTCAAACCTCGAAGTGGGCTTCAAACGTCTCTGTGAGAGGTGCAAAGCTAGTGAAATATTATAAATTATCTAAAGCTTATATAGCTGAATCAGAACTTGAGAGAATAACTTTTAAAAATGTTGTTAGGAAGTCACAGCCCAAAAGTTTCAGATTATATGGTACAAATTGTAGAACAAGATTAAAAGTTTAAGCTAAAGATAGTTTTTATATGTAAAATTTTGATAAATTTTGATTTTATTTTTACCTGCAGATATTGAAAAAACTCCCAACCAACAGAAACGTAGGGCCATTTTTATCTAAAAACTTTTTACTTTATTGTTGTTAAATTTTGACTTTATTTTGACTTAACGATTTTTGCCTCTTTTAAGAGGTTTAAGGAAAAATTTCGATTAATTCAGAATAAAATAATTGCAGGTTTTTTTTTAGTACACACTAATATCTCAGTTTATTTCGTACATTAGTAATCCACGATTACCAACAAAATATAAACTAAAATCCCAGTTAAGTACAATTATATAAGTTTTCGTTTATTTATTTGACTGGGGTTTTTTGTTAAGAAAAGTTTTTTAAACTAATTTTCCCTGTCTATGCATACTATAATGAATCTACCACTCATTGCAAGTAGTGACCTGGATTAGTTTTCGACAGTTTTGAATTATTTTTGTAATACTAACCAGCATTTTTGTTCTTCTCACTAACAATTATTTTGTAAAAAAACTTCAATTAACATGCATTGAAAAATTAATTCATGCATCAGCAATTATGAATTTGATGTAAATGTTTATTTCATATTTTTTCCTTTTATATTTTCATCTCGCTTTAATCTCCTGACTAGCAGCAAAGCATCAAAGGCGCTATACTAATGGCAATTGTCAAGCGATTACTCCGATTTGCTTCTTAAAGATGCCAAGACACTGTTGTCCGGTGGAAATTTTTTATTTTGTTTTTGTTTTGCTTTTATCACAGATATGACTGAAATTTGGATCAGCTTGTTAAGACGAGCAACTAATGAAAATTGCCATAAGTGTTTTTATGAAAAACACAACGGATGACGCGGGTAGGTTTGAATCACAACCGTGTCGATCACGCTTGCCATTAATATTTAAATTTTGACAAATTTTGACTTATTTTTATCTGTAAAACTTAAAGAAATTGACTCCTGAAAAACCGAAACTAATGTTGTGTAAGTTTCATGATGTAATAAAATCTTGAAAATTTTTGACTTTTTGGACTTTAGCGCAATAAACTTTGATGAAACAGCATTAACATTGGTATAAATGATCATGCAAAAAAGACATTACACAGATGTTATCTGAATTATAATATTTTGAACTGTTTAAATACCATTATCACTCCTCTTGTAAAAATTAGGTCAAGTTCTTAACCGCCTGTGTCAATTGACGCACTTAATCGTTCTATATAGATAGATCAATGCCTAAAATTGTCATTTTAAGTGTAAAACAGTAAAATATCAACCAGATTTATTAATTGGTAAAAAAAATAATTGTCAAGAAATTTCATTAGAATAGAGCAGTCTCTGCCAAAAACACGTATCGTTGAATGTTCGAAATTCGTTAATTGAGACGCTTAGTTGTTGTGGAGTTAATCAAGCTTTTTTTGAAGCTGGAGACAGTGACTGCCGTAAGAATTGCAAAGTTATTTTAGAGCGTTTGCACTGATACTTTAAAACTATCAAATTTACAAAAAAAGAGGAATAACAAGGTCTCGGGTAAGATAAAAATTCCAAAAAAGTCATAATACACAAAAGACAAGAAAAGGTACAAAAACTCGCTAATTTTCACGACTTGGTTAATAATATGCCGACACTAAGCAAAAATCTTTTGAACATGTTAAGACATACAGTAGATTCTTGTTTATTAAAATTAATTGCTATTGGAATTATCTAAAGCACACTTTATTTTACATAAAATATTGTGGTCTCGTACCGTAAGTATCAAAACTTTCCGGTCTCAGTCTTGGTTGTGGTCTCCAAAAAATTATCAAGTCTTGGTCTCGATCTCGACGCATGTGCTCTACATAATTGGAAAATGCAACTATTTCTCATTTGACCTGACTATTTAAATAACTAGTCATATGACGCCAGTAAACTTTTTAAAATAATTTAGAGTTTACTCAGCAAAAAATATTCACAAATAAAAAACTGATAGCAGCAGTTTGTACGAGGTAATATACAAAATGGCAAACAATTTATTTTCATTAAATTTATTCAAATCTCATTAAATGTTTATCAAGAGCTTGCTTCATCTTGTATTGTTTGTTTTTCTACCGATTCATCTGTTGATTCTTCTTTCTCAACAACGATTTCTTTTTCACTTTCGTCTGGCGCAGGTAGTGACATCACAGGTGCACTGATGCGTAACAACCCTTTGCTTGTTAGCAACGATTTGACGTCATCGGGCTTGACGTTGTCCGGCAAAACGATTGATTTATGGAATTGCTTTCGGGAGTAAGTTTTGAAACCGTCTTCTTCGGTATTTTCTTCTTTCTCGGCATCGACTATTAGTTTCTGTCCGATTGTTTTTACTTTAATGTCGTTGGAATCGAATCCGTTTAAATCCAAGTTTAAGTTGAATTTGTTTTGTGATTTTTGTTCAACAGTTTTCGTTTCATCGTCGCTTGATTGATCGAATTCAAAGAACTCTTCAAGAATTGCTTTTCTCCAATTATCATCATCGAGAATGAAATCAGGACGACAAAGACGTCGACAACGATTCTTTATTTTTCTGTTTGGTGTTGGAAATATCTGTTCGACGACATTCAAGTAAGGATGATGTCTGGCACTTACAAACGAAGGATAAAATACTCTCAGAGCCATAACTATCACAGATTAGATTTGAATTGTTTTCTATCTCGACTGCTTTAATCTGATCAAATATTGATGAGAGCGCGTCGAATCGCGTTTATATATGAGCGTGAAAACGTCAACAAGCGAGCTCTCGAACTAACTCGAACAAACGTGAAACGTCACGCCGTTTCTGCTCTGCTCTGTTAGGGTTCCATTTCTCATTCTTGTATCTTTATTATAATGTTATGTAAGGATAAACTGAGGTGCGTTCGTTCTTGCAGCTGATTGGATAAATATTGGGTTGGTTTATTACGTCAAAAACCAATTGATTGTTCTCTCTCGCTCGCGGTTTTTCTAGAACAAGTTTCACTGAATATAAATACTCGTACGCGTTCAGTCTTGAGTAGAATCGAATTAACAAAATACAAGCTTTGAATAAGCAAGTCAAGTTGAAACTGAAACAATTGTTTATTATCGATCGTACAAGACTTCAACTGATCATTGTGATGGCTTTTCAACTTTATTATCCGACAATTGGTGCGCCCAGACGTCGACCATGGATGTTTCTTGACGATGACGACGATTCGTTTTTTTTTAATCCGTTCATCAGCAATCGCAGTTTGGAAATAGTTGCAGATGAGTTGCTTCGTAATTCGCGTCAACAACAATCGAAACAAAACCAAAAGAAATCCGAAGATACCAATAAAGATAGTGAGGTCGTGAAACAAGACGATCAGTCGTTGGCTATTAACCTCGATTTGAGCGGATTCAAACCCGCCAACATTCGAGTCAAAACCGTCGGACGACGATTAGTAGTTGAGGGAAATCAAGAAGATCAAACAAACGAAGGAGGACTCCGATCCTATTCCAGGAAACAGTTCCACCGATCAATAATGCTGCCCAACAACGTCAATCCCGATCACGTTGTATCGACGTTGACTAATAAGGGAGTATTACGCATTACTGCACCTGTAATGTCACTGCCGCCAGCTGACGAAGTGAAAGAAATCGAAGTTCGTCGAGAAGAAGGAAGCGAACAAGAACAAACGGAAAGTTCATCGAAGTCGGTGGAAAGCAGTGAAACGAAATCTGCAGAATAAACGACAACATCCCGTGACGTGAAAGCGAAAAACTAATGATTTGTTGAGTTTAAAATAAATGTGTAGACATATTTTTGTAACCCAGTCTTTTTTTAGTGTGGATTCATCGCGTGGTGTCTTTTATGATTGGCTGCTATTACATATGATCTCAAAGTCTTAATTATGAACGATTAAGTGCATGTAAATGTATAAGCTTAGTGTTGTATTTTTTAATAGATTTCAACTGTGCTGTAATTTGTTAAATAATTAAATAAACCGATTTTTTTCAAATCGAGGCAGCGTCTGTTTTTTAATATTACTTGTTAAATCAAAAATTTTGTCAATAAGTCTATTAATTGTAGTAATTCTAGCATTTTTAGCTTTATAAATTGCAAAAGTTGACATAAAACGCTAATACAACAGTTCGCAATATATTGTGCTTCTTAACCGGCGAAGTATGGAAAAAGTTTAGAGATTTAAGAACCAATCTGTTTAAGGCGGTTCTGGGGAAACTTTTCAAAGCAATAAAGAGTTTTTAAGAATCAAAGCAATTAATTTCAACACAGTAATCAATAATGTCCAGAGTAAGAAAAAAACATGCGCTTATATCTTAACAGGATCGGTGAAGGCGCAAGCAGATTTGCATTCTTAAAAAATCAATAAATACGCCTTAATATAAGCTTCATAGAAGGTTCTAGCTGGCCACATAAAACCATTTGCATTTGGCCCATGGACCCTGGTTACGAATAGTCTACAAGTGCAGCAAATCGAGACTGAGAACAAAAAGATATTTCATCTTTGTCAAGAACAGGGGTCGGGAACCTATGGCTCGCGAGCTAGATGTGGCTCTTTTGATAACGGCATCTGGCTCTTTTGTTGACAAGCATAAATTAGCGTAAATAAAAGAAAGATCTGCGTACTTAAGATTTCAAAAGTGAAGACCTTTTTTAAGGGATCATTATGGTTTTGAGACAAAAATCGAGAAATCGGAGTCAGCTCAAGGTGAAGAGTTTTTTTTTGGAGACCTCTACGTTTTTGAGACGAAAATCAAGAAATCAGAGTCAATAGTCAATAATATAAATTTTACTTCGCAAAAAAAGTTTGCTCACCAACAAATTTCTGCCCAAACTCATACAGCTGAAAATTAGAGAAACATTGTTGGTTCTCATGGAAATACATTAAAAAATATTTAGTTTTTATGGCTCTCTTACTCAAAAAGGTTCCCGACCCCTGGTCAAGAAGATAGCACATGTAAGTATACAAGATGTTACGTAATGCAAATCGCTTCTTTGTGAATTTTTGTGACATATTAGAAAATTAGATTAATTTTTTGTGACCTATTAGAAATGCAAGGAGTCGCAGCTGCCAACAGCGAGGAAATGTGATAAAATTAACGCCTTTAACGGATCAATCAATTTATAGATTTTAAATTAACTGCATCCGTTCTAAAAAATCTAAATGCATCGTCCTAATTACTTAATCCCAATGTGACCTCGTTTTCGCGGTGACCTGTGTCTTCTTCTTCTTTCGGCTTCTCCCTACTCGGGGTCGCCACAGCGCGACAATAATCTCCATTTCATTCGATCTACTTCGTCTCCTTCCGTAACTCCAACCCTTTCCATGTCTTCTCTCACCAAATCCATCCACCTTCTCCTTGGCCTTCCTCTTTTCCTTCTGCCTGGCACCGCCATCTCCATCATCCTTTTCCCCACGTAGTCTTCTTCTCTCCTTTTTACATGTCCATACCAACGTAGCCTCGCATTCCGAAGTTTGTCTCCCAGCTTTGCAATTTTCGCAGTCCCTCTTACGTATTCGTTTTTTATCTTGTCCTGCTTGTCACTCCCAGTGCCCATCTCACAATTTTCAACTCCGCAACTTCCATTTTTCCCATCTGTCTTTCAGTCACTGCCACCGTTTCCATTCCATAAAGGATAATTGGTCTAACAACACTCTTGTACAATTTACCCTTAACCTTTGCTGATAACTTCCTGTCGCACAGAACTCCAGATACTTTCCTCCAACTCATCCATCCTGCTTGGATCCTTCTCCTTACTTCTTCTTCACATCTTCCATCATTACTAACTGTTGACCCCAGGTATTTGAAGTTTTTGGTTTTCTTTACCTTTTCTCCTAGCAACTCCAACTCTTCTCCATCATCCACACTCCCAACCCTCAAATATTCGGTCTTGCTCCGGCTCACTTTCAGGCCTCTTCTCTCCAGTGCATTTCTCCGAATCTCCAGATCCTCCTCTAGCTCCCTATGATTTTGTCTACACAGAACAATGTCATCTGCAAACAGCATATCCCATGTTGCGTCCTTCCTGATGTCCTCCGTCAGCCTGTCAATAATGATGGTAAAAAAAATGGGCTGAGTGCTGAACCTTGGTGCAGTTCAACACCTACCTTGAATTCTTCATTCAACCCTGCTGCACTTCTCACAGTTGTTGTTGCTCCGTCGTACATATCCTGGATAATCCTTATGTAGCACTCTGATGTTTCGCGGTGACCTGTGTAAGAGCATGAAATCGAGTTTTATTGTTAATATTGTCGTCTGAGCCACGTGGCCCAATTTGGATTTATTATAATAGAGTGAGAGATCGCTCTTGTTACACAGTAGCTAGAGTTTGGCTCGGGAAGCGGTGACGTTGTATTAATTTTTGCTGTATTGTGTTAAGTGGCTGCGTGTGTGAAACCGCAGATAAATAATAAATTCAATCTCCTCTCTTAAGTTGCAACTATAATTTTTTGTATCGGGTGTCATAGAGTTACGCATGTTTAAGTAAGGGCGGTTGTAACATGGAGGAATTTCGCTGACCTTATTTAGACAAGTTCAGCATTTCAAGGACGGTTATAGTTATTGAATTCCGTTTTTATCGTTGGACACGCCGGCATCTTACGGCGGGGAGCGAAAACTGGGAGTCGCAAGTCTTTCCTTCATTAACAAGAATTTGGTCTTCTCCAAAATTTGAATTTATAATTTGGTCTTTGAACCAAAAAATTAAATTTATAAGTAGTGTTTATTCCAAAATTTGAATTTATTCTCTTCATCACCACAAGGTTATTGAACATATAGTAGTTAATTTTAAAAAAGTATACAACTATTATTTAACAAATTACATAGTAAGTATTGAAGGGACGTAGAAAAGCAAATCAGTTTATGAAATTAAATTCTGGTGGGGCCTGACACTTTTGGTAAATAAAAATGGAATTTGATAACGTTAAAAAAGATTGATAACCAATCTTTTTAAAGCAAATAATAAACCACTGAAAAGTGTTTGAGTTTCTATGCAAGCGAGTCTCTTATTTTCCAGGTTTACTAGATTGTTTAAATTACCACAAAGTCAAGGAATAAGCAGCACAATAAGCACTCGATTAATTTCCTACACTCGTCATATTGTTCTGTTCTCGGGAAGGACACTACATTCACTCTCCTTCTGTTTGAAGTCTTCACAAGCAGTTCTAAGTAAGAATCGAATCACATCATAAATAATTCAAAAACAAAAGTAAAACTTTCAACCAGACGGCAATGTCTTGACTTTTCTGAAAACAAGTTGAGTTACTTTCTTCCAGGTTGCTTACAGTTTAAAACTTTCGATGCTGTCCTGCAAGTTCGGCGTATTAATGGCTGATATGATATTATCTTTTATGAATTTATTTAAAGATTACTTTCCAGATTTTGAAAGCTTTGGTTGATTTTTGCACAAGTAATAATAGACTTCATAAAAATATTTAATAAAAACTTTTTTTATAACTAAGTGAAAACAAATAATTTCTCAAAATGCTTTCATTAAAATACAAAGTTTGCTTTTAATTTCTGAAATAAAATAACTTTTTCAACTTGAAGTTGAGAAAAAAATCACCGTTAAAGAGAGTAAAAAAGTAAAAATTTGTAATAGGGTCTCTATGCTCTGTATGTCAATGACAATAATGATGGATACAAAAACTATGTTAGATTTTTTAAATCAAATTTCGTACACTACAGCGTAGTGCCTAGTGAAATAAGCGGATTGCCATTGAAAACTGAAGAAAAAACTTTTGGTTGAAAAATTTTCGAAAGTAAAAAAGTGAGCTAATCGACAATTTATTTTTACAAAATAAAACGGTTTTGTGAGCAAGATTTTCATATAGTTCAAATTGGTCGAATTTACTTTTTCCTGACATGATTAAACGAACAGTGCAAAACGAAATAATATTAAGGTACCAATTCAATTTGTTTTGGTTGTTGTTTTTTTGTGAGATCTAACAATATCTATTTTATTTCTTTTACTATTTCGTTTATTTCTAACTCGTAGATTGCTCAAACAAAATATGAATGAAAATCTAAAAAATTAAAATAGGGGTTGGTAGAGGAATAAACATCATGAAAATCAGCATCAAACTTGTCGGCAGCTTATCGAGTAGTTAGAGCGCCATATTTGTAATCGACATGGTCTTTGTTCAAAACCTACTCGCGCCATTCTATTGTGTCCTTGGGAAAGACACTTTACGGCATTTTCCCCTTGCTTGGTGGTCTTGGCAAGCAATTCTAAATTTCAGTCATACCTCTATAAAAACTAAAAACCAAAAAAAAATTTCAATTGGATAGCAATATCTTGGCATCTCTGGAAGCAGGTTGGGTTAAATGTTTGCCCCATGTATAGCGCCTCCACCACCTTCCTGCAAACCAGGAGTATAAATATAGAGATAAAATAAAATAAACTTGACTCGGTGCTTTTAATCAAAGTGACTGACTAAGATATCTTTCAAGAAACGCCGGTATTAGTGCAAGTCACAATGAAATTATATATATTTTAAGGAATTAATATGAAAAAAATATTTTAATAAATACTTTTAAAGAAATAGAATAATTTAAGCTAATTAATTAATATTTAATACTATCAAATTCATTAACTAAACAATTAATCTAAAAAAAAACTTACATGTCAAACATATTACCTATTTTTCTGAATAAGAGAAAAATATTGATATAAATAAATAAGTTGTTATAGTCCCACTAATGCACTTCTTCCATAACAACGTTTTATCAAATGACCTCAAGTTACGTGTTTTGTTAATTGCCCCGTGCTTTTTTGATTTTATTTTTTACCTGAAAAACCTTTGTTAATTTTTTTTGTCTCTTGCAGCAAATACTTATTGAGGTAAAACAACCTTGCTTTTTGTAACATAGCCAGTGATGGCCTTACAAAAGGGGGCCCGGTACAAGAAAAATAAAGCGGACACTTTTTGTTGTTCTGAAGCAAAGCCGCAAAAAAAGGTCTCCAGTTTGGTGATGACACCGTCCTAATGCTGCTATGAAGAAGTAAAGCAATATCTTGCGTAGAGGGAACCACTTTTTGATGCTTTTTAGGCGCGGCCCTGTGCGGCCGCTCCGTTCGCATCCTATTAAAGCCATCACTGAACACAGCTTCTATATTTCATTATTATTCTTGCAATTCACAAAGTAAATTCGTTTTGCTTCTTTTATCTTTTCTACTTTGTACCCTCCAGTATCTATATTGCTGTACAATTTTTCTACAAATTCTTTTCTAAATTATTTTATACAGTATATACAAATTACTAGATATAATGTATATTGTTGCCATCGTCGCGAATGGTTAAGAGCGCGGTGATTTATGGCAAACTTGATCGACACGGTCGCGGTTCAAAACCCACTTCGGTCTTCTGTTGTGTCATTGGAAAACACACTTTACGGCATTTTCCTCTGTTTCAGAGTCTCAGCAAGAAGTTTTAAAACTTAATTTAACTCTAATAAAAAAATAAGCAACCAAAATAAAAGATCTTCAACCGGACAGTAATATCTTAGCGTCTGCGGAAACAGCTCGGGATAATCGCTTGACAGTTTCCGTATACTTAGCGTCTTCCATGCTTTTGTGGGAGTCAGGAAAATAAATAGAAAGATAAAAAATAATAATTTGTACTCAGGGGCTCTAGAAAAAAATTTGGGCGGGGGGTAAAAATTTTAAAAAGGGTACTTCTTTGATTGAATAATCCTTCTTAAGCAACAAACGTTCTAGGTGCCAAAGTAACCATTGAAATTTTTTATTTGGTTTTTTAATTTCATTTTAGAAATAAAATCAAAATTTAGAGCTGCTTGCCAAGAACGCCAAGCAGAGGAAAATGCCGAAAGTTGTGTTTCCTAAGAACATAACAAAATGACGCCAGTAGATTTTTAACCCAACAGTGTCGATCACATTCGCTATCAATAAGGCGCTCTTCATCACTAAGCCACGCCGCCAACTTCTAAATATAATTTCCGAAACCCTAAATGTAAGTACAGATCTTTTTATGGTTTTTACATAACTGTTGTAAAAAAATTTGCGTTTCTTTAAAATGCCTTTTTTAAAATATAACTTTGGAACTTTGTGTTCGGAACCTATTGCATATTCAGGCAGGGATGTATGCAGGAACGCAGAACAATTCTTTGGTAGGAAAAGCAAAATTTAGAAAAAGAGCAGTTTTTTAAATGAAAAATCATTCTCAACAAACACAAATTTTAGCGTATTAGACCAATTTTTACTGAAAAACGTAAAGAAAAACAAAAAAAAGAAAAAAGACGGTTCCATTACAAAATTTGAAAAGAACAGGTAGAATAGAAATCATTCCCAAACCTGTTTGTCTGCGACACTTCGAGGAAAATTGTCAGATTATAAAAAAGAGAGCCAAACTGAGTTATAAAGTAAAAAAGAGATCTCTTATTGGTCGAGATTCTTAGCGGCCTAAAAAATTTCGGCAAATGTACAAGAGAGTAATAGTAGGTTTTCTGTATAACAAAATCACAAATTCGAACTCTTGCCATTCTACAAAGACGTCTGAAAATAGAAAAGGAGTCGTGATTTGTTTTTCATACGTAAATTGTAAGAAGATAGAGAGAATTGAGGATTGAGGTGGGTGAGAAAAGAATTGAGGACTGAGGCCCCCAAAGACACAATATTAATTTTATTGGTACTTTGGTTCACAGGGAGTTCATGATGTGTTCGAAAAACAAAAAGCAAACTGAATTGAAAATAATTCGAGCAATTTTAATCACTGATGGCTACCCAGAGTACATAATTACTTATGCATTTATTGGAAAAACTAAACAACTAAATGCCAAGCTTGTCTATAAAGCAGAAAAATGTTCAGGCTACTTTCATGTTCCATGGATAGGAGTTGTTTCGATGCGAGATGGGACTATTTGGCGAAGCCATTTTGGCGCGGCCATTGTGGTAGTGTGTCGTTTTCTTATTCGTAAAACCCTGAAAATTTTAAGATTTATGGTTTAGGAATTGGTTGCGGTTAGTGACGTGCGCAGAATTTTTTTATAAAGAGGAGGGT
Organism: Diplosoma virens; assembly: GCA_963680785.1. Lineage (NCBI taxonomy): Eukaryota > Metazoa > Chordata > Ascidiacea > Aplousobranchia > Didemnidae > Diplosoma > Diplosoma virens. The sequence goes on from OY796889.1 coordinate 14,952,413, forward strand.
GTTGCACATGCAAACACGATTACAAACAGTTAAAATAAAGTGAAGATCTTTTCTTTATTTTTGTTTGTTTTTTATTAGTGTTGTTAAAAATTTTTTTTGTTTCTAAAAGGTTTAACTTTGTGTTAGAAACCCTTTGTTGACTGGATTTTTTGCCTTTTAACGCGCTTTCATTTGTAATAAAAATTAAAGTTTGAACCAGAAATTTGATGTGCTAAAATTTCCATGAAAATTGTTTTATTTTATCTCATGTTTGATTACTTTTAACCGGTACTGCAAACTCGATAAATTTTTATTCAAGTTTATGTTTGAGTTTGAGTTTTATTGTATGCTGTAAAAACCAAAAGCTCGATTAAGCCTATCTAAACAATAACTTGAACGTCTATAAAAAATTGAAAGGTTATTGCAAATAGATAAATAAAATGAAAGAAATAACGAAACTGGCTGTCATAAAACAAATTCAGTTAATATTTTTATATATATATATATATATTTTATCTCTATATTTATTTATCCTCCTGACTTGCAGGAAAGCGACGAAAGCGCTAATACATAGGGTAAGCAATTAACCCGACCTGCTTCTGAAGATGCCAAGATATTGCTGTCTGGTTGAATTTTGTATTTTGGTTTTTAGTTTTATAGAGATATGATTGTAATTTAGAACTGCCTGTCAAGACCACCAATCAGGAAAAAGTGCCGTAAAGTGTGAAGTGTATTTCCCAAGGACACAACAGTGTGGCGCGAGTCGACCACGCTGCCGACGAGTTAAACAGAAAACGAATATTAATTGACAACTCAGTTGTCCAACCGAAAGTAAATGTACAACTCAGTTGTATTTAAAATTAAGTAATTTAATACCAAAAGTAAAATCCAAAATATTATTCATTTTTTTTTCAAAATTCTTCATGTAATAAATTCAAATTCGGTCATATATTGTTTGAGTTCGAGTTCAGCAAAACAAGACCGAGTCCTTTGAGATCGAGTTTGCAGCCCTGCTTTTAACAGAACTTATAAAAGCCTTTTAGGTTTTCAGATTATAAAAAAAAAGTTTTAAAATATGACTAAAAACTTGCGCGGCCCGTCTACTCAGCTGGAACTGACAAAGTGGCCCGCGACAACCAATAGGTTCGTCACACTTGACCTCGTGACCTTGAAGTTTAGTAAGCCAAGTTAACTAAGTTGGGTTAAAAATCATTAAATGCTTGTTTTAATCATCAATTGAATGTATGACGTCAAAGCAGATTATTTGGCATAAAAATGACTGAAAGTTATGAATTGTTTGCAGCGTGGCCGACTGGTTATAAGAACAATGAAAACAATGTTCCACCAGCGCAACTGCAAAAGACACCGCTAAACCGCAAGGGTATACTGGCGGTTTAGCGGTGTCTTTTGCAGTTGCGCTGGTGGAACATTGTTTTCATTGTACTACCTACCCAGCGTTCAGGTCCACAACTGGATGTTTGAGGTGTAAAAACAACAAACAGAAAGTTGTGCCAGCTGTTTAAGTTTTCAACTTTTTCAGCTGGGGTCAACAACAAGCTGTAGTGTCCTGACGAGTCCTAATAAGGACGAAACAGGTCTGTCGGCACTTGCTTGTTGATTGACTTGACCATTCTTACTATATATTTGGTTATAAGAACGTTGTATTGATGGCGAACCAGATCGACGCCTATATCGCGTCATTCTGTTGTGGCCTTAAAAAGATTCTATACGGCAGTTTCCTCTGCTCGGCGATCTTATCAAGCAGCTCTAAACATCTGTTTTATCTCTGAATAAAAAACTAAAAAAGAAGTAAGACTTTCAACCAGACAGCAATATCTTGGCATTTCCAAAAGCAGGTTGGAATAATCGCTTGACGATTCCTCTAAATATAGAGCCTTTGACATTTTTCTGCGGGTCAGTACAATAAATAGACATAAAAACTAAAAAAAGTGCCGAGTTTAAAAACTTCTTTAGTAAACTTAGATTTAGATTCTAAAAGTGATAAAGCCATGTACAAGAATCATAAATTTGCCGAAAAATCAATAAACAGAGAAATGACTTAAAGCAAGATGTGCAATGATATGTTTATGGGTTTGGGGATTGGCATACATTATTAACAAACGCCTATTGCATAAAGCCATCGAAACACATGAGCAGCAAAGTCAATCAAACAGCTATTCTTCCTTGCTTTAAGAAAAATCACTAGATTATTATTGCACTCCAGAAATCCGAAAAATGTTAGTTCAATTTGTGACCTAAAAACTACCAACAAATCAATTAACTACAACCCTGAGAACAACGGTTATAAATATATTTAGGGGAAGCATAAACGTACGGATTTTGGCGTTTGACTCCCTCCCCTTGAAGAATAATGATTAGAGATATGCATTTATACTTATACGACATATTAGCGACAAGTTATAGGCTTTTCATGCTACATTATATAGGCTTTTATTGTTTCGGCGTTTTGTTTTTTTGAAACTTATTAATAATTTTATTAAAAATCGGTTTTTCTGTCGGCACAAATGGATGAAAGTTAGATAATCTGAGTAAAAGTTTCGAAACCAAACACTATTTTATCATACAGTCAGGTCTTCTATGCTTGGCTTTTATGTTTACTGTTTTATCGCAATGTTTGCACGTGAGATGCGAGTCTATTCTACTCAGTTGTAGGATACATTGCTATGAATAGCGAAACAAGTGCTAAGAATCTAAAGGGGATCTTTAAAAAAAATTCAATTATAGACTTACTTTGGAAAACACGTTAAAAAAATTAAAAATATACACAAATTTAATAAAAATGTTTTTTTATTTTTACAAAAACTATTTGATTAAACTTGTAGATTGGTGGTTCTCAAGTTTAAGTGTATTCTTTCCTTTCAATATTTAGATACAGCCATTCCCCAAAATATATGAGAAAAAGTTTTTATAGAAAAATTTCTTTTTACAGTACTATTAAATAAAAAACTTTTTGATTTTGTTATAAAATGAAGCACCGTGGTCTTACTTGCAATCTGCTGAAACTTCTGTCGGACGAGAACATGATTGCAATGATCACGGAGCTTGTCCTAAACAAAAGTTTTACTCCTACTACTTGACAGCAAATGACGCAAACTCCGCCGTCAAAGCAATGGCATTCCCCAGGGATCTGTATTGGCTCCATTTCTTTTTGATATATATACGTGTAATCTTCCTTCCACAATCTTCAGAAAGTTTGCTTATGCCGCCGATTTAGCATTGCTGCATTCTACAATGACTTGGAAGTCAAGATATGACTACAAATTCTGTGTATCTCCAAACCTAAAAGTTGGTACTCAGTCTTTGAAAAACAGTGAGACGTGGGAGCAGCTTTTCATTTGAATAACTGAGACACCAAACGTGAGCTAAAGGCTTGCAACAGCAATAAACTTTTACCATTCTTTCTGGTCCCGACTTATTTTAGAGTAAAACTAAACAGATTGCTCATACTCCGTTACCATTTTGTATTATTGCGTAAAAAAATATCTTTAAGCGTCACAATGCCGAGGTGATTTGCGGAAATCATTCTGTACAGCTGCCTATCTCTGGTCTACTCAACAGCCGAATAATATGCATCAGTCTGGTGTCGCCCTGTGTACAAATCATTAATGGAACACAGAATGCTTTCATCCAGACTTCGTGCTTTCATACTCATTATTAATACCGGACCGGTTGAAATGGGCTCGTTTTTGGAAAAGTTTTTGGACCATGACCAAGATTACTTTCACTAATCGTGTTTTCGTCTCGCAAACCCCTGCGCCCCATGACAAATTTCTGCGTACGCCCCTGATAGGAAATATACACCATGTCAACTTTTCCTTCACAGATCTTTCGACTTTTATAAGAAAAAATGCAATAAATATCTGCTCCTTTCAAACATGATAACAATGTTTTGTGCTCAACTTTTCAAACAGCTTTCTCCTGCTACTGTGCAGCGGATTTTCACGGGCTGGTTAATAATGCGCCGACACTGAACAAAAATCTTTTTAAACATGTTAAGACATAGAGTAGATGCTTGTTTATTGAAATGCAACTTGGTATTTTTAAAAAAATAAAATTATCATGAACGCACTTTATATTTTGCATAAAATATTGCAGCACTTTTGGTCTCGAACAGTAAGTTTCAAAACTTGCCGGTCTCAGTCTTTCTTTTGGTCTTGAAAAAATTATCAAGTCTTGGTCTCGGCTTCGACACATGTGGTCTACATCACTGGAAAATGTAACTATTTCTCATTTGACTTGACTATTTAAATAGCTAGTCATATGACACCAGTAAACTTTTTTAAAATAATTCATTAGAGTTTATTTAGTAAAAAAAATTGACAAATAAAAAAACTGATAACAGTAGTTTGTACGAGGTAATATACGAAACAAAAAACACGAAAAATGATGTTGCACATTAACAACAGCAAATAATTAATTTTCATTAAATTTATTCAAATCTCATCAAATGTTTATCAAGAGCTTGCTTCATCTTGTATTGTTTGTTTTTCTACCGATTCATCTGTTGATTCTTCTTTCTCAACAACGATTTCTTTTTCACGTTCGTCTGGCGCAGGTAGTGACATCACAGGTGCGCTGATGCGTAACAATCCTTTGCTTGTTAACGACGATTTGATGTCATCGGGCTTGACGTTGTCCGGCAAAACGATTGATTTATGGAATTGCTTTCGGGAGTAAGTTTTAAAACCGTCTTCTTCGGTATTTTCTTCTTTCTCGGCATCGACTATTAGTTTCTGTCCGATTGTTTTTACTTTAATGTCGTTGGAATCGAATCCGTTTAAATCCAAGTTCAAGTTGAATTTGTTTTGTGATTTTTTTTCAACAGTTTTCGTTTCATCGTCGCTGGATTGATCGAATTCAAAAAACTCTTCAAGAATTGCTTTTCTCAAATCATCATCATCGAGAATGAAATCAGGACGACAAAAACGTCGACAGCGATTCTTTATTTTTCTGTTTCGTGTTGGAAATATCTGTTCGACGACATTCAAGTAAGGATGATGTCTGGCACTCACGAACGAAGGATAAAATACTCTCAGAGCCATAATAGTCACAGTCACAGATTAGATTCGAATTGTTTTCTACTTCGGCTGCTTCAATCGATCAAATATCGATGAGAGCGCGTCGAATCGCGTTTATATATCAGCGTGAAAACGTCAACAAGCGAGCTCTCGAACCAACTCGAACAAACGTGAAACGTCACGCCGTTTCTGCTCTGCTCTGTTACGGTTCCATTTCTCATTCTTGTATCTTTATTATAATGTTATGTAACGAAAAATTGATGTGCGTTCGTTCTTGCAGTTGATTGGATAAACGTTGAGTTTGTTACAGACACACCAACAGACTGTTCTCTCTCGCTCGCGGTTTTTCTAGAACAAATCTCACCAAGTATAAATACTCGTACGCGTTCAATTTTGATCAGAATCGAGTTAACTAAATACAAGCTTCGAGCAAGCAAGTCAAGTTGACACTGAAATAACTGTATATTATCGATCGTACAAGACTTCAACTGATCATTGTGATGGCTTTTCAACTTTATTATCCGACAATTGGTGCGCCCAGACGTCGACCATGGATGTTTCTCGACGACGATGCCGACGATTCGTCATTCTTCAATCCTTTCGTCAACAATTGTAATCCGTGGAACGCATTGGAAATAGTTGCAGAGGAGTTGCTTCGTAATTCGCGTCAACAACAATCAAAACAAAACCAAAAGAAACCCCAAGATACCAACAAACATAGTGACGTCGTGAAACAAGACGATCAATCGTTGGCTATTAACCTCGATTTGAGCGGATTCAAACCCGCCAACATTCGAGTCAAAACCGTCGGACGACGATTAGTAGTTGAGGGAAATCAAGAAGATCAAACAAACGAAGGAGGACTCCGATCCTATTCCAGAAAACAGTTCCACCGATCAATAATGCTGCCCAACAACGTCAATCCCGATCACGTTGTATCGACGTTGACTAATAAGGGAGTATTACGCATTACTGCACCTGTAATGTCACTGCCGCCAGCTGACGAAGTGAAAGAAATCGAAGTTCGTCGAGAAGAAGCAAGCGAACAAGAACAAACGGAAAGTTCATCGAAGTCGGTGGAAAGCAGTGAAACGAAATCTGCAGGAGAAGCGACAACATCCGGTCACGTGGAAAACGAAACACAATAATTTTTGTGACAAAATGTTTTTGTTTAAAAGAAATTTGGTATTGTGATTTTTGCAATATTTGTTCTTATAATTTTACTACTCGTTTTTAGGTTGTTTTTTTTTATACTTTTGTAAGCAAGTTGAATGGAATAAATAATTGAATAGAAAAAAATCTTGACTTTGCTTCAAGCCAAATTAATACACTGCAACCAAGCTTTTTCGAGGTTTACTTTCACAAGATTCAAAGAACTTTGTATATCTTGCAAATAGCTAAGTGGCCAACAATAGCGGTTAAATTACTTTTGATGTAGACGTATATGTTACACATTTTCGTTTGAATTAGACTAAAACCTTTTACTTTTAAAAAGTATTTCTTAAAATCATAAAGATCAACAAATCTCAAACGGAAGCTTCAAACCTCGAAGTGGGCTTCAAACGTCTCTGTGAGAGGTGCAAAGCTAGTGAAATATTATAAATTATCTAAAGCTTATATAGCTGAATCAGAACTTGAGAGAATAACTTTTAAAAATGTTGTTAGGAAGTCACAGCCCCAAAGTTTCAGATTATATGGTACAAATTGTAGAACAAGATTAAAAGTTTAAGCTAAAGATAGTTTTTATATGTAAAATTTTGATAAATTTTGATTTTATTTTTACCTGCAAATATTGAAAAAACTCCCAACCAACAGAAACGTAGGGCCATTTTTTATCTAAAAACTTTTTACTTTATTGTTGTTAAATTTTGACTTTATTTTGACTTAACGATTTTTGCCTCTTTTAAGAGGTTTAAGGAAAAATTTCGATTAAATCAGAATAAAATAATTACATGTTTTTTTTTAGTACACACTAATATCTCAGTTTATTTCGTACATTAGTAATCCACGATTACCAACAAAATATAAACTAAAATCCCAGTTAAGTACAATTATATAAGTTTTCGTTTATTTATTTGACTGGGATTTTTTGTTAAGAAAAGTTTTTTAAACTAATTTTCCCTGTCTGTGCATACTACAATGAATCTACCACTCATTGCAAGTAGTGACCTGGATTAGTTTTCGACAGTTTTGAATTATTTTTGTAATACTAACCAGCATTTTTGTTCTTCTCACTAACAATTATTTTGTAAAAAAATTTCAATTAACATGCATTGAAAAATTAATTCATGCATCAGCAATTATGAATTTGATGTAAATGTTTATTTCATATTTTTTCCTTTTATATTTTCATCTCGCTTTAATCTCCTGACTAGCAGCAAAGCATCAAAGGCGCTATACTAACGGCAATTGTCAAGCGATTACTCCGATTTGCTTCTTAAAGATGCCAAGATACTGTTGTCCGGTGGAAATTTTTTATTTTGTTTTTGTTTTGCTTTTATCACAGATATGACTGAAATTTGGATCAGCTTGTTAAGACGAGCAACTAATGAAAATTGCCATAAGTGTTTTTATGAAAAACACAACGGATGACGCGGGTAGGTTTTGAATCACAACCGTGTCGATCACGCTTGCCATTAATATTTAAATTTTGACAAATTTTGACTTATTTTTATCTGTAAAACTTAGAAATTGACTCCTGAACAACCGAAACTAATGTTGTGTAAGTTTCATGATGTAATAAAATCTTGAAAATTTTTGACTTTTTGGACTTTAGCGCAATAAACTTTGATGAAACAGCATTAACATTGGTATAAATGATCATGCAAAAAAGACATTACACGGATGTTATCTGAATTATAGTATTTTGAACTGTTTAAATACCATTATCACTCCATCTGTGAAAATTAAGTCAAGTTCGTAACCGCCTGTGTCAATTGACGCACTTAATCGTTCTATATAGATAGATCAATGCCTAAAATCGTCATTTTAAGTGTAAAACAGTAAAAAATCAACCAGATTTATTAATTGGTAAAAAAAATAATTGTCAAGAAATTTCACTAGAATAGAGCAGTCTCTGCCAAAAACACGTATCGTTGAATGTTCGAAATTCGTTAATTGAGACGCTTAGTTGTTGTGGAGTTAATCAAGCTTTTTTTGAAGCTGGAGACAGTGACTGCCGTAAGAATCGCAAAGTTATTTTAGAGCGTTTGCACTGATACTTTAAAACTATCAAATTTACAAAAAAAGAAAAAGAACAAGGTCTCGGGTAAGATAAAAATTCCAAAAAAGTCATAATACACAAAAGACAAGAAAAGGTACAAAAACTCGCTAATTTTCACGACTTGATTAATAATATGCCGACACTGAACAAAAATCTTTTGAACATGTTAAGACATACAGTAGATTCTTGTTTATTAAAATTAATTGCTATTGGAATTATCTAAAGCACACTTTATTTTACATAAAATATTGTGGTCTCGTACCGTAAGCATCAAAACTTTCCGGTCTCAGTCTTGGTTGTGGTCTCCAAAAAATTATCAAGTCTTGGTCTCGGCTTCGACACATGTGCTCTACATAATTGGAAAATCCAACTATTTCTCATTTGACCTGACTATTTAAATAGCTAGTCATATGACACCAGTAAACTTTTTTAAAATAATTTAGAGTTTACTCAGCAAAAAAAATTGACAAATAAAAAAACTGATAGCAGTAGTTTGTACGAGGTAACATACAAAATGGCAAACAATTTATTTTCATTAAATTTATTCAAATCTCATCAAATGTTTATCAAGAGCTTGCTTCATCTTGTATTGTTTGTTTTTCTACCGATTCATCTGTTGATTCTTCTTTCTCAACAACGATTTCTTTTTCACGTTCGTCTGGCGCAGGTAGTGACATCACAGGTGCGCTGATGCGTAACAATCCTTTGTTTGTTAACGACGATTTGACATCATCGGGCTTGACGTTGTCCGGCAAAACGATTGATTTATGAAATTGCTTTCTGGAGTAAGTTTTGAAACCGTCTTCTTCGGTATTTTCTTCTTTCTCGGCATCGACTATTAGTTTCTGTCCGATTGTTTTTACTTTAATGTCGTTGGAATCGAATCCGTTTAAATCCAAGTTCAAGTTGAATTTGTTTTGTGATTTTTTTTCAACAGTTTTCGTTTCATCGTCGCTGGATTGATCGAATTCAAAAAACTCTTCAAGAATTGCTTTTCTCAAATCATCATCATCGAGAATGAAATCAGGACGACAAAAACGTCGACAGCGATTCTTTATTTTTCTGTTTCGTGTTGGAAATATCTGTTCGACGACATTCAAGTAAGGATGATGTCTGGCACTTACAAACGAAGGATAAAATACTCTCAGAGCCATAACTATCAAAGATTAGATTTGAATTGTTTTCTATCTCGACTGCTTTAATCTGATCAAATATCGATGAGAGCGCGTCGAATCGCGTTTATATATCAGCGTGAAAACGTCAACAAGCGAGCTCTCGAACTAACTCGAACAAACGTGAAACGTCACGCCGTTTCTGCTCTGCTCTGTTACGGTTCCATTTCTCATTTTTGTATCTTTATTATAATGTTATGTAAGGATAAGCTGATATGCGTTCGTTCTTGCAGCTGATTGGATAAATATTGGGTTGGTTTATTACGTCAAAAACCAATTGATTGTTCTCTCTCGCTCGCGGTTTTTCTAGAACAAGTTTCACTGAATATAAATACTCGTACGCATTCAGTCTTGATCAGAATCGAGTTAACAAAATACAAGCTTCGAATAAGCAAGTCAAGTTGAAACTGAAACAATTGTTTATTATCGATCGTACAAGACTTCAACTGATCATTGTGATGGCTTTTCAACTTTATTATCCGACAATTGGTGCGCCCAGACGTCGACCATGGATGTTTCTTGACGATGACGACGATTCGTTTTTTTTTAATCCGTTCATCAGCAATCGCAGTTTGGAAATAGTTGCAGATGAGTTGCTTTGTAATTCGCGTCAACAACAATCGAAACAAAACCAAAAGAAACCCGAAAATACCAACAAAGATAGTGACGTCGTGAAACAAGACGATCAATCGTTGGCTATTAACCTCGATTTGAGCGGATTCAAACCCGCCAACATTCGAGTCAAAACCGTCGGACGACGATTAGTAGTTGAGGGAAATCAAGAAGATCAAACAAACGAAGGAGGACTCCGATCGTATTCCAGAAAACAGTTCCACCGATCAATAATGCTGCCCAACAACGTCAATCCCGATCACGTTGTATCGACGTTGACCAATAAGGGAGTATTACGCATTACTGCACCTGTAATGTCACTGCCGCCAGCTGACGAAGTGAAAGAAATCGAAGTTCGTCGAGAAGAAGCAAGCGAACAAGAACAAACGGAAAGTTCATCGAAGTCGGTGGAAAGCAGTGAAACGAAATCTGCAGAATAAACGACAACATCCCGTGACGTGAAAGCGAAAAACTAATGATTTGTTGAGTTTAAAATAAATGTGTAGATATATTTTTGTAACCCAGTCTTTTTTTAGTTTGGATTCATCGCGTGGTGTCTTTTATGATTGGCTGCTATTACATATGACCTCAAAGTCTTAATTATGAACGATTAAGTGCATGTAAATGTATAAGCTTAGTGTTGTATTTTTTAATAGATTTCAACTGTGCTGTAATTTGTTAAATAATTAAATAAACCGATTTTTTTCAAATCGAGGCAGCGTCTGTTTTTTAATATTACTTGTTAAATCAAAAATTTTGTCAATAAGTCTATTAATTGTAGTAATTCTAGCATTTTTAGCTTTATAAATTGCAAAAGTTGACATAAAACGCTAATACAACAGTTCGCAATATATTGTGCTTCTTAACCGGCGAAGTATGGAAAAAGTTTAGAGATTTAAGAACCAATCTGTTTAAGGCGGTTCTGGGGAAACTTTTCAAAGCAATAAAGAGTTTTTAAGAATCAAAGCAATTAATTTCAACACGGTAATCAATAATGTCCAGAGTAAGAAAAAAAATATGCGTTTATATCTTGACAAGATCGGTGAAGCCGCAAGGAGATTTACACTCTTAAAAAATCAATAAATACGACTTAATATGAGCTTCATAGAAGGTTCTAGCAGGCCACATAAAACCATTTGCATTTGGCCCATGGACCCTGGTTACGAATAGTCTACAAGTGCAGCAAATCGAGACTGAGAACAAAAAGATATTTCATCTTCGTCAAGAACAGGGGTCGGGAACCTATGGCTCGCGAGCTAGATGTGGCTCTTTTGATAACGGCATCTGGCTCTTTTGTTGACAAGCATAAATTAGCGCAAATAAAAGAAAGATCTGCGCACTTAAGATTTCAAAAGTGAAGACCCTTTTTTAAGGGATCATTATGGTTTTGAGACAAAAATCGAGAAATCGGAGTCAGACTCAAGGTGAAGACTTTTTTTTTGGAGACCTCTACGTTTTTGAGACGAAAATCAAGAAATCAGAGTCAATAGTCAATAATATAAATTTTACTTCGCAAAAAAAGTTTGCTCACCAACAAATTTCTGCCCAAACTCATACAGCTGAAAATTAGAAAAACATTGTTGGTTCTCATGGAAATACATTAAAAAATATCTAGCTTTTATGGCTCTCTTACTCAAAAAGGTTCCCGACCCCTGGTCAAGAAGATAGCACATGTAAGTATACAAGATGTTACGTAATGCAAATCGCTTCTTTGTGAATTTTTGTGACATATTAGAAAATTAGATTAATTTTTTGTGACCTATTAGAAATGCAAGGAGTTGCAGCTGCCAACAGCGAGGAAATGTGATAAAATTAACGCCTTTAACGGATCAATCAATTTATAGATTTTAAATTAACTGCATCCGTTCTAAATAATCTAAATGCATCGTCCTAATTACTTAATCCCAATGTGACCTCGTTTTCGCGGTGACCTGTGTCTTCTTCTTCTTTTGGGTTCTCCCTACTCGGGGTCGCCACAGCGCGACAATAATCTCCATTTCATTCGATCTACTTCGTCTCCTTCCGTAGCTCCAACCCTTTCCATGTCTTCTTTCACCAAATCCATCCACCTTCTCCTTGGCCTTCCTCTTTTCCTTCTGCCTGGCACCGCCATCTCCATCATCCTTTTCCCCACGTAGTCTTCTTCTCTCCTTTTTACATGTCCATACCAACGTAGCCTCGCATTCCAAAGTTTGTCTCCCAGCTTTGCAATTTTCGCAGTCCCTCTTACGTATTCGTTTTTTTATCTTGTCCTGCTTGTCACTCCCAGTGCCCATCTCACAATTTTCAACTCCGCAACTTCCATTTTTCCCATCTGTCTTTCAGTCACTGCCACCGTTTCCATTCCATAAATGATAATTGGTCTAACAACACTCTTGTACAATTTACCCTTAACCTTTGCTGATAACTTCCTGTCGCACAGAACTCCAGACACCTTCCTCCAACTCATCCATCCTGCTTGGATCCTTCTGCTTACTTCTTCTTCACATCTTCCATCATTACTAACTGTTGACCCCAGGTATTTGAAGTTTTTGGTTTTCTTTACCTTTTCTCCTTGCAACTCCAACCCTTCTCCATCATCCACACTCCCAACACTCAAATATTCGGTCTTGCTCCGGCTCACTTTCAGGCCTCTTCTCTCCAGTGCATTTCTCTGAATCTCCAGATCCTCCTCTAGCTCCCTATGATTTTGTCTACACAGAACAATGTTATCTGCAAACAGCATATCCCATGTTGCGTCCTTCCTGATGTCCTCCGTCAGCCTGTCTATAATGATGGTAAAAAAAATGGGCTGAGTGCTGAACCTTGGTGCAGTCCAACACCTACCTTGAATTCTTCATTCAACCCTGCTGCACTTCTCACAGTTGTTGTTGCTCCGTCTTACATATCTTGGATAATCCTTATGTAGCACTCTGATGTTTCGCGGTGACCTGTGTAAGAGCATGAAATCGAGTTTTATTGTTAATATTGTCGTCTGAACCACGTGGCCTAATTTGGATTTATTATAATAGAGTGAGAGATCGCTCTTGTTACACAGTAGCTAGAGTTTGGCTCGGGAAGCGGTGACGTTGTATTAATTTTTGCTGTATTGTGTTAAGTGGCTGCGTGTGTGAAACCGCAGATAAATAATAAATTCAATCTCCTCTCTTAAGTTGCAACTATAATTTTTTGTATCGGGTGTCATAGAGTTACGCATGTTTAAGTAAGGGCGGTTGTAACATGGAGGAATTTCGCTGACCTTATTTAGACAAGTTCAGCATTTCAAGGACGGTTATAGTTATTGAATTCCGTTTTTATCGTTGGACACGCCGGCATTTTTCGGCGGGGAGCGAAAACTGGGAGTCGCAAGTCTTTTCTTCATTAACAAGAATTTGGTCTTCTCCAAAATTTGAATTCATAATTTGGTCTTTGAACCAAAAAATTAAATTTATAAGTAGTGTTTATTCCAAAATTTGAATTTATTCTCTTCATCACCACAAGGTTATTGAACATATAGTAGTTAATTTAAAAAAAGTATACAACTATTATTTAACTGATTACATAGTAAGTATTGAAGGGACGTAGAAAAGCAAATCAGTTTATGAAATTAAATTCTGGTGGGGCCTGAGACTTTTGGTAAATAAAAATGGAATTTGATAACGTTAAAAAAGATTGATGACCAATCTTTTTAAAACAAATAATAAACCACTGAAAAGTGTTTGAGTTTCTATGCAAGCGAGTCTCTTATTTTCCAGTTTTACTAGATTGTTTAAATTACCACAAAGTCAAGGAATAAGCAGCACGATAAGCACTCGATTGATTTCCTACACTCGTCATATTGTTCTGTTCTCGGGAAGGACACTACAGTCACTCTCCTTCGCTTTGAAGTCTTCACAAGCAGTTCTAAATAAGAATCGAATCACATCACAAATAATTCAAAAACAAAAGTAAAACTTTCAACGAGACGGCAAGGTCTTGACTTTTCTGAAAACAAGTTGAGTCACTTTCTTCCAGGTTGCTTACAGTTTAAAACTTTCGATGCTGTCCTGCAAGTTCGGCGTACTAATGGCTGATATGATATTATCTTTTATGAATTTATTTAAAGATTACTTTTCAGATTTTGAAAGCTTTGAAAGCTTGGCATCTCTGGAAGCAGGTTGGGTTAAATGTTTGCCCCATGTATAGCGCCTCCACCACCTTCCTGCAAACCAGGAGTATAAATATAGAGATAAAATAAAATAAACTTGACTCGGTGCTTTTAATCAAAGTGACTGACTAAGTTATCTTTCAAGAAACGCCGGTATTAGTGCAAGTCACAATAAAATTATGTATATTTTAAGGAATTAATATGAAAAAAATATTTTAATAAATACTTTTAATGAAATAGAATAATTTAAGCTAATTAATTAATATTTAATACTATCAAATTTATTAACTAAACAATTAATCTAAAAAAAAACTTACATGTCAAAGATATTACCTATTTTTCTGAATAAGAGAAAAATATTGATATAAATAAATAAGTTGTTATGGTCCCACTAATGCACTTCTTCCATAACAACGTTTTATCAAATGACCTCAAGTTACGAGTTTTGTTATTTGCCCCGTGCTTTTTTGATTTTATTTTTTACCTGAAAAACCTTTGTTAATTTTTTTTGTCTCTTGCAGCAAATACTTATTGAGGTAAAACAACCTTGCTTTTTGTAACATAGCCAGTGATGGCCTTACAAAAGGGGGCCCGGTACAAGAAAAATAAAGCGGACACTTTTTGTTGTTCTGAAGCAAAGCCGCAAAAAAAGGTCTCCAGTTTAGTGATGACACCGTCCTAATGCTGCTATAAAAATCATTGCTATAAAAATCAGTGCCGACAGACCCGAAACAGGTCTGTCGGCACTTGCTTGTTGATTGACTTGACCATTCTTACTATATGTTTGTAATGGGAACTGCAGGGTTTTGCTTGTCTTAACCCGTCTCCGTGTTAGCTAACTCGATGTGGTTAGCATATCGGAACCGCCGCCAGTATACCCTTGCGGTTTAGCGGTGTCTTTTGCAGTTGCGCTGGTGGAACATTGTTTTCATTGTACTACCTACCCAGCGTTCAGGTCCACAACTGGATGTTTGAGGTGTAAAAACAACAAACAGAAAGTTGTGCCAGCTGTTTAAGTTTTCAACTTTTTCAGCTGGGGTCAACAACAAGCTGTAGTGTCCTGACGAGTCCTAATAAGGACGAAACAGGTCTGTCGGCACTTGCTTGTTGATTGACTTGACCATTCTTACTATATATTTGGTTATAAGAACGTTGTATTGATGGCGAACCAGATCGACGCCTATATCGCGTCATTCTGTTGTGGCCTTAAAAAGATTCTATACGGCAGTTTCCTCTGCTCGGCGATCTTATCAAGCAGCTCTAAACATCTGTTTTATCTCTGAATAAAAAACTAAAAAAGAAGTAAGAATTTCAACCAGACAGCAATATCTTGGCATTTCCAAAAGCAGGTTGGAATAATCGCTTGACGATTCCTCTAAGTATAGAGCCTTTGACATTTTTCTGCGGGTCAGTACAATAAATAGACATAAAAACTAAAAAAAGTGCCGAGTTTAAAAAGTTCTTTTGTAAACTTAGATTTAGATTCTAAAAGTGATAAAGCCATGTACAAGAATCATAAATTTGCCGAAAAATCAATAAACAGAGAAATGACTTAAAGCAAGATGTGCAATGATATGTTTATGGGTTTGGGGATTGGCATACATTATTAACAAACGCCTATTGCATAAAGCCATCGAAACACATGAGCAGCAAAGTCAATCAAACAGCTATTCTTCCTTGCTTTAAGAAAAATCACTAGATTATTATTGCACTCCAGAAATCCGAAAAATGTTAGTTCAATTTGTGACCTAAAAACTACCAACAAATCAATTAACTACAACCCTGAGAACAACGGTTATAAATATATTTAGGGGAAGCATAAACGTACGGATTTTGGCGTTTGACTCCCTCCCCTTGAAGAATAATGATTAGAGATATGCATTTATACTTATACGACATATTAGCGACAAGTTATAGGCTTTTCATGCTACATTATATAGGCTTTTATTGTTTCGGCGTTTTGTTTTTTTGAAATTTATTAATAATTTTATTAAAAATCGGTTTTTCTGTCGGCACAAATGGATGAAAGTTAGATAATCTGAGTAAAAGTTTCGAAACCAAACACTATTTTATCATACAGTCAGGTCTTCTATGCTTGGCTTTTATGTTTACTGTTTTATCGCAATGTTTGCGCGTGAGATGTGAGTCTATTCTACTCAGTTGTAGGATACATTGCTATGAATAGCGAAACAAGTGCTAAGAATCTAAAGGGGATCTTTAAAAAAAATTCAATTATAGACTTACTTTGGAAAACACGTTAAAAAAAATTAAAAATATACACAAATTTAATAAAAATGATTTTTTATTTTTACAAAAACTATTTGATTAAACTTGTAGATTGGTGGTTCTCAAGTTTAAGTGTATTCTTTCCTTTCAATATTTAGATACAGCCATTCCCCAAAATATATGAGAAAAAGTTTTTATAGAAAAATTTCTTTTTACAGTACTATTAAATAAAAAACTTTTTGATTTTGTTATAAAATGAAGCACCGTGGTCTTACTTGCAATCTGCTGAAACTTCTGTCGGACGAGAACATGATTGCAATGATCACGGAGCTTGTCCTAAACAAAAGTTTTACTCCTACTACTTGACAGCAAATGACGCAAACTCCGCCGTCAAAGCAATGGCATTCCCCAGGGATCTGTATTGGCTCCATTTCTTTTTGATATATATACGTGTAATCTTCCTTCCACAATCTTCAGAAAGTTTGCTTATGCCGCCGATTTAGCATTGCTGCATTCTACAATGACTTGGAAGTCAAGACATGACTACAAATTCTGTGTATCTCCAAACCTAAAAGTTGGTACTCAGTCTTTGAAAAACAGTGAGACGTGGGAGCAGCTTTTCATTTGAATAACTGAGACACCAAACGTGAGCTAAAGGCTTGCAACAGCAATAAACTTTTACCATTCTTTCTGGTCCCGACTTATTTTAGAGTAAAACTAAACAGATTGCTCATACTCCGTTACCATTTTGTATTATTGCGTAAAAAAATATCTTTAAGCGTCACAATGCCGAGGTGATTTGCGGAAATCATTCTGTACAGCTGCCTATCTCTGGTCTACTCAACAGCCGAATAATATGCATCAGTCTGGTGTCGCCCTGTGTACAAATCATTAATGGAACACAGAATGCTTTCATCCAGACTTCGTGCTTTCATACTCATTATTAATACCGGACCGGTTGAAATGGGCTCGTTTTTGGAAAAGTTTTTGGACCATGACCAAGATTACTTTCACTAATCGTGTTTTCGTCTCGCAAACCCCTGCGCCCCATGACAAATTTCTGCGTACGCCTCTGATAGGAAATATACACCATGTCAACTTTTCCTTCACAGATCTTTCGACTTTTATAAGAAAAAATGCAATAAATATCTGCTCCTTTCAAACATGATAACAATGTTTTGTGCTCAACTTTTCAAACAGCTTTCTCCTGCTACTGTGCAGCGGATTTTCACGGGCTGGTTAATAATGCGCCGATACTGAACAAAAATCTTTTTAAACATGTTAAGACATAGAGTAGATGCTTGTTTATTGAAATGCAACCTTGTATTTTTAGAAAAATAAAATTATCATGAACGCACTTTATATTTTGCATAAAATATTGCAGCGCTTTTGGTCTCAAACAGTAAGTTTCAAAACTTGCCGGTCTCAGTCTTTCTTTTGGTCTTGAAAAAATTATCAAGTCTTGGTCTCGGCTTCGACACATGTGGTCTACATCACTGGAAAATGTAACTATTTCTCATTTGACCTGACTATTTAAATAACTAGTCATATGACGCCAATAAACTTTTTTAAATAATTTAACAGTTTATTCAGTAAAAAAAATTGACAAATAAAAAAACTGATACCAGTAGTTTGTACGAGGTAATATACAAAATAAAAAACACGAAAAATGATGTTGCACATAAACAACAGCAAACAATTGATTTTCATTAAATTTATTCAAATCTCATCAAATGTTTATCAAGAGCTTGCTTCATCTTGTATTGTTTGTTTTTCTACCGATTTATTTGGTGATTCTTCTTTCTCAACAACGATTTCTTTTTCACGTTCGTCTGGCGCAGGTAGTGACATCACAGGTGCGCTGATGCGTAACAATCCTTTGTTTGTTAACGACGATTTGACATCATCGGGCTTGATGTTGTCCGGCAAAACGATTAATTTATGAAATTGCTTTCGGGAGTAAGTTTTGAAACCGTCTTCTTCGGTATTTTCTTCTTTCTCGGCATCGACTATTAGTTTCTGTCCGATAGTTTTTACTTTAATGTCGTTGGAATCGAATCCGTTTAAATCCAAGTTCAAGTTGAATTTGTTTTGTGATTTTTGTTCAACAGTTTTCGTTTCATCGTCGCTGGATTGATCGAATTCAAAGAACTCTTCAAGAATTGCTTTTCTCAAATCATCATCATCGAGAATGAAATCAGAACGACAAAGACGTCGACAGCGACTCTTTATTTTTCTGTTTGGTGTTGGAAATATCTGTTCGACGACATTCAAGTAAGGATGATGTCTGGCACTCACGAACGAAGGATAAAATACTCTCAGAGCCATAACTATCACAGATTAGATTTGAATTGTTTTCTACTTCGGCTGCTTCAATCGATCAAATATCGATGAGAGCGCGTCGAATCGCGTTTATATATGAGCGTGAAAACGTCAACAAGCAAGCTCTCGAACTAACTCGAACAAACGTGAAACGTCACTCTGCTCTGCTCTGCTCTGCTCTGCTCTGTTACGGTTCCATTTCTCATTCTTGTATCTTTATTATAATGTTATGTAACGATAAACTGATATGCGTTCGTTCTTGCAGTTGATTGGATAAACGTTGAGTTTGTTACAGACACACCAACAGACTGTTCTCTCTCGCTCACGTTTTTTCTAGAACAAGTTTCACCGAGTATAAATACTCGTACGCGTTCAGTTTTGATCAGAATCGAGTTAACTAAATACAAGCTTCGAATAAGCAAGTCAAGTTGAAACTGAAATAACTGTATATTATCGATCGTACAAGACTTCAACTGATCATTGTGATGGCTTTTCAACTTTATTATCCGACAATTGGTGCGCCCAGACGTCGACCATGGATGTTTCTCGACGACGATGCCGACGATTCGTTATTCTTCAATCCTTTCGTCAACAATCGTAATCCATGGAACGCATTGGAAATAGTTGCAGAGGAGTTGCTTCGTAATTCGCGTCAACAACAATCGAAACAAAACCAAAAGAAATCCGAAAATACCAATAAAGATAGTGACGTCGTGAAACAAGACGATCAATCGTTGGCTATTAACCTCGATTTGAGCGGATTCAAACCCGCCAACATTCGAGTCAAAACCGTCGGACGACAATTGGTAGTTGAGGGAAATCAAGAAGATCAAACAAACGAAGGAGGACTCCGATCGTATTCCAGAAAACAGTTCCACCGATCAATAATGCTGCCCAACAACGTCAATCCCGATCACGTTGTATCGACGTTGACCAATAAGGGAGTATTACGCATTACTGCACCTGTGATGTCACTGCCGCCAGCTGACCAAGTGAAAGAAATCGAAGTTCGTCGAGAAGAAGCAAGCGAACAAGAACAAACGGAAAGTTCATCAAAGTCGGTTGAAAGCAGTGAAACGAAATCTGCAGGAGAAGCGACAACATCCGGTCACGTGGAAAACAAAACACAATAATTTTTGTGACAAAAAGTTTTTGTTTAAAAGAAATTTGGTATTGTGATTTTTGCAATATTTGTTTTTATGTTTTCACAACTCGTTTTTACGTCGTTTTTTTTGATTTTTGTAAGCAACTTGAATGGAATAAATAATTGAATAGAAAAAAATCTTGACTTTGCTTCAAGCCAAATTAATACACTGCAACCAAGCTTTTTCGAGGTTTACTTTCACAAGTTTTAAAGAACTTAGTATATCTTGCAAATAGCTTAGTGGCCAACAATAGCGGTTAAATTACTTTTGATGTAGACGTATATGTTACAGATTTCGTTTGAATTAGACTTACATGCTTTACTTTTAAAAAGTATTTCTTAAAATCATAAAGATCAACAAATCTTAAACGGAAGCTCAAACCTCGAAGTGGGCTTCAAACGTCTCTGTGAGAGGTGCAAAGCTGATGAAATATTATAAAATAAGTAAAACTTATATTGCTGAGTCAAAACTTGAGAGAAAAACTTTTAAAAATGTTGTTAGAAAGTCACAACCCCAAAGTTTCAGATTATATGGTACAAATTGTAGAGCACGATTAAAAGTTTAAGCTAAAGATAGTTTTTATATGTAAAATATTGATAAATTTTGATTTTATTTTTAGCTGCAAATATTGAAAAAACTCCCGACCAACCGAAACGTAGGGCCATTTTTTATCTAAAAACTTTTTACTTTATTGTTGTTAAATTTTGACTTTATTTTGACTTAACGATTTTTGCCTCTTCTAAGAGGTTTAAGAAAAAATTTCGATTAAATCAGAATAAAATAATTGCATGTTTTTTTTTAGTACACACTAATATCTCAGTTTATTTCGTACATTCGTAATCCACGATTACCAACAAAACTAACAAAAAATCCCAGTTAAGTACAATTATATAAGCTTTCGTTTATTTAACTTCTACACATAACTTATTCTATTTATTATTCTATTTGAATAAGTTATCTGAAGAAGTTATGTAAAGAAGTTTAATAAACGAAAGCTCACTGGGTTTATTTAACTGGGATTTTTTGTTAAGAAAAGTTTTTTAAACTAGTTTTTCCTGTCTATGCATACTACAATGGATCTACCACTCATTGCAAGCAGTGCCTGGTTTATTTTTCGACAGTTTTGAATTATTTTTGTAATACTAACCAGCATTTGTTCTTCTCCATAACCATTATTTTGTAAAAAAACTTCAATTAACATGCATTGAGAAAATTAATTCATGCATCAGCAATTATGAATTTGATGTAAATGTTTATTTCATATTTTTTCCTTTTTTATTTCATTTCGCTTTAATCTCCTGACTAGCAGCAAAGCATCAAAGGCGCTATACTAATGGCAATTGTCAAGCGATTACTCCGATTTACTTCTTGAGATGCCAAGATACTGTTGTTCGGTGGAAATTTTTTATTTTGTTTTTGTTTTGGTTTTATCACAGATATGACTGAAATTTGGATCAGCTTGTTAAGACGACCAAGTGATGAACACTGTCATAAGTGTTTTTGTGAAAAACACAACGGATAACGCGAGTAGGTTTTGAACCAAAACCATCCTGATCATGTTTGCCATCAATACCAAAATTTTGACAAATTTTGACTTATTTTTATCTTTTAAACATAGAAATTGACTCCTGAACAACCGAAACTAATGTTGTGTAAGTTTCATGATGTAATAAGATCTTAACAATTTTTGCCTTTTTAAACTTTGACAGAACACCATTAACATTGCTATAAATGATCATGCAAAAAGGCATTGAACAAATGTTATCTAAATTATAGTATTTTGAACTGTTTAAATATCATTATCACTTCATCTGTACGCATAGCCATCTTATCTCTAGTCTACCCAACAGCTGAGTACTGTGCGCCAGTCTGGTGTTGCAGTGCTCACACTCGCCTCGTCGACAGTGTTTTGAACGACGCCTTGCGCATAGTTATTGAATGCCTGTGTCCCACTCAAACGGACCACCTACCAGTACTCTCAGGTATCCAGCCAGCTGAGCTTCGCCGAATGGAAGCGACACTCTCCTTGGCTACCGTGGATCTCTGAACCCCGATTATCTTGTATGGTCTTTTAAGTAGGTCCTCAGATACTCGCCAAGTGAGACTAAAATCCAGACGCCCGTTTGTGCCAGCTGCGCGGAATCTTTTGAACAACCTTGCCAGACTTGGCATCCGCGCTTCTGAATGGACAAATCACAAATGGAAAACGGAGTATTGTGAAAATGCTTCCAGGCTCCGTGCTTTTGTGCCCGGGACCAGTGCCAGGCTTGTTGTGATGGGCTTACCTCGAGCAGTTGGGTTAAGCTCAACCGCCCGAGGACTGGTGTTGAGCGATTCTATTCGTCCATGTACAAATGGGGTCTCACTCCTTCACCGAATTGCGAGTGTGGTGGCTCTGAGCAAACCGCAGACCATGTACTAACAGCGTGCCCTATACATCGGGCACCACATGGAGCACGAGGTCTGACGGTTTTGGATGACGAAACTTGATATTCTGGCTTAACAACACCACTGCCAGCATCTGATTCAGGCAGTGCAGCAGACTGAAGTAGTAAAAGGATAAACCCTGGGCCCCAGTCCTCTTTGTGTCTGACCTGGAGTGGATACCCTTCAAACGACAACGACGACAACTTCATCAGTGAAAATTAAGTCAAGTTCTCAACTGGTTGAATGTTCGAAATTTGTTAATTGAGACGCTTAGTTGTTGTAGAGTTAATTAAGCTTTTTGGAAGCTGGAGACAGTGACTGCCGTAAGAATTGCAAAGTTATTTCAGGGCGTTTGCACCGATACTTTAAAACTATCTAATTACAAAAAAAAAGAGAGGAAAAACAAGGTCTCCGGTAAGATAAAAATTCCAAAAAAGTCATAATACACAAAAGACAAGGTTACAAAAACTCGCTAATTTTCACGACTTAGTTAATAATATGCCGACACTAAGCAAAAATCTTTTTGAACATGTTAAGACATACAGTTGATTCTTGTTTATTAAATTAATTGCTATTGGAATTATCTAAAGCACACTTTATTTTACATAAAATATTGTGGTCTCGTACCGTAATTCTTAAAATTGGCCGATCTCAGTCTTGGTTATGATCTCGAAAAATTATCAAGTCTTGGTCTCGGCTTCGACAAGTGTGCTCTACATTACTGGCAAATGCAACTATTTCTCATTTGACCTGACTATTTAAATAACTAGTCATATGACACCAGTAAACTTTTTTAAATAATTTAGAGTTTATTCAGCAAAAAAATTGACAAATAAAAAAACTGATACCAGTAGTTTGTATGAGGTAATATACAAAATATTAAAAAACACGAAAAAATTATGTTGCACATTAACAACAGCAAACAATTGATTTTCATTAAATTTATTCAAATCTCATTAAATGTTTATCAAGAGCTTGCTTCATCTTGTATTGTTTGTTTTTCTACCGATTTATTTGGTGATTCTTCTTTCTCAACAACGATTTCTTTTTCACGTTTGTCTGGCGCAGGTAGTGACATCACAGGTGCGCTGATGCGTAACAATCCTTTGTTTGTTAACGACGATTTGACATCATCGGGCTTGATGTTGTCCGGCAAAACGATTGATTTATGAAATTGCTTTCGGGAGTAAGTTTTGAAACCGTCTTCTTGGGTATTTTCTTCTTTCTCGGCATCGACTATTAGTTTCTGTCCGATAGTTTTTACTTTGATGTCGTTGGAATCGAATCCCTTTAAATCCAAGTTCAAGTTGAACTCGTTTTGTGATTTTTGTTCAACAGTTTTCGTTTCATCGTCGCTGGATTGATCGAATTCAAAGAACTCTTCAAGAATTGCTTTTCTCCAATCATCATCATCGAGAATGAAATCAGGACGACAAAGACGTCGACAGCGATTCTTTAGTTTTCTGTTTCGTGTTGGAAATATCTGTTCGACGAAATCCAAGTAAGGATGATGTCTGGCACTCACGAACGAAGGATAAAATACTCTTAGAGCCATAATAGTCACAGACACAGATTAGATTCGAATTGTTTTCTACTTCGGATGCTTCAATCGATCAAATATCGATGAGAGCGCGTCGAATCGCGTTTATATATGAGCGTGAAACGTCAACAAGCGAGCTCTCGAACTAACTCGAACAAACGTGAAACGTCACGCCGTTTCTGCTCTGCTCTGCTCTGCTCTGTTACGGTTCCATTTCTCATTCTTGTATCTTTATTATAATGTTATGTAACAACAAACTGTCGTTGGTTCGTTCTTGCAGCTGATTGGATAAACGTTGAGTTGGTGTCATTCATTCTTGTTTGAGTGTTTTCTAGATAATTCTCACCGGCTATAAATGAATGGACGCGTTTAGTGTGTCATTCAGAATTGAGTTGACGAAGTAGAAATTTGATCTGCGACTTGGTTTGTAAGAAGTTTTGATTAAATTCATTATGACTGATCAAGTAGTCGAAGATGTAGAAACCTTTGCGTTTCAAGCCGAAATCGCTCAACTTATGAGCTTGATTATCAATACTTTTTACAGTAACAAGGAAATTTTTCTCAGAGAATTGATTTCTAATGCTTCAGATGCTTTGGATAAGATTCGTTATAGAAGCTTGACTGATCCTAGTCAGCTAGAAACAGGCAAAGAGTTAAAAATCGAAATTATTCCCAACAAAGAAGATAACACGTTGACAATTGTTGATACTGGTTGTGGCATGACCAAATCTGATTTAATAAATAATTTGGGAACCATTGCAAAATCTGGAACTAAGGCGTTTATGGAAGCTCTACAGTCTGGTGCTGACATTTCTATGATTGGACAATTCGGAGTTGGCTTCTACTCGGCTTTCCTTGTTGCTGATAATGTCAAAGTTGTTTCCAAACATAATGATGATGACTGTCACGCATGGGAATCATCGGCGGGTGGGTCGTTCACAGTTGTTGCGGACCTAGAAGATCCTATTACTAGGGGGACAAAAATTATTCTTCATTTAAAAGAAGATCAACGCGAATATTTGGAAGAAAAAAAAATTAAAGACATTGTCAAAAAACATTCTCAATTTATTGGTTATCCAATTTCACTTCACGTTGAAAAAGAGCGTGAAAAAGAGATTAGCGATGATGAAGAAGAAGAAGACGACAAGGATGAAACTGTGAACACTCAAATGGAGGTAGAAGAAAAAGAATCTGATGAACCCAAAATTGAAGATGTTCAAGATGATGACGAGTCTAAGCCTGATAAAGACAAAAAGAAGAAAAAAATTAAGGAAAAATATATTGATCTGGAAGAACTGAACAAAACCAAACCAATTTGGACCAGAAATCCTGATGACATTTCTCAAGATGAATATGGTGAATTCTACAAGAGTCTTACCAATGACTGGGAAGATCACCTTGCTGTTAAACATTTTTCTGTCGAAGGTCAATTGGAGTTCCGCGCTCTTCTTTATATTCCTAAGCGTGCTCCGTTCGATCTGTTCGAAAATCGGAAGATGAAAAACAACATCAAGTTGTACGTTCGTCGTGTTTTTATCATGGATAACTGCGAAGATCTTATTCCCGAGTATTTAAATTTCATCAAGGGCGTAGTCGATAGCGAAGACCTTCCTTTGAATATTTCCAGAGAAACCTTGCAACAGAGCAAAATTTTAAAAGTCATTCGCAAAAACATTGTGAAGAAGTGCATGGAGCTCTTCAATGAAGTTGCAGAAGACAAAGACTTGTTTAAGAAATTTTACGAACAATTCGGAAAGAATCTGAAGCTTGGAATTCATGAGGATTCGCAAAATCGCAAAAAACTTGCTGAATTTTTACGTTACTATTCGTCTCAATCCGGAGATGAGCCAACGTCTCTACGTGATTACGTGACAAGGATGAAAGAAAACCAAAAAGATATTTATTACATCACCGGCGAGTCGAAAGATCAAGTTGCCCATTCGGCATTTGTCGAGAGAGTAACAAAGCGCGGCTTCGAAGTTCTCTACATGACAGAGCCTATCGATGAATATTGTGTGCAACAACTGAAAGAATACGAAAGTAAAAATTTAGTCTCTGTTACAAAAGAAGGTCTCGAACTTCCTGAAGATGAAGATGAAAAGAAGAAGTTCGAAGAAGCAAAAGCCAAATTTGAGAATCTTTGCAAAGTAATTAAAGAAATTCTGGACAAGAAAGTTGAAAAGGTTGTGGTGTCGAACCGTCTTGTCAGTTCGCCATGTTGTATTGTCACTTCACAGTATGGATGGTCCGCTAATATGGAGCGTATCATGAAAGCGCAAGCTCTTCGAGATACCTCTACTATGGGTTACATGGCGGCTAAGAAGCATTTAGAAATCAACCCTGACCACTGTATCATGGAGCAACTTCGCCAGAAAGTAGAGGCTGACAAAAACGATAAATCAGTAAAAGATCTTGTCATGCTTTTGTATGAAACTTCTTTGTTGTCTTCTGGATTTTCACTTGAAGATTCGTCCACCCACGCTTCCCGCATTCACAGAATGATTAAGCTTGGTCTCGGCATTGACGAATCTGAAGAGCAACAAGCTGTTGATGAAAACGAAGACATGCCTTCTCTAGAAAATGAAGGAGATGAAGATGATGCTTCAAAGATGGAGGAAGTTGATTAGACGTAAGACTGTTATTATAAGTGTCAATTTATAAACGCGGCAAATGCGATTAAATTTGATTAATGCAAGCGTAAAACTGCATTTGATTAATTAATCAAAACGTTAAAGATTTATCGCTTTACTTACCAATGATGGCTTTAATAGTATAATACACTAAATAGTGGCGCCCCCCTTGCTTTTCTTGTACCAAGCCTCTCTTTTTATAAGGCCATCGCTGTTTATTACGCAACGTTTTATTTGTTCTTTTTTGTTGTTTGTTACATTTTTGCTTATAATCGTACGTGCTGAAAAAAAATTGAAATTGCAATAATTGTTTTACAAGACTAGAGCCGAGCATTGCGATAGCTTTTCATGTTTATTATCGGAAATATTTATAATTTAAATGATGGATTATTCCGCGTTACTTATTCTTGTGATGTCACTGCGCCAAAAACCAAATTTTTTCTGAAAAACGAAAACGAATGAGCACAAACCGGAAATTTATCGAAGTCCATAGAAAGCACTGAGACGAAATCCAATGACGTTTAAAGCTAAAAACAATAATTTTCCGTCTCTAGAAGTTTTGGTTCTTAACCAAAATTAATTTCTTTAATTGTTTTTTTAAGGTGTTTCTACTGAAAAAGTTTGTGTTTGTTTTTTGTGATTGAGATTTTGATTTCATTTTGCAACATAGTTTTTATTCTTAAAAGTGCAACTTTATTTTGAAGTGAAATGGTTTTATTTGCTTTAATAAAAATTAAAATATAGGCTATGGTTTTTGATCGACGAGGCGAAAACAGAAAGTTTAGAAAAAGTAATAACGTTGATTTTTATGTTAAAACATTTTTAAATATTAGGATTTGTTTTTATTAAAACAATTTAAACGAATAATCATCTAAAGTTAAAACGAAAAATAATTAAAATTATCGCATGGCAAAGTACAGGCAAAATTATTATAAAGATGAATAATTAACAATAAGCGTAAAACATAATTTAACTAATATACTTTTAACAAAAAAAGCTTTTACTTTTAATTGAGAATGGAAAAAACATTATCCCTTAAAAGTGAAGTGAAAACCAAAAACTCTCGCCTTAAAATACAAGGCTTAATAAAATCTTTTCATTCAAATCAAAAGCGAAAAGTCATTACTATACAAAGCATAAGTTCGTAAACTAGATTAGTTTATGGTAAAATAATAGTTTTGAAGTTGACAAAAAGAACCGTATTTTAAAATTTACACTCTCTTTTAATTGATCAATGCCTCTTAAGGAAAACGCATATTCAACTGCCGCTAAGAATTATTGTCATAAACGTTAAACTTCAAACAGCGGTCAAGCCTTGACTTTACAGTATAAGCACATGCACGGGGAATTTGAGGAATTAAAACCCCATCTAAAGAATGGTGTTTAGATTAAGGTTCATAGTAGCACCAGGACAGTTTAAAAATTGCTAAAATAAAGTGAAGACCTTTTTTTTTTTGGTCTGCAGTTGAAGGAAACCTTATACATTATTAAATTATAACAAATCAAAACAGTTATAGGGCATGAAAAAAATGAAAACCAGAAAATATCGCCTCCTCATGACAAATTCCCGCATATGCAACCGCCTGACTTTCATTTGGTAATGCTAAAATTGGCTATTGGTCTCGGGTAAAAATATTTTTATATATTGTTTAGTTTTTGACAACTGATTTTCCCAAAAACATAACAGCATGATGGAAGAGAGGTTAAATCAAGTTCAAGTCGATACAAGCGGTCGCTATCGAAATAAAGCTTCCAAACACTTGGTCACACTACCGCTTGATATTTCCTAATTAGCATGTCATAAATGCTCAAGACTATAATAAAACCTTTATTGCAATAGACATGAGAAAACTGTAAAACTAGAATATTAAAGAAGTTTGGATTTTTTGCTTTTCACCATTTCAAATAAAATTGCAACAAAGCTCGTCAATTGAATGCTGACGTTTTCGATAGCAACACATCAAGTAAAAAAATATCAAGAAATGTCCAATGTTCAGTCGCAAGACCAATTTCAAAAACTTTTCATCACTGCCCGATACCATTTCGATCACGATCGCAGATAATACAATTGTTTGTGTTCCGCAGTGTTATGAACAGGGTGACCCGTTCGTAACACTGCGGGAGACCGTTCATCAGATTGTGCTTTTGGGTAGTAACGCTTTCTTATTACAAATTTTTTCGAACGCCATTGGATATACAAGATAGTATGTTGATTATATGACAATATTTCAAGGTGATAAAGCGAACTGTAACAAAACTGCAATTCCAAATACGTAAAACAATTTAGAGTGTTTTTTATTGCATTGGTCTTTAAAAAATAATAAAATAAAAAATCACTTTTAAATTTCATCTTTATGTTTATCCTCCTAGCTTGCAGGATAGCGACGGAGGCGCTATACATAGCGAAAGCAATTACCCGGACCTGGTTTCGAAAATGCCAAGATAGGTTATTGCTATCCGGTTGAAAAACTTTTTATATTTTATAGAGATTTAGCTGATGCCAAGAGCAGTGGTGGTCTTACAAAAGGAGGGCCTGATGCAAGAAAAAAATGTGGGCCACTTTTTAGTGTGTTAAGTTTATATTTCGTCCCGAAAATATAATAATTTCTATAAAAAATATCATTATCATCAATCGAGTGCATAATTATAGACAGCAGGCCGGTTTTATTGTGCTATTAAAAAGAAATAGAGAAATATTTGGCTTGGGGGGCTCCACTTTTCAACGTTTTTAGAGGGCCAAATGCGGCAGTTCCGTTTGCTTCGTATTAAAACCATCACTACTCAAGAGTTCCAAGCAAAGAAAAGCGACTTATAGATTTTTTCCAAGGATACAACAGAATAGCGTGAGTAGGTTTTGTACCAAAACCATCTCGATTACAATCACAGTGCTGCTAACCACTCGACAAGCTGACGACGCGCTGCAAAAAATTATGACGTAAAATTTTAATCATTTTGTGGTTCATCGATTTGATTGATTAAAAGTTATAGGCTAACCATTATTAAGACATTTTTTAACAAATAATAATGAGGACCAAAGCTTTGAATGCACCTCCATCTTTTAAGTTTACGACCCTAGGTTTTTACGTCGTCATCCTTTTTGTAGATGTATTGTTAGTTTGCAACCAATAAAAAACAGTGACAATCGCCAATTTAAAGGAAGACTTCCTTTTTCGTCTCTCAAATTTGAAATAAAGACTTTTTTAGTCTTCAGTTAATTTTAGGCTTCAACTAGATTTCATTTCAACAATTAAATAAGTCTCGATTTACAGAAGCAAAAGACATGAAAAAATTTTTTGATACAGACGTGATTTTGTAGCGAAAAAAGTCACCAGATTTACAAAAAATCTTCAAACGTTTTGTGACAATAAACAAGTTAAAAACAGCTGATCAAATTTCTGTTTAATTAAACCTGAAAACAAAAATTTTTTCGTTTAGTTTTTTTTCAGTTCTAGAGTTATTGAATTCTTTTCCACTTTACTTATTAGATAACATGTAGTTTTTTAGATTATTTATTTAAATTTTTGCTCACAATCGGCTTGAAATTTCTTCAGTGTAGATTGATTGTAAACAAGGAGACAGCGACTTAACAAAATATGTTAATAGTCGGACAATTTTTTGATCTAAAAAATTTTTTGAACTTTATTTTGATCTAACAATTTTGGATGATTATAAATGTTTTTTATGGACAAATTTCGATAAAGCTCTGTGCAGAAATGTTTAATTGTATTTTTTGTCAACATTAAGATAAAAATCTAAGTTTATCTCGCATAAAAGGATTTAACGATTACAAACAATTCTAAAAAAAACTTTTTTCTGCATGACAACTAACGCTATAGCCTAGTAACTTTAACATGCATTAAAAAACAATTTTACGCATCCTTAGTTATGAATTTGCTGCAAATGTTTTTTACAACAAACGCGTATAAACAGAAACACTTTTTTAAAATTACATTGTCACTATCGTTTGAAAGGGCAAAAACAGACAAAAACAAGACTCGGCCCAGGGCCGTAACTTCGTCAATTAGAGCGCCAGTGCAAATATCTATTATGAGGCCCCCATCCTTTCGGACACAATTTAATTGGTCTACTTTTTTCAGCACAGGTATTACTGTGTTTGTTTCAGTTTTTTCGACGACTCGGCGTTATAGAAAAACTTTGCAATTGAGTTATTTGCTGATTAGCAAAATCACAAAATGTTTTTACCGAAGAAATTCAAGGCATGAAATACAAAGCTGCGGACAACTTTTGCAATTGATGATACAACCAACTTATTGCGTTAAAACTTCTTTCAAGTTGACCAATGTCTTGAGCAGCAATTTGCAAAAGTTTATGGGCAGAAATTAAGTCTATTGGTTTAAACTGCATAGCTTTCGAAGGAATATTGACGATCTGCAAAATCTTGCACTGGACAATAGTTAATGTTTTCCCATCTGTCAAAGTTTTTATCTGCTTCTTTATTGTCATAGCTTCATCTCTTTCATTTGGCATTGTAATAGTAAGTATTATGTGTGTCAAGCACTTCATTACGTCATAAAATTTTCTTTAAAGCATAGACAACATCATACCGACCAGACCACCGAATTGAATTTAACACTTTTAATGTAGTATTTTAGAAAGAACGATCATGGACATTCTGAAGATTTTGCCACCGCACAATGCTGTGTTCAAAAAATTATATACTGACTCAATGGTATCGTAAAATTGACCGGTCTCGTCATGGCTCCCATGGTAACTTTTAACACCAATATTAAATTGTGCGAAGCACAATGCACGTAGTCAGTATGGGGAGCCACATATAGATCTTTTGTTGCAAACCGGAATATTTCCCGCTTATTACTGCAGCGCCATCATATCCTTGTTGGCGGCAGTTTTTTATGTCAAGCCCTTTCTGCTGAATAAAATCCGTTATTAATTTGTACAATCCGATTGCAGATGAATCATTATCAGGACTCCGTAAAGCTTCAGGAGCATTGCTACAACTTTCTTAAACAAAATGTATGGAAATAGTTTCTGTCCTATCACCATTTGCATAGTACCAACTGTCATCGTCGCTAACACAACTCACCGAAGTTGCCTGGCTGTTGTTAAACCATGCCTATGCTCGGATGTTTCTAGTTGAATTAGCCATAAATTTAACTGCAGACAGTTTCTGGCTGCCTCAGCTACTTTTTTTATTTTAGCTAGAGTCTTTTTTGCTCGGCTTTGATGAGTTTTACTCATACTAAATAATAGTCAACGAAAGCAGGGGTTCTCAAAGGGACCCTGAGGTTTTTACCCGGGAGCCACGAGAAGAATCCTCATTTGGGGAGAATCCTCATTTGGAGAGAATTCGGGAGAAAATTGAAAAAATCAGGAACGGTTTCAAAGTGATAACTTTATTTATTTTTTCGCCTTCACTTGAATTTTGGTACAACATTCTAAGCAAGGGGTCCCGGGTATTTAAAAATCTCTGTAAGGGGCCCACGAACCTGAAAACTCTGAAACGTTTGAGAACCACTGAACTAGAGTTTCACAATAAAACTTTTAATAAAATTTAGGCAATAGTTAGTAAAGTTTATAGATTCTAAAAGCATGTAACCTCAAAAATTAATCGGCATCCTTATTATACTCGCAACTGAAGTGAGAATCAAACCAGATCTTCAGCATCAGAATAGATTTGTAGTCAGGCGCGCTGACATCTCGATAGAATAGCCTAAATACATATATTAGCCTACTGCCGGTTTTTAACGATTCAAACACACAAAAATATCCTGCAAAGGCTTGAGGCGAGTGCTTTACTTTTTGCTTTTCTCCTACTGTACTAGCTACATCTCAGTCCTCACTATTACTGTGGTTTTGCTGCTTCTTGACATGTGCTTTTGCGGGCTTGTAGTTTCAGCTACGCTACTGCCAAATTTGATTTGAAAGCGTGCGTGTTGCAACAATTGAAAAATTTTAAATCTTGTGATTGTAATCATTTTGTGACAAAGTAATAATAGTTGTAAATGATGAAAATGATGTTTGATTCTGTATCAACATATAAGTTTTATAAGAACAAAAGGAGCTGAGCCAGACACAAACACTAAGTGGCTAGAAAGGAGCCTAAGTAGGCTACGACAAAATCCTCATGTAATGAACAAAAATGAGGCACGAAAAGAATAAAAGTGTAGATACTAAACGAAATAATAAAATGTTTACTTTATTACAATAAAAAAAGTAAATATTTTACAATAAAATGTAGCAATGTGGGACCCTCTCGTTCTGGGACCCCGGTGCAGGGCACCGGCTGCACCGGTGGTAGTTACCACCCGCTGCCCCCCCGAAGGTTTATGTGATTACTATCCAAGCTACTGTACCGATCGGATCACAGCAGTGATATTGTTCAGCCAACATCCGGTTTCGTCGTCCAAAACCATCAGACTCCGCGTTTCTTGTGGTACCCGACAGTGGCGACTGACAAGTAAAAAACGAGGAGGGACTGCTATCAGAGAGGTCGGAAAAATTTTGGCGAGTGATGCAAAGTTTTAAAAAGAGTATTTTTTGGTCAAAGAGACACTCTCGAAAACCGCAAATTTTAGGCGTAGGTAATAGGTATAATGCAGTAAATTTTTATTTAAAAACTTACTGAAGACCAAACAAATTAATAAATAAATATCTTCACTTTTCGGTTGTTTTGCTAAATTACTGTTATATCAGTTGGCTCGTTTTGAAAAACTTTAGGTGAATCCTTGTCTAAATCAGTATTTTCAAATCTTTTTTTAATTGATATGTTAAGTTGGGCTAGATTTTGATCGAAGTTTTATAATTATAGAAATAAATCTACACAATGCATTTATCTTGAAAAATTTTAAAAACTCTGCCTCCCCATATTTGCCACCCCTGAATCTGATAATCTGAATCTGAATCTGTATAAATACCAATTATGTTAATTTTAACGATCTTAAAGTTTTATTGCTAACTAAGTAGCCTATTATGACTAAAAAGCTTTAATAGTATACGTATAACGGCCGGTTTAGCGTAAATCGTTAGAAGGAAGCGTGAAGCGCAAAGCTGTAAGCGCATGAGGCGTGCAGGCATGCCTCACTATGATGATGTCAGTGCCCGAAGTTTAAAGAAGAGTACGGATCCCTAGTACTAACCTCAAAAAAGAGTGTGTGCAGGGTGGAAATGTGGAGAAGAGGTGGATTAGCATCAAACCTTAACCCAACCTTAGCTCTAACGCTAACCCTAGCTGTTACCATAGTCACAATTTTGGTTCCCACCCAAGACAGTTGTTGACAGTGAAGTTGTAAACACTAAATCTAAAGAACAGTTGAACCCTAGACTGCTGATACAAAACAGACGTTTACGTTCAATGTAAAATAAATGTTTGATATTTCATAAAAGTTTAGTTTTTTCCGAAGCAAGCTCAATTTTTATTCATAGGATACTTTTATTCAATTTTTAAAAAGGTTTTCCTAGGCCAGCTTGATTTTAATAGGAACGAATGTTTAATTTTTAAAGTAACTATAAAAAAAATGTTTTCCTAGGTAAACTTGATTTTTTGTTATAGGATACCTATGTTCAATTTTTAAAAAAAATTTCCTGGGCTACTTTGATTTTTATTTAAAAAATACCTACATTTCATTTTTAAAGTAGATATTTTAAAAAGTTTTTCCTAGGAAAGCTTGATTTTTTTTGTTATAGGAATTCAATTTCAACATTGTCGGCAGCGTGGTCGAGTGGTTAAAGCGCCGGGATCGTGATAAACTCGGTGTGGGTTCAAAACCTACCCGCGCCATTCTGTTGCGTCCTTGGAAAAGACACTTTATGGCAATTTTCCTGCTTGGTGGTCTTGGCAAGCAGTTCTAAATTTAAGTCATATCTCTATTAAATTTCAAGCGGACAGTAATATCTTGGCATTTACAGAAGCAGGTAGGGGTAATTGTTTACCCTACTATGGATAGCGCCTCCGGCACTTTCCTGCTAGTCAGGAAGATAAATACAGAGATAAAAAAATAAAAAAAAAAAAAGTTTTTCCTAGACAACTTTGATTTTTATTTATAGGATATCTATATTCAATTTTTAAAGTCGGTTTTTTAAAGATTATTTCTGGGCAAGCATGATTTTTTGTTATAAATACTAGCATTTTATGTTGATCTGACATAAGAATTTTTTTTTCAAAATGAATTGTGCTAGAAATGTCAAAACTAATAAAATGATAACTACAGTATTTGTTCTTTGTTTTATTTTTAAATTATTAATGTTCAATTTTTAATAAAATCACAGCATGTGTCATACTCATCACAATGCTTTCTAGACTCAATCTACACAATTATTTGTGCTATAAACAGTGGTGGATATTCCAATTTAGGGGCCCGAGGCAAGAATTTTCAAAAATTGATGTTGTCTGAGAAAAAAAGAGGTCTGATCTGGGCTTGCATATTTTTCTCCCAAAATCAAGGTGTTCTCTAAAAAAAAAAAAAAAAGGTCTTCACTCAGAATCGTCCTCTGAACAAACATCTGCAGCAAATCCAAAACTGTATGTGCTGTTTTCGAGGGGGGGCCCCAAAAAAAAGGGGGGCCTGAGGCGACTGCCTCATTCGCCTCACCCAATATCCACTACTGGCTATAAACCATTATTTGTTTTATGTGACAAATTTGTCACAGCAAGGCTAAAGGGTTTTAACGCAAGAAAAACATTTCTTTAATTGACAGCAAGTGTAAAAAAATCTGGAAAAAACTTTTTTATCCCAAAGAATGCATGCTCAATGCTGAAAAAATTTTGATTCTGCTAACGATGCGTCTTGGGATGGCAATTGCCGCCCTTGCCCTCCAGCTTAGTGTGGCTATGATTATATTTTCTATAAAAATTACAAGCAGTCATATTGGATTTAACATTCTTTATTTTTTATACCAATTACTCGCACAATAAAAAGAAATTTAAAAGTTATAATACAAAAGAAAACAAACATTTTCGGATTGCTTAAGCCCTCATTAGGTTTCTGCAATAGATTACAGTATACATATATATCGAGTTTAAATTTCGTCAACATAGAAAATTTGAAAATATTCTTAAATCGGTTAAGGAATCATTAAATATGGACTAAATATAATTTGCTTTCACCTGTATAAATCAATCATCAGTGTTTAGAATTATTTGCAAGGTGTTTCTTCAAATTCGCAACTACCAGTACAGCAAAAAATTAAAAAAGTATTTTAAGTAAAAAACCATCAAAATATAAGTCTATGAAAATTATTGAAATCTTAAAGTTGTATAGTACATTTTTAAAAATATTTATTTAGTTGCTTTACTGTTATTCGTACTTTAAAAGCAAGGGCTCTCAACTGTTACATTGCGACGCTCTAGCGCAGGGTGGGGCAAGTTTTTCATTTCTGCGGGCTACTTTTTAAAATTATTATAACTTGGAGGCCGAAATCAAATTAAGTGGTTTCTTGACTAAAACGATAGTAAAATTTTAGTTTTAACCTTTCTGACAAGTAAAGGCCTTTTTTTTGTTTTTGCTTGAGCGTTAAAGATAAAAAGCGTTCGAAATCAAGAAAAAACTTGATCTTCACTAGACAAAAAAGTAAAAACTTTAAAATTTTACTCTTATTTTAAATAATATCCACGTAATACGAACAATTTGAAAACTGACTCTGGCCGCAAGTTTGTTTTCCCTTTCTAAAAGAACCTTCTAGTAGATCTTTAACCTTATTTTAAGGTTATCGAAAAGGATAAAATCCAATGATTCCGATTTTTAAACACTACTCAACACAACAAAATTAATGTTTTTAAACAGGCGAAAATAAGCATAAGCAGTGTAGTAATAATTAAATATTAAACACTATCAGTAAACCAGATGCTAAAAATTAATAATGTCAGGAGAACAAGGCAGCCAGGATATTGCACCATCTCGTCTAATTTACTGATCACAACAGAATGGCAGGGTTGATCACATTTGCATTAAAAAGCCAATGGCATACCGAGGATTTTTGAAAGGGGAAGAGGGAGCAAAGACTAAAAAAATTGTCACTTGGTGGAGGTGTATTGTAAAACTTTGTTTTAAGTGTGCCACAGGTGAAAAAACTTCTGGAGCGCTGTTTTAGTCTAAAGGTTTTAGTTTTAGTTCTACTGTAGAAATAAAAATACAAATTTATTGTTTTTCTAAACGGGCGAAAGCATGAGTAAATGTACCGATAATTGAATATTTTGAGCCTAATTATTAAAGCAGCATCAAAGATTTAGTTTTTAATTACTGCATAAAAACAGACAACATACATAAAATCAACCCAAAAAGCCAAAAAAATTTTTTCTCAGTCAAGATGGCTAAAAGTTTTTTTGGTGAGCAAGTTAACTTAATTTAAAGCAAAAGACATTGTCAAATTCATTTAAAAAATAAATTGTTTAAATAACAGGTGGGTTTACAAAGATACAAATATTTATTAGTTCGTTGTTTTATGATGGAAATAACATCAGCGTTAGGTGGCGTTAACAGAGCAATAAAAATTCTAGCCTAATCATGTATATTCGTAACAAATTTCTAGCAGAGTTTATAAAAATAGTCATGTCGGCCGAAGATTTCCAATTCTTCATTTGAAGCGTGATTATAATGAAGTTTTAATGGCCTCGGAATGTTTTTATAATTTATCATAATATAAACACCACAACTTATTAGTTTATTTCTAATTGATATTTGGTAACTTTTTTTTTAAGTGTTATTTTTTTTGTACATGTCTCTTATTCTTTGAAGTTTTTGCTGTTCTTTTTTGTTCTGTGATGAAGCGTGACTCTGATTTAAATAAATAAATAAAATAAATAAAAAATAACATAAAAAAAACTTTAATGTTGTTGAAATTAACATAATTGGTGTTTATACAGATATCAGATACAGGGGTGGCAAATATGGGGAGGCAGGGTTTTTGAAATTTTTCAAGATAAATGCATTGTGTAGATTTATTTCTATAATTATAAAACTTCGATCAAAATCTAGCCCAACTTAACATATCAATAAAAAAAAGATTTGAAAATACTGATTTAGACAAGGATTCACCTAAAGTTTTTCAAAACGAGCCAACTGATATAACAGTAATTTAGCAAAACAACCGAAAAGTGAAGATATTTATTTATTAATTTGTTTGGTCTTCAGTAAGTTTTTAAATAAAAATTTACTGCATTATACCTATTACCTACGCCTAAAATTTGCGGTTTTCGATGGTGTCTCTTTGACCAAAAAAATACTCTTTTTAAAACTTTGCATCACTCGCCAAAATTTTTCCGACCTCTCTGATAGCAGTCCCATCTCGTTTTTTACTTGCCAGCCGCCACTGTCGGGTACCACAAGAAAAGCGGAGTCTGATGATTTTAAACGACGAAACCGGATGTTGGCTCAACACTATCACTGCTGTGATCCGATCGGTACAGCAGCCTGGATAGTAATAAGACAAACCCTCGGCTTTAGTCTTGTTTGTGTCTGTTTTTGCCCTTTCAAACGACAGTGACGATGCAATTAAAAAAAAGCGAAAAATTAATTATAATTAAAAAAAAGTAAAAAAAGATTATTTGAAGACTAAAGAAAGTCTTTATTTCAAATTTGAGAGACGAAAAAGGAAAAGGCTTTCTTTAAATTGGCGATTGTCATTGTTTTTTATGGTTGCAAACTAACAATACATCTACAAAAAGGATGACGACGTAAAAACCTAGGGTCGTAAACTTAAAAGATGGAGGTGCATTCAAAGCTTTGGTCCTCATTATTATTTGTTAAAAAATGTCTTAATAATGGTTAGCCTATAACTTTTAATCAATCAAATCGATGAACCACAAAATGATTAAAATTTTACGTCATAATTTTTTGCAGCGCGTCGTCAGCTTGTCGAGTGGTTAGCAGCACTGTAATTGTAATCGAGATGGTTTTGGTACAAAACCTACTCACGCTATTCTGTTGTATCCTTGGAAAAAATCTATAAGTCGCTTTTCTTTGCTTGGAACTCTTGAGTAGTGATGGTTTTAATACGAAGCAAACGGAACTGCCGCATTTGGCCCTCTAAAAACGTTGAAAAGTGGAGCCCCCCAAGCCATATATTTCTCTATTTCTTTTTAATAGCACAATAAAACCAGCCTGCTGTCTATAATTATGCACTCGATTGATGATAATGATATTTTTTATAGAAATTATTATATTTTCGGGACGAAATATAAACTTAACACACTAAAAAGTGGCCCACATTTTTTTCTTGCATCAGGCTCTCCTTTTGTAAGACCACCACTGCTCTTGGCATCAGCTAAATCTCTATAAAATATAAAAAGTTTTTCAACCGGGTAGCAATAACCTATCTTGGCATTTTCGGATCCAGGTCCGGGTAATTGCTTTCTCTGTGTATAGCGCCTCCGTCGCTATCCTGCAAGCTAGGAGGATAAACATAAAGATGAAA
The DNA here is from genome assembly GCA_963680785.1 of Diplosoma virens. Lineage (NCBI taxonomy): Eukaryota > Metazoa > Chordata > Ascidiacea > Aplousobranchia > Didemnidae > Diplosoma > Diplosoma virens. The sequence goes on from OY796889.1 coordinate 14,991,244, forward strand.
TTTAAAAGTGATTTTTTATTTTATTATTTTTTAAAGACCAATGCAATAAAAAACACTCTAAATTGTTTTATTTGGAATTGCAGTTTTGTTACAGTTCGCTTTATCACCTTGAAATATTGTCATATTATCAACATACTATCTTGTATATCCAATGGCGTTCGAAAAAATTTGTAATAAAAAAGCGTTACGACCCAAAATCATAATTATTAACAGTTAAAATAAAGTGAAGATCATTTTTTGGTCTTTAGTAAACCCTTGAAATTTTACCGAATTGAAATTTATTTTGAACTACATTTTTTTTTGCTTGAAGTAAAAGATTTTTCTTCCCAAAGCTTTTCATCTGACACTCTTCAGGGGAAATCGTCAGAAATTTCTGACGATTTCCCCTGAAGAGTGTCAGATGAAAAGCTTTGGGAAGAAAAATCTTTTACTTCAAGCAATCTTCAAATTCTGTACCACCAAATGTTTATTCAACTACATTTTTCAAGTAAAGTGGATTAATCTTGTTCGTCCCTTTTTTATTCAAAACGAGAGATCTAGTGGTAGTCAGCATAATCTCTGGAAAATCCTCCCAAAGGTCATTGACCTCGAATCAAAAACCACTAGAAAGCCAACAATTGATTAAAATTAAAAGAGCAAACCTAGTTAAATAAATTTCTGTTTGTTATATTGTTGAAGTAACGGGTCACCTTGTTCATAGCATTGCGGAACACAAACAATTGTATTATCTGCGATCGTGATCGACATAGTATCGGGCAGTGATGAAAGTTTTTGAAATTGGTCTTGCGACTGGACATTGGACATTTCTTGATATTTTTTTACTTAATGTATTGCAATTGAAAACGTCAGCATTTAATTGACCAGCTTTGTTGCAATTTTATTTGAAATGGTGAAAAGCAAAAAATTCAAACTTCTTTAAATATTCTAGTTTTACAGTTTTCTCATGTCTATTGCAATAAAGGTTTTATTATAGTCTTAAGCATTTATGACATGCTAATTAGGAAATATCAAGCGGTAGTGTGACCAAGTGTTTGGAAGCTTTATTTCGATAGCGACCGCTTGTATCGACATGAACTTAATTTAACCTCTCTTTCATCATGCTGTTATGTTATTAGGAAAATCAATAGTCGAAAACTAAACAATATATAAAAATATTTTTACCCGACACCAATAGCCAATTTTAACATTATCGAATGGAAGTCAAGCGGTGGCGTATGTGAGAATTTGTCATAAGGAGGCGATATTTTTTGATTTTCATTTTTTTCATGCCCTATATCTGTTTTGATTTGTTATAATTTAATAATGTATAAGGTTTCCTTCAACTGCAGACCAAAAAAACGGTCTTCACTTTATTTTAGCAATTTTTAAACTGTCCTGGTGCTACTATGAACCTTGATGTAAACGCCATTCTTTAGATGGGGTTTTAATTCCTCAAATTCCCCGTGCATGTGCTTATAAAGTCAAGGCTTGACCGCTGTTTGAAGTTTAACGTTTATGACAATAATTCTTAGCGGCAGTAGGACATGCGTTTTCCTTAAGAGGCATTGATCAATTAAAAGGGAGCGTAAGTTTTAAAATACATATTTCTAACTCTGGTTCTTTTGTGTCAACTTCAAAACTATTATTTTACCATGAACTAATCTAGTTTACGAACTTATGCTTTGTATAGTGGTGACTTTTCGCTTTTGATTTAAATAAAAAGATTTTATGTATTTTAAGGCGAGAGTTTTTGGTTTTCACTTCACTTTTAAGGGATAACGATTTTTTCCATTCTCAATTAAAAGTAAAACTTTTTTGTTAAATGTACATTAGTTAAATTATGTTTTACGCTTATTGTTAATTATTCATCTTCATAATAATTTTGCCTGTACTTTGCCATGCGATAATTTTAATTATTTTTCGTTTTAACTTTAGATAATTATTCGTTTAAATTGTTTTAATAAAAACAAATCCTAATATTTAAAAATGTTTCAACATAAAAATCAACGTTATTACTCTTTCTAAACTTTCTGTTTTAGCCAAAACACATTGTCCGGATCGGATCAGATAACCGGATCAGATGCTGGCTCCAATGAAATGAGCCGGTTTCATCATCAAGAACCATCAGACCATGTAATCCATGTCATGCCCGATGCAGGCTATGGGCCAACCTGTTAAGACGTGGTCTGCGGTTTGTTCAATGGCGTCGCACTTGCAATCCGATAAAAGAACGAGCCCATTCCAACCGGTCTGGTATTGGTAATGGGTATGAATGATTTGTCAAAGTCTGGATGAAAGCATTCTGTGTTCCATCAATGATTTGTACACAGGGCGACACCAGACTGACGCACATTATTCCGCTGTTGAGTAGACCAGAGATAGGGCAGCTGTACAGAATGTTTTGGCCCAATAACTCATTCCCGCAAGTCACTTCGGCATCGTGACGCTTGAAGATATTTTTTTTACGCAATAACACAAAATGGTAACGTAATATAAGCGATCTGTTTAGTTTTACTCTAAAATAAGTCGGGACCAGACAAAATGGTAAAAATTTATTGCTGTTACAAGCCTTTAGCTCACGTTTGGTCTCTCAGTTATTCAAATGAAAGGCTGCTCCCACGTTTCACTGTTTTTCAAAGACTGTGTACCAACTTTTAGGTTTGGAGATACACAGAATTTGTAGTCATGTCTTGACTTCCAAGTCATTGTAGAATGCAGCAATGCTAAATCGGCGGCATAAGCAAACTTTCTGAAGATTGTGGAAGGAACATCACACGTATACATATCAAAAAAAAATGGAGCCAATACCGATCCCTGGGGAATGCCATTGCTTTGACGGCGGAGTTTGCTTCACTTGCTGTCAAGTAGTAGGAGTAAAACTTTTGTTTTTGTTTTGTTTTGTTTAGAACAAGCTCCGTGATCATTGTAATCATGTTCTTGTCCGACAGAAGTCTCAGCAGATTGCAAGTAAGACCACGGTGCTTTATTTTATAACAAAATCAAAAAGTTTTTTATTTAATAGTACTGTAAAAAGAAATTTTTCTATAAAAACTTTTTGTCATATATTTTTGGGAATGGCTGTATCTAAATATTGAAAGGGAAGAATACACTTAAACTTGAGAATCACCGATCTACAAGTTTATTCAAATAGTTTTTGTAAAAATAAAAAAACATTTTGTTAAATTTGTGTATATTTTTAATTTTTTTAACGTATTTTCCAAAGTAAGTCTATAATCGAATTTTTTTTTAAGATCCTCTTTAGATGCTTAGCACTTGTTTCGCTATTCATAGCAATGTATCCTACAACTGAGTAGAATAGACTCGCGTCTCACGCGCAAACGTTGCGATAAAACAGTAAGCATAAAAGCCAAGCATAGAAGACCTGACCGTATGATAAAATAGTGTTTGGTTTTGAAACTTTTACTCAGATTATCTAACTTTCATACATTTGTGCCGACAGAAAACCGATTTTTAATAAAATTAGTAATAAAGTTTCAAAAAAACAAAATGCCGAAGCGATAAAGGTCTGTATAATTTTTATATAAAAGTCTATTTAAAAGTCTATATAAATCTATATAAAGTAGCCTAGAAAGCCTATAACTTGTCGCTAATATGTCATATACGTATAAATGCATATCTCTGATCATTATTCTTCAAGGGAAGGGAGTTAAACCCCGAAACCCGTACGCTTCCTCTAAATACATTTATAACCGTTGTTCTCAGGGTTGTAGTTAATTGATTTGTTGGTAGTTTTTAGGTCACAAATTTAACAAAAATTTTTCGGATTACTGGAGTGAAAAAATAATCTGGTGATTTTTCTCAAAGCAAGGAAGAATTGCTGCTTGATTGACTTTGCTGCTCACGTGTTTCGATAGCTTTATGCAATAGACGTTCGTTAATAATGTATGCCAATCCCCAAACCCATAAACATATCATTGCACATTCTGCTTTAAGTCATTTCTCTGTTTATTGATTTTTCGGCAAATTTATGATTCTTGTACATGGCTTTATCACTTTTAGAATCTAAATCTAAGTTTACAAAAGAAGTTTTTAAACTCGGCACTTTTTTTAGTTTTTATGTCTATTTATTGTACTGACCCGCAGAAAAATGTCAAAGGCTCTATATTTAGAGAAATTGTCAAGCGATTATTCCAACCTGCCTTTGGAAATGCCAAGATATTGCTGTCTGGTTGAAATTCTTACTTCTTTTTTAGTTTTTTATTCAGAGATAAATCCAATTGCTGACCCATTATAGTTAGTCTTTGTAATTTGCATTACTTAAAATCACGGAAACACGCCGCGAGGCAACAAACTAAACTAAAACCCTGTTGATCTATTGCGTTCTAAATCGCTAGTTTGATTATATCTTTTAATATAAAGAGAACAACTACCGCTTTTACGTAAAACCCTTGTTTGTTTTTTTAACTTAAAAGCAAAAAGAATTGCTTTTTAAGCTGTAGTTTTTAAGCTAATAAAGTATTAGGTAGCGTTTAACCGCAAATTGTGGTTGAAGAAGAAAAAAGATAAGTATTTAAGTATCTTTAAAAAAGAAATTAAACTGAATTTATAAGTTTAGTTTAATTTCTTTTTCTTTTATTTCTGCTTCAGTCACTACAATTATTTAATGTCAATTACAATAAAATTCCACAATTTTTGTAAATTTTTTGATTTGAATCAGGGATAATCAAACGTTTATTGAAGAGACCACCCAGCGCATAACAGTGACGCTTAGGATTATTACTGGCAAACAGAAATAACGGCTATTATCAGCAAAAAGTCACGTGACAACAAAAAAGTTTTTATCTGCAACCAAGGGCAGCGGAAGCGGTGGTGGGGGCGATTGCTCTGCAATATTTTTAAAACAAGGGGCTATGGAAGCACAGGGAGGCAAATAATGTCGTTTGAAATTTACATACCAGAAACTTTTAGTTGCACTAGTCTCTAAACTCTCTACAATTATATAACCTCGACCAAAATTAAATCCAAAAATACTTGTAAAATATCTATTCAAACAATAAGTCGACCAATTTTTTTCGAAAAGAGCCGTACAGTAAATAATAGTAATTTAGCCTGGAGACAAAGTTTAGAAAAAAGACGATTTTTTTGCAGAAAAGGGCAACCCCAGGAAACGTACAATTTTAGCTAAAAAACTTAGTGAAAACAAAACAAAATAAAAGAGTTTAAAGGTAAAAATCTTGTTTAGTGCAAAGTGTAGATTAAAAAGATGACTTGCATTAAGAACGTTTAACGTTTTTGAATTTAAGGCCAATTTGGCTTATCAAAAATATTTGGGTACAAAGAAAATAAAAAAATGCAGCCAAGTTTTGCAGATAAAAGCGTTTTTTATAATAGCAACATGCAATAATGGGAAGGCAGCACGCCTTTCTTGGAGCTGGCAAGAGGTGTCAGGTCGTATAAATTTACCACAACTTTTAGACGTTGCAGTCAAACCACGACAAAAATGTTTGACTGTCGTGGTGATTTTTTCGACTCTCATCGAAACAGCTCCTATCCATGGAACATGAAAGTAGCCTAACATTTTTCTGCTTTATAGAACGGCTTGGCATTTAGTTGTTTAGCTTTTCCAATAAATGCATAAATAATTATTTACTCTGGGTAGCCATCAGTGATTAAAATTGCTCGAATTTTTTTCAATTCAGTTTGCTTTTTGTTTTTCAAACACGTCATTAAATCCCTGTGAACCAAAGCACCAATAAAATTAACATTGTGTCTTTGGGGGCCTCAATCCTCAATTCTCCCTAACTTCTAACAATTTACTTATGAATAACAAATCACGACTCCTTTTCCATTTTCAGACGTCTTTGTAGAAAGGCAAGAGTTTGAATTTGTGATTTTGGTATACAAAAAACCTACTATTACTCTCCATTACATTCGCCGAAATTTTTTAACCCGCTAAGAATCTCGACCAAATAAGAGCTCTCTTTTTTATTTTATAACTCAGTTTGGCTCCCTTTTTTAATTTGACAATTTTTCTCGAAGAGTCTCAGACGAACAGGTTTGAAAATGGTTTCAATTTTACCTGTTCTTTTCAAATTCTGTAAAACAACCGTCTTTTTTAATTTTTTTGTTTTTCTTTACGTTTTTCAGTAAAAATTGGTCTAATACGCTAAAATTTGTATTTGTTGAGAGTGACTTTCAATCTAAAAAACTGCTCTTTTTTTTTTTTAAATTTTGCTTTTCCTGCCCAAAAAATTGTTTTGCGTTTCTGCATGCAACCCCTGCCTGAATATGCAGTAGTTTCCGAACACAAAGAATTTCAAAAATCCGAAGTTATATTTTAAAAAAGGCATTTTAAAGAAACACAAATTTTTTTACAAAAGTTATGTAAAAACTATAAAAAAATCTGTACTTGCTTTCCAGGTTTCGGAAATTATATTTAGAAGTTGGCAGTGCGGCCTAGTGATGGAGAGTGCCGTATCGATGGCGAATGTGATCGACACTGTCGGAGTTTGGCATCTCTGAACGCCGGTCAGGGTAATCGCTTGACGCTTGCCCTTGGTAGATCGCCTGCGATGCTTTTTTAAGAATCAGAAAAATCAAAAAAAAATGAAAGTGAAAATAAAAATAAATAAAACTTTGGTGTGATTGTAAATGAAGACCTTTTTTGAATCATTTACTAAGTTTTTTTGTAACAATTTAATTTAATACGCTAAAATGTCTGTTGCTTAAGAAGGATTTTTCAATCAAAGAAGTACCCTTTTTAAAATTTTTAACCCCCGCCCAAATTTTTTTCTAGAGCCCCTGAGTACAAATTATTATTTTTTATCTTTCTATTTATTTTCCTGACTCCCACAAAAGCATGGAAGACGCTAAGTATACGGCAACTGTCAAGCGATTACCCCGAGCTGTTTCCGCAGACGCTAAGATATTACTGTCCGGTTGAAGATCTTTTATTTTGGTTGCTTATTTTTTTATTAGAGTTAAATTGAGTTTTAAAACTTCTTGCTGAGACTCTGAAACAGAGGAAAATGCCGTAAAGTGTGTTTTCCAATGACACCAGAAGACCGAAGTGGGTTTTGAACCGCGACCGTGTCAATCAATTTCGCCATAAATTATCGCGCTCTTAACCATTCGCGACGATGGCAACAATCAGTGGTGGATATTCCAATTTAGGGGCCCGAGGCAAGAATTTTCAAAAATTGATGTTGTCTGAGAAAAAAAAGAGGTCTGATCTGGGCTTGCATATTTTTCTCCCAAAATCAAAGTGTTCTCTAAAAAAAAAAAAAAAAGGTCTTCACTCCGAATCGTCCTCTGAGCAAACATCTGCAGCGAATCCAAAACTGTATATGCTGTTTTCGAGGGGGGAACCTTAAAATCGAGGGGGGGCCTGAGGCGACTGCCTCATTCGCCTCACCCAATATCCACCACTGGCAACAATATACATGATTTATAGCAATTTATATATACTGTATAAAAAAATGTGGAAAAGAATATGTAGAAAAATTGTATAGCAATATACATACTGGAGGGTACAAAGTAGAAAAGATAAAAGAAGCAAAACAAATTTACTTTGTGATTTGCAAAAATAATAATGAAATATAGAAGCTGTGTTCAGTGATGGCTTTAATAGGATGCGAAAGGAGCGGCCGCACAGGGCCGCGCCTAAAAAACATCAAAAAGTGGCTTCTTCTACGCAAGATATTGCTCTACTTCTTCATAGTAGCAGCAGGACGGTGTCATCACTAAACTGGAGATTTTTTTTTGCGGCTTTGCTTCAGAACAACAAAAAGTATCCGCCCTATTTTTCTTGTACCGGGCCCCCTTTTGTAAGACCATCACTGGCTATGTTACAAAAAGCAAGGTTGTTTTACCTCAATAAGAATTTGCTGCAAGAGACAAAAAAAATTAACAAAGTTTTTTCAGGTAAAAAAGAAAATCAAAAAAGCACGGGGCAATTACAAAAAACGTAACTTGAGGTCATTTGATAAAACATTTGATAAAACATAGTGGAAATATAACAACTTATTTATTTATATTAATATCTTTCTCTTATTCAGAAAAATAGGTAATATCTTTGTCATGTAAGTTTTTTTTAAGATTAATTGTTTATTTATTGAATTTGATGGTATTGAATATTAGTTAATTAGCTTAAATTATTCTATTTTTTTAAAAGTATTTATTAAAATATTTTTTTCATAATAATTGCTTAAAATATATATAATTTTATTGTGACTTGCACTAATACCGGCGTTTCTTGAAAGATAGCTTAGTCAGTCACTTTGATTAAAAGCACCGAGTCAAGTTTATTTTATTTCATCTCTATATTTATACTCCTGGCTTGGAAGCGCTATACATGGGGCAAACATTCAAACCAACCTGCTTCCGGAGATGGCAAGATATTACTGTCCGATTGAAATTTTTCTTTTGGTTTTTAGTTTTTATAGAAATATGACTGAAATTTAGAATTGCTTGCCAAGACCACCAAGCAAGGGAAAGTGCCGTAAAGTGTCTTGCCCAAGGACACAACAAAATAGCGCCAGTAGGTTTTGGAAAAAGACCATGTCGATTACAAATATGGCGCTCTAACCACTCGATAACCTGCCGACAAGTTTGATGCTGGTTTTTATCATGTTCATTCCTCTACCAACCCCTATTTTAATTTTTTAGATTTTCTTTCATATTTTGTTTGAGCAATCTACGAGTTAGAAATAAACGAAATAGTAAAAGAAGTATAATAGATATTGTCCTAGTCGTAGAATTCACTCGATTTATCTCTGATCATGTTTGCAATATCTTTGATTTTGCCAAGCTTGTTTTTACATAGATAAATCGAAGTTTTATCTGAGAAATATATATGGTTTATCTTTGAGATAGTCAAAGTTGTTTTTTTAATTATAAATTATACTTGATTTATAATAGTTTTACTCATGTATCTTTACGCAGATAAATCATACATGTTTTATGTATTTTATATCTTTGATTCGGCCACAATTATTTTTTTTAGTATGATTTATACTTGATTTATAATTGTTTTAAACATGTATGTTTATATAGATAAATCATACATGTTTTATGTATTTTATATCTTTGATTCGGCCAAAGTTATTTTTTTAAATATTATTTATATTTGATTTATGATTGCTTTACACATGTGTGTTTACATAGATAAAACATATATACTGTATATATTTTATATCTTTGATTTGGCCAAGCTTGTTTTTAAAAAATGAATTATCTTTGATTCGTAAGTGCTTTGCATATGTATGTTTACATACGTATATTACGTATGCTTCATGCATTTTTTATCTTCGGTAAGCCAATCTTGTTTTCATAAAATCGAATTATATTTTATTTTCATTTTTGAATACATGTTTAAAGTTTATATTTATATTTACCTATGTAATAAGCAGTAATGGCCTCACAAAAGAGGAGCCGAATGCAAGAAAAATAGAGGGCCACTTTTTCTTTTTCCAAATGTTTTTGGCCCTCCCAAAAAAAGGTCATTATTTTAAAGGAGGCCGCTTTTTAGTGTTTCAAAATAAAGTAATTTCCAATAAAAGAAAGTCGCACTTTGTGGGGTCAAACTCATAGTGCCATTATGAAGAAATAGAGGATTAGGGGATTTACGTATTAACGCTTTTTAGGGGGAGGGCGGTGCGTCCGCTGCGTTTGCCTCGTAATAAAGCCATCACTGGTAATAAGCGATCTGTATCTAGGGCTTGGACAAATTTGTTTTATAAGTTGGATTATGTCTATTTATTATTGTTTTACTATTTTTGGTAGTAATTGATAAAAAATTTTAAGAAACAAGATATAATAATTAATCGGGAGCTAATTGGCATAATTCGGTATGGTTGTTATGATCTAAAAAAGGGTGCCCTTTTTACTGTATTTAAAAAAAATTTGAACCGCAAATTTTGTAAAGGCTTTTCTCAGCTAAAAAACAATGTAATGATTTCTCTCCGTTAGGTAGCGCTAAAGTAAGAAAACCATTGTTTGGTTGAAATTTGAAAATTATTTTAAAGAGATGTGTTTATTGTCATACTAAGTATTCGTTGAAATTAGTCAAATAGATTTTTTTAAACATTTTTTACGTATGTACAGTGGTTAAAATGAAAAAAATTGAAAAGACAAAAAGTGAACGGTTAAATATGTTGAAAGTAAAAATCGAAGCCGTTTCTGAGTCGTATTTAAAAAAGTACTACATGTATTTTTGATGTGTATGGATAGGTTTTACTTTTTGTTCTGTAAAAAAAATTAAAAGCTAAACTTTTTAATCTAATTGACAAGCAAAAATGTCATTTTTTTTTTAAATTTTAAACTATAGATGTTTGCGATTTATTGTTGCATTTAAATAGTTCTGTCAACACTTTTTATACGAGGTCTGTTCAAAAAGTATCCGACCTTTTTCCCTCTCGCCAATAAGGTATGAGCAAACTGCCCGTGCAAAGCGTGGCTGCACACACACACATTCACGCGTAATCGTGAAGCGTTTCAGGCCGATTCGTCATTCGTATCTCTCTGTGTAAAGCATTTAGTGCAGGCGTGTAGTACGTGTTCATCGGTTTTTTGATTTTCAGAAAATTTTATTTCAATGACAGAACGCATCGAACAGAGGTATTGCATCAAGTTTTGTCAAAAACTTGGTGATACTCAAGTTGAAACAATTCGAAAGATTCAACAAGCTTTTGAAAATGAGGCCTTAAGCCCAACTCAGATAAAGCAATGGTTTAAACGCTTTAAAGATGGCCGTGCATCAGTGGAAAGTGATCCTCGCTCAGGAAGGCCATCCACAAGCCGAAACGAGGAGGCGATGGATCAGGTTCGTGAAAAAGTGTTGGAGGATCGTCGTTTAACAGTACGAGAGATTGCTGCAGAAATGGGAATAAGCACAGGCTCAGTTCATTCAATCCTAACTGAGGATTTGAACCTGCGGAGAGTGTCGGCTAAATTTGTCCCCAAGCTGCTGACGGAGCAACAGAAGGAACTCCGGAAGGAAATTTCGGAGGACATGCTGGATGTTGCAAATCATGACCCAGAATTTATCAAGACAATCATCACTGGTGATGAGACCTGGGTTTATGGTTATGACCCAGAAACCAAGTTTCAATCATCACAATGGAAGCATCCGGAATCACCACGCCCAAAAAAAGCTCGGCAAGTCCGCAGCAATGTGAAAGTTATGCTGACCTGTTTTTTTGATTCCCGTGGCATCGTGCATCATGAATACGCACCAGAAGGTCAAACAATCAACAAAGAGTACTACCTGGAGATTCTACGTCGCCTTCGTGATGCTGTGCGAAGAAAGCGGCCAAACATGTGGGCAGCAAAGAATTTTCAGCTTCACCACGACAATGCTCCCGCTCATTCTGCACATGTGGTCCAAGCTTTTCTAGCCAAAAACAGCATGCCACTTATTAGACAGGCTCCTTACTCTCCCGACTTAGCACCTTGTGATTTCTGGCTGTTCCCTAAGCTAAAAACAACTCTGAAAGGGAGGCGATTTCAGTCAAGAGAAGACATTATGAAAAAAGCGACGGAGGAGCTTCAGAGCATTCCGGGGGAGGAGTTTATGAAGTGTTTTGAGAAGTGGCAGAAGCGCTGGGATAAGTGTGTGAACCACCAAGGGGAATATTTTGAAGGAGATTGAATAAAACTTGCAAAATTTATTGTGTTGTGTGCTTTATACAAAAAAGTCGGATACTTTTTGAACAGACCTCGTATGTTTGCTCCGTCGATGTACAAACAGTTGCAGACAAAATCTAATTTTTTCTATCCTGCTATGATAACACATTAAATGCCTTGACACCATGTGTTTTCTAATTTTTTATTAAATTTAAGAATACAACAAATACAGGGTGTCCATAAAGTCCTGTTACAATTTAAAAATTCATTACAAAGGCAATTGATGAAATATTTCAAAAAGGTTTGTTTTAATTTAATCAGTGTTTATTAAAGTTTATATTTAAATTAAAATTTTGTGTTTTAGATAAAATTTTTACGTGTTTATTGAATGTGTTTAATAAATCCCCAAAAATGACTTGCTTCAAACGAATGAATTTTTGAGGATGAAACATTCCTCAAACGATTTTGTTTTAGTGACTAGGCGACTTGTCATGTTTCAAGGAAATTAAACAAACATAATGTAAGAATTTGAGAATCAGAACACCCTCATGTAATTAGAGAGCTTCAGCAAAATAGTCACATCAATAAACCAGGATACAAATGCGCTTTTTTTTGAAAACTAATTATTTTTTGGGAGTTTGCTAAACACATTTAATAAACACACAAAAATTTTATCTGAAACACAAAATTTTAAACGGAATAAAAACTTTAATAAACACTGATTAAATTAAAACCAACCGCTTTAAGATATCTCATCGATTGCCTTTTCAATAATTTTTAAAAATTGTAACAGGACTTTATGGACACCCTATATCTGTTTATGTCCTACAGTTTCGAATAAGTTGATGATAGATATGGTAATGACGACAAAGAGTATACAATGTATTGTACTGTAATGAATATTGTCACATTTTTTCTCTGTTTTGGAAAATTTTCAAATCATTTATTTAACATTAGTTGTAGTTGTTTTGGCGAGTGCTTTAAACCAGATAGAGTCTCCTAATTATCTCCCTGTTCTTACTTACTTCACACGTGGTCAGATATAATAAAAGAATCTCTATTAAAGTTTTAAACTTTCCACATCTGCGCCTTCGATAACAACTACGATACGAAAAAATGAAAGAAAAGAAAAGAAAAGAAAAGGACGGAAAACGTGGTAGCGACAAAAGAAAAGCCGATTCATATGACCGACAAACCATGTGACTATGGAATCATGTGACTACAGAAAGCGCAAGCACATATCGGAATCCGTAACATTAGTCTTTTAAAAATTTTGCAATCAACACTTTGTCAATCAGCTCAGGTTTTTAGTTAATTATTCTGAATACTTTTCCAGTGATAAAGCCATCTACTATTTATACTTTTACTTTGTTGAAAAACGATAAAATGTTTCACTAAAGCGAATGCAATCACATGTTTGCCTTCGGAGTTACAGGATGTTAATGTTCGCTTGATAAAACTCAACATGAAGGTTTTAAAAAAACTAAAAGTTTAATTTTCGTGCTTATTGCAGGGTTTTTAACCTTTTCATGATTGCCTGCAGTCAGGCAGTGTTTTATGAAATCCAGACGACAAAAAAGTCTTCACTAATTTTTCGCAACGATTTTCATTTTCACAACCACCTTTATCTTCTTAAGCATCAACTAGACCTCTGTTTTGGTTTGAATTTAGCGTTAAGAATAAAATTTTTTTATTCGAACAAAAACGGATTAATGCGAATTCATCGCTTCTTGAAAAACGAAGAAGTTCATCGAGACTATATTAAGTGTTAAACTAAATTTTATATTTCATGTCCACGTTTCCAAAATTGTATTCCTAATTTGCTGTTTCTATAGTTTCAATTTTGATTATTAATTGAAAAACAATCAATCTGATTACATATAGAAAAGGAAAATGTCATTTTATAAACGTTTAAATTAAGGTAATTTAGGAAGAAAGGTAATTTTTAAAAGCTTCTTGTAATTAATAGCAATCATTAGCCAACATTTAATCATTTATAATTGATAGTATATTTGCTTGTTAGTGAATATGTTTAATGCTTCGTTACAAAATTGTAATGCATTAATTCACCAATAGTCTGTTAAATTTTTTTAGTTGCCGTACAAAAGCTCGATCTCTTTGTGGCGAAAAGAAGTTTCCCGCTGCTTTGTTTCCTTGTGTTTATTACATTAGATTAGAATGGATGTAGAACGGATAGAATAGAACAATTAGAACGAATGTCGGCCAACCAGACATTAGTTTCACTCAGAGATTAGAAGGTTTTTTCTTCATACACAAACGACTTCGTCAATTTTCGAACGTAATTTTAAAGTCGAAATTAAGATTCTCGACAATTGAAACCCGCGAAGCAATCTTTTTACACTTTCCAGAAAAGAAAAGCTTGTCTCAGCAGAATCTACTAAATGCTGATTTACCAGTTTTTACAACGCTTCAATCTTTGCGACTTATCTAGAATTTTTAAGATTCTCTCAAGATTTTGAACAATTAGCTCAAAAACTTTTTTATTCAATCAAAAGAACAACAAATTATCTTTAGCGAGAATCAAATTTCTTTTGGTTACATCTCAGAAACTATCTTCATACTTGCTCGATTACATAAAATTGTTTCAATTTGAAAAATTGGTCCGGTTCATTGCTTCAATCACAATAATTTTTTTAAAAACTTTCAGAAAGATTTTAGATAATAATTTTTTTTTACATTGTCAGTAGTAGTAGTAGACCACATTAATAGTAGTCCACATTGATGCAATATTTGAGCATTCAGGCGTGACAAACACTTAATTTTTGGAATTTAGGTTGTTTTATTGTTTATTGAATTAATTATATATTTTCTAAACGATTAAAACCTAAAATTTTTTAAAAAAAGTTATTGAATCATAATGAAGTGAATTGCAACTTTATTGAAATACTTTATTATTTATGCAGTAATCTTTCAGGCATTTTAACGAACAACACTAAAATTCTATTTAATATACAGTAGATATATTTAATTCATAATTCGAATTTTCCATTAGATTGAAAAGATAAAAGACAACCAGGACAACCACATAGTGATACAAAATATTCATTTTTACTATTTTTTGATTCTGCTTATCTGAAAGTTTGAAAACAGTTTGCAGCGTGACGGAAAGTTAGGAAGGGCTATTTCAATCGCAACTATAATTGATATGATTTTGGTTTAAATTCCATTTTGTTTTACCAACTGCAAAAACGTTCCAGTAATTTTTTTTCAGGTTGGTTTTCTAAAGCGGGCTTTGATTACAATCAGACAACTCTTATACAAAAATATAAAACAAAAAATTTAAATCTTAAAAGTTAACACTTTTTTAAAACTTTTGTTTTCTTGGTTGAAACTTAGTCACACAAAAGCGGTTAAACCATTCTTTCAGCTTAACAACCGAAATTTCAAACAACACCAAACTGCAGTCATTCTTCCTAGTTTTTATCTACTAAGCGGTTAAAATAAGTGATACTCTCTTCAGTATTATCCGTAATGCGCGGAAACAAAATTGCTAGTCATGATTTTGAAAGAAAATAATGCAAGCACTGGGTGTTGTTACCAAACATTATGTACCATTGTCCTGCTCTTTATTTACTCCTGCGCAACCGTCATATTGCTCATGAGCAGCAATGCTTTTTAAAAATGATTTGGGGCATTAGTTAAATGCCCATGTTTTATTCTACCTTTCACTGATTTTTCCATGCACCAACTAGTTTTTCTGTCTAGACTCAACTCTCTACTCAGCTCTATACCATGTTCCGAACAATCGTTCCCGCGCAATCAAAGTCAAGATATTTCTTCCAATGATCAGTGTGCCATTGTCCTTAAATATGTTGTTAGGGAAAGAGCCAAGAAAAGACTAGTTCGCCTGGTAAATGTGGATAACTCAAGTGGAAAATGCTTCGATACCTTGCTACAAAATTCACTTGCAGAGATAGGCCTGATACAAGAACAGTGTATTGGAGATTCATTTGATCGAGCAGCTATTTTGAGAAGTGTATACTCTGGTCTTGAAGCACTAGGGTGGAGTGAAAAAAAAATTTGAAAAAAGTGTAGTTCTTAAATCCTGCCAAATAGGCTAAAACTTCAAAAAAAATTGGTTTTAGCGAGTTGCTACCTTTGGGGGGCTAGCAACCCCCCAAAATGTGTTTTTGGGGGGTAAAATTGACAAAAAATGTCGTAACTCGGTAACCGCTTATCGTAGAGGCATGATTTATGGCTCAAAATTTGCAGAATCATCATGTTTCTATATGCGCTAAGAGAAAATTTTTGTCTATTTCCACAAGAAAAAAAGTTATAATCGATAAACCATTGCTTTTATGCTCAATACTCGAAAATTGCGCTGTATGGAAATAACTTTGATCTAACATTTGAAATGATATATGTCTAACTGATAAGGACTAATTATGACAATCACAATATTAACAAGATGATTTGGGATAACTTTGGTACCAGATAAAGTACCTAAATAGGCCTACTCATAAGGTACAGAACGTGCTAGCTTTACTGCCCATAAAATGTTTAGTATTTCAGTAATTTAAAGAAAATCTGTTACATCTCATTACTTTCAAACTGTTGATGCTGATATTGGGTTGTTTTGCCTAAGGAGTGAGAGAAAAATAAGAAAGTACGTTAGAGTACACCAAATACCCTACGCAAAATGAAGCGCATCAGAATTGCACTTTAGTGTCAAATTTTTTCAAAAGTTTTCGAGATTTAATCTTCTGGCGAATCAACCCATCTCTTCGCTCAAATCCTTTAACTTGTGCTGCAGCCTCTGTTACCATTTTGACATGGTGCTCTACACATTGGTTGTGACATGGGTGGTCGAGGTGCAGTGGTCTTATCCGGCATTGTTCAATATCTAAATCAGTTAAATGTTCAATTACGGGAGGCTGCTGATGGCAAGATGTTAAATTCACCATCTTGTAGTACGAGTTCATTGTTAGATCCAGTGTGGGTGGTTCAAACAGCCGTACAGTTGAGGCGGTATCATAATATTTTGCTCCTTCCAAAGAATATTCTTCACTGCGACTGTCAACCAAGTCATGATTATCAAATGAAACCGTTGATGGCAAGTTTCCACGAATCGAAAGCACTTTGTTCACTCCTCGCATTCGTATCTCCTCATCGTTGTCACCCAACATGGCGATCAAGACATTTTCCTGGTGTGCGAAAAATGCATTTCGTTGCACAACTTTCAGAGCAGTTTTCCGAACAGCTTCGTCAGGCACCTGAAGAATTCGTTGGACCAAGTTGAAAAAATTTCTAGATCCGCAAGTTAGTTGACTATTTAACTTAATTTCAAACCAACTTGGAAAGTGAACTTGAAGACAAAACTTCGTCAGAGTTTCCAAGTTTGAGGAGGGTTCATCCACCGAAACATAATATCTGAGGATACGACAGCCCAGAGTTAGCCAGCGTGAATGCACAATGGGACCTACTTTTAAATATTGCAAGTCGCTGTGGACAACTCCCATGATTATTGCTGAACATATCTTATAAGCATAGTGTTGATCAGTACTCAGATCATTAACAACTGATTCTGGCAACTGTACAAACTGAGGGTTTGAAATTGACTTAAAATTAGCAGCAACCGGCCAACTCGAAACATCTCCAGTTAAACACTTCCCAATTGGTCCTGCAAATGTGTCAGGACTATTGGTGGTTCCATCAAGCATAGTAAAGACATGGCGCAAGGGTAGTTCATTGGTATGTAGTAGGCAAATTACCCATTGTAGTGGCTTGTTCAATAGTTCTTCCAACTTACGAATGCAACCATTGAACTTGCCTGTCATTGCTGCAGTTCCATCAGTGCCAACTACTGTAAGCTTGTCATGTAATTCGGTGTTGGCAATGGTGTTGAAGATCTTTTGTGCTATGGTTCTTCCTTTGCCATCCTCTGTGGAAAAATGAGAAAGATAGTATTCACCAGGCTGCCCAACCATTGTATAGTGATCTTCAAGTTGCACAGACCTGTAAAACTTGTCATTTGGCCCTTGCATGGTGACCTGTGTTGCATCTTTGTGCCCATTAAAGTATATGGCATTCACTAACTTGAAATTTTCTTGCTCCTTTTTCCTAATTTCAGCACGGCATCGTTCTCGCTCGCTTCGAAGCTTGCTACGATCAATAACGTATGTCTTGTCATCATCAGTAATTAGACCCAAATCTTGCATCATACTATTAGCGATCGCAGCAGCAGCTCTGTCGGATATCTGAAAACGCTTACTCATCCTTGCAAGGTTTGACCAAATCATTCGATTCTGATTTTCATATGGTATTGATTGAGAAACAAATTCAGAAGCAGCAGAAGATTGCGTTTGGTCTGTGTTGGTTGAACTAGAATCTGACAGATAATCCAAAGCTGACTCAGGCACTGATGTAACTGATGTAACCGAAGAACATGTTGGTGGTTCTGGATGAGGTTGTAAGGGTCGAGAGCGCCTCAAAAACTGTATGTCAGCTGACGTTGAAGGAACCACAGCATCCACACATTTTCCAACTCGCAAACTAGTTTGATTTTTATAAAAAGCATAATCATCATCTGTCATTTTCAAACCATGTTGTTTCTCCAAAATTCTGCGCTGCTTATCGTCAGCACAAAAAACATCAAATATTTCATCAATAGTTGACATAAACTCTTTTTCCTTTTGTAAAAATGCTTCTCCTCGTTTTTTCTTTGACCAGCGATCAAGTGCAATAAAACAATTCACAAAACTTTGAACTTTTTTCGAAATGGTGTACAGATGAATGGAATGCACCATACCCATCTGTCATAAATTTCTCTGGCAATGTCATTTGCAGCATTGAAGGTTCGAAAGTTTTTCAAATGAAGAATGCATTCTATTACATGTTGCTTGGTAGGCAATACTCCTGGTGGAAAACTATCACGGGTAGAGAAAGTGTGTCCACTATGTAAAATCTTCTTTACAAAAGTTGAACTCCGTCTTTTCATGTTTTACTACTTCGCAGTTTGGCCAAAGCTTTGATTTACACAATTACTTAACAATATACCTGCAAAAAATAATAATAACTTTTCAGATAACTATTAGTTAAGTACAAACAAACAAACTTATTAAACAGTTTTTCTATCATAACTTTTTTTTCTAGTGGAAATAGAC
The DNA here is from genome assembly GCA_963680785.1 of Diplosoma virens. Lineage (NCBI taxonomy): Eukaryota > Metazoa > Chordata > Ascidiacea > Aplousobranchia > Didemnidae > Diplosoma > Diplosoma virens. The sequence continues at coordinate 15,009,933 of OY796889.1, forward strand.
AAAAGCTTTCTCTTAGCACATATAGAAACATGATGATTCTGCAAATTTTGAGCCATAAATCATACCTCTACGATAAGCGGTTACTGAGTTACGACATTTTAAGGAAATTTTACCCCTCAAAACACATTTTGGGGGGTTGCTAGCCCCCCAAAAGTAGCAACTTGCCAAAACCAATTTTTTTCGTAGATTTTATCTGTTTGGCAGGTTTTTAGAACTACACTTTTTTCAATTTCAAAAAAAAATTATTTTCACTCCACCCTATTGAAGCACTTATGAAAGCAACTTGCCCAAATTACATCCATATTTGGTGCTATGCACACAGTGATGGCTTTAGTAGGATTTACTAAAAACCACCAAAAATTGCCCCATCTTACGCAAGATATTGCTCTATTTCTTTATAGTAGCACCAGGACGGTGGCATCCCTAAAATAAAGATTTTTTTTAGAGATCACTTTATTTGATACACTAAAAAGTGGCCCCCTAAAACAATAACCTTTTTTTAGAGATCGCTTTGCCGCTTTGCTTTGGAACACTAAAAAGTGACCCCCTACTTTTCTCAGACCGGGTCTCCCTTCTTTTAAAGCCATGTATGCACATGTTTTGAATCTGGTGATCAGACATGCCAGCAGTTTATGTGTTGCAGCAGTTAGTCTTTTTGGTCTGCTTACTGCGCTATCTACATTTTTCAATGATTTCTGCAAAAAAGATGAAGGTCTGGAAAGAGCATATGCAGACTAAAACCAGGAAAGAAGAAACGCCTAAGATTAGAGCGCATTGGTCAAACTAGGTGGTCAAGTAAAGGTAGAGCACTTTCAAAATTGTTTGGCAACTACACAAATCAGTCATCAAAATTTTATTCAGTCCTTCTGATCATCCTTCAGCAAGTAAGTAAAATACCTGATCTCAAAGGATCAGTTTGCTATGAAGCACAGAAATTAAGTGAAAACTTGCGCAAATTTGTATGTATGTATGTTTTTATATTTCTCAGCTGCAACAGCACAAATCAAACACAAAAAAAGCATTAAAAGTTGACAAAACAGAATCAGTGAAAAACAATATACGTTATAGGACATGTAAACAATACATTGTACAGATATAACAAAAAACATTTTTATCTGCATGCTCACTGCACCATAAATTTGAATTTGAAACTATTTTTAATAGTATTTACATTCATCCAAATTTTTGATATTACCATACCAGTGTCAGATTATCTGCATAAATCAGCTCTGAATATCATGTAAGCTTAGCATATAATTAACAAAGCCATTGAAAATGTTGAAAAAATCTCAAGAGATTTCAGTGACATTTTTTGAAACAACATCTAATTTTGTTGTTCATGCAAATTTTAAATAAAAGAGGTGAAAATTTCTGTCACTAAGAGCTTCTCAGTTATCAGATCTAGTCGCTCAGCACCAGAAGGTATCACAAAACAGAAGAAAAATTTTGAGTTTTCATACCATAATGCAGTAACTGATGCTGTGCTCTCCAGCATACGAGCTAGATTTTTGTCTCATGAGAAACTCTATAAGCAGATATCCTGCTTTAATCAAAACAGGCTTTCTGAAATCTTGGCATCTTCACAAAACGTCGAGCTAAGTTTGATTGCTGATGCAGTACCAGAAATTGACAGAGTGGTACTACAGGATGAACTGATTTCATTTCATGGAGCTACAAACACCTGAAGAAGGGACTGCTAGAGAATAGAATGACAATTAAAATGATTCGAATATGTTGAAGTCAGAGGAGGAGTATACAGAAGTTGCTAAATCATCTGAGAAGACAACATGTAAGAATTGTTTCTTATGTGCTTTCATATTGCTATCAGAGTAACTGCATATGAAAAATAATATGCAGAATGTAAATTCATTGTAACACTAAGCATCACACAGTGCACATGTAAAAGATCTTTTTCTATACTAAGACTGTTGAAACACAAGGCTGGAGTTTTCACTCACCCAGAATAACTTGGAGTTACTTATGCTAATTGCTATTGAAAAAGACATTGAATAAAAATCAAATCAAACAAAAAACCAAATCATTGATAAAATTGCAGAAACCTTTGCTGAAATGATTACAATATTGTTACTGCAATCTTTGAACTATAATATTGGAAGTATTTTGCCCAGTATTATTGTAAAGCATAATAATTTACATATTAGGATGTGTTAAAATGTAAAAATTGATTTCAAAAAATGTATGTTAACTTATTTCAATATCTGTTAAGAGCAGGGCATCTAGATCAAAGTCTCTTTTAAAATGCATCTGAGAATCGACTTAAAAAACTTTGCAGTATATGGTAAGGGTCGAAAGTGTTGGTTAGCCAAAGAGAATGTCACTTTTCATGAGCAAAGCTCAGCTGACTGAATGCCTGAAAGAATTGGTAATTTGTCTATTGGAATGGGACATAGGCATTCAATGACAATGAACAAATGTTTTTTTTTAAATGTTTTTATTTTTTTTGCATTATTTGTTAAAGTTGTTGTGCAATATGCCATAGAAAAACAAAGAAATTTAGAATATGTTTTTTTCCGAACATTTTGAACTCTATTAAAATTGAAGGAGGAGACCAAAATCAAAACTTAAATCAAGACAATTAGTTTTTAATTATTTCAGCAAACGCAAAAAGCAACAAAAAGCAAAGTTACAGCTGTTTATTTATTTCAATTTGATTGAATGGCTGACTACTATGTTTATTTAATGTTTACCAGGTAATGAAAGATTTTCAATCTCATTTACCGAAGCAGATTGTTTATGTTAACAAAAGGAAGTAACTGTTTAAGTTTAAGTTTGTTTTTGGCCTATTTAAACGTCAAAAGTCAAATCGGCGAAAACTCAGTAGGGTTGCAGTAGTAAAAAACCCCTGCAACTGAAGAGTTTGGTCGTTAACAATACTTTCCCGAAAAGTAATAAGAATTTGAATTCAAAACTAGTAATGTTCTAAGTAGAATTTCTACTATGTTCGATTTAAAAAACTGCCATATTTAAATACTTTTCTAGCATTCGAATGTTCGAAATAGAAATATCTGCTTTAATTAACAAACATTCAAAGTTTATTGAAATAGGGTGGAAAAATTGTGTTTACCGTTCACGTATAAAACTTTGGGAGAGAAGTTACTTTTTTATAGCATAAAATTGCTATGAAAAGCAGCCGTACTGGATTTAGCATTTCTGATTTTGTTTATTATTGCGAACTATATATCTACATTATTACGATAAGAAAAAAGAAGACAAAAGAAAACAAGCGTTCATGGCTAACTTAAGCCCTTATCAGGTTTCATAATGAATGATTTTTCATGATGCTTTCAAATATGTTTAGTAAAAAGATAAAACCACTAGCATACAATAGACAATTCAAATTAGGATTAAACTTTCTTATCACTAGCGTATTTAGGGGGGCATTGTGCCATGGCTTAAACCCCGCCAGAAAACAAAGACAGAACCCATATGCGGGCCCCCTTCGTTTCGTTTTTTTATAAATCATTAGTCTAAAGAGACGAAATTCATAAAATCTGGGACCGATTCAAAGTGAAGACCTTCTTTTTAGCTGCCACTTAAATAAATTTTTCCACTAAGCATATTTGATTGTGGTCGTATGCCCCCATCTTTCAAAAATCCTCGGTACACCACTGTTTCCAATTAATAAAGCCTCGCTTATTTTAGTGAGAGATTTTGATTTACATTTGCGCATGCAAAAATTTTTTTTAATTAAATTAATTCAATTCAATTCAATTTAATTTTATTTGCAATCAAGGTATTACGTTTCGAAGTTGTTATTGAAAAAGTGATTGCGAAATAGAAAACAGCGGCTAAACGATATACGTTATTACACGCACAACGTCAATTGTGCGTGGTCGCCGTATCTTATTAAAGTTCAAATAAAACTCGCATCATAAAATTTTATTTACAGGGTGTCCCACAAAAAAGTTTATTTTTAAAATTTTTGTAACGCAAAAACTTGTAAAGATAAAGCAATGAAAGTTTCACCGTGCATAAATAATGTGTTGGAGATTTGTTTGCCATCAAAATCGTCGTTATCCATTTTACTTAGCTGATGTTACTGGAGCATAAAAATAGTCATATATTTTGATGATGCTGCTTAAATAACATGCTCAATGTGATCGCCATGGCGCAGAAGGCATTCCCTTACTCTCACAGCAAAATTCTGAATTACTGCTTTGCATGTGTCAGCGGAAATGGCTCTCATGAACGTAGTTATTTCTTGTTTAAGTTCGGAAATAGAGGTAGGCTTATTTTTATAGACATTATCTTTTGCGTAGCCCCACAGAAAAAAGTCCAGTGGGCTAAGGTCAGGAGAGTGTGGAGCCCAGATGTGGGAAGCTTTCAAGGAAATCAGCCTGTCTTCTTTTACCATAGAAACTCCTATTACCATAGAATAAAACCTGAAAAAATAAAAGAGTCAAATGCTCTAAAACAAAAGTAGTTAAAAATTAAAAAATAAACTTTTTTGTGGGACACCCTGTATATTCTTGTTTTTCATTTAAGTTTCATGTAATTTGATTTACCGCCATTGTGTGTAGTTATGATAGTTTGATACATTATTTTTTGCTTTTATTTTGTGCCGCTTGCTTTCAAGAGCGGTTTACAATTTTTTCATTGCAGCATTTTAGTGAAAATAAGGATCACACAAATTGTAACGACCTCAGAAGTAAGCACTCGCTACGAGTCGAGAACTATTGAAGCGTAACTAGCAACGAAAATCTAGGTTAATCACCAGTAGTTTCTATTGTTTGAGCATAGACTTCTAAAGAATAGTACCGGTAATCTGCACTGGTAGCAGCAGCACAAATCGGCTTATCGCCGACGAAAATGTGGCTGAAAGAAAACGAGGAAGCAGTCGATGCTAGCTGCTTGATAGCAAAAAAGCAAGTTTATATTTCCGCAAATAAACATGTATTGATTGATGGTTTGTAACAAAAAGTATATATCGTAGAATTCTAAAAGCGTATAACATCCTATTTATAAAATAAAATTAAAAAAACTAAAATTTTGTAGTACAGTATATAACCAATTAAAAAAGTTCAATTGATAAGAGCTTAAATTTTATTAAATTTATTTAAAAAGAGTTAAATAAGAAAAAGTTTACGTCATTTTTACCAGCACCTGCGACAAATTTTTGTGGCTGAGAATTTTATACGAAGAATGTTCAATCTGACAGATATCAAAGGTGCTTACAGTCCATTTGCAAAACCGGCTTTTTGCTTCAAACTTAGGAACACTACAGTAGCTACATTTAATAATAAAACTTTAAAATATAAAGTATTGTTAAGTTTTTGTTTTGCAATTTTAATCAAATTAAAATACTAAATTGATATTAGTTTTGAGTTTTTCTGTAATATTCTACAGTAGTACAAATTTTTTTTCACGAAATCGCTTTTAAAACGGATATTAATTCACAATAACCATACATAAACAAAAAACAGGCTATCATATTTAAATTAAATCTTAAACTCGTTTTTTTTGTAGTAAGAAACATACATGATTTTTCTTTGAAATAGCTTTGAAATCAAAGATTTATCTTTGAAAATCATGTCATCATTGATCAGGTCATCATTGACTTAAACAATGATGACCTGATTGTCTTTTTTTTTATTTTTTTTTATTTTCTCGTAAGAAACCTACATGATTTTTCTTTGAAATAGCTTCGAAATCAAAGATTTATCTTCGACAATCATGTTTGAATCAATGATCAACAATCATGTTAAATAAAAGTGTTCACTTTCGGTGTATATCTATTATTTATGATGTGATTCGATTCTTACTTAGAACTGCTTGTGAAGACTTCAAAGCGAAGGAGAGTGACTGTAGTGTCCTTCCCGAGAACAGAACAATATGACGAGTGTAGGAAATTAATCGAGTGGTTATTGTGCTGCTTATTCCTTGACTTTATGCTAATTTAAATAATCTAGTAAACCTGGAAAATAAGAGACTCGCTTGCGTAGAAACTCAAACACTTTTCAGTGATTTATTATTTGTTTTAAGATTTAAAAGATTGGTCATCAATCTTTTTTAACGTTATCAAATCTCATTTTTGTTTACCAAAAGTGTCAGACCCCACCACAATTCAGTTTCATAAACTGATTTGCTTTTCTACGTCCCTTCAATACTTACTATGTAATCTGTTAAATAATAGTTGTATACTTTTTTAAAATTAACTACTATATGTTCAATAACCTTGTATACTCACATGTGGTATCTTTTTGACGAAGATGAATTATTTTTGTTATTCTTAGTCTCGATTTGCTGCACTTGTAGACTATTTGTAAACACGGTCTATGGGCCAAATGCAAATGGTTTTATGTGACCTGCTAGAACCTTCTATAAAGTATATTAAGTCATATTTATTGATTTTTTAAAAGTGCAAATCTGCTTGTGCCTTCGCCGATCCTGCCAAGATATAAGCGCATGTTTTTTTCTTACTCTGGACATTATTGATTACTGTGTTGAAATTAATTGCTTTGATTCTTAAAAACTCTTTATTTAAACAAATTGGTTCTTAAATCTCTAAACTTTTCACGTACTTCGCTGATGAGGAAGCACAATATATTGCGAACTGTTGTCTTATTGACAAAATTTTGAAAATTTTTGATTTAACAATTAATACATTTATTAAAAAACAGACGTTGCCTCGATTTGAAAAAATCGGTTTATTTAATTATTTAACAAATTACAGCACAGTTGAAATCTATTAAAAAATACAACACTAAGCTTATACATTTACTTGCACTTAATCGTTCATAATTAAGACTTTGAGGTCATTTGTAATAGCAGCCAACCATAAAAGACACCACGCGATGAATCCAAACTAAAAAAAGATTGGGTTACAAAAATATGTTTACACATTTATTTTAAACTCTCAAACAAATGATTACTTTTTCGCTTTCCACGTCACCGGATGTTGTCGTTTATTCTGTAGATTTGGTTTCACTGCTTTCCAGCGACTTTGATGAACTTCCATTTTGTTCTTGTTTATTGCCTTCTTCTCGACGAACTTCGATTTCTGTCACTTTGTCAGCTGTAATGTGTAATACTCCCTTATTGTTCAACGTCGATACAACGTGATTGGGATTGACGTTGTTGGGCAGCATTATTGATCGGTAGAACTGTTTCCTGGAATACAATTGGAGTCCTCCTTCCTTTGTTTGATCTTCTTGATTTCCCTCAACTACCAATCGTTGTCCGATGGTTTTGACTTCAATGTTCGCGGGTTTGAATCCGCTCAAATCGAGGTTAATAGCCAACGATTGATCGTCTTGTTTCACGACGTCACTATGTTTGTTGGTATCTTCTAATTTTTTTTCGTTTTGTTTCGATTGTTGTTGACGCGAATTAGGAAGCAACCCATCTGCACTGATTTCCAAATTACGATTGCTGTTCAACGGATTGAAAAAAAAACGATTATCGTCATTGAGAAACATCCATGGTTGAGGTCTGGGCGCTCCAATTGTCGGAAAATAAGATTGATAAGCCATCACGATGATCAGTTGAAGTCTTCTACGATCGATGGTAAACAGTTATTTCAGTTTCAACTTGACTTGCTTAGTTGAAGCTTGTATTTAGTTAACTCGATTCTGATCAAAACTGAACGCGTACGAGTATTTATACTTGGTGTGACTTCTTCTAGAAAAAAACGCGAGCGAGAGAGAACAATCAGTAGGTGTGTGACGTAATAACCAACCCAACATTTATCCAATCAGCTGCAAGAACGAACCAACGACAGTTTGTTGTTACATAACATTATAATAAAGATACAAGAACGAGAAATAAAACCGTAACAGAGCAGAGGAGAAACGGCGTGATATTTCACGTTTGTTCGAGTTAGTTCGAGAGTGTACTTGTTGACGTTTTCACGCTCATATATAAACGCGATTCGACGCGCTCTCATTATGATTTTTTTAAATTACAGCAGTCGAAGTAGAAAACAATTCGAATCTAATCTGTGACAGTTATGGCTCTGAGAGTATTTTATCCTTCGTTTGTGAGAGCCAGACATCATCCTTACTTGAATGTCGTCGAACAGATATTTCCAACACGAAACAGAAAAATAAAGAATCGCTGTCGACGTCTTTGTCGTCCTGATTTGATTCTCGATGATGATGATTGGAGAAAAGCAATTCTTGAAGAGTTTTTTGAATTTGATCAATCAAGCGACGATGAAACGAAAACTGTTGAACGGAAATCACAAAACGAATTCAACTTGAACTTAGATTTAAACGGATTCGATTCCAACGACATTAAAGTGAAAACAATCGGACAGAAACTAATAGTCGATGCTGAGAAAGAAGAAAATACCGAAAAAGAAGACGGTTTCAAAACTTACTCCCGAAAGCAACTTTACAAATCGATAATTTTGCCGGACAACGTCAAGCCCGATGATGTCAAATTGTCGTTAACAAACAAAGGATTGTTACGCATCAGTGCACCTGTGATGTCACTACCTACGCCAGACAAACGTGAAAAAGAAATCGTTGTTAAGAAAGAAGAATCACCAGATAATTTGGTAGAAAAACAAACAACAAAAGATGAAGCAAGCTCATTTAATGAACATTTAATGAGATTTGATGAAGATTAATTGTTTGCTGTTGTTTATGTGCAACATCATTTTTTCGTGTTTTTTATTTCGTGTAATGCCTCGTACAAACTACTGCTGTCAGTTTTTTTATTTGTGAATTTTTTTTCCTAAATAAACTCTAAATTATTTAAAAAAGTTTACTGGCGTCATGTGACTAATTATTAAAATATTCAGATCAAATTTGTCAGTAATGTAGAGCACATGCGTCGAGACCGAGACCGAGACTTGATAATTTTTGGAGATCACAACCAAGACTGAAACCGGCAAGTTTTGAGACTTACGGTACGAGACCACAACAATATTTTATGTAAATATGACAAAAAAATTCTCATTATTTAGAAATGCGTTGCGGGTCGCACAGAAATTCGTCACGGGCCGCAGTTTGGCCACCCCTGCTTTATGCTGTATGCCAATCCCCAAACTCATAAAAATATTATTGTATTCTATTGCACATCTAGCTTTAAGTCATTTCTCTGTTTATTGATTTTTCGGCAATTTTATCCTCGTATATGGCTTTATCAGTATTGAAAGTTAATCCATGTTTACTAAAAAAGTTTTTAAACTCGGCATTTTTATATTTATTTATCGTGCTTACTCGCAGGAAAAGTGTCAAAGGCTTTATACTTAGAAATTGTCAAGCTATTACTCTAACCTGCTTTTTTGGAAATGCCAAGATATTGCTGTCTGGTTAAATTCTTATTTCTTGTTTAGTTTTTTATTTAGAGATAAAACAGGTATTTAGAGCTGCTTGATAAGATTACCGAGTAGAGAAAACTGCCGTGTAAAATCTTTTTTAAGGCCACAATAGAAGGACGCGATATAGGCGTCATTCCAGTTCGCCATCAATACAGCGTTCCTATAAATACTAGGCCACGCTGCAAACAATATTTCAAGATTATTATAGATACCAAAGCAATCAAAATTTTCAAAATATATGTCCGCTTTCTCGTGAAGCTGCATCCAAATATATCCAAATAAAAGTGTGCAATCGATTTTGCTGCTTCAGATGTATTTCTTTTGTATCATTTCCTTCGCTCTTCAGTTAGGCTTTTTCCAAACAGAAAAAAAAACAAGCTGTCAAAATTGTTTAGGTAATAAAATGATTATTATTCACTATCGGATTAACCAAGTGTTTCGTAAGATTTTGTTGCCTTTTGCGTATTATGATCCTTTTAGAATTTTTATCTAACCCAAGATCCTGTTTTTCCTCTCTGTTTTTTGTAATTATTAATAGATAGTTTTGAAATATCGGTGCAAACGCCCGTAAAAGACTTTGCAATTCTTAGGAAAGTCGCTGTCTCCAGCTTGAGAAAAGCTTGATTAACACTACATCATCCAAGCGTGTCAATTGACGAATTTTGAACATTCAACGATACGTATTTTTGGCACAGACTGGTCTATTCTAATAAAATTTCTTGACAATTCTTTTTTACAATTTAATAAATTTGGTTGATTTTTGATGGTTTTACACTTAAAATGACGATTTTAGGCATTGATTTACGTAGAACGATCAAGTGACTCAATTAATGAAGGCGGTTAAGAATTTGACTTCATTTTCACAGATTTAAATATTTTTATTTTATTTATTTTATCTCTAAGTCTATCCTCCTGGCTCGCAGGAAAGCGACGGAGGCGCTAATACATAGGGTAGGCAATTACTTCGACCTGCTTCCGGAGATGCCAAGATATTGCTGTCCGCTTGTAATATAATAGAGCTATGACTGTAAAATGGAGTAAGATGAAGTAACAATGGTATTTAAACAGTTATTTAACAGTTCTATTTAACATTTAACAGGTATTTAAACAGTTAAAAATACTATAATTCAGATAACATCTGTTTAATGCCTGTTCTGCAAGATCATTTATAGCAGTGTTTCTTAATCTTTTTTTACCTCAGCACCCCATTTGGTCAGCCCCTAGTATTGACTAACATATTCATTTTTTTTTTGGCTGTCACATATGTGACATTTCCCTGCAGCCCCTGATATTGATTTCAGCATCTCAGGTTAAGAAACACTGATTTACAGCAATGTTAATGGTGTTTCATCAAAACTTATCGCGCTAATTTAAAAAAAAGTCAAAAATTTTCAAAATTTTATTACATCATGAAACTTACACAACATTAGTTTCGGTTGTTCAGGAGTCAATTTCTAAGTTTTACAGATAAAAATAAGTCAAAATTTGTCAAAATTTAGATATTGATGACGAACGTAATCGACACGGTTGTGATTCAAAACCTACCCGCGTCATCCGCTGTGTTTTTCATAAAAACACTTATGGCAGTTTTCATTACTTGGTCGTTCTAACAAGTAAATCCAAATTTTAGTCATATTTGTAATAAAAACAAAATAAAAAATTTCCACCGGACAACAGTATCTTGGCGTCTTTAAGAAGGAAATCGGAGTAATCGCTTGACAATTACCATCAGTTTAGCTTAGATGCTTTCCTGCAAGTCAGGAGGATAAAGCGAGGTTAAAATAAAATAAACATTTACATCAAATTCATAATTGCTGATGCATAAATTAATTTTCTCAATGCATGTTAATTGAAGTTTTTTTACTGATTAATTGTTATAGAGAAGAACAAATGCTTGATGGTATTGTTGGTAATCATGAATCACTAATGTACGAGATAAACTGAGATTTTGCTGTAGACAAAAAAACAAAAAAATATGCAATTATTTATTCTGATTTAATCGAAAGTTTTCCATAAAACCTTTTATAAGAAGCAAAAATTGTTAAGTCAAAATAAAATAAAAATTTAACAACAATAAAGTAAAAATTTTTAGGTCAAAATTGGCCCTACACCGTTAGTTTCGGTTAGTCGGAAGTTTTTTCAATATTTGCAGCTAAAAATAAAATCAAAATATATCAAAAAGTTTTTTCAATATATCAAAACTTCAATGCGTACTATGTAATCTGATAAATAATAGTTGTAGCCTATACTTTTTAAAACTAGATACTATATGTTCAATAACCTTATATACTCACATATGGTATCTGCTTGACGAAGAAGATTTTTTTTTATTCTCAGTCTCGCTTTGCTGCACTTGTAGACTATTCGTGAACAGGGTCCATGGGCCGCATGCAATTGGTTTTATGTGGCTTTGCTAAAACCTTCTGTCAAGAGCTGTATGAAGTCATAGGTGCCGGTTTAGTATGTGGCCCAACTTTCGAATGTGGCCTACGAAATTCGTTTAGTATGTGGAGGTAGACCATATACTAAACCGACATCAAATCATATTTATTGATTTTTTAAGAAAGCAAATCTGCTCGTGCCTTCACCGATCCAACCAAAATATAAGCGCATGTTTTGTTCTTAACCTGGATAATATTGATTTCTAGCCAGAAGATTCATTATTTGATTGCTTGGTGGTCTTGACAAGCAGTTCTAAATTGCAGTCATATCTCTACTAAATTACTAGCGGACAGCAATATCCTGGCATCTCCGGAAGCAGGGCGGGGTATTTGCTTACCCTATGTATAGCGCCTCCGTCGCTTCCCTGCGAGTCAGGAGAATAAATATAAAGATAAAAATAAAAAAATAAAAAATAAACTGTGTTGAAATTAATTGCTTTGATTCTTAAATTTGCATGAAGTATATTTTTTATATATTCTCACTAGTTTCCAATGATTTACCAAATTGGAATAAACTAATAGTGATTTTAAGGGATTCACCAAGAAAACCTTTTATGGAAAAATTTCTGAATCAAAATTCACAGTTTGAGACCAAAAGTTTCACAGAATTGGTCATTGAACATCTTATGAAATTCGAGTGGGAAATTGATAAATATTTTTCAAGTCTAGGTAAAGATGAGTTTGCATTTACTGTATAAGACATGTTTTCACTGCAAACGCTCAGATTCTGCAGGCTGGAACAAGTACCCAAGAGGAACTGGTTAAACTCCAACATAATAGTTTTGCACGCGATGTGTATTCTGAGAAAAATTTATGTGAATTTTTGGTTTATGATGTGCAACTCATACCAATAGATTTCTACACTTATAATTAAAACATTGCTTTTGCTTCTATCATCACTATTATGTGAATCGACATTTTCAGTGCTAGTGATAATTAAATTGAAATTAATTCAAAACATCAGAACATGATCTACGCTCTATATCTGACACTTTGAATTCCACATTCTGGCGTTCCACATTTGTATAATTACTTGATATTAAGCCCATTTTCATATAGCAATGTGGCTTTGTCACAGATCGTAATACTTTCCGACCGACATCAGCTAGGTAACGTTTAAATTTTGTTTTAATTAAGAAAAAATCAATTGTCTAAAATCTTCTAAATGTTTTGTTTTTATTTTTATTTGAATAAATAAATAAATTGTAAATAGAACAAAATTAATGGTTAACCTCCTGAGTTTGAACTGCTACAATAAAAGTTAAAGATAACGCTCTTAATCACTATAAACTAGCAATATTATAGTTTTTTGAGGGATTGCAATAAATTGCTTAGCTATAAAGAGTAAGTTATGCATCAGCGCTAAAAAGGTGACAAAATTTTGGGGGTACATGCGAACCTATAAAGTGTCCAAAGGGTACCGATGAACAAAAAGTTTGGGAAACCCTGGTCTATGCAAACAAAACTTATCTTGCAGTTCAATTTTACAAGTAGTCAACTCTCAGGCGATGTTAGAAGAAACGTTAATTTCCAATGGACGATGATTGTTCCGGACGGTTAGTTTGATCAATGTTTTGTTTGTGCTATGATTAGACTTACCATATTTTTGCAATTAAAAACCGGGACGCTTCAAAACAAAGGCCTTTATCAGATATATAGAAAAAGAATTTTTGCATAAAAACTGAAGACTTAATTAGTAGGATAAACCAGTGTTTTTTAACCTTTTTCCGTTTACGGCACATTTTTGAAACTCATAAAAAATCGCGGGCTTTTAGACCGTTTTTATTAATTTTTGTTCCAAAAATCAGGTGACTGGAGTAGTACCATACTTTTGCAAATGACTGTCATTTTAGTCTTTATTTTGAATATGTGCATTTAAATGTAGATAAATCCGCATCAATTTTTGATTAGATCTAGCATTTTTTTTGTACTTTGTTGTATTGTTATTTCTTCATGTTCAACTACTCTGAGACTATATGAACTGTTTATGTATAGAGCGGTTTATAAACACATATTATTATTATTATCTAAATTGAAAATACTCCAATGAGGCAACTAAGCAAGTTATTTTTTAATATTTATGCATTTCTTGGGACAGACTGTCCGCAAGCGAACTAAGCACTCCGACTTGAACTTAAAAACTGGCTCTTTTATTGAAGTTCCAAACTGTTTAAAGGCCACTGCAATATTACTAATCTCATTATAATTTCCATTCGTTTTTTCTTGCCTATTTATTTGAATAGACTTTTGGCTACTATTTTTTTTCTTTTACCATTTTGTGCATCTGATGAAAACCAACTTTACTGATTGCACTTAGTATAAAAACAACGTTAAAATGAGCAAGTACGGAAAATGTATGAAAGCATGGAAATTGTTTTCATTTCATTAATGAAATCTTCCATTCCATACTTTGACAATTCCATATTCCCTACAGAAATTTTCCTTCCATTTCATTCAATTCCATAGCATGCCCTGGTTTCAGAGCGTGCTTGTTGACGTTTTCACGCTCATATATAAACGCGATTCGACGCGCTCTCATCAATATTTGATCAGATTGAAGCAGTCGAGGTAGAAAACAATTCGAATCTAATCTGTAACAGTTATGGCTCTGAGAGTATTTTATCCTTCGTTTGTGAGTGCCAGACATCATCCTTACTTGGATGTCGTCGATTAGATATTTCCAATACGAAACAGAAAAATAAAGAATCGCTGTCGACGTCTTTGTGATCCTGATTCCAGTCTCGATAATGATTTGAGGAAAGCAATTCTTGAAGAGTTTTTTGAATTTGATCAATCAAGCGACGATGAAACGAAAACTGTTGAACGGAAATCGGAAAACGAATTCAACTTGAACTTAGATTTAAACGGATTTGATTCCAACGACATCAAAGTGAAAACAATCGGACAGAAACTAATAGTCGATGCTGAGAAAGAAGAAAATACCGAAAAAGAAGACGGTTTCAAAACTTACTCCCGAAAGCAATTTTACAAATCGATACTTTTGCCGGACAACGTCAAGCCCGATGACATCAAATTGTCGTTAACAAACAAAGGATTGTTACGCATCAGTGCACCTGTGATGTCACTACCTCCAGCAGATAATTGTGGAAAGAAATCGTTGTTGAGAAGGAAGAATCACCAAAAAATTTAATAAACAAACAACAAAAGACGAAGCAAACTCTTGACGAACATTTTATAGAATTGAATAAATTTTAAGAAAAAATTGTTCGCTATTGTTTCTAATGAACTTCAATTTTTTGGTGTTTTACATTTGTTTATGATAAACTACTGCCATTAGTTGTTTTTAGTTTAAATATTTTTAGTGAATAAATTTTTAAGTTATTAATATAAACACTGTTATCATGGATATTACTTATTTTAAAATTCATTGTTCTTCTGGTAAGAATTTTAAAATTATTTAAAATCTGTTGTCATGTGACTAATTATTTGAATAGTTTAAAAACTTTGCCTATATTGAATTGTAATGTACATTTAATTGGTTTGCTTGTTCTAAGGTTGCACTTTCTAATGCAAACCTACTCGTATACTGTACTTTTTGGAAAAGTTTATGATACACGAGTAAATTTTAAAATTTAAAATTAAAACAAACTTAATCACATCTTTTAAAATAAATGACGGTTTGATATAAGAACATAACTTTCCAGGCCAAATGTTTGCAAAGATTGTGTGTTATGGAGTTTTAGTAAAGTAAAAAAAATGCATTGACCAGGTATATTTTATTGACTTTTTTTAATGCTGTTATATGGAACCACTGAGTGGCAGTATAGAACAATAAATTATTAGTTTAAAAGGTTACTCTTTATGATACCATTGCGTGATACACAAATATTGCCCAATCAGTCAAGGTTTAGCAGGAAACTTTAACCGGCTATTAGAATCACCGAGAAAGAAAAAATTATTTGCACATTCAAACTTCTTCGTCACAACTTTTTTATCAATACACATGCGTATGAATTTTTAACTGCGATACATAAATTAATTAATAAAATCAGTCAAAGTTTAACGGGTCAAATATTTAATATAGAAATTAAAAGCTATGAAACTAACTAACTCATTACTAAAAATGGATAAAAATCTATTTTAATAAGAAATTGACGATGACCTTTATAGGTCAAAATCGATTTTTTGCTATGAGTTAGTTTTAGTTTTTAATTTCTATTTTAAATATTTGGCTAATTGAACTTTGACTGATTTTATTGATTAATTTATGTATCGCAATTTGACCAGTTAAATATACTGAAAAGGGAAATAAGTTTTAAAAGATTTTTAGCAAATTCTTAACTGTTACTAAGCGTTTTAGCTTGTTGGTGACAAGTTTCTAGGTTGTTGCAGTTATTCTCAAGTGTTAAGAAAATTATACCTGTAATGTATATGACAAATACTAAGTACAGGTATAAATAGGCTATATTAAAAAGTATATCAAGTAGCTAGCTTAAAAACGAGAATTCAGAAAGCTACATTGTGCGAATTTTTAAAGCGGTTGTTGAAGAGTTTTTCGGATTTGATCAATCAAGCGACGATGAAACGAAAACTGTTGAACGGAAATCACAAAACGAATTCAACTTGAACTTGGATTTAAATGGATTCGATTCCAACGACATTAAAGTGAAAACAATCGGACAGAAACTAATAGTCGATGCCGAGAAAGAAGAAAATACCGAAAAAGACGGTTTCAAAACTTACTCCAGAAAGCAATTTCACAAATCAATTGTTTTGCCGGACAACGTCAAGCCCGATGATGTCAAATCGTCGTTAACAAACAAAGGATTGTTACGCATCAGTGCACCTGTGATGTCACTACCTACGCCAGACGAACGTGAAAAAGAAATCGTTGTTGAAAAAGAAGAATCACCAGATGAATCGGTAGAAAAACAAATAGCAAAAAATGAAGCAAGCTCTTGAATGACCAATTCTTCTATATGTGATTAGATTTAAATAAATTTTATGTAAGAAATTGTTCAAACGCTATTGTTTATATGTGCAACTTTTTTACTTTTTAGTGTGTTTTGTTTTGTATGTCTTATGATAGACTACTGTCTTTAGTTTTTTTATCTCGAATTTCTTTACATTGAATATTTGAATAAACTTTAAATCATTTCAACTTATTATTTTAACTCCAATTAAATTGGTTTGTAAGTTGTAAGTTTACCTTTAAAATCTAGTCCAAGTAAATGAAAAGAGAAGAAAGGTTTATGACCTACCAACACAGTTATAACCTAAAATGAAGCAAGATCGGGATATACCTTTTATATAATATAATATTGGGGCTTTGTGTCCGAGTTTTGTAACGCAGAAATACATGTAGATCGAATTTTAATGACGTCCTGCACGCTTCTACCGCTTACAATATTTAATTACTCCAAATATTTGTTTTTTTAAAGCTGCTCAACTGTGTTTATTTAATAAAGCTTCTTTAATTTTTTTACTTTTAAGCATGTATAGAGTATTAATAAAACAAGCTCCTATTCTTTTTTTTTTTTTTTGTAACAATTTTTTAATCCCATACAACACAAGTTTTTTTTCTCCCGAAAAATCTTAGTCCGAGAAAACAACTTCATTTTGTGTAGGTAACGATTATTTTGTTTGCTTCGCAATCAAAAAGAGTTTTATCTTTATTTGCGTTAAAACAAATTAAAACGTACTTTGTAAACAAATAAACAAAATAACTCCCAGCCAGCGTTTTGGTCTTTTTTAAAATTATCTGATGAAAGTGTTTATTTTCTTAGCAGATGATTTTAAAAGGAAACCCCAAAATTTAATTCAATTATATAAGGTTACAACCAGGGTTGCGGAGTCGAAATATGCTATCTGACTTCGACTCCTCGTTTCCAATTTCTTTACATATTAGTGATGTTAACCGCGCAACTTACGGGGCCGCGCGCGGCAGTGGAATGATTTGCAGTAATCTTTTAAAGAGAACCTTGCCGCGTATCGCGCGAGACACAGCTTGCAACTCATAAAAAGTTTACATTCTAATTTGTAAGCAAATAGTATTTTGGGTAATGCTATTCTCGGGCAGCCAATTTAGTTGCTTCCCTTTCTTCAATCGAATGACAGGAAGCAAATGCCAGGTGCATAATCAATTACTACCCTGAGCAGCCTCTTTCTATAGTACAGTGGTACCTTGACATACGAGTTTAGTTTGTTCCGTGACAGAGCTCGTACCTCAATTTGCTCGTAATGCAAAGAGAATTTTCCTATTGAAATTAATTTAAATGCCATTAATCCGTTTCAGCCTCCAAAATGCCCCCCCATTTTTGTTTTTGACGTGTCTTTAAATAAGTACTTCCTCCAACACAAGGAAGTGTTGAACGTCTATTTTCATCACTAAGGCTCATCAGAACAGACCAAAGGGCTGCAATAAAAAAGAAACTGACAGAAGCAATTTTGATTTTATAAGCAAATTATTAAATTAAAATTTTTGAAAATTAAAACTTACTCTTCTTGCTCTATTTTTTCAAAAAAAATCAACCAAAAGTTTAGAACCAAGGTGAATTTTTTAATTATCTCCTAATATGAATGTCAATAAACGCAGGAAGTCATGTTCAGTCTCGAACAAAAGTACAATAATTGAAATATTCATGAAATAGAAACTACAGACCGCCTTTTATTTTGTTTACAAAATCCGACAAAATTCACATATATATTCTTACTACGTAGGCCTATTAATATATAACCATGAATTACTGTGAAGAAGATGGACTCCATGTCTTCAAACTAAGGGCTGAAGTTTATTTGAGAGAAATAAAGATGAGCTTGTTATTGGTATAGAAATGTCAACATTTTTCTCTGGAGTTTCTTTATATATAGTGGGTGATTCAGGAAAATTCTAAAATTAGTTGCATTTTATTGTTTTTCTTGTAGTCTATAATTGTGGGTTTAAATTTTTAATTCTTTTACATATAGTTTTTTGTTTCTTTTGCTTTTATAAACTTTTGTTTTCAAATTTTTATTGTCAATAAATTCCATAGTTATTATTTACATTTGTAAAAATTTTTACAATTATAAAATATTCATATTTACGTTTTAACCTTATTACCTACTGATAAAAACGAAATTAAGCCACCTAAAACAAGAAACACCAGACTCAAGTTTTGCTCTTGTTAAAGCTCGTCAGTTATGCATACCTCATTGAGTTTCGAACCGACTAGATGTAGTCCTACACGCAGGAGACAACACTCAGGGTCTAGTCCTACACCCAGGCCCTACACAAGTCGTCAATTGTGTTAACATTAAGGTTTGTCGTGGGTTCGATTTACCACGGGAAAAATAATAACTGTAAAATAGACTAGAGATAACATTATAAATATCCATAAAATACTGATACTTTGATGTTCAGAAAATGTAATAAGGATTAAGTATAGATACATATTTAGTTTCGAGTTGTGTATGCCACTTCGAGTTAGTTTTCTAAATGTGATTTGTATTAATGTTTCATTCAAACACAGTAAGAATTATAGTTAATGAGTTGTATATATAATATAATTATATATATATATATACGTATTTATCAAAACATAAATATAACAAAAAAAACATGTTGTATTAAAATAGTCCCAACAGACTATTTCGCCTGTGAGGCTCGTCAGGGAACACAACAATTAAAAAAAGCAATATTATTTATGTTGAAACAAATAAAATAAGCAAAAATTAAAAGTTAAAATAAAATTTACGCTTCAGATGAAAACTCGCATCTTAGAAAATAGCGCTACCAAAAGTTTGGGTTTAAACAATTATTTTACTCAAGTTAGTGATTGATTTGTCACGAGATATTAAAAGAAAACATGCTGTAATGTTGCGCATACTCGTAGATATATTAAACTTGGGCAAGGTGCCGAAAAGATTAAAAGTGTAGAAAAGTTTATGGATCATTAGTTAAGAGCAAGTGTTATAAAAATTTTTTTATACTGTATAAAACAGGGGTGTCCAACCCGTGGCCTGCGTAAGGGTTTTGAGTGGCCCGCGCAATATTTTTCAAATAGCTCTGTCCCGCCCATTTTCACAGAAATCCAGCCAGAAATCAAAGACAGATTCCATGTGCAGACCTCCTCTTATCTTGTTTTCTTCCGAGATTGCTAGTTTTTAATGAAAATCATGAAATCCAAGATTGATTTGTAGTAAAAATCTTTAATTTTTAGAAAAAAAGGGATGAAATTCCGAGAATCGGGGAATGATTCAAATTGAGGGGGCTTTTTTTTAGAGATCACTACGATTTTGGGACAAAAATTGGGGTGTTTTATTTGTTTGGCCCGCCAGTATTTTTGATAAGCCAAAATGGCCCTCGGATCAAAAAAAGTTGGACGCCCCTGGTATAAAACATTAGTGTAGTTTTTTAAACGAATTAACGGCGATGGCCCACACGCCAACTACACCGTCGGTTGACTCTATTCGAATAAGTAATCACACAACCTGCGGCTGACCTCCCTGCTGAAGCACACGCACGGTTCGCAATGAATGAATGCATGCACGAACGATAGCACGAGGTACGAACGATGGTACGAGGTACGATAGTACGGTACGGTTCTTCTGCAATCACAGAAGCACTTAATATTAATGAACAACCACTAACTGCTGATATTTTATACGATTATTATATATATCGACAATGAACATACCACTCTTGTTGGGCCACAATACCGCTGGTCGAGGTGTTTGATAAATAATATTTGCTGAATTTTGTCACAGAATTAACAAAATACTTCAAGCTTTAACAATTAGCATTAACTTATTCAAATACACTAATTCAAATAGAATGTAAAAAATACAAACTAATCAGAAATTTAAAACCATAAACTGAAATTAAAACTTTAAAATAAATATAACTAGCTAATTTTTTAGCTGCTTCTTGTTTAAATTCCATTATGCCTTGTGAACAAATTACACGTTTTACGAAAAGCGAAACAATGGGGATTGTGACTAAATTATGAAGCACATGTGTGAAATTAGGTTGCTGCATATAAAAACTAAAAAGGCAACGAAAATAAGGAAAATGTTAAACTTAAAATCTTACGTACAATTAGTATGGATCATTCGTTAAGAGAGAGTATTATAAAAACATTTTTTTATAAAAAGATTCTTTTATAACACTTTCTTTTAACAAATGATCCGTAAACTTTTTTACGCTTTACGGGTGTAGATGATTGTTCTACAAATAATCAAACACTTCCTTTGCTTGTTTCTTCTTATTCAACGAAAATGTAAAAGAACGTGTAACAACAGCCAAAATAATACAATACACTTATTTACAGTTATTTAATAATTTTTCTTCTTTACAACTTATTTCTTTCCTCGTTGTTCCTTTATCTAGTGTTGCCATTCCATTAATAGTTATTTAATAGGAACTTGTAGTGATCTATACAGGATCACTACAGACTTCCCCTCCTGACAAAATTTTGCAATTTTAAAAAATAGACGTGTAACATGGGATGTGTTATAAGAATATTTACAAAATATTGTACAGCAATTAGCATTTATGCAATATAATGAACTTATTCTATGTTAACAACACAGTCCCGCAGCCTTTGGGGAAAAACAGTTTTTCTGCGAGGACGTGGCTGTGGTGGCGACAAGATGGAGCTTTGAGTAGTGTCTGGAATAGGTTCAGTTTCAGGTGTTAAGTTAGAAATATTACGAATAAAGCCGGGTTTTACATTGTTAATGCCAACTGAGATTAATTTGCCACGCTTAATAACTTTGAAAACGTCATTATTGCGGTCTATAACCAGATATGGTAGGTTGGAGGCGGGCCAGGCTGGAGTAGGCAGGGCATAAATTGGGGTGAATTGGATCGTCTTTAATAAATATGTGGGTACAATCGTTTAATGTTTTTAGAAGAAAAATTGATTTTTTTTGTTCCACTCTCGTTGAGGTGGGATGTAATGATTCTGTGAAAGCGCGCATGCTGTTGATTATATCTGAGGAGGAAGCATTCTGGTTCTCATGTGTGGGAGAAATAATGTCACCGGGGAGTCGTAAACATTATCCGAATAATAATTCTGCAGAACTGCCTTGTAAATCTTCTTTAAACATGGTATTAAGTGAAAGAATGATGGAAGATAAATGAAAAGCCCAATTAGCTGAATTTAGTTTTGCAGTTAGTGCCGTTTTAATAGTTCTGATAGCTCTTTCAACAAGTCCATTTGATTCTGGATAACGTACACTGCTGATTCTGTGAGTTGCTCTGAGAAATTTACAATAATGTTTAAAGGTATGTGATGTCAATTGGCTTCCTGCATCAGAGTGAATTTCTACAGGTGCACCAAATGTTTGAACATGAGGATTTAAATTTTGAATGACTGAGGCAGTAGACATGTCTGGCATTGGGAAGGCTTCAGTCCATCTTGTGAATGGATCAATACAAACCAAAACATGTGTATAGCCATTAGAGGTGGGAAATGGTCCAGCTATGTCAATGTTAATGCGTTCAAAACGAGCATTAGGCATAGGTATTGATGTGATTTGTTTAACAATGTGTCGGTTTGTTTTCGTTCGTTGACAATTGATGCAAGCATGAACAAAATCACGAATTTTCGATTTCATATTCTTAAAAAGAAATCTGGCACATATGAAACGTTGAGTGGCCTTT
Organism: Diplosoma virens; assembly: GCA_963680785.1. NCBI lineage: Eukaryota > Metazoa > Chordata > Ascidiacea > Aplousobranchia > Didemnidae > Diplosoma > Diplosoma virens. The sequence continues at coordinate 15,032,269 of OY796889.1, forward strand.
ATGCCTAAATGATTCATGTTATGGTAATAAGATATTATCGTCTGTTCCAAACTAGGGGGAATTAGTATGCGGTCATGTGGTAAACTGGTATCAATTAAAATGCAGAAATTAGTTTTAGGTACTGGCACAAATTTGATATTGATGGATGAGTCAGTAGGAAATGAAAAGGCATCTGATTGAGACTCATGTTGCTGTGCGTCAGCAATTGATTCCAGAGAAATAGGCATAGGTTCTTCAAGGATATTGGCTACAATAACTCGGGATAGGCAATCAGCCACAATATTGTTTTTGCCTGGCAAATGTTGAATATTACAATTAAATTGACTGAGATAAGACAATTGACGCATTTGCCTAGGAGAGTGATTTTCAGAAGGTTTTGCAAAACATATATTCAAAATATTTAACGTTTGAATAAACACTAAGAAGTTCGAGGTCATAGGTTGAGTAATGTTTTTGAGCATCTGTTAGTGATTTGGAATAGTAACCTAAAACTTTAATTTTGTTGTCATAAATTTGTTCAAGTACACCACTAAGAGAAATAGCAGATGCATCTGTTTTTAATTGTAATTTAGCATAAGCTTTAGGATGAGCCAAATAAGCAAGATTGGCAATAATTTCTTTTACTTTCTTAAAGGCCTGCAGTGCATTGCAATTCAATGATATTTTTGTTTCGTTTTTTTACTTTACCTTTGAAATAATCTTGTAATGGAGAAAGTAATTCAGCTGCATTTTCAATGAAACGACGTTGATAATTAAATAGACCAAGAAATTGACGTAATTCTTTGATGGTTACTGGTTCAGGAAAGTTTTTGACACCTGCAATTTTTTCATCAGATGCAGTTATGCCACTGGCATTTAATTTGTATCCAAGTACATTAAGTTGAGAAGCACCAAGTACACATTTGTTCATGTTTAATGTTAATCCATAAGAATTGAGTCTATTAGCAATTTCTAAAAAATGTTTTTTGTGTTCAAGCTCATTTTTGGAAAATATAATGTCATCAATGTAAGCAAAACAAAAAGTATCAGTATTTTGTAGCACATGATTGATAAAACGTTGGAAGCTGCTGCTCGCATAAGTTAAACCTTGTGGAAGTTTATTGTTCATGAAGTTACCACGATGAGTGCAAAAAGCCGTAAATTGTCTATCAGTGGGGCGGACATCCGGTTGCCAAAAAGCACTTTTTAAATCTAAAGAAGAAAAAATGGTTGCACCATGAATGTGTTGAGTAAAATCTGTTAACCTTGGTAATGGATAATTTTGTTTTTTGCAACGTTTATTAAGTCTGTAATCATGTACCAACCTAAAGGAACCATTCTTCTTTTTAACTAAATGTACTGGTGAGGCCCAAGGGCTGGTAGTTGAACTAATAATATTTTTTTCGAGCATGTCATCTAATATTTTATTGAGAGCATTTGTTTTTTCTAAATTGAGTCTTCTTGGTCGAAAGGGTACTGAGGGTCCATCAACTTCTAATACTTGTTCAAAAGGATGTTTCTTTTTTCCCACTTTAATTTGTCCAGATACAAGATGAGGAAACATGTTTAAAATATCCTCATATACGAGGGCTGTTTGAAAAGTAACGGGACTGTGTAAATAATTATTTTATTTGAAATGCCACGTAAAAATTACAACTTGTCCCCTTCAAAGTAATCTCCTTGAGCTCGAATGCACTTTTCTAATCTCTGCTGCCATGCTTCTATGCACTTCTGGAAAGATTCCATTGGGATCGCTCGTAGTTCCTTCGTTACGGCTGTTGTTATGGCTTTTGAGTCTTGAAAACGGGTTCCTTTAATGACTCCCTTGAGCTTAGGAAACAAGAAAAAATCACAGGGAGCCAGATCTGGCGAGTAGGGTGGTTGCTCCAGCACGGCAATGTTATTTTCTGCAAGAAATTGTCGTATGCTTAAGGCATTGTGAGCAGGAGCATTGTCATGATGAAGCAGCCATGACTTTGTCTCCCACAATTCTCTTCTTTTCTCCCTTACCGAACGCATCAAACGTCGCAAGATGTCTTTGTAAACATTCTGGTTAATGGTTTGGCCCTGTGGCAAGAATTCTAGATGAACAATTCCATGAACATCAAAGAAAACAATCAGCATTACCTTAATTTTGGACTTGAACAGCCTTGCTTTCTTGGGTCTTGGTGAGGATGCACTCTTCCATTCAAGGCTCTGCCGTTTGGTGAGTGGATCGTACTCGAAGATCCACGACTCATCACCGGTAACAACTCTACTCAGCAGATCTGGTGTAATTTCAAGTTGTTTTAGGATGTCTTGACACACTTGCACACGATTTTCCTTTTGTCCATCATTCAGCAACCTTGGTACCATTTTCGCACAAACCTTCCTCATCCCCAGATCTTCTGTAATGATCCTCCACACCCTCTCACTATTCATGCTCAACTCATCTGCTATCATTCTAACAGTAAGGCGGCGGTCACTGCGCACTTTTTCTCTCACACGCTCAACATTTTCGTTTGTTCTGCTTGTTGTTGGCCTTCCACTCTTAGGATCATCTTCCACATCCTCTCTTCCCTCTCTGAACCTCTTGTGCCACTCAAAAATCCGAGTTCTTGACATCGTAGCATCTCCGTAAACTTCTTGGAGCAAATTGAATGTTTCAGTTGGAGTTTTTCCAAGTCGAACAAGAAACTTCAAGTTGATACTTTGTGGTAGAAACGCAATTTTCATTTTTATATAATGGCAACATTGATCACTTGATCCATGTGCATCTAACTCATAGATATCCTATATAACTCCTAGATTGCGCATTCCCGTAAAAAAATTGAAGCCAATTGAACATATCGTAAGACTCCCCGCGGTTACATTAGCTTGTATGGAAATTATATGTATTTTGACACTAAAATCGATTTTTTGACCAATTAAAACGTTTTTCTTTTGGCGTATGTCATGGATATAAAAATTAGAATTAATGAGCTATAAAAAACGCCAGAAATAACTGACTTTAACACACAAAAAATTAATTTAGACTAAGAAATAAGTAAAAATTACGGTTTAATTTTTATACTTTTATTGCTACTTCAAGGAACAATGAAAACTTTTTTAATATCAGTTTAGACTAAGAAATAAATGAAAAGCAGAGCTTGTGAACATTAATATAGGCATTTACAAGCAGTATATTAAAAATTTTAAAATTATTTTTGGCATTTGCATAGACTGGTATCAAATTTGATCAGCCAAGTTCTTTTATTTTTTAAAAAATTTTTATTAATGGATGATTTTAAAAATTCAATAAAATAGTGTTATTAAATGTTCAAGGTATCATTGTTTGAAATTAATATTTTTTAAACATTTTTTTAATATGCATTTTAAATTTTTAAGTCAGAGGTGACCAGAAGATGGTTCAATTTTTTTTTAGTTCAATTTATTTGTTTTGTGCTTCAAAACGAAGAATACACCAATATATGTGATAAAAAATTTTTTCGAAAGCACAGGAAGGCAGTGAAATGACCATACGGTCTTTCAGTCAACTGCCCATCTTTAAATAGTGGAACCAAAAAAAAAAAATTTTTTTTATCAGAAAAATTACAACAATACACTTGCAAAACACAATACATTTAGAAAAACAATAAAGAATTAATGACAATATTAGTTGTTATTAAATAACTTTCCATGTGCCCGCTGACTTCATCAAATTGTTATGGCATCTTTTCTAATATTGACTAGTTAAAAAAAGCTTAAATTTGTTCCTAAATTGATTATAAGAAAGTGACTTTAATTCAAAGGGTACTTCTTGTCATATTTTAGGTCCAATGTAAGAAAATGTCTTTTTGCCTAATTCTGTTCTCTTTCTAGGTTGAAAATAATTTTGTTTCACTGCCAATCTTGTTTTATAATGATGTTTTTGGGTTATATTTATAATAGTTTGGTACTCATTCTTTGCTGAACTTTTATTAAAGCAAAACATTGTTTTCGCAATTTCAAATTTAACAATACTTTTTAGTTTTAAAAAATTCAATTTTTGAAAAAGGGTATTTGTATGTGACAAAAAAGGACAATTTGTAATAATTCTGATTACGCGTTTGTATATTCTTACCAGTGGATCCAGGGCAGTAGTCAAAGCCAGTCCCCACATTGAGACACAATTTATTGAAGATAAGAGTAAATTAAAGCATAATATACCGTTTTAGTGTTGTAGTATCAACATAGTTCCTCAGTTTGAGCAGTGTGCAGGAACCACTGGAGTAAACATGTTGTATATGAGACTTCCAAGAAAGCTTATCATTAAAGATTACACCCAAATATTTTATTTCATTTACTTGTTCTATATTTGTCTTTCCTATTTTAATATCAAAGTGCCTGGCTGATCTTTGTTTGATTAATACCAAAAATTTTGTTGTATTAGTATTTAATGGCAATTTGTTTATTTTCAACCATTGTCAAAAATTTTAATGTTTTTTTTTTAAATAACTAGCATTTACTATTTTATTTTTTGGTTGATTTTGGCTCAAAAAGAAGTTTTTTGTGACTACAATTTTGCAAATAATTTTTGGTAAATATACAGTTTAGTGTGTAAATTATTATTGAGTGTATTTAAGGATTTTTAGGTGTGTAAAGGGCTAGGGTTAGGGGTGTAAATAAAAATGTTAACAATAGAACTTAAATCTTAACCTTTTTTTATTTATGCTTATTAATGATTTACGCTCCTAAACTGCCTATTTACCCCATTTTTATGCCAAACTTGGAATAGATGTTAATTGTGTAAAAATGCTATAGTTTACAAGCTCATGTTGTCAGTAAATTATATTTGGCCAGTTTTTTAATTTGTTGGAAAAAATGACTTTCTTACTGTTTTAAAACAAAGTGACAAGCAAACTTTTTACTCTGCAGGCAAATAATTTATGTATTCAAAAAATTATTGTGCACAAAACCATGCTATTTGTTTTAAACAATTGTTATTTATTTGTTAACATTGATATAGTAATATTTTTTATTGATATCATATAAATAATGGTTTAACTGTTAAATGCATATATATTTTAGAGAAGAAAAAAATAATTGTGTGTTCTTGAAGCAGTGAAAACAAACTGCAAAAAACTGTAAAACTAATTTTTGTAGTAGATGAATTTGTATTTATGAATATGTTATTAAACTTAATTAGTCTGCCTATATATACAGGGTGCCCAAAAAAAGATGTAACTAGTTTGATGGGCTGCAGTAAATCTGTTGGGGCAAGCATGGACTTTTCCTTTTCAGGTTACACAGTCAACCAGGTTGGATTTGTTAATATGTCTGTGTTTTTCTTGTTTTTCAGATTGTACACAAATATTATAGTATTGTATTATATTTATTGTATGCTAAATGTACACACTTGAGTAAAACTTGAAAATTTTCCAACTGTAGTATGAAACTAAGTCACTCGCAGAAGTCTGCTGTCGGTTTAACACACACCAGGGTTACAAATCTAAGTTTAAGTGTGCAGAACTTACAATTATGGAAATATATAGGATTGTGCAGCATTTTGAAATGGAGAAAGCCCTGAATCATGTCCACAAGTAAGAAGTGGCCAGTAATCAATCATCACTTCTGAGAAGCAAGAGCAAGTTTGTGTAGTCTAAAGAAATCTTACCGAATCTGCACTCAAGAGGTGGCTTTATCTCCAACTACACTTTTGAGAGTCATGAAGAAGGACCTGAACCTGTTTCCATTTAAAATTTCAACTCACCATGTGCTGCAGCAACAGGACAAAGATAAAAGAATCTAGATGTGCAACTGGCTTAATGAAAAGTTTGAACAAACTCCTAGCTGGTTCAATCACATCACCCCACTGCGAAAACATTAACCAAAGTGTGTATGGGATTTTTTGACCTTAGAACAGGGGTGTGCAAACTGCGGCCCGAACGATCTTTTGTGCGGCTTGCGACGGGTTTAAACAAATAATAAAAAAATTTGAGGCCAATCGGAGACGAAGACCTTTTTTTTAGAGAACAGCTTGGTTTCAGTATGAAAAGTAGAAAATTAGGAAAGTATTTCCAGCGATGACGTTTTTTTTTTCAGAGAAGACCTTAATTTTAGGAGGAAAACTAAAAAATCCGAGACAAATCCATAATGAAGATCAATATTTTTAGAGATTACTATAATGCGGCCCGCCAATAGATTCAACTTTCGAATTCGGCCCTCGAGCTAAAAAGTTTGCCCACTCCTGCCTTAGAACATTCGCATCAAGGTGTAACTTTATTACATAGTTGTGTAGCGTTAGCATTTGAATGGTACGTCATTTTTTATGTGCTTTTGTCAGTTTTCTTTTTTATTGTACAATTATACGTATTCTCGCAATAACCAAATTTTTAGTGATCCTCTATAGTCGAAATTATTGCCGTATTTGAATAGACGTCGTGGTGTTAATCAGCCTGCTAAAAGTTTTTTCTCTCTATCTTCTTCCCGTTTCATAGTTAATGCGTTTTATAGTTTATATGAGTAACAAATATTTCAATATGGGTACCGGTAATTTATTTACATCATTGTACCAGTTTTCTTATTGAATTTATTTTATATGAAGGCTTTTTCAACCAATTTATTTCTCAAATTTTATAAAATCATGTACAAGTGAGCTATTCAAGCTCTCATTCAAATACTATCAGTATGAAATTATGAGCATGACTTCTAAACAATTCAAATTTTTGAATTAGCTTATTACTAGCTGAAGAAGTTTTTAAATAAATATTTTCACTGTCGAAGGCTTCGTTTACATATTGTGGGCTTTTTTGCAATGTTACAAGTTATAATCATTTTTCTGTTTCTAGATAAAAAGTACTCATTGAAAATACTAAATTTTTTTTTCAATAAAAACCTTCATTCACTATAAAAACTAGCGTCTAATTTCTGATGAACCGATCAGATAATAGAGGTCATGAATGTGTGGCATTCGGTTGCAGAAAAAGGTTTCATACCAAAAATAAACCCAGAAGCGACAGTGAGGGCTCAGAGGACAATGAAAGTTTTGTCAAAAAAAATATCATAGAACATTTCACAAGTAAGAGTTATTAAAATAATTTGTTGATTTGCTGACTAAAGTTAGGTTTAACCCAGGGCTTCTTAAACTATGGGTCGGTTGGGTCGCGACCCCAAATGGGGTCGCCTAAAATAATTTTAGTGACATTGCGCAAAAAACTATCCTCGCGCGTCACACCACTGAGGCGACTCGTGGGCTCAGGATGGGGTGCTGGTGCTAAAACACTACGCATAGCCACCTTGTCTCTAGTCTACTCAGCAGCTGAGTACTGTGCGCCAGTCCGGTGTCGCAGTGCTCACACTCGCCTTATCGTCAGTCTTGAACGACGCCATGCGCATAGTTCTGAATGCCTGCGTCCCACTCCAACGGACCACCTACCTGTACTCTCAGGCATCCAGCCAGCTGAGCTTCGCCGACTGGGAGAGACATTCTTTATGGCTCATCGTGGATCTCTGGACCCCGATCATATCTTGTATGGTCTTTTAAGTGGATCCTCAGATACTTGCCAAGTGAGACTAAGATCCAGACGCCCGTTTGTGCCAGGTGCGCGAAATCTTTTGAACAACCTTGCCAGACTTGGCATCCGCGCTTCTGAATGGACAAACCACAAATAGAAAACGGAGTACTGTGAAAATGCTTCCAGGCTCCGTGCTTTTGTGGCCGGAAGCGGTGCCAGGCCTGTTGGGATGGGCTTACCCCGAGCAGCTTGGGTTAAGCTCAACCGCCTGCGGACTGGTGTTGGGCGATTCCATTCGTCCATGCACAAATGGGGTCTCGCTCCTTCACCGAATTGCGAGTGTGGCGCCTCTGAGAAAACCGCAGACCATGTAGCCTACTAACAGCGTGCCCTATACATCGGGCACAACATGGAGCACGAGGTCTGACGGTTTTGAATGACGAAACTCGATGCTGGCTTAATAACATCACTGCCAGCATCTGATTCAGGCAGTGCAGCAGTCTGGGGTAGTAAAAGAATAAACCCTTGGCCACAGTCCTGTTTGCGTCTGACCTGGAGTGGATACTCTTTAAACGACGACGACGATGGTACACATATGTACCATTGTCCCTTAAAGCAGTGTTTCTCAAGCCTTTTTTTCTGCGACCCAAAATCGCTAAAAACAACGATTTGCAAAGATAACTGCGATCCAAATAAATTTGACTGAGCGTGGTGAAAACGTAGTGATCTCTAAAAAAAGGTCTTCACCTTGAATCTCAAATCTTGTGCGCGCAGATCTTTTCTTTTACGTGCGGTAATTTACAAGCTTTCGCGACCCATTCGCATAGTCTTGGCAACCCACTTTTGGGTCGCGACCCATGGTTTGAGAAACACTGCCTTAAAGGGTTAGAAAAAGCAAGCTTAAATAGTCATTTAAGAATATCGATCAGATAAATCAGAGGAAAGGGGTTACCGGTAGTTAAAAAAAACTGATGAACTATTTAGTTATCAATACAAAGCAGTTTTTGTTTTGAGTTCTAAATGTATGTTTAAGTATTTATAAAAAATTAACTATAAAATTTAAAGCTTTAAATTTACTACGTAGGAAGCAATAATTTAAAGACGTAAAACTTAGGGATAAATTTATTGCTAGCCTTATTCAAAATTTGTACCATAAATTGTTTGAATACTTACATTAAGTTGCACGTATTACGCAGCTAAAGCACAAATTGGTTTGGGAACTACCACCCACGAAGCAAAGCTACTCTTTTGATTTATTTCAAATGATTTGACTAAAAAAACTTTTGTTCTGTTTCTAAGTCAATACAAAAAAGCTTGTAAATTAAACTCCAGCTTGAGAAAAATTATTTTATAAACTTTAGATTTTCAACAAAACCTAAACTATTATTCAAATGGAAACAAAATCTTCGTCGCGATTAACTGGGTGCCACAAAATCAAGTCGGCTTTGCTCGGATCATTTTCGGGAAGATATGAGTGAGCACAGTGGTAAAACTGTTCGATAAAACTAAAACCAGATGCAATTCCAACTAGGTTTAAAAGTTTTCCAAAACATTTAATTAAGCTTTGTTACATGTTATCGTATGAATAAACAACTGAAAAATAAATTACGGTAAATAGAAATTTATAATTAACATAAAATATTGCTTGTAGACAAAAAGTGTTAGACCAACTCGGAAAAGAAACTTTACATCTGACATTCCAACATCAGCTTGTTTGCAATCACTCAATGACACAATAAAGCACGATCATACGTATACGATGGTGTTCGAAAATATTCATACCAAAATTAGTAAAGTAAATGTACAGATAAAATCTTTAAAAACAAAATTAAAGTTACAACAGCAATCGTCTCGTCGATTAAAAACTCGTGTAAAATCATTGAAAAATGTGATTAAAACTCTTAAAAGAAAAGACTTAATTAGTTCAAATTGCGAAGCCATGTTGAAACAACACTTTGAGGGTTTGCCTCTAGCTCTGTTTACAAGAAAAAGATCAACTTTAAAAAAAGAAAAGTATTCTAAAGAGTTAAAGTCTTTTGCATTAACTTTACAGTTTTATTCCAGCAAAGCTTATGGATATGTCAGAAAAATGTTTAACCTCGCACTTCCCCACCCAAGTACAGTCAGACGATGGTATACAGCGGTCCCCGCAGAACCTGGTTTTACGGAACTTGCATTTAGGCCAATAAAATGTGAAGTAGAAATGTCAACGCAAGAAACAGTCTGTGCACTTATGCTAGACGAAATGGCAATAAGAAGGCATGTTGCTTGGGATGGTGAAAAATATCGCGGCTTTGTTGACCTTGGTTGCGGTGTAGACGACGATGATTCATCACCTGTAGCAAAATATGCTTTAGTTATAATGGCTGTTTGCATCAATAAATCATGGAAAGTGCCGCTTGGTTGTTTTTTTATTGATGGACTTACTAGACAAGGAAGAGCCAATTTGGTAAGAATTGCTATTGAGCGATTATCACAAGTGGGTGCGAAAGTTGTTTCTCTGCACCAACGACAAGCCACCTCAACGTGGTGGTGCAGTCCCCTTCCCTGCACTGGGGAGGGTCGAAATGGCTTGTCAATTCCCCGAGGGTCTCATCCTCGGGCGATTCTCCCTTGGACAACTCTTCTCATTTTTTATCCCTGCTGTCCAATGCGCGGTCACATGTGGACAGCACTCTTAAACCCAATTGACCGCCCCCCTACCCCTTCTATTCTCTCTCGGACATCTCTTCCTCGTCCCTCCTTCCACCCCAAACCTCTTCATTACTCATCCCACTCACCGCTGATTCTTATCTCTATGCTTCTTCTTATCAGCGGTGATATTCACCCCAACCCTGGCCCTATAGATCCCTGCTCTGTCTGCTCCTGTAGAGTCACCTGGGGAAACAGATCAATACAATGTACCGGCTGTTCTCTCTGGGTACACCTCTCCTGCTCTGGTCTTTCTCCCGCTGACTTCCGCAAAATCTCCCCGGGACACTCTTGGACTTGCCCAATGTGTCCATCCTCTTCTCAACCCCCCCCTCCCTCTCACACTCCAATCCCGTATCCTCATTCTTTTCTGTATCTCCATCCTCTCACACTCCAAATCCCCCACCTTCATTCATAATCAACCACAAAACCATATCTTCAAAAACTAAACCCTCACCCAAAACAACCTCAAATAATCCCACCTACAGTATTGTGCAAATTAATTGACTCACTTCCACATTTTTTAAGGATATTAGTTTGCGCGCTTATTGCACATGGTTGCTAAATGTTACTTTAATGTTTTAAACGTGATAAGGAAAGGATGACATTTTAAATGTATTGCTACGTAAAATAGCACGTGATACATCATAGATATACAATTTATATGCTTTTTAGTTGCGGTAACCTGGTTTTGACCCACTTTTTGCAAATTTGACGTTAGCATATAGTCGGAATTAAATGGCGGATATAACTCTGAAAAAGCGTGCTAGTATTTTGACGCTCCTTGAGCATTGTCAGGCATCAATGAGGGATATTGCCAAGTTATATAATGTGGGCCAATCCACTGTAGCGCGAATTATTAGACAGTTAAAAGAAACAGAGTCATTAACTTCAAAACGAAAAAGAAATTGTGGACAAAAACGAAAAACCATACGAAAGATGATGCGTACCTTTTGAGAAAGAGTAAACTGGACCCTAGAAAAACAAGCAGTGACCTACAAAAAGATTTGGCTGCAGCAAGATTGGAGATTAGTGCATCTCTTGTGCGAAGATGACTTGTTTTAGCTGGTAAAAAGGCAGCAAGGCCACAGAAGATGCAGCTTTTGACCATTGGTATGAACAAAAAAAGACTTGCATGGGCAAAAAAATACAGAGAACAGACTACGGCTGACTGGAAGAAGGTTTTATTTTCGGATGAAAGCCATTTTATTGTACAGGGAGAGCAAAGTCAGTTTTTTAGAAAAAGCAAGGGTGAAAAAGTTAGATCATCTCATATTAATCAGGGTGTAAAGTACCCCGCTAAGAAGATGTTTTGGGGGGTTTCAGCTTAAAAGTATTGGATCTCTTTTCACTGTAAAAGGGACAATGAATGCCGACAAATATATTGAAGTAATTTGAGTAAAGTGGTGAGGGACATGGAAAGGACATTTCCTAACGGAGGAGGGATCTTCCAGCAAGACTTGGCTCCCTGTCATACTGCAAAAAAAGTGAAAAAGTTTTTAAAGAAAATCACATGAAGGTTTTTGACGAGCCTGGGAATTCGCCTGACTTAAACCCAATTGAAAATTTGTGGACTAGTAAAAACTTGGCTCTTAAAAAGGGATTGAACAACCCAAACGAAGCTCATCAATGCTGTAATTGATGTGTGGTACCGAGACCAAGAAATTGTCGAAAAATTCCTGGGATTGATGCCAAAATGGGTTAAGGAGTTGATCAAAAATAGAGGTGCCATATCTCTTATTAAAAATAGTTATTGTCGCTTTAAAATAAAGATAAACTGAAAAATGAAGTTTTTTGTATTTTTTTGTAGTGAGTCAATTAATTTGCACAATACTGTATCTTCCTAATCACCCCCAACTAATTTATACTTACCCTCCCTCAGCATTGACTACTCCTTCTCCTCAATCCCAACAAACCACCTCTCCTCTCACACAATCCTCATTTCATCCTTCCCTCCACTCTTATCTCCACAGGGTTGGTCGAGCCGAGACTCCTTCTTGCAGCAACTGTGGTTCTGAACCACAGGATCTCTCACATCTCGTGCTCGACTGCCCTGTACTAGACCCTCTGCGTCGGGCCATATTCGGCCACACCCCTTCTCTTCTGGACCTATGGTCCCGTCCGTGGGGAGTCGCCCGACTATTGGGATTCCGCGGAATTGATCCGCGCCCCCATCCCTAGAAATGGGTCGGGTAAACCCACCACCACCACCAAAGTTGTTTCTCTTACTTGTGATGGTCTGCAGTGGTGGATATTGGGTGAGGCGAATGAGGCAGTCGCCTCAGGCCCCCCTCGAAAACAGCATATACAGTTTTGGATTCGCTGCAGATGTTTGCTCAGAGGACGATTCGGAGTGAAGACCTTTTTTTGTTTTTTTTTAGAGAACGCCTTGATTTTGGGAGAAAAATAGGGAAATCAGAGATTGAAATCGAAGTGAAGACCTTTTTTTTTTTTTGGAGAACACCTTGATTTTGGGAGAAAAATAGGGAAATTAGAGATGAAATTGAAGTGAAGACCTTTTTTTTTTTGGAGAACACCTTGATTTTGGGAGAAAAATAGGGAAATTAGAGATGAAATTGAAGTGAAGACCTCTTTTTTTCTCAGACAACATCAATTTTTGAAAATTCTTGCCTCGGGCCCCTAAATTGGAATATCCACCACTGATGGTTCGTCTTGCCATTTTTCGATGCTATCTGAAGTAGGTGCATCTTTATCAATTAAAAATATTATACCATATTTTCTGCATCCGACAAAATCAAACAAAGATATTCAAGTAATTTTAGACATATGCCACATGCTAAAGTTAGTACGCACTACACTGAGTCAAAAGTTAGTACGCAATACACTGAGATAAGAACGGAAAAAAATATCTTGGAATTATGTTGTTCAACTTCAAAAATTGCAAGAAATAGAAGGCTTAAATTTGGCAACGAAGTTGAAAAAACAACACATAAACTGGTTTAACCAAAAAATGAAAGTAAATTTGGAAGCACAACGTTAAGTTCGAGTGTGGCAGATGCAATTGAATACTGCAATAAAAAATAAAATATGGAAAATTTTAAAGGGAGTGAAGCCACAGTGACGTTCATAAGAACTTTCGACCATCTATTCAATATTCTTAATTCTAAAAATCCATTAGCAAATAACTATAAAGCTCCACTTCGAGAATCTAATCGCTGCAAGTGGCAATCATTTTTAAATCAAAGTTTGCACTACATCCAAGATTTAAAATTGCCAACAGGAACTTCTATTTTAATATCTAAAAGAAAAACAGGCTTTTTGGGTTTTGTTATTGCAATCAAGGCAATTCAAAACCTCTTTAAGAATCTTGTAACTTCTGAAAAATTGAAATATATCTTAACTTACAAATTCAGCCAAGACCATTTGGAATTATTTTTTTGTGCTTTGCATGCTTGTGGTGGATTTAATAATAATCCAACTGCACAACAGTTTAGAGCTGCATATAAAAGATAATTTCTTAGAAGCGGCATTAAAGCATGTGGAGGAAATTGTGAAGCAAAAGATGCAACAAACATGTTAGATATGCTGGATAATTTTGCCGTTGCAAACAAAAATATAAATTTAACAAATTCAGCTTTAATAAGAAAATATGATTTGATCGAAAAAGTACCAGTTAAAAATGAACATGATTACACAGATGCACCAAATATAGTTTATTTATCTGAATACAAACATGCTGCTATACAATACATAGCTGGTTATGTTGCTAAATCTGTTACCAAACAAATTTTATGTATAAAATGCAAAAAAGCTTTATTTGATAAAGAAAAGAAAAGCTCAGATTTTGTGAACTACAAAGATAAAGGAGGCCTTAGGCATGCATTTAAATCAGTGATTAAAATTTGCAGTGAAAGAGAAAAATGCTTTCAATGAATGCTCATAACAACTTCACAAAAATTACCTCAATGCAAAAATGTTCAAGAAGGTATAGCAGCGGCAGTGCTAAGAACCATTGATGTTAAGCAAGTTTTTACAAATCTTGAGGATCACATGCTGGATTGTATAGTTACTGAAAACCACATATTTTTGTTAATTAAAGTTGTAGCAAAAACATATTGCAAAATAAGACTCTATCATTTGGGAAAAGAAAAAACTCAAGCAATCAATTATGACAGGATTCGCCACAAATTTTTAAAGTTAATTCTGTTTAATCATCAATAAACATTTCTTGTTGAGCCTAGCCTCATTGCAATTTAGGCATATATATATGTATCAAGTGATTTAGTATGACATCATTGTATTTGCAACATAGCATGTAAAGCTCTTGCATTGTTTTTAAATCTTGTACTATGTTCAGCAGCAAAATCGTTTGGATGTATCTTAAAGCTTATAGACCAATGTTCAATCTATGCTATAACACAATGCACCAGTTTGGTCTCTGCAAGAAATTACAATGATCTATTTTGAAACTATTTCTAATAAAATTTGGTTCATCACAGTTTGATGATGAAGACTTTGCTCAATGCATAAATTAGCTATACTAAGAATTTTCAGCAAATCAATAACCAAACAGTTCAAAAAAATTTATTAGACATAGTAAATGCCTTTAAAGTTTGTTTGAAACAATTTAATTTAATTTCATTTCAGACATTTTATTATTAAAATTTTGGTTTGTTTGTCTACAAATATGAGGGTATAATGTTTTTTGTTTTTCTTCTTTATGTGTACTGTTTTTTTTTCATGTAATCTCCTCATATGTTAAAGTGTTCTAAATTACATATGTTTGTAAAGTTCAAAAAAATTACCTCAAAGTAAAAAAAGTCCAATCACTAAAATATTTTAAATTTAATCAGTTTTTAAAAAATCTATATGTGATTTCATTGCTATTTAAAGAAAGATTTCTTAAAATAGGTTTGAAAACTATAAAAATTTAGACTAAATTTAAACAAAATTAATATCTATAAATAGCAAAACAGTGAAACAGCTACTGATCAAATTTGATAATGGCAATTAAAAGTTATTTGGAAACAAAACAACAAAGAAATTTCACTAAATTTTTACAACAATTTCAAAAAATTACCATAACGTAAATGTGTTCAAAATAGTACATCAGCTGCAGTTTGAAGTTGCTTGATATGCAGCAAGTTTTTAGAGGCCTGGAGGATAATTTGATGGATTCTATCATATCAGTACTAAAAAACAAATATTAATGCTAATTACACTTGTAGCAAAACATAAAATAAAATAAAACTCAATCAGAAAGGAAAATAAAACTCAAAATTAAATTAGTTATAATAGAATTTTCCAAAATTTTTTCAAGCTAAAGCATTTAATAACCAATAAAAAATTTGTATGCTGTAAACTAAATTTTTCTTTGTTTTTTAAGCATATATTTCCATTTGGTGATTTGACATGATGCCATCATATATGCAACATTGCTTGTAAAGCTGTTTCGTGTTGGTTTTATATTTTAAATATTGTCTCTCAAAAATATATTTCAATACTCTTATTAAAATTACAATTTAAATCATCACAGTTTGAATTATAAAGCTTTGCATAATGCAACTAATGAACACAAATTTTCCACATGATTCTTTTATATATAGATTATATAATACAGATGTATATATACATGTATTCTATATTATACAATACAAATACATTCCATATTATTCAA
The DNA here is from genome assembly GCA_963680785.1 of Diplosoma virens. Classification (NCBI taxonomy): domain Eukaryota; kingdom Metazoa; phylum Chordata; class Ascidiacea; order Aplousobranchia; family Didemnidae; genus Diplosoma; species Diplosoma virens. Next base: position 15,048,031 of record OY796889.1, read on the forward strand.
TACAAATGCATATATACAACTGTATAAATGTGTTTAGGTAAAATCTTACTACCATGCATTGTTTTCTTGTAACTAAAAAAAAAAAATCTTATAAACAAATTTACCATAATACAAACAAGTGAAACCATTGCATTACAAACTTCTTTGTAAATAATTCAAAATAAATATATGATTGGAGACAATAGAAATTCATTAGAGGTACAATTGACACCAAAATAAATGTTTAATACCAAAAATCATAAAGCCCTGAAATTCATTAAAAAAATAAAGAAAGTTGCAATGAAATAATTATACTAAAAAATAATTTACAGTGACACTGATTTAAAGCATAATTTAGAAGGACAGAAAATATTTAAATTTTGATTACTAAAATAGTCTTTGCTTTGCTTCACGTTAGAATTAACCTATCTAATACTAACCTTAACTCCAACCCTAATTTAAAAAATAAGTATTAAAATTTCTTTACAAAAACAAAAACAGTTTTGAATATTTTCACATTACAGTTCATGGGCTTTCATTTAAAATTTAAGTTTAAATTCATAAATAAAAAATAAAAAAAAATTTAAGTATATCAACAAATATTCAGTTATAACTATGATACCTTGACAAGCTTTGCTTTTCAAACAATTTTGAATTCTCCCTACTATACCAAGAGGAAATAAAAAAAAAAAACTAAGAGGAAAATAATTTCTTTAAGAAACAATAGTAAGCACAGAAAGATTCTGAGTTAGTTTCATAAACAAAAATCGCTTATGGAAAATCTCTAAGAGATCCAATTCGTCTATCATTCATTAGTGTACAATTAATTATGTATATTGTGCATGTTTTTTTTATCATTTAATGAAATTAGATACTTGATATTAACATGTATAATTTTTTTAATAAATAAAACACATTTACTTATAAAAAATTATTGTAAAAAATTGAAGACAACTTATATGCATACCATTTTACCTAATTTTATAAACAAAGATTAGAATATATAGAGATCTACAATACAGGGTGGCCCAAAAGTAGGTATACAGTTATTAAAAAGGTTCAAAAGTAGGTTTGTAGTTCTCATGTATGTAGATACTTTTAAACTTCTAGAATGCAAGTTATATCTTAGACAGAAACTGTTTAACTTCTTAAGTTCTCAAAATGTCCTCTGCTAACATTGCAACATTCTTCAAACCTGTCCAAAACACTCTGACACACAGTGTGGCACAAACTTTGATTTTCATGAATTTCTCTGAATGCATCATAAATGTAATCTTTTAATTGATTTACTGTTTTGGGATTCTTCTCATACACTTTGTTCTTTACAACACCCCAAAAAGAAGAAATCCATTGGTGTCAGGTCAGGTGAGTGTGGTGGCCATTCAATGCTACCTTTTCTTCTGAACCAACACTGTGGAAAGCTTTGTTAAAGTAATTTCTTACTCTTAACGCATAGTGTAAAGGTGCTCCATCTTGCTGAAAGAAGAGTTCATCAAAGTTAGGTTTGGTTTGAAGTTGTGGCACTACCATTTCAGATTCCAAATTTTCTAACGTTTGTGGCACTTAAGTAACATAAATCACACTGCAGATAACTTTAAACCATATTAAAAAGCATATAAAAAAGCAAAGCGTATAAATAACTGTATACCTACTTTTGGGCCACCCTGTATATAGTGAGTAATATCTATACTAATAAGATCTACAATATATAGAAAATATATAGTGAGTAAAAATGAAAATAAATAAATAAATATAAAGAGATCTGCAACTTCAATAATAACACTTAAAAAAATTTATTATTTCTAACAGTATCATTGAAAATATAAAAATTGAAACATAATTTTTACTTATTCCTTTGTCTAACTTATTTTTATTGTGCGTCAAAGTCAGTTAATTTGACATTTTTCATAGCTCATTACTTCAAATTTTCGTATCCATTACAACCCCCAAAAGAAAAACGTTTTAATCGGTCAAAAATTCAATTTTAGTGTCAAAATACATATAATTTCCATTCAAGCTAATGTAACCGCGGGGAGTCTTACGATATGTTCAATTGGCTTCAATTTTAGAACAGCTTTTCTACGGGAATGCGCAATCTAGGAGTTATATAGGATATCTATGATCTAACTGTGTTAAATTTTTTCTTTCTGGTTTTTAAGTTTTTGGTTTAAGTTTGTAATGCACGTGGTCGGTAGCGTAGTCATTGAATATTTTTAAAATTGGTTTATTTTAGCTGTGCTTGTTCTAATTGCCTTCACTTAGACCTTGCCAATAAATTTTTTCTCATATTTTTAAAGATTAAGTAAGATATAGGTTTAACTAAGGTAAGTTAATAACGACAGCCATAGACTGATAAGAAAATAGACCGCGGCTACTGACGATACACGTAGCAAACTTAACATAAGATTTTAAAAATATTCATTAAGGTTAGATTGTTTAAGAGATTATGGCTAAGAAAGGTACTAAACCTGAAATAAAAACAGCTGAGAAACCAGAGTTGGTTTCTGCAGAGGTAGAGGAAAGTGCGGATGAAGATATTCAGCAAGATTTTAAGTTTTGTGTAAAGGCGCACAAAAGGAAAATTTTAATGTTTCAAATGGAACTTGTAGCGGTTTTAAAGGAGTTTTGTAAAATTAAGAATAATGTTAAAGATGATAACCTTAAACTATTTGAAGGTAAGCTTTTTGCTCTAGAAGAACAAGTGTGTTCTATTTATTTAATTACTTTGGATAACGTTGAACAATGCGGAGATGAGCTTGAAGCGCGTGTTGAGCGTCTGTTGGATGACGCCCGAGCCTTGTCAAGGTCATGTAGTGCTTTGCTTAATAATTGCGATAAATCTCGATCAGAATCTTGTTCGATTGTTTCAAAGGGAGAGAATTTGGAATCATGTTCTTGGTCTCGTATACCTAACGCCGAAAATTTAACCAAATCCTTTGAGCCAGTAAAAAGTAAAATTACCACTAATTTGTTCCAACAAAAATCAGATATTGATGAATTTAAACTAAGCAATTCTTATTTGCAACCTATGGCACCAACAACTAGTAAAGCGTTTGAAAATAAGATGCTTCCGCATAGTTCTCTAGTGCCTGGCCCAAGATTAAAATTAGATACATTTAATGGCGATGTTTTAAAGTACCTCACGTTTAAGAGAAAATTTATAAGAATGATAGAAAATGAGTATCTGGACTTTGATATTAGATTTGCTTTTCTTGAGGAAGCGTGTGTCGGAAGGGCGCAGCAGGTGATAGCCGGTCTTTCGTGTTTAGAAGATCGAGAACAAGCGTATAATATGGCTTGGTCGCGGCTAGATAAAAGATTCGGAAACCGAACCAAATTAATGAGCTTAGTTAAGCAGGATTTGGAAGGCCCGCCAATAAAGGAGTGGGATGCGAATGCGCTGATAGATTTGTGTGATAAAATGTATAAATGTGAGACAAGCTTTTTTGGTTGGCGCGAATCTCACTTATTAAATAATGATGATCTACTTTAAAAGGTATTTCAACGGCTGCCTTACAAATTGAAATCACAGTTTGTCTCGATTGTTGATAAAGGTTCGGGAACGTTTACAGAGTTAAGGGAACTTGTCGAAAACGCTGCTTCAGAAGCCGATACCGCTTATGGTCAACTTTTGTCACAAGGTAATGTTAGAAGGTCTAATAATAATCAAGGTGTGATTAATAATGTGTGTAAGCGTACGTGTGTTGCTTAACAACATCTCGCCCCAATAAAGCCTGCAGTAGAACCTCCATTATGTGTGTTGTGCAGCGAAAATCATGAGATTTGGAAATGTGCTGTCTTTGAAAGTAAATCGATTAAGGAGCGACTAAGTTTAGCACAAACTTTTAAGTTGTGTTTTAATTGCCTTCGAACTGGGCACAGAGTGTCTCAATGCCGATGGAAAGTTCAGTGTAAAAAATGTGGAAGGCGGCACAATCTGTTATTGCACGCGGACATCGAAGACCAAACAAATCTTCCCGCATCGCAGGACAAGAAAGAAAACCTGGCCGCTTGTACTTCTTGCAACAATAGTGCATCTTTATTTTCTGGCCGAACAATCTTTAAGGTCGTTCCAGTTAAGGTGTGGTACGACGACCCATCAAAATATATTTGCACCTATGCGTTTATTGACGAAGGATCAAGTGTAAATATGTGTTCTGCAGAGCTGGCTGAGCGACTTGGAGTGCCTGTGAAATGGGGTAACGTCGAGCTAATAACTGCAAACGCAATCACTCACGAAAAGAAAAAGGTAGATTTCCTGGCTATACAAGGAATTGCAGAAGAAAGTGCTTTTATGGTCAAGGATGCTTTAGTGCAAGATAGCATTGTTGACGTCAGCTCCAGTATTCCTACGCATGAGATGGTTAAGGGTTATTCACATTTACGGGACCTGAAGTTTCCAGAAATTGAAAATCAAAAGATAGAGTTATTGCTGGGCAGTGACCTGCATCAAGCATATCTTCCCCAAGACATAAGAGTTGGTGCACCTGGTAACCCAACAGGTCTTCGAACTCATTTAGGATGGACAGTGTATGGCAAGGATGATGGTGATCAAGAAATAAATACACCTAAACTTATGGTAAACTTTTTAGATAAAGAGGAATCCTGCAAACAGATACTGGACTTATTAAATCAAGATTTTAAGGACTTAGAATTACCTCAAGTACCAGCCTTGTCAGTAGAAGATAAGCGCGCTCTAGAAATAATGCACAAGACTGTAAAAAAGGTTGACGGACATTATTCTATCGGTTTATTATGGAAGGATGATGAACCAAAGTTGCCCAATAACCGCGAGATGGCGCTAAAGCGTTTGCTGAGCTTAAAACGAAGATTTCTAAATGACTCAAACTTATTCAAAAAATATTGTGAAAAAATGATGGAATATATTGATTGTAATTATGCTGTCAGAATTTTAGATCAAGTTTCATCTTCCCCAGGAAAGATATCTTACATTCCTCATCATTGCACCTCTATTCTAACAAAATTTAGAGTGGTATTTGATTGCAGTGCAAGGTTTAACAATGTGTCGTTGAATGATATGTTACTTCATGGACCTGACTTGACCAACAACTTGTTAGGCGTGCTGTTGAGGTTTAGACAGCATCCTATAGCAGTAGTATGTGACATTAAAGCCATGTTTTTACAGGTTTTCGTTGATGAGCGAGATCAAAACGCGTTTCGATTTCTCTGGTTTCCAGATAACGACCTCGATCAACCACCGGTAGACTATCTAATGCGCACTCATGTTTTTGGTGCGAAGTCGTCCCCGTGCTGTGCTGCGTTCGCGCTACGTATGACTGCCACTGACAATCTCTCGGGAGCAGATGATGAAACAATTCAGACGGTAATGAGAAATGTTTATGTTGATGACATTTGCCGATCATGTGAGTCTGTTGAAAAAACTATTAATCTTGTGTCACAGTTGTGTGAGCTACTAAAGGGTGGTGGTTTTCACATTACCAAGTTTTTGTCTAATAACAAACATGTTTTGAGTTCTATTCCGCAGGAAGACCTTGCATCTGATATCGATCTTGATGAGTGCCGACTTCCTTCGCAGAAGGCCCTAGGTGTTTTCTGGGATGCAGCTACGGATCGAATGAGGGTGAACGTAAATCTCAAGGAAAGGCCCTGTACGAGGAGGGGTATTTTGTCTACTATTTCTCAAACGTATGATCCCTTGGGCTTGATACAACCATTCTTGCTACCAGCTAGGCAGATGCTGCAGAAAGCTTGTCAAGCTGAGCTTGAATGGGACGATGATCTTAAAAACAAACATGGTATAGGTTCTGAGTGGGACGCGTGGTTAAAGGCGTTGCCTCAACTTAAAGCGATTTCTATTGCTAGAAGTTTCACCATTATGGGCAGAACCGTTATTAAATTTGAATTGCATGTTTTTGCTGACGCCAGCATGTTAGGCTATGGTGCTGTAGCTTACGTAAAAACTGTTTATCGTGATAATTCTACGCAGTGTTGTTTTGTCTTTGGCAAGTCGCGAGTTGCGCCTCTAAAACCGGTCAGTGCACCCCGTTTAGAATTAACTGCTGCTGTTCTCGCCGCTAAAATTTCGCAATTTGTTATTCGAGAGTGTGATTTTAAATTTTCGCGTGTTTTTCTGTGGACTGATTCAACTGTTGTGTTAAGATATATTAACAATACCTCGGCAAGATTTAAAACCTTTGTAGCAAATCGTCTAGAAATAATTCATTCTTTGACTAACGTAAATGATTGGCATTTTGTTCCTACTGCGTCTAATCCTGCGGATCTTGCATCCAGAGGTGTTTGGCCTGATAAATGTCAATCTGCCGATATTTGGTTTCACGGTCCAATGTTTTTACGTAATATTGCTGTTGACTGGCCAAGACAGCCAGATTTCTTGCAGGAACTCTCCGGAGACGACCCTGAAGTCAAGAAGACTGAAGTTTGCATGACTCAGCTAAAATTCCCTCAAAGTTCAGACTGCTTACATCGGCTGTTCCGACGATATTCAAACTTTAAGGATTTGCAGCGAACAGTAATATGGTTGTTACGCTTTATCGAATTTTTGAAAATGAAGTCTAATCCACATTATGCGACACCAAATCAACAATCAATCACGGTGGCAGAAATGATTCGAGCAGAAAGAGCCATTGTCAGAGTCGCTCAATCCCAAGTTTTTGGCGATATCATACCTGTGTTGCGTAATTACGAAGGGTTTCACGATCCGGTGAAATTAATTTCTGAACAACAACTGCGCGATAATCCTAGTGTGAGAAAGTTGCAAACCCTTAATCCTTATCTTGTTGACGGAATTATACGAGTTGGCGGAAGATTGCAACGCTCAACTCTCTCGTTGGAAGAAAAGCACCCTATCATATTGCCTAATCAACATCCCGTCACAAAGCTTTTGGTGTTAATGTATCATGAGCGCGAAGGGCACATGGGTTGTTCTCAAGTATTGACGGCCATGTATAAACAGTACTGGATTCTCAACGGCAGATCTGCGGTTAATAACATTTTAAAGTCCTGTGTAAAGTGCCGTTTTTGGAAAACGTCTCCAAATCAGCAGCAAATGGGAAACTTGCCGGCAGATCGAGTGACTAAATCAACTCCATTTAAGGCTGTGGGAACTGATTTGATGGGTCCGTTAACTGTTAGAATAGGCAGAAGCAGCGTAAAAAGATACGTGTGCATTTTTAATTGCCTTGCTACAAGAGCAGTTCATTTTGAAGTTGTTCAAGCTCTTGACGCTGATGCATTTATTCAAGCATTTAGAAGATTTTGCAATCGCCGAAACGTTAGACCATCAGATGTTTACAGCGACAACGGCGGAAATTTTGTTGCTGCTGAACGTGAGCTAAAGAAAGGAGCCGAAAATTTAAGGTCTAAATCCGTATATAAAGCTCTTCTGCGAGAGAATGTTAACTGGCACTTCAATCCTCCTCGTAGTTCACACCAAGGAGGATTTTATGAAACATTCTTTCGACTTGTTCGTAAAATAATGCGTTCGCTGATCGGAGAAGCAACCCTCGATGAATTTGAATTGCTCACGCTTATTACCGAAATTGAGCGGATCCTAAATGACAGGCCGATAACACAATTGCCATCCAAACCAGATGATCTATCGACAATTACACCAAGTATGATCCTCTCCGGCTCAGTCGAAAGTGACGCACCGTTTGATGTGTTTATAAAGGCTGATGGCTATCGGCGCTCGTGGAGAAAAACTCAATATTTGGCTGACCTTTTTTGGGAGCGGTGGATAAATCAGTACTTGCCACTTTTGCAGCCACGTCATAAATGGTTTGGAACGGTACCCAGTTTAAAACCTGGCGATCTCGTTTTGATTGTTGATGAATCGACTAAGAGAGGTCATTGGCGAAAGGCCATCATAAAGGAAGTGATGCCAGATAGCAACCATCTGGTCCGCCGAGTTCTGGTTCGGACAGCCGATGGAAGTGAGTTTGTTCGAGACATTCGTAAACTCTGTTTGTTGGAAACCCATAACAAGACTTTTTCTCATGCCTTATAATAAAGTGTTTGTTTGTTTGTTTGTTTGTTTGGATAACTATGATTGCGAATTTCGCGTGCTTTGTTATAGCGTTGTCATAGTATGTGGCTAGATCTAAAACTAATTGTTCAAAATAATTTTTTTTTTTTTTTTTTGGGACGGGCATTAATTTATAGTATATTTAGTGTAATTTATTGTGCTAGGTGAAGTTTTTAATTGCGTTTCTTAAATTCAAAAATCTTCAGTTTTTAACTTCCGGTTTTGGGGGTGGGTATGGTAGAAACGCAATTTCATTTTTATATAATGGCAACATTGATCACTTGATCCATGTGCATCTAACTGTGTTAAATTTTTTCTTTCTGGTTTTTAAGTTTTTGGTTTAAGTTTGTAATGCACGTGGTCGGTAGCGTAGTCATTGAATATTTTTAAAATTGGTTTATTTTAGCTGTGCTTGTTCTAATTGCCTTCACTTAGACCTTGCCAATAAATTTTTTCTCATATTTTTAAAGATTAAGTAAGATATAGGTTTAACTAAGGTAAGTTAATAACGACAGCCATAAAATGATAAGAAAATAGACCGCGGCTACTGACGATACACGTAGCAAACTTAACACTTTGTTCAATGCTCATTATTTGTTAACAAAAGAAAAAAAAAGAAAAAAATATTTACTAAATAAATTATCCCAAAACGAACTACAGTAAAGCGCCTTTCAAGAAAAGCCTGTAAAAAAGCATATGGTTGTCACAGAATGCTGAAACTACATTTTTACAACCAAAAGACATTGCGCCATCTTAAAAAACAAAGTTTTTATCACTGTTGCAAGCGTTGTTTGTGCAAAGCATACAGTCCCGATACTTTTCAAACACACCTCGTAAATGTATATTGTAGTCAATGCTGGGCAATGGAGTTAAAATATTTTCCTTTGTAGAATTTGAAATGTCAATTGTGCTTGCAGCTGTGTCAATTACAAAATTGTGCAATTTCAAAAAATCCAAACCAAGAATAGCATGTTTAATGTTTGCAACAATAAAAGAATGAGTAAACTGTTTATTAGGAAATTCCTGAAAATGTAGTGTTAGTTCAATGACACCTGATTGTTGTATAGGATGACCATCAGCAGCAAATAGTCTAGAGGGATCTGGATTTGTCACACAAGTATATCTGTTAGAGGGAATCAGTGACTTAGGGCTAGCTGTATCAATAATAAATACAATGTTATTGTGTGTATCAGTTAAGTGAATATATTTGTCAGCAGATTCAGGCAATGCATTGCTGACATTGATAGTATTTATTTGCAAGTCATGATTTATTGAGGAGCATTGCCTTGTGAGTTTAAATGTTTAGTCTTCATATAGCTATCAAAATGAGTGCAGCCTTGGACACAGTATCTGGCAGTAGCTCCATATTTTTGGTGGTAAAAACACAGACCATTAAAAATCTTATCTCTACCTGGAATAGTGAGATTCGGACCTGGTGTGGTCGTAAAGTAGAAAATGGTAATAGTTGGGATGAAGTTGGGGTATGATTTTGAGGGTTTTGATTAAAAGACTTGGAGTAAGATCTATTGTGTGATGGGTAAGTGAAATGAGGTGTGGTAGTTTGGTGAGAAAGAATTTTATGCAGAACCAAAACTTCAGCTTTAAGAGAGGAAAATTTTTTTAACATAGCAGAAAAAACATCATCGGTGGAATTAATTTCAGATGAGTTTAATGATTTATCATTTTGTATTAGAGAATCAGCAATGGGAGCTAGTTCTTCAACAGATTTGAAAGGGAATGCAGCTAAAATGAATTGTATATTGTTAGGAAGCCTATTCATAAATTCAGTTTGTAAGAACCAATTTAATGTTTCATCTTGAGGGTCAATTGTTCCTAAAATGTTTTTTAAATCATATAATAATTGTGTAGGAGAACGATCTCCCAAAGGAGGAGCAGTGTGAAGCTGGGTTAATCTTTTGTGTAAAGGAAGACTGTATGCTTTTATTAAGGCAGCCTTGAGTGTAGTATAGCTGTTGACACTATCTCTTGACATGCAAAGTGATGCTTTGTGATAATGTTCAGAAGATAAACATTTTATCAATTCAAAATATAATTGTTCTTCAGTTAGATGCTTTCCAAAATAATGTGCATCAAATGTGTGAAAAAACATGTCAATGTGAGAAGGATCAAATTGGAGTTGTGGAGAATTTTGAATTATTATAGTAGGTGGTTGAGTATTTTGCAATAAAGATTGATGTACAGAAGTAGATGATGATAAAGGTGTAGAAAAGACTTGAGAAGTAGTAGTAAGTAGAATTGAAGCTAAACTAACTGGAATTTCATCAGCACTTTGTGCTTGCAAATGGGTTTGTGTTGAAGAATTATTTTCAGCCAAAGCTATAAGATTATCATTCATATTAGATTTAACACTTCGTAAAAAATATTGATTTGAATGCATAAATAATAATAATAATAACAAATAATTTTATAGACAGCAATAATAATTTTAAGCAATAAGGTAATAATAATAATGTTCATACAAGTAATTAGTAAAATTGTTTAAAAATTGTAAATAATGTTCTTTATAAATTGAATACAATGCTTGAGATAAGATAGTCTTTTAAAATAATATGTATAGATTAATATGATGCAAGTCACTTTGTTAGTTATTGGTTGTTAGTTGTCATCAATTGTAGATGTCTTGTTAGTTGCCGGGGTCACCAATTGTAGATGATTGTTCTACAAATAATCAAACACTTCCTTTGCTTGTTTCTTCTTATTCAACGAAAATGTAAAAGAACGTGTAACAACAGCCAAAATAATACAATACACTTATTTACAGTTATTTAATAATTTTTCTTCTTTACAACTTATTTCTTTCCTCGTTGTTCCTTTATCTAGTGTTGCCATTCCATTAATAGTTATTTATATAGGAACTTGTAGTGATCTATACAGGATCACTACACGGGTGATCTTTTCGGCAGCTCGGCCAAGTTTAAGAATACATCTATGCGCAACATTGCAGCATGTTTTCTTTTAATATCTCCAAACAAAAGTAATTATTTGCTAATCAATCACTTACTTTAGTAGAATAATTGTTTAACCCAAACTTTTGGTGGCGTTATTTTTCTAAGATGCGAGTTTTCATCTAAACTTCTAAAGCGTAAAAATTTATTTTAACTGTGTCCCCTGATAAGCCTTACAGGTGAAACAGTCTGTTGGGACTATTTTAATCAAATGTGTTATTTTAATATTTGTGCTTTGATATCAGGAATAATCGTTCTGACTATTGAAGCCATTGAGCACTCTTCTGAAAAGCACCAGTAATTTGCTCTTATACATGTATATACACTCATATACATAATTTTTTAAAGTAAATATCTTTTTATGTATTTAAAAAAAACCTGACTTATTTTGTGCAACTGTCAACTCGAAAAGATGGTTTTTGTTTAGTTAAATCTAATTTAAAATAAATACTTTGCCCATACTAGGGAGTCGGAGTCAAAGTTAAAGTCGGGAGTGGTGGTGGTGGTGGATTTACCCGACCCATTCCTGGGGATGGGGGGCGCGGATCAACTCCGTGGAATCCCAATAATCGGGCGACTCTCCACGGACGGGACCAGAGGTCCAGAAGTGAGAGGGTATGGCCGAATATGGCCCGACGCAGAGGGTCTAGTACAGGGCAGTCAAGCACGAGATGTGAGAGATCCTGTGGTTCAGAACCACAGTTGCTGCATGAAGGAGTCTCGGCTCGACCAACCCTGTGGAAATAAGAATTAAGGAGAGTGCTGTGCCCGTTGCAGCGTAAACGGGAAAGAGCACAGCGAGCGGAGCGAGGGAGAGTAAGCTCCTCAGGAGATACTGAAGGGATTTGGTGTTGAAAGAAACCAGATTGGACACTGCGTCTCCAACTGGTGTAGAGGGATAGTCGTTGGGAGGAAATAAGGGTTGCGAGGGACACTGATATATTGGAGGAATCAAGAGAGGCACCGGCTTTAGCTAGAGAGTCAGCTAAGTCGTTACCTGGGAGGGAAGAGTGACTAGGTATCCATTGTAGATGGACTACCTTGGATTGAGATAGAGAATTGAGAAGAAATTGTGTATTGGATAGAGATTTGGGGGTTAAATATGGTAGGGGACAGAGAGAGTTAATAGGACAGATAAAGAATCGGAAAAGAAGGTGATAGATTCAAAATTACATGTCTTAGAATGAGAGATACACTACTCAAGAGCATGTAGGATAGCGAAGGTTTCGGCACTATAACTGGTAGCCCAGAGACCAGTCGAGAAAGAGAGCAAGGTAGCAGTGACACACTTTGTACACTTGATGTGTATCCCTGCACCACCCTGCCCCAGCCCGCCAGGTACCGAACCGTCAGTCCAGGCAGAGATATCGCTGTGAGATAGAGTGGAAAGGTGGTAGGTAGCTGCGGTGTTGCGAAGGGAGGGGGGGTCTTTGCGAGGGGGATGAGAGGTCGTCGTCGTCGTCGTCATCGTTTGAAGGGCATCCACTCCAGGCCAGACACAAACAGAACTGGGGCCGAGGGTTTATCCTTTTACTACCCCAGACTGCTGCACTGCCTGGATCAGATGCTGGCAGTGATATTATTAAGCCAGCATCGAGTTTCGTCATCCAAAACCGTCAGACCGCGTGCTCCATGTGGTGCCCGATGTATGGGGCACATTGTTAGTACATGGTCCGCGGTTTGCTCTGAGGCGCCACACTCGCAATTCGGTGAAGGAGCGAGACCCCATTTGTGCATGGACGAATGGAATCGCCCAACACCAGTCCGCAGGCGGTTGAGCTTAACCCAAGCTGCTCGGGGTAAGCCCATCCCAACAGGCCTGACACTGGTCCCGGGCACAAAAGCACGGAGCCTGGAAGCACTTTCACAGTACTCCGCGTTCCATTTATGATTTGTCCATTCAGAGGCGCGGATGCCAAGTCTGGCAAGATTGTCCAAGAGATTCCGCGCACCTGGCACAAACGGGCGTCTGGATCTTAGTCTCACTTGGCCAGTATCTGAGGACCCACTTAAAAGACCATGCAAAATATGATCGGGGTCCAGAGATCCACGGTAAGCCAAGGAGAGTGTCGCTCCCAGTCGGCGAAGCTCAGCTGGCTGGATGCCTGAAAGTACAGGTAGGTGGTCCGTTGGAGTGGGACGAAGGCATCCAGTAACTATGCGCAAGGCGTCATTCAAGACACTGTCAATGAGGCGAGTGTGAGCACTGCGACACCAGACTGGCGCACAGTACTCAGCTGTTGAGTAGACTAGAGACAAGGTGGCTATGCGTAGTGTTTTAGCACCAGCACCCCATCCCGAGCCCACGAGTCGCCTCAACAGTGTGACGCGCGATGATAGTTTTTTGCGCAATGCCACTAAATGGTGACGAAACGTGAGCGATCTGTCCAGTTTTACCCCAAGGTATGTAGGGGTTGGACAGAACGGTAAAAGTCTACTATTGTTGTAGACCTTTAGCTCACGTTTGGCCTCTCGGTTGTTTAAGTGAAAGGCTGTCGTCACCGTCTTAGTGTGACTGAGCTTCAACCTCCAAGTCTGGAGATACGCTGACAGTGTGGACATGTCTTGGCTTAATGTCCCCTCCAAGTCCTTCCAGTTTCCAGAAGAGTGCAACAATGCTAAATCATCAGCATAAGCAAACTTTCTGGAAATCATGGAAGGAAGATCGTACGTATAGATGTTAAATAGGAGGGGAGCCAAGACCGATCCCTGAGGAACGCCGTTTTTAAGACGGCGTAGCCTGCTTTGCTTGCTGTCACCGGTGGTAAGGGTGAAACTTCGATTTCGGACAAGCTCCATGATCATTTTGACCATGTGCTTATCCGGAAGTAGTCTCAGCAGCTTGCAGGTAAGGCCACGGTGCCAGACAGTGTCATAAGCAGCTGTCAGATCGATAAATACGGCACCGGTCTTCTTTTTAGCCTCGAAAGAATCCTCGATGTTCTGGGTTAGCAGAACAACTTGATCTACGGTTGACTTCCCGCGTCGGAACCCAGCCTGCTCTTTAGGGAGCAGTGGATCGATTAATGGTTCAACGCGGGCGTAGATAAGCCTCTCGAGGATCTTGTAGGGGACACAGAGCAGAGATATTGGTCGATAACTCTTTGGGTCCCCCACGGGCTTTGCTGGTTTTGGGATCGCGACCACAAGCGCTCTTCTCCAGATCTTGGGAATTTTGAGTCGGCGCAAACAGGAAGAAAGGAAGTCACGTAACCAGGACTTCAAAGCAGCTCCAGCATGGAGTATAAGCTCGGGGCAGATGGAATCAGGACCCGGAGCTTTACCTGGTTTTAAATGTTGAAGGGCAGCAGCAAATTCTCTCTGTGAAAAATTGTCAGAGATATTTACTGCGTCTGGTGTTGTGGCCCTCCAAAGGTCAGACACTTCTTGAAAGACAAGTCGAGATGACTTGAGATCAACAGCCTCGTATTTCCCATTTCTAACCAGCTGAGATGCAATAGCATCGGCTGAAACGGGACAATGACGAGGAGAGTGTCGTGACCTACCAGTAAGGTTGTTCAAGATACTCCACGCTTTTCGACTAGAGTGTGAGAAGTCAATGCTCCGAACTGCTTCGGACCATCGATCCCTCCGTTTTCTGTCAAGCTTGGCAAGCAGAGCTGTAGCAGCCAAACTTGAGTCGTCTCCCTGAGGAGACTGCAGAAAGGTTTTATAGAGGGATTCACACTCTGCATCCCAACACGGAATATAGTTATTTCGATACCCGCGTGGGATAGTCTTCTTGGCTGCTTTCTTAATGATGTTACAGAAGTCCTGGTAAGCCGCATCCACATCAAGTGAATCAGGCGGCAACAAAGTCTTTGCGAATTTATTCGTCAAAGCAATGTAGTGACTCCAATTGGCCTTGTGGAAGTTCCATCGCTTAACAGGCATGCTTGGCACTGCCATAGCAAACCTTGGTGGTGTAATAAGCGAGGGTCGATGTTGTGACCTGGGAAACTTCTCAAGGACACGTCTATCCGGTAAGCGACTGTTTGGACCTACGCTAGCGAAAGCTAGATCTGGATTGGTGCCAGTGTTCCAGCGGCCGGAATAAAAACTGGCAGCGTCCTTGGCATTATATAGGAGGGCAAGACAATTAATACTTGCCCATCCAGCCAAGCACTCACCATCCGGACTGTTGTCATCATAACCCCAGTCAGCATGACGACAGTTAAAATCGCCAGCGTACAGACAGGGGTGAGGAAACACTGGGAGATCCAGGGTTCGCAATCGCGTTGGCGGTGGTTTGTAGACGTTGACTATTTTATAGCCATCAACGTCCACACACAGCCACTCGATCTCCGATGTCGGTGGAGATTGGTCCAAAAGCGTGTATCTCAGTCGCTCGTGAACAAACGTGGCAAGGCCATGCTTCCTGCTTAAAGAAGACCCAGCTAGTTGGTAGTGTGGTAGCACCAACTTCTCTGCATCAGTGCAGTGGGTCTCCTGCAGTAGGATGACGAGTGCCTCAGACTGCATAGCGAGGTGATGAAGAACATTCATCTTGCTTGCAGTGAGGCCTTCGATGTTCAGCTGAAGAATAGTGGGTCTTCGGAACTTGTTGGCAATGTGCCCTGAAAAGGGCAGTTTTATCCTGACATTGCCCCGTCCTGAAAAGGACGTTTGCCGATTAACAGACCCACACTGAACATCGGAATGGGTGGATACCCTTCCGTTTTGGTAGGTTCGGTTTCGGTCTGTCATTTTTAAAATCAATGAGCAGACTTACTCACGGCCCAGGCTACGTGAAAGCACCTACCATCTGGGCCGGATGAGAGGTGGAGTGATATTGTGTAATTAGATGGGGCAGGGGGGTTTAGGAGGGCAGAGGATCAGAGGTTCACGGGTAAGATGTAGGTTAGGGATAAGGTTATGTGATCTGGAGAAGGATCTCCATGAGTTCTGAGACGTGTACGGGGGTTTGGGGGTAAAGTCGGGAGTCGGGAGTCGGAGTCGGAGTTGGCATTTTAAAAATTCTAGGAGTCGGAGTTGGATCTTAAGCTTCCGACTCCGCAACCCTGGTTACAACAAAAGTTGGGCACTCCGCTTGTGAAAAAAATATTCAGTTGTTTTTCTTTTACAGAAAATGTAAGATGGGAGTTGTTTGGGCTTGAACTAAAAATTAATATTAATCAGAGAGAAAAACAAAAATTGGGAATCAGAAATTTTCTGTTGTGTGTAATTTGAAGCTTTTGGAGAAATTTTGAATAAGTGTAAATATACAAGACAATATGAATCAAAGCTTGCCCCACTGTCCCACCATACAGTTATTTCCAATAAAACCAACACATTAGAAATCTAGGGGCTACAACAGGATGTCTTGTTTGTACGAATGGACTAGAACGCGAGATTAACAATTGACTATTTTACTGGTCAATTAATTAAAAAAAGTTTGTCTATCAATTGATTTTTAAAAAATGGTCAATTTATTAAAAAAAGAAAATACTAACCTTGTTTTGACAACGCGGAAAAGTTTTAATTTTACTTCGTAAATCAACAAGCAATTATTTTCTTTATTGTGAATTTTTAGCGTTTATTTTTGCTTTTTACTCACCAAAATTTTTCCTGACGTTTACTGCGTCAACTAGAACCGGTATCCAGAGTAGTTTGTGATCTGCATTATAAACAGGTTTTGGCGCTGGTGCTGGAGCCCAGGAGCCAGGCTTTTTCAGAGAAGTTGGAAACCTTTTGTTAAATTTAGGTGGAGGTTATTAGAGGCAATCCTTAATCCTTTGCACGAATGGTTATAGAAAAACTTTATGTTTAAGATTGCGCAGCCTACTGTTTTAGAAATAAATGATTTGAACTCATTGCCTTAAATTTTTCAGTACTGAATCAGTGCGAAATTAAAAACTTCAACCTGCACAAATGTGCTTAAGCTTAAATTTTTAACCTATGCAATTGAGCCTGGAGCCTGTAGCGATTAATTGGACAGTTCAAGTATTTTCATACGAAACATAACTTTAATTATTATCGGAGTTATAGAATTTAGTTCAAAACGTTGGATTTAACTTTCACATGCTCTATTTTTATGCAATTTCGAATTTCACATTCTGCCGTTCCATATCGTATGATCACGTGATATACGCCTTGAAGCGTCTCATAATTACTTACAGTCATAGCCGTACCTGCCGGGGGGGCAGGGGGGGCAATTGCCCCCCCAAGTTTCGAAGATTTGGGCAAAATTAAGATTTTTCGGGCAGTGAGAAGAAAATATTTGGGCAAAACCATAATTTTTCGGGCAGCGATACGAAAAATTTGGGCAAAGTCAGGAAATTTAGAGAGGTGACGATGAGGAACTGTAAAAAGTAATAACCCAAATTTAGGTGAAGACCTTTTTTTTTTTTTTTAGAGATCACCATGATTTTAGGACAAAATTGGTTTTTTGTCTGAGAATCTCAAACAATTTTTTTGTCATATCCGAAATGTACTATAAAATCATGATTTGGGCAAACGTCACAAAATTTGGGCAAAACTTCATTGCCCCCCCAAAATTTTTTGGGCTGGTACGGCTATGCTTACAGTGCAAAATACTATACCTTTAATGTTAACGTTAACTATACAATCTAAGTTGTATCCTTCTCAAATATTAAGTGCACTACACGCCACTACGGGCCGCTGTTGTAAGAGGTGATATTATGAACAAATTATTTTGCTCACCTTTGAAAGTGCGGTTAAAGAGGAATCTGATTCATGGCAATTCTCAGGCTACTAGACCGTTGTTCGAAACAGTGGAGACGGGCCATCTCACTAACTCGTTTCCACATGTCTTTCAATTGAATCAAAGATTTTTACCTCTCCGATACAGTGTCTTTCCTCGAATCGTATCGTCCCAATCGAGTTTTTTGCTTTAAAATTGACAAATCGTTTTACTTATTTATTAATTACACGCTAGCTGGTATTGCTCAAGATACAATAAAACTCTCTCCTACTCTTTTTCCAATAAATGAAATAATTACATTGCTGATTCTTCCTTAATCGACTACGAGCGCAATAGTGGACCGCAATTTAAATGCAATACTTGCAACTTCAGCAACAACAAGTCTTCGCACCGAACGCATTCAAGCATTTCTTGATAGCCAGTCAAATTACTCTTCTGTTTCATTTGCCGATATTCATTTCTCTGATGTAACACATTCGCTGCACAATAGTTTTTTACTTTTGCTCTCAAGCATTTCTAGCCTTTTTTTCAACGCTGTTTTATCACTTCTTACTGTTTTAGCATTGGTTTGGGCTTTGATCCTTACTGTCTATACCAGTGGTTTTCAACCGGGGTTCCGCGGAACCCTAAGGTTCCGCCAGTACAGTCCAGGGGTTCCGCAAGTTTACATTTAAACCTCCAGTCTAGTTTACTATTATATGCATATTGTTTAAAAATACAGTGATTTTTGATCTATTGGTCAAACGAAACGAAGTATAAAATCGAGGTTGACGGAACATCAACGTTGTATTAATTATCAAAAACCAGATCAATCAGCGCTTCGTGAGCACTCAATGATGATGCACCACAAGATAGATTGGGAAAACAATTATGTTAAAAGTTGAAACTGAGTACAATAAAAGGTTATTTGTAGAAAGTTGGTTTATAAATTCAAAATCAAGTGTAACTAACAGAAACGACGGCAATTCTTTCCCTTTAGTCTATAAAAAATTAGATTGTAATTGCAAAATTTTAATTTGCGTCCTGTTTTAAGTTTTTTAATGTGAACAGTTTGAATTTTTTTAACTCGTTAATTTGGTTTGAAACTTCGTATTGCAATTGTACAATTGACTGCTGTATCTTTTGAATTAAAATGTTCTCAGGCTTGTTTATCGTTGTTGGTGGATGCGCGTACGCTCAGGGTCGGTTGGTTTTTTCACTGATCACTATGCTTTGCTTCCTTATTACTCTTTTTTGCCGCAGTGATCAATGAAGTTAACCACCAGCTGTATGCATTTCAATTAGACGTTGGACGCATTTCAATCAAATGATGTTTGTTGCACAAGACAATTAAATTATTGCACAGGGGTTCCTCGAGCCTCTGGAATGTCTCATGGGGGTTCCGCTCCTACGAAAAGGTTGAAAACCACTGGTCTATACAATTGCAAACATTATTAAAAATCTCAAAAGTACGTTTACTCCTCTTGTGGTAACTAAACTGAACCGTTTTCGAAAAGAGAATACTAATGAGTCTTCCTCCTTTATAACTAATCCCAATTCGGACCCTTTAATTGATAGCGCCACAACTAACGTGTAGAATTATAAAATTGTTTTTATCGTTTTTAAATATTTAACGATCTTTCAAAAAAAAAAAATTATCAATGCTATTTTGTTGTGTTTTATTGAATCTTTAAACAAGATAAATTTATTAACCAGATTTGTTATTTTTAAAAAAAATTGTTCTTTTTCGCATTCAATATTGTTTGTGGATATTGTACTGTATTATTTTCGAACATGTACTGCTGTTAGTTCCTTTTAACAGATGCAGCACTATCGACGGTACAATGACGACATCACGCGACAGAACAGATCGTTGACTACTTCCTCTACAAAAGAAGCATAGCAAAATTAATGAAGTGTTTACTGCTCCATGTAGACATTGTAGCGATTATATTCGGATATATCGCAAAAGTTTCTTAATTAGTCAACGAACTAAAAAAAAAAAAGAAGACATATAACATTGTTTTCTGTTTAAAGTCGCGCTATAATCGTCGTTTTCTGTATTTGCATGTATGTCCTTTTTTACCGTCGTGTCGTCGTGCTGCAAATTGCATTTTTGAGAATTTTTGCTATATTTAGAAATTGTTTTATTTTCTTATCCGCCGGGGGGTATCTGTAGCGATTAATTGGACAGCCCAAGTATTTTCACACGAAACACAACTTCAATTATTATCGGAGTTATAGAATTTAGTTCAAAACGTTGAATTTAACTTTCACATGCTCTATTTTTATACAATTTCGAATTTCACGTTCTGCCGTTCCATATCGTATGATCACGTGGTAATACGCCCACTTGTATACAGCGATATGGCTCAGTCATAAATTAAAATTGTAATATATTGAGTTGCTTTCCGGCAAATATCGGTTAGATAAGTTAACTTCTGTCATGGTAATGCTATACTAAATTGTCTCTGTTATTGTAATTATTTGTTTTAATTTTTATTTTGTTTTTATTTCTATTTGAATAAGTGAATAAATGTGCTGTAAATAGAATCAAGTAGTGGTTAACCTTCTGATTTTGAATTGCTGCAATTAAACTTGGAAATAACGCTAACAACTTCTACGAGCCGGAGCTGGAGCTGCAGCCGGAGCAGTTGCATATTTGTGCTAGTTCTAAAACCCTGGTTATAAACTGCAATCTACCAGAAAAACTGACTGCTGTAGGATTAAAAACAAATCAAAACTTAAGAGCGTTTTCTTCTTATAGTTTTATTAAAACTATGGTGTACCAGCATTCTAATTTTGACCCACCACTTGCAATAGTTTGGAAGTTAATGAGCGTTTTTATTTTATGTAAGTTTTTATTTACTTTTCTATCATATTTTTCTCCAAACTTTTTATAAAATAAGTAAGACCGCTTTTGAAGCAGATAAATGAAAAGTAGAATGACAAAATGAGAGAATAGCAAATTTGTTATCACTGTTATATTGGGCTTTTTACATCAAATTATCCAAGCAAAATTTGTGGTCCCAAAAATTTCTTAAAAATTCTGCCTTAACTACGTGTGAGACGCTTTTTTTTGTATCCAACTATTCTTTCGTTCCGTTTTACACGACTGTCAATTGTATTTTTCCTGCATTCCAAAGTTTATCTGCGGTAATTGTCGGACGAAAAGCTTACGCTACCGGTAACCTTTGTTATAAATGAACGCTCTGAAAAAAGACTAATTTTGCATTAAAATTAAACTTATCACTCTTTATGGGAAATAACAAAGGAGACATTGAAGCGAATTTCACGCGAGGCAGCAAGGCAGCAAAATACGTTCAAAAGACGTGATTTCCGTAACATTTTTATTAATGTAAACCGTTTGCTTGTTGTTTTATATCTAATTAAACAGTATATAGCTATCTTTGACTACGTTTGACTTTGTTCCAGAAAAAAACTGTCTTAAAAAAAGTGGGTAGACACATCTTGCGTTACATCCAAAGCAAGAAACTATTTTAATAATCAGGATCATGACAAGTCAATAATACATTTTTAAGTTAATTCAAAAATATACAATATTATTTACATAACCAAATAGCGACAAAGTCCTCACATAAAATTTATTTAAATGTACATTAAGAGCTTGCTTTATTTTTTTGTTCTTCGTTATTCCACCGAATAATCTGGTGATTCTTTCTTTCAACAACAATCTTTTAAACTTGTATCTGCTGCAAGTAGTGACATCACAGGAGCACTGATGCGTAACAATCTCATGCTTGTCAACAACGTTTTAACGTCATCAGGTTGTGTTTGATTTTTTCTTCTTTGGACATCGACTATTAGTTTCTGTCCGATTGTTTTCACTTTTGACATTATCGGAATCGAATCCGTTGAAATCCAAGTTTAAGTTGAATTCGTTTTTCGATTTCCGTTCCTTGTAGTTTTTGTTCATTGTTGCATGATTGATCAAATTCAAAAATCTCTTTAAAGGATTGTTTTCCCCCAATCATCATTAAGACTAGAATCAGGACAACGTTGTCCAAAGCAGTTGCTCTGTTTTCTTGTTCTTGCTGGAAACACCTGGTCGTCAATTTTTAAGTAGGGATGATAACTAGCATTTACCAAGGAAGGATAAAATACTCTCAGGGCCATAACTGTCACAGATTAGATTCGACTTGTTTTCTACTTCGACTGCTTCAATTTGATCAAATATTAATAAGAGCGCGTCGAATTGCGTTTATATATGAGCGTGAAAACGTCAACAAGCGAGCTCTAGAATTAACTCGAACAAACGTGAAACGTCACGCCGTTTCTGCTCTGCTCTGTTACGGTTCCATTTCTCATTCTTGTATCTTTATTATAATGTTATGTAATAACAAACTGTCGTTGGTTCGTTCTTGCAGCTGATTAGATAAACGTTGAGTTTGTTATTACGTCAAACACCTACTGATTGTTCTTTCTTGCTCGCGGTTTTTTTAGAAAAGTCTCGCCGAGTATAAATACTCGTACGCGTTCAATGTTGATCAGAATTGAGTTAACTAAATACAAGCTTCGAACAAGCAAGTCAAATTAAAACTGAAATAACTGTTTACCATCGATCGTAAAAGACTTCAACTGAGCATACTAATGATGGCTTTTCATCTTTATTATCCGACAATTGGAGCGCCCAGAGGTCAACCAAGGCTGTTTCTCGACGACGATTATGAACATTCGTTATACTTCAATTCGTTCAACATCAATCGTAAACCGTGGAAGGCATTGGAAGTTGCAGATGATTTGCCTCAAGTTGCAGATGATTTGCCTCGTAATTCGCGTCAACAACAATCGCAACAAAACGAAAAAATATCAGAAGATACCAACAAAGATAGTGACGTCGTGAAACAAGACGATCAATCGTTGGCTATTAACCTAGATTTGAGCGAATTCAAACCCGATAACCTTCAAGTCAAAACCGTCGGACGACGATTGGTAGTTGAGGGAAATCAAGAAGATGAAACAAAGGAAGGAGGACTCCGATCCTATTCCAGGAAACAGTTCCACCGATCAATAATGCTGCCCAACAACGTCAATCCCGTTCACGTTGTATCGACGTTGACCAATAAGGGAGCATTACGCATTACTGCGCCTGTGATGTCGTCACCGACAACTGCAAAAGTGAATGAAATCGAAGTTCGTCGAGAAGGAGACGAACAAGAACAAAGCAGAAGTTTATCAAAGTCGGTGGAAAGCAGTGAAACGCGATCTGCAGAAAAAGCGACAACGTCGGTTAACGTCGAAAGCAAAAATCAATGATCATGTTATAAAAAATTTTTCTTTGTACCTGGTGCTTTACGTTAAAACATTTTTGTTGTTATTTTTCTTTATGTTATTGTGCTTCGATTTCAATAATCAAATAAAATAAAAAAAAACAAGAACTGCAATCGATGGATTTGATTACTTGTAGTCTCATCTGCAATGCGCAGTCTGTTAATTGTCATCTGATCTCCCGGCACTTGTTCGATTTTTGTGTTACTTCATTCATTAACAGCTTAAAGATTGTGAAAAAAGTTTTATTTTTACTTCAAATCTACAGCAGGTACAAAAACCGACTATTGGCTTACCGTATAAAAACTTTTCATGTTGATACTGGTACAAATGGCCCAAAAACTTGATATCTGAGCAGCAAAGAATCCTCTCGTGTCTTGGCGCTTGTTAAAATACACATCAGTGGTTTTTACCAGCAAAGATCGAAATGACGTACAAGAGCATTAATCTAGTCCCGTGGTTCTCAAAACTTTGGTGGTCCGTGGGCCCCCTTTCAGAGACTCTCAAAACACCCGTGCCCTCAAAAGTGCAAAGTAAGGGTTCTTTAAACTATATAAGAAAAAAGCCTTCTTTAAAAAAAAATTCTGTGTGCACTAGCTACGCTTCTGAAAACGTGTCAGGAAACCACGCAAGCATTGGATCTTGGGCAGTTTTTCATGTACCCAGATACCTATTCGTGACTTTTTAGGAAGAGAGGAAATTTTTAGAATCCACTCGTAAATAACATTTACTGTGTAATTGCAAAGAAAACTGTTATGTTTGCTGTAGTTTAATTCTATATTAATTGTCTTTTTATGATTTATTCGTTAAATTGTGTTGATATAACTAATTAAAACTTTAGATGCTTTGATAAGGACTTTTGCAAGTCGAAAACGTTCAACCTTTGATAAAAAAATTTGCCAGCATAAGTACAATGTTTGATATTACAGTACTTCTTATAGCTTTTTGTAGGCAGAAAATTTATGTGCACTGCAAGATAATTGTGTTTGGTTAATTTACTGTTGCCACATGGTGTATTAATTAGCATAAATACCAACCGAACCAATTTTTGGTTTTATTGCGTTTCTGCTTCGGGAAAAGTTTTATTGCGTGACCCAACAATACGGTAGACCAGAGGTTACCAACTCGGAAGGAATTTTATTTTAATGTTTTGTTACGAATTTTTTTATTTTAAAATTTAATATTGCTTTGTATTTTGTAAATTGCTTTGTGTCTTATTTTGGTTTTCGGGACCTTGATGTTCAGCTTTAATTGCTTTCATTTGTCTTATTTAGCTTTGTTCGTCCGCCAACATTCGTCAGTGCCCACCACGGCCCACCGGTTGAAACTACTGGTCTAAACAGTTTTTCCGCTAGACTAAACAGGCTAGAAACGTCCGGTACGAGCGTTGAACACGTGGCAGTCGTAAAAGTTCTCAACACGCCTACTAAATTTTCGCGAGCAAGAACATCGGAGACTTTTTCAAAGAACAATAATTGTCTTTTAATCCGAAACAAAACAGGCCGCTAACATGAAGATTACGCTTGCTAAAACGACCTAATCGTCTTTCTAAAACACGGGAAACATTGTTTTCAATCCAAACCAATTGTGCTTTTGAGTCACGTGAATAAAACTTGCGCAGACGTGTTTTAAAGATATCAACCACACCCGTCTTTAAGAAGCGCAGGGTGAAATTACCAATAAAAGCATTCAACACGTTACAAACATTGCAATTGTTTAATAACTTACCAGGGAATCGAGCACAAAAACTTTTAAACGCAATCAAACAATTCTCTTGCTAAGAATCAAACGCGAACTAAAAAATTTTCAATCACCATGCTAAGCATCGAACACAAAGAGACTTTTAAAGTCAATCAAACAACCCAACAATAAAAAAATTTCCATCTCCTTGCTATGAATCAAACCACAAAAATTTTCAATCACCTTGCTAAGAATCAAACCCACATCAAACATAAAGAAACTTTTCAATTAGACAACCCAATGATAAAAAAAATTTCCATCTCCTTGCTACGAATCGAACTCACCACAAAAATTTTCAATCACCGTGCTAGGAATCAAACCCACCACACAATAAGACCCTTGCTGAAAATCAAACACAAAACTAAAAATTTCAAAACTAAAAAAAACTAAAAAAACACAAAACTAAAAAATTTACCATACCAAGAATCGAACCCGTGCAAAAATCCCTCCCTAGCCCAGGATTCAAACCCGAAACTAAAAATCTTCAACCCTTTGCTAAGAATCGAACCCACCACACTAAAATCACCTTGCTAAGATTCGAACACGAAACCTTTTCAATCGCCATGCCAAGAATCGAACCTGTCCAAAGAAATTTCCCCTGCTAAGAATTGAACACGAAACTAAAAAATTTTCAATCACCATGCTAAGAATCGAACCCACCACACTAAAATCGCCATGCCAAGAATTGAACCTGTCCAAAAAAATTTCCCCCCGCTAAGAATCGAAACTAAAATTTCTATCACCATGCTAAGGATCGAACACAAAACCTTTTCAATTGCCATGCTAAGAATCGAACCCGAAACCTTTTCAATCGCCATGCTAAGAATCGAACTCACAATCCATGAATCACAACCTTTCAAACTAAATTTTTTTCAATCACTTTCCTAAGAATCGAACTCATGATCCTATGATCACAACGTTCTACATCAATGCGCGCGTGACCCGGAAGCAATGAGGTCACTCCCACTCCTCCGTTACGCATCGCTGTGCGGCGCGTGACGTCACCGTGACCCGGAAGTACGCAGGGTCAAATTGGCATTGTACACTACTTTTGTTCATCCGCCAACATTCGTCCGCAGGAAACGTATAAATACATTTTGCTGCTCCTCCAGGCAAGCATAGATGCATAGATAACCAAACAGAGTCACTGAAATCGAACGGATAGAGGGATGGAGATAGAGATTGCCAGAGACGCAGAAAAGATTTACAGATCGTGGCAACGGTGGCCGAGACGAACGAGAGTGTAAAAGTCGAAATTATGTTACGTGGAATTGCTTAACGCATCTGTATTTGTATATATGTTAGCATTTGGGCTGACAATTGATTGTTATAAATCGAGCTTTTTGATAGAACTTTGAGCAATTGTAAACAAAGTTACGTCTTTCTTTACAGCATATTTCTGGTCAGGCGACCATTTATCATTTAAATCAGAGGCTTCAAACTCGCGGGCTTCTGGGGGCCACATTGCATGTTGGGTATTGTGCGGAGGGCCGCATACAATTTTCGATCTATTTTTATAGCATGTTTTTTAGTTAGGTGTAGATTGCGACATATATTGCGACGAAATTTATGAGCCGGATGAGGTGTTGTTATTTTTTTAAATATTAAATGACATTTACATGCCAGTTTTTTGCATTTCATTATTATTTTAATTCACTGTATTTATTACAAAAAAATCGTTTGAATTCACTGTATTACTACAAGGTTTTAATTGTTGTTTTTTTAATGAAAACATAATTATATAACACTAAAAAGGCTGCGTTTTTACTAAAAAATAAAAAAAATCTACTTAAAACTTACGCAATATTTTTATTGTAATTTAATCACCGTCTGAGCTGGGTTAATAAAATTTTTGATCACGTGTCTGTGCCAGTTTAAAAAAATGTATTACTTTTAGATAAAAACCATACAAAATATGACCATTATTGATGGATACTTGAGGACCGTGAGTTTGACATCCCTGATTTAAATCGTTTTACGTATCACATGCTGCTTTCTTCTGTCAATAAATTCCCTTCAGCGTGTTAGCCAATTGCCTTTTCTTCATGAAAATAAAGTTGTTGGCTTTAGGTTAAAGGAGCCTGAAGGCGCGTTTACAGCCGTTTACAGTACTTTTTTCTTTCAGTGAGATCTTGGTTTGTTTTAAAGACGCTCAAATCCACTCAAATCCACCCATGAGTAGATTTGAGCGTCGAAAATTGCGAAGTCGAAAACAAACCAAAATCGCGCTGAAAGAAAAAAGTACTGTAAACGGCTGTAAACGCGCCTTGACACGTGCCGCGTGATGGACATGAAAAATTTGCAAACTTGTTTGACTAAATTTTGAACAGGTTTTATTTTGTTTTCTGCTATATCGACGGTGTTTTAATCTTCTCACGTGATTGCAATGAAGGTTTCTGACATCTCGTCATAGTTTTGAAGCGTTACGAATCCATAATAAAAAAAGAAAACATATGTGGTTCGGACCAAAATATGGTCCTCACTTTGAATCTGCCCCGGTTTTCTTGATTTTTGTCTCTCAAAAGTAGTGACCTCTAAAAAATAAAGGTTTTCTATTGTCTTCAGTAGTCAATGAAGCGTAATTCTATTAGTTTTTAAATTGTCAGAGGCCGCAGAAAAAACTCAGGGAAGCTGCAGGTTTCCCACCTATAGTCTAAACCAGTGGTTTTCAACTTTTTTCATACCGTAGCCCACTTTCCAATCCAAGGTAATTTAACCACTCCCTTTGGTGAACAGAATTTAAATCTTCGTCGCCAAAATTTGGTCATTTTTAAAACTGTACGAAAACTGTACTTAAACAATAAAAAAATTGTCAGATCAACCATAGACTCTACAATAACAAGACATCAGGCTGCCACATCTTTCCTACAGTTTTTTCGCGGTTTTCTGCGTTCATGTGGCGCCTCTACCGATATTCATCATTTATAAGGTTTTCTTTCTATAAACAGTATAGAAGCATAGACTTTGCAATTATTGTACAGTCTATGGATCAACCACACATTTTTTAATTGAATTTCTCAAATATTCGACTATACTTTAACTCTAGTTACGTAATTAAGTATTACAATTATTTAAAACAGAAAAAAAAGTTTTAAAATCAAACTTTTATGTATTACCAACATGCATTAAATTGTAGATGGTCGGTGCTTTCACGCAGCCTGGGCCGTGAGTAAGTCTGTTCATTGATTTTAAAATGACAGGGTATCCACCCATTCCGATGTTCAGTGTGGGTCTACTAATCGGAAAATGTCCTTTTCAGGACGGGGAAATGCCAGGATGAAACTGTCCTTTTCAGGGCACATTGCCAACAAGTTCCGAAGACCCACTATTCTTCAGCTGAACATCGAAGGCCTCACTGCAAGCAAGATGAACGTTCTTCATCACCTCGCTATGCAGTCTGGGGCACTCGTCATCCTACTGCAGGAGACCCACTGCACTGATGCAGAGAAGTTGGTGCTACCAAACCACCAACTAGCTGGGTCTTCTTTAAGCAGGAAGCATGGCCTTGCCACGTTTGTCCACGAGCGACTGAGATACACGCTTTTGGACCAATCTCCACCGACAATGGAGATCGAGGGTTGTGTGTGGACGTTGATGACTATAAAATATTCAATGTCTACAAACCACCGCCAACGCGATTGCGAACCCTGGATCTTCCAGTGTTTCCTCACCCCTCCCAGCCAACATGCCCGTGCAGGGCCCTTGAGGGTAAAATGTGGGCAATGCGGGCTCGTGCGAGCAAGCCAAAACCGTAAGGGCCCGGTACAGGTCCGGTGCAGTTGTCACGAAGGTAAAGTGCAGTTTTCAAGTGGGCTATCGTCAATAGCAGACGTGTACAGGAACCGTGCGGTTCCTGTACAGTTTGGTAAATAGCAAGTGCCAAAATTTTCAGGTGAATTTTGGTGTAGTAATTATGTGCATGAACTGTGCGGATCCTGTGCAGTTTGCTGTGCAGGTGTTATGCGGGTTTTGAGTGGGCAATTAAAACCGAAAACCTGTACAGGTTTTGTACGGGTCCCGTTCAGTTTGTCGTATTGTCCGAATAAGGTTTTTGAAACGCAATGCGTGTGCAAAGGCCGTGCCCGAACTGTGCAGGTCCTTCACAGTTCATCACATAAAATTTTTAAACATTATTTGAAGTTTGCATGTAAAAATTATGTGCAGGAACTGTGCGGGTCCAGTGCAGTTTTCTATGCAGGAGTTGTGCGGATCTCAGGTGGGCAATCCGAGTAGGATAACTGCACAGGTCCTGTGCGGGTCCGATGCAGTTTATTAAGTGTATTTTTTAATATTTTCAAGAATGCAAAGCAATATAAAAAAAACTTGTTGACCCTGTGCAGGTCCTTCACAGTTTCTCAGATAAAATTTTTAAACATTATTTGAAGTTTGTATGTAAAAATCATGTGCAGGAACTGTGCAGGAACTGTGCAGGTACTGTACAGTTTTCTATGCAGGAGTTAGCGGGTCTCAGGTGGGCAATTCGAGTAGGATAACTGTACAGGTCCTGTGCGGGTCCCATGCAGTTTATTAAGTGTATTTTCTAATATTTTCTAGAATGCAAAGCAATATAACAAAAACTTGTTGGCCCTGTACAGGTCCTTTACAGTTTCTCAGATAAAGTTAAAATATTATTTGAAGTTTGTATGTAGAAATCATGTTCAAGAACTGTGCAGTTTTCTATGCAAAAGTTATGCAGATTTCAAGCGAGCAATTTAAGTAGGAAACCTGCACAAGTCCTGTGCGGGTCCCATGCAGTTTTTAACATATATTTTTGGATATTTTCAAGAATGCAAAAAAAAATTAAAACTTTATGTTGGTCCTGCTCAGGTTCTTGTACAGATTTAAGGTTTCTAAAAACACCATTGCGAGTGCAAAGCCGCTGCGCCCGAACTGTGCAGGTCTTTTACAGTTTCTCAGATAAAATTTTAAAATATTAGTTGAGGTTTACATGTAAAAATCATGCGCAGGAACAGTTTTTTATGCAGGATTTATGCGGCTTTCAAGTGGGCAATTAAAGAAGGAAACCTGTACAGATTCTGTGCGTATCCCATGCAGCTAGTCGTGTTGTCTGAATAAGGTTTTTAAAAGCACCAATGCAAGTGCAAAGCCCGCGCCAGAACTGTGCAGGTCCTTTACAGTTTATCAGATAAAGTTTTAATATATTTTTAGAAGTTTGCAAGTAGAAATCATGTGCCGGAACTGTGCGGGTCCCATGCAGAGTTGCTATGCAGGAGTTATGCGGGTTTCTAGTGGACCATTCAAGTAGAAAAACTGTACAGGTTCTGTGCGGGTTCCATGCTGTTTATTAAGTATATTTTTTGATATTTTAAAGAACGGAATTAATTTATTTATTTATTTATTTATTTATTCATTTAAATCAGACTAACGATCCATAACAGAAAATAAAAACAAAACAGCAAAAACTACACGGAATAAGAGACACATACAAAAAAATAACACTTTAAAAAAAATTAATAAAAAACTTGAATACTATGGTAAGGGTTTTGAATGCCTGCAAATGTTAAAAACTGGTGAACTAAATTAACAGAAAGACAAAGTGCTTTGCAAGAGTTACTTTCTCTAAAAGTGGTGTTTAAGCTATAAACAGTTCAAAGCTGTTTCACTCCGTCTCTGCAAGCAGCCATCAGAGAGCGCCGCTAAATTTATTAAAACAAAAAGCAGGATCGAAAAATCTGTAAAAGATCATGTAGTGTGCGAATTGCGTTAATGTAGATCAAACAAAAGTTATATTTTGCAATTATTATTTGGTTTAAGTACTTTTTAATCGCACCAGGTTCTTTTGAATGTGTAAAATAAAATTAAAAGCGAAAATTAATTGCTTTTCGGTTGGACAATTATAAGCTATTGTTTCAACGGAAAATTACAAAACAGTTTGATTTTAAGCTTGATTTAAAAAAAGTAAGAAGCAGGGATAGCTTTATAAAATGTAGCAACACTGCCACAGCACCTACTGTACATCGCTTGAAAACAAAAGAAACGATGCTAAGCATCTGCCAATGGTCACCTCTGCAATCTCAATTGTTTGTGCGAGATCAGAACTTTTTTTAACAGTTGAAAAGTTGTTGGGATTTAAATTCAGCACTATTTTACCGCGTTTTGTTTTATAGTGTGCTAAACGGTTATTGGTGAATATGCAGTTTGAACAACGCCCACTTACATAAAGATTAACGTCCTCGCGATGACGCCATTTCTCAAATTAAGGTCATTTATAACGCCCTGTCACAAGCAAAGTGTAAAAACTTGCCTAATAATATTTACGTTTGTTAAAGTTTTATCAATTCTATATTTTTAGATCGGGTGTTAAAGTACTTTTTGGTTGAAATTGTTTAAATTTTCGAAACTTAAAATTTTACGGCTTTTAACTTTGCTTTCTATTAAGTCGTGTTTGACGAAGAAAAATCGAATAAAAAAATGTTTCGTAAGAATAACAATTATCATCAAGCCTCAATCAATTCAATAAATCATAGTTAATTATCAGATCTTGCATTTTTTGCCGTCCGATCTATGAGGCGCGCCGGAACAACGTAATATATCTGGTTGGTCCAACCGAGCCCAGTCATTCAATTGTATGCAATCTAACAATTTTAAACTTTTTAAGCAAGGTTTTGTAGTAGCTTTATAACAATCCCAACAAACGATTTTTGAGTTGCCTAAATGTTTTTTTAACTCTTACAGGTTCAGTCTTTTAATAAAAATAATTTCGCTAAGCGATCAAAAATTTATTTATTGTAGGGTAAAACATTTATTTTTTAATGCATTATATATATACTACTTCTTTATGGAAGTGTTACCGGTATTACAATAAAACAAACGCTAAGTGACGCCAACTGCAATTTTTTTAAAAATTTCTTATATTTAATAATGGCTTTAGTATGGTGCAAACGGAGCGGCCGCACCAGCCGGACCCCCTAAAAAACGTCAAAAAGTGACCGCCCTAACCCAAACATTGCTTTATTTTTTCATAGTAGCACCATGACGGTGGCTCCCCTATCTTCACCTTAACTTTTTGGACGAAAGTATAGATTCGATTGAAAGTGTTGACGTTTTTTTAAAGATTTTTGGAACAAAAAAAATTTACACACTAAAAAGTGGCTCCCTTTTTTTTCTTGCACCAGGCCTTCCTTTCGTAAAGCCTTCACTGCTTACATTCTTTTTAGGGTTCACATTAATTTTGTGCAACTGAGTAGTACCAGAACTCTATAATAAAAGTAATCTAATTTCTATACCACTGAGCCATAAATTTGATTTTTTTGATAATTCAATGCACTCAAATACCACATGAAAGCTAAAAAAATTCTCACTTACCAATCCGAACCTTATTTGATCCTTACTTAACGCTTACAAATGTAAATAACCACACTTTATAATCTTCTATAGGAACAGTTTCAAATCAAATGCAACCCAAAAATTATAAAAAATTTAAAAGCAACCTCCAGGAGTCAAGAACTTGGATTGGTTGATAGTGAAATAAAGATGACTAAAAAAGGTTTAAATTAAGTTCATTTAAACTTGTATGCAGTTTGCGCAGTGACCAAGTTGTCAACATTAGCGTATTTTCCATTGGTTATAAAAGACAGATTGTACGAGTATGTATAAAAGTAAAACAGAAGGGATTCAAAACTGATCTATAGAAATTTTTTGAACAGTGGAGCTTGCTTTGCTAGTTGTAGCTGGTAGCAAAGGCGAAACTTCTTTTCCAGACAAGATTCATTATCATTTGGAATCAAAGGCGTACCGAGGATTTTTGAAAGGGATCGGGTATAACAGCCACAATCAAACTTACTTAGCAAAAAATCACTTTTTCAAGTGGTAGAAAAGAGCCTTCACTTTGTATCTGTCTCGGTTTTGTTGGTTTTTCGTCCCAAAAACACGGTGATGTATAAAAAAAGTCTTTACTTTAAAACCATCTCTGATTTCTCATATTACTGATCTCCAAAGGGAGGCATGGCATAATACCCCCCCTAAATACGCTGCTGTTCGGAACATGTGCGTGCTAATGCTGTAGAAGTACTAAAAGCATATGTTGGTAAAGCAACGACAGCAGATAAATGTTATATAAAACTGTCAGATCAAAAAAGAGAGCACTGGGCTTCTTTTCAATCCTCAATGTTGTTTGGGCAAAACCACTCGGTGCTTGCCTTAAGGAAGAAGAGGGCCAATAAAAAAGGTTTATTGCGGGGTTAGATAGGCTCTTCGGGTGTAGGAAACACCAACTAGATATCGGCAGATAACTTTTTATTTTATTTTATTTTTTCTCTATATTTATCCTCCTGACTCGCAGGAAAGCGACGGAGGCGCTAATACATAGGGTAGGCAAATACCCCGACCTGCTTCCAGAGATACCAAGATATTGCTGTCCGCTTGTAATTTAATAGAGATATGACTGTAATTTAGAACTGCTTGCCAGGACCACCAAGCAGGGGAATGTGCCGTAAAGTGTCTTTCCCAAGGACACAACAGAATGGCGCGAGTGGGTTTTAAACCGAGACCATGTTGATCAAGAGTCCGGCGCTTTAACCACTCGACCACGCTGTCGACTTTTTGTGCTCTCTTCAGGGTTTAATTGTGTGATCGCGACTGCAAGCGCTCTTCTCCAGATTTTGAAAACTTTGAAGCAATGACGTAACCAAAAAAGTCACGTACAACTGCTCCACAATAGATTACAATGTATGTTTAAAGCAGATGAAATCTAGGCTCAGAGTTTTACCTGGTATATTAGTGTTGTAAAACAGTGTATATGTTCACTGAGTTTTATAAGATTGCAAGGAAACCTCTTGAAAGGCGAGTCGAGATGATGTGGGTCAACCTTGTATCTTTCGTTTTCTAAATAGATAATCTACAATAGCATCATGCATCTAAAACGAAATAGTTTGACGTCTCGGGATTGTCTTGACTCTTGACTTACCTGTAAAAAAGATTTGCTAAAGTACTCCATGTTTTTAATTAGAGTGTGAATAGTTGATGCTTCGAGAATTGCTTCAAACCAGCGATGTTCTTTTGTTTCTTTTCAAGTCTGGCTAGCAAGGTTTTGCAGCAGCTATCCTTGACCCGTGTCACTCCAGAAAACTTCTTAATTATTTTGCAGTGAGTTGGATATCTAAAAATAATATAAAAATGGTCCAAGTCACCTGAAAGAATAGTCTTTTTGGCTGCTTTTCTGATGATGTTGAAAACATTCTGGTAAGTCTGGTCCCCGTCTTGTTAATTTAGTGGCCATAAAGTAGTTCAAGACTCAATACTGGGCCTCACGAAATTCCATGATTTAACATTGAACATGCTTGGCACCGGCAAAACGTACCTCGGTGGCATTATGTGAGGGTTTTTATTCTTGTGACCAGAAACATATCTGTATGGTAAGTAGTGAGTATGAGGACAAAAGTAAACAAATGCTAAATCAGGATTATTGTCAGGCTTCTACGGCGGCCTGTGAGTATGGCGCAAAAAAGCGTACATCGTGAGCTTGTAGTAACATCTTGCCCATTTATCACCATCCGAATGGAACCTGTGCTCTCTCAGATATCGAAAGGACCTGATGACCTGGCTACTAGAAATATGTCCGGCAATTTAGTGAACCATCCAGCTCCCATCTTTCCCAAGTGTTCCAGCGACCAGCAGAGTAAAAGATGGTGATACTTTTACTATTGAAGAAGAATGCAAGATGGTTAATACTCGCCCAAACACTCAATTAAAGCACCACCATAAAAACTGTTATGGGATTGTAGCCCCAATCAAAATGCATTCCAAAGGGTATAGACAGTGGTAAAAAAATTGGGCGGTTCTAGGATCACAGTTAGTTGGTTTTTGTAGATAGGCCTACGTATCAACAAAAACGTTTATTTATTTACCATTAACGGTCACGCAATCATTCAATCTTGCAATGTTTAAGTGGTAATCAGTCCAGTCCAGAATATAAGGTGTTGCAACCATGCATCATTCTTCTAACTACTATATCAAATATTACTGCGTGCATGCTATAACGTTTAACGTTTTGTTGCTTCTTCCTTTTTCTTCTTCTGTTATAGTCCTATATGTTTGTTTGTTTCTTTCTGTTTTTATTGTGGCAAAGCAGAAATAAAAGATACTGATACTGATACTGATACTGAATAATAGTTTTTAGAAAAATATATGCATTCAGAAAAACTATAGTTACTTCAAAACTAAGAAGTATAATTTTTTTCTGCCCATGTGCACATTGATGGTGCAGCTGAGTCTTTTGGATAACAATCAGTGCCTTAAAACTATAGAGTGATAGTTATTAGAAACGTTTTTTTTGAGGCTTTCGATGTTCAGCCAGATGGTGGGCTTTCGGTGCTCTTGACAATATGCCTTGATAAGGGCATTTTTCTTTATTGCATCGTTCTAAAAACGATGATTGCCAATTAGCAGGCCCTGGCTAAACATTGGAAGTTCTAGATACAGCTAAGATATTCTAACATTCTGGAAGATTTGTTTTTACTCCCTTACGCAAAATTTCAAGTATAAACCTTAACATTTGGCTACAAAAAAGCATTTGCCATTTGAGTCAATTTGTTTGTTTTTACAGCAGGTAACTACAGCATTTTTATTGTTTCTGATAAAGGATTTATGAAGGACCAAAAATGTTTAAACTAAGTGTTTTAGTATGTTTGCATAAAGAATTTTTAAAATGAGGTTTTGATTACTTTAGAGCAAAAGCGTGCAACATACGGCGCGCGGGCTAGAATGCGGCCCCCGGTGCCTCTTTTATGGCCCGCTTCTGGTGACAAAGAAACGAGGTTATAAATACAAGTTAAGGCGCGTTTACAGCCGTTTACAGTACTTTTTTCTTTCAGCGCGATCTTGGTTTGTTTTATTGACGCTCAAATCCACTCATTTTTTTATCAAAATATGAGTGGATTTGGGCGTCAATAAAACAAACCAAGATCGCGCTGAAAGAAAAAAGTACTGTAAACGGCTGTAAACGCGCCTTTAAACAAAACCTTAAAAAGAGAAATTTTTTTGTTTTAAAATAAGAAACAATTTTAAAGTCGAGTAAATAAACCATATTCAATAACTATTTTTTTATCCTACCTATAGTTTTCAATTCGTATTACTATTTTTGTCTTGATTTTACGTCACTTAGTAATTAAATTCAGACTATGAACCACAGCAATTTGCTCTTGTTTAATCATAGTCCTTGTTGAACGGATACTTAAATACAAAATTGATTCTGAAAATTAGCAAAAGCTTAAAATATGAACAAGTAAGAGAAGGAAGGTTAATTGTGAAAGAAAACGGTTCAGCAATAAGTGGTGCAAAATGTATTAAAAATCTCTGACACACTTTTCTTGTTTATAAATTAGAAAAGTTAAAACGCAAGGTATCAATTGTGAAAAGTATGTTAAAACGATTGAAACGTATCAGTAGATTTGTAACAAGCTTTGAAGATTTTTAAACAGGACGCAAGCCGACAAATGGACGAAACGTCGCATAGATTAACATTAATACCATAGCTCGTACAGCTGTTGTCTCAAAAAAATTGTGACGACTGCAAAATAGAGCGATTAAGTATTAGGCGAGTTGTTTGTTGGTTGTGGCAGTTTTGCTCTTTATAGAAACTTTTGTTCTTCATAGAAAAAGCAATTCTCTTTTTGCTTCAAATGAAAAATATATTTTGAAAGATAGAAATTTATAGATGGAGGTTTTTCATAGTTTGTGATTTGCTTTACGTGTAATTAAAAACGTTTTACTTTGACCCACTCTTTTGGCAAATTTGTTTTTACTTCTGAAAATATTATTTCTACACGCAGTTTGTGTATAGTAACAGGTACTAACAGTAATCACTAGTAGACCAAACATAAAACTCTTGTCTTTTTGCTAGCAAGTTAGAATGATATTTGGTTGACAATTTAGTATTTTGTAAAATTAATTTAACATTACTTAATACAAGTTACTTAGTTTATTTTTTATTTTATCTCTATATTTAATTTATCCTCCTGACTCGTAGGAGAGCAACTGAGGCGCTTATAGGTAGGATAAGCAATTACCCCGACCTGCTTCGGGAGATGCCAAGATATTGCTGTCTGCTTGAAATTTAATAGAGATATGACTAAAATTTAGAACTGCTGGCAAAGAACACCAAGCACAGTATTATATGGCAAAAAACTGAATAAATTTCAGTTAATTATTAAACATAAATAAATTAAAAACTTTAAATCGTTTAGCAAAAATGCCAATTCGTTTTAAGTTATTTAATTATTTTTTAAAACTAGGGTTATATTTCATTTTATCATTACCATATAAGGAATTTTATTAAACTATTATGCTGCTTTTTGAATTTATTATTTTGCTATTTATTAGTAAATTTTTAGGTTTTGATTGATTTATCAAGGCTTCCATAAACACTGTTTAATTCGCAATACTGACATGTAATATTTGTTATTAAATAGGGCTGTAGGTTTGAAAATTTCTATTGTTAACATTTATTACCTCGTTTTTGCTTTCGCTACACTGGATAGCTTTTGTGGTTTTAGTGATTTTGAAAATGTCAGATTTTCTTTTTACTAGTAACAGGACCAAGCGCCGTCGTCTTAAACAAAAGTTGATAATTATTTATTGCATTTTGATGGCTCAGCTTCAAAATCTAATGTGTCTATAGACAAATATAAATCAAATGAAAGTGCAAGCATTGCGTTAAAACCATTAACATTATCAACTGCTTCAAATTCATGTCCGTTAATTGAACAAGCTGCTTGCTCACACTCAAAACCAAAAAAACACGACTATTTAGGTTTGGAATACGATGATTTTCTGGGTGAAAATAATAAAAATAAAGATGACAAAGCCTGTATTCACATAACAGAAAGCTTATCAAAATGGGCTGTAAGATTTAATATTTCTCATGTGGCATTATGTGCATTGCTTATTATATTAAAAGCAAATAAACTTGATATCCCTTTGGAAGCAAGAATTTTACTAGCTACTCCAAAAAAAAGTGAAATTATCACAGTTGCTGGTGGTCAGTATTATCATTTTGGTATATCTAATATGCTGTGCGTAGCATTAAAAATATCGAAAAATTCTACGGCTTTTCTCGCTCAAAACACAAGCTCTTTAACTTTACGTATTAATATCGATGGTATACCTTTAGCAAACAGTGTAGAAACTTGTCTTTGGCTCATTTTAGCTGTAATTAAGGAAATTCCAGAAGTCAGAGTTTTTATGGGTGGAGTGTATCATGGCGCAACACAGTCTGACAGTTTGAAAGATTATTTACACAATTTTTTGATTGACTTAAAAAGGTTGTAGAAGAAGGATTTACGTTCGAAAATAAGTTTTTTAAGATAAATTATTCCAATTGCACTTTCATTAAACATTATTAAAAACAGTTTGCTTGATTCAGCTGGCAACACTTTTCTTGTTGTACAAAATTTTTCCTGAAAAGCCAGGTTTTTCGAATCACCTTTAAATTCTTCAGAACTTAATATATGGGTTGTATCTTTACTAAATACTAGTTTTGCTATCGTTCCACTAGATGCTGTTTTATGTAAAATGATACTGCTGCCGCATAAAGATATAAAAATTGCTATACAGTTAGTACACATGGATAAAGGAAAATTTAAAAAATACGAATCATCTCTGTTAATATTTTTATTGTTTAATTGATTTATTGTAAGCATACATGTATATTGTTAAAAGTTGCAAAACCAAGATGTTTAATGGTAAAGGGAGGGTCATAAAGTAAAAAACATTGTTTACAAATAGCTACTAAAAGAGCACAATTTATTTGAGGCCGGTGCCAAGCGCTTGGCCAAATAACGCAAAATAAACAAATAAGATCAGTTTTGGATCTCAAAACACCTTTTTCTGATTTTTATTAAAAAAATTGTAAGGTAAACAATAGCATAGCAAATTGTTTTGGATAAATTTTTCTTTGTGATAAGTCGCAAATCAATACATGCCAATTGGCACATATAATATGAGCCAATTGGCTCATTTTTTCGCTACTAACTACTTGAATGGCGTCTAAGGAACACGAGTTAGGTATCTACAATCGTTTTGTTTAAGAAATGCATAAAAAATTGCGAACCTCTGAAAATATGTGCCAAGTGGCACAAAATTTGTGCCAATTAGCACATACTCGTATTTGCGACTTATCATTAAAAAGTGAATTCGATATAAGCCTACGGCTACGCTTCTCTCATTAACCGTATCGTGTTTTTTCAAAGGATTATAATTTTCTTTGTTTTCTTAATTTTTACATCTTTAAAGGTGCATTAAAAGATGTATGCGATTGCAGACTTTGTAAACACTAATTTAGCTGCGGTTATACCGACAAATTGGTTTCAGGACAAGAAAGAAAAAAAATCTTATTGGCCAGAAAAATCTTGGAACACTTCCTAGAGAAACAAAGCTGTTGTAGAAAGGTGGATTCCACATCTAAATTGGCAAACCTTTGAAATACGTGTTATTGGAAAAGAAGGTACTTTTGTGTATATTTAAACTTTGTAGGTTAATTAAATTTAATTTTGATTTTTCAGAACAATGGTGCATGTTGCGCTAATAATTTTAAATATTGATTTTTCAAAACAGATTTATAATATGGATTAGACCACGTTTAGGCATGTTCCCAGTCAAATACCAATCTATTTGAATTTTTTAAAAGACTTCATTTTAAATATTCTAATGGTAAAAATAAAAAAGGTATTTGAACAGGTTAAACGATGGTCGTTTAACATCGCGTGTTTCTTTGATTTTCCATGAAAAAATGAAATAATGTACAGTACTGCAAAGGCGTCCACTTTGAATTTTCTTAATTTAAGCGTACGAAATCCATGGCGTCACAAACCATCACGCCACATTCAGCCAATAGACTACAAACAATCTTTATAACTTTGTGACTTACAATTACTAAAGGTATAAATATCATATACACATTTTTCTACAAAATTTTTCTGCTGGGTGCGCATCAGAAAAGTGCTCAATGACAATTGATTCAGAGCGGTAACAATTAATTTAACTCCGACCTAAAAAATTATTTTATCAAAAATATATTACGTTTGGCCGTTTGTTTTACCAAAAAAAATAAGAAAACCAAACACAAAAAACATTCTAACAAAGCAATTAAAAGATGGCACAAAAAAATAGACGGAAACAAATTTTTTTCAATAAATTTTCATAAAAAAGGTAAAGTTTTTTTTTTACTTGCGCTATTGTTTCCAAAAATCGACAAATTTGTTGGATAAAACAAAAGCTTTTAAAAATTTTTTTTTACACAAAAAGACTTTTATGCATTCTCTTAATTTAATAAATTCATCTATTACTTCAAAACAATAGTGCAATTAGCGCCAAAAACTTTTTTTGCCAACTTTGATTGCTGCAGTTTAATTAAGAAAAGCGATTTCGTTTTATAAGGCACTCAAATTGGTTTGCAGCTATATGGCTTCCTGCGGTTTTTACCAAAAAGAGCTCACTCTGCGCTCTTGCAGACAAATGTTTTTTAATCTTGAAGAATGTGCGAATAAATTTTGAAGTCTGCATCAGCTTTTGCTTTTATGCAGCATCGCTCAATTTGATTTAACAAACTATAATAACCATTTTCTCGCTATCTTTCAATTATTTTTCAGTGATTGCTCACCACAGTATTTCTATTTAATACCAAAAATATCATCTAAATATAGCATTATATGAATTCAAAGTTCGATTTTGAATATCCCTATTAAGTTCAGGCTTCACGTTGGAACTTTTAAGGAGTTTTGACCATGTTCAACTTTATCCTTTCTACAAGATAGCTAAATTTAATCAAAGATGGATTGCCACTCGTCGCTTTAACAAGTCGTTAGTGTGGTAATTTTTTAATTAAGTAACCATAACGCATAAAATATAGACGCTACTTTATTAGGAATTTTCGAAATTCACCGGTTACTTTTTTCGCATTACTTGAACGTTTAACAATTTTATTAAAAAAAATTCTTTCAGGATTTCCGTATTTTTGCAAATGAACAAGAACCAAAGTTTTAATTCCAATTTGTCTAATTAAGTTTAATCATGTTGTACTTCGATTTGTTAGAAAAAAATTGAGCAAATTTGGATCTTTTGTAGAAAGCTCCCGCCAGCGCAATCTGCAGTACTTAAAACGTGGTGGAGTGTTTTTCTCGAATCTCACATTTTTGCATTAGTGGCGGGGGCTTTCTACAAAAGATCCGTAAATTTTTCATACAAAAATATTAATTCAAAAAGTAATAAATAAATTCTAAATTGATAAAAATTTATATACCATTCTATGTAGTGCATACTGTACATACATAATTGATTAAATGAAGTT
Source organism: Diplosoma virens (assembly GCA_963680785.1). Classification (NCBI taxonomy): domain Eukaryota; kingdom Metazoa; phylum Chordata; class Ascidiacea; order Aplousobranchia; family Didemnidae; genus Diplosoma; species Diplosoma virens. The sequence goes on from OY796889.1 coordinate 15,088,977, forward strand.
AAATGTCAGTATTTTTTGGTTTCGCAATTAATTGATGGATAACGTGGCCGAAATGCAGTGAACACTTATTACTGATTAACCTAATAAATATTTGTTGAACTGATCTTTCAGACGGAATTCTAAGTTTGTTGCTTCTTCGACAGACAACGACGATAGTAATTTTGTTCCTCCTTCCCCACCAACAAAGTTATTGAGATCAAATCAAGAACCCATTAATGGCGCGCCCTTAAGACTAAACTCTTCCTCGCCTTTCATACATGAAGGGTCTTTCCCTGTTGCTAGCACACCGTTGTCAACACCAGTTTTGGATTTACCATCGAACATATCAAACCAAGACTCAGGTAAGCTCTTAACACTTTCGAAAAATGCACTGCGATTACTTTGCTAATGTGATTTTCCAATTTTTAATTATTTCTGGTTGAATTTTTTAACTGAAATTATTTTACAAGAGCGGCTACATCATGCTATCAAATATTACATCAGTTGAGCATCTGTAAGAATATTTCTTTTCTTATTCACACAACCTTTCCAAAATTACGAATTCGTACATGTATATTATGCAATTCTCTACGCGATCATTTTTTAAATGCTATTAAAAAATTCTGTAAACTGCATTTGAAGTATATTAGAGCTCAAAACTTTTTTAGAATAAACTTTGCCTTATAATTGTTACTCAAAAAGTAGAAAAATAATGCAAATTCACAAAAGCGTAAAAAGTTTGACAAATTGAAAATTAATCTTTATTTAAATTAATTAGGATATAGCCAGTGATAACTTTATTAGGGTGCGTACGAAGCGCCCCACGGCCCTCCTAAAAAACATCAATAAGTGCCTCTCCAAACCAAAATATTGCCCTATTTCTTTATAATAGCACCAGGATGGTTGCATCTGTAAAATAAAGACTTATTTAAAGAGTACTTTATTTTGATGCACTAAAAAGGGCCGGCCCCCAGGGCAATTGCCCCCCCTGCCTTTTAATATTCTGAAAACACGGGGGCACAGGGGGCAGATTGTGCCTTTTGAAATTTGTCTTACAGAAATATTTTTAGATCTGCTCTACATTTAACCTATGTAATCTCGATCATCATCAAATGCAACGATGTTTCTAAAATTAAAGACATCCGTAAATCGTGGTACAGTAATGAAAGTCGCGAAAATCGTAAGTTTTAGGTAGTGATGGATTTTGGGTGAGGCGTATGAGGCAGATGCTTGTTTAGAGTGAAAGAACGATTTTGAGTGAAAACTTTTGATTTTGGGACGAAAATAGGAAAATCAGAGATCGACTACAAGTGAAGACCTTTTTTTTTAGAGAATACACTAATTTGATTGCGACATGGTTGCTATAAACGACTTTTGTTGGAGTGCCTTTTTAACAAAAAGTGCCCTTTTTTGAAATTTGCCCCCCCTGTAAAAAAAAACTCCGGCGCCCCTGCCGGCCCCCTAATTTTTCTCTCACCGGACAAAAAGGAGTTTTTGTAAGGCCATTACTGAATTTAGCTTACATGTTCTTAGTTCTAATAAGCCCACTATTAATTTGGTTAATCTGTTGTCTCTGCTAGACGTTCTTAATAAGTATCTCTAATTTTCCGTCATATTACAATATGTAAGCCTAAAATAAAAACCAAACACTAAATTTTCAACTGGGGGACAATATCTGTGCATCTCTAATGGCGGTCAATTTAATCATTTGATAAGTTCCATAAGCATTCCAGCAAGCAAATAATATGATTGAATAAATACAAGTAACTTCAGATACAGATGAAAATGATGAATTAGAGTAGACCTTGACATATTGTTGTTTGACATTTTTTATATTCAAGACTTAATTAAACTCAATTTATTTTTTTAGGCTGTGCAACTTTTAAAATTTTGCTGCTACAAGTCTTAAGAAATCAAGAGGAAATTTTGGAAACCTTAAAGATTCAATCTTCAATTATTATATGCAACTTTCTTCAAAATACAAACGGAGATCATGCATGTTCCACTTTGCCAAAAAGGTTGTCTTTTCCCCTTAAAAATATAGAAGATAATTTAAGCAATGTTGCTTACAAAAATAGCGTTGTAAGTCAGTGTACGAAACTATTGTACTTTATCTTGAGTTTTATAATATAATGAGTCAGTATGTTGATAATAGAAATAAAAAATAACAGGGTGAGGTTTTTAACTGGCTATTTATAGCAAAAACACTTCAGTAAAACTAACCCTTTTTTAACAGTCAAAATAAAAGTATAGTTAATAACGTTAAGATAATTTAAGAGGGTTTGCAATGCATAAATTCATTAATAAAATTGGTCAAATTTCAATGTAATTAGAATATTTAATATGGAAAATAAAAATTAAAAATTACGCCAACTAATTTATCACGAAAAATTGATTTCGACCCATAAAGGTCACCATCAGTTTCTGCAAAAAACTTAAGTGTTTTTAAGAAAATTTTTGGAAAATTAAAAAAACTCTACTTATACTTATCGGTTCTGATTCAAAGATACAAAAGTGAAGCTTCAATAAAAGCCACGAGGCAAACGACACCACAGCTGACGTCATCATTATCAATCACGTAACGAAGATGAAAAAACGCGTAATGTAGTGAAATAAAAACCGCAAACTCCCGCTAAGATTGAAAGCGTTAACTGAAAAGATCAAGAAAGCTTCCTCACAGTGGGTGTAGTTTGAACGATAGTGAACAAATGAACGGGTAGCTCAATCACAATTTGTAATTGAGCTACCCGTTTATTTGTTCACTATCGTTCAAACTACACCCACTGCGAGGAAACTACAGCAGCTTTCTTGATCTTTTCAGTCAACGCTTTCAATCTTAGCGGGAGTTTGCGGTTTTTATTTCACTACATTACGCGGTTTTTCATCTTCGTAGCGTGATTGATAATCATGACGTCAGCTGTTGTGTCATTTGCCTTGTAGCTTTTACTGAGGCTTTACTTTGTGTTTTTGAGTCAGGACCCGATTAGTATGAGTAAAGTTTTTTAAATTTTCCAAAATTTTGTCAAAAACATTTAATTGAATTTTTCACAAAAACTGATGATGACCTCTAGGGTTAAAATTAATTTTTCGTGATTATAGTTAGTTTAATTTTTAATTTTTATTTTCTAAATTAAATGTCAGGCTCATTGAAATTTGACCGATTTTATTATTGCATTTATGCATCGCAATTTGATCAGTTAAATAAAATTGTTAATTTGTCTTTACTGGAAAAAGGGTAGTAGATTACTGACTTCGGAAAAAGAATTTTGACATGTTAAGAGGATTTGTCAATTAATTTGCAAGCATATCGTAGAAATCAATTCTTTATAGCCACTTTTCTCTGGTTAACATAAGCTGAAACCATAAATCAATTAAAGTTAGTAGTTTAAAGCAGCAAGATTTTTCAAGACTTCTCTTGTATTGCAAGACAGCTACGCAGGCTTAGTACTAGTGTTTTCAACCCGGGTTTTCCCGAACCCGAAACCCGGTTTTTTTGCTATTTTTTAACTACCCGAAACCCGGGTTTTAAAATTTAAAAACCCGGGTTTTAAAATTAAAAAATTTCAGTGTCACTCAGGAATATTAACTACGATTTAAGCACCCGCAGACCGCAGCCTACAAAATTGAACTTTGGAACAGTGAAAAACACCCGCAGTGTTAGCTCCACTTGCCCTTATTAAGCAGGCGCCGGTTAAAGTATTGGCTGAACATCAAAGCGAAAGCGATCAAACGATTGTCGCGTGTTATAACATCACATGATCAAAAACAAAAATAAAAAGCTGTCTTTTTTCAAATTTGACCATTTACCATTTATATTACATTGCTGAATTTCGTAGACACAAACAAAGCATATCAGACATTCAGTTTCAAGACGTTAGTGACCATAGAAAATAAGAAGTTTGAAAACATTTCTTATATGACAAGGCTCAACAAACAGCACAGTGCAAGTGTGTTCAGTGACACTGAAAGCAGCTGGTTCAAGCACCAAAAGTTTGATCAGTCACTTGAAATCAAAGCACAGAATTCAAGTCAAAAGATCCTATGAAATAGCTGCTGAGGATAATCAACCAATATAGAAAGTTTCACGCATCGAGTCTTGCTTTAAGAGTAAGAAGGAGTCCATCAGCGAGGTCATAGCTCGGTTAGTGTCCGTCGATGGTCTTACTTTTAACCAAATTGCAAACAGTTCTCTAATTAGTAGAGCTTTCAAAGCTGATGGTTATTCTATGCCCAAAAGTCCCCAAACCATCTGTGATCACTTTGTTAAAGAGTTTAAAAACACTCTCATGACTGTCAGTGAAAAAGTTAACACAGCCAAGAAGAATGGAGATCGTTTTTCAATTAGCTTTGACGAATCAACTTCAGTCAGGAATCGTCGATACATGAATCTCTATCTACATGACGGACAAAATTTTCAGTCTCTTGGTATGATTTGTGTCAAAAGCAGCATGAAAAAGCAATCGAGCTTGTTCAAGGAAGACTTGCCAAGTTCAATCTTAACTTGGACACGGACATTGTGGCCACAATCACAGATGGAGGTAGTGTTATGATAAAAGTCTGTCGAGAAACAAGTCCTCTACACATTGCTTGTTTATCTCATGCAATTCATTTCTGCATTTGTTGAGGGTAAACTCGTTACCACTAAATCTGGCCAGCCTGACCAGGCACCTAAGGTCATGACTCTTTCCGAGGAGTTTGCTTCATTTCTCGGGAATGAAATTCACGAGTGTGAGGCTATTTCGTCACAAGAAGAGAGTTTGATCACAAATTGTAAAAAAAAAGAAATGAGTCTTTTTGAAGCTACAAAAAAGAGACCTGAAAATTTTGAGAAGCTGTATCACGCATTGCTAACAATCAAGCCCACATCAGTAGAGCCAGAAAGGGCTTTTTCAGCCATGGGACTATTTGTCACGAAATTGAGAAATAGACTAAATGATGAGAGTCTCGACGCTTTGATTTTTATGCGTCAGTACTACAAAAATCAGTAAAAGCTCTACTTTAGCAATAAAGACTTAATTAATTCGTGCATTCTTCTTTTTGTTGTCTTCATAATCATTTGCTAAACTAGTTTTTTTTGCTTGTTGTAACAATTGTTTTTTAATGTTTAACTTGGTAACTTGGTGTGTATTTTTGAAATTTCAGCTTGTTTTGTACATTTAAACTTCAGCAGTCTGCACTCTGCTATATGATTGATGTGGTTGACTTTGAAAGCCATATTGTCCGAATAGACATTTTGCCGTCTCCTTTGTGTTATATTTCCACTATAGAGAACTAATGAGTTGCTTATAAAGTACGCATTAAATACCAGTCAAACAGTAATAATTTCAACGTAATAATGGGTTTATTTTGTGCAAAATTGCTTTTTCATCAAAACCCGAAAAAACCCGAGTTTTTCCGGGTTTTTTCTCTCAGGTACCCGAAACCCGGGTTTTAAAATTTTGCCCCAAATTGGAAACACTACTTAGTACAAATTCTAAATAGATTACGCAAAAGAGCGCTTTTTTCATTGATCCTCGTTACATAAAAATTTTTATAAATTTTTGAAGAGAATAAATCGGGGAAATACTTTTCTAAAAACAAAAACACTATTTGCATTAAAGTTGCTTCAAATCAATATTTTAACGTTGAACTATTACAAAAGCAATCAAAAATGTCATAAAAATGACGGACAAACTTATTGCTGCTTGGGTCTCCCAAATTCTAAACGGTTCGTTTTCAAGATCGCAAATCATCCAAAAAAAGTTTAATGTAACTTTTAAAAAAATATTTGTATTTTTGTGCATTTTTTCCAAAACAAATTGTTTTAAAAACGTGTTTCAAAAATAATTTGTATGCTTTGTTATTTCAGATATCCGTCTTGAGCGACATAGGAAGGTGTCGATTGACGACATTGTGAAAAGAATAATGTCGTTTATTTTGATAAATGACGTTGCCGTGCAATTCAATTTTGTTGGACATCACGGCAAAAGGGAATTTGGGGCAACCAAACTATTTGAAGTTATATTCGGTTAGTTCTATTTATGTAAGCGTTTGTTTATTTATAGCTAGTAAGTCTACAAGCAATGTCCTTTCCAAAAGTTTGCTGCAAATGTGCGCGGAAATTTTTCCGTAGAAACTTTTTTTTTGTTAAATATGTGCCAGTACAAAAAAAGTTCATATTAGCAGACCTATAGCGTAAAGTCAACTCCCTCCAAAATAAAAAGATTTAAAGAAAAATTGCTTTTTAATATTAAATATATTGCCGTAAAATCATTTTGAAAAATTTTTGTTAATTTTATGATGCTTAAAAACGCCAGTATAGCGTCAATGCTATCATGGTTAACAATCAGGCATTCATATTAAAAAAGCAACCTTTTTTTGAAAAAAGTATTTCTTCAAAATTTTTATTTCCCTTTTTAATTTTTTTGAGCAAACATAGAAAAAAATTTATAACATATCAAAAGCAATATAATCCAGTTCTAGATAATAAAAAAAATTATTCCTCTACCCCTTAAAATTAACCTCTCTCAAAAAACTTTTATAACCTTTTTTCAGCTATCTTTAACACAAAGTCATTCTTTACAATACGGAAATTGATATCAAATAAATTTAAAATTTTAAAAAAAAAGGACCGATGTTTTTCCCTCCATCAATTTACAAAGTTACATCCTACGCCTAAAAACAAAAAAAATGTATGTCAAGTTTTTTCAATCCTATATATGTGTATAATGTTTGCATATTCTTTCCCTGTCCAATACTTGAATTTAAAATAATAAAAAAATCTATAATTGTACTTTATAATTGCTTAAGCATTGTGTTTTATGAACGGGAGCTTATATCACATATCTGTGTGGGGTTCTTGTTGCCAGTTACAGTATAATGATGAATTTTCCGTAATTCAAACTTTTATCATCGACCTTTTATCATTTGTATGCAATAAATCCCGTATCGGTAGTTATATCAAAAATGATTATTACAGCTGTCCAATTAAAAAAACAATTAATTAATGCAAACACCAAAGAACATCAAGCAATGTCGAAACGTCAATATCCACTATTTCAACAGAAAAAAATTTTTTCAGCATGTGACTAAAAAATTATCCTGATTCTGGCTGTTTCAAATGTGTTTTCTTTCAAATTTACTTTTGGGTAAGTGTACAAGGAATAAGGATTTGTTATTACACAGCTGTTCTCTTTAAAAGCCACCTTACTTCCAAGTTGATCTTACGTACCTCAATTTTCTGCATTACGTTTTACTATCTAATTTAGTGTTTCTCAACTTTTTGTGGTTGATGACCTTTTTTGGAAGATGAATTGAGCTTGCGACTCTCTGCTAACTGCAATATTTTCTTTACTTAAAAAGTTAAAAATATATTTTCTACATTTAATATCTGTTGATAAAGTGCTTCTCAACTTTTTTACTGTTGCAAACCAAAACCTCTAAATACCATTATTGCAGTTCATAGAGGTCTTTTTCTTGTTTTTGCCAAACACAAGCATACGTAATTTAAGTGAAGAAAAAAAAGAAGGTCTTCCTTAGTTTTCGAAGTAAAATCAAGGGTGTAGAGACTTTTCTTTGATGTTTAACAAGGTTTGTGGTTTTAACTCCATTATTAAAAATGGTAATTAAAAAAAAAGGAAAATTAAAGTAAAGCCTAAAAAAAATCATCATACTCTGATTCTGCTTCGTCAACTAACGAAGACTTTTTTTCATCTTCACTTTCATTTTACATGTGCCTGCGGCCCGCGATAAACTTGCCAATAAAAAAGGACCCACAATGGGTAAAAAGTGAAACAGGCTTGCTGCAAAAAATTTAAAAAATTGCATAAAGTATCGTGGCAACTTTCCAAAACAAACGTGGCAACTCTTACGAGTCGCGATCTCAGGTTGAGAGACGCCGATCAACTGGTCGAGTCTTTCAACCGATCAGGCGTTTTGTCGAAGAATTTAAATAACGAAAAATTTGTATTTGTATTTTTCTCATGATCGTCGAACAAAAATTCAATAGAATGTCGATATTTTGTTCTAACCTTTTAATAGTTTAACCTTAGATGCACTTTTGTAAAACAAAAAAATTTTATAAAAGTCCAATATTAAAAATTTTTGAACAATTAATTCTAATTTAGATTGTTGTTATTTTTTGTAGAAGCTGTAAAGAAGCATCCTATTTCGAAAAATGCTAAAAGGAACGAAATTAAAAAATGCGCTGCAAAGTGGCTTCGCGGCAGCGCGACCGCGACGGCAGAAGAATAAAGAGATCAAAAGCAAATTCCGACTGTTGATATTTTGTCATAATTTTTGAATGTTTAAATTTAAAAATAAAAAAGTAACTTGTGATTTGTCAAAAGTTTTAAAAATAAAAATATCAAAAAAATGGATTATAAAAATGAATAAGTTTTAATAAAGAATAGGTAATCCACTAAACAAAGCATGGTTTTATAGTTTTTTTAGTTTTGTCTTTAACATTGTGTAAAATGCGGTAATTTTCCAAGCAAGATTATTTAAAATCACTATAAAATCCGCGCAGGAAGTTGCATTAAGCCACCGTGAAAACCCTTACAAGAAATCGGCATTAAACCATCATGAAAAAGGTGCAGGAAATCGGCATTAAGCCACCGCGAAAGCCGTACAGAAAGCCGGTGTTAAACCACAGTAAAAACCGTACAGGAAATTGGCATCAGCCACCATAAAAATCATGTAGAAAATCGGCGTTAAACCACCATGAAAACCATGCAGGAAGTCGGCATTAAACCATCGCGAATCCGGTACAGGAAATTGGCATTAAGCCATCATAAAAACCGTGCAAGAAGTCGGCATAAAACAATCATGTAAACGGTGCGGGAAAGTGGCATTACACCAACGTGAAAACCGTACAGAAAGCCGGTGTTAAACCATCATGAAAACTGTGCAGGAAATCGGCATTAAGCCGCCATGAAAACCATGTAGGAAATCGGCATTACACCGCCAAAAAACGTCGTGCAGGAAATCGGCATTAAGCCGCCACGAAACCCGTGCGGTTAAACCCATGTGGGACCACTTCGAGGTCCGCGGCCAAATCGATACGGGTCCTGTACGGGCTGCCCTCACAGGGCACGCACAGTTGCCCGTACAGGGCCCTTGGGAGCCCTACATTGCAATGTTGGCTGGGGGGTTACGACGACAACAGTCCGGACGGTGAATGCTTGGCTGGTTGGGCAAGTATTAATTGTCTTGCCCTCCTATATAATGCCAAGGACGCTGTCAGTTTTTATTCCGGCCGCTGGAACACTGGCACCAATCCAGATCTAGCTTTCGCTAGCGTAGGTCCAAACAGTCTCTTACCGGATAGACGTTTCCTTGAAAAGTTCCCCAGGTCACAACATCGACCTTCGCTTATTACACCACCAAGGTTTGCTATGGCAGTGCCAAGCATGCCTGTTAAGCGATGGAACTTCCGCAAGGCCAAATGAAATCACTACATTGCTTTGACGAATAAATTCGCAAAGACTTTGTTGCTGCCTGATTCACTTGATGTATATGCGGCTTACCAGGACTTCAGTAACACCATTAAAAAAAGCAGCCAAAAAGAATATCCCACGCGGGTATCGAAATAACTATATTCCATGTTGGGATGCAGAGTGTAAATCCCTCTATAAAACCTTTCTGTAGTCTTCTCAGAGAGACGACTCAAGTTTGGCTGCTACAGCTCTGCTTGCCAAACTTGACAGAAAGCGGAGGGATCGATGGTCCGAGGCAGTTCGGAGCATTGACTTCTCACACTCTAGTCGAAAAGCGTGGAGTATTTTAAACAACCTTACTGGTAGGTCACGACACTCTCCTCGTCACTGTCCCGTTTTAGCCGATGCTATTGCATCTCAGCTGGTTAGAAATGGGAAATACGAGGCTGTTGATCTCAAGTCATCTCGACTTGTCTTTCAAGAAGTGTCTGACCTTTGGAGGGCCACAACACCAGACGCAGTAAATACTCGTATCTCTGACAATTTTTTACAGAGAGAATTTGCTGCTGCCCTTCAACATTTAAAACCAGGTAAAGCTCCGGGACCTGATTCCATCTGCCCCGAGCTTATACTCCATGCTGGAGCTGCTTTGAAGTCCTGGTTACGTCACTTCTGGTTACGTCCTGTTTGCGCCAACTCAAAATTCCCAAGATCTGGAGAAGAGCGCTTGTAGTCGCGATCCCCAAACCAGCAAATCCCGTGAAGGACCCAAAGAGTTATCGACCGATATCTCTGCTCTGTGTCCCCTACAAGATCCTCGAGAGGCTTATCTACGCCTGCGTTGAACCATTAATCGATCCACTGCTCCCTAAAGAGCAGGCTGGGTTCCGACGTGGGAAGTCAACAATAGATCAAGTTGTTCTGCTAACCCAGAACATCGAGGATTCTTTTGAGGCTGGAAAGAAGGCCGGTGCCGTATTTATCGATCTGACAGCTGCTTATGACACTGTCTGACACCATGGCCTTACCTGCAAGCTGCTGAAACTACTTCTGGATAGGCACATGGTCAAAATGATCATGGAGCTTGTCCGAAATCGAAGTTTCACCCTTACTACCGGTGACAGCAAGCAAAGCAGGCTACGCCGTCTTAAAAACGGCGTTCCTCAGGGATCGGTTTTGGCTCCCCTCCTATTTAACATCTATACATACGATCTTCCTTCCATGATTTCCAGAAAGTTTGCTTATGCTGATGATTTAGCATTGTTGCATTCTTCTGGAAACTGGAAGGACTTGGAGGGGACCTTAAGCCAAGACATGTCCACACTTTCAGCGTATCTCCAGACTTGGAGGTTGAAGCTCAGTCACACTAAGACGGTGACTGCAACCTTTCACTTAAATAACCGAGAGGCCAAACGGGAGCTAAAGGTCTATAACAACGGTAGACTTTTACTGTTCTGTCCAACCCCTACTTATCTTGGGGTAAAACTGGACAGATCGCTCACGTTTCGTCATCATTTAGTAGCATTGCGCAAAAAACTATCTTCGCGCGTCACACTGCTGAGGCGACTCGTGGGCTCGGGATGGGGTGCTGGTGCTAAAACACTACGCTTAGCCACCTTGTCTCTAGTCTACTCAACAGCTGAGTACTGTGCGCCAGTCTGGTGTCGCAGTGCTCACACTCGCCTCATTGACAGTGTCTTGAATGACGCCTTGCGCATAGTTACTGGATGCCTGCGTCCCACTCCAACGGACCACCTACCTGTACTCTCAGGCATCCAGCCAGCTGAGCTTCGCCGACTGGGAGCGACACTCTCCTTGGCTTACCGTGGATCTGTGGACCCCGATCATATCTTGCATGGTCTTTTAACCCTTTAAGGACCAGTGGTACATATGTGTACCATGATTGTGATTGTAACGTAACAAAAGCACTTTTGTGAAGGCTTATAATTCTAATTTTTAGATATTTGTGACATCATTATTGAACCATTGTTATTTTATTTTACAATCAAATTCTTATAGCCCTCAAAGGGTTAAGTGGGTCCTCAGATACTGGCCAAGTGAGACTAAGATCCAGACGCCCGTTTGTGCCAGCTGCGCAGAATCTCTTGGACAACCTTGCCAGACTTGGCATCCGCGCTTCTGAATGGACGAATTACAAATGGAAAACAGAGTATTGTAAAAATGCTTCCAGGTTCCGCGCTTTTGTGCCCGAGACCGGTGCCAGGCCTGTTGAGATGGGCTTACCCCGAGCAGCTTGGGTTAGGCTCAACCGCCTGCGGACTGGTGTTGGGCAATTCCATTCGTCCATGCACAAATGGGGTCTCGCTCCTTCACCGAATTGCGAGTGTGGCACCTCTGAGCAAACCGCAGACCATGTACTAACAGCGTGCCCTATACATCGGGCACCACACGGAGCACGAGGTCTGACAGTTTTGGATGACGAAACTCGATGCTGGCTTAATGACATCACTGCCAGCATCTGATTGAGGCAGTTCAGCAGTCTGGGGTAGTAAAAGGATAAACCCTCGGCCCCAGTCCTGTTTGTGTCTGACCTGGAGTGGATACCCTTCAAACGACGACGACGACGATGCATTAAATATTTCGGAAAGCACGATACCTATTTGTCGATACACTTACCGTATCGTTACGATATCATCACAATGATACTGATGCACATGATACATTTTGGTAATCAAACTATATCGTTACGAAAACCAATGTTTACTGGGATGCAAAAACTTTTTATCACAATACTGACACTTGAAATTACGAACACCAGTGTGAATGACTTAATGATTTTTTAAAAGGTGCGCATACTAAAATTTTTATCGCAAGATTGACACTGGAAATTACGAATACCGGTGTGAATTTGTTCGTGAGATTTTTGATTAAAAGGATGTAAAAACTTTTTATCGCAATACTGACACTGGAAATTACAAACATCGGTGTGATTCCTCTGTTCATGATTTTTTAGATTGGATTCACGTGAAAACTTTTTATCGCGATACTGACACTCGAAATTACAAACACCGATGTAAATCCTCCGTTCCTAAAGTTTTAGATTGAACACACATAAAAACTTTTTATTGCAATACTGACACTTGAAATTACGAACACAGGTGTAAATCCTCTGTTTATGATTTCTTAGATTGGATTCACGTAAAAATTTTTTATCGCAATAGGCTACTGACACTGGAAATTACAAACACCAGTGTGAATCCTCCGTTCATGATATTTTAGATTGGATTCACGTAAAAACTTTTTATCGCAATACTGACATTCAAAATTACAAACACCGATGTGAATCTTCTGTTCATGAATTTTTAGATTGGATTCACGTAAAAACTTTTTATTGCAATTCTGACATTTGAAATTGCGAACACCGATGTGAATCCTCTGTTCCTAAAGTTTTAGATTGGATGCACGTAAAAACATTTTATCGCAATACTGACACTCGAAATTGCGAACACTGGTGTGAATCCTCTGTTCATGATTTTTTAAATTGGATGCATGTAAAAACTTTTTATCGCAATACTGACACTCGAAATTACAAATACTAATGTGAATCCTCTGTTCATGAATTTTTAGATAGGATGCACGTGAAAACTTTTTATTGCAATACTGACATTCGAAATTACAAACATCGATGTGAATCCTTTGTTCATAATTTCATAATTTTTTAGATTGGATTCATGTAAAAACTTTTTGTCGTAATACTGACACTCGAAATTACAAACACCAGTATAAATGCTCTATTCATGAAATTTTAGATTGGATTTACGTAAAAACTTTTTATCGCAATACCGAGACTCGAAATTACAAACACTGATGTGAATTCTCCGTTCATGAAGTTTTAGATTGGATTCACGTAAAAACTTTTTATCGCAATACCGAGACTCAAAATTACAAACACCGGTGTGAATCCTCTGTTCATGAATTTTTAGATTGGATTCACATAAAAACTTTTTATTGCAATACTGAGACTCGTAATTACAAACACCAGTGTAAATCTTCTGTTCATAAATTTTTAGATTGGATGCAGGTAAAAACTTTATCATAATACTGACACTTGAAATTACGAACACCAGTGTGAATCCTCTGTTTATGAAGTTTAAATTGGATTCACGTAAAACTTTTTATTGCAATACTGACACTTGAAACTGCGAACACCGATGTGAAACCTCCGTTCAAGAAGCTTTAGATTGGACGCACATAAAAACTTTTTATCGCAATACTGACACTCGAAATTACAAACACTGGTGTGAATTCTCTGTTCATGATTTTTTAGTTTGGATTCATATAAAAACTTTTTATTGCAATACTGAGACTCGAAATTACAAACACCAGTGGGAATCCTCATATTCATGAATTTCTAGATTGGATTTACGTAAAAACTTTTTATCGCAATACTGACAGTCGAAATTACAAACACCAGTGTGAATCCTCTGTTTATGAATTTTTAGATTGGATTCATATAAAAACTTTTTATCGCAATACTGACACTTGAAATTGCGAGCATTGGTGTGAATCACTTCATGATTTTTTAGATTGGACGCACAAAAAAACTTTTTATTGCAATACTGACACTTAAAATGGCAAACACCAGTGTGAATCACTTCATGAGTTTTTTGATTGACCCACGTAAAAACTTTTTATCGCAATAGTGACACTCGAAATTGCGAATACCGGTGAATCACTTCATAATCTTTTAGATTGGATGCATGTAAAAACTTTTATCACATTACTGACACTTGAAATTGCGAACACCGGTGTGAATCAGTTCATGACGTTTTAGATGGGAAGCACGTAAAAACTTTTTATCACAATACTGACACTCGAAATTGTGAACACTGCTGTGAATTACTTCGTGTTCTTTTAGATTGGACGCATGTAAAAACTTCTCATCGCAATACTGACACTTGAAATTACGAACACTGGTGTGAAGCAATTCATGTTCTTTTAGATTGGACGCTTGTAAAAATTTTTCATCGCAATACTGACACTTGAAATTGCGAACATCGGTGTGAATCAGTTCATGACGTTTTAGATAGGATGCACGTGAAAACTTTTTATTACAATACTGACACTCGAAATTGCGAACACCACTGTGAATCACTTCGTGTTCTTTTAGACTGGACGCATGTATAAACTTTTTATCGCAATACTGACACTTGAAATTACGAACACCGGTGTGAATCAATTCATGATCTTTTAGATTGGATGCATATAAAAACTTTTTATCGCAATACTGACACTCGAAATTGCGAACACCGGTGTGAATCAGTTTATGTTTTTTTAGATCAGACGCATGAAAAAACTTTTTATCGCAAAATTGACACTCGAAATTACGAACACCGGTGTGAATCCTCCGTTCATGATTTTTTAGATATGAAGCACGTAAAAACTTTTTATCACAATACTGACACTCGAAATTGCGAACACTGGTGTGAATCACTTCGTGTTCTTTTAGACTGGATGCATATATAAACTTTTTATCGCAATACTGACACTCGAAATTGCGAACACCAGTGTGAATCCTCCGTTCATGATTTTTCAGATTGGATACACGTGAAAACTTTTTATCACAATACTGACACTCGAAATTGCGAACACCGGTGTGAATCAGTTCATGATTTTTCTGATCGGATGCATGTAAAAACTTTTTATCGCAATACTGACACTTGAAATTGCGAACACCGGTGTGAATCCTCCGTTCATGATTTTTTAGATCGGATGCACGTGAAAACTTTTTATTGCAATATTGACAATTGAAATTGCGAACACCAGTGTGAATCAATTCATGTTTTTTTAAAAGGTGCGCAAATAAAAATTTTCTATTGCAATACTGGCATTGAAAATTGTCCTTGTGAGCTAGTTTGGATCGTTCGAGTTGACGGGATTGAGTGAATTTTTTGTCGCCGACAAAACATTTAAAAGGAAAGTCTTTAGAATGATGATTCACATGATTACGTATTTGATGGTCTTCTGCAAAAACACAAGTTGTAAATGCATGTAAAATTAACGAAAAGCATGTTTCATAACCAAGCAAATAAAAGCGATCTTGGTACTGAAGAGACAAGCTATATGGATATATTTAAAATAAGTACTACAAAGTTTACACACTGCACCAACATTGGGTATTGGTCGGAATGACTTGTCGATTACATGCAGGCGTTATCCTCAGACAATCCTTCACAAGCATAACTCTACAACTTGACTGTCGTCTTTCTCCAACAATAAAACCTAATCCTTACTTACTTACCTATCTCAATCTGGTTTATGATTCCTACTCCAAATTTTTAATTTGTCATGGTCGACCCATACTTTTCATCAGCCAGAAAACAGTTCAATAATATTTCTTTAAAACCTGGTAAGCTCTTAAATTTGCCTTTTTTCTAATGTCTTATCTTTCTAACTTGCACAGTAGACTCTTTAAAAAAAGGTTTCATGGACGGCTCACTTTTTTCTCTTTGAAACAAACAACATTCTCACATTCATGCAAGCTGCCTTTACACCAGACAGATTGACTGAAGACCAGTTTTCCTTTCTTTCACAATCAAATCCAGGTTCCTTCCACCATGCTCATCTGGCACATGTACTTTTCTGTAACTCTTGATTTCGCAAAACTGTTTGATTCAGTTTAGCATTCCACCCTCTACTGTAATGTAACGTATTTAAACTTTTTCTTATGTTTGTTTCATCAAATGGATCTGATCATATCTCTAAAATCGCCATTTGAAAGTCCCAATCTGGGATTCTTTGAACCTTTCTTTAAGATTCAGTCCTCGGCCAAAGTATTTTCTTTCTTTTCATTGATGATATTTCCTGTTTCTTTCCCTTCATTTGTGCAACTCTCTATATATTGATAACTTCGCCACCTGGGTCTCTCCTCAAAATTGTTCAGTCAGCAGCTATGGCTGTCCAATCTGCTCTTAATTAACCATTGAAGTGGTTCTCTAAAAAAGTTCTTTTCAAGCAGTTGTCCACGGCAAAGCTCTTTTGGTGGGCCATGTACTTTTTACTCAGACATTTACTGTAGTATGTGGATATATGTGTTTGTTTATTGTGATTAATTTTTTTCATCAGATAAAACTGACACTAACTGTGAAAGGCTACCTGTGTTTTCTACAATAAAAACCTTTTTTAATATCTTTACTTTATTATGCAAGAAAAATATAAAGATGCACTGCTGGGCTGCAATGGTTTCTTTCCAAATGTTTTCACCCACAATGTTAAAAAGATTGAGAAGCACTGCTCGAAATGATGTTTTATTTCTTAACTTCTTAAATGCAAGCATTTTTTTCACCCTAGATCTCCATTAAGGCGCGTTTACAGCCGTTTACAGTACTTTTTTCTTTCAGCGCGATTTTGGTTTGTTTTATTGACGCTCAAATCCACTTATGTTTTCGAGAAAAAATGAGTGGATTTGAGCGTCAATAAAACAAACCAAGATCGCGCTGAAAGAAAAAAGTACTGTAAACGCGCCTTTAATCTTCAACCAGCTTCATTCATTTTCAACACCCCATTGCATTCAACTCAACTCTGCTTGCCTCGGTGCAGCCTTTGACAAAACAATCTCCTTTAAACATAATATTTTATCTCCACAGAAGTAGTATAACTGATTTTGAACTTTTTATTTTATTGCCTCAGCTTTGCAGGATCTTTCTATAGAATCACTAATTTGTACAAAGGTTTATCTGTCCTATTTTTACTTAAGCCTATCAAGGTTGGCTTCCTTTCTATTTTAGTAATCACATTAATTTAGTGGAGAGAAAAGACAAATAATCTTCTTGCCAAGTCATCACTACTGTATTATCACTACTATATTCTTACATTTAAATTCAGGACTTTTCTACAGAATCACTAACTTGTACAAAGCTTTTATCTGTCCTATTCTTGCCTAAGTCAATCAAGGTTGGTTTCCTTTTTATTCAATATCATTTACAAGTCTATTTGGTAAAAATGAAAATCAATTTGGCAGAAATGAAAATCAATT
This sequence comes from Diplosoma virens, assembly GCA_963680785.1. NCBI lineage: Eukaryota > Metazoa > Chordata > Ascidiacea > Aplousobranchia > Didemnidae > Diplosoma > Diplosoma virens. Next base: position 15,106,368 of record OY796889.1, read on the forward strand.
TGACATTAATGAAACTTATATTCTATTTCTTACTTGATATTTTGGCATAATTTCAAAAAATTTTCTTTTTTTAACTCTTATAATTAGGGCAAATTTTTGCAACTTTTGCAACTTTGTTTTACAGCTTCCAACAGCTTCCTAAATACTCATAATTTATGTAGTACAATGTTTTAAGCTGTTTTTAGGAATTTTAGATTGCAACTTTTTTCTTTTTTACATGCAACTTTTTAATGCAACTTTTATCAAATATGGCGCAAAATGTAAGTGTGATTTAAAATACATTCTACAAAACTATTTCAGTACAGTTCTATTCTCTTTGATTTGCATAACAAAGAGCTGTGCGATGGATTACTTGCGTCTCAATGTTATCTATGATGCAACAGTTGGCTTAGAAACTAGAAGTTCTACAACCCTAGCCAAGTACAACAGTGCCCGAACTCAATTAGAAGTCGAGGTATGACTTGGCTTTTGGCCAAGCCCGCACAAACGGAAATAGGTGTGTCTAGTATTTCAAGGTCAAGTTTTGTTGAGATAGCTTAGTTAGTCAAACTGTGTGCTTATAAAAGTGCATTAGTTATTTTGCAAGTAAGAAACAATTACCTTGATATGATTAAGATGACAGTCTATGGAATAGAGCAGTCAGTAAAATCGACCTTACTGTAGGCTACAAACATATCCAAGGCTCTTTCACATTACCTGTGTGGCTCATGGTTTGTGTAATGCAGCTGAACGAATCCATGCTAACTATGAGGATGTTGACAAGCTAATTGCTGCAGTAAAAGCTTCAATGGTGAAAAATAAAGATTGAAGAGCAAAGTTTTCAACAATCAACAGTCCCCCACAACCCGTAGTCACCAGATGGGGAAGTTGATTGAAGGCAGCAGATGGGGAAGTTGATTGAAGTATTCCAAAAATTTGCAGAATACTATTCCAAAAACTTTCCACAAATTTGTGAGATTATTAATGCTTTCAAAGGTACAGGGCAGTTAGTGGTGAAAGCAAAGGAAGCAGTTGCAGCTGAAAGCCTTTTTAGAAGCCTAAGAGAAATTTATCAATGTTATACTAAACTAGTTGATGAAATACAAAGAGCAGAAAGCACAAAATACAGTATACTGTTGCTCAAGCCTATGAAAGAGGTTACACATTTGAGTTTGGCAGCAATCTAGCTGAAATAAAATTGTATTCGGCTCACTGATTTAAACTGAATAGTGACCTGAAAGCAATTGTGAAATGACCCAACCAAACATCAATCCAGAATTGTATGGCAAATTGTTAAATTACCAAGCAACTTTATACACTGTGGAGCAAAGTTGTAGCATGCTAGTAAACTGTTGGCAAAAGATCGTCATTTCTCCCCAAATAATGTTTGCAAATATTTAGCATTATAAGTAAATAAATCACTTGAGTAAATCACTGTCATTTAAAATGCTTGTGCATAAATGCAACTTTTTCAATTTTTTAGTGCAACAAAAACTTGCCCTACTTATAATATATTAGTTTTATTAGTAACAAATGATATAAATATGTACATATATAGTGACCCCATTTAGGCCCAATATATTTAGACCCAATATTATGGAGACTTAATATATATTATGGAGATCTAATATCTATATATATGATAGATTATTGCGACTATATATATTATGGAGACTTAATAATGTAGACCTAAAATTAGGGAGACCATATATATATATATAGTATGTATATATTTATATATAGATAATATAGGGTCTGTATATATATTAGGTGTCCAAATTAGATCTTCATAATATATATATATATAGTCTCCATAATTAGGTTTCTGTGATATATGCATACAGTCTTTAAAATTTTAGGTCTTCATAATGTAATATATATAGTTGCAATAATCTATATATATACAATGATCTATATATATAACTATTTACATCTGGCCATCTTTAATATTCTTTATTATTCTACATCAGTGGTTCTCAACTGGGGGTTCGTGAAGCACTTTTGAGTACTTATTTACAATTGTTATAAATTTACAAATGTTATACTAATTAATTTAATGCTTTTTTTAAATGGCACGTTGATCATTATTTGTTTTTTGAAATATTTGCTTAATTACTGTTTTTTGATGTCGCTGAAAAACCTATTGCAATTATCTGCATTGTGATGTCATATTAATCAAACCTATTGCCACTTACACAAAACAACGAAGCTGGATAGCCTACTATAATGCTAAATAATTCGAGAAAGCAAAATAGTCTTTTTCTCAGTTGGTAGCAGATAGTTGTTGTGAGAAAGGTTTAATACTTGAACTGAAACAGCATGGCCAAATCTAGAAAGTTTTCAAAAAGTTACCTTGAAATAAAATTTACCTCTGTGTTTGACAATGGCAATGAAAAACTGTAATGCATTTTATGTTATTCTGTCGTCAGCAACAAAGCAACAAAGCAATAAAGCCATCAAAGCTTAAGCATTATCTGCAGCAGAAGCACCCAGAGCATATAGAAAAAGACTTAGATTTTTTCAATGACCAAAACTCTTATTGAAATGGCCAAAAATTGGATGCTAGTGGATATTTTGAAGAGCAAATCACTGCAAGCTGATGACTTCTTTTGAAGTGGCATTACATAAACCTAAGCAGAAAAAGCCCCATACCATCAGAGTAACCCTGGCAAAACCGTGCAGTAGATATGGTGAAGTTGCTTTTAAGAGAAACAACTGCAAAAAAGATTCAGAAAGTGCCTTTATTTAATGACACAATTAAGAGGTGTATCTGTCAACAGACATCAAATAGCAAGTTATAGTGGAATTCAGAAATCAGAACAAAATTGTGACAAAGGCTACCAACACTATTTTACATAAAAACCTGAAACAAAAAAATGGAATGACTTACGTTAAAGAAATTACAATACAATAGAGCTAAGAAGTTGTGTTTCATAGAGAGCAAGTGGCTTGCCGATTGGCATTGTGCCAAGAGCGTGGTTGATACAGTCCAGCTTTTTTTTTGTCACACTTTGTATATGGGTGATCAAACATCTCAATTTTGCTAAAACTTTCAGTGTTTTGGCACAATATTCTCTTTTTTAATTAAACTATACAGCAGCAAAGACTTTAATTAGATTGTCTCTTTTTAAATGGATTGAAATTGGTGACTTCCAGAGGCAGATGATAAATTTAAGGGCACTTTTATGTAGGTAAATGAATTCACCAATCTGCAAAAAATTATTCGAAACAAATGAAAACAAACATGAGACAAACCTTTTATAATTATGGGAATTTTTATAGTCCAATATCCAAACATAGTCAAAGCATTACAGATTTGATAACAATAAATATTTAATAATAATTGGTTTGATTTACTAATCTACCTGTTTTCCATTTACTATTCTCAGGAAAAAGGACAAGTCAGAATCATTGCTCATGAAGCAATATAGAGATAATTAATAAAAGAAGTAACTCCCAAAATAATTTGGCAGGCAAAATTTAACAAAATTTGAAACCTGGCACACTGCATTGAAAGGATTCTGACCTCTGTTCTAGATCCTTTAGTATGTCTGTAGGCGTTGCCTGATTACACCATGTAACAAAATTTTTCAAAGGTTTTAGTTGCATAAAAATTTTTATGTATTGTGTTTTGCTACTCTAAACTAATTAACAAAGTCATAAAATTTTTTTGGAAGTACCTTACTTTTCATAAAATGTCGATTTTTCTAATTTCTGGTTTTATAAGCAAAATTTTGTATTGAATGTATATTCACGCTAACACATAAAAGCATTATTTATTTATTTATTTATTTAAATAAGACCCACGGTATATAATAGAAAAAAAAAGCAAAACAGCAAAAACTACACAAAATAAGAGATACATACAAAAAAAGAACACTTAAAAAAAGTATGCACCTATATAGCTAACATATGCATTATGCAAAGATACAAACATTTCAAAAACACTTCAGAAGTGATTTTGTTTGCATGACTTGTGTCTATGATCTGAGAAATCTTCTTGTATTATGGACCACAAATAATCCCCATCATATTGCAACTCCATTTTCCTTGGTATCTTCTTTCCATATGAAAAATATCCTGATGAAATCTTTCACCATGTTCCTCACTTACATCACCTATATTTGGACTAAAAAAATCAAGCAGAGTGAAGAAAATGCAGTTTCAGGGACATGCGACATCCCATGTTTTCATATTTTTCCATCAAATTGTTTACCAAAAATTTGTAGTCATCACTTCATTTATTGCCAAGAAAATTTTGAACTACTGCTCAAAATGCCTTCCATGCTTCTGCTTCTCTTGTAGTCATTTTATCTTTAAATTCTTTACTTTGTAGCATAAGTCGAACTTGTGGACCAGTAAAAATTCCAGCCTTCTTAGCTTCTGACAAAAAAAGGAAACAGGGCAGAAATGTGCTGAAAACCATCATCATCAACTTTATTCATGGCCTTTTGATAAATTGCTTGACTAGGCCAAGCTTTATATGCAAGGGAGGCAATAAAATTTTTTCTGAATCTAACAAAGGATCATGCTTTACATTCTGAGTGCCAGGAACAAAAAACCTTTTCTCTGGCCATTCTTTTTGGGAGTAGTGTTCAGTATCAACTTGGAAGAAAACAAAGAAAACAGGAATATTTTGCATAGCCTCCTTGTAATCCTTTTAAAAATCCAATCATTTTGAAATCTCCACAGAGCAGCCAGTTGTATCTGGTGTAGTTAATATTTTCAAGGATAAATTTCACATTGTTGTAATCTTCTTTCATTTGGACAGAATGGCAAATGGGTATCAAAGGATAAGGGTTTCCATTATGAAGGAGGACACATTTCAAACTTCGGGAAGAACTGTCTATAAATAGACACCACTCTTTTGGGTCATAAACAATTTCTAATTCTTCAAAAAGGTTATCAACATTGCTACAGAAACATAGAGAGCCTACCATAGAAAAATATTTTGAAAATCATTCATGCCATTTTCTTGAAGCTGAACATCGACATGATAAATCTAACAAGTTCTATTCTTTCAACCTTGAAGTCAGAAGTTCTGCATTTGACTTTGTGAGCCCCAAGTCTCTAACCAAATCATCCACTTCTTGTTGGCTTAGAAAGCGTGGTTCTAAACTCATATATGTTTGAGATATGTTGAAATCATCATCGGAGTCTTCTATATCTTCAGAAAGTATTAAATCTTCTGAGACTTTATTGCATTGTGGTTTGGGCACTGGCAACTCACTGTTATGTGGGACAGGTGCAATCAAAGATGGGATAGAAGGATATGCTATGTCATGTCAATTTTTAGTTTTCCTAAATCTTGAAATGTCAACCATACAAAAATAACGATCATTTATATGGTTTTGGGGTTCTCTTCAGATTCTTGGGATAGCGAATGGCATTAAATGTTGGTCTCCCCTAAGCCAGCCATTCAAATTTGATCGGCATGTTCCACATATCACATGAGGTGACCAGCTTTTATTCTGGTCACTAATTTTCATGCCAAAATAGCTTTCACAAGCAAAAACGAACTTTGCTTCTAATTTTATTTTATACTTCCCTTGCTTTAAACTAATATATAGACCACAAACATAGCAAAAAGAATCAGCAGAAAGCTTACATTTACCTGATAACGACATTCTTCAGTTTACCTGCAGTTAGGCTACTTGTTTACCTGATAAAGCAAGCTAAAAATTTGAGATTTTTCTTCAATAAATCACCATAAGCGATTTTTTTTTATAAAACTAACCCAGAATTCCCCTTTCAGCACCAAAATGGAATAAAAAAGAAACTAAGAGAAAAATCATTTTCAAGAAGCGGTAGTAACCACAAGAAGATCGGGTTAGTTTTACGAACAAAACTCGCTTATGGCAACTTCTTGACGAGACTCGAGTTAGAAATGTAGAGTGCTGAAAGTTAGAAAATTTAAAATAAATTTTTTTAAAACAACACTTAGACCAGCGTGGTCCAACTACAGGCCCGCGAAACAATTTTGTGCGGCCTGCAGAACAATTTTGCACAATTCAAGTCTTGTTGATCATAAGTAGCAGCAATCTTCTATAACAGCGTGGTCCAACTACGGGCTCGCAGGCCGCATATCAATTTTGCACAAGTCTTGTCGATCAGAAGCAGCAGCCGTAAAGTGAAGACCTTTTTTTTTTTTTTTTTTAGAGAACACCTGATTTTGGAACGAAAATAGGAATTTTGCAGACCGATTCCAAGTGAAGACCTTTTTTTTTTTTTTTTTTTTTTAGAGAACACCTGATTTTACGAAAATAGGAATTTTTAGCCGACTGAGGCCCGCAAACTCGAATAATTTTGAAAAGTGGCCCACAAGAGTGCAGAAGTTGGACCACCCTGACTTAGACAAACACTTGCCAGAAACATGTTTTACTCAGCAATATGCTATAGAAAATATTAAAAATGCAGCACAGCTAAATTTTTGTTACATGGTGTTATTGTGTCTCAGCAAATTTGATCCAGTAGGCTCACTACTACAGTAGAAATAGGCCAAGAAAGTGTATATCCACCACTACCAGCAGGGTTACATTAACTTGATGCTGTGCTGGTTTTTGGCTAAAATATTTATAAAAACAAACAGTAAAGCAGTTCAAAAGATGAAATTCTATTAGACTTTTCCAGGACCTCTTTATAAGCAAAAAATAGTAGGTTTATGCACCTTTACCCTTGCCTTGGTTGCTATATACACAAATGTTTCACCATTTTTATTCAGTTAAACATTGAATTTTTCAGTTAAACCATTGCAGATTGGTGAGGATGTTGTAGTTAATTTTCTGATCAATAACAAGACATTAAAACTCCTGCATGCATTCAAGAACAAATCGTGTCCCTAAGTCACTCTTTCCCTAAGTCAGAATCTTTTTGGGTATGCCAATTCAGCTTAAGCAGCACCTCTGCTACGGTCTCTGTGTCAATGCTTTTAATGTGACTCTTTTATGATAATATGTGGCACAATCTAGTGGTGTTAACACATGTTAACGTCTTTTGACACTTATAAGAATAATTGGTTCAATGATATTAACCTCTACTCTCTTGAATGGAAAGTCAGTCTGTGTATCTATTCATCCCACAAAGTGTAACAATATATATAAACGTTTTTCCAGGTACATCTGGTGGAAAAACAAAGCAAAATGATTGAAAGAAATTAAAGCAGAACTTTTACGTGAAGAAAACCAATACAAAGAATGATTTTTAGCATTATTATCACATGCAATTTATCTTAATTTCATGATGCTTATTTAAAAATTAACCTTAATTATAAGAAATGGCAATCGTCATTGTCAGTTGGAAGGGTATCTACTCCAGGTCAGTCACAAACAGGACTGGGAGCAAAAGTTTATCCTTGAACTACACCAGGTTACTGTGCTGCCCAAATTAAATGCAAGCAGCAATGGTGTTAAGCCAGCATCAAGTTTCACCATCCAAAATCGTCAGATGTTGTGCTCCGTGTGGTGCACGATGTATGGGCACATTATTAGAACTTGGTTTGCGGTTTGTTTAGCGGCGCTGCACTCACACCCCATTTATGCATGGACAAATGTAATTGCCCAACACCAGTTTGCAAGTGATTGAGCTTGACCCTGTTCAGGACAAGCTCATTCCAACAGATCTGGCACTAGTCCTGGGTATTTTTTCATCTTTACACACAATCTTACTCAGCTGTTGGGCAGACCAGAGATAGAGCCATTGTGTGCAGTATTTTGACACCAGCACCTTCATCCTGAGCCTACAAGACACCTCAGCAGTGTGATGCATGAAAATAGTTTTTGGCACAATCCCACTAAATGGTGACAAAACATGAGCAATCTGTCCAGTTTTAGCTTAAGTGGTTGGACAACACCATAAAAGTCCATTATTATTGTAGTCTTTTAGCTAACATCTACAGTCAGTGGTTGTAGTCATGGCAGTTAGTGCTTGCAACAATGAATCATGTTAATTATAACATATTGAAACCACAATGGGTAAAACGTCAAAGCAAAATGCATGAATGGTAGCCAGAAAAATCAAATTAACAAAATGAAGTCAAGCTAAATTTTGTAAAGCAATGATAGGACAACAGTTAAGATGCAAAATGTGTAAAATCCAGGACTGGGGTGTTGGTGTCAGCAAAATTTTTCCTACAATTATTTTTGAAAATTTTGATATACAGTATACTGCAATTATTGATTAATTAATATTCTTATTTACATTTTGATTATTTTACTCCTACTGAGGATGATAATTATTACATCAGCAATATTGAGATAAAAGGCCAAGAATATAAAACTAAAGCATGAAATGGCATATTAAACTTTTACAAACTGCCAGTGTCAGCAAAGCAAAAAATGCTGACACCAGTGTCGATGTCAGCATATTTTTTGCCAACACCCCAGCCCTGGTGAAATTAAATGGGTACATCTAAAACCAGAAAAGGTTAGTCTCAATGCCAAAAAAATCAATAGATTACTAACACTACACAGATAGACATTAAATACAAAATGGATAAAACATAACTATGAGTATTATTGTGACATTCACACTTCTGTTGTTTCAAAACATTAAAAACATTAAAATCGTTTAAAAATACTTTATCATTTTCTAAATTATTAATAGAAAATATTATACAAAAAAATTATATTTAAAAGCTAAAAAACTGCAAAAAAAGTTTTGCTTTATACCAGGATGGTTCAAATTTTATCCCACAACATGATTTTTTGAGGCCTGCTAAACAATTTCATACATTTAACATATTTTTTTATTATAAGTAATGCCAGCTTTTTAGAACATCTAGAACAATTGGTATAATGATACACAAATCATACTGAGCCAAAATTTTTAAGTGAAGACTTTTTTTGGGGTTGCAAAAAGTGAAGTCGCAAAAAATTGGACTACGTTGCTCTATACAATACAATCATACACATAATTACATTTTGTAATTGTTGAAATCAACATTGTTAAAAAACAATCAATGAAAACTTTATTTTACAGACAGAGAATGATTATTGAACAAAAATTGATTTCATGATTTAATGTGTTTTAAATTTCAAATAATTTAAAATTATAACCTTTGCTAATTGTGACTTTGGTATAAGACTTTTTATGAGATTAATATTTCTTTTACAAGTATATTGTCTTGCCTTCTTGTACTTTATTATAAACTCATAATTATTAACTGAAACAAACCAATCACTAAAAATAAAAATCTCTCTTTTAGATGTTAAGTAATGAATAACAAAAACCAATCAACATTTCTTGGAATGAAAATCTTTTTGAAGTGTCAAGTACCAAGAATTAGTGCACACTGTGTTTATTCTATTTAATTATTAATAATTGAATTGATGTGTATAGATTCTAAATTCATCATCATCATCTTCATCATCATTTTGAAATGGTCCTTTTGACCCACAGCAGGATTTTTTTGGTGGGTTTCTTTGTCTGGCTGATCCCTTTTGGGTCTTGACCCTTTTGGTCGCATAGTTTGTTATGTTCTCCCACCCATGATTATGCAACATTCTCTTTATATGGCTCAAATGTATATATTTTATTGTAATACAGTATTGCTACTACCTCTTGCCCTTTTGTATACACTTCTTATTTTTTTAAAAAATTTATGTTAATTGTTTTCTTTTTTCTCTCTTTTTTTAAAAAATTAACGTACAATAGCTACTTTGTTTTAAAGGTATGGCGACCATGCACAATTGACATTGTGCACGTATAAATGTATATTGTTTAGCTGCTGTTTCCTATTTTGCAATCACTTTTTCAATAAGAACTTCGAAACGTAATACCTTCATTGCAAATAAAATTGAATTAAATTTTTTTTTAATTTAATGTTTTGGTAACATTGCAGTTAATTGTAAAAGAAGTTTTGAATTGTTTTCAGCAATTATATTCAAATAAAAACATTTAAGGCACCAGCAAAAAAATTTGGTTTTAAATGAATTTGAAAAGTAATATCTCTTAACTTGTAAGTAAACAAAAGAAAAATAAACTCTAGTTGCTATAAAAATTTTAAATATTAAATACAAAAATAAGTTGCTATATTTGCAATTTCAATTTGCTCATTATATAGTCATTGTACGAATGTGCAGGAAACTTTGTAAAGAGTTATAAATAAAACATATTAAACATAGAATTAATATTTCTTTTTCAAAACTTTGTTCATTTATTACTAGGAGTTTCTCATATAAAAAATTAACTTGAATTGTTTTCACATTTCCGAGTTATATGCATCCAACAAATGTTGTGCATGTTTGCACATCATCTTGTACAAATTATTACATCATTAAGATACAATTTTCGCATATTTTCAAAAAACACCAAAGAAATTAAGATACAAAGTACTATCTATGGCTAGTTAATTTGTATAAATGTTTTTACACTTAAATTAATATTTTGTAATTGTTTTGCAGTAATATATATAATTATTTTGAATGCGGTAAATGCACAGAAAATGTGTAGTTTGAATCTGACTTAAATGCTTGCTGATGTTGAAAAGAAGTAGTTGCCTAAGCCCTGAGTATTTATTTTAGGAAAAGTCAATATGACCAAAAAACTTTTTCTTTTCAAATGTCTTTTAATAAATAATTATGTTTATTTCCAAACACCTGTATGTTCGAAAATCATAAGATCAAACCAGGATGTACCTAGATGTAGGTCAAGCAAAGATATAAATATAATAGTATCCTCCATTTGTAGGCTACTTGATTTTAAATATTGTCGACCAAAACTTACCATTATAATAAAGTCAGCCTCTTAAATATAATAATAGTTAGGTTTACCATATTTACAAAGTGGCAAACCGAGACGCTCATTAAAAGAAAAAAATTCATCAGTGTTCTTTATAAAAAAAAAAGGTCCTCACTTAAAATCAGTCTCAGATTTCCTACTTTTTGTCTCAAAATCATAGTGATGTCTAAAAAAAGATCTTCACTTAAAATTGGTAAAACCTGGACATTTTTGCCAACCGGGTGGGACGTCGTAACAAGGCCTAAAAACGGGACTGTCCTGGCTAAAACAGGACATAAGGTAAGCCTAATAACAGTCAGCTTCTTTGTTTAAACCTTCTATTTTTCCCTTTAAGCATTTTTTTATATTTTTCCAAGCAAAAAACTTAGTTAAATTCATTAATAAACTTAAATCTTTCAAAGTAAAAAAAGTAAAATCACCATTTTTCTGTAGAAACGTTGTTTATTGCAAAACGTTAACGTGTGTGTGCATTCACTGTTTAAAGTTTTAAACAAGTACGATTGCACATATTGCTCTGTACAATTACTAAAGTAGCTCTGATTTTATTGGTTTTCAGCAAGCTAGTTGCTCTTGTCATGCAGAACAAGAAAATAACAAGAAGTTGCAATATAATTTCAAACAAACTGATTTAGCAATAAAGTTGAAGCAGTACATATTAGTTATATCAAAATTACAGTTAATATTATTTGACAGAATTATGATATTGATATTCTTAAACTGTTTTTAGGTTTTTGCATTGTTCCTTAACATATTTTTAGTTTTACTTCATTTTTTTCATTTGTTTATTTATTATAAATTAAGCAATGCACATTCATACTCAATAATAACCAATGCGCATTCATACAATTGCTATATACATTTTTTATAATTTCATACCATCTAGAAAGCTATCTTCTTTTGCAGTTGCAACCAAAGATTTATTGTCTTCTGGATTATGACCAATAAAATCATTAGAAATTATATTTGATGATTCAAAGTTTACTTCTTCTGGAAAAACTTGTTCACATAATTCCTGAAAAATAAAACATTGCCAACAAATTGTCAATAAATTAGCAAACTGATTTTTACCAGTTTAATTTCAATGTGTGGGACAGGCAAATACGGTGAACTAGATTCCAATTTTTCTTCAGTTTGCTTTGTTACTTGATTAAAGTCTGTAAATATTAAAATTTGCTATGCTGATCTTTGAAAAAATGTGCCTGGGCAACACAGCCACTTATGAGAGAGTGTTCTTATTCTTGTCATGTTGTTGGATTCTTGGAAAAGCAATATTACAGAACTTTCTTCTGCTTGGCAGTCTTCACAAACAATTTTAAATTTTTTAACATATCAATAAATAACTAAAAAAACCAAAACTTTTAACTGCACAGGAATATCTTGATATTTTTAATAATAATTTTAAAAAATTGCTAGATGGTTGCAAAGTGGAACACCCCAATGTTATCTTGCAAGCAACACTAGCAAAATTAATTTAAATTTTTAAAACTATTTAAGCAACATCACATAATCTTTATATAAACAAAACATTTCTAATATAACCTCAAGTTGTACCTACTGCATGCTTTTGCATTTCAGAAAATTTAGTTAAACAAATTAAAACACAAAAATTGACTTAAATATTTAACAACTTTAATTAGCTTCAATTATTAAAATTTTTTAATTTCAAGTCACTTTAAAATTCGTATCTTTTACAGGTTTCAGTGGAACTTTTATTACCTTCTTCAACAGTTGCAACAAATTCTTTGTTCTCTTCTGCTTTATAATCAACAAAACTATTAGAAACGATATTTGATGATCTGATATTCAATACTTTAGGAAAAGCTGATTCGGATAGTTCCTGAAAAACAGAGCAAAGCTTACAAATTGCCAACAAACTAACAAACTGCTTTTTACCTCTTTAACTTCCTTGGATGGAATTGACAAATACTGCATTGTGGAAAACAAGTTTTTTTCAGCCTGTTTATTCATAAGATCAAATTCAGCAAATACAAAGTTCAATAAACCTAAAAGGTTAATGATTGTCACAATAATTGTCTGAAAGAACCAGTTGAATAAAATTCAAATACCTGCACTGAAGTAAAACTGTATTTATGCCACTTTAAAAATAATTTTCTGCAAAACTAAAGTTCTTAAAACAGTTAGTTCTGGCTAAGTACAAATGACTTTGCCAGAAAAGTAGAAATGAGAGTCTGTGAAATATTATAAAAGTGCTGGAAACTTGAATCCGCAGAGAAAAAGAAACTACAGTTTCTGCCTATAAAGATTATATCCACTAAATCAAAAGAACTTGATCAATTCTTGAAAATTTATCTCACATCATACTTCAAAGCATTTCCAGCATCAAACTTCAAAGCAATTCACAGCATCAGCAACTGCAAATAATTATTTAACAACTTTGTACTGACAAACTTTAAGAATAAATTAGCATGTTCACACATAACTTAATAGTTTGTCTTTCTATCTCACAACAGAATTAATTTCCAAGGCATTAATACTGACCCTTAAACAACTTCAACACAAATAACACATAGACAACAGTAACAAGAAACAATTTCTAAACTTTATTCCAATTGAATGACAAAATTTACAACATTTATATAAATTAGCCAATGCTATGTGACAATAATCAAAGCCACTAAATTGGACCAAATCTTAAATTAATTATTATATTACCTTTAACAATATGCCAAAGCTGTATGTGACATTACAATACAACCAGAAGATATGAAAGTAAACATATTAGACAACTCAAAAGCAAAGATGAGTGGAGTCACTTTTTTTTTTGGGGGTCTGAATCTAGTCTGACTCAATTGCTTTAAACTCCATCTTTACTCTGACTCCAAGAATTTTCAGATCTTTTGTAGAAAGCCCCCACCATCTATTGCAAGTAATTTTTTTTGGTAAAACTAATCCAAAATCCCCCTACAACACTAGGATGAAATAAAAAAGAAACCTTTAGGGAGGATTCTGGGTTAATTTCACAAAAAAAAAATTACTTGCTATAGATGGTGGGGCAATAAAAATTACTTGCAATAGATGGCAGGGGTTTTCTACAAAAGATCCAAATTTTCTATGACTCATGATCTGAATCTGATTGACTCAATATCAGTAAAATTGTTGGCAGTGTAGTCAAGTGGTTAGAGCACAAAAATTGTGATCAACATGGTCTTGGTTCAAAACCTAATCATGGCATTTTCAGAAAAGACACTTTGCAGCACATTCCCCAGCATGGTGGTTGTGACAAGCAGTTCTAAATTCCATGTAATATCTCTATAAACCTAAAAAACGAAATAAAAAATTTTAACTGGATGGCAATATCTTGGGATCTCTAGAAACAGGTTGGAGTAATTGCTTGCCCCTTCTTTCAACACAGTGTTTTCAACCTTTATTGTACTGCAACCCATTTTGGCAAACCAATATAACTAGAAATTATTTGTAGGCAAATATCAGCTTTTTAAAGATTTTGTAAACATGCACGATAAAAATAATCTCTGTTGAATAAAAAATTTATTAATGGAATTTAACAACAAAAAAAATTATCAAAACAACAGCAGTGATCTCACTGGTGTTGCATTTTAGTGACAAGCTTTTTTATGGGTGCTGCTGTTGTTGTCAGAACATCAAAGACCTTGCTTTACAATTAGTTTATTCTTGGCCTTTTTCTTCATTCTCAGCAATGCAGAGAAGCCAGACACACATAGCCAGGTTGACATGGCCGCACTTCTGCCTGGAATATCAAAGAGCATAGCTGACAAAAGCACAAACAAATTCTCTTTTATGAAGGCGTCTTTGCTGTTCTTGTATTATTTGCAGAGCTACAAACTCTTATCAAATAAAATGCTTTTCTTCAAAATGCTAACAATGAAGATGATCGTGTTTGTCTTCAACACAGTGCTTGTTGGCCAACTTAGTCTGCACACTGCCAACATTTAAACTAAGATGAACATCTGACTATTCATGTATATGTAAATGTCAGCAGTGTGGTCAAGTAATTAAAGTGCTGTGCTGTTGATCACCTTAGTCACAGTTCAAACTCACTCACACTATTCTGTTGTGTACTTTGGAAAGACACTCTATAGCACTTTCCTCTGCTTGGCAGTCTTGGCAAGCAGTTTTAAATTCTAGTCATATCTTTATAAAACAAAATAAAAATTTCAAATGGACAGCAATATTTTGCATCTCCAAAAGTATGTTGGGGTCATTGCTTGCCCTAAGTATAGCACCTCTGACACTTTCCTGTAAGTCAGAAGGATAAATACAAAGATAAAATAAATATAATAAAGTGAATATGTAAGTATTGTATTGATGGTGAACACCAACAACGTTTTCTGGTTCAACATCTATTCATGTCATTCTTTAGCATCCTTGGAAAAAATAATTGATGGCATTGAAATTTTTTCTGCTTGGCAGTTTCAGCAAGCAGCTCTAAATTCCAGTCATATCATTAAAAATAATACAAAATTTTAATTGGGAAGCAATATTTAAACATTTCCAAAGGTAGGTTGGAATAGTCGCTTCAGTATATTCTTGCCAGGATACACTTTTATACATAATAACTCTTCAACAAATGCTGGTGGAGTGGGAATGTTTATAAAAGACACTTTAAGTTATAAAATCACTACCGAGTATCAATTAAATATAATGGGATGTGAGGAGATATGGGTAAAAATACAGTTAAACAATACAGAAAAAGTGTTTAGTGTTCTTTATAGACACTCTAATTCAAAACTTTCTGATTTTCAATCATCCTTTGAAAAAGCTATTGAAAATTTAAACAAACAGAAACTAATATACTATTTATGTGGGGATTTCAATATTGATTTGCTGCAAAGTGATACCAAAACTGTAATAAAAAATTATTCTAATATGCTATTTAGCCTAGGATGCCTGCCACTAATTAAATATCCCATTCGGATAGCTCACAATAGTGCAACATTGATAGATCACTTTTATAGCAACAGCATAACTCAAAAAACTACCTCCCATATATTAACTGAAGATATATCAGACCATTGGCCAATAGTATTTTTATAATCTAACACCAATCACAAGATCATAGAGCAAAACATTATTGTAAGAGATACAAAAAACTTTAATACTGAAAACTTTTTAATTGAACTTAGTGAAAACTTGAATATATTTTATAATAATTGTACTGTTGATGAGCAATTTGAGAGATTTGATATTTTTAACATCACATTAAGTAAGCATGCTCCTCTAAGAAGAAAATCTAGAAAAGAAAAAAAATTAAATAGTAAACCATGGATAACAAAAGGAATATTAATCTCAAGCAAAACAAAGAACAAATTATACATTGCTAATTTAAAAGGATCTGCAAATGATGTACAGTTATACAAAACTTACTGCAACAAATTAACCCATGTGAAAGAACAAGCAAAAAGAAAATATTATCAGGGACTTGTCTTAGCATCTAAACATAACATGAAGTTCTTATGGAAAACTATTAATGATATTGCCAAATACAAAAAAAAAAACAATTAGTCTCATCACAGAGCTAACTTGTGATACAGGAGAAAAAATAACTAGTTCGAAAGAAATGGTAAATATGCTAAACAATTATTTCTCTGAGATTGGACAAAAACTGGCTGCAAATATTGAACTAACCAATTCAGCTAATATTCGTAGCAGCACATCATTCATTACTCAAAGGTGCACTTCTTTCTATCTTCAGCCAATAACAGAATCTGACATATTAAAACATATAAGGCAATTGAACCCATCAAAGAGTACAGGCCCTGATGGAATACCCATAAAATATATAGCTATGAGTGCACTGATCATAGCACCAGTTTTAACAAGACTCTATAACAGTTGCATTAGCACTGGGACTTACCCCAGAATTCTTAAAATTGGACAAATTGTACCAATTAATAAAGGTGATGCCAAGGATCAGTGCTGCAACTACAGACCCATATCTCTACTTAGCTCATTTAGTAAGATCTTTGAAAAATGCTTGTACGAAAGAATTTACTCTTATTTAAATAAAAACAAAATATTAACACCTGTTCAATTTGGCTTTAAACAAAACTTTTCTACATCAGATGCTGTAAGGCAATTATTTGATAATTTTGCTGAAAATATTGACCAAAAAAAATATACTTGTGCTGTGTTTCTTGACCTTAAAAAAGCATTTGATACTGTAAATTACCAAATTTTGATTGCAAAATTGGAAAAATATGGCATCTGTGGATTGCCACTACAGCTCCTTAAAAGCTACTTCAATAACAGACTACAGTTTACAGTTGTGAACTACACTAAATCAAAACTCAATCATGTAACTTGTGGTGTACCACAGGGCTCTACTCTTGGACCCTTACTATTTTTATTATACATCAATAACATGCCTCTAGTATCTAATTTTAATACGAAATTGTTTGCAGATGACACAGTTCTCACACTGACAAACTCTTGTCCAAAACTGTTGAATAAAAATGTCAACTCTGAACTGGTCAAAATTGATGAATGGTTGAAACTAAACAAATTATCATTAAATACTAATAAAACAAAATTTATGGTATTAACAAACAAAGATCAGTCTGGCATTTTGATATTAGAATAGGAAAGACAAATATAGAACAAGTAAATGAAATAAAATATTTGGGTGTAATTTTTAATGATAAGCTTTCTTGAAAGTCTCATATACAACATGTTTGCTCTAAGCTCTCCAATGGTTCCTGGGCACTGCTCAAACTGAGGAATTACGTTGACACTACAACACTAAAAACAGTATACTATGCTTTAATTTACTCTTATCTTCAATATTGTGTCTCAACATGGGGACTGGCTTCGACTACTGCCCTGGATCCACTGGTAAGAATACACAAATGCATAATAAGAATTATTACAAATAGTCCTTTTTTGTCACATACAAATCTTCTTTTTCAAAAATTGAATTTCTTAAAAATAAAAGATATTGTTAAACTTGAAATGGCAAAAACAATGTTTTGCTTTAATAAAAATTCAGCAAAAAATGTGTCCCAAACTATTGTAAGTATAAGCCAAAAACATCATTATAAAACAAGACTGGCAGCGCAACAAAATTACTTTCAACCTAGAAAAAGAACAGAATTAGGTAAAAAGACATTTTCTTACATTGGACCTAAAATATGGCAAGAAGTACCTTTCGAATTAAAGTCGCTTTCTTATAATCAATTTAAGAAGAAATTTAAACTTTTTTTAACTTGTCAATATTAAATAAGATGCCACAACAGTATGATGAAGTCAGCTGGCAAATGGAAATTTATTTAATAACAACTAATATTGCTATTTAATCTTCATTGTTTTTCTAAATGTACTGTGTTTTTGTAAGTGTACTGCTGTGTTTTTTTTTTTGTCCCACTATTTAGAGGGAGGCAGTTGACTAGAAGACCGTATGGTCATTTCGCTGCCTTCCTGTGCTTTTGAAAACTTTTTTTCACATATATTGGTGTATTTTTCGTTTTGAAGCACAAAACAAATAAATAGATTGATTGATTGATTGTATAACACCTTGGATGATGTCCTATGAATTATGAGGGTAAATAAAGATGATGATGATGATAATTCTAATGAAAGTTGAGTTAACAAGTTTAAAGAGGAGTAATGATGATGTTGCTATAAACAAGTAATAGCATACTATCTTTAAAGTCAATGAACAAACTTACTTACGGCCCAGGCTGCGAGAACGCACCTACCATCTGGGCCAACTTTAAAAATGAGACGACTTTAAACATGACAGACCGAAATTGAACCTAGTAAAACGAAAGGGTATTCACTCATTCAGATGTTCAGTGTGGGTCTGCTAATCGGCAAACATCCTTTTCAGGACGGGGAAATGCTAGGATAAAACTGCCCTTTTCAGGGCACATTGCCAACAAGTTCCGAAGACCCACTATTCTTCAGCTGAACATCGAAAGCCTCACTGCAAGCAAGATGAACATTCTTCATCACCTCGCTATGCAGTCTGAGGCACTCGTCATCCTACTGCAGGAGACCCACTGCCAGGGACGCCGGAGTTTTTTTTCCAGGGGGGGCAAATTTCAAAAACAGGGCACTTTTTGTTAAAAAGGCACTCCAACAAAAGTCGATTATAGCAACCATGTCGCAATCAAATTAGCGTATTCTCTAAAAAAAAGGTCTTCACTTGTAGTTGATCTCCAATTTTCCTGTTTTCGCCCCAAAATCATAGTGTTCTCTAAAAAAAAAAAAAAAGGTCTTCACAATTGTAATCAATCTCTGATTTTCCTATTTTCGTCCCAAAATCAAAGGTCTTCACTCAAAATCGTTCTTTCACTCTAAACAAACATCTGCCTCATTCGCCTCACCCAAAATCCATCACTACCTAAAACTTACGATTTTCGCGACTTTCATTACTGTACCATGATTTACGGATGTCTTTAATTTTAGAAACATCGTTGCATTTGATGGTGATCGAGATTACTTAGGTTAAATGTAGAGCAGATCTAAAAATATTTCTGTAAGACAAATTTCAAAAGGCACAATCTGCCCCCCTGTGCCCCCGTGTTTTCAGAATATTAAAAGGCAGGGGGGGCAATTGCCCCCTGCCCCCCGCTTCCGGCGCCCCTGCCCACTGCACTGATCCAGAGAAGTTGGTACTACCAAACTACCAACTAGCTAGGTCTTCTTTAAGCAGGAAGCATGGCCTTACCACATTTGTCCACGAGCGACTGAGATACACGCTTTTGGACCAATCTCCACCAACATCGGAGATCAAGTGGCTGTGTGTGGACGTTGATGGCTATAAAAATAGTCATGCAACAAAACGAAACAACGTTGTAACATGCAAAAACTCAATAAACTACACTAGCAAAGGTAACGGCTTGCATGGTTGCATCGCCTAGAGAAAAAATATATACATGTATACGAGTATAAAAAATTTAAAAAAAAAATGCCTAAAACAAGACGATAAAAAAAATGCATAAAAACAAAAAAAATTAAGACAGCCTTTTTTGTTATTATAATATTACATGTATTTGCTGGCATGTAACCCCAGCACAGGGAGGCTTTCAGGTGTACTACACCTTGCCCAAGGGTGACCTGGAGGAAGTTGTAATTGGGTATCCTCATTCATCCCAACTTATCAGTTGATAAGCTTACAACCGGATGCAGTTTACACTCATACCCAAGAGAAACATATTTATAGACAAGACTTGTTTTTGTAACACATTTATTTTCTTTTAAAAATTTTAAACGCATTATTTAAAGTTCCAATATGAGTTTATTTTAAGACTCTGCTGGCAATAAACTTTTTATATGGTCAATTGTTAGGAAAAAAAAAAAAATTTGTTGAGTTTCAAGATTAGTTTAATACAATTTTGGATTAAGCGATTGTTCCAGGTGCATGTAGAGTTGAATTCTTGAATTGATGTCGACGATGACCTGAAATATAAAAAGAAAACAGCAGCAGGCAGGAAAAAAAAAATTTTTTTTCTATGTTGCAAATACGGCACTATGTTTACGTAGATTCGTCGGGTATTGCGCCAGTTAGATAATAAATTTTTAGTTTGTTTTTGAAAAAAACTAATGTAGAGCAGTTTTTAATTTCTTGTGGCAAAGTATTCCAAATTTTTGGTCCAATAAATTTAATTGATTGTTGGCAGATTGTTGTTCTAAAACACGAAGAAATAATTTGTCTATCACTTCTAGTTTTAATTTGATTTGGTTTAAGCTGAAATAGTTGTTGAATTGGAATAGGAAGAGTGCGTTTTTGAAATTTAAAATCGCAATTTCACTTTCATACAACTGCTGAATATTTAAAAGCTCGTTTTTGATCACAACATTTTTTACACAGCCTCTCCGTTTTATTCCATACATGGCTCGAATAAATTTATTACAAATATGTTGAAGTTGATTGATTTTTGTGCAATTTCCAAAGCACCAGCTGGTGATACAATATTTTAGATTACTTAATAATAATGAATTGTACAAAATTAGCATTGCTTTAGTGGTAAGACACGGTTTTACACGCATAATACTTCCTAGAGAAGAACGAATTTTTCGTTTTATCATAGTCATGTGCTCTTTCCAGCTTAAATTTTCATTAATTATTACACCCAAAAAGCGAATTGATGAAACTTTTTCAATTGTATTATTTCTAAAATGTACTTCGAACGATGTATTTGAGACGGAATAATTACTTTTTCTAGGAGTAAAAAGTAGATATTTAGTTTTTGCAGAATTTACTGTTGGTTTATTCGCAGTCATCCATTCATCAATATTTTTAAGTTCAAGATTAGTTTTTGAATAGACTGATTGTATATTTTTACCAGTAATAAAGATGTTAGTATCATCAGCAAACGATACATTTGTGCTGAAATCCAAGAAGTTTCTAAAATCCTTAACATAAAGTATAAATAAAAGAGGACCCAAAATTGAGCCTTGAGGTACCGAGCTGGTGATTGGCCTTATAGTTGAAGAAAGACAATTATTGAATTGCACCTGTTGCGTGCGTCCTGATAGATAGCTTTTAAACCATTCGAATGCAGTTCCTCGAATTCCATAATAATTCAGTTTATAGAGTAGGATGTCATGGTCTATAGTGTCAAAGGCTTTGGAAAGATCCAAGAAAACACCAATTGTTAACAGTTTTTTTTCAAAAGCATCAGCTATGTTGCTAATAACTAGTGTGGTAGCATGGCTTGTGGCATGACCTGGGCGAAATCCAAATTGTTCTGCATTAAAAATGTTGTAGCATTTCAAGAAGTTGTACAATCTTTTATACATAATTTTTTCTAGAAGTTTTGAAAACGATGAAAGTAAGCTAATAGGCCGATAGTTAGGTAGATTTTTTGAATCGCCTTTTTTAAAATTAGGAACTATTTTTGTTTTTTTGAAAGCATCTGGAAATTTGCCTTGGAAGAGTGACAAATTGAAGATATAGCTAAGAGCATGCAATGCATCATCTGAAAGATACCTCAAGACAATGGGTGGTATTTGATCAAATCCTGTACTTAACTTTGGTTTAATTTCTGCTATTAGTCTTTTTAATTCAAGGAAACTTGTTGTAATTATTTTTTTTCCGTAATGTAATTACGTTGATGTAAGTATTTTGTTCGACAAGTGGCGGAAATAAAAAACGACTGAACTGAACTGAACTAGTCAACGTCTACAAACCACCGCCAACGCGATTGCGAACCCTGGATCCCCAGTGTTTCCTCACCCCTGTCTTTACGCTGGCAATTTTAACTGTCGCCATGCTGACTGGGGTTACGACGACAACAGTCCGGACGGTGAGTGCTTGGCTGGTTGGGCAAGTATTAATTGTCTTGCCCTCCTATATAATGCCAAGGACGCTGTCAGTTTTTATTCCGGCCGCTGGAACACTGGCACCAATCCAGATCTAGCTTTCGCTAGCGTAGGTCCAAACAGTCTCTTACCGGATAGACGTGTCCTTGAAAAGTTCCCCAGGTCACAACATCGACCTTCGCTTATTACACCACCAAGGTTTGCTATGGCAGTGCCAAGCATGCCTGTTAAGCGATGGAACTTCCGCAAGGCCAAATGAAATCACTACATTGCTTTGACGAATAAATTCGCAAAGACTTTGTTGCTGCCTGATTCACTTGATGTATATGCGGCTTACCAGGACTTCAGTAACACCATTAAAAAAAGCAGCCAAAAAGAATATCCCACGCGGGTATCGAAATAACTATATTCCATGTTGGGATGCAGAGTGTAAATCCCTCTATAAAACCTTTCTGTAGTCTTCTCAGAGAGACGACTCAAGTTTGGCTGCTACAGCTCTGCTTGCCAAACTTGACAGAAAGCGGAGGGATCGATGGTCCGAGGCAGTTCGGAGCATTGACTTCTCACACTCTAGTCGAAAAGCGTGGAGTATTTTAAACAACCTTACTGGTAGGTCACGACACTCTCCTCGTCACTGTCCCGTTTTAGCCGATGCTATTGCATCTCAGCTGGTTAGAAATGGGAAATACGAGGCTGTTGATCTCAAGTCATCTCGACTTGTCTTTCAAGAAGTGTCTGACCTTTGGAGGGCCACAACACCAGACGCAGTAAATACTCGTATCTCTGACAATTTTTTACAGAGAGAATTTGCTGCTGCCCTTCAACATTTAAAACCAGGTAAAGCTCCGGGACCTGATTCCATCTGCCCCGAGCTTATACTCCATGCTGGAGCTGCTTTGAAGTCCTGGTTACGTCACTTCTGGTTACGTCCTGTTTGCGCCAACTCAAAATTCCCAAGATCTGGAGAAGAGCGCTTGTAGTCGCGATCCCCAAACCAGCAAATCCCGTGAAGGACCCAAAGAGTTATCGACCGATATCTCTGCTCTGTGTCCCCTACAAGATCCTCGAGAGGCTTATCTACGCCTGCGTTGAACCATTAATCGATCCACTGCTCCCTAAAGAGCAGGCTGGGTTCCGACGTGGGAAGTCAACAATAGATCAAGTTGTTCTGCTAACCCAGAACATCGAGGATTCTTTTGAGGCTGGAAAGAAGGCCGGTGCCGTATTTATCGATCTGACAGCTGCTTATGACACTGTCTGGCACCGTGGCCTTACCTGCAAGCTGCTGAAACTACTTCCAGATAAGCACATGGTCAGAATGATTATGGAACTTGTCCGAAATCGAAGTTTCACCCTTACTACCGGTGACAGCAAGCAAAGCAGGTTACGCCGTCTTAAAAACGGCGTTCCTCAGGGATCGGTTTTGGCTCCCCTCCTATTTAACATCTATACATACGATCTTCCTTCCATGATTTCCAGAAAGTTTGCTTATGCTGATGATTTAGCATTGTTGCACTCTTCTGGAAACTGGAAGGACTTGGAGGGAACTTTAAGCCAAGACATGTCTACACTTTCAGCATGTCTCTAGATTTGGAGGTTGAAGCTCAGTCACACTAAGACGGTGACTGCAACCTTTCACTTAAATAACCGAGAGGCCAAACGGGAGCTAAAGGTCTATAACAACGGTAGACTTTTACCGTTCTGTCCAACCCCTACTTATCTTGGGGTAAAACTGGACAGATCGCTCACGTTTCGTCATCATTTAGTGGCATTGCGCAAAAAACTGCCAGCTGTATCGTGTGCCAACTGTGCCAAACTGTGCTGTGCCTTAATCTTGGATTTATGTTATAAGTTTGAATTGGAATAACGGTTTTTAGTTTTGCTATTGATTAGATTGATTGGAAGTGCAGTTGGTGAAGGTCTAGGAGCTTCCCGGGCCACGTTGCGGTCGACTTGGATGATTGCAACAAACATTAAACAACTATTTAAAAGGAGAAAAATAGGACAAAATTTTTTTATTCAAATTGCGATATTACAGTGAAGCACACAAAATTTTGTGTCCGCGACATCACAGATATACAATATAT
Source organism: Diplosoma virens (assembly GCA_963680785.1). Taxonomy (NCBI): domain Eukaryota; kingdom Metazoa; phylum Chordata; class Ascidiacea; order Aplousobranchia; family Didemnidae; genus Diplosoma; species Diplosoma virens. Next base: position 15,130,436 of record OY796889.1, read on the forward strand.
ATATTTTTTTAAGTTTAGTATAAAGTGTATACCGTGGCAAAAAAGTTGAAAAGCACTGCTTTATTGCTCTACTAAAACAGTTATTTATCGATCCCATTTTGCTTTAGATAGTCTATCGTGAATCTCTCTCTCTCTCTCTCCACGTTAAAACTTGATTGACAAATACTTCTATGTACTTGTAATCCTATACATAACATATAAATCATTGCAAATAGCTACTACGAGAAAATTTATACACAGGCCAAATAAAGGTTACTTACAGAAGTTTAAGAAAGTGGAAAGCCAAAAATAACGTAGACGTTTAACGACCGCGATTCCAAAGTTCAAAGGAATTATATATACTTGGGCCAAATGTTTTTTTACAACTTAAAGAAATGAATGTTTTCTCTCGGGCGTGCGCTATTTATATTTAAGGGTGCCTTGTTATTTAATATGTAAGTTTTAAAAAAAGTTGAAAAGAAAAGGTTAGTAAGGGCCAAAAGAGTTTGACAGATAAGTGACAAATTATTGTGCCCTGTATAGAGTTAATCTACCATTACAAATTGGTTACACTCGCAAGTCAAATTATTTAGAAATTCAATTATAAATTGCTTCAATACAGGAAATGTCATAGGTTTGAAACCAAAACAGATCCCATGGCCATTTATTGACTCTATTCAACAGTGATGGAGTCGCAAAACTTCGTCGTCCTCGTTTAGCCCCTGACAAACGCGTTTCATGATCAGCACCAAAATTTATGGTTTATTTTTATCAATCAAAGCGATAATTGAACACCAACCGGAAAGCAGTTTTCGACGATGTTGGGCGGACGAGCAAAGTTAAAAGTCAACAGAACTACCAAATTCCTACTAGAAGTAGCCATGTTCAAAGGGACTAAAAATTGCTAGCAGCAAATATCAGTTCTGAAATATTGCGATTAAAATTCGATCTCTCTTCAATCACTCAGCCTATAATCCCAGTTCCAAAAGAAAAGCAAACTTCTGCTATTGATGTCAACCGCGTAGCTTATGCGGCCGTGCAGTGCAACGTAGTAACCTCTTTTGAAGGACCTTGCGGCGTACCGCGCCGCGCAGCGTGCAAATTATGAAAAGTTTATATTTAATTTTTTTTGCAAATCGTACATTGCGTAATACTATTGTTTGAACAATTGACTTAGTTGCTTCCTCTTCATCAATCCAATGACAGCGAGCAAAATGCTAGGTGCATAATCAATTAAATTGCCTCTTTCTATAGTAATTAAATGATGTAAATAGGGCATAAAGCATCCAAAAAGAAAAAAGAAATATAAAAGAAACTAAAATCAATAATAAGAAACGTGAACTGCTTTTAAACTAGGTTTACCATACCGTTTGGAAAATTATTCAATGTCCGGATTTTTTAGTGGATTATCCGGAATTTTAGAGTTTTAGAATAAGATTTTAAAATGACATGAAAAGGACATAAAACTCGTATATTTGATACTTTTGGTCGGTTGAAGACCTGTTTTTTATTTTTATTTTTTTTAGATAAGACCATGAAATTGGCACGAAAATTGAAAAATCGGAGACTGATTTAAAGTAAAGACCTTTTTTTTTTGGTCTTCATCCTAGAATCCCGGACAATTTTATTTTCTCAGCCCTCCAAAAATTTTTTAGGCTGCGACGCCTACGTTTGTCTGGAATTCCGCTTATTCAATTATGGCAACCCTATCTTAAACCTAAAAAAGGCAATGAAATCTGATTGTACAGCAGAGAAAGCACGTTAGAAATATTTTTAAGATAAAATAAGCAATGTGATTTTTAAAGAAAACCTGAAGTATGTAAAGCTTCCCCGCTTTTTTTAATCAACTTGGCATTTGCATTATTTGGTACTTTTTAGCCGATTATTCAATACTGAAACCACTATGCTAAAACTAAGTCTTATCTTTTCTATTAGTATTTACTAGGGTTTCATTCATTATTCGTCGATATTAATCTCGCAGGCTTTCGAACTTTGGGACATTCCATGTCAACTCACACCCCTCTTTTGCCGATCATCTCCCATTTTGCTGAAATTTGGCATGGTTGTAGGTAGGTTTGGATGAAAAAATGTCTCACACCAAATTTCAAGCTTCAAAATTAAATACCGTAGTTTTTGATGTATAAAGGTTGAAAGTTAGACACAAAATTGCTTGAACGCCCCTGATCAAGCAAAAGTGGCCCTCTTGGTTTTATTTTTTGTTCGATTTCAAAGATGCTATTATCATTGGAAAGCTCTTTTCAGCAGCTTTTCAATGATATACATATCTCAAATGTATCTATATAAATAAAAAAGTTATTTTTTGTCGTGACCTTGTGACCTTGACCTCGCATGACTTCAAAAACCCTACTCTAGACAAAAAATTTTTCAATATTTTTGTTCCTCACATAGAGGACTATCAGCATGCCAAAAATTAAAGTGGGATCTCTATGCGTTGTCAAGATATTTTTTAAAAAACTTGCGAAAATGATTTATTTGAAAATATCGACAAAGTTGCGAAATTATTTATTGCGTAAATATCAACAAAATTGCATCATTAGGCACACCTGTTCAATAAAATGCAAATATCTTGACAACCCATAGAGATCCCACTTTAATTTTTGGCATGCTGATAGTTTTCTATGTGAGGAACAAAAATATTGACAAAAAATTTTTTGTCTAGAGTGGGGGTTTTGGGGTCATGCGAGGTCAAGGTCACAAAGTCACGACAAAAAATAACTTTATTATTTACATAGCTGCATTTGAGATATGGATATCATTGAAAAGCTGCTGAAAAGAGCTTTCCAATAATATCAGCATCTTTGAAATCGAACAAAAAAAAGAGCCAGGAGGGCCACTTTTGCTCGATCAGGGGCGTTCAAGCGATTTTGTGTCTAACTTTCAACCTTCATATATCAAAAACAATTTGATTTAGAAGTTTGAAATTTGAGGTGAGACATTTTCTCATCCAAATCTACAAACATGCCAAATTTCAGCAAAATCGGAGATGGTCGGCAAAAAAATGCCGAAAAGGGTGTGAGTTGACATGGAATGTTCTATTTCTCAAAATTTAAACGGCATTCAACTAACTCGGCGAATAGTGAATGAGAACCAATTATTGTTACTTAGCCTAATAAACCTTCTTCACAAATTAGCCTACTTTGTTACTTATGGAAAAAGCGCCCAGAACTTTAAACGCCGTTGTTTTTTTATACAGGAAATACCAGTTTAAGCAAAATAAAAAAGCAGATTATAAAATCAGACATAGAATAAGTTTTAGAAAATCCTTTGAATGTAGAATTGAAGTTGCCAACCATTAATAATTAATTAAATTTCAATAATTAATTTTAGCAACTTATAGATATTGCTTAACTTTTTTCTTTTTTTTAAACTTCAGCTGAAAAACATTTTGTAATAAGTATTTTTTTAAATGAGTTTTTCAAAGTCTGTCTCATGGTATCTCAATATCTTTAAACTTTAAAAACCTACATCTTTGCTATATGTAAATTATGATTTTAGTACCGCAATTAAAAGTACTATAATCTTATTCTCAGTATGATTATGACAAAGTTTCATGTAATCTTTTTATATTACAATAAATATTAAAAACTGGTAAACTTAGTTTAATTCATTAAAAAGAAGTGAAATTTAAATTTGAGATCATAAAAAGGTGTTAATGGAGATATAGAAATCCCTTTTGTAGCATGCAACAAACAATTAAAATAGTTTAAAATACATAAACCACAGTATTATCCTGTTGCATTTGGCAAAATACCTTGAAAAAAATATAAAAACCAAAGCACCATTGAATAGATGTTTAATAATTGCTGCAAAAGGAGTTTGTATTTTAGTTGCTAATCTTGTAGTGACAGTGTTAGACCTATTTTTGTGTAAGAAAGTGAAGAAATAAAGGCTCTTTGCAAAAAAAAGATTTTTATAACTGCATTATAAAATTACATCATTTTCTCTTCATATTGCAATTGTATATTAAGTTATTATGCAACATGCTTTAACAAAACCTTACTGGAATTAATTTTGAAAAGTCTATTGAGCTGCAATGGTTAGTTTTCCAGAATTATTTAAAATCAAATAAATTAAATAAAAATTGATCTTAACTGGACTTTTTAATGGTTTAATTTACTTGTATCTAATTTTTTGTAATTTCTTTCAGAATTGTAATTTCTAATGGTAGTTGACTAAGCCTTAAATTAAATATAGTTTGATAAAGGTTAATTGTAAGAATTTCATGTACTGTTATAGCTGTAAAAATTAGCTTAGTATGACAACAACTATTACTTTGCCCACAAATGCATATCAAAGGTTTTGGTTAAAAAAAAACTAAGTAATTTATTCAACATGCTCAGGTGGTTAATTTTTAAAATTCCAAGCAAAAACCATTAAAAAAAAACTTGATAGTGAGTAAGATTTGTGTTTGTCGAAATAGAGATAATATTTTTATCTCTATTTATGTGTTTAACTTGCAGGAAAACATTGGGAGGCATTATACTTAAAGCAGCTATCTTGCAAATTATTTTCACGTACTTTTGAAGATGCCAAGATATTGCTGTTAAAATTTTTTATTTGTTTTTTTAGTTCTAGAGATATTACTAAAACTTAAGGCTTCTTGCTGGAATGTCAAGCAGAGTAAAAAGTTTAAAGTGTCTTCCAACAATATAACAAGATTATGCCAGTAGCTTTTGAATTGCTGAATCTGAAATATAAAGGAGTTACTTTGATGGCTACAACAGTGAGTGTTGTTGATCAAACATCTTTTTAAAAGAAAAAAAAAAGAAATCTAAAAATTTTGTATGTAAATTTGTGATGTTGCGGTGCAGCGCGGTGAAATGCTGATAATTCTGATTCCAGCGCTAATTATTCAGTGCAAGAACAAAAAGCACTTTGGTTCAAAGCCCGTTAGCCATTTCCAACGTGGCAAACATTTACGCGTACGACTTAACACAACTTCTTGACTCTAACTGACTCCTTAGATCAGGGGTGTATAAAGTCCGGCCCGCTATGAATTTTCATACGGCCCGCGCCTGTGGTCGCACAATGTGTTTTTTTTGGCCTACAGAGACACATATACTAATCCAACTTTAAAGTTTCTTTTTTACACTAATAATGGTGGCAGCACTTTCTGATAATTTTAGACACGAGAAAAAACTGGCGAGATAAAGTTGGAACCATTTTGGTACTTGTAAACTAAATGAGCGCATGGACAAATTTTTTTGTTTTTATGATTTCATGTGATTTTTGTGCCAAAATTGCGTTTTTTTGCTCGTTTTTATTTGTCGCAAACGCAAAGGCTAGGCAGAAAACTGAGTAACAAAAGGGAAAATTGAAATATATGACATCAATATCTTCCCACCTCACCCCAAAAAACGAATCAACAAGCCCCACTCCACCCCACCCCCCCCTAACTACTCGTTCTCACTCCATTCAAATCCTGAGTCTTTTTAAATTGATACAAGAAGACGGTCTTTACAAATGTCAAATCTAGGGAAGAAAATTTAAGATTTGTGTTGCCAGATGCATTAATTTAAATCCGTCATAATATAGCTGTATAAAATAATAATGTAGTCATTGTTAATATATGTTCAATATGAATTATTTATCATTGATTTAATGTTTGTTACTACCAAAAAAAAAGGCATCTTTACCGGACAAGTTGTTCACTAAAATCCCGTGCGCTCATCTAGTTTACAAGATTTTTTATTTTATTTTATTTTATTTTTTTTTATTTTAATCTCTTATCCTCCTGACTCGCAGGAAAGCGACGGAGGCGCTATACATAGGGTAGGCAATTACCCCGACCTGCTTCCGGAGATGCCAAGATATTGCTGTCCGCTTGTAATTTATTACGTAATAATCGCGAAAACAACTAATTTTGTTTTAAAGAGTAGGGCCATTAGGTTATAATGATTCATAGCGACAATCAAACAGAAGAAAGAGAAAGCTGATTGTGTAACTAAAATTGTCATGTCTACAGCAAGTAAGAAAAGGAAAGTGGATAAAGAAAAACGTTGTTTTCAGGGAAGGTGGAAGTTACAATATTTTTTTACTGAAAGCAAAAACAACTGTGTTTGCCTAGTTTGCTACGAGATTGTTTCAGTATGTAAGGAGTATAATGTAAAGAGGCACTATGAGACAAAACATGCTAGCACATTCAACAAGCTATCAGAGGCTGATCGTGCAGAAAAAGCGAAGCAACCGGAGGACAGCTTAGCCGCCCAGCAGCTGTACTTTAAACGAGCTCACGAGTCAAATAAAAGCATTACAAAATTTAAAACAAGTCTTGAAGTGGCTTTGTTAGCTGCAAAACGCAGCAAACTATTTGCAGAAGGTCAGTTTTTTAAACCTGTGTTATGAAAATGGCAGAACACATTTTCCCCCAAAAGAAGAAGGACTTCTCCAACGTTTGCCTCGCTCGGAATACTGTGGCACGGAGAATCGAAGAGCTACCTACAGATGTTCGATGACAACTGATAGAGAAGTCATTAAACCTTGATTTATTTTTTCTGGCTTGCGATGAAAGTACGGACCTATCGGACATTGCTCAATTACTGATTTTTTTGAGAGGTGTTGATAGTGACATGAACATAAAAGAAGAGCTATTAAACCTCAAAAGTCTCAAAGACCAAACAATAGGAGCTAATCTATTTTATAATACTTGTTCAGCCGTTGATGACATGAAACTACCATGGAGCAAGGTTAGTGGGATCATAACAGACGATGCGCCTGCTATGGCTGGTGAACAAAGTGGACTGTCCACACGTATCTGTAAAAAAGTCAGTGATGAAGGAGGCGACGCTGTTAACCTTCATTGTATCATTCATCAGCAAGTCCTTTGCGCCAAGCATCTACCATTCGCTCATGTCATGAAGCCAGTGGCAAAGGAAATTAATTTCATTTGGTCTAAAGCTTTATACCACAGCCAGTTTCAGCTGTTCCTGCATGGCATTGAGGCTGAATATGGAGTATTATATCACAACGATGTGAGGTGGCTCAGCATGGGATCAGCTCTGCAGCGATTTTTCTCGCTTAGAGGGGAAATTTGAATAATTTTTAGTTGAAAAGGGACGGTCAGTACACGAGCTATCAGATACTGTGTGGATAGTAAACTTGGCTTTTTTGGTTGATATAACAAAGCAGCTAAATGTGCTGAACATTAGCCTTCAACAGCAAAACGCAGTGGTGAGCAAGCTATACTCGCACGTAAAAGCTTTTAAAACAAAACTACAACTTTTTCAGAGACATTTGTATCAAACGGAGCCCTGCACAACTCATTTTTTAGCTTTGCGGGATATCACTATATTGGTAGTACGTGTGTGGAGATAAAAAAATATGCAGAAGCCCTGATATTGATAGCCAGTGATTTCAACGACCGCTTTCGAGATTTTGTCGCAATTGAGAAAGAAATATTAATATTCACTTTTCCTTTCGGCGTGGATCCTGATGAAGCTCCGAAAAATCTGCAGCTAGAGCTAATTGAGTTTCAGTGCGACAACGAGTGCCGCAGCCGACTGCAACATCTTTTTCTCGTGCCTTTTCACCAGCAGCTGGATAAAAGCAAGTTTCCAGAATTACGAACGTTTGCAAAGAAAATATTGAGCTTGTTCGGCTCAACATATTTCTGTGAGCAAACATTCTCGGTTATGAACTTAAACAAGAATTGCTTGAAATTAAAACTGAGTGACTCCCACCTACGTGATATTTTATGCTTAAATACCACTACTCTCGAACCAGACTTGACCCGTATATTGAAATCAAGATCTCAGTTTCATCCTTCACATTAACACAGCTGTGTTTTACTTTCTGGATGTTTCAATTTTCGGTAGAAGCGCAGATAATGTTTTGTAGAACAAAGTGCTTTAACTTGTACGTTGTTCAGTTGTACAAAAAAGACAACATTAAATTACTCTTTACTAATATGCTTTTATTGTTCAAAATAGTATCGTCAAAGGTTGTTGGCCCTCGGTCACTTTCTCATTATCAAATCTGGCCCTCCTGAAAAAAAGTTTGGACACACTTGCTTTAGATGGTTGAATCCGCCTCTGGGGGTTGATATCAATCGCATTGAGAATTACTGGTCAATAACTAACAAACCAATAAACTATTTGTTTAATTAGTCACATGGCAACTGTAAATTTTGAATAATTTAAGTTTATTTAAATAAAAAAATAAAAATAAACAGGAGGATTTGTTATAAGATTCATAAATTATCAGGTCATTACATAAGTAAATCGTTAGCGGTATAACGGTAAACGGCGCTGAAGTTGCCGATTGCCGCAAAGTAAACCGTCGATTAACGCGCTTTCGGATGAAATGAAGAATCAATAATAACTAAGAAAATTATTTTAATGAAAATAAATGATAAACTGAAGCGTTGAAAGCGGTAATCTGTAAATAAATAAAACGAACTAAAATTTAAACACAAAAGGAAAACACATAGTTGTCTTACCGAGCAGTTCACGTCGGTGCTGATTCAGGGGGAATAACGGGAAATATCAAAAACTGTACTAAGTCTACTCAGACTTCAACCAGCCGCCCACAAACACTGCAGCTGGTCGCCTCATAGACTGAGAAGTGACAATCAAATAGGGTACAACAAAAACTGCACTTAGTCTGCTCAAACTTCAGCCAGCCGCCACCAATTGCTGCTGATCGCCTCACAGATTGAGAAGCGTATTATAGAACGCAACAAAGCCAGCTCTAAATGAACGCGCTGCAGACACGAACTATATGAACTATATGAACAAGAATACGGAGGATGCGAAAGTTTTTCCCAAACAAGCTTCTCAATCTTACTGCACGTTATCCTTGCACTATGGGGTCTAGCGCTATCATGATGAAAAATAACACCCGTACGATTGACTAAAGAGCTCCTTTTTTTTTAAGCATTTCATTCAGTCTATCGAGCTGATCACAGTATGATTGAGCTGTAATAGTTTGATTCGGTGGCAATGTTTCACGAGAATTAAGATTGAGGAGCTTGGTTGGGAAAAATTTTCGCATCCTCCGTATTCTCCCGATATTGCTCCTTCAGATTATCATCTATTCCGAAGTCTGCAACATTTTACTGATGGAAAAGAATACCCTTCACGTGAGGCACTCGAACCGACCTGCAACATTTTTTTGCAACCCGTTGGGAGAATATCATTCATTCAGATGGACACTACATGTATATAATTGATCAAATTAATATTTGGTGTGTGTTTTTTATTTCTTCAAAATCCCCTAATAAAACAATATTACTTATGGGATGACCTAATGTAAGACACACATTTCGTTTCATCTCTATATTTATCCTCCTAATTCGCTGGTAAGCGACCGAGGCGCTACACAGAGCCGGCAATAAAGTGCCGGAGTGTTTTGCTTATAGTTTGCGCAAAAGTATTACATCACAAAAGCGATTACACCTACATCATAAGCTACTTTGCGGCTATAATTCTCGATCATATCTCTATCGCTCAGCGTGCCTCGTGTTATTTTACAGCTTAGTGAATAGTAGGTTGGTGAAATTTGAGAGTTTTTTTGGTTTTTTAAAAGTTTTGAGATCTTGTAAAATTTATATCAGAAACTAAAGTTGGTCGAAAGAAGATGCAAATGGAAGAAAAATGTCGTGCCTTGACTTTGTTAGCAAAGGGATATTCTGGATTGCTGTAGCCAGAAATATTGGGGTTACAAGAGAGACCATTTATTAGCTAAAAAGGTCAGCGGCGTCATTGCCACCTGGGATAGTTCCAAAGAAAAAATCGGACTTTAGTGCCCCAAAGAAAACCTCGCCAAGAACAAATAAACTTTTGAAGCGTGAAGTATCGTATCCTTGTATAACCGCCGTAGGATTAAAAAACAAGCACCCTGAGCATCTCAACAATGTCTCAAACAGGACAATTCGTTATCGACTGCAGAAGGGTCTTGGTTTGCCATGTCGCCGTGCAGCCAAAAAGTCCATCCTCATTCCTCATACAGAAATGAAGAAAAAATGGCTCATCCTTTGCAAGAAGTATCAACACTGGACCGCTACAGAATGGAGAAAAGTGATGTTCAGTGTTGAGAGTTTATTTAGCCTGGTAAGGGGAGTCCCAAAGATGATGCGTCCTCCGAGTACCACATCAAGATATGGACCGAAATTTACAGTTAAGGCTGTAAAGCACCCTGATGGTGTGATGGTTCGGGGTGCTTTTAGTGGAAATCCGGGCAGAGCGAATTTATACTTCCTTCCAAAAAATGTAACAATGAAAGGAAGCAATTATGTCAATGTCTTAAAAGAGCATCTCCTCACGTTTTGGAGGATTCATCGGTGTAATTATTTTATACATGATGGTGCCCCAGCATACAAAGCAAAGATCGTAAAAAATTATCTCGGAGACAACAATATCAATGTTTTAGAGTGGCCTTGCAATTCACCAGACCATAATCCAATTGAAAATGCTTGGAATTTTTTAAAAAACAAAATTAAAGAGACGCGATCAAGCAATATCAATGATATGGTGCAGGAGCGGAAAAAACTAAGTAACATGGACTCTACCTACTTTGCTTACCTTGATTCCATGCCCAAAAGGCTTCAAATAGTCATCAATTCTACAGGCGAGATGACGAAATACTGATTGAAATGTTATTTTACTTGCAATCAGTAAAAACGATTGTAATACCTTTTCGTTTGATTGATTTATGGAAATATTTAGTTAATGTAAAGATTTTTTTGCCGGGATTGTACATTGGGCAAACGGTTATCCCGACCTGATTCTGAAGATGTAAAGATATAGTTGTCCTTTAAAACCTTTTTTTTTTTTAGTTATATATTTTCATATTTTTATCTCTATATTTATCCTCCTGACTCGCAGGAAAGCGACGGAAGCGCTAAACATAGGGTAAGCAATTACCCCGACCTGCTTCCGGAGATGCCAAGATATTGCTGTCCGCTAGTAATTTAGTAGAGATATGACTGAAATTTAAAACTGTTCGCAAAGACCACCAAGCAGGGGAAAGTGCCGTTAAGTGTATTTCCCAAGGACACAACAGAGTTGCGCAAATGGATTTTGAACCAAGACCATGTTTATCATCAGTCCAATGCTTTAACCACTCGACCACACCTTAGATATAAATTTATGACTAAAATTTATAACTGGTTTCCAAGACTGCTAAGCAGGGGAAATTGCCGTAAAGTGTCTTTCCCAAGGACCCAACAGAATAGCACCAGTAGGCTTTAAACTGAGACCATGTCGATCACAATCACGGCGCTCTTAATCACTCGACCACGCTGCCGACTAATATAACAATTGCAAACGATTTTTTATAAACTTATTCATCGTGAGCTTGCTTCATTTTCTCTTGTTTATTTTTCAACCGAATTGTCTGTTCTTTCATTATCAACAACAATTTCTTTTTCACGATCGTCTGGCGGAGGTAATGACGTCACAAATGCATTGGCGCGTAACAATCGTTTGTTTGTTAACCATGATTTGACGTCATCGGGCTTGACGTTGTCCGGAAAAACTATCGATGTGTGGAATTTCTTTCGGGAGTAAGCTTATCAACGAAGGATAGATAAGGCTGGCACTCACCAACAAAGGATAGAATACTCTCAGAGCCATATTTATTGTCACAGATTAGATTCGAATTGCTTTTTACTTTGACTGTTTCAATTTGGACGAATCCTGATAAGAGCGCGTCGAATCGCGTTTATATAACCGCCGTGATTGTGATCAACATGGTCTAAGTTCAAAACCTGCTCCTGCCATTCTGTTGTGTTTTTGGGAAAGGCACTTTAGGCATTTTCCCCTGCTTGGCGGTCTTAGCAAGCAATTCTAAATTACCGCCATATCTCTATAAAATCGGATAGCAATATCTTGGCATCTCTGAAAGCAGTTCGGGTCAATTGCTTGCGCCGCCGTCGCTTTCCTGCGAATAAGGAGCCTAAACATAGAGATAAAATGAATGAAAATAAATTTATGAGCATGAAAACATCAAACTCCTAAAAGTACCTAAAATAACTTGACAAACGTGTAACGTCACGCCGCTCGTGCTATACTCCGCTCCCATTTCTCATTCTTGTTTCTTTAATATTGTGTTGTGCGTTTCGTTCTTGCTGCTAATTGGATTAAACGTCGATGCTACTGCGTGTCGACACAAAAGACGCTTCTCTCTCTCTGTGTCTCTCTTTGGCTCGAGTTTTTTCTAGAAAAGTCTCACCGAATATAAGTACTCGGTTGCGCTTAGTAGCTGCCATTTCTATCTTTCTTTCAGCAACGTATAGCTTTATTTTAGAAGCAGTTTATTTATTTGGATCTCTTGAGTGTTTTTTTTATGTGCTTAATTTAGTTTTACATTTTTTTGAACTGGTTTAGTTTTGAGGTTTTTGAAGACTCTAAAAAAAAGTTTAAATATTCAAATTTGCTTTATCTAACTTTTTTTGTAGTCAGCAGATACAGATACAAAATTATACAATCTGTAATTGAAGTGGTGAAACCTCAAGTGTTACCAGCACTCAGATTTTGGACTTACCATCAGTTGCGGTTTTCAAAGAGTAAAATAAAAACTGTCTATTTTGATCTGGTGAACGATATTTGGGAGGACGATGAGTTTGGCAATGTTTAAATTTGGGCTTGCGAAAGTTTGGCGTTTATTTTAAGCGAATGTTCTATTTTCTAAGACCGGATAGACAAGTTAATCCGATAACAAAAACCCTTCTGTTTATTAAGATATAAAAAAACTGCTTCCGCGCTCAAGCGCAAAGCGAAGCAAAGAAACAACGAATACTTCATTCCACGCTCGTAGTGTAAATGAGCCTTAATAAGCGATTACAGGTTACCGTGCATGTTACCTTAATAAGTGATTGCATGTTACCGTTACTGCGTCATCATGGCACTCGTGGCTTCCAGCACTGAATATTTTTTGTGATCATACAAAATTTGCAACTTCTGCATGTTAACACTTGAAAGAAGTTGTGGTTAAATTATGCCATACTGATGCATTTTATCCCCAAGAATTTTACTGTTTTGAGAAAAAGGCTGATTACTGGCTAAATTTACAGAAGCAAAGCAGATAAAACGATTGAACATGTTGCCAGAGTTGTAAAGATTCGAGTTTGATTTAAAATTTTTGAGAACCAAAACCTGGACTGTAACGTTTGATTTTGACAAACTAGGACTGAAGGCGCGTTTACAGCCGTTTACAGTACTTTTTTCTTTCAGCGAGATTTTGGTTTGTTTTATTGACGCTCAAATCCACTCATTTTTTCTCGAAAACATGAGTGGATTTGAGCGTCAATAAAACAAACCAAAATCTCTCTGAAAGAAAAAAGTACTGTAAACGGCTGTAAACGCGCCTTGAGACTTCGACTCGTGACTCAAGAACTCGCACTTGCACTAACATCTTAGTTTTTTAAATAACCAATTTTTATTCTTTTAAGTTTGGTATTTTTAAATTTCTATGACGAAATATAGTGTTTATATAAAAAATTCAAAGTTATATTCAGAAAAAAGAAATTTTCTATTGAAGGATTTTCACTAATCATTTAAAAAAGAAAAAAGTTGGGCCAATGCTTTGTTTCAATAAAGCATTCTATACATTTATTAGTAAGGGAAAAAAATGGCAACAAAATATAGAAAAAAATTAAAGGTTTTTTTAATTTTTTAAAATTCACTTTTTATTTATCTTCCTTATACTTACGGCGACCGTCAAGTGATCCTTTCCCCCATCTTTTTCCAGAAATGTCAAGATATTGCTGTCCGGTTAAAACTTTTTTTGATTTTTAGTTTTTTTAGAAATATGGCTAAAATTTAGAGCTGCTTGTTAATTACGGCAAGTAGAGGAAGGGCGTCGTCTCCTGTCTATTTCAACCACACGAGAGAATTGTGCGAGAAGGTTTTGAACCTCTCTGTGTCGATGACGTGCGTTTTTAAAACAGCGCCTTTAACCACTCAAGGCTGCCGACAACGACAGCATATTGCAGCAAGTAATAATGTTTTGGTGGTATTTCTAATGCAAATAATTTAATTGTATCGTAATATTCAATTTCCCAAAGTACAATCTTGTAGATGGCGTAATTTTAAAAACTAAATGTTTAATGTCGTTAACGATACCTAGAACTTTTTATGTACGAAAGTTACCAATGATAGGCTCTTCACAAAAAAAAATGGCTTAATTGGTGAATGGAGATTCTTTTTTGAGTGTTGGCAATTTTTAAAAAGTTACATTACGGTACGTAAATATTAATAAACGTGCTTTTCCAAAGCACTGTGCAAAGAAAGCTTCGTTTTGATGCATTTGTGAGGTAGTTGTTAAGACGTATTGAGATTTTATTTATAGTAGGATACAGTTAATTGTTTGTTCCACCAGAAATCATTACATACTGTTTGTAATTTTTGCAACCTTTCTTGCTATGCATTTAATTGATTTCACAAAAGGAAAAACGATTGCTTAAATGCATGTATAGGTCAAATAAAACGTCTTAAAAATTGAATATGCGAATAATCTATTTAGACTGCATATTATTTTTTGTGTTATCTAATTATCATAACTATTATTATAGTGTTTTTTTTTTTTGTTACAAGATGTAAAAACAGTTTTTTAAGATAAATCTAATTTATGGTGAGATAAATCTGGCAATATTGGTTTAGTTATATCCAAATCGAGTTGACAAAAGACAAGCCTTAAAAGATATGAATTTTTCTTTTGGTGAACATGACGATTGGTATAAATGCAATCCAGCAAATAAGTACCACAGTTTTTCAAATGGTAATGTATTGCATAAAGCATCTATTCAGAAGCGATTAAAAAGACGTTCTTCGAGCCCAAAGGTTTTTCCAAATAAGATCAGAGTAACTGAGAACAAAGTGGTTGCCGATCTTTTACAACTTCAAATATCTTCAAGCAAAGGACAAAAAAGTCCACGAAGTTTTTTAGAAATTGAAAATAGTTTAGTTCTTGATTCGGACACAGACGAGGACGAAACTGGAAATTTGAGGATCCACATTGCAGATGAATTTCAAAATGAAATCAATGAATTTAAAAGAAGTCTTTTTCAAAGGCCCTCCCCATCTACAAGCACTGCGCCAACATCAAACTCCCGAGCATTGGTGCTGTGGAGTCCTCCCAAACCCATCATTCAACCGCCGCCTCCCACCTCTCCCACAATTACAGCGACACCAAGCGACCACAGCGACGCGCAGCCTCTAAGTAATTGTCCTTCACCGGTTCCCTCCATAGCAGCCTCGTCTCGCGATCTCGAACCATTCACCAACACTTCACCAAGTTCGCATCCAACTTTCTGTGATGGTCAATATGATTATGACGAGGAAATGGAATTATGACAGATATCTGCTGGGTTTGACGGTTTGTGATGTCACTGCCATCAGCTGACGAAGTGAAAGAAATCGAAGTTCGTCGAGAAGAAGGAAACGAACAAGAACAAAGCGGAAGTTCATCGAAGTCGGTGGAAAGCAGTAAAACAAAATCTGCAAAAGAAGCAAAACTCGAAAGCAAAAAAACTTTTGACTTTTGTGAAAATAATGTTTTCGGTTGTTAACCAAAATAGAAAGTTTTTCATTTTGTTCTTTTTTCTGATTTTTTTATTGGTGCTTGATAAGTTTTATTTTTGTGCTGTGAATTCAAAAAAAAATCATACAATCTTTAAATTTTTACTTTGTTCAAGGCATAACTAATACTATAAATAGCTTACCTGCTATTAAATAAATGAGAGACCAATTTCAGGAGTCAATTTGGAAGAAAAAAATGTATAATTACAATTTCTTTTTTATTTCATTTTTTTTTAAAGAATGGAGTGGAGACCAAAAATAAACATAAAAATAAACAGGGTTACATGTTGTGCATTAGATAGTATTTCATGCAAGTGAAGACAAAAAAGATTTTAATTTTAAAGTTTTTATGATGATACTGTAAAAAAAGGAGCACTTTTTGCTTAGAGTAACATTTTGTAACGTTTTTAAAGAGCCTGGTGCGGCCGCTCCCTTAACTTCGTACTGAAGCCCTCGCTGCTTATATATCAGAATAAAATTGCTTGTCGACATCGTCCATGACATTATTTTGATTTGAACCATTTTTAAAAAGTTCAAATTTTACAGGTATATGGTTATAACTTTCAAAAACGTTAAAATTTTATTGCTTTATAATTGCAGAAAGTTGAATAATCTTTGATCATTGTAAGGTTTTATATCGTTTCATAATTTCAAAGAATTTTTGATGGCAGGCAAAAAATTTTAAATGTTAATTTTTTTGATCTAAAAATTCTTTTTTAAGTTTTTTGGACTGGACGATTTCAACTTGCTAATTTGTATCAGTTTAGAAAAGTATAATTGTATTTTTTCGTTAACAAAGGATAAAAATTTTACAATTACGTACAATACGAAAAAGCGTTCTTCTGCGTAATAAATAATGCTCATAAAATATTTTACAAGCATTCAGAAAAAAATTATCCATTAGCAATTATGATTTAGTGTAAATGATTTATAACAAACACTTATAAAAAAATGCATTTTTGTTTCAATAACATAGCCTATCTTTCAAAGCTATACCAATCAAAAACACAAATGAAAACCACATTTCTTCGTGGATGGCGTGAAAAGTCATCACGATAAATGCGAATTTAGTGAAGTATTGTAAAACATATAAAATTATATCTCTGATTCAGAACATATAGAAAAAAGACGCGGATACTTTTAAGAGTGACGCAAAAGGGTTGCATCCTATAGCAGGCCCAAATTTTTCAGACTGTAGAATAAATTGTAGATATTTATAGCTGTTTGAAAATTGCAAAAATAAGTAAGGAAAAAGGTTTTCTGTATATTGTATGCCACTTAAGAAAAACTCTTTTTAGTCTTAAGAAAAATTTAGTCATATTTCTAAAAAAAAAGTACTTTAAAAAATGTAAAAGACTTTAAAAAGCACATCTAAGAATTTAAATTAAAAAAACAAGTCCTAAGTCACGGGTTAATCGCGCGCAGCTAGTAGTAATGAAACATCAATTTCGGTTAGCAAACACTTAAATTTCATTACAACAAAGCAGGAAAATAGTGTTTATCGTTTTACAATGTCATTGCTATTTGCGTGCCGCAATATCAAAGTTACAGCTGAATCTTTTTATATAGATTTGAACTTATTCGCGCATCGCAGTCAATCCCTCCTGACAAGGCTCTATCCCTCCTGACTGCACAAACAGTCTAATACGAGTACGAACTCGTATTAGACTGTTAGTGCAAATACATTTAATATTAAAAAGATTTTTTGGTTTAATATTTTAAATCTAACATAGAATTACTCTGGCTTAACCGTCATTAAGCATTTTTTTTATTGAGCGCTGACAAAACAATTTGCATATGATTATTTATTATCAACTATTATTATCAACCATATTTATCAACTATTTTAACGCCAACTAATTTATAAAAATTTTTTATGTTTTATGTGCTGATCATGACGTCATGTTTTGTGGCCTTATTGATTTGGCTTGCCCACGAACTTTAAGCTGGACGTCTTTGCAGAAGACTTGTGTATTTTTTTGTGAAAAACGCTGTTCAAACGTGGTCGCAAAGCCAATTTTATAAAAGACACAAATTCAATTGGAATCTTTTCCAGTGTTCCCCCAACGATCTTGAGTTGAAGTTTTTGTCAAGTAGGCTACAGTACCAGCATCCCCAACTCTGGGGTGATAAAACGCATCTTCTCTCTTAGATCAGTTAGATTGGGAACGATGAGAGTGAGATTTCGTCATAAAAATTGAAGGATTTGTTTTTATTGGAGAAAATGAAAAGCGTGTGGCTCCGTGTTTGGCTTTGCCTAAATGACAGGTTGCATTTAAAATTATTTTTAAGGGTGATGGTTCGTGTTTAAATTTATTATTTCGCAGCATTTAGTTGTATTTGAAAATGTCTGTTGTGCTTATGGCTCATTTCCACTACGAGCGTGAAACGGAGCATTCTTTGTTTATTTCATTGATTTTTTATTTCTTTACGTGCTTGAAACGGCAAAAAGCGCAAAGCAAAGCAAAAAAATCAATAAAAGAAATAAAGAGTACTCTATTCCATGCTCGTAGTGGAAACGAGCCTTTATGCACTTAAAAATTGGCTGTTTAATTTGAAAAAAACATTGCGCCTTACAAGATTAAAAAGGATATTGCACCAGTTGTACTGTGCTTCGTTAATTTAAAAAACTCTGCACTTTTTTTGCCATAAACTTTCTAATTTTAAAAAGTGACCAACTCGGCCTAAATTACTGTTTCTCAGGTATCAAATTAGAAACAGAAATATGCTCGGTTTTTCTCATAGAAATCTACTTATAAAAGAGTAGAAACTTTCACGGATTAACTCAGCTTGATAACAGTTTTATTTGCCTTTGGAAAGAATTATATTCAATGCTCGGTTTATGGGGTGGCTTTTCGTTGCACCTTTATGCAAGTCGCTTTCAGATTATTTCTAAATTTGGGCAAAATGCTTCCCACGGCTATACGAAGAAGCAGGATCGCAGGCTAGATGAAAATTTGAAAAAGAAAAAAAGAATCACAAAATGCTCAGAAATACCCGGTTAAAGCGTTTTTTAGTATAAGAAAAAAATAATTGCGTTTTTTGGTTTAAGCGTTTTGTTCATAGCAGTGATGTAGTCGAGACCACAAACGTCGAGACCGAGACCGAGACCAAGACCGAGATGGGCAAATTTCGAGACCTAAGGTTCGAGACCGAGACCAGAAATAATCAAGACCGAGACCGAGATCGAGACCGAAAAATTTTACGAAAATATAGTCCGTTTAATTGTTTCAAAAACCATTAATTTCTATTTTCTAAAGAGCAATCTAAGATTACTTTTTAATTAAACAAGCATCTCAATCATGTTGAAAAGAGCTTTGCTCAAGTGTAATTGCATCATAAAACAACCCGCTTTAAAAACCCTTTCAACTAGAGCAAAAAAAAGCCGAAACATACAAAGCACGGCTGTAAACAATGTTGAAAAACTTTAAGAAAATATCATTACAAATTTTTTTCAAAACTCAAAAATGCTCATTGTCGTCGTTTGAAGGGTATCCACTCCAGGTCAGACACAAATAGGACTGGGGCCGAGGGTTTATCCTTTTACTACCCCAGACTGCTGAACTGCCTGAATCAGATGCTGGCAGTGATGTTATTAAGCCTGCCATTTTCACAGTTCTCCGTTTTCCATTTGTGGTTTGTCCATTCAGAAGCGCGGATGCCAAGTCTGGCAAGGTTGTCCAAAAGATTCTGCGCAGCTGGCACAAACGGGCGTCTGGATTTTAGTCTCACTTGGTGAGTATCTGAGGACCCACTTGAAAGACCATACAAGATATGATCGGGGTCCAGAGATCCACGATAAGCCAAGGAGAGTGTCGCTCCCAGTCGGCGAAGCTCAGCTGGTTGGATGCCTGAGAGTATAGGTAGGTGGTCCGTTCGAGTGGGACGCAGGCATCCAGTAACTATGCGCAAGGCGTCGTTCAAAACACTGTCGATGAGGCGAGTGTGAGCACTGCGACACCAGACTGGCGCGTAGTACTCGGCTGTTGATTCAACTAGAGACAAGGTGGCTATGCGAAGTGTTTTGGCACCAGCACCCCATCCCGAGTCCACGAGTCGCCTCAGCAGTGTGACGCGCGAGGATAGTTTTTTGCGCAATGCCACTAAGTGATGACGAAACGTGAGCGATCTGTCCAATTTACCCCAAGATAAGTAGGAGTTGGACAGAACAGTAAAAGTCTACCGTTGTTGTAAACCTTTAGCTCACGTTTGGCCTCTCAGTTATTTAAGGAAAAGGCTGCCGTCACCGTCTTAGCGTTGCTTAGCTTTAACCTCCAAGTCTGAAGATATGCTGAAAGTGTAGACATGTCTTGGCTTAAAGTCCCCTCCAAGTCCTTCCAGTTTCCAGAAGAGTGCAACCATGCTACGTTATCCAACTTAATTTATTCAAATTTTTTTCTTATCCATGACATCTTGCATATCTTTATCAATTGTTTGATGAAGTTGAAGTCTCAGTACAAGCTCCTTCCATTTATCAAAGCACTGCTTGTGAATTTTTGAATTTTAATGATTAAGAATACATGGATTTAGATGCCAGAAATTAACAAAGGGTTTGGAAACAAATTGAGAATTATCATTTCTTGATTGAAACAACTTGAAACAGAGACGATATAATCCTGAATGGCTATTCAAATAAACCAATAATGATCTAAGAACTTTATCACCTTTTTTTAACGTCTTATCAAACCACTTGTTACTCAAAAAGCTTAACGACTCCTTCTCTTTGTCTCCTTCTTTAATTATTCTAATCGCTGGCTTGAACGGTCCTTCTTTATTCTGATATCTTTCAGGTCCTGCTTTGAACATCTCAACGCTCATGTAATGAGTTATCACTTCTGGCCAAATAGCCAGATCGTTTATATCATCAATTTTATCTTTAGCTATAAGTGGTTCGTTGGTAGGAATACTTTCAATGATCACTTCTTGATTATTTTGCTCAAGTTCAACTGTCTTTTCCGTTTCCGTGTGAGGTAGAGATTTGCTGAAGCTGCTAACCTCATCTCTTTCGTTAGCTGAAGAGAGTGAGGACTGTAAAGAAATGTTTACAAACTTCAAAATGGCTCCTATATTCTTTTTCGGCTTTCTTCCCTGGCTTTCTTTTTTTTTCTAAAAGAACCTCCACTTTCTTTCACTCTTTTCATTGGTAGACTAACTTTACGTAAATTAATTAACTTAAAAAAAATTAGCAACTAAATTTTTTAACTGCAATTTACAATATTAAACAACGCTGTAATAACAAATTTGCTGTAGCCGAGCTATAACCTACTAAGTCTGGCGTAAAACTGTAAAATCTTTAATGCTTTTTTCCCAAAACCTACAGGCTAAACAAACTCTACAGTGCCCAGGCATACAGCCGACATGACTTCAGTAGAGTGATTAGCAATCTATGCCTTCACAGAGAGCACAGTGCGTCACAATCGAAAAAAAGAATTGCCAATAAAGTCATTACATTTTGCCGCCCTCAACAACATGCCGCCCTTGGATATATCCACAATATCTAATGGTTAGCTACGCCACTGTTCCAGGGTAGTTGGTGCAGATTGACTCTTGAAAAAGGCTTTTACAGATTGGTTTGACTTAGTTTGTTGAGCAGAGTTCTTGTGCTTTTGAGTTGCATTGTATGCAGAAATAGCTGCTTTACCTATGGCTTCCAAATTAATGTCACACTTACAAAAGCTGCACTGCGCAAAACACTGGCCCTTTAAGCTTTTGTTGAATTCTTTCTCATACTCATCACGATACGAGTTTTTGCGTTTACTCATTTTATCTCTTGTGAAGTTCCAGATCTAAACGCAATTTATATTCGTGTTTAGTCTAAAAGCATTGATTCTCAACTAGTATGAGGTCGAATTTAACACAAACTGAAATGCTTGGAGAAAAGACAATCGCTCAAAACTTCATAAGCTAAATCAGTAGGCTACTGCTAAATTATCAAATCTTTCAGATCTTAAGTAATACTTAAATAATAGTTTTTAACGTTATTTTTGAAGTGGTTAGACCTAGAATTTTTCTGCTTTACACCCAAATTTGATTAAAATAAATACGCGCGTTCAGCGCATGACGATATTTTGGTACACGAAGGTAAAAAGGTTGGGAAACACTGGTTTAAATCCAAGTTTAAGTTGAATTCATTTTCCGATTTCTATTCAACAGTTTTCGTTTCATCATCGCTTAATTGATCGAATCCGAAAAACTTCTCAAGATTGTTTTCCTCCAATCATCGTCGAGAATGGAATCAGGAAGACAAAGACGTCGACAGCGATTTTTTGTTTTCTTGTTGGTGGTGAAAATATCTCGTTAAAGACTTCCAAGTAAGGATAATGCTAGCACTCACAAACGAAGGATAGAATACTCTCAAAGCTGTTTATTGTCACCAGGGTTGCCAGCTGGCCTAAAATTCGGACAAAAAACCATTATTTGTCCTGATTTTAACTACTGTGTCCGACAGTCGGCAACTCATTTGAACTCTTGGTTTTTTGTCCTAATTTGGCTTATTTCTATTTGCTTCTTTTAGATGCTGATTATGTTAGTATCTCCATAGTGGGGCATTGTCAGCCCTGTTGTTGCTCTCGGAAGAAAATGTCAAAAATTATCTTGTTAAATCAGAAGATTTTCATCTAAAATTATGTTGGCCTCGGTGCCAACGTAAATTAAATTATTCAGCTTAATCAAAAATCATGTTCTTATTGATGACCTGACGTCAAAAATAATGTTGGCTTTTGTGTCAACGTATTGTTTTTTAGCTCAGAAAGTCTGTCTTCAGCGTCAAAGAAATCTTCTGGAGAGGTTGTTGGATAATTTTCTCCAATCCTACCTCCTAACTATAATTTACCAAATCACAATTTGAATAAAATATAACTTTTATTCAAAGGCTATCAGTGAAATGACAGGTCCACCGAGCGTAGGGTTTTAGATGAAAATTTTCTGATTCAACCAAAACGTAATTAATAACAAACGACTTTATCGGGCGATTCAAACGATTTGAATGCCCTCCACAAAATAACGTAATACGGCCTTTCCGAAGAACTTGATCTGAACGAGTTTCTATCTCTACTCTCTAAAGTTATGAAGGCAAGCGGTTATACAGTAGACGTCAACAATTAAGCACGTGGCGATTGACAATAAAGCATTTTAAATGTCACTAACGTAGCATGTGGTTGTGGCGATTAACAATGAAGGAAAGGAGAATGAAAAATGTGACGTCATTGCATTTCGCAATCTTGCAAACAATGCTTTCCAATTAATTTGAAAAGCGCTACAAAAAAATGTAAAAGCGCACACAACGGGACTTTAAAGACAGATATTTTATAACTCGATATATAATAATCATATGATCGCCAAACCTGCCCAGAACACAAGAAACAATGCACAGATAAAGCTTTTACAGAGCTAGCAAAAGCAAATGCAGCAAGGTGTTGGGCGATTCCATTCGTCCATGCACAAATGGGGTCTCGCTCCTTCATCGAATTGCGAGTGTGGCGCCTCAGAGCAAACCGCAGACCATGTACTAACAATGTGCCCCATACATCGGGCACCACATGGAGCACAAGGTCTGACGGTTTTGGATGACGAAACTCGATGCTGGCTTAATAACATCACTGCCAGCATCTGATCCAGGCAGTGCAGCAGTCTGGGGTAGTAAAAGGATAAACCCTCGGCCCCAGTTCTGTTTGTGTCTGACCTGGAGTGGATGCCCTTCAAACGACGACGACGAAATGCAATCTCTCTCTCTGTGTTTTCAATAATTAAATTTAAATTTATAAGAAACAAAAACATTTCAGGCGCAATGTGGAGAGGCAAATCAAACTTAGTGTTGGATAACAAAACGCGAAATTAACTGAAACGAAAGTAAACCGGTTCGAAACTTGCTGTAACATAGCCCCCCACAATGTACGAACCCAACGTACATTAACGACCAAACAACACACATACACAATAAACAGATATAAAACTTAACGCTACGAACAGTCCGTAACAATCCATAAAAGTTCATCCAGTTGAATCGATGATCTTATACAGCTTGGAAATTGGTAGCTTGAATGTACTGGTATACAGTTTTTACAAGGACTGGCTCTAACAGTCATGCAGGTAAACAAACATCCCCATCGCTTCACCATGGCTCGTCCTTGTTTTACAAACATCGGTCCAAAATAATCCTCTCCTGTAAAATAGAAAGGAGGTTTATTTGCCGCTAACCTTGAATTTGGAAGATCAGACATAATCTGTTGACCAGCCCGAGCATTCCTTCTTTTGCATAAAAGGCATTGTCCTAGCACTTTTCTAACAGTTGCTGCTCCTTTGATTATCCAAAATTTTTGCCTTGTGGTCGCCCATGTGTGAGACAATCCCGCATGACCGACTCGCTCGTGATAGTCATGAATAACAAGTTTTGTTACATGACTGTTTTTAGGAAGTACAACAGATTGTTTAACTGCAAACGGAATATTTGCTTTGTCGAGTCTTCCTCCCACACGAAGAACACCTTTGAATACAACAGGGTTTGATCTAGTTAAAATCTAAAATAAACTTTCGCTCGCTTTTCCAAAACAAAGTTTAATATTACCCAATCACTGTTGCTTAGCTATTTTGTTAGATTAAATCCTCCCTAATATCCTGAGGAAACGAAAGATTAATGTCTTTAGCTGTTTGCTGAAGAGCGTAATTAGCACAAGCGGGCGAAGACGCCGCTCCAAACACTTGCACTTTCATACAATACTTTGCAGGTGGAAGATTAGTACTGCCAGATGGCCACCACAAAAACTTAAGACTTCCGATCCTGAGGATCGACTAAGAGTAAGACTTGTGAATACATAGATTCAATATCCGCCACAAGGGTCACTTTTCCCTTTCTAAAACGAGTAAGTACATTAAATAATGAAGTACCATTGTAGCGAGCAGCACAATCAAACACAACTCTTACCTTATTAGCCTTCCTTGGGTGGGACACAGCGTGATGTGGTAAGTACCAGCAATTGTCATCTTGTAAATCGTGCTCGCTTAAGCGTTCATCAAAACCTTTGTCCACGTATCCTTGCATGGTTTCTGTGTACAGCGTTTGAAATTTTTTTATCTCGAGCAAATCGTCGACGGAAGGACTCTAATCTAAACATAGCTTGTTTAAAATTTCTGTTAAATTTAGGACATCCTGGTTTCCACAAACGTTTCACCTGGTAGTGACCGTTCACCTGCTTTTCCGAATTGTTAAGTAAATCCATGGCATACTTGTCATTACGCGACATACCTGGTTTCGAATCAGAGTTAGGAACCGTATCTAATTTCCACAAGCATTCAACTTGTTCCTGCAGCAACTGATCGGCTCTACTCACAAAATTTATATTTAACGTTTTCTTGCTGTAAGCAGACCCACCGATAATCGACCATCCCAAAAAAGTCTTAATGGCAAACGGCTTGCTTCGCCTTCCATAACGCTCATCTTGTGTCCAAAATAGTTCTGGGTTATTGATTCCGATTAATAGTTGAACATCCGGGTTATTCAATTTAGGTATTTCAATTCCTCGAAGGTGTGTCCAATTATTTAACTCTGTCCCTGTAAACAAGAATTAGAAGATATCGGTAACTTTTCTACACAGAAAACTTCAGTATACTGATCATCGTTCAAAGCCGAAACCAATAAAGTTGCCTTTTTTCCATTGACATTTACCTTCGTCTGATTTACTGTGGTAAGAGAGTACTTCGCTTTCTATCCAGAAATTCCGAGACGTTGTAGTAGACGTGATTCACACAAAGTCGCCGTAGAACCTTGATCTAAGAACGCATAGGTAATTACAGTTTTATTACCAGCGCGCACTTTTACCGAAACCACATATAAAAATGTGTGGTATGATCTTTCTGTCGTGCAACCAGCAGTGATCATTCCAACAGTTCTGTCGACCGATGAAGAATTGCTGGTTAATGGCTGATTAGTCTCTTCTTTTTCGCACTTGAAACTTCGATGTAGCAATTCATGATGCTTGCCTTGACATCCTTCTACCGTGCATGCTTTATCCTGACGGCAGAACTTTGCAAGATGACCTTGCTTGAAACAATTAAAACATATTACCCTTTGTAACAACTTCAATTGAACTAGTCAAGAACGAGCTTACTCGCTTAGATTTTTGGTAAACAAGTTTCGAGTATGCAGATTCGACCACTTCCGCCTCTTCTTTCACGAATTGAATTAGGTCGTTGATCGTTGGTTCTTCTCCCGTGCGCTCGATTTTGCTTGCCTTGCGAATCCAACGATTTTGTAAATCATAAGGCAAACGCTGAACAATTTTGCCAATAGCATCAAAGTTATCTATTCTAGAATGGAGATTTAGTTGCCTAAATGCTAAGTGACATTCTTCTAAATCACAAGCTAAATTAACCAAACCTTTTTTATCATCACGCTTAATAATTGGCTCCGAATCTAATTTATCAATAAATGCTCTAGCGATCTGGTTTCTTCGTCCAAAATTGTCCTTCAGCAGAGTTTTAGCATGATTGTAACCTTCATGCGGTTCTAATAATAAACAATAATCGATTACTGTCTTCGCCTCACCTTCAGTGTTGAACGAGTAGCAGTAACCGTTTGTTCGGATCAGTAACCCTTGATTCCACATTAGCTGCGAATGTTTTTACGAAACGTATATAGTGCGTCGGATTGCCGTTAAACTTTCCAAGTTCTATCTTCGGAAAAGTAGGATCTACATACACAGGAACATTAGGCCTATGCGAGACTTTACCTGCTGTTTGTTCCAAAGTTGGACGAAATTCACTACGCTCATGATTAAACGTAGGAGCTTCTCGTACACTAGCAACAAATTCAGTTTCCTTTGCCGATAAAAAGTCGTGATGACGTGGGAATATCTTATTTCAAGGGCTTAGTTTTGGATTCAGACGGTATGTACCCTCCTCGTTCAATTTCTTCCTCTATGACTTGTCGAGCTTTTAGCAGTTTTAGATTAAATTGCTCTTTTTCTTCTCGCTCTTCTTCAGCGCGTCTACATTGTCTTTGTTGCTTTCTTTCTAGTTCTCTCTTTTCTTCTAGTTGCTGAAGTTTCAATTTAGCAACCTCTTCCTTTGCAACCAACTTCGCTGTTGCCATGCTACTTGATGTCGATAGAGAACTTTTTTGATGTTGCCTTTGAAACACGAGATCGAAGGGTGTGTGGAACCGAAAGCACTTGCTACTTCTTTTTCGCTTTTTTTGATACCAGGTATATTATTAAAATCTTTATTCATGCTCTTCTGGTAAAATCTGAGTTAAAAAGTAAAAACAATAATAAAAACTCAATGTTCCAGTATACTATGATTCAGTAAACCTTTATCAGGAGATTAAGCAAAACACAAATATCATCCGCAATAAAACCACAGTGGTGCAAAAAAAGAAAAGTACATTTGTGATCTAAAACGACATCTAACGGATTTAAAATTTTTAATTATAATCAGCAGTTGGATAAAAACAATTGGTTTTATCATTAAAAGCGTCATTATTAAAATGAATAAAAAAGGACTCCAAACACCCGACCAGATTTGTTGTTTTATATCATTATTTTCTAATCGTGCTAAATTTTTTGGATTCACATCATGCATGTGTTTCTTACGCAGTTTTACCAATATAAATGCCAACACAATGTAAACACGAAATTGCACAAATTACTCCTGGTTGTTGCTTTGATTCAATTGAATCTTTTAAGTTGAGTAAAATTTGCTTGATTGTTTGAAAGGTTTTGTGTATACTCTAACAAGGTAGGGTTACTGTTCCTTGTAGTTTTTGCTTTTTTCATGTTTCTCAATTTTGTTGAATTTGAATCGATTAAATGTTTTCTTTATAAGCCAATTTGGGTAGTTGTCTTCCAGCGTACGTCGTAGCATTTCTTTTTCTTTTTTAAAATCTTTCAAATCTGTATTTAGTTTAGCTGATCTGTTTAATAAACCAATAACAATACCTTGTTTTTGTTGCTGTGAATGACAAGATTCACAATTCAAATAACGGTTAGTGTGGGTTTCTTTTCTATATATTTTGGTATTTTGGTTGCTAATATTCCACTTTTAAAGTGGAAATTAACCAAACTCAAAGCTGCGAATCGATGGAACAAAATATTTACTTTAAAAACACACGCTGATAGAAGATGAGAGCAAAGTTTTGGCGCGTGGTTTAAATTTTACAAAACAACAGAAATCAAGTCGTTACCAACAACGAAAAGATGGCGTTAATTGATTTATCTAAAAATAATGAAATTTCTATCTGCAAAGCTGACAAAGGTAATTGCACTGTAATTCTCGATCGAACTGATTATTACGAAAAATTGTTACTATTGTTGTCCATAGAAAGGCGTAACAACAATACTGTATTATTTTTTTACGTAGTGGTGATTCATGTGCACCACGTTTATATGGTTTACCAAAAGTTCATAAGATTTTCCCATGACCAATTCTTTCTTTTATTAATTCACCATTATATAACTTATCCAAATATTTATCTAAATTATTATCACCGCTAGTTGGCAAGACTAAATTTACCGTTAAAAATTCTTACCAGTTTGCTGATTTATTTAAAAGATGTTAATGTTGAAAGTAATGAGTGTATGATTTCTTTCGATGTAATGTCATGTTTACCAAAATTCCTGTTAATCTTGCAAAAGATGTTGCATGTGAACAATTAACAAATTTGGTGTTCCAATGGGCTCCCCTATTTCTGTTACTATTGCAATTTGGTTATGGAGCACATCGAGATAAAAGCAATAAATTCTTTTTTCTCCCCTCCAAAAAAAGAAACCCACACTAACCGTTATTTAAATTATGAATCTTGTCATTCACAGCAACAAAAACAAGATATTGTTATTGGTTATTAAACAGATCAGCTAAACTAATTACAAATTTGAAAGATTTTAAAGAAAAAGAAATGCTACGACGTACGCTGGAAGACAACTACCCAAATTGGCTTATAAAGAAAACATTTAAATCGCAAAAACTACAAAGAAACAGTAGCCCTACCTTATTTTCAAGGTATAACTGAAATTTTAAGTCGTATAATTAAAAAACAAAATATTAGAGTATACACAAAACCTTTCAAACAATCAAGCAAATTTTACTCAACTTAAAAAGATTCAATTGAACCAAAGCAAAAACAAGGAGTAATTTGTGCAATTTCGTGTTTACATTGTGTTGGCATTTATATTGGTAAAACTGGTAGGGCATTTTGTACAAGATGTAAGAAACACATGCATGATGTGAATCTCGGGTGGGTGAAACATGTATATTCGGAAAATCACCATATGGATTGGAATAATTCAAAAATTTTGGCAATGATAAAACCAATTGTTTTTATCCAACTGCTGATTATAATTAAAAATTTTAAATCCGTTAGATGTCGTTTTAGATCACAAATGTACTTTTCTTTTTTTGCACCACTGTGGTTTTATTGCGGATGATATTTGTGTTTTGCTTAAATCTCCTGATAAAGGTTTACTGAATCATAGTACACCGAAACGTTGATTGTTTTTACTTTTTAATAAAGAATTAACAGCAATTTATCCCTTTATGACCCAATTTATTTTATCGTTGCAACCGAATCAGGCACTTTCTTGTTGTCATCTAAATTAAATAATACGTGACAGGTGATTGAGCAAAATATCATCCAAATCTATGATCATACAGCTATAAATAGGATCTTTACTGTATATTTTTACTCGAAAATTAAGCAAATCTTTTTGGATATAATAATTTGAACCCATTTATTTCTAATGTTCTTTATGAAGGACAATGGGTCATATAGGGTTAAGTCAGATTTTACCAGAAGAGCATGAATAAAAATTTTGCTATTTCCTTCTCGGTAAGCTTACCTTGTAAACAATTAGCAATGCGTTCATCAAACGAGTCTGAAGCAATTCCTGGCTATCTTCAGAATTGTCTCATATGACAAGTCGCTCCATTTCTGCAAAAACATTCATTATTAAAGGAATAGTAGCTTTAATGAAACTACTCTCTGCATTGTCCGCCATCAAACAGTCACACTTGGCGTACAAGCACAATACAGAGCTAAATTTTACAACCAAAATGCACGATTTCAGTAATGGTAAATCAGTTAAATGTATAATTGTGTTACTAGGATTTTGATCTTTTGAGCAATTAGTTAAATAATGCGTCCTTAAATCAAAATGAATGTATTACTAATTAAAACAAAACAAATAATAAAAATAAAGACAAGATATTTTATAATGATTAACGATTGACTCTTGACGATTGACGATTATTCAACTGATTTGGTCTCTGCGCCAAAGCTACCCAGAACACGGAAAACAATGCACAGATACAATTACAATTTCCCACAGTATGCTTTTTTATAGACGTTCAAATAGTAGTCTGTATATTCATAAGCCTTTACAGATCAAACAAATGCAATCTCTCTCTCTGTGTTTTCCAATAATTAAATTTAAATTTATGAGAAAACACAAACATTTAAGGCGCAATGGTGAGAGGCAAATCAAACTTACAGTGTTGAATAACAAAATGCGAAATTAACTGAAACGAAAGTAAACCGGGTTCGAAATTTGCTGTAACACTAACCAATTACCAAATTAGAGCTTAAGAAAGGGCCGATTGCGAAACAACCAAACCCTAAGCAGTTTGTGTTTAGTGCCTGATTAACAATTGCTACGTGACCGCTAGTCTATTGCTTATGACAGGGTTTCCCAAACTGTGTTGAAAGGGATTGAAGTGTGCCGCGAAATTTTAGTGTTTTGACAAAAAGCCATGGATAGAGTCTTGGTTCATCTTTTTTTTTACAGAACAGTTGATTTTAGAGACAAAAATCAAGAAATTGCAGCGAGATTCTGCATGACAAGCTTTTTGCGGCCCAGCGACTTTGGGTTGATTTAAAATTTGGCCCAAATTAAAACAAGGTTGGACACAGTGACGGATATTTAAAGTTATGGGCACCGAGGCAAGGATTCCCAAAAATTGGTGTTCTTTAAAAAAAGGGGGGCTTTGATCTCGTATTTCCCTTATTTTTTCCAAAATCATGCTGATCTCTAAAAAAAATAAAAAAAGGTCTTCACTTCGATTTGATCTCATATTTTGCTATTTTTCTCCCAAATCATGGTGATCTCTAAAAAAACATGTACAGCAAAATGAAACTATATGCGGTATTTTCAAGAGGGGCCCGAAGCAAATGGCTCATTCGCCTCACCCAATATCCACCACTGGTTGGACATCCCTGTTCTACCCAGTATTAAAACAATTTCTGTAAACACACCCTTTCATTAGGTGTTACTGTTATATATTAAATATAATTTTTGTATGTAAATTTGAAGAGTGTATTTAGTATTGTAAGTGTGCCGCAGCTTTCGTCTTCATAATGTAAGTGTGCTGCAGAAAAATTCAGAGTTTATTAGTGTGCCGTAATGAAAAAAAGTTTGAAAAGCACTGGCTTATGACATAGAAAATACTGCAGATACTGCTTAAATATGGAGAAGAATCAACAGTTTAGCTTTTATATTTGTAGTTTGTCTCTCCTGCTAGCCGCTATACCTTCAACCAAAATTTTGCTTAAGTTAAAGTAGTTTTATAAAAATTAAGGGTACTTAAGCTTTTCTAAGTGAATTTGATGATAAAGTTTCCCATGATATAATCATGTATCGGCTCAAAGTTTCACAATACACAGATGCTGTGGAAACTAGGAAATTTAAAGGTTTGGCGGATTATGCGTTGGCTTGCCTGGCCGTCCCTGTATCTAATGCAACCACCAAGCAGCTTTTTTTCCATGGCTTCATTTACAGCAAAAACCAGAAACTGAATAAAATCTACTTTGCTAAAGTCGATATTGCGCATTAGAAGCATATTTCATTTTGCTAAAAAATGCTGTGTCGATTTTGTTTGTACTAAAGAGATGTTGACAAGGTTTTGCACGCGAGAAATATGCTCCAACCCACAAGAAACCGAAGAATTAATGACATTGGAATTTTGCCATACGGTGCGCAACATCCGCACCGTTAATTGTTTTTTTTTGATATATATTTTTCTTTGTCATTTGTTTGTTTTTCCTGTTTGATTTACTGTAAGTGGTACTGTATATGGGAAACTGTTTTTGCTAATAAATACTTTTCTTAAAACATGTAAATTGCTCCATGTGAAATGCATTTGTAAATTGCGCCATAAATAAATCATATTTTTAATTTTGTCTTCAAATATCCGAATTTCAAACTAATACTGTCTGGATATATTCAACTACCTGGCAACCCTAATAGTCACTAAATTCAAATCGCATTCTACTTTGACTGCTTCAATTTGAACAAATACAAATGTTGAAGTGAGCGCGTTGAATCGCGTTTATGAAAACTTTAAAGAACAAAGGGAACGCACAGTGCTGTAGAAACTACGGAGGAATAAAGCTAATGAGCCACACAATGAAAGTATGGGAAAGAATTATTGAAGCCAGGTTAAGAGATAGAGTAGAGATCAATAAACAGCAATATGGATTTATGCCAGGAAAGGGAACCACCGGTGCCATGTTTGCTTTACGAATGTTGATGGAAAAGTACAGGGAAGGTCAAAGAGAGCTACATTGTGTATTCGTGGACCTAGAGAAGGCTTACGACAGGGTTCCACGGGAAGAGTTGTGGTACTGTATGAGAAAATCAGGAATAGTGGAAAAGTATGTACAACTAGTACAGGATATGTATGAGGGAAGCGAAACAGTGGTGAGGTGTGCAGTAGGAACTACAGAAAGTTTTAAGGTTAAAGTTGGACTGCACCAGGGATCAGCGTTAAGTCCATTCCTATTTGCAGTGATAATGGACAGGCTAACGGATGAAGTAAGGAGAGAACCACCATGAACGATGCTGTTTGCTGATGATATTGTGATTTGCAAAGAGACCAGGGAAGAAGTGGAGCGGAGATTAGAATCCTGGAAGTATGCATTGGAAAGAAGAGGGATCAAAGTAAGTAGATCAAAGACCAAATATCTTTGCATAAATGGAGGAAATGATGACGAAACAGTGAAGATGGAGGATACAAAAGTGCCAAGAGTAAAGGAATTTAAGTATTTGGGATCAACGGTGCAAGAAAGTGGTGGTTGTGAGAGGGAGGTAAAGAAGAGAGTACAGGCAGGATGGAATGGATGGAGAAGAGTATCGGGAGTAATCTGCGACAGGAGGTTATTAGTTAGAGTAAAAGAAAAAGTGTACAGGTCAGTGGCAAGACCAACAATGGTGTATAAACTTGAGACAGTGGCAGTCACAAAGAAACAAGTGGAAGAGATGGAAGTCGCAAAGATGAAAATGTTGAGGTTTGCTATGGGAGTGATGAGAAAAGACAAGATTAGAAACGAGCACATCAGGAGTACCGTTAAGATAAAACGGCTAGAAATGAAGATGAGGGAGGACAGGCTGAGGTGGTATAGACATGTCATGAGGAGAGACCAAGAGTATGTAGGAAGAAAGACGATGGAAATGGAGTTACCGGGAAAGAGGAGAACAGAAAGACCAAAGAGAAGATTTTTAGATGTAGTGAAAGAAGATATGGGGGAAGTTGGTGCGAAGGAGACGGATGTTGAAAATAGAAAGATGTGGAGAATGATGATACGCTGTGGCCATCCCTGATTAAAGGGAAAGACCAAAAGGAGAAGAAGAAGACTGTCGAACTAACTCGAACAAACGTGAAACGTCACGCAGCCTTTTCAGCTTTGCTCTGCCTTCACGTCTCATTTTTGTTTCTTTATTATTGTGTTATATAACGGTAAGCTGTTGTGCGTTTGTTCTTGCTACTGATTGGTTGAATGATATATGTTACACATCAACAGACTGTTCTCTCTCGCTCGCATTTTTTCTAGAAAAGTTTCACCGAGTATAAATACTCGGACGCGTTCACTTTTGATCAGAATCGAGTTAACTAAGTACAAGCTTCGAACAAGCAAGCCAAGTTAAAATTGAAATAACTGTTTGTTATCGATTGTACAAGACTTCAACTAAACATTGCGATGGCTTTTCAATTTTATTATCCGAGAATTGGTGCGCCGAGCCGTCGACCAAGGATGTTTCTCGACGACATTGAAGATTCGTTATTCAATCCGTTCATCAGCAATCGTAATTTGGATATCTCTGCAGATGAGTTGCTTTGTAATTCGCGTCAACAACAATCGAAACAAAATGAAAAATCAGAAGATACCAACAAAGCTAGTGACGTCGTAAAACATGACGATCGATCGTTGGCTATTAACCTTCATTTGAGCGAATTCAAACCCGCGAACATTCGAATCAAAACCGTCGGACAACTGTTAGTAGTTGAGGGAAATCAAGAAGAACGAGGAATCGAAGGAGGACTCAAATCGTATTCCAGAAAACAGTTACATAAATCAATAATGCTGCCCAACAACGTCAATCCCGATCACGTTCAATCAAAGTTTACCGCCGATAAGGGATTATTACGCATTACTGCACCTCTGATGTCACTGCCACCACCTGAAAAAGTGAGAGAAATCGAAATTCGTCGAGAAGAAGAAAACAAACAAGAGGAATGAGTTTGAAACTGTAATATTAATATTGTAAAGAATTTTCCTTTTTGCAATTTTGTGTTACGAACGATTGCTTTTTTCGAATTTTTTTCTGTATTGCTTTGTCTTACTTCTGTGCGCCTTTGTTGCTCAAAATTAATTAAACACGCTCAGATCATCTGTGCGCCTTTGTTGCTCAAAATTAATTAAACACGCTCAGATCATCTCTTTGTCTTGAATTCGTTGGTGATTGCGCCTTTGTTGCTCAAAATTAATTAAACACGCTCAGATCATCTCTTTGTCTTGAATTCGTTGGTGATTAAGACATTGCCGATTGACAAATTTTTACCAACACGTACAGAAAATTCTTGCGTAGGTATGCTGTAGGCATGCGAACAATGATGGAAAATGATTTGAATTCTGGCTTTTATGAATGTACTATAATATGAATGCTGACACGCTTGTTGCCTCATTTTGAGTTTTGCCCATTAGCTTGATTTTAATATGTTCGCCCCGCGCTTGCGGGCCTGGAAGGTCTTCACTTGGAACCAATCTCTGATTTTCCTATTTTCGTCCCCAAAACCGTAGTGTTCTCTAAAAAAATATGTCTTCCCTTGGAATCGATCTCCCATTTCCCTATTTTCGTACGAAAATCGTGATGTTCTCTTGACACAAAAAAGCCTTCGCTTGGAATCGGTCTCAAAAATTCACCATGCCTTGTTATACAGTAGAGAAGTCTATGCTCAAACAATAAAAACTACTGGTGATTAACCTAGTTTTTCGATGGTAGTTACGCTTCAATCGTTCTCAATTCGTAGCGGGTGTTTACTTCTAAGGTCGTTATAATTTGTGTGATTCTTTTTTCCACTGAAATGCTGCAATGAAAAAATTATAAACCGCTCTTGAAAGTAAGCCGCACAAAATGCGTACCAAACTATCATAACTACACAAATGGCGGTAAATCAAATTACATTAAACATAAATGAAAAACAAGAATATATAAATAAAATTTTTTGATGCGAGTTTTATTCGGTCTTAAAAAGGTACGGCGACCACGCACAATTGACGTTGTGCGTGTAATAACGTGTATCGTTTAGCCGCTGTTTCCTATTTCGCAATCACTTTTTCAATAATAACTTCGAAACGTAATACTTTGATTGCAAATAAAATTTAATTGAATTGAATCGAATTAATTTAATTTTCAAAAATTTTTGCATGCCCAAATGTAAATCAAAATCTCTCACTAAAATATGCGAAGCTTTATTAATTAGAAACAGTGGCGTACCGAGGATTTTTGAAAGATGGGGGCATACGACCACAATCAAATATGCTTAGTCATAGCCGTACCAGCCCAAAAAATTTTGGGGGGGCAATGAAGTTTTGCCCAAATTTTGTGACGTTTGCCCAAATCATGATTTTATAGTACATTTCGGATATGACAAAAAAATTGTCTGAGATTCTCAGACGAAAAACCAATTTTGTCCTAAAATCATGGTGATCTCTAAAAAAAAAAAAAAAAGGTCTTCACATAAATTTGGGTTATTATTTTTTGCAGTTCCTCATCGTCACCTCTCTAAATTTCCTGACTTTTCCCAAATTTTTCGTATCGCTGCCCGAAAAATTATGGTTTTGCCCAAATATTTTCTTCTCACTGCCCGAAAAATCTTAATTTTGCCCAAATCTTCGAAACTTGGGGGAGGCAATTGCCCCCCCTGCCCCCCCGGCAGGTACGGCTATGTGCTTAGTGGAAAAATTTATTTAAGTGGCAGCTAAAAAGAAGGTCTTTACTTTGAATCGGTCCCGGATTTTATGAATTTTGTCTCTGCAGACTAATGATTTCTAAAAAAAACGAAACAAAGAAGGCTCGCATATGGGTTCTGTCTTTGTTTTCTGTCGGGGTTTCTGCCCAAAAAGTATTAATGATCTCCAGGAAGGAGCCTTGGCATAATGCCCCCTAAATACGGTAGTGATAAGAAAGTTTAATCCTAATTTAAATTGTCTATTGTATGGTAGCGGTTCTATCTTTTTACTAAACATATTTGAAAGCATCATGAAAAATCATTCATTATGAAACCTGATGAGGGCTTAAGTTAGCCATGAACGCTTGTTTTCTTTTGTCTTCTTTTTTCTTATCGCAATAATGTAGATATATAGATGGCAATATTAAACAAAATCAGAAATGCTAAATTCAATACGGCTGCATTTCATAGCAATTTTATCGTATAAAAAAGTACCGTAACTTCTCTCCCAAAGTTTTATACAGGTGAGTCACGGGAAATGGATGTTTTTAGAACGCCCCATGCTCTTCTAGAGTAAGTGGTTAGGGAGTGAGGAAGGTAGTCTTTAAACCTGGTTAAGATGCCGTTTAGTTTGTTGTTATTTGTTTATCTTTACGTTAATTTTTGTATTTGTTAGTCATTAATTTTGAATTGCTTTTCTTTTTAGTTTTTCTTTTAATTTTAAATTGATTTTAAATTGCTTTCCCTCATGCTACCGTGGAGTCTTGAACACCGTGAGTTTGCTTGTGACACCTATGTGAAAAATGCTGATTTAGCATTTTTCGTGTTTATGCTGGGAAACCCCACACACTTGGAGAATTGAAGACTGCAATACGTAAAAATATTCAAGAAATAGGTTAAGAAACTTTAGTGAAAGTGAAAGCTAATTTTAGAAAGCGGCTTCAATTTGTGCTCGTGAAAATGGCCATCATTTGTCAGACATAATTTTTCGCTCGTAAATATTCCATAATGGCATAGTTTGGTGAATGTTTTTATGTACATTATAAAATTTCTGTTAAAATATTCGCAGAGATTTGTCTTCCTTAAAAACATCCGTTTCCCGTGACTCACCCTGTACGTGAACGGTAAATACAATTTTTCCACCCTATTTCAATAAACTTTGAATGTTTGTTAATTAAAGCAGATATTTCTATTTCGAACATTCGAATGCTAGAAAATTATTTAAATATGGCATTTTTTTAAATCGAACATAGTAGAAATTCTACTTAGAACATTACTAGTTTTGAATTCAAATTCTTATTACATTTCGGGAAAGTATTGTTAACGACCAAACTCTTCAGTTGCAGGAATTTTTTACTACTGCAACCCTACTGAGTTTTTGCCGATTTGACTTTTGACGTTTAAATAGGCCAAAAACAAACTTAAACTTAAACAGTTATTTCCTTTTGTTAACATAAACAATCTGCTTCGGTAAATGAGATTGAAAACTTTTCATTACCTGGTAAACATTAAGTAATCATAGTTAGTCAGCCATTCAATCAAATTGAAATAAATAAACAGCTGTAACTTTGCTTTTTGCGTTTGCTGAAATAATTAAAAAACTAATTGTCTTGATTTAAGTTTTGATTTTGGGCTCCTCCTTCAATTTTAATAGAGTTCAAAATGTTCGGAAAAAAACATATTCTAAATTTCTTTGTTTTTCTATGGCATATTGCACAACAACTTTAACAAATAATGCAAAAAAAAATATAAAAACATCTTTAAAAAAAACATTTGTTCATTGTCATTGAATGCCTACGTTCCATTCCAATAGACAAATTATCAATTCTTTCAGGCATTCAGTCAGCTGAGCTTTGCTCATGAAAAGTGAAACTCTCTTTGGCTAACCAACACTTTCGACCCTTACCATATACCGCAAGGTTTTTTAAGTCGGTTCTCAGATGCATTTTAAAAGAGACTTTGATCTAGATGCCCTGCTCTTAACAGATATTGAAATGAGTTAACATACATTTTTTGAAATCAATTTTTACATTTTAACACACCCTAATATGTAAATTATTATGCTTTACAATAATACTGAGCAAAAAAACTTCCAATATTATAGTTCAAAGATTGCAGTAACAATATTGTAATCATTTCAGCAAAGGTTTCTGCAATTTTATTAATGATTTGGTTTTTTGTTTGATTTGATTTTTATCCAATGTCTTTTTCAATAGCAATTAGCATAAGTAACTCCAAGTTATTCTGGGTGAGTGAAAACTCCAGCCTTGTGTTTCAACAGTCTTAGTATAGAAAAAGATCTTTCACATGTGCACTGTGTGATGCTTAGTGTTACAATGAATTTATATGCTGCATATTATTTTTCATATGCAGTTACTCTCATAGCAATGTGAAAGCACATGAGAAACAATTCTTACATGTTGTCTTCTCAGATGATTTAGCAACTTCTGTATACTCCTCCTCCTCTGACTTCAACATGTCCAAATCATTTTAATTGTCATTCTATTCTCTAGCAGTCCCTTCATCAGGTGTTTGTAGCTCCATGAAATGAAATCAGTTCATCCTGTAGTACCACTCTGTCAATTTCTGGTACTGCATTAGCAATCAAACTTAGCTCGACGTATTGTGAAGATGCCAAGATTTTAGAAAACCTGTTTTGATTAAAGCAGGATATCTGCTTATAGAGTTTCTCATGAGACAAAAATCTAGCTCGCATGCTGGAGAGCACAGCATCAGTTACTGCATAATGGTATAAAAACTTAAAATTTTTCTTCTGCTCTGTGATACCTTCTGGTGCTGAGCGACTAGATCTGATAACTGAGAAGCTCTTAGAAACAGAAATTTTCACCTCTTTTATTTAAAATTTGCATGAACAACAAAATTAGATGTTGTTTCAAGAAATGTCATTGAAATCTCTTGAGATTTTTTCAACATTTTCAATGGCTTTGTTAATCATATGCTAAGCTTACATGATATTCAGAGCTGATTTATGCAGATAATCTGACACTGGTATGGTAATATCAAAAATTTGGATGAATGTAAATACTATTAAAGATAGTTTCAAATTCAAATTTAAGGTGCAGTGAGCATGCAGATAAAAATGTCGTTTGTTATATCTGTACAATGTATTGTTTACATGTCCTATAACGTATATCGTTTCTATCTGCTTCCTTTTTTTCAACTTTTAATGTTTTTTTGTGTTTGACTTGTGCTGTTGCGGCTGAGAAATATAAAAACATACATACATACAAATTTGCGCAAGTTTTCACTTAATTTCTGTGCTTCATAGCAAACTGATCCTTTGAGATCAGGTATTTTACTTACTTGCTGAAGGATGATCAGAAGGACTGAATAAAATTTTGATGACTGATTTGTGTAGTTGCCAAACAATTTTGAAAGTGCTCTACCTTTACTTGACCACCTAGTTTGACCTATGCGCTCTAGTTTTAGGCATTTCTTCTTTCCTGGTTTTAGTCTGCATATGCTCTTTCCAGACCTTCATCCTTTTGCAGAAATCATTGAAAAATGTAGATAGCTCAGTAAGCAGACCAAAAAGACTAACTGCTGCAACACATAAACTGCTGGCATGACTGATCGCCTGATTCAAAACATGTGTATACAGTGATGGCTTTACAAGAAAAGAGACCCGGTCCGAGAAAAGTAGGGGGTCACTTTCTAGTGTTCCAAAGCAAAGCGGCAAAGCGATCTCTAAAAAAAGGTGATTGTTTTAGGGGGCCACTTTTCAGTGTATTAAATAAAGTGATCTTTAAAAAAAATCTTTATTTTAGAGATGCCACCGTCCTGGTGCTACTATGAAGAAATAGAGCAATATCTTGCGTAAGAGGGGGCAATTTTTATGTTTTTTAGTAACTCCTACTAAAGCAATCACTGTGTGCATAAGCACCAAATATGGATGTAATTTGGGCAAGTTGCTTTCACAAGTGCTTCAAGACCAGAGTAAACACTACTCAAAATAGCTTTCGATCAAATGAATCTCCAATACACTGTTCTAGTATCAGGCCCATCTCTGCAAGTGAATTTTGTAGCAAGGTATCGAAGCATTTTCCACTTGAGTTATCCACATTTACCAGGCGAACTAGTCTTTTCTTGGCTCTTTTCTCAACAACATATCTAAGGACAATGGCACACTGATCATTGGAAGAAATATTTTGACTTCGATTGCGCGGGAACGATTGTTCGGAACATGATATACAGCTGAGTAGAGAGTTGAGTCTAGACAGAAAAACTAGTTGGTGCATGGAAAAATTAGTGAAAAATAGAATAAAACATGGGCATTTAACTAATGCCCCAAATCATTTTTAAAAAGCATTGCTGCTCATGAGCAATATGTCGGTTGCGCAGGAGTAAATAAAGAGCAGCACAGTGGTACATAATGTTTGGTAACAACACCCAGTGCTTGCATTATTTTCATTCAAAATCATGACTAGCAATTTTTTTTCCGCGCAATACGGATGATACTGAAGAGAGTATCACTTATTTTAACCGCTTAGTAGATAAAAACTAGGAAGAATGACTGCAGTTTGGTGTTGTTTGAAATTTCGGTTGTTAAGCTGAAAGAATGTTTTAACTACTTTTGTATAACTAAGTTTCAACCAAGAAAACAAAAGTTTTAAAGAAGCGTAAGACCGACTTCTTTAAAAAGTAAATTTAAAATTTTTTAGTTTATATTTTTGTATAAGAGTTGTCTGATTGTAATTAAAGCCCGCTTTAGAAAACCAACCTGAAAAAAAATTACTGGAACGTTTTTGCAGTTGGTAAAACAAAATGGAATTTAAACCAAAATCGTATCAATTATAGTTGCGATTAAAATAGCCCTTCCTAACTTTTCTTCACGCTGCGAACTGTTTTCAAACTTTCAGATAAGCAGAATCAAAAAATAGTAAAGCTGAATATTTTGTATCACTTGGTGGTTGTCCTGGTTGTCTTTTATCTTTTCAATTTAATGGAAAATTCGAATTATGAATTAAATATATCTATATTAAATAGAATTTTAGTATTGTTCGTTAAAATCGCCGAAAGATTACTGTATAAATAATAAAGTATTTTAATGAAGTTGCAATTCACTTCATTATGATTCAACGACTTCAGTATTGTGGAAATGCTTCCAGGCTCCGTGCTTTTGTTCCCGGAACCGGTGCCAGGCCTGTTGGGATGGGCTTACCCCCAGCAGCTTGGGTTAAGCTCAACCGCCTGCGGCCTGGTGTTGGGCAATTCGATTTGTCCATGCACAAATGGGGTCTCGCTCCTTCACTGAATTGCGAGTGTCGCCTCTGAGCAAACCGCAGACCATGTTCTAACGGCGTGCCTTATACATCGGGCACCTCATGGAGCACAAGGTCTGACGGTTTTGGATGACGAAACTCGATGCTGGCTTAATAACACCACTGCCAGCATCTGATTCAGGAAGCGCAGCAGTCGGGGGCAGTAAAAGAATAAACCCTCGGCCCCAGTCCTGTTTGTGTCTGACCTGGAGTGGATACCCTTCAAACGACGACTACTGACAAGTAAAAAAAATTTGTGATCTAAAATATTTCTGGAAGTTTTTAAAAAAATTATTGTGATTGAAGCAATGAACCCGACCAATTTTTCAAATTGAAACAACTTTATATAATCGAGCTAGTATGAAGATAGTTTCTGAGATGTAACCAAAAGAAATTCGATTTTCGCTAAAATTTTTGAGCTAATTGTTCAAAACCTTGAGAGAATCTTAAAAATTCTCTACAAGTTGCAAAGACTGAAGCATTGTAAAAACTGGTAAATCAGCATTTAGTAGATTCTGCTGAGATAAGTTTTTCTTTTCTGGAAAGTGTAAAAAGATCGCTTCGAGGGTTTCCATTGTCGAGAATCTTAACTTCGACTTTAAAATTACGTTCGAAAATTGACGAAGTCGTTTGTGTGTCGAAGAAAAAACCTTCTAATCTCTGAGTGAAACTAAAGTCTGGTTGGCCGACATCCGTTCTAATTGTTCTATTCTATCCGTTCTACATCCATTCTAATCTAATGTAATAAACACAAGGAAACAAAGCAGCGGGAAACTTCTTTTCGCCACAAAGAGATCGAGCTTTTGTATGGCAGCTAAAAAAATTCAACAGACTATTGGTGAATTAATGCATTACAATTTTGTAAAGAAGCGTTAAACATATTCACTAGCAAGCAAATATACTATCAATTATAAATGATTAAATGTTGGCTATTGATTGCTATTAATTACAAGAAGATTTTAAAAATTACCTCTCTTCCTAAATTATTTTTCTTCCTAAATTCCTAAATTTAAACGTTTATAAAATGACATTTTCCTTTTCTATATGTAATCAGATTGATTGTTTTTCAATTAATAATCAAAATTGAAACTATAGAAACAGCAAATTAAGAATACAATTTTGGAAACGTAGACATGAAATATAGAATTTAGTTTAACACTTGATATAGTCTCAGTTGAACTTCTTCGTTTTTCAAAAGGCGATGAATTCGCATTAATCCGTTTTTGTTCGAATAAAAAATTTTATTCTTAACACTAAATTCAAACCAAAAAAAGGTCTCGGTTGATGCTTATAAAAATAAAGGTGGTTGTGAAAATGAAAATCGTTATGAAAAATTAGTGAAGACTTTTTGTCGTCTGGACTTCATAAAACACTGCGTGACTGCAAAAGTTGTTTTGATTTGTTACCAGAAGGCAATCATGAAAAGGTTAAAAACCCTGCAATAAACATGAAAATTAAATTTTTAGTTTTTTTAAAACCTTCATGTTGAGTTTCATCAAGCGAACATTAACATCCTGTAACTCTGAAGGCAAATATGTGATTGCATTCGCTTTTAGTGAAACATTTTA
Source organism: Diplosoma virens (assembly GCA_963680785.1). Classification (NCBI taxonomy): domain Eukaryota; kingdom Metazoa; phylum Chordata; class Ascidiacea; order Aplousobranchia; family Didemnidae; genus Diplosoma; species Diplosoma virens. Next base: position 15,173,015 of record OY796889.1, read on the forward strand.
ATCGTTTTTCAACAAACTAAAAGTATAAACAGTAGATAGATGAGTATTCAGAATAATTAACTAAAAACCTGAGCTGATTGACAAAGTGTTGATTGCAAAATTATTAAAAGACTAATGTTACGGATTTCGATATGTTCTTGCGCTTTCTGTGGTCACATGACTCCGCGTTCGCGTTTGTCGGTCATATGAATCGTCTTTTTCTTGTTGTCGCTACCACGTTGTCCGTCCTTTGTTGTTTGCTTTCATTTTTTCGTATCGTAGTTGTTATCGAAGGCGCAAATGTGGAAAGTTTAAAACTTCAATAGAGATTCTTTTATTATATCTGACCACGTGTGAAGTAAGTAAGAACAGGCAGATAATTAGAAGACTCTATCTGGTTTAAAACACTCGACAAAACAACTACACCTAATATTAAATAAATGATTTGAAAATTTTCCAAAACAGAGAAAAAATGTGACAATATTCATTACGGTACATTTATCTCTTTGTCGTCATTATCATCTCTATTATCAACTTATTCGAAACTGTAGGACATAAACAGATATACTTGTGGTATTCTTAAATTTAATCAAAAATTAGAAAACACATGGTATCAAGGCATTTAATGTATTATCATAGCAGGACAGAAAAAATTAAATTTTGTCTGCAACTGTTTGTACATCGACGGAGCAAACATATAAAAAGTATTGACAAAACTATTTAAATGCAACAATAAATCGCAAACATTTAGTTTGAAAATTTTTAAAAAATTGACATTTTTGCTTGTCAATGAAATTAAAAAGTTAAGCTTTCAATTTTTTTTTACAGAACAAAAAGTAAAACCTATCCATACACATCGAAAAAAGTACTTCTTTAAGTACGACTCAGAAACGGCTTCGATTTTTATTTTGAACATATTTAACCGTTCTCTTTTGTCTTCTCAATTTTTTTCATTTTAACCACTGTACATACGTAAAAAAATGTTTAAAAAAATCTATGTGACTGATTTCAACAAATACTTATTATGACAATAAACACATCTCTTTAAAATAATTTTCAAGTTTCAACCAAACAATGGTTTTCTTACCTTAGCGCTACCTAACGGAGAGAAATCATTACATTGTTTTTTTGGCTGAGAAAAGCCTTTACAAAATCTACAGTTCAAATTTTTTTTAATACAGTAAAAAGGGTACTCCTTTTTTAGATCATAACAACCATACCGAATTATGCCAATTAGCTGCCGATTAATTATTATATCTTGTTTCCTAAGATTGTTTATCAATTACTACCAAAAATAGTAAAACAATAATAAATAGACATAATCCAACTTATAAAACAAATTTGTCCATGCTCTAGATACAGATTGCTTTTTACCAGTTATGGCTTTAGTATGGAGCAAACGCAGTGGACACACCACCCTCCCCTAAAAGCCGTTAATACGTAAATCCCCTAAGCAAAATAATCCTCTATTTCTTCATAATGGCACTATGAGGTTGACCCCACAAAGTGAGACTTTCTTTTATTGGAAATCACTTTATTTTGAAACACTAAAAAGCGGCCTCCTTTAAAATGATGACCTTTTTTGGGAGAGCCAAAAACATTTGGAAAAAGAAAAAGTGGCCCTCTATTTTTCTTGCATTGGGCTCCTTTTTTGTGAGGCCATCACTGCTTATTGCATAGGTAAATATACATATAAACTTTAAACATGTATTCATAAATGAAAATAAAATATAATTCGTTTTTATGAAAACAAGATTGGCTTATCGAAGATAAAAAATGCATAAAGCATACGTAATATACGTATGTAAACATACATATGCAAAGCACTTACGAATCAAAGATAATTCATTTTTTAAAAACAAGCTTGACCAAATCAAAGATATAAAATATATATAGTATGTATGTTTTATCTATGTAAACATACATGTGTAAAACAATCATAAATCAAGTATAAATAATATTTTAAGAAATAACTTTGACCAAATCAAAGATATAAAATACATAAAACATGTATGATTTATCAATATAAACATACATGTTTAAAACAATTATAAATCAAGTATAAATCATACTAAAAAAGATAAATTTGGCCGCATCAGAGATATAAAATGCAAAAAATATGTATGATTTATTTGCGTAAACATACATGAGTAAAACTATTATAAATCCAGTATAATTTATAATTAAAAAAAAACAACTTTGACTATCTCAAAGATAAACCATATATATTTCTCAGATGAAACTCGATTTATCTCTGTAAAAACAAGCTTGGCAAAATCAAAGATATTTTAAACATGATCAGAGATAAATTGAGTGAATTCTACGACTGGGTGATTTTCTTCGAAGGATTTCTTGAATGAATAATTTACTGATTTACTAATATTCGAAATAGATATGTTGTTTGGAATGAAAATAAAAAACTGCTGGTAGCATGGAGTAGGGTCCACGAAGAGAGAATTACTACCAGAGTTGCGGAGTCGAAGTCGGACTGTTAAGAGTACTAAAAGTCGGAATATTTTATCCGACTCCGACTCCTGATGTCCAATTTCTTTACATATTAGTGATGTTAAACGGCGCAGCATACGCGGCCGCACGCGGCAGTAAAGTGCAGTGCTGTAATCTTTTTAAAAGAACCTTGCCGCGTATCGCGCGACACAGCGTGCAACTCATAAAAAGTTTAAATTTAAATTTTAAGCAAATAGTATTTTGCGTAATGCTATGCTTGGGCAGCCGATTTAGATGCTTCTCTTTTTGCATTCCAATGACAGGGAGCAAATGCCATCTACACAATCAATTACTACCCTAAGCAGCCTCTTTTTATAGTACGTACCTTGACATACGAATTTAATTCGTTCCGTGACCGAGCTCGTACCTCAATTTGCTTGTATGACAAAGCAAATTTTCCCATGGAAATTAATGTAAATGCCATTAATTCGTTTCAGCCTCCAAAATGCCCCCCTTTTTTATTTTTGACGTGTCTTTAAATAAGTAGCCTACTTTCTTCAACACAAGCGAGTGTTGAACTTCTATTTTCATCACTAAGGCTCATCAGAACAGACCAAAAGGCTGGAATGAAGGAAAAACTCACAAAAGCAATTTTGTTTTTAGATCAAATTATTAAATTAAAATTTTTGAAAATTAAAACTTACTCTTCTTGCTTTACGTATTCTTTTAAAAAAATATCAACCAAAAGCTTATAACCAAGACGAATTTTTTAATAATCTCCTAATATAAATGTTTATAAACGGTAGGTAGCTTGCATGTTCAGTCTCGTACAAAATTACAATAATTAAGTTATCCTTGAGATAGAAACTGCAGACCCCTTTTATTTTGTTTACAAGATCCGACAAAATTCACATATATATTCTTACTATCAATATATAACCATGAATTACTATGAAGAAGATGGACTCCATGCCATCAAACTAAAGGCTAAAGTTTATTTGAGAGAAATAAGGATGAGCTTATTATTGGAATGGAAATGGCAACTTTTTTGCTGGAGTTTTTTTATATTCAGGAAAATTCTGAAATTAGTCGCATTTGATTATTTTTTTCTAGTCTATAATTGTGGGTTTTAAATTTTTAATTCTTTTTCATGTGGTATTTTTGTTTCCTTTGTTTTTATAAGCTTTTATTTTCAAATTTTTATTGTCAATAAATTTTATAGTTAGTACTTACATTTGTAGAAATTTTTACAATTATAAAATTTTCATATCTACGTTTTAATCTAATTACCTACTAATAGAAACAAACTAAGCCACCTAAACACAAGAAGCACCAAACTTGAATTTGCTCTTGCTAGCGCTCGTCGGTGATGCATACCTCACTGAGTTTCAAACCTACTATATGTAATCTTACATGCAGGAGACAACATTCAGGGTCTAGTCGTACACCCAGGGCCTACACAAGTCATTAATTATATTAACATTAAAGTTTGTCGTGGATTCGATTCACCATGAGAAAAATAATAACTGTAAAATAGGCTAGAGATAACATCATGATTATCCATAAAATACTTTGATGTTTAGAAAATGTAATAAGCCTTAAGTATATAATACATATCTAGTTTTGAGTTATGATGTAGTATGCCATTTCGAGTTAGTTTTCTAAATGTGATTTAAAGTGTTATAAAAAATTTTTTTATACTGTATAAAACATTAACATGGATCATTCGTTAAGAGAAAGTATTATAAAAACATTTTTTTATAAAAAGATTTTTTTATAACACTTTCTTTTAATGATCCATAAACTTTTTTACGCTTTAACCTTTTTGGCAGCTTAACCAAGTTTAAGAATACATCTATGCGCAACATTACAGCATGTTTTCTTTTAATATTTCTTAACAAAAGTAATTTTTGTTAATCAATCAATGACCAGGGTTGCGGAGTCGAAAGATTATGATCCGACTCCGACTCCGACTCCCGACTTTAACTTTGACTCCGACTCCGACTCCGACTCCGACTCCGACTCCCTAGTATGGGCAAAGTATTTATCTTAAATTAGATTTAACTAACCAAAAATCATCTTTTTGAGTTGACAGTTCACAAAATAAGTCAAGTTTTTTAAATACATAAAAAGATATTACTTTAAAAAATTATGTATATGAGTATATATACATATATAACTGCAAATGCTCTTCAGAAGAGTGCTTAATGGCTTCAATAGTCAGAACGATTATTCCTGATTATCGAAACATAAATATTCAAAAAATTTTTATTAAAACAGTCCCAACAGACTGTTTCACCTGTAAGGCTCATCAGAGGACACGGTTAAAATAAATTTTTACGCTTCAGATGAAAACTCCCATCTTAGAAAAATAACGCTACCAAAAGTTTGGGTTTAAACAATTATTTTATTTAAGTAAGTGATTGATTAGCAAATAATTACTTTTGTTACAAAATATTAAAAGAAAATATGCTGTATGTTGCGCATAGATGTATTCTTAAACTTGGCCGAGCTGCCGAAAAGATTACCGGTAAAGCGTAAAAAAGTTTATGGGTCATTTGTTAAAAGAAACTGTTATAAAAGAATCTTTTTATAGAAAATTTTTTTGTAAAACTTTCTCTTAACGAGTGATCCATACTAAAGTTTTATGCAGTGTAAAAAATTTTTTTATAACACTTGCTCTTAACTAATGATCCATAAACTTTTCTACACTTTAAACTTTTCGCAAGCTTGGCCAAGTTTAATACATCTACGAGTATGCGCAACATTACAGCATGTTTTCTTTTAATATCTCGTGACAAAAGTAATTATTTAATATAATTAATCAATCACTAACTTGAGTAAAATAATTGTTTAAACCCAAATTTTTGGTAGCGCTATTTTTCTAAGATGCGAGTTTTCATCTGAAGCCTAAAAATTTATTTTAACTTTTAATTTTTGCTTATTTTATTTGTTTCAACGTAAATAATATTGCTTTTTCTAATTGTTGTGTTCCCTAATGAGCCTCACAAGCGAAACAGTCTGTTGGGACTGTCTGTTGGGACTAATACAACATGTTTTTTTTGTTATATTTATGTTTTGATAAATACGTATATACATATAATTATATTATATACACAACCTATTAACTATAATTCTTATTGTGTTTGAATGAAACATTAATACAAATCACATTTGGAAAACTAACTCGAAACTAAATATGTGTTCTATACTTAATGCTTATCACATTTTCTGAACATCAAAGTATTTTATGGATAATCATGATGTTATCTCTAGCCTATTTTACAGTTATTATTTTTCGCATGGTAAATCAAACCCATGACAAACCTTAATGTTAACACAATTGACGACTTGTGTAGGCCCTGGGTGTAGGACTAGACCCTGAGTGTTGTCTCCTGGGTGTAGGACTACATCTAGTTGGTTCGAAACTCAATGAGGTATGCATCACTGACGAGCTTTAACAAGAGCAAAACTCGAGTCTGGTGTTTCTTGTGTTTAGGTGGCTTAATTTCGTTTTTATCAGTAGGTAATGAGGTTAAAACGTAAATAAGAATATTTTGTAATTGTAAAATTTTTTACAAATGTAAGTAATAACTATGGAATTTATTAACAATGAAAATTTGAAAACAAAAGTTTATAAAAGCAAAAGAAACAAAAACCATATGTAAAAGAATTGAAAATTTAAACCCACAATTATAGACTACAAGAAAAACAATAAAATGCGACTAATTTTAGAATTTTCCTGCATCACCCACTGCATATAAAGAAACTCCAGAGAAAAATGTTGACATTTCTATACCAATAACAAGCTCATATTTATTTATCTCAAACAAACTTCAGCCATTAGTTTGATGGCATGGAGTCCATCTTCACAGTAATTCATGGTTATATATTGATAATAAGAATACAGGTGTGAATTTTGTCGGATTTTGTAAACAATATAAAAGGGGGTCTGTAATTTCTATCTCATGAATATTTCAATTATTGTACTTTTGTTCGAGACTGAACATGCAGGTTTTCTGCCGTTTATTGACATTCATATTAGGAGATTATTAAAAAATTCACCTTGGTTCTAAACTTGGGTTGATATTTCTTTGAAAGAATACAGCAAGAAGAGTAAGTTTTAATTTTCAAAAATTTTAATTAAATAATTTACTCGTAAAAATAAAATTGCTACTGTGAGTTTCTCCTTCGTTGCAGCCCTTTGGTCTGTTCTGATGAGCCTTAGTGATGAAAACAGACGTTCAACACTCGCTTCTGTTGGAGGAAGTACTTATTTAAAGACACGTCAAAGATAAAAAATGGGGGGGCATTTTGGAGGCTGAAATGAATTAATGGCATTTACATTAATTTCAATGGGAAAATCGGCTTTGTCATACGAGTAAATTGAGGTACGAGCTCGATCACGGAACCAATTAAACTTGTATGTCACGGTACCACTAAACTATAGAAAAAAGCTGCTTAGGGTAGTAATTGATTTATGCACCTGGCATTTGCTTCCTGTCATTCGATTGAAGAAAGAGAAGCAACTAAATCGGCAAAATACTATTTGCTTACAAATTAAAATGTAAACTTTTTGTGAGTCGCGAGCTGTGTCGCGCGATACGCGGCAAGGTTCTTTTAAAAAGATTACTGCAAATCATTCCACTGGCGCACGCAGCCGCGTAAGTTGCACGGTTAACATCACTAATATGTAAAGAAATTGGACATGAGAAGTCGGAGTCGGATAAAATATTCCGACTCCGACTCCGCAACCTTGTCAATGACTTTAATAAAATAATTGTTTAAATCCAAACTTTTGGTAGCGTTACTTTTTCTAAGATGCGAGTTTTCATCTGAAGCGTAAAAATTTATTTTAACTGTATCCCCTGATGAGCTTTACAGGTGAAACAGTCTGTTGGGACTATTTTAATAAAATCTTTTTTTTAATATTTGTGTTTCAATAATCAGGAATAATCGCTCTGACTATTGAAGTCATTCTGAAGAGCACCAGCAATTCGCAGTTATATATGTATATACACTCATACACATAATTTTTTAAAATAAGTTATCTTAAAAATTTGACTTATTTTGTGCAACTGTCCACTAGCAAAGATTATTTTTGGTTAGTTAAATCTAATTTAAGATAAATACTTTGCCCTTATTAGGGTGTCGGAGTCGGGAGTCGGAGTCAGAATCGGTATTTTAGAAATTCTAGGAGTCGGAGTCGTAGTCGGATCTTAATCTTCCGACTCCGCAACCCTGATTACTACATGTCACGACAAAGCTCTGTTACTGCAAACTTAATTCCACAGATACGATTACGAGTACCTTCACTGACTTAATTTGACAAAATCACAACAAAGCACCAAATTTTGGCTACCGAACTCACGATCACAAACTTCACGAATATTCTTGGTTAACAACTCAATCTCCACGGTTCTACAGCTGTAAACTTTAACTCGACTTTCACGAATCTTTTCCCAACAATAATTTGAATTAACACTTTGTAATTTTTGTAACAATTTCCACAATGATAATCAAAACTTTTTTCAACACCTATATAAATATATGTGAGTTAGTTTGTTTTAAATCTGTCCCTACAATTACCGTAAAACCTCTAATTTAGCGCCACTCTGTCTCTTCAAGAAGTCGCCGTAAGCGATTTCTTTTTGGGATGAAACTAACCCGAAATCCCTCTTTCAACATCAGCATTAGCATGGAATAAAAAAAAAAAACGAGAGAAAATGGATCTCTGAAGAAGCGATAGTAACCGCAGGGGAATCCGGGTTAGTAAATCGCTTACGGCGATTTTTGAAAAAACAGGGTGGCGCTCAATTAGAGGTTTTACGGTATATGGTTTCGACCAAAATTAAATATTTCACTTGAGAATGAAAACATATGGATATATTTTGAATAATAGTTATTCGATGAATAAACAAGCAAGAAACATAATTTTGCTAATATTACACTGGTCAACACACAAATTTTTGCCACAGATATTATATTGATTTTAGGGTATATCAGGTGCGTAGATTTCGAAAATGACATTCATTTTTGCTAGTTGGCTCTAGTTTTTGAGATAATTGCATTTTTTTGTAAAAATATTACTTAGACTGTGTTATATGGCATTGTTGTTCATTTAATGCTATTTAATCAATACTGTATGCTTCGATCTTCTTTTGTAAACGCAGTAAAACAAAAATGCAAAGCATCCATGCAAACTACAATGCTAAAAAAGGATGCAACAGCAATATTTACCGTTAGTTTGCAAGAAACGTATTGGAACTAAAACCCAGTATTACAGCGTATAAATGTATGTTGCCGTTATTAATTTAAACAAACGAAGCTTGAAAATACTGAGCTTTAACAACTACCATTCTGTCAAATCTACGAAACCAATCGCCTCTTGTAAGACTTTCTAGCGTGAGGAGCAAATGGCTTATGTCGTTGAAGATTCCAACAATAGTCCGCCATCATGTGGGTGTCCCATCGTCCTTGATACCTTTCTTCCATTACTTTAATGTCCTGATGGAATCTTTCTCCTTGCTCTTCACTTAATTCCCCAAGATTTTCTGGAAATCTATCTAAATGACTAAAGAGGTAATGAATCTTGATGCTCATCTTTGCTCCCAAACTTTGAAATTTTGAAAGCATATCTTCAACTATCTGAATGTAATTGTTTGCTTTATTGTTTCCCAAAAAGTTTTTTACAACCACAGTAAAAGAAATCCAAGCAGTAAATTCCTTCTCAGTCATAGATGCAATGAAGTTTGGATCGTTCATCAGCTTTCGAATTTGAGGACCATCAAATATTCCTGCTTTTATTTTTTCATTGCTCATCCCTGGAAATACTCTGCAAATGTAATTAAAACAATTTCCGTGTACTGGCAAAGCTTTCACAAACTGCTTCATTATACCCAATTTGATGTGTAGAGGTGGCAAAATGATTTTTTCTCTTAAGACAAGGGGCTCATTGATGACATTACATTCATTAACTGTTAGTGTAATTCTTTCAGGCCATTCCTTCTTCACCCAGTGGTCACTGCGAGCACGGCTGTCCCACAAACAAATAAAGCACGGATATTTAGTATAACCACTCTGCTGACCAAGCAAAAAGTTGACCATTTTCAAATCAACACATATTAACCATTGGTGGTCACAGTAGTTCAATTTTTCTAGCACTCGTTTAATATTGTTGTATTTTTCTTTGAGCAATGTAGAGTGGCCAATGGGAATCGAGGCATACTTGTTTCCATTGTGCAGCAATACACACTTCAAACTTCTTTTTGAACTGTCTATAAATAAACGCCAATCTTGAGGTTTTTATTCAGGTATTCCCATTTTTAAAAGAAGTCCTTCAACATCTGAGCAGAAAACAAGCCCTTCTTCTGAACGATAGTACGGAAGTAAGTCGCTCTCCCTTGTGCGGTAAAAGGTTACTTTCGTACCAACACTAAGGCATTTCTTGTCTTTAAGCCTGGATGCCAATACTTCAGAAGCTTCTTTAGATAGATTAAGATCTCTTATGAGATCGCTCAGTTCCTCCTGATTAAACTGCTTCGGACTGCTCGAACTTTCTTCAAAAATGCTTGAAACATCACTTTCACTACAGCTTTCTGAAGCTTGGTGGACAAAGTCCCATTCTGTTGGTTTTTCTGGAAGATGACTAAATTGTGGCACGGGTATATCTTCACAGTGGGGTACAGGACGCCTAGCAGATTCTAAGTCCGGGTAAATCCATGATTTTTCTTGTGATGATTAAAACCCTTCAAATCTACCATACAAAAATAACAATCATCAAAGTGGTTTTTCTGTTCTCGCCACACCATTGGCACACCAAATCTAAAGCTTTTAGTTTTTCCTTTTGTCCACATTCGTAAGTGCTCAACACATGATTTGCAGACAACATGTGGAGCCCATGGCTTGTCTTGGTCACCAAGTTTAACTCCAAAGTAAGCACGGTATACTTTGCGAACAAAATCTGTAATAGACCTTTTACACTCTTTAAGAATATATTCTCCACATATGTAACAGAAACTGTCAGGGTCATTACAACAACTTCTTCTTCTTGAACAACTCATAGCAGGCAACATAAAGCAATAATTAAAACTGAAAACATGAAAACCTAAATATAGTAAAAGTTACTGCATTTCAACTTTTCATTAGAATTTTTTTAGACTCCAAGATTGCTAATGGTCAGTTATTGACTTTTCTGCTTTGTTAACCTTTCTAAAAATGAGACAACTGGTCCTTTATTGCAAAACAAAATCTCCTTGTCAGCACAATTGCCTCTTACGTGTAGTTTATATGGCCGTTATCTGAGCTTTTATAGCCAGTTATTGTGTCTGCATTATCTCAAAAACTAGAGCCAATTCAGCAAAAGTAAAGTCATTTTTGGAATCAGCGCACCTGATATACTATAAAATCGTTGAAAGATCTATCGCAAAAACAAAAAAATATTTTTTTGTTGAGCTGTGTTATTAATAGAAACAAAATTAGATGAATAGAATAAGAGAAAAATAATTTCGGGCGAGACAAAATCACGCCACGTGATAAATTTTTAATCTATTTTAAAGCGTTACGCAAAGGTCAAAAAGATCAATACATAAAAAAGTTCAAAAGCAATCCGCATAAAAAATCTAATTATTCGTCTTCAATGTATGGCTGTATTACTCGTAGTAAATGTATGAATGTAGCCTAATATGTATCAAGTTCTATGCTGCATGCGTATTTAAATATGCCTTTCTTAACAAAACCAATAAAAACCTTGCGTTTTTATGACAGATTAAGATTACTCACAAGTTTTTATAACAGGGAGCCGCGCAGAGACCAAAGAGACGCGGGCTGCCGATCTACGAGATGGGGCATTTCAAAAACGAAGATCTTTTTCGGGGGGTCTTTGTGTCGTTCAAATATATTACAATAGCTTGTTTTTTCTAAATTCATGTTAGTGATCAGTTAAATTGAAATCATTAATTTAGTGGTCCATGAAGTTTAAAAGGTCAGCGATCGCTGATATCGAACAAGGTGACTCAAACTGTGATGTCATTTTTTGCAACCCGTCAACCAAATTCTTGATCCTTATTTTATCAAAACCCGACAAAAAAGTTTTAGAAGATCGAAGAAATATTTATTATTTCAATTTTAAGCTAAAATGTGTTTATTTTCTTTATAATTAAAATCAAGTCAAAAAAATCCTCTTCAATTACTTTCAAAAGAAAAGACAATTTTTTTTGGCCTTCAGCATGAGGTAAAAACTTTTTTTTGTTCGTATTGATGGCTCGTTAGTCTTTTCGATTTTGAAAGTGGCTAGCAGTGTAAAAAAGACTGAGACTACCTTGATGTGGAAAGTTTGCAATTAAAAAATCATCATTACGATTTACCAACAAAATGAGATTATGACATTTACTTAATTGTTTCGTAATAGAAGAGCACAATTAAAAGCTTTTGCTCAGAGCTATTTCTTTAATCTTGTGAATAAAAAGTTTAAAAAATACAAAATTTGTCCATCATACCATTGTCGATATTTATTTGTTTTTCAATTGTAAAATGTAATGAAGAGCGAGAGGTGGCGGGTTCGTGTCTTGACGTGTGCGATCTTGGCCTCACTTTGTGGTTCGTTTGATTTGATTGCTTTTCATTTAAATAATTGGGGTACATGGAGCAAAACAGCTGGTAAGTACGCTTTTAGATCATAATGAGGGAGAAAAATTATTTTGTATCAGATAAATTTAACATTTTGAATGTCTTGTAAAACAAACTAAACATGATCTTTTGTGAGTTATTCTCATATTTGGATAAAAGCTTGAACTTTTTTGCTTTTATTTAATTTTTACAAATTAAGATAAATTATATGCTACTAAAACGCTTAACGCTAAAAATTATTTGGTTGTTTTCTGAAAATTCGGTAAATTAGAAAAATACTTAAAGGTAACAATAAAAAATCAGTTTTAATTTTTAAACAGTTATATTTTACAAACAGGGCGGAAATAGATGTGTATGCATGCGTGTATGTCAGGGTGTGTATGTAAACTTTGAAGAATCTGCAAGTTTTTCTCATTTACCTTTTGCTAATTTAAAACTAACACGTCTTTTAGCAATTACTAATTGCCTCCCTCTTCCTCCTCCTATTGGTTGTGCGGAAACGTATCATCCTCATAATGTCATTGAAAACTCCGAGACCGATTTCGCATGGTTATGTGTCGCTAACAGTGTGGTATCGGCTGGGACAGTGATTCTAACTGTAGCTCTATTATGTGATGACAAAAACTCACTGTTTGGGGCGAGCGAAAATACGATCAAAAAACTAATGACGAAATCCTTTATATTATCAGGTGAGCTTTACAAATTGTTTGATTTTAGTTTACAAAATAAAAAAAGATTAGTCTTTTCAACCGTTTTTCCTTGACAAAAGGGTAAATAGCTGATATGACAAAGTTATAATAATGATAACTTTTACAATGATTTATCAGCTCTATTAATCCGTCTTACTCTCAGGATAACATTGGAGGCGTTATACTGAGGGCAACCGCTAAGTAGCTATCCCGACCTGCTTCTGGGGATGCCAAGATATATTGCCATCCGGTTAAAATTTTTTATTTGGTTTTTTGTTCTTGTTTAGAAATGTGACTGAAATTTAGAATTGCTTGCTAAGATTGCCAAGCAGAAGAAAGTTTCGTGAAGTGTCTTTCCACGGACACAATAAAATAACAAGAGTAGGTTTCGAACCACGCCCCGTGCCGATCACGTTCGCCATCAATACGAGCTTTCACCTACTTGGCTTCAACAATTATGGACTCTAATGACATTGTTTCTTTTTGATTTATTGTTTGGGCACTTAATAACTTTTTATATTGTAGAAATTACCACTACAGTAGTAGAATAGAATAGAATAGCTGATATTAAATAAAATATTAGTCGCATGCTTAACATTTAGTTTAAAAAATGTTACAATAGATTTGGATCGGATTCTTTTTGATTAATTACAGTTACAGTAGACCTCGGTTAATAGGGATTCGGTTAATGCGGAATTTCGCTTAACTTGGATAAAACTGAAAGTACAAATGACTTCCTATACTGTAATTCTTAATAAACTGCTTCGGAATATTCAGATCTTCGCCTAATTCGGATGATTTTGTCTGTCAAATCGAATCCGGATTAACCGAGGTCTACTGTACATTGATTTTTTGGCCCCGCTCAAACCAAACTTTAACCGTATATTTCTTTACAAATCGTTGTTCTCTTCTTTCAATTAGCTCAATTTTATTAAAGATTTTTACGTTTTATTTTGACATCTAGAAAAAAATAATTTTTTTGAAATTACAGTAAGGGCTATGATATCGTTGTAATTTTAAACATTAGAATTTGACGAAAAAGAAGGTAGATATGGCTAAGTAAATACAGTGCCGGCAAAAAAATCTTTACATCAATTCGGCAAAAAAAAACTTTACATGAAAAATATGAGCGTGCATTTCGCTTGCTGTTTCCATCAAAAGCCTCGCATCACAAAAAGCTTATACTTTCGTCACAAGCAACTGTCTGGCTATCCTTCAGTGAGCATTCATTATTCTGCAGGCCACGTGGTCTTTTTCAGCTAGGTAAGATTGGCTGGCAAAATATAGTAGAATTTTTCATTTTCTTCAAATTTTGAAGTCCTATAAAATTTATGTTTGAAACTAAAATGGGTCGAAAGAAGTTGCAAATGGAAGAAAAAATCCCGTGCTGCAACTTTGTTAGAGAAAGGTGTGGCAAGAGATATAGGGGTCTCAAGGGGGCAATTTATTAGTTGAAGAGGTGTGCAGCATCAATGTCACCTGGGATGGTACCAAAACGAAAGTCTGGCTCTGGCGCACCAAAGAAGACTTCTTCAAGAAACAGATAAGCTTTTGAAACGCGAAGTGTGTCGTATCCATCTATACATACGCCGTTAAGTTATAAAACATGTACTCTGAGTTCGTCCAGAACGTTTCTACCAGGACAATTCGACATAGACATCAAAAAGATCTTAGTCTACCTTGTATGTGCCGCCAAGAAGCCCGTGTTCACTACGGCAATGAAGAAAACAAGGCTCGGTTTTTGCAAGAAATATCGATATTGGACGGCTGCAGAATGGAGAAAAGTGATGTTTAGTGACGAGAGCACTTTCAGGCTGATAAGGGCAGTACCAAAGATGGTGCGTCGCCCAAGTATCGCATCTCGGTTTGACCCGAAATTTACAGTTAAAACTGTAAAGCACCCTGCTAGTATAATGGTGTGGGGTGCTTTTAGTGGAAATATGGCCCGCGCAGATTTGTACTCCCTTCCTAAAAAAATGACTATGAAGGGAAGCAATTATGTTCACGTTTTGAAAGATCATATGCTCGTATTCTGGAGAATCATCAGTGTGACCATTTCATGCATGATGGGACCCCAGCACATAATTCAAAATCTGTCTCAAAATTTCTGACAAAGCACAATATCAAAGTTTTGGAATGGCCTGGCAACTCGCCAGACCTTAACCCAAACAAAAATGCCAGGAATTATCTAAAAAATAAACTTCAAGAGACCCGACCAAGCAACATTAATGACTTGCAAAAGGAACTAAAAAGCTTTGGGTAACCTGGACTCCTCTTATTTTGCTTTTCTTGCGGATTCCATGCCCAAAAAACTTCAAATGGTCATTGATTGCAAGAACGAGATGACAAAATATTGAATGACCGAAGATTTTAACGTAATAAATAAAATAAGTTGCATAATATTTTGGTTTGGTTTTGTTACATCGATATTTAGACAATGTAAAATTTTTTTTTGCCGGCACTGTACGAAAAAATATTACTCATTTTTTTAAATACAAACAAAAAAAGGTACTCTTAAATTAATATGTTTCAGTATTTTTAGTTAGCCTGATGCATATACAAAAAATGTTGGAAAAGTGAGGTTTTATCTTTTGTCTAGGGGACGTAAAAAAGTTTATCTTATATTTTATTTTGTCTCTATATCTATCCTCCTGACTCGCTGGAAAGCGACGGAGGCGCTAATACATAGGGTAAGTAATTACCCCGACCTGCTTCCAGAGATGCCAAGATATTGCTGTCCGCTTGAAATTTAATAGAGATATTACTTTAATTGCTGCTTGCTTGCTTGCCAAGACCACCAAGCAGGAGAAATGCCGTAAAGTGTCTTTTCCAAGGACACAATAGAATGGCCCGAGTGGGTTTTGAAGCGAGATTATGTTGATTATCAGCACTGTGCTTTAACCATTCGGCCACGCTGCCGAAAATCTACAAATGATATCTGTTTAAGTGTTTCTTGTTTTAATGCTTATTGTAAACGTAAATAAAACCAAATTTGCCAATAAAACCGATTAGAATAACTTGTTGTTTTAACAGCTTTGGTGAGCGTTTTAACAAACTTAATCGCGTCTTTTCGAATTCATGCAAGCGCCAACATTGCTCAGAAAAAGGGATTGTTTAACAGAGGAGGGTTCGTGCCTTCTTACTCAATGTCGTTTTATCTTACTTGTATTACGCTGATTATGTCGTTGTTTGGAGTGTTTATCTCCCATCAGATTTTCAACAAGCATTCAAACGGTTCTTTAAATTTGGCAAAAACCACAAAACAAGTACGATTTTTATTTTATTGTCAAGATTCAAAAAGAATTATAATTTTAACATGTTAATTTTTGGAAAATTTGCGACCTTGCAAACAAAAATATTGAAAAATACAAAATTTTAATTTTGTTTTTAAAGTGAGACCTCATTTAGCAATTTCATGAGACTTTTTTTCACTTTTTTAATAGCACTTTAGAAAAACATTAGACGAGACACCTCGCATGATCCGTAACACATAGGCCATAGTTCTAAGTCATCTGTATTTTAAAAAAATATTTACCTTTTTTTTTTACTTTTATGTTGATAAAATTTAAAGAAATAGTTATTTAAAAATGCTGAGTTAACCTCATCTCTTATGCAAGATACGTATGATATTTCAAAGCATATGGCACGAAACTTAATGTACCCTGATGACCAAAGGGCAACAAAGATGGTGACATTTTCTAGTATGCCCCCTGAAATGGAGGAAGCAGCTGCTGAGATGGCCGTGAAGGCAGTAATGAATCTTAACAATGAGGAAGACATTGCTGAAAATATTAAACAGGTTGGTGCTTCTAATTAAGTGTCTGACTAAAATAAAACATAGCTTTCGCTTTTACTCTTGTAATTAGTTTAGTAGAAGTTCGTTTGAAGAGCTGTAGATGAAAGTAAATATCATAAAATCAGGGTTTTAACTTGTTGGAGTTCTTGAACCACTAGGCTAATATACTAAACTCGGTAGACTTAAAAGAGAGAGATGGAGAGAGAGAAGCCAAAACCAGTTTAAAATGGACAAAAAGTTTCAACTTTTAAAATAGTGTTTTAAACTCAAGCATAAAATTTTTTTCGGCGAAGACTTTTTTTAGTCTTCATTTTACTTTCGGAATAAACTGTATGTTTAAACATAAAAACCTTTTGATGCGCTTATCCTTGACAAGTTTTTTTGATGTTATGAATGGTTTTAGTGGTCCATGATCCATTAACCCCCATCCGCCAATTTGGAAGCACTGCATTAGATTAATATTTACCTAACACAAAATTAGTTGACTATGAGTTTATTTACCTTTATGGTTGGTAAAAATTAATTCAAAATATAAGTTTACCCCCAAATAAGAGTCCTCTTCGCAGTGAGTGCTAGTCATTTACCAAAATAACTTTTAAAAAAAGCTTATTATTCACTCTAACAATGTGATTTTTTAAAGATTTTTAGAGACAATTTGATATAAAAACATTAAAGAAATTTCTGAAAAGAAATTTTTTGTAAAGGCCAGCCGAAGGCTTCTGAAAAAATTTTTCTTAGGGTTAGAGTTAGAATTGTCTGCACCACAGAATGCTCTGCCGATGGGCTGTGGTGATGCTGGGTCGGCGTTGTTGAGTTTTGTCCACATCTTAAATCCACCGTCTATTTTCTGCGCTTGGCGAAATCATCTTAATCCTATCCATATCTTCCATTATCGAAATAGAGACCACAACATTTTCACTCTCTCATCTCGGCCTGTAATTTTTTTCAGTATCACTGTCAGTATAAAAAACATTCCCGTTGTATCTTCTTGTAAATGCTTGCTTTAACTTTTACCCATGGTCTTGAAATTTTTCTTGATCCGCTTCATCCAGCTTCGATTTTTTTTGCATTTAACCCTATTCTTTACCCTGCATTTTGTTTGACGTTTGGTCAAAACATTTCAAGGTTCGGCGCCATTATAATCGCTCCTTACAGTCACTTCAAAAATTGCTTTTAAATGCTCTGATTTTAAAGGCTTCAACATTGCTTTCATGTCCGCTAAATAAATGCTAGATCAAACGTTTTTAACTGCGTCATTATTTTTAGAATGTTTTTGTTGATACATTTTCTCTTTCTTCCTAGAGTTTCACTTTAAACTCTCGTACAATTCGCTGCATGCCGTCTTTTAGTTTGGCTACTTGTCTCATTAACCAAATGCTGAACCTTTTTGTCTTTCGGTAAATACTTTCTCTAGTCTTCAATCAGCAAATATATAGAGCCAAATGTGTTTTGAAAAAAAGTTGAAATAATGTGCTTTTCAGACATTCGAATCTCAGTACGGTTCGACATGGCATTGTGCCGTGGGACCTTCGTTCGGCAGCTCCATTGAGCATCGAAGCAACGACTACATAGAAATCTCCTTACCGCAACAGTCCGTGCTCTTGTTTCGTTGTTCTAAAGGATCTGAGGGAACATGTCTAGAAGGCGGGGGGCTGGAGCCACATAAACTTTGTCGCAAAAAAAAACAATAAAATTGAATTTTTTACTTCATTCCGACACAAGCAGGTCGAAAGATGAGACAGGCTCTATAGTTCTACGTAATGTTAGCAATTCATAGAGTGCTATGCTTTCATTGGTATTATTGTGGCCACACGTACGATTTTTAAAATATTCAGACGGCAGGAAGTGAATTTAGTACGATTGTAAATTTTGCACTTAGAAATTTGGCGCTGACTGCGTATTCACTAAAATCAGCAAAAAAGCTTATGGTCAAAAAACTTGCAATTTAATCAAATAAGCTACATTTAAAGTTTTTTTTAATACATCATTGAAATTATTTTAGACTCGTGGCAGAATTGAAAAAACATTGGCAAGAAAATAGGTGTCTCTCCTTTAGTATTTTTAATTTTTCATAGACATGGTAATATTTTTTCATCTTAGAACAAAAATGAATATAAAAATTAGCCGCTACCTTAAAGTGTGCTATTGGGTTTTTTCAAAGAGAAAACCGATGGACTCAAGTAAATTTTGAACCGCGACTTTATCGATCCCGTTCGCCACCGATATGGCTCTGCTACCTACTCAGTGACGCTGCCGACAATTGGAAAATCAATTTTTTTGTGTAAAAACAATACACCCGAAATTGCGTCATATAAGCATCATAAGTTCAATTTCTTTAAATAAAGTAAAAATGGACGTTACAACAGTGCTATTTTAAGGAAGCAAACGTTTTGAGCCTAGAAAAGCACCAAAAACTATTTTAATACTTAGCAAGACGAGCTATCTGCAAGTCTACCGGGTTTGTTCTGACTGACAATAATGAATATTTGTGATCTTATAAAAATCTAATTGTTTATGCAGCTTTTCTTTGTGTACGCAGATGGCAGATTCCAAAGTAATTACATTATGATTGTGACATTATGATGAACGTTAACGTTGCAATGGGTATACATGAAAGTGTTATCACTGTTGCCATCGCGTGGTCAATCACCTTTAATGAGTTTACTACCTTGTCTGAGCGTCTGAAAAAATCAATTTACCATTAATAGAAAGCTTTACATACTTGTACTACTAAAAATACGTCAAGAAAAAGAGAAATTCAAAGATAAAAAAGAAATTTAGAACCATTCTATTTCGACCCCTTGCCGAACAAAATATTTTACCACGAGAAAGAAACAAGCAACGAAACGAAAACAACATTATGAAAACTAAACACAAATAAATAGCAGAGTTCATTGTTGCTATTTACTAGCCTAGCTAACACTAAAAATGACTTACATCAAGTCGGGCTCGAGTTCATTTGAAAAAATCTCAAACTGACACGACTGAAGCCAACAAAAGAGTCCTTGCTACAAAAGACTCTAACTCGACTCGAGTCAACCACCTACCCGGACTTGATTCAAGTCAAGTAACTCAAGCAAAAAAAAATTACAAAAAAACTGTTACAGCCCAGGTAGTAAGCCTGTTTTGTCATTTTTTGTGTCTTTATTTTGAAAGAAAAAAAGTTGTTCAAAATCAAAGTAAAGACCAAATAAAAAAGTCTAAACTTTTAAAATTAAAATCAAAATTATTCTTCAAACAAATTGCCATTTGGCGCATCTGTCACTAGCAAATCTCTTCGAGGAGAAAAATTTGGCAGTATATGTTCCTTACGCAAGAAAAAAGCAAAGTTGTTGTAGTGTAAAAGGAATTGTTGTGGTCCAAGTAGAAAGAATGTAAACTAAAACACCCAGCCACCTGAAGCATCGCAACACTGCAAAATAATACGGTACTTTTATGATGAATCCCGAGAGTGTTTTTGGTATTTAAATATGCTTTCCACAGCGAAATATGTACAAAAATTTCAAAAATAAAAAAAATTATTGGAGATGACAACTAGATTACTTTCGTCGTTAAATTAGCAGATACTCTGAAATATTGTGACAGTAATAAAATTTTTCATGGAGATATAAATCGAAAAAATTTATTTCTGGGAAAAAATCAGCACTTTTTATGAACTTTGTTTTTGTCTTGTCGATTTACTCTTTATTTTTAAACGTCAAACACGTTCGGCGGCACATTATACGAGCTAAGTATAGGTCTATATTGCACCAAAAAAATATAAGAAATGTTTTATTTTTATTTTTCGACAAATATAACATACAAAATTGAAATGATGATAAAGCAACAAAAAAATCCTTTAAAAAGACTTTGAACAAATCAATGACAAGATGTTAGCAAAAAACCGTTAGGGTTGCCAAGGTCAACAAACACCTTAAAGCACGTAAAGTGATGTTTAGTAGGGACGTGCCATCAGGGGAGGCAAGTGAGGCAGTGCCCCACCTGTGGAAATCAAATAAAATAATTATTGAATTAGAATAGAAATAAAATATTGAAGTCATAGTCTTTGCAAAATTGATGCAACTTGCTATTGTCGAAAAAAAATAAGTAAAATTTGTAACGTAGTTGTAGTAGTTTAATTAGTTTTGCTCTGCAACCCTTATTTTTGACCGTTTAATTCTTGTATTTTCAGCGCTTTATTCATTTCGTTAAAAGTTTCTTGTCAACAAAATCGCTAATGTATGCTAGTGAGGCAGTTTTAAGATTGCCTCTCTTCAGATACAAAAAAAAAACGAAAATGAAACAATGTTCTCTCTTTTGGTCAAAATATCTGTTGAAATGAGAGAGGTTTGAGGCATATGCCGCAATTGTGACCTCGCAGAGAAAAAAAGTTTGTCTTACTGCTGACATTTGCTTAAAATAAGATAAATCGGTTTGTTCTCAGAAAGTCGGAATGCACGCATTGTGCAACTGCAAAGCATTAAATTTATTTTAAGATTTAGTAATGGAAGATGATTTTGTTTCTCAACTTAGAAATTTTCAACATTAAGCTTTCAATTTAATTTTGGTATATTTATAATTTAGTGTTTGAACCTAAATTTTATATTTATAACATACATTTCTAATTAACACTAACTTATAAACTATACCTTACCTTCAGTGGCGACTCGAGCATTGGAGCTGCAGCACTCTAAATATTAATGCATCAATTGTAAACATTATCAGATATTATTAGCAACACTTAAAAAAAATAATTATAATTTTTAAGCATTGCTGATGATACGGGGTGGGCCACTTAAAAGTAGCCCAGAAAACGTAGTAGAGAAGAGGAACATTCTTTCATTGTTTAAATTAGCTGTAGCATTGTTTAAATTACCTGTAGTGTTATAAAAGATTGTTTTATTTACCTTTAATGTTATAAAAGATGCTGGAAGTGCTCCCCGTTGACATCTATGCATTTCTGGGCACGTTTAACAACGTTTGCAGATACTGCCTGTGTCACAAACTTTGTTCAGGAATCCTAAAGGACCAGTTGAGCTAGGTAACCCGAATACCTGCGCTGAAACAAAGCTGTGTCTAAATTTTATTTTATTCCGGCTCAAGAAATAGTCTGCTAGGAGCCTGAAGCTTTTATACAGTTGCTTTAAACAAAAGCTCGGATTGGTTTCGTTGAAGACTCCTCTTCACAGACAGACAGAGACCACTATCTCTAATAAGAACGAATGTATTACAAAATTCACGACCGACGAAATTTGTATTTCACGCTTTGCCAAACTGCAAACGAAATCAACACTATAACTTGATTCAATCAACACAAACGATTCTACCTCTGTAGAACACAACTCCAAAACACTGGCGCAAAATAAATCTAACACTCGCCCCAATATTCAACTTTATCTCAAAGCGACGCTTTCCGCTTTAATCGTTCTCGTCGTCCGCTTTCTCTTTTTCGTCTCTGTCATTGCGATTTAGCGAGCGTATACACAGACAAAAACCACGTGACGGCGAACTCATTCGAATTAACCCGATTATTCTCCAACTATCTAGAGAATACGCTTATGCTAGAACCACATAGACTATACGTGAACATTCTACTACAGTGACGCTGATCAAAAACATATTACGTCATTACTGTCCGGCGAAGAGAAAAAAGATACATACAACGCGCAATAGAAAGCGAATCGAACGTTATATCGCATAATACGAGAGCAGCGCTCCAAGGCGACGCGATTATTATTTTATAATGAAACCACGAATTACTTATAACGGGGATAAACTACATCGTTATGATTAAAATTATTAGTAATGAAGTGTGACAGCCTGTAGCTCTTCTCTGGTGATTCTCCTGATAGTGTTGGTAATGTTTTTCTTTAGTTGATCTAGATTGTGAGGATTATTTTTTGCTGGTGCTGGTGCTTTTATCTCTGGGTATTTTTCCAGGAATGAATGTTGCGTTTCCTTAATTGATCCAGTGCGCAGATAGGCTTCCACAATCACTATTCTCTGCTGCAGCAAAAACACCATCCTTAAAAAATTTTAACTTTTGATTTTAAGAAATTTGAAGCCTTAATCTGAAAAAAAATTGATTAGAGAAAGATAACATATTTGATATATTGGCCTGCAGCCTATCGAGGCTATCAACTACATCAACCCCTATCACCTATACAACCTATTGAGAGATCAAGCTACTTTTAAGTGAGCCACAACCTATCGAGAGATCGGGCTACTTTTAAGTGAGCCACCCTGTATTTGTATTTACAACTGCTGCACAGATATTTAAGGTGCTGCAGCTCAAATGCGCAAGCCGCCACTGCTTAACATAACTTGTAAATATTGATTGCAAAATTATTTCTTCTATTGTGAAGACAATTGAAACAAATAAAACAATTGCTATTGTGAACAACAATAGCCCTTTCAACTTTTGTTTGAAAATGTAAAATGTCCGGCTGTATCTTTAGACAACCATTGGGAACTAAGTTTCTAGTTAACTTAAGCCAATAAAAAGTCTCGTCTTTCATTTAAAGAAAATACTTTTTAGTCCTCTCTCCACGATTTTGATTTTTTTGTACTACCATGTTTTTTTTACTTTACCGAAAGAAATTTTTAGGAAACACCAAAAAATTGTGGAATCTTTGGAACAATGCTTTTCAAACTGTGTGTCGCGACACATTAGTGTGTCCCTTGTAGTACAATGATGTGTGGCTGGACTTGAAATAATATTTGACAACAGCTATTTACAGTTCAATAAATTATATTATGGGGGTTTTCCACCAAAAACATAACTTTTGCAAACGACAATCTAATAAAAAATTTGCCCTTGTCATTATTAGGGTATGGTCTTAGCAAGCGTTAATCATAAAAATTGTAAGTTGAGATTTTGCTGTTGAAAACTTTTTGATTAAAATTAAATTAAAACGTGTCACGAATTTATTTGTGGCTTAAAAGTGTGTCACTTATACAAAAAGTTTGGAAAGCACTGCTTTAGGAGGTCATGGGGTAAACGCACAACTAAAAGCTCTTCGGCGACCTTTTAAAGAGATGTCATGGCTGTGCAAAATAAGTAGGTTATCTGCCTGAAAATTTAAAGATTTAAGCTCCCTGGATCCAATCATGAAAACTTTAGCAAGCATGTGAAATGGAAGGTTCTCATACAAAATCAAATTCCTTTAGACTTTTCAAACCTAAAGAACTGATTTGTCTCTAAATAAATAGAGTTCGCAATTATAATGCTAAAGTAAACTAAAAATTTTGTAAGTTTTTCATAAACAAAACATTTTTTTGTCAGCAGCGTGGTTGAGTGGTTAAAGGTTAGTGCTTGTGATTAACATGGTCTCAATTCAAAATCTACTCGCGCTATTCTATTGTGTCCTTGGGAAATACACTTTACGACACTTTCCCATACTTGGTGGTCTTTGTTAGCAGTTCTAAATTTCAGTCATATCTCTATTAAATTTCAATCGGACAGCAATATCTTAGCACCTCCGGAAGCAGATCGGGGTAATTGCTTTTCCTATGTGTTAGCCTCTCCGTTATTTTCCTGCGAGTCTGGAGGATAAATATAGAGATAAAACAAATAACAAAAAAGTAAAATAAACCCTTAAATACATGAGGAAGTTAGTTTAAAAATAAGTTTTTTTCTTGTTTTTTAATTTTTTTATTTGTTCTTTTCTACTTTAATGTGGAACTAGAGTCACTAAAATATTGACTGTGGTGGAACCAAAGACGACTTTAAGTAGTCTCTGGTGGAACACTTTTTGGTTTTATTTGGCGTCAAGAAAGTGGCAACATTGAAACCAGTTAACACGCTCCAACAGTTTTTACAACTAAAGCATGAATTCTTAACCATAAAAAAAAGTTTAGATAAATAATAATAACGTTGTTGTGTATATAGCTCTACACCCACAAGTTTATATCTGTCTAACTATTTATCTATATATATCCATTAGTCTACGGCAATGGAAAGACTATTAAAAAGCTTCAAGCGTTTTATTATAAACTAGTTGTTTCGACTTGTATTTTCTGATTAGCCTACCTATAACCGTATAAAACGGGTTACTTCAAGAAATCACCCGAAACGACTTTTGTTCGTGAAAATAACCAGGATCCCCCTGTGGTTATCATCGCTTTTGGAAGAAATCTTTTTCCTCTTGAATTTTTTTATTCCATCCTAGTGCTGTTGAGGGAATTCCTACAGCACCATGTTGAAATAAAAAAAAATCCAAGAGGAAAATAATCTCTTCAAGAAGCAATAGCAAGCACAGGGGCTCCGGGTTTGCTTCACGAACAAAAATCGCTTATGGTGACTTCTTGAAGAGACCCCCCTATTTATAACACTTCCACCCCTGTGAGTCAGGAGGATAAATATAAAAATAAATTGAAAAAATAAAATGATTGCTTCACATTTCAAGTTTTGATTTATTCATAACTAGTGAGGAAAAGTTTTTTGTTATGGTTTAGAGTTGATACCATGTGTATTGAGATAGTATAAGCTTCAAATAAAAAATCATTTGTTTTTTTTTTCGATCTATCTAAAAATTTTTGATCCTCATATTTAAACCACTAATCCAAACAATTTCATGTGATGTTACAATGAGCGAGTCTTCAGTAAAATCTAAAGAAAGTAGTGGATTAACCAATAAAGGTTAGTTGAAAACAATTTTTGGGTATCCAATTTCATTGTATTTATTATATACCGTACATATTTTAAAATTCGTTGTATTGAGCAACGCATTTATAAGGATTATAAGTAAAATTTAGTAATTAATTGTTTCTCTGCCTATTTTTGAAAAAGATTTTAACAAGGTTAATTATTTAAGAATTAATAGGCTTATTTAATGCAATTAAGTAGAATTCAACAACAAAGAGTATTTATAGTACATTAAAACTACCATATACAATATGAAAGATAGATACAATACAGACTGTAAACGTTTTTCTTATTAATCTTATTATTAATTTTATTTTAAGACTGTGATCTTAAAATAAATTTGCAATTTTACTGTGAACATTATCTGCTGATGCAAATAGTTTGTATATTCATTTGCAAGATTATTTTAATACTTATATAAATGCTAAAATTTTAAAAATGCTTATTTTTATTGAACTAAAATTTATTATTTTCAAATCTTTTACACATTATAAAAATTATAAACAAGCGTAATCACACTGTCAGTGTACTCTCTTAAAGTGACAGCTATTCATACTGCAATTGTCTACCAAGCTTGCAATAGCATGCAAGATGCAGAGTCAATTGTTCAAGAAGATATAGCTGCTATATACTGTCCTGCTGACTTTTCTAGTTTCAAAAGTACCCAGCTAAATGAAACATTTACTGAAGGCAGCAAATTAAACACACTCTTTTTATAGCTAAAAAAAGTAAATTAAAGCTTAGCTTAGTTGTGATTTAAGTTTGAAAAAAAATTTTACATTTTTATATGAAATAAAAAATTAAATTTTTTATTAGATCCTTTTGCGTTTTAAACAAAGTACTTTATTACAATTTTTATGTTAAGCTTTTAAGTTGATTTTGAATTAGTGTAATAGTTATGAATATTGTATAATTCAAGCACTGTAGTCAAAAATGTTTTTTAGCTTTTAAAGTGTTGTCACAGTAACCAACTTAAGCAAAATTATGCTTTAAAAAAATAGAAACTGTTATCTTGTTGAGAAATATTTACTAAATCAATAAGTAAAAATAGTTCAGTTGTGACAAGTTTTAATTTCATTGTAAAAGCAAAGAAAATGCTAATTTTGCAGCAGCTGTGTATTTCAAAATTTGTACTGTCTCAATTTCTTTATTTTGACATTTTAAAAAGGTAAGTTGATACAATTTTGACATTTTGGACTCCTTAGCAAAAAAATGTGAAATCTATTTTAGAAGTTAGCAGCATGGTTGAGTGATTAGAGCACTGTGATTGTTAAAGTCTTGGTTCAAAACCTACTTGCGCCATTTTGTTCTGTTTTTGGGAAAAACACTTTACAGCACTTTCCCTTGCTTGGCTGTCTTGCAAGCAGTTCTAAGTTTCAGTCATATCTCTATAAAACTAAAAAACCAAAATAAAAATTTGAACCGGATGGCAATATTTTTGCATCTCTGAAAGCACGTTGAAATGATTTCTTTCCCTATATACGAGGTCTGTTCAAAAAGTATCCGACTTTTTTGTATAAAGCACACAACACAATAAATTTTGCAAGTTTTATTCAATCTCCTTCAAAATATTCCCCTTGGTGGTTCACACACTTATCCCAGCGCTTCTGCCACTTCTCAAAACACTTCATAAACTCCTCCCCCGGAATGCTCTGAAGCTCCTCCGTCGCTTTTTTCATAATGTCTTCTCTTGACTGAAATCGCCTCCCTTTCAGAGTTGTTTTTAGCTTAGGGAACAGCCAGAAATCACACGGTGCTAAGTCGGGAGAGTAAGGAGCCTGTCTAATAAGTGGCATGCTGTTTTTGGCTAGAAAAGCTTGGACCACATGTGCAGAATGAGCGGGAGCATTGTCGTGGTGAAGCTGAAAATTCTTTGCTGCCCACATGTTTGGCCGCTTTCTTCGCACAGCATCACGAAGGCGACGTAGAATCTCCAGGTAGTACTCTTTGTTGATTGTTTGACCTTCTGGTGTGTATTCATGATGCACGATGCCACGGGAATCAAAAGAACAGGTCAGCATAACTTTCACATTGCTGCGGACTTGCCGAGCTTTTTTTGGGCGTGGTGATTCCGGATGCTTCCATTGTGATGATTGAAACTTGGTTTCTGGGTCATAACCATAAACCCAGGTCTCATCACCAGTGATGATTGTCTTGATAAATTCTGGGTCATGATTTGCAACATCCAGCATGTCCTCCGAAATTTCCTTCCGGAGTTCCTTCTGTTGCTCCGTCAGCAGCTTGGGGACAAATTTAGCCGACACTCTCCGCAGGTTCAAATCCTCAATTAGGATTGAATGAACTGAGCCTGTGCTTATTCCCATTTCTGCAGCAATCTCTCGTACTGTTAAACGACGATCCTCCAACACTTTTTCACGAACCTGATCCATCGCCTCCTCGTTTCGGCTTGTGGATGGCCTTCCTGAGCGAGGATCACTTTCCACTGATGCACGGCCATCTTTAAAGCGTTTAAACCATTGCTTTATCTGAGTTGGGCTTAAGGCCTCATTTTCAAAAGCTTGTTGAATCTTTCGAATTGTTTCAACTTGAGTATCATCAAGTTTTTGACAAAACTTGATGCAATACCTCTGTTCGATGCATTCTGTCATTGAAATGAAATTTTTTGAAAATCAAAAAACCGATGAACACGTACTACACGCCTGCACTAAATGCTTTACACAGAGAGATACGAATGACGAATCGGCCTGAAACGCTTCACGATTACGTGTGAATGTGTGTGTGTGCAGCCACGCTTTGCACGGGCAGTTTGCTCATACCTTATTGGCGAGAGGGAAAAAGGTCGGATACTTTTTGAACAGACCTCGTATAGCACCACTGTTGCTTTCCTGTAAGTCAAGAGGATAACTATGGAGATAAAATAAATATTGATTCGATTAAAGGCTTAGATGAAACTTTTATTCTTACCATAACTAAAAAAAGAATTTAGTTTTTTACTGTTGTTTTTTTCCCCAAATAATTATATAAATACATCACTTTATTATTGTACTTTCTACAGAAGGTAATTTGATACAGTACTAAAATCAAAGTTAAATTTATTATTGCAATTAGCTGCAATAAGCACATATCAAAAATATGTAAGAAAAATCAATGATAGATATAGCTACAATAATTAACTGTTTAAAAGTAGTCAGTAAATAGCCTAATTTTTTCCAAATATAAGTCTATAGTTCAAATTAGTTTCAAGATGTTTTTGAATTAAATCTAATTTGCATAAGTCTAAAATCGAAGTGTTGATTGTTGCTTCCCTGAGCTTGCTGTATAACAACAGCTAAAGCAGGAACCTGTAAGATTGTCTTTACATAGAAATAAAGCAGTATTCACAGTAAAGGTTATTAGTTTTTTGTTTTGTATTTTTGGGTTGATTTTGTTATTGGCTTTTTAGCAAAAATGTTATCTCAATCTTAATCTTGATTTTCATTAAACAAGAACTGCAATATAATCTCTTAAATTAGGTGCAACTTTATTGTCTCTTTTTTATCACTGTCATCAAACAGTTAAGATTTGTTCAAATGACACAAACTGTTAACTTGTGATGCATTTTCTTTTTATATTTAGCTTTTTTCATTCTTTATAACACTTTTAGATTTTTTTTATTTGGTTTTACTCCATCTCATGTTTAATAGAAGTTAGATATACGCTGTATCAACTCAGCTTAATCATGGTCTATCAACTTACTTTTTTAACTATTTGGGGAAAAAATTGTGGTTTGAGCTTTTTAACCAATTTTTTAAAAAATGCTGGGTATGTTTTAAGCAGTAGTGGGTAACCTGCAGGCCAAATATGGCCCACAAGGTATTTCAATGTAGCCTGTGTGTGGTTGGGAAGAACCATATCAATCCCTTTGATTACAATGGTGCTTTTTTGCTTTACGAACAACCAGGGTATGATAATAGGAATGCAGCCCCACCAAAAAAAAAATCAATATTTGGTGAACACCAAAAAAGCTAGTGAATAAACAAAACAAAAGGTCATAACATGACAAACCAGATGAACAAGCATAGTTTGTCAAGTAACTGCTTTTTTAAATCAAAAAATAATTTATTGCAGCCCACACCTAATTTTTTAATTTTGGGATGTGGCTCACAAGTGCAATCAGGTTTCCCACCCCTGGTTTAAAGCAATAATCAGCACTATCGGCTCAATGTGCTTAAAAAATTAGATCTGGTAAATTATCTACCCCCAAAAATACACTAGTAAATTATATGCTCCCAGGCAATACACTAGTAAATTATCTACCCCCCTGTAAATAATTATGGTTTTGGTAAATTATAGTATATTGCCTGGGGGCAGATAGGTTAGGGTTAGGGTTAAAAACTCCTTGGGCTAATTACTCTAGAGAACCTGTAACAACAGGTAAAAGATTAATATAAAAACTCATAGGGCTAACCACAGGTAAAGAATTAACTAATACTGTTACAAACTAATTTTACACTAGTAAATTATCTACCCCTAGTCAATGCATTAGTAAATTTTCTGCTCTTAGGAGTAGATAATTTACCATTTCCAAAAAATTTTTAAGTAATTTTTTATTTTTACAGATGCTAAAAATTGAATGTAAAAAAGTTAACAAAAAAAAAAAAAAAAAAAAAAAAAGAAACAGCAAAGGCTAAAATACAAAATTAATTCTCTATTCCTTAACACAAAAAAAAACACTAAAGTTAACAGCACTCATTTCACTTAAAATTTTTTCAGATACAGAAATTAAGGTTTTTACTTTATATTTTAGCACTACTTTCTTTCCTAAATTGTTTGAAATCTTGCAGTAGTGTTTCAACTTACCTTCCTTTTCTCTACTGTACATGCACTAAAAATTTTGCAGATACAGGTTATGGTGACATCACGATTTCATTGTAATGTACCACTTGTGACATTGAAATTTCTACAACCTTTGATGAATTCACTTTTTTTTGATTTTGTGAAGTTATAGTTTTTGCAGGCTTGTTTGGTACAAAATTTTGTATATCCATGATTAATGCTCATTGCACAGTAATGGCAAAGTAAACATTTTCTTTTGTTGTTGCATTACAGACTGAATGTATTTATAGATTGGTTTATTTCCACTTAAATAGATGTGATAACAAGTTTGTCTTGCTGATTAATATTGTATCCTAAGCCCATGCTTTTCAATTTGGTAGGTGCATTGTACACCCAAGAATGTACCTCAATTTTTTTAGGGTGTGCAAGTGTGTACGAGGTCTGCTCAAAAAGTATCCGACCTTTTTCCCTCTCGCCAATAAGGTATGAGCAAACTGCCCATGCAAAGCGTGGCTGCACACACACACATTCACGCGTAATCGTGAAGCGTTTCAGGCCGATTCGTCATTCGTATCTCTCTGTGTAAAGCATTTAGTGCAGGCGTGTAGTACGTGTTCATCGGTTTTTTGATTTTCAGAAAATTTCATTTCAATGACAGAACGCATCGAACAGAGGTATTGCATCAAGTTTTGTCAAAAACTTGATGATACTCAAGTTGAAACAATTCGAAAGATTCAACAAGCTTTTGAAAATGAGGCCTTAAGCCCAACTCAGATAAAGCAATGGTTTAAACGCTTTAAAGATGGCCGTGCATCAGTGGAAAGTGATCCTCGCTCAGGAAGGCCATCCACAAGCCGAAACGAGGAGGCGATGGATCAGGTTCGTGAAAAAGTGTTGGAGGATCGTCGTTTAACAGTACGAGAGATTGCTGCAGAAATGGGAATAAGCACAGGCTCAGTTCATTCAATCCTAATTGAGGATTTGAACCTGCGGAGAGTGTCGGCTAAATTTGTCCCCAAGCTGCTGACGGAGCAACAGAAGGAACTCCGGAAGGAAATTTCGGAGGACATGCTGGATGTTGCAAATCATGACCCAGAATTTATCAAGACAATCATCACTGGTGATGAGACCTGGGTTTATGGTTATGACCCAGAAACCAAGTTTCAATCATCACAATGGAAGCATCCGGAATCACCACGCCCAAAAAAAGCTCGGCAAGTCCGCAGCAATGTGAAAGTTATGCTGACCTGTTTTTTTGATTCCCGTGGCATCGTGCATCATGAATACGCACCAGAAGGTCAAACAATCAACAAAGAGTACTACCTGGAGATTCTACGTCGCCTTCGTGATGCTGTGCGAAGAAAGCATCCAAACATGTGGGCAGCAAAGAATTTTCAGCTTCACCACGACAATGCTCCCGCTCATTCTGCACATGTGGTCCAAGCTTTTCTAGCCAAAAACAGCATGCCACTTATTAGACAGGCTCCTTACTCTCCCGACTTAGCACCGTGTGATTTCTGGCTGTTCCCTAAGCTAAAAACAACTCTGAAAGGGAGGCGATTTCAGTCAAGAGAAGACATTATGAAAAAAGCGACGGAGGAGCTTCAGAGCATTCCGGGGGAGGAGTTTATGAAGTGTTTTGAGAAGTGGCAGAAGCGCTGGGATAAGTGTGTGAACCACCAAGGGGAATATTTTGAAGGAGATTGAATAAAACTTGCAAAATTTATTGTGTTGTGTGCTTTATACAAAAAAGTCGGATACTTTTTGAACAGACCTCGTATAAGATCTTCAAGGACTTTTTCTAGATTAATATGACTATTAAAATTCCTTTTTTTATATATAATTTAATATTTTGTCACAAAAAAAAGGGTATAATTAAGGTGAAGATCTTTTTTTGCATTTGAATCATTTCTTCAATCTTTTTTTTCAGTTATAGGTTTATTAAAAAAATCTTCACTTTAATTTTACATTTTTTAGACTTCAAAGCATGATTTAGAATTAGGGTATTCAGGGTTTTTTCAGTTTAGTCAAAAGAGGCCACTGTTGCAAAAAGGTTGAAAAACTCTGCCCTAAGCAATGTCATTGCATTCATTGATAATTATGTAGTTGCAAGAAAATAAAAAACAAAACAGCAGAATGAATGCTTTCAACTTCTATTTAAAATTTATTGCTAAGTGTGTTTTCTTATTTTATTTGATAAAGCTTACTGAAGGCAAAAATGTTTACACTCTTGTTTTGTCTTTCGTTTTTTGAATTATGTCATTACTGATAAATACAGAGATGCTGCTTACTGCAATGATATTAAGGATGATAAAAGATATAATTTCTTTCTTGGTGATATTTTAAGTACTAGATAACAAACAATTATTGCAATCTAATTCTTAAACTTTAATTTTGTTGAATTAAAATTTGTTGAAAAAGTAATTTTTCAATGACAATTTTTTATCCAAATTTTTAGTCTTAAAAAGTATTGATAAAGTATTTTTCGTTTACCTTGGGTAGTGTGAAAATGCTTTGAAACCAATTGTTCTTATATACATGACAATACTTGGGTTTTTTTTACAAATGGGGAGTTCATGCTAGGACTTGTAGAAGACATAGTTGTTGAGTTTCAAGTGCCTACTATCCAACTTTTCTCCACCAAGCTATATTCATCACCATCACTATTTCTATTTATTCTACTGACTAGCAGGACAGCCTTAAAGGCGTTAAACTTAGGGGAACTCTTAAGTAATTACCCCTACCTGCCTTTGAGGATGCTAAGCTATTTCTGTTTGGCTGAAAAGTTTTTAAAAAGTCACTATTAGCAAAAAGCTTTCGTTTTTAAAACTTCAGATACTTAAGTTCAATTATATTTAATTAAATTTTTTATTTGATTTTTTTAGTTTCAACTATAACTAAAGTTTAGAGCTTCTTTTGAAAATTTTCAAGTAAAAGAAAGTGTCCTTAAATGTCTTTTCCAAGCGCACCAACTCAGTGACAAAAGTAAGTTTTGAATTTATATTGGCAACATGGCCGAATAGTTAGGAGAGTGTTGATTGCGCTTGTTATAAATACAGCATTCCTATTTACTAGGTCACTATGCCAACGTGAATTTGAAGTCATGTACATGGAGGCAGATATATTTGACGCTGAGTTACGCTTAAAATCATCTAAGCTTTGTAAATGTGGTTTGCAAGCCTTAGTTTGGACCACGGATGTGCAACCTGCGGCTTGCAAACTAAACTTTTGTGGCTGGCAGAGAGCTTTGGTTTTGAAACAGAATGATGGCCTGCACCAAACACAAATCGTTTTTGGATAGTTTTATGCCAGGGTTCTGCAACCTTTGGTTCATGTGTCAATTTAGAACGACTCAGATCAGCGAAGAAAAACAACAAAGAGTTAATAATGCAAAAGACTTTTTTAGGTCATCACTGGTTTTTTTAGATGTAAAATGCAGCCCAAACGAATTTTAACTTTAGCGTTGAAATTTCAACTTTAGCGTATTTTGCGAAAACCACATTTAGTAAAACAATCAAATTAGTATCATCAAAATGTGCAGAAAGGTTGATTTTCTATGACCACTTACCACATTTTCTTTTGTTGTTGCGATGGTTCTTTTGGCCCGAGGCCAAATACCAGCCATGTGCTTTTAAAATGTTTTTAGCAACGGTAGGATTTTTTTGGTTTTTTGCCTGCCTGACCTCCGTCTGGTCACAGAAATGGTTGTTTTTCCAGTTCATTAATTTTGTGCAAAATTATCGTTATACTCGATGATTTGGAGGTATACATTTTAATGTTAATTATTACCTCTTTTTGCGCTCATAAAACAAAATGTATACACTCATTTTCTCCAATTTATCGTAATCGTTTTTTTTCACAGCGACCGCGCATAATTGGCGTTGTGCGTGTGATAATGTATTCCTTTAGCCGCTGTTTCCTATTTCGCAATCATTTTGTCAACAACAACTTAGAAAATATAATAATTACAGTATGCAAATAAAATAAAATTGAATTGAATTAAATTGATAGCTCATCTGCAGCAGAAAAAAGTTCTTTAACAAAACAGGTTTTTTGCAAATTTTTTTATATTACAGTACAACAGACTGGTTTAGTTATCCAAAAATTTTTGGATTTTATTCTCGTAGAATATTTGATGCAATAATATCTAATTGTTATTTTCATCCCAAGTTTACTTTAGACAAACAGCTTGCACGGCATGATTATTTGGGACAACGAAAAAGCTTTAACAATATGTTTCTGAGATCTAATATTTGTGAATCTATCGACCAACTAAGGTTTATGTCCCGGAAGCAATTTTCAATTTTGTACCCATGGAATCGTAATCTACATATTTTGAACCGATCAAAAATCCAAAATTTTTTTCTCCGCTCATAAAGATTCTATCACTCAGCGCTTGGAGTGATCAAAGAGCACTCTAGGTTAGTTGTCATGGCAAAGCTTTTTTTTTAGCGACTTTTTAGGGTGATAAACAAACAAATCTGTTTCTTATATTGCGTTTGCAAATGTACCGAAAAATAAATATGATTGAACTGTAAAGATCGGAGTGAGAATTTTTCGAGTGTAGAAAAAGATTTGGATTTTGAAAGATTAAAAATATGTAGATTACAATTCCATGGGTACGAAATTGACAAATTGCGTCCCGGAATCCCGAAAATCGGACGATTTTTAAGTTTTAAATTTCCGGGATCCCGAAATTCGGAAATCCGTAAATCCTGGTTTACTGCATTTGAGTTGAAGGTAATGATTTGAAGCAGGTGTACTCAATACGTCTGTCGTTTGTGATCTACGTTTTGAGCAAAGGCTTAGGATCGCAGGTGAAAACTTTTTTTTTTTTTGAGACGAAAATAAAGAAGTTGGATACTAATTGTAGGTGAAGACTTTTGTAATCATCTACCATTTGGAATGAAATTGGAGAAATTGGAAAGCAGTTGCAATTGCAGACCTTTTTTTTAGTCTTCACTAAATTTTTCTGACGAAATTGTTGGACATTTTGCCATCTCTGTTGTACATTTTGCAACGCCGAGATCCTGAAAATTCAAATTTTTCCGCGAAATCCGGGATAATGAAAAGTCCGAGAAATCATAAACCCTAGTACCAACCACAGGCAATATGTTTCCTACAATTCTAATTCAATAGATGACAATTTTTACCAAAAAATTATTGGCTGACGCAAACTGCAACTTTTGAAAAAACCCCCTGGTTTTGAGACAAAAGGTGGAGACCTGGCTTACTTGTGTTTGCGCTTTAAAAATGCCTAAAAGAATTGCCACGCAAGCGTTTTTGCTAATTTAAAAATTTTGCGTCGCATCTACTTTACTATGTATTCATTAATGCTTTAATTTACGAAGATTAAATGTATTTATTACCACAACACTAATGAATATCTAAAAAATGTAATTTAATCTGATGGTTAAATGCAATTGGACTCCAAGAGCTGTACGCGAACAACTTAGAAAGCTATTGCGTGCCACGGGATAAGAAGCCCTGGCTTACACTCTAAAACTATACAAAAAACGTAAAATTACTCAAACGCGCTTAAATTAAAATAAATATCTGATACGGTAAAGCAATAAGCTGTCGTCTTACAATTCCAGCAATTAAAAGTACGCGATCATCTGATAGGCACCGAATTTTTGCGTACTACATGAGTTTTGTTTTTCGGTTCTAGTCTCGTAAACCAGTGTTTTTCAATCGCCAGTCATTATTTTTCTTGCCAGTCTGCCAAAATTTCAATTTATACTATGATTGCAAGATCTTTAAGGCGCTATGAGTCTAGACTAAAAACCGCCAATGTAGGAAAAGCACATTTTTGTTTGAATTTAAAGAATACTATTTGGATTTACATATATTACATAGGTCCTCAGTTGATCAAAGAATAAAGGTAGATGAAAAAATATTAAGTACGGACTTTTTTTGCTCTGCTTAAAACTGTCGGGGCGCAAAAGTTTCTTTGATTTGTTACTGGTCCGCAATCCTAAAACGTTAACAACCACTGTCTTAGACCATATGGTTCGTGACAATAAGAAAGTTATTCACTCATAATTTCGACTGTTCCAAAAGACAGATCTATTTAGGATTGCAAGCAGGGCTTGTATTAATATTTGCATTTGCGTCTTGCATCATTAACTTTTTGGCGCCATTTAAGGCTTGTCAATCAAGCAGTGCGGCATTGATTTTGTTTTGCTTTTGATGCTGTTGATTGCTTTATTCTAGCTTTAAAATGCAGAAGCAATGTTCCTTGCTCATATTGAAATTTGGACATATCTTAAAACATTTTCATCTTTTTTGGACGTTTGATTTAGTTTTTACAATGTTGCCAAAACCTCGATTTGAAACATTTGATAAAAACCAATGGAAAAACTTACAGCTACTAAACTTTGCGATGTTTCAAGAAACTTAAGCAGTGGTGTATGCAGAAATTTGTCCCAAGGGGGAGGGGGTGCAAGCCGAAAGCACGATTACTAAAGAAAATAAAGTGAAAAACTTTTTTTGATTTTTCACTTTGATGCCCTTAATTCTCTTTTAAGCGGTATGTGTACATTTTTTAGGTGAAAAGATTTATTTCCTAACCATCCCCACCCTTCCCCCCATGCATACGCCAATGAATTTAAGGGTTCTCTGTAGTACATTGCAGCTGGAACAATGGCCATATATATCATCTTATAGCTTTTTACTTCAGTTATTAATTCAAAGTCTTTGTTAGAACAAGACACTCTATCGGACACAAATCAAAGGAATCTCATTGAAACTTTAATTAAAGTAAGTTTGAATTTCGACTTTTAAACTTACTGGTTAATTTTAATTCTTTAGTTTTAAATTCTATTTGTTTGGTAAAATTAAAAAATAAAATTGTTCACGAAATCGCCATAATGTTACAAAGCAGTTTCAGCTATCAGATTATTTTAATCTCGAATATTCATCCGTACATAATTCGGTGCGCGAGAATTAAGCGCCGGACTGTCGATAGCTTCGGTGTTCAACCGAGTTGCAGCAACTGCGACTCAGTTGGCCTGTGCCATTTTCATGTCGCCCGACAAAATCGAAAGCAAGGTTATAAAACTTCGCTTAAATTCGCCGGCGTCAACACATTCGTTCGACCATGTAAAATCCTAACAAAACGCCCTAAATTGTTCAGTTGCAAATATTGATGTTTTAAATCGCTAAAAATGTGAACTTGAAAAGAGGCAAAAAGACCAAAAGTAACTTTAAAAAAAGTGTGGACCAACAAATATTTATTGAGTATATTTAAGGTCAATGACACTGAATATTTTCCCCGTTGCTTGTGTGTTACAGTAATATTGCGTATAAGTTGTTTAATTAAATTTGAAATTTGTTTATTTGCTATTTTATATTTTTTTTATTTTTTGACTGACTCTTGAAAGAGACGACCAACTCTCGCTGTGTTTGTTGGTTATCGATCAATTTGCATATCAGCAAAAGCAATCAAATTATATTTGCTTCAGTTTTAAGGGACAGACGCCGAATTTCGCTCATGCGGGACCGTGCAATGAGCCTCTTACAATCGAACCTGATCA
The DNA here is from genome assembly GCA_963680785.1 of Diplosoma virens. Lineage (NCBI taxonomy): Eukaryota > Metazoa > Chordata > Ascidiacea > Aplousobranchia > Didemnidae > Diplosoma > Diplosoma virens. Next base: position 15,210,491 of record OY796889.1, read on the forward strand.
GAAGGCCGCGGACAGAAGACCGCGTGCGCTTTGCCACTCTCTTAAGGCCCGTTTCCACTACGAGCGTGGAAAAGAGCATTTTTGTTTCTTTTATTGATCTTCGATTGAAGCGAGCGGTTAAAATTGAAGCGAGCGCAAAAAAAATCAATAAAACAAACAAAGAATGCTTTTTTCCACGCTCGTAGTGGAAAAGATTATTCTTTGTTTTATTGATTTTTTTTGCTTCGCTTAGTGCTCGCTTCAATTTTAAGCGCGGAAAGATCAATAGAAGAAACAAAGAATGTTCTTTTCTACGCTCGTAGTGGAAACGGGCCTTCATTAGCTTTTCGAGTTAAAAAACCGCGAAAAGCTAACAAGAAGCCGCCGATGGCACTGCGTATTGCAAAATGCCTTGCAGATAGATTAAAATCTAAATAAGAACGCGTTAATTTTCGCGCATTGCCAAGGCATTAAATCGTTTGTTTAAACAGTTTTTTTCTTTTTCTAACCTCATTTAGTTGCAGAAAGTGCTGTTAAATAATTTAAAGGCTTGGAAAATGAGCAGTAGCTGATTGTGTTTATGTAAAACTACAAAAAAAAGTGGATTTGCTTTTTATTTTTTATTGTTAAGTATTATTACTGCGAGATCTATCTTGAGTAAATTAGACAGTCTCAAATAGCAGCAACTACTGTTACAACAGCCACACCCTGTTTTAGTGCAGTTAAAATTAAATTCAGTTAGGAGACATATCCCTGGGTATCGAAAAATTGTCATGTTTGAGCTAAAAAAAGTTAATCTTTTTTTTAGTTGTATTATTTCATAACAGCCAAGATGGACTCTTTTTGTTCAATTACTAACCAAAATGCCAATTTGCACCAAAACGTTGTGCATGTAATAACTTATTTCGATTTGTCACTACCTCTTTATTTCTACTTGCACTATGAGTAATTCTGAGTTGATTGTGAGTAAAAATAAAAATAAAATAAATTTTGCAAACCTTTGTAATCAAATTTGTAAAACCTGTTTGGTTATTTAAATTAAGAGAAAATAAAGTTGCTCTTAAAATCTAGTAAAAATATTGTAATAATAAGCAAAACGTACAGATTAGCTAAGTAAGCTAAGTGAAAAATCACATGTTAACAAATATGTCTACAATACCATCAAATAAAAAACGACCGAAATTGCTCAACCAAGGCCACTTGGTTTGCTAAAGAAGGCGGTGGATGACATGACGAATTTCTCGCGTCGCGAGCGGAGGAAGAAAGGCCGCAAGGGAAGAATTCGCACCGATGCGTCGACGAACGCCGTTTTAAAAAGAATCAACCTCCATAATCATGGCAAAGACGTAGTTAATGTGGCTGCAGATGAAGTAAGGGATGCTGTCAAGCGAATGTTTTTAGGAGCAGCAGTGACTAAAATTATCATTGCTTGATTACATGATTGCCTTCTCCAATAGGCGTTTACACAGCAAAATCGCCGAATACGCAAATGTACTTGTCGCACAATGAGTACAAACGCACGACACGGCAAAACTGTTCCAACCGACGATCTTATAACTATGGTTGCAACGATGAAACAGGCGTGATCTTTTAACGCGTTCGTTTACCGACCGTCTTTTAATCGGTATCACTTGCAACAGCAGCAAATTATAACTTGCCTCCGAAATTTGGCGCATGGCATACCCTTTAATTTATTATACAGTTCGTTTGTTTGCCTTCACCACATTAGGATTAACGGATGGCTGGATAATACAATGAGTGTTTGGCGTTTGTCCTTCAATGCGGGCCGCAGCGTTTTTAAGTTTACCCAGTTAGATTAAAATCTGCAAGTGTAAATTTTAAGGTTTCTGCCAAAGAGCAGTCTTTTAACTATAACCTGCTTAAAATTTCAAACGTCACTTTTATCCGGCTAATCTTTATCGTTTGAGTATGCGCTTTCTTTCAGTATAATGATTGTAAATTCATTTCGTTAAACTTTAAAATAGGTTTATTTTGCATTATGAAGACATTTAACATTATTTTATATTGTAAACACTTCGTTTAGATTTCATTCCAGTCAAGATTGCAATTTATAGTCGACCCCAACAGTCACACCAGACAATGTATGTTTTCCAATAAATAGTTGGTTTTCCATACCAGCTAGGCAGCAAAATTAACTATTTGCATGACGTCACCCGGGGTCTTCCCGAGAAAATTGTCTAGCAATTAATAAGTAATTGTTTTAAGTTTGGTTACCAATCGATTTTGCAAGCCATTTTAAGGCGAACAATCGAATTTTGCATTTGCTGGAGTAAATAGTAATTAAACGACAGAACTCTCACTATTACTCGATCATCAGATGCTCTTACAAACCAGTGAAAGCAAACGAAAAAGCCAGGCGCCAAATTCTCACGCACGAAATTCGATATGTCGCCGATTTCTGTGCGCGCCGAATTCTCGTAAATCGCTGTAGAACGTGTTCTTGTTGTAGATTGGTCAAATTTAAAGGCCAAAGTGTAAAGCAAGCTTTTCCTACCTTTAAAATGCATTTTTTATCCGATTTTTTCCAAAATTTAAAGCTTTTAAGTCGCTATTCAAAGAAAATAAGAACAAACTGTTTTATAAATGATATGCTAATGACGTTTAGTTTAAAAAATGGAAAAGACGGAAGGTAGTTTTTTTATATCATGAAACTTCTGTTACTTGGTGCACAAGCCGACGATTCTTTGGTTGTCAACACATTGGTGTGATTTAGCTTATGTCCTATAAAGCTGCAAAATTGCAATTGTTATGCTTGCTGTTCTGTTTCAAGTTCCAAAAAGTTATAAACTATATTATGAAAGCAACTCTAGTTCAAACACGGTTTGGTCTTTTACTTGGCGCCGCACCGTCCTTTTTGCGTTAGCATTCACACTGGCGCAAGGTTGCTCACGACTTACTGGCACCGTTCGTATTCCTTGGGCTTGAATGCCGTCAAAACCTAATAACTTGTCTTAAATCATCAGCAATGACCGACCTCGTATTTATCTATTGCTTCAATCAAATTTGATCAGATTTTAACATCGACCAATGTCCAATCAGCGATAGTTCTTTAACCAATTGCCAATCAGCGCTATATCGTCTGTCATAACTTACTGTATACGACGTAGTATATACTAAAAAACAAATGACCATGTATTTGCGATGCACGTTATTTGCTTAAACGTGAATTAACATTTTTTTTTTTGAAAAACAATTACTCGCTCTTTCTCCATACTGCGTCGACGTCTATTGAGTCCTTTTGTTAAAAAGCCATTTGAACGGCGTCGTATAGTTGTGGACTGAGTTATATTATTTAAAAACCTGCAAGCCCATCGGATGCGGACTCGATTTCGGGTGCATTTGAAAAAATTTGTTGACGGTTTAGGCACCATTTGAGAAAAAGGGGGGAGGGTGCTAAATGGTGTTTGTATCGCACCACCAGCGTGACGAATAAGTTGCAGCGAAAACGAAAATTTTTTATAAACATTTAAGAGATTTGGTAGTTGCAAGTTAACTCTTCTGATTTGTGTCTTTCTTATTCTTTGTTTCGTATCCAGGACGCCGGCGATGTTTTCCATTCGAACACTTTGACCGACTCTCCTCTTAGCAATACCAACAATTATGTAGACAAAGATTCACCGAAAGATACTAGCTTCACGAAACGATTTGATGATTCAAGTAAATGCATATGGTTAATGTAGTTTATTAGTTTACCAAGCTGTTGAATATTCAAAATATTTTGTAATCGCTCCGATTTACTGTGCCTTCTACTTTCGGACTTTTTGCTCTATTTGCAATTGAAAATTTATTAACTAGAAATCGAAAAATACTTAAAATTTTTGTTATTTTTGTCTGAACTATTTTATTCATGCTACCTATTCAATGTCAGTCATCATTTAATATCGTTTACAGCATTGCTTTGGTACGTAGTGCCGTTGTGATTGCGACCTTGACACAATCTCATTTTAACGTCAACCCTCGTCATATTGTTCAACCCTTTATAAAAGCGCTTCCTGTGATTTTTCGTGGTACATCGTGGCATGGACTTCTTAATTGATGGACGAGTATAGGACTGGCCAAACGGAATTTGCCATGATGCCTCGAATTGGCCGACCTCGGTCACCTGACTTAACTATCGTCTTCCTGGTTTAAAAGATCCTTTGCTCTATTCAAACTCCAGCTTGGTAGGAACAAGCATTATTGTATTCAGACTTTCACCGTAAATGCAGCTAAAACCACGGTTGCAAGGGTTCATCTTATAGAGGCAACTTCATATGTATAAATCAAACAAATTTTGGTGGAAGTAAACAGTTAACTTTGTTTTAATTTCCAAGGCCAATGAAACTATTTCAAACGAACGAGTTTCAAATTTAATTTAACGATCGAACCAACTTATTGTTTTGATTTGATTTGTTTATTTTTATTCAGAAAGCAACATTCAATGCCGCATTGTATGTGATTGTTCGTTTCAATGCCGTCTGAATAAGTAATACTCGTTTGACTCCGTTCATGCGATTCCCGAAATTATTTAATCCCGTTTTAAATTGCTTTAAATAATTACCCGCCACGCACACTACGACAATTGGCCGACTTACAATTAGCGAGCGGACGCTTGGTCGATAGACAATTAGCCGACAGACAGTTTATTAGCTGCGTAATTGACCGGCACACCGTGTAAACAGTTAACGCCAATAAAACAACTTTGTATCTCTGAATATTTTTCGAGTTTCTGAAGAAAGAAAAAGAAATATATTAAAATTAAAAATTTTAACTTAACTACATTTATGAAAAGAGGCAGACAGTACCAAAGAATACTATCTGCGGCAGAGTGGATCATTTAAGCCCTTTCTGAGCTCAATGCTTGATTATGACTTTTGGTTTTTATAGGTTCATCAAAGACAGTCTGGTTGCTATTCTTAGCAATAGCAATTCGATAAGGATTTATAATTAGGAATTATGACTAGGAAAGCTAAAACTTATGTCTCATTTTTAGAAATCAGAAGCCTTAAACTACCTACTGTTAAGATTGTTAAACTTTACTAATCTATTGAAAGCTCATTTACACATAATTACGGAATTGATTTCTGTCGGCAAATTGTTCATCGGCATGCGACGTGGACATTTTTGACAAACATCGATTTTTCATTTTTTTATAGTTTAAGAGAACGTTTGAATTTGTAATTCAGTGCAAAGAATACCACCAAATAAAAAATTTAAGACCCCTGCTTAAATGAGAGTGATTGAGTAAAATGTTGTCAGTTTTGGTCTTTGCTTGAAATATAGACGTAGCATTTGCTAATTCCTAATTGTATACGTCACGAAACTTAATAGTCTACGCCTAATTTTTTTTAAATACCTCATTGCCAATTAAATGCAGCAAACTAAGAATAGCTTTTTAATAGATTCAGCTTGCGTTACCGTTTGATTTCTTTTGGAAGTAAATGCTGGCGCCACAAAGTCTGGGTCCGAAATTGCCGCGTCATAAAAACTCGGTTCTTCCAGCAACTGGTTGTCAATATTGTTCGACGCAAATTAAACTGTGACGTGGCAGAACCGAATCGTCGCTGTGCTTGCTCGTCGCCATTTTTTTCGATTTTTATTGCTTGGTGCCATCGATAATTTCTTGCCTTGACGCCTGGCGTGATGCTTGTAATTGTTTTTGAAGAGATAACTTCTTCCCAAAAAAAATAATTTATTTGACATTACTTCTTATTTGAATTTAAATTGCAGAATTCTGTTTGATTAAAGTTTGTAATGACTTCTTAGTTGAAGTAAAATTGTAATTTGTTTTGTTTGTGACAGTTTTGTTTATTAAAACTCCAATTGAATACTGAACAAGTGAAATAATAGTCCGAATTTGCAACGTCGTGTGGGTTATGTTGAGTGCGAATAATAAAAATTTATTAAGGGAAACAATTTAGTAATTCAAGAGGAATAATAACTTTTAATAAATTGATATTTTAAATTGTCAAAATTTTTCTTTTAAAAAAAGAAATGTTGAGGAATGTTAGCAAAAATTTGGCACCAATATTTATTAATTCAGCAATAGCTTCCAAGCTTTGTGTTATGTTGCTTTCATCATAATTTCCTTCCACTCCGCTTATCAATTACTACTTCACGTAAAATTTGTTTTCAGCCATGATTACGACGCAGCGGCAGCGCGAGAAATTCGTAGACGACCAAGGCTACATGTACACGTTCGAAAAGTGCAGCTCTGATTTCGAAGTCAAGTTCTGGCGTTGCGACCAACGCAATTACGGTTGCAAGGTTCGCCTTCACACCAACGCACACACGAATCAAGTAAGTCGTATTTGTGCTTCCTGTGTAAAAAAAAGACCGAGTTATCATTGCGCACGCTTCATATACACAAGGATGTAACTGGGACTCTGCGCATTTGATTGGCGCTCCCCATCCCTGAAATTGGGTCGGATAAACCCGCCACCACTACCAGCAAGCGTTGAACAGGTTCACACAACGCAACTTTCCACCTGAACACCTCTGCCATTTGCGTGGCACTGTCCGCAAAAGTGGCTAGTCATTAGTGACACCGAGCTTGATTCAACTGAGAATCGAACCTTCATCTTCCATCCCATCTTACTAAAATCAGAAATGATACGGACTGCACCAACTAGATGTTTGAAAAGTTACTTATTTTTAACCAGTCGTAATTCACCATCCATCATCGTTTGTAGCGAAATGAGAATGCGCTTTCGCACATCTAGTCTTCGTTCAAATATTTAATGCAATTACATATTTTTTTTTTTTGCTTTTTGACACTAAAACTTAGTTTCTTGTACTGGCGGGTCTACAAACTTTCTTATTTCGCAATTTTTTTTGTATTATTACATCATTATACTTCAGTTCTTTATTACATCATTACATAACATTTAGTTTTTTTTATGAGGGGGCGTTGAGCGTGATCGGCGTCACTTTTATTTACTTTTATTCGAAGGCCTTTTTACCTTGGAAAATAAAAGTTTTTTTTAATAGAGAACTCTTGAGAATTTTACGGGAAAAAGTTGCCCCATTTATGCTCTCATACTTTTTATGTTCATGTTCATAAGCACTTGAGCTAGCGCTTTGTTAAAAATTGCATCAACTCGAATTATTGCATTGTTTCTGATAGAGCAAGTGTGGTCAATCGTGGTGTGATTGAGCTAACAAAGCATTGACCTCGAAGCTGCTGAAAGGAAAGAAAGTTATTCGAACCACGTCTTTGTCACTCTTGCAGCTTCATCGTTAACATCTCGATAATAGCTGTAAAGGATTTTATTTTGATTCTTGCTGTTTTTTGGTAGCCTAGCAATTGATTCCCTTAATGTTTTCGGATTTAGTACTTAATTTCCTACAACTTTATCTACTTTTTAAAAACGTTCTTGTGCACAGAAGGCATTGTAAGGATATGTTTGTAGATTGAATTCAAAGTAATTAATATTTTAAAAGTTTCTGCAGCTTTTCAAGCGTTCGCTTATTTGGTGCTTTTGATCGGTCCTTTTAAACTAAATGCGCGTGAATTCTGCTCGAAAAACCGTAAATTATGAAAAATGCGTGACGGAGAAGCCGAGCACAATAAAAACTGGGGATGTTCTTACTTTAATTCAGGGGTGGGCAATTATTTTCAATCTCTGGACACATTGGGGCTTTTGAATTGATTTGCGGGCCGCACATAAACTGACATTGATAAATTTCAATAATTATGGATCATTATGAAATGTCATTCGTACTGAAAATGTTGTGATCTCTAAAAAAAGTGTTCATCATAAGTCTTAAAAAAATAGTTACCTGGATTTGGTTAGAGACAAAAAAATTCTAATTAATTTTTTTAATTATTTGCTTGAGCATTTCCCACGAAGCAAGATAATTTGGCGGGACAAATTTGTTGGCGAGCCAATTTCTCAGCAAGCCAATTTCTCAGCAAGCCAATTCGTCGGCGAGCCCATTGGCGGGAAAATAAATGAATTCGATTTATCTTCACTAGCGTTGAAGCGACAGCAAAAAAGTTTTGTTATGTCACAAAGGCAATTGCAATTGTTCAGATGATAAGAGTGAAAATTCGCATTTATAATTGCTAAATGCATTAAATTTAGGGATGTTCCTTGCCGAAGACTTTTTATTTGAATTTGCAATAGTTTAATTTCAAATATTTTAATTGAAAAAAGATACTTAAATACGTAGTTAAATTTTTCAATCAAGACCGTTTGACATACATCTTTTACGAAATTGAAGTTTTGCAGGCGTACGAAAGTTATGACGTCAAAATAAGCATTACACTGTATATAAACATTTTTCTACAAACCTATTCTGGTTGGCGCGCATAAACATTTTTCTGCAGATCGGCGTATCAGAAAAATACTGAATGACAGTTTATTCAAAGCGGTTATTATTAGGTGTATAACTAAGTTTTTGCCCTCTATCAAAAATATAAAATATCAGATAATAAAAGATGAAATTAAAAAATGATTTTTAATCAAAGTAGTTTCCTTATGCATCTATAGTTTTTTGCCATCTTTCAATCAAATTTTTAATTCCTCTTTTATAAAATTTTTTCTCAAAGAAATTTTCCAAAAAAATTTTGACCTGGTCTTTCGATTCAAATTTTTTGCCATCTAGAGAATGAGATAAAGATCGAAAAAGATGATAATCACTAGGAGCAAGATCTGGAGAGTAAGGAGGATAAATGAGTACCTCTTATTTAAACTCTGAGTAAAGTTTTAACTTTTTTTGCCACATATGGCCGGGCGTTATCATGAAGAAAGGCGACTTTGTTTTGAGAGTGTAAGACTGTATTTCTGAAAAAAAATTTATCTCTGTTCATGAAGTGTCGATTCTTTTATAAATTTTAATCTGAAAAAAAAAAAAAAAAAAAAATGAAAAAATTTAGTAACACTTATGCAAGGTAGTAAAAACTTCATTCAGTTAGAAAAATAAGTTCGTAAATTTTTAGATGCATTTGAAACTATCAGAGGGCAAAAACTTTGTTATACACCTAGTAATATATTAAACTATAAATTATGAAAATTATTTTAACTCTTTTTATTAGCTCTCCAGTTTGTTTCGTCTGTAGGGCTCGTCAGAAAGCAATCAAAAATCTGAATAACAAAAACAAAAAGGAAAGCTTAACAAAGCGATAAAAAGTCGGCAAAAGAACTGAAAAACAAAAAAACACGGCAGTGATTAACAAATTAAACCGGTTAGAAATTTTTTTAATTAAATTTCAATGGGTAAAGTTTTTTGCCCTGCCAGAATCATTAATCATGATATTGGCCATAATAAATTCATATTTGGAAATATTAGCGTAAGCGACGAAAAAATCTTGACCCATTGAAATTTAATCAAAAAAATTTTCTTACCGGTTTAACTTTTTAATCACTGCCTTGTCTTTTTGTTTTTAAGTTTTTTTGCCGACTTTTTATCGCTTTGTTAAGTTTTCTGTTTAGCTGTGTTATGATAGTCCTGTGACAAGTACTGAACTGCTTAGCCAATTCCCTGGCAGTTTGTTTGGGAGTTTCTTCAACCACAGCTTTTAAAACCTTAAGAGGGACAGAACTTGGTCTTCTTGATCGAAGGGATTCTTCGAGGGTAAAGTTTCCTGATTCAAATTGTTTGAACCATCGTTGACAAGTTCGGATACTCGGGGCCTCGTTTTTATAGACAGATCGAATATTTCTTGCTTCTTGGGATGCTTTTGAGCCTTTTTTAAATTCATATAAAATGCAATGTCTAATATGCATCTGGTCAAAACCCATTTTAAAAGGGTAATTTAATTGTAAAACTCAAGAAAATGCTATTAAATTAATCTGAAATAAAATATTAAAACATTGATATAATGACAATAAATATTGACTAATCAAATCCAAAATATATAGACTGAAAATGCCATGGCAAAAAATGCGACAAGACTTCCTATCCAACGTAATATTTAAAATTAAGCTATTGCAAATTTAAATAAAAGGTCTTCAGCTAAGACAGGGTTTCCCAAACTTTTTGTTCATCCGTACCCTTTGGACACTTTATAGGTTTGCATGTACCCCCAAAATTTTGTTACGTTTCTTATAAAAAAAAGTCTTCACTTGTAATAAGTCTAGGATTTTACGAATCCGGCCCATAATCAAGTGATCCCTTAAAAAAAAAAAGACTTCACTCTTTCACTACATTAACCTGTTTTAAATTAAAAGTAATTTCCTGGATTCTAAAATTGGAGTCTATTTTAAATTAACATTAAAACTTAAGTTAAACAAGGATATTCTCTCATATCTAATGCACTTCTTAAAAAATCAAAATGTACCCCAGTTTGGGAACCGCTGGGCTAGGAACATCCCTAAATTTAACGCGTTTAGCAATTTTAAATGCAAATTTTCACTCTTATCAGCTGAACAATTGCAATTGCCTTAGTGACATAACAAAACTTTTTTGTCGCTTCAACGCTAGTGAAGGAAAATCGAAATTACTTTCCCGCTAAATTGGTTCGCCGACGAATTGGCTTGCCGACAAATTCGTTCCGTCGAATTGGCTTGCCGACAAATTCGTTCCGTCGAATTGTCTCCCGCCAAATTGTCACGTACCCGATTTCCCACCCCTGCTTTTGTTGCTGCTTCTGCAGAAACTTCTGAGTGAAGAAACCATAAATAAAACGCGAAGTACTGTGAGAATACTTCCCGGCTCCGTGTTTTTATACCCAGGACCAGTGCCAGGCCTGTTGGGATGAGCTTGCCCCAAACAGCTTGAGTTAAACTCAATCGCCTGCGGACTGGTGTTGGGCTATTCCATTCGTCCATGCACAAATGGGGTCTTGCTCCTTCACCGAATTGCGAGTGCGGCGCCGCTGAGCAAACCGCAGACCACGTTCTAATAGCGTGCCCTATACATCGGGCACCACATGGAGCACGAGGTCTGACGGTTTTGGATGACGAAACTCGATGCTGGCTTAACAACATCACTGCCAGCATCTGATCCTGGCAGTACAGCAGTCAGGGGTAGTAAAAGGATAAACCCTCGGCCCCAGTCCTGTTTGTATATGACCTGGAGTGGATGCCCTTTCAAACGACGACGATCACGCTATTTATTTTCCTAAACACACAATAAGAAAATTTAAATTATAATGAACAAGCAACTAAAAAAAAGGGAATTCACTTCTGGGTTTTTATTTTTTGCTTTCACGAAAGATGCCCATGTATGTCTGGTTCGTTCAACCATAGTTACAAAAAAAAAACCTCTCAAACCGAAAGGCTGTTTGCACGAATCATTTTATTTAACACACTGTAGAAAAGCTGCAACGGTTTTGATCTTTTCAATCGGCGCTTTTGATGTGTTGCAGAATTTTGCAACGTTTCTTTGGCTTTGCTGCAGATTTTTTACAGTACGTTTATCATATACCGTATATCGTCATTTTAAACATATAGAAATTTTGCACTCGTGTATAAATTTTACATTAAATTTACCGTTTGACCTCAATTAGACATGAAGCTAATTGACATTTTTTTTCACATATGCTAACAATTTATGATATTTGGAGCTTTAGTATTAAGTACTGCTTGCTTCCTGGGCTGTGTAGTCGGAGTCGGAGTCGTTTTTTAAATGTGCTATAGTCAAAATGGTTATTGTTTTTGAAGACTCTGCTTTACGCTAAATTGGACTTCCAAGGTTGTAAAGTTGGAGTCGCCAGAGCCTCACGTTTAAGGCTGGAGTCGGAGTCGTAAAATTTTAAAAAGGTGCAGTCTGAGTTGGAAAAAAGTTATCCGAGTGCACTACTCTGCTTACTTCCATTAATAGAATGGCCCCATTTCAGCAGCCAAGTGATCACAAACACCTAGCAACCCTCATTATAGCCGCCTAAGTAAAGCAAAAGTAAACAGTATATAGGATTAGTTTGAGAATATGCTGTGGTTTTGTTAATATGTTGAACCATTAACTTTTTTGTTAAATTTGAAATTTTGGGGTTTTATTAATTGTGATTATTTATGCCGTTGCAAATCTGTGAACAATTTTAAACATATAAAAATATAGCATGTCGCCATTTTGTTATAGTTTTGCACTAACAATACGCCTACTTTAAAAATTTTGCCAATTACAGGTATTAATAGCGGATACGATATATTATGCTGAAAATAATGCATGCGATAGTTTCGTATTGTAAAAACTTTCAATTGTTTGTTTTACCAAAGTTAACAATGTAATTCTACCTCGAATTCGGAAGCAGCAAGTAAAATAAAAGCGCGCCCAGTTTCCTCACTTGTTGATTCTTCGAACGTAGTTTCGCGCGCTCAGTTAGTTCGTCCAGTTTTCGTGTGCCGGTACCGCATTTTAAGCTCCATAAATCTCTTCAACGCTTTGCTACGCTTTCAAAAATACTTGTTGCACAATTATTATTCATAAATGTCGCAAAGTTGAAATCTACGCTTTGAAAAGTCCACCGATCGCTTAAAATCTGCAGTCGGCTTAGGCAATTACATTTAAAGTAAAACCAAGCGTTTCACGTGACCTTTTGGGTAGAAGTCATTGGACTTTAACTATTCTATTGCGTCTCTTACTGAAAGTTAATTAAAGTCGGCTGTTCATAATAAAAATTTTAGAGCAGCGTTTTCACAAACAAGCCCTACAAGTGTCGTAAAAGCGTTTCACTCTTAAACGTCACTCAAACAGCGTCTATTTGTCGGTGGTTTAAAATACTCCCGTCAATTTGTCGGTTTTAAATGATGGCATTATGGCTTTGGTTTCAAAAAAAGCCGATCTATTGTATTTGGCAATTTTATTGACAGTCTTTTGCGTTTAAGAACGATTTGTTTTGTAATTAATCGGGAGCAATTGCTTATCTCCTTAAGCTTTGTGCCACTGCATAAAATTCAATTTAATTTTATTGCCTATTGGTTAAGACAGTAATCCCTGCTTACTGCGCAATTTGTTGTCTGTTTATCTGATAGTGTGGTTGCCAACACCTGAGGTGTTGCTGCATAGCTCTTGATGTTTCTAACTGTTGCAAGCAATTTTGCCAACTAAAGTTCAATATTCGATGTAATAAGCAACATTGAATCGGCACTTTTCATATCTCCTAAGTGATTTTATTTGGACGCTGCGGTCACATCGTGCTTTGAATCGTTCAGTTTTGTCGTTTTATCGCCGTTTTTTTATGCATCATTGATCAGGTAGCCGCTTCTCTTGTTTCATGAGGGTTCGCGAGAGTTCGGCGAACGAGTTTTCGTCGCGCACTGAGTTCGGCGATGTATTGATTTTGGCGCAGAATCTTTTCGATCTTTTGTTTATTTATTCGTTGACTTACGCGAGTGTTCTACTTTGTACGATCGGACGGACACTTTAATCCGATAATGGGTCTTTTCGTCACGAATCTTGTCGATTTATTAATCACCCTCTAGTTTGTATTATTCTATTAGATTACTGCAATGCTCTATGTATTGTGGTCTGTCTCACTTTGCATTATCGCGCTTGTAAAGAGTGCAAAATACTTTTGCCAAACTTGTTTTTGGTGCCCGTAAATCAACTCACATAATTCCCTTTCCTATAAAATTACATTGATTACCTGTGCGTTTCGGTCTCGTACTTAAAATTTTGTTGCATGTATTAAAGTGGTGTTTGATGTTTGAATGGTGTTTCGCCCTCGAACGTAGATTATTTAATTAGTAATCATATACCTTCTTGCTTTTTACGTTCTTCTGATGCTAATCTTTGTAGCTCTTTTACCTTTTACAACTTTGGTGATCGTAGATTTAACGTTTGTAGTTCTTAACTGTGAAATAATTGGCCTAATCATTTTAAAATGCTTCAATCGCTTTCCCAATTTAAAATGTTATTAAACAGCCATCTTTACACTCTTGCTTTTGTCAATCAATATCACAATATTGTATTGCTGTGATGTCTCATGATTTTATTTCATTAATTTCCTCTGTTGTAAAGCGCCTTTAATCTAATTAGTTTTATGTAAAAAGCGCTATACTCTATAAATGTGCATTATTATTATTATTATTGCGTACTGTGACGGTTTTTCGATGATGGCTTAACAACATTACTACCAGTATCTGATTCGGGCGGTACTGCAGCTTGGGGTAGTAAAAGGATAAACCCTCGGCCCCAGTCCTGTTTGTGTCTGACCTGGAGTGGATGCCCTTTCAAACGACGACGATTATTGCATACTTATTATAGCATCCATTAGTTGCTTTGCTGTTCGCTTAAGTAAATGAGTATATAAATAAAGAGTTCAGTGCGCGCCGAAATTTTTCTCTGACTGGAGTACAGTGCAAAGTTGAGTATCGTAGCTCGTTGCAATCAACAGTCGATTTGTTATCAGAAGAATACGAATTCACCGATCGGTTGTAACCTCTGTGACTTGATAAATAACTCCCGCTGTGAAAGCGCTAGATTAGTTAAAATTATTTTATCGGCAATAGGTAGTCAAAGTCCTGCACTCCCACAACCACGACATGAACGCCATGACGATCGAGGTCGCCTCAGTCAAGTCCGCTGTTAAAAAGCGCGCGAAAGCGGGCTTCGATCACCCGTCGCGTATCATCAGCGAAGAGATTGCCGCCATTGGTAGCACCGTTCTGTCGTCGTCGATCAATCACTCGTCGTTGAAGCGCACCATTCAAAGGCATCGTCCCAATCTTAGCTCCCCCTCCCCCAACTCTTTGTTGCTGTATGACCCGTTCGATCCGGCTCCGTATCCACGACAAGCGAGCGATTCGACAAGTTAGTTTTTTTTTTATTAATGACTTATTGTAAGCAATAGTTTTTTGTCTAAGGACGTCACCTAGCAACAGAGAATGTGCTTAGTTACGTCATAATGTCAAGATTGCTTCAATGTTTCGGCCCTTCAAGAGTTGCAGTCTTGTATGAAATTCTCAAAAAGCTTCTCTTGTAAATGGTTCGAATTTGAAAGAAAGTAATAAACTGGTCGCTTTGCACAGAGTCATTCACCATGTTGCCGTTTTTGGCACTTTCACGAGACAAACAATCTTTTGAGTTTTTTTACTCATCACTCCAAAATTTTTAGATTGTAAATACATTTTTTTTCATTGATTTTATAGATCCTAAACATGTACTTTTACTGAGCCTTAGATCAATTTGAGTTTAATACTTAACTATAAATATGGGGAAAAAGAATTGAGAAGGTCAAGAGGACGCCAAACATTTACCCGATAAAAATAATGTCTCAAACCAAAAAATAA
The DNA here is from genome assembly GCA_963680785.1 of Diplosoma virens. Taxonomy (NCBI): domain Eukaryota; kingdom Metazoa; phylum Chordata; class Ascidiacea; order Aplousobranchia; family Didemnidae; genus Diplosoma; species Diplosoma virens. Next base: position 15,225,646 of record OY796889.1, read on the forward strand.
TTAAAGCTTCAAGCTTGTAAATTGCATTGCAAACTATAAAAATAAACGAGTGATGTAGTATTAAACTATTAAACGTATTCTTTGTATACTGCAAAGATTTTGTTTAAACTTAATTTCAACGTTTTTGACTTGATTGATATTCCTTTGATTCCTTTTATTTCAATTTTAACCTCTTGTTGATAAGCTGATGTCGAAAAGAAAATGGCCAGGGTTCAAGACGAAATTTTGAAGCTCCACAAAAAGATATCGTCAGACGGTAATTTGTCCTAGATGTAGTTAAGGTTTTCAGAAAAAAATTTTCCTATTTCTTAGTTGATCCCAAAAGCTCTTCGTCTCTAGACAATAGACAATCACCTGTTTCAAGAAAGCGAAAACACTCCGATCTTGTACCAGTAAGTTTTGATTTAATTCTTGTATTTAAACTAAGAGTTTTGGTGTCAAAGACTGCGGTATGGATTGATTTAGTCTGAGTCCTTAGAATACTGCGCTTGTAGTTGCACCAGAAATTTTTTATCCAAATCTTAGTATTGCCAATATTTTTCGGTTCTTTTCTAAGCGAGTTTTGTTGGTTGAAGGTCCTTTTTTACAATTACGACCTTAAAAAGTTGTGATCGGACTTTTTTACCTTTCGGTCAGACACAAACAGAAATTTTAATTCGGTCAGACACAAACAGAAATTTTTACTGCAAATCATCAAAATTTCCTATTAGTTTTTCAGTTGTAACAAACGATTACTTGGTCCGGTAAAGAACTTAGATCAACCTTTCCTAAGGCTGATTTTCAAATTGTTTAAATCAGTGGTTCTCATAGCTTTTGTTGCATTTCTTCCTTTCAACAAACCCACCAAAAAAAATGACTTAATGATCCAAGTGAAGAAAAATGTGTTCACACCAAATCTGTCTCGGATTTTTCGATTCCCTAATAAGAAATGATCTCTTAAAAAAAGGTCTTCACTTCCCCCTCTGTATCCCGGGCTGGTGTGGTTATGATTACCAAGGACGTACCGATTTTTTGGATCAACTTATGTTGTACCAAGATTCTCAAATTCCTCCCCTACTGATTTTTCCTCGCTTGAGATTTCAAATTCCTCTTTAGGGAGCAAAGTGGCCTCCGTTTGAGAAACACTGGTTTAAACTTATTTAATTGATTGAAAAATAATGTTTTGAAAAATAAGTCTTTGAAAGCTTCAGAACTGTGTAAAAATTTTTGTTTCACTGATAAAAGCAATCAAAAGTTTCGTAAAAGCGATTGAGCAAGCAACGATTAATTAAAAGCAGGAACAGGCTTAAGTAATATACCCCGCCATACAGATGGTAGAAAAGTATTTGGCGACCCGGAGGAAACTTTTTATGGTGCAGTTGTAAAAAGTTGATGGACGCTATAAAGAAATGTGTGAGAACGTAAGGATAGCGGCGAGAGTCAAAGGGAAAGGACCGAATGTTATGATGTGAATATTGCTGTACGTTAAATCAAAGATTGGTAATAAGTCTTTTTCTGTTATGCGGTAGTACTAAATGAGATTACTAAAAATTTTAATTAAGGATTTCTGAAAGAACTTCTCAATAAAATGTTTACCTCGAATTAAAGGCCCAAAATGGGTTTTATCTCAAAAAGACAAACCTCATTTCAATCCGAAAGTTAAGTGAAAACTACGAAAATTGTCACTTGAAATTGAAGAACAAACGGTCCTTTCCATATTATTTCTGTGGGTCCCAAACCGTTTTGCCCTGGCTTTTCTGGCGTAAAAGACGCGTGCTCTTCTGTTTGTAAACAAAAGTTTATAAGCCTGATAAATATAATATTGCAAATTACTGGTGACGTAGCCTTTTCGCCTAAACTTAAAACAATCAACAATGGCTTTACAATGTTTAAATTTGAAGATCTTTGGTCGAGAATAAACGTAACTAGCAAATATATTATCTTTATCATCGTCATATCATTCTACTGGTTTACTTAACAACGGCAAAGTCTAACTTGTACCCACCATCAAGCAATTACTCCGTCCTGCTTTCAGAGATACCAATATGTATATATATTTATATATATATACATTGCAATAATTTTTTAAGGGGCGGGTATTTATCGATACGACTGTAATTTAAACCTGCCTGTTGAGAATACCAAGCAGAGAAATGTGACGTAATATACGAGTACCTGCCCCAAGCCACAACTCCCCGACTGAAGTTTCAATTGTGGACATCATCAAAACGGCTCCTCTGACCACTTGCCCCCACTTGTTGCGTTATTAATATGTTTGTTGTGGTCCTGTGTTTATTTAATCCCGTGTCCATTCACAGCTTTTCTCTCCATGTTAATGCAATAAAACAAAATCAAAATGATATTTTTTTTAAAGGATGAACTTTCAACTCCTGTTGCTAGTAAGTCATCGCGAGATGTCACGAAAGATAAAGCCGAGAATAAGAACATAAAATCTTTAAAGCGTCCAAGTGAGAATTTTTTTTGAAATGTAGTAATCATAAATATTTGTGAATCACTCTGACTTTTTGTCGTGCATTTTATGCTGCAATGGTTTGTACTGTAATCAAATGTCTCAGTCGAGCTGCTATCTCATCACATTTTTTCTATTTAAATTTGTTTCTATTCACATTGTATATTTTAGACAAACGTAAATTTTGGTCTTTTTATTACGTCCCAAAGTCTTTGATTTCGTCTCCAGTGCAAAAATAATCGCTGACCAAACTACGATCACCTAAAGAACTTTCTACATGTCAAGCGTTTTTTAGTTGTGACGTAATAGTCGCTTTGCTGGTAATGTAAGCACGTGGCAAGGGCATTCAAATGTAAACACTGTTTTTATTGATGAAAAATCCGGTACAGCCCATCATACATACATTAGCTCATTGTAATCTGGCATGGGAAATGGGCTCTCATTTGTGATTTAAATTCGTTTATCGTCTTCAAAGGGCCATCGACCGGCAAGCCACGACCACGACACCGATTCGTCGACAACGACGGCTACATGTACAGCTTTGACAAGACAAGCGCGGACGAGAAGCTGTCCTTCTGGCGCTGCGAAAAACGGCATTTCGGGTGCAAGGCTCGTGTGCACGTGGACACGACTACCAAGAAGGTGGGTTGTCATTTCAGCGTGTGATTTTGGGGGTGCTTATTGATGGTGTGATTTTGTTTGATGTATTTTTGAGTTAAGCGTCATTCTTTTTTGGTTTTGTCATCGAGTTTCATTTTGGGATTCAAAAAACAATTCCTCGAAAAGAAAGCTGAAATCGTCGTGAATTTCTTCCAAGGATAGAAAGCAATTCTTTCCAAACCTGAATTAAAAAGCTATTAAATCAAAGCACATTTTTTGAACATTTTTAATAACAACCAATGTTTCTTCAAATTTTTAGCTGTGTGTGTGAGCAAAAATTCGTTCGTGTGCAAACTTTTTGCAAAGTATGTGGACTCAGCGCAGTGCGAAAAGGTACTATGGATTGCATTAGGATTTAAGCACAATAGATTTGTATACATGAATAAGCAAACCAAACAATAATAATTAAAATTATAATGTTTAATCTTTTGAACTTTCAAAACAACGAGCCAATATTTTGGCGCAAGAAATTTATTCAAAGGCACAAAGCACAAAAAGTTTGAGAACTTTTAAAGAGTTCTTTAGAACAGAAGCTGTTAAACTTTGTGCTTTGAGCCTTTGAGAAAATCAGGAGGTCGCACATTGTTTGCGAAACACCCTCAAAAATTTCCAAAGCATTAAAAAACAAAAACAGTAATACTTAAACAACTTTTACTTAATGACTGGCATAAACCCGAAGTTTTGTAGATCATTAAAAATTCATATTTTAAATTTTGGTTAAGTACTGAAGTGACTTTTAGGTGAGCATAAATAATAGCATAATTGTAAATACTGGACGAGGAAAAAAAGCTTGCGGGACCCTAGTCTTTGCGAGCCCTGGGGCTTCGTTGGGAGCACTGTGAAAACCTCTTGCTTTAGAATACGATAGGAAGTTGCCGAATATTTTCAAAATGCAATTATAGGATATTATCGGCTGCAAGCCAGAGATTATCTCTCCTAAGTTTTTTGTTTAAAAAGAATCTACGTAATACGCATTCTCTTGATTTTTTTAAAAGGTACCCACAAAATGCATGGATGCCATGGTTATCTCTCCCTCCTAAAAAAAATAACAATAAATGAAGCTAAAAAAACCAAATGTTTCGTGTTCAGTGACTATTTTTATTTATTAGAAGGGAGGTTGGCAGTTTGCATTTTCGACACGATTTAAAAAAATTAAAACAATTTTTTGGAATGAGTTTTATTCTGAAATTTTGCGTGCACATCGTTTCTTTATGTGCGCTAGTTGTAGCACATATATGCGCACGCGCAAGAGGGAACATTGATTACGACTGTATCTTGCCTTCCAATATCAAAAGTCGTTTTTACAGCGCCGATCCTTATATGGTCTGATCCTCCTTTTTGTTTATTTCAGGTGGTGACGATGAAGCAATCGCACAACCACGACGTCGACGCCTTCTCGAATCATGTCGCTTCGATACACGCCGCCGTTAAGAAAATGGCGCAAGAGAGCACGGAAGACCCTTCCGACATCATCAAAAAGCTCCTCCCCAATTTCGATTATTCCGCCTTCCCTGCCCTCAAGCCCTCCAACTTGAGGCGAATGATACGGCGCAAGAGGTGCATGGTTGAGCCCCCTCCCCCCAATCCGACGTGTCTTGAAGAACTTTTCATTCCGCACCGATACCACACTTTCGTTCCGGTTGATGGAGAAGGTAGCTAGACTGCGTATGCACCGCAAACACGTTTTGCGATTGTGAGACATCCGGGATAACAGGATGCTTCTTTCGCTTTTGCTTGCGGCCTTAAAAGCTTGTTGTTGCTGCATTTCTCTTGACATCGAGAATCGAACTCGTTATTTTTTGAATTGAAATAAGCTCATTTTTCTCTACCAAGTCACGTTTTGCAATGATTTTTTGTTTATTTTATCGATTTTTGGATCTTAAGCTAACTTTGGGGGAGGGTGAATTTAACAATGTTTTACTTCTATGTAAATTTAAAGAATGCTGCAAACCGCGTGAAAAAATCCAATTTTGTACGAGCGCTCAATCAAAGTTAGGGTACTTTGATACTCCCCAGGCTCTAAGAGTCCACTTAACTCCAATTAAAGTAGAGTAAAGCAAAAGTCGATTCAATTCTTTTGTTTTTAAATTGACGCCGATGCGCCGGTTGCGTATGTTGTTCGGATTTTTGTTCTGTTTGTGCATGCGTCACTTCCGGTTAGTCGGACACACGGCTTTTAATTCTTTTCAGCAATTGTCAAAATCGTTCTCTTGTTGATTCAGCTCCGCTTTCTTCCAGAGGATAACTTTCTCCTGCACGATTCCGGTCCGTCTTCGGGATCAAACCGGATTCTCGTCTTCGGCAAGGAATCCAACTTGGACTGGATCAAGAAGCCGGAGATTTCCCAGCTCGTGTACCTGGATGGCACCTTTCGTCTTTCGCCGGAGTTATATAAAAACGGACAAGTAAATTCTATTCCGGGCTTAAAACCGTGACCCGTGTATTCCGCCTCCGTAATTTCTAAAAGTCCAAGAGTGTTTCGTGGGGTCGTGAATTTGTGGAATGGTTCGGGTAAAATTACTGGAAATGTTTAAAAAATTATAATTTACATGGAAATGTTTAAAAAATTGATTCTAAACTGCTTAGGTTTGTAGTTGAATAAGTCGCCGAGAAATAGTTTCGGGTAATCAGCGTGACTTGGCAGCAGAATCTTTCGACCTCGAAATCGGTTGCGCGAATCTTTGAGAAAATACCGCAGTGAGAAAATTCCCTGGAGGTGCGCGATCTGTGCATTGCTACGAGACTATTTGGGCAGTGAAATTTCTTTCCGGCGCATTTAAGATACCAATGTTGAAACAACTTATAAGTAAAAAAATGTTTGTTTTTGTCATTATGCAGCTTAAAACGACTCGGATACCTTGCCTTTATTCCGGAGTTGCAATGACTTGATCTAAAACATATAAGAACCATTTGATTAACTCTCAAGATAAGTTAAAAGACTTTTTTTTTGGTTGTCAATTAAATTTAAGGTGTGAATTTATGTTGTTATAAAAGGAAGTTAATTCAAAAATATCACGTTTTAATTAAAGTGAAGAGAAGAACAACAACAAGCCTCCACTTTGATTATATTGAAGCAAGTTCGGATCAACAGAAATAGAAATTTGCTGACGCAGCTTCTAATGCAGGCTGAAAATATTTGCGTAGTATACAGTTTTCTTCACAGGGAGCACTGGCCACAATGCTCGGAATTTTTTCGTTATTCGGAATTCACTCGAAAGTTATTTTTTCAAAATGGTGCGAAGTTTAAGGTTTAAAGATTTTAAATGAATACTTTTACTTTCTTGAGTAAGCTATGCGCGCCCAATCCCAAGAAAAAGATCGAGTAATCATATCACTTTCGCAAAAGCATCACCGTGAGTTGTTTAAAATATTATATTTGAATGTAAATGACCTTAAAATAAAAATGAAAGTTAAACAAAGTTGTTTTTGCAGATGTACATCTTATTGTTAAACCACCAGGGCTGGATGTTACCTTTATTATTTGCGTTATTGCCGAACAAGAAACGTGAAACTTATGACGATTTTTTTTCTATCTTGCGTCAATTGATGCCTACATTTAACGTAAGAAACGCAGTCTTTCATTGGCATAAGCTTTTTTATATAAGCCGTTCGAATCATCTTTTAATTTTTAACTAGAATCTACTGAAACCTTTAAAAGGACTCTATAGCAACTGTTTGTTTAAAAACATGTTTTCTTATAAGTTTTCATAGACTATTTAAAGTTCAATTGCTTGATTTGTGTGTGTTGCAACACGAAATAAAACCTGGTTCTTCGACGATTAGTTTTTTGAGTGTTCTATAGAAAATATTTCATTTTAACTAATTTCGGAGCAGTTATTTCGCCGACGTTTTTAAGCAATTAGCTCTAAGTTTGAATTTTTTGCGTTTTTTAATTTGCATTTTGCTTCTGGTAAATTCCAAACGACGAATCGTTAAGCTTAGGAGGAGTTTGCTTTCGATGAGACTCTTATTTTCAGCCTTCCACCATCTTTATGGACTACGAACTCGGCCTATACGAAGCGCTCAAGGTCGCCTTTCCGTCGGCCGCGCTCCACGGCGCTCCCTACCACTTCGCAAAGAATATGTATCGCTACCTCGCCTCCCTCCCCAGCGCTCTGAAACGCTATCGGACCGAGCCCGCTTACGCCATCAAGTGCAAGGCGGTGGCCGCGATCGCGTATATTCCCGTCGATTGCATCGATCAAGCGTTGGAAACCCTTCGCAAACATCTTCTGCCCGATTTGCGCTTTCTGGTCACGTGGCTGCAAGATATCTACGTCGGTAGGTCACGTGTTTTGAAAAGAGCCTCGCAAGTAATGCCGACTTTTTTTTGTAAAGTCTCTTGTTGCATGTGGTTAGGATACAACAAGGGTTCTAGGTACTATATTCCACCCCGGTTAATTCCAAAGTTCAATCGAAAACTGTGAAGTTTTTCTTCGTTGACGAAAGTAACGACGCTAACCTATCGCTGTGCTCTCTCCGTTTACGCCGTAACGGGCACAGCACTCTTCTTGGCACATATCTCCACAGGGTTGGTCGAGCCGAGACTCCTTCGTGCAGCAACTGTGGTTCTGAATCACAGGACATCTTTCATCTCGTGCTAGACTGCTCTACACTTGACTCTATACGTCTATCCTTCTTCGGCCACTCCCTCTCTATTCTGGACCTCTGGTCTCGTCCCTGGGAGTTGCCCGATTATTGGGACTCCGCGAAGTTGATTCGCGCCCTATTCCTGGGTCGGGTAAGCCCACCACCACCACGCTTACCTCAACCCTTTTACCTGTTGGAATTGACCAGGGTGGAATAAACTGGTTATCTACAACGAGTGACACCAAAGCACGGCAACGTATGAAAACATCAAATACATCTCCAACCGCGATCGTGCGTTAGCTCATTGTCGTGATCGATGGCGTGCTTGTGTTGTACTTGTCAATGACGCTCTATTTGTATTTGGCTAGGTTGCAAGTCTGAAAACGAAGAAAAGTGCGTGCCTTTGTTTTCGTCTGAGGTATGGAATGCCAATCAACGTATGATGTGCGATCAAGTAAGCTGTCTTACTTTCCGCGCGGTGCTTTAATCTTTATGACTCGAATTAAAATGTGCATTAAACAAAGGCTGAAACAACATGTAAAACTTATAGATCTTAAGGCGTTGATTTTCAACTTGCTTCCTGTTGTATACAACAGAGGCCCATAACACTTGTTGAAACCACTCTTTCATCAATAAAAATTAGATTTTGTGCCTTAAACTGAAGCAAAAAATGCCAACATTCTGTGTCGCATATACAATATGCATGTCCATTGCTCACAGCTAGATAGCACAGCGAATATTATGTTCCCCTTTTTTCTGGGGCCCATTGTGTTTGGCCAGTTAATTAGTATTTTAACCGTGTGTACATCGCCATAATTTCTTATCTGACGAAATGGTAGCCTGTCTTTAAACTGTTATTGCTCCAAAGTCTCTTAGGGTGAAGCAGCACGGCTCCTGGTTGTAAATCTTATTGTAAAACTTACAATTAAAGGTCATGCTGCTGAGGTTTTTATTGTAAATACGAAATATTTTTCAACAATTTCGACTTTCTCTAATCGAAAAGAAATCCCTCGCGTGATTTTCTGTTTGCCCTGAAATCGAAAGTTACCGGCGATTTCTTTCAAGGACAAAATGACGAACCATGCCGAAGGCGCTTTTCGTCGTTTAAAGAACGAGCTTGGAATCGAACACGCCAATTTCTGGAAGCTGATCGAAAACCTCAAGAAAGTTCAACGATCGCGCGACGCCGATTACCAGGAAATGATGGCAGGCTCGAATCCTCCCCAAAAGCGAAAACGATTTTCAAAGGCCGACTTTCAAATAGTAAAGCTTTTGCGAAAGTTCTCGAACGATGAAAAAGAACCCTTTAAGATGTGGGACCTTCTTCAGGGAATCGCTTATAACATTGATATTGAACCATGACCTTTTCGACTCGAGTCACGTCGTGTTTTTGCGCTTTTTCGATTTGCCGTCGCGAAGCTATGCTTTATTCGGTTGTTTTACAAGGGCGCTGGAAGCTCGTTTGTTGGGGGTGCAATGCAAAAAAATCAACGTTTGGTTTGGTTGAACGAATAAGGTGTATTCTTTGATTTTTCCGTCTTAACGTAAGTAATTGCAAAAAAATTACATGAAATTAACAGCCAAATATAAACCATTTTAAAATAACTAAGAATTATTCAATGTAAGTGAAGTAAAGACGAAAAAAGACAAAAGTGATTATAGAAATAATTTCTTTTAAAGCGTGACAAAATTTCGACGTAGTCAAAGACTAGATCAGATTTCATAAGATCAGATCGCATCCCCATTAGCTTTGCAAAAATTAAAAGTGCAAATTCCGGCGCTCTTGGTTGCAAGACTTTTTTTGTTATCGTGCTAAATGCTTGGTTCTATTAAAAATTTTTAGTTGCTAAATTAATGGGAAAGTATCTGTAGACCAAGACAGGTTAAAGATATGCTGGAGAAAGTGTAGACCAAATTGAGAGAAGTGGGTTAAAAGCGAGTACGTCACGTGATTCGATCATGACCAAAAGAAGTTGAATTCGAAAGTTGGAAGATAGCTGAGGAAAGTTTAAAATTGCAGTGAGCGGGATTTTTGTCCATGTTGAAACCTTCGGAACTTCGGAAAAATTTTGGGGTTTGGAGTAGAGAAGTGTATTGCAGATGTGTGGAAAGTCAATTTGCACAATCCGGGGGGGGGGGGGGGGTATAACAGCTTGGAAAATTGGGTAGATCAGATGAGGATAAAGAGAAGCCTGAGATGAAGCGTTGAATTCCACTGAGTAGCACATGCAGCTTGAATAAATCTATTTTGTCCAAATTTGTATTTAAAACGTTCTTTAAAGCTAGTACTGCGATGCAGCAAAGTAAATAAGCAGGAAGCTTTTGTAATTGCTGGAGACAGTGACATGGCTTCCGACAACTACCGTGTAGCCTACAGCAAGATGCAGTGCATGAGCAAAACAAGAAAGTCTTTGCCTGGAACAATAATTTATCGATTCTTCAACGTCTGCTTTTTCACAACTTAAATCTAAAAGTCATTATCTTCATTACAACGCAATTGTCAAGAGTCGCTTGCATAATGTGTGAGAGTCTCTGTTCGGGAAGGGGAAAGCGGTAGTGAAAGCAGATCTCATATTAAAAGCATTGTATAAGATTATGAAAATAGATTACAATAAAATCGATTTCGTTCATCTCAGCAGATTCCAGCTCATCTTCCAACGCGGTAGCGATTCGTTAACCTGTGTGAGGTCCTGAAAAGCGCTTATAGCTCAATAGCAAAGATTGCAGTTTAATATCTATACTTGATCGTGTCATGAATAATATACATTGTTTTTCCTAAACAGTGTATTTTGTATTTTATAGCGCCTCGTTGTTCGGCCACTCCAAATGTCTATTGTATCACAATCTCTAACAATAATAATAGACTGAAAATAATAAAGTAACGCAATACGCATTGTCTTCTTTTGTAATGGGATACATCCCGTTGCAGATCTATTTTTATAATCTTATCAAGATCAGCCGAATGCACTTCATTCAGCGATAGCTCAATAATATTGCTTAAAATAACTTATGGTAGGCCTGTGCGAGTGTGATAAACACAAAAATTATCTAACTATTTATTTGATGTAGTAGTAGAATACTTTTGTCTCTAAAAATCTGTTCACGGCGACGGCTTGTTTTGACAAACAATGATCGAGCCCTCGCTGCTTGTAATAATTTACTGCAGCAATAACTTAAGCGGTAAAGAATATTTAGCTCATACAAAACATAATTAAATCCTTGATTAGTTATTCCAAACAGCAAAAAGTTACGCAACAATATTTATGGTCTTTATCATCTGCCTTCATAGAAGGCAAATAAACCAATCAAGACTTCTCGTTTTGGAAAATGTTTATGTTTTTAATACTGGGGATTTTAGACTTAACGTGAGAGGTTGATTCATCAGGGAGCCCAAGAAATTGACTGCAAACTGAAATGATAGCTGCAATGATAATTTTTTTGTCTTCACTTTGAATTTGGGACAAAAATGGAGATTTTAGGCGCTGCTGGAAAGTAAAGACCTTTTTTTAAGTCCTCATTATTAATTTCGGACAAAATTTTGCCTTTTGTGTAATCATTATCAACACACCGCGAACAGGATATAGCCTGACCACGTGATCTATCGCCTCGTAATTTTACCTGTAAAAAAGGCCAGGCGTCATAATACAGTAGCAAATTACTCTGACCGTACTCGCAGGCCGAATCGCCACAGACAGACAGACCGACACAGACCGAAACAGCGACAGAGACGTAGCGAACTAGAGAAAGAGACTCATATAACGGCTGTGCAATTTAACTCGAGAGTCATCGTTGCAACGTCATCAAGTGAAGATTCCGCTTAGTGTAATTCCGAGTTTTAGTGTTATTTTGTCTGTTCATTTCAAATTGTGCTCCTTTTCAATAAAAGGAGTTTAAAGTTTACGGTGTGCCAAAAACACTCACGCTACACTACTATCATATTTCACTTGACTGAAACCCACTTACTGTATCCTTTAAGTAAAAAAATTGAAAACAGAAATTAGGATATTTACGTTTGTATCAAATCTTTAAGCTTTTGAACTACTTCTTTGTACATCTGTAACATTAAGGTCATTTGCAATGTTGTTTTCAAAACAGTTGTATATCGCCGTTCCAGAACTTTTAAAAAATGTCGAAAATGGGAATTTTACGTTATAGATATCGGAAGAGATCAACCAACAATTAAATCTTTAACTATTCCATTATTAATGGCTTTTCTCCTTAGATGCTTTTTATTGTTGGCAGATATCTTTGTCGATTGAGAAGTTGGTGGTTCACACGAACAATTTGCTTTTAACTCAAAAAAATGAATCCATAGTGGTTTGGCCATCATTTTGGCTTGTATTCGATTGGGTTAAGTATTCTTTATGTTTTGCGGGGATTACTAAAGCAGGATTTCCCAACCAGCAGTCCGGCGGTGCGAGGAAGCATTCCAGGGGGTGCAAGATGGCTTTTTAGTTTTTTGTCTTGTATTAAAAGTAATGTCATTATTAGTTTATTTCGTGCTAATTGTTCAGCGCATTCAGTGTTCATTCATGGAATGCTCAATACATGGCAGCATTTGTTACATTTTTTCCTTCGTTTTTTGACTGTTTGTGGCGTAATCATTGCATTCGGCATAAAGCAGATTCGTAGCAACGGGTTAATTTGGTACAGTTATGGACTGAACAAGAATTGTAAAGGAAAGCATATCTTCCAATGTCTGAAGAATTTTTTCGTGAAACATGACTTAAAATCCAAATTTTTGGTTCTGTATTTACCGACGGTGCCTCTGCTATGCTGGGAAATAATTCGGGATTTTTGCTTTGTTAAAACAAGAAATTCCGCACTTGCAAGGTACCCACTGTTTTCTTCATCGACATGCTTTGGCATCAAAAACATTGCCTCCAAAATTGAAAAATGTCCTTAATACTTCTGTGAAGACCATCAACCTGATTAGGGATTGTGCTCTGAACCACTGCTTCTTCAAGTCGCTTTGTCAAGATTTTGAAAGTGAGCATTTAGTTTTGCTTTTCCACACGAAAGTCCGCTGGTTGTCATGTGGAAGAGCTTTAACGCACTTCTTCGAATTGCGAGAAGTCAAAGCTTTGCTAAAAGAACGTGACTATGATCTTCCCAAAGAAATGGAATCACAAGAATTTAATCAAATGCTAGCTTATATAAGTAATATTTTCTTCTTAAGAGTGCTTCTATGCAAGGGAAAAATATAAACATATTAAAATACCGTGAAAAATTAAATGCTTTCAAAGAAAAGTTACATCGATGTTGACGAGTTAATAGAGGTAATCTTTCAAATTTTCCCTCACTCGAAGAAATAGCTGATGACAATGAGTCCCTAATTCCAAGTGCGTGTGGAGAAAATGTTGATCATATGGAAATACCATCAAAATCATTTGATGGATATTTTGGAGGAGGAGAACTGGAAACTTCTGAAAAATGGATTATAAATCCATACTTTTTTAATTTAGATTATATGTAGAATGATGAAAAGTTGAAGGACAATCTTATTGAATTGCGCACAAGTCATGTTCTTGAAATGCAGTTTGAAAACAAAACCCTGGAAAAATATTTGAACTTGGCAATGAACATGTTTCCAAAACTTTGTGAAAAAGCACTAAGTGTGCTAATTCCATTCGCGACGACTTACTTATGCCAGTCTGGATTTAGTGCCCTTCTGTCAATCACGACAAAATCTAGAAATCGCTTGAGTGCACAGGCAGACATGCGGGTTGCTATCAGCAACAAAGTGCCACGTTTTCAAAAATTCCTACGCAATAAATACGAACAAAATAGTCATTAAATTTGAAGTGACTTTTAAATTTGAATTCTTTAGTTTTTTTAAAAAAATCATACATAAATGAAAATTTAATTTTTTGTAAAGATCGTACAATGTTCAGTTTACTGCATTTTTTTTGTTTCCATAGATTTCATTTTTGTTCATACAGTATATTATTAAAAATTGGTTCTGCAAATTTTCTCGCTCGCTTTCGACTTTATTCTTAAGTAAATCATTACATGTAATGTAAAGAGTGCGAGAACATATGGGACATTCCATGTCAACTCACACCCTTTTTGGCATTTTTTTGCCGACCATCTCCGATTTTGCTGAAATTTGGCATGTTTGTAGGTTTGGATGAGAAAATGTCTCACACCAAATTTCAAGTTTCTAAATTAAATAGTTTTTGATATATGAAAGTTGAAAATTAGACACAAAATCGCCGCTTGAACGCCCCTGATCGAGCAAAAGTGGCCCTCCTGGCTTTATTTTTTGTTCGATTTCAAAGATGTTAATATCATTGGTCTTTTCAGCAGCTTTCTAATGACATTCATATCTCGAATATATCTATATAAATAACAAAGTTATCTATTGCCGTGACCTTGACCTCGCATGACCTCAAAACCCCCACTCAAGACAAAACATTTTTTCAATATTTTCGTTCCTCACATAGAGGACTATCAGCATGCCAAAAATCAAAGTGTAATCTCTCTGGGTTTTCAAGATATTTGCATTTTATTGAACAGGTGTGCCTAATGATGCAAATTTGTTGATATTTACGCAATTAATATTTTCGCATCTTTGTCGATATTTTCAAATAAATCATTTTCGCAAGTTTTTTGTTAATTTTTTTCTAATTAAAAAATATCTTAAAAACCCATAGAGATCCCACTTTTGCTCGATCAGGGGCGTACAAGCGGCGATTTTGTGTCTAATTTTCAACCTTCATATAACAAAAACTATTTGATTCAGAAACTTCAAAATTTGGTGTGAGACATTTTCTCATCCAAACCTACAACCATGCCAAGTTTCAGCAAAATCGGAGATGGTCGGCAAAAGAAGGGTGTGAGTTGACATGGAATGTCCCGTATTAAAATATTTTAGGAGTGGCATTAAAAAGTTTGGGAATCACTAAACTAAAGGCAAGTGTCGATTGAAAGCGGATGTTGTTCCTAATTGTTCCGAGATTGTTTCTTGCTTTAAACAAATTTCCAAACAGCTAAATGCTTTCTGTTTTGAGTTTTTCTATCAAAAAATTCTATCAAAAAAATGAGTTTTTCTATCAAAAAAGTGACAGCGTGGTCGAGTGGTTAAAGCGCCGGACTCGTGACCAACACGGTCTCGGTTCAAAACCCAATCGCGCCATTCTGTTGTGTCCTTTACGGCACATTTCCCTGCTTGGTGGTCTTGGCAAGCAGTTCTAAATTACAATCATATATCTATTAAATTACAAGCGGACAGCAATATCTTGGTATCTCCGGAAGCAGGTCGGGGTAATTGCCTACCCTATGTATTAGCGCCTCCGTCGCTTTCCTGCGAGCCAGGAGGATAAATATAGAGATAAAATAAAAAAATAAATAAATAAATAAAATAAGAATTCAGTATGATTTTTAAATCCAAATAGCACAGCTGCAGATTGCCTCGACAATTTACACTACAAAAAGATTCATAATTTATATTGAGAATCGTCATTTTGAAACGAATTGGGGTCATTTGAAGACAATGAACGGTTTGCATAAACAATAAGTTCAGGCAATGATAAATTTAGAAGAAAATTAATAAGTTCATATATATACTGATGCCCAAAATAAATTTTCTGTTGCGAGAAATACAAATCAAGATTAGTTTTATGTTTTGCCGAAGTAAAAATTAATGGAAAGAGGGCTCTTTAGTAAACCCTCTACAGTAGCTATTCACAAAAACATGATAGTAGGCTACTAACAAACAACTTAAAAAACGGTCTAAAACTCATTGCAGCTAAAATTTCTCCCTTTTGAAGTAAAATTAACCTTGTCTGGCAGTCTACCAGCTCTAAAAAATCAACATCTACAAGCCAAAAAAGAACTGGTTTTTGAAACACGGCTATGACATCGGCCCTTTGAATGTTAGTATTTTGTTCGACAAGTGGGGAAAATATAAAACGACTGAACTGAACTGAATTGAAGTTCTCCCTGCAAGATAAGCTTGGTAATGGATTCATCTCTCAATCCATTGCGCTAATTAAATAAGTCTATTTTCAACAGAAATTCTTGTTGAAAAGCGAATAATGCTTATGAGTCTACCTGCTTTCCCAACAAAGCTAGATCTTGAAAAGCTATACATTCTTGCTGAAACTAATGTTCTTGCTTTTGATAGAGAATGAACTATAGAAAAGAGACGTTAATTTATAGCCTACTGCATCACAAAATAAGTTGTATACTTTTTGTTTTTTTTAGGTTGAGCTCATTTGATAACATGCTCAACAGAAAATATTTCAACTTGATCAAGTTCCGAAAAGTTTTTTTTTGCTTTGCAAACAAAAAAAACAATTAAAGCATTTCCTAGTGGCAATGTGCTGATCACTGTTAAAAAATCTTTAACAAAATCAAAAATTTGTTTGAAACTCTGTAAGCATCAAAGACGCTGTCGCATTGGAGCGAGCCATTCAAAGTCAGACCGGGAAACCGACTCAGTCGGCTTCCTATTTTGCATCGCGTGCAGTGTTTTTTTTAAGGTGTTTTGAGGAACCGAAACGGTCTCTCAAAATTGTCCAGCGGTCTCTCAAAATCTGCTACTACCATAGCTGTACCTGCCGGGGGTGCAGGCAAAGTCAGGAAATTTAGAGAGGTGATGATGAGGAACTGCAAGAAATAATAATCCAAATTTAGAGAACACCTTGATTTTGGGACGAAAATCGAAAATTAGGAGACTGAATTTAAGTGAAGACCTTTTTTTTTTTTTAGAGAACACCTTGATTTTGGGACGAAAATCGAAAATTAGGAGACTGAATTTAAGTGAAGACCTTTTTTTTTTAGAGATCACCATGATTTTAGGACAAAATTGCTTTTGTCTGAGAAACTCAGATAATTTTTTTGTCATATCCGAAATGTACTCTAAAATCATGATTTGGGCAAACGTCACAAAATTTGGGCAAAACTTCATTGCCCCCCTAAAATTTTTTGGGCTGGTACGGCTATGGCTACTACAATAGTGTAAACAAAGCTAAGTATGCTCAGGAACAATAGGAAAAAAATTAGCGCTTTTTCAAAATTGCTTAAAGGTTCCTCAAGCCAAACCTTAAAAAAAACACTGATCGCGTGCATAGCATGCAAATTAGTGCGGTGCTACGCTTCCGCGCAAAGGATTAGCGACTGCAAACGATTTGCTGCACAAACAATTGTTTGCGTTTCGACGCGGAAAATCTTCTTCTATTGTGCGATTATTCAGTTCTCTGGCTTTTTCGCTTCAATTGGATCACGTGACTTTTAGAGCCGCGTGCAAACACACACAATTTCGTCGAGATCACTCGCGTGCGCGAAAATATGTGAATATGTTGATCGCTTTTTTTCAAATAAGTCGTTCGTTTCTTCTCTTTTTAAAATACTTTTTTTCCAATGTTTAGTTTAGATCTTTAGCTACTGTTAGCGACTAAAAAAGTTAAAATATTTTGCCAAACTGTGGCACATGAAGAAAAAAACACAATTTTTGAATGAAAATTAGGGTCAATACTTTTATTAATTACTAACTCATTTTTCATTCAATTTTTATAAATTGCATATCATTTTAATTAAAAAGAAACAAGCTTTTAGATGATATAAACTTTGAATAGTTTTTTAAACAAATACAATCGGAATTAATTAATAAACTTAGAGAAAATTTTTGTCTTGTTCGGTACCGAAAAAATACCCGGAGCAAATGGTACATCGGCATATCTACGTATAAAGCAAAACAAAAAAAATTGGCTTTTAGAATACCAATTACACATGAGTAGTGAACCTTTAAAGAAATAGTAGAAGAAAAAGTTTTAAAATTTAAGGTTATCTCGATAAGCGTTTTAAGCCTTCACTCATTGTTCCTAACGAACAAAATCTTCGAACAAAATCTTCAATTTATATTGGAAATATTTTTATTTTTGGCAATATAAACTGTCTTAATGGTGCGATTCGAAGTTACTTTCACAAACATTTCACCTACAATTTCACAACACATACACTTCATCACTCCAATATTGCATGTTTTACACATCACACACACAACCCCACATTTCCATATTATGTTTTTAATGTTTTAGTTTTTGAATTACTTTACTGATTTCAAAATGTAATTTGATTTTTTCCTACAACTAATTTTTCAATTTCTTTAATAATTTTTAATTATTTTGTAATTCTGTATTTTTATTTTCAAATTTGCGTCCACAATTTTTTTTTACAACTAGGGGGAGAATGTCGTGATTAGTGTATGCCGAATACGTGGTTGCAGCATGCTTGGCTTATGCTTTGTTTTATCGGTCGTGCCCCGCTTCTCGTAATATTCATCGTGTGAAATTTTGTGTGAAGGCGTTTCTGTGTCCCACGGTCGATGATTTGTACATTTAGTCATGCTACTATATATAGTAACGTGGCTGTACGATTTAGGAGACAGGTGACGAAATAATGCATAACGTAATAGCGCTATAAGAAATTCAATAAAGTTTATTTGATATAAGTTTAGGTTATACTGTGTTAGGGTTAGTTTTGAAACATAACTCCTAATCCTAACCTTTTGGTGACCCGACGTGATCTAATAAATGTATGTAAATAATGTAAACGTAAATAATTGTAAATAATTTAAATACTTGTAAAAAAATATTTTTAACAATTGGCGCCCATGTTTTAACTTTGGTTTAAAAAATAATATAAGTAAGATTTAAAAAAAAATAAATAAATAAATTATATATATATAAGTAAGATTTAACTTTGGTTTGGTGCCCGACGACGTTGAACAAAGGTAAGAAATAATTTTTTTTGCTTTTATTATTTTCTACCTTATTGCCAATCCTACGTAATGATCGCCGATCATCGTTTCTCCATTGTTTTTACTTTGTTATTTTAATGACCAGTCGGCAACAGTCTAAATTAAATTCTCGAAAAACTAATTTAAAGCGTATTTGAAAAATCATTAAAAATTCTGCTGAATCGCCGCCAATTTCCGCCGATGAACAACTTGGTTTTTACTGCTGACAATAGTAAAATATGGCTTTAAATTTTAATTTTAAACTCATGCCGTTTTGGTCCAACATTCTGCAGCGCACAGCGTAATTCTCGTGTAAAATTGCATTTTTTTTTTCTATGCCGCGAACACCTCAAAATTGCAAATTGTTGATGGCCTGTGATTTTGTTAGCGACATTTCTTTTTTTTAATGGACACTGACTCGTCATATTCGTTGATTAGTGCTTCCAAACGTGAGCTTAAACTAGTCCAGACTTTACTATTTTAGTTCTTCTAAAGCAGTGGTTTTCAACCTTTTTGTAGGAGCGGAACCCGCATGAAACATTCCAGAGGCTCGAGGAACCCCAGTGCAATAATTTAGCCTAATTGTCTTGTGCAACAAACATCATTTGATTAATTGAAATGCGTCCAACGTCAAACAGCTGGTGGTTAACTTCATTGATTGCTGCGGCAAAAAAGAGTAATAAAGAAGCAAAGCATAATGATCGGTGAAGAAACCAACAAACCCCGAGCGTACGCGCATCCACCAACAACGATAAACAAACCAGAGAACATTTTAATTTAAAAGACACAGCAATCAATCGTACAATTGCAATACAAAGTTTCAAACCAAATTAACTAGTTAAGAAAATTCAAACTGTTCACATTAAAAACTTAAAACAGGACGCAAATTAAAATTTTGCAATTACAATCTAATTTTTTATAAACTAAAGGGAAAGAATTGCCGTCGTTTCTGTTAGTTACACTTGAGTTTGAATTTATAAACCAACTTTCTACAAATAACCTTTTATTGTACTCAGTTTCAACTTTTAACATAAATGTTTTCCCAATCTATCTCGTGGTCCATAATCATTGAGTGCTCGCAAAGCGCTGATTGATCCGGTCTTTGATAGTTAATAAACGTTGATGTTCCGTTAACCTAGATTTTATACCTCGTTTCGTTTGACCAATAGATGAAAAATTATTGTATTTTTAAACAATATGCATATAATAATAATAAACTAGACTCGGCTTTTGAATGTAAACTTGCGGAACCCCTGGACTGTACTGGCGGAACTTTAGGGTTCCGCGGAACCCTGGTTGAAAACCACTGTTCTAAAGACTATGCTTTGGATTTTATAAAAACTGATTTGAATTTTTTTTTTTTTTTTGATAATCGAACATGATTTTTTTTGATTTTTATAGGCTTGCTGTTGATGCAATGAACGTTGTTTGATTGATGCTCATAACAATGTTGTTATTAATTTAAATATTAACAATTCTTTTATTTCAAGTAGAAACATATCAACATCAACTTCTGCGGCAACTGTGACGAAGGACTCACGGAGACAGCCGCACGAAAACAATTTATACTTTACAAATACTTCCAACAAATCACACTCCGACTCAATCGACATCGATCAACGGGATCCTCTTTTTTGTCGTACAACATATCAACAAAGACAATTACTAGATCCGGTCGAGTTATCCAACCACCCATTCGCTATCGAAGTTAAGAACCATATCTTATACTTACTTTTTTTTTACTTTTCTTGATTGTTTTTATTTTTATTTTTTGATGGCTCGAAGTTTTCTCTTGCTTCTATTGATTATCTTTTTTATAGTTTTGATTTTTCGTTTGGTTGATTTTCAATTAGAGCGTATCTGTAATATTCTTTCTTTTCAAATCGTTTGTAGTTGCATTGCCAGTTAGAACAAACTTCTACTTTTGTTTCTTTTCAACGTTGGGCAAATTACACTTCTATCATAAGCATTAGGCAGACGTTGCCTTGCGATTTCGGCTGGTGATGTCCTCACACAACTTACCTGCCAACCAATTAACGCAACGGTCTTGCCTGCGTTAGCTTTTGATAACGATACGAAATCTTCTCTCTTACCTTTGGTTGAGTATGGACGCAACCAAGCTGGTAAACCGCGGATAGGCCAACTTGTAAGTCCAAGGCGAGCATCGTATTATAAATATTATCACTCTGAGAGAACTGTTCTCTTTTAAAGACATTCGAGATTTATTCTTTTTTTTTCTGTAAAAGATTTTTGCAGATATACATCAAGCCGTGTCGAAACACATAACGGTTTGACCGATTTAAATTCGTTGCTCGCAACTATTGCCCAGACTGCTGTAGATAGGGATGAATTACAGCAAGCCATCTTCTCGCTTCAAGCAAGTGAAGTTTACGACGCCAATTTTCCTGTTGTCACAAACTCTGTGCGTCATTTTGCCCGACATACTTTTCTTTTAGCCCTTGCAGAACTTTCCACACCTTGCTCAATCATCATGTTTATTCTAATACAAATTTTTTTAGTTTTTACGTTAAAATGTGTTGAAAAAATATCTTCCAAAATGGTTGTCATGTGCAATTTTTTTTGTGTGTGTTCTTGATTTATCGTACTGTCGCTTATTTTATAGCTGTTATATTAATGCATGCTTAAATTCAATCTTTTATACTGTATTAGTTTTTATATTTATCAATCAATTACGCAGATCGTTGTCGCCTATATTTGTTTTGCAGTGCTCAGCCGTCGTTATCTTATACAACACCGCCACCTCACGACCACAATTTGACAACTTCAAACAAACTTCTGAATTGCACCAAACTTCATTTACAAAAGACGATGCCATTTAAACGACTTTTACAAAAATAACCGAATTGGAATCAACTACTATATTGAAGATGTAAGCAGTGTTGTGCGCGTCAACAAAAAATCTTGACGGTGTTAGCGTCAGCGTCACCTCTTTAAATTCTTATCGGCGTCATTTACGCCGATAACGCTCAAAAATGTTAACGGCGTTAGCGTCAAGATTAGCGTCAATCCCACAAATGAAAGTACTGTAACGAAAAAATCATTGATTATGTAGTAGGGCAGAAAAATAAGGAATTTCTGAATTGTCATAAAATGCTTTAATTTCAAAACAATGCGTCACAAAATGATTGTTACACTTGTTTTGTTCATTTATTTACTTCAGGTTTAGAGCTCATACGAACAATGGCACACAAAACATTAATAGTAACTAAGCACAACAGTAAAAGAAAAAAATTTGCATTGACTGATCTGCAGAACAATATGGGCTAAAAATTTAGATACACAGCAGATTTTTATAAAAGCCATAAAAATGGGATTTAAAAAGAACATTAAAGTTTACAAGACTATCAATAAAATTATTATTTGACTGAAAATTAAAGTTTATGAAAGTGGACGTATACTTTTTCTTAAAATAGTATCAAAAAGTAATAATATTATGATAGACCTGAGATTCTCGTGCACTGATAAAGCAAGGAATATTATGTAATAATCTTAATGACGATCGGTGGTCAAATTTTTGGTTAATCAAACCAAAGGCCAGATTAACAAAAAGCAATGCAATAATCCGTGGAATATTAGACCTATTAATTTTTTTTGGTAAAAACAATAGCATTTCAAAATGCTTGTCGGTCAAGCAGCTTCTCTTTGGTTTTAAAACATTTTTTCCAGTTGAAAAAAGGCGCTCAACAGCTGCACTAGAAGGAATTGGAGTGTTAAATTTGATAATTAAGTCTTTAATTGTATTGTTTGAGAAAACGCTTAAATCAAAGTGCTTTAATTGTGGGCTTTCACGTAGAAATTGTTCTATTCGATTCACTCCCGATTTTTTATCAGGGAATTCTAATAAAGTGCTCATAAATTCGTCCTCTAAATCTTTGGTTTCAATCTTGTGTCCTGCTTTGTTGTTTTCAAATTCCTCTAGTTTGCTCTCCTTTATTGTGTTAATTAAATATTCCTTTGTTCGGTAGCGAAGTCTTTCCGCATTAACACCAGGAAGCCAGTCGACCCATCGTGCAAGTTTCTACCGAGGATGCGTCGCGCTGACAAGGACGCACTCAAAATCCTCAAAAAGATGATGAAACCTGAAATAGCAAATTTCTAAATAAATGCTTTTCACAAAAATATTGCTTTTTTAAGTCAGGAAACTTAAGGCTGTCGAAATAAGATTATTTAAATTTTATAATGTGTAAGTTTTTAACGATTTCGAACATACTGTATTAATCTTTGAAAATCAAATAGATTAAATGCAGTTTAGTTACCTTGATTTAACCTCCTGAATGAAACAATCAAGTAAAGGCAGGTAGTAATTGAGATCATCGTTGCGCTTGAATTTCAATTTTAGTAATACGCCAGCCAGCGTAGGTAGTAATCGGCCCATATACGCTTTTTCTTCCCCTTGAAGAATATCCAAACTCATAGTTATAGGACTCATTATGCTTTTATATTCTTCAAAAAACTTCGTGTCCACTGCAAGCAAATTATAATTCAATGTTTGCTTTATTAAACAAGTCAGCGAAAACTATAGCAAAGATATTTGTCAAGTTTTTTCGTTTAAGAGGTTATAATTAAAGTAAGTCAAATCTCTTTAAATGCAATTACTGATATTTGTAACAAAAAAATTTCTTTTTAATGTTCAATGATTTATATCATTTTTTTCTGGATTTTATTTATGTGATTCAGATAGATAAAGTGTATGCGCAAAGACGTTATGTCTAATCAATAGAATATACTGGCTTGCATTGAAAAAACAACACAAAATAAGCTAGTGTTTCCCGATTAAAACATTCTATCTTTGTGTTTAAATATAATTAAAAAAATATATATAATATTCATATAAAAGTTTTGGATCAGGTAAAAAAATCGACCCCGACAATGTCAGTCAGCTACAGTCAATAAAAAAAAATTTCTACAGCAATATTCGGATGAGTTTATGTGGCGTGGTAATTTGTCGAAGTCGATTTTTTACCTGATCCAAAGTTTTTTCTAAAATTCAAAGTTGATAGATGGTTGATTTCAAAAAGCGGGAAAAAAACTTAAGAAAATTATTTTTGTATCTGATTTGTCAAACATCTATGGCAGTGGTTCTCAATCTTTTTGATCTGGTGGCGCACCCGAGACCAATTAAGAAGCGAACGGGCGCACTTTGCATAGGAAGTCAAAACCATATGCTAAATCAGTGGTTTTCAGCCTTTTTGGTGGAGCGGAACCCCAATGAAACATTCCAGAGGCTTGAGGAGCCCCTGTGCGGTAATTTGATTGTCTTATGCCAGGGTGGTCCAACTTCTGCACTCTTGTGGGCCACTTTTCAAAATTATTCGAGTTTGCAGGCTGTAACCGGCTAAAAACACCTATTTTCGTCCCAAAATCAGGGTGTTCTCTAAATAAAAAAAAAAAAAAGGTCTTCACTTAAAATCGGTCTCCGAAATTCCTAGTTTCGTCGCAAAATCAGGGTGTTCTCTAAAAAAAAAAAAAGGTCTTCACTCGGAATCGATCACTGAAATTATTAATACAAACTGTAAAAAATTACATTTACCGTAAAATCTCTATTTGAACGCCACCTCTATTTGAACGCCACCTCTAATAGAACGCCACTATAAAGGAAGGGTTGAAAAATAGAGCGCCACCCTCTAATTGAACACCACCTCTAATAGACCGCCACTTTGACATTCATTGATTGAATTCACTTTGACATCAAAAATTCACTGTCAAAGTGAATTTTACTTACCACTAACTGTGTTACGGTAGATGTTTTTTCTTCTTTAGATGTTAGATGTTAACTGTGTTTGATGTTTTTTCTTTTCATTAATTAAATTTATCTTCCCAAAATTCTGACCAGCTAGTCGAAAAATAGAGCGCCACCCGCTAATTGAACACCACCTCTAATAGAACGCCATTATAGAGGAAGGGTTGAAAAATAGAGCGCCATGGCGCTCAAATAGAGATTTTACGGTATTCTCGTAAAAAATTCAATGAAAAAATTGAGCCTAAAGTTTCTTGCAAAACTCTTTAAAATTGGGTCCTGTTTTTGATAGACACACACGAAGTTCATCTTCCTCAGACAACTTGCGGAACCCTTGAACTGTTCTGACGGAACCCCGGTTGAAAACCACTGTGCTAAATGCTCAAAAAGAAAAATATAGAAAATCAAAAGTTCATTTTAAACAATTTCATAATCGAATTTTCCAAATAACGAAATTATTGTTTCTCGAGCGCTCTTGCTTTTCAAAATAATGTTGTTACGAAGATGTCATTATATTTAATTGGTCAACATTTGGCACAAAGTGTAGACATGATTAAACCAATAAATACAAAAATACAATGGAATAAGTATGAAAAATTAACATCTGATTTAGAGACGAAAAGTTTGAAGACACAGTATGTACGTAAATGTACAGTGATAGCACTTTTTGCCAGGTGAATCGAGTTGCTGATAAGGAGACAAATGATTTACTCAAATTTTGAATTATGTTTTGCGAACAATCTTCTCTCAAAGTAGAGGGCTATACACATATAAAATAAAAGTGAATTATAATATAAAATAAAATGTGGTAAAATATTTATTACTTGCCTGGGTTTAGTTATTTTGTGTGTGTGAAACATGGGCTTGACATCCTTTCGCGATTTCTTTAATATTAGGACGTATGTGCGATAAGCAGACTCTTAGTTCTTCCTCAATAAATTGAATATTTTGTCTTTTCTTACATTTGATGTTAGTTAGTGACGAGAACCCTAATTCACACAAATATGATGTAGAAAATTGAATTAGAATGGACAAAGCTTTTTTGGCTGTTGAAGGATATTCTTCTCTAATAGAAATCCAAAACTTTTCAAGTGACAGCTCGTCATATTTAATTTTTAATCCTCGGTCACTAGATATTGAAGCCAATTCCTCTTCTTCGGCTAATATCAAGCCAGCATCAGTTGGAATTTCCATGAAAGGGTTTCTAATCCAATCATAATGGTCTACATTTAATGATGGGAAATAAAATTTCAATTTTTCTTCTAAAATTGTTAAATGATTAACTATGATGGGCATCGTTTTCTTTACGTGGATTTTGCTGACTGAAGGAAACATTTCAAAATTACCGTTTATATAATTTCTTTTTAATATTGTTATTTTTTTCTGAAATGCGCTTAACTTATCCGTCGACGTTAGGATATTTTCATTTTTTCCTTGCATGCTTCTGTTCAGGTTACTAAGATGCTGAAATATGTCTACCAAATACGCGAGCTTAGAAATTCAGTATTCAGATTTCAGATATTCACTGAAAACTTTATGATTTATTTCTTCAAAAAATGAGAGCAGCTCTTCTCGGAGTTCATCCACACGACAGAGCACCTTTCCCCTGGACAGTCACCTAACTTCGCTGTGTAAAAGTAACCTTTTGTGCTGTGAATCTATGCCAATACAAATTTGTTCAAATAAACCACACTTTAATGGCCTGCTTTTAATAAAATTAACCGTTTGGATAACTTGATTTTAAACTTTTTTCAATTCATCTTCTAATGTTTTTGCGATTAAAGCCTCTCTATGTAGAAAGCAGTGAGTTGTAATGATGTTGGGATTTTGCCTTTCCTTTACAACTGTTGTAAATCCTATCAAACAACCCACCATAGAAGGAGCTCCATCGGTACAAATGCCAATACATGACTTCCATGATAAGTCCCATTTTACGAGATAGTTATTTAAAATTGGAAAAATGTCTTCACCTATCTGCCTGGCATTTCTTTGCAACATAAAAACTGATTAACTATTAGATCGCCGTCAATAAAACGAATGAAAGCTAGTAGATGTGCTTTGTTAGTGATATCCGTTGATTCATCAACTTGCAAAGCAAAAATTGAATTTTTAAGTTTATTACGGCATACATTTTCTTCGATATCAGCTGACAATGCCAAAATGCGCCTTCGAACTGTATCATTTGACAAAGGAATTTTATTGCTTCATCTCCAAACATTGTCTTAACCATCTTTCTGCATGCAGGTAGAATGATTAACTCTGCTAAAGTATGAGACTTCAAGTTTGTGCAACCATTTCAGATATTTTTAAAGAAGCAATTTGAGCCTTTTCAGAAACAGTCGTTTTGCTTTTAAAAACACTAGCTTGCTTTCTATTCTGTTCCAGCAATCTTTTAAAATAGCTTAAATCTTTTCCTTGAAGATGCGGGTGCTTACTTTTAAGATGTCTACTTAATTTACTGGGTAGCATTGATTCATTTGACATCTCACATCCACATACCAAACAAAATGGGGAAGATTGATCTTCATTTCAAGTCCAAGAAAATCCAAAGTTTAAAAACGTGTCATCATATTTGCGATTAGGTCTATTAGCTTTCTTAATGCGAGATTTTTTTCATCTCAATACTAAATTCGTTGTCATCAAAATTGCGTTTCTTCAAAAATTTATCTAATATATATGGTGGTATAGAGGAGACCGGGGTTAGTTAGAACAAAATTTAGAAAAATTAAAATTGTAGGGTTTGAAATTGATGTGAAAGATTTTAAGCTGGTCTGGCATAATGACCATTATGTTGCACAATATATCACAAAAGATTGACCAAAAATTGTAAGAGGTTTATTTACAAATTACATTGAAATAAACGTACGTTACCTGTTCCAACTAACCCCTTATGCGGGGCTTGTTGAAACACGGCATGGGGTTAGTTGAAACACAAATCATTTGTCCGTATGCAGAGTATAAAAATCTGTTCTTATGGTATAAGTCAACCTATTGAGGGTTGTAACTTAATAAATCAACAGGAAAGTCAAACTTCTGCCGACAACGTTTGGTTTCCCCTTTTTTCAATGGAACTGGCAGTTTAAAGACAATGTCTTCTAAATTGTGGGTGAATTCTGATGCATCATTAGTGTCTTCTGGAAAAATAAAGGTGGGACGTACATTCACCAATGCAGAGCGATAGGATCGCTTTAAAAATCTGAAAGTTACATCACCATCTTCAAAACCATTAATCACTTGTCCGACATAATATCGTACACTTTTTTTGAACACAATCGGACCAGGGCAAATTCTTCTTTGATTTCGTTAGGTTTGGTGACCTTGGACAATTCTTCGTTCTCGGTTGTGCTATTATCCAAACAATTCTCCTCTTCTGATAAAAGTAGTGATGATGCTTCTTCAGAGCCGGACTCAATCGACGCAGTTATTATGCGTTTACAGATTTTTTGGGTGGTTTTCTTTTTTTTCAGCGTTTGTTATAATTTGATTTTTTTCAGGAGTGTCAGTTAGAATTCTAGTTTTCCCTCTATTTGTACAGCTCTTCCTTTTTCTCGGAGCTGCTTTGGTGAATGGTTGAATGTTTTCAGGAGTCACATTTAAAAGAGATTGATTTGTAGATGATGAAGGTCTTTCCGAAACTTGAGGCTGCTCGTTGAATAATTGTTGGTGTTTTGATTGGGTAAGATTTTCAGTACCTGCACTAGGAACAAACCTATCAGTAACATCTGATGGCAAGAATTCTAAATCACTAAAGATGTCACGGTCAAAAGGAAAAATTCCAGCCACCTTAAAGCCTGATTGAATATTAACGGGTGTGAATGCTCTAGGAAAAGCCCTTCCAACCATATTAGGAATGTCATAAATAGTCATTGTTTTTCCTCTATTTTCTTTCATCCAACAATCGCAAGCGCTATAGTAATAACGCTTGAAAGGCCCATAAAATGCCCTATCAAGTGGCTGCAGTTTATGGGAGCAATGGGGTGGAAATGAAAGCAAGACGATACTATGCTCTTTAGCATTGTCAATGGTTTCCAGAGTGATGTGGCTGTGGTGGTTGTCCAATAGCAACAGCACTTTATCTTTATTACTCGGTCTAACATGTGACACAAAATGTTTCATCCAGGAAAAAAAGTTTTCCGAAGTCATCCAGCCACTCGGATGAGCTCTTACAATGGAACCAGTTGGAGCACCCTTGACAAATGTTCTTTACAGTGTACTCTGGGAAATATAAGCATAGGTGGGATCATGTTTCCAGTTGAACTAACAGCACAACAAAGTGTGACAAGTTGACCTCTCTCTGCCGAAACAACAGCACCGACTTGCTTAACACCGGTTGCAGCAATAATTTTTCTAGGTTTTTGTACTGTGGTGCAGCCAGTCTCATCAACGTTCCAAATCTTGTCTGGTGTAAATCCATCCCTTTGCAAAACCGATTCATATTTGTCATAAAAAGCATGAACATTATGTCTGTTGAAACTAGTAGCACGACTAAGTGATGTGCTTTCTGGCGTCCTCAACGTTAAGTTGGAATGGCGTTTCATAAAACCAGAGAGCCAATCGCTTCTAGCCTTTTTTGCTGCAACCCATGAGTTTGGAATTTTCAAGCCAAGTTTAGCAGCATATTCATATGCTAAAGATTTCACTTCATTGGTGGAAAGTCCATAATATAAAGCGGATGCTTCAAGCAAATATTCCACAAGAAGAAGTTCTTGGCTAATATTAAATACTGACCGATTATTGAAATATCCATATTTTCTCAACGATACTTCTGTTATATCATCACCTTTCACGATAGCAGCTTCTTTGCGATAATTCAAACAGTATCTTCGCAAAGTCACATGTGGAATATCATATTTATTTGCCACTGTACGGCAAAACATTTTATCAATCAGCACCTCTGTCATGGCTTTTTGCATAACATTTTTTGTTGTCAATCCCCGTTGAGTTTTACGTTTGTACTGACGCATACTTCAGCTAAGAAATACACCTATTACTTACTAAATATAATAACTACAATTAACTGACATTAACAAAAAAAAAAAAATAAAGATATGAATGCTAAATAGCAATAATTGAACTGATATGAAAAATAACATCTTAAAGCAATTGTTAAGTATAACTTATTCTTAGAAGTGTTACGTAAAACATGTTCCAACTAACCCCCTGTGCAAAGTTTCAACTAACCCCAGTAGTGTCAGAGAAATACAATTTTACTTTTCAAGTAATCATAACTAAGAAATTTAACTAGCTCTGTTTTTTATTGTAGCATTATATCTACTGTCAACATATGGTAAATAACTTTAGCGTATCTTTTCAAGCATATTTCTACATTAAATTATCTAAGACAATCTAATTTTACTTCAAACTGTAAAATTTAAAAAATCTTACACCTTACTGACATTTTTGCTTCAAGCCATTTGAAATTAGCATGGCGGATGTAAATCAATGTTATACATCACTAGGTAGCAGTAAATATTTTAGAAAATGTTGAGGGAGCAAAAAAACAGCAATGTTTCAACTAACCCCGTGGTCCAACTAGCCCCGGTCTCCCCTAAAACCTAAAATATTATACAAACTGAACTAAATAAAAAAATTTAATAAATACAGTAATACGGGAACTTAGGATTTTTTGTTGACTGGAAAGCTTGAGAAAAAGCAGGAACAGTTGTAATAAACTATTGTCAATCTAGTCCTAGTCGCTGACTGAAAAAGAGCAATGAATTGAATACATTACAGGGTTTTAACAAGAGGCTGTTTTGAGATAGAATGACGCAGCATCGAATTGCGATATACTGCTAGTTAACTACACCCTGCAGACTTCTTTAAACTGTGCCTGCGCATGTCTCGCACTCATTCTCTCGGTCAGAAGCTGAGCAAACAACTATAAGTATTAGAGCATATCATACTGTTTCCATCGGTAACTTTTAGTCTCTGACTTTCTTAAGAAAACAGCAATTTTATTTAGTCTCTGACTCCACTCGTGTGGAGCAGCATGCCAGGAAAAGAATTTTTGTGCCAAGCATATGGCTGTAATAATTGCAATGTCGAAAATCTCACAACTTCAGATGGTCATCGCATCCGATTTCATAAATTCCCGAAAATAAAGAATTGTGCAAAAAACGGTTCGTAAATTTACGAAATGCAAGTGTGGCGCATTTAGCTACCCCTTGCGGCGCACCATTTGAGAAACGCTGATCTATGGCTTGACTATTGAGTCGAACAGACCTCAAAAGAATTCTTCAATTACAAAGCAACAATTTCTTTCAAAGGCTTGCAAAAACTTAGAATACTTTCAAAGCACTTTAAATAACTTTGAAATACTTACGACATAAAACAACAAACTTCTAGTTTTTGACAGACATTTGAAAGGCCCGTTTAATTGGTGCTGCTGTACACACTGAGCAAACTTTAATGCAATTAATTTATACATAAATACGTTAAATAAAAAATAGATTGATAGCAAGCCTGGCTGGGGATTTGAGGGTAAGAGTTATACTTTTTAAAGGATTGGCAACGTCAATACTTAAGTTATTATAATAAACAAGTTAAATGTGTTAATTTTCGTTTAAATAGGGCGCTGATATTTTAAGATGCACTTTTTTTGGAACTATCATTATATTGACGTCATACTTCACAAAGTTTTACGTCATATTGGGAAAACATTTAAATCATTTGCCATTTTTCATTCTCATTTTTGTGAAATTATTTTCCATAACCACCCTCCCCCTCCTCCTTTATACTGTACCCTGGCTATGCTACTGCTGCAAGCTGTTCGCCGTTATCCATATCAATAATAAAACCCATCAACTTTTGAAATTTAGCAAAAAAAGTGTACTGTATATACGTATATATATATTTAGAAATTTTTCAAAATTTTTTTTGGTCGATGCTCATCAGGATATATATATATATATATATTTATATATATACTTGTATTTAAATTAAAAACACTACAACAAAAAAGTTGAAACCACGACAGTCTGTTTCATCTTATAGGATCGTCAGGTGGTTACTAGAAAATTAAAAATGCAGTTAGTTTTAGTAAAAAATAATACGTAGTTAAATTGCTCTAACCTGGTTATCGAGCACTGTTCCAGCATTGTGAGACAATTCGGTTATGTATACTTGTATATATATTATATGTACTGCCTTTGCTGCTTGTTCCACAGCGCGACGGCTTTTTCGAACGCACATCCATGGGCTTTTTATAGTTTGTCTTGGAAAAAGCTTTTTCTGAATCGACACTTACAATCAAGTTTATTTGTGCGCTGCGCATCTCCAGTGCTTTGGAAGTTCGTATTCTAAGTGATCTTCCACAGATGCCAATATCTTAGTTACACTGTGTACTTCACTCTTATTGCGCGGTTCTTCGTCGGTGTCGCTTTCGTCGGAATCGTCGCTTAAATTTTTTTGAATCCATTCTTGAAAGGGTTCGCCGAATGCACTGAGTGAAAAAAAATATTTAAAGTTTTTTTCTGCAACGATAAAAAATATAAGTTTTTTCTAAATGTTACCCGTTAAATGTTACCCGTTTTGAAAGTTGAGTGTAGTAAAAAGACAAAACTTACTTAAAAGCTTTTACAAAATTGCTTCCGTTGTCCGTTGTTGTCCCGACAACTTTGTCTGTTATTCCAAATGTCATATGAACACCTTGAACAGCTTTTGCCATGTTGTCATATGTATGTTTTCCAAACAACCATTTGCATGCCAACATTTTTTGTTATCGATTAAGGGTATTGAGATTAATCCAATAAACTGTCTGTCACACTTCATTTATAATTTTAATCATAACTATGTAGTGTATCCCCGTTAAAAGCAGTTCGTAGTTTTATAAGAGAATAAATGCGGCTCTTTGAGCGCTGTCTGCGATATACGTCCAATTTGTTATATGGCTCGATACATGTATCTTTTTCTCTTTTTTTCTCCTCTTTGTATTGACGTAATATGTTTTTTTGACTAACGTCATTGTACTGGAAAATTCGCGTATATTCCACTTGATTCGCGTAACGAACTCTCCAGGGGTTTCTGGCTGAATCTTGAATTTACGAGAAAGTTTACGTCACGTGATTTTGTTTTCTATATAAAGCCGATGCGTAGCGAGAAATGTATGATGATTATTATCGTTGTGAGATAATTTGAAGCGACTCGAGTGGCGGCTCGAGCGAAGGTGATTTGTTTGGCCACAGGAGGTGGACCGTTAGATGTTGTGTCGGTGGACAATTGTTGAATTTATTTGGTGCCAGTGGTTGGCAGTTTTGTTCTACAGAGGTAGAATTATTTGTGTTGATTGAGTCGAGTTATAGTGTTAGTTTCGCTTTGCAGTTTGGCAAAGCGTGGAATAGAAGTTTCGTCGGACGTGATATTTTTGCAATACATCTGTTTTTATTAGAGAAAAGGGTCTCTGTTTGTTGTGAAAAAGAATCTTCAACGAAATCAATCCGAGCTTTCGTTAACCAACTGTATAAACCGTCAGGCTCATAGCAAAACTACTTCTTGAGCCGGAATAAAATAAAATTTAGACACAGCTTTGTTTCAGCGCAGGTATTCGGGTTACCTAGCTCAACTGGTCCTTTGGGATTCCCGAACAAAGTTTGTGACACTGTCATTCAACATAAGATGTAAAAAAATCAAACTTGAGTTTACTCCGAAAATAACTATCAGAAGCTTTCGCAAGGAAAAAATTTTATATTTGAAGAATTAAGAGGATTTGGAATTAATATGAGCTCTAATAAGAGCGAAACTCGAGTCTGGTGTTTCTCATCTTTATGCAGCTTGTTTAAAAAAGAAAAAATTTTAACAAAAATTTTAAATAGCCACTATACTACTCATCGCAATGCGAGGTTCATATTTCAAAATCAATTGAAATAAAAAAATACAATGAAAATTTTTCAATAAAAAACATAAACTCAAATAGTTGAACACAATCTATTGCCGGCGTTTCGAGAAATATTTATCCCATCATCAAAGCTAACGTAAAATGGAAAACCTCCTTGTTTATAAAACATACATTTCTATTCAAAAACTGTTTTAGCATTTTTTCTTTACATCATAGATTAAGAAACCTGTTGTGGCAAGTCCAGGCGTCAGCAGTTGTAGCCACATACTTCAAGGTTTTTAAGTCATTTCTGAGTCTTTTTTGTTGTAATTCAAAGCTGTAAAAAAAAGTTGAAAAAGTTAATTTGAATGTTTCGGCAAAGAGGTTGTTTTTTCAACCAGACAACAATTGAAAATAGCAGCCATAATGGATTCAGCATTTATGGACTATAATGGATTCAGCATTTTCAGCATTTATTAAATAAACATTAAAAATTATTATTTAAAAAAAAAAAAAAACACGAACGTTTTCGGCTTACTTCAGCCCTCATCACTCATCAGGTTTCTACAATTTAGTAATATTAATAAACTTTAAATTTATACACACACATAAAAAAAAATTAAAAATTAACAACAGCAAAAAACAATGTATATTTTAAAAAGGGCTGTACTTTTGACTAACAGGCTAAATTTTAAATCAAAACGAGAGAGAAACTAAATTGATACAAAATAAATTTCAGATTATGATGTCATTGAAGAAAAAAAGAAAAAATATTACAATCAAAATATATTCAATAAATATGAAGCTCCGTTTGCGAACATTTGTCGATTTAATTTTGGACTTAACTTTTTTATGAGTAGAGCTTCGTGAATCTTAGAAGAAAATTCTGATTTGCATTTACGTATTATTACAAAATTGTTTTCATCAGACCGATTATTAGAACACTTTTGTTCTAATAATCTAACAAATGTTCTAACAAAGTGTTCTAATAATCGGTCTGATGAAAACAATTTTGTAATAATACGTAAATGCAAATCAGAATTTTCTTCTAAGATTACGAAGCTCTACTCATAAAAAAGTTAAGTCCAAAATTAAATCGACAAATGTTCGCAAACGGAGCTTCATATTTATTGAATATATTTTGATTGTAATATTTTTTCTTTTTTTCTTCAATGACATCATAATCTGAAATTTAATTTGTATCAATTTAGTTTCTCTCTCGTTTTGATTTAAAATTTAGCCTGTTAGTCAAAAGTACAGCCCTTTTTAAAATATACATTGTTTTTTGCTGTTGTTAATTTTTAATTTTTTTTTATGTGTGTGTATAAATTTAAAGTTTATTAATATTACTAAATTGTAGAAACCTGATGAGTGATGAGGGCTGAAGTAAGCCGAAAACGTTCGTGTTTTTTTTTTTTAAATAATAATTTTTAATGTTTATTTAATAAATGCTGAAAATGCTGAATCCATTATAGTCCATAAATGCTGAATCCATTATGGCTGCTATTTTCAATTGTTGTCTGGTTAATTTGAATGATAAATGCATTTCGTGAAAAAATAAATATTTTTTACACTCTCACTATAATCATCAAATCAAATCACAAATATTTCTTATATTTTGATTATCATCAAATCAGAAACATTTCTTATATATTTGCTTAAATCCATTTTAGAAGCCACGAGTTGGCGAATGTTGTATTTGCATTGTTGCGTGGGGGAACACCAAGCCGAACCACCTCAATAAATCAATATAACATACCTCGTTTCGATTTGTTTTGTGATTTTTTTCTTGACATTGAATTGGGGGTGTGGCCAGAAATAAGGTTAAGCCGCGCATTAAAAGCTGGCGACGGCACTACGTTCGTTTTGTGATTTTTTTCTTGACATTGAACTGGGGGTGTGGCCAGGAATAAGGTTAAGCCGCGCATTAAAAGCTGGCGACTGCACTACGTTCATGGATTGCATGTCTTCGACAACAAAATCGGTAATCTATAAAATATTTTAAATAGCCTACATTAAAATAAAATCACGTCTTGAAACAAAGTATTTTTTTTAAAAACTTACCTAGAAACAAAACTAACTTAAAGTTTTAATCTTTGCTATGAGTTACCAGCATAATTGACGTAAAAATTTTTTTGCAAAGAATTATAGCGTAAACAATTTTTTAAAAGAAGTATAAATACTGTACTGACCTTTTCATCGATAAACAACTGTGAGAATTTTTGAGGTCCAAGCGAAAGCGTTTCCTGTACGTATTGTTGGTTGCACTAACTTCGTTTTTTTTGAGCAACCAGTCGATGCAATTATACTTTCTTCATCAATTTGATGGTAAGGTCGTTTTCGGCTAGTTTTTGTTCCATCGGTTAGACATTTTTTAAATTCGCTTGAAATCAAAGAGTGAAATCGATTACAATAACTTTTCAAACATTTCGCGATTTTTTTGTACAGGCAACAACTTTTTTCCGTGAAAGGCACATTTAACATTCAAAATATAGGGTGTCGTTACCTTCTTTTCGAGAAACAAATTTATAATGTTTGTTAATGTAGGGCCATGGGCCCGAATCAAGCAAAAACATTTTGGCACCCTGTTTCATTGTTTTTGCTGGATTCATTAATAATGTTTTAACCGTATTATTTTTTTGCACAAAGTTTTCCATCTGACAAAGAAGTAAAACAAAAAAGCGATAATGTAGGATTATATTCAATTAATTCTACAGCAGGTCACAAACTCCATATTCACTTGCGAAATACGCCGGGAAGACCGATTTTACGGGAAGGAGGGAGCAAAAAAGCGCCAGTCATGATAAAAACGGAAATCAATTGCCACTAAAAAAGTTCTGAAATTTTGAGAAAATAAAATTCTTCTCAAAGTACAAAGTACATTGGAAAAGATTCATACCGTTTTGCTAAGCGAATTTCGGCTTTGATCAGTAATCGATTTAATCCAACAGTGTTATTAATTTTTAAAACTTTTAAAGTAAACAATTATTTTTTGTTAAAATCGAGAACTCCTAAGGCTCTGTGTTCAAATGTCATCTATAAATTCACAGGTTCGTGTGACGCGAACATGACATACATTGATATGTCATCGAGACATTTGATCACAAGAGTCCGGGAGCATTTGAATTTCAAAAGTATTCAAGAGGGTGTCATAAAAAACTCATATTTTGTCATGTGATTCCTGTTCGACGGTTAAATTTGGTTTAAATAATTTTTCGATATTGCGCAAATGTAAATTAGAATTTCACACCAGAATACATGAAGCTCTAATAATAAGAAAGCCCAGTCCTAATTTAAATCGCCAATTATATGCCAATGGAACATCATTCTTACTAAACATTTTTCAAAAAATCTGCTCAAAGTAATTTAATTCACCGCCAAATGTTTACAGTCTTTAAAATTACTTGTTTTTTTTCTGCTTCATTTAACTACCGCTAATGTGTTTACAGTTCTAAAAAAATCTATCTTCGTCGTGTATAAAATTACTTTGTCACCGTTAACAAACAATTCCTCTATTTAAATCGAAATAAAGTCAGGAAGACTATATTTAATATGAAAACCTGAAGAGGGCTGAAGTTAGCCGAAAACGTTCATTTAATTTTTTGTTTTTTGTTTTCTCTTTAATATGTAAATAAAAAATCATTCAAAAAAGATATTAAATCCAATATGGGTGCTTTCAGTAGCAATTTTATGGTACAAAAAAAAAACCTCTCTACCGAAACTATATTTTCTTTCTTCGTAAACGCCTGGGTCTCTTAAAGTTTGATTGTACGTGTCACATCTCAACTGTCATTTTAGAAAGATCCATTGGCCGCTTTTTGTTTTTCATGCCGTCGCCTATGTCTGTAATAGCGAGTAAATTTATATTTTTTTATTATTTTTTATTTATTTTTATCTCTATTTATTCTCCTAGCTCGCTAGACAACGGCGGAGGCGTTATACTTAGGGCAAGCGATTACCTCGACCAGCTTTCGGAGATGCCGAGAATTGCTAAATCTACAACTATAAATTACTAATCATTAAACATTGTTTCTGTAAGATAGTTTAATACCTTCTTAGACGGGTTTATGATATTTTTTATTAAATTGAATACCAATTTTCAGAAACCCTGTGGAAGCCTAGTCGAAAACTGTAAAACCTTTTGTCAATTTAGTCGCTAATTTAAAAAGCATTGAATTTAAGAAACACATTTTTATAAAGAGGTTGCGCTGGGTTACAAATCAGGAGACAATTTTTTGATTATGATCAGAAAAAAATTAAATTAACAAGCTATCAAATTTTGACAACAGCCAACAGGACAAAAAAATTTATTTGGTTATGTACGTGTATTTTCAGCAAACGTCCTTCTTACTATTGAGGCAAAATTGACTTGTCGCAATATTGAAGTTGGAATGAAAATACGCGTACCTTGGATGAATACGGTTTTACATGTATATATTAAAAATTATTAAACAGAAATACCGTAAATTCCGGCGTATACGTCCACGTGGCGTATAAGTCGAGGTCTATAAGTTTGACCTAAAAATCCTGATTTTATTAATAATATGTACCATGTTATGAAAAACGTCACCGCCGTATAAGTAGAGGATGGATTTTCAAACTTGAAGTTTAGCGTCAAATTTTCGATTTATACGCCGGAATTTACGATAAACACAAATTCAAAAACTAACAAAACACACGAACACTTACCAACTAAAATCAGCTTTACTATCTTCAAACAAGAATGATGTTTGCGTTTGATTTGAAAATGGCCCACGAGGGTCCGACTATTTATACTAAAATAACACGTGGAGAGAGAGGTGGGACGAGAAAACAACTTTAAATGATGTCATTATCCGCAAGAATTACGTAATGCAATAAAAAATAAAAAAACTTTGGCTTTTGGTTTACAAAGTATTGGCGGGGAAAAAACTAATTTCAGATGATGTTATTGTCGAAAACAATTACGTAAGGCAAAAATAAAACAACTTATGATCTAAGAAATATTGGCGGGAAAAGACAACTTTAGATGATGTAAACAGCGAAAACAATTACGTAAGGCAACGAAAATGAAGCAGCTTTTGACTTAAAGATATTGGTGGAAAAATCAATTTTAGTTAAAAAATCTAACCTCGACTGAACTCGAGTCTGCATTAACACTTACTATGGATAGCGCTGGATATAGGTTGAACCCTACTTCGTCGTCGTCGTCGTCGTTTGAAGAGTATCCACTTCAGGTCAGACACAAACCAGACTGGGGCCGAGGGTTTATCCTTTTACTACCCCAGGCTGCTGCACTGCCTGAATCAGGTTGAACCCTACTATTGTGATCTTATACAGACTATATTGAAATTGCAATTACTATTTTTCTAGTTCTAATAGTATGAAAATTGACTGTGAAATCATTTATTTAGTAGCCTAGTTTGTTTGCTCTATAACTAAAATTAAAATGTATTTTTCTGATAGCAATTTTCTGTCTTCTGAGTCTCTGTCTGTTTTGCTAACATTTTCCACAGACCACAATTATGTGATTTTTAGTTTGATTGAATTTGCCAACTGAGCTGGGACTCGAACACTTTTAAGCACCACGTATATCTTTTTTTTTTTTGGTGTTCAAACAACATCCTGCGAGAACAAAGAAAGTTGCTATCGTGCCCTTAATAAAAACAACTGCGCTTCTTTGATTTTGCAGCTTTTAATTAAGTTCCAGCAAGTGCATTTTCTAAAAACTTTTAGAAAGCAAGGTTGTGATCCTTGAGAACATTTTTAACAATTGGAAGCAGTTGCATTTTTAAAGCAAGAATTCGTGAGCACGCTTTTATATAACTTTATAGTGTTTTTGCAAATAGTTTATTTGACATGGTCTAAATCTGTCTGTTACATGCTGTAGCTTTTGTAACTTTTTTTCTTGAATGAAAATGCGCTATTGGAGTCAGCGATTGAAAAATTTTTGTATATATTTTTACCTTGCAAAAAATAATTGACGCTTAACACTTGACACAAAAAACAAGCAAAAAGTTGTCGGCGACACCTATTCCGTCAACCGAAAAATATCTTTACGGCGTTTGCGTCATCGTCAACAAAAATTGTCGCCGACATTTGACGCCGTCAAATTAACGCTGTCAAAGCACAACACTGGATGTAAGCGAAGATATCGAACAGCTCCAATTTCTCGATGAAGGACTTTTAACACCTACTTTCAACAACTTGACTGTTATAATTTTCTTAACTGTTGAATAGTTTCGAAAACACATTTTGCAGTTGGATGTGTTTGTGATGCTATGTCAATTTTTATAATTTTGAATTTATGTATAGCCTAATCATTTCGAGCTACGAATTGAAAACTACATGTCGCATTTTATACACTATGCAACAATCACAAAATATAATATATATGTAAAGGTAATTAAAGATTTGTCAATAACGTTTATATTGGGAATAGAAATTTATATTGGAAATATTTTTATTTTTGGCAATATAAACTGTCTTAATGGTGCGATTCGAAGTTACTTTCACAAACATTTCACCTACAATTTCACAACACATACACTTCATCACTCCAATATTGCATGTTTTACACATCACACACACAACCCCACATTTCCATATTATGTTTTTAATGTTTTAGTTTTTGAATTACTTTACTGGTTTCAAAATGTAATTTGATTTTTTCCTACAACTAATTTTTCAATTTCTTTAATAATTTTTAATTATTTTGTAATTCTGTATTTTTATTTTCAAATTTGCGTCCACAATTTTTTTTTACAACTAGGGGGAGAATGTCGTGATTCGTGTATGCCGAATACGTGATTGCAGCATGCTTGGCTTATGCTTTGTTTTATCGGTCGTGCCCCGCTTTTCATAATATTCATCGTGTGAAATTTTGTGTGAAGGCGTTTCTGTGTCCCACGGTCGATGATTTGTACATTCAGTTATGCTCACTATATATAGTAACGTAGTAACTTATATAGTACGATTTAGGAGACAGGTGACGAAACAACGCATAACGTGATAGCGCTATAAGAAATTCAATAAAGTTTATTTGATATAGGCCTAAGTTTTGGTTATACTGTGTTAGGGTTAGTTTTAAAACATAACTCCTAATCCTAACAGATCATTGACTTCCTTTATAATTTTTCTCAAAACCATGTGACACATTATGCAAAGAATATTATTTTGAATAGGATGGCATGTGTAACTGTGTTTTCTTGCAAGCCATGAATGAAGATCAGCAATGTCTTCTTCCCGAAAATTAGGAAACTCATTAAAGTTTCTATCATCAAAATTTCTTCCTTCGATTGCCAATCCTTGTTGAGCTGGATACTTCAAGGAAAAAATGACCTTTATCAAGGAAGTTTTTGCTTGTTTTTGGAGGCGGGGTTGTAACTTTTTTTTGCCACATGGCGGTGGCAGTGCATTCAGTGCCATGTGGCAGTGAGAGCAGCACATGGCAGTGGCATGTGACGGTGCCACATGGCAATTGGCAGAGCCTAGTGTCATGCGGCAGTGAGAACAGCACATGGCACATGGCAATGTCATTGTCTTCACTATTTTGGAAGCAGTATGTGGCAAGTAAGAATTGTGATTTTTCATAGGTGATTATTTATTGAAAGGAATAATATAAAAAATATTATGTTGCATTATTTTAAGCTTTTGCTTATACAAGTATTATTTTAGGAAAAATACTATTTAAAAAACTTAAAATTTTTTGTATTGTAAAAACTGAAAAAGATTAATTTTCAAATTGGTTTATCGGTAAGTTTTGTAGAAAAGTGTTTATATATTTAGTAGAAACTCCACTTAGTATTTTTACCTTTATGTTTTTGGTTGTCTAATTTTATTATGTTTTAATGGTATTATATACATATTTATTGTAAACCACTATTCGGTTTGCAATTAATCGGTTTAAAAGACTATTTTTTTTTATATTTAGTACATCTAAGTTTGTTTTCTTTTAAGAAGTGCAGAAGTTGGCCAGTGTGATAAATAATAAGTCATTATGTAGCTTATGCCAATAGTTGTCAACCTTTTTGAGATTATGGCACACCACCAAACTAAAATATATTGGTGTCATATATGCCATGATAAAATTAAAAACACTAAATGTTATATCAAGATCTTTGTGCTTGTTTGTTTTAAAGATCCATTTTTCATTTTTTATTTTATTAAGCTACGAACATCATGTGAAATCAAAAGAAGCATTTGGAAATATTTTTGTTCATTTCTAAAAATCTGATGAGGACTAGGCTTTTTATTCTTGTGAAGTTCTGAAAAAGTTTTTATAATTGTTAAAAATGTAAATAAATTATATAAATAAAAAAGAAGTATATACAAAACTAAGGCATAAATGTCAAGTAGCTTAAAAACACTTATTTTATCTCTATATGTATCCTCTTGACTCGCAAAAAAGCAATGGAGGTGCTAATACATAAAGTAAGCAGTTACTCTGACCTGCTTCTAGAGATGCCAAGATACTGCTGTTCACTTTTAATTTAATCAAAATATGACTCTAATTTATGAACTGCTTGCCAAGACCACCAAGCAGGGGAAAGTGCTGTAAAGTGTCTTTCCCAAAGACACTACAGAATGACACAAGAGGGTTTTGAATCAAGACCATGTTGATCATAAGCATGGTGCTTTAACCATTTGATCGCACTACTGACCACTTGCAAATTGTTACAGTATCATACTGCAGCACAGTGGCTGAGAAACACTGCTGTAAGTCTTTTCCAAAGCTTTTTTAAATACCAAAATGTTTTATGAAATTAATCAAACATTGCAAGGTAAATTTGGCTTAGGTTTCAAAAAAAATTGTATTCATAATGGTCATCCATATGATCTTATAATGTTGTTGTTAGAAGATTTTGCAATTTTGTTAATTGTGAAAAGCCTTTATTACCAGGTGTGGGTTAAGGTACAATAAAGCCAACCTTCTTGGTTTTTATAAAATGTAAATAATCTCAGTTGCTACATTTTAAAAATAGATATAATTTTAAAATGCATAAAAAGTTGCAGTCATCTTTAAAATTATTTGGATTAGATTAGTTTGAGTAAACATACAAATGTCATGTAGATTTGCATTAATAAGAAATAATAAAACATGGCCAATAAAACTCAAAAATTTTATTTTAGGTTATAGTGTTTGAATATTGTTTAAGATTCCCATAATTTTACTTTTTACAAAGTATTTCTTTGTTTAAACTATTGAATTTTATAAATGTTTTATGTTTTTTTAAAGGTCCCAAAGGATTTAAACATTATGTCTGCATGTCCACATTCAATTTATTTATTTTGTGAATTAATTAATAAAGATGGTTATTTTACTGCCATTGAAGACAATTATAATGATATGAAATAGTATGAAATTGTGTGTGTATTGGTCATGTTTTTGTGTTTGTCTTGCAATTTGAGAATTTTTGACGTTCAACATTTACAAGGTTTGCTCGGGAAAATTTAAACACTTAAAACTGGAGATAGAATTAGAACCTGGCCTGTGGACCAAATAAATGTTTTTAAAGCTAGATAATGGTTAAAAATTACGTCAATAATTATGTACAAAAATGATTATGTACACTGTTCAGTTAGCTAGCTATAAGTGTATTTTTTTGTTTATTCAGAATACCAAGACGACCCATGTAATTCCTTCCACTGTAGCAACTGCTTGGTATTACGTGCACAATGATCTTTGTCAAAAAACCGTGGTACGTGAATAGATCAAGTAGTTTACATTAATTTAGATTAAAGTGCCTCGCTATATATAGGCTCGGCGAATCGGAAAAGTCCCTTTTGTGACTGCTTTGCACGTTGACGGAAATCATTGGATTTTGCTGGTACGTAATGCATTTAATTAATTTATGTTAATAGCTGCTAAATGTCTGTAAAAACCGTTGCAATTGTCCAGGCAAAACAAACTGATCACTGCTATTTGTACGACCCTTATGGAAGAGAAGACAAATACAGAAAACGCGTTGAAGACGGATTGCGGTAGGATTTTAAGTTTATTCAGGTTGATACGCAATGAAGATTGTATAAGTAAACCATGTTTTAGGTTGTTTGGGGAAACGTACAACTGCAATCTGCTGGGAAAAATGGATTCTGTGTACGTGCGCATTCATCCTAATCAGAAGGATGGAAGTAGCTGTGGACCATTGGTTTTAATTGTACGTTGTTAATTTTCGTATATGTAAGACTACTCTGTTGCTAGACTATGTAAAACTACTCAAAAAAGTGCTACTATCGTGCTTACAGCCTAGGTTCTTAAACTGAAGGCGTGAAAGATTCATAGGGGGCGCGAGCAACTGGCTACAAACTCAGTCTTACCGGAACCTGCCGACCAAGTTTTCAAAATTTGGGCAAAATCATTATTTTTCGGACAGTGACAAGAAAATATTTGGGAAAAACCAGAATTTTTCAGACTGCGAGATTAAAAATTTGGGGAAAATAAGAAATTTTCGGCTGCGACACAGACCAACTGCAATTATAGGTGAAGTCTTTTTTTTAGAGAACAGTATAATTTTGGACGGTAGTCGAGAAATCTAAGACTGAGTCAAACTGAGGACTTTTTTTTGTCTTTATCCTAAGAATTTTATGCTTTTTATAAGGTTCTGTTGCTATCATAAAAGGGGGCGCGGTCTCAAAAAGTTTAAGAACCTCTGTGCTAGAGTCAAGTATGCAAAAATAGTTGTTGCTATAGACTTACATACAGTAATTTTTGAATTGTTTGCTATCTAGATTCATCTGCGTTTCTTTTATGCGACGTTTGACATGGATTCACAAAAAAATATGTTGATTAATTCATCTAATTTACCTACTGTCATTCTTGATTGTATCTAAAATTTTTATTGTTTTGAAGGAAGCCCAAAATTTTTTTTTTGGATTTGGCGATACCAAAACGGATAGCGAAGCATGTCGTCAACATAGAATTGTCATTGGAAATATTTTGCTTCATGCAACAGGTCATAACATATATGTGTTAAAATTAGCTCACGTATGGAGTTAAGGGCTCGTTTCCACTATGATCGTTGGTGGGAGTATTTCTTTTTTTTTGCTTTTTTTAGCGCTTAAACGCGAAGAGAAGTACAAAAATCAGTAAAACAAACCAAAAATATTCTTTCCAACACTTCAATTGGAAACGAGCACTAGATCAGTAAATAAGGTGCATGTAAAACCATAACACATGACTGACTGCAATGAGTGGCAGTTGCCATGTTATGTACAATGTGATAAAAAAAATCTTATCAAATAAAATAAAACGTTGTGGACTGCATTTTCAAGCAATGTGCAAGGTTGATTGTAGTAGTATAACTTAAAGTTACTTGGTTTTTTGACAGAAATCAAAGTTTTGTCCATTTGTTAAGCAATATTAAACTGTTTTGGTTATTGACATTTTTGTAAACGTAGCACTACCATTCGTTTTAAAATTAGTTTTTTTTACTTTTCGAGCTTCTATGTAACATTGTAATGCAATATCTGGCTTTTTATTGTTTGATTTATGTCAATCGGCCCCAAAGCGTCAGTAGATACACAGTTTTTGCAACTAAATTGTTTCATGTTAATTTGTTTTATTTTAGATGTCACTGCACTGGAATGGTACTGTGTTGTATGCAACAAAACTAAGAGTACTGGAAAGAAAATTAAATGGGTATGGAAATAAAGTTGTTCATTTTTATATTGTGTTTGCGTATAACTTTAAGCGCTACGAAATAATTTAAAGCTGTCCCGTCAAACTTGCGGCCCGCGAAGTCTTCTGAACAATTTTTTTAATCAGATGCTCGCTTATAAATCGAAATATTAATTAATTGGAAAAATTTTGTACCAAACAATTATGCTTTTATGTGGTAAAATGACAAAAAATTTCGTAAGATTTGGAAAGAAATACGTAGCATCATGCAACAAAAAATATTTTTGAAAAACTTTATGTGATTGGCCAGTAACATATCACAGA
The DNA here is from genome assembly GCA_963680785.1 of Diplosoma virens. NCBI lineage: Eukaryota > Metazoa > Chordata > Ascidiacea > Aplousobranchia > Didemnidae > Diplosoma > Diplosoma virens. Next base: position 15,270,582 of record OY796889.1, read on the forward strand.
AGAAATTGTCAAAGGTTTCCATTCAACGATATATTATTATCAATCTAATTTTAATCTGGTTCACATTTCCCCATTGATTGGAGGTGGCTGGATCCATTTTACTATATCCGTAACTCTTTCTACACCTCTCCACGTACACCGATCTGCCGCATCTTTAAGCCAATCCTTCCCAGGTTTCCTTCAACTTGTTCTTTCCATTTCATCCTCGGTCAGCCCTGTTTGAGTTTTCCATCCACTTCATGTATCATTGCCTTCAGCCAAACATCTTCCTCAGGTTTTTTTAAAACATGACCACACCACCTCAAACCATTCACCTTGCCAGCTTATATGCTGCTTCCTTCCATCCCAACATGTCCATCTGCTCCTCTGTATTCCTCTTGTCCACCAACTTTACATCGTACATCGCTCTCACCATAGATCTTTCTGCTCTTCTCAAAATACTTCATTTTGTTTCAAACATCACGCTTCGCTTCCATATACTCGTAACATAGCTGATTTTACATAGCTTTTATATACCTTTTCTTTCATCCGCAAAGAAAATCTTTTTCCAAACGTATCTCCACATTTTCTGAATTTCTTTATTCCCCATCTTGTTCCTGCAATCACTGCGGCTTCACATCCTTCACTAACAACGATATATGTTACATGTATTACTAACAGATATTTTTAGATCGAATTCGAAGGCTGCAAAAGGTGGGCACATCGCGATTGCTGCCAAGAATTTATTTCGAAAGCAAAGTTTTTTTGTAATATTTGTATGTAAAATGTGTCTGTGTTATAAGCAGTCTTAAAATTTTTGTTACTTTTTTACTGAATAAATGTATATTCAAAGATTTGTAAGCGCATTTATTTTTTTTGTGTAAACCAAACAATCAAAGTTGATAGTAATGATAGTGTTGTCAAACTTTACGCCGTGTAGGCGTAAACATAATTTCTAGTTTAGAATCAAACTGGCAATTCCAAAAAATATCTTCGGACAGCGACAAGCATCTAACGTATGTCCAGCAATACCAATCAAACAAATAAATTTGTTTGATTTAAGATTGTCGTCGTTTACCTTTCTTAAGCAGTGAAACAAAATCCTGTTTGTTACTTTTCAATAGCAGTTTCGAAGATCAGTAGTTGCTTTTTGAGATTGTGATGCCAACGTAAAAATAAGGTTAACCGCTGATCGCCCATAATTACTCAATAAAAGCGTAATATTTGTTATCCTACAAAAAACTATAGTGGGCTAATCAAAATGTGATAACTTTAAACAACAATGATAATAATTTCACAGATATCTGTCAGTTTTTGACTGGCACATAGCAGTAAAGGCACCGATTGCCATTAAGTGGTAGACTCGTCTAAGAAGTGAACCTCAATTTATCGTTAACAAGGCCAATAATAAGCCGTTTATCAGTTCAGGGCAACTTTAACATTTTTACTGCACTTGGGACATTGCACAAAAAGCCATGGCACGCAGCATTTAAGAGCTGCCAGTGACGATGGAGACATTGCCATATGACAATAAAAACACTGCCATATGGCAGCAAAGTCACTGCCATTAGTGGTTGAATCGACTAAAAAGTGAAAACGGATTCATTTTTGGCAAAAATAATAGCATGTCGTTTGTCGTTGTGGTGACAACCTAATAAAAATTGTAACCGATAATTTACGTTGATGAACAACAATAGCAATTTCAAAGCAAGTTTTAAAAATTTGAAGGTGTTTGGCACTCTGACTGGCACACTGCAGTAACAGTAAGAATTACAAGAACAGTAAGAAACTGCCAGTAATAGTGGAGCCACTGCCAACTGGCAGTTAGAAACTTTTGCTGCCGTTCACGATGGTGGTATTGCCATATGGCATTCAAGGCATTGCCATATGGCAGTCAAGACACTGCCATATGGCAGTCAAGCCATTGCCATATGGCACTCAAGTCACTGCCATATGGCAGTCAAGCCATTGCCATATGGCACTCAAGTCACTGCCATATGGCAGTCAAGCCATTGCCATATGGCACTCAAGTCACTGCCATATGGCAGTCAAGCCACTGCCATATGGCACTCAAGCCATTGGCATATGGCACTCAAGTCACTGCCATATGGCACTCAAGTCACTGCCATATGGCACTCAAGTCACTGCCATATGGCAGTCAAGCCACTGCCATATGGCAGTCAAGACATTGCCACCGTCATGTGGCACAAATTTGTCACAACCCCTGTTGTGTTTTTGTTCTATAAGAAAACTACAGCTTATTTGAACCAAAACACTATTTTTTTGTAAGTTATTTGATAATGTAAGTCTATGAGTGTTACTTCGTTCGTGAGCATCAAACTTTTCTATCCCTTTCTTCCAATTTATAAAGCCTTTTGAGAGAAAACTATCATTAGCTCTTTTTGCCAAATCAAGCAAATTGTCTTGTTTGGAAGTTGCACAAATGTGACACTAAACTCTGCCAGAGGCTGCATCAAAATGTAACCAAATGTGTTTTTCAAACTACTTTTGCTGAAATTGAAGGTTTCTTTCTTTCACAGTTTGAAACGGGATGAGAGCTGCAACAGGCTGGTATGGCTCTGGTGGAAGTAGCTTAGAAAAGTCAATGAAAGCAGCACTTTTTTGATTTTCAGGATTAACACCTGTATTTAACAGCTGTATTAACACTTGTATTAACCCCCAAATTTATGGAAAACTCAAGGACACTCAAGGACAATGTCCTTGAGTTTGCCATAAATTTGGGGGGAACAAAAGGTATTTGTCCAGATATTGGGGGGGACATTTTCCCACCGTCCCCCCATAAAATAGGTCCCTGCATGTGGCTCAAATCATGTCATTGTAAGCATCTGCTAAAAAGCATTTACTGTTTGGTAATAACAAACACAAAACCAGAAAAACAATATCAACTTTTCTGCTATATTGTAAAGGTTTAGAAAAAAATATTTGAAACGATTTAAAAATTATATCCATGATAAAAAAAAGAAACACCACATAAAATCAGTTAAAACGCTATTATACAGGGTGGCCGAAAAGTCCCAGGACACTCTATTTTAATATTTTAATGCTGTTAAATATTGTTAAATGCAGTTTTAATATTCTAATCTTGTTAAAACAATTTATTTGATTTATTTTTTCAGGTTATTTAAGGTCATGAGTGACATCAGTGTATTTACTGTTGAGGAGCGCTTAATTGCTGCTGTTTGGGTTCACGACCGCATCAGGAATGACATGACTATGGAAGATATTCGAAGTGCTTTCACAGAAAGATTTGGAAAGCCCGCGCCATCAAGAAGTAATCTGTATCTGTGGGAGAAGAAAGTTTTTGAAACAGGTAGCGTTCTGGATCAGGCAAGAAGTGGCAGGCCTGAAACACGAAAGGAAACGTGTGCTGGTGTTCAAAAATCACTGCAACAGTCTCCCAAGAAATCCACCAGAAAACGTTCTGCTGAACTTGGAATACCAAGGGCTACCATGATGGATCATATGAAAAAGGACTTGAATGTCAAAGCGTATAAGCCCATGTCGGTAAATCAGTTGTCAGATGAAGATATGGAATGAATTTTATTGAAAATACATGTATAGTGTCCTGGGACTTTTCGGCCACCCTGTATATTAAATCTAGAAAATTTCTTGGAAAATACCAAATGAGTAACTAAATAAAAACAAATTACTATCTTAAAAAAATACGAAAAATACAAAACACGAAAAATGCAAGAAACATAAGCTACATATTCAAACCAGTTTGGTGCATGTGGATATATGACAAGAAACATGTTTTATTTTGAGTTCAATATCACGCGTTTCCGCTTAAACTGATATAGCATTTAACGTAAAGTGACCCATGTTCAAGTTAATTTTATTTAAAACTAAGGATAATGTTGACACCAACCGATTGCATATTCGTAATGTGCAAGAAACATAGATATCGAAACATGTCAGCATATGTGGATATCTGACCGAAAACATATTTTATTTTGACTTGAATGTCACGCATTTCTATATTTCGCAACATAGCGTTTAACATAAAGTGACCTTCAAGTTAATTTTACTCAAAACTGAGCATGATGTTGACACCAATCGATTGCATATTCATATTGTGCAAGAAATGTAGATATTGATAAGTCTGTTAATTATGTGCTTATTGTTTATATTTTGGCAAAAAATTATTTAACTTGTTTTTGTTGTTGCTGATTTTGTTTTTTTCTTTTTTTTTTGTTGAAAATGAGAGAATCATTCTGCTAGAATGACAGTAGTTTTTTTTTCAGCTTGTCTTGGTTGAAGTATAAATTATCTGCCGGTAGTTCAATTGGTCCTTTCAGACAATTTTCTGAGAATCAGTAACTTTTTTAATTTATTGAACTTTTATGTTTGCTGACTTTGAGCTAACACTCTAATGAATAGACAAGTTGCAAAAAATTTGCACTCAAAGATGCAATATTTGTCAGTTCCATCCATTGAAATCAAAAAGGTAAAAAGCAGTTTGTTGGATTGTTGGCAATTTGTAAGCAAAGATCTGTTTTTCAGGAATTATCTGAACCAGCTTTTCCTGAAGTATTGAATAATAAATCTTCAAATATTGTTTCTAATAGTTTTGTTGATTATAAAGCAGAAGAGAACAAAGACCTTGTTGTAACTGTTGAAGAAGTTAATGAAAGTTTCACTGAAACCTGTGAAAGATACAACAAGTTTCAAAGTGAATTGAAATTAAGAATAAACTAATAATAATTGAAGCACATTAAAGTTGTCAAACATTTAATTTAATTAGTGTGTTTTAATTTGTTAACTGAATTTTCTAAAATGCAAAAGCACTCACTACCTAGCTGCAACTATAGGTTACATCAAAAATGTCATATATATAAAGATTGTATGATAATGCTTAAATGATTGTAAAATTTTAATGATTTTTCCAGTGTTACTTGCAAAATAACATCAGTAGTTAACAGGTACACTTTGCAACCAAGCAATTTTGGATCTTTTCAAGCAGTCACTGTAAGCAACTTTTGTTTATGAAACTATCCAGATTCCACTTTACTATCGTTTCTTTAGAGATTCCTTTTGTCTTGCTTTGTTTTTTATTTCATTCTGGTATTGAAAGAAAAATTCCATAGTTTTACCAAAGAAAAAATCACTTAGAGTGACTTATTGAAAAGATCCTGGGAATCTTTTATATGGTTGCTATTGCTTCTAGAAGAAATTCATTTCCTCTTGGTTTCATTTTTATTTCATTCTGATACTGTAAGAGCTATTTGAGATTAGTTTGCTGATTATGCTAAAAAATCATCGTTATGGTGATCTTTTGAGGAGACCTGCAATTTTCTAAATTTATCATAGAAAAGAACTTGATATTTGCATATCAGGATAGCAAACTTTATGTATTTACAGACTTTAATCAAGTGACAAAACAAATTGAAGAAAAATTGCAATCTAGTTTACAGTATTTTCCTGTCTCACACATTGAAATTAAAGAGGTAAAATTAAATTTGTTAAATTATTAAAAATTTGTTAGCAGTGCTTTGTTTTTCAGGAATTGTGCGAACAAGTTTGTTTTGAAGGAGTAGATGTTGAATCATCAAATATAATATCTAATGATTTTGTTGATCATAAACTAGCAGAAAATGAAACTTTGGATGCAACTGCAAAAAAAAAGCAAAAGTTCAACTCAAAGCTGCAGCAAATTTCAAAATGGTATGAAATTATTAGAAATGTATATAAAAAGTAAATTAAAATTGCAAATATTGCAACTTAATTTTGTGTTTAATATATTTGATTCAATTTTCTGCATTCAAATGCAAAATCAACCAGGAGGCTCAACTAGAGTTTATTTTGTTTTGTTTTATTATAAGTTAAGAGATATTGCTCCTTAAATCAATTTGGAAACAAAAGTTTTTGTGCAAGTACTTCAATTTTTTTATTAGCATACAGAGGTGCAACCAGGGAGATGATTAGTAGGTTATGTCTGCACCTTTTTAAACAGTTTTTGTCAGCCTCCTTTTCATCTGATGTCAATTCTTTTTGTGTGCTGATATGTAACAAGATAAAACTTAAGTGCTATTAAATAACATTTCATGCCAATATAACCCTTTAAGGGTCTAAGAATCCATATGGATACCCTAACTTTAATCTAAGATATTTATAATTTTTTAAAAGTTTTTTAAACAAAATAAACTCTTAGAAAATCTAGAGATAGTTTTACTTTAACTTTTTTTTTCTTTTACCAGTTTCTGTTTGTCATTAATATTGGTATTACAGTAAATTAAGCATCTTCCAAAAGTTAAAAACTGCTTGAATCAATAGTATTTTGATCAAAATGGCAAATTTTTTTGTTGCTTCTTTACCAGTAAAAAAAACAAAAAACAATCAAACTATAGTAATTCAATAATAACTAATTATAAAATGCTGAACTATATTAAATAATTTCAAAAAATAATACATTTGACAAAATGAGCAAGATTTTTAACCACTTCCTGTCGGGAAGTGGCAATCATGTGGAATACAACCATGTCGCAGCAATGGGGCGCATGTATTGCTGCAAATTTTGCCAGCTTTATCAATTTTTATGCGAAATAATACTGTGTCAACAGTACGCACATTATAAAGAAATCTTGGCGGGAAGTGGTTAAAAATGGTAATTTTGCCGTAAAAGTAGAAGAATCCATATGGTTAGCCTCTTAATTATTTAGTTGTTAATTTTAGAATTGTAATTTTTTTTTAAATGAGCTCATAAAGGTAAAAAAACAATGCTTACCAATTTTTTTCAACTATATTCCCTAGTGGACCTTAAAGGGTTAACTATAGTAACTGGTTTCTGTTTCTCTTTTTTCAAAGAATAGAGATGATCACTTTTTGCTATGCTCTATCAGTGTTTTTTTCAAACTTTTGTTTGAATTTTTAGCAAAATAATTGAAGATTTTTGACATGATTTCCAAAAAAAATTTAAATTGTTTGTTCAAAAGTATGATCTATAATTGCATTTGCTGTTTTTAGTAACTATAACATAGAAGAAAAATTTCAAGTGGTGCTTTAACTATCATTAAACAGTTGATTGGCAGTACAAAACTTTAAGTAAACTTTGAAAAGCGTATTAATTCCTCTAAGATTTTTCATATGACACTCATTGGGAGGAATCATCAGAATGAATTGAGAGCAATCCAGTCATGCTTATGTAGGTTGCAATTGGCACAAATATGAGGTTGCAATTGGCACAAGAACATGGAGAGTTTACAGCCTACAAGTGGAAATTCAGATCGAGCCTTAACACAGAATAAAATGAGTGAATTAGGGTTATATACTGCAGTGTTTCCCAAACTGTGTGCCATGAAAGGGATTGAAGTGTGCTGCAAAATTTTCGTGTTTTGCCAAAAAGCCATAGATAGAGTCTTGGTCCATCTTTTTTCTTTTTTTTACAGAACACTTGATTTTAGAGACAAAAATCAAGAAATTGCAGCGAGATTCTGCATGACAAGTTTTTTGCAGGCCAGCAACTTTGGCTTGATTTTAAAATTTGGCCCAAATTAAAACAAGGTTGGACACAGTGACGGATATTCAAAGTTAAGGGCTTGAAGCAAGGATTCCCAAAAATTGGTGTTCTTGAAAAAAAAAGGGCTTTGATCTCGTATTTCCCTTATTTTATCAAAATCATGGTGATCTCTAAAAAAAATAAAAAAAAGGTCTTCACTTCGATTTGATCTCATATTTTGCTATTTTTCTCCCAAATCATGGTGATCTCTAAAAAAAATATACAGCAAAATAAAACTATATGCGGTATTTTCAAGGGGGCCCCTGCCTCATTTGCCTCACCCAATATCCACGACTGGTTGGACATCCCTGTTGTACCCTGTATTAAAACAATTTCTGTAGGCACATTCTTTCATTAGGTGTTACTGTTATATGTTAAATATAATTTTTATATGTAAACTTGAAGAGTGTATTTAGTATTGTAAGTGTGCCGCAGCTTTTGTCTTCATAATATAAGTGTGCCTCAGGAAAATTCAGAGTTTATTAGTGTGCCGTAGTGAAAAAAAGTTTAAAAAACACTGATATACTGTATACTTTTCAAAATGAGATCAGAAGAAAGATCCATAAATTGTTCAGTTTCCAGAGATGTGAACCTCTGAGAGCCATTTGCATTATCAACAAAAGGATTTGTCATGGAATTGTGCTTCTTGGTGTTTTCAGAAAAATATTTCTTAAATTCGCTTCTAAATGCAAACACATAATAGTCTTCATATCACACTCATTGGTATTCTGCAGGGAAAGATTGCCAGATTGTGACTTTAAGTAGGATTTTAAAAGTGAAAAACTATCACATTGCTTGTTATTTATCAGCAAATCAGTTTTTCACAACTATAGTTTTCTTTTAAAGGCTGTAAGTTTTTCATGGAGTTGCAGAAGGTGAGTTTTTTTCCTTGAAGTGAGATGTTTAATTAATTTAATTTTGAAAAATATCACAGAGATACACCAACTGAGTCAGGAAAGCTTCATCCTCAAAGGTAGTAGCTAATGCATGGTTTTTAAAAATATGGAGATTTCGTTTCTCAATTTGTACACACGTAAAAGAACTTTGCCTTTAAAAAGCCACCTTGCATTACAATAAAACAATAAGTAAAATAAAATCCAGTAGTAGCCTATATTGTGAATTTAGTATGGAAAAGTTCTCCAGTCACTGCCAGTCTATCAAGCACCAAATAAGAAGCGGTTCCACACAGCTGCTGCCAACCACATACTGTCAAATTGTAAAAAACTGCTAACAACTTTCACATTAATTTTTGTGAGAAAAGCAGTAAGTGTGAAAACTTTTGCATGCATGCTTTCACGGCACCCCTGACAAAGTTTTGCAGCACCCAGTTTGGGAACTGCTGGTATAGAGTATAAAGCAGAGTATGATTGTACAGAGTGGAGTAATTCAAGTCCATTTCTATTCAATATTAGACCACTTTACAAAATTTTTGGAACTCCAGGGTGGGCTATAAAAGGATTGCTTTTGGATACAGAATGTCAAGAGAAAAAAAAATCTTTACATAAATTGTTTGGCTGATCCTGGTTATTTCTTCGAAATTTTATGTTAAAATCGATTTTATTAAAAAATTCGGTATGATTACTCAATCCAAGTAGCACAACTGCAGATTTCCCAACATTATTTTTAATTTACACTTCAAAAAGATTCCTAATTTAGATTGAGAATAGTCAATTTGAAGGAAAATTGGGTCATTTGAAGGCAATAAATGGTTTGCATAAACTATTGACTCATATTAATGTCTAAAATATTTTTTTCGGTGGAAGAAATAGATTTGAAGTCAAGGGAAAATTGCTTGTTTGTAAGAGAATGATTGGAGTGGATAGTAGTGAGGACTTTGCAAGAAGATTTGTCTTTTTCTCTTTTAATAGGCTTAGGTAAGAATAGGACTGATAAAGGCTTTGTACAAGTTAGTGAGTGAATTTTGAAAAAGGTTTGATAAAACTGAGGCAATAAAAGATTTGTATCAGTTATAATACTTTTGTGGAGATAAAAACATTGTGTTTAAAAGAGAGTGTTCTGCCAAGGCCACACAAGAAAAGTCAAGAGTTTGCTTGAATGCAATGAGTTGTTGAAAATGAATAAAGTTAATTGAAGATTAATAGGGAACTAGGTTGAAGAAAAAAAACTTGCATGTAAGAGGTTGAGAAATAATCACCATTTATTTAAGGATAGATATCTTTACACAGTTAGTGTCAACTTTAAATGATAAAAAAATTTATCATAATAAAAAGAAAATTTCTATTTGAACATATCACAATGAAGTGTTTCAGTGAAAGATGCATGGCTCACTTGCAAGAGCTTTGCTGTGGATAACTGGTTGAGAAGTGCTGCCTTAGAGAATGATTTCAAAAGAGGTCAGACAGCCATAGTTGCTGACACAACAATTGTAAAGAGGAGGCTCAGATGGAAAAGTCATCAACATATAGAGCAGTGGTTTTCAACCTGAAGATCAAAACCCCTTAGTGGGATGTTTTGCTATTTTTTAGGGACAGCAAGAGCTTTTGATAAATGATATAAAAATAAATTATTTATGTAAAATAAATTAATATCGCTTTCAGTCCCACTAAACAAAAAACAAACCTTATATCAACTTTGGTACACCGGGCACTAATGATATGCACGAAATCTATACTAAGCAAAGAAATTAAGCATATCAAGAACATTCTATTAGACAATGGTTATCCTGAATCGATTATTGAATTTTGCTCAGTTTTTTTTTCAGAAAATTGCTCAGTTTTCTATGCACAAACGATTTGGCCCTGAGAAGTGCCCAGTGTATTTGAGAGTTCCTTGGATAGGAAAAGCTTTCCATTGGTCTTGTTAAAATGTCAAAATGGCTGTTGAAAGTTGCTATGGCTTCGTTACCACCAGAGTGGTATTTACATCCAAATGCATGTTGCCTGTAACCTGCAAAAATGTTTTACCTATCACGCTGAAAAGCTCTGTTATTTATGAATATTCATGCCACTGTGACAGTAGGTACATAGGACGAACATCACAGCGACTACAAGATAGAATCATGCAGCATGTTCCTGAATGGCTACAACAGTATGCAAAGCGCCCTACACGATCTCAACCCGGTAGATCCTGTAAGCTAAAACATAATAACCCAGATTGCCATAGGACAACACTTGCTTGAGAACGAGCAATGTGTTGCAAACTATAATGACAAATGTTTTAAAATTCTTGCTGTGGCACGCAACTTGTTCCATCTGTGTCTACTTGAGGCAATGTTTATTTAAACCAGACATTCGGTTTTATGTAAACAAAAAGAATTTGTTTACACATTAAAACTTTTCAATCAACTTAAGTTGTGAGTAACACTGTTTCTTCTTGGTATTTGCACATATTGCATTTCTCCTTTCCAAGACTACACTGTATTGCACTACACTTCTTTGGTTTGGTGCAGTTGTGCCTTTTCTCCTTTCTGAGACCATTGCACCTTTCTCCTAACTGTTGAGACTATAAATACCTTGATTTTCTCTGGTTCGTTGCATTTTGTTGCAATTCCCACTGATGAGAGCATCATGAAAAGCTTATAGCTCCAATAAAATTGACTTTGTTTAAAGCGATATTAAAATTCTGTACCACAAAGAAGCAAAAATAATATTTATAATTGTCAATTTAGAAATTACTTTAAATTATTTATTGGTAGTTGATTCAGGGCTAAAATAGTAAGACAACTAAAATTGAGTTTACTATGAACTTGTTTTGGGGGCAATTAAAAACATTACAATTAAAAATAAATTGCTTAATATGTCATAAAAATAAATTAATATGTCAGAAAACAGAAGACAGTAGGTTTAACTAATTTTCACTGAGTGGAGTGGGCAAACATATGTAGAAATTAGAACCAAAATTACTTTGAGTACACACAAAAAATATAAGAAATTAAAAAATTATAACTGGAGTTGACAAAACATGGAGTTTGTTGCCTATCAAAAGTGTATAAGTAAGATAATTTCAAGAAATTTTTGTGTAACCACATTGTGAAAGCATAGCTGAATGATACTTGTAAGCATGCCAAGTTGGTTTCACAGATTGATGCAAAATTGGTTTAAGAGCGGTTTCTGGCCAGCTCAGACCCTTTCTCTCGTTGCTGAAGTCAGACTCTAGTTCAGTGATGGATAAAATAATAACTTTAGTTAGAGAAGGGCAAGGCTGCAAGTAAGGAGATACAACTTACTTGTTAAATGGAAAACCATACAAAAGGAGTTTTTAATGTGCCATAAGGAAAAGAGATAATAGTTTACATGAATTAAATCCAGGTACATGTTAACTTTGTTAAATGAGCCATATTTGAAATGTTTATGGTGTGCCCAAGTAAGCAGGAGCGGCATAGTAATAATGAATGAAATCACAATAGTATGTTTAAAGGAAATAAATGTTACTCAAGAGCCTAACAAATGACTCATTTACAGAAGATGCATTCTAAGACAGAGCTTTACAATTGAAAAAGAAATCAGCCAGATAGCTCAGTGTAATAACACTTTGACTTGTGAGTAGAAGAACATGAGTTTATTGTTGAGTCTACTTATGTGTGCATAGAAAAAGAGCCCTTAGGAAAAGCACTTTATGACAAATTTCTCAATGGAGTCATGCCAGTGGTGTTATTTAACTAGTTTAAGCTAATCTGTTTTTAACATATTGTCATCTCAGCAAACCAGTAAACTATTTTCTCAAATCAAAATTTTTAGATGCAAAAGTTAAACTGAATGATTTCTCAATCTGGCTCTGGAAAAAAACTGTTCTTTACTTTTTCAAATCTCTCCACTGGTTGGGCTGCTTACCTACATTGGTGAAGTGGTGTCTCTTAAAACAGAAGCAGCATCCAGGCCAATTGGGTATTAGAAAAAAGATTCAAGACAAGATTTATACTGCATGTTGGTCAGCCATGGTTTCTTAATATACCAGAGATGTAAATGCAGCCATTCAATTTCTAATGTTTTTTCTGTTTAAAACTGGCTTCTCAGCATTTTTTCTGGTAATGAAGAGCAAGACAAGAAATACACCAATATTAGAATCAAAGCAAGACGATTTCTTCTTCTCCTTTCAGCCTTTCCCTTCAGTCAGGGGTGGCCACAGCATATCATCATTCTCCACATCTTTCTGTCTTCAACATCCGTTTCCTTCACACCAACTTCCTGCATATCTTCCTTTACTGCATCTAAAAATCTTCTCTTTGGTCTCCCTCTTCTCCTCTTTCCCGGTAACTCCATTTCCATCATTTTTCTTCCTACATACTCTTGGTCTCTCCTCATGACATGTCCATACCACCTCAGCCTGCCCTCCCTCATCTTCATTCCTAACTGTTCAACCTTAACAGTACTCCTGATGTTCTCGTTTCTAATCTTGTCTTTTCTCGTCACTCCCATAGCAAACCTCAACATTTTCATCTCTGCAACTTCCATCTCTTCTACTTGTTTTTTTGTGACTGCCACTGTCTCAAGTCCATACACCATTGCTGGTCTTACCATTGAACTGTACACTTTTCCTTTTACTCTAGCTGGTAACCTCCTGTCGCAGATTACTCCTGATACTCTTCTCCATCCGTTCCATCCTGCCTGTACTCTCTTCTTTACCTCCCTCTCACAACCACCACTTTCTTGCACCGTTGATCCCAAATACTTAAATTCTTTTACTCTTGGCACTTTTGCATCCTCCATCTTTACTGTTTTGTCATCATTTCCTCCATTTATGCAAAGATATTCGGTCTTTGACCTACTGACTTTCATCCCTCTTCTTTCCAATGCATACTTCCAGGATTCTAATCTCTGCTCCACTTCTTCCCTGGTCTCTTCACAAATCACAATATCATCAGCAAACAGCATCGTCCATGGTGGTTCTCTCCTTACTTCATCCGTTAACCTGTCCATTATCACTGCAAACAGGAATGGACTTAATGCTGATCCCTGGTGCAGTCCAACCTTGACCTTGAAACTTTCTGTAGTTCCTACTGCACACCTCACCACTGTTTCGCTTCCCTCATACATATCCTGTACTAGTTGTACATACTTTTCCACTATTCCAGATTTTCTCATACAGTACCAAAGCTCTTCCCGTGGAACCCTGTCGTAAGCCTTCTCTAGGTCCACGAATACACAATGTAGCTCTCTTTGACCTTCCCTGTACTTTTCCATCAACATTCTTAGAGCAAACATGGCATCGGTGGTTCCCTTTCCTGGCATAAATCCATATTGCTGTTTGCTGATCTCCACTCTATCTCTTAACCTTGCTTCAATAATCCTTTCCCATACCTTCATTGTGTGGCTCATTAGCTTTATTCCTCTGTAGTTTCCACAGCACTGTGCATCCCCTTTGTTTTTATAGATTGGGATAAGCACACTCCTTCTCCATTCTTCTGGCATCCGTTCACCCATTAATAGTCTGTTGAACAGTCTGGTCAAAAACTTTATCCCCATCTCTCCCATGCACTTCCAAACTTCTACTGGCAACTCATCTGGCCCAACTGCTTTACCTTTTTTCATCCTTCTTAGTGCATTTTTTACTTCTTCTCTACTGACACAATTTACCTCTTCGTTAACCACTTCTGCTTCCTCTGTCCTAGGGTCTCTGTTATTTTCCTCATTCATCAGTTTCTCAAAGTACTCCTTCCATCTCTTTAACACTGCTTCCGAATTTACCATAACATTACCATTTTCATCCTTTATAACCCTCACATGCTGTACATCTTTCCCTGCTCTGTTTCTCTGCCTAGCCAATTTGTACAACTCTTTTTCACCTTCTTTTGTTTTCAATCTAGCATACAAATTGTCATATGCACGTCCCTTTGCCATTGCAACTGCCTTCTTTGCCTTACTCTTCTTTTCTTTGTATATCTTTTTAGTATTTTCATTTCTTATTTTGTCCCATGCTTTCTTTGCCTCTTTCTTTTCTTTTATGCTTTTTTGAACTTCCTCATTCCACCACCAAGTCTCCCTGTCTCCTTTTCGTTTTCCGAATGTCACTCCCAGTACAGTTTCAGCTGTTTTTCTTAGCATTTTGGCTGTTTTGTCCCACTCATCAGGTAACCCATCCTTGCCTCCCAAAATCCTGGTCACCTCTTGTCTAAACGCTTCTTGACAGCTTGTCTCTTTTAGTTTCCACCATCGTATCTTTGGCTTTACTTTCTCTGCTTTTTTCTTTTTCACCATAAGAACCATTTTGCATACCACCATACGGTGCTGTTTTGCGACACACTCATTCAATATTACCTTACAATCACACATTTCCTTCAAGTTTCTCCTTCTGCACATCACATAATCTACTTGGGTACTTTTTCCTCCACTCTTATATGTCACTCTGTGTTCATCTTTCTTCTTGAAATAAGTATTGACAATCGCCAAATTCATCCTTTTCCCAAAATCCACAACCATTGATCCTTCCTTATTTCTTGTTCCAGCACCGTACCTCCCCATTATTTCCTCATCCCCGATGTTTCCTTTGCCCACATGTCCATTAAGATCTGCACCAAGAACTATCCTCTCTTCTTTTGATATACTTTCAATCAATCCATCAAGGTCTTCCCAAAAATCATTTTTCTCCTCCATGCTGTTGTTAACTTGTGGAGCATATGCGCTTACTATATTTAGGATGGACCCATTTACCTCCAGCTTCATGGCCATTAGTCTATCTGACACCCTCTTCACCTCCAGGACACTTTCAGCCAGCTCCTCCCTCAGCACTATCCCTATCCCATTTTTTCTTCCATCAGCTCCGTTGTAGAATATTTTGCATCCACCTCCAATGTTTCTTGCTTTACTCCCTTTCCACCTTGTTTCCTGTAGACACAATATGTCTACATTTCTTCGCTCCATCATATCTGCCAGCTCACTTCCCCTTCCAGTCATCGTTCCAATATTTAAAGTACCCACCCTAATGAGTGAGCATCTTCCTTTCCATGCTTCTCGCTGCTTCTTCACTCGCTTTCCTCCTCTTTTTTTGCTTTTATTTTCACAATGTTTAGCAGTAGCATAATTTCCACAGGTGCCCTGCTGTGCGACACCTGAGGCGGTCGTTGGTAACCCGGGCCTCGACCGATCCGGTATGGATTGATGATGATTTCGCATTTGTCTGTTTTGGCAAAAATTTTTTTTATGCCGGATGCCCTTCCTGCCGCAACCCTCCCCATTTATCCGGGCTTGGGACCGGCATCAAGAGACACAAAAAGTGCCTCCGATGGCTGGGTTAAAAAAGCAAGACGATTTGACGGGACAAATTTGTCAGCGAGCCAATTTGGCAGGAAAACAAATAAAAATGATTTACCTTCACTAGCATTGAAGCAACAGCAAAAAAGTTTTGTTAACTGCAAAACCAGAATAGATTTGTTTATATATAGTAAAATGCTTATTATGACATCATAACTTTGTACGCCCCTAAAACTTCAAACCTGTTGTCTTTGTAGTAAGCTACATTATTGTACGTTTTTGTAAAAGGTATATGTTAAACAACCGTGATTCAAAAATTTAACTATTAAAATACCTTTTTCAATTCAAATATTTGAAATTAAGCTATTGTAAATTCAAATAGATAAATATTCTTCTAGGAACATCCCTAAATTTAACAACTTTAAATTAAAATTTTCACTCTTATCAGCTGAACAATTACAATTGCCTTTTCAATTGCCTTTGTGACATAACAAAACTTTTTTGCTGTTGCTTCAATGCTAGTGAAGGTAAATCATTTTTATTTATTTTCCTGCTAAATTGCCTTGCTGCCAAACTGGCTTGCCGACAAATTGGCTTGCCGACAAATTGGCTTGCTGACAAATTGGCTTGCTCACAAATTTGTCCCATCAAATTGTCTCCCAACAAATTGTTGTGTAACCTATTAGAATCATAGTAGTTGTTGCCTGTTTACAAAGATATCTAGTACTTGTAAAAAATAGTGGTAGGCACAAACAAACTTCTTGCGAAAATACTACACCAATGCAAGCTTTATTCATACTGCTGTTGTTTTGAACACAGTGAATCCAATTAACTAGCTTTTATTTAATGGAGGGATGATTTTTGGTCATTTTTTTGTTAACATGTGTTTGTGAATGCTTTAGGATTTAGAAGCCAATAAATGTTTTCAAAAATAAAAAAAATTTGAAGGGGATCATTATGATACATTGGGTTGTAGTATGAAAAAGGTTGAAAATTACTGATATAGAGTTGCACTGATACAGCGAGGGAGACAAGAATGAATATTGACAATGAAAAAAGAGAAAATAGTTGGGCCAAACAGTGACTTAATAAATGGCTCAAAAACATTACAGATATACAGTAGACTTTGAAACAATAATCTTAGGATATGATCAGATCCATTTGATGAAGTATAAGAAAGAATTGTAAAGAGAATGGTGAGTGTTAAAGATTTGTAGAGTTTCAGTGAAACTGGTGAAAGATACAAGCTTCAAAGTGACTTAAAATTTTTTAAAAATTTTAATAATTGAAGCAAATTGGAATTGTCCAATATTTAAGTCGATTTCTTTGTTTGAATTTATTAAACTGAATTTTTTTTAATTCGCAAGTACTCAATTGGTGCAGCTGGTGGTTATACCAGAAATGTTTTATTTATATATAGATTGTGTGATGTTGGTTCACTGATTTTAAAATTTTAAATACTTTTTTCAGTATTACTTGCAAGATTGCATCATGGGTGTTACACTTTGCAACTATAAAGCAATTTTTAAATTATAGAAAATATCAAAATGTTTTTGTCTGGTTCAAAGTGTTTGTTTTTTTAATTATTTTTTGATATGTTAAAAATTTAGAACTGTTTGTTAAGACTACCAAGCAGAAGAAAGTTCTGTAATATGTTTTTTTTAAATGCAACAACTTGACAAGAATAAGAACAGTTCCTCATAAATGACTGTATTGCCCAGACATAATGTTGCAAAAAATCAGCATAGCAAAACTTTTATATTTACAGGCTTTAATCAAGTGACAAAACAAATTGAAAAAAAATTGCAATCTAGTTCACAGTATTTAACTATCCCACACATTGAAATTAAACAGGTAAAAAGTAATTTGTTAAATTATTGACAATTACTTAGCAGTGCTTTGTTTTTCAGGAATTGCATGAACAAGTTTTTCCTGAAATAATAAATGTTGCATCATCAACAATAATTTCTACTAATTCTGTTGATCATAAACCAGAAGAGAACGAAACTTTGGTTGCAACTGCAAAAGAAAACTTTCAAGATGGTATGAAATTTCTCTAACAACAAATAAATTATTGATGAGTGGTGCTGACCTCTGTGCATCTGTTTAGATTTATCAATAACATGTATGTTAAAAATTACTGCAATTTTGTTTTTGATTGTTTATCTTGTTGTTTTATGGACATCACAAACATGCAATTGAAAATTGTTTTCTATGACATAATTGATGAAATTATTAGAAATGTATAGCCTATAATAAACAAATTAAAATGGCAAATATTGCAACTTATAATTCAATTTCAAATGCAAAAATAACCATAGTTTATTTTAGAGGCTCAATTAGAGTTTATTTTTATATTTATAAGTTAAGAGATATTGCTCCTCAAATCAATTTAGAAAGAAATTTTTTTGCTAGTGTCTTGAATTTTTTTAGTAGCATATGATTGTTTTATGCTGGAAACAATTGAAAACTTAACTGTTTCTGTAATTTACTGTAATGTAACCAAAAAAATATGGTCTATTGATGATAAATTGGCACTTACACACAACAAACAGTTTGCACTGGTTCTTGCTGCTCGACACTGCAAAGAGATTTTCATTTTAAGAAATGTTGATTGGTTTTTGTTACTTGATTACTTAATAGCCCAAAAAGAGATTTTTATGTCTACGGGTAGAAGTATTGATTAGTTTGAGTACCGTATTTTACGGACCATAAGGCGCTCCGGGTTATAAGGCGCACTGTCAATAAACTGGTTAAATTCTATTTTTGTTCATACATAAGGCGCACCGAGCTATAAGACGCACAGGTTTTCAAGAAGTATCGGGTAACGCATATACTGTATACGTCTTGGCCGACGCGGGCATTTATGTCGCAGTTTTTTTCGCGCCCGTTGTTAAAATGAGCGACTCGCGACATCAATGCTCGAAACGCGGAGTAAATTCTGCACTGCAAATCGGGTAACGAAAAATTAATTCCGCACTGCACGGGTTAAACACAAAAGTTTCAATATTTTTTATGGTTATTGTATTTTATTCAGAAAAACGATCAAATGAAAAAAATTAAAAACTCAAAACCAGTATAGTTTATTCCTTTTCCAGAAACCCATCAAATTCTTCATCTTCTGTGTCAGAATTCAGCAGCTATGCAATTTCGGCATCAAGCATTACTGGATCTGTCTCGTCACTATTAGAGTCTGTCTCATCGCTGTTATCAGTATTTGATTGTTCAGGGATTATCCCGGCCTTTCTAAATGATTGTGTGATGGTGGATACTGATATTTTTGACCAAGAATCCACGATCCATTGGCATATTGTTGCGCAATTTGCCCGTCGTTGTCTCCCTGTCTTAGTAAACGTGTGTTCGCCGTCAGTCATCCAATGCTCCCACGCAACTCGCAGTTTAGCCTTAAATGGTCTGTTGATACCAATATCAAGCGGCTGAAGTTCTTTGGTTAACCCACCAGGAATAACGCAAAGCTCTGAATTTGTTTTCTTCACTTTGGCTTTAACCGCATCGGTCAGATGAGCGCGCATAGAGTCATAAATCAATAGTGATGGCGATTTATGAAAAAATCCGTCTGGTCTCTTCACGTATACCTCTCGTAGCCAATCACTCATCATCTCTTCGTCCATCCAGCCCTTTGGGTTGGCCTTGATGATGACACCAGCCGGAAATTTTTCTTTGAGCAAAGTCTTTCTTTTAAAAATGATCATGGGTGGTAGCTTCTGGCCATTTGCCTGGCAAGCAAGAACTACTGTCAAGGATGACTTCTCATTTCCCGTGGTCCGTATATTAACAGCACTGGTTCCTGTTCTTTCGACAGTATGGTTTACGGGGATGTCAAAGGTCAGGGGAACTTCATCCATGTTTGTGATGTGTTTTAGCAGGATTTTTTGATCATTGATCTTGTTTATGCAGTAGGAGCGGAACAATATCAGCTTTTCTTGGTAATCATCTGGCAGTTGTTGCGAAACAGTAGTTCTTGTGCGAATGGAGAGATTGCGCCGCTTCATAAAACGAAAGCACCAAGAAGGGGTACCTTGAAAGTCGTTAATGTTTAACTCGCCTGCTAACGCTTTTCCCTTCAGTCGAATAGAGACGGTAGAGACACTTCTACTTGCAGTTCTCTGCTCAATAACCCACTGCTCAATTCTATCCTCCAATTCTGGCCATCTTGCCTTATGCCCTCGAAAACTCAGTTTGTTCTTTTTCACCTGGCGCAGAGCTTCTTCTTGCTTTCTCCACTTTCGTACCATCGATTCATTTACGTTAAAGTGTCTTGCAGCAGCTCTATTTCCATGCGCTACTGCATACTCTATTGCTTTCAGCTTTAAGCTCGCTTCGTAAGCATGTCTCTTCGCAGGAGCCATTTTAAGGGCAGGGGGTACAGTAAAAACAACGTGGTGATACTGCACAAGCAACATTTGCATGAAAGAACAAAGACTTTAGACCGGACACTTTTAAAGCGTCGCTCCTTCTCCTTTCTCTTTCAGTTTCTTTATTATAATTTTTTGCTTTTACCGTAGTTTATTGTGTAAAACAGCGCTTTGTTTTTATAACAATAGTACCGGTACTGGACACTTTTAAAGCGTCGCTCCTTCTCCTTTCTCTTTCAGTTTCTTTATTATAATTTTTTGCTTTTACCGTAGTTTATTGTGTAAAACAGCGCTTTGTTTTTATAACAATAGTACCGGTACTGGTTTTGAGTGTAGGCAATAAAGCACTACCTAGTCCATACATTAGGCGCACTGGCTTATAAGGCGCACGATCAATTTTCGCGCAAAAAAAAGTGTTTTAAGTGCGCCTTATGGTCCGCAAAATACGGTAGTGTTATGGGCACAAATGGCTTGCATCCAGCATCTATGGACTTATGGAGTTTTTTTTGCTTCTAAAACCCAACTTTTTGCTGTCAGAAGCACCCTGAGTTCATCATCATTTTTCTGGTCATTTACCAGTTGTTGGGACTTGCCACATTGAGGCTGATGATATGATTGATGATACAAGTCCCACAGGAATGCAAAAGTGGGGCATAACTTTTACAATGCCCTGTGAGTATGAGCAAAAAAACAGACAGCTGAGCATGTAATATCATCTTACCACATCTATGTCCATCAAAAAGGAGTGTCAATTACAATCTATTACAATTATCCAACGTCTATTTAGTTTATAGAAAACCTACATTTACTGGACAGTATACATGTATATGCTGGCATTTATTTGGACCAAAATACAATCCAATTACCTAATTGATTACACTATTTTATGTACTTGTAATTTATTACATTAAAAAAACTTAGATGTAATCATAATCGTAATCAAATACTGTATATTGATGAAAATAGATGTAATTGATTACATTTTTCTAGCATTTATGTAGAAACCCAATATATGATGTCAGAACAATTTCAAAACTTATGTTAACTTGTAAAATGTAACAAAATTTTAAATGCTAATTGTGATACTGATTGAAGAAAAGAATTTTTCTTCTGATGCATTCAGATTTTCTTTTGTAGCATTTGAAAAGCACATGCTCATTTTGACTAGTTGTAATCATACTTGCAGAATAGGTAAGTAGTCATAATTAGAATTAATTACATTTTTCTTGTAATTCTTACATACCTGGAACTGCAGTAAGAAGCTTTTTGCTTAATTTCTAAATTTTTTTCAAGTAAAAACCAAAGAAGAGTGTAGAGAGCAGATTTTGATTATTTTATTGAATTAGACGTTGGTAAACAAGGTACTGATTAGTGATGGGATGATGCCATTTTTTTTTGATTTTGATGTCAATTCCAACAAAAATTGTTTGATGCCGATGTAAATTTGAATTCCAATTTTAATTCTTGTATTAAAAATTCACTTTGTTTTTATAATTGACTAACCACATTTTTTTTAAAGCATCTTGTTTAATTAGTTGGATAATCAATATATAGTGCCTCTACTCTAATTATGTTACATTGTACACTGTAAATTAAAGATTGTATATATATACAGGGTGTCAAGAAAGTTCCTGATCGATTTTTAAATTTAATGTAATTCAAAAACTTCAATGAATTATGATAAGTTCTGTACGTCATTTTTCCACTTAATCCTCCTTTTCAATGTTTCAGATACACTTTTCAAATTTTTTTGGCTAAAATAATAATAAAATGAGTAAAAGAGCTGCAATCATTCAACTTCATCGTGCGGGACATTCAAATTCTAAAATTATGAAGTTGCTAAAAGCACCAAAATCGACTGTTCGCGATACAATCTTGCGCTTCCAAGAACTTGGAACCATGGAGGATCGGGATAGGAGTGGACGACCTCGATCTGCTTGCACTCCAGTGAAGATCAAGGCCCTCAGGGAGAGAATTCGGAGGAACCCCAAACGATCCTTGAGGAAAACGGCTAAAGACATGAATATCAGCCATGAGTCTGTCAGAACAATTGTTGAACAGGATCTCAAAATGTCCCTGTACAAAATCAGGACAAGACAACTCCTAACTGACCTCCAGAAGCGAAAAAGAAAGGAGAGGGCCAAAATTCTGCTGAACCGTCTGAAGGGAGGCACGGAGAAAGGCGAAATCGTTTTTTCAGACGAAAAACTCTTCTCGGTGGAGGCGAAGTTCAACACCCAGAATGACAGGATTCTCGGAAAGTCACCCAAGGACCTCCCTGATCATCTTCGATTCGTTTCACGCTGACAGAAACCCTCGTCTGTGATGGTATGGGGTGCGATCTCCAAATCTTGGAAATCTCCCCTCATTTTTGTTAAAGAGGGGGTCAAAGTGAATACAGATTCGTATGTCAATGATATTTTAACCCCTGCCCTCGCATCGATGAAGGAAAAGTTCAAAAATAAGTCCTTCACCTTCCAACAAGACGGCGCGCCTTCTCACACATCAAAGAAGACACAGAAGTGGTGCGAAGAGCACTTTCCTTCATTCTGGACCAAAGATTTGTGGCCACCATCTTCGCCCGATCTCAATCCTATGGATTTCTGTGTGTGGGGTATTCTGGAAAAAGAAGCCTGTTCTTCACCCCATAACAATCTGGAGGATCTTCGAGCTTCCCTGAAACGAGCATGGGAGAAAATTCCTCAAGATGCCCTTCGTGCTGCTTGTCAGAATTTCCGACAGAGGCTCCAATGTGTTATTGATACAGATGGGGGTCATTTTGAATAAACCAGATTTTTTTATGTTCATGGAGCTTTGTTCTATCACCACAATAAACCTTTTGTTGATTTAACCTTCTGTCATTAGCCCTATATAATTTTGTTTAGGATCGGGAACTTTCTTGACACCCTGCATATACGAGGGTCAGTCAATAAGTAATGAGACTTTCTCAATTACTTTGGTGTTCTTGGAGTTATGCAACTGAAATTTTATGTGATGATTATGAATGGAGTTGTCATCTTATTTACAACAAAACTTGTTTATTTTCAGATTACTGTAGGTGTGACGATAAATTGAAATGACTACTAGGCTAGGAAACAGCTCATGCTTGGAACAAAGAGGAGTCATCAGATTTCTGTTGGCAGAGAGTGTAAAATCATGTGAGATTCTGTCTAGAATGCAAAGACAATATGGTCCTTCCTGTATGTCTAGAGCAAACTTCTACAAATGGGTGCAAGCATTCAAAGATGGACGCGAAAGCATTACTGATGATCTGAGAAGTGGAAGACCTGTGGATGTCTCTACCCCAGAAGCAGTACAGGCAGTTGAAGACCTGATCAAATCTGATAGAAGGGTCACTTTAGATGAAATTGCTACAAACTTGGACATCTCCCATGGCACAGTGTACGCAATTGTGCGTGAGAAGCTGCGTTTTTCAAAAGTCAGCTGTCGCTGGGTTCCAAAGATGTTAACGGATGATCACAAAATGCAGCGCCTGATGGCTTCCAGAGCATCACTACGCAGATACAGAAAGGAGGGAGATGTATTTCTATCGAGAATAGTGACAACTGATGAGATCTGGGTCTTTCATTATGAACCTGAATCGAAACGACGATCAATGGAGTGGAAGCATGTTTCTTCCCCAGTGAAGAAAAAATTCAAATCTCAGAAAAGTTTAAGGAAAGTCATGCTCACTGTGTTCTGGGACAGAAATGGGCCGATCACTATCAGTTTCTTGGAAAGGGGCAATACTGTGAACTCAGAGAACTACTGTGAGCTGCTAACTCAAGTGAAAAAAGACATTAAGAACAAACGGAGAGGACTTCAATCAAGAGGTGTGATTCTCCTTCAGGATAATGCAAGGCCCCACACAGCAGCAAGAACCCTAGCCAAAATTGAAGATTTAGGCTGGAAACTTCTAACACACCCACCCTACAGCCCAGACCTTGCACCATCTGATTTTCACCTCTTCGGCCCACTCAAAGAGAGTATGAGAGGAATTCACTTCCAGACTGATGAAGAAGTGAAGGCTGCTGTGAGCAACTGGCTAAGGACCCAGTCCACGGAATTCTATGCCAAAGGAATAGACAATCTAATATCAAGATGGAACAAGTGTGTTGCAAAGGAGGGAGACTATGTTGAAAAATAAAAAAGCATTTTTTGATTACCAGTCATTGCAAACTTGAGTTATTAAAAAAGTCTCATTACTTATTGACTGACCCTCGTATATATATATATATATATATATATAACTGGAGACAGTACTGTTTCGACCTTTCGGGTCTCATCAGTCCAGTGAAGTTATGCTGAGAAAGAACAAGACACACCAATTTGTACCTTGTGGCTAATCTTTTACTTGTGGTTTTTAAGCCACAAGTAAAATCAAAGCCCAGTGATGCCAAGAGTGCTCAAATCATATAAAATGATGAGCAATGCATATTGCAACAGCATCACTGTCTTCTCAGCCAGAGTGCTCGACCTGCATATATATATATATATATATATATATATATATATATATATATATATCATAGCACCTTAGATTTTTTTAAACGAAAGCAAGAATCACAAATAGACACCAAAACATTACCCAAACAGTTATTGATTAATAGATTCTGCAGTATGTTTAACATCTTTTATGTACAGACAATAAATGCCATCAACAATGGCCCACTTAGTAGGTTCTTTTTTATTTTTTGCCTCTTTGAATAAAGGTAAAAGTTTTTTCTTTTGCTGATATAAAAAATGAGGTAAATGTTGTGTAATATAAACAGATTTACTAGTCTTTTCGTTCGAGCTAAGAGAATGACCTGAATCTTGCATATTGTACTTTTTTAGTTTACTTGCAGCTTTAAAGATTAATCTTTTATCAAATGCATTGGGCAGTTTAAGAATAATTGGTCTTGCAACTTTTTGTCCCTCTTTAAAGATAGGTCGCTGCGGGAGACGATGACAATCAACGAGAGCGAGCGAGTTTAGATCTATATCTAGTCCTTCAGTAAAAAACTTTGTTAATACTGTCTTTGTTTGGGCTGTAGTTTGCCAAGCTTCTTTCGATTCGTCAAGACCATGTATTAGTATATTTAACCTTTTGCTATATAATTCACGCAATAATTCTTCTTTTTTATTAATTTTTAAAGTTTGTTCAATTTGTTGGACCCTGTTCTCCATTTTTATAAAATCGTCTTGGGTTGGTGGAAACTTGACTTTATTATTTAATTTTTCAATTCTTTTGTTTAAGGTGCTCTCGATTTGGTTGAGTCGACTTTCAAAATTATCAATTTTGTTTTCAATTCTTTCAATTCTTGTCAACATCTTGTTAATAGTTGCTAATATTGTATTTATTTTATTTTCTATACCTGACATTTTAAAATTTCGTATGGTAATCTCAAATTGTTGGTTAATTTTGAGGCGCTCTAGAATTTGCTTTCTGAAGTCAATGTAATCACTCAACTCGCGCTTTTTTTTCTTTCTAAGCTCTGAAATACATTCGTTCACTAGCTTGCAATTTGTAGAATGCTTGCAATTTGTAGAATGCAACGTGTCTTTGAAATTAGTGAAGCGCAGCGCACTAAAGCGCTATGAGTCTCTGAAATTAGTGAAGCGCAGCGCAACTTGTGCAATGCTTTTTTATAAATCATGTAAAGCGCAACGCAACTTGCGCAATGTCTTTTTTAAGTCAGGTTTTTTTTGAGACCGTGCCCCCTTTTTGTCGTGCAAAAATCGTGCAATCTTATGACCATCGTCAGGTCTTGAGACAAGGGCGTATACCGCGTTAGAAAACCAATCAGTTTTCGTTTTACCACTTTAGAGAATCAATAGCATTTCTTTGTCAGTTTGCTGACATGCAAAACGAAATGTCTGCAAAAAAGTTCGCCACGGGTCGTGTGCATTAAAAAACAACCAAGAAATATTGCGCTTTTCCGAAATAAGAGCGCAACGCAATAAACCGCAATCGATTTGTTTAATCCTTAATGCGCAGCGCACTAAAGCGCAACGCTTTCAAAAAAGTATGAAAGCGCAACGCAACTTGCGCAATTGCGGAAGTTGCGCTTTACGCTTTAAGTTGCGCTCTGCCCACCTCTGATCATTTGCAAAATGACAAAACCAGAACAAGTTAGTAGGATCAAACCTTGGGTTGCCATGCCTTCTAAAACTAAAAAATTACCGACATTTCCGTAATTTTAGAGTTTTAGAATAAAGATTTTAAAATGACATTACATGGACATGAAACTCGTTTGTTCGTTGCCTGTGGTTGGTTCTTGGTTGAAGACTTTTTTTTTAGAGAACACCACGATTTTGTCGCCGCTTACACTCGAACTAACTCCAGTGTTTTGAATGTTAAACTCGTGATGAACCACCAACCATTGCTTAAGACAAAAAAACGTAATGTCCACGTTGGTGTTTTTGACTGTCGTAAACAACTTTATATGTTAAAGTAATGGATAACAAATATTTATCGGTGTTTGAGTAAATCACAGCTTTTTTAGTCATAAAAAATACTATAAAAAGTAGACTGCCTGATTTATTTAGCATAGAAAGCTATTCAAAGTTTTTTGTTACATTCTCAATTATTTGAAAAAACACAAATGGGTAGTAGTTTAATCGCGATAGTTCCGAAAATAGAATTTCATTTTTGTTAAGTACTATTCGTAATTGTGCATGTATTTTCCCAACTTCACGTTATGACAACATTTGATTTAATTTCTAAACCGAACATTAAATGTATTTAAACGCTGAGTACATTCGGGTAAATTATTGATATTACAAAATTATTGATGTTTGTGTTGATAATATATAGAAAATTTAAAGAGAAAAATGGATGAACAAGAACCAGAAATAAAACTTTTTTTGGATGATTCTTCCAGTGCTGAAAGTGACATAGGTAATTCCCCTTACACGAGCTATTTAGTAATTTTGTTCAGTTAGACGTATAATTTGTAAAGCTAATGGTCGATGCAAACTAAATACCTGACTGATTTTGATCGTAGTTTTTTGCCAAACTAGTGACGAAGAAAGTTTGAAAGCTTTGTATTAAGTGCTTTTTCACTTTGTTCGACACAATTGGTTGTGATCAATTTTGATGGTTGCTATGATGGTGCCCGAAAAAGTATATGTTTCTTAATAGTGCGTGCATCAAACAAACACTTCTCGATTGATGTTTTTATTTTTAGCTATTAAATGTTTCATTTTCTGTCTAATTGCTGTGTAAAACGTTTAATTTAATAGAGTGCGGGATTAGTTGTTCATGTTAAAGTCAAATGTTTACTTTATTTTTTTGTTTTAGTTTCAAGCCATAGTGAGATGCACTCCATGAGTCAGAGAAAAATGGATGAACAAGAACCAGAAATACAACATTTTTTGGATGATTCTTCCAGTGCTGAAAGCGACATAGGTAATTCCCCTTAAACGAGCTATTTAGTAATTTTGTTCAGTTAGACGTATAATTTGTAAAACTAATGGTCGATGCAAACTAAATACCTGACTGATTTTGATCGTAGTTTTTTGCCAAACTAGTGACGAAGAAAGTTTGAAAGCTTTGTATTAAGTGCTTTTTCACTTTGTTCGACACAATTGGTTGTGATCAATTTTGATGGTTGCTATGATGGTGCCCGAAAAAGTATATGTTTCTTAATAGTGCGTGCATCAAACAAACACTTCTCGATTGATGTTTTTATCTTTAGCTATTAAATGTTTCATTTTCTGTCTAATTGCTGTGTAAAACGTTTAATTTAATAGAGTGCGGGATTAGTTGTTCATGTTAAAGTCAAATGTTTACTTTATTTTTTTGTTTTAGTTTCAAGCCATAGTGAGATGCACTCCATGAGTCAGAGAAAAATGGATGAACAAGAACCAGAAATACAACATTTTTTGGACGATTCTTCCAGTGCTGAAAGCGACATAGGTAATTCCCCTTAAACGAGCTATTTAGTAATTTTGTTCAGTTAAGGCGCGTTTACAGCCGTTTACAGTACTTTTTTCTTTCAACGTGATCTTGGTTTGTTTTATTGACGCTCAAATTCACTCATGTTTTCGAGAAAAAATGAGTGAATTTGAGCGTCAATAAAACAAACCAAGATCACGTTGAAAGAAAAAAGTGCTGAAAACGGCTGTAAACGCGCCTTTAGACGTATAATTTGTAAAGCTAATGGTCGATGCAAACTAAATACCTGACTGATTTTGATCGTAGTTTTTTGCCAAACTAGTGATGAAAAAAGTTTAAATGCTTTTTTTTTATATAGTCATTGCAAGAATATTCTAAAAATTAGTCATTGAATAATAGTCATAAATAACAGAAAATAGATAAAAATGATAACAGAAAAATAGTCATTGCAAGCCACAACCTTGTAACGAGAAATGGTCGAAATATGTTGTACCTCGCGGGACAGCAATTCACAATCTCTCTTCTAAACAATTAACTGCTTTAAACTCAAAGCAAGGTTTTCCAACTCAATAAAATAAATAAATATATTTATTTTGTGATTAAAAGCTCAAAAAAAATTTATAAGAGAAGTAGTAAAAATATTTTGTATTACAGAAGTTTCCGATAGTGCCTCAGAGTACTCTCCAAAAGAAAGCACAGACTCTTCAGCCGAATCGCAAGGGTTTTCACCAAAAAAACTGTCAACAAGAATAAGATCACAAAGCAGTTTGGAAAGCAAGAAAAGAAAAACGATAATGTTGAAAAGGCCTTCTCGTCCGTGCTTCTTTTGCGGCATATTTCAAACCAAGCTTACAAGGCACTTAAAAACGAAACATAAAGATGAAACAGAAATAAAACGAATTTTACAGCTGCCTATAAAACAGCAAACAAAAGAATTCAACAATTTGCGAAAAGAAGGCATTTACTGCCACAATCTTAAAATGTTACAAAGCGGTCACTCGACGGAAAACTTGGAAATGGAGCGTCGTAAAAGAAATTCAACTAAAGCCAAAAAAAACTAAAAATGTGTACCTTGTGTAAAGCATTTTTGGACACTAATTATTTTTTTGAGCACAGAAAGAGATGCACGAAGTTGCATGAGTTTAGAAGCAGCTCAGGGATGCAAGGGCATTTCGGCTTAGCTCCTGATTTGCTTGAAAAATTTGACGAAGGGGACGACAAAGGTTTCATTGACTTTTAAATCGCTTTAATAACGGTAGAAAAGGAATAATCTGTAGACAAAACAAAATGATTGTTCGATTTGGCTCTTATCTATACAAAAAAAACCGGCGACGAAAAGGAAAGCAAGTTGAATCACGCAAAATGGTTATGCAAAACATGAGAATGCTTGCTAGCCTCTATCTCGAATTCGAAAAAATGGGAAGAACAAATGGACTCAAAAACTTAAAAATTGATGATATGTTCAATCGATCGAATTGGAATGTGCTTGAAAGAGCCATTGAAAATCTTTCAATGACTGACGAAAAAAAATTAAAGCATGGTTCGAAATTATTTATAGGCAATGTCATAAAACGTGCAATCAAAATTTTTAAAGGAATTTGTTTGATTGAAAAAAACGATGCCGGTGCGGACGAACTTGAAAAGTTTTCTAGTGTCCTAAACTTGCAGTGGAATGGACTTTTTGCCGATGCCGAATATCAAGTCTTGCGGAATCGGGAAGACTCTCTTCGAAGACCGGAGCAGTTACCAATTGAAACCGATGTATCAAAAGTTAGAAATTATACAGTTGCCGAAATATCTAAGATTTTAGATACGCCAAAAGAAAAAATCAACTCCTCGCTCTTTGTAAAACTAAGAAATTTAGCTATTACTAGAATTACATTTTTTAATGCCCGAAGAGGCGGAGAGCCGTCCCGAATATTGCTAAGCGAATGGTCTAGCGCTCGATGTAACAAGTGGATTAACAGCAGTCGGATGGGTAGATTTTCCGATCAGGAAAAAGAAAATTTGATTTCCAACAAATTAATTTATCAAGGAGGGAAAGGTACCGGACAAATGGTCCCTGTAATTATTTTAAAAGACTTAATACCTGTATTAGATATTTTGTCTGATCAGTCGCTGCGAATTAAATGCGGAGTAAATTCGCAAAACTCTTTTCTTTTTCCGACTACTCACGGCAGCCTGGACCATGCAGTTGGTTACAACTGCATTCAACTCATTACTCTGGCGGCTGGCGTATCAAACAATTTGACTGCCACCAAAATGCGGCATCGAGCGTCCACGTTATTTGCCGATATGGAAATGCCCCAGGAACAGCGTGAATTCTTTTACGCGCACATGGGGCACAGTGCTGAGATTAATAAACATGTTTATCAATGCCCAGCATCTACACAAGAAATAGAAAAAGTCGGGTCATATCTGAACTCCATCGATGAAAACGCTACAACAATTTCTGATATTCCAGGTACAAAAAACAATTTTTTAACACGACTTGGTTTGAGAAATATAATAAAAATAGAAAGATAGCTTGAAATAATATGTATATAAATATTTTTTCTTCCTCTGTCCACAGTTGTCGGGAACTGCATATAGTTATCTTGTGTGAATAGAAATCAAAAATTTTGACTTAAAAAAAACGTTTTGACAGCGAGTGTTTGCCTTTTAATACAATTCTATAATCATTCAGTAGAATTACATCACTATCATAATATAGCCTACAAATTTTTTTATAAAAAGCTCTAAACTATGACTGATGCTTGTTATTATTTTAAACGCAAACTTACCTGGTTTTCAGAATTGTCTAATACTTCAAAAGATAATGCAATTGATATGAGCAATGAGACGTTTTCAAAAGATCCAGACAACGATATGCAAGTTTTTAATGAAAATTCTCTAAACGTTTCTCCATGTGCTGCAGGTAAATACTTATTACTCAAATGACACCGAATTAAAATAGGTTCTTTAGATAACTCACTAAATTTTTCGTTTTTTTTTACAAATAAAGCCTACAAAGATTATATTTTACGAGTAGCTTATTTTAGTCGCTACAGTCTAATAAAATTACTGTCGCAATTTATTGAATTACTTTTCTGTCTAAAACTAAGATTAATGCGCTGTAATTAAAAGAAATTAGGAGCTTTATAATTAACCAAAACCATGGCTTACTGCTTGTTAACAACTCAAACATTGAAAGTTGCTGTTGCTTTTTCGTAACAGAAAAAGAACTGTTTTTGTAAATTTTAAACTTGCAGTGTGATTCTTGCTCTTTTTTAAAATGGCGGCTTTTAAAATTATTGTTATGTGCAGATAAACGGAGGAAGCAAAATAAGATCAAGAAAGCAAAAGCATCTGATCATTTTGACAGTAAGTTACTAGTTATTTTTTCGTTCGTTTCCAACTTTTATTTTCATCAAATCTCCCCAGTTTCTTCTGAGGAGGTTACCCTTTCTTGCTCCGTTCGCTGTGCTCTCTCTTGTTTACGCTGCAACTGGTACAGTACTCTTCGCTTCATACCTCCACAGGATTGGTCGAGCCGAAACCTCTTTGTGTAGCAACTGTAATTCTGAATCACAGGACATCTTTCGTCTTTTGCTAGACTGCCCTGCAATTGACTCTCTACCTCTGGACATCTTTGGCCACTCCCTTACCATCTTAGACCTCTGGTCTCGTCCTTGGGGTTGCGCAATTATTGAGATTCCCCGGAATTGATTTGCGCCCTTATCCCTAGGAATGGTCTGGGTAAGCCTACCACCACCCCACCACTACCTAAAACAATGACTTTT
Organism: Diplosoma virens; assembly: GCA_963680785.1. Lineage (NCBI taxonomy): Eukaryota > Metazoa > Chordata > Ascidiacea > Aplousobranchia > Didemnidae > Diplosoma > Diplosoma virens. The sequence goes on from OY796889.1 coordinate 15,302,264, forward strand.
TGTCGAAAGTGAAACTTTGAGAGCCATGAATTTATTAAACTATACTTTAAAAATTTACGAGGCTAGACTCTATTTAAATAGACATTTAAGACCACAATTTTTCAATAAAATATCACTTAACATGGAGGTTGATAAAAGTTTTTTTTTAACTATTTTAAAATCAATACCACTAAACTTCTGTGTTTTATTGTTTTGTAGCCTATATTGGAATTGCCTTTCCTAAACTATTTTATTTTCAGAAAAAAAACGATTCTACTATCGATGGAGTAAAAAAGATGAATCTATCCTTCATCAATATTTTAAATCCACTATCCAAGACGTATCCCAAAAGGGAACACGAGGATCGTTACCGCGTAAGTGTTAAACTTTAGAATCAATTTTCCATCCTGTATTTAAAAGGAAACCATTCGATAAAAACAAGAAAATATTTTTGCTTGAACAAATATAAAGTTGTAAAAGCTTGGAGTTTAATGATGGATTACATTAATAATAAGATAGTTCTATAAACCTTAATTTTTTATAATTACAGCGGCATCTGAAATTCGAAAATTCTTGAAATCAAATCCGGAAATCACAGCTGATTACGCCAAAGTTCGAACAAAAATATTTAATGACAGAACGCGGTATCGCAGTGAATACCTTAAAAAACTTGAAGATCTAACGGCAAACCTTTAGGTTGCTTTAACTAATTTCGTATTTTTGTTTGTTATTTTGTGAACGTTTTTTTTTTTTTGCTCAAGGTATACTGTTCAGGTTATTTATTCTGTTTTTCGTGCGTATGATGTAGATAAAACGTTATTTTTGACAAACAACGTTTTTAAGCCCATGATAACAATATATGCTGCAACAATATTTAAAGATTTTCTCTTGTGATATAATTGCTTTTTTTTAATAAATTCTTGAAACCAAAAAAGTCATAACTTTTACACTTACTTTATAATCTAAAGCCTGTAGTGAGTCGCGTCGCTCATTTTTGCAATTTGGCGGCAGTTATCGACAATTACTGAATCAGGAATCAAACCATCATTTTTTTTGCTTGGAAACAGATAAGCTAACTAACTTAGAGTAAAACGAAAGTTTAATTGACGGCTCGTTTCCATTACAAGGGTGTAATGAAGTATTCTTTGTTTCTTTTATTGTTTTTTTTTCGTGCTTCGCTCAGCACTTAAGCGCGGAAAGAAGCAAAAAACATTAATAATACAAACTAAGAATGGTCCATTCCATCCTTGTAGTGGAAACCAGCCTTAATTCACAGCCACAGCAAACCAATATAGTTTTGTGTGAGGTGGCACAAGAAATGTAAACTTAAAACGTGTTTTCGTAGACCAATTTGTTATACGAATTATTTTAGTCATATAATTTTATGGGTTGTTTGATTTAAAAGCTAATTTTATATGCTGCCAAACATTAAAAATTCTCGCCAAAAATTTCTTTTGCTCAAAAGAATAATAGATTTTTAACTTAAGTTTAATTCATCAACTTAAATCGAGTCGATCGTGATTTAGGAGTTAAAACCTTTTGCTATTAACCTTAAAGTTTCATTTCTATTTGAATAAGAAACTGAAGATGCTATTAGTTAGCGAAAAGTTTCAATGGCTTTCTTCAGAAACTATTTTATTTAAATATAAAATTCATTTTATTCACCAAAATCATTGTAGGGCTCAATGTCAAAAAAGAGCTACGCCAAGTTTTTTTAAGCAGTATGATTTATTCTTTTTATCTATAAAAGACATAGAAAGCTTTGTTTGAACAAAAAAAGTTTAATAGCGGTCTCAAGGAATTCGTTTACGTCTATTAAAAGTAAAAGCATACATTGTAATTGTTCGTATTTATTTGTCATTATAAGATACAACAAATTTATAATGGTTTAATCAAATTTTTTTAAAATAAGATTGGAGATGATGCTTAATCGTTATATTAGATACGTGTATGAATTTTGCCCAATCTTGTTTTACCAAGCTTTTGGAAAGTTAATTGTTATGCTGACAATTTTCGCCCCTGTTTAGAAAACAAATTTTTTTTTTATTTTAATCAAGTAGGGATATGATTGGATTACAGTTATATTATTATTAACACTCGCCTCCATTAACAAGCCTAATAGTGACGCTTTCCGCGTAAGGAAGTAAAATAGTGACGCTTTCCGCATAAGGAAGTAAAAACCTTTTCAATTAAATGCAACTATAATCGCAGCAAAAAAGCTGTTAAAGAAAAAGCAGTTTTTGCTAAAAAAAAATATAAGTAGTTTTTTAAAATTAAAATTACCCAAATAAAAAATTAGAATAAAGAAAAAAACTGGTTATATATTCATAATTCTGATAAAATTTGCTAACTTTTAAATCCAAAAAATTTATTCGATAAACAAATTTTTTCACGTGAAAGTAAGCCCTTAAATATTTTTATTGCATGACGCAGATAGCGTCATTTATGAAAAAAAGTTTAGAAATCAATACGTTTAGGCACAAAATTTAGAAAACCAGAACAGATTTAAAGTGTTGACGCTTTTTTCTTGAGTAATTCAATTTATTTGACCTCCTTTGTTAGTTGTTACTGCCTAACCCAGTGGCTCTCAACCTGTGGTACGTGAGACCTTTTTAGGTGGTACGTGAATAGTTTTTTGATTCCATAAAAATCCAACATTTGGATTAAATCATGCTTTTAAGATATGCGAGATTTCCAGCGAAGACTTTTTTTTTAGGGAACATATGAATTTTGGGACAAAAATTAAGAAACTAGAGTGAGATTTTCAGCGAAAACTTTTTTCTTTTAAAGAACATATGATTTTTGGAACAAAAATTAAAAACAACAAAAAAAATCAAAATAATTAATTTTTTAATGAACTTTGTGGTACAAAACGTAAAGAAAAATTTCTGAATGGCACGAGCTAGCAAAAAGGTTGAGAACCACTGGCCTAACCTAATGTGGCCTCTAATAACAATAATAAAAAGATTTCCGATTTTGGTACCGGTTTTTTTGTTTTAATTAAATTAGAAATTTTTTTTTAATAGTGAAATAACTAAACAGTGAATTTAAAATGCCAAAAAAAGTTTACCCATGCAGAAGCCACAGCAAACTTCAGCACGACTCTACACCAGTGCACGTCCAACCTACAAAAGTCCACTGCAAACAATTATACCTTGATTAAATGCGCCTGCAATCAAGTAATAAATACATAGAATAAACCCAAGTGCATGATCTTGTTTTTTTATTGTTTTTTTATTACGACCAGATAGTTTAAGACGCAATTTAAACACTGGCTTGGACTTAATTATTGGTGAAAAACAGCGCAGGGGCCAGTGGCCTAAAAGAGTTATGGAACAGATATCTATTCTGGCCGTGATGGTATGGTGTGCTCAGCTTGTGTACAAACCGTAAACTCTTCGATCGTCGGGAATATACAAAAAATTTTGCCCGTGAAAAGGCTCGGATTAAACTCAACTGTGACCAGACATGCTGAATCATTTACGTTTTTTTGTCGTTTTAATTTTTTTATGTTGTTCAGTGTTAAAACGTTTGCGTTGGGTTATTGGTCCTTTCGATAAGCCAGATCACCTTAAATTTATTTTGAAATGTTTGCAATTCAAACTCTTGTCAAAATATCAGATTTTGGGCCCGGTATCCTGCGTCTAAATAGCAATTCCCTTATTTTTTGCTTCCGTTTCTATTTTCCACTTCCACATCCCTAAAGGAGGCGTAAAATTGATAGAATATTTTTGTCACAACTTTTCTTGAGAATCCGAAGGAACCGAATGAACAAGGTAACCTCAATACCTGCGCTGAAGTAAAGCTGTGTATACTTTTTATTTTTTCCGTATGTCTTTTTATTTAAGTTTGATTGTATGACCATATCTTTTGTTTAAGTATGGCCTAAGGAGTTAAAGCCTTAAGATTTTTAGAATACCTACTACAGTATAAAGTATGTGAATAAAGTATTTAAATAATTTGAGCGGCTTAAAAATAAGCCAGGAAGGATTTTTGGTATGTAAAAGTCAATGAATTATTTTTGACCAATAAAAATCACAAAAAACACTCCCAGCAACCGAAACTAACATTGTGTAAGTTTGATGACGTGCAACGTCTCACTAAAGTTTATTTACTTTAGCGGACTTTAATCGTAAAGTTTTATGTTCTTCCTGCGGTAGTTTTTATTTTTTAACGCCGAGTGAACCACAAACCTTATGAAACACAAAGTTTTATTGTGAATATATTTATTGCTATTGTAAAAACAACACAATATCCATGTCAAAAAAAGTATAGTTGTAAGGCCAATAGTTGATTCCTCGCGCTTGCCCTGCGTATCAGCAAATGAGCCTTGATCAATTTCTGTAATAAGCGGGTGATATTTTCACTTTTCTTCTTCTAATAAAAGTAGGTAGCTAAAAATAAAAAATAGTCTTCTGTTACTTTGATTGGTTTACCGACCCATTATTAAATCTATAAACTTTACGTTCGACGTGTGTTTAAAAAGTCCAAATTTCAATAAAGTATTTTACCTCGAAAAAACATCTAGTTGTTTATTACTTTTTAAATATATTTTGAATTGAAAAAGACAGAACAATTTTGTTTAAAAAATACGAGAAAACAACGGTCTTTATCCATAGTAACATTGTATAATAATATCATTCATGGATTTTCATTAGCAAGTTTGAACCTCTCCCAAAGTTACATATAAAGGGACACACCAGTAAATATTTTCTATAAAGTTTGCTTACAATGTCGTAACAGCGAAATAGCTTTTTTATGACATACTTTGTTATTTGAACAATTTAATATTTCACATGACGAAATGTTAGTTTCAATTAAAATGCTTTGCTGATTTATTGGTTGCTATTTATCACCCAAAAAATATGGGGTTTTTGATTTAGTTTACACTTTTCGCAATCAATTTAATTCTTTTGTTCAAGAAAGGAAAATTTTTAGCCTTTGATGTCAGAAAGAAAAAAAGAATTGAAAAAAGGATTTAATGATAATCGGCAATTTGAAGCTGAAGAAAATGCTATTTTTAATGCTATTTACAATGCAGCCTGGGTCTGCGAGATTAATTCGTTTCAGGAACGTCCTCGTAGACAAAACACTTGTAGACCGAATCAATTTTTCTCATTTAACTTAACTGCAATAAAGTCTAATCCCTTTTGAGGTCTTAAAATTTTTACCTAATCCTCGGTTAATCAATTGTAATGTCTTGTATGTGCTTATGTTTTGTTAATAATCACAAATATACAACATAGAAATAAATAAAGCAATAAATATGGTTAAAAAATCTATCAATAAAAGCTTCGTTTTGCGTTACTTTGTGTAACATTTTTGAGCTATTTTTAAAACAGAGGTGGTCGGCTCCACCTAAAGTGGATCATAGTGAGATCCTTTTTTTTGTCTTCATCTAAATTTGTGATCCAAACTACTGCAATCCCAATTAACATTCAAAATTGACTTTGAAACAGATTTTTTTATTTTTGTCCTTTTTTCTCGAGACCCCTAAAAAAATTTCTAGAAAGATTTCTAAAAAAAGTTTTCACTTTGAATCTGTTTCAAATTTTGTCTCTAAAATGTTGTGTCTTTAGATTTCAAATTCCTTCTCAGAAAGCCGAGTCGCTCACTTTGAGTAACACTTTTCTATATGACTTGACGAACGAAAACTTGAATCCGAATCCGTAAGTTTGATATAAAATTAAATCCGTATGCGCTCCAGATTCGTTAAATTTATCGAATATCCGCTCCACACCCGGTCCGTGCCCACCTCTAATTTAATACAGCTCAAGGAGCTTCCAATTAATTTTTTTTAAATAATGAAATTGATCGCAAAAAGTGTAAACTAGACCGATAAACCTTATAAGTCAGAGTGGTCCAACAACAGCCCGCGAAACAATTTTGCAAAGTCCAAGTCTTGTCGATCACAAGCAGCGGCAACCTTCTATAACAAGGCACGGTGAACTTATGGGACAGAGTCTAGCGTTGAGACCAATTCCAAGCGAAGGCTTTATGTGTCCAGAGAACATCATGAATTTGGGACGAAACTAGGAAAATCAGAGATCGATTCCAAGTGAAGACTTTTTTTTTAGAGAACACGATGATTTCCAACAATTTCTAGCCGCCTGAGGCCCGCAAACTCGAACAAATTTGAAAAGTGGCCCGCAAAAGTGAAGAAGTTGGACCACCCTGCTACAAGTAACAAAAGATTGATTTTTCGAAACTGCATAGCGCAGCAAAAATCTGAATCAAAACAAAATAAAAATTAGCAGGCCGAATTATTTCCTTAAAATTAAATGAGCCACAATTTACAAAAATACTTGCCTGGTTTGAAAGGGCAAGCCCGGCTGATTCTTTATCTTGAAATGTGACAAAACCGTAGTTGTGAATTAAGCCTTGAACTATCTTGATATGCAGTATCGGTCCATACACCTGTTATAAACACATAAAGACATTAAATACATTAGGCGACTATTAAACTTGATTAAAAGCTGTTTCATAGTCTCAAGCTATTAGTTGTTTTGAACTTTTTCACACCTTAAGCTAAATAAAATGTATAAAAAATAGAGTTTTACACTTGTATCCTTTTCTAAAAAAGTATGGCGCTTTTAGTCGGACCTTTACTGTTGAGTCTTTTCATTTCACTTTGCACAAAAGTAAAACCAGTTTAAATTTACAGTCATATCTCTATTGAATTACAAGCGGACAGCAATATCTTGGTATCTCCGGAAGAAAACCGTATCTCAAGAAGAAAATGTCTTGGGGTAATTCCCTACCCTATGTATTAGCGTCTCCGTCGCTTTTCTGCGAGTCAGGAAGATAAATATAGAGATAAAATAAAAAATAAAAATAAAAATAAAATAAAAACTTACAACAAACTTTATGCGCCTTGGCCACATATTTTTTTAAAAGGAAAAGTAAACTGTCCAAGCCAAAATACTTAAAATAACTGTATGTTGTGCATACGTAAATTTGTTTTTTTGTTATAGATAAAACTTGAAAAATCATTAGGTTTCGTTTCCACCACGAGCGTCGATGAGAGCATTCTTTATTTGTTTTATTAATTTATTTACTTGTTTCCGCGCTTAAGCGCTAAGAAAAGCAAAAACAATCAATAAACGAAACAAAGAACGTTCCATTCCACGCTAGGGGCTTTGCCTTCATTATTCCAGACAATAGTTTTTAGATTTTTTAATTACAGAAACCATAAAAACTACTTTTGCTATTTCGAAACTGCTAATTTCTATTGAAATCATATTAATCTGAATTTATTGATCTTCGATTGAAGCGAGCGGTTAAAATTCAAGCGAGAGCAAAAAAGAGTAATAAAACAAACAAAGAATGCTTTTTTCCACGCTGGTAGTGGAAACAGGCCTTTAGATAATCTACACAACATAAATTGTTCTTGTTCAACAACAACATTGTCAATGTTTTACTATCTCACTGTTTGCAACCTACAATAAGGCAATTGGTTTGTTAAACTGAGTAACTGCAAATGTAAAGTTGATTAGCCTATTCATATAGAGACTACAAAAGAGAGCAGATTTTTTAAGGTACTTTTAAATTATTAATTGATGTTAAATTAGAAAATAAATTTTAATACCTGCCGCAAAAAAGGAAAGTTAGAATCTTTTTAATTTTATACACGCAAAGGGCTGAAATAAAAGCTTTAAGAAAAAGTAAAAGACTTTAAAATATCTATCAAAACCAAGGCTTTATACGAAACTCTTTTGTTTAAATACTTAATTGAATATTCTCTTCTTTTGTTTAAATACTAAATTGACTATTCTTTTCTTTTGTTTAAATACTTAATTGACTATTCTCTTCAAATATTGTGATAATCTCTAGTAAAAGTAATTTTTAGCCAACTAGTATATAACCAATTTTAAAATTATCAAATATTACATTTATTGTAGCAAAATTTCCTGCAAAGAGCTAGACCAGTGGTTTTCAACCTTTTTGGTACTGTGGCCCATTTTTCAACCCAAAATAACTTTACAACCATAACCGTACCAGCCCAAAAAAATTTGGGGGGGCAATGAAGTTTTGCCCGAATTTTGTGACGTTTTCCCAAATCATAATCTTATAGTAGATTACGGATATGACAAAAAAATTGTCGAGATTTTCAGACGAAAAACCAATTTTGTTGTAAAATAATTGGTGATCTCCAAAAAAAAGAAAGGTCTTCAATTGAATTCGGTCTCGTAATTTTCTATTTTCGTCTCAAAGGTGTTCTCTAAAAAAAAAAAAGGTCTTCATTTAAATTTGATTGGTATTTTTGCAGTTGAACAACCCATTTTGTTCAACAAAATTTAATTTCCCGTCCCAAAATCATAGTGCTCTCTAAAAAAAAGTTTTCACGTGGTTGACTGGACAGGACGCCAGAAAAATGCCTAAAAGCGGGACGAATGGCAAGCCTAATTATACATATTGCTTTCATTTTAATTTATGCTCCGTGGCCCACTAAAAAAACCACTGTGGCCCACTACTGGGCCATGGCCCATAGGTTGAAAACCTCCGAGCTAGACGAAACGTTTAAGTTTTCTAAAGCAACCTTTTTTATGACTACCTATTTATACAAAAGAGTCTCGTATAAAACCCTTGGTTTTGATAGCTATTTTGAAGTTTTGTACAAATAGCAGTAAAAAACATTTCTATTTTATGTCAATACAAAGTATTACCTGAAATGCTTGATATAATTCAGCTTCATTTGCAAGCCAATGTAAATTACCAACAAATATTCTTCCTGGAATTGTATGTTCTAATTTTGGTAAGCCTTCCATTTCTATTGTGCAACGTTGAATAATATGTGCGAACTTGTTTTGATCCGCAACATGAACTACGGATGATAAAATTTATGGAAGTTTTCTCTTTTGACTAAACGCTCGCTTCCACTACGAGTGGAAAAGATTATCCTTTGTTTGTTTTATTAATTTTTTTTGCTTTGCTTAGCGCTCGCTCCAATTTTAAATCTGGAAAGATCAATAAAAGAAAGAAAGAATGCTCTTTTCCACTCTCGTAGTGAAAACGGGTCATTAAGTTTGAACTTTTTACTCCGTGATTACAGCCTGTTTCGCAACAATTGCTTTTCTTTCAAAAACTTAAATTTGGTACAGTTTCAACTTTTCCTTAACTGATTACGCATCGTTCGCCAATTTAAAGTTCGAAGCGTGATTTGTAATTTTAAAGTAAATGATTTAGTGAAGCATATTAAACACTTGTACGTCTTCAGAGATTGATTTAGAAATAAATAGGAGTATTTTTTTAACCTAAAAATTTTTTTAGTTTAATTTTATAGAACAATTTAAAGCTTAAATAAAATTTTTTAATAAGGGAGACAAACGTATTGAAAAATTTTAATTGATATGCGGTTCAGGAGAATTGTCTGACCTGGAGTGGATGCCCTTTAAACGATGACAAAGTAAATACTTTTTTGTCTTCACTTCAATTTTAACGTAAACTTCACCAATTAGCTACCTGGAATTTGGTTGTAGATTGGTGTGAAAATAAACAGATTAATTATTTAAATGCTAAAAATAATATTAGTAGAATTTTTTTTCTTATAATTGCTGTTTTAGATTTTTTGCTACAAGCAAACGCCACTGTAATTCCGTAGTTAACTAGACTGATTTGTATCTGACTTGTGAGGACATAAAATTAAAATTGGACTTGTTAAAATGAAGGTTAAGCTACGATACAAAGAAAAAAAAGTTAATGGATTAAGGTTATTCGTAAGCTGCTTGGTCTTGTATTAGAAGTGAATTTGTAATTTATACGGTGGTAAATGGATAAATTGATAACTTGGAAAAAGTGGCGTTGAAAAAATATTTCTGTAGGTAGAATGTTTTATAGAATTGCGCTGGCAATTGTTAGTGAATAATTAGTTTTTAGGGTCTCATCATAAAGTCACCCTAAGCGATTTTTTTCCGTAAAGCTAAATTGGAATCCTCCCACACAACATCAGGATAAAATAATTAAGAAACCAAGAGGAGAAGGATCTCTTCAAAAAGCGATAGTAGCTTCAGAGGGTGCTGGTTAATTTCACGAACAAAAATCGCTTATGTTAACTTCTTGAAGAGACCTTCAATTTGTTCCTTATGTTTCAAACTGCTCACATTACAAGGGGAAGTCAAAAAGTCTTGCTACTAAAGCTCTAAAAGTCTAAAACATGCGCAATCACGAATTTTCATGTGATACGCATTTAGCTTAATATGTGGATGGTTTTACACAGACTATAAATTGTAGTATTTCAGTAATTGCATTTAATATCAGGGTTTCTTTAAAATCGTGATACATTTTGACCCATGAAAACTAGAAATCTTGAGATCAGAGCTAACATTAAGTTCTTGACCAAACTTGGGTGGAAATCTTCACAAGTTATTAACTCTTTGCATCAAGTATATGAAGACTCTGTACCAGACAGAATAACAGTTTTTAGATGGATTAAGCACTTTAACCCTTAAAGCACCGCTGACTCGTTTTGAGACGATCCAGCAAAACCGTAAACAGAGCGAAATTTGCTTTTTTTCACAAATTAAGCTATTCAATAAATATTTGCGCTTTTCTTCTTTAAACAAGCTAATTGATTTTTAAATCATTAAAAAGATAATTTTTTCTTGATTAAAATAATATAAAAGTTGTTTAAATGTGATAAAAAATGAGTGAGTAATCAATAAAAATATTAACCATAGTTTTTCAGAAAAAAATGCTTATTTTTGATTTAGTGTTATAGTGCGGTTATAAAGTTCAAACTTTTTAGTCGCTCTTTGTAGTAAGACATCTAATCTATAAGCCTAATCGAAATTCCTTGAAAATAACTTTTTTAAAATTATCTTATTTCAAAATTTATTATAATTATCAACATTGTACCGAATGTGCGCAGCCAAAACTGTATGTGCGTGCTCGCGCTGTGACGTAAGACAAATGGAGTCACTCGCTCGCTCTCACTGTGATGTCGATTGTTTTCACAAGGCGCGTGAAAACAAACGGCTCTTTTCTCTTTTATTTATTTGTCTTCGCGTCACCCGAAACTGGTATATTTCTGGAATTATAGCGGTCTCGCGTCGCTAATCAACTATCGTTGATTCCGGTCTTCTAAGAGTTAAAGATGGTTAGGAAGATCTTAAAGATGACCCTAGAGAAGGAAGTCCATCACTTCAACTTCCGATGAAAATGTGAATACAGTCCAGGTAGGGCCGGATTTACCAATAAGCTAGGCAGGCTGAAGCCTAGAGCCTCAACGTCCAGGGGCCTCGAAATTCAATTTTGAAGTTTGTATTCTATTAAAAACTTCACAAGTTTAAACCCTACCTACAGCAGAACCTATACCTGTATTGCTAAATATCTTGTAAATAGGTTATAAGTAAACGTAGTTATGAAGGTTACTAAGTAGTCTACTCTGCAAAAAGCAGTACCAATAGTTAACAGGTTGCTAAAATAACTTACAGACAGTGTGTTACTTACTTTTATAGTAAAATATACGTTTTATCAATAGAAGTTTATCAATGTTGCCGATTTATCTTATTATTAGACGTATTGGTATTTCTTACCTGCGATTAGATCAAGCAGTAATCAGCAGTAAGTACTTTTTCTAACCCTAATTTTATTATGAGTAAAAGATTTGAAAATGGAGCTAGCAAGCGCAAGATAAAGAAAATTGAAAATGATATAGTAAAGAAGAAAAAACCAATCACTGCTTTCTTGCATCAACTTTTGACAGAAGGAACAGATGCTGGCACTGAAGTAGGTGCATTGACCCTAGCACAAGAAAATCTGTGTGATGATCAAGCTAATCAGCTAACTGCTAGCATTCAACCAGAAGAAGCAAAACTGTCTTATTTAAATTTTAATTTTGTTAGTTAAAAATTTACAACCATGAATTGGGAGAATTAAAAGGACAAATACTTTAATGCACTCATTTTTTCAACATTAAGCAATTTCATGTTAAGTTGTTTAGAGAAAAATTCTGAGTTAAAAAATAGGGAGGGGCCTCACAAATGAAATAGCCTAGGGCCTCTCATAGTCTAAATCCGGCCCTGAGTCCAGGACCTTGTTGAAAAGGATGGCCGAATTACTATTAATGAGACAGCTACTACATTTGAAATATCACAGGGGTCAGCTTTTTCAATTTTGACAGACCACCTTGATCTCGGCAAGCTTTCTGCCAGATGGGCACCAAAAGCAATGCTAAGAGAGCAACCTTATTCAGAGAGCTGAACTTTTTATGAGCCATTTAAGTAAGATTGAAGCAATTGACCATGGTTTTATGGAACAAATTGTAACTGTTGATGAGATCAATACTGACCGTAACTGTTGACCAATACGTTCTTGAAAGTAAAATATAGTCAATGCAATGGCTTCCAAAGGGCTAATAGGCAACAGGAGTAATCAAATTCAAATCTGAAAGATCTGTTCAGAAAGTGATTGCAACTGTCTTTTGGGACTCAGAAGGAATAATTCTTGTACATTTTCTTGAAGGATCAAAAACAATTATTGGAATTTATTATGAAGGTGTTTTGAGGAAGTTTAAAGCAATCTTTATTAAGGCTACGTATTTAAACAAAAAAATTTTCAAATGAAGCCTTTGACATTAATAGCTATTTTGGAGTTAGTTGGTTTTAATTTTCAATTTCTTTATTAATAAATTTATCTATCACAATCTCTCTCAAAACTCGCTTTCAATGTTACATGTTGCAGTTTATGCTTTTTTTAACATTGCGCATGCATAATCAAATTTGGCACACTGTGACAAGCCTTTCGTCCTCCGACACAAGATCAATACTGTTTTAAGTGGATGGGAATAGGCTAGACCAGTGGTTTTCAACCTGGGGGTCGCAAGCCTTTTTTCTAGGGGTCGCGAGAACTTTTGATGTTCAGTAGAAAACATTTAAGAAATATTCATATACAGATGGAGCTATGTATCTCATGTCGGAATCACTTTTAGTCACGGCAATACTTATCGTTTAGTCATTTTTATTGATCTGCATGGAAGGGGGTCGTTTGGTTATGTCGGATTGCAAAATGGGTCGATGAATAAAAAAAGGTTGAAAACCACTGGGCTAGACGCTTTTATATACATGTATTATCGTCTGTTATAAAGGCGCCACGAAAAGTTTTAAGTTTGACGCTAAATAGGGTCGCCGCTCTAAAAGTTTTCGAACACCTGGTAAAAGCTTTTTAACGGCACTGAAACTTTACGCGCACATTACCCAGTCGTAGTAGCGTCAAAGACGGAGAAAAAGCCGCAATCCATATCAAGCTTGTCAGACAGTGTTTAAGTGCTTACGCTGTTGATGTTTCCTATAGAAAAATTTCATTAAAATTTGTCTGCTTTGCTAATTCAAGCATTATAAGCCTAAAGGCCCGTTTCCACTACGAGCGTGAAATGAAACATTCTTTGTTTGTTTCATTGATTTATTTACTTCTTTCCGCGCGTAAGCGCTAAGTAAAGCAAGAAAATCAGTAAAGGAAAGCACAAATACTTTATTCTACGCTCGTAGAGGATTCGAGCCTTAACGTGTAGCAATCGTACTGAAAAAACAAGCGAAGCAAAGTGTATTTTGTGTTTTAATTGAATAGATCAGGGGTGGGCAACCGCCGGCCATTGTATAGATAAAGTGCGGCCATGTGTGGCTTCGTAAAGAAACACATTGTTTTAACTTTTATGTTAGGGATGTCCAACCCGCTTTCGAAGTTGGGCCGAATTTCATATCGAGCCGAAGTCGGTGGGGCGCAAAAAGCTGTTTGCGCCGAATTTTGCTCCGATTTCTTAAGTTTCGTCCCAAAGCTCAGGTCTTCTCTAAAAAAAGGTCTTCAACAATTTTCTTGCTCTGATTTCTTAACTTTCGTCCCAAAACTTAAATGTTCTCTTAAAAATATAGGTCGTTATCTATTCTCTTGCTCCGATTACGTTTTTGAACAGCACTTTCTGTAAAAGAACCTGCTCTATCATTCTTTTTTCAATATATTCTTATTTTTGCGGCCATATGCTTAAAAATAATTTTTCATGCGGCAATCTAAGCGTAAAGAGTTGCCCACCCCTGGAATAGATTTTTTATAATATCGGTTAAGATGTGCCGTGCGTGAAAAGGTTGCTAAACACTGAGTTAAAGAAAAATTATCAAAAACAAGTAAAATTTGGATTAAAAAAAAAAAAAAAAAAAAAACGGCTCTAGTGTGCCTGTTACCCTCTACCACAACCAAATTTGCTACATTGCCACAAACCTTAATTCTGAAAATACAATTGATATTGCTTTGCGTAATTGAGGCTTGATGCTTTCGTCTAATATCGTTGGTTAAAAAGGATGCCTAGCTGAGGTTGCTTTGGGTCACCACTTGCTTTGTTAAAAGTTCTGTAAACGTTTTATTGCTTAAAAGCAATTTAAATTTATCGTAATTATTGGTATTTCTCTTTTCAACTGAATTGTATTCGAGTAACTGAAGTGGTTTGAATAAATAAAGTTGGACTTTGTATTGCATGCAATTTGCGATATAAGCTTTGTTTTTTATGGTATCGTAATAGCCTAAAACTAAAATTTAAAAAAAATTAACAGATACAGATAGTTTTTGCAGCTTTATTAGGAAATATTTGAAAAAAAATTTTAAGTAGGCCTAATGAGTTATTTTCATGTCAAACCGAAAATGCTTGTCTTATTACAAACAGTTGGAACAATGAAACGGAATTTTACCGCAGAGCAAGTTAGTACTTCTAGCTTAGCATCTTTGTACGTAACTTCCTTTTTTTTGTAAATCGGTAGTTTGTTTTATCAACTAATGTATAACAGTTGGTAGGTGCTTTCTCGCCCAGATGGTAGGTGCTTTCTCGCAGCCTGGGCCATGAGTAAGTCTGTTCATTGATATTAAAAATGACAGACCGAAACCGAACCTACCAAAACGGAAGGGATCCACCCATTCCGATGTTCAGTGTGGGTCTGCTAATCGGCAAACGTCCTTTTCAAGACGGGGCAATGATAGGGTAAAACCGCCCTTTTCAGGGCACATTGCCAACAAGTTCCGAGGACCCACAAACTTCAGCTGAACATCGAAGACCTCATTGCAAGCAAGATGAACGTCCTTCATTATCTCGCTATGCAGTTTGAGGCACCCGTCATCCTACTGCAGGAGACCCATTGCACTGATGCAGAGAAGTTGGTACTTCCGAGCTACCAACTAGCTGGGTCTTCTTTAAGCAGGAAGCATGGCCTTGCCACGTTTGTCCAAGAGCGACTGAAATACACGCTTTTGGACCAATCTCCACCAACATCGGGGATAGAGTGGCTGTGTGTAGACGTTGATGGCTATAAAAAAGTCAACGTCTACAAGCCAACGCGATTGCGATCACTAGATCTCCCGGTGTTTCCTCACCCCTTTCTGTACGCTGGCGATTTTAACTGTCGCCATGCTGACTGGGACAACAATAACAACAGTCCGGACGGTAAGTGCTTGGCTGGCTGGGAAAGTATTAATTGTCTTGCCCTCCTGTATAATGCTAAGGACGCTACCAGTTTTTACTCCGGCCGCTGAAACACCGGCACCAATCTAGATCCAGCATTTGCCAGTGTAGGTCCAAACAGTCGCTTACCGGATAGACGTGTCCTTGATAAGTTCCCCAGGTCACAACATCGACCTTCGCTTATTACACCACCCAGGTTTGCTCTGGCAGTGCCAAGCATGCCTGTTAAGCGATGGAACTTCCGCAAGACCAAATGGAGTCACTACAATGCTTTGACGAATAAATTCCCAAAGACTTTGTTACCGCCTGATTCACCTTATCTCTGGTCTACTCAACAGCTGAGTACTGTGCGCCAGTTTGTGTCGTAGTGCTCACACTCGCCTCATTCACACTGTCTTGAATGACGCTTTGCGCATAGTCACTGGATGCCTGCGTCCCACTCCAACGGACCACCTACCTGTACTCTCAGGCATCCAGCCAGCTGAGTTTCGCCAAATGGGAGCGACACTCTCCTTGGCTTATCGTGGATCTCTGGACCCCGATCATATCCTGTATGGTTTTTTAAGTGGGTCCTCAGATACTCGCCAAGTGAGACTAAGATCCAGACGCCCGTTAGTGCCAGCTGCGCGGAATCTTTTGGACAATCTTGCCAGACTTGGCATCCGCGCTTCCGAATGGACAAACCACAAATGGAAAACGGAGTACTGTGAAGGTGCTTCCAGGCTCCGTGCTTTTGTGCCCGAGACCGGTGCCAGGCTTGTTGGGATGGGCTTACCCCGAGCAGCTTGGGTTAAGCTCAACCGCCTGCGGACTGGTATTGGGCGATTCCATTCGTCCATGCACAAATGGGGTCTCGCTCCTTCACCGAATTGCGAGTATGGCGCCTCTGAACAAACCGCAGACCATGTTCTAACAGCGTGCCCTATACATTGGGGAGCACATGGAGCACGAGGTCTGACGGTTTTGGATGACGAAACTCGATGCTGGCTTAACTGCACTGCCAGCATCTGATCCAGGCAGTGCAGCAGTCTGGGGTAGCAAAAGGATAAACCCTCGGCCCCAGTCTTGTTTTTGTCTGACCTGGAGTGGATACCCTTCAAACGACGACGTATAACAGTAATAGTTAGTTTGTTAAAAATTTATTGAGAAAGTTGTAATTTTGTTAATTGCATTTAAAGTATTTGTTTTGAATTGTTGTATTCAACTGCAGTTTACCCTCGTTAAGTTGGACAACTTGGGGGCAAAGGGTGTCCGACTAAACCGAAAGCCTATAGTCCATAATGTATAAATATGGCTATGGCAATGGAATTTGGTTGAAAATGCACTAATATTATATAGGCTATTTTGTTTTACTAAATTTACCTTCATAACATGTAAAAAAAAGCAGATTTATTTATTTGTTTTTTATTTCGGGAAATTAAAGAAAACACTGCAAAACTGTACATTTTGTTTACTATGTACCATCCTATATTTACATTAAAGAATAAACATACGAACAATTATACAATAGACAGGATGCTTTCTGAGACACGTTTTACCGCAAAAATTAGATCACGCGTGCCATCTAGTGAGTAAAAAACAAAGTATCACTGTCGAAGAAAACGGCCGATTTTTGGCATTTTAGGCCAAACATTTTTTTCCCAATCTTGGAATTTTTTTCCTTTATTTTCCTCGGTCATGGTCCGACTTATCCGATATCCGAGTTTTCCAGGTCCGACTTAACGAGGGTAAACGTTATATGTTTAATTTTTTGTTGTAGATTGTACATCTTTTGGGAAAATACATAGAAAAAAAAAAATTATATGATCTTAACAACAAAAGAATTATTCACTGTAAAAATGATTTACTTGGAGAAGTATTTCAGCTGGATGAGTTTATTGTGGGGGATTTCAGGTTGGTAATTTTTACAATTGTTATAATTGTTTTAATCCAAAATATAATGTGAAGTGTTGTTGCTTGCATTTAATTTTAAAATTGTTTTTTAATTTTGTAGGAACTTGTGGAAATGTATTGCTCCAAATCTTTTTCTTGTATCAAAGAAAGACGAATCTGCGAAAGATCAAGATTGTTTAAAAGTAAATTGAACCTAAAATTGTGGGTCGATGGTTTTCACTATATTGTCAACTGTATGCCAATTTTTGTTGTTTTTATTCAAATTAAGAAACATGAAATAGTCAACTTGCAAATCGCTTTTATATCTTAATATAATAGAAGTTGATTATTTTTAGTGGAGAAAATGATGAAAGGTAGTTGTGTAGTCGTGTGTTTTTCAGGATTATGGTGAGTGCTCAGGTGGACAAACTGAGCTTCCATGGTGGTTTTATGTGAAACAAAAGAAAAAAAGTGATGATAGTCAGACAACGAGTCAACGAAGTTATGATGTTAGTTTATATCATGTATTGGTAAAGCCATAAGTCTAGGCGGTTTGATTACATTAATCGTTGAAATTCGTTTTTTTAATATATATTTTTTTCTTTCAACAAAACATGATATGCTCATAACTTTAATTTGTGTGCCAACTATATCTCAAATAAATCACAAATAAAAAATTTCAACCAAACAAAAACATCTTAGCATCTCTGGAAACAGCTCGGGGTAAGTGCTTGCTCGCGTATATCGCCTCCGGGGCTTTACTACAAACAAAAAGGACAATTGTGGAAATGAGAAGAAAAAT
This sequence comes from Diplosoma virens, assembly GCA_963680785.1. Taxonomy (NCBI): domain Eukaryota; kingdom Metazoa; phylum Chordata; class Ascidiacea; order Aplousobranchia; family Didemnidae; genus Diplosoma; species Diplosoma virens. The sequence goes on from OY796889.1 coordinate 15,320,353, forward strand.
AGAATTCTTGCCTTATGAATTAAAAATGTAAAATCGCTTAATTGTACTTGTATAATGTAAGTCTTTCTTCACTTTTGTCATGGATTCGCCATATTCAAATCCTGGTATCCAGGTGACTCCAGAGTCTGCCTACAAAACATTAAACAAGCACATTTGCTTATCATTGTGAGTGATATATGTTTCAAAGTATGATTTATATTTTAACATTTACATTACATTTTTTGAACAACTCATCTAAAATAACAATGTCAGAAGAAGCAAATATTAAGTCTTTTAGAAACCTTATTTAAGTTGCTCTTGTAGCAAATAAAATAAATATGTTGGAATGCTCTTTTGAAAGGTTTTTGGTTTCTTTAAGAGTTGTATTATTACTATTTGAATGAAGATACTATTACTTTCTAGCAGGCTTATTACTATTTGGATGAAGAAAACTAGTCACTGTGTAGTGTGTATCACTTAAAAGGTTTTGGAGTCCTTAAATCAAATTATATACAGTTTTTTAATAGCCGAATCGTTGGCGACTATTTTTGTGCCTACGATAGAATGTTTCTTTTTTCGGCAGTTTCGCGAAACGATAGTAGTTCACGATTCTGAGTACGAAGATAGCGATCTCGACGTGTTTTGTGAGGAATACGAACCGATTTCGGATCTCGACTCCGAATCCAGCAAAACGGTTTCCAGCGACGAAGAGAATGAATCCTCGGTAAGCCAATCTTTTGAAAGTTTAAGAAAAGCGACACAATTATTTCTAGAGCTTAAAGCCACGAAAAAAATTAACCGTTTTTTCTGTTATACGAGTTCTGTTAGACGAATTAACAGTTATACGAGTATGACTGTTATTGTTACTAATGGAAAGATATTGCCTAGGGAAATACAGTAGTGATCATCAGTGGCGACTCGTACATAGGGGCCATAGGGGCCGGGCCCCACTAAAAATTTGACTTAATAATATGTGAATTTCTAAAGAGAAACCCTATATTAAATATCAAAATGTTTACATGCGTGCCAAGATAACAGTTAACTGAAAAACAACGAAAAATATTTTCAAATATTTGCTGAAGTCTCTTCAAAACGATCCAGAGGGGCTCACATATTCTGGCTCGTTTACTCCTATATATTTACATCTAAAGCCAACCAACTGACGCGCCGCACTTTGTGAAGATTTTACTATGCAAGTCAATAGCACAAAATTGGGCCCAGCGATGTATGGGCCAAACAGACGTAACTTATAAGCGGACGTTAGCTGCGCTTGCGCCTGTCCGTGTGCAGCCATAAAGAATTAGTTATTATTCAGTTGATATTGGGTGATGTTGTGCATTGTTTTGTGAGACAGCAGTTTCTGCTTTTCAGGGATTTTTTTTCCATGTTTATCCTCCTGACTCGCAGAAAAGCGACGGAGGCGCTATACATAGGGTAAGCAATTACCCCGACCTGCTTCCGGAGATGCCAAGATATTGCTGTCCGCTAGTAATTTAGTAGAGATATGACTTTAATTTAGAACTGCTTGTCAAGACCACCAAGCAGGGGAAAGTGTCGTAAAGTGTCTTTCCCAAGGACACAACAGAATGGCGCAAGTGGGTTTTGAACCGAGACCATGCTGATCATCAGTCCAATGCTTTAACCACTCGACCATGCTTTTCAGCGCACGTTTTTTCTCAGCTGTGGTTGTTTATCAGTTATGTTCATTTTCATTTATGTATAAAATGCTTAGTTCATTTATATTTTGTGTGATTTTCGTATTTCCAGATCAAAATAATTTAACTTCAAACAAGCTATTCCAGTAAATGATGTCAAATTATTCACTAGCGAATACTACAATATCGATATCGTGATAGCGAATATCGCATTTTTTGCTAAAAATTTATTTACCCCGCCTTTAAATTTAGGTAGTCGACGAATGGAAATTTTTGACATTTCAATAATTGTTTTGCTGGCCCCACCATTAATAAAAGCCACGAGCCGCCCCTGGTGATCATTCTTTACCAAATATCAAAATAAACTTTGACTGTATGACCAAGTGAATTGGCACGCATATATAAACGCCTTCTCTTGCTTCAGCCTCCAAATTTATGTAAAAATCTAGTTGACAGTTATTAATTTTTTGTTTAAATTAAAATTACCAGGTGCTCTGGTAGACTGCTATAAAAGTTGGAAAAAATGCTTTTGTTTGGTACTTGTGCCCTGCACTGTACATGTATAATTAAAAAAAAAACTAAAAGAAAATGAGAGTAAGATTTCATGTGCAAATTGGGAAAACATAAATTAGTCCTTTTGTCAAATGATTGATTAAAATTTTTAATCTTGGTGCTTACTTAGGAATTTTGGCGGTGTGGCGAATGCAGCAATGTGAACATGCCAAACGTACAGTATTGTATACGATGTTGGAAGCTGAGGAAAAGCTGGACCTGCAATCAGCAGTCGCTCACTTGCAACGTCACGGAATCAATGACGAGCGAAAGAAAAAATAAACAGTGTTCGAGGATCGACGTCACTGACGGTGTCGATTTAAAATCGGATGCCGCTTGCTCGAGTTCGAGTAACACTCCGCTCTTGCCGTCCTCCGCTTGTGCGAAGAGGAAAAAACAAAAAGAGCAAAGCGGTGAAGTCGCTTCCAAAAAAGTGCAATTTGATGACGGTTCGAGCTCCAGCTTCGACGGCGAAGCGAACGTTTATAGAATCGATCAAAACGGTATTTGTAATACGTGTTGGAGCAATCCTAACAACGGCGTTATTGCTCACAACTCGACATCCCATCAATTCTGCTGCTATCAATGCGCAAAGCGTTTGAAAAAAAAAGGCAAACCGTGTCCCGTCTGCCGACAACCGATTGGGGGCGTCTTTAAAAACTATATTGTGCAGCTTTAACCCACTTTGGACCGTTCCTGTTCAAGCATAGCCGTACCAGCCCAAAAAAATTTGGGGGGGCAATGACGTTTTGCCCAAATTTTGTGATGTTTGCCCAAATCATGATCTTATAGTACATTATGAATAAGGCAAAGTGGGGCGTGTTGTCACAGTTTTAGGATTTTTAACATTGTGCTTTTACTGGTTGATTTAGCAATGATATTTCCATAGCGTTATATTCTTGCGTATGTACTCTCTGTTACGGCAGCAAAATAATTTCTCAATTCCAAACACTTTTTTACAAAAATAAAGTTAAAAAATTTTTTTTTTTTGTGACAACTTGTAACATAATATTTCCTGCTCTTTAAGAGACTTAATAAAAGAAAACTGCAATGTTTTAAATGAAATATCATTGAAAGCATTAAAGAACTAATTAAAAACAAGCCATAAATCAAATATTGTTCCTGTGAAACAAATTGTGTTTATAACAAGCGTTTTTGCAAATATGTTAACCTTTATTCAACGTTGTAATGTTGAAGACGTTTGCAATAGAATTTAAACTGTTCAGCACTTCTCAAAGTAGTGCCACATTTCGATTGTGGTAGAAGAAAAACCACATTTTTGCAATTGTTCGGAAAATGAAGACACTTCGGAGTTGTCAGATTGCTCAGTACTGACACCTGTGACAACTCGCTCCAACCTGTGACAAACTCGCCTTGATAAAATTGCAAATGGCGACTGTTAGAAGCATGCTATTAGTGCCTAGACCAGGGGTCTTCAACCTTTTTTATGAAATCGCCCCTTTTCAAAAAATGTTGGTCCGAATCGCCCCCCATAAAAACGATTACTGTACTTTCATTTGAAAGTTTTCCCGAAATATATCTAAGAAGCTTTTAAAAGGAAAACACAAATAAAAGCAATGGCAATTTATTAAAATGCAACAGTTCATGAAACTAATGCGACCCTTGCGGCTGATGTTGCTCGGCAAGATTAGAAAAAGCTGGCATCAAGCTAGTCAGCTTCAGTCGAATTGAATCTCCCCCAGTCGCATTCATGTCGAGTCAATTGCGATATTTATTTCGCATGTAGAGCACTTCACTAAATCCTTGTTCAGCAATATATGTGGTTGGAAAGGCCAAAATAAAGAGCTCTACTTTCTCCCACAGTTGCGGAAATTGGTTTTTCCACTTAATCCAGAAGGCTGCCCATCCATGTGCCCTGAAGATTGCGCGCGCTTCTTCGTCACTTTGCAGGTCTATCAGCATTTCTTGCATGGTGGAATCGCAGTCATTGATGTTAGTGGCGAATGGTTCCACTAGCCACGGAAAAACTTCAAGGTCAAGCAGATCTTTAAAGCAAACCTTCATGTCTTCTATCACAGCTTTCAGGTGTTCAACGTAAACAAGCAAATGTTCGTCAGTGACACTATCAGACATTTTTGACAGACGAGAGAAGTGATCGAACTTTCTTCTGCTCAAACTTTGCTGGTAGAGCTCAAGTTTGTTGATTAGGCCACGTATTATAGTTTTGCTTTGAACCAAAGTAATCTTTTTACCTTGGAGTTTGTCCGTTGCTGTATTAATTTTTTCATAAAAATCAGCTAGATAACTGTTATCTTGATGGCAGGCAATTACATCTTTGGCAAGGTCAGAATCTTCACCAAGGAACTCCACCACGCTGTTTTTAAGTTTGCAATACCTTGCCAGAAATATGCCTTTCGACAGCCAACGAACTTCCGTATGGAGAAGGAGATGCTCGAACTCTTCATCGTTTACCTCGCATAGCTGTCGAAACAATCGGTCATTTTTAGCGTTGGCTTTTATCTTGTTAACTGCTTTGATAGCAACTCCCAAACATTCTTGCAGACGTGGAGAAAGACGCTTTGCTACCAAATGCTGACGGTGAAGCATACAGTGCACAGTAAATAGATTGGGTATTTTTTCTTTGAGTAATGAAGCAAACCCGCGATACCTGCCTACCATGGCTGGAGCTCCATCAGTAGCACATGCTATTATGTTGGTAAGGGGGATGGATTTGTTTCGCAAGTAGTCTGACAAAGTCTGAAATATTGTTAGACCTTTAGTGTCTGTTTCCAAACACTTGCAAAATAGAAGCTCCTCCATAATATTTCCATCAGTTATGTAACGGACGTAAATCATTAATAAAGCGTTATTGTCTGATGTGATAGTTTCGTCTAATTGTAAGCTGAAAGAAGTGTTTCGTAAGATTTCACAGAGTTGATCTTCAATATTCGTACCCATTTCGTTAATTCGTCGGGTTACTGTGGTATCACTCAGTGGAACAGCTCGTAGTACAGGTGTGGGATCTTTCTCCATTACAGTAGAAATAATTTTTTTCACAGCAGGTGCTACCAAACTTTCCCCAACGTTGAATGGTAAACCCTTTTTCGCAATCAAAAAAGCAATCTTGTACGAGGCTATAAGTCCTTTGACATTTGGGCAAGCATTTTTAGCATAGGCCTTGTTTATAGAACTTTGAGCTTCACGCTCTTTCAATGCTTGAAAAAATTCAATAGATTTGTCTGCTTTATCAGGATGAAGCCTGGTTAGGTGATCTTTCAGCCTTGACGGTTTCATTGCCTCATTTGTAAGAATTTTCTTGCACAAGAGACACATTGGAAGTTGAATATTGGATGGGCATGGCACAAAGCCAAACCTGATATAATCCACAAGATATGTACGACACTTTTTTTGGCATTAGAAGCCATTACTCTTTCAATACGATTAGTCGATTACCATATAAAATTTACTCTTAAAAAGAAACTGAAAGTAGCCTGCGGCACATAAAATAATATAATGACAATCCTAAATTTTTAGAAATTACGATCATTTTCTTGAAAGCCTACTGTTAAAAATTCTGTCCTTCCCTGGACTACTGAAAAAGATTGTATGAAAGCAAGTGCTATAGATCGCTATCTCTCTCTGAAGACAGAAACGTCACATGCGATGAGCAGAAAAAACTGCTCTTTTATTAATTAATAATTATTTTACTTATTTTACATATTCTGGATTACTTATCACGCGTTACCTCGTCGCTCCTAGCCACGACCAAAGTAAGACACCGGTTTCAATTCTGGCCTTTATAGCGATGAGTCACATGAGGTCCCATGATTTTTGGTCATGTGTGCCTCGTGCGGTCTTGTGACCATCGCGCGATCCCATGACAGTGACGTAGCCAAATTTATAGGACGAATTAAGATTTGTCGTAGCGATTTCCGAAAGGCCAATCAAATTGCCAGTTCACGTAACAGTTGGTGTTTAGCGATGTGTAAAGTCTATGACTTATGATCACTTATGAAAAAAGTCTTGCTTGACTGCGCAGTCAAATAAAAATTTTGGCATATCTGGAAACTCGTGTCAACTACCATTTCATTCGTTGTTCGGTCATAACGTTTTTTTCACTTGCATAGGTGTACGTCATTGCATGTGTGTGCATGTGCAATTGTGCATACATGAGGATGAGGAGAACCCAAAACTGTTTGAAGAAGTGAAGAACAATAACAAAAGAAATAATGAAATCAGCGAGAACGTTTTCAACGTATCCATTTTTAGTTATCGTTTTATAACAATATTTGTAATTGTGAAATCGCCCCCCAATTGTTTAAAATCGCCCCCCAATTTTTCAAATTGTTTAAATCGCCCCTAATCGCCCCCGTTGAAGAACCCTGGCCTAGACTTTCAGCTAAACTCTTAATATACTAAGCTATAAAACTGACATTAAACTTCTGTCTAGGCTACTTTTATCTTGACAAAAATCAATTTCCAAACGTTAGCAAAATAGGGGAAGATGAGGTAAATTGAACCAAATTTTACAAAAAATAAGATAACTTGTTAATTATAAGCGCTATATAATAGAAATTTTAAGATATTATATTTCAAGATTTAAGGTTTATTATGATGTAAATTAATTTTTAATTTAGTTGCCCAATTTTTTAAATTTGTATTCAAAGTTGACACTTTTTTTAGTTCAACTTGCCCCTTCGTCGGGGTAAGTTGAACCATCCACAGAAGTTACTAAAAAAAGTTAAAAAAATAAATTGTTGCAACCTAATATTGTATAAACTCATACTTTTCAGACCACTCTTATAAGTATTACACATCAAGCTTTGGATTGAATATTTTAATTCTGCCTTCTGAGCAAAATTACTAGCACAAAAATTTTCAAATATACCAATTTACAATGAATAATCAAAAAATTTAATTGTTCAATAATTTTGGCATATGAGAAAACGTTAATACACGTTCCAGCGATTGAGATTTATCGGAAATACAAATTTTTTTTGCCTAGAAGTTGTTCCCGTGACATAAGGAAGAGGAAGTATCTTTATAATATCACTTTCTGGAAAGGAACATTCATCGTCTTCCTTGAAAATAAACGTGGGTTGCCCAGTAATATGATCAACTTTGCACTTTTTTAAAAATTTTGCCTCGCATTCACCTGTCTCCTCGTCAATACTTTCAACCAGACCAATATATAAACGGGGATTTGCTTTTCCAGTGGGCTTAAAACAAACTAGAACATAATCTCCTGGAACTGGGTGAACTAACTTTTTGGAGCAGTCACTACTATCATCACATAAATCTTGTACATTAAGTTCGGGTTCTTCATCATTCAAATTCTCACGAAATAGTTTTCTTTTTTTATTTAACGGTGCTTTCTTTATTGGTTTTTCTTTTAATATGTTATGGATTCTTGACTGGTTTTTTTCCGGAGTATCAGTCAAAATTGTCGTTTTTCCTCGTTTTCGACCACTTGCTGTTAGTTTTCGTGGTCCAGCACGGGGAACAAGTAAAATTTCTGAAGGAGACACATAAAAGATATCATTTGATTGATGATTAAAAGTTGAAATGGTGAAAAAAAGATTGTCTTCTTAATTTTGACAGCTTGTTTGCGCGTTGCGAGTCTCGATTATTTCCTGGTTAAGACAAGAACGATTAGTTAATTCAGATGGAGCAAAGACGTTTTCATCAAATATATCTCTGCAAAATAGATAGATACCAGTCGATTTAAATCCAGCTTGTATGTTACTCGGAGTAAATGCAGCTAAGTAAGCTTTATTGATTAAGGCTGGAATGTTATAAATAGTAACTATTTTTCCAGGATTAGACCACATCCACTCGTCCATTGCCTGATTATATTTCGACTTTAAAGGTCCAAACACTGAGCGGTCTAGCGGTTGTAAGCGATGAGAGGTAAGAGGAGGGATAGTCAAGAGAATTAATCCATTTTGTTTTGCCAGGTGAATGGATGCCATGGACACATGACTTTCATGGTTATCCAAGACTAATAACGCACGATTTTTGTTGTTGCAAGAAATGTGATTTACTATGTGTTTTAAGTACATGGAAAAAATTTCTTCGTTTATCCATCCTGATTTATTTGAAGTGCCAATGGAGCCGGTTGGTCCGTCACGGAAAAAATGATCTTTATACTTTTTTCGAGGAAAAATGAAAGCCGGTGAAATACTATTACCAGTTGCACTAATGCAGCAAACAAGTGTCACTAACTCTCCGCGCTCTCTTGATGTGATGGAGCCAATTTGTTTGGTACCTTTCACTGCTAAAACTTGTTTTGGACTTTGCACCGTAGTCACACCTGTTTCATCAACATTAAATATTCTGTTAGGTGTGAACTTGTACCTGTCTATAACTGAAGCTAGATTATCAAAAAATTCATTCACTGTATAGCGGTTAAATGCTGTTGCTCTTGCTAAAGACGTGGCTTCCGGTGTCCTGTATGATATGTTATATTTTTTTATAAAGGAACGAAACCATTCTTTTCCGGCTAGTTTATTTTCCTCCCAGCTCACAGGTGCAGCTATGTTATTTTTTTTAGCAAGTTCATATGCGAGTTGACGACATTTTATAGCAGTAATACCATAAAATCTTTTTGAAAGTTCCTTAACATGATCTGCTAACTCTTTTTCAATCGGTTCTTGAAATATTCGCTTTTTTTCTTTTAAAGCGCCATAGCCGTATAAATTTTGGGTTGCACCACTTGCTTTCTTATCTATGTAGCGTTTCAAGGTGTTTCTGGAAATGTTAAATGATTTGGAAGCAAAACTTAGGGATTTTCCATTTTTTACATATGTTGCAGCCGCTTCCATTATTTCTTTCGGCTCATTTCCGCGGTTAGTTTTTCTTGTATAAACTCTCGGCATTTTCAATAAAATATATACGCAAAAAAATGCAATTTTTTAATAATCAAAATCTAAAAATAAACTACATTAATTTTTAATGTGCAATGGGGTAAATTGAACCATGGTTCAACTTTACCCACAGCTAGTGGTTCAACTTGCCTTAAAGGTATGTGCTATGTTATTTTTAAAATTTCTACTAAGATAGACAAACTTGCGCATTCAGAGAAACAGAATTTTATGCTATGTCTATTATCTATTTTTTAGTCGTAGCTACGCAATAAATTGATACAAAATCTAGAAGTAATTATCAGTTAACTTTATTTTACTACTATTTACTTTTGCAAGTCATAAAAGCTTTTTCTAACTCTACATTTTTGCCTGAACAGATATTTAAATGCTGGTATGACAGAGTCAATTGATTTTCAACGTGTAAAAAATAGGTGGCGCAAAATATTTTGTTTATCGTTAAATTAACGCTGGGGAGCCTGTGGTTCAACTTATTTGCTGGTTCAACTTACCTCATCTTCCCCTATACATCACGTGCAAATTTTATGATGATTTTTAAGTTTAGCGCTGAAGCTGCGTGACTTTTTTTGCAAACAGAAACTTAAAATGAAGATGGCGAGAAAACATGTTACTACAACAAAAATAGTCTCCAAACAGTTAGTTAAAGTAGGAAAAAACTTGCTGTGACAACACGCCCCATGTGACAACTCGCCCCACTTTGCCTTATGACAAAAAAATTGTCTGAGATTTTGAGACGAAAAACCAATTTTATCCTAAAATCATGGTGATCTCTAAAAAAAAAAAAAAAAAGGTCTTCACCTAAATTTGATCATTATTTTTTGCAGTTGATCATCATCACCTCATGATAAATTTCCTGACTTACCCAAATTTTTCATATTGCTGCCCGAAAAATTATGGTTTTGCCCAAATATTTTCTTCTCACTGCCCAAAAAATTTTAATTTTGCCCAAATCTTAAAAACTTGGGGGGTAATTGCCCCCCTGCCCCCCTGGCAGGTACGGCTATGTGTTCAAGAGCATCTTATTGGCGTTTCGGGGCAGCAGCTTGAGTTGGGATCTCCAAGCACCCTGATTTCCTGCAACTAGCGGCAATTTCGCTGGTGGAATTCCAAGATATGGCCAGGCCAGGTCTTCAAAATAATTCCGCCAGCGAGTTCTGGGTCCCCACAATATTAACTTTTTCAGTACGGGATTTTGTTCGCTGGTTGCGCATTTTTAGGAATTTTTCATTAATTAAGCAATATTTAATTACAATTTCCCCATTGATTATAAAAAAAATTGTTTAAATTTTATATCATTGAAAATATGATTTTTTCCTGAGTACAATGATATAAAATGAATAAAAATTTGTTCAAAAACAAGTTTGCAATAAGCAAAATAAAATACCCCACTTTTCCTTTCAAAACACCCCTTTTTCCCCAATAATTACGACTAGCGACAAGATAATTCAAATTTTCAAGTTGCTACGTATCGCTGTTGTTCTACTCTGTCTGGCGGAAAAAAATTCGTCTGAATATTTTGCACAGCGGCCGCGCTGCGCTCAATTTATCTCCCAGGGGAATTGGCGAAAGGCACATTATTTACTAGGACAGCCATATTTTGAACTTTATCTGAGTGTGTGTGCTTGCGCGCCATTGTTTGAATCTTAGCGCGCTTTGACTTTGATCAAGAAAAAAAATTTCGGCTTTTTTTGTGCCTATTTACTGTATAAAGAAGAAATCGCACGCTCACAGCTTATTTTAGTTTGTTCAGCAAAGTAACGTAGTTTCTTGTCACCTGAATAAATCCTTATCTAACAAATTTTGATCGACTGATGTATTTTTGCTAATGCATAAAACTACACCGGTATTATGTTTTAGCAAAATATTTTCAATTGGCCGATATAGAATTTGCAACTTTAGATTATAAATAAATTTTTATAAATAAATTTTTTAATGCAAATACTGAAATGTTCTTTGTGATAAGCAATAAGCCATTTTTACAAACAGAAGGTCACCGTGGATATGGCACATCAATCCTTTCATTTTTAATTTCCATATTTGTCCTCCTAACGCATGAAAAAGCTTCGCAAACGCTATAAATAAAGCATCTGTCAAGCAAGTATTACGACCTGCTTTCGGAGATTCCAAGATATTGCAGTCCGTATTTAGTGATATGACCGAAATCTAAAAGTGCTTGTCAAGACCGCCAAGCAGAGAGGCCTTGTTTAGCAAAGCAAAGAAGTTTTTTGTCACTCAACTGGTGCTTATCTAATACTTTTCAAGTAAGGTATTTTTGCTAAAGCATAAAACTGCATCCCATTTGACAAGATAAAAAGCACTGACATTTTTCAATCTCTACACATCGAATCGTTGCTATTCCGCATAGAAAGATCGCAATTGCGCTGCTATGGCCACGTGACACGAATGTGCCATAAACAAACAGCAAAACAGCTAATGCATGCTCTTCCGAGTGGCAAAAGGAATACAGGGTAACCCAAAACTCACTGGCGGGATTATGCTGAATACCTGGGCTAGTCTCGTCTTCAAATTTCACTGGCAGAATTGCCGCTACTTGCAAACGGTCAGGATCCTTCGAGATCCCAACTCGAGCTGCTGCCTCCGCAAACTCAAAAGAACAAGCGGGAAATACACTGAATTTTTCTTCCGCAAAAGAATCAATAAAACTGTACCGCATTATGTTTCACAAAAATATTTTCAAACTCTTTCAGTACGGGCTCTCCGACTCAGTCGGCTTCCTGTTTTGCATCGCATGCATAGTATGCATGTTAATGCGGTGATACGCTTCAAGGATTTGCGGCAGCCAATCTCCGATTCGCACGGGATCAGCGGTAGGGCTAACAATTCGCTGCAGGAACAATTGTCATTTTGTAACAAGTAATCATTTTTTAGTTTTATTTGTTCAATTACTTGTCATGCCCTATAACTAGACTGTTTTCGATGTAAAAATATACGGTGTGTCATAAAAAACGGGGTGCCCAAATATAGATTGATAACTACAATTGTAATAACTTTTCATAAATATTTTGTCACAACTAATCATTTTCTATTTTTATTTGTTCAATTACTTGTCGTGCTCTATAACCAGACAGTTTTCAAGTTTTTTTCGCTGTGAAAAGTTTTAGTTTCTTTTGTCTATCGTAATTTTCTTCAATCTATCGTGATATTGTTTACAAGCGCTAGTGATCATGAAACACTCAGGCCCAATTGTCGGTGTTAGGACGCCGAAAATTCGCTTTTATTGTGCGATTATTTATTTCTCTGGCAAGTAAAGTGCGATTATTTCCCTGAAAAGTATAGATTCCAAGTTTGGCAGGTAAAATCGTACCAGCTAATTTCGAGTCTACCCACCTGTGTACAGCCTACAGTGAAGCAAAAAATATACGGTTTGTTGTAAAAAACGAGGTGCCCAAATGTAGATTGATATCCACGATTGTAATAACTTTTCATAAATATTTTGTCACAACTAATCATTTTCTATTTTTATTTGTTCTATTACTTGTCGTGCTCTATAACCAGACAGTTTTCAAATTTTTTTCGCTGTGAAAAGTTTTAGTTTCTTTTGTCTGTCGTAATTTTCTTCAATCTATTGTGATATTGTTTACAAGCGCTAGTGATTATGAAAAATTCAAGTATTGCATAGGAGAACCCATAGGTACACCAAAAATTTGTTTGTAGCATTTTTCACGAAACTGTATACATGTGTTGTCTAAACATAAATTTAATCCTTCAACTAATTCTTCTATCGTTAAATTAGTGCGTTCTTTTAAACATTTATCATTGTTTAATAAATTAAATATGACAGATTTAGCAATATCAATAGGGATTCTGGTAAATAATGATATAACATCAAAAGATGCCAAACATTCATCATGATTTATATTTTTTTCTGCAATGCTATCAATAAATTCGTATGAATTTTTTACTGTGTATCTATTTTCGCCAACTAGTGGTGATAAAATATTTGTAAAAAATTTTGAAAGATTGTAAAGTGGGGAATTTATAAAGCAAATTATCGGTCTAAGCGGCGTGTGAGGTTTGTGAATTTTTGGTAAACCGTAAATTCGGGGAGCATTAGCATCTGAACTATGAAGATGGTAATATTCATTTTGAGAAATGCTTTTGTTTTTGAATAATTGATAAACATATTTGTTCAATTTTCTTTCAATATTACCAGTTAAGTCATGTTTTAATAGCATATATGTAGAGTTATCATTTAGAATTTTTTGCATTTTTTCTTCATAGTCTGATTTATCAAGTATAACGGTACAATTGCTTTTATCAGCTCGGGTTATTACCAAATCATCTCGTTTTATCAGTTTTTGTAAAGCTTTTCTTTCTTCAATTGTTTGGTTAGGTTGATGTGTATTGGGTTGATTGAGGGTATTGACAATCTTACTACGGATAATGTTTGCTGACGCGTTTGGTATTTTTCGAATTCCTTTTTCAACTTCTGCTATAATGTTCTGTTTTGGTATAGTTTTTTGAGTAACAGCAAAATTTAGTCCAAGACTCAAAACATTAGTTTCTGTTTCTATTAATTTCTGTTTTGATAAATTAATGACCCAATTTTTTCTATGTTTAACGTCCTTATGCATTTCTGCGTCAGTATTTAACAGTTTATCCAATTTCTTTTTGTAATAGTTAAACAGTTTACCTAAGCGCGTCCCGTTTTTTGGTTGTCCATTGTATTACATATTCATAATCCTTTTTCGTCATTACATTCTGTAATTTTTTGGTTATATCTGCAATCTTGTTTAAGCTAGTCCTTATCCAATGATGCGATTCGTTTATTCTCAGTTTTATGAACCGAAAACCAAAATTTCTAGCTAATCTTCTTCCGGTTGCTGTGCTAAGAGGTGACTTAAATCGTAGAGTTTTAGGTAAAAAATCTTTTCGTAAGCAACTGTGATTAAAAGATAGATGTCCTTGATGACGCTTGAATAATTTCCCGCTATGGTTGACATCTGTTTTTTGAAAACATTTTAAATTGGAGTTTTTAACTTTTGTCCTGACGAAGCGTGCTTGTAACCGCACCTGAAACGTTGACTAGCTGTTTTAAAATTTTTTAGTTTTTAATAAACTTAACTCTTTAGCGCCGGAATTCCTTCCCAAAAGGAAATTTTCAAAATGTCGCCAGAACAGAAAACCTTCCCAGAAGGATAGCTTTTTTCTCTAATGCGTCGCATAAATGTTAATGTGCTGCTACACTTCAGGGCCAGGGCCGGATTTACCAATAGGCTAGGCAGGCTAAAGCCTAGAGCCTCAACGTCCAGGGGCCTCGAAATTCAATTTTGAAGTTTCTATTCTATTAAAAACTTCACAAGTTTAAACCCTACCTAAAGCAGAACCTATACCTGTATTGCTAAATATCTTGTACATAGGTTATAAGTAAACGTAGTTATGAAGGTTACTAAGTAGTCTACTCTGCAAAAAGCAGTACCAATAGTTAACAGGTTGCTAAAATAACTTACAGACAGTGTGTTACTTACTTTTATAGTAAAATATACGTTTTATCAATAAAAGTTTATCAATGTTGCCGATTTATCTTATTATTAGACGTATTGGTATTTCTTACCTGCGATTAGATCAAGCAGTAATCAGCAGTAAGTACTTTTTCTAACCCTAATTTTATTATGAGTAAAAGATTTGAAAATGGAGCTAGCAAGCGCAAGATAAAGAAAATTGAAAATGATATAGTAAAGAAGAAAAAACCAATCACTGCTTTCTTGCATCAACTTTTGACAGAAGGAACAGATGCTGGCACTGAAGTAGGTGCATTGACCCTAGCACAAGAAAATCTGTGTGATGATCAAGCTAATCAGTTAACTGCTAGCATTCAACCAGAAGAAAATGTTATTGAAAAAGCAATGCAGGACGTTGAACAGCAACCTGGTAATGAGGAAGCAGCCATGCCCTGCGAAAATGAAAATACAAACGTCTTTCAGAACTCAGTTTTCCGGTTCCAAGCGAGTGTACAAGAAGCAATTCAGGTTTTGTACAAAAGCTCTGTTTTATTCAACGAAAATCAATGGTGAAACACATAGCAAAGAGTGGCTTGTTTATTCTCCCGCAAAAGGACGAATATATTGCTTTGCTTGTAAACTCTTTCCAAACCATGCATCTTCTTCGGCTTCAACTTCTGATGGTTTTGATGACTGGCACAACTCTTATTTTACTAAAGCTCATGAAAACTGAGAGAAACACAGAAATGCCATGTTGACCTACCTAACAAGGAAACGAAAATATACGTTTACTTCAAAGCTGTAGGAGCAAATAAAAGCAATACAGCAGTATTGGTGGCATGTAATGGAAAGAATCACTGCTGTAATCTGCACTCTTACAGAACGAAGCTTACCTTTTAGAGCAGGAGCGTCCAACCGTTTTCTTCGAGTTTTATCAAGTTTGGCCCGCGTAACGATTTTGAGTGGCCCGCACAGTATATTTTGGAGCCTCTGTCACTATGATTTTGATTTTGGTGCAAAAAGTAGCAAATCAGAGACTGATTTGAAGTAAGGACTTTTTTTTTTAGAAATTGCTATAATTTTGGTGCAAAAAGTGGGGTGTTTTCTTTGTTTGGCCCGCAAATATTTTTTGTGCGTCAAAATGGCCCTCGACTGAAAAAGCTTAGACAACCCTGTTTTAGAGGGAGCAATGAACAATTTGGATCTCTTAATAACGGCAATTGTCTTGGTCTTTTAGAACTAGTAGCAAAATTTGATCCATTTTTTCTTGCTCATATCAATCGTCATGGAAATTCAGGATCAGGAAATACCTCTTATTTGTCAAAAACTATTTGTGAAGTGATGATTTAGCTCATGGCCAAAAAAGTTTAGGAGTCAATTGTGGCTGAAGAAAAAGCGAGATATTTCAGCTTTTCTATAGATTCTACTCCTGTTATTTTACATACCGATCAGCTAATTGTGATTATAAGATATGTCTTCTACTGTATAAACGATTTTCTAAGTGAGAGATTTACAACTTTTCTTGAGCTGAAAGACCACTCTGGGATAGACATGGCAGATTTAGTGCATAAATATTTCAGCTGTCAAATTTTTGACAAGAATGATCTGTCAAATTTTTGACATCGATTCTTCTCGTTTTGCCCTTGCGACGTGGATTCGTCGACCAATGGAACGCCGACTGCTGTGGTGCTATAAGCGGAGAGACGTTTGCAACCCTTTCAAATTAAGAAAATTTGAATTTTTTGTTAGAATATTTTTCAAATTTCCAAATTGACTGTATTTAACACAATTTATCATAACGAAATGAAGTGCAAGTTGCAAGAAGCTAATTTATGCTTTGTATGTTAAATATATTTGTATTTTATGTCTATTGCCAATGCCCAGAAAGATATTACGACCTTTTCATTTCACAAATTTTCAATTTGAAAAAGAAGTTTTTGATTAAATAAACATCTAATAAAATGAACACCCTTTTGCAATACCAAAGTAGAAATGCTCTAAAAATTTGTTAAGCTAAAAAAAAAATAATAACTTTCGTGTAAAATAGCAAATAATTTTAAAGAGAAAGCTTTTGATTTAGTTTGAAACTGTTGTTTTTAGCTAGCCACATCGTTGTCAATTTGTTTTGTAAAACACACGAGGTGAAGGATAAATTTAGGTGAGGAAACTGATCAAGTTGCCTAAAGTATTTTATGATTTTCATTGTATTGTAAATAGCTTGCGTCCTAAATTTTTTTTAAAATTTGGTGTTTTGCCCCCTGCTTAATTGCTTTTCGAATTCCAATGTAAACCAATACTTTCAGTATTTACCCCAAGCCCTATCAAGATGAGCCTCAACTGAGTAAAAAATTGATCGCTGTGTTTTTGCTTATTTTTTGAAGATAGAGCCTCTAAATGGAACTTTATTAAGTTTTTGCATTTCTGCTTTTCTTTTTCGCGAGCCTCTATAAGTTGTAAACTGTCAATAATCTTTTTATATTCCCCTACTTTAATTAATTGACAGAATTTTTAAAAAAAGATATTTTTACGGTTATAGCGGTCAAGCAACGGGTCCAATCAGCTGCCGCTCAACCGCAGCATGCTGACCGTCGGTTACTGCATGCGATGCTAGAAGCTACGAAACGGTTACTGCATGAGATGCTAGAAACTACGAAAAGGCTGGATGCGATGCTAGAATTTTGCGACGGTAATAGAGAAATGAGATCTTCCTTTTAGGGAACAGTATGATTTTGGGACGAAAAGTGAAAAATCTGAGACTGCTTTTTCGGGACGAAAAGTGGAAAATTATGGAAAGTGGTTTTTAAGAATGAATTTTTTTCTTTTTACAAACGTCCCGATTTACCACATTGAATATATGGTATGCTTAGCTATGTGGCCCTCACAGGAAAAAGTTTGGGGACTACTGCTCTAGAAGAACAAAAAAAGTAAACTAAAAAATTATTATTTGAAAAAAAAATCAAGCAAAAACTAATAAACCATTGCGTTTCTAAGGCCTTGTGGCTATACAAAATGCATATGAAACTTTTTCATACTTTTTTGCTGAGTCAGCATTTCAACCCAAGTCCAGGTCATTTCGATTTGAAAAAAATGGCTATCTTTCAATAGACGTTTGAAACGGAAGTTAACGCGATAAAAGAAAAACTTTTTTTGAATAATGTTTCTAGGTCACTAAACTAGGATTATTTCTAAACATTAAATCGATACAAAACAACCGACAAGTTTTTTATCCTTTAAATAAGATGTTTCTGTACAGGAACAACGGTCCAAAATGGGTTAAGAAAATTGTAATTGTTCGCATTATACCAGCGGTTCCCAAACTGTGCGCCGCGAGACTTTGTCAGGGGCGCCGCGAAAGTATGCGAAAGTTGTTGTACTTACTGCTTTTCTCACAATAATTGCAGTGTGAAGGTTGTTAGCAGCAACTTCCCTTTAGAGAACGATTCCGATTGAGGACCTTTTTTAAACAGCCTGATTTTGGGAGGGAAATAGGGAAATCAGAGATGAAATCGAAGTGAAGACCTTTTTTTTTTTTTAGAGAACACCCTGATTATCGGAGAAAAAAAAGTTGTTCAAAGAAGTAATGGAACTGAATACCTTTTTTTCATTACGGCGCCGCGAGTATTTTTAAGTCTTCAAAGGGCGCCGTGAAAAAAAAAGTTTGGAAACCACTGCATTATACACTTAACAAGGACGCAAATTTAACTATTCAATTGCAATCTAATAACTGTTTATAGACCAAAGATAAGGAGACCAAAATAATCTAATAATTGTTTATAGACCAAAGGGGAGCTTGTCCGAAAACGAGATTTTAACCTCACTACCAGTGACATCAAGCAAAGCAGGCTACGCCGTCTAAAAAATGGCGTTCCTCAGGGATCGGTCTTGGTTCCCCTCCTATTTAACATTTATACGTACGATCTGCCTTCCATGATTTCTAGAAAGTTTGCTTGTGCTGATGGTGTAGCATTGTTGCACTCTTCTGGAAATTGGAAGGACTTGGAGGATACTTTAAGCCAAGACATGTCTACACTTTCAGCGTATCTCCAGAGTTGGAGGTTGAAGCTCGACGGTGACGACAGCCTTTCACTTAAATTACCGAGAGACCAAACGTGAGGTAAAAGTCTACAACAATGATAGGCTTTTGCCGTTCTGTCCAACCCTATTTATTTTAGGGTAGACTTGGACAGATCGCTCACGTTTCATCACCATCTCGTGGCATTGCAAAAAACATTGTCTTCGCACATCACATTGATGAAACAACTCGTAGGCTCGGGATGGGGTGCTGATGCCAAAACACCACGTACAGCTACCTTGTCCCTGGTCTCCTCAACAGCTGAGTACTGCACACCAGTCTAATGTCGCAGTGCTCACACTCGTTTCATCGACAGTGTCCTGAATGACGCCTTGCGCATAGTCACTGGATGTCTGCGTCCCGCAAAAACGGACCACTTATCCATACTTTCAGGCATCCAGCCAGCTGATCTTGCCGACTGGGTGCGACACTCTCCTTGGCTCACCGTAGATTTCTGGATCCTGATCATATCTTGTATAGTTTTTAAGTGGGTCCTCGGATACTTGTCTAGAGAGACTAAAACCTAGACGCTCATTTGTGCCAACTGCGCTGAATCTTTTTAGCAACCTTGCCGGACTTGGCATCCGCGCCTCTGAGTGGACAAATCATAAATGGAATGCGGAGTACTGTGAAAATACTTCTAGGCTTTGTGTTTTTATACCCAGGATTAATGCCAGGCCTGCTGGGATGAGCTTTCCTCGAGCAGCTTGGGTTAAGCGATATGTCTGAAATTAAAGCGATGACCTTTTATTCACTTGAATTAATCATCAAAAGTTGAATTAAAATGGAAAATTCAAATTTTTTTAATGCATTCAAAGACCAAGAAAAAGGTCAACACTTTAAAAAGATAGTTCTTGATGTACACTTAGTTACTTCATGTTAAACATCAGCCTGAAATGAAAGTGATAATTTTTTTACACAATCGAATTTGCTTGTTAACCAAAAAAAGTTTAACTCCCTAACTTGTGCTTTTTCAGCTAAAATTTGGATTTTTTAAAGTAGCTGAACTTGAGCTTGAACTTGAAAAACCTTGTGTTTTTTAAACATTTACTGTGGCAGCATTTATTTGTTGGATTTTGGTTAACCTCGAACATAGTTTTTTTATTGGTTCGTTTTCGATTTTTGACAATGTTTATAAAAAGCGATGTTTAATTGTACCTATTTGTAAAAGCTGAAGCAAGGTAAAAAAAATTTGAAGCTGCTCACTTGGGTTGCATCAAATGTCGTTTTCCTATTCAATGAAGCAAAATGCAATCAAAGTATTCGAAATCTCGCCTATTGTTTTGTTATTAGTCAATTTTGCAACCAACAAAGACAAACAAATCATATATTTGCATGATTGATATATTGATGATGTCACCGCTGAATTCTTGTTTGCTGAGTTTTTTTACTCAAATCCTCCAACTCGTATTTTTTTGTCATCTACAACACCTAATCATTCGTTTTAATTTATAAAACAGCTTCGTCTTTCCTAACTTTTGATCTTGAAGAAAACAAAACTACGCTTGTACCTCAATAAACTAAAAAAAAACAAAACAATGAACGCATAATTTACAAAGCAATAAAATAAAGAATTGGACAATCAACTTTAATATTTGGTTGTAGGTCGTCAGTTGGGCAATCTGACTCTACAAAAAAGCAAAAAATGAAACTTTTAAGCACATTCTTATTTCTGCACAATGAAAGACAATATTTTCATAAATAATTTTAAAAAGTAAAAAGACAATGCTAGGTAGCCAAATAGCGTTGCAATAAAACTTTTGCTCTCTAATGTCTTATTTCAGTTTTAGCTTGTAGAATAAAGTCAAATTACTATTTTAGGAATGTGTTTTACCATTTGCTTTAATAGTGTCTCTTTTATATTACTGCTAATTAATTTTGACATATTACAGTATAGCTACAAATATAATTCTTCTTGTAATAGATGCAACTTAAGTTTTCCAACAATTTTTTTTTTCAGTGTTAGTTGAAACTCTGTTAGGTCTTTGTGTAAAGTGGTGTTTTGCATTCTCGATGTGTATCGTTTAAAACAAACCGCTTTGAGACCATAAAAATATCTTTTGGAAGATTTGGGTTGCCGGCGATATATTGCTGTAAATCGTTGTTATTATAAATATCAATATCGGGCAAAAGATATAAATATGTGAACTTATTGACAAATAAAACATTGGCTTTGGAGTTTTGACAGATTGGTAAATTTGGACCATTTTTTTAAGAGTCTTTTTTTTCTTGAGATTAGCCAAATCTTTCTGTATTTCGTAAAACGCAAGAAAAAATCAACAAAAAGCGAGAAAAAAGAAAACTGTTTAACAAAGTATAGTGGACGCCGCTTAATGTAATCACGGATAATGTTATCAATCGGTTAATATTATCGGAATTCCTGATCCCCGCCCGAACGTACAATATGCATTACAAATATGCCGCTTACTGTAATCAGTACATCGGTTATTGTTATCAATTTTTTCCCAAACGTAGAGACTAATTTTGTTAACTTCCAGAGTAAACGCCCAGCTCTGATGATTAGCGGCCTGAGAAAGCTATAAATATCGAAACAGGAACTGTCGGAACGATGAAAGAGCAAATGAACTGGGTCATAATTTCGCGGCAAGCTTTAATCTAGTGAGTTAGTTTTAATCACTTTAATCGCGACAAGCTTTTATCTAGCAAGCTTTAATCTAGTGCTTGGAAAACTAAAAACTAATCTGCTCGAGGCCTTGCATTTGTTAGCCTTGTTGTGGAAGCATGTTTCGGAAGAAACAATTCAAAACTGTTTCAAGAAAGGTGGTTTCTCGTGTACCACTACAATTACAACAATAGAGGACATTGTAGCTAAAAAACCAAGTGACATGACGCAAACCGACTTCGAGGAGTGGATGGCAGTGGACAATAGCCTCCAGGTGGCTGCAAAGTTAACGGAGGCCGACGTCTGCTAATGTCAATCTCTACTCTACAATAAGCACTGCACTAGCGCACATACTCGCTATAGACAATGTCATGATCGACAAGATTGTGTTCATTGTTCCTATCCCGGGCACCTCTCGAACGAACCATTTCTTTCAGGAAACCAGCCCGATGAGCTTAGCCGACTAAACGAATTTGGATAACAACGCTTAATGTCACATGATGATAATTTAAAACTAAATAAAGATTAAATTTAAGAAATTTCTAATACCAAGCAAGTGTAAAATTAAATACGGATTTTTGTTAATGGCATATTAGTACTCCAAGAAATAAGTTGAAATAAAGACAAATAATATAACAAAAAACTTTTTTTTGTAAATTTGTAATTTGTTCTCAAGGTTTTAGGCACGATTGCATTACTATAGTTGTTTTCAAACAAATACAAATAAATTTGTTAAAAATTGTTTCAGCCGTAATTGCTTAGGATGGCGTTCAGCGTTCCAAATCGTGCACTTAAATATGTCAGCTTGAGTTAGGGTTGCCAACTGTGACAAGTTTCAATAAAGGACATATGGAAAATAGATATAAACATAATTTTCAATCCCATCTATATCACTATATATATATGCATCAGTGGCGTGCCGTAACCTCTGAGTCTGGCCATGCAATTTGCATGCCAAAATCTGATCATGAAAATAGCTATGTTATGGGTGTGAGATTGTAACTTTTAGTCGTAATGTCATGGTGATCAAGAACAATTTTCGCCCTAGATTTTTGATGATCTCTCTAAAAAAAGGTCATCACTTGAAATTGTTGCCTGGTAATGCACTTTTTCTTCTAAAAATGCAGTGATCTCCAAAAAAAAAAGTCATCACTTCAAACCAGTCTCCGATTTCTTACTTTTCGTCCTAAATTCGCGGTATTGTCTAAAATAACGCAAAAAAACGGGTCTTCGTCTCAGATCTGCCTCAGATTTTATCCCGAACAAGTAATATTTCTCATCGAATTGAACGATATCTACCTCATCGCGCAAAAGTTCGTCATGCGATTTCTAAAAATTTGGTCTTGCAACGCATGACTTGCATGCCCTGACCGCACGCTTCTGATATGCATCATAAAAAAATAAAAATGAAAAATGATGTAAATCTTTTTATTTTTTAAAATTGTGTTTGGTTTGACTTTTTGCTGCTTTCAACAATTGAAGGTCATCTTTTGTTTTTTCAGCAAATTCTAAACAGCTGTCTTTAAAGTCAAAGTACAGAAATATGAAAAGCTCATTTTTTATTATTTCTGCAGAGTATCTGTTTCTTTCATTTCGCCATTTTGAAGAGATAACACTAAAAATCCTTTCACAGTATGCTGATAAACCATTTCTTCTAATGATTTAGGGGGAGGGGGCAAATAATTTTTTCGGAAAACAACTTGAAAAGTTGCTGGAGAACGTTTAGAAATATAAAAATGCTGATTCAGTGTTTGCAAAAATTAAATCAACTTTAAAATACACGTTCTAATCGCAAAATTAGCAGTAAGTAAAATGATATTTAAAATAAAGGACATTTCTGTACTTCATAAAGGACAAGGACGGAAAGGGTTAAATAAAGGACTGTCCTTTCCAATAAAGGACGGTTGGCAACCCTAGCTTGAGTCCACATTTGCTCTTCTATTTTATTCATCACAATATTTTTTTTTTTATTGACGTTCTTCTCACAATTCAACATAGTAACGTCGTATATGAATACGTGTGCCACTGTGACAGTCGGTACGTGGGTCGAACGTCTCAACGCTTGCAAGACAGAATTAGCCAGCATGTTCCGAGGTCTATTTGGAACAGAATCGGTCAAGAACGTAAACAACCAGAACGCCTAGGAAAATCAACTAATTCAACACCGCATTGTGACTCAGCGATTGTAAACCATTTATTACATAAACCAAAATGTGCATCTCAATGTAATGACAATCAATTTTTTATTCTTTCTAAAGCACGATCCAATTTTCATTTATCGGTTTTAGAATCAATTTTTATAACTCTTCAAAAACCTAATTTGTGCAGACAGAAAGAGTTTATTTACAAACGTAAATTGTTATAAGTGTAAAAGAAAGGAAAAAAAATCTTTTCAAATACTACATCAGTTCTTGAATTCATTTCAGCGAGACCTCCTGAAGAGAGCTAGACAAAAACGTTCAAATTTTTCAAAACAGCTTTTTTTAAGGCTACTCAATAAGCAAAAGAGTTTTAAATGAAACATTTGCTTTTACAAACAAATTCTTTTTTTTTTAGTTTTTATTTCATCAATCAAGCAGCATGGCAAATACAGTAATTTATCCTCACTTTAAAGTCAATGAAAAGATTAATTAAATATAATTCATTCTTTGTAAATAATTTTTAATTTAATTTATTTATAATAGGTCTGGTGATTTGGCAATGAATGTTAAAACAGAAATGGTAATAATAACAAATGTATGATATAATAAGTTACAACAGTAAAGTTAAAATCAAGTTTGTGTTATGCAACACATAGCAGCCTATACCTTCAATAGCTTTTAATAAATTTCTAAGTAATTTATTTTATATTTGCAAAATTAAACTAGTCTAAAAAATGTTTTATAAAATGTTTTAATTTAAGATACTTTAATTTAAAGCTTTTACTTTAGCGCTACCTAACGGAACTAGTAAATAACGACACAAAATCGTATAAAGCAAATAAACCGAGATTGATAAGTTCAAAAAAAGGATCTTAAATAAAATCGAAACACATGCATTTCCCCATAACATAAAAGAAATACATACTTGTGCAAGATACAAGATCCAAATTGTTTCATGCCAACAATGTTTTGCCACTAGAAATCCTTTTTGATTAATATACGGCATGGTGGTCGAACTCAAATAAGTAGAGGGCCACTTTTCTTCATCCTAATAAAAGTGCTGGCCGCAATCTCCCAAAAAGTATAATTAAAAGTTAGACTTTTGTTAAATTTAAAATAAAAACAACATTTACTTGTGTTATTAAGAGTGGTTACAATAATTGCAACACTTTGTGGCCCGCATTTTAAAGGTGCGCGGGCCACACGCGGCCCGCGCACCGTATGTTCGACCACCCTGATATACGGTAAACGTTTAATTACAGAAAATCAATACATGAGTTAAATTGGTTCAATACCAAAAAAACAACATACATTAATAGAGGTGGGCAAATTTATGGCACGCGCAGATTTTTTACTGGCACGATCAATTTTTTGGACAAAGACAAGGAATTCTTTGGGTAAAATTAAATTTTTTTTGCACGGACAATTTAGAATAATTTCCCTATTAAATACGAGAAAGGAGAAATCGAATTGCAGGGAACACCTTTTTTTTAGAGATCACCATGATTTTGGGAGAAAAATAGGTCCTACTTTACATGGTAATGTCTAAAAAAAACATCTTCACTTCAATTCGGCACGGTACTAAGTTGATAAAAAATGTTTTATATATTTTGGCATTTCAAAAAAAGGTTTGTCACCCCTGCGCTAATATCTTAATAAAACAATAATTGTATTAATTAGATTAATAATATTAAATTGCATAATTGCATAAATTAAAACAGCAAACTTCTGTTAAATTAATAATGTTTTAAAATTTTAATAATGTCGTCTTATCCGTACATCGAAGCATTATCAAAAAGCAATACACAAACTATATTGGTCCAATACCACAGAAACGGTAAACTTTGTATTGTGTTGCGACATCAAAACTGTATCAAATCGATAATATTTTTCCAATTTAATGCCGTTTCATTAATACATCAAAATTATTATCAAAAATCAATACACAAACTATGTGGGTCACGTACCGTAAAAACTGTACGATTTTATGTCACATTACAAAACTCTAACTGCGCTGGAGCAACATTGTTTTACCAATGTTTAACAAAATTTTTAAACCAACTTTAAATTAAAAATACTTTACAAAAACTGTATTGGACCAAAACTGTATAGTACATACTATATTAATTTATACAAAAATACGATTCTAAAACTATATTAGTACGATACCACAGAAACAGTAAACATTTGTATTGTGTTCTGACATCAAAACTGTATCAAATCGATAATATTTTTCCAATTTAATGCTGTTTTATTAGTACATCAAAATTATTATCAAAAATCAATACACAAACTATGTGGGTCACGTACCGTAAAAACTGTACGAATTTATGTCACATTACAAAACTCTAACGGCGGGGGAGCAACATTGTTTTACCAATGTTTAACAAAATTTTTAAACCAACTTTAAATTAAAAATACTTTACAAAAACTGTATTGGACCAATATAGTACATACTATATTAATTTATACAAAAATACGATTCTAAAACTATATTGGTCCAATATAATGCATACTATACTAATTTATACAAAAATACGATTCTAAAACTATATTGGTCCAATAATGATTGCTTATCTTTTTCCGATACCGATACAACCGATACTGTACTATACTGAAACAGTATCCGGCCAATAACCCTATGTTTCCTGGGTAAGTATAGCAAAAATCAAGCTTTCCTAGAAAAAGTTGAAGATATCTAAAAATCAAGATTGATTAAAGAAAAACTTTTAAAAACTTAAAAAGATATAATAAAATTATGGTTGACGAAAAAAAATTCTGAAAAATTCAACAAGGAGGTAATAAAAAATCAAACTTGTTTAGAAAAAATTGAAGATAAGTGTAACAAAAGCACGGTTGTTTAGAAAAAATTAAACAAAGGTGTGACAAAAATCAAGTTTGCCTAGAAAAAAAATGAAGAAAGTTATAACAAAAATCAAGATTGTTGAAAAAAAAAATTAAATAAAGGTATAATCAAATTGAAGTTTATTAGAAAAAATATTGAAAATAATAGATATCTAAAAATCAAGGTTACCAAGAGAAACTATTAAAATTGAAGAAAGGTATAACAAAAATCATGGTTGACTAAGAAAATTTTTGAAAAATTTGTAGCGATCGCCGCATTTTTACGCTTGTGTATATTTTGTTCGTTTATTCATTTTTCTTTTTGGATAAGAAAACGAGAGAGTCTTACGTTGTAAAAAAAACACAGGTAGAGAAGTTCTTGTACTGTTGGCTTTAAGAATAAAGATGGATTGTTGTTTTAATAATAATAAAAAGAAGATCTGTAAAAGTTTGTGAAATTTACATGTAGCTAGATGGTATATATAAAACACTAACCGCTACATATTGGTGACCCCGAGTGTGGATATTGGATTTCAAGAATTTAAAGTTTGAAGAACTCAAGTCCTCAACAATCTACGATAAAAGAAAAAGACTTACGTATGTTGTAATAATGCTCAGCTTAATATCAATTTATGTAATATTTATGCATATAGCAATTATATTTCTTGCAGTTTATTATTTGTACGCAAAATGTTTTTGGTTTTCTAATAATCAAAATGAAACTATTGAAGACTTGCATAACACTAGTACAGTTCCGCCATCTTGTTTTCAACGAACTAATAGCAACCATAGTGACGTCACAAAGAATGATAGTTATCAAGTTATATTAGAGAGTTTGTCTCAACTTAATAAAAATGTGTCTTTAAGTCTACCAGCGTTCTGGTAAAAAGAACCCATCGCTTGGTTTAAATGTGTGGATGTTTTTTTTACTTCTCAGCGTATTTGTAAGCAAAGCGAAATGTTCGACCATGTGCTTAAACGTTTACCGCCTAAATATTTGGCGCCATTAAGTGATGTTATTACAGAGTGTTCGCAATCTATTAATCCTTACGACATTTTGAAGCGTGCTTTAATATCGCGGTATACCTTGTCGGAAGACGCTCAATTAGACAAACTACATAAAATCCAATTAGGTAAAATGTTCCCAATCGAATTTTTAGCAAAGCTTCGGGGTTCTTTGGTAAGTTTTGATCACGATAAACCTACTTGCAAAAGGCTTATAAAAAAGGTTTTCTTTGAGGGTATGCCCGTAACGGTTCGTCAATTACTGTCGGCTTCTGGCGAAACAGACGTTGATTTACTAGCACAAAAAGCCACTGATATATTATCTGTAAGCCCCGCCAATCCTCCCACAGATGATAAACCGCAATACAAGGTCAATGAGTATTTTAATAAGCAGTTGGGAAATATGTCGGACGCCGTAGACGAATTAAATCGAAAGCTTGAAAAGTTTATCTCCGACCAGCGTAATAAAGGTTCCGCAACCACATCAACAATTTCTAAGAATGAATTATGTTTTTACCACAACCGTTATGGCAATCGAGCTCATAAATGCATATCCCCTTGCTCTTGGCATGCAAATGACGCAATGTCTCATTCTCAAAAGAATCATTTAAACTGATAGCTCCGGTAAAGAAAGGCGACTTTACCGGAGGAAATAATGAGTGCTCAACTCTTACGTCGCAACTATTGTACATAAAATGTTCTATTACTAATTTGAAGTTTTTGATTGATACGGGCAGTTCTTGTTCTGTAATTCCTGTGGACCCTAATTCTCGAGATCATCCGCAGGATTATTTGTCTGCTGTTAATGGAAGCTCGGTCCCTACGTTTGGTTGCAAAAATATTACTATTGACCTGGGAGATCCTGTTCCTTTAAACTGGGAATTTTGCATTGCTGAGACGTTAAAACCCATCATTGAAATAGATTTTTTATCGCACTTTGATATCAAGATTGATCCTAAAAGAGGAAGATTGATATTTCCTGAAAATATTAAATCGTTCTGCTGGTTTCATCGACGTTTTGGTCCTCATGCACAGAAGTGTCGTGATCCTTGTTCTTTTTTATTTAATACTGAACTTAAGCCTAATTTGTGTAATGTCGAACCTCCGGTTTATAACTTAGAAGATTATTAGTTTCTTGAAGCTGAATTTCCCGAGGTGTTCTCTGTTTCGAACTTAAGGCTTCCTCCAAAACATGATATCGTTCACTACATTGAAACAACCGGTCCACCCATCAAACAGCGGCCACGCCGTCTTTCTCCCGAAAAACTTGCTGTTTTAAGAAAGGAATTAAGTCAGCTTGAGCAATTGGGGATAATTAGACCCAGTTCCTCCCCGTGGGGATCTCCAGTTCGTATGATAAAAAAATCTAACGGATCTTGGCGAGTAGTAGGAGACTATCGGCGTCTGAATCAAGTAACCGTCAAGGACTCTTATTCCATTCCTTTCTTTCATGACTTTACCGAAAATATATCCGGTTCCACAATATTTTCCAGCATCGATTTGTTTAAATCATATCACCAAATTCATATTCACCCAGAACATATTGTCAAAACCGCAATTTGCACTCCGGCCGGAAATTGGGAATTTTTAAAGATGTCTATGGGCCTAACTAACGCTGGCCAAACATTCCAACGCTTTATGAACTCTCTATTTCAAGACTTGTCATTTGTTTTTATCTATATAGATGACATATTAATATTTTCGTCCTCCATTGAAGAACACCGAGCCCATCTTCGGCAAGTATTTGAGCGTCTACAACGGAACGGATTAATCATCAATGCAGCTAAGTGCTTATTCGGCCAAAATCGGTTACGCTTTTTAGGGCATATCGTTTCGGACAAAGGTATCGCCCCTGTTGCATGTAAGGTTGATGCCATAAATTCTTTTTCGACCCCACAGAACGCCCGGTCTTTACGGCGATTTCTGGGCATGGTCAATTTTTATAGAAAGTTCATTCCTCAATGCGCAAAAATTTTGGCACCTTTAAATTCCCTCCTCCAGGGGATTCCTGCCGGTCGCAATGCAAATCTTTCTTGGAACGAGGAGGCATTGACTGCGTTTGAGAACATAAAAGTAGCTCTGAGTAATGCAACACTACTAAATTATCCTCAGCACGACAGTCCGACAGCATTGTTTGTAAGCGAGCGATAAATTCTGTGGTGCTGTACTCAGTCAGATTGACAGTAGTGGTTCGCACAGATCATTGGAGTACTTTTCAGCCACCTTTTCTGATGCCCAAAAACGGTATAGTACCTTTGATAAAGAATTCCTGGCAGCTTATTTGGCAGTACATCATTTCACATATTTCTTAGAGGGACGTCCGTTTACTCTTTACACGGACCACAAACCATTAGTTTGTGCTAATCTAGAAAAAAAACTCCTTTAAGTATCAGACAAGCTCGACACCTATCGTTTATCTCAGAATTCACAACTGATGTTAAAAATATTGAAGGAAAAAACAACGTGGTTGACGATTGCTTGAGCCGTCCTGAAATCACTGCTGCTCTTTCGCCTTCTTTCACAGATTATACCGAGCTGGTTTTAGCACAGCGAGACGATCCATCGATTCGCGAGCTCTCTCAATCGATGACTTCATTAAAATTATGTGAACGTGCGATTCCTAATTCAGGCCTTTTGTTACTTGGAGACACTAGTACGGGAAAATTTCGCCCCATCATTCCAAATTTATTACGAACCACAATTTTTGAGCGCATGCACAACCTTTCCCACCCAGGCATTAAGGCTACTCAAAAACTCATCGGAGAGCGATTTGTGTGGCCGAATATGAGACGGGATATTGCTGAAAAGTGCCGTACCTGCATTTCTTGCCAACAAACGAAAATTACCCGACATCAAGTTACACCCTTGCAGCATTTCAGAACCCCAGATGCCAGATTTTCACATGTATACGTCGATATTGTCGGTCCTCTTCCCGATTCTTCTGGTTACAAATATTTACTGACAGTTGTAGACAGATTACGCGTTGGCCGGAGGCCATATCCATGAAGGATATCACTGTGCAATCTTGTGCAGATTCTTTTTTTTTTACATTGGGTGGCTCGTTTTGGACCTCCTACAATAATCACTACAGATAGAGGGGCCCAATTCACGTCTCGCCTTTGGACAGAAATGTGCCAATTTTTGGGTTCAAAATTATGTCACACAACAGCTTTCCATCCGGCTGCAAACGGATTAAACGAGCGATTCAATCGCAGTCTCAAAGTTTCATTGAAATGTCAATCTTCTCTTGATCTTTGGTATCGAAACTTGAGTCTTGTACTCTTAGGCTTGCGATCGGCCATAAAAGAGGATATGGGGTGTGCTGCAGTTGAAATGGCTTTAGGTACTTCTATACGACTCCCCGGGGAATATTTTGAAAATTTGACTCCTGTAGAGTTGTCCGAGGAAAACACAGTCCAACCAACTTCACAGTATGCTAAGACACTTTGTTCTTTCATGAGCTCATTACGTTATACTGTACCACGTCATCCTAAAAAACAACAAACTTATGTCGACCCACTTCTTTTCCGGTGTTCCCAAGTATTTGTTCGCATTGACAGTGTAAAATCTCCGTTGCAACGACCTTATTCGGGACCTCATTTTGTACTTGAACGACACGATAAATATTTTGTCATCGAAAAAGACGGTCACACTGACACCGTAACAATTGATCGTTTAAAACTGGCCATTGTTGAGCCTATATCTCCCACTGGCTCCTCAGTCGAGGGGGAAACTTCCGAGACTCTATCTTTTTCGCCCACATCTTCAAGTGAGATTGATAACATTTTTGCGGGAGACCTAGACGAACTCCCCGCTAATCGCGTTTACTCCCACAGAGGCAGACTAATTACAAAACCTATACGCTATCGGGACTAGATTTATTTTATTTTATTTTTCGATGTCTTGTTTGGTTCGACGTTTTAATCACGCGTTGCATTTTGCGTGTTTGCTTGTATAGTCTGATTTTTTTTTTGCCTCTGTCAATGCGTGTAAAATTTTGTAGTATTTTCTATTGCAATCGCTTATTTTTATTTTTTTTTTCTTTCAGTGGTATTTGCCTTATTGCAGCCATACCACTTGGGGGGAGATGTGTAGCGATCGCCGCATTTTTACGCTTGTGTATATTTTTGTTCGTTTATTCATTTTTTCTTTTTGGATAAGAAAACGAGAGAGTCTTACGTTGTAAAAAAAAACACAGGTAGAAAAGTTCTTGTACTGTTGGCTTTAAGAATAAAGATGGATTGTTGTTTTAATAATAATAAAAAGAAGATCTGTAAAAGTTTGTGAAATTTACATGTAGCTAGATATATATATAAACCTCTAACCGCTACAAATTAAACATTAGTATAACAAAGTCAAAATTGTTAAGAGAAAAAAGTTTTAAAATTGAACAAAGGTATAACAAAAATCGAATTTTTCTAAAAAAAATTAAAGATAGTTATAAAAAATCAAGATTAATTAGAAAAATTAAACAAAGTTATAATAAAAATCAAGGTTTTTTAGAGAAAAAAGTTTTAAAATTGAATAAAAGTATCTAAACACCAAACTTTTTTAGGGAGAAAATTGAAAAATTGAACATAAATATAATAAAAATGAAGACAAAGTTTTACAATGCACAAAAAAACCTATACAAACAATTCCGGTAAAAACCTAGGTAATTCTCCATGGGAAAACTGTGTATTGACTTGACTTGTCCAAACTTGCCCTTTGAAGAACATATTTTCACAGGTTTTTTCTATGGAGTGTTTAAAAACAGGAAATTGATTGAAAGAATTTTCTATTGTGCACCTTAAATCAGGAAATGTTTTGACAGGTTCGTTTTATGCGTGCCTAAAACAGAAAACGGTTTGACTTTATTGCTTTAAAATCTTGCAGAATGTCTTGAAATAATCTTATGTCATGTTTTGAAGTCTTGGTTCTGTCTTGGGCAGGGAATCAAACTCAAGACCGTTGGTTTTCTTAGAGTTAGGATTTATATTATCTTGGGTAGGAATCAAACTCAGGACTACTGTCTTTCATAGGGTTAGGGTTTATACTGTCTTGGCTGAGAATCAAACTTAGGACCACTTACTTTCTTAGGTTTAGGATTTACAGCTTCGCTGTCTTGGGTGGGAGTCAAAATCAGGACTACTGTTTTTTCTTAGAGTTAGGATTTATATTATCTTGGGTGGGAATAAAACTTAGGACTACTGTCTTTTATAGAGTTAGGGTTTATACTGTCTTGGGTGGGAATCAAACTTAGGACCACTGACTTTCTTAGGTTTAGGATTTACAGCTTTGCTGTCTTGGGTGGGAGTCAAACTCAGGACCGCTGTTTTTTTTAGGGCTAGGATTTATACTGTCTTGCGTAAGAATCAAACTCAAGACCACAAACTTTCTTAGGATTAGGTTTTATATTATCTTGGGCAGGAGTCAAATTCAGGATTACTGACTTTCTTAGGATTAGCAATAAGAATAGAAATAAGATTAGGAATAGGATTAGGAATAGGAGTAGGATTAGGAATAGGAGTAGGATTAGGAATAGGAGTAGGATTAGGAATAGGAGTAGGATTAGGAATAGGAGTAGGATTAGGAATAGGAGTAGGATTAGGAATAGGAGTAGGATTAGGAATAAGAGTAGGATTAGGAATAGGAGTAGGATTAAGAATAGGAGTAGGAGGAATAAGAGTAGGATTAGAAATCGGAGTAGGATTAAGAATAGGAGTAGGATTAGCAATAAGAGTAGGATTAGAAATAGGAGTAGAATTAGAAATAGAAGCAGGAGTAGAAATAGAATTAGGAATAGGATTAGGATTAGGAATAGGAGTAGGATTAGAAATAGCAATAAGATTAGAAATAGGAGTAGGATTAGGAATAGGAGTAGGATTAGGAACAGAAATAGGATTAGGAATAGAAGCAGGATTAGGAATAGAAGTAGGATTAGGAATAGTAGTAGGATTAGAAATAGGAGTAGGATTAGAAATAGGAGTAGAATTAGAAATAGAAGTTGGATTAGGAATAGGAGTAGGAATAGGATTAGGATTCGGATCCACTTTCCGCCCCTGCCCTCTAGCGCCACCACTGCTCTCTAGTGCCACCACTGCTCTCTACCGCCACCGCGCTGCTGATGACGTCAGTGCGCCACCGCGCCTGCGCCACTGATGACGTCACAATTGTCGCCAAATGACGAATTACATACTACTCACATTCCGCTCTAAACTTTGAAAAACTTGAACAGTTATTGGAGGAGAACTTTATTGCAACAGAAGAAACTACCCTTACAAACAAAAGTGAGGAAGTATGCTTCTTCATTGCAGGTTACGTTGCAAAACAGCTCCATACTAAAACACATTGTGATGTTTTTCTTACTCGTTTTCAGGATGCGCTGCTGATGTAGCAACTGGTTCCTATTTTTGATAGCTTGACTCGAGGTAAACTGACAATACCTTCTCTTGAGTTGTCGCTGTATGTTTCTCAGTGCTTTGCGGTATTAAGTTATACAGACAAACGTGTCCAAACCTCCCTAGCCGTGCCGCTGGACAGTTCATTCTACATTACCATTGCGCGAATGTTTTATTTAGATGTGATTATCATATTGCTTGGGGTGGTCAAATAGCACAAAAACTCATTGTTAATATTTGTTTTAACAATAAGCAAAAGATTACCAACAATTCTATCGGAAAGGATGCTGTTCCAGCTTTTAAACAATGACAGAGAACAAAACATTAATTTTTAACTTAGGCAAGTGGTCACTCTTTCTCTTGCCAATGCTTAACATGTATCTACACCATGTCTAACTTGCAATATTACAGCATCTTCATGTCAATTTGCCATTTACTACTACAATATTAAGATGAATGCATGTTTTTTTTATGGTGCATGAAACAACTTGAAAAGTACAGGGTGTCCATAAAGTCTCTTTACAATTTAAAAAAATTATTACAGAGTGAAATGATGAGATATCGCAATGAGGGTTGTTTTATGTTAATCAGTATTTCATAAAGTTTTTATTGACACTAAAATTTATTGTTTCAGATAAAATTTCTTAATTAAAATTTCTAATGTTTAATGATTGAGTTATACGAACTGAACCCCCATAAAATGACTACTCCACAAGAAAAAGCGCAATGTGTATCCTGGTTCATTGAGACAAAATCAGATGTTCAGACCCAGAGAAACTACAGAAGTAAGTATGTATGTATGTATGTATGTTTTTTTATTTCTCAGCCGCAACAGCACAAATCAAAGCACAAAAACATAATAAAAGCTGAAAAAAAGGAAGCAATAAAAAACGATATACAAAAAACGATATATACAAAATCAACTTATTTTCTTCCACGTGTATATAAAACAATTGGACAGCAGCTCTTCACCTTCCGTGGAGTCAAACTTTGGTATTCGATTGACGACACAATAAAAGACAGGCATTGGGTTTTTTTCAAAAAAGCGTACAAACAGCACCTAATAGATCAGTACTAAATTTTATTCTTTTCATTGTCGCCTTTTTCTGAGTTGTTATTTTTCTCTGTCGTTATTTTTCACTAATTTGTTTCTCTTTTACTGCATTGGTTTTACATCAAAAGATTTGCATCAGTATATGTAGTAAAATACTGAATGTAAATTTTGTTTTTTGACTGTATTGGATGTGGGCCACTTGACTTGATAACGTATGTTCTTCAGTGCCCCCTGCCTTCACACATATTTCAATTTTCTTTTAACATTACCGTATGTCTGTATCACAAAATTTATGTTTGTGTGTTTGGCAAAATAAATATATTGGTTATTCGTTATTCGATATCATAGGCGTACGCAAGGGGGGGGTTTCAGGGGTCAAACCCCCCCCTTGAAGAATGGTGTTTAGCCATATATACGTGGTAATAAATAGACTTCAATAATAAGATTTTGGTTTCTATTGTTTGCCGCACTTTGAAACTTAATTACTGCTTGCGCATCAATTTTTTCTATCGCCTAAATTGCGATTTTTTCTTTTTGTAATTTTTTCTATCGCCTAAAATTAGCTAATGTACAGTTGCCACTGTGAAGAAAACTTTCAAACTTGTAAAATATTGAAAGTTAAGTATGGGAATGGAAATTACTGCATGGAAACAATAGCTTCAGTTCACAAATTTTTTAATGCTTCATAACGTCAAAACATTTTTACGCAACTCCATTAACACGATTTCGTCAACAACAAAAGTTCAAAAACTTGTTCAAATTTGTGCCATCAGATGGGTCGATCGACACGAGAGTGTTAGTACTTTTTCAAATTTACAATTTACCGTTGTAGAAGCTTTGGCAGAAATTTCAGCATGGCCAGACAGAGAGGAACTTCATTACGAGCTTTGCAGTTGCTTTCGACAATTATGCAAAGTGAATTTTGCATTGCTCTCTTAGTTGTAAAAAACGTTTTTGGATACAGTGTTGTTTTGTGTAAAGTTAAGCAAAAAAGTAGAAAAACTCTTTTGCGGCTGTCAACATAGCACATGATATTGCAAATGAATTGAAGTGTCTTAGAGAAAAAAACAAATATGAATTTCACTAGTTCTATATTTTTGCGCAAAAAAACGGCCAAAGCCGAAGATTTTATTTTGGAAACACCACGCCTTACTTCAAGACAGACCAATCGATGCAATATTGCTGCTGAACAGATGAAGAATATTTTAGAGTAGGGATTTTTATTCCATTTCTTGATAACTTTATTGTCACTCTCGAAGGAAGATTTACAGCCCACAAATCGATAATTGATGAATTTCAGTGTTTAATTTCTTCTGATCCAACTAGTGGATCAACTCCTCAACAAATTAAAAGTATTCAAGTTTTGGGAAAATTTTACGAAAATGATTTAACAAAATTCTTGGGAGAACTAGTGCCTGAAACGATATTATGTTACAGGAAGCTTTTTCGGTTGAACGCAGCAGAAAGACCAACTAATGCGTTGAGCAGCACCAAGGAATGCACTTCCGATGCTTTTCCGCACATATATTTACATTAATGACCATTTTGTTAACTCTTCCAGTGATAACATGCACTAGTGAACAATTGTTTTCCATATTACGCAGACGAAAAACGTGCTTACGAAACAAAAGTGGTACCACTCGAATGAATGGACTTGCATCACTAAACATTTATAGGAGCCACACGCCTTGCCCTGGTGACGTAATTAACAAATCAAGTGAAAAAACAGGCGTTTGAATATAAGCCTTTAAAAAAACTTTAAATATTTGTTAAGTAATAAGGTTATTTTTTTGTTCGTTTGATTTTTCACCTATTGTTCTCATCATTTACACGAGTTGCTTTTATTTTGGAAAGTTTCTTATCATAATTAAATTACCTGCACATGCCTTTTCAATAGTTAGTTTTACGGTTTGGTAAAAAAAAATTCATGCTACTGCAAGACGTTCTTGAAACCAAAACACTTTATTTTTGAATGTAGGCTTAATTTTGAAAGTTTTTGCCCATTACCAGGACCACTTAGAGCAGGGTTTCCCAAACTTTTAGTTGATCGGTACCCTTTGAACACTGTAGCAGGTTTGCATCTACCCCCAAAATGTTGTGACGTTTCTCTAAACCAGGGTGGTCCAACTTCTTCACTCTTGCGGGCCACTTTTCGAAATCGTTCGAGTTTGTGGGCCTCAGCCGGGTAGATATTGTTTCAAATCATGGTGTCCTCTAAAAAAAAGGTCTTCACTTTGAATCAGAAAATTTTCCCAATTCATGCCGAAAATCAAGGTGATCTCTAAAAAATGAAAACTCTTTCCTTTTCAGCAGCCACAAATTTTCCCCATTCAAACCCAAAATCACGGTGATCTGTAAAAAAGTCTTCCCTCTCAATTGTCCTGTTTGACGTAATTACAATCGACCGGATTCGAAAATTCTAGACATTTGAGTCCATTATTTCTTCCGGTCCATTATTTCTTCCGGTCCATTATTTCTCTCTGATAATGTACCTTTTGAGAAACCTAAATGTGCCCCAGTTTGGGAACCCCTAACTTAGAGCAATCGTGTTTTCGGCTCCAAAACCCCCCCCTTCACAAATTTCTGCGTACGCCACTGTTCGATATACGTTGTAGTACATGCAAACAATACATTGTATAGATATAACAAAGTCATTATAATTAGCATGCTTACTGCATCGTAAGTATGAAAGAGACCCACCATCACATCCTTCAATTCATTTATGGCACAAGAAATTTATGGAGACAGGGACAGTGTTTGATACAAGGAGTGGGCGACCAAGAATATCTGAAGAAAACATCGAGCGTGTAAGGCAAGCCTTTCAACGTTCTCCTATGAAGTCCATCCGTACTGCTGCCAGACAATTGGAACTACCACGTTCAACAGTGCACAAAGTCTTACAAAAGAGTTTAAGATTGTATGCTTACAAAGTGCAAATGTTACAGGCACTTCAGTCAAACAACATGCCAAGACGAAAAGAATTTGCAGTAAACATGCTGCAACGAATTTCTGAGGATAAAGCATTCCTCAAGCGAGTTTGTTTTAGTGATGAGGCAACTTTTTATGTCTCAGGAAAGTTAAACAAACACAATGTAAAAATTTGGGGATAAGTAGAAGTAAGAAGGGTCTGAACATCTGATTTTGTCTCAATGAACCAGGATACACGCTGCGGTTTTTCTTGAGTAGTGTCATTTTATGGGGTTCAGTTCATATAATTTTATCTGAAACAATAAATTTCATATAACTCAATCATTAAACATAAGAAATTTTAATTAAGAAATTTTATCTGAAACAATAAATTTTAGTGTCAATAAAAACTTTATGAAATACTGATTAACATAAAACAATACTCATTGCGATATCTCATAATTTCACTTTGTAATAATTTTTTTTAATTGTAAAGAGACTTTATGGACACCCTGCTTTATTTTTAATTAGTTGTTCCATTCCTAAAAATCACCCAAATTATGTAGATTCACAATCTCATAAAAAATCTCTTTGATTTCGCCTTGGTCCGGCTCAAATAACCGAAGAAATAACAGTTTTATAAGTAATTTAAATATTTATATTTATTTACAAGAAAAAATGGCAACACTGCTTAATTTCACAAATCTTAAAGTAACTTCCAGAACTATCCGCTTGACCTGTTTTGATTATGACGTAATTGTTGTTGTTGTGATTTGGATAATTTCAGAACAATCGAGAAACCTTACCAACTGGTATAAATAAGGTCGCTGAAAAGCATTATTATTAATTCGATGTTTCGTTGTGGTAACTTAGAATTTGGAAAATTGTTAACTGTGTGAAGTCATAGTTTTTTGGCCGCAAGTCTTTGGTTGTCTACGTGATTATTGAAGAATTAAGCTACTGAATTTATTTGCTGTTGATTTATACTATTCGGGCTCCTAAGTGGATCGGAGCATATTTCTTAATAAAGAAGATATTGTGGTAGTCTGAGCTGTGATTTAGCTAGACTATATTTTTGCTGTTGCTGGTTTGAAGGTCAGATCCAGCAAGAAGATTAAGAAATTTATCGTTTAGTAGACACCTAGATTGCGTTATCGGTGAGAGCCTTTCTTTACAGGCGCCGAAAAGGTAGACGATTAAATAACATACTAAGTTACCGAATAAATTTGCTACAAAATTTCAAAAACTTTTTATCATCGGAACAAAATTTTCAAAAACTATTTACTAATTTCTCCATTAGTGTTTATCTGCCATGCTACGGTGTCATTTAATGCATTGTTTTCAACTATTATGGAACAAGTATTGTAAAATGAGCATGTAATCCAATACAAACAAAATATGGTAGAAAAAACTTGACTTGTGCATTGGCTTTCGCTTTATTTATCACTCTAGGCCTCTTAATTATAGCCTCTCAAATGTGACATATAAGGCCGTGTCTATTAGTAGGCCATGTGTATGCCTATTTATCAAAACACAAATATAACAAAAAAAAAACATATTGCATTAAAATAGTCCCAACAGAATGTTTCGCCTGTAAGGCTCATCACAGAACACCACAAATAAAAAAAGTAATATTATTTACGTTTCAAGAAATAAGGAAAAATTAAAAGTTAAAATAAATTTTTACGCTTCAGATGAAAACTTGCATCTTAGAAAAATAACGCTACCAAAATTTGGGTTTAAACGCGTTAAAAGTCATTGATTGATTAATAAATAAGGCAAAGTGGGGCGTGTTGTCACAGTTTTAGGATTTTTAACATTGTGCTTTTACTGGTTGATATAGCAATGATTTTGCCATAGCGTTTTATTCTTGTCTATGTAGCCTACCCTCTGTAACGACAGCAAAATAATTTCTCAATTCCAAACACCTTTTGACAAAAACAAAGTTAAAAAAAATATTTTTTTTGTGACGACTTTAAATGAACCAATCAAAAACAAACCATAAATTAAATATTGTCCCTGTGAAACAAATTATGTGTATGACAAGCATTTTTCCAAAAATGTTAACCTTTATTCAACGTTATAATGTTGAAGACAATTGTTGTATGAATTTCTTTTTCTTTTTTATCCATCTCCATCGTTTGGCCAATATAAAATTTTTCTGTCGATTTGGTAGTAAATCGGACCAGGATATAATCATCTACCTTTACATCACTTATTTGCAAGTGTTCGGAAAATAAAGACACCTCGGAGTTGTCAGATTGCTCGGCACTGACAACTGTGACAACTCGCCCCAACCCATCCATCTTGATAAAATTGCAAATGGCAACTGGTAGAAGCAGGCTATTAGTGCCTAGACTTTCAGCAAAACTCTTAATATACTAAGGTATAAAACTGACATTATACTTCTGTCCACGCTGCTTTTATCTAGACAAAACTCAATTTTCAAACGTTAGCAAAATATACATCACGTGCAAATTTTATGACGATTTTTCAGTTTAGCACTGAAGCTGCGTGATTTTTTTTGCAAACAGAAACCTAAAATGAAGATGGCGGGAAAAGATGTTACTACAACAAAAATAGTCTCCAAACAGTTAGTTAAAATAGGAGAAAACTTGCTGTGACAACACGCCCCATGTGACAATTCGCCCCACTTTGCCTTATTAAATAATTCCTTTTTTACGAGATATTAAAACAAAACATGCTGTAATGTTGCGCATAGATATATTAAATTTGGCCAAGATGCAGAAAAGATTAACGAGTACACAAGTTGATGGATTATTAAGAGCAGGTGTTATAAAAAAATTCTTTTATACTACATAAAACATTAATATGGATCATTAGTAAAGAGAGAGTGTTACAAAAACACTTTATAAAAAGATTCCTTTTTAACACTTTCTTTAAACTTTTCTACGTTTTAACCTTTTCGGCAACTTGGCTAAGTCGAAGAATGCATCTATGCGCAACATTACAGCATGTTTTGTTTTAATATCTCGTAAAAAAGAAATTATTTAATAAGCTAATCAATCAATGACTTTAGTAAAATAATCGTTTAAACCCAAACTTTTGGTAGCGTTATTTTTCTAAGATGCGAGTTTTCATCTGAGACGTAAAAATTATCTTAACTGTGTCCCCTGATGAGCCCTACAGGTGAAACAGTCTGTTGAGACTATTTTAATAAAATATTTGTTTTACTATTTGTGTTTCGATAATTAGGAATAATCGCTCTGACTAGTGAAGTAATTGAGAACTTTTCTGAAGAGCACCAGCAATTTGCAGTCATATTGCATATACACTGATATACATAATTTTTTTAAATATCTTTTTATGT
Source organism: Diplosoma virens (assembly GCA_963680785.1). Classification (NCBI taxonomy): domain Eukaryota; kingdom Metazoa; phylum Chordata; class Ascidiacea; order Aplousobranchia; family Didemnidae; genus Diplosoma; species Diplosoma virens. Next base: position 15,361,203 of record OY796889.1, read on the forward strand.
ACCTGACTTATTTTGTGCAACCGTCAACTCGCAAGCATGACTTTTACTTATTTAAATCTAATTAAAGATAAATACTTTGCTCTTTCTAGGGAATCGGAGTGAAAGTTAAGTCGGAAGTAGGTGTCGGATCTTAATCTTCCGACTCCGCAACCCCGATAAGTAATACAATGAATCACGATTAATTTGAGGGTAATTTTGGTGATCCAGTAGTATACTATGATTTGGTGGTTCGGCGCTGAACAATTAATTGAAAAAACTGATAGAGACGACGACTGTTAATTTAACTTTGTTCCGAACAATCTAAAATCAGCCGTTTAATTAATGTAAAATTTGAACAGCATAAAACCTACAACTGGGTGTTGATGAACATACAAGAAAAACGATTTCAAAATTACGTAAATCAATACACACAAGCGTTTAAAACTTGAAACATTTATAAACTTTTTGAGTAAGAGTTTAAGAAAATTTTTAAAAAACACATAAGAACAAACAATATAAAAACATTGATCATACGCCAGTAAAATTTTCTATAGCAAGTACTTGCATTTTAATTGCGAGTGTGAGTAGCTTTGATGTTAAGACAGAACGATTGTAAAAACTTATTGAAATACATTTGAAAATGCGAACACCAGTGTGAATTCGTTCGTGAGCCTATGATCTTATGCTCGTAAATTTTTTTTTTTTTTTTGACGAACTGGCAAGTAAAATTAAGAACAACAATGTAAATTAATTCTTGAGTTTTTAGAAGATACACATGCAAAAACTTTTTATCTCAATACTAACATTTTAAATTACGAACACCAGTGTGAAACACTTCATGATCTTTTAAAAGGTACGCATATAAAAACTTTTTATCGCAGTATTGACACTTAAAATTGCGAACACCGGTGTGAATCCGTTCATGTTTTTTTAGATCTTCCGCATGTATAAACTTTTTATGGCAATACCGACACTTGAAATTACGAACACCGATGTGAATTAGTTCATGCTTTTTTAGATCGGACATACGTAAAAACTTTTTATCGCAATATTGACACATAAAATTGCGAACACCGGTGTGAATTACTTCATGTTTTTTAAGATTGGACGCACGTAAAAACTTTTTATTGCAATACTGACACTTGAAATTGCGATCAGCGGTGTGAATTACTTCATGATATTTTAAAAGGTACGCATATAAAAACTCTTTATCGCAGTACTGACACTTGAAGTTGCGAACACCGGTGTGAATCAGTTCATGTTTTTTTAAATGTTTTGCATGTAAAAACTCTTTATCGCAATAGTGACACTTGAAATTACGAACACCGGTGTGAATCAGTACATGACTTTTTAGATCCTGCGCATATAAAAACTTTTTATCGCAATGCTGACACTGGAAACTGCGACCATGGATGTGAATTTGTTCATGAGATTTTTGATCAGACGCTCGTAAAAATGTTTTATCGCAGAACTGACATTTAAAATCACGAACACCGGTGTGAATCACTTCGTGTTGTTTTAGATTGCACGCACGTAAAAACTTTTTATCGCAATACTGACACTTAAAATTACGAACACCGGTGTGAAATAGTTCATGTTTTTTAAGATTGCACGCACGTAAAAACTTTTTATCGCAATACTGACACTTGAAATCACGAACACCGGTGTGAATCACTTCGTGTTGTTTTAGATTGCACGCACGTAAAAACTTTTTATCGCAATACTGACACTTAAAATTACGAACACCGGTGTGAATCACTTCATGTTTTTTAAGATTGCACGCACGTAAAAACTTTTTATCGCAATACTGACACTTGAAATTACGAACACCGATGTGAATCTGTTCATGTTTTTTAAGATTGCACGCACGTAAAAACTTTTTATCGCAATACTGACACTTGAAATTGCGAACACCGATGTGAATTAGTTCATGCTTTTTTAGACCGGACATACGTAAAAACTTTTTATCGCAATATTGACACATAAAATTGCGAACACCGATGTGAATTACTTCATGTTTTTTAAGATTGGACGCACGTAAAAACTTTTTATTGCAATACTGACACTTGAAATTGCGATCAGCGGTGTGAATTACTTCATGATATTTTAAAAGATGCGCATATAAAAACTCTTTATCGCAGTACTGACACTTGAAGATGCGAACACCGGTGTGAATCAGTTCATGTTTTTTTAGATCCTGCGCATGTAAAAACTTCTTATCGCAATACTGACACTGGAAGCTGCGACCAAGGATGTGAATTTGTTCATGAGATTTTTGATGAGACGCTCGTAAAAATGTTTTATCGCAGAACTGGCATTTAAAATCACGAACACCGGTGTGAATCACTTCGTGTTGTTTTAGATTGTACGCACGTAAAAACTTTTTATCGCAATACTGACACTTAAAATTACGAACACCGGTGTGAATCACTTCATGTTTTTTAAGATTGGACGCAAGTAAAAACTTTTTATCGCAATACTGACACTTAAAATTACGAACACCGATGTGAATCTGTTCATGTTTTTTAAGATTGGACGCACGTAAAAACTTTTTATTGCAATACTGACACTTGAAATTGCGATCAGCGGTGTGAATTACTTCATGATTTTTTCGATGAGACGCCTGTAAAAACTTTTTATCGCAATAGTGACACTTGAAATTGCGAACACCGGTGTGGACCACTTCATGCTTCTTTAAAAGGTACGGATATGAAAACTTTTTATCACAATACTGACATTTAAATTTCTTGGTGTGAGCTAGTTTGTGTCGTTCGAGTTGATTGGATTGAGTGAATGTTTTGTAGCAAACAAGACATTTAAAAGGAAATTCTTTTGAACGATGAGGAATTACATGATTTCGTAGTTGATGGTCTTCTGTAAAAATACAATTTGTAAATACATATAAAAATTAGTAAAATACTTCTTTTCTAAGCAAAAAAAATAAAAGTAAGCGATCTTGGTACTGAAGAGACAGGCTATATGCATATACTTAAAATACGTGCAACAAAGTTTACCACCAAATCAAAAGCAAGTCACTTAGTTGTAGTGGTGCCGTTCCATTTCCTACTCTGGGTATTGGTCAAATTGATTTGTCAATTACGAGAGGCTTTCATTCTTAAACAATCCTACATGGACATAATTCACCAACTCGATGTCTTCTGGCCCCAACAATAAAACTTAGTCGTTACGTACTTACTCATCTCCCTCAATCTGGTAATTGATTCCTTCTCCATGTGACGGTAGCCGTTTAGTTTGTTCCTTGTTTTAATTTGAAGTTTATTTTTGGCAATCCGGTTTGAGTTGGCAGTCATATTTAAGTCGGTGCAGCGTAGTTTTCTATCTTTTCATTCGTTCGTTCGTCAGTTGGTGCAGACATTTCGTTGATTGGTAAATCATTCTTTCGTTCAAAGAAACGCGTATTAAGCAGGTAGAAGAACTTGATTTGTTTGTGTTATTTTGATTTATTTAATACTGTTTTGTGTTTTATTTTAGTTACCGTCGTCTCTAATACATACAATAACATTGGTTCGTTGTTCGTTGGTGGTTATTGTAAAAGTGACGTCGCGTAAGTATCGAAGCTGCTTAATATTTCTACTCAAACTGCAACCTGGTGTGCTGCAGCTACAGTAACTGCTTATTGTTGAAAAATGAATTCGCAAAAAAGCGTAAGTATTTCTGAACAAGAAATAGATTCACTGCCTGGACCAAGTGTGAAACCGGAGAACAGCCAGATCGAAACAATCAAGCCACGTGTAAAGAAATTGACGCCTAAGGCTCTGCAATTTAAAATTGAAGAATTTAAGAAGAAATTTAAATTAACTGACACGGCAATCAGAAACTTAAGACTTACCTTAATTATTTCTGAAGTTGGCGAAGAGATTCGAGCCGTTTCTGTTTTAGCAAATAAAGGTCTAGGTAATGTTAAAAGTGTTCTAGAAGAACTTCAGAGCCTTGTAAAAGAATCCGAATATAAAGTATTAGAAGGTAAGTATTTGGAATTGCAAAACAGTTTTGACAAAGCTTTGGAAAAGGCTCAAGCTGCAATGGAGCGTCTCACTGCGAAAGCTGAAGGTAATCTGTCAATCAATTCTAGAGGATCCGATGCGTCCACGTGTAGTCGCTCGAGTAGATCTACGAAAACATCATTGCTAAAAAGAAGAATTGAAAAATTGGAACAAGCTTTAAAAGGCTCAATCAGATTTACAAGGAAGGTCAAAGCAAATTGAAGAATTAGAAGCCGGTGAAAATGCTTGTGATATTTCTCTTCCACCTACGGAGCCGGAAATGGAAAGACAGAGTCGTATTCTAAGTGCGTTAGAAGGCCCATCACAGGAAAGACTAGTCAACAGCCCTACACCAGGACGTAGAATTATAGAATCTTCACACTATCAACCAAGTCAGGCTCCCAATTTTCCAAGCGCATTTTGTCGAATACCTGATGTCAAAATAGAACCTTTTAGTGGAAATGTGGTTGAATTCCCCGCTTGGGAAATTGCATTTAATGCGTTGATTGAAAGTCAACTGACTTCAATCGAATTAAAAATTAATTTGTTAAGTCAGCACTTGAGTGGCGAAGCAAAGTCTCTAGTCCTTGGTCTGCTCTCGAACCACACTGAATCTTCATATCAAGCCGCGAGAAATCGACTTAAGCAGAGGTATGGCAACCCCACAATAATCAGCCAAGCTTTCCTTGATAAGTTGCACGAATGGCCTATTATAAGATCCCATCAAGCGGAAGAATTGCTTAAGTTTTCTGATCTATTAGTTCAAATATCAGAAATTAAAAAAAACGTTAGCGGTTTAGGTATTCTAGATTTTCCTCAAGAAACGAAGATCATTCTTTCAAAATTGCCTACCTACATCGAAAACGAGTGGAGAAATTCTGTATGCATGTGGAGAGAACTACACAACTCCTATTCCTATCCTCCATTTGAATATTTTGTGCAGTTCATAGAAAGGAGAGCGACAAGAGCCAACATTCCCGAGCTGCAAAACATTGTAAGATCTTCCGGAGCAGTAAAACCTACCAATACTAGACGTGATTCAAAAGGTGCTATGACTTTAACAACCACTATTTCGGATAAATCTCTAATTTGTACGTATTGTTCGAAAAATCATGATATTAATAACTGTGTTGAATTTTCCAGGTTGTCCAGAGAAACTTGTATGAACTTCTTGAAGGACCGCAGGTTGTGTTTCGCATGCGGATCTACTTCTGAACATTATTCGAGAATATGTAACAACCGAAGTAAGTGCAAAATTTGCGGTAAATGGCACCTTACTGCCCTGCATATTTATAACAATGATGTGGTGACGAGTTTAAAATGTACCGAAGTTGATGCGTATAACAATCAAAGCAATTTAGTTGACAACTCTATGATAGTTCCAGTATGGGTTCGTAGCAAAATGGATTCTTCAAAAGAAATACTTTGTTATTGTATTTTAGACGATCAATCAAACGCTTGTTTTATATCGAATAAGTTACGACAGCAATTAGGAGTAAGCGGGTCCCCTACCACTTTGACACTGTCTACAATGCATAAAAGCAGAAGTCTCATTACATGTAAACGTGTTTCGGATTTGGAAGTACTTAGCTTTGATCGTAAAACATGTATTCAACTTCCACCAGTGTTTACCAGAGACCACATTCCTGCAAGCCGATCTCAGATTCCCAAACCCGAAGTTGCCCGAAGTTGGAAACACTTAGAGGCTGTATCTCGTCAAATGGTTCCGTTTCATGATTCGGCAGACGTCGCTATTTTGATAGGAAACAACCTTCCCAGCGCAATTAGACCAAGAGAAGTTATAGCAGGTAATGATGACGAACCCTATGCGCAAAAATTTATCCTAGGCTGGGGAATTGTTGGTGTTGTTGGTTCTTCCGAAAAAGGTAATGTTTTGGTATCTAATCGGATAAGTGTATCCAGTAGGAGCAGCCTTCCTGTGACAACGGCTACCTCTAAAGCATTAGTCAAACCTCAGAAAACTTACTCTATTTTTAATCCTTTACAGGTCAGGCAAATGATGGAGATCGATTTTATCGAACCAGGTGGAAAAACATCGAATTGTCAATAGAAGACCAAAGGTTTGTCAAAAAGCTCTCGGACAACATTCAACAGCAAGACGACGGCCATTACGTTATGCCTTTACCTTTAAAATCAAATCAAATTGCATTGCCAAATAATAGACCATTAGCTTTTAAGAGATTAATGCAATTAAAATGTCGTTTCAGGAGGAATCCTTTGTTTCGTCAAGACTAAGTGAAATAATGAATGAAGTAATTACAAATTGGGCTGAAAAGATTCCGGACTTTGAATTAAACTTGGATAATGGAAATGTGAACTACGTACCTCATACTGGAGTCTATCATCCGAAGAAACCCGGTAAAATTCGTGTAGTTTTTGATTGTTCAGCTGAATTTGAAGGAGTGTCTATTAACGATTATCTGTTGAGAGGTCCCAATTTAATGAATGGTTTGGTGGGGGTCCTCTGTCGTTTTCGTTTAGAAGAAGTGGCACTTGTCGCGGACATCAAGGCTATGTTTCACCAGTTCTTAGTTTGCAAAGGTGATAGAGATCTTTTGAGGTTTCTTTGGTGGGAAAATGGTGACACAAAAAAACCGGTTAAAGAGTATAGAATGATGGTACATCTTTTTGGAGCAGTTAGTTCTCCTGGTTGTGCAAATTTTGGGTTAAAAAGAGCAGCTGATGATGTTTCTTCAGTGAAAGAAGCAATCGACCTTCTGCGAAATAGTCGTGATCTTTGTGCAAGGGCTGGAATGAAGTTGCACAAGGTCCTATCGAATAAATTAGAAGTTTTGGAGTGCTTACCTGAATCAGACAGAGCTACCTCCTTCAAGTCAATTAACATTCGTACTGACTCTCTTCCGCTGGAACGTGCTCTTGGAGTTGTTTGGTGCATTCAAAACGACACGTTTCAATTTAGAATTGAATTGAAGGATAATCCTTTGACAAAAAGGGGAATACTCGCAACAGTGAGCTCTATTTTTGATCCTATTGGTTTTGTCGCTCCGGTCCTACTAGAAGGTAAGAAAATTCTGCAAGAATTGTGTCGGTCTGGTTTGTCATGGGACGATCCAATCTCTGATAATTTGAGTTCAAGATGGAGAAAATGGAGACTAGAAGTGAAGAATTTGGAGACTCTTAAAAATTCAACGTTGTGTAAAACCAGGTAATTTTGGAGAGGTAAAGATTACAGAATTACATCACTTTTCCGATGCAAGTGAAAGAGGTTATGGGCAATGTTCATATTTAAGAATAATAAATACTCGTAATAAAGTTCATTGTTCTTTTGTATTAGGTAAAGCCAGAGTCGCACCCCTGAAACAAGTAACTATTCCCAGATTGGAACTAACAGCAGCTGTGGTGTCGGCGAAAATGAACAAGTTTCTAAAAGAGGAATTGAAACTTGCTGACGTGAAGGAATATTTCTGGGTGGACAGTAAGATTGTTCTTGGTTATATAAATAATGAAGCTAAACGATTTAATGTCTTCGTCGCAAACAGAGTGCAACAAATAAGAGATTTATCTCGCCCTGAATCTTGGTCGTACGTAGATAGTAAATCTAACCCCAGTGATTTCGCCAGTCGAGGAATGAACACTCGTTTGTTTCAAAATGAGTGTACGTGGTTAAATGGTCCTTCATTTTTATGGAAAACAGGCAACTTAAACAATAACAAATCGTATAGTCTAGATGAAGAAACGTCATTTGAGATTAAAAAAGAAATGCGCAAAGCCACAGTTTTCAATATTTTAGCAAAACCTATTATAGAATTTGAAGTTGATCGCTTAAATGGTTTTTCTTCGTGGTTTCGTGCCAAACGCGCTGTCGCTAATTGTTTATTGTTAAAAGGAAAGCTTCTTGCCAGAATTCGAGCCAAGGAAAATAACGTCAAATTCCAAAACGACGATCATTACAGCAAAGTGACCGCAACCAACCTGGAATCGGCAGAACAAGAGATTATCAAGAGTCTTCAATCAAAACATTTCAGAGACGAAATAATGGTTCTAAAACGAGATTTAAAAGATAGTTCAACAAAAATAAGAAGAATGACTTTGAAAAAGGTAAGCTCGTTATATCGCATTGACCCATTTTTGGATAGTTTTGGAATACTAAGAGTTGGAGGAAGAATTAAAAGAGTCAATTTGTCTGACGTTCTGAAGCACCCGGTAATTCTCCCTCGACAAAGCCATATAACAAACCTTTTGATTGGTCATTATCATCAAGCAGTCAATCACATGGGAAGAGGAATAACTCACAACCACATTCGTCGAAATGGTTTTTGGATCATAGGTGGATCGTCTGCTGTTTCAGGTTTTATCAGTAAGTGTGTTATTTGTAAACGTTTACGAAGTCCTACTCAAAAACAAAAGATGTCTGATCTTCCAACTGATCGTTTGCAAGAAGAACCTCCTTTTACTTACAGTGGAGTTGACCTTTTCGGACCATTCTATATTAAAGAAAGACGATCAATACTGAAAAGATATGGTGTAATATTTACATGTTTATCATGCAGAGCTGTTCATTTAGAATCCGCTGCTTCTCTCGACACCAATTCCTTTGTCAATGCATTGAGACGCTTTCTCGCTCGTCGTGGTCCAATCATCCAGCTTCGTTCAGACTGCAGTTCAAATATAATTGGAGCAAGGAATGAATTTCAACAAGCCTTGGCAGAAATGCACGAAAAAGGTCAGGTCAGAAATTACCTTTTAAAACATAACTGTGATTGGATTGATTTTAAGTTCAACGTTCCGCATGCGAGCCATATGTCTGGTGCCTGGGAAAGGCAGATTCGAACTGTTCGCAATGCACTAGAACCTTTATTACTTCACTCTGGTTCTCAACTTAACGATGAAGACTTTCGGACCTTTTTGACTGAGGTTGAATGTATCATAAATTCGCGTCCCCTAAGTATCGAGAATATTTGTGATCCCACATATTTTGAACCCTTAACTCCTAATCATTTGTTGACAATGAAACCAAAATTGTTATTGCCACCCCCTGGAAGATTTTTAGAATCCGATCAGTACGCGAGAAAGCGCTGGAGGCGGGTGCAGTTCTTCTCCGATCAATTTTGGAAGCGATGGCGAAAGGAATATCTTCACCTGCTGCAATCGCGTACGAAGTGGGTCGCCCGAAAAAGGAACATGAAAGAAGGAGACGTGGTCATTATCAGCGACAATATCTCCGAACCTCGCAGCCAATGGAGGTTGGGCCGAATTGAAAATCTCTACCAATCAGAAGATGGTCTTGTGCGAAAGGTCAAGTTGCGTATGGCTGATACGCACTTAGATCGGTTCGGCCGAAGGACAAAACACTTTTCCTTTTTAGAACGACCAATACATAATATCGTTCTGTTGATTTCCGCCGAAGATGAACCACAAAGAGACAATTGTTGAGGAGGAAGAACGTTCGATTTCTGTGCTGCTTATCGTTTTGCTTCGTGTACATTGTTTTTTGATATCGCTTGCTATAATAATTGTGTATATTTGCCGTCGTGTGTGTGTAATTGTAATTTTTGTAACTAATTGTGTGACCTTTGTTTGTGTTTAGTTCATAGCTCATAGCGCCTTCGTTTAAAACCGTATTAGTGTCACCTAGGGGTTTTACTAAAACAGTTTTGGGGGGGTATGTGACGGTAGCCGTTTAGTTTGTTCCTTGTTTTAATTTGAAGTTTATTTTTTGGCAATTCGGTTTGAGTTGGCAGTCATATTTAAGTCGGTGCAGCGTAGTTTTCTATCTTTTCATTCGTTCGTTCGTCAGTTGGTGCAGACATTTCGTTGATTGGTAAATCATTCTTTCGTTCAAAGAAACGCGTATTAAGCAGGTAGAAGAACTTGATTTGTTTGTGTTATTTTGATTTATTTAATACTGTTTTGTGTTTTATTTTAGTTACCGTCGTCTCTAATACATACAATAAAAATAACATTTGTTCGTTGGTGGTTATTGTAAAAGTGACGTCGCGTAAGTATCGAAGCTGCTTAATATTTCTACTCAAACTGCAACCTGGTGTGCTGCAGCTACACTCCACATCTTTAAATATATCGTGGTGCAACCATACTTTTCCATCGGCCGCAAAACAATCCACCATTGTTTCTATAAAACCTGGTAAACCCTGAAATTCGCTTTCCAGCTCTCACATCTTGCTCACTCAAACTCTTTGAATGGTCCACAGATGGTTCACTTCTTCTCTTAAATTTAAAAAACATTCTCACACCCATGCATGCTGGCTTATCTCGACAGATTGACGGTAGAGCAGTTTCGCTTTTTCTTACAATCAATTACAAATTCGGTTCACCATGCTAATCCGGGTTCACCATGCTAATCCGGGTTCACCATCCAGGTTTACCATGCTAATCCAGGTTCACCATCCAGGTTCACCATGCTAATCCGGGTTTACCATGCTGATCCGGGTTCACCATCCAGGTTCACCATGCTAATCCGGGTTCACCATGCTAATCCGGGTTCCGGGTTCCCCATGCTAATCCGGGTTCCCCATACTAACCCGGGTTCACCGTGCTAATCCCGGTTCACCATGCTAATCCGGGTTCACCATGCTAATCCGGGTTCCGGGTTCACCGTGCTAATCCGGGTTCACCGTGCTAATTCGGGTTCACCGTGCTAATTCGGGTTCACCGTGCTAATCCGGGCTCACCATGCTAATCCGGGTTCACCATGCTAATCCGGGTTCCGGGTTCACCATACTAATACGGGTTCACCATGCTAATCCGGGTTCACCATGCTAATCCGGGTTCACCATGCTAATCCGGGTTTACCATGCTAATCCGGGCTCACCATGCTAATCCGGGTTCACCATGCTAATCCGGGTTCACCATGCTAATCCGGGTTCACCATGCTAATCCGGGCTCACCATGCTAATCCGGGTTCAGGTACTCTCCTGCAACTCTTGATTTAGTTTGTCATTCCACCCTCTTTTTTAAACTTCTCTCTTTCGGTCTTTCTTTATACTTTATCACAGGGGTCGGCAACCTACAGCCCGCGGGCCAGATCCGGCCCGCCAAGCAAAATCATCCGACCGGTGACATGTTAGTTAGATATTAATGGGATACGGCCCACAGCATAGATTGTTTGCAGTACTTAACCATTTCAAACAATCTATGGGGCAGGAAAACTGTGATACGTCTAGTTACAGCAGGGATGCCAAAAAGCTTTAATTTTGTGTACAAATCTGGTGTAGAACAAAAAAGTTTTAAGTTATAGTCAACTAAACTTTACTTTAAGTTTTAGTGACGTTGCTATTTTCACGTCTAAAAAAGCTAGTGAAGATCAAAAAAAAGTTTTATTTTAAATTTGTATGACGTTGCTCTATTTACGTCTTCAGATAACAAGTGGGGACCAAAAAATAAAATATAAAAGCTATCAGCTGTTATTACGTCGCTGCAAATCATGGTCGAACACGCACGTTTTTTGTTGCACTTTTGCACCTCCTGTGTTCAGGGTTGCCAATTTAACCCTTTTTATGATCTTTAGCCAGCTAAATTTTATATTTGGCCCTGACGTATTTTTTAGCCCTAAACCCGAAAATTTAGCTTTATTTTTAGCCAGTTTAAAATTATCCTGATAAAAGATTTATTAATGTGTAATCTTGTATTTTTTGTCTTGTTATCCTCGGTCGTCGCAGTCTTACTATATTTTACGATAACAGGGAGAGCGATGGCTGAGGCAAAGAGCACACAACAATCTTGAATAAAACTTTAAGAAGCAATTACAGAAATCTCTTGAAATTTGAAGATTTAACCTGCCCAGTTGTGCAACGGTTGTACAAGTGCCAATGCCTATAGGACCAGTCCAAAAATGAGTTTTTGATTTTTCTTAATTGCATTGCTCAGCTCCTATTAAAATGCAAAAAATAACTTGTTTATTGCAAATGCTGCTGTAAATATAAATTTCCAACTCAAGTTTTGGAGAAAATTGACACATGTCAAAGCAGCTCTATTGATAATAAAGTGCAATTAGATGAGGATAAAGATGTTTTTAATGCTTTTGAAGAAAATAATAAATTTTAATCAATTAATTAATTCAATAAATACCAAGATTTAACGATGAACGTTAAGTTATATCCAGATAGCACTTTTTTATTTAATTTAGCTCTTTTCTTAAAAATTTAACCTTTTAAATCTCTTTTTGCTGTTTAATGTCTACCTCAGTTGGTATGACTAGAACTGAAAAGGTAACTGAAAAAAGTTGCCGGCGGGCCGGCATAAGGTTATAAAATTGGTTTTTGGCCCGCAACATGCAAAAGGTTGCCGACCCCTACTTTATCAAATAGATCTGATCATATACCTAAGATCGTCATTTGAAAGTCCGAATCTGCAGTTCTCCAAGATGTTCTTTAAAATTTAATCCTCGGCCCAAGTATTTTCTCTCTTTTCATTAATGATATTCCTGTTTCTATCTTCTTCTGTGCAACTCTCTAAATGCTGATGAGTTTGCCATCTAAGCCTCTTCCTCAAAATCGTTGAGTTACCAACTACGGTTGTCCGATATATTAACTGTTGGAAGTCATCCTCTAAGCCAGTCGTCCACGGCAAAGCTCCTTCAGGTAGGCTATGCACTTTTTACTGAAACATTTCATTTGGTATATGCAAATTGAAGTTTGTTTTTTTTATTGTGATTGATTTTTTTCATCGGTTAAAACTGACACTAACTGTAGAAGGCTATTTATCTTTTTTAAAATATAAACCATTTTTTTATAGTCTTTGCTTCATTTTGAAAGAAAATATGAAGACGCACTCCTGGGCTGCAACAATTGCTTTTCAAATGCTTTTGACCGAAATGTTAAAAATATTGAGAAGCACTGCTCTACATGGTGTTTATCCCTTAAATTCTTAAATACAAGTCTTTTTTTTCTGCCTTGATTCCTATCAATCTTAAGCCAGCTTTATTCATTTTCAACACGCCATTGCATTCAACCCAACTCCGACTTTCCTCGGTGTAGCCTTTGACAGAACACTTTCTTTTAAACAATGTTTAATCTTCACAAAAAACGTATTTTAACTGATGAACTTTTTATTTTTTGCTCAGTTTTTTGGGACTTTTCTAAAGAATGTTGAACAAAACTCCATAGTGCTTTACTTTAATTTTAAAGCCAAACTTTTTTAAACTACAAGTATGTAAACAGAGTTTTGTCAAAAAACTATTGCATGCTCAATCAGATACTTGGGTAAATATAATTAAGAAAATATCGACAAAAATTGTACGAGGATTGGTTAAATTTGCCCTGTTTATTAAATGCGAAAATTCTCTACACTTGTCGCAATAAAACAACGTATCATTGTCAGTGACTTACCCACGCTTCTTTTGAATATAGCCACATTCAGTAGACCTCGATTAATCTGAATTTGGTTAATGCAGAATTTTGCTTAACTCGGATAAAACTCAAGGTACAAATGATTTCCTATATACTGTATTTCTTAATAAAAAGCTTTGGATTATCAAGACTGGATTATCCTAATTTCGATCAATTTTTCTGTCAAATTGAATAAGAATTAACCAAGGTCTACTGTATATATATTAATAATTCTATGGCTTCATGTTTTACACTTTTTTCAACCTTTTAGATAGAGAGTAACACATTCTGTCTCACTCAATTTGCGTTTGCACATCTCACACTCATGCTCATCATGTATAATGTTGTGCTGGTCAATATCCAAGCCATGGTCTAGATGTAATCTTGCACGTGATATATTGACTTTTTCAACAGACTGTGCTATTAGAAAGTGTGCTTCACCTGTCTCTTGTTGATGTTTTCCATATGTTCTTTCTAGTGGGTCAGTAATGAACCAATCCAATATAACATAAGCATATCAGTTAGCAAGTAATTGTCACACCAGATCTACAGCACTCTTACAAGTATTTTCAAGAATGTTTGCAAAATCTCAAGTTAAAGCACATATTCTCAGGTTTTTGGTTGCTTTCATATCTTCTGCCATTCACACAGCAATTTTTGCCAAGTGTTGCTTTCATATTTTCTGCCATGAAAGCAACACTTGGCAAAAATTGCTGTGTGGTCATCAGGAAATCTGATAACCGATCACACAGGATTGTTATGGACGCTGTCTTCTTGTGGAAACCTAACATTAAAAATTACTATACTATTCTCCACTTCCAGTATTTTCACTGTGTTTGATTTTTGCATGACTTTCTAAAGCAGATACACTGTAGTTTTATCACTAAAAACTCTTGAAAAATTAGACAATTAGACATATGTCTTCTTATTGGTTTCAGGGAAACAGCAAAATCATTTAGCTTTGAAAGTTTCAACAAAGAATCAACTTCAGCATTCAGCATACCTTTTAAATCACTCCATTTTGTTACCTGTTTATTTGGATCAAATGTGCACTCCAAATATACAGTTTTTTCGGTTAGCCAATTATATCTTATGCTTTTTACAACATGTACAAAATCAAACAAGTACAATTTGTATGGGGAAACCAACTATGATTATTGTTAACAGTCCAAACGTTTTTAAGCACTTTTGATTAGTATGGTGTCCATCAGTAACTATGTATGAAATTTTATTTCTGGAGTCACTTTTCACAGCTTGCATAATTTGAATAGCTGTATTGCACAAAAATTTTGCTGTTAAGTTACTTATGCTTTTTACAACATGTGCTTACAGCAGGTGCTTTCTGGTGGTGGTGGTGGCGGGTTTACCCGACCCATTCCTGGGGATGGGGGCATGGATCAACTCTGCAGAGTCCCAGTAATCAAGCAACTCCCCATGGACGGGACGCAATTTTCAATTTTGTACCCAAGGAATCGTGATCTACATATTTTCAATCTATCAAAAATCCAATTTTTTTTTCTGCTCAAAAAATTCTCATTCAGCTCTTTACAGTTCAATCATCTTTATCTTTCAGTACATTTGCAAATCAATCATATTTATTTTTCGGTACATTTGCAAACGCTATATATGAAACAGATTGGTTTGTTTATCATCTTAAAAAGTTGCTAAAAAAAAAAACTTTGCCATGACAACTAACATGGAGTGCTCCTTGATCACTCCAAGACCTGAGTGATAGAATTTTTACGAGCAGAGAAAAAAATTTTGGATTTTTGATTGGTTGAAAATATATAGATCACAATTCCTTGGGTACAAAATTGAAAATTGCGGATGTGACCAGAGGTCTAGAATGGAGAGCAAATGGCCAAATATGGCCCAATGCATATGGTCCAGTACAGGGCAATCTAGCACGAGATGAGAAAGGTCCTGCGATTCAGAACCACAGTTGCTTCATGAAGAAATCTCGGCTGTGCCCGTTGCAGCATCAACCAGAGAGAGCACAGCGAGCGGAGCGAGGAAGAGTAAGCTCCTTGGGAGATATTGGAGGGATTTGATGTTGAAAAAGTCCAGATTGGACACTGCGTCTCCAACTGGTCTAGAGGGACAGTCTTTGTGAGGAAATAAGGAGTGAGAGGGACACTGATATTGTGGAGGGGTCAAGAGAGGCTCCAACTTTAGCAAGAGAATTGACTAAGTCATTACCAGGGAGGGAAGAATGACCAGGTATCCATTGCAAGTGGACTACCTTAGATTTAGACAAAACATTGAGGAGAGATTGTGTATCGGATAAGGATTTTGGGGTTAAATATGCCAGGGGAGCAGAAAGGGTTGATAGGACAGATAGAAAGTCAGAAAATAAGGTGATAGATTCAAAGGCACATGTCTTGGAGTGAGAGATACACCACTCAAGGGCATGAAAAATAGCGTAAGTCTCGGCACTGTAGTCTGGTCTTACCTGCAAGCTGCTGAAACTTCTTCCGAATAAACGCATGGTCTGAATGACTATGGAGCTTCTCCAAAATCGAAGTTCCACCCAGTTTTACCCTTATTACCTGTGACAGCAAGCAAAGCAGGTTACGCCGTCTTAAAAATGGCGTTCCTCAGGAATTGATCTTGGCTCCCTTCCTATTTATCTATACGTATGATCTTTCTTCCATGATTTCTAGAAAGTTTGCTTATGCTGATGATTTAGCATTGTTGCACTCTTCTGGAAACTGGAAGGACTTGGAGGGGACTTTAAGCAAAGACATGTCTACACTTTCATTGTATCTCCTGACTTGGAGGTTGAAGCTCAGCCACACTAAGACGGCAGCCTTTCACTTAAATAAACGAGAACCTAAGCGTAAGCTAAAAGTCTACGACAATGATAAACTTTTACCGTTCTGTCCAAACCCTACTTATCTTGGGGTAAAACTGGACAGATCGCTCACGTTTTGTCACCATCTAGTGGCATTGCACAAAAAACTATCCTCACGCGTCACACTGCTGAGGCAACTCGTGGACTCGGGATGGGGTGCTGGTGCTAAAACACTATGCATAGCCACCTTATCTCCAGTCTACTCAACAGCTGAGTACTGCGTACCAGTCTGGTGTTGCAGTGCTCACACTCACCTCATCGACAGTATCTTGAACGACGCATAGTCACTGGATGCCTGCATCCCACTCCAATGGACCACTTATCCATATTCTCTGGCATTCTGCCAGCTGAGCTTTGCCGAATGGGAGCAACACTCTCCTTGGCTCACCATGGATCTCTGGACCCTAATCATATCTTGTATGGTCTTTTAAGTGGGCCCTCAGATACTCACCAAATGAGACTAAGATCCAGATGCCCGTTTGTGCCAGCTGTGCAGAATCTTTTGGACAACCTTACCAGACTTGGCATCCGCACTTCTGAATGGACAAATCACAAATGGAAAGCGGAGTACTGTGAAATGCTTCCAGGCTCTGTGTTTTTGTGCCTGGGACGACAGTGCCACATGGAATAATATTTTTGGCTGCTTTCTTAATGGTGTTACAGAAGTCCTGGTAATACCCACGTGGGATAGTCTGATACCCGCGTGGGATAGTCTTTTTGGCTGCTTTCTTAATGGTGTTACAGAAGTCCTGGTAAGCCGCATTTACATCAAGTGAATCAGGCGGCAACAAAGTCTTGGTGGTGGTGGTGGGTTTACCCGACCCATTCCTAGGGATGGGGGCGCGGATCAATTCCGCGGAATCCCAATAGTTGGGCGACTCCCCACGGACGGGACCATAGGTCCAGAAGAGAAGGGGTGTGGCCGAATATGACCCGACGCAGAGGGTCTAGTACAGGGCAGTCGAGCACAAGATGTGAGAGATCCTGTGGTTCAGAACCACAGTTGCTGCAAGAAGGAGTCTCGGCTCGACCAACCCTGTGGAGATAAGAGTTGAGGAGAGTGCTGTGCCCGTTGCAGCGTAAACGGGAGAGAGCACAGCAAGCGGAGCGAGGGAGAGTAAGCTCCTCGGGAGATACTGTAGGGATTTGGTGTTGGAAGAAACCAGATTGGACACTGCGTCTCCAACTGGTGTAGAGGGATAGCCGTTGGGAGGAGATAAGGGGTGTGAGGAATACTGATATACTGGAGGGATCGAGAGAGGCACCGGCTTTAGCTAGAAAGTCAGCTAAGTCGTTACCTGGGAGGGAAGAGTGACCAGGTATCCATTGAAGATGGACAACCTTGGATTGAGATAGAGAGTTAAGAAGAGATTGGGTATTGGATAGGGATTTTGGGGTTAAATATGGTAGGGGGGTAGAGAGAGTTGAAAGGACAGATAAAGAGTCGGAAAAGAAGGTGATAGAGTCGAAATTACATGTCTTGGAGTGAGAGATACACCACTCAAGAGCATGTAGGAGAGCGAAGGTTTCAGCACTATAACTGGTAGCCCAGAGACCAGTCGAGAAGGAGAGCGAGGTAGCAGTGACACACTTTGTACACTTGATGTGTATCCCTGCACCACCCTGTCCCAGCCCGCCAGGTACCGAACCGTCAGTCCAGGCAGAGATATCGCTGTGAGATAGAGTGGAAAGATGGGAGGTAGCTGCAGTGTTGCGAAGGGAGGGGGAATCTTTGCGAGAGCATGGGGATGAGAGGTGGAGTGAGATTGTGTAATTAGATGGGGCAGACCAGGGGGGTTTAGGAGGGCAGAGGATTAGAGGTTCACGGGTGAGATGTAGGTTAGGGGTAAGGTTATGTGATCTGGAGAAGGATCTCCATGAGCTCTTTTTGAGACGTGTACGGGGGTTAGAGTTCGCAAGAGAGGCTATGGGAAAGGTGGGAGGTAGACGGAGGGCTCGTTCAAAGAAGGAAAGGGATTGGTGAGTGAGGGTGACTCGTAGTGGAGGTAGAAGTGCTTCTATATGAAGTAGAGGAATGGGAGTGGACGATAGACAACCTGTGATTACTTGACAGGAAGATCTATGCATCCTCTCCACGGAGGTGATGTGAGTAGGAGATGAGAAGGGAAACCAGCCTGGGGAAGCATAGGTGAGGATGGGGCGAATGAAGGCTTTGTTTAGGGTACATAAGGATTCTTTTGATGGACCCCAGGAGGCAGAGGCAATGGAGCGAAAAGCACGGAATCGGTTGTGAAACTTTTTCCGTAAGGATAAGACATGATATTTGAAAGAGAGAGTGCGGTCGAAGGTTACACCAAAAAGGTTGGACGAGGGTTGAATTTGAGAGGGGTGTTAAGAATGTGCAGAGAGGGTTGTATACGTGATTGGTAGGGGTCTAAGCTGAAGAAGGATGTTTCACATTTGAGGGGGTTGAGAGGAAGGCGCCATTTTGAGGACCATTCCACCAGTCTGTTGAGGGCAGCTTGTACTACAGCGGTTGCACACTCAACTCTCGGAGAGGAGGCCCAGATGGCTAGGTCATCTGCATAGAGAGAGGTCTTAACAGATGCAGGAAGGAAAGTGGGAAGGTCATTGATGTATAAAGAGAAGAGAACTGGTCCTAGAACCGAACCTTGGGGAACTCCTCTTCGGAGACGGAAAGGACGACTGTATGAATTACAGATACGGACTTTCGAACGGCGATCTGAGAGGTAGGATCGTATCCATTCGACAAAGCAAAGAGGAAGATCTAATGAGAGGAGTTTAGAGAGTAGGGCAGAGTGCCAAACTGAGTCAAAAGCTTTCGCAAAATCCACAGTGGCAAGGACTGTACATGCGCCTGGCTTAGATTGGTGGAAAGAATCTGCAATTGACTGTGAGAGAAGGAGAACCTGGTCTACAGTCGATCTACCAGGTCTAAAACCAGCTTGCACGGGTGAGAAAATGTCATGTAGTTCGAGAAAATAGGTTAGTCGTCCTAAAACCATTCTTTCGAAGAGTTTGGAGGTACATGAAGTGAGAGAAATGGGTCTATATGAAGAAGGTGAGTCAGAGGGTTTTCCGGGTTTGAGAATGGGGATGATTGTTGATTGTTTCCAAGCAGATGGGAAGGTGTGTGTTGACCAAGAAAGGTTGAAGATGTATAGAAGAAAATTTAACGCAGATTGTGGTAGGTGGGATAGAAGAGGGTAGGTAATTTGATCAGGGCCTGAGGAGGTTGATGTTGAGAGTTGAGAGATAGCTGTAGAGAGTTCAATTGAGGAGAATGGTGAACAGAAAGTGGAATGCAGGGTGTTGCAGGTGCAGTTCTGATTTGCTTCATTTGGGCTTTCTCAGTGCTTCGAAAAGGTTTTGGGGTTTGGGTAGAGAAATGAAACTGTAGATGTGAGGAGAGATGGTTGGCACAATCTACAGGGGTAAGGCAATTTGAGAAATTGGGAAGGTCAGAAGTAGTTGGGGAGGGGGAGCCAGAGATGGAGCGAAGTAGAGAAAAGACTTCGCTGGGACGGGTTTTAGGAGAAAGGCTAGAGCAAGTATTCTGCCATGACTTGGCTTTAGCCTTATTAATCACAGTGGAGGTATATCTGGATGTAGCGATATAGTGCTGGCGGTCTTCTTCGGAACAGTGTGCCTTCGCAAATGCCTTTCGGCGTTTTGCGACGGCATCTGCGACTTCAGGAGACCACCAGGCTTTAGCAGGACGGTTGATGCTGCCGAAAGGAATGGCAGAAGTGGCAGCATCATTGAGGAGTTGGGTAAAGGTGTGGGTGGCTTCAGAAAGAGAGAGTGTTGTAAAGTTAGAAGGAGTAGGGCAGTGGGTATCAATATAAGTAAGGTATTCATCCCAGCAAGCTTTATTATAGTTAAATGAGGGGGGGCGGTGGAAAGAGTTAATTATAGTGGAAGTGGGAATAGTGATGGAGATAGGAAGATGATCTGAGCCGAGGTCCGGAAGGGTCTGCCATGTGCATTTAGAGGCTAATCGGGCAGGAACTAGGGAAAGATCCGGGGAAGAGTGGTTACCAGTGGCACGGTGTAGTAGGGTGTGGTGTTCGGGGTTATTAAGAGGTAAAAGATCAGAGGAGAGGAGCCAATCAAACAGATCTTTGCCTGAATGGTCTTCCGGTGAGTGGGAGTCCCAGGATGAATGATGGCTGTTAAAGTCGCCAAAGATGTAAGTGGTAGGAGATGATGGTAGGAGAAAGGGTGAGAAGGATTTTGGGTGGGAGTCGGAGGAAGAGGAGCGGATAGGAGGGACATAGACGTTGAAAAGATGGATGGGAGCGGCTCCTTTTATTTTAACTGCAATAGCTAAATAATCGGAGCTGGGGTCGAGGGAGGACAGGGATTGTGTGGAGAGTGAAGTGTAAGATAGACCATTTTTGACAAGTATCAGAACACCTCCTCCTAGGTTTCCCGTAGAGTTGGTGGTTCCTCTCCTCGTCATAAAACGGTTCTTTTGGAGGGTTTTGTAGCCTGGTATACGGAAGGTGGAGTCAGAGGAGAGGTGTGACTCTTGTATGAAGATGAGATCGTACTGATTATGAGAGAGAAAGTGTAGGAGTTCAGTACAACGCGGGTGAATCCCATTAGCATTCCACTGTAGGATTCGGAGGTTGTTTTGAGAGGGAGAGGAAGGATGAAATGAGGATTGTGTGAGAGGAGAGGTGGTTTGTTGGGATTGAGAAGGAGTAGTCAATGCTGAGGGAGGGTAAGTATAAATTAGTTGGGGGTGATTAGGAAGATAGGTGGGATTATTTGAGGTTGTTTTGGGTGAGGGTTTAGTTTTTGAAGATATGGTTTTGTGGTTGATTGTGAATGAAGGTGGGGGATTTGGAGTGTGAGAGGATGGAGATGCAGAAAAGAATGAGGATACGGGATTGGAGTGTGAAAGGGAGGGGGGTTGAGAAGAGGATGGACACATTGGGCAAGTCCAAGAGTGTCCCGGGGAGATTTTGCGGAAGTCAGCGGGAGAAAGACCAGAGCAGGAGAGGTGTACCCAGAGAGAACAGCCGGTACATTGTATTGATCTGTTTCCCCAGGTGACTCTACGGGAGCAGACAGAGCAGGGATCTATAGGGCCAGGGTTGGGGTGAATGTCACCGCTGATAAGAAGAAGCATAGAGATAAGAATCAGCGGTGAGTGGGATGAGTAATGAAGAGGTTTGGGGTGGAAGGAGGGACAGGGAAGAGATGTCTGAGAGAGAATAGAAGGGGTAGGGGGGCGGTCAATTGGGTTTAAGAGTGCTGTCCACATGTGACCGCGCATTGGACAGCAGGGATAAAAAATGAGAAGAGTTGTCCAAGGGAGAATTGCCCGAGGATGAGACCCTTGGGGAATCGACAAGCCATTTCGACCCTCCCCAGTGCAGGGAAGGGGACTGCACCACCACGTTGAGGTGGCTTGTCATTGGTGCAGGCAACAAAGTC
Source organism: Diplosoma virens (assembly GCA_963680785.1). NCBI lineage: Eukaryota > Metazoa > Chordata > Ascidiacea > Aplousobranchia > Didemnidae > Diplosoma > Diplosoma virens. The sequence continues at coordinate 15,382,796 of OY796889.1, forward strand.
TTTGCGAATTTATTCGTCAAAGCAATGTAGTGACTCCATTTGGCCTTGCAGAAGTTCCATCGCTTAACAGGCATGCTTGGCACTGCCATAGCAAACCTTGGTGATGTAATAAGCGAGGGTCGATGTTGTCACCTGGGGAACTTGTCAAGGACACTTCTATCCAGTAAGCGACTGTTTGGATCTGGCAAAAGCTAGATCTGGATTGGTGCCAGTGTTCCAGCAGCCAGAATAAAAACTGGCAGCGTCCTTGGCATTATATAGGAGGCAAGACAATTAATACTTGCCCAGCCAGCCAAGCACTCACCGTCCAGACTGTTGTCGTCGTAACCCCAGTCAGCATGACGACAGTTAAAATCGCCAGCGTACAGACAGGGGTGAGGAAACACTGGGAGATCCAGGGTTTGCAATCGCATTGGCGGTGGTTTGTAGACGTTGACTATTTTATAGCCATCAACATCCACACACAACCACTTGATCTCTGATGTCGGAGATTGGTCCAAAAGCGTGTATCTCAGTTGCTCGTGGACAAACGTGGTAAGGCCATGCTTCCTGCTTAAAGAAGACCCAGCTAGTTGGTAGTTTGGAAGTACCAACTTCTCTGCATCAGTGCAGTGGGTCTCCTGCAGTAGGATGACGAGTGCCTCAGACTGCATAGCGAGGTGATGAAGAACGTTCATCTTGCTTGCAGTGAGGCCTTCGATGTTCAGCTGAAGAATAGTGGGTCTTCGAAACTTGTTGGCAATGTGCCCTGAAAAGGGCAGTTTTATCCTGTCATTGCCCCATCCTGAAAAGGACGTTTGCCGATTAGCAGACCCACACTGAACATCGGAATGGGTGGGATACCCTTCCGTTTTGGTAGGTTCGGTTTCGGTCTGTCATTTTTAAAATCAATGAACAGACTTACTCACAGCCCAGGCTGCGTGAAAGCACCTACCATCTGGGCAAACTCACTTTGTAACAACTGACTACTATAAGCTAGCAATGTATTTTATGACCTAACAATCAACTTTCACTAGATCATCCTCAAATAAACCTATTACATCATCCCTTTTATTGGTTTTAAATGAAACTTCAGTTAATTAACTTATTCAAAAACCAAAAATGTGTAGCAAGATAAACTGCAAATTGATGAATACTTGAAATATGATGCAACAGAGTATATTGAACAAAGATATGTTATGCTCAAAGTATATGTTAATGATTTGAAAATTCTGTTTCTGCTTCAAAGTTTTGTAATATTCATAACTTATCTAAATATAGTCTTTTTCAAGTCAAAATGTTGATCTCACACATGGACTTGACTTCTGCCTACCACCTACCTACACCAAGCAAGAAGAAATATTAGCAGAATACAAAGTGGTGAGTGGTCAATTGCAACATCACTCACCCACCAGCAAAGCCGATATTGATAAATTATTAGTAGATTGAACAATTTGGCCCATTTGCTTTGTGGCTTGTCAATTGACAAACTTAACTTGACTATATAACATGAATTCATTAAAGCATTAAGTTACTTTGTGATAATCCTGATATAATAATCAGGAAACCAGACAAAGGATTGCATGTGATTATTCTCAACTGTTGTGACTATATTGAGAATACAGTATGAACAAAATTTTACTTGACAATTTTGATTTTAAAATGCTTGGATGACACAACTAAAAATAACAGCACTGCCAGGATAGAAAACTACAAAGATGTTACTAAAACTTACCAAAACAGACTATCCAAGATCCTAACCACAAAACTACTCTTTTTCGTTCTTTTAATATTAGTACCAGTGATGGGAAGATCAATCAAAATCAGAATTGAAAATTAATATAATCAATGAATTTTTAAGAATTAGAATAGAAAAAATTTTGATAAAAATTTCGATTTTTGTATACAATTCCTAATTCATTCAGTATTTGCCCTTTTTTTATGTATTTCACTATCATTGAGTATGCACATAAATACGAAAAACAACATTTTTTCTTTTAAAACTATACACATTTACCAAGAATTATAATCATGGGTTGGTGGCAAATCAGCCATGGCAAATCGTTACTGACTATCAGTAACCTTAACAATACTATTGTCACTATCCATAACCCAAACTGGAGGTGATTAATTGTCAGCAGCAAATCAGTAGCAGCAATTAGTCCAAACCATATATATATATATACAGCAAAAGTGAATCTCTCTTTTTTGCAGAATGCTCAATGAAAAGATTACAGCAATTTAGCAATGTTTAAAAAAACCGCAACAGTTTGTTTCATCCTACGTAATCTTCAAGTGGTTGCTTTATTTGAAGAAGTAACCACATGATGACTTCATAGAATGAAACCGACAGTATGATTTCATGATGATTTCATAGAGTAAACATTGCAAAAATAAATTTTGTTTTATATACCTTACAAGTATTTTTTTTCATTTAAGACAAAAAACATCCCTACAGCCTGTTTTATCTGATTAAGAAATTAAGAAATGAATGAAACAGGCTTTAGAGCTGCTGTCTTTTTCTAAATAAATAAAAAATCAATGACAAGTATATGTTCTGAATTTTATTGAGCACAATACAAAAACATGTCAATTACTTTTTTCCTAATTTATATATATTGCAAATTATTACATATATTGCAAAAGTTTCGTATATAGTATTACAAGATTGAATCAATTTTCATTGCAGAGTGCTCAATCAAAAAATTAGAGCAATCCAATACGAAATTAATCTAATCACTACTTAAAAAACCACAAAAGTTTGTTTTATCTAATAAAAATAGTCTATTTCATTCATATTCCACTAAAAGAAATAGAGCTAGGTCACCTTAATGTAAATGCATATCTTTTGTACTTGCATTTACTATATCCTTAGTTTTTTTTTCTTATATAACATCACAGGTATTGCATTATTTGCTTGATTAATTTAACAAACTGTATATTTCTGAGTATAATGATTGAAAAACTTACAATATTTCTACAGGGTGTTTCATAATTAAGGCAACGGTATTTTGACCATTATTTAAAACCCTGTAAAAACATGTATAGCCATCAAATTTGATATAATTTTGAAGCTTATAACCTTGTCTTTGCAATTCAGGTCTTAAAAGCTAAACATTAGAATTTAGATAATGACAGTAGATAGAAACATTGTTATCAAGTTCCACAAGCAAGGCGAAAGTAATTCATCGATCGCAAAAAGGTTAAAAATGAACCGAACAACTGTTTGGAAAATCGTTAAAAAATTTAATGAGACTGGGACAACATTGGATAAACCAGGACGTGGTCGTAAACGAACTGTTTGTACCCCGAAACTGGTTAAAAACACGCGAGAGAAGCTACGTCGTAATCTGCATCGATCTCATCGAAAACTGGCTGCTGAAGCAAATGTGAGCAATTCGACGATGTATCGAGTGATGAAAGATGATCTTGGTAAGAAACCCTACAAAATGCTTCATCGTCATGAACTTACAGAACACCATAAGAGGATGAGAATGGAAAGAAGTCGGAAAATTCTGGATGAGATCGATCAAGGCACGCTCCCCAACTTGGTGTTCACGGATGAGAAAAAATTTGACATACAGCAGGTTGTTAACCAGCAGAACGACCGGGTTTAGGGTTCTTCTACTTCAGTTGAAGGTAGGATCGTAACAAGACGTCAGAATCCGCAATCGGTAATGATTTGGGCAGCAGTAACTCCGTCTGGAAGATCTCCGCTGGTTTTTGTGCCTTCGGGGGTGAAATTGAACTCGGAACGATACGTTTCCGACATTTTGGAATCCCACTTGCTACCCTGGGCTGATAAACACTTCCAAGGTTTGCCATGGAGTCTCCAACAAGATTCAGCACCATCACATGGCTCCAAAATGACACAGACATGGATTCAAAGGAAAATTCCATCCTTCATTAGCAAAGAATTGTGGCCTGCTAGGAGCCCGGACCTTAATCCTTTGGACTTCTCTATTTGGTCCATTTTGGAGGCAAAGGTTTCAGCTTGTCCTCACTCTTCTCTTGATGCTCTGAAGACAAAACTGAAGAAGGAATAGGACGCAATCCCTCAAGAGCAGATCCGTGCCGCCTGTGATGCATTTGTGGGTAGACTTAAGGCTGTAGTTCGTAACAAGGGTGGTTACATCAAATAAATGGGATAATGTTTGATTTGTATGTTATTTACCTTTGTATTACTACATTCAAAATTGATTTTGCACTTTTCAAATTCCCATTATATTAAAAAAAATCGGTTGCCTTAATTATGAAACACCCTGTAGTTTTGGAAATGATTAAAAATTTTGAAATATCCTCTAATAAACTGTTTTGCAGAACTACATATTATTTACCAAAGAATGATTCACATAACATTGTATGTTTTTAGTACAAATCATTACATTCTTTATTTTTTCAGTAATCACCTGACGATTCCATAAGATGAAACAGATTGTTGGGATTTTTAAAAAGTACTTTAAAAAAGTTAATATTGTACAGGGTGTCCGTAAAGTTACTATACAGTCTTACAAGTTACTATACAGACACCCTGCAGTACAGTAAGATATTGTATTAAAATATTTATTTGTAACAAAAGAAATAACACCTTTATGTTTATAAAAATCTCAGAAAATACATGTGTTACATGTAATCTCCTGCTTTCCAAACTGCCTATTTCCATCTTTTAATGAGTGCACATATTCCTTCATTGTAAAATTCTACAGGCTATGTTTTAAACAATTCCTAACAGCAGTTTTGACCTCTTCATCATTGGAGAAATGTCGCCTCCTCAAACTTTCTTTAAGGGTCCCAAACAAATGGTAATCAGATGGTGCCAGGTCTGGGAAATATAGGGAATGTAAAATTGTTGTCCCACCAAAGGAGCTGATGACCTCATGGGTTTTGAGGCTGGTGTGAGGTCTGGCACTGTCATGTTTCAATAAAACCTTAGACATTTCCAAACCAGGTCAGCACTCCCTGCACTTACTCTTAATGACTCAGCAAGCTCTTTAATAGTGATGCATTTGTCTTCCTTAATCAATGCATTTGCCTGATCAATGTTAGCAGAACTTTAAGCAGAAGATGGCCTACCACTTCTTGGCCTATCACAAAGATCACTTTCAGCAGGTTCTTCCTGTCCATCATTGATTCACTTCATTAACCTCATCACTGTGCTGTAGTCTATTGCACCATTGCTTTAGCCTTCTGCTTATGTTTTGAGCTATTTTTCCCTCAGACAGTAGAAATTTAATAACAACTCTTTGCTCCTGTGGTGAGTGCTTTGGGGCAATCATGCCAGTTTTACCTTTTAATGAAGAAGACATAGAGAGATTGCTTAAAAATTTGAATTTGCAGATTGCAGTAATTCATACCCTTATTTTTTTACAAAATTTGTAAACCTTAGTACCAATCTATAATCTGTAAAAGAATCAGATGTTAGTTAAATGAATGCTGCAAAAAATTAAATCAGTTGCATTACTTTCTGAACACCCCTTGTAGATTGTAATTGACAGTCCTTTTTCATGGAGATAGATGGGGTAAGATGTTATTAGATGCTCAGCTGTCTGTTCCTTTGCTCATACTCACAGGCCATTGTAAAATCCATACTCCCTTTTTGCATTCCTGTGGTACTTGTATCATCAATCATATTATCAGTAATGTGGCAAGTCCCAACAACTGGTAAATGACCAGGCAATTGATGATGAACTTGGGGTGCTTCTGATGTGGCAAAAAGATAGACCCTTGGCTTTTGAAGCAAAAGAAACTCAATAAGTTAATACATGCTGGATGCAAGCCATTTGTGCCCATAATACTTCTTAAACTAATCAATACTTCCAGACATAAAAATCTCCCTTTGGGATGTTAAGTAATCAAGTTACAAAAACCAATCAACATTTCTTAAAATGAAAATCTCTTTGCAGCAAGAACCAGTGCAAACTGTTTGTTATTTTAATTAATTGAGATGTTGTGTATAAGTGCCAATTTATCATCAAGTGACCATATTTTTTGGTTACATTACAGTAAATTACAGAAAAAGTTAAGTTTTGAATTGTTTCCAGCATAAAACAATCATATGCTAATAAAAAAATTTAAAGCACTAGCAAAAAAATTTCTTTTTAAATTGATTTGAGGAGCAATATCTCTTAACTTATAAATATAAAAATAAACTCTGGTTGAGCCTCATGGTTGTTTTTGCATTTGAATAAAGAAAATTAAATTATAAGTTGCAATATTTGCAATTCCATTTGTTTATTATATACATTTCTAATAATTTCATCAATTATGTCATAGAAAATAATATTCAATTGCATGTTTGTGATGTCTAAAAAACAACAAGATAAACAATGAAAAGCAAAATTGCAGTAATTTTTAACATCCATGTTATAGAGAAATCTAAAACATTTCAATCATATTAAACATTTAAAAAGGCACACACAGCTCAGCACCATTCATCAATAATTTATTTGTTGTTAGAGAAATTTCATACCACCTCGAAAGTTTTCTTCTTTTGCAGCTGCAAACAAAGCTTCATTCTTTTCTGGTTTACAATCAACAGAATCAGTAGAAATTATATTTGATGGTTTAACATTTATTATTTCAGGAAAAACTTGTTCATGCAATTCCTGAAAAACAAAGCACTGCCAAAGCATTGTCAATAATTTAACAAATTACTTTTTACCTGTTTAATTTCAACATGTGGGGTAGTTAAATACTGTGAACTAGATTGCAATTTTTCTTCAATTTGCTTTGTCACTTGATTAAAGCCTGTAAATATAAAAGTTTTGCTATGCTGATTTTTTGCAACATTGTGCCTGGGCAATACAGTCACTTATGAGGAACTGTTCTTATTCTTGTCATGTTGTTGCATTTTTTAAAAAACCATATTACAGAACTTTTTTCAACTCAGTAGTCTTAACAAACAGTTCTAAATTTTTAACATATCAATAAATAACTAAAAAAAACAAAAACTTTAAACCAGACAAAAATATCTTGATATTTTTTATTATAATTTAAAAAATTGCTTTATAGTTGCAAAGTGTAACACCCTTGATGTCATCTTGCAAGCAATACTGAAAAAAATATCAAAAATTTTAAAATCAGTCAAGCAACATCACACAATCTATATATAAAACATTTCTGATATAACCACCAGCTGCACCTATTGAGTGCTTTTGCATTTCAAAAAATTCAGTTAACAAATTCAAACAAAGAAATTGACTTAAATATCGAACAAGTCCAATTTGCTTCAATTGTTGAAATATTTTTTTAATTTCAAATCACTTTGAAATCTGTATCTTTCACCAGTTTTAGTGGAACTTTCATTAACTTCTCCAACAGTTGCATGAAATTCTTTGTTGTGTTCTGCTTTATAACCAACAAAACCATTAGAAATGATATTTGAAGATTTGATATTCAATACTTCAGGAAAAGCTGGTTCAGATAATTCCTAAAAAACAGAGCACTGCTTACAAATTGCCAACAAACTAACAGACTGCTTTTTACCTCTTTAATTTCAATGGGTGGAATTGAAAAATATTGCATCTTGGATAACAATTTTTTTTCATCTTGTCTATTCATTAGATCAAATTCAGCAAATATAATAGTTTAATAAAAGTAAAAAGTTACTGATTACCACAACAAGTGTCTGAAAGAACCAATTGAACTAGGAACTAAGTAACCCAGATACCTGCGCTGAAGTAAGCTGTATTTATATTTTTTGATGCTGATTCTAGAAATAGTCTGCTGCAAAACTGTAGTTTTTAAAACAGTTAGTTTTGGCCTAGTAAGAATGAATTGGCTTGAAAACTTCTCTCAACAGATAGAAAAAACCAAGGTTTCTGACTATTAAGATTATATGAAGTGTGTCAGTCTATTTAAATTGTCCATTCTATTTGAATAAGGTTTTGGTAATTAAAATTTTCTTTGTTGTATAATATTGTATAAATTTTTATTTAAAAATTGTGAAGTTATGGCTCCAACCAGGGAAATTATCAACATGATGAAAGAAATGGAAAATAATATAAAGACACATATTCAAGAAACAATCGAAGAAGCACTGAAGAGACAGGAAATAAAATTTAATAATAAAATTGATGAAGTATTTTCAAAACTAAAAGATCAAGAAAAAAGAATTGAAGATGTAATAAAAAGTCAGAAGTTTTTGAATGATGAATTTGAATACTTAAAAAATAATGTATCAAATTTAATGAAACTCGACCTGCAAAAAAAACTGATGATTTAATGAAAGAAAACCAATGTCTCAAAGATCAATTAATTGAAGAGGAAAAAATGAGAGATGATTTGGACCAGTACAACAGAAGAGAAAATTTAGAATTTCATGGTATCCCCCTAAATCCAAATGAAGATACTAACCATATCATCAAAACCATGGCAAAAAAAATTAAACATCGATTTAAAAGAAAATGATATTTCAACCTCCCATCGTCTTCCAAAATCTTCGTCAAATAATCCTCCAATTATAATTGCCAGATTTACAAACAGAGACATAAGGAATTTAATATTTCAAAAAAGAAAAAATTTAATTGGAGTACGAGACTATGGCATTGATGGCATGACAAAACTATTCATCAATGAAAATTTAACTCCAAGAAGAAAAAAGCTGTTCTCCTTAGCATATAAAAAAAAAATTAACTCAAAATATCAATTTCTTTGGACATACAATTGTGATATATTTATCAGAAAAAACACCACTAGTGAAAGAATCAAAATCACCTGCAAATCTGATATCGATCAACTTCTGTAAGTCACTAATTTCTCAATGTAATATAAACATGTGTTTAGTTGTTTTTTTTCTTTTAAAATGTTCAACATACATGAATCTGTATGCAAACCAAATTTGAGTATCTCTGAATTTTGTAAATTACTCTGTGAAACAAGTTACACAAAACATAATATTTTTCTTCATATGAATGTAAGGAGTCTTAATAAAAACATAAATAAAATTGATGAACTGCTTGGGTTGTTACCCTGCTCTCCAGAAGTGATGGTAATTAGTGAAACAAAACTTAAAAATATAAACTATAATATTACATCTATTGAAAATTATCATTTTCATTCATCAAATTCTCCAACAAACAGTGGAGGTATTGGCATATATTTAAAAACACCATTAAATTATAAAATTCGTCCTGACTTATGCTTGAATGAAGACTTAGTTGAAGATATTTGGGTTGAAATTAAATCTAATAATTGTAATAAAGCTTACATCATGGGGGGGATTTACTTCCATCCTCATTCGTCAATATCTAACTTTCAACTTAAATTAGAATCTGTCATAGAAAAAATAAATTTAGAAGGATTAAACTATTTTATACTGGGTGATTTTAACATAAATTTATTAAGTGATGCTCCCTCAATCATTCAATATAAAGAATCTCTTGAATCATTAGGTGTAATTAATCTTATAAATTGTCCTACAAGGTACATGAACATGCAAACTCCATCATTATTAGATCATATATACTGTAATAATTCCACAAGTAATATTATTTCTGGCTCAATATCTTACGATATAAGTGATCATAATCCAGTTTTTGTGATGATACCCAAAAATAAAGTTTCACCAGCAAGTAGACCACCATGTGAAATATTGAAACGAGATTTTTCAAATTTTTCTGAAGTTGATTTTTTAGATTCTTTAACAAAAGGCTTCGACAAAAGCAACCTAGGTAACAACTTTTCAGACCCAGAAGCAGAATTTTCAGAATTTTTGAATATATTTCTAGAATGTCTCGAGACTCATGCTCCAAAACAAAAACTTTCTAGAAAGAAAATCAAATTTTATTTTAAACCTTGGCTGACAAAAAGTATTCAAAAAAGTATAAAAGAGAAAAATAGACTTTATCAAATTTCTTGTAAACATTCACATACATATATCCATTACAAAAAATACAAACAATACAATAACATACTAACATATGTAAAACAACAATCAAAACAAAATTATTTTCAGTACCAGTTGGAACTTAACAAAAACAATAGTAAAAATACATGGAAAATGATTAAAAACATAATACGAAAACCTGCCAGTGATAGTTTAATTACAAACATTAAGTGTCCAGAGTCTAATAAAGATTTATTTTCACCTAAAGACATATCTTCATGTCTAAACAACTATTTTACATCAATAGCAGCAAAATTGGCAAATTCTCTTCCAAAAACAAGTCCTTCAAAACCATTAAATACTGTTTCCACTTGCTCTTCATTGTTTATTAAACCAGTAATTGATGAAGATATCATAAGAGAAATTAATTTATTAGACAACTATAAATGTGATGATACATATGATATACCTGTTAAAATTCTTAAATTAAGTAAAAACGTAATAGCACCTACATTATGTTATTTAATCAACAAGTGTATTAATAAAGGTGTTTTCCCAAGTGCATTAAAAATTGCCAAAGTATTACCAATTTATAAAGGTGGTGATAGAGACATTGCTTCAAATTATAGGCCAATTTCCATCTTACCCCACTTTTCAAAAATTTTTGAAAAAATTCTTAAACATAATTTAACTGATTTTATTAATAAGTACAAAATCATATCAGAAAATCAATATGGTTTTCAGGAAAACAAAAGCACTAGTGATGCACTTATTGAACTAGAAAATTACTTGCGTTATCAGCAGGCAAACAATAAAATTACTTGTGGAATTTTTCTTGATTTGAAAAAAGCTTTTGATACAGTAGACCACACTGTTTTAAAACAAAAATTAATTGCAATGGGTATTAGGGGGCTATCTTTTGATTTAATTTCTTCATATCTAGCAAACAGATACCAATTTACATGTATAAATTCAACTAAATCAGATAAAAATTTAATAAATCATGGTGTCCCACAAGGTAGTGTCCTTGGCCCTGTTTTATTTCTCCTATACATAAATGATCTTCCAAATGTTTCAAGCTTAAAAACTCTTCTTTTTGCTGATGATACAGCACTTTTTGCCTCTGGTAATAACTCATCTTCAGTAGAAAAAGTTGTCAATGAAGAACTTAAAAAAATTGAAAATTGGTTGCTTAAAAACAAACTTACTTTAAACACCCAAAAATCAAGCACTATAATGTTTGGAGAAAAGAAAACTGAAAATAACATGATAAACATTCATATAAATAACAGTCAAATTTGCCAAAAAGATGAAGTTAAATACCTGGGAATTGTAATTGATAAAAACCTAAAATGGAAACCACATATAGATAAATTAACTACCCAAATATCTCAATCTGTGGGAATGCTGTATCATTTAAAAAAATACCTTTCCTTTAATAATCTAAAGCTTGTGTACCATGCACTTATAAAAAGCAGATTGCAATATGGCATAGTTTTGTGGGGAAATGCAAATCAATCAGCACTAAAAAACCTTAATAAAATGCATAATAGAGCTATACGATACATTAGTATGCAACCATATAGAACAAGATTAAATAAATTGTATGCATTTTCTAAATTATTAAAGGTAAATGAATTGTACCAATATTCTGCAATGAAATTCATGTTTCGATTATACAATGACAGAGAGTTTAAAGATAAAATCCCTTTAGTAAATGAAATTCATGCTTATAATACACGGCAATCAAGCAATAACAACATCTTTATTTCACAGTTTTTGGCTTGTAAATCTTCTAATAGTCTTATAGTAAATTGTATGAAAATGTGGAACAAGCTGCCAATTAATATAAGAACCGAACAAAGAATTAAACCATTTAATAGATTATTGTACAAATACCTGCTAGATACCTATGAAATTTAATCAACATCCAAATTTTACCCATATAAATTATTAATTCATAGTATTAATGCAAAATGAACTACATGCATAATGCATATTAATTTAACGTCTTTAAGGTTTTACTTTAAGAAATATTATGTTTTGTATTGCTCTTTGTGCACCTCTTTAATCCTTAATTGCCTGCTGAAATCTATTTTTTTTTGTTTTATGCTAACTGTCTTATTTCAATAAATTTTATATTGAGACCTATTCTGTTGTTTGATTTAATCTTATTGGCCTTTGTTTTGTTTTGTTTTTGTACTTTTCTTTGTTTTTTTATGCTCCTTTTCATTATTGTGCTGTTGGATTTGTGCTATTTGTATCTACTCTGAAATCTGTTATGTTGTTTGTTTTATGCTACTACCTTTATTTTCAATTTAATTTATGGTAAGATCTATTTCTGTTGTTTAATTTAATCTTATAAGCTTTTGTTTTTTGTTTTGTTTTTTTTTGTCCTTTTACTGCCGGTTTGATTGTTTGATTGTTTGTTTGTTTTTTTTCATCGTCGTGCTGTCGTTTTTTACACTATTTGCCTTTATTTCAAATCGAATTTATGCCGAGTTATTTTCTGTCCGTTTAATTTTATCTACATGTATGCGGCTTTGTTTTTCTTGTTGTTTGTTTTGTTTTCATCATGTTTGTAAAGTGATTTATAATTTTATTTTAATTTATGATGTAAAATGTCTTATGCTAATGTTTTTCTAAGTTAATAATCAATTTTACATACCAAAAACTTAATTTATTAAATTGCTTGTAATGAAACTTTTAAATAAGCTGGGGGTAGTGATTAAATGACTTTTGTCCCTTCCTACCCCTGCATCACATCTTTAATAGTGCTCTTTGATTTGATATATATGGCTTATTATCAGTTTGTTTTAATTTCAAAATGTAAAATTATTGTTTTTTTTTTTGTGTTTTAAGCGGTAATTTATTGAAAAGATTTGATGCAAATAAACAGATCTCTCTCTCTCTCTCTCTATTTGAATAAGGTTTATGATGGCATAAGAGTGTTTAAAAGTGGTTAAAGGTTGTTATTATATTTTATTAATCATAATATTTGAGTAAATTGTAACTTTGTAATGATGGCAAGTTATGAAGAAACTCGATCTGGTAACTAAAAAACAGGATAAGTATGAACAATTATTTTTAAAAAATGAACAAGATACTGCTGCTACTTCTTTTACAGGTAAAACCACAAGAAGTGACCAATAAAAAAAGCTGGTGGAACTGTCAACACTAATAGATTCAATCAAAGATGAAATTGGAAGACTGGCAAAGGCAATAGAAAAGCAAAAACAAAACTTGGATGACCTGGAACAGTATGGACGATTGAATTGTCTCATTTTACATGGGAACAGTCTCGATCACAGGATAAGTAATAGAGAAACAGAAAAGTATGTAATTTCTACTATTAATTCTCGTTTAGATCTACCATTTATTATTAGTGAGAAGGATATAGATATTTGTCACCCCTTACATTCTAAATCTTCAAAAAAACCAATAATTATTAAATTTGTTTGCAGGTCTGTTCAAAACAGTGTATATGCTGCAAAAAAGAACCTGAAGAAAAGTGAAGGACCAAAGCTCTCTATCATTGAGTCATTGACAAAAAGAAGACTACATATACTGGAGGAAGCAAGGAAAGTATTTGACTTTGAAAACATTTGGACTATGAAAGGCACAGTATACTGTGCCTACAAAGGTAAAAAGTATTCTATTAAGACACTATCAGATATTAGTAAGATAAGGTTCTCTTAATTTACAAAATTAAAACAAAAATTAATGATTAAAACTAACCTTAACCACATTATGAATTTACCCTACATCTCATACTTTATACTTTAAAAAGAAATTTTTTTTGCTTTGTTATTTTGTTCTTATTTACAATCTTAAGTTATATTTTTGTGTATTTAATTTTTAAATTGTATTGTGTATTTATTTGTGTTTTATAGTTAATTGGTGTGCATCTTAAACTATACTTTTTTAATGCTAAATAAACTTACTTGCAATTCTTGTTACAAAACAATTAGAAAGGATTTTACTCCTATTACATGTACAAAATGCTCAGCACTTTTTCATAAAATATGCTAAAAAAATTAACAACCAAGCACTGGCTTCTAGCAATCTTTATTGTGGTTGTGTGATGGACTCAGCCTCTCTAATTAAGGCTAAGTACAACAACAGTAACAAAAAAATACAGAAATTTGATGTTAATAAATTAAATTCATTATTTGATTCTTCTAACTCTGAAACTACAAATCATACCCATTTAATTGACCCAGTTAATAATTACAATTTTTATGAGCAATATCTTGAAATTCAATCTACAAAATCATTAATTTTTGATGAGAATGCTTGCAAAACTTTTTTTCTAATTTTCTCAATACTTTCTAATTTCTTTAAATTTTAGTAAATTAGAAGCATTTGTGCACAATCTAAATACCAAACCAGACATTATTGCTATCACTGAAACTTGGATTCATAATAATTTACCTGGACCATATTGCAATCTTAATGATTATGTTTTCATATCAAATAGTAGAAAAATTGCTAAAGGTGGTGGAGTTGGTTTCTATGTCAATTGTTGCAATTAATTTACTGTTATTGATGAAATGACAAAAATGCATGAAAAAGCATTTAAATCAATTTTTATAAAGATTGAATTACTTAATAATACTGTGTGTTGTGGTAATGCTTATAGATCCCCACTGAATGACAATTATTTAAATAAGATTTTTCTAGATAATCTTGAGGAATGTTTTCAAAATAGTAGAGAATCCTTAAATAAATGTATTATTACTGAAGATTTCAACTATGATTTACTAAATGTAGAAAATACACATGTTAGCAACTTTGTGGAATTGATGCATTATGTCACGCTACGATTTCAATTTTATCAAATACAGACATTGCACCTTTTTTAATTAATTGTTTAAATCGACACCTTTTTGGATTAATTATTCAAATCGTAACCTTTTTAAATTAATTGTTTAAATCGACACCTTTTTGGATTAATTATTCAAATCGTAACCTTTTTAAATTAATTGTTTAAATCGACACCTTTTTGGATTAATTATTCAAATCATAACCTTTTTAAATTAATTGTTTAAATCGCATTAACGTTGACGCGATTATTTAAAATTTACTTGTGACTATTTGTGGTTATTGCCCTGGACACCTGTCTGGAATACAGATTTACGCAGTGAAGTGACTTTGTTCTTGTTGTTGGAAAAGAACGGGTATAAAGCGTTCCTTCACATGTGGTTGCTAAAAAGGTGTATATATACGGGGCGGCGACGAGAAGACAAAATTTCAGATTCAATTGTAGATGCAGATATAAAGGCGGATTCGAGATGACGAACATATTCTGTGTATATTTGAGTATGTGAATGTACTGTATATGTCTGGACGGCAAGTTGGTATTAAGCGTTAGCGGAAAAATTTATAAAATTTATAATATTCTTTTGCGGCTCTGTAAATTCAGTTAGGTAATTTATATGTGTTTCATCTATTGGTAAATCTTAGCATCTCGTGAATAATTTTGGCGCTCATTTTTATTTTCATTTAATTTTTTTTGTTTTCGTTTCTTCAATATAATTAATTCAGATTATAATACCTGTCTGTCATTCTAGATCGCTAGGCTCTGCCAGTTTAACACTCGCATAAGCTCCTTTCAACAGGCTGGTGGTTTTCTGCGATATTCACGTAGGGTTCGCCTCTAGTATCTTGTAGTTATTCTGGTACTAAGTAGGTAGAGCGTGACACATAAAAATTATTATTTTTCTGTCATTAACAAACCCACTCGCTTTAGTGATAGTAATGCAACTGTAATAGATAATATTTGGCCCAACCTTCATTCTCATCAAATAAAATCAGGTGCCATACTTGACCCACTATCTGACCATTTACCAGTGTACATATGTATAGATTTCACAAAACATGGTCTTTCTAACCCAAAACAAAAAAGGTTTTTTACTCCTCAAAATCTCACAAAATTTAATGAAATGTTAAAAAACGCTGACATTACCCCTGTATTTGCTGAAGATAATACTATTTGTGCTTATGAGTTACTTATGAGCAACTACAAGGAAGATTTTAATCAATGCTTTCCCTTAACACAACATTATAAAAGCAAAAATAATCAAGCATGGTTTGATAAAGATTTATATTTACTTATGGTTAATAAAAACAAATTTATTTGAAAAAAAAGAATGTTTTAAACAAAGCTAATTTCAAAAAAATAAGAAATTCTTATAATCAAGTACTACAAGAAAAAAAACAAAGCTATATGGCACAAACTTTTATAAAAATCAAAAATGATATGAGACAAACTTGGAAAAATATAAACAGACAACTAAGCAAAGTAAAAATATCATCATGTGCTTCTCTATCAATCAATATCATTACCATTGATGACCCAGAACAGATCACTAATCACTTCAATGACTACTTTGTTAATATTGCTAGCAAATTAGTATCAAATTTACCCCAATTACCCCATAACTTTCAAACATATTTACCTAGTCTAACATTGAACTCACTTTATTTTCATCCCACAACTTTATTTGAAATAAAAAAATTAGCAAATAACATTCAACCCAAAAACAGTTTTGGCACAGATGAAGTACCTTAAAGCATATTAAAAACCACTACTGATAATGTGCTGTTTGCCTTGACACATGTGTTTAATCTTACTTTCATAAAAGGTGATTTCATTTTGGGCTTTAAAACTGCAAAACTTGTACCAATTCATAAAAAGGGTAATGTAACTAATGTAAGTAATTATAACCCTATTAGTTTACTATGTCAATGTCTAAAATACTTGAGAAATTAATGTGTAATCGAGTAATCTCATTTCTAAACAAGCAAAATTTTTTTATGAAATATCAATTTGGCTTTTAAAAAAATTACTCAACTCTTCATGCAATTTCTTTATTAACTGAAAATATTACTGATGCTTTTGAAAAAAAAGAACAGGTACTTGGTATATTTCTTGACTTATCTAAAGCATTTGACACCATAGATCATAAAATTTTATTGGAAAAATTGCGGCATTATGAAATTAGAGGAGTAGCAAATAAGTGGTTTGATAGTGTTCCGTTCCTAAAAATCGCCCAAATTATGTAGATTCACAATCTCATAAAAAATCTCTTTGATTTCGCCTTGGTCCGGCTCAAATAGCCGAAGAAATAACAGTTTTATAAGTAATTTAAATATTTTACATTTATTTATAAGAAAATGGCAACACTGCTTAATTTCACGAACCTTAAAGTAACTTCCAGAACTATCCGCTTGACCTGTTTTCACTATGACGTAATAGTAATGGTTGTTTTTGAATTGAGTAAATGTCAGAACATTCGAGAAACCTTACCGACTGGTATAAATAAGGTCGCTGAAAAGCAGTATATATAATTCGATGTTTCGTTGTGGTAACTTAGAATTGGAAAATTGTTAACTGAGTGAAGTCATAGTTTTTGAACGCAAGTCTTTGGTTGTCTACGTGATTATTGAAGAATTAAGCTGCTGAACCTGTATTTACTGTTGATTTATACTATTCGGGCTCCTAAGTGGATTGGAGCATAATTTATTAATAAAGAAGATATTGTGATAGTCTGAGCTGTGATTTAGCTAGACTATATTTTTTTGCTGTCGCTGGCTCGAAGGTCAGATCCAGCAAGAAGATTAAGAATATTATCGTTTAGTAGACACCGAGATTGTGTTATTGGCGAGGCCTTCTTTACAGGCGCCGAAAAGGTAGACGATTAAATAACGTACTAAGTTACCGAATAAATTTGCTACAAAAATTTTCAAAAAACTATTTACTAAATTCTACAAAATTTCAAAAACTTTTTATCATCGGAACAGATAGTTATCTTAACAACAGAAAGCAATTGGTTGAGGTAAATGGCATTTGCTCTGATACAAAAATAATAGAATTCAGTGTACCCCAAGGTTCAATATTGGGTCCTTTACTCTTCTCTATGTAAATGACCTGAACAGAAATTTAACCTCTGGTAATTATATCATGTATGCAGATGACACTAATGTGCTCTTAAAAAATAAATGCTATGAAGAACTTTACAAAATTGCAAACCATGAGTTGATAAATATTGATAATTGGCTTTCAGCAAATCGGTTAATTTTGAATACAGATAAAACACATTATATGATATTTCGCACAGCTAAAACAAAGCCTCCTTCATATAACTTTGTAGCGATCGCCACATTTTCACGTTTGACATAATTGTATATTTTTGTTCGTTTATTCATTTTTTTCTTTTTGTATAAAAACGAGAGAGTCTTGCGTTGTAAAAAGCACATGTAGAAAAGTTCTTGTACTGTTGGCTTGAAGAATAAAGAAAGATTGTTGTTTTAATAATAATAAAAAGAAGATCTGTAAAAGTTTGTGAAATTTACATGTAGCTACTGTATATATAAACATTCTAACCGCTACATATTGGTGACCCCGAGTGTGGATATTGGATTTCAAGAATTTAAAGTTTGAAGAACTCAAGTCCTCAACAATCTACCAAAAAAGAAAAAGACTTACGTATGTTGTAATATTGCTCAGCTTAATATCAATTTATGTAATACTTATGCATATAGCAATTATATTTCTTGCAGTTTATTATTTGTACGCAAAATATTTCCGGTTTTCTAATAATCAAAATGAAACTAGTAAAGACTTGCATAACACTAGTACAATTCCGCCATCTTGTTTTCAATGAACTAATAGCAACCACAGTGACGTCATAATGAATGATAGTTATCAAGTTATATTAGAGAGCTTGTCTCAACTTAATAGAAATATGTCTTTAAGTCTACCAGCGTTCTGGGAAAAAGAACCCATCGCTTGGTTTAAATGTGTGGATGTTTTTTTTACTTCTCAGCGTATTTGTAAGCAAAGCGAAATGTTCGACCATGTGCTTAAACGTTTACCGCCTAAATATTTGGCGCCATTAAGTGATGTTATTACAGAGTGTTCGCAATCTATTAATCCTTACGACATTTTGAAGCGTGCTTTAATATCGCGGTATACCTTGTCGGAAGACGCTCAATTAGACAAATTACATAAAATCCAATTAGGTGAAATGTTCCCAATCGAATTTTTAGCAAAGCTTCGGGGTTCTTTGGTAAGTTTTGATCACAATGAACCTACTTGCAAAAGACTTATAAAAAAGGTTTTTTTTGAGGGTATGCCCATAATAGTTCGTCAATTACTGTCGGCTTCTGGCGAAACAGACGTTGATTTACTAGCACAAAAAGCCACTGATATATTATCTGTAAGCCCCGCCAATCCTCCCACAGATGATAAACGGCATTATAAGGTCAATGAGTATTTTGATAGGCAGTTGAGAAATATGTCGGACACCGCAGACGAATTAAATCAAAAGCTTGAAAAGTTTACCTCCGACCAGCGTAATAAAGGTTCCGCAACCACATCAACAATTTCTAAGAATGAATTATGTTTTTACCACAACCGTTATGGCAATCGAGCTCATAAATGCATATCCCCTTGCTCTTGGCATGCAAATGACGCAATGTCTCATTCTCAAAAGAATCATTTAAACTGATAGCTCCGGTAAAGAAAGGCGACTTTACCGGAGGAAATAATGAGTGCTCAACTCTTACGTCGCAACTATTGTACATAAAATGTTCTATTACTAATTTGAAGTTTTTGATTGATACGGGCAGTTCTTGTTCTATAATTCCTGTGGACCCTAATTCTCGAGATCATCCGCAGGATTATTTGTCTGCTGTTAATGGAAGCTCGGTCCCTACGTTTGGTTGCAAAAATATTACTATTGATCTGGGAGATCCTGTTCCTTTAAACTGGGAATTTTGCATTGCTGAGACGTTAAAACCCATCATTGGAATAGATTTTTTATCGCACTTTGATATCAAGATTGATCCTAAAAGAGGAAGATTGATATTTCCTGAAAACATACCGCAATCTGAAAATATTAAATCGTTCTGCTGGTTTCATCGACGTTTTGGTCCTCATGCACAGAAGTGTCGTGATCCTTGTTCTTTTTTATTTAATACTGAACTTAAGCCTAATTTGTGTAATGTCGAACCTCCGGTTTATAACTTAGAAGATTATTAGTTTCTTGAAGCTGAATTTCCTGAGGTGTTCTCTGTTTCGAACTTAAGGCTTCCTCCAAAACATGATATCGTTCACTACATTGAAACAACCGGTCCACCCATCAAACAGCGGCCACGCCGTCTTTCTCCCGAAAAACTTGCTGTTTTAAGAAAGGAATTAAGTCAGCTTGAGCAATTGGGGATAATTAGACCCAGTTCCTCCCCGTGGGGATCTCCAGTTCATATGGTAAAAAAATCTAACGGATCTTGGCGAGTAGTAGGAGACTATCGGCGTCTGAATCAAGTAACCGTCAAGGACTCTTATTCCATTCCTTTCTTTCATGACTTTACCGAAAATATATCCGGTTCCACAATATTTTCCAGCATCGATTTGTTTAAATCATATCACCAAATTCATATTCACCCAGAACATATTGTCAAAACCGCAATTTGCACTCCGGCCGGAAATTGGGAATTTTTAAAGATGTCTATGGGCCTAACTAACGCTGGCCAAACATTCCAACGCTTTATGAACTCTCTATTTCAAGACTTGTCATTTGTTTTTGTCTATATAGATGACATATTAATATTTTCGTCCTCCATTGAAGAACACCGAGCCCATCTTCGGCAAGTATTTGAGCGTCTACAACGGAACGGATTAATCATCAATGCAGCTAAGTGCTTATTCGGCCAAAATCGGTTACGCTTTTTAGGGCATATCGTTTCGGACAAAGGTATCGCCCCTGTTGCAAGTAAGGTTGATGCCATAAATTCTTTTTCGACCCCACAGAACGCCCAGTCTTTACGGCGATTTCTGGGCATGGTCAATTTTTATAGAAAGTTCATTCCTCAATGCGCAAAAATTTTGGCACCTTTAAATTCCCTCCTCCAGGGGATTCCTGCCGGTCGCAATGCAAATCTTTCTTGGAACGAGGAGGCATCGACTGCGTTTGAGAACATAAAAGTAGCTCTGAGTAATGCAACACTACTAAATTATCCTCAGCACGACAGTTCGACAGCATTGTTTGTAAGCGAGCGATAAATTCTGTGGTGCTGTACTCAGTCAGATTGACAGTAGTGGTTCGCACAGACCATTGGAGTACTTTTCAGCCACCTTCTCTGATGCCCAAAAACGGTATAGTACTTTTGATAAAGAATTCCTGGCAGCTTATTTGGCAGTACATCATTTCACATATTTCTTAGAGGGACGTCCGTTTACTCTTTACACGGACCACAAACCATTAATTGGTGCTATATCTAGAAAAAAAACTCCTTTAAGTAACAGGCAAGCTCGACACCTATCGTTTATCTCAGAATTCACAACTGATGTTAGACATATTGAAGGAAAAAACAACGTGGTTGACGATTGCTTGAGCCGTCCTGAAATCACTGCTGCTCTTTAGTCTTCTTTCACAGATTATACCAAGCTGGTTTTAGCACAGAGGGACGATCCATCGATTCGCGAGCTCTCTCAATCGATGACTTCATTAAAATTATGTGAACGTGCGATTCCTAATTCAGGCCTTTTGTTACTTGGAGACACTAGTACGGGAAAATTTCGCCCCATCATTCCAAATTTATTACGAACCACAATTTTTGAGCGCATGCACAACCTTTCCCACCCAGGCATTAAGGCTACTCAAAAACTCATCGGAGAGCGATTTGTGTGGCCGAATATGAGACGGGATATTGCTGAAAAGTGCCGTACCTGCATTTCTTGCCAACAAACGAAAATTACCCGACATCAAGTTACACCCTTGCAGCATTTCAGAACCCCAGATGCCAGATTTTCACATGTATACGTCGATATTGTCGGTCCTCTTCCCGATTCTTCTGGTTACAAATATTTACTGACAGTTGTAGACAGATTACGCGTTGGCCGGAGGCCATATCCATGAAGGATATCACTGTGCAATCTTGTGCAGATTCTTTTTTTTTTACATTGGGTGGCTCGTTTTGGACCTCCTACAATAATCACTACAGATAGAGGGGCCCAATTCACGTCTCGCCTTTGGACAGAAATGTGCCAATTTTTGGGTTCAAAATTATGTCACACAACAGCTTTCCATCCGGCTGCAAACGGATTAAACGAGCGATTCAATCGCAGTCTCAAAGTTTCATTGAAATGTCAATCTTCTCTTGATCTTTGGTATCGAAACTTGAGTCTTGTACTCTTAGGCTTGCGATCGGCCATAAAAGAGGATATGGGGTGTGCTGCAGTTGAAATGGCTTTAGGTACTTCTATACGACTCCCCGGGGAATATTTTGAAAATTTGACTCCTGTAGAGTTGTCCGAGGAAAACACAGTCCAACCAACTTCACAGTATGCTAAGACACTTTGTTCTTTCATGAGCTCATTACGTTATACTGTACCACGTCATCCTAAAAAACAACAAACTTATGTCGACCCACTTCTTTTCCGGTGTTCCCAAGTATTTGTTCGCATTGACAGTGTAAAATCTCCGTTGCAACGACCTTATTCGGGACCTCATTTTGTACTTGAACGACACGATAAATATTTTGTCATCGAAAAAGACGGTCACACTGACACCGTAACAATTGATCGTTTAAAACCGGCCCTTGTTGAGCCTATATCTCCTACTGACTCCTCTGTCGAGGAGGAAACTTCCGAGACTCTATCTTTTTCGCCCACATCTTCGAGTGAGATTGATAACATTTTTGTGGAAGACCTAGATGAACTCCCCGCTAATCGCGTTTACTCTCGCAAAGGCAGACTGATTACAAAACCTATACGCTATCGGGACTAGTTTTTATTTTTTTTTTGATGTCTTGTTTGATTCAACGTTTTAATCACGCGTTGCATTTTGCGTGTTTGCTTGTATAGTATGATTTTTTTTTGTTTTGTCGGTGCATGTAGAATTTTGTAGTATTTTCTATTGCAATCGCTTATTATTATTTTTTTTTCTTTCAGTGGTATTTGCCTTATTGCAGCCATACCACTTGGGGGGGGGATGTGTAGCGATCGCCACATTTTCACGTTTGACATAATTGTATATTTTTGTTCGTTTATTCATTTTTTTCTTTTTGTATAAAAACGAGAGAGTCTTACGTTGTAAAAAGCACATGTAGAAAAGTTCTTGTACTGTTGGCTTTAAGAATAAAGAAAGATTGTTGTTTTAATAATAATAAAAAGAAGACCTGTAAAAGTTTGTGAAATTTACATGTAGCTACTGTATATATAAACATTCTAACCGCTACAACTTAACCCTCGAAATCAGAAATAATTTTGTTTCTCAGCAATCAAAAACAAGGTATTTTGGAATAATTTTTCAAGAACATTTAAGCTGGAAACCACACATGGAGTTTATATTAAAAAAACTCTGTATCACTTGTGGTACTATTAAGAAAATTTCAAAATATTTTGACAAAAACATACTATTACTACTTTACAACTCCTTGATAATTAGTCACTTAAGATATGGCATTGGAACTTGGTACAATGGTAATAAAACCACAGTTCAAAAAATTCAACAAATTCTGAATAAATTTATTATTGATTTTGGGATTACATCATAGAGCATTAGAGCAAGTGTCACAAACGTAATGAAAGACAATGGTATAATGACAATTGATCAAATAAATAAACAAGAACTATGTAGTTTTATGTACAAATACACAAAAAACTTGTTACCATCATGCTTTTTCAATTTATTTCAACACAACATCGTAGGCAATGACTCACAAATCAACACAAGAAGTCAATCTAAATTTTTTCCATCATTTTGTAGATTGAATGTGACCAAACAATCGTTAAAGTATAGGTGTCCACTCCTTTGGAATAATGTATTACATAGATTAAAGGAGTCTGGGTCTTATAAAAATTTTCGTAAAGAATTTTTAAAGTATCATATAGAAAAATAAGCTTTAAAAAAAAAACGAATTTAACAAACTCTTAAGAAAAACTTGCTGGTTGCTGTTCTTTTTTTCAGGAAACTTCAAATAATTTGATGAAGAAACTAAATACGAGCTCAAGACATTCCACAAGAAAATCAAGTTAATGAATCAATGACGATATTTGCCGATCACGATGAAAATTTAATAAATTTTTTATGTGATGCACAGCATTCTTTTAATGTTTTTGTAGTTTAATTTTGGTTATTGTTTTTTTGCCGGCCATATACATTTGAAATGGTCCTTTTGACCCACGGCAGGATTTCTTTTGGTGGGTTTCTTTGCCTGCCTGACCCCTTTTAGGTCCTGACCCTTTTGGTCACAGAATTTGTTGTTTCTCCCACCCATGATTATGCAACATTCTCTTTATATGACTCGGATGTGTATATTTTATTGTGATAAAGTATCTTTACTACCTTTTGCGTTTTGATATACACTTTTATTTTTTTATTTTTTTTAAAATTTAAGTGAATTGTTTTCTTTTTTTTGTTTCTTTTTTTAAAAAAAATTAACGTACAGTAGCTACTTCGTTTTAAAGGTACGGCGACCGCGCACAATTACGTTGTGCGTGTAATAACGTATATCGTTTAGACGCTGTTTCCTATTTCGCAATCACTTTTTCAATAAGAACTTCAAAACGTAATACCTTGATTGCAAATAAAATTGAATTGAATTGAATTGAATTGAATTGAATTGTGTCCGAAAAGTAACGAGACTGGTGTTATAAAAACTTTATTGAAAAATATTGAAATATACCAAAGTCAAATTCCTTCAAACTAATGCTCTTCCATTTGAGAACACTTGTGCATTTGCTTTTTCCACGATTCAAAACATTTTTGGAAGGCATTTTCTGGGATCTTTTTGAGCTCCGTCGTCGTAGCCATTTTGATGGAATCAATGTCAGAAAAATGGGTTCCCTTCAAAACAGATTTGATCTTAGGGAAGAGAAAAAAGTCACATGGGGTCAAATCGGAGGAATATGTCATGGCAAACAGTGAATCTTTATTGTTTTTGGTATTCAGAAAAAATCTTTGAAACCATTTTCGTACACAACTTGCGCTTTTCCAAGTTTTTAGTAAGGATTTTCTACGCTGTGTTTCTGCCAATGGAAAGTTCCTCAAAAATCATTCTCACAGTCAGTCGACGATCTACAAACTGTTCTAAACAGTAGGACTGATAGCAACATCGATCGAGTGAAGCAACTGGTGCGCAAGTTGTGTGCGAAATCCAGTAAACATTGGTGTATCGTGACGATATAGTTTGATTACCGAAATGTATAGTGTGTATCAGTATCATTATTATGATATTGTAACGATACTGTAATTGTATCGAAATATAAGTATCTTTTTTCTGATATATTTAATGTATAATGTTAATACAGTTAATAAAATTTGATTTTAAAACTTTTTTTTTCTATTTTAGTAATTGTCATACTTAAATGCTCACACCCTCTCTAAACAAAATGATTGACATCAATTTGACTGTAGTTTAAACCTGCACCCCTCCCGAAAAATGTTCTTTTGAACATTTCTGCTTCCAGATAACAAATGAAAAATTTTTTGCTGTAGCAAAAATAAATATCTAGGTTTGGTATTTTTTCAGAGTCTTATCTTGCGGTTTAGTTAATTATATTTTACATTACACTGAATTATACCAACTCAATTTTAAGTATGATTAACGCTGAAATTTCGAGCTATTAAAATTTTTTTATTTTTTAAACTAATTTTTCTCATTGAACATAAATTTGAACTTCACCATTGTTTAATTTGTAAACCCCCGACCGAATAAGTTTCTTTTTAACCTAAAAAAAAACGGTTAGGTTTAATTGAATTATGCACCCGAGATGTCATAGTTTATTATTACGTCAGAGACGTCATCATAGTAGCATGTGTTCTGCTTGCCAAGTACCATAGTGGAAATTGGAAATTAGTCCATGTTGAACTGTAAAGATTTGTCAGTCTTTGTAAACTAATTCAAAGCAATCAGAATAGTATTAACAACAGAAAATATCTGCTTATTATTCTGCTTGCTGTAAAATAGATATCATTTGTTACGAAAAAGACTGTCAGAAGAAAACAAATAATGATAGTCTTATAATGGAAATTAAACTGTTAAAGGTAAAAAATCGGATCTTATCGAAGTCTAAGTATTTGAGAAAATTTATGGTATAATGTGAGGTAGCGACAAATAAAAAAAGTTTGTAAATAAAACAGGTAAATAATGAGGTAACATTTGAAATTTTTGTTAAATTTGTGGCATATTGTAAAATTGTTATTCTCTTAAAAAATTTGGGGCAGGTATGGTATAAGCCATCCTTATCTGTTTTTTTGTCAAAACCAAGGGTCACCAAACTATAACCTGTGGGCTGGATTTGGGCCTCAAGGTTTTTGGAGTCTTTTCAAAAAGTCACTATAAGCAATTTTTTTGGTAAAACTAACCCAAATTCCCCCTATAGGATCAAATAGAATAAAAAAGAAACCAAAAGAAAAAGTATTTTTTTAAGAAACAATAGTAATTGCAGGGGATCTGGGTTAGTTTCATGAACAAAAATTGCTTACTGACTTATTGAAAAGATCTGGTTTTTGATACAGTCTGTTGAGCACTCTTTCAAAGTTATAAAACAAATATCAAAAAACATAACTGCAACAAAATTATACAAAAATCTTGCTGATACGCTAGAAAGTAAACAGGCTACATTTCCAGATGAAGATTATTTTTAGAGATCGCATGAAAAAATAAAGTTATATAATTTACAATTTTGGCATATGAAGCTTTTTAAAATTCACTACTGGGGCCTTCTAAAAAAGTTAGGTGACCCCTGGTCTAAACTAATCCAGCACCCATTGTAACACTCATGTTAAACTAACTTATGCAGGTTGAGTTTTATGTATATTCTATATTATATTAATTTTCAACATTTTCTTTAATGTGCTCCAGTGTGGTTACCAGAATTAATCAGGTCTTTTCAATAAGCAACCTTGAGAGATTTTTGTTGGTGAAACTAACCTGGAATCCCCTTGTGGTTGCTATCATTTTTTGAGAGATCCTTTTTTTCCTGTTTTTTATTGCCTCCTAATGCTGTAGGGCCATTCTGGGTCAGTTGCACTGACAATCAAAACAATGTCTTTTTGAAGAGACTCAATTACTCAACAATCTTTTTCTTTCTCAAGGTATGATTATCTAAATTTTTATTTGAACTATGTCTTATTGGACCAAACGGTGTAAAGTTGCAAAAACACTTAAGAAAATGACAAAAAAATGCAATGATAATTCTTATATAGATTATCAAACAGCCAAGCCAACTAATGCACCCTCTGTAGAATCTGCTTGTAAAAGTTGTTGCTGTAATACTGATACTTTATTAAATGAAAGCGTTGATAAAAAATTTTTTTACAATTTGGAAAAAGATTTTTCATGCCACTCTGATAGCAGTGTATTGTCAAGTGACACAGTTTCATTATTGAACCAAAATCAATGTAGTGTCCATAAAAATAATTCATTTTCTGAAGCAAATCTTTCATTGTTGTTGGCAAGTTTGGGCAATAGAAAATAAAATCACTATCAGTGCATTAGGAAAGTTGTTAGTAATATTACAAAATTATCATCCATCATTACCAAAAGATGCAAGAACACTGCTTTCTATATCAAAATCATTTAATATCCAAGAACTGGCTGGTGGAAGCTATTATCACTTTGGAATTAGACACAGTTTAGAACAACAAATGAAAATTAATTCCTCACTGAGTTCTTGTAGTGAATTATATTTGCAAATAAACATTGATGGATTGCCTTTATTTAAAAGTAGTCAAACTCAACTTTGGCCTATACTTGCAACAATTGAAAAGATAAGTGGAAATGATCCAAATCCACAGCCATTTGCAATTGGTGTCTATTTAGGAAGTCACAAACCAAACAATGCACAAGAATTTTTATAACCGTTTGTGAATGAAATGGAAAGCCTTCTTGCAGATAGATTTTTGTTTAATGGCAAAAATGTTGCTGTAAAGATAAGAAATATAGTTTGTGATGCACAAGCTCGTGTTTTCATTAAACAAGTAAAATCTAGTGCTGGCTATTCTGGGTGTGATAAATGCACACAATCTGGGGTGCATACTGGTGTTAAAATGGTATTTCCAGAAACAGATGCTCCTTTGCATACAGATTCTTCATTTGATAATATGACAGATGAACAACACCATAAGGCTGAAAACCCATTTAAACCACTGCCATTGAAAATGGTTAGTCAATTCCCTATTGATTATATGCATTTTGTATGTTTAGGTGTTACAAAGCGACTTCTGCTTATCTGGCTGTCCGGCCCATTAAAAGTTAGAATAGGAACTAAAGCTTGAAATCTTATTTCAGAAACTTTGGTAAAATTTCAGTCATCATTTCCTCTGCAATTTGTTCGTAAACCAAGATCATTAATTGAATTACCTTGCTGGAAAGCTACTGAATTTCGACAATTTCTTCTTTACAATGGAATTGTTGCTTTAAAAGGTAAAATTGATGACACACTTTACAAAAACTTCTTGCTGCTTTCCATAGCAATACGCATATTATGTGATCACAAACTGTGCTTTGATCAATGCAATTATGCACATACCTTGTTAGTTACGTTTGTAAAGCAGTATTGTAACTATTTGGTAGGAATGATGTTGTGTACAATGTTCATGCACTTATACATTTAGCAAATGATGTACAACTGTATAGTCCATTGGACAATTTTGCATCATTTCCATATGAAAATTTTCTCTATCAGATAAAAAGATGTGTACAAAAACCTTCATGTGTTCTTCAACAAGTTATTTCTAGGTTTCAAGAACTTCAAAATACTAAACTAATTCATTCAAGCATAAGTTCAAATTCAAATAGTTTTGAGGTTTTTCCTTTGTTAAAAAATCAGCACTTTTCTGGACCAATACCAACTTCGTGTAATTTCTATCAACAGTTCAATAAAATAGTTTCTAAAAAGTTTACACTAACAACTGCTAAACCGAACAACTGCTTTATGAAAGGTTCTGACATATGTCTGGTGTCCAATATTTTCAAGAAAGAGTCTGAAGTTCTGGTTATTTACAAAAAATTTATGATTGTTAGACCATTTTTTGATTATCCTTGTGATTCAACAGATTTCAATATTTGCAAAGTGTCAAATCTGAGTGCACATTCTGTTTGTAGTTTTGATGCAATACAGTACAAAGCTGTTTTATTACCATTACGAAATGATGCTTTTGTTGCAATACCATTAATTCATACATGCTAAGTACATGCAAATACTAAGATACTAAGTATTAGCAATATTGAATTACAGAAAATTCTTGAAAATTAGTAGTATATTGATAAAGAAATAAGAGATTTATGGGTACATGATGACTTGGCATTTTCAACTAGGAGATTCCAACTAGACATACTGGGAAACTAGATGACTATCAGATCTCAAGATTAAAAAGTAAAAATTTAGAGCGTAGTTAATAAAATCACAAAAGCAAACAAAATGTTTTATACCTGCTAATTGAAAAACTATTATTGATAAAGTTTTTGACCTGTCAACAAAGAAATTTCTTCATTTTGAATAGTCTTGGATTGTTTAACTTGTGTTTATGTTTCGAAGTCCATTTATTTTACCACGTTCTCTTATGTTTCTCTGTAGACATCAACAATTATTCTGATTACTTTTGACATCTTTTCCATGCTTATAGGTGAAATTTTAATTGCAACTGATACTTCACATTGTTATACTACCTTTTGTAATGGTGAGATTTTTATATTACAATGAATAAGTATTAAATTACTATAAAAGAGTACTGTAACCGAAAAAATATATGATATTGATATATAAAGGTTATTACAAACTTTTTGAAATTGATAACATGTTTTCTTACACTTCTGCCCAACCATAATAAAAAGCTTTTCAATCATGTAGATCAGGGTGGTCCAACTTCTCCACTCTTGTGGGCCACTTTTCAAAATTATTCGAGTTTGCGGGCCTCAGTCGGCTAAAAATTCCTATTTTCGTTCCAAAATTAGGGTGTTCTCCAAAAAAAAAAAAAAAAAAGGTCTTCACTTGGAATCGGTCTGCAAAATTCCTATTTTCGTTCCAAATTCAGGGTGTTCTCTAAAAAAAAAAAAAAAAAAAAGGTCTTCACTTGGAATCGGTCTGCAAAATTCCTATTTTCGTTCCAAAATCAGGTGTTCTCTAAAAAAAAAAAAAGGTCTTCACTTGGAATCGGTCTCTAAAATTCCTATTTTGGCGCAAAATCATAGCGTTCTCCAAAAAAAAATTACGGCTGCTGCTTCTGATCGACAAGACTTGTGCAAAATTGATATGCGGCATGCGGCCCGCGAGCCCGTAGTTGGACCACGCTGTTATAGAAGATTGCCGCTACTTATGATCGACAAGACTTGAATTGTGCAAAATTGTTTCGCGGGCCTGTAGTTGGACCACGCTGATGTAGATAAAGTAAATAATTTCACATATTGATATACAGTATATTATGTAGGCCTATATTATATTTTGTTTCTGTCACAAACTTTGTTCGGAAATCCCAAAGGACCAGTTGAGCTAGGTAACCCGAATACCTGCGCTGAAACAAAGCTATGTCTAAATTTTGTTTTATTCCGGCGCAAGAAGTAGTCTTGCTATGAGCCTGACGGTTTATACAGTTGGTTTAACGAAAGCTCGGATTGATTT
Organism: Diplosoma virens; assembly: GCA_963680785.1. Taxonomy (NCBI): domain Eukaryota; kingdom Metazoa; phylum Chordata; class Ascidiacea; order Aplousobranchia; family Didemnidae; genus Diplosoma; species Diplosoma virens. The sequence continues at coordinate 15,413,233 of OY796889.1, forward strand.
CGTTGAAGACTCTTCTTCACAACAAATAGAGACCACTGTCTCTAATACGACGAATGTATTACAAAAAAATCACGTCCGACCAAACTTCTATTTCACGCTTTGCCAAACTGCAAAGCGAAATCAACACTATAACTTGACTCAGTCACCACAAATAATTCTACCTCTGTAGAACAAAACTGCCAACCACTGGCACAAAATAAATTCAACAATTGTCCACCGACACAAAATCTAACGGTCCACCTCCTGTGGCCAAACAAAATCACCTTCGCTCGAGCCGCCACTCGAGTCGCTTCAAATTACCTCACAACAATCTTATCATAATAATTCGCTACGCATCGGCTTTATATAGAAACCAAAATCACGTGACGTAAACTTTCTAGTAAATTCGAGATTGAGCCAGGACTCCCTGGAGAGATCGTTACCGAATATTCTACTACGTTCGAGATAGCAAAGCTTGAACAAAACATATTACGTCATACTGTCGAGCGAAAGAGAAAAAAAGATACATGTATCGAGCAATAGAACAAATTGGACGTATATTGCAAACAGCGCTCAAAGAGCCGCATTTATTCTCTTATAATAAAACTACGAATTGCTTTTAACGGGGATAAACTACATCGTTATGATTAAAATTATGAATGAAGTGTGACAGTTTCTGAATATGATGATATTTTTGTTTTACTCATTTTGCATCTTAATTTTCTGTTTGCAGTGGAATTGCTTAAAAATTTGCAGACGGCTTTTAAAATATATATATATAATGTATCAAGTTGTAGTTTTTATTGAAACCAATGAAGTTGAAGCTATTCCTGCTAATTGGTTAAAAAGTAATCACAAAGCTTATTGGCCTGACAGTTATTCCTTTTCGGCTTTACGATGTGCAATTGAATGTAATGCACATCCTGATCCTAATTGAAAAGTTTATGCAGTGCGTTTGCTTAAAAATGGTCGATCTGGTGGGACACTTTTTTATTTTAGTAGGTTTGTATACATCTTAACATATTTATAATTTTTACTGTTATTGTTTGCTTTTTGTAAATGGCAGTTTTGCTCAGCTATCATTTTTTACCAAGTAATAAACAGTTGACTATTGTTTAGATGAGTATGGAGATGCTCGAGCGAAGGCCAAACTAGCCGAAAACATGTCAGATTTACCAACTGACGCAGAGCCAGACAAAGGACGTAATTTAAAGTGTGTTGGTTCATTATTTATCATATATCGATATAATATATTTATATAGATAAAAACTTATAATTTTGACACTTCCACTGTTGCATGTGCCCGGTTTTTGTTTTAATTACGGCATTGTTTGTTTCAGGAGAAATCGAAAACGAACAACGAGATTTATATCTAGTTGTAGTAGTTCAGGCAGTGACTCTGACGAAAATCGCCTGCATAATGGTGTGTGGTTTTTGTAATTTTTGGTTTACATAAATATAAAGTATAAATTTTTATTATGGAGAGAAACTATTTAAATTTAGTTTTATTTAATTGCAATTATTTCCGTCAGATTTTCTGCTTTGTCAGCATACACCTAAACGGCCGCGTGTGATAACTTCAAAAAATGTTTCATCACAAGAATTAGCCCGATTAAATACTGCTGCTACAATTACAGCATCGGCTGGAAACGGTAAAACCTATGCTTATAAAATAAATTGACATTTGTGGTACATTTAATCACTTTTATAATTTTTTGTACCACTAAACTGTCATCACTTTGCTAGTACCTGTAAAAATTTTTATTTAAATTGGTGCCGTTTCAATGTACAGCATGCTGGTTAAAAGATAATTTCACAACAAAAACAACTTTTCTTCCAATTATTGTTGCTTGTTTAATACCAATACTTTTTCATTTATAAAATTGAAGAAATAAATTTATTTGTATTATTTTTGATTCATAATATTGACACCTAATAAAAATAAAACATTTGCACCTAATTTTAGTACAAAACTGCGTTAAATTTTTTTTAATATCCGTTTTTGCATTTTTATTTTGTATTTTGTTTTGTATCATAGCTACCAATGATACGATCAGCGATGTTGGGAGCGTCTTCACCAATTATTGTACTCCTATTAGAAGTAATGCCGGTACATCATCGCAGCTAATTGATGGTGAGTAAAAAAATTGTAATTTTGTGATTGTTTTATGTGAGTCAATTATGTATATGAGCTCAACAATGCCTGATTTGGTAATGTTATGTCCTATCGAGACAGGCATCTGTCCGACACTTCTATGCCACACAAATTGCATTCAACGCCTTTCGAATAAATATACCATGCTTGTCGGCTTTCTTCACGCTATTACTATGTATATCGGTAAAATACTTATCAAACTAGAAGCGAACTGTGGATTCCAATTTCTGTAATTTCAGTTTGAAAGACTGTTGAATCAAATCTTTGTCTACTTCAGAGGCAATTACTCTCTACACGACATAAAGATGCTTACTGCTACCGCCACTGTATATATATTGTTTATATGTTTTTAGGAAGTAATATCTTACGGGAGATGGCTGAACAAAGAGTCATATTATGCGAGCTCGTAGACGCGGTAAAAAACTTGCATCGTTCTATTAAACGTTTGCAAAGTGGTTCACGTAATCAAAATTGTTTAACGGAGCTCCCAGACGACATTCAACTTCCGCTTCAAAGTCTTGAAGATGCGGAAAATCTTGAAAACGGCTGACAGATAAACAAATCAAACAAAGTTTGGTAGGTGTTACTTTTTGCCGTTATCAGTACTTAAAAAATGTTTTAACACTGGTCATGTTACATTAGCTTGCACTGCTCTACTGTACAATTAACACTTCACATTTGCAGATTTCGCGTTTTTTACTCATTGGTGGACGCAATTTAAAAGAAACCTGCTGGCGAATTATGGAGAGTTTAATAGCTAACCAACTGTGTGAGCAACTGAACTGGTCTGGGCAAAATGGGTGGAAAGCCAGGTATGCGGAGACAAAAAAAATGGGCTTCAATGACCAATATTGTGGAAGTAATTAAAAGTGAGTATTTATTTACTTTAGGCTTTGTCTTTTTACCTCCACACTGAATCTCTTAGTTATAAAAAAAAACTCTCGCCTTGCAGCCCTTTGCTGCATTGTTTATTTTGAGGTTCTTTTAAAGCATTTCCCGCTCTCTTATATACAGCTTTTATTTTCCTTTTTTTATGCCTCTCTTGGTGGTTTACTTTCACCACGCAGATTCACTGTTTCAAAGTAGAAACCATGTACAGAGCCTCATGCAGAACGGCTTGGATCCTGAATGGCGACTCGAACAACAGCGACTCCTAAATAGCAACAGTTTCGAAACGGCCACTGATAAAACAACGGATTTTAAAACGAAACGTCACGCCTGGATAACATAAGTTTACTTATTAAATATCCTTCTCAGTATGGATTGTCGCTATGTTGTCACAGGCGCTGTTTTAAAAGCGTTATTTTAACATTCGCTGCCTCGAAGCAGTCGTTGTAAAGAGTCGCTATTCGGATCGTATACGTGCGGGGAACCATCTCTGGTTCCCAACATTCTTTACTACTTACTTTTTGAATCTTTAGTTGTATTTTTTCTACTGGCATCATGGCAAGGGTTGACTTGCAAAAGAAACAAAAATACCTTCCTTGCAATCCTTTTGCAGGTCTCAAACTGTGGTACCTGGTTGGCGACTTTCTTAGGGAATTTCAAGTTTTGTGCCCGTATCTCCCTCCCCGGGCTTCCCGAAAGATCTCGACTAACACATTTCATTTAACTCCTGTTCCAACAGAGACCTACTTAATATTCTAAATGTTGTTGCTACTACCTACCTCTCTACTATGAATGGACGTCACAGTATGGACTAATAGATTGGTCCCTAACTGTGTTGGACTCTGGGAGCCGGAATATAAGCATTGCTGCACCACAAATCTATGTTTTAATCCCCTGGGATCCGTACCTCTGATTTCTCTCCATAAGCCTGCGATATTTCTCCGTGCTTAAATGGAGTGCCTTTCCCATCAGACAACTGCAACTATCCTATTACCTGGTTGAGTTCTATCCTCGTTTTAACTGATTTTAGATCTATTCTTTCCTCTCTCATCTTCTCCGTTTTTTCAATTCAAATTTTGTGGCATATGAATTAAACTTGGTCGTTTGTCATTGTTGAAAGTTATCCATTTACGCCTTGGGTCCTAAATAGCCAGTCTCACAACAGCGACTGCTAAAATGGCTGCTTTCGAAAATCATTCCATGCTAGGATTAACTAAGACTACTAAATATCTTTATCACAACGTTCAAAAAAGACGAATGCTTTGTAACAGTAATTTCGAATCTAATAACAGCGAGTGTTTCAAAACGCTGATTGCTTTCTTGTTCTCTTTTGTGCTGGAATGGCCATAGTCCTAGTATGTATATGCAACAGGACAGGGAGAGCTGAGCTTTTTTTTTACCCGCTTACATGTTTAATCCATACGACCCAAGACTTCCGATTACCGTGATAGGTTTAATCAGTGGTGGATATTGGGTGAGGCGAATGAGGCAGTTGCCTCGGGCCCCCCGCGAAAATACCGCAAATAGTTTCATTTTGCTGTATATGTTTTTTTAGAGATCATTATGAAGTTGGGACGAAAAGTGAGAAATAGGAGATCGATTCGAAGTGAAGACCTTTTTTTTTAGAGAACATCAAGTTTTGGAAATCCTTGCCTCGGGCCTTTAACTTTGAATATCCACCACTGAGTTTGATTATTGTATAAAAAAAAAAAACTTTGCCGACGTTGGTTTTTTAAACCTTAAGTGATAAAAAATTGTGATTTTTTTTGTGCCCGTAGCAAAGTTTTTATACTTTGATTGCAGCCCCACCAAATAACTAATTTTCAACTTTTTTTGTAGATTCGGTCTTGCGCAATAATAACTTGGAAAGTCCAACTGAAACCGAAATTGTAAAAGAAATCTCAAAGTGGTTCGCAATTGGCGGGAGCGAAAAGGAGGAAAAAAGCTGCCATCGACCTTGAAAAATTGATTTCTATTTTATAGTATTTTAAGCATGTGTTTGTGTGTTTTTTGTATCCTAATAAAAGTAAAAAACAGTTCAATAGTGTGATTTGAGCTTCAAGCAAAGTATAATTTAAGTATATTTTCAGTAAGTACAACAATACATAGACTGTATTGATAAGGTAAAAAAACTGTTTTAAAACTGTACAAGAACTTCTTAAATATTTTATTATTATTGTAAAGTAACTATACAGTTTTAAGATATCCAGACTGCATCAAAACTGTATTGTAATTATAATGATACTTAAAAATTGATATCGTAACTTTATATTAATTATACTACAATGTTTACTGGGTATAAACTGCATTTTCGCATAATTCGGTCCCTCCCAGAAGTTTTGTCCCCTCTGGAAATTGGTCACGGGACACCCATGTATGCTGGCTTCATCACCAACGTCAATCGTCGCTCAGACAACGTCAACCAACACGCACTCGAAAGCATGAAGGAAGAGGACAAATATAGCAATACGTCGCTAATAAAACCACAATTGAAAGATTCCAATGCAGTCTACATTTATGTACGAATCTCAACTAACATCATTTGGGTGTGGACTCCAAACTGATCAATCGTCAACTGCCAAAAAAAAAAAGCAACTGCCGGACGTGTCCAATCTTTTACAAGAAACTTAACGAGGAACTGTCACGTGACCAACACAAAGCCAAGTGGAACGTTCCAACGGTTCGTTAGTTAAGTTCGCTACACTGGTAATGATGCGTGGTGGTACTATTGAGTAAACGTAGGGTAAAAGTCGGCAAAATAGTACACACAATTCTAGGCCAATGTTTAACACCAACATCTTGCCAATCTTAAGTTGGCAGTTAGCGTTTTGCCAACGTTGGTAAGACTGCTGAAGTAGTTGGGGAGTTGCAGTAGCATACGCTGGTCATTCATAGTTAGCCAACAGCGTCTGGAATTTCAATGTTGGCTAAACGCTGGCAAAGCGCAGTTTACCAGTGTTGGCGGAAAGTGTGATTTTGGTGCACTCGACTCTGGGCCATCATTGGACGCCATCATCTTGCCAACATTTTTGCTGCTGGAAAACTGCCTTTCACCAACGTTGGCTAGATGAAAAATGTTTACTGCGATGTATCTGCTTTCAACATTCTTCAAACAAGGTTTCCTTCTAAATGTTTTGATATACAACATTCGCACAATTCAACAAAAACTTATTTGTTTTTGACAATCTTCATCTGGTTAAAAACATTTGTAACAATTTACTAAACCAGGGCTGCCCAAAGTGCGGCCCGCGACTGACTGTCTCATAATTTAAGCTTTTTTTGATTAATTCTTTTCAATTTTTTTGTAAAAAAAGTTACTGTCAAATTTATTGGCACTACTTTTTTTAAACATTAATTTCAATCAATTTAAGTAAACACTATTTGTTTAATGACGTCAGTAGAAGTAGAATAGGAAGCAACAAAGTTACGCCTCGTTAGCTACTAGATAAGTGATGAAGTAATGTTTTTCCTTTTACAGTATCTTTTATGTTGCTTTTATCACCGCGTAGTTTTTACAGATTAAATTTACAGATTTACAGACACACTCGTATTAAAAAACGAAGAGCTTTGTTAACTGCCGCATATTTTAGTCATCAAGTATTAAAAAATGAGTGCCTCTAAGAAAAGACGGATTGAAGATGAAGGTCGCACGTTTTAGAAACAATGGACTGACAAGTATTTTTTATTGCTAGTGCAGAGAAAGCTTTATGTTTAATATGTAAAAAGAGCATACCTGTCATGAAAGATTATAACTTGAAGAGGCATTTTGAAAAAAATCACACAACTTACCAATAGCTGGTTGGAGAAAAGAGGGCGCAAAAATTAGAAAACTTACAAAAAGAATTTGTTGCACAACAGTCAATGTTTAAAAAGTCAAACCAAGAATCGCAGGCTTCTACTCATGCTAGTTACGTCGTAGCTTATGAAATAGCAAAACGAGGAAAACCATTTTCAGAAGGTGAATTTGTCAAAGACTGCATGCTAAAAGTTGCAGAAATAGTGTGCCCTGATAAACAACGTGCATTCCAAAATGTAAGTTTGTCACGAATGACAATAACGCGTAGAGTTGAAGAAATTGGCAGTGACATTAATGACCAACTTAAAAGCGATATAGAAAAATATGTATCTGTGTCGCTGGCTTTGGATGAGTCCACGGACATTGGCTCCACAGCTCAACTGCTTATTTTTATCAGAGGAGTAACAGAAAACTTTCAAATTTCTGAAGAACTTTTCGCTATGATAAGTTTGAAAGATCGAACGCGAGGTTCAGATCTCTGCAATGCAGTGTCTGATGCTATTGAAAAAAGTAATTTGAAATGGTCTCAGTTAGTCGGTGTAACAACGGATGGTGCCCCCTCCATGATAGGAAAAGAATCAGGTCTTGTTACTCTTCTGAGAAAAAAAGCAATGGACAATTCTGAATCCGACTTGATACACTACCATTGTATCATTCACCAAAAAGCACTGGTTGCACGTGTTCTCAGCATGAATGATGTAATGAATGTTGTGGTAAAATGTGTTAATTTTATTAAAAAACAGGATTAAACCATCGCCAGTTTAAAACCTTTCTCGAAGAGTGTAACGCAGAGTATGAAGACGTTGTCTATTTTGCTGCAGTCCGATGGCTAAGTAAAGGAGCAACATTGATGCGATTCTTTTTACTTCGAAACGAAATTGCTGAGTTTTTGAATTCCAAACATCAACAGGTGCCTGAACTGAAATGCTATCAATGGCTATGTGATTTAATTTTTTTAACAGATATTATGAATCATTTGAACGGTTTAAATTTGCATCTTCAAGGAGCTGGAAAATTTGTTTCAGGTCTTTATGATCACGTGAAAGCATTTCAAAGAAAACTAGAATTGTTGCAAAAACAACTAAAAAAAGGAGATCTACAGTATCTCACTTCATTGCATGTAAAAAGCTAATTGAAGAAGATCAAAACGGTAATGAGGCATTGTTGCTACTACGTTCTGAAAAATATACCACTATGTTTGAGAATGTTAAACAAGAATTTCAGCGACGATTTTGTGACTTCCATTCACATGAGTCAGAATTTATGTTGTTTTCCAATCCTTTTCATTGTGATCCAGAAAGTGCACCTACTAATATGCAACTTTAGCTAATCGAACAGCAAGAAAGTTCTGACTTGAAATCATCTTTCCGAGATCTGCCTTTAGACAAGTTTTATTCCTTAGTCCCAGCCTCAACCTATCCAGCTTTGCACAAGCATGCCTCCAGAATGGCTTCTCTTTTTGGAAGTACTTACATTTGTGAGAAGACATTTTCAGTCATGAACTTCAATAAATCGAAATATAGGACAGCACTTACTGATGAACATCTTCAATCAATCCTTCAAATTTCTACAACACAATACACACCAAGGTACGGAAAACTTATTGGCGAAAAGTCACAGCTACATACTTCGCACTAGATCTGCTGGTGTTTTCGTAAATAATTTAATTTAAAACGAACTTTAATTTTATTAAAGTCTAGCACCGGTTTCAAAATTGTTTAATTTTCTAGAAAATAGACTTAAAAAGTTTAATGTGTAGTTTTCAAAATAAAAATATTTTAAACATTTTATACAAAGCTTAATTGTGCGGCCCGCAGAAACTCAAAAAAATGTAATGCGGCCCGCTCCACAAAAACTTTGGGCACCCCTGTACTAAACAGTAAAAAATTTGTATTTCCTGCTTTTTCTTTTTCCTCAATGATCAGTTGCTTGCATCGTCTAAAAATGGCTACATATCCTGGCCGGATTTTCATGACTTATATGTAGAGAACACAAAGAGAAAATTTTTTTGCGAATGGCTCCAAAGATAACTGCAAGTGCTCATCCAGGAAATAACAAACAAAATGTTGCATTGGCATTAGCAATTTTTCACAAAACAAGAATAGCAGCATTCAAAATCTACAAGCCAGCAGAGAAAGACGCCGTTGGATTTTTCACCCTTTCAAGCAGCTGGTGGGCTATGATCAGCCTAATAGCAAACAACGGTACAACCCATATGCACTCGGAAATGCCATTGTTTCAGATGATGGTAAAACTGATTTTTTTCTCTCTTTTGCAAAATGGCTTAAAAACTGGTGTTTTTCAGCAGGTTCCACTTTTTGCTTATCTAAGCAAACATCTTCAGCTTTGATATGTACTTTTCGTTCTCAATCTCAGATGATTAATGATTTACTGGAAGAAAGATATTTATATGTTCGTGTAGGCCGGATGCAAAGTGATCCTATAGAGAGGAGATTTTCGCAATACCGGCAAATGAATGGGGGTCATTTTTTAGTAAGTTTTAACGAAGTTACAAATTCTGAGAAAATATTGCTTTGCCGTTCCTTGGTGAAAGAAGACATCGATTTTTGGAATGAGTCAGCACTGGTGACACATCAGTAGTATGTAATACGTCATTTGGCATCAATTATGACGTCATCAGTGGCGCAGGCGCGGTGGCGCGGTTGACTGATTTTTAACATAAAATTAATTTAAAGCATCACATTTAGGTTACATAATAAATAAACAGTTGCTAAAAAACAGATATTGATTTGCAAATCGAACAACTTTTAACGGCAAATTTGCTATTTTTCAATCAAGACGGTTTAACTTGAGAAAATCTTGTGAAATTTTGTAATGCTAAACACCTTTTTAATGCAAAGTAGATTGAAAATATTTAAGTTACAAGGTGAAAAAACTCTTTAAGTCAAAAATTGATATCTTTTAATCAAGAAATGAGTCTAATAAACTTGATTAGTCAACTTTTTGTTAGTTTACTTTGAAATGTTTGTGTTGTTGCTTAGTATTTAAAACAAACAAATCGATATTTAGTTAAAATAAAGGCTTTAATGCGACTCTTTTCACTTTGGAAAGAAAAAAATAAGTAAAATGAGAATTTTTGAACCGTGCAAAAGTCGAAATATTTGCCTCTGTGCAACAATTATACAAAGAGTTTGACAAAAATGTGACAAAAAATTTGAGATTGAATTGTTGCTATGCATTGAAAAAATGGCAAAAATCTAACATAAAGTAGAATTTTTTAGGATTTGGTTCTAAAAACTAACAAACTTTTGTGACACTTGGAAAAAACGTACACTTTTCAAAAAAAAAATTTTTTTTAGATTTTTTAAGTAAGCTAGTGTTTTTGTAACTTTAAAGTATAAGACACTTGGAAGAAAGGTCGGCCTTTCAAAAAGTTAAATTTTTTTACGTAGAAGAAATCTACTGTTTCCATACTAAAAACTTTACAATGTGAGGCTCTTGAGAAAATTTTAAATGGTGACAATTAGGCTCAAAGCTTTATAATTTTTAACACCTAACCACAAAACCTCTGTCTGAAAAATGTATAAAATTATATTCATGGATCATATTGCTAATATCAATTAGTGAAGCTTTTGATTAAAACGTTTATTTGGGTTAAAGAAAAACTAAAATATTTTGGATAAACTAGTGTAATAATTTAAAACTTGACCACAAAACGTTGTTGCGGAAAATGAAATTTAAAGTTTAATTTTTAATACCCGTAGATGTTTTCTTTGGTCTGGTTGATGTCCACACCTTTTTTCTCAGAGGTTAGCAACGTTCAAGATAAAAGAGTGAATTTGTTGGTTTCTTACTTTATTTGTGTTTGTTACCCCAAGCAAAACCGTATACTGAAAGCAAAGTTTTAGATATTTTTTAAAAATCCTGCTTTTTGAAGAGTTTATTTTTAGATTTCGCACTAGTCAATAAATTTATTAAAAATTTCAGTTTGGTTTGTTTTCATTTAGACATAAGAACTAACTGCGATAGGACTTAATAGACCAACAAATTGAAGACATGAAAAAAACAATAGATTGCTATCAAAAAAAACAAGGAGAAATTGAAAATAACTTGGAGCAACTTGAGCAATATGGCAGACGGGAGAATTTGGAATTTTTAGGAATTCCACAAATGACAAATGAAAACACAAATGAAATCATTAAAAAATTAGTAAAAAAATTGAACATTGAAATATGTGAAAAAGACATTTCAATTGCACACAGAGTAAAGAAGAGAACTTATGGAAACGATGACAAAATTCAACATGCCCCCATCATTGTTCGTTTTGCTAATAGAGACATACGAAATAAAATTTATTCAAAGAGAACCTGCATAAATCAAATTTCTGCTTATGAAATCCTCGGTATGGAAACATACGAAAACTTGACGGGCTATAGAAAAATGCTCTTTTAGTAAAGCTAAAAAATTACAAAAAGAGCATGGTTACAAATTTCCGTGGACCAATCAATGCCAAATTTTAATCAGAAAAAACCCTTATACTGATGTGCTCAAAATCAACCACTATGAAGATCTCAGTCGTATATGCTAAAACTAAGACAAGGTAAATCTGTTTTGTATAATTAAAACTAGAATACAAAATTAATGGCTGATACAATGCATACCTGCGTTATTTGTCATAAATTGTGCAAACGAAATCATAAACGTCTTCAATGTAATATTTGTAATAAATGGTATCATAAAAATTGTTGTAAACTTACTTCTAAACAATATGATCAGTACATTGCCCTTAATGACATCTATTATTGTAAGTTATGCATAGACTCTCTTTTTCCTTTTCAACAATTGAATGACTTTAATGAGATAAATTCAAGTCCTCAAAAAATTCATATTCAACATTCCACTGAATTTGACATTACACCAAAAAATGCAGATGGCAGTGAAGTACTAAGTAATAATTTTGAATACTCAAACTATTATGATGTAAGAGAAATGAAAAAGATATTTACTAAAAGTTCTCAAAATGACTTAAGCATCTTGCATTTTAATGCAAGAAGCTTAAAAAAGAATAAAGAAAAAATTGAAGAACTTTTAAATGAAATTGGCTACTTACCAGATATTATTGCAATATCAGAATCCAAAATCAAAACTAATACTGTAGATAATATATCATTTGCTCAATATTCTTTTTTGCACAAAGACTCTAACACAATAGGGTGGAGTGAAAAAAAATTTGAAAAAAGTGTAGTTCTGAAATCCTTCCAAATAGGCTAAAACCAAAAAAAATTGGTTTTGGCGAGTTGCTACGTTTGGGGGGCTAGCAACCCCCAAAATGTGTTTTTGGGGGGTAAAATTGACAAAAAATGTCGTAACTCGGTAACCGCTTATCGTAGAGGCATGATTTATGGCTCAAAATTTGCAGAATCATCATGTTTCTACGTATATGTGCTAAGAGAAAGGTTTTGTCTATTTTCACAAGAAAAAAAGTTATAATCGATAAACCGTTTTTTATGCTCAATACTCGAAAATTGCGCTGTATGGAAATAACTTTGATCTAACATTTGAAATGATATATGTCTAACTGATAAGGACTAATTATGACAATCACAATATTAACAAGATGATTTGGGATAACTTTGGTCACCAGACAAAGTACCTAAATAGGCCTACTCATAAGGTACAGAACGTGCTAGCTTTACTGCCCATAAAATGTTTAGTATTTCAGTAATTTAAAGAAAATCTGTTACATCTCATTACTTTCAAACTGTTGATGCTGATATTGGGTTGTTTTGCCTAAGGAGTGAGAGAAAAATAAGAAAGCAAGTTAGAGTACACCAAATACCCTACGCAAAATGAAGCACATCAGAATTCACTTTAGTGTCAAATTTTTTCAAAAGTTTTCGAGATTTAATCTTCTGGCGAATCAACTCATCTCTTCGCTCAAATCCTTCAACTTGTGCTGCGGCCTCTGTTACCATTTTGACATGGCGCTCTACACATTGGTTGTGACATGGGTGGTCGAGCTGCAGTGGTCTTATCCGGCATTGTTCAATATCTAAATCAGTTAAATGTTCAATTACCGGATGCTGCTGATGCCATGATGTTAAATTCACTATCTTGTAGTACGAGTTCACTGTTAGATCCAGTGTGGGCGGTTCAAACAGCCGTACAGTTGAGGCGGTATCATAATATTTTGCTCCTTCCAAAGAATATTCTTCACTGCGACTGTCAACCAAGTCATGATTATCAAATGAAACCGTTGATGGCAAGTTTCCACGAATCGAAAGCACTTTGTTCACTCCTCGCATTCGTATCTCCTCATCGTTGTCACCCAACATGGCGATCAAGACATTTTCCTGGTGTGCGAAAAATGCATTTCGTTGTACAACTTTCAGAGCAGTTTTTCAAACAGCTTCGTCAGCCACCTGAAGAATTCGTTGGACCAAGTTGAAAAAATTTCTAGATCCGCAAGTTAGTTGACTATTTAACTTAATTTCAAACCAACTTGGAAAGTAAACTTGAAGATAAAACTTCGTCAGAGTTTCCAAGTTTGAGCAGGGTTCATCCACCGAAACATAATATCTGAGGATTCGACAGTCCAGAGTTAGCCAGCGTGAATGCACAATGGGACCTACTTTTAAATATTGCAAGTCGCTGTCGACAACTCCCATGATTATTGCTGAACATATCTTGTAAGCATAGTGTTGATCAGTACTCAGATCATTAACAATTGATTCTGGCAACTGTACAAACTGAGGGTTTGAAATTGACTTAAAATTAGCAGCAACCGGCCAACTTGAAACATCTCCAGTTAAACACTTCCCAATTGGTCCTGCAAATGTGTCAGGACTATTGGTGGTTCCATCAAGCATAGTAAAGACATGGCGCAAGGGTAGTTCATTGGTATGTAGTAGGCAAATTACCCATTGTAGTGGCTTGTTCAATAGTTCTTCCAACTTACGAATGCAACCATTGAACTTGCCTGTCATTGCTGCAGTTCCATCAGTACCAACTACTGTAAGCTTGTCATGTAATTCGGTGTTGGCAATGGTGTTGAAGATCTTTTGTGCTATGGTTTTTCCTTTTCCATCCTCTGTGGAAAAATGAGAAAGATAGTATTCACCAGGCTGCCCAACCATTGTGTAGTGATCTTCAAGTTGCACAGACCTGTAAAACTTGTCATTTGGCCCTTGCATGGTGACCTGTGTTGCATCTTTGCGCCCATCAAAGTATATGGCATTCACTAACTTAAAATTTTCTTGCTCCTTTTTCCTAATTTCAGCACGGCATCGTTCTCGCTCTCTTCGAAGCTTGCTACGATCAATAACGTATGTCTTGTCATCATCAGTAATTAGACCCAAATCTTGCATCACACTATTAGCGATTGCAGCAGCAGCTCTGTCGGATATCTGAAAACGCTCACTCATCCTTGCAAGGTTTGACCAAATTATTCGATTCTGATTTTCTTATGGCATTGATTGAGAAACAAATTCAGAAGCAGCAGAAGATTGCGTTTGGTCTGTGTTGGTTGAACTAGAATCTGACAGATAATCCAAAGCTGACTCAGGCACTGATGTAACTGATGTAACGGAAGAACATGTTGGTGGTTCTGGATGAGGTTGTAAGGGTCGAGAGTGCCTCAAAAACTGTATGTCAGCTGACGTTGAAGGAACCACAGCATCCACACATTTTCCAACTCGCTTACTAGTTTGATCTTTATAAAAAGCATAATCATCATCTGTCATTTTCAAACCATGTTGTTTCTCCAAAATTCTGCGCTGCTTATTGTCAGCACAAAAAACATCAAATATTTCATCAATAGTTGACATAAACTCTTTTTCCTTTTGTAAAAATGCTTCTCGTTTTTTCTTTGACCAGCGATCAAGTGCACTGAAACAATTCGCAAAACTTTGAACTTTTTTCGAAATGGTGTACAGATGAATGGGATATATGTTGCACCATACCCATCTGTCATAAATTTCTCTGGCAATGTCATTTGCAGCATTGAAGGTTCGAAAGTTTTTCAAATGAAGAATGCGTTCTATTACATGTCGCTTGGTAGGCAATACTCCTGGTGGAAAACTATCACGGGTAGAGAAAGTGTGTCCACTATGTAAAATCTTCTTTACAGAAGTTGAAGTCCGTCTTTTCATGTTTTACTACTTCGCAGTTTGGCCAAAGTTTTGATTTACACAATTACTTAACAATATACGTACCTGCAAAAAATAATAATAACTTTTCAGATAATTATTAGTTAAGTACAAACAAACAAACAAACTTATTAAACAGTTTTTCTATCATAACTTTTTTTGTAGTGGAAATAGACAAAAACTTTCTCTTAGCACATATAGAAACATGATGATTCTGCAAATTTTGAGCCATAAATCATGCCTCTACGATAAGCGGTTACTGAGTTACGACATTTTTAGTAAATTTTACCCCTCAAAACACATTTTGGGGGGTTGCTAGCCCCCCAAAGGTAGCAACTCGCCAAAACCAATTTTTTTCGTAGATTTTACCTGTTTGGCAGGTTTTTAGAACTACACTTTTTTGAATTTCAAAAAAAATTATTTTCACTCCACCCTACTAACACAAATACTGGTGGTGTGGCTTTGTATGTAAAAAAAAAGATTAAGTTTTCAGTGTGTTCCGTTCCTAAAAATCGCCCACACTATGTATATTCACAATCTCATAAAAAATCTCTTTGATTTCGCTTTGGTCCGGCTCAAATAGCCTAAGAAATAACGGTTTTATAAGCAATTTAAATATTTTACATTTAGTTATAAAAAAATGGCAACACTGCTTAATTTCACGAATCTTGAAGTAACTTCCAGAACTATCCGCTTGACCTGTTTTGATTATCACGTAATTGTTGTTGTTGTTGATTTGGATAATTTCAGAACATTCGAGATATTTACGACCGAGTAATACGTATAAATAAGGCTCGCTCGGAAGCATTATTATGATTCGTTGTGGTAACTTAGAATTGGAAAATTGTTAGCTGTGTAAATTCATAGTTTTTTGGTCGCAAGTCTTTGGTTATCTACGTGATTGTGAAGAATTAAGCTATTGAGCTTTAACCTGCTGCTTTGAGTGTATACTATTGTGGGCTCCTAAGTGGATTGGAGCATAATTTATTAATAAAGAAGATATTGTGGTAGTCTGAGCTGTGATTTAGCTAGACTATATTTTTGCAGTCGCTGGAACGAAGGTCAGATCCAGCAAGAAGATTAAGAATTTTATCGTTTAGTAGACACCTAGATTGCGTTATCGGTGAGAGCCTTTCATAACAGGCACCGAAAAAAGTATAAGATAAAATCAATTCTACAAGAATTTAAAAAACTAAATTTCAAGAACTATTTACCAATTTCTCCAAAAAATTTCAAAATTTTCACAAGGTTAACAAGCAAATTCAAAAAGTTCTTACAAGCTCAACAAGTTTTAAGAAGATCAAATAAATTTT
Source organism: Diplosoma virens (assembly GCA_963680785.1). Lineage (NCBI taxonomy): Eukaryota > Metazoa > Chordata > Ascidiacea > Aplousobranchia > Didemnidae > Diplosoma > Diplosoma virens. The sequence goes on from OY796889.1 coordinate 15,429,472, forward strand.
TTAAAATAAGAAGAGCTCTTTAAATTGAATAACCTACTTTGAAATAAACTGTTGGTAAAATTGCTTAATTTAATTAAACTGTGTGAAAAGAATAATTTAATTTGAAGACTTCAGAGGGGAATTGCAAGAAAATTCCTCACAACTAAAGGTACCGTGGAATTTGGATTTTCTTATTTAGCTGTGAACTGGTAGTTATTTTTTTTATTAATTTGTGGTAATTGTTATTTTATTTTATTTGGTGGTGTATTTATTGTTAAGATTTTTAGCTATGTCTAGTGAAGATATTGACGTAGGGCTGCCCGATGTTGGGCCGTCTGGTTTGGGGTTACATGAGCTTGTCCCGGGGGGGGTGAAGGTTGGTACTTGCTTAGGGATGACCACTAGATCTATGTCCAGGGGGGTAGATAATGATGGGATTATTGACCCAGAGGATAGTGTCTCCAACTTGGGGTCTAGAGCTTCATTTACCTCTGTTTTGTCTGAAGCACAAATTGAAATTCAAAGGCAGATAGAGACTAATCGAATCATGGCTGATTTAAGGTTAGCCAAACTGGCCCGAGAGGAAAAGCAGAGACAGGCACAAGTGGCCAGAGAGGAAGAGGAAAGGCAGGCACAACTGGCCCGGGAGGAGAAAGAGGCAGAGCTCAAGGTGGAGCTGGCCTTAAAAGAAGCAGCATTAAAGGCTGAATTTTTAAAGAAAGGCTTGGAATGCTGTAAGTCACGGTCTGGTTCTCAAATCAGTTCAAGGCGGTCAGCCCACACCAGAACCGAATTACTTCTTGAAACCCATGGTGGGTATCTGAATACTAATAGTCAGCAAAGTAAGGGTGTGATCTCTGGTGGTGGTGGTGAGACTGCTGCTGATGTTTTGCTCTCCAAGACTGCTGTCCGGGAGAATTTAACCTCGCAAAATTTTTTTGATTCAAATAATTTGCTAGGTAGCAATTCTAAGTCTCTGCGAGGCAATGTGGCTTTTGGGGCCGCCCGAAGTGTGCCTCCTGACTTTGAAAATTATGTATTTTCCCCTGGTGTGCCGTCTGGTTGGGCCGAGACATGCCCTAAAAATTGTAGTCCATATACTGTAGTAAGAGTGCTGTTGAATATGATGGTGGTGGTGTTAGAAATAAGTATGTTAGTGCTGCCTTACCTGCTGTTGCGAATGCTAGATCTTGCAATGTTGGTGGTTTAAATTGGAATAATGGATTGTCTCCTGCGCAGTCAGGCTCGACTAAGCAGGACAGTTTCTTTCAGTATCAAAATTGTCGTACTTTCATAGATAAGGCATCTTTGATTAACTACAACGGAAGTAATATGCCATATCTTCTTTCACAATCGCATTAAGGCTTTAATGGATAGTTGTCCATTTGAAAATTCACGTTTAACTTTGTTGCAAGCTGCTTGTGTTGGACTAGCTGGCCAAAATATTGCTAATCTGGTTGCCGACACACCTGGCCTGTCTGAGGCTAGGCGCATTGAAATGTCTCTTGAAAGATTGTCCCAGAGATTTGGTGTTAGAGGTGGTTTTTATGCTGAACCAGAAATCCGCAAGTTTCGTTATGGTGATAAATTAAAATCAGATTCGGCCTTTGCTCTAAAAGACTTTAAAGACCAATTGTCTCAATGTTTGCTCTATGCCAAAGCCTGTAATCAACCAGATAAAGTAGAAGGTCGTTTTGTATTGGATTTGGCTAAGCGTTTGCCGGATGTAACTAAAAAAGAGTTCTTAAAGTTTTTGGCAAATCGGTTTGGACACACAAATGAGCCTAGTTTTGAAAGCTTATTTGAATTTATAACTGAAGAAGAATCTTACAAGTCGACAGACTTTGGTATTTCACTCTAAATGCTTCAAGTGAATTGCACAAATTCGAAAAGCCCCATGATAAAAGTAAAAATGCTTGCCCAGTAAGACAAACCCCCTTTAAATCACCTAATCTCCCAAGAAGGTCTGATGTAAATGATAAACAGAAGAAGTCTCTAACTACTAATAGTCGACCAGAGCATCCTATGTGCATCTACTGTTCTTCAAAAGGGCTGGTTGAGCATCATTATTTGTCGAATTGCTCTGAATTTTTGCGTTTAGTACCTATTGATCGCAAAGATGTAATTGTTAAATCTGGTCGGTATTTGAACTGTTTGCATAAGCATTTTGTTAAAGATTGTTTTTCCCCCAATAGCTGTAGAAAATGTGGAGCTGCATATAGTAGAAATCACTCTTTCTTGTTGCATGATGCCTTTGTCACACCATCTCAAGCATGTGAGAGTGGTGATAACACTTCAGAACTTTCAGTTACTGTGCGCAAAGTTGGTATTGGGAGTGTGAAGGCTGCCTTTAGTCGTGTCACAGCTGCCCGCATAATAAACCCCGTAAATGGTAAAAGCAGGTTGGTGTATGTACAGCATGACCCAGGGTCACAGGTTACTCTGGTCTCAAACAAGCTGGTACAAGATTTAGGTCTTACTGCATTTGATAATGTTTCTTTTGAAATGCAAACAATGACTAGTTGCAAGGCTACCACGGCAGATTTAGTCAAGTTTAATGTGCAGTCATTGCATGCTGGTGAGATCTTTTGTAATGTGGTGTCGGTTGTCAATGAACCTTGGAGTGATGATGAAAATACTTTACCTCATAAACAGGACTTGAGTATGTATGAGCACTTTAATGATATTGAAATTGTTTGCTTGGATAATTGCCATAATGTGGATGTGTTACTGGGCAATGACGATGCCCATCTTATGTATGCCAAGCAAGAACGAATGGGCAAGAGTCAAACTGACCCACACGCACTACTCTCTCCCTTAGGCTGGTTAGCCGTTGGCGGAAAAACATCTTTAAGTGAGGTACGTGTCAAAGTATTAAGAGCCAATGTTGAAGACAAGCAAAGCAAGACATTAAGCTTGCAACAGGCTATTGACAGAAAAGATGCAGAAATTCCTCAGTTGCGTAGCGTTGTTAAAGAGTTATCTGTGGAAGATGAGATACTTCAATGGTCTCGCACTGATACTATTGCCAGTCAATTGGTAGAGCCCTGCATAAAGGTAAAAGATGACCGGTTTGAGATACCCGTACCTGTGGTTGAGAAAACAACATTGCCTAATAACTTTGAGTTAGCACATGAGCGACTGTCTGCCCTGCGTAAGAAGGCCCTTCGGCAACCTGATCTTAAAGAATTTTTAATTGAATCTATGGCAAAAATGGAGTCCAATAATTACATTGAACGTGTGCCTGATGCTGATTGTGCAAATGACCAAAAATGGTATCTACCTTATTTTGTTGCCTCTCAAGTTAAGAAGCGTATAGTGTATGATGGAAAAGCCAAGTTTAAGGGAACCTGTGTGAATGATATTATTATGTCTGGACCTGATCTTCTAAACCCCTTGCTGCATGTTTTAACCAGGTTTCGCTTAGGTAAGTATGCTTGATGTCAGATGTCACAAAGTGTTTTTTCGAAATTCAGTTGCCGGCTGCCCAAAGAGACCTATTTCGCTTGCTGTGGTTCGAAAACAATGGTGTAGAAAGAGGTAAGTTGGTATCCTACCATTTTCGAGTCCATCCTTGGGGTATCAAAAGTATCCCCTACATTGCTTGTCTTGCTATTAAGAAGCTTGTTGAGGAAAACCCCACATGTGCTAGTGACATGACCCTTCAAAATATACTGCAGAACATGTATATGGATGACCTTATTTTTTCAGTAGATAGTCTAGAGAGCGCACAGACAATCGCAAACGAGGCAGTGAGCCTATTTAAAAGTTGTGGATTTAAACTTGTTAAGTGGAGCGCAATGTACAATTGTTCAGCGGCATCAGGCATCTTGGCCCATTGCAAGAAAAGAGTTAACAGCTGCCGTAAACACCTCCAAGTTGATGTATCAAGCAAATGAGGCTTTGAAACTGGACATTAGTAAGAGATACTTCTGGTGTGATTCTAAAACTGTGTTGTCTTGGATAAAGAATCCAGATTTACGCCTAAATAAGTTCATCACCAGACGAATTGACCACATCCTAATGCTGTCAAATGAATCAGACTGGAGATTTTGTCCAACAAATGTAAATGCTGCTGATGTGGGGTCTCGCCCCAATCTAATCTTGAAAGAAGAGTCACGTTCTCTTTGGCTAAATGGCCCACCATTCTTGGCTAAGTATGGTGAGCCGGAAATACCTGTCCCAGAGCTTGTGCCCATACGAAAGATTGACGTCAAAAAGGATGAAGAACTGAACCAAATTGTGGAGACTGATTGGTTGGAAAGACTGATTGACAGCTCATCATCATTATATGTATTGCAGAAGCGAGTGGCATATCTTCTATATTTCCTGGATTATATTCGAAGCAAAGTCCAAAAGAGTAAGTATGTCCCTCCAAAATTGGATGCTTCTTGCTTAAGTAGGGCACTAGAAAGAATTGTGATCTTTGTCCAACGACGCATCTATGGTAAGTTTATTGAATCCCTAAGTGAGAAATCTCCAGATGCCTTTGATGAAATTATCAAGTGCTTAGAAAAGAAAACAGCACCTGAAATTAGCAAAAGAGTAAAAGAATTACGCTCTCTGAAGAAGTTTCGGCCATGCTTAGATGACAAAGGTGCATTGCGTATAGAAGGCAGGTTAAGTAGCTCTCCTGATTTTGCATTTGATGCTAAACACCCATTCATCTTGCCATCTAGGCACAGTTTAAAAAAAAGCTTATTATCTTGTGGTATCATCATTTGAATTGTCACAGTGGAGTGCAACACACTTTGTTGTCAACTCGACAAAAATTTTGGATAGCCAACGGTAATGCGTCAGTGCGAAAATACGTGAATGACTGTGGTGTGTGTATGATAAAAAAGGCACAGCCTGTAAAGCAATTAATGTCAGATTTGCCACAGTCACGTATTACTGCAAACAAAAAGCCTTTTTTTTACTGTGGTCTGGACTATTTTGGCCCCATGAAATTTGTAGAAGGTAGAAGCCACAGGAAGGCCTGGGGCCTCTTATTTACTTGTATATCATCAAGGGCCCTGCATGTTGAATTGGTGACTTCCTTGACTTTGAGTGAGTTTATACTAGCTTTTACTCGGTTTACAGACTTACGAGGGCCAATAAGTACAATTTACTCTGATAATGGAACTACATTTCAAGCTGCAGCCAAAGTGCTGCCAAAATTGCTTGAGTCTAACGAATTAAAAAATTCACTTCGCAAAAAAGGTATCAACTGGGAATTCATTCCCCCTTACGCCCCCGCTCAAGGCGGAGCTTGGCAGGCTATGGTGAAGCAAATCAAACATGTGATTTCTAATATACTAGAAAAGTCATAACGCAGACCCAGCTTTGTAGAATTGCTGACATACGTGGGGAGTGCTACCAAGATTGTAAATGATCGACCTTTGACCCCTTTAAGTGATGACCCTAGAGATTTTACTGCAATAACCCTTGCCTCACTCTTAACTCCCTATTCAATCCCATATTGAGTGGTAGGGTCACCACAACACAAAGACAATTTAAGGAGAGACTATCGCTTTAATATCTCTCTTAGTGACCAGTTTTAGCAAAAATGGCTGGAGTTTTACCTACCTTGGCAACAGGGGAGGAAGAAGTGGTTAAAAATGGCACAGAACCTAAGGCCAGGACAATTGGTAATCTTAACTTCAATGGAGGATGTATCAAAACGAGGCAAATACCAACTTGGGAGGGTGCATGAGGCCATTCCCCAGAGTAGAAATGGAAAGCAAATTGTGTGTAGAGTTAAAGTTGCCACTACTAGTACAGATGAAAGCACTGGTGAGGTCAAAGTGGTTTATGTATTGAGGAACCTTTCTTGTATTGCCCCAGTAGACTGTCCCTTAGATAGCTGATTTTCAACTTGGCGAGGTTGACGGAGGGGAGACCCTGCCATAATATTTTTACTTTGTTTTGTGTTGTTATTTTCTGTGTTTTTGTTTATTTATGTGCTTCGCTCATTGGGTTTTCTATTGGAAGAATAAGACATTCCTGTTGATAGTAGAAGACATTAGCTGTAGTCTATGCTATTTTTTTTGGCCCTATTTACATGTAATAAATCTGAGATATTGCTGCTTAAATTGTAAAAGAAAGCTGTGTACTATTTCTGCCCTGGTAATTCATAAATGCTGACTTTAAAATTAAATTTGTTGATTTGAAGCAGGACAATAAGTTGCAGCAAATATAAACTACTGATGTTTCTGTTATTCACATTTGTGCTGTATTCAAAGATTGATTACAATTGGCTGCAGTGTTAAAGTTAGTGTATTTCATTTACTTATTGTGCTATGTTTCTTTTTTGTTTATTGAGTATTGAGTTAAGTGAAGTTGTATTTGTACATCGAATTCAAGTGTCTTGGTGATTTGTTAAGCTGCGATTTTTCGAACTTCATTTGTGTTGATATTTGACAACTGTGTGTCAAATTGGGGCCGCTTTGTTCCGTTCCTAAAAATCGCCCACACTATGTATATTCACAATCTCATAAAAAATTTCTTTGATTTCGCTTTGGTTCGGCTCAAATAGCCTAAGAAATAACGGTTTTATAAGCAATTTAAATATTTTACATTTAGTTATAAAAAAATGGCAACACTGCTTAATTTCACGAATCTTGAAGTAACTTCCAGAACTATCCGCTTGACCTGTTTTGATTATCACGTAATTGTTGTTGTTGTTGATTTGGATAATTTCAGAACATTCGAGATATTTACGACCGAGTAATACGTATAAATAAGGCTCGCTCGGAAGCATTATTATGATTCGTTGTGGTAACTTAGAATTGGAAAATTGTTAGCTGTGTAAATTCATAGTTTTTTGGTCGCAAGTCTTTGGTTATCTACGTGATTGTGAAGAATTAAGCTATTGAGCTTTAACCTGCTGCTTTGAGTGTATACTATTGTGGGCTCCTAAGTGGATTGGAGCATAATTTATTAATAAAGAAGATATTGTGGTAGTCTGAGCTGTGATTTAGCTAGACTATATTTTTGCAGTCGCTGGAACGAAGGTCAGATCCAGCAAGAAGATTAAGAATTTTATCGTTTAGTAGACACCTAGATTGCGTTATCGGTGAGAGCCTTTCATAACAGGCACCGAAAAAAGTATAAGATAAAATCAATTCTACAAGAATTTAAAAAACTAAATTTCAAGAACTATTTACCAATTTCTCCAAAAAATTTCAAAAATTGCTAAAGTTTTTAAAATTTAATTTCAAAAAATTTGCTACACAGTGAAAGATAAAATTCATTTTGATATAAATGGATGTGAAGATCTATGGATTGAAATTGAACAAAATCTTGGCAAAAAAATTATTGTGGGAGTGATATATAGACAACCTAAATACAATTTTCAGGAATTTCAAAACTGTTTAAATAATGCAATAATGAATTTTGAAAATTTAAAATGTGACTATATAATTTGTGGAGATATAAACATAAATTTATTATTGAGTAATTCTGATAAAAATATTGCCTCATATGTTCAAATGTTAGAGTCAAATGGATGCCACTCTCTTATTAACAGAGCAACTAGATACTCTCTGCATAGCAAACCCTTGTTATTAGACCATATCTACTCAAATAACACTACACATGATAAAGTTTGTGGTGTTTGCTTGTATGACATATCTGACCATTTACCAATTTTTATTGCGTTGAAAAAATATAATTACATTTATATTAATAATGATACTGCATTGACTAGATGCGTGAGAAATTTCAATGCTGAAAGATTTATAGAAGACCTCACTAATAGACTTCATGCTATGAAGGACACAATTTTAGCACCGAGTAATTTAGATAGTAATTTCTCAAGTTTTATTTCTTTATTCTTGGATGTATTAAATCAAGGGTGGGCAACTTCTCTAGTCGGCGGGCCAGATGTGGGAAAATGGAGTCCTTTGCGGGCCGGATTATTACATGAATAGTATTCAATATTTTAATCACATATTTATTCACATATGCAAGAAATAAAATAAGAAATCGTGTTTAATATAAAGTTTAAACTTTACAAAGTTTAGAGACCAAAAAATACATAATGAATTTATTATGTGAAGTCAATGAGACATTTGTGGTCGATCAAAGTTGTTAACAAGTTGTTTGAAATCTGGCTGCATGTTTGATGTAGAAATTCTCAGTAAAGACTGCAGGTGAACATCAGTTAGATTGGAACGTAGCTTAGTCTTGTTAATGTTCATGGTCGAAAATGTTTGTTCACGAATGTATGTGGACCCAAACAGAACGAGTAATTTCATGGCCATCTTTCTCAAGTTGGCAAACTTGGATGTATTCAGTAATGCATAAAATTTGTCAATACTTTCAGATTGGAATTTCTCTTTGAGGGTAGAGTCACACTGCAGATCAATCAGTTCCAGCTGTATAGCATCAGGCGCTTTTTCAAAGTCGGTTGTAAACGGTGATGACACAATATCAAATTCAGCACCAAGTTTTTGAAAGTCCGCAAAACGACGACCAAATTCATTATCCAGTGCGAATATCATATTGGTGTACTTTTCAGTTGACATCATTGGTTGTGCCGTAGTTGCAAGTGTTGCAAAGTGTGTTGTGTTATTCTGACTGAGCTGGCGAGAAAATAGTTTTAGTTTTACCCTGAATGCCTTCACTATTGAGTACATTTCGTGAGCAAAAGTGCCCTTCCCTTGAAGTTTAGTGTTCAGTTCATTCATATGTTCAAAGAGATCGACTGCAAATGCCAAATCTGAGAGCCATTCTGTTTGTTTGAATTGAGGAAAATCTTTATGTTTCCCTTTCATCTCCAAAAATAGTAGGATTTGCGTTTTTAGGTCCCAGACACGTCTCAGAACTTTCCCCAAACTCAACCAGCGTACAGCTGTATGATACGGAACACCACTGTGATCCGAGTCGCAATCTTCTAGAAGCGTGATAAACTGCCTGTGATTTAGACCTCTCGCCCTAATGAAATTAACAACCTTTACAACTGGATCAACAACATGTTTCATGTCAAGCACCTTTGTACACAATACTTCCTGGTGTATTATGTAATGTAGAAATATTAATTCCCTGGTGCAATCAACCTCTGCAACATGGTCACTTAGTCTCTTCAGTAGACCAACATTCTTTCCTGTCAATGATGGACAACCATCCGTAGTAACACTGACCATGTTCTGCCATGATAATTCCATTGTACGAAGTGCATTTTTTACACATTCGAAAATATCTTCCCCGGTAGTTGTGTCTTTCATTGATTCCATAGACAGCAATTCTTCGGTGATTTCAAAGTTTTCTGAAATGCCTCGTACAAAGATGAGCAGCTGTGCAGTATCATCAATGTCTGTGCTTTCATCTAATGCCAGTGAAAACAGTTGAAATGAAGGTACAAGCCCTTTCAATTGTGACGTCAGGTCTTTACCAATTGCTTCAATGCGGCGAGCCACGGTTCGTCTCGATAAACTTACTTCTTCAAACTTCTGTCTGTATTGTGGACAGACTTGATCAGCCACATCGAGCATGCACTTTTTAAAAATTCACCATCACTGAATGGTTTGCTGTGTTTAGCAATGTTGTATGCGACCATAAAGCTGGCATGAGTGGAAGCTTCCTGGGCCAATTTGCCTTTTACAAATACATTCTGCTGCCTAGCAAGTTTTCTGTCCAGTTCTGTTGCTCTAGTTTGCCGTTCCACTGCCGATAAATTATTACCATAGTTTCCATGTTTCGTGGCATAATGACGACTAATGTTGTACTCTTTCAACACAGCAACAGTTTGATAACACAGCAAACATACTGCTTTATTGCCAACCTTTGTAAAGAAATACTTCGGCATCCATTCTTCGTTAAATGCTCGACACTCTCTGTCAACTTTACGTTTCTTGGGAAATTCCATGGTTAATAAAAGTTAATATAAAATCTAATTTCTATAAAATGTTAAAAATCTTAAATTCTAAATCTAAATGTAACTGATAACAGCTTAATTTAGCAGTTAACAATGTCCAAACGATAAAAGAACATGAAGCGCGTTTCCTATCAACTGCAGCTGACGGCCGAACCTGCCTGTGAGGCAGCGAGGAGCCGAGCCTTATTGATAATTGACGTCATAATGTATGCACCAGCCTGATAAAGAGACGGCAATAGATACGCGCCAATCACGAGGTATTGCGCAAGCCTAGGTGAGGCACGGCTCCTCGCTGCCTCCCATCTGTATTTAAATAGGACATACGCAAATTTTGCAGTTCTAACCATAAAAATAATTGAAATGATTTCGTAACTGATAACAGCTAAAGAATAACTAACACTAACAACAACGTTGTCACACAGTAGTGGGAGATGTTTACAGCACTCTCTGCTGTGACCTAATTTCCAGCAATCGCACTAAGGCAATTGTTTGTTAGGAATGAGGCCTCGGGCTGGATAACAGAGTATGGTTAGATACAGTCTGCGGGCCGATCAAAATCCCTTCATGGGCCGGACCCGGCCCGCGGGCCGTATGTTGCCCACCCCTGTATTAAATAAACATGCACCATTAAAACAGCTATCACGGAGAGAAAAAAAACTTTCATTAAAACCTTGGATAACAAAAGGTATATACACATCTATTAAAACAAAAATAGATTATTTCGAACTTGTTATAAACATGGTGATAGCAATAAACTTTTATTATACAAATCATACTCCAACAAATTAACACATTTAAAGAAAATTTCAAAACGCTAGTACTATAATAATTTATTCAATGAACACAGAAATAACAAAACAGAAACATGGAAAATAATCAATAACTTAATTTCAAAAAATAAAAAGTTGTCTCAACAAAATATTCCAGAAACAATTGCAATTATCAAACAGAAATATAAAACTAACACTGAAGAATTTGCCAATTTAATGAATAATCATTTTACTAATATAGGAGAAAATATGGCTGCCAAAATTCCTCCTACACAACTCTCATATTCATATACATTTGATAGAAATATATTAAATAGTTTCATGATAAATGAAAATAAAGTAATAGATAGTATAAATTGCTTAAAAACAAAATCTACTCATGGATTACATGGAATTAGCTCCAAGTTTATTAAGTACCATACTCACAAAATTATATAATAAATGTATAGAAAATGAAACATTTCCACAAATACTAAAACAATCGCAAATTATTCCAATTCCTAAAATAAATCCTCCAACTTCTGCTACAGACTTTAGACCTATTTCTTTATTGCCCACAATATCTAAAGTATTCGAAAAAATTCTTCATAAAAAAAATCCTAAATTTTCTCACAAAACAAAAAATCATAAATTCATGTCAATATGGGTTTTTAAATAACCATTCCACTGAACTTGCTCTTACTTCCACACATGATCAACTACTAAAAAATTTAAACAATAACAAGTATACTTGCTCAATATTCTTGGATTTAAGCAAAGCATTTGACACTGTTAATCATGAAATATTACTTGGAAAACTTTATAGATATGGATTTAGAGGTAAAATTTGGAATTTATTGCAATCATATTTATCAAATAGAAGTCAATGCACAAAAATTGGGAAAATAAGCTCAAAATTTCAAACTATGAAATGTGGAGTTCCCCAAGGAAGCTGCTTAGGCCCTTTAATGTTTTTAATTTATGTAAATGATTTGCCAACTGCCACTCAGTGTCAGACAACTCTGTTTGCTGATGATACCACTCTTCACCTTTCAAATAAAAATTTAAATGATCTTCAACATGAAATGAATAAAGAACTAAATAAAATAGATCTTTGGATGAAATGTAACAAATTATCTGTAAATTACTCCAAAACATCTTATATGATAATAAGTAACAAAAGTTTAAAACCTTCTTCATTTAAATTAATACTTAATGACAATAACGTTAAACCATTAAAACACATAAAATATTTAGGAGTCTTGCTAGACAATAAATTAAATTGGAAAGCTCATATATCTAGCTTGTGCAGTAAACTATCAAAAATATGTGGTGTTTTTTATAAATTAAGATATTTTGTTCCATTTCGCTGTTTAAGAACTGTGTATTTTTCTCTGGTACAATCACATTTGCAATATTCACTAATCAACTGGGGACGTGCAAATAATAGCACTCTTCATCCACTACAAATAATTCAAAACAAGATCATTAGAGTTTGTTTATTTGGTCATAAAAGAACCTTGATTGATAATCTACGTATACACAAAATTTCAGGTTTTAAAATTGTCAGATTTATCTAAATTAGAATATGCCAAATTTATGTATAAATTTGAAAACAATTCATTACCCATCTTTTTCAACAACTATTTTACAAAGTTAGACTCTATACATTCATACAACACTTGCCAAAAAAAACAAAACAGATATTTTTTTCCAAGATTTAGCACAAATTTTGGCAAAAACACTTTACATTATCTTGGGTTGCAAACGTGGTCAAAAATTCCACCAGAAATCAAAAATTTATCATACATTGGTTTTAAAAAAAAGCTTAAAAAGCATTTACTAAATGCTTATAAAACAAATATACCTGATGACTAGATTGCAGTTTTCTTTTAATTTGGTTTGTCTTATTTTTTACCATATTTGCCATGTGTTGCTTCATTTTCTTCTGATTAGTTGGATATTGCTCACTTGTTTTTTTTTGTTGTTTCTTGCTTTATGTGGTTAAAACACTTTTACATCTTTTGGCTTTTCTTTGTTTTTTTTTTTTTTTTTTATGCTTTGCTTGTGTTGTCTGAGATGTGCTACCTTATTTTTCTGATTAAACTTGTAGGCCTATTGTTTATTTGCTTTATTGATCAAACTGCTTTTTATTTTTTAGTTTTGTTTTTTTTTTGTTTTTTTTTGATATTTTTTTATTTTTTTTTATTTTTTTTTTGGATATTGCTCAATTTTTGTTTCTTACTTTGTGCAGTTAAAACACTTTTACATCTTTTGGCTTTTTATTTTTTTATTTTTATGCTTTGCTTTTGTTGTCTGATATGTGCTACTTTATTTTTTCGATTAAACTTATAGGCCTATTGTTTATTTGCTTTATTAATCAAACTGCTTTTTATTTTCACTGAACATATTTTTGTTGTTGTTGTGTGTGTAATTGATAAATAATTGAATATGTACCTATCTTATAAAGGGATGTGGCTGACTTGGTGACTTGGACTTGGTGACCCTCTTGAGGGTCTTTCACTGCATCCCTGTTGTAGAATCGTATTAACAAATAATGGTAAAATAATATTCTATTGTTATTCTGCAACAAATAAACAAAGATTGATTGATCTAAAAAAAAAGCTTAAAAAGCATTTACTAAATGCTTATAAAATAAATACACCTGATGCAGTTTTATTTTAGTTTGGTTTGTCTTATTTTTTACTTCATTATTTTCTGATTAATTGGATATTGCTCACTTGCTTTTTTTTGTTATTTCTTGCTTTGTGCGGTTAAAACACTTTTACATCTTTTGGCTTTTTTTTTTTTATGTTTTGCTTTTGTTGTCTGATATGTGCTACTTTATTTTTTCTGATTAAACTTATAGGCTATTGTTTATTTGCTTTATTATTCAAACTGCTTTTTATTTTTACTAAACTTTTTTTTTATGTTTTGTTTTCTGCTTTTTTTTCTTTTTTTTGTTGTTGTCTGTTCAATAGATAAATATTTGAATGTGTACCTATCTTTATAAAGGGATGTGGCTGACTTGGTGACCCTCTTGACAGTCTTTCGCTGCATCCCTGTTGTAGAATATTAACAAATAATGGTAAAATAATATTCTATTGTTTTCTTTATTGTATATGTATTCTGCAACAAATAAACAAAGATTGATTGATTGATAGAATAAATCTTATTATATTTTCAAAATACAACCGATTTTTCTTGGAATTGATCTTACTTATGCAAAATTTTTTAAACTTATGTTGGCCTTATTTGACTTCAAATTTTATGTTAATTTTAGAAAATTTAGTTGGTAAAATGGATTAAAATGTTTAGTTTTATGATGAATTTTGTAAGTAAAAGTGAAAAAATGTAAAACTTTTTAACATAAACGGTTGTTGTACTTGACTGGCAATTGAACTATCAGTTAAGCTTTAGTCGGTGTTTTAAAATCAAAATATTTTTGGTCAAGCTTGTAATGAATTTTACTTTCACAAAATGTTTTTAAAAAAACTATAAAAATCAAGGTGCATCATGGAAAGTTTTTTTTGCTTACTCTATTTTTACTCTGGAAATTAAGGTAACCAGATTTTCAAAGTCCGATCATGAGTATGTCACAGTTTTAACAGGAAACGCAATACGCTATGAACAGGATATGGCCCAAGCTTTTATATAAGAGAGAGAACTTGACACAATTATCAAAAACATATTGTCACGCTTACAGAGATTACAGGTAGCTTTCTTATTATTAAAAGATTATAAAATGACCAAAAGATTAAACGTAGTTGGAACTGAATTCATTTTTGAAACAATTAAAATATTAACCATAAAAATTAAATTCATACAACAAAAAAATAACTATGTTTGAATTCGGTTTACTACTTATTATGAAACATCTGTTTATTAAACACAAATAACCTATCAATAGAAATTTTTGTTTAAAACTTTTAACAATTACTTTGACTGGGAATAAAAATCAAGGTTGTCAAGAAAAAAAATTGAATATAGGTGTAACAAAAAATCAAGCTTGTCTAGAAAAAAGTTAAACATAGGTATAACGAAAATCAAGGTTGCTTAAAGAACAATTGAGATTAGGTATAACAAAAATCAAGGCTGCTTAGACAAAAAGTTTTGAAATTGAATAAAGGTACCTAAAAATCAAGCTTTCTTAGGCAAAAATTGAATGTAGGTATTAGTGATGTCGCAGATACAAAATTTTGTGTCTGCAGCCCACAAGTATTTTTTATTTGTGACACTGCACTGTGCTGCACTGCAAATCATATACTTAAATAGAAAATTTTTAGACATCTTTTCCTTTTTTTAAAAAGCTGTTTGTTCAAACAATACTCACTGTTGTAGTCATCAAAGTAAGCCCTTATATTTTAGATTCTATAGCTATTGGCTATTGGCATAATAGTTATTGGCATTAGCAATTCAATAGCTATTGGAATAATCTTGCTATATCATTGGAAGCACTTTAAGCACATTACTCTGCTTGGCATCCCAGCAAGCAGCCTTAATTCAGTAATGTCTCTATAGCTAAAAAAAAATAATAATAATTTCAACCCAACACCAATATCTTGGGATCTTCAAAAGCTTATAAGATAATTAGGGTCTCTTCAAGAAGTCACCATATGCAATTTTTGTTTGTGAAACTAACTCCAAATCCTCAGTGGTTACTATCGCTTCTTGAAAGGCCTTTTTTTCTCTTAGTTTTCTTTTTTATTCCATCCTGGTGCTGAATGGAGATTCTGGGTAAATTTTACTAAAAAAATTTGCTTCAGTGACTTCTTGAAGAGAGCCAATAATTGGTCTTAGTATAATGCCCTCAAAATGTTTTCCTGCAAGTTAAAAAAATATACAAAGAAAATATAATTATCTCTTTTTTTGCAAACAGAAACCTTGCTTACTATCAAGTTTGTTTTTTCAATGTTTTTAGCTTGGAATTTGAAAAAATAATCACTCAAATATATTGCATAAATTACTTAGATTTAATTTAGGAAGAGAGGTGATTTTTAAAATCCACTTAAAAATTATAGCAAGCAAAATTAAACATTTCATTTATTTTGTAAAATTTTTTATTAAAAAGCTGAACGTTTTCGACTATCATCAGTCCTTATCAAAGCATCTAAAATTGTTTAAAATCATCTAAAAATTTTTTAACCATAAACGACAATTACAATCAATTAAAATATATAAAAAACAACAATTTTCTCAAGTTTATGCTGTCACTGTTATTACTAATTCAGTTTATAGGCAAAGACAATTACACAAAACAACGTCAGAATTCACAGAGAAAAAAGGAGAAAAAAAAGAGAAAAAAATGAGAAAAAATAATAATTTTGCAAATCACATGACTAAAATTAGAAGAGTTGTAGTAAAAAAGACGAGCCATTTTCATACAGTTGTTTATTTAATTTAGGTTGATGTTTTTTAATTATTAACGCTTCGTGAATTTTACAGTCGTAATCTGATGAACATTTCTTTATAACACTAAAACGATGTATTAAGCTATCCATATCTTTTTTATTACACAAATTGCATTCAATAATATGATCTTTTATTTTGCTTTTGACCGAAGAGCCTAAATTTAAGTGGAAATTCTCTGCCGTGCACTTAACACCTATATATAAAACTTGCAAAGTTGGAAACTATTTCAATTTAAAATCTAACACACCTGCGCTTTTGTTATCAAATGTTGTCTATCGCTTTTCGTGCCCGTGTGATGCGGGTCTGACTTACATCGGTAAGTCAACACGTCATGTGATAACAAGAGCAAAGGAACACTTAAATTTAGGCTCTTCGGTCAAAAGCAAAATAAAAGATCATATTATTGAATGCAATTTGTGTAATAAAAAAGATATGGATAGCTTAATACATCGTTTTAGTGTTATAAAGAAATGTTCATCAGATTACGACTGTAAAATTCACGAAGCGTTAATAATTAAAAAACATCAACCTAAATTAAATAAACAACTGTATGAAAATGGCTCGTCTTTTTTACTACAACTCTTCTAATTTTAGTCATGTGATTTGCAAAATTATTATTTTTTCTCATTTTTTTCTCTTTTTTTTCTCCTTTTTTCTCTGTGAATTCTGACGTTGTTTTGTGTAATTGTCTTTGCCTATAAACTGAATTAGTAATAACAGTGACAGCATAAACTTGAGAAAATTGTTGTTTTTTATATATTTTAATTGATTGTAATTGTCGTTTATGGTTAAAAAATTTTTAGATGATTTTAAACAATTTTAGATGCTTTGATAAGGACTGATGATAGTCGAAAACGTTCAGCTTTTTAATAAAGAATTTTACAAAATAAATGAAATGTTTAATTTTGCTTGCTATAATTTTTACTTAGATTTCTTAACCATAAAACCTTACCAAAACCCATCATATGCATTTGTGGTCAAAGCAATAGTTGTTGTAATGCTAAGCTATTTTTGACAGCTATAACAGTACATATATATCAAATCCTCACAAATAAATTTTACTAAACTATATTTAATAAGTACATTCAATTTAAGGCATAGTTAACTACCATTAAAAATTACATTCTTAAAGAAATCACGAAAAATTAAATACAAGTAAATTAAACCATTAATAAGTTCAGTTAAGATCAATTTTTATTCAAGTTATTTGATTTTAAATATTGCAGCTATCCATTGCAGCTAAATAGATTTTTCAAAGTTAAATCTGGTAATGTTTTGGTAAAGCAGGTCGCATAATAGCTTAATATGCAATTACAACATGAAGAGAAAACAATGTAATTTTAATGCATTTATACAAATCTTTTTTTTTGCAAAAGGCCTTTATTTCTTTACTTTCTTAGATGAAAATAGGTCATAAACTGACATATTAGATTAGCAAGTGAATTACAAACTCCTTTTTTGCAGTTTGTACACATTTATATAATGGTGCTTTAGCTTTTACATTTTTTTCAAGGTGTTTTGCCAAATGCAACACATTAACACTGTGGTGTATGTATTTAAAACTATTTTAACAGTTTCTAACATGTTACAAAAAGAATTGTTTTATCTCCATTAACACATTTTGTATGACCCCAAATTTAAATTGGCTTTTGTTAAATCAATTGAACTAATTTTACCATTTTAAACTTTTTTGTAATATATAAAGGTTGCTTTAAGCTTTTAAGCTTTGTCTTAACTATGTTGGCAATAAATTATAGTACTTTTTAATGCTCTACTGAAATCATAATTTACATAGTTGTATAGATATAGCACTTAAAAATTATAAAGGTATTGAGACACCACCAGAAAGACTTTGAAAAACCCATTTAAAAAAATACTTGCTACAGAGTACTTTTCAGTTAAACTTTATAAAAAAATTGAGAAATATCTACAAGTTGCTAAAATTAATTATTGAAATGTACTAATTACTTATTAATAGTTGGCAACTTCAATTTTACATTGAGAGGATTTTCAAAACTCATTCTACAGTTCTATGTCTGATTTTATAATCTGCTTTTTTGTTTTGCTTAAATTAGTACTTCCTATATAAAAAAACAATGGCCTTTAAAGTTTGGGTGCTTTTTTACTACTAACACAATAGAATATTTTGTAAAGAAGGTTATTAGGCTAAGTATGAATAGTTGGTTCTCGTTCACTATTGGCCGAGTTTAGTTCATTACTTTTTAAATTTTGGGAAGTCCCCAAAAGCTTCAAAGTTAGTAACGACGAAAAGTGAATAAAAAAACCTATTAAATGATAAAAAAGTTAAGACTTTGTTTTGGTATTGAATAATCGGGTAAAAGGTATAAAATAATCCAAATGCCAAGTTGATTAAAAAAGTGGGGAACCCTCACATGTTCTGATTCAAATTTATCTTCAAAATTCACATTGCTTATTCTTTCGTAGTAATATTTTTTACAAGCCTTTTTCTGCTGTACAATTAGATTCCATTGCTTTCTTTACATTTAGGAGCAGTTCACCACTCTTTATTTATTTTAGTTTCTCTCACATTTCTTTTTTTTTGGCCGCTTTACGTGCTATTTACATTATAAATTACCGGTACTATGGAAAGATGCTATTCAGTTGATTGTGTTCCTGACACTTTGCTTTCTGTAATTAGATTAATGAAGGGGAGCAACTAAATTGGCAACTCAAACAATAGCATTATGCAAAATAAGATTTGCTTAAAATTTAAAGGTTACTTTTCATAATTTGCACGCGGCAAGATCCTCCAAAAAAGGTTACTACGCTGCACTGCGCGGTTGACATCACTAGTAGGTATCTAAAAATCAAGGTTGCGAAGAAAAAACTAAGCAAAGGTATAACAAAAATCAAGGTTACCAAGAAAAATTAAACAAAAGTATAAGGAAAATTGAGAATGTCAAGAAAAAAAATTGTAATTAGGTATAACAAAAACAAGGTAGTTCAGAAAAAAATGGAAGATAAGTATAATAAAAATCAAGGTTGTCAAGAAAAAATTAAGCAAAGTTATAACAAAATTGAGGATGTCAAAAAAAAAATTGAAGATATCTAAAAATCATAGTTGACTAAGAAACTTTTTGAAAAATTGAACAAATGTGTGGCAAAATCAAGCTTGTTTAGAAGAAAATTGATGATAGGAATGATAAAAATTAAGGTTGTCTAATAAAAACTCTTACAAAATTTAATAAAGGTATAACAAAAATCATGATTGACAAACAAAAATTTTGAAAAGCTCAACAAGGGTGTAGCAAAAATCAAATTTGTTGAGTAAAAAATTAAAAATAAGTATCTTCAAATTAAGTTTCTTGGGAAAAATTTTTGATAAAGTGAACATGAGTATAACAAAAATCAAGTTTGTCGAGAAAAAAAAATTAAAAATCTAAAAATTAAGGTTACCAGGAAAAAATTAAACCTAGATATAACAAAATCAAGATTTCCGAAAAAAAAATTGAAAATAGTTATAAAAAAATTAAGGTTTCCAAGAAAAAATTAAACAAAGGTATGACAAAAATCAAGGTTGACTAAGAAAATTTTTTGAAAAATTGAACATAAATATAACGAAAAACAAGGTTGTTTAGAAAAAAAGTTCTAAAATCGAACAAAGGTATAACAAAAATAGAATTTATCTAGAAAAAAAATTGAAGATAGATGTAACAAAAAACAAAGTTGACTAAGAAAAATTTTTGAAAAATAACACATAAGTATAGCAAAAATCAAGCTTTCCTAGAAAAAGTTGAAGATAAATATTTAAAAATCAAGATTGATTAAAGAAAAACTTTTAAAAACTTAAAAAGATATAATAAAATTATGGTTGACAAAAAAAAATTCTGAAAAATTCAACAAGGATCTAATAAAAAATCAAACTTGTTTAGAAAAAATTGAAGATAAGTGTAACAAAAGCAAGGTTGTTTAGAAAAAATTAAACAAAGGTGTGACAAAAATCAAGTTTGTGTAGAAAAAAAATGAAGAAAGTTATAACAAAAATCAAGATTGTTGAAAACAAAATTGAACAAAGTGTTTCGTTCCTAAAAATCGCCCACACTATGTAGATTCACAATCTCATAAAAAATCATTTTGATTTCGCTTTGGTCCGGCTCAAATAGCCGAAGAAATAACAGTTTTATAAGTAATTTAAATATTTTACATTTAGTTATAAAAAAATGGCAACACTGCTTAATTTCACGAATCTTGAAGTACATCCCAGAACTATCCGCTTGACCTGTTTTGATTATGACGTAATAGTAATAGTTGTTTTTGAATTGAGTAAATGTCAGAACATTCGAGAAACCTTACCGACTGGTATAAATAAGGTTCGCTGAAAAGCATTATTATTAATTCGATGTTTCGTTGTGGTAACTTAGAATTTGGAAAATTGTTAACTGAGTGAAGTCATAGTTTTTTGGTCGCAAGTCTTTGGTTGTCTACGTGATTGTGAAGAATTAAGTTACTGAATTTATTTGCTGTGGATTTATACTATTCGGGCTCCTAAGTGGATTGGAGCATATTTCTTAATAAAGAAGATATTGTGGTAGTCTGAGCTGTGATTTAGCTAGACTATATTTTTGCTGTCGCTGGTTCGAAGGTCAGATCCAGCAAGAATATTAAGAATTTTACCATTAGTAGACACCTAGATTGCGTTATCGGTGAGAGCCTTTCTTTACAGGCGCCGAAAAGGTAGACGATTAAATAACGTACTAAGTTACCGAATAAATTTGCTACAAAATTTCAAAAACTTTTTATCATCGGAACAAAATTTTCAAAAACTATTTACTAATTTCTACACAAAGGTATAATAAAATTGAAGTTTATTAGAAAAACTATTAAAAATATAGATATCTAAAAATCAAGGTTACCAAGAGAAACTATTAAAATTGAAGAAAGGTATAACAAAAATCATGATTGACTAAGAAAAATTTTTGAAAAATTGAACATAAGTATAACAAAGTCAAAGTTGTTTAGAGAAAAAAGTTTTAAAATTGAACAAAGGTATAACAAAAATCGAATCTGTCTAGAAAAAATTGAAGATAGTTATAAAAAATCAAGATTGATTAGAAAAATTGAACAAAGTTATAATAAAAATCAAGGTTTTTTAGAGAAAAAAGTTTTAAAATTGAATAAAGTATCTAAACACCAAACTTTTTTAGGGAGAAAATTGAAAAATTGAACATAAACATAACAAAAATCAAGACAAAGTTTTACAATGCACAAAGAAACCTATACAAACAATCCCGGTAAAAACCTAGGTAATTCTCCATGGGAAAACTGTGTATTGACTTGACTTGTCCAAACTTGCCCTTTGCAGAACATATTTTGACAAGTTTTTTCTATGGAGTGTTTAAAAACAGGAAATTGATTGAAAGAATTTTCTATTGTGCACCTTAAATCAGGAAATGTTTTGACAGGTTCGTTTTATGCGTGCCTAAAACAGAAAACGGTTTGACTTTATTGCTTTAAAATCTTGCAGAATGTCTTGAAATAATCTTATGTCATGTTTTGAAGTCTTGGTTCTGTCTTGGGCAGGGAATCAAACTCAAGACCGTTGGTTTTCTTAGAGTTAGGATTTATATTATCTTGGGTAGGAATCAAACTCAGGACTACTGTCTTTCATAGGGTTAGGGTTTATACTGTCTTGGCTGAGAATCAAATTTAGGACCACTTACTTTCTTAAGTTTAGGATTTACAGCTTCGCTGTCTTGGGTGGGAGTCAAAATCAGGACTACTGTTTTTTCTTAGAGTTAGGATTTATATTATCTTGGGTGGGAATCAAACTTAGGACCACTGACTTTCTTAGGTTTAGGATTTACAGCTTTGCTGTCTTGAGTGGGAGTCAAACTCAGGACCACTGTTTTTCTTAGGATTAGGATTTATACTGTCTTGAGTAGGAATTAAACTCAAGACCACAAACTTTCTTAGGATTAGGTTTTATATTAGGAGTCGGAGTCGGATAAAATATTCCGACTCCGACTCCTAGTCTATTTAACAGTCCGACTCCGACTTCTTCCGAAAACCTCCGACTCCGCAACCCTGATGGAAATGTAACTTAAACAAAGCTTTTTAAGAACAAAATTCGCGCCGCTAGAAAACGAACAGAAAGAAAACAAATTACAATACTAATTAACTAAGTAGAAGAATTAGTGACGCGAGTTAATCCAACAAAAAAAAAACAGTAAAGTAAAGTTTTAACGGAAACAAACAAAAAAAACAATGTATAACATATAATAGTCTTTTGCCAAGCTGGAGGTTTTATTGTTCGCCGTCTTGACGAAACCTCACAGCTTAGCGCATCATCCGTCGCAACATCCTCGCCGCCTTGACTGCACTCGGTTGGTGCAGTCAAATCTGGAAAGTCTCTTGTCGAAATTGTTTCTTCACCGGACTCGAGCAAATGTAGACGTTGAATCAGCCTCGTCAAAAGTTCAGATTTGGTTTTTAATTTAAATGTTCGTATCAGACCATCTTTTCATGGAATCGCCTCAACAATTTTTCCCATCGGCCAGGTGGGACGAGAAGTGTTTTCTTCGGTAATCAAACAGATGTCACCCACTTTGGGAGCAGCCTCTGCCGAATGCCATTTGTGACGAACCGCTAAGGAAGGCAAATACTCTCTTGACCACCGCTTCCAGAAGTGTTGCAACAAAAGTTGTAAATGGAAATATCTTCGACTCAATATAACTTTTGACGAAATAGATGGAACAGATTTTAAAGCCCGACCAATTGCTAAATGACTTGGAGTAATTGCTTGAAGATTGTTTGGATCACTTCCCAAATATATAAGTGGTCTTTGATTTAAAGCTGATTCGATGTCAGTCAAAATGGTATACAATTCGGTATAGTTCAATTTTGCTTTACCAAGAACCTTTTTTTAAAGGCTCCTTCAACGATCGATTTAGTCTTTCATAAAACGCACCACGGTGTGGACTACGCTCGGTAATAAATTCCCAAATAATGTCATTTTCGGTAAGATATGATTGTATCGAATTATCCGCAATAACACTTTCACGAGTGGAAAATTTTAAAATCTGATTCGCTTTTTTAAAGGTCAATTGATTATCACTAATAATTTTGCGACACTTTCCACGGCGATTAATCATACGTTTCAAAGCAGATAAAAATTCTTCGGTAGACATATTATTTGTTAATTCGAGATGAATCATACGACTATGGGTACAGGTAAAGATACATAATTACATATGTAAGCTTTTCTCATAGTTTTACAATCATATCCTTTTAGGTAAATCGGTCCGGTAAAATCAACGCCAACATCGGAAAACGCAAAAGCCGGACAAACCCGCTCTTCGGGAAGAATTCCCATCTTTTGTTGCAAGGGCTTTGTTTTAGCATGTCTACACACCACACACCGTTTACACACTCTTCTCACCTCTTCACGAATATGCAAGATATGGTACCTTTCCCTTAAAATAGCAATGGTTGTGTCTTGAGAAGAATGGTGATTCTTTTGATGGATGTGAAGGATCAATAGTTCCACCAACAAGCCTTTATTCGGAAGGATGATAGGACACTTGGTGTATTCTGGCAAATTGGAAAGTTTAAGTCGATCTCCTGCAATAATCAAATTTTTTTCAAAATCAAATTGCGGGTCCATATTTTTAAACCGACAGGACGAAGAAGGCTTTCTCGAACTCTGCAATTCAAAAAAATCATCCGTAAAATTACATTTTTGAACCAAAGAAAATAAAAAATACTCAGCGTTTTTATACCCTTTGGGGCCTATAAGATCCGGTCTGCAGGTATGGTCAAGTCGTTTGTTGACAGGATGCCTCCATCGCAAAATTCTGGCCACCAGACGAACTACTTTAGAGTAGCTCGAATATCCTCGAAAAAACTCTTCGTAAGGCAAAGTAGCAGACAAAGCAAATTTTTTCACTTTAGCAGCTTCTTTGACACAAGTATCACGAGTAGAAGCTTTCAAAGAGCAATAACCACCGTGCTCCGAGGGCCACTCAAATTTATACTTACTAAGCCAAGGCGGACCTTTCAGCAAACAATCATTCAAAGAGTTACCATTGGGATCTTTAGCACTGGCATCAAAAACAATTCGGACCTTTGTCGAAGAGCTTGACTTTTTAAAAACAGGATGATGAGGAACATAATACCTTGGTTTGTCTTCAATAGCCTTTAATTCTTCTTTTGTCAATTCTCTAGCAAACCCACTGTTATATCTCTGCTGATTGAGTTTTGTTTTTCTTACGTTGTTTTATTCGAATGTGTTACGTCACAAAGGACATAAACTTGCTTCAGCTTACGTTTTTTCTTTGCCATTCATTTTAAAAAATAAGTCGCGTTGTGATTTGGTATATTGGATTAAGATTGGAAATTTAGTTAAAAACGTCTGTTATGAATCAATCAATAATAAATTTTCAACAATAAAAACTTTAACAAATATAATCATACGAAGACGAGTTTTTAGTCGAGTGTGGCAACCAGCGCCAAATCCAATAAATGTGCTGCTACATTCAAGTTTTAACTAAACCAGATGCCGGTGAGTGTGTTCTAATTTGTGCATTCTTCTAATCAATGGATACAAAAGAAGAGATAAAGCAGTTCTACGAACTTGATGCTGAGCTTAGACGTAAATACATGCTTGTCGAATGTCTAATGCTAAAAGACAGTAATGAAGCCATTAAGTAGTTTTGCTCGTTGTATTTTTACGCTTAGTGATGTGAATAGTGAAGGGCAATCTATTTTATCGTGTTTAGATACGTCTAAATTTGAATTTGATAAACGTGTAGAAGATTGGTTTAAATCTATTAATTTTAACTCTCAAAACGATGATGCTTGCAATGCTAAGAAGCCCAGTGTTGCCGGGTCTGCCAGTAGTTCGCGTTCAAGTGTTTTGCGTCGTGAAGCATGTGTTGAGGCCAAGTTAGCACGTCTAGAGCTTGATCATGCTAAGGAGCCTGAGGTGTTTAAGCCCCCCAGTATTGCCGGGTCAGCCAGTAGTTCGCGTTCAAGTGTTTTGCGTCGTGAAGCATATGTTGAGGCTAAGTTGGCACGTCTAGAGCTTGATCATGCTAAGGAGCCTGAGGTGTTTAAGCCCCCCAGTATTGCCGGGTCAGCCAGTAGTTCGCGTTCAAGTGTTTTGCGTCGTGAAGCATATGTTGAGGCTAAGTTGGCACGTCTAGAGCTTGATCACGCTAAGGAGCGTCAGAGGGAAAAGATAGCTTTAGACCAAATGAGCCGTGAGTTGTCCCTTCGTGAAGTTGAGCGTAAGGTTGCATTAACTCAGTTAAAGTTAGCTGCGTGGGACGAGCAATTAAGTGACAGTGCTGTGGCTAGAAAAGATTCTGGTGTAGATTCTAAGGTTGGCCCTGCTGTTTCTCACGATTACAGACCTTTTTCCACCTTGAACCCTGTAGCTGACAGGCAAGTTTGTGGTACCAGTACGCAAGTTGTTGCTGCCCTAGATAAAGGTTGTAATCTGCCACCGTGTCTACCACAGATAGATGTAGTGAGTACTAACGTTGTAGGTCTACCACGTGTAGTACATAGGAGTCGAAGTATCTCAGAAGAGAAAGCTCACGCAGATGATGCTAGATTCACTAGAAATGCTGAGCAGATGGTTCAAAATGAAGCTGAGTGTGGTCCCTCCCAAAATCGATTTCCTTCTTCCGGAAACGACTTCTGGTTGCCCAGGTGTGAGAACGAAGAGATCACTCGTATACCAAAACCCGAGCTGACAAAGTTTAGTGGCGACCCCTTGGACTATTTCGAATTTGTACGCAATTTCGATCTGCATATTGGGAATCTTCCTATTCCTGATCCAAAGAAGTTGACATTCCTTTTGCAGTATTGTGACGCCGAAGTTCGTCGTCAACTTTCGCATTTTAGTAAAGATTTACATCGTGGCTACACTTTTGCTCGAGATCAATTATGGCAGTTGTATGGAAAGCCTCACGTAATCTCTCGTGCCTGCAGCTCTCTGCTTTCCAAAACGCCGACAGTGAAGGATGAAGATCCAGCTGGTTTGCTACGGCTGAGTATCTTACTTCAAAAGTGTCGCAGTGCCTTATCAGACATTGGTGAATACGCTGGCATCAATTCTTTGCATTGTCTTTTGCCAATTTTAAGGAAATTGCCAAAATCTTTACAGGACAAGTGGATTGAGTGGTCGGTAGATGTCGCTGACAAGACCAATCGAGAAGCTGGCTTTGTCGATTTAGCAAACTTTGTTGCGCATCACTCAAGACTATGGAATTCTCTTTTCGGTCAAAGTCTTTATTGCGACGGTCAAAGTCGACAAGCCGTGGAAAGAAGAAAAAGGGCCTCGCTGTATAATGTAGCTGCTGAAGAAAGTACGTTAAAGAGATCTTCAACTAAGTGCTTACGTGGAAAGTGCTCGTTTTGCAATGAAAATCACAATCTTGATTCTTGCAGCAAGTTCGTCGAGAAAAGTGTTTTACGACGTCGAGATTTCGTGATGAAGAACGCTCTATGTTTTCGGTGTTTGCTGGCGGGACATGTAGTTTCAGAGTGCAGGACGGAGTCGCGTTGTGGTGAGTGCGAAAGCAACTTTCACCATACATTGCTACACAAGTTAAAGAAGGGTTTGGATGAAAGGAAACAAGAAGAAACTACCTGTTCATCAGCTCTTTCATCTTCGCATGCCGTCAGCGGAAAATTCGACAAGGTTTTTATGTGCGTGGTGCCAGTAAAGGTAAAATATCAAAACAAAGAAGTGACAACGTACGCCTTTCTTGATTCAGGCTCATCAGCGACATTTTGCAGCAGGAAGCTTGTAGACAGACTTGGTATTGAAGGAGAGAAGAAAGAAGTTTTTCTAAAAACTCTCGGAAGCCATTCATGCTGCATAGAAACCGTGACAGATTTGAAAGTTTCGTCACTAGATGGAGATTGTGAAATTGAAGTGAGAAACGTTTTTTCTATTGATAAAATACCCGTCGCGCCTAACCCGGGTTTAAGCAGAAAAGAGTTGGAAGACTTTTCTCATCTCCGTGATCTCAGCTTTCCGGAAGTAAAAGGAGCAAGTGTAACTCTGTTAATCGGTGTCGACGTCCCGGAGGCTCTGTGGGTAGAAGAAATTCACAAAGGAAGTCCTGATGAACCTTGTGCATGGAAGTCCCCCTTTGGATGGTCACTGATGGGAAAGTTTTCTTCTGCTGAGTTTCCATCAATAGTCAATGCTAATTTCGTTCGAATCAATGAGGATGGCGTAGAACACCAATTGCAGCGCATGTACGAAGCGGATTTTGGAGACGCAACCGAAATCTATGCATCTCGTATATCTCGTGAAAATCGGGTCGCGCATGAGAAAATGAAGGATTCTGTGGTCTTAGAAAGCGGGCGGTTTCAGCTGCCTCTCCCCAAGCGGGCAAGCCTGTTGCCTTTACCTGAAAACCGCTTGATGGCAGAAAAGCGCTTGAATGGACTGAAGAAGCGCTTAATCAAAGATGAGGATCTGTGTAGGAAGTATGTCGAGTGCATGCAGACTTACATAGACAAGGGATATGCCGAGGAAGTTGTGGATTCTGGGACAGAGAATGCACGAGAACAGTGGTTCATTCCTCACCATCCTGTAGTGCACCCGCGAAAGCCAGGAAAAGTGCGTATAGTCTTTGATTGTGCAGCGAAGCACAAAAGGGTGTCACTAAATGATGTTCTGCTGCAGGGCCCCGACTTCTTAAACAGCTTGTTTGGTGTGCCCAGGTGCATCAAGCCATCTGATTTTGGCGAAGTAAAACAAACAGAGCTGCACATTTCTGCCGACGCTTCAACCTCGGCTTATGCCGCTGTTGCTTATCTTCGAATTGTTAATGAACAGGGTTCGGTTGATTGTTCCTTTGTAATGGGCAAAGCAAGAGTTTCTCCTTTGTCTACAATGTCTGTACCAAGATTAGAACTGACGGCCTCGGTACTTGCTGCAAAACTCGATGTCCTGATACGAAAAGAGTTAGATTTGACAAATTGCACGTCAACGATATGGTCAGACTCTACAGCTGTTTTGCAGACGCTTTACAATTCTTACACATTCGTTGCAAATCGGGTTGCAGAAATTGAACGTTGTATTAACGTTAATTGCTTTAGATTTGTTCCGACCGAAACTAATCCCGCGGATGATGCAACCAGAGGTTTGAGTGCAGGCGACTTGTCCAAGCAATCCAAATGGCTTCATGGGCCTCAGTTTCTTTGGGAGACTAAAGATTTATGGCCTGAAGGTCCAATTGTGCTTTCTCCTGTTCCAGACGAGTTTTTACCTGCAAAACAGAAATGCGCTAAGGTAAACGTCGTTCTATGCAAAAGGCTAGATCCTACCGATAGCTTAATTTCAAAGTACTCCTCTTGGCATCGTTTAAAGAAAGCAGTGGCCTGGATTCTTCGTTACAAAACGTATTTGCGCTGCAAGGCTAAGCAATCGGAGTGGACAAAACCAGCCAAAGGTTTGCTTACCGAGGAAATAAGAAAGGCAGAAGCAGCCATTCTTCAATATGAACAGGAAAAGCATTTTAAACGCTTAATTGCTGATCTGCGCAAGGACAAAGTTTTAGATAAAGATTCGTGTTCTGTAGCAATAGCAAAGTTAAATCCAATTCTGGAAAATGGTTTAATTCGCGTTGGTGGTCGCATTGATTTGGCTCCAGTTTCTTATGATCAAAAACACCCCATCATTTTGCCATACAAATCTCATGCCACCTATCTAATTATTGCATGTCACCACGAGAAGGTGGGCCATAGTGGCGTGGGACACACTATATCTTCTTTACGGCAACGTTTTTGGATAGTCAAAATTGACGTAGCAGTGCGGAGTGTATTAGGAAGCTGTCTGTTTTGCAAACGTAGAGCAGCGACACCCTGCAGTCAATTGATGACAGATTTACCTCTCGCAAGATTGCAAGTTAATCAGCCAGCTTTTAGTCATGTTGGAGTTGATTACTTTGGGCCATTTCTAATTAAGCAAGGAAGAAGCGAAGTAAAGAGATACGGCTGTTTGTTCACTTGTCTATCGACAAGAGCTGTACATTTGGAAGTTGCGAACGACTTGTCTACAGACTGCTTCATTAACTGTTTGCGCAGGTTTATTGGGCGGCGAGGGCATCCACTGCACATATACAGCGACAATGGCACTAACTTCGCCGGAGCAGAAAAGGTGTTGCGAATGTCGCTTGAAAAGTGGAACAAGCAGATGATTGAAGAATATTTGCGGCAAAGGGAAATCGCTTGGTCGTTTAACCCACCTGCAGCGAGTGCTAGAGGAGGAGCTTGGGAACGCCTGATTCGCTCTGTCCGGCGCATTCTCTCCACTTTATGGTCACCAAAAATTCCATTAACCGACGAAATGCTGTGCACATTTTTGGTGGAAGTTGAGTCGATTATCAATTCAAGGCCCTTGGTTCCGCTTAGTATTGATGCTCGGAACAACGAACCACTAACTCCGAATCACTTACTTCTACTCCGCAGTTCACCAAACCAATGTCCAGGCGTGTTTGAAGAAAATTCAAGCTATGCACGTAAGAAATGGATGTACGTGCAACATCTAGCAAATGTATTCTGGAAAAGATGGATCGATGAATTTCTTCCTATGCTGAACAAGCGCCAAAAGTGGCTCACCAAAGAAGAAAATCTCAAAAGGGACAGCATTGTGTTGCTAGTCGACGAAAGAGTTCCTCGAGCTAAGTGGTTGCTGGGTAGAGTGGTAGACGTTTACCCAGACAAAAATAATTTAATTCGCACAGTTTTAGTTAAAACCAAGTCAGGTCTTGCAAAGCGTCCCGTCAATAAGTTGTGCTTAATTCTCGATTCAGACACGGATATTTAGTGAATTATTGAGCTATAGTCGAGATATTGGGGGCTTAATTTACTTCTGCATAAACATTTACATGCAACCTCGTGCGGATTTTAATCATAAGCGTTGTTTATAATCATTAACATGTTACATATGTAATAGTCGAGCTCTTGACCCTTTGTATGCTTGTTTATTTGCTTTTGCTAAGTTGCTCCTTTGTTTTCTTTGAAGTGTCAAAACTCAATATGTGCTTACGATATTTTTATGTTTTAAATATACGGGTCCTATATTTGTGGGGAGGTATGTTATATCTCTGCTGATTGAGTTTTGTTTTTCTTACGTTGTTTTATTCGAATGTGTTACGTCACAAAGGACATAAACTTGCTTCAGCTTACGTTTTTTCTTTGCCATTCATTTTAAAAAATAAGTCGCGTTGTAATTTGGTATATTGGATTAAGATTGGAAATTTAGTTAAAAACGTCTGTTATGAATCAATCAATAATAAATTTTCAACAATAAAAACTTTAACAAATATAATCATACGAAGACGAGTTTTTAGTCGAGTGTGGCAACCAGCGCCAAATCCAATAAATGTGCTGCTACACCCACACTTAACATAATCCTCAATCGCCGTTTTGTAGGCAGCACGCTTCAGCTCATCTCGTTTTAAGCTTTTCTCGCAAGAAATTAAACGTGTTCTTGCTTGGGAGTAATTGGAGAGTAACTCTGGAGAGTTTTCCTTGAAGGGTAAGGCAACAACATACCTATTGTTACTAAAACTAACAGACCTTTCGAAAGAACGTACAGCTTCTCTCTCCTCCTTTGTATAAACATCATTTTTCTCAACGAGACCAATAGATTCCATATTCCAAAATCCTTCCAATAGTTTCTCGAGCTTAGACCATGGAGAGGCATCAGTGGCAGTCAAAGCCATGCATTTACGACTTTCTTTTGCTTCCAAACGTTGAATGTGAAAGGGTCCCGCTAAAACCCATCCAAACATGGTATCTATAGTGTAAGGTGCCGTTTCCGCAACATCTGGACCGATAATGCTTCCCTGCATTAAGTGAAAGTAGTATCTGCCTCCAAGCAGTACGTCAATTTTTGCTGTTCTTCTCGGAAATGGACCAGCCAATTTTAATCCCTTTAAATGAGAACAACAATCACTATCAAAGTCAATTTGGTGTAAAGGGGAGCAGATTGAGCCATTCTGGACATGAGCTTCAACATCGAATTTTTCTTGACTTTCAGATTCAATGGGACAAAGCAGGAAACGCACAAGATTCATGTGGTGAATATTGGAGCTACCTCCAAAACCTTCAATATTGAAAAAATCGGTTCTGGTAGAATCAATTCCCAAGTCATCAACCACCTTTTTTGTCAGGAAACTTTTTTGAGAAAAAGAATCAAACCCAACCCTTACTAGTTTTTCTTTCATTCCATATTTAATTTTGGCAAGAGCAGTAGGTAACAACGTTTCCAATTCATTATCCGAAAATTTGGAAGGTGCACCGGCTAAAACCCGAACTGTAGCAATCAGGGCGTTTGCCTTCATCGGTTCCTCCTTCGACTTAGGATCAATGTGCAAAAGAGAATGGTGCGGCTTGCCACAACAGTCCGGTACACCACATTTAGCGGCACATTTACGAAAGATCGGCGGATGACCAGGCGTTCCTTTACACTTAAGGCATTTAAAGCAAACTATACCTGGCATCTTCATCAATTCTTCTAATCTTCCGGAAGGTGTAAGTCCTTTGAATTTCGGACAAGCAATCAATTCATGTTTTTCCGAACATAAAACGCAAACTTCAAAGCTGGCTTGGGTTACCAAAGCTTGCGCAGAAGAAGGCCACAACTTTTTTAACTCTTTTGAAGGTTTGGTCCCTTTGGAATTTATCTTGGGGTCACCCCTACTTACCAGAGCCTCCAAAGCGGCAAGCTCAGCAGTGAAGAACTCGATCAACTTCACCGAAGATAGAGCCTCATCCTTTTCAATTAGAGTAGAGATATGCCGAATCCATCTCTCCTCCAGCGACTTGGAAAGTTGACCCTCTACAATTTGTGTGAAAATCTGGTCCCAATTCACCTGATGCCTTTTTAAAATTGCCTTCTTAGCGACGACTTTATCGATACATTTGTTATAATTACCATTTCTGTTTTAACATTCATTGCCAAATCACCAGACCTATTATAAATAAATTAAATTAAAAATTATTTACAAAGAATGAATTATATTTAATTAATCTTTTCATTGACTTTAAAGTGAGGATAAATTACTGTATTTTCCATGCTGCTTGATTGATGAAATAAAAACTAAAAAAAAAAGAATTTGCTTTTGAAAGCAAATGTTTCATTTAAAACTCTTTTGCTTATTGAGTAGCCTTAAAAAAAGCTGTTTCGAAAAAAATTGAACGTTTTTGTCTAGCTCTCTTCAGGAGGTCTCGCTGAAATGAATTCAAGAACTGATGTAGTATTTGAAAAGATTTTTTTTCCTTTCTTTTACACTTATAACAATTTACGTTTGTAAATAAACTCTTTCTGTCTGCACAAATTAGGTTTTTGAAGAGTTATAAAAATTGATTCTAAAACCGATAAATGAAAATTGGATCGTGCTTTAGAAAGAATAAAAAATTGATTGTCATTACATTGAGATGCACATTTTGGTTTATGTAATAAATGGTTTACAATCGCTGAGTCACAATGCGGTGTTGAATTAGTTGGTTTTCCTAGGCGTTCTGGTTGTTTACGTTCTTGACCGATTCTGTTCCAAATAGACCTCGGAACATGCTGGCTAATTCTGTCTTGCAAGCGTTGAGACGTTCGACCCACGTACCGACTGTCACAGTGGCACACGTATTCATATTCGACGTTACTATGTTGAATTGTGAGAAGAACGTCAATAAAAAAAAAGAATTGTGATGAATAAAATAGAAGAGCAAATGTGGACTCAAGCTAGGGTTGCCAACCGTCCTTTATTGGAAAGGACAGTCCTTTATTTAACCCTTTCCGTCCTTGTCCTTTATGAAGTACAGAAATGTCCTTTATTTTAAATATCATTTTACTTACTGCTAATTTTGCGATTAGAACGTGTATTTTAAAGTTGATTTAATTTTTGCAAACACTGAATCAACATTTTTATATTTCTAAACGTTCTCCAGCAACTTTTCAAGTTGTTTTCAAAAAAAATTATTTGCCCCCTCCCCCTAAATCATTAGAAGAAATGGTTTATCAGCATACTGTAAAAGGATTTTTAGTGTTATCTCTTCAAAATGGCGAAATGAAAGAAACAGATACTCTGCAGAAATAATAAAAAATGAGCTTTTCATATTCCTGTACTTTGACTTCAAAGACAGCTGTTTAGAATTTGCTGAAAAAACAAAAGATGACCTTCAATTGTTGAAAGCAGCAAAAAGTCAAACCAAACACAATTTTAAAAAATAAAAGCATTTACACTATTTTTCATTTTTATTTTTTATGATGCATATCAGAAGCGTGCGGTCAGGGCATGCAAGTCATGCGTTGCAAGACCAAATTTTTAAAAATTGCATGACGAACTTTTGCGCGATGAGGTAGATATCGTTCAATTCGATGAGAAATATTACTTGTTCGGGATAAAATCTGAGGCAGATCTGAGACGAAGACCCGTTTTTTTGCGTTATTTTAGACAATACCGCGAATTTAGGACGAAAAGTAAGAAATCGGAGACTGGTTTGAAGTGATGACTTTTTTTTTGGAGATCACTGCATTTTTAGAAGAAAAAGTGCATTACCAGGCAACAATTTCAAGTGATGACCTTTTTTTAGAGAGATCATCAAAAATCTAGGGCGAAAATCGTTCTTGATCACCATGACATTACGACTAAAATTACAATCTCACACCCATAACATACCTATTTTCATGATCAGATTTTGGCATGCAAATTGCATGGCCAGACTCAGAGGTTACGGCACGCCACTGATGCATATATATATAGTGATATAGATGGGATTGAAAATTATGTTTATATCTATTTTCCATATGTCCTTTATTGAAACTTGTCACAGTTGGCAACCCTAACTCAAGCTGACATATTTAAGTGCACGATTTGGAACGCTGAACGCCATCCTAAGCAATTACGGCTGAAACAATTTTTAACAAATTTATTTGTATTTGTTTGAAAACAACTATAGTAATGCAATCGTGCCTAAAACCTTGAGAACAAATTACAAATTTACAAAAAAAAGTTTTTTGTTGTATTATTTGTCTTTATTTCAACTTATTTCTTGGAGTACTAATATGCCATTAACAAAAATCCGTATTTAATTTTACACTTGCTTGGTATTAGAAATTTCTTAAATTTAATCTTTATTTAGTTTTAAATTATCATCATGTGACATTAAGCGTTGTTATCCAAATTCGTTTAGTCGGCTAAGCTCATCGGGCTGGTTTCCTGAAAGAAATGGTTCGTTCGAGAGGTGCCCGGGACAGGAACAATGAACACAATCTTGTCGATCATGACATTGTCTATAGCGAGTATGTGCGCTAGTGCAGTGCTTATTGTAGAGTAGAGATTGACACTAGCAGACGTCGGCCTCCGTTAACTTTGCAGCCACCTGGAGGCTATTGTCCACTGCCATCCACTCCTCGAAGTCGGTTTGCGTCATGTCACTTGGTTTTTTAGCTACAATGTCCTCTATTGTTGTGGTTGTAGTGGTACACGAGAAACCACCTTTCTTGAAACAGTTTTGAATTGTTTCTTCCGAAACATGCTTCCACAACAAGGCTAACAAATGCAAGGCCTCGAGCAGATTAGTTTTAGTTTTCAAAGCACTAGATCAGTGTTTCCCAAACTTTTTCGGCCTGGCGCCCCCTTGGCGTCAGATAAATTCCCAGCGCCCCCTCGCTTCTTTTTTAAGTAAAAAGAATGTTCGACAGAGAATATTTATCTGTAATTTTGCTATTTTTCTCCCAAATTTTTGTTGATCTCTAAAAAAAAAAAAAAAAAAAAAAAGATCTTCACTTTGATTTCATCTGTAATTTTGCTATTTTTCTCCCAAATTCATTGTGATCTCTAAAAAAATAAAGGTCTTTACCCTGAATCGATCTTGCATTGAATACTTTGGGAAACACTGCTGCAAGATCACCTATAAAAGGTCTTTAATCGTC
The DNA here is from genome assembly GCA_963680785.1 of Diplosoma virens. Taxonomy (NCBI): domain Eukaryota; kingdom Metazoa; phylum Chordata; class Ascidiacea; order Aplousobranchia; family Didemnidae; genus Diplosoma; species Diplosoma virens. The sequence goes on from OY796889.1 coordinate 15,464,396, forward strand.
CTTCATGTGTAGTCCTTCTCATTGTTTCCTATCGCCCCCTTTCTTCTTACCGCCCCCCTAAATCTCGCCAACGCCCCAAAGTGGGCGCAACCACCCACTTTGGGAACCACTACACTAGATTAAAGGCCCGTTTCGACTACGAGCGTGGAAAAGAGCATTCTTTGTCTCTTTTATTGATCTTCGATTGAAGCGAGCGCAAAAAAAAAGCTTGCTAGATAAAAGCTTGCCGCGATTAAAGTGATTAAAACTAACTCACTAGATCAAAGCTTGCCGCGAAATTATGACCCAGTTCATTTGCTCTTTCATCGTTCCGACAGTTCCTGTTTCTATATTTATAGCTTTATCAGGCCGCTAATCATCAGAGCTGGGCATTTACGCTGGAAGTTAACAAAATTAGTCTCTACGTTTGGGAAAAAATTGATAACAATAACCGATGTACTGATTACAGATGTACTGGTTGTGTCTACTTCTAGTCGGGAAATTAGTAAGTTATAAGGAAGAGGTAGGATTGGAGAGATTCATCCAACGAACTCTCCTGAAGACATTCACCAACCAGAAGACGAACTTTCTGAAGTAGGGAAGGATCTTCTTTAAGAAACTAGTATCATTATTGACGTCAGGTTATTAATACTCGTAATCTTGACTAAGTAGGTCAAAGTTAACATACGTTGGCAGTGAGGCCAACATAATTTTCGATATTACTTTGCCCCCATTCAACTAAAAGTGAAAAATGTTCAGTTTCTTTATTTTTAAATAAATTTTGAAAACTAAATGATAAAATATTGGATTCTGATTGCGATTATTTTCTCAATCTCGCTTCAAAATCAGAGATAAAAAAAATAAGCTAGAAAAGTTGTTAAGTTTTAAATAGTTAAAATTTATTTAATTAAATAGTTAAAATCAATTTATGTACTTTTTTTGAGTAAAGCAAATTTTATTCCAATACTATGGTAGCCATGATTTCTTATGACGTAATAATGTGTTGCTTTTTGGGGTTTAAAATACGCTGTTTCTTTGAAAATAACACAATTGTAACGTTAATTTTTACTTGATTTGAAAAGTTTATGCTTATGATATTATTTGAAGTGAATTCAGATTTACTTTTTCAACACTTAATAAATAATTGATTTCCTTAAAATTGAACTACCGATCAAATAACTTAAATTAACCTCTGAATAGAAGGAATTTTTTTGATTGATTAAATATGTTGTAAACCAGAAGAGATTCAGTTATTTATATTATGAATAAAAAGTTTATTATGCATTCTGCAGATAGCAACTCTTTAAAAAATGTATGTTGTTGTAATTTTCACCAGCACAAATGAAGTTGAGTGTATTCCAAGTAATTGGCTTATTTCCGATTCTGAAGCTTACTGGCCGAATTAGGGTAATTGTGACATTGCACATGCCATAAGGACAAAGGCAAGTCCTGATCCAATGACTTGAAAATCGTATGCAATACGGTGTTTACCAAACAGCAATTGTTGTAAGTGAAAAATAATTAGTCAAACAATAACCTTTTTAATCACAAATTAAAAATTATCTTAGATACTTTCAAAGAAGCAAATAAAAAGGAAAAATTAGCCCAGGAGGAATCAGACCTTGCATCAGAAAACGACAGAACGATTACTCAAAAGTAAGATCAAAGATTTTTAAGCTGTAAATTGATAAATTACACACAAGTAGACCTACCAAGTAAAGGTATAATTTGCTTTTTGTACTAATCTTGGCGGATGGTTCAACTATCAAAATATTATCATAAGTTGAGAAACAATGCTAATGTAAAAGTGTCAATTGTAAGCCAACTTGTTTATAGTTACTCTCCAAATAGTGCATTGCGGTAAAAACAATCTTAATTGTTGCTGCAGTATAATAGTAGTGTTCTCTCCATCGGCAATTTTGATGCAAGCCTTGACAAATATACGCTTAACAGGTAACAAGTTCTATTGTATAACGTATTTCTGGCCATAGCCATGATACTGCAGACCAAAATACTCAGGGAAAGAACTGTTTTGTCAAAAATTACGCAAGCATTGTCCAAACCATAATTTGGCTTGATTTTGCAAATACGCCCAAGTTTTTTGAAAGAATCAACTTTGGACCAAAAAAAATTCACTGTTTCAAAATTAACTGCTGCACTGTATTTTTGTTTTTTGTAGGCTGGCGGAAATGTTAATCAAACGTTTAATCCCCAGCTCACCACCACAATAGCGCCAACTTTTGTGGTCAAAATTGGTTTTCGAGCCTTTATCTTAACTTAAAAATCAACGCGATGAATTTTGACTTTTGTTTAAAACTAAATCTTTTTTAGCTTTCACTTGACATTGATAAATTAATGCTTTTTCGTTTTGATTTGAAGCAAAAGCATCTCGAGTGCTTATAAATACTTTCTTAACTTCGTGTCTTCAATACACAAAAAGCTGGACACCCAAGATTGTTTTTAACTACTGCCCCAGCCATACCATTGTGCACTTGAAAAAAACATTTTGCATGACTTGGGTAGCCTTAACAAGAAGTTTTTTATTATAATTACATCACTTTTACAAAACTGAAAACAATTCAACAATATAGTTGTACAGTACCTTCCTTTTTTAAACAGTGGGTCGAGCTAGATTGCTCTAGAGCGGCATCTTCTGACAATTGGAAAGAAAAAAGGACGGGTTTGATGATAAACGTTAATAATATATATTTGATCGACTAAAACATAGCTGAAATAATTTTTGGTTTAATGCAGGTATTACTTAAGGAAAATTTTGCAAAAAAATGGTTGTAGAAATACTCTAGGGCAGTGTTTCTCAATCGGTGTGCCGTGAGAGGTTTCCAGGTGTGTCGCAAAAGATTTCGGAAACAAATTATCTAGGAAAGTCGAATTTTTTGGTTTTTGCACGTGAAATGACTGAGATTCGGAGCGAAGACCCGTTTTAATTTAGAAAGAACTGGTTTTGGGAAGGAAATTGACAAGAAAGAGCGTGAATTCAGGTGAAGACTTTTTATTAGAGAACAGCTTATTGTTGCGGCCAAAATGAGGAAATCAAAGCGGAAAATTGTGGCGAAAACATTTTTTCTTTATTTTGAGATCAAAAGCAGGAAATCGGCACTTTAACATAGGTGAAGACTTTTTTTATGAGATCACATAATTTTGGGGACGAAAATCAAGAATCTTAGCTCAAATGCGCCGCTAACGTCAGAAGATACTAATTATATATCGCGTCTAGAGCACCCGCATAGTTAAAAAACAACTGAATTCAGGGAAGAAAACTCCATTCTGGATGCCAGAAAACCAGAAATTTGAGCCCAATTCTGGATGAAGACCTTTTTTTTAGAGATTACCTAATTTTGGGAACAAAAATTAGTAAAAATGGTTTAAAATGCCGCAATTTTTCATGAGTTTCAAAAGTGTGCCACAAACGAAAAAAGCTTGAAAACACTGCTCTAGGGGATGAAGATACTGTTTTATTTCAGCTGGGTAAAAGTTTATTACTTTTTATTTTATTTATCTCTATATTAATCCTTATCCTCCTGACTTGTAGGAAAGCGACTGAGGCGCTAATAAATAGGGTAAGCAATTACCTCGACCTGCTTTCGGAAATGCCAAGATATTGCTGTCCGCTTGTAATTTAATGAAGATATGCTTAAATTTTAGAACTAGTTGCCAAGACCACCAAGCAGGGAAAGTGCCGTAAAGTGTTTTTCTCAAGGACACAACAGAATGGCGCGAGTAGGTTTTGAACCGAGACAATGTTGATCATACACACGGCACTCTGGCTCGACCACGCTGCCAACAATGGTTGTGTCGTGTTTTAACTGTTGCATAATACAAAGATACAGACTTGGTTATTCTACTTTTTTCCAATGACAAATCGTACTCTTTCAAAAAAGTTGTTTTGATGTGTTGATCAAAGGCAAGCTAACTTCAGATAAGAGTGTTTTTGCTTTTTAATGATAAAAGTTTTATTTTTAGGAGAAAACGCAAAAAACCAGCAAAAATTATGGAAAGCGAATCCGAAGCAACTCTGATTCTGAAAAAGATAACAATTCACGCTTCAAAAGTAGGCTATGTAAACTTCTACCCAAAATTTTTTCTTAGTGTGTTTTCTATTTAGCTCTTTATATTTTTTGTTTCAATCCGTTTTGAGCTATGCTATTTTTTAGATATTTTTTTACGTTTATAGTAATACGAGCTTTTAAACTTTATCGCGATTCTTTCCCCCGAATTAAAAAGGAAAGTTTTAACTCAGTGCTTCTTAAACGTATTTGATATTGTTCACCCCAATTATTGAGTTTTGAATTTTATTCACCAAAAAGATTATTATATCAGCCCAAGTATCATATAACAAGAACATATTGATTTTTTGCATTGTATTTACAAGATTTATTTAACTGAGGTCCTTGGCGCTGATCACGTGCGTCGAACGAGCGAGATGTTTTTTTGCTATTTGTTATTTTTGCTATCGCTATTTGTGAACGTCATCATTCACAAATAGTGAAAAATATCGAGAAGCGGATGAAATAATTATATAATAAAACAAATTTTAAAAGTAGATAGATAATTTCATTATTCGAAGTGTTTTGCAGCATTTCCCATAATCACAAACTTATTACATTATTGGCATAGAGTATTTTTTGGGCCTTTCTGGCCTACATTACTTTTGTTTATCCTGTTTTTGGACTATATAAGCTAAGTAGCCTACTTGGCCGGTTCGTGTTTTTCTGAAGCGTAACCTTTATCATTTTTTTCTAATTTTGACTATTTTTATTGAGTTAAAAAATTGCATAGAGTAGCTGTAAAAAAGTTGTTTAAATTTGGTAAATTTTGACAGCTGAGTTTTTTAACCTTTTGAATCTACACCAATTGGATTGTTGACCTTTTTTTGTTGAAATACAAAATAAAATGCAATCAAAGCAGAAGCGTAACTCATGCTATCCTTCAGTTATCAGTCAATCTTGAAAACTTGCAAGGAAAATTTTTTTTATCAACTGAGTAAAAATCATACGTCCCAACGCCGATTCCTCTACGAATCTAATCCTGAGCGTCGAATTCAAGCTTATCTATCACAACTACACATAGCACCATATCTATTTAGAATGCAAATATCTGTTAGATAGAGTGTGTTCAAACGTCCACTAAACTTGAGGCTGGATCATATTCTATGAACCAAACTCTGCTATGATTCCACCAATGCACGCTTTAATGGCAGAGTTTTATATTTATCAAATGAATCAATGTTTTTTTCTGCTTTTTTGTTTTTGTGTGAAAAAAATTCATATTGAGGTAGTGCTGGCCTGCTTCTTGTAATACAAATTCTATAAATAAATTTCATTACTATCTTCGCAAGCTACAAGTTACACTTGTTTTGTGCTTCTAATCCACAGCCTTAATCATGTTTGTTATTAAATAATTATATTTGTTTACTTTTACATGTGGCAGAGCAGAAATAAAAGAAAATCGAACTAAATTATATTTAGTTGAAAAAGTTGTAATTACTGTAGTTACTAGAATGATCCTGAACGTTCGCGCTACAAAGCTTCTAAAAGCAACTTTTTTGCACTTTGAGATTCGTGCAAGTTAACCCAATATAAAGCATATTAAAGGTGTGTTTTGAAAGAAAAGTTTTTAACTCCATTAATGCTTTTATCAACTCTCCGAGGCATCACACTGCGCATTTTGTTGGCATTGTACTATTTGGTAATTAAAATATAGTTCTGTCTAATTACCTGCTTCTTTTTGAGAGTTTTCTATCCTTTGCTGACTTACCCCTTATTTACTTCTTTCTATTGGTTCATACTGTACAGTATATACAAAATATCCATTGACTCGATTAAGAAACGCTGTTTTAACTGCAATAAAATTAACTAACTCTAATTTTTTTTTTGCTTTTATCGTTAAAAGTTTGACAATAATCTAATAATTTTTTTTATGAAAGCAGTTCGCTGTAAACGAATGCGCACGGAATTAACTTCTCCACCTGATATTACTGACTCAATGTGCGAAAGTAACATTTTTTTCCGGCGCGAAAACTCGACTTCGTCAAATCGTGTCATTCAGCATAGTGAGTATTATTATTTTTGATTACTTTATGGTTTAGTGCGACTTTTCATAGAAAACTAACTTTGGCGTTGAAGTAAATATTTTAGGGTCAAACTATTATTTTTTGTTGTCACAATCAGTCAGCTTAACAGTGGAACCGATTTATTATTCTTCGAATCAAGTCAAGAGTTTTTACAAAAAAATAGCCAGTAAAATTGTTTTAATTTAAAACCTTGATTTAGCTTTCACAGTTTATCAAAAACATGTACAAAATATTGTTCTCTATTGTATTTTAGTTTAGAATGGTATAAAATTTGTTGTAAAAAAGGCTTAACCGAGGCGATTCATAACTTTTTATAACAAAGTGTAATCTCAAAACAAAAATTTTGAAATTAATTTTTAATACTGTCCAATAAAGTCCGTAAGTTGATTTCAATGCTCTTAATTGCTATAAATAAAACATCGATTTTGGGTTTTGATGATTGCAACGATTTCTTCTGATGAATATTGACCAGAGCGTACTAAAAGCTTCGGCCCTTTATTCTTTCATAAATTTTAGTAAAGTTTTATTTTGTTATATTTTTTTCATTTGATATTGTATTTGTACAAGAAAGTAAAAAAATTAGTTGATTGAAAATTTAACTTTTTTGTGTTTCAGCAGAATTCGTTAATTCAACTCCAGTGACACCGAAAAATTTGATTCGTGATAAAGAAGGTATAGGTTTTTAGAGAGGTTGATATGTGCTGGTAAATTAACTACAACAACAACAATAAAATTTTATATGCCTTACACAAAAATGTAGATATAACAAATTTTTTCAGATGCAAGAGACAAAATTGTACTCCGCGAATTATCAAATATTAAAGTTAACATGGAATTAATAATGGAGGAGCTAAAATCGTTGCGCAAAGAAATTGCTCAAAGTAAACAACCTCAAAATACTTTCTTCGAGCTCCCTGAGGGCATACATCTGCCACTAAAAAGTATAGAAGAAATTGATTCAATGGAAAAAAGTTTGGAGGATAAACGTGTAATGGACGTTTTGGTAAGACATTTTATTCTGATTTAACCGCATTGCTATTGTTTTAAAAAATAAAATTCCTTTTACCTTTTCTAAATATCAATCAAATGATTGTGGAATATTTTTGGAGTAATTTAAACCATCAGTTATTTTTTATAATAACTAAATTACTAATTTTGCAATTATAGAACTTAAATATATTCGAAATTCATAGGATGTTGATTAAAACATTTTTAACTACCACTCATAAAATTACTTTCTTATAAGTTTGCGTTGAAAAAAAGTCTTAAATGCGAATTGTTACCTGGAAAAAATATACAGTAGACTTCTGTTAATCCGGATTCGGTTAATGCAGAATTTTGCTCTACTCTGATAAAACAGTACAATTATAATTTTTAAATAAAAAGCTTGGGATTATCCGGAGTTTTGCCTAAATCGGATGATTTTGTCTGCAAATCGAATTTGGGTTACCCGAGGTTTTTTACATAACCGTATTTTAAATCTTTTTTTTTTAATATTTTAATTTTTGTAGATTTCTCGCTTGAAAATTATCGGAGGAAATAACCTCAAAGATAATTGTTGGAGAGTGATGCAGAACATCATAAGTAATGAATTGTGCCAATTTTACAACTGGTCGGGTAAAAGTGGTTGGAAAGGGAGGATGAATTCAGAAAAAAAAAACAGCTTTTCATTTTTAAAGCTTTCACAAGCTGTTAAACGTAAGTTTGAACTTCATATATATGTATTTTGTTTTTGTCAAACCAAATTTTAATTTACAATTTTAATAAAGAGAAAATTTATTTGATCATAGTGTTGTTATATTAGTAATGGTACATATACAATAATGGCTTTACAAAAAGAAAGGGGCTTGTGCTTGAAAGAAAAAAGAAGGCTTTTTTATAGGAACTCTCTGAAACAAAATAATTACATTTTTAAAATGAAAACTTTACGCTATTTTTAATGTCTTTTCTTTAGATTAGAGCTCAGACTTTTAATTAAGGACATGAATTTAAAAATTTTTAAAGCTTCATAAAATTGAAGACCAAAAAAAGGTTTTAATTTTAATTGAACAGCTTTGTAAAGCTGTGATGGTGCTACGGTAAAAGGGGGACCAATTTTTGTTTAGGAAAGGAAAAAATTAATGACGTTTTTTACGAGAGGTTTGGTGCGGCCACTTGTTTTGCGCTATACTAAAACCGCTACTGCAATGTACTTAAATGAATTAAAAAAAACTTTAATGCCCTCTTCAAAATTTTTTGGCTTTCTATGTCCTTAAAAAAAATCTTAAACTTAAAATATATTTTAAAAATAACGCGTGAAAACAAAGAAAAGCAATTATTTAGTTTTAATGCAATATTGTTAAAATTTATTTTAAGTTCCAGTTTTTTTTTTTAAAAAGAGCTTAAGAAGCTGAAAACGTTCAAAAATTAACTGTATTTATTAGTTTAATTGTGTTGCTGGACTTATATATCAATCAACGTCCCGGCCAGTCCCCTAAAGCAGTGGTTCTCAACCTGTGTCCGCAAAACTTTTTAAAAAACATTGAACCATTGCTCCGCTATCCTTTTTTTGTAGACAATACTTTTTAGAAACAAAAGTAAGAACTCCGAGACAGATTTAAAGTGAAAACCTTTTTAGCAACATTATTTTTTAGGGACGAAAATCAAGATTTGTACTCTTGTCTAAGTGTGCCATGAAAGGTCTCAAGAAAGAATTTTGTAAAGGCTCCAAAATGTGCCGCAGGCGTGAAACCCTGCCCTAAAGTAAAAAGATGTACAACTTGTTTTCAATGTCTGTAATCTGACTATGTCTACAATTTTTTTCACCAGGTCACATTGCAATGTGTTTACAACTTGTCACAAAAACGAGCCGATTAATTTAAAATTCACAAAAAAGCTATAAATTTTTTATGTGTTCATTGCTTTGTAGTCTGCAGGTAATTTGTAAAATTTGCGTGTAAATATGAAATGTATAAACTTGCTTTTTTTTTTATCTCTGCAATTATTTCAGATGCAATTTTGGGCAGCAATCCAAATGCCACTGAAGCTGAAATTGAAAGAGTGCAGCAAGTGGATGCGCAACTGGCGAGACCGGAGTGGTGGAAGAAAACATTAGCTCAATAAAATTATGATTCATGTAATTTACTTAAAAATAAAAGAAACTGATAATTTGGAATTATGACCGTTTTTTATAATATTAGACAAATTGTTAGAAAAATTTTAGTAATGAAATATAATTTTAACGTATAGCTTAAATCATATAATGATGAAAGGCTGTCTGAGAATAACAATAACGGCTCTATATCAAATGCAACGGACATACGATACCGCGCCAATATCCACACTGTGAGTAAACGACATCAGGTCAATATATAATCTATACTGTGGCATTGTATCAGCACTGTATTGGCTCGATATTAGGGGCATCGTATACGATACCGCGCCAATATGCATACTGTGTGCAAACAACATTCGGCCAATATACAACCTATACTGTAGCATTGGAGCAGCACTGTATCGTCTCGATATTAGGTACACCGTATATACGATACTGGGCCAATATCCATACTGTGTGCAAACGATTATCACATAGTATTGGGCCAATACATGCATGTATCGTAAAAGGATACCGATACAATATCGTGCCAATTTCACATTGTTTCCTGGGTTGGCTTTGGCTTTATTTATCACTCTAGGCCTCTTAATTATAGCCTCTCAAATGTGACATATAAGACCGTGTCTATTAGTAGGCCATGTGTATATCTATTTATCAAAACACAAATATAACAAAAAAAAAAACATATTGCATTAAAATAGTCCCAACAGAATGTTTCGCCTGTAAGGCTCATCACAGAACACCACAAATAAAAAAAAGCAATATTATTTATGTTGAAAGAAATTAGGAAAAATTAAAAGTTAAAATAAATTTTTACGCTTCAGATGAAAATTTGCATCTTAGAAAAATAACGCTACCAAAATTTGGGTTTAAACGGGTTAAAAGTCATTGATTGATTAATAAATAATTACTTTTGTCACGAGATATTAAAAGAAAACATGCTGTAATGTTGCGCATAGATATATTAAACTTGGCCAAGATGCAGAAAAGATTAACGAGTACACATTACACAAGTTGATGGATTATTAGTTAAGAGCAAGTGTTTTTATACTACATAAAACATTAATATGGATCATTAGTAAAGAGAGAGTGTAACAAAAACATTTTATTAAAAGATTTCTTTTTAACACTTTCTTTAAACTTATCTACGTTTTAACCTTTTCGGCAACGTGGCTAAATCTAAGAATGCATCTATGCGCAACATTACAGCATGTTTTGTTTTAATATTTCGTAAAAAAGAAATTATTTAATAATCAATCAATGACTTTAGTAAAATAATTGTTTAAACCCAAACTTTTGGTAGCGTTATTTTTCTAAGATGCGAGTTTTCATCTGAAGCGTAAAAATTATCTTAACTGTGTCCCCTGATGAGCCCTACAGGTGAAACAGTCTGTTGGGACTGTTTTAATAAAATATTTTTTTTACTATTTGTGTTTCGATAATCAAGAATAGTCGCTCTGACTAGTTAAGTCATTTGGAACTTTTCTGAAGAGCACCAGCAATTTGCAGTCATATTGCATATACACTGATATACATAATTTTTTAAAATATCTTTTTATGTACCTGACTTATTTTGTGCCACCGTCAACTCGCAAGGTTGACTTTTACTTAAGTAAGTCTAATTAAAGATAATTCATATTAAGTCTAATTAATTAAAGTCGAAATCTAATTAAAGATAAATACTTTGCTCTTACTAGGGAATCGGTGTGAAAGTTAAATCGGAAGTAGGAGTCGGATCTTAATCTTCCGACTCCGCAACCCCGATAAGTAATACAATGAATCACGATTAATTTGAGGGTAATTTTGGTGATCCAGTAGTATACTATGATTTGGTGGTTCGGCGCTGAACAATTAATTGAAAAAACTGATAGAGACGACGACTGTTAATTTAACTTTGTTCCGAACAATCTAAAATCAGCCGTTTAATTAATGTAAAATTTGAACAGCATAAAACCTACAACTGGGTGTTGATGAACATACAAGAAAAACGATTTCAAAATTACGTAAATCAATACACACAAGCGTTTAAAACTTGAAACATTTATAAACTTTTTAAGTAAGAGTTTAAGAAAATTTTTAAAAAACACATAAGAACAAACAATATAAAAACATTGATCATACGCCAGTAAAATTTTCTATAGCAGTACTTGCATTTTAATTGCGAGTGTGAATAGCTTTGATTTTAAGACAGAACGATTGTAAAAACTTATTGAAATACAGACATTTGAAAATGCGAACACCAGTATGAATTTGTTCGTAAGCCTTTGATGAAACGCTCGTAAAAAAATTTTTTTTGACAAACTGGCAAGTAAAATTAAGAACAACAGTGTAAATTAATTTTTGAATTTTTTAGAAGGTACACATGCAAACCTTTTTATCACAATACTAACATTTTAAATTACGAGTACCAGTGTGAATCCGTTCATGAGATTTTTGTTGGTATCTACGGTAAAACTTTTTATCGCAATACTGGCATTTGAAATTTCGAACACCAGTGTGAAACACTTCATGATCTTTTAAAAGGTACGCATATAAAAACTTTTTATCGCAGTATTGACACTTAAAATTGCGAACACCGGTGTGAATCCGTTCATGTTTTTTTAGATCTTCCGCATGTATAAATTTTTTATCGCAATACTGACACTTAAAATTACGAACACCGATGTGAATTAGTTCATGTTTTTTAAGATTGGACGCACGTAAAAACTTTTTATCGCAATACTGACACTTAAAATTGCGAACACCGATGTGAATTACTTCATGTTTTTTAAGATTGGACGCACGTAAAAACTTTTTATTGCAATACTGACACTTAAAATTGCGATCAGCGGTGTGAATTACTTCATGATATTTTAAAAGGTGTGCATATAAAAACTTTTTATCGCAGTACTGACACTTGAAGTTGCGAACACCGATGTGAATCAGTTCATGTCTTTTTAGATCTTTTGCATGTAAAAATTTTTTATCGCAATACTGACACTTGAAATTACGAACACCGGTGTGAATCAGTTCATGACTTTTTAGATCCTGCGCATGTAAAAACTTTTTATCGCAATACTGACACTTGAAATTACGAACACCGGTGTGAATCAGTTCATGACTTTTTAGATCCTGCGCATGTAAAAACTTTTTATCGCAATACTGACACTTGAAATTACGAACACCGGTGTGAATCAGTTCATGACTTTTTAGATCCTGCGCATGCAAAAACTTTTTATCACAATACTTACACTTGAAATTGCAAACTTTGGTGTGAATCCGTTCATGAGCTTTTTGTTGTTTTCGAAAGAAAAACTTTTTATCGCAATACTGACACTGGAAACTGCGACGACGGATGTGAATTTGTTCATGAGATTTTTGATCAGACGCTCGTAAAAATGTTTTATCGCAGAACTGGCATTTAAAATCACGAACACCGGTGTGAATCACTTCGTGTTGTTTTAGATGGCACGCACGTAAAAAATTTTTATCGCAATACTGACACTTAAAATTGCGAACACCGGTGTGAATTAGTTCATGTTTTTTAAGATTGGACGCACGTAAAAACTTTTTATCGCAATACTGACACTTAAAATTGCGAACACCGATGTGAATTACTTCATGTTTTTTAAGATTGGACGCACGTAAAAACTTTTTATCGCAATATTGACACTTGAAATTGCGATCAGCGGTGTGAATTACTTCATGATATTTTAAAAGGTACGCATATAAAAACTCTTTATCGCAGTACTGACACTTGAAGTTGCGAACACCGGTGTGAATCAGTTCATGTTTTTTTAGATCGGACGCATATAAAAACTCTTTATCGCAATACTGACATTTGAAATTACGAACACCGGTGTGAATCACTTCATGACTTTTTAGATCCTGCGCATGTAAAAACTTTTTATCGCAATTGTGACAATTAAAACTGCGAACACTGGTGTGAATCACTTCATGACTTTTTAGATCCTGCGCATGCAAAAACTTTTTATCACAATACTTACACTTGAAATTGCAAACTTCGGTGTGAATCCGTTCATGAGCTTTTTGTTGTTTTCGAAAGAAAAACTTTTTATCGCAATACTGACACTGGAAACTGCGACGACGGATGTGAATTTGTTCATGAGATTTTTGATCAGACGCTCGTAAAAATGTTTTATCGCAGAACTGGCATTTAAAATCACGAACACCGGTGTGAATCACTTCGTGTTGTTTTAGATTGCACGCACGTAAAAACTTTTTATCGCAATACTGACACTTAAAATTACGAACACCGGTATGAATTACTTCATGATTTTTTCGATGAGACGCCTGTAAAAACTTTTTATCGCAATAGTGACACTTGAAATTGCGAACACCGGTGTGGACCACTTCATGCTTCTTTAAAAGGTACGGATATGAAAACTTTTTATCACAATACTGACATTTAAATTTCTCGGTGTGAGCTAGTTTGTGTCGTTCGAGTTGATTGGATTGAGTAAATGTTTTGTAGCAAACAAGACATTTAAAAGGAAATTCTTTTGAACGATGAGGAATTACATGATTTCGTAGTTGATGGTCTTCTGTAAAAATACAATTTGCAAATACATATAAAAATTAGTAAAATACTTCTTTTCTAAGCAAAAAAAATAAAAGTAAGCGATCTTGGTACTGAAGAGACAGGCTATATGCATATACTTAAAATACGTGCAACAAAGTTTACCACCAAACCAAAAGCAAGTCACTTAGTTGTAGTGGTGCCATTCCATTTCCTACTCTGGGTATTGGTCAAATTGATTTGTCAATTACGAGAGGCTTTCATTCTTAAACAATCCTACATGGACATAATTCACCAACTCGATGTCTTCTGGCCCCAACAATAAAACTTAGTCGTTACTTACTTACTCATCTCCCTCAATCTGGTAATTGATTCCTTCTCCACATCTTTAAATATATCGTGGTGCAACCATACTTTTCCATCGGCCGCAAAACAATCCACCATTGTTTCTATAAAACCTGGTAAACCCTGAAATTCGCTTTTCACCTCTCACATCTTGCTCACTCAAACTCTTTAAATGGTCCACAGATGGTTCACTTCTTCTCTTAAATTTAAAAAACATTCTCACATCCATGCAAGCTGGCTTATCTCGACAGATTGATGGTAGAGCAGTTTCGCTTTTTCTCACAATCAATTACAAATTCGGTTCACCATGCTAATCCAGGTTCACCGTGCTGATCCAGGTTCACCATACTAATCCGGGTTCACCGTGCTAATCCGGGTTCACCGTGCTAATCCGGGTTCACCATGCTAATCCGGGTTCACCATGCTAATCCGGGTTCACCGTGCTAATCCGGGTTCACCGTGCTAATCCGGGTTCACCGTGCTAATCCGGGTTCACCGTGCTAATCCGGGTTCACCATGCTAATCCGGGTTCACCGTGCTAATCCGGGTTCACCGTGCTAATCCGGGTTCACCGTGCTAATCCGGGTTCACCATGCTAATCCGGGTTCACCGTGCTAATCCGGGTTCACCATGCTAATCCGGGTTCACCATGCTAATCCGGGTTCACCATGCTAATCCGGGTTCACCATGCTAATCCGGGTTCACCATGCTAATCCGGGTTCACCGTGCTAATCCGGGTTCACCGTGCTAATCCGGGTTCACCGTGCTAATCCGGGTTCACCATGCTAATCCGGGTTCACCATGCTAATCTGCTAATCCGTGTTCACCGTGCTAATCCGTGTTCACCGTGCTAATCCCGGTTCACCGTGCTAATCCCGGTTCACCATGCTAATCCGGGTTCACCATGCTAATCCGGGTTCACTATGCTGATCCGGGTTCACCATGCTAATCCGGGTTCAGGTACTCTACTGCAACTCTTGATTTTGCAAAAGTATTTGATTTAGTTTTTCATTCCACCCTCCTTTTTAAACTTCCCTCTTTCGGTCTTTCTTTATACTTTATCAAATAGATCTGATCATATACTTAAGATCGAAGTTTGGAAGTCCGAATCTGCAGTTCTCTGAGCCGTTCTTTAAAATTTAATCCTCGGCCCAAGTATTTTCTCTCTTTTCATTAATGATATTCCTGTTTCTATCTTCTTCTGTGCAACTCTCAAAATGCTGATGAGTTTGCCATCTGGGCCTCTTCCTCAAAATCGTTGAGTTACCAACTACGGTTGTCCGATATAAATAACTGTTGAAAGTCATCCTCAAAGCCAGTCGTCCACGGCAAAGCTCCTTCAGGTGGACTATGCACTTTTTACTGAAATATTTCATGTGATATATGCAAATTGAAGTTTGTTTTTTTGTTTGAAGTTGGGCTGCAACAGTTGTTTTACAAATGCTTTCGACCGAAATGTTAAAAATATTGAGAAGCACTGCTCTATATGGTGTTTATCCCTTAAATTCTTAAATACAAGTCTTTTTTTCTGCCTTGATTCCTATCAATTTTCAGCCAGCTTTATTCATTTTCAACACGCCATTGCATTCAACCTAACTCCGACTTTCCTCGGTGTAGCCTTTGACAGAACACTTTCTTTTAAACAATGTTTAATCTTCACAAAAAACGTATTTTAACTGATGAACTTTTTATTTTTTGCTCAGCTTTTTGGGACTTTTTTCTAAAGAATGTTGAACAAAACTCCATAGTGCTTTGCTTTAATTTTAAAGCCAAACTTTTTTAAACTACGAGTATGTAAACAGAGTTTTGTCAAAAAACTATTGCATGCTTAATCAGATACTTGGGTAAATAGAATTAAGAAAATATCGACAAAAATTGTACGAGGATTGGTTAAATTTGCCCTGTTTATTAAATGCGAAAATTCTCTACACTTGTCGCAATAAAACAACGTATCATTGTCAGTTACTTAGCCACACTTCTTTTGAATATAGCCACATTCAGTAGACCTCGATTAATCTGAATTTGGTTAATGCAGAATTTCGCTTAACTCGGATAAAACTCAAGGTACAAATGATTTCCTATATACTGTAATTTCTTAATAAAAAGCTTTGGATTATCCAGACTGGTTTATCCTAATTTGGATCAATTTTTCTGTCAAATTGAATCCGAATTAACCGAGGTCTACTGTATATACAGGGTGGGCCGTAAATAACGCACCAAAGCATAATGGTAATTTTGAAAATTGGATTGGGCGAAGAGGCTGGCGAGCATTTTGAGCATTTGTGATTGTACCAGCGTGTACGTGTTTCTCTGTTCATTTGTTAAGTCTTGCTTTAATAAAAACGTGTGTTATTATTATCAGTATTGTTTAATATGCTTTGGTGCGTTATTTACGGCCCACCCTGTATATTAATAATTCTATGGCTTCATGTTTTACACTTTTTTCAACCTTTTAGAGAGAGTAACAGATTTTGTCACACACAATTTGCGTTTGCACATCTCATACTCATGCTCATCATGTATAATGTTGTGCTGGTCAATATCCAAGCCATGGTCTAGATGTAATCTTGCACGTGATATATTGACTTTTTCAACAATAGACTGTGCTATAAGAAAGTGTGCTTCACCTGCTTCTTGTTGATGTTTTCCATATGTTCTTTCTAGTGGGTCAGTAATGAACCAATCCAATATAACATAAGCATATCTGTTAGCAAGTAATTGTCACACCAGATCTACAGCACTCTTTTAAGTATTTTCAAGAATGTTTGCAAAATCTCAAGTTGAAGCACGTATTCTCAGGTTTTTGGTTGCTTTCATATCTTCTGCCATGAAAGCAACACTTGGCAAAAATTGCTGTGTGGTCATTAGGAAATCTGATAACCGATCACACAGGATTGTTATGGACGCTGTCTTCTTGTGGAAACCTAACATTAAAAATTACTATACTATTCTCCACTTCCAGTATTTTCACTGTGTTTGATTTTTGCATGACTTTCTAAAGCAGATATAGTTATTTCTAAATTAGACAATTAGACATATGTCTTCCTATTGGTTTCAGGGAAACAGCAAAATCATTTAGCTTTGAAAGTTTCAACAAAGAATCAACTTCAGCATTCAGCATACCTTTTGAATCACTCCATTTTGTTACCTGTTTATTTGGATCAAATGTGTACCCCAAATATACAGTTTTTTCGGTTAGCCAATTATATCTTATGCTTTTTACAACATGTACAAAATCAAACAAGTACAATTTGTATGGGGAAACCAACCATGATTATTGCTAACAGTCCAAATGATTTTAAGCACTTTTGATTAGTATGGTGTCCATCAGTAACTATGTATGAAATTTTATTTCTGGAGTCACTTTTCACAGCTTGCATAATTTGAATAGCTGTATTGCACAAAAATTTTGCTGTTAAGTTACTTATGCTTTTTACAACATGTGCTTACGGCAGGTGCTTTCTGGTGGTGGTGGTGGTGAGTTTACCCGACCCATTCCTGGGGATGGGGACATGGATCAACTCTGCAGAGTCCCAGTAATCAAGCAACTCCCCATGGAAGGGACGCAATTTTCAATTTTGTACCCAAGGAATCGTGATCTACATATTTTCAATCTATCAAAAATCCAAATATTTTCTCTGCTCAGAAAATTCTCATTCAGCTCTTTACAGTTCAATCATCTTTATCTTTCAGTACATTTGCAAATCAATCATATTTATTTTTCGGTACATTTGCAAACGCTATATATGAAAGATTGGTTTGTTTATCATCTTAAAAAGTTGCTAAAAAAAAAGCTTTGCCATGACAACTAACATGGAGTGCTCCTTGATCACTCCAAAACCTGAGTGATAGAATTTTTATGAGCAGAGAAAAAAATTTTGGATTTTTGATTGGTTGAAAATACATAGATCACAATTCCTTGGGTGCAAAATTGAAAATTGCAGATGGGACCAGAGGTCTAGAATGGAAAGCAAATGGCCAAATATGGCCCAATGCATATGGCAATCTAGCACGAACAGTACAGGGCAATCTAGCACGAGATGAGAAAGG
The DNA here is from genome assembly GCA_963680785.1 of Diplosoma virens. Lineage (NCBI taxonomy): Eukaryota > Metazoa > Chordata > Ascidiacea > Aplousobranchia > Didemnidae > Diplosoma > Diplosoma virens. Next base: position 15,482,474 of record OY796889.1, read on the forward strand.
TCCTGCGATTCAGAACCACAGTTGCTTCATGAAAAAATCTTGGCTGTGCCCGTTGCAGCATCAACAAGAGAGAGCACAGCGAGCGGAGCGAGGGAGAGTAAGCTCCTTGGGAGATACTGGAGGGATTTGATGTTGAAAAAGTCCAGATTGGACACTGCGTCTCCAACTGGTCTAGAGGGACAGTCTTTGTGAGGAAATAAGGAGTGAGAGGGACACTGATATTGTGGAGGGGTCAAGAGAGGCTCCAACTTTAGCAAAAGAATTGACTAAGTCATTACCAGGGAGGGAAGAATGACCAGGTATCCATTGCAAGTGGACTACCTTAGATTTAGACAAAACATTGAGGAGAGATTGTGTATCAGATAAGGATTTTGGGGTTAAATATGCTAGGGGAGCAGAAAGGGTTGATAGGACAGATAGAAAGTCAGAAAATAAGGTGATAGATTCAAAGGCACATGTCTTGGAGTGAGAGATACACCACTCAAGGGCATGAAAAATAGCGTAAGTCTCGGCACTGTAGCCTGGTCTTACCTGCAAGCTGCTGAAACTTCTTCCGAATAAACGCATGGTCTGAATGACTATGGAGCTTCTCCAAAATCGAAGTTCCACCCAGTTTCACCCTTATTACCCATGACAGCAAGCAAAGCAGGTTATGCCGTCTTAAAAACGGTGTTCCTCAGGAATTGATCTTGGCTCCCTTCCTATTTATCTATACGTATGATCTTTTTTCCATGATTTCTAGAAAGTTTGCTTATGCTGATGATTTAGCATTGTTGCACTCTTCTGGAAACTGGAAGGACTTGGAGGGGACTTTAAGCCAAGACATGTCTACACTTTCATTGTATCTCCTGACTTGGAAGTTGAAGCTCAGCCACACTAAGACGGCAGCCTTTCACTTAAATAAACGAGAACCTAAGCGTAAGCTAAAAGTCTACGACAATGATAAACTTTTACCGTTCTGTCCAAACCCTACTTATCTTGGGGTAAAACTGGACAGATCGCTCACGTTTTGTCACCATCTAGTGGCATTGCACGAAAAACTATCCTCACGTGTCACACTGCTGAGGCAACTCGTGGACTCGGGATGAGGTGCTGGTGCTAAAACACTATGCATAGCCACCTTATCTCCAGTCTACTCAACAGCTGAGTACTGTGTACCAGTTTGGTGTCGCAGTGCTCACACTCACCTCATCAACAGTATCTTGAATGACGCATAGTCACTGGATGCCTGCATCCCACTCCAATGGACCACTTATCCATATTCTCAGGTATTCTGCCAGCTGAGCTTTGCCCAATGGGAGCAACACTCTCCTTGGCTTACCGTGGATCTCTGGACCTTGATCATATCTTGTATGGTCTTTTAAGTGGGTCCACAGATACTCACCAAGTGAGACTAAGATCCAGATGCCCGTTTGTGCCAGCTGTGCAGAATCTTTTGGACAACCTTACTGGACTTGGCACCTGCACTTCTGAATGGACAAATCACAAATGGAAAGTGGAGTACTGTGAAATGCTTCCAGGCTCTGTGTTTTTGTGCCTGGGACGACCAGTGCCAGGCCTGTTGGGATGGGCTTACCTCAAGCAGCTTGGGTTAAGCTCAACCGATAGTGGACTGGTGTTGGGTGATTTCATTTGTCCATGCACAGATGGGGTCTCACTCCTTCACCGAATTGCAAGTGTGGCACCATCAAGCAAACCGCAGAACATGTTCTAACAGCGTGCCCTATACATCGGGCACTGGATGGAGCACAAGGTCTGATGGTTTTGAATGACAAAACTTGATTCCAGCTTAACAACATTACTGCCAGCATTGGATCCAGGCAGTACAGCATCCTGAGGTAGTGAAAGGATAAACCCTTGGCCCCAGTCCTGTGTGTGTCTAGCCTGGAGTGGACATCTTTTTAAACGACGATGACGACAAGCAACTATGATTAAAACTTTATTTCTGGAGTTACTTTTAATAGCTTGCATAATTTGAATAGCTTTATTGCACAAAAATTTTGCTGTTAAGTTACTTATAGGATATACAAGTTACTTATTCTCGTAACATACAAATAAACTCTGGACCACCAAATAAACATATAACCATGATAGATAGAATAGCCTAGCTAAGTTTTCAGGGTGATCAACTGCTTTGCCAAACATGGTCCAACCATGCTATGTGTTTGCTGAATTGATGTACATCTGATCCCAAAGTATAAAACAACGACGCTGAAAAAACTTTTCAAAGAAAATTTGCTTCTGATATTTTATTAACTTTTGAAGTAATTATTTAGGGTCCTGGCTGCTTGGCAGCTGATAATCCTCCAAAGCCAAGTATACAATGCATGCAATGTAGCAAAGTAATCAAATACTTTTGCAGTCAAATTTGCTTTATAAATTTTTTGTTGTCAGTTTTTTTCAATTACCTCCAGTTGTTCCAAAATTATCTTTGTTTTGTGATTGAATTCTTTAGAAAACAAAATCGAATGATTTCTGGCAGAATAATATCTTTCTTGCAGCACTGACTAGAACTGGCAGAAAAAAATAAACTTGATGCCAAAGTAAAAATTTGACTAGAATAGCTAAAAAAACAAGAATATAAATATTTATTGTTAATCAGTATTACAAATTGGGTTATTTCAAGTTCAAAATATCTTGACTAAATGGTATTTTTTCCTTCCAAATCTTTAATTGCTATCAAATTATCAAAATGTTTGGAACTTAATCAATAGCATCTTTTAGTACCAATTTATCCCTTTCCTAAATTCATTGACTTTATCGAGAATGCAGTTGCATATGCTTGAAAAGTTTCATTTGGTGCTTCTAGAAATGCTTGATTTTAGAAGAAGGCAATTGCCAAGTATGCATGAAAAAATAAAAGATGGATTTTTTGGCCATTGCTTTCTGTGAACTGTTTCTAACTGCTTTGTATTGAGGCAAGACTAGTTCTTGGAATCAGAGAAATTCACTTTTTCCTATTCTCTTAGTTTCTGAGTACCTGAAATATGGAAATTTTAGCTCATATTAAAAAATAATTTGATTTTCACAAGGGTACACATTTTAACACCATACTTACAGCAATTAAAGCTTATCACTGACAATTTAAATGAGTAAGCTAATTGATATTGTTCTTGTAGTAAACAAAAACATAACTTAAGCAACATACGAGGGCTGTTTGAAAAGTAACGGGACTGTGTAAATAATTATTTTATTTGAAATGCCACGTAAAAATTACAACTTGTCCCCTTCAAAGTAATCTCCTTGAGCTCGAATGCACTTTTCTAATCTCTTCTGCCATGCTTCTATGCACTTCTGGAAAGATTCCATTGGGATCGCTTGTAGTTCCTTTGTTACGGCTGTTGTTATGGCTTTTGAGTCTTGAAAACGGGTTCCTTTAATGACTCCCTTGAGCTTAGGAAACAAGAAAAAATCACAGGGAGCCAGATCTGGCAAGTAGGGTGGTTGCTCCAGCACGGCAATGTTATTTTCTGCAAGAAATTGTCGTATGCTTAAGGCATTGTGAGCAAGAGCATTGTCATGATGAAGCAGCCATGACTTTGTCTCCCACAATTCTCTTCTTTTTTCCCTTACCAAACGCATCAAACATCGCAAGATGTCTTTGTAAACATTCTGGTTAATGGTTTGGCCCTGTGGCAAGAATTCTAGATGAACAATTCCATGAATATCAAAGAAAACAATCAGCATCACCTTAATTTTGGACTTGAACAGCCTTGCTTTCTTGGGTCTTGGTGAGGATGTACTCTTCCATTCAAGGCTCTGCCATTTGGTGAGTGGATCGTACTTGAAGATCCATGACTCATCACCAGTAACAACTCTACTCAGCAGATCTGGTGTAATTTCAAGTTGTTTCAGGATGTCTTGACACACTTGCACACGATTTTCCTTTTGCCCATCATTCAGCAACCTTGGTACCATTTTCGCACAAACCTTCCTCATCCCCAGATCTTCTGTAATGATCCTCCACACCCTCTCACTATTCATGCTCAACTCATCTGCTATCATTCTAACAGTAAGGCGGCTGTCACTGCACACTTTTTCTCTCACATGCTCAACATTTTCGTTTGTTCTGCTTGTTGTTGGCCTTCCACTCTTAGGATCATCTTCCACATCCTCTCTTCCCTCTCTGAACCTCTTGTGCCACTCAAAAGTCCGAGTTCTTGACAGTGTAGCATCTCCGTAAACTTCTTGGAGCAAATTGAATGTTTCAGTTGGAGTTTTTCCAAGTCGAACGAGAAACTTCAAGTTGATTATTTGTTCAATGGTCATTATTTGTTAACAAAAGAAAAAAAAAAGAAAAAAATATTTACTAAATAAATTATCCCAAAACAAACTACAGTAAAGCACCTTTCAAGAAAAGCCTGTAAAAAAGCATATGGTTGTCACAGAATGCTGAAACTACATTTTTACAACCACAAGAGATTGCGCCATCTTAAAAAACAAAGCTTTTATCACTGTTGCAAGTGTTGTTTGTGCAAAGCATACAGTCCCGATACTTTTCAAACACACCTCGTATACAAATTCTAAAATAACATTTAAATATCCACAAAAGTTCTCAAACCTAAACTAATCTGCTACAGTTAAAAACTGTGCAAAACCAAATTTATAAACAATTGTACTACTGTTGCTTAAATTGTTAACTCTTAAAAATCTTTCACAGCAAACTCGCCTTGTAACAACTGACTACTATAAGCTAGCAATGTATTTTATGACCTAACAATCAACTTTCACTAGATCATCCTCAAATAAACCTATTACATCATCCTTTTTATTGGTTTTTAACGAAACTTCAGTTAATTAACTTGTTCAAAAACCAAAAATGTGTAGCAAGATAAACTGCAAATTGATGAATACTTGAAATATAATGCAACAGAGTATATTGAACAAAGATATGTTATGCTCGAAGTATATGTTAATGATTTGAAAATTCTGTTTCTGCTTCAAAGTTTTGTAATATTCATAACTTATCTAAATATAATCTTTTTCAACTCAAAATGTTGATCTCACACATGGACTTGACTTCTGCCTACCACCTACCTACACCAAGCAAGAAGAAATATTAGCAGAATACAAAGTGGTGAGTGGTCAATTGCAACATCACTCACCCACCAGCAAAGCCAATATTGATAAATTACACAGGTCTACAAAATTTCAAAAATTTTTTCTTTCTTTTATGGAAATAGTCATTTTTTATAGATTTTTGGGCACTGAATCCAAAAATGACAATAAAAACCTTCGATTAGCTCTCGTTTTTGAAATATTTTCAATTTTAGTTTTCTACGAATGCATACATTAATGCTAATGAAACAACAGAAACGTCCATGTTCACAATCGCATTCTTTCAGCTTTCCTGCTGTAAGACAATTTCGGTTGATCTCGAGCAAGAGTCCAACAGTAATCAGCTAACATTGATGGGTTCCATTTTCCTTGGTACCGTTTTTCCATGACTGAAATATCCTGGTGGAAACGCTCCCCATATTTGTCACTTATGTCACCACAGTTTAAAGGAAAAAATTTCAAGTGCGAATGTAAGAAGTGTATTTTCAAAGACATATTGCACCCCATATTTTTGTAGGAGTCTATCATGTGTTCCACCAGTTCAATATAATTTGGAGCTTTTGTATTCCCAAGAAAGTTATGTGCCACATCTCAGAATGCATTCCAGGCAACTTTATCTATTCCAGACAAGGTGTGATCAAAGTTTGCATTTTTTAACAGCTTGTTGACTTGGAATCCAATGAAAATACCTTCTTTGAGCTTTGTTTGGCTTAATACAGGAAACTTGTTGCAAATGTACTTGAAAGCTGCTCCATCCTGATTCATTGCTTTTACAAAATTTTTCATTGATCCAAGTTTAATATGCAAAGAGGGAAGTAAAACCTTTGATGCTTCAACGAGTGGAGTGTACTTTACATTTTTTGTACCTGCTTTCAAAGTGCTTCTTTTTGGCCTCTCCTTTTTAAGGTAATGTTCATGTCTTGCACGACTGTCCCATTTACACAAAAAAACAGCTTTTTTGTACCCGCTTTCAAAGTGCTTCTTTTTGGCCTCTCCTTTTTAAGGTAATGTTCATGTCTTGCACGACTGTCCCATTTACACAAAAAAAACAGCAATACTTTGTATAACCAGACTGCAATCCCAGCAGTATTGCAATTACTTTAAAGTCACCACACAGTTGCCAGCAGTGGTTCATAATTTATGCACTCTAAAAGGTTCTTCATATTCTCGTATGTTTCTTTCATATGAGCTGCATATCCAACGGGAATTGATAGCAACATATTTTCATCGTGCAGCAACATAGCTTTTAGACTTAGTTTCGACGAATCAATGAACAGTCTCCATTTTTCTGGTCTGTGGGAGTACCCAAATTCTTGCATAATACCACAAACATCTGTGCAATATACAAGTCCCCCTTTTGTGCTAAAAAACTGGGCCAAAAACTGTTGACGTATACAAAACTATTAATACAAACTTTGACACCACTTTGAAGCAACTTTCACTATTTTAATCTGGAAGCCAATAGTTTAGCTTTAACTTTCGGCAAATCTAAATCCCTTACAAGATTATTGAGTTCACTTTTATTGATTAAATGAGGTTCAGTAGTAATACCAAATTCTTCATTCCTGGATGTGCACAATTCAAAAACGCTACACTCTTTACTGCTTTCTGCATCATCTGAACTCAATAGATCTATTTCACGTGGTTCAGGAATAGGTAGCTCGTCACTGTGAGGAATAGGACGAATTGCAGATGATATGTTAGGATACTATATTAAAGACTTCTTCTTCCTGTTGAATCTTTTTTTCATGGAAGGCATGAGACAAAAGTAACAATCATTTACGTAATCCGTAGGTTCTCTCCAAATCATTAGCACTGCAAATGGTTCTGCCTTTCTTTTCTTTTTCAACCACACATTAAAGGCGGTCACACAGGAGTTGCAGCGTATGTAAGGAGCCCAAGGCTTTTCCTAATCTCCGGCTTTACAACCAAAGTACAGATGATAAGCCTTTCTTGTTCTAGTGGTTAAGACATGCTTCTGCGAAGACATGGTGAACTCCATACAGATATAACAGAAGTTATCTGCAGAATTTACACAAACACGAGGCATTTTAAAATATACTGACTGAAAGCTACTTTAACAGGTTATCATACTTGCACTTGAAAGAGCTCAATTCTAAACAAAAAAGAACACAGTGCAAGTTTTCAGATATAACTATGTTAAACAGGTAGTGTACTTTGCAGTATATTTGCACCTGTTAGAAGCCTTTTCTGCATAGTCTAAGTTAGGTGAAATTTTGCTGGCTAGCCTTACCTGTTGTATTTTACTGTTTATCGCGCACATTAACTAAACTACACTCCTATTTAAGCTCCTATATTAACATGGGCACCTGCAGTATGTTTGAAAGGGGCATCAAATGATTTGTGAAAGGGGGTCAAATGTAACCATCACCAAAGGCCTTAAGTTATTAAAAAGGTAACTTAGTGGTAACTTGGTAGTTGTTTTAAAAAGGTCTTCAAGCCCTGTTATCTAAAAGAGGTAAATTTGTGAATAAACGAGATCAATGGGTATTTGACTTAGATTTCTAGGGAGGTCACCTGTCCCCCTATCATATGTTGCTGGTGCCCATATCTTCAAAACTAGAGCTAACCAACAATTTTATGGTTCATTTTTGGATTCAGCACCCCAAAATTAGTAAAGGGCAGCTATTTTCATCTCAGAAAGAAATTTCGTGTTGACCAGTGTTATTAGTAGACTGAACAATTTGACCCATTCGCTTTGTGGCTTGTCAATTGACAAACCTAACTTGACTATATAACATGAATTCATTAAAGCATTAAGTTACTTTGTGATAATCCTGATATAATAATCAGGAAACCAGACAAAGGATTGCATATGATTATTCTCAACTGTTGTGAGTATATTGAGAATACAGTATGAACAAAATTTTACTTGACAATTTTGATTTTAAAATGCTTGGATGACACAACTAAAAATGACAGCACTGCCAGGATAGAAACAAAACTACAAAGGTGTTACTAGAACTTACCAAAACAGACTATCCAAGATCCTAACCACAAAACTACTCTTTTTTGTTCTTTTAATATCAGTACCAGTGATGGGAAGATTGATCAATAAAAAAAATTTTGATAATTTTGATAAATATTTTGATTTTTGTTAAAATTAGAATATAAAAAAATTTTGATAAAAATTTGATTTTTGTATACAATTCCTAATTTATTCAGTATTTTCCCTTTTTTTTTATGTATTTCACTATCATTGAGTATGCACATAAATACGAAAACATTTTCTCTTTTAAAACTATACATATTTATCAAGAATTATAATCATGCGTTGGTGGCAAATCAGCCATGGCAAATCGTTACCAACTGTCACTAACCTTAACAATACTATTGTCACTATCCATAACCCAAACTGGAGGTGATTAATTGTCAGCAGCAAATCAGTAGCAGCAATTAGTCCAAACCATATATATATATATATCCATATATACAGCAAAAGTGAATCTCTCTTTCTTGCAGAATGCTCAATGAAAAGATTACAGCAATTTAGCAATGTTTAAAAAAAACACAACAGTTTGTTTCATCCTACGTAATCTTCAGGTGGTTGCTTTATTTGAAGAAGTAACCACATGATGACTTCCTAGAGTGAAACCGACTGTATGATTTCATGATGATTTCATAGAGTAAACATTGCAAAAATAAATTTTGTTTTATATACCTTACAAGTATTTTTTTCATTTAAGACAAAAAACATCCCTACAGCCTGTTTTATCTGATTAAGAAATTAAGGAATGAATGAAACAGGGTTTAGAGCTGTTGTCTTTTTCTAAATAAATAAAAAATCAATGACAAGTATATGTTCTGATTTTATTGAGCACAATACAAAAACATGTCAATTACTTTTTTCCTAATTTATATATATTGCAAAAGTTTCATATATAGTATTACAAGATTGAATCAATTTTTATTGCAGAGTGCTCAATCAAAAAATTAGAGCAATCCAATACGAAATTAATCTAATCACTATTTAAAAAACCACAAAATTCTGTTTTATCTAATAAAAATAGTCTATTTCATTCATATTCCACTAAAAGAAATAGAGCTAGGTCACCTTAATGTAAATGCATATCTTTTGTACTTGCATTTACTATATCCTTAGTTTTTTTTTCTATTATGACATCACAGGTATTGCATTATTTGCTTGATTAACAAACTGTATATTTCTGAGTATAATGATTGAAAAACTTACAATATTTCTAGTTTTGGAAATGATTAAAAATTTTGAAATATCCTCTAATAAACTGTTTTGCAGAACTACATATTATTTACCAAAGAATGATTCACATAACATTCCATGTTTTTAGTACAAATCATTACATTCTTTATTTTTTCAGTAATCACCTGACAATTCCATAAGATGAAACAGATTGTTGGGATTTTTAAAAAGTACTTTAAAAAAGTTAATATTATATATTCAAATATTCTTTTTTAAATAAAATTTTTTTATTTAAATAAGAATTGAGATTTTATTTAAGTAAAAATACAACCAATGTCGTGGTTTTTCTAAAGTCATTCAATAAATTTTGTAGTAAAATGTTGCTCTGATACTTTCATAGGGCACGTGTCCAAAAGAAGATTGATTCAATTTTCCAATATATAATCTTTAATTTACAGTGTACAATGTAACATAATTAGAGTAGAGGCACTATATATTGATTATCCAACTATTTAAACAAGATGCTTTAAAAAAACATTTGGTTAATCAATTATAAAAACAAAATGAATTTAAATAACAAGAATCGAAATCGGAATTGAAATTTACATCGGCATCAAAAATTTTTGTTGGAATTGACATCAAAATAAAAAAAAAAATGGCACCATCCCATCACTAATCAGTACCTTGTTTACCAATGTCTAATGTGATGAAATAATTAAAATCTACTCTCTACACTCTTCTTTGGTTTCTCGTACTTGAAAAAAAATTTAGAAATTAAACAAAAAGCTTTTTACTGCAGTTCCAGGGATGGAAGAATTACAAGAAAAATGTAATCAATTATGATTATGATTATTTACCTATTCTGCAAATATAATTACAACTAGCCAAAATGATCATATGCTTTTCAAATGCTACAAAAAAAATTCTGATATGCATCAGAAGAATAATTCTTTTCTTTAATCAGTATCACAATTACCATTTAAAAGTGTTGGTTACATTTTACAAACATAAGTTTTGAAATTGTTCTGACATCATAAATGGGTTTCCATGCAAATGTTAGCTCAATGTAATCAATTACATCTATTTACATTAATGTATTTGATTATGATTGCATCCAAGTTTTTTTAATGTAACAAATTACAATTACATAAAATAGTGTAATCAATTAGGTAATCGGATTGTATTTCAGTCCAAATAAATGCCAGCATGTATACTGTCCAGTAAATGTACGTTTTCTATAAACTGAATAGACATGGAATAATTGTAATATGTGGGGCATTCAGAAAGTAATGCAATCAGGTTTTTTTTCATGACATTGAGTTTTAAAGGTACACAAATCGCACACCACAAAAAAGTATATAGCATGAGCATTTCATAGTTACTTCTCGATGTAATCTCCTGCTTTCCAAACTGCCTATTTCCATCTTTTAATGAGTGCACATATTCCTTCATTGTAAAATTCTACAGGCTATGCTTTAAACAATTCCTAACAGCAGTTTTGACCTCTTCATCATTGGAGAAATGTCACCTCCTCAAACTTTCTTTAAGGGGCCCAAACAAATGGTAGTCAGATGGTGCCAGGTCTGGCAAATGTAGGGAATGTGAAATTGTTGTCCCACCAAAGGAGCTGATGACCTCATGGGTTTTGAGGCTGGTGTGAGGTCTGGCACTGTCATGTTTCAATAAAACCTTAGACATTTCCAAACCAGGTCAGCACTCCCTGCACTTACTCCTAATGACTCAGCAAGCTCTTTAATAGTGATGCATTTGTCTTCCTTAATCAATGCATTTGCCTGATCAATGTTAGCAGAACTTTAAGCAGAAGATGGCCTACCACTTCTTGGCCTATCACAAAGATCACTTTCAGCAGGTTCTTCCTGTCCATCATTGATTCACTTCATTAACCTCATCACTGTGCTGTAGTCTATCACACCATTGCTTTAGCCTTTTGCTTATGTTCTGAGCTATTTTTCCCTCAGACAGTAGAAATTCAATAACAACTCTTTGCTCCTGTGGTGAGTGCTTTGGGGCAATCATGCCAGTTTTACCTTTTAATGAAGAAGACATAGAGAGATTGCTTAAAATTTGAATTTGCAGATTGCAGTAATTCATACTTTTATTTTTTTACAAAATCTGTAAACCTTAGTACCATAATCTGTAAAAGAATCAGATGTTAGTTAAATGAATGCTGCAAAAAATTAAATCAGTTGCATTACTTTCTGAACACCCCTTGTAGATTGTAATTGACAGTCCTTTTTCATGGAGATAGATGGGGTAAGATGTTATTAGATGCTCAGCTGTCTGTTCCTTTGCTCATACTCACAGGCCATTGTAAAATCCATACTCCCTTTTTGCATTCCTGTGGTACTTGTATCATCAATCAAATTATCAGTAATGTGGCAAGTTTCAACAACTGGTAAATGACCAGGCAATTGATGATGAACTCAGGGTGCTTCTGATGTGGCAAAAAGATAGACCCTTGCCTTTTGAAGCAAAAGAAACTCAATAAGTTAATACATGCTGGATGCAAGCCATTTGTGCCCATAATACTTCTCAAACTAATCAATACTTCCAGACATAAAAATCTCCCTTTGGGATGTTAAGTAATCAAGTAACAAAAACCAATCAACATAAATGAAAATCTCTTTGCAGCAAGAACCAGTGCAAACTGTTTGTTATTTTAAGTAATTGAGATGTTGTGTATAAGTGCCAATTTATCATCAAGTGACCATATTTTTTGGTTACATTACAGTAAATTACAGAAAAAGTTAAGTTTTGAATTGTTTCCAGCATAAAACAATCATATGCTAATAAAAAAATTTAAAGCACTAGCAAAAAAATTTCTTTTTAAATTGATTTGAGGAGCAATATCTCTTAACTTATAAATATAAAAATAAACTCTGCTTGAGCCTCATGGCTGTTTTTGCATTTGAATAAAGAAAATTAAATTATAAGTTGCAATATTTGCAATTCCATTTGTTTATTATACACATTTCTAATAATTTCATCAATTATGTCATAGAAAATAATATTCAATTGCATGTTTGTGATTTCTAAAAAACAACAAGATAAACAATGAAAAGCAAAATTGCAGTAATTTTTAACATCCATGTTATTGATAAATCTAAAACATTTCAATCATATTAAACATTCAAAAACATGCTCACAGCTCAGCACCACTCATCAATAATTTATTTATTGTTAGAGAAATTTCATACCACCTCGAAAGTTTTCTTCTTTTGCAGCTGCAAACAAAGTTTCATTCTTTTCTGGTTTATGATCAACAGAATCAGTAGAAATTATATTTGATGGTTTAACATTTATTATTTCAGGAAAAACTTGTTCAAGCAATTCCTGAAAAACAAAGCACTGCTAAGTAATTGTCAATAATTTAACAAATTACTTTTTACCTGTTTAATTTCAACATGTGGAGTACTTAAATACTGTGAACTAGATTGCAATTTTTCTTCAATTTGCTTTGTCACTTGATTAAAGCCTGTAAATATAAAAGTTTTGCTATGCTGATTTTTTGCAACATTGTGCCTGGGCAATACAGTCACTTATGAGGAACTGTTCTTATTCTTGTCATGTTGTTGCATTTTTTAATATTACAGAACTTTTTTCAACTCAGTAGTCTTAACAAACAGTTCTAAATTTTTAACATATCAATAAATAACTAAAAAAACAAAAACTTTAAACCAGACAAAAATATCTTGATATTTTTTATTATAATTTAAAAAATTGCTTTATAGTTGCAAAGTGTAACACCCTTGATGTCATCTTGCAAGCAACACTGAAAAAAATATCAAAAATTTAAATCAGTCAAGCAACATCACACAATCTATATGTAAAACATTTCTGATATAACCACCAGCTGCACCTATTGAGTGCTTTTGCATTTCAAAAAATTCAGTTAACAAATTCAAACAAAGAAATTGACTTAAATATCGAACAAGTCCAATTTGCTTCAATTGTTGAAATATTTTTTTTAATTTCAAATCACTTTGAAATCTGTATCTTTCACCAGTTTTAGTGGAACTTTCATTAACTTCTCCAACAGTTGCATGAAATTCTTTGTTGTGTTCTGCTTTATAACCAACAAAACCATTAGAAATGATATTTGAAGATTTGATATTCAATACTTCAGGAAAAGCTGGTTCAGATAATTCCTAAAAAACAGAGCACTGCTTACAAATTGCCAACAAACTAACAGACTGCTTTTTACCTCTTTAATTTCAATGGGTGGAATTGAAAAATATTGCATCTTGGATAACAATTTTTTTTCATCTTGTCTATTCATTAGATCAAATTCAGCAAATATAATAGTTTAATAAAAGTAAAAAGTTACTGATTACCACAACAAGTGTCTGAAAGAACCAATTGAACTAGGAACTAAGTAACCCAGATACCTGCGCTGAAGTAAGCTGTATTTATATTTTTTGATGCTGATTCTAGAAATAGTCTGCTGCAAAACTGTAGTTTTTAAAACAGTTAGTTTTGGCCTAGTAAGAATGAATTGGCTTGAAAACTTCTCTCAACAGATAGAAAAAACCAAGGTTTCTGACTATTAAGATTATATGAAGTGTGTCAGTCTATTTAAATTGTCCATTCTATTTGAATAAGGTTTATGATGGCATAAGAGTGTTTAAAAGTGGTTAAAGGTTGTTATTATATTTTATTAATCATAATATTTGAGTAAATTGTAAATTTGTAATGATGGCAAGTTATGAAGAAACTCGATCTGGTAACTAAAAAACAGGATAAGTATGAACAATTATTTTTAAAAAATGAACAAGATACTGCTGCTACTTCTTTTACAGGTAAAACCACAAGAAGTGACCAATAAGAAAAGCTGGTGGAACTATCAACACTAATGGATTCAATCAAAGATGAAATTGGAAGACGGGCAAAGGCAATAGAAAAGCAAAAACAAGACTTGGATGACCTAAAACAGTACGGACGATTGAATTGTCTCATTTTAAATGAGAACAATTTCGATCACAGGATAAGTAATAGAGAAACAGAAAAGTATGTAATTTCTACTATTAATTCTCGTTTAGATCTACCATTTACTATTAGTGAGAAGGATATAGATATTTGTCACCCCCTACATTCTAAATCTTCAAAAAAACCAATAATTATTAAATTTGTTTGCAGGTCTGTTCAAAACAGTGTATATGCCGCAAAAAAGAACCTGAAAAAAAGTGAAGGACCAAAGTTCTCTATCATCGAGTCATTGACAAAAAGAAGACTATATATACTGGAGGAAGCAAGGAAAGTGTTTGACTTTAAAAACGTTTGGACTATGAAAGGCACAGTATACTGTGCCTGCAAAGGTAAAAAGTATTCTATTAAGACACTATCAGATATTAGTAAGATAAGGTTCTCTTAATTTACAAAATTAAAACAAAAATTAATGATTAAAACTAACCTTAACCACATTATGAATTCACCCTACATCTCATACTTTATACGTTAAAAAGAAATTTTTTTGTTTTGTTATTTTGTTCTTATTTACAATCTTAAGTTATATTTTTGTGTATTTAATTTTTAAATTGTATTGTGTATTTATTTGTGTTTTATAGTTAATTGGTGTGCATCTTAAACTATACTTTTTTAATGCAAATAAACTTACTTGCAATTCTTGTTACAAAACAATTAGAAAGGATTTTACTCCTATTACATATACAAAATGCTCAGCACTTTTTCATAAAAAATATGCTAAAAAAATTAACAACCAAGCACTGGCTTCTAGCAATCTTTATTGTGGTTGTGTGATGGACTCAGCCTCTCTAATTAAGGCTAAGTACAACAACAGTAACAAAAAAATACAGAAATTTGATGTTAATAAATTAAATTCATTATTTGATTCTTCTAACTCTGAAACTACAAATCATACCCATTTAATTGACCCAGTTAATAATTACAATTTTTATGAGCAATATCTTGAAATTCAATCTACAAAATCATTAATTTTTGATGAGAATGCTTGCAAAACTTTTTTTTATAATTTTCTCAATATTAGATCACTTTCTAATTCTTTAAATTTTAGTAAATTAGAAGCATTTGTGCACAATCTAAATACCAAACCAGACATTATTGCTATCATTGAAACTTGGATTCATAATAATTTACCTGGACCATATTGCAATCTTAATGATTATGTTTTCATATCAAATAGTAGAAAAATTGCTAAAGGTGGTAGAGTTGGTTTCTATGTCAATCGTTGCAATTAATTTACTGCTTTGCTGAAATAACAAAAATGCATGAAAAAGCATTTGAATCAATTTTTATAAAGATTGAATTACTTAATAATACTGTGTGTTGTGGTAATGCTTATAGATCCCCACTGAATGACAATTATTCAAATAAGATTTTTCTAGATTATCTTGAGGAATGTTTTCAAAATAGTAGAGAATCCTTAATAAAATGTATTACTATTGGAGATTTCAACTATGATTTACTAAATGTAGAAAATACACATGTTAGCAACTTTGTGGAATTGATGCATGAAAATTATTATTTTTCTGTCATTAACAAACCCACTCGCTTTAGTGATAGTAATGCAACTGTAATAGATCATATTTGTCCCAACCTTCATTCTCATCAAATAAAATCAGGTGCCATACTTGACCCACTATCTGACCATTTACCAGTGTACATATGTATAGATTTCACAAAACATGGTCTTTCTAACCCAAAACAAAAAAGGTTTTTTACTCCTCAAAATCTCATAAAATTTAATGAAATGTTAAAAAACGCTGACATTACCCTGTATTTGCTGAAGATAATACTATTTGTGCTTATGAGTTACTTATGAGCAACTACAAGAAAGCTTTTAATCAATGCTTTCCCTTAACACAACATTATAAAAGCAAAAATAATCAAGCATGGTTTGATAAAGATTTATATTTACTTATGGTTAATAAAAACAAATTTATTTGAAAAGAATGTTTTAAACAAAGCTAATTTCAACAAAATAAGAAATTCTTATAATCAAGTACTACAAGAAAAAAACAAAGCTATATGGCACAAACTTTTATAAAAATCAAAAATGATATGAGACAAACTTGGAAAAATATAAACAGACAACTAGGCAAAGTAAAAATATCATCATGTGCTTCTCTATCAATCAATATCATTACCATTGATGACCCAGAACAGATCACTAATCACTTCAATGACTACTTTGTTAATATTGCTAGCAAATTAGTATCAAATTTACCCCAATTACCTCATAACTTTCAAACATATTTACCTAGTCTAACATTGAACTCACTTTATTTTCATCCCACAACTTTATTTGAAATAAAAAAATTAGCAAATAACATTCAACCCAAAAACAGTTTTGGCACAGATGAAGTACCTTAAAGCAGATTAAAAACCACTACTGATAATGTGCTGTTTGCCTTGACACATGTGTTTAATCTTACTTTGATAAAAGGTGATTTCATTTTGGGCTTTAAAACTGCAAAACTTGTACCAATTCATAAAAAGGGTAATGTAACTAATGTAAGTAATTATAACCCTATTAGTTTACTATGTTCAATGTCTAAAATACTTGAGAAATTAGTGTATAATCGAGTAATCTCATTTCTAAACAAGCAAAATTTTTTTATAAAATATCAATTTGGCTTTAGAAAAAATTACTCAACTCTTCATGCAATTTCTTTATTAACTAAAAATATTACTGATGCTTTTGAAAGAAAAGAACAGGTACTTGGTATATTTCTTGACTTATCTAAAGCATTTGACAACATATATCATAAAATTTTATTGAAAAAATTATGGCATTATGGAATTAGAAGAGTAGCAAATAAATGGTTTGATAGTTATCTTAACAACAGAAAGCAATTGGTTGAGGTAAATGGCATTTGCTCTGATACAAAAATAATAGAATTCAGTGTACCCCAAGGTTCAATATTGGGTCCTTTACTCTTCTCTATGTAAATGACCTTAACAGAAATTTAACCTCTGGTAATTATATCATGTATGCAGATGACACTAATGTGCTCTTAAAAAATAAATGCTATGAAGAACTTTACAAAATTGCAAACCACGAGTTGATAAATATTGATAATTGGCTTTCAGCAAATCGGTTAATTTTGAATACAGATAAAACACATTATATGATATTTCACACCGCTAAAACAAAGCCTCCTTCATATAACTTAACCCTCGCAATCAGAAATAATTTTGTTTCTCAGCAATCAAAAACAAGATTTTTGGGAATAATTTTTCAAGAACATTTAAGCTGAAAACCACACATGGAGTTTATATTAAAAAAATTCTGTATCACTTGTGGTACTATTAAGAAAATTTTAAAATACTTTGACAAAAACATACTATTACTACTTTACAACTCCTTGATAATTAGTCACATAAGATATGGCATTGGAACTTGGTACAATGGTAATAAAACCACAGTTCAAAAAATTCAAAAAATTGTAAATAAATTTATTATTACTTATTTAAACATTTTTGCATGCCATTTTATGGAAGCCACTTATGGTGTAATTATCGTAAATATAACTTCAGTCGATTACGTGTTGCTTAGAATGATTCTTATAGAATTTTGCACCACATACCTCGATGTGTTAGTGCTCGTAAACCATCAAGTACAATCAAATATTGATACCTTTGATGCTCTAATTAGAAAATATATTTTTTCTTTCACTAATCGTTGTATAAACTCCCAAAATATTTTCATTATGTCATAAATGTCATCGGACTTATGGTATAAATCGTTTTATTATCAATATTTTGTGCGAACTTTGTTTTAAACTTGTATTTTTCTATTGTGCATCTTTTAGGGTTGATATTTCTTTTTCTTTTTTTATTTATTTTTTTTTTTTGCGTGTGTGTGCATATATGGACGTTTTTGGGTCTGAGATAAATAAATAAAAAAAAAAAAAAAAAAATTATTGATTTTGGGATTACATCATAGAGCAAGTGTCACAAACGTAATGAAAGACAATGGTATAATGACAATTGATCAAATAAATAAACTAGAACTATGTAGTTTTATGTATAAATACACAAAAAACTTGTTACCATCATGCTTTTTCAATTTATTTCAACACAACATCGTAGGCAATGACTCACAAATCAACACAAGAAGTCAATCTAAATTTTTTCCATCATTTTGTAGATTGAATGTGACCAAACAATCGTTAAAGTATAGGTGTCCACTCCTTTGGAATAATGTATTACATAGATTAAAGGAGTCTGGGTCTTATAAAAATTTTCGTAAAGAATTTTTAAAGTATCATATAGAAAAATAAGCTTTCAAAAAAAACGAATTTAACAAACTCTTAAGAAAAACTTGCTGGTTGCTGTTCTTTTTTTCAGGAAACTTCAAATAATTTGATGAAGAAACTAAGTACGAGCTCAAGACATTCCACAAGAAAATCAAGTTAATGAATCAATGACGATATTTGCCGATCACGATGAAAATTTAATAAATTTTTTATGTGATCCACAGCATTCTTTTAATGTTTTTGTAGTTTAATTTTGGTTATTGTTTTTTTGCCGGCCATATACATTTGAAATGGTCCTTTTGACCCACGGCAGGATTTCTTTTGGTGGGTTTCTTTGCCTGCCTGACCCATTTTGGGTCCTGACCCTTTTGGTCACAGAATTTGTTGTTTCTCCCACCCATGATTATGCAACATTCTCTTTATATGGCTCGGATGTGTATATTTTATTGTGATAAAGTATCTTTACTACCTTTTGCGTTTTGATATACACTTTTATTTTTTTTATTTTTTTTTAAATTTAAGTGAATTGTTTTCTTTTTTTTTTGTTTCTTTTTTTTAAAAAAATTAACGTACAGTAGCTACTTCGTTTTAAAGGTACGGCGACCGCGCACAATTACGTTGTGCGTGTAATAACGTATATCGTTTAGACGCTGTTTCCTATTTCGCAATCACTTTTCCAATAAGAACTTTAAAACGTAATACATTAATTGCAAATAAAATTGAATTGAATTGAATTGAATTGAATTGTGTCCGAAAAGTAACGAGACTGGTGTTATAAAAACTTTATTGAAAAATATTGAAATATACCAAAGTCAAATTCCTTCAAACTAATGCTCTTCCATTTGAGAACACTTGTGCATTCGCTTTTTCCACGTTTCAAAACATTTTTGGAAGGCATTTTCTGGGATCTTTTTGAGCTCCGTCGTCGTAGCCATTTTGATGGAATCAATGTCAGAAAAATGGGTTCCCTTCAAAACAGATTTGATCTTAGGGAAGAGAAAAAAGTCACACGGGGTCAAATCGGGGGAATATGTCATGGCAAACAGTGAATCTTCGTTGTTTTTGGTATTCAGAAAAAATTTTTGGAACCATTTTTGTACACAACTTGCGCTTTTCCAAGTTTTTAGTAAGGATTTTCTACGCTGTGTTTCTGCCAATGGAAAGTTCCTCAAAAATCATTCTCACAGTCAGTTGACGATCTACAAACTGTTCTAAACAGTAGAAGTGATAGCAACATCGATCGAGTGAAGCAACTGGTGCGCAAGTTGTGTGCGAAAGTGGTTCCAAAAATTCTTTTTGAATACCAAAAACAACGAAGATTCACTGTTTGTCAAGACATATTCCCCCGATTTGACTCCGTGTGACTTTTTTCTCTTTCCAAGATCAAATCTATTCTGAAGGAAACCCATTTTTTTGACATCGATTTCATCAAAATGGCTACGACGACAGAGCTCAAAAAGATCCCAGAAAATGCCTTCCAAGAATGTTTTGAATCGTGGAAAAGGCGAATGCACAAGTGTGGTCCCAACAAATTAATTGTTCTCTTTCATTTTTATTGCCAATGTTATAATGGCGCGTAAAACATTATTTCAGTTGGCGCTTATGATGTCTTAGACGTCCTGTACTAACCACGTTTTTATTTATAAAGTCAAAGCATTTCTTCATTTAACACTTCTTTTCAATGCGTTATCTAGGGTTCAGCAACTTTAGAATTTTGTTGATACAGTTTAATTGCAAAAGTAAATTTAACAGTTGATCGTTGGTTTTTTAGATTATAATCTTGTATTTTTTTTTATTTGGCATAACCATAGCACGACATATTAACAACTAACAAACTTTTTAATTAGAACAAAATCTAACTGATTGAGAATTGTGCATGCAAGTTACACCATGGAGGCATCGAAAGAACCATACGGTTATCAAAGTCGAGGTGCCTCCATTTTTTCATGTAGTAACATGAAGTTAATTTGAAAAAGGCAAGAAATACTGGATATGAAATACTGGTGCTGATTATAAAAGAAATAATAAAAGAAAAAAAAAAAAAAAAAATGTAAACAAATACAAGCAGAGAAAGAAAGCATACAACTGATACAATAATTCTAAAGTAATATTATTTATTCTAAAATTATGAGACATTTTGTGCATATTTCAACTAGATGAGATTAAATTTTTGATCTTTTATCCAACGTACAAGAAATAACACTTTAGTACTCTATTAGTATTTCCATATTAGTTGTTTTTTATATTCTTTTTTAAAAGAAGTAAAAGAAAGAGATTTAATGGAATTAGATATTTTGTTCCACAATATTGCTCCTGCATATTGAATTGATTTTTTTCCAGAATTAGTTTGGATTTGTGAGATATAAATACTCTCATTTTTTGCTTGTCTAGTCGAGTGGTTATCAATTTTTCTAGACTTAATAAATAAAACTCTATATTTCTGTGGCTTTCCATTATTGATAATTTTGATTTAATAGAAGAAATTAAAGGAATAATTTGCTGAAGTAGTTACAAGTAAGGAAGGTAGTTAGACTGTATTGATAAGCTGTATCTTCCATTCAGTGCAGCTACCTTTGACAATCTAGTTTCCGTGGTTGGCCCAGACCCTTCTGACGTCAGAAACAAAGTATTTTCAAGTGGAAGGGGGATTACTTTGAAGGAATTTGTCTTTGGTTTATTTCAATATTTTTCAAGACTATAGGTACTATAGGAGCCGCATGAAGACCTTTAAAATAAGGTTTGGAGTCGGATGGTGCCGCATGGAGCCACAGTAAAAACTTTAAATACTACAGGAACTGCATGGAAACCCTTTAAATATAATCTAGAGATGCATGGAGCCGCATGGAATTGCATGGAGCCACAGTGTAAACTTTAAATACTACAGGAGCCACATACAAGAGCCGCACTTAAAATAAGGTCCAGAAATGCATGAAGCCACATGGAGATCTTTAGTCAGCAAGCTGCTGGCCAGTAATTAGCTTACTGGCTATAAATAAACTACTGCAGCACTCTAAAAATCAGTGCAATAGTTGTAAATATTATCAGATATTATCAGCAACGCTTAAAAAATTCACAATTATAATTTTTTAAGCGAGCAGTTCCAATGCGCGAGCCACCACTGCTTACTACAATTTGTAAAATTTAATAGCAAAATTTTTTATTTCCATTGTGAAGTTGAATTAAAATAAATAAAACAATTGCCATTGTGAGCGGCAACATCCCTTTCAACTTTTAGTTTAAAAATGTAGAATGTCCGGCTGTATTTTTAGAAAACCATTGGGAACTAAGTTTCAAATTAATTTAAGCCAGTAATTCTTTACAAAAGACATTATCTCTTAAAGGGAGTTTAAAAATTGAGGGAGGTCAGTTTTAATCACACATTTTTAACAATGCATAAATATTATTTGTCTTTAATAAAGTGTGAATAAAAATTACAAATCTCGTCTTTCATTTCAAGAAAATACTTTTTAATCATCTCTCCACGATTTTGATTTTTTTTATACCACTACGTTATTTTTTATTTCACCGAATTCTTTAGAAATTTTTTAGGAAACACCGAAAAAATTGGAATCGTTAGGAGGTCATGGGTTAACGCAGTGTTTCTCAATCCATGGGTCAAACAAAAATAGTTTGTAGGATATTGTTACGTAGCACAAATCGTTTCTTCGGAGGAAATTAGATTTTTTTTTAATTAATTGCAATAACCTGTATCCGTTCTAAATAGCCTAAATGCATCGTCCTAATTAAATAATCTCAATGTGACCTCGATTCGGCGGTGATCTCTATAAAGGCATAAAATTGATTTTTATTGTTAAATTTGTCGTCTGAGCCACGTGGCCCAATTCGGGTTTATTATAAATAGAGAGAGATCGGTCTTATCACACAATTACCAGAATTTCGGTCAGAGAACGGTAATCGTGTTGTGCTGAATGGTCAGGTGACCATTGTATTATTTTTTGCAATATTGTGTTAAGTAATTGCGTGTGTGAAACCGCAGGTAAAAATAAACTCCTCTCCTTCATATTCAAGTTACAGCTATATTTTTCTGAATCGGGCGTCATAGAATTACACATATTAAATAAGGGTAGTTTGTAACTGGGAGGGATTTCGCTGATCTTATTTAAACAAGTTCAGCACAAGACGGATCCCAGTGTGCATGTCCACATGGGGCCCATGTGGGTTTTTTAGTGGGCAAGTGGGATGTGGGTTGTGCAAGGGCAAATATATGTGTAAACAAGTGCGGGCCCAACTGGGGATAAATCAAAATAATTTCAAGTGTTGTTTTTGTAATTTTTTGTTTGTATAAGGTCGCAATAACTTTGTTTTGGTAATTTTTAAAAGTTTTGTTATGATATAACTTTTATTAAAAAAATATTTTCTGGTTAGCCCACAATATTCCCAGTGTCTTCCCAGTTTTGTTTGAAGTGGTTTAAAAATAAGGTCTTAAAGTGCATAAAATTAAAATTGGAGTAATTGTTAAACTTAATAGGGATTGTAAAAAAGAAAAAAAAATTTATTAAAGCCCAATTTATGGGTTAAAAATGGGCTCAAAGTGGGATCGAGATGAGAATGATTTGCTGGGTATAAATTGGGAATTTGATGGGGAAAAAAACTAGGTTGAAGACGGGCTTAAATTGGTTTTAGAATGGGAATTAAAAACTGGGTCAAAGTTGCGCTTTAAGTGGGAATGGTAACGAGCTTAAACATGGGTAAGAAATGGTATAAAAATGGGAACGACTAAATGGGTTTAAAATGGGCTAAAAATGGGATAGAGCTGGGAATGATTTGCTGGGTATAAAGTGGGAAATAGATCGGAAGAAAAAAACTGGTTTGAAGTTGGGCTTAAAGTGGTTTTAGGGCGGGAATCATAAACTGGGTTAAAGTTGGCCTTTAAGTGAGAACTGTAACTGGTTTGAACATGGATAAGAAATGGTATGATGATGAGAACAAATGGATTTAAAATGGGCTTAAAACAGGTTTCGATTAAATTACGCTTAGTTATCAATCAGAGATATAGATTTTTCAAAATTGTGGTTGAAAGAGAACAGTAATTCTAAATTCAAATAAAGTTGTTTAAACTGCAAGCAGAGAAAAAGCTTAATAATTTTGAACCTTATGTTGTTGTAAGAGTTAATTTAGCTGTTTGAAAAGTATGGCAGTAAAAATTAGTGAACTGGGATAAGAAAACCATATAAAACTTAAAGAAAATCTTACTGATTAACTTGAAATGTTAAACGTAATCTAAAAACGAACATGAAATTCTAATCAGTGAATAATGCAAAGTTTGTCAATTATTGTAAGATTTTAAGGTCAAATGCTTTTTGTTTTTTCGTTTTACCTTTTCGTTCATTTCCACGAGGCGACCTAAATTTAAACGTACACTGTTAAAAAAACTGCTGCGAGTTCTTTGATCATTGCAGTCGGCGTTTTTAATGTTTGCGGAATTTTGCAACTTTTCTTTTGATGTTTTTTAACAGTGTATGTCTCTTGATTAATCACAATTCTCATTGTCTTAACTTTTTTTTTTCTGTATTCGCCACGAGGCAATTTATATGTAAAATTACAAGTGATTTGTTCACTGACAAAGTAAACTATATCGTAATTAAATATACAACCAAAAAGTGCTTAAGCAGCTATAGCTTCGCTTTAATAGTAAAGATTTCAATTTTCTGTTATACCTTCAATTTTTTAATATGTTTTATGTTTTTGGTAATATGTTTTGTAATATTCTGTTTGAATAAGTTGAATAAGAGAAATATTTGAATTGAAATTTGGATTTATTCTGAAACTTTACCGTTATCAACGTTATACTAACTACAGCGGTATTGTGGCCCAACAAGCCTGGTAAATTCATTTGTTGTATTATTTTGTGAAACTACCAATAGTTAAATAATTGCTCGTTAATAATCGTGGGTGGGTGCGTATTTGTACCTACATACATACTTTGTATATTGGTGTGTCGCTTCGTTATCGAGTGCTATACCCACTACGCGTACTTCAACAATAAGGTCAGCCGCAGTTCGTGTTAAATTATTATCATTTATTCAAATAGACTCCCTACGATAGCGTAGTTGGGACGTAGGCCATCGCTATTAAAATAGTTCATTTAAAAAACTACAATTACAGTGATTATGAAAAGAAAGATGTAGAAGTATTAAACGAATTCGCAAAAGTGAAAGTTATTTGAAATAATATAAAAACTACACAGCAAATTTAATGTTCTGCCCTTGTAATTTATTTGTCTGTTTATAAGTGTCACAGACTAACTTTTCCAAGGACACAACAGAGGGATGCAAGTGGGTTTTGAACCGAAACCATGATGATCATCAGCCCGGCGCTTTAATCACTCGACCACTTTCCCGAACCACTCGACCACGCTGCCGAACCACTTAACCACCCACCACTATTCAACTCCATCCATATGCCCTTTTGGTTTGCTTGAAATGTGCCCACATAAGTTATATAACTTGTTTGAAAGTAGCCATTTGGCTAATAAAATACTGGTATAAAGTCGGTCAAAAGATATGTTCTTTTCCTGTACGTTAACATGTTTTTGCAATTGCATAAACAAATACTTTGCAACATTTTTTGTTCCGGGTGTGTAGTACGCTGTGGGTTGATTACGAGGTTTTCCGCAGTATGGGGTTGTTGCAAAAGTATAACTGCATCTCACTGCGTTTATAGATTTAAAAAGCAGACCATACTTGGCAGGCTTGCTTGTAAATTGCTTGAATCTGTTACTTGTTGCTGATGGCAGTGTGTTTCGTAACATCCGCAAATACATTGAAATCTAATTATAAGAATACATTTGTATAGAAAGATAGCGCCACTCCGATACAGACGCGAACCATTGCCATCGTCATTCCACCAAAGTGATGAAGATAGCGTAGTCGAACATGAAAGTGATGAGAGAGATACTACTCCGTTGCGAATTCCTCAAACTTCCTCCCCTACTTATGGTTTTAACAAAAAACTATCAAATTCATCTTCTCCTATTTCTTGCTTGAATAAGATGCAGTCCACAAGCGGTTTCTCGCCATCATCTTTGAATTTATCAGAACATGGTAAAACTTTAATCACGGAAATCTATTGCTGGCTTTTGCAAAAAATTTTTGCGCGTTCATGTAGGTTTTCAGTTGAAATTGCTACTGAGTTTGATAATAACTAATTGTAAATAATATTTCTAAAGAATTATTGTTACAGAGGCGCCTTCTCTTCGTCGTCTTGTCTCCGGGCTGGTAAAATGTGTCATGGAAATGAAAAAAGAAATTTCAATATTAACATCGAGTATTAATACTCTGATAGACCAGCAACCATTTCGAGACAACCTAGCCTGCTCCAGTGACTTTCCAGAGGATATCAAGTTACCAGTAACGTCAATAGTGGAAATGGACGAGCTTGACGAGAAACTCAAAATACCAGCCACAGAGCTACCAGTGGTATTTTATTTTTTATTTATTTCTATATTTATCCTCCTGACTCGCAGGAAAGCGACGAAGGCGCTATACATAGGGCAGCAAATACCCCGACCTGCTTTCGAAGATACCAAGATATTGCTGTCCGCTTGGTATGTTAGTTTGCATTTGATTATTTTTCAGTTTGTTGCCTCGGTTGGTTAGGTAGGTTATATCTCTAGCCTAATAACAAAAACAAAGTTAAGCAATTAGATTTTATTTTGAAATTGGACGTTTTTTATAGGAGAGACGAAAGGGGTATCAAAATTTTTGAAGGAGGGAACAAAAAACATTTGTTCATTCCGATGTTAGTGAGAAAAATATTTTGATCATGGCAAATAAAGTATGTTTTTTTCGCGTTTACGTTTTAAGAAGTGCCTTGATTCTTCAACACAGCTTTAAAAAAGCATTTTAGAAAAATTGTTGTTTACGAAGAAGATACTGAATCGTTTTACAGAAAACTGATCGACAGTGAATCCAAGGCATAGGAGATCGTCATATTAGAATTAAAATAAAAAAAATCCTGTATCTCATAAAAGTCACTAAAGCAAGAATTTTTTTATTTGAATAAGACTAATAATGGTTTTACACTCTATTATTTTATTGTGATAAAACTAATCTTAATAAACTTTAATTTAAAAAAATTCTTGCGGTGACTGTCGTGTGATTCCGGACTTTTTTTTATAATTTTGCTAAAAAAACTAGATTTTTGGATTCCAACTTATGTTCTATTTGTTTTGACTTCAAACTTTTTAGCTTTAAGAAAGTGATAAAACTGAAATCCTTGTGAATGCTTTTCTTTTTACAGTATTTTCTTAATGACATACAAAAAATAAATTTATATTTCTCAAACAAAGATACTAATGCATGCGTTAGACCGGTGATGGCCAACCCGCGGGCCGCATACGGCCCTTTTAAGGTTTCTGTGCAGCCCAGTTGACATATACTAATCCAGGGGTGGGCAGACTACATCCGCGGTATAGATGTGGTGATATGCACTCGCTTTGAACCATAGTTGGATAGAATTATGTCCGAAATAACCGATTTTACCATGTTAATTACTTTTTTTTAAAGATCACCACAATTTTGGGGGAATAACAATCAAACTAGACATCAAATCGAAGTGAAGACCTTTTTTTTTTTTAGAGATTACAACGATTCTGGGAGAAATATAGCAAAATTTGAAATCAAATCGAGGTGAAGACTTTTTTTTTTTAGAGATCACAACGATTCTGGGAGAAATATAGCGAAATTTGAAATCAAATAGAAGTGAAGACCTTTTTTTTAGAGATCGTTCTTGACCCTCGGTCACTTTCACATTATCAATCTGGCCCTTCTAGAAAAAAGTTTGGATACCCCTGTACTACCTACAACCGAATTGCGGCCCGCAGCCAAATTTTTGGATTAAAATTTTACTAATGCGGCCCGCATACGCTCACAAGTTGGACATGCCTGCGTTAGACAAAGGACACACAGGTCTTTTATAGCAGGGGTCAGCAACCTTTTTAACGCAATGTGCCAGTTTTTGAATTTTGTTAGCTGCGCGTGCCGAACTATTTTTAATAATATAGTACAGGGGTGGGCAACGTTTTCTTTCCAGTGTGCCAAGTTGTGAAATTCAATGTCAAAATATACGTTTCGTTCCGATGTCTTCACTTCGATTTCATCTCCGATTTCCCTATTTTTCTCCCAAAATCAGGGTGATCTCTAAAAAAAAGTCCGTAAACGTGTTTTTGAAAAATATTCACGACGCCGCGTGCCGTATAGAATCACCTCGC
Source organism: Diplosoma virens (assembly GCA_963680785.1). Taxonomy (NCBI): domain Eukaryota; kingdom Metazoa; phylum Chordata; class Ascidiacea; order Aplousobranchia; family Didemnidae; genus Diplosoma; species Diplosoma virens. The sequence continues at coordinate 15,510,204 of OY796889.1, forward strand.
GTGCCGCATAAAATCACCTCGCGTGCCAAGATTGGCACGCGTGCCAGAGGTTGCCGACCCCTGTTTTATAGCATCAACAATACAACTGTGAAATTTACACTTTTTGTTTTTTTAGGTAAATATGTTTCGCGATATTGGAGGAAGGACAATAAAAGAATTTATCAGTCGAATTATGTGCCGGGTCATGACGAATGAGCTAGCTCTCTTGTATAATTTAAACGGGAGAAATGGAAAAGAAAAATTTAAAGAAACGAAGTTGTACTCTTTGTTATACCGTGAGTTTTTTAGTTAAATATACTATTTTTATTAAAAATTTTTGCATAATATTAAATAGGTGTTAAATTATAAAATCCAATTAAATTGCTTAGTCTCTTATGCTTGGTGAAAACATTTTGCAAGGAAGAACATGTATCATAAGCTAACTATTCCAGTTATGTTAGGTTTGCATTGGTCTCACACAGTTTGGCTATCATATTTTCATCAACTTTTGCCGTACGAGCCATTACGTAAAGCAAGACAATAAAATTTGCAGTAGAGAAAATCATAAAAATATCAAATTATCTCATTAGGTCACAAAAAAATTATTTTTTTTGAGATTTAAAAGTAGTGCTAAAAGAGAAGCTGTTTTAATTAATTTAAGAGCGTTTCATTAGTCTTTTATCCAAAACGGGAACAATTTTTATGAGCACGATTAACCAACTAACTTATCATGTAGATATATCACATAAATATATTTATGTGCTACGCTATTATTTCTATGCTTGTGTGAGAGAAATTTTGTGATTTGTATTGCGAGTTTTGGACATTTTTTAACAACTTTTTATCGACAACTTTTAATTCCGAAAGCAAATAGGATATTTGGTAACATTGAATCGGTTTTTTGTAATGCTAAAGGTGGGCCGTGTCTAATTGAACTAAAACCGATTGGAATGAGAGTTAGTTTTAGGGAGATGCACGGTTAGTTTTTGAGAAAAAGAAGTTAGTTCAAATAAAATAAGTTCTTGAGCATCTTGATAAATTAAAAAAATTCCAAAAAATTTGGACCCACTTTGGGCCCGCAAGAACAATTTGGGCGACGTTTTTATCTCTTAGAGCAAGTAGTTTTGTTTCTTTTTACTCTCACTCCAATCGGTTTTTATTCGAATTAGACGCGACCTTAAAAATGCTTGACTGATTCAGCTGACTTTCTAAACTTTAACCCTTTGCGGTCCAATTGAATTTCTTTTTTCGGTCAGTCTAGGTCCAAACTCTTTTTTGTGATTTTTTTGAAAGATGTTTGTGTGTATGTTAATTTTATGATTAATTTTTGTTTCAAGCGTTGTAGGAATTCCCCTAAGCTGATAAGTTTTCAAACTAATCCAAATCGATAAAAAATCTTCTCTTTGCATTTGTTACATAGGTTTGGACTTCTTAAAAGGGTAGTAAACTAAATGCATGTGTGACATGAGTTTGGACCAAACAACATAAATTGTTTTTGCATCCCAGACGGTTAGTTGGACCGCAAAGGGTTAACGTGAGCGACATGATAGAGCTCTTCTGCATTTAACTCGTTATCGCTAGCTAGCGGAATTAATCCGTTGGTAACGTGATTTATTGTTAGTTTACTGCGCTTATCTCGTTGGCAAGGAAAAAGGTTAAAAGGTTAAGAGTCTTTTAATCTGTGTTGTGACTCAATTCCGTAATATGTGACTCAATCCCGTAACAATCGTTTGCATTTAGATCGCTTTGATTTGCTCTGCCCTTGGCTTAAGCGTGAGCGATTGTACAGTTTAATTTGCTTTAATTTTGTGACTTCAGTTTGTTTTCAATTCGACAGTTTAATTTTTTTTTATTCTACAGTATTTGAATAAGGTATTTCAACTTCAACTTAAAATAAAGAAATAATTTGTTAATAAGAATGATTTTGGTAAAACAAATATTTTGGTTTTCTGTTTGAATAAGGAAACAAATTGGTTAGTAAGAATTACCTCAAGTAGAATCAATTACAGTGATTTCACTGCACCATCCGTATTGAAAGAATTTGTTGCTGTGGTTTTAAACAAAGTGTAATGTAAAAAGTTTAGTTCTAATAGTTCTACTAATGTACTCTGCAGGAAAAAGCCTTCACAAAGAAGAAGCGGATATTTAGAGAAAGCATATATTTTTAATAATCCTAACGTTTGGAAAAGCTGTCTTTGACAAAATTCCAACAATAAAAACTTCCATATTTACCGGACGCAAAAGTTTTATCAAAAACTAATATGCAGCCTCACGCTTGCCCAAGTTTATTTTTGTAATTTGCTATAATCTGTTCCTTCTTGAAGAATATAAGCAAATTGTAGAATCGCTTGCTGGCCATGGGACGATTAAATCTATGATTTTTAAATAGTTCGGAAAAAATTAAAAGCGTTTAAAATTGTTTGCCTAGCTGCAAACAATACATATCTTAAGCCACATATGGCCGGTGACAGTGATTTAAATAATGCTGTTTTATTCTATAAAAATTTGCAACTTTGCAGCAAATGATAACACACATAAACTATACGTATATGATGTTTTTAGGTGCTGTAAAAAAAAATGCATGCACGTCCGACGTGACGAAATTAGAAATGGAACGAGAACTGGAAGTGGTTCGTAAATCCTCGAGATCGTGGTGGCAATCGCTCAAAAAGAAGTCAGGCAAAAAGAAGCAAAGTAGCATCTTTTTAAAAGTTTACAAAATTCAATCTTTACCAAGCTTGACTCTTTGTGTGTTTTAATTTCTTTTTATGTACGTATTTTATGTGATTTTTGTAGTTTTAAATAAATTTTGTCATTTTTAAAGGATTTAAAATTAACAGTTTAAAGATGAAAAGAAGCAAAAATGTGTGTTAAGTATAGTAGCAAAGCGACGTGTAGGTTTCTCAGCACTCTAACAAAAATGCTTGTTTATCAATTGTTAAGAAACTAATTACTGCAGACAAAAATGCTCAAGTTTTAGCTGTGTAGCTCTAAAACTACTTTGTAAAAAGTTTACAGAAATAAAAAAATATACTTTTAACAAAAAGGATGTACAAACGTTTGTGGGCTATCCTTAATGCCCAGTGAAATACTGAAAACAACAAATTAGATCTCATGTGGGCACCAACTGGGGCCCAATAATTAATTCAGAGTGCATATACCTCACACTACTCATGGCAATGTATACTTTGTGGACTGTCCCAGTTTCTAATTGTATATTGCAAAAAAACTAGGAAACTTCGGTGAATAGCACACGTGGGTACCAATCTGGACCCAATAAAATTTTGAGATCAGTCCACTCGGTTTCCAACTAGTTACCACAAAAAAACCAGGAATTTCCCAGTGAAAAACACAAATGGGCCCAATTGGGACCCTTTAACGTTTTTAAATTATCCCAGTTGGTTTCCAACTAAATACCGCTAAAAAAACAAACAAATCCCAATAAAAGCCAAATTGGGTACCAATTGGTACCCAATCGGGGCCCAGTTGCTTATGTGGGCTATATCACTTGGTGCCCAGTTGGATACCGCGGACAAATACGTGGGTTTTTCAGCTGGGAACCACTATGACAGCCCAGTTGGTAACCAACTGGGACCCAACTTGTTCTGCTCACTGGGATATAGCTATCGAATTACGTAAATCGTCAGACACGTCAACAATCTCTCAACGAAGAATGAACTTAAGAATCGCGAGTCTTTCCTTCATCAACAAAATTTGAATTTATAAGTAGTCTTTGTAACAAAAATTGAATTTAATCTCTTTCTCTTCTCCAAAAATTGAATTTATAATTTGGCCTTTGAAGCAGATATATGTGTAATTTTATTAACACGGAGTCAAATCGGAGTCGGATCTTGGGGCCCACAAAATACTTGAAGCGGATCGGAATCGGAGTTTGAATCAATGGAGTCAGACTGGAATCTGATTCGAAAAAAGTGACTCCTCTCATCTCTGCTTTATCCCCCTATTTTATCCCGACCCAAAAATTCTATAAAATTTTAGAAAAAATACGGAACACACAAAACCGCGAGAAAACTATACAAAAGATATGGCAGCCTGACGTTTTGTTATTGTAGAGTCTATGGCTTTATAGAGTCTTTTGAACCCTCTCTTTGTCGCCTGAAAGAGTTTGTCTATGGACCAAAGCTTTCTCACTTGCGATGCAAGTGAGCGCGCAACCAATCGCGTGCTTTCTTCCACCAATCAAAGACGACGTAATTTTCGATATCTTGCAATCTTTATACAAACCATGCATTTCATCCAGCGCCACTGTCGCTTTTCTGCGAGTAAGGAGGATAAACATAGAAATAAAAAAAATAATAAAAAATTTTTAAGAAAAACATTCTTTTTAAAGACTACCCAATATTGAAAGAGATAGTAGTTCTGTCCATGCCATTGGATATTTTTAAAAACACTTAAACATATATCAAACAAAAAACAATTAACTGTGCCTAGCGTAGGCCGAATAAATGCAATTAAGTTTTTATTGCAAAATTTTAATGTATGTCATTAATACTTCGGATTTTTCTTGTTTGGAGTACATTGCTTGCGTGCAAAACTTTGCCAACATCTCTTTAGTACCAACAAAATCGACACAGCATTTTTTAGCAAAATGTAGTTCGCTTTTGATCCGTAGTATCAACTCCAACAAGACAGATTTGTTTGGTTTCTGGTTTTTGTCTTTGTAAATGACTTAAGACAGCCGCTCCACGGTTGCATAAGATACAGGGACGAACAGTCATGCCAATGCATAATTTGCCGAATTTTTTAATTTCCTGGTTCCCACAGGATTTTTGTATTGTGAAACTTTGAGCCAAACTATATAATTTCATGGGTAACTTCACTTTTAAATCCACTGAAAAAAGCTTGGTACCTTTGATTTAAATAAAGTTACTTTAATTAAGCAAATTTTTTGTTGAAGGTGCAGCGGCTAGCAGGAAAGACAAAGTACAAATAAAGGCTGAACTGTTGGTTCTCTTCTATAAGCTATTAAAGCAATATCTATTGTCTGCGTCATAAGCAGTAGACTAGCGATCACGTGACAATTGTTAATCAGATTAATTAAAAAACTGCTTAGGCATGACAATGCCAGGGTGGAGATACTGACAAAATCAGCATGTATAAGAGGCAAATAAAAAATCGGTCAAACCAGGACAAAAAACCAAGTGCCAAATGATTTTCCGATTGTCGGACACAATTGTTAAAATTAAAACAATTTATGGTTTTTTGTCCGAATTTCAGGCCACCTGTTAACCCTGAAACTCTCTCCTGGCGAAATATAAAAAAATTAAATTGATCGTTGCAAATTAATTTCAAGAGGGTAAAAATTTTTTGGGGGGCAAAAATTTTGCCATGGGTATTTAGCCTCCCCGGCTCCTTAATTTTAACTCTCTTGCTTGTCACTAGCGTAAAGTAGCCTAAAAAAATTGATATTAAAAATTAAATTACGAAAAGTTTGCACATGTACTTCTAGGACTCGCAAAACTATTATTATATGTGTTCAACTTTAGAAAATTATACAGAGATTTAGTGTCTAACTTTTTAAAACCAATATGCCTATCAGAAATATCTCAACTTTAAGAATTTTACGTATGCAATTGTTTGCCATAATCTTTCAAGCAGCATGTCAGTTGATGCCCACAACATATCATTTGGCTGCAAACATAGCCTTACAAATTGAGGAAAAATTGAGGCATCGTCGCCATGTCACGACAGCGACAAAAAATTCTTTGGGCAAAACAATTTTTTGGGTCAAAAATAAACACTACGTACATGCAGAAAAATGTTTAAGATTTAAGTGAAAATCTTTTTTCTTAGAGATCATTATGTTTTTAGTAAAAAGTCGAGAAATCAAAGGCTGGTTTAAAGTAAAAACCTTTTTTTTTTTGGTCTTTACCCTAACTTTTAAACGAAATTTCTTCTCGTTTCCGTAATGTACTAAAACATCATGATTTGAGAAAACGCCATAAAATTTGACAAAACATTGTAGTGCAGGGGCGTCCAACCTTTTTTGATCCGAGGGCCATTTTGGCGCATCAAAAATATTGGCGAACCAAACAAATAGAACACCCCAATTTTTGTCCCAAAATCGTACTGATCTCTAAAAAAAAGGTCTATAATTCGAATCATTCCCCGATTTTCTGAATTTTATCCCTTGTTTTCCAAAAAAAAAGGTTTTTACCAGTCAATCTCGGATTTCATGATTTCATGATTTTCTTTGAAAACTAGCGATCTCGGAAAAACAAGATAAAAGGAGGTCTGCCCATGAAATCTGTCTTCATTTTTCTGGCTGGATTTCTGCCAAAATGAATGAGACAGAGCTCTTCGAAAAATATTGCGCGGGCCACCGGTTGGACGCCCCTGGTGTAATGCTTTCGCAAATTGTTTTGGCTGGTACGCCTATATGTAGACTGCATTATAATTCGTCCCCATTAATTTGAAATTAAGGTTGTTCCAGGGAGAATATGCTGTTGCAAGATCGATAGCAAAGCAGCAGCGTTTCGGTTTTCAACAGCAACCAAAGATTTGTCCCGAGTCTGTGTATCAACACCTTCAAAAACACATGTTTTTTATTTTATTGCGTACCGATATATTAGCCTAAATAAAATGGTTTCAGAAAAGCAATTTCAAAATTTGTATTTTAATTTTTATTTAACCATTCAATCAGCTGAAAAGCTAAACAGGCTGATGTGGTTATTTACGAGGGTCAGTCAATAAGTAATGAGACTTTCTCAATTACTTTGGTGTTCTTGGAGTTATGCAACTGAAATTTTATGTGATGATTATGAATGGAGTTGTCATCTTATTTACAACAAAACTTGTTTATTTTCAGATTACTGTAGGTGTGACGATAAATTGAAATGACTACTAGGCTAGGAAACAGCTCATGCTTGGAACAAAGAGGAGTCATCAGATTTCTGTTGGCAGAGAGTGTAAAATCATGTGAGATTCTGTCTAGAATGCAAAGACAATATGGTCCTTCCTGTATGTCTAGAGCAAACTTCTACAAATGGGTGCAAGCATTCAAAGATGGACGCGAAAGCATTACTGATGATCTGAGAAGTGGAAGACCTGTGGATGTCTCTACCCCAGAAGCAGTACAGGCAGTTGAAGACCTGATCAAATCTGATAGAAGGGTCACTTTAGATGAAATTGCTACAAACTTGGACATCTCCCATGGCACAGTGTACGCAATTGTGCGTGAGAAGCTGCGTTTTTCAAAAGTCAGCTGTCGCTGGGTTCCAAAGATGTTAACGGATGATCACAAAATGCAGCGCCTGATGGCTTCCAGAGCATCACTACGCAGATACAGAAAGGAGGGAGATGTATTTCTATCGAGAATAGTGACAACTGATGAGACCTGGGTCTTTCATTATGAACCTGAATCGAAACGACGATCAATGGAGTGGAAGCATGTTTCTTCCCCAGTGAAGAAAAAATTCAAATCTCAGAAAAGTTTAAGGAAAGTCATGCTCACTGTGTTCTGGGACAGAAATGGGCCGATCACTATCAGTTTCTTGGAAAGGGGCAATACTGTGAACTCAGAGAACTACTGTGAGCTGCTAACTCAAGTGAAAAAAGACATTAAGAACAAACGGAGAGAACTTTAATCAAGAGGTGTGATTCTCCTTCAGGATAATGCAAGGCCCCACACAGCAGCAAGAACCCTAGCCAAAATTGAAGATTTAGGCTGGAAACTTCTAACACACCCACCCTACAGCCCAGACCTTGCACCATCTGATTTTCACCTCTTCGGCCCACTCAAAGAGAGTATGAGGGGAATTCACTTCCAGACTGATGAAGAAGTGAAGGCTGCTGTGAGCAACTGGCTAAGGACCCAGTCCACGGAATTCTATGCCAAAGGAATAGACAATCTAATATCAAGATGGAACAAGTGTGTTGCAAAGGAGGGAGACTATGTTGAAAAATAAAAAAGCATTTTTTGATTACCAGTCATTGCAAACTTGAGTTATTAAAAAAGTCTCATTACTTATTGACTGACCCTCGTATTTTAATGGTGTTTTAAAATTTAATTATTTTGATATAGGGCAAGTGTACAGTAGTTACTAGGAAACCAAGCCGCTTAAAAGATGTGAAGCACCAGACTCGATTTGTGCTTCTCATGTTTTAAGCGCCTTGGCTTCTTAGTAATTATCTAAATCCTCATGTTCGCTGCACAGTACTTATTGAGCACTATTGTTGGTTTGATCCATTAACTTATACAAAAATGATATATAGCTCATCATTTTACGTTGCTAATGTAGTGCTCAATAACTTTGTTAGAGCAAATAATAATTTGAGGTCGCTGATCTCAAACCTGCAAACAATTTTTTCTAGTACGTCAGAATTTTGTGCAATTTTTCAATTAAATTTTTATTAAGTGCAGTAGAACGCCAAAACGGCAAATCGGCGTTCTACTGTAGTTGATCGTTGTATATTTATAAAACTTGTTACTGCACTATTACCCATTGTACATATTTTGTTATCCTATATGATGTAATAATGGAGCGATTTATAGCAAATACAGTAAGCATTGTATATTTTCATCTGAACAGTCTCCTGATAAACAAGGTGTTTTTTGCAAATCCAATATGTACTTGTCTATAACACGGTTGCCATATCTGAATAAGCGAAATTCCGGACAGACATAGGCGCAACAACAAAAAAATTTTTGAAGGGGCGGACAAAATAAATTTGTTTACAAATCCAGCACAAAGACCAAAAAAAAAGGTCTTCACTTGAAATCTGACTCGGATTTCCCTATTTTGGTTCCAAAATCATGGTGCTCTAAGAAAAAATACAAAAAGGTCTTCATTTGGAATCGATCTCCGAATTTCTTATTTTCGTCCCATAATCAATGTGTTCTCTAAAAAATTGCACTTTGTTTTAAGTTGAAGCTAAAATTCCGGACATTTGGGTCTTTTTTAAAATTCCTTCCAGACACAAAATTTAACATAAAATTCCGGACGGTATGGCAGCCGTAGTCTATAAGCACTTGTACCTGATATAGTCGAGAGAACTACAGTAGAAAGAACTTGTTTTTATACTAGCTTTGAGACCAGACAACTGGACAAACATTGTAGTAAATGTATAGGCTAATAAGTAGTTGCTGGTTGAGTTCAGGCAAAACCCAACGTTGTGTAACTTAAGATTAGCTGTGCATTTACGCTAACATTATCTTTTAAAATAGGAAAATTTGTCTTCAAAAAATTGTAAAGTGATGGTTTATGCAGAATGCCAATGTCAGCAAGAACAAGAGGTGAGCAAGTGATCCCAATAATTTTTGTTATATATGTGGTAGCTTCGTTGCAAAAGCTCAGCGTCAAAATGTAACAAGATTTGTTGAGAACATATAGACTACTATGCATATTTTTTGATTAAACGTAGTGATCAGGACAAAGCATGGGTTCCACACAAAGTCTGTTGTAGTTGTGTTGAATTATTGCGTCGATGGAGTGATGGAAAGCAAAAATCTTTGACGTTTGGTGTGCCGATGGTGTGGAGAGAGGCAAAGGCACATGGAAATAAACGCTATTTCTGCAGTTGTAATATTCAATGCCAGAAATAAACATTACACTCATTAGTTTAATGTACCATCTGCAATTCGACCTGTTCCTCATGACCCAGGTGCCCCAATACCAACACCTCCTGCAGTTTTAAAAGACGTTGAGGAGCCAGATGTCGAGATGTCTTCTTCTGAGCTAATCAGCAGACGATTCAGAGTGAGAATGCAATAAAAATCACCGACCGACTCTATTTTGTCAAAAGGAACTAAATGACCTTGTGCGAGACTGGACTTGCTCAAACTTTCTGTTCCTCTGCTAAGTTCTAGATTAAAGTCAAAACACTTGTTGTATGCTAATGTCACATTTTCGTGGTACAAGGTACAAGAGTATTTACCTTTTTTTATCAATGAAAGTCCATTGGTTTATTGTATCGACGTCAAAAAACTGATTGAAAAACTAGACACTGCATAGAATCCATTCAATTGGCGATTGTTTAATGATTCATCATAGTTTAAAAGCAGTTTTATTGCATAATTGCTTCCATACCTGTAGCACATTCCACTCAAAAGAAAAAATCTTATAAAAATATAGTAATTCTGTTGACCAAGCTGAAATATGATGAGCATGGATGGAAGAGACAATGTAACTTCAGACACCACCCTTTTTTATTTAAATTAAGTTTAGCCGCTTGGTGTCGCCAGGCAGACGTTCGACTTATCAGTCGATTATAGAAAAAACGTGGAAAAGAAAAGGAAAATAAAGAAAAATTAAGAGCTGCTAACGTGGGCTCCTATTAATACTTGAAGAGTAATTATTTAGAAAACACAGTCATAAACGAAGTGTAAATTTTTGGGAGTAAAAACAATATTTTGGTAAGTTCTATTTGTTGCTTTGTAAGCGAAATCTTATCATGTAATTGTTTAGCAAACCTCTCGCCTGGAACCTCCATTCAGCAATAAATTTAATAATTCGAAGGATACGGTTGTTGGAAAGAGTGTGATCTAGGGAGTGAGTTGAACCAGTTGACGATAGGCTTTCCCTACTCCCGGAATCGACGGCGTCAACAGACAATGATAGATGTGGAGAAAAGTGCATAGCTGTCCTTTAGATAAGTAGTATCTAAATTTCTTGGAAACAAGAGTCCTAATTACTGAAGCATTGTGGAAAATATGTTAGTCAATTTTCGAAAGCTTGAGTAGTATATAATGGTACTTTTGGTGTCATTTTCCGCTAGTGGCGCTAGAGAGCAGAAGGAGGTGAGGAGGTTTTTTGTCCACTAGAGGCGCTAGAGAGAAGAGAGAGAGAGAGAGAGAGAGAGAGAGAGAGAGAGAGAGAGAGAGAGAGAGAGAGAGAGGAGGGTTTTTGTCCACTAGAGGCGCTAGAGAGGAGGAGGTTTTTGTCCACTAGAGACGCTAGAGAGGAGGGAGGTTTTTTGTCCACTGGGGGTGCCAGAGAGGAGGAGGGTTTTTGTCCACTGGGGGTGCCAGAGAGGAGGAGGTGGGTTTGGAAACGTAGTAGTCCTGAGTTCGATCCCCAACCAAGATAATAGAAAGTTTAATCCTTAGAAAAACAGTGGTCCTGAGTTTGATCCCCAACCAAGATAAGATAAAGTTTTATCCTTAGAAAAACAGTAGTCCTGAGTTTGATCCCCAACCAAGATAAGATAAAGTTTAATCCTAAGAAAAACAGTGGTCCTGAGTTTGATTCCCCACCAAGATAATGGAAAGTTTAATCCTTAGAAAAACAGTGGTCCTGAGTTTGAGCCCCAACCAAGATAATAGAAAGTTTAATCCTTAGAAAAACAGTGGTCCTGAGTTTGATCCCCAACCAAGATAAGATAAAGTTTTATCCTTAGAAAAACAGTAGTCCTGAGTTTGATCCCCAACCAAGATAAGATAAAGTTTAATCCTTAGAAAAACAGTAGTCTTGAGTTTGATCCCCAACCAAGATAATAAAAAGTTTAATCCTAAGAAAATCAATGGTCCTGAGTTTGATTCCCCACCAAGATAATAGAAATATAAATCTTTAGAAAATCAGTGGTCCTCCCTAAAAAAGTTTGGTTTTCAGATATTTTTATTCAATTTTAAAACTTTTTTTTCTCTAAAAAACCGTGATTGTTACTATAACTTTATTGAATTTTTATCTAGTCAAAAATTGTTCTTGGTCAACCTTGTTTTCTAGATAAATTCTAATTTTGTTATAACTTTGTTCAAATTTAAAACTTTTTCTCCGAACAACCTTGATTACCGTTTTAAGGTTTTTTTTTTTTCAATTTTTTTCAATCAACCTTGATTTTGATATACCTTTGCTTAATTTTTTTCTTGACAACCTTGAATTTTAGTTATTCATCTTCAATTTTTTTTTTGTTATACCTAAGTTGGATGTTTTTCGTGACAATCACGGTTTTTTATTTGTACTCAATTTTAAATTAATTGTCAAAAGTTTTCTTAAAGCGCGCAATAAGCGAGCTCGTCAAAGGTTAAGAAAGTTACAATATGGTAAGATATTATGCAGCTGCTGTCTGGATTTATATAAATCGATGAGACAGAAACCCATCAAAGCTTTTCCTGTTTGTCATCATACAATAACTAAATCGTGAAGAAAGCTACAATATGGTAAGATATTATGCAGCTGCTGTCTGGATTTATATAAATTGATGAGACAGAAACCCGTCAAATCTTTTCCTGTTTGTCATCATACAATAACTAAATCGTGAAGAAAGCTACAATATGGTAAGATATTATGCAGCTGCTGTCTGGATTTATATAAATTGATGAGACAGAAACCCGTCAAATCTTTTCCTGTTTGTCATCATACAATAACTAAATCGTGAAGAAAGCTACAATATGGTAAGATATTATGCAGCTGCTGTCTGGATTTATATAAATTGATGAGACAGAAACCCATCAAAGCTTTTCCTGTTTGTCATCATACAATAACTAAATCGTGAAGAAAGCTACAATATGGTAAGATATTATGCAGCTGCTGTCTGGATTTATATAAATTGATGAGACAGAAACCTGTCAAATCTTTTCCTGTTTGTCATCATACAATAACTAAATTGTGAAGAAAGCTACAATATGGTAAGATATTATGCAGCTGCTGTCTGGATTTAAATAAATTGATGAGACAGAAACTCGTCAAATCTTTTCCTGTTTGTCATCATACAATAACTAAATCGTGAAGAAAGCTACAATATGGTAAGATATTATGCAGCTGCTGTCTGGATTTATATAAATTGATGAGACAGAAACCCGTCAAAGCTTTTCCTGTTTGTCATCATACAATAACTAAATCGTGAAGAAAGCTACAATATGGTAAGATATTATGCAGCTGCTGTCTGGATTTATATAAATTGATGAGACAGAAACTCGTCAAATCTTTTCCTGTTTGTCATCATACAATAACTAAATCATGAAGAAAGCTACAATATGGTAAGATATTATGCAGCTGCTGTCTGGATTTATATAAATTGATGAGACAGAAACCCGTCAAAGCTTTTCCTGTTTGTCATCATACAATAACTAAATCGTGAAGAAAGTTACAATATGGTAAGATATTATGCAGCTGCTTTCTGTGGTTATATAAGCAGGTGGGTGTGGGCACTCAGTTATTCTAGTCTTAAGAGTTACATCAAGAAGGTTGATTTTGTTGATTTTGATAAGATGGCATTATTCAAATGTAATGTTTGTGAGAAGTTGTTCAAACGTGTCGATAATTTAAATCGTCACAAAAAGAACGTGCACGAGAGGAAAACAGAGGCTCGGTGTGAAAATTGCAAAAAGATTTTCAGCCGAGTTGATAATTTAAAAAGACACCAGAAAGTGTGTGGTAAGTTTTATATTTTCTTTTGATTAGATTTTTAAAGTAATTTAAATTTTTATTGTAGTTGCTAGAGAGACAACCCCAACGGGAAGATGTCGTGAAGTCACTTCTGAGGCTGTTGGTGGTAAGTTTTTAGTTTGTGTTCAATGAAATAGAAAATAATACTTGTTTTTGTTAGATCAGTTACAAACTGATACCTCGCCGGAAAATTTATCCGAAATTCCGGTTGAAAATCTGGTTGAGGTCGCAAATAGTAAGTCTATATTTAATAATTATTTTGTTTGTAACCTAAAGATTGTTGTTTCTCGTAGATAGTGGAGAAGCACCCCCAATCAAAAAGGCAAAAATTGATCCTCAGAATACCAATGGTAAGTTTTTATGAAAAGTGAGTTAACTTTGAAATAATTTTTTTTGTTGTAGAACCCCTGAATTCTGCTAAAAGTTTATTTGAAGTTGGAGAGCTAAACTCAAACGGTACGTTGTGATAAAAAATTTTTGTTTTAAAACTAATGTCGGTTTTTGTTAGATCGGTCACAAACTGATACCTCGCCGGAAAATTCATCCAAAATTCCGGCTGAAAATCTGGTTGAGGTCGCAAATAGTAAGTCTATATTTAATAATTATTTTGTTTGTAACCTAAAGATTGTTGTTTCTCGTAGATAGTGGAGAAGCACCTCCAATCAAAAAGGCAAAAATTGATCCTCAGAATACCAATGGTAAGTTTTTATGAAAAGTGAGTTAACTTTGAAATAATTCTTGTTTATGTTGTAGAACCCCAGAATTCTGCTAAAAGTTTATTTGAAGTTGGAGAGCTAAACTCAAACGGTACGTTTTTGTACAAAAAAGAGTTTGATTTGAAATTGATTTTGATTTGTCTTAGAAGCGGAAGATAAGGAGATCAACGCCCTCATGAGAAAGCATTTTTCTAGCATCCGGACTTTCTACAAAAAAGGGAAAGTGCAATCCATGTTTAATTTTTATTATAATCAAAATCTAAAACTATTAATTCGAAAAATTGTCGACCAAATTTTAAAATTTCAATTCCACCGTTTTAAAATAAATCACAGTTTCGGTTATATTTTAAAAAATATTAATGATAATGAATTACGATACTACCACTCATCGTTCAACAACAGTGTGATGATGCAAACTGCGCGTTTAATTAGCAACCGCCAAGAATTAATAGAGTTTTTGAATACGTTATCTGAAGAATCCTTTTTTGAAAAAATTAACCGCCCTGACAGCAAATGGAAAGTGGTAGACATCCCCAATATTAGCTTTTATATCAACCACTTAAAAGATGCCCCACTTGGCGCCCCAATTTCTCTTCCTGATTATATTATGAACAACCATGGTTTAAGGAATGTAAGTTCTAGCGACAATTTGTGCTTTTTTCGTTGTTTGGCAGTGCACCGGGGTGCAAACCCTCACAGGTGTGAGAAGACTGCCAAAAATTTATTTTATAAATATTGTATTCATTTTGACGTTGCGCCTGCAGATTTTGCAGGCGTTCAACTTTTTGATTTTGTCCACTTAGAGGATTTTTTTGAACTCAACCTCATTGCGTATAAACTTGACGGTAAGGTTGCCAAACTGGTCCAACGTAGCCGTGAGTTGTACCAGGAGACCATGCGGTTGAACGTTTTTGAAAATCATCTAAGTGTCATTGTAGATTTTGAGCGCTATTGCGGTGTGTACCAATGCGTACACTGTGATAAGTTGTGGACTAATGTCAAACATTACAATCGTCATACCAAAAGTTGTACTACCACGGTGCGTGAGGTTTTTCCTGGGGGTATTCACAAAAATCCTGCCACTATTTTTGAAAAATTGGAGGAAATAGGGATTGTTGTTCCACGGTGTGATCGACATTTCCCTTTTTTTGCTTGCTACGATTTTGAAGCCTATTTTTCAAAAACTAAAATTTTTAATAATTCGATGTTAACACTAGACGCTCGCCACCTTCCTTTGAGCATTGCAGTCGCAAGCAACATCCCTGGTTATGAGTCAGGTGTTTGCTTCGTGACTGAAGGAGATGAAGAGCGTTTGGTTCAAAAATTAGTTGACTATCTGGAAAACCTCTCCGATATTTGTTATCAACTGCTTGTACAAAAATTCGATTATGTGTTCGAGCAATTGGACAGGAGTGAACACGTGAGGAAAGAAAAAATTTTAAATGAATTTCACTGTTATTGTAAGGAATTGGTTGTACTTGGTTTCAATTCGGCTTCATACGATTTAAATCTTATCAAACCCACATTAATTCAAATTCTTTTGAAAGACATTCAATTTGTAATTAAAAGAACAAATAGTTATCTTTGTTTGAAAACATCAAAATTGCGATTTTTGGACATCAAAAACTTTTTGGCTCCCGGTTTTAGCTATCGAAAATTTTTGGTAGCTTATGGGGCACAACTCAGAAAGTTTTACTTTCCTTATGAGTTCATTACTAATCTTGACAAATTAGAAAGCGGATTGCCCGAACACGGTGATTTTTATTCTTCACTTTCGAAGTCCAATATCACCCAAGAGGAATACGATCTTGTGGTGAAAACTTGGATGGAGAAAGGTTGGAGTTCTTTACGTGAAATGCTAATATATTACAACTTACTCGATTGTGTGCCTTTCGTACAAGCAGTTGAAAACCTACTCCAACCTTATCTTGACCAAGGTTTGGATATTTTTAAAACATCTTTTTCGGTTAGTGGGGTAGCTAAACTCCAAATGATGAAAAAAATTGAAAAAAATGCGTTCTTTTGTCTCTTCCCTAAGCGGCATGGGGATTTGTATAAATCACTTCGCTCTCAATTGACGGGTGGTTTAAGTTTGATTTTTTGTAGACTTGCGATTTCGGGAGAAACCAAAATTCGCTCCCACGAAATCGAAAATCCCGAAACCGTAAAAAAAGTGATCGGTTTGGACGCTAATTCTTTGTATTTACATGCTATTGCTCAGAATAAACCCACTGGTTATTTTTGTCGGTATAAAGAAGAAGAAGACTTTCGGCCTGATCCTTGTTCCAAATTCGGTTTTCAGTCGTATCACTGGTTAAGTTATGTTGCATACAAAGAAAATACGTTTTTGCAAACTAGATTTAATATGGGGGAGAGAAGAGTGAGTAAGTATAGTTTGCCAGTGGACGGTTATTCTGAGCAACAAAACACTGTGGATCAGTATCTTGGTTGTTTTTTTCATTCTTGTGATAAATGTAAAACGAATCGAAACTCTGACGGTAGTTTGAAGGTTACGCATCCTCTTAGAAACATTCCCCACGAAAATATTCGGGAAGAGACAAAAAACAATAAAAAAAGGTTGGAAGAAGAAGGGTTTCGCGTGGTGGAGATGAGGGAGTGTGAATGGTTGAAGATAAGAAAACAGCCAGAAGTCTCTCGTTTCTTAAAAACCTTAAAATCGGTAACACCTAAAAGTAAATTGTCTTTTGAAAAAATTTTAGACGGCGTTCGAAACGAGAGTTTGTACGGTTTTCTTATCGTCGACATCCACACTCCCGACGAGTTAAAAGAAAAATTTAAAGATTTTCCTTTAATTATTAAAAATAGTTTTATTTCTCTGGATGATATTGATGACTATATGAAGAGTGTGGCAGAGGAGCATGACCTTTTAAAGAAAGAACAAAAATATTTAATTAGTAGTTATTTTGGAGAGAAATTTTTAATTAATTCAGAAATGGCCAAATTTTACCTAGAAATGAATTTAAAAATCACCAGAATTTATGAATTCATCGAATTTTTTCCGCAAAAATGTTTTGCTTCTCTGGCACAAGAAATTGTAAACTCCAGAAGATTGGCTGATACAGATAAATCCAAAACAGTGATAGCTCTTACTAATAAATTAACTGGGAATTCACTTTATTCTGCTAGTTTGTTAAATAAAGAAAAACATAGAAATATTACATACCATTCGGGGGACACAGTCAACAAAACCATCAACGACCCTCGTTTCATTCATTTGGACCAAATTAAAGAAGATATCTACGAAGTAAAAAGTTTAAAGAACAAAATTGTGAATGATCTTCTAATCCAAATTGGCCTCAATGTATATTTAAATTCCAAACTACACATGTTAAAATTTTTTTATTTGTTTCTCAAAAAATACATTCCGGATCGTCATTTTGAACTGTTAGAAACCGATACCGACTCTATTTATTTTAGTCTTAGTAAAGAAAATCTGGATGACTGTGTCCCTCCCCATTTGAAAGCGAGTTACTTTCGCGATAAATTAAAATGGTTGACTTCGGAGGTATGCCCCAACCACGAAGAAACCTTCATCCAGAGAAAACTTGAAGGTCGGGAGTGGGACGCACAGCCTTGTTGCACTTCATTCGAATTATTTGATAAAAGAACTTTGGGCAAGATGAAGTTGGAGTACGAAGGGGACAACCAAATTTGTTTGGCTTCAAAATCGTACTTTTGCGAAGGGGAAACAAAAAAGCAAGTGTGTAAAGGGGTGTCCATCGCTCAAAACCCTCTCACCTTTGATCAGTATGTGCGTGTTTTGGAGACCGGTGAACCACTCCTAGTGGAAAACCGCGGGTTTCGCTCCAAAAAACACAAAATTTTTAGCTACACTCAAAAGAAAAGAGGATTAAGTAATTTTTATCCAAAGAGAAAGGTGTTGAGCGATGGGGTTCATACGGTGCCGCTAGATTTATAATTTTGTTTCCAAATTTTAGTTCATCAAAAAAGGCTCACGCACCGTGGTGGTAGTTATTATGCTTCGAATTGTTATGTATCGTGATTTTCCGTCAATGTGTTCTTTCATTACAAAAAGGTTATGTGATGACGTTTGCTTTCATTTTGCCCCACGAAGAGCTAGCATAATGTCTTTGCGATTTCAAAATCCAACTAGTTTTGTGGAAAGCGGACCTTCCGGAGTTGGAAAGTCTTATTGGGTCCTACGTTTTATAGACAGTCTAAAACAACTTTGCCCTGAAATCAAGCAGGTTGTTTATCATTACGAGGTATGGCAAGCAATGTTTGATCATTACACGGATAAAGTAAACTTTAAACAGGGCATGCCAAGTCTTGAAGATCTAAAAGAAAGTCGAGACGCGTTTCTAGTACTAGATGATTTGATGTTTGCCAATTCTGAATTCTTATCCAAAATCTATAGGGTCTACTCCCATCACTTTCATTTCAGTGTTCTCATGACCGTGCAAAATTTGTTTCATAAAGGTTTGCGTGAAATAAGTCTCAATGCACAAATTATGGTGCTCTTTAAAAGTTGTAGGGATGTGAATCAAATTGCGCATTTCTTACGTCAGGTCTACCCCAAAACATATAAAAACGCACTGGAGGCCTATAAAAATGCTGTATCATCCGACAGAGGTTATTTGGTGATTGACTTACGCTGCGAAACACACGATAACCAACGTCTGCGTTCAGAGATTTTTCCAGAAGACACGCATTATCTCTATCAATGAACCGCTTGCGAAAAAACGGACCCACCTTGCGTTTGCTACAAAAAGCCCCTGCACCTTTGCAAAAGCGTATTTTAGACAAAGCATCGCCCGAGTTAATACGTTGTCTTTGTGACTGTGCTCACAACGTGCTGCAAGGAAACGTCGAGATATCGCATCATCACAAGCGGAAATTAAAATCGCACAAAACCAAACTTCGAAAGTTGGCTGATCGTAAGGTAGCGTTAAAAACAAAACGAAAAATTATACAAAAAGGTGGATTTTTACCCATCTTGTTGTCTGCACTCGCTCCGGTCATTAGTGGTGTGGTAGGGAGTCTTATAAAATGAGAAAATTAATCGCGTTGGAACCTGAAGTGTACGAAAAACTCAAAAACAAACACGAAGTCACAGATAAAAAAGTACTTTCTGAACTGGATGCTAAAATGCAAGAAATCTTAACTTCCAACCGACCCGACAGGGAGAAAGTAACTCTATATAACGAGGCGTTGCAAAAATCAAAGTTATTTCTGAAAAAGTTTCAACCGAAAACACCAGTGAAAAAACCCTTGTCTGAAAGTGCAGTGTTAAAGCGTTTTAAAAAGCGAACCAAAGCCAAAAAACTGTTCAAAGACGCCACTAGCAAAAAGAATTTAGATTGGAATGAAGACGGACAAATGCTTTTAGACGATCGAGTGGTACCGGGATCCCATATCGACGATTTTTTTTCAATCTACTCTAAAGAAACGAGACCCAACTTTACCCAGTGCACGCGAGTTTGAATCGATGCTATGGGAGAGCGTTTAAATTATTACAAACCTAAAAAAGAAGCTTCTTTCTCGGGAGCCCACCGTTTTCCAAAAGCAACCCAACAATGGTTGCAATCGCAAGACACTTATACGCTTCACAAACCCGTACGAAAAAATTTCAAGCGCAGAAAAACAATTGTTCCTGCCGCCAACTTTCAAATGCAAGCCGATCTCATTGATTTTTCTTTGCTCAAGTCTTACAACGACCGATATAAATACATTTTGGTGGTCATTGACGTGTTCTCCAAAAAAGCCTTTACTGCTTACTTGAAAACCAAAACCAGCTCGGACATGATCCAAGTTTTTGAGCAGTTAATGCCTGAAATTGGTAAGTTTCAAAAATTGCAGACGGATATGGGACGTGAGTTTTTGAATCAACCCTTTCAAACCTGGTTGAAACAACATCACATAGAACATTTTCACACTCAAAATTTCGACACCAAAGCAACCATTGCTGAACGATTTATACGCACTTTAAAGGAGAAACTATGGCGTTACTTTACCTACACCAACAGCCGAAGATATGTGGAAGTGCTGCCTGCTCTGGTTGAATCTTACAACAACACCTATCACCGATCCATTCGACGTGCTCCAAATTCAGTCAACTCTGAAAATCAAGAAGCGGTTTGGCTCACGCTCTATGCCGACCCCGAGTTAAGAAAACCAAAATTGAAAGTAGGTGATCAAGTCAGACTGTCCATGACTCGAATGCGGTTCCGCAAAGGTTACTTACCCGGTTGGACAGACGAATTGTTTCAAGTTGCTCAAGTGTTTCGAGACAATCCTCCTTATTACAAAATAAAAGACTTACAAGGCGAATGGTTGGAAGGAACTTTTTACGAAGAAGAGTTGCAAAAAATCTATAAAAAGGATGACGTGTTTCGAATCGAGCGTATTCTCCAACAGCGCAAGCGCAAGAAAGGTGTTGAATTTTTAGTAAAGTGGTTTGGATATCCTGCTTCTTTTAATTCTTGGGTGTCAGAAAAAGACATGGTATGTCTCCTTTGAGAACCTTTGACATTGTATTGTTTGGTGCTCAAATTTTGGTGATTTACGTAGTCGTGTCGATCAGTTTGTACAATTTAACACAAAGCAACGACAACAAAGAACTCTGGATTAGTCTGCTTAGTAGCTCTGTAGGTTATTTGCTCCCGTCACCTATTCTTACCAAACATGTTCCTCACCCTCCCCAGTAACTCGTCCATGGACATTTATCCTGAAAACAAACTTTCGGATTACATGGTTCACTTGCCGAAAGAAATCAATTTGTCTGGATCGTGGGAGATGGGTTTGTCCGAGATTCTGTACCCCAACACTTGGTACAACATTGACACCAACCAATATTACATTTTCTACCAATGCGGTGATTTGGAGTTTGTAGCAGTGCTTCCATCAGGTTATTATCAACAACCTCAATATATCGTGCGTCAGATACTTCAAGAAATGAGACGAGAGTTTCAAGATAAAAACAAAACGCTTGTCAGTGAAGGAGTGTTGACGCAACCAATTGACTTTCTCTTTGATCTCACTTACAATCCTCAAACACAACTAACCACCATGTCCATCCAACACAAAAAAGGAGCACCTACGACCGACCGCAATGGTACCACGAAACCGGATGTGGTGGTGACGCTTTCGAATGAGTTGGCTTCTATTTTGGGTTTTCGAGAGACATGGTATCGGGAAATCGGAGAGTACACTTCGGTAAGCGTTGCCAACGTAGACGTGAACGCCATCTATGTCTACTGCAATGTCATCGAACACAGAACGGTTGGTCATACTCTTGCACCCTTGATTGGTGTCCTTCCTGTAACAGGGAAGCCGGATGCCTATGTTTCCAAAAGATATGACAAAATACAATACCATCCCATCTTAAAGAAAAATCTTAGTGACATTCACATCTCGCTTCGTGACGATCAAGGAAAACGAATTCGTTTTCGCAAGAGAAAAGTGATTGTGACTTTACATTTACGACCCAAAAAGTTAAATTCGTTATAAAAACCAGATGCAAAGGAAAACGGGCTTATTGTAAGAAATCGACGGTAGTAGAAACATGCGTGTCAAATATTGTTGTGATGCGAAAGCTTATGAAAACTATTATTTCTCTCAAGTCGGTCATGGTATGCCTTATTTTGCTGGGGCACGAGTGCAGCAAGGTTATGGACTAGGAAATCTGTTTAGCTCCATTGCCAAAAGCGTTCTTCCTTTGGTCAAAAAAAGGTGCCAAAACCCTCGGAAAACAAGTTTTACAAAGCGGTGTCGAGTTTGCTTCTGATGTCTTACACGGTAAAAACGCCAAACAAGCTGCCATCGATCAAGCAAGAGCTGCTGGTTCCAATCTCTTACAAGCAGCTAAACAACAAGTTGGAAAGCGAAAAGCAGCGCCGAGAAAAGTACAAAAGAAGAAACGCAAGAGGCATCACGACATTTTCTCGTAAACCATGGCGACGTTAGTACATCCCAGTTCGGCAGAATCCACCACTTCTCAACTGGATTTGTTTTCGGTGCCACCAAGTCAAACTAGTTTGGAGGAAGGAAGTTTCACCGAATACCACCCTGTATCTGTATTGACCTCCACAGGTCCTATTGAATTTACGATTAGTGCTGAAAACTCCAACTACATCGACCTTGCCAATAGCTTTCTTTATGTGCGTGCAAGCGTGACTACTGCAGCCGGAGCTGATTTGGAAAAGAACGCGGAAATTGCGCCTGAATGTAATTTTCTGCATACACTATGGACGCAAGTGGATGTTTATTTGAACAGTTCGCTAGTGACACAATCCAACAACAACTATCCTTATCGAGCTTATATTGAAAACTTGCTTAGTTTTGGACAAGAAGCAAAAAAGTCCCAACTTTCTGCTCTATTGTGGCACCGCAACACATCAGAACATTTTGATACTCGTGGAGCTACCAACCTAGGTTACACCAAACGAAAAGCTTTGGCTGAAGAAAGCAAAGAAATGGATATGATGGGGAAATTGCATCTTGATTTGTTTTTTCAAAATCGATATTTGTTGAACGGAGTCGAAGTGCGTTTGCGTTTGATTCGTTCCAACGATCTTTTTTGCTTGCATGGAAACGCAAACCAAGCAGATAACAAAGTGTCTTTGAAAGAAGTGACCTTGTTTGTTCGTAAAGTAAAACCCAATCCCGCTGTACAGCTTGCTCATG
This sequence comes from Diplosoma virens, assembly GCA_963680785.1. Taxonomy (NCBI): domain Eukaryota; kingdom Metazoa; phylum Chordata; class Ascidiacea; order Aplousobranchia; family Didemnidae; genus Diplosoma; species Diplosoma virens. The sequence continues at coordinate 15,532,912 of OY796889.1, forward strand.
TCAAAGCTTTGCAACATGGCACTGCAAAATACCCGCTTCGACGTGTGGAAGTCAAGAGCTTTACTGTGCCGACCGGGAATCGAAGCATCACCAAAGAAAATTTGTTTTTGGGTCAACTGCCCACACGAATGGTGGTCGGTGTAGTGGACAATGACGCTTACAACGGTGTCATCACCAAATCTCCTTTTAATTTCAAACACAACAGCATCAATTTCATGACGATTTACCGTGACGGAGTTCAAATCCCTTCCAAACCACTGCAACCAGATTTCACCAACGATTGTTTTATTCGAAGTTACGTTCGTTTGTTTACGCAAACGGGTCAATATTATCGTGACACAGGAAATGCTATTTCGCGAGAACAGTACAAAGACGGTTGTGCTTTGTTTGCTTTTGATCTCACACCCCAAACGGATTCAAGCGAGGTCGGTTTTGAATTGATAAAGCATGGTAACATACACATCGAAATTCATTTTGCTACTGCTACTGCACGTACTCTCACGGTCATTGTGTTTGCCGAACACGACAACCTGCTGGAGATTGATCAAGACAGAAACGTTGCTTTTGACTATACGGCATGAACACGTTGCAAATCGAACGCTTGCTCAAGAAGGATTGGAAAACCAAAAACATCTTTAAAAAAGTCTGTGCTTTGGATCAGTTGGAAAAACCTATTTTTCCGTCTGCTTAAGTCATCAACTCGGACCCAAGTAGTGAACCTGGAGAACATTGGGTTGCGGTTTATTTCGACAAGCGCGGTCGAGGGGAATATTTTGATAGTTATGGACTACCCCCTACCTTGGTCGGTCTCGAGTCTTACATGGATGCCTACTCTTTATCAGGATGGATTTACAATCGCAAAACCTTACAAGCGTACTTTTCCAGTTTTTGTGGTCATTATTGTATCTATTTTATTTTATTTCGTTGTCGCGGCGTACCTTTGCATGTTATTGTATCTGATTTTACGTCAAATCTAACTGAAAACGATCGCTCTATCTCTAGCTTTATTCGTGATGTATCACAACATTGATTGTACACACATCGTTTATTAATAAAATACAAAAAACAAATCAAGGCGTGCTTGCAATAAAATCCACTTTTCGCTTTTTCCTTGGTTCAGGTTCAGTTAAAAGCTTGACAAAGGTCTCCAGTTGTTCGTGGTTGTCTGGAGGCAGGTGGCAGACATTGTCTTTTTGCACTTTTAAAAAGATGTAGTTGTTGAGTAAGTAGAGGAATTGACGTCTTGCAGCTGGTACATTTTCCACCACACAACGCAATTGAAACTGATCCACTGCTATTTCTTGTTTAATGATTTCCATTTTTTTTGTACTTCACAAGCAGCATCGTCCATGTTGGTGGACCAGAATAGTAAAACAACATATTCTTTTGTTTCGGATTTGGGACGAAAAAGAATGTAAGGAAGATTCTCCATCATCACATCAACCACTTGAACAAGTTGATCCATCGAAAACATGACTTTACCTCTTTTGACACTAATAATCGCTTTTCGCAATAGCGATGAAGTGGGTATCGTCAGTCCAGATGCAGCAATTTCCTGAAATTTTTTTCGAATGTCTATAGCTGCACTTTCCATTTCTCTTGCTCTGGTGATAATCTCTTCAAATTCTAACAAACTTTCGTAACAACTTGTATAAGGAGGAACGTAGTCGGGGTACTCGATTTCGTTTGCTTCTTGATAAAGATCGTCCGCTTGACTCGTATACATTTCCATAATGTGAGGTTTTGCAAATGCGTCTCTTTTTATAACCAACAAAACGGATATTACACAACGTTTTAAAATAGACTTACGTCACACTAATCTTGCGCAACGTTTTGAAATAGTCTTACGTCATACTAATCTTGCGCAACGTTTTGAAATAGTCTTATGTCACACTAATCTTGCGCAACGTTTTGAAATAGTCTTACGTCACACACTAATCTTACATAATCAACATTGGAAGACGCGAATTTTTTCAGAAATCCATTGGGAACACAACCAACAAGAAGGGGTGTCTTGAACGCATGTCCAACAAAGCACCATGTGTCCACAGGGCATGCATACAGCATTTTTTTCTGCATTTTTACATTTTAAACATTTGTCGTCTTTTTTAAAATCGAATACAGCATTTAACAATTCTTGACAATTGGAGAAATTGCAGTGATTTTTTTCCATTTGATTCAATAGTGCATAACGGATCTTGGTGTCCTCCACCCCAATACTTTTTGCGTATTTTACATGAGGATCAAACAGCATAAGATCCTCTAATTTTTTATTTCTTTGCTTTGCCGCCGCATTGTTTCGCATTTGATCAAACAACATACTACATAAGTGGTTCGCTGCAATGGTTCGAGTTGGATTTTTTATGCCTGGTCGATGCAAATCCAAATGTTTCTGACATACTTTCTCCACATAGTTGACTCCTTGTTTTTTCAAAACAAATTCACACATAGGGAACCACTTTGCATATTCGTACCAAGGATTGTCATGCGGTTTCCAGTAAAACAAACCTCCACCACAATAAAAACAAAGAACATGGTCGCCAGAACCTTTATAACAAAAACCTGCATCCACCATTTCGCGTGGCGTTGGGCACTCCTCATCACACCAAGAGGCAGGAAAGGTTCTCATGCGATCCTCTTCATCACACATAAGCGGATTTTGCGGAGAGGAACAACGAAACATTTGTGCTTCCCATTCTCTTTTGATAGCTTCGAAGTTTTGAGTATCAGATATCGCTGCAGCATCAACACAATCTTGATCCATATTTTTAGAGTGATAAAATATACAAAAACGTTGCTTTATATACTTACCGTTATGGATTACATCATAGTTTTGCCAAAAAACTTATACAAACAAACCTGGTAAAAACCTAGGGAATTCCCCACGAAACAACTGCTTATCGTGCAATAAAACTGACTTGCCCAAACTCGCCCGGTTGGCAAACAAACTTAGAATCATCGATTTTCTTAAGATTAAACTTTTTGTTATCTTGGTGGGGAATCAAACTCAGGACCATTGATTTTCTTAGGATTAAACTTTTTATTATCTTGGTTGGGGATCAAACTCAAGACTACTGTTTTTCTAAGGATAAAACTTTTTATTATCTTGGTTGGGGATCAAACTCACGACCACTGTTTTTCTAAGGATTAAACTTTATCTTATCTTGGTTGGGGATCAAACTCAGGACCACTGTTTTTCTAAGGATAAAATTTTATCTTATCTTGGTTGGGGATCAAACTCAGGACCACTGTTTTTCTAAGGATTAAACTTTATCTTATCTTGGTTGGGGATCAAACTCAGGACTACTGTTTTTCTAAGGATTAAACTTTCTATTATCTTGGTTGGGAATCAAACTCAGGACCATTGTTTTTCTAAGGATTAAACTTTCTATTATCTTGGTGGGGAATCGAACTCAGGACTACTACGTTTCCCAACCCTCCTCCTCCTCCTCTCTGGCACCCCCAGTGGACAAAAAACCTCCCTCTCTCTGGCACCCCTAGTGGACAAAACCCCTACTCCTCTCTGGCACCCCTAGTGGACAAACACCCTCCTCCTCTATGGCACCCCCAGTGGACAAAAAACCTCCTCCTCTCTGGCACCCCTAGTGGACAAAAACCCTCCTCCTCTCTGGCACCCCTAGTGGATAAAAAACCCTCCTCTCTCTCTCTCTCTGGCACCCCTAATGGACAAAAACCCTCCCCCCTCTCTAGCGCCTCCAGTGGACAAAAACCCTCCTCCCTCTCTCTCTCTCTCTCTCTCTCTCTCTCTCTCTCTCTCTCTCTGGCACCCCTAATGGACAAAAACCCTCCCCCCTCTCTAGTGCCTCCAGTGGACAAAACCCCCTCCTCTCTGACACCCCCAGTGGACAAAACCCTCTTCCTCTCTAGCGCCTCCAGTGGACAAAACCCTCCTCCTCTCTAGCGCCTCCAGTGGACAAAACCCCCCTCTCTCTCTCTCTGGCAACCCCAGTGGACAAAAACCCTCCTCCTCTCTAGCGCCTCTAGCGGGCAAAAACCCTCCTCACCTCCTCTGCTCTCTAGCGCCACTAGCGGAAAATGACACCAAAAGTACCATTATATACTACTAGCTTGAATTCCGAATGAGTGTAAAAGTTCATTTTTTACATTCTTACTTTGATTTTTTCCCTTCAAATTTGGGTGCTATGAGTGAAGAGGGTAAAAGATTTTACCAAGACATAAAAAAATGAAAACAATGTACAAGGGACGATGGGACTGTTTAATCATGGTCGATTATTGTTGGTCATTGAAACGTGATTGCCATCGACGTGGTGAGCCAGGAAGAAAAAACAGGAAAAAGCAATTTATGCTTTGTACTAAAAAAGTGAAAGTATCTACATCATTATTTTATCCTGCATCAATAATTGCTGGTAATATTTCCATATTTGCGTGTAGTCTATATATGTGTTAATAGAAAATTTATATTTTTACTTGTAAAAAAATTGCAATGTGATAGAACAATTTCGATTGCAAATTTAAAATCAGCAGGGTGAAATTATATTCAAACGAAAGTACTTTTATAAAAACAACAGAAAAATGTTTGAAAAATGTCCACCAGAGGTATACAAAAAAGCTCTTTATTGGCAAAACAACAGCTTTGATGTCCACCTGTGTAATCTACAGTATATTACTTTAGGCTTACTCAAAGGCATCGCTAACCATTGGATATTGTGGATATATCCAAGGGCGGCGAAATGTAATGACTTTATTAGCAATTCTTTTTTTTGATTGTGACGCACTTTGCTCTCTGTGAAGGCATAGATTGCTAATCACTCTTCTAAAGTCATGTCGGCTGTATGCCTGGGCACTATAGAGTTTGTTTAGCTTATAGGTTTTGGGGAAAAAAGCATTAAAGATGTGCCAGTTTTACGCCAGACTTAGTAGGTTATAACTCGGCTACAGCAAATTTGCTACTACAGTGTTGTTTAATATTGCAGATTGCAGTTAAAAATTTAGTTGCTAATTTTTTCATATTAATTAATTTACGTAAAGTTAGCCTACCAATGAAAAGAGAAAAAGAAAGTGAAGCTTCTTTCAGAAAAAAAAGAAAGCCAGGGAAGAAAGCCGAAAAAGAATAAAGGAGCCATTTTGAAGTTTGTAAACATATCTTTAGTCTTTACAGTCCTCACTCTCTTCAGCTAACGAAAAGGATGACGTTAGCAGCTTCAGCAAATATCTACATCACATGGAAATGGAAAAGACAGTTGAACTTGAACAAAGTAATCAAGAAGTAATCATTGAAAGTATTCCTACCTACAAAACACTTATAACTAAAAATAAAATTGATGATATAAACGATCTGGCTATTTGGCCAAAAGTGATAACTCATTACATGAGAGTTGAGATGGTCAAAGCAGGACCTGAAAGATATCAGAATAAAGAAGGACCGTTCAAGCCAGCGATTAGAGTAATTAAAGAAGGCAAAGAGAACGAGCGTTAAGCTTTTTGAGTAAGAAATGGTTTTATAAGATGTTAAAAAACGATGATGAAGTTCTTAGATCATGGTTGCTTTATTCGAATAACCATTCAGGATTATATTGTTTCTGTTGCAAGTTGTTTCAATCAAGAAATGATAATTCTCAATTCGTTTCCAAACCCTTTGTTAATTTCTGGCATTTAAATTTATGTATTTTTAATCATGAAAATTCAAAAATTCACCAGCAGGACCATGATAAATGGAAGGAGCTTGCACTGAGACTTCAACTTGATAAAATTAATAAAGAAATGCAAATCTCATGTATAAGAAAAAAAATAAATGGAGAGAAATCCTGCATAGTGTAGTTGAAGTCATAAAGTTTCTATGTAAGCAAGATCTTCCTTTACGTGGCCATTGTAAAGACTCTAACTCAAGAAACCAGGAAAATTTTCTTAAAACTTTAAAATTGCTTGCAAAAAATAATGCAGTCATTAAGGAACATCTTTCAGTTATCCAACTTTCTAGCAAGGGCATGACAACATACCTTTCAGCAACAATCCATAATGAGTTAATTGACCTTCTTGGAAAAAAGGGAAAACATCTCATTCTGGAGGAAATAAAGGCAGCAAAATATTTTTCCATTTTACTCGATAGTACTCCCGACGTCTCTCATATTGATCAAATGGCTTTTATTGTTAGATACGTAAAAGTTGACAGCAGTGAGGTGCAAATAAAAGAGTCGTCCCTAAATTTTTTTCCACTGCAGAAAAACGCAGATAAAATTATGAAGTCTATTCCCGATGAACTTCAGCAAAATGGTTTGGACATAATGATGTGCAGAGGTCAAGCATACGACAATGCTTCCACCATGGTTGAAATCCGTTCTGGAGTACTATGCAGAATAAAACAAGTTAATTCTAAAGCAATATTTATTCCATGTGGTAATCATTTGCTTAATCTCGAAGGCGTTCACGCAGTTGCATCGTCTGAACATTCTGCAACATTTTTTGTTGTTGTGGAAAGGGTCTACTCCTTTTTTTCTGCTTCTACTCAAAGATGGGAAGTGTTACTTAAGCATGTACCAATTGAGGTAAAAAGAGTGATTGACACTCGATGGAGCGCGGATTACGAAACTGTGAAAGCCCTTCAGCATTATTTTCTTGATGTAGTGAGTGCATTAAACGAGCTATGTGATCAAAATAAAAATATTGATACAGGAGGACAAGCTCGTGGCATATTGGATGCAATTCAGCGATTTTTCCTTTGTTTCTTTTCTAAAATTTTGGATGAAAGTTTTAAGAGAATCTTATGATACCCAAAAATATTTACAGCAAAGAGGTTTGTCACTGGAAAACCGTTCCCACAAGATGAATGCTTTTATTGCTTTTTTGGTTAATCATGGCGATGCGCTGGCTAAGCAAAGTATTGAAATTGCTATCACGATTTTTGAAAAGCAAAAAATTCCGTTTGAAGAGAAAAAGATGCCTGGCGAACATGCAGAAGGCATAGGTCTTTCGGCTGTTGAAGAAATCAAGAGATGCATGCTAGAAGCTATGAATCAATTTCGGAGTGAAGCAGAGAAGCCGTTCAGTGAAATTTGTATGTTAAATGAAGTATTCGGCTTCTTAAATCCCCACGCGTTGTTGTGAAGCGAAAATATCGAAGAAGATATGATCAAATTTAAGAACATATATGCTGATGACGTTAATTTTTCTGAATTAACTTATGAAATAGCCAGGTTCAATAGGCTAGTACAATTCAGCAGCACTGAATTTCAAAGCGATGCCACAGCGCTGGATGTGCTGCAATGGTTGACCAAATATTTTTATGTGAATCTCAACACCTTATTCATTTTTGTGTCTCAAGCTTTACCTCACTGTTGCTGTTTCTATTGCAAGCAGTAAAGAAGTTTTTCAAAGCTTAAATTGATAAAATCTTACTTGAGATCGACTATGGGTAAAAGCAGGCTGTCTGCTTTAGCAATCCTGTCCATTAAAAGTGATTTCGTCGAGATGCTATCTTTTGATGATATAATTTTAGAGTTTGTTTCAGTGAAAGCTCGACTATTCAATTTTGAACTTTTGATAAGAATTAAACTATCACTATTATTATTGTGTTGTGTAGAACTTCATTAATATGTTCTTCGTTTTGATGGTGCTAAAGAGCGGCAGTTCGTGCAAAAATCCAAGGGCGGCAGGTTACGTTGCTGCGCCACTGGGCTTACTGCCACAAAGCTCTAATTCATTTATTATAATATAAATGTCTTGAAATGTCTTGAAATGTGTACACTTTTTTTATATAAGATTTTTTCTTTAGATTTCTTTTATTCTTCTGTACATATTTTGACATTTTTAGTTTTTCAGGTGTAACTTAGTAAATACAAAAGTTTTTTTAAACAATTATTGGCTCTTTTTGGTTAAATGACCCACAGCCTACTAAAAAGAACGGCCGGACATGTTATATTATACTGCATTACCATATTATTATTGTCGGTAACATGGTCGAGTAATTAAAGCGCCGTACTTATGATCAATGTGGTCTCCGTTCAAAACCTACTCGCGCCATTTTGTTGTGTTCTTGGGAAAGACATTTTACGGCACTTTCCTCGTTTGATGGTCTTGACAAGCAGTTCTAAATATCAATCACAACTCTATTAAATTACAAGCGGACAGCAATATCTCCGGATCTCCGGAAGCAGGGTCGGGTTAATTGCTTGTTTTATTAGCGCCTCCGTCGCTTTCCTGCGATTCAGTAGGATAAATATAGAGACAAAATCAAAAAAGTGAAAGTGAAACTATTACCAGGACAATGCGGCAAAATATTTCTAAAAAATTTGTGATGCATTTTTATGTTAAATATATTTTTAATTATTGTTTTAGAATATTAGACAGAATAAATAATGAGTAAAGTTGTTATTGCAATTAACTCTCATTTTCAGTTCAGTTCAGTTCAGTTTTCTTTTATTTCTGCTCCGCCACATGAACAAAATAACAAAATGTTGAAAAGTTTGTGTGTTGTTAAAGACGGGGTTAGAAAAAGGAAGAAGCAACAAAACGAGTTGACGTTGTGTCTTGCTAATTAGCGATGAAAGGTGTGACTTGTTGTTAATATAGAAGCAAGGTTGCTTCACCTCATTATAAAATTGTTTAAAAAAATAGAAAGAGAAAAAGAAAAAAAAAAATAAAGTATAGGACCGAGGTTATTTGTTTAATAAAACACTGCTATGGGGGCGGTGCAATGATTTTAGTCAATTAGAATAAAAATAATTCAAGCTTACGAGACAAAGCGGTTAGTATTGCAAGAAATAAATATTTGTGAAAGAAAATTTAATACCTGTAACATAAAGCCAAAAACAATTGCAATGCATTTTGCCAAAATGAAATCAAATGAATTTTTGTTCGTTATTAAAAAAAAAACCGATACTGTGATTTGCAACAAGAGTTATCAAAAATTGTTTGGCAATGATGTCCAACATTAATTTATGATAATGTGTTGTTGTACTACACTCCAAAAAAAAAAAAACTTTAAAGTATTTATACAAAATGTACGTACCCACATCTCGGAACATCTTAATACAAAATGTACGAACCACATCTCGGAACATCTTAATACAATAGGGTGGAGTGAAAATAATTTTTTTTTTTAAATTGAAAAAAGTGTAGTTCTAAAAACCTGCCAAACAGGTAAAATCTACGAAAAAAATTGGTTTTGGCGAGTTGCTACCTTTGGGGGGCTAGCAACCCCCAAAATGTGTTTTGAGGGGTAAAATTTACTAAAAATGTCGTAACTCAGTAACCGCTTATTGTAGAGGCATGATTTATGGCTCAAAATTTGCAGAATCATCATGTTTCTATATGTGCTAAGAGAAAGTTTTTGTCTATTTCCACTACAAAAAAAGTTATGATAGAAAAACTGTTTAATAAGTTTGTTTGTTTGTACTTAACTAATAATTATCTGAAAAGTTATTATTATTTTTTGCAGGTATATTGTTAAGTAATTGTGTAAATCAAAACTTTGGCCAAACTGCGAAGTAGTAAAACATGAAAAGACGGACTTCAACTTCTGTAAAGAAGATTTTACATAGTGGACACACTTTCTCTACCCGTGATAGTTTTCCACCAGGAGTATTGCCTACCAAGCGACATGTAATAGAACGCATTCTTCATTTGAAAAACTTTCGAACCTTCAATGCTGCAAATGACATTGCCAGAGAAATTTATGACAGATGGGTATGGTGCAACGTATATCCCATTCATCTGTACACCATTTCGAAAAAAGTTCAAAGTTTTGTGAATTGTTTCAGTGCACTTGATCGCTGGTCAAAGAAAAAACGAGGAGAAGCATTTTTACAAAAGGAAAAAGAGTTTATGTCAACTATTGATGAAATATTTGATGTTTTTTGTGCTGACGATAAGCAGCGCAGAATTTTGGAGAAACAACATGGTTTGAAAATGACAGATGATGATTATGCTTTTTATAAAGATCAAACTAATAAGCGAGTTGGAAAATGTGTGGATGCTGTGGTTCCTTCAACGTCAGCTGACATACAGTTTTTGAGGCGCTCTCGACCCTTACAACCTCATCCAGAACCACCAACATGTTCTTCCGTTACATCAGTTACATCAGTGCCTGAGTCAGCTTTGGATTATCTGTCAGATTCTAGTTCAACCAACACAGACCAAACGCAATCTTCTGCTGCTTCTGAATTTGTTTCTCAATCAATGCCATATGAAAATCAGAATCGAATGATTCGGTCAAACCTTGCAAGGATGAGTGAGCGTTTTCAGATATCCGACAGAGCTGCTGCTGCGATCGCTAATAGTGTGATGCAAGATTTGGGTCTAATTACTGATGATGACAAGACATACGTTATTGATCGTAGCAAGCTTCGAAGAGAGCGAGAACGATGCCGTGCTGAAATTAGGAAAAAGGAGCAAGAAAATTTTAAGTTAGTGAATGCCATATACTTTGATGGGCGCAAAGATGCAACACAGGTCACCATGCAAGGGCCAAATGACAAGTTTTACAGGTCTGTGCAACTTGAAGATCACTACACAATGGTTGGGCAGCCTGGTGAATACTATCTTTCTCATTTTTCCACAGAGGATGGAAAAGGAAGAACCATAGCACAAAAGATCTTCAACACCATTGCCAATACCGAATTACATGACAAGCTTACAGTAGTTGGTACTGATGGAACTGCAGCAATGACAGGCAAGTTCAATGGTTGCATTCGTAAGTTGGAAGAACTATTGAACAAGCCACTACAATGGGTAATTTGCCTACTACATACCAATGAACTACCCTTGTGCCATGTCTTTACTATGCTTGATGGAACCACCAATAGTCCTGACACATTTGCAGGACAAATTGGGAAGTGTTTAACTGGAGATGTTTCAAGTTGGCCGGTTGCTGCTAATTTTAAGTCAATTTCCAACCCTCAGTTTGTACAGTTGCCAGAATCAATTGTTAATGATCTGAGTACTGATCAACACTATGCTTACAAGATATGTTCAGCAATAATCATGGGAGTTGTCGACAGCGACTTGCAATATTTAAAAGTAGGTCCCATTGTGCATTCACGCTGGCTAACTCTGGACTGTCGAATCCTCAGATATTATGTTTCGGTGGATGAACCCTGCTCAAACTTGGAAACTCTGACGAAGTTTTGTCTTCAAGTTTACTTTCCAAGTTGGTTTGAAATTAAGTTAAATAGTCAACTAACTTGCGAATCTAGAAATTTTTTCAACTTGGTCCAACGAATTCTTCAGGTGCCTGACGAAGCTGTTTGGTAAACTGCTCTGAAAGTTGTGCAACGAAATGCATTTTTCGCACACCAGGAAAATGTCTTGATCGCCATGTTGGGTGACAACGATGAGGAGATACGAATGTGAGGAGTGAACAAAGTGCTTTCGATTCGTGGAAACTTGCCATCAACGGTTTCATTTGATAATCATGACTTGGTTGACAGTCGCAGTGAAGAATATTCTTTGGAAGGAGCAAAATATTATGATACCGCCTCAACTGTACGGCTGTTTGAACCGCCCACACTGGATCTAACAGTGAACTCGTACTACAAGATGGTGAATTTAACATCTTGCCATCAGCAGCCTCCGGTAATTGAACATTTAACTGATTTAGATATTGAACAATGCCGGATAAGACCACTGCAGCTCGACCACCCATGTCACAACCAATGTGTAGAGCGCCATGTCAAAATGGTAACAGAGGCCGCAGCACAAGTTGAAGGATTTGAGCGAAGAGATGGGTTGATTCGCCAGAAGATTAAATCTCGAAAACTTTTGAAAAAATTTGACATTAAAGTGCAATTCTGATGCGCTTCATTTTGCGTAGGGTATTGGTGTACTCTAACTTGCTTTCTTATTTTTCTCTCACTCCTTAGGCAAAACAACCCAATATCAGCATCAACAGTTTGAAAGTAATGAGATGTAACAGATTTTCTTTAAATTACTGAAATACTAAACATTTTATGGGCAGTAAAGCTAGCACGTTCTGTACCTTATGAGTAGGCCTATTTAGGTACTTTGTCTGGTGACCAAAGTTATCCCAAATCATCTTGTTAATATTGTGATTGTCATAATTAGTCCTTATATTGTGATTGTCATAATTAGTCCTTATCAGTTAGACATATATCATTTCAAAAGTTATTTCCATACAGCGCAATTTTCGAGTATTGAGAATAAAAAACGGTTTATCGATTATAACTTTTTTTCTTGTGGAAATAGACAAAAACTTTCTCTTAGCACATATAGAAACATGATGATTCTGCAAATTTTGAGCCATAAATCATGCCTCTACGATAAGCGGTTACCGAGTTACGACATTTTTTGTCAATTTTACCCCCAAAAACACATTTTGGGGGTTGCTAGCCCCCCAAAGGTAGCAACTCGCCAAAACCAATTTTTTTTGAAGTTTTAGCCTATTTGGCAGGATTTAAGAACTACACTTTTTTCAAATTTTTTTTTCACTCCACCCTACCCTACATTGGTCGGTCTCGACTCTTACATGGATACTTACTCCTTATCAGGATGGATTTACAATCGCAAAACCTTACAGGCGTACTTTTTCAGTTTTTGTGGTTATTATTGTGTTTATTTTATTTCGTTGTCGTGGTGTACCTTTGCATGCTATTGTATCTGATTTTACGTCAAACTTAACTGAAAACGATTGCTCTATTTCTCGCTTTATTCGTAATGTATCACAACATTGATTGTACAAATATCGTTTATTAAATACAAAAAGTAAAATCAAAATCTCTTTGGTTTAGAAGATAGGGTTTCGACCAAAGTTTTGACAGATTTTGAGATTAAAAGCTAGCAACAATTCTTTTGAAAGACAATAAAGTTATGCTACCATTCAGAACAAAACGACGCGGCTTCAGAAAAATACGTCGTAACTGTCTAGAACTTTATAAAATTATTTTCAATAAATCTTACAGCTGCATATCACTAAGACTAAAATAATTTTTTAACTACATCGACTTTAAATATATACACCCTAGAAAGTAAAAATATACAAAAATCAAGATAAACTTTATAAAACTGTTTTCAATAAATTTTAAAGCTGGATAACACTAAGACTAAAACCAATTTTTGAAACTAAATCGACTTGAAATACATACACTCCAGAAAATGAATGCTGTCATAAATACTAGAAATAAAAACGAATGGTCTACTGTCATAAACACTAGAAAGTAAAAATAAAAGGTCTACAACTTTGATTGTTGTTAGTAGTATACAATGATCCATTTGGTAACGTTTGTGACGTCATCAGGAGCAGGAGCCAGGAGCGCTGACGTCATCGCAGGAGCGGTGGTGGAGGGTGGCGATAGAGAGCGGTGGCGGAGGGTGGCGCTAGAGAGCAGTGACGGATCCTAATCCTATTCCGAATCCTAATCCTACTCCTATTCCTAATCCTACTCCTATTTCTAATCCTACTCCTATTCCTAATCCTACTCCTATTCCTAATCCTACTCCTATTCCTAATCCTACTCCTATTCCTAATCCTACTCCTATTCCTAATCCTACTCCTATTCCTAATCCTACTCCTATTCCTAATCCTACTCCTATTCCTAATCCTACTTCTATTCCTAATCCTACTCCTATTCCTAATCCTACTCCTATTCCTAATCCTACTCCTATTCCTAATCCTATTTCTAATCCTACCCCTATTCCTAATTCTACCTCTATTCCTAATCCTACTCCTAATCCTAATCCCATCCTATTCTTAATCCTAATCCTATTCCTAATCCTACTCCTATTTTGAATCCTATTTCGAATCTTACTCCTATTCCTAATCCTATTCCTATTCCTAATCCTTTTCTAATCCTACTCTTATTCCTAATCCTATTCCTATTCCTAATCCTATTTCTATTCTTTTTCCTATTCCTAAGAAAGACGATGATCCTGAGTTCAATTCTTAGCCAAGACAATATAAAACCTAAACCTAAGACATACAGTAGTCCTGAGTTGGATTCCTTCCCTAGATAATATAAAACCAAACCCTAAGAAAGACAGAAGTCCTGAGTTTGACTCCCAACCAAAACAGCGAAGCTGTAAATCCTAACCCTAAGAAAACCAGTAGTCTTGAGTTTGATCCCCAACCAAGACAGCGAAGCTGTAAATCCTAATCCTAAGAAAGGTCCTGAGTTAGATTCCCACCCAAGACAGTATAAACTCTAACCTTAAGAAAGTCAGTGGTCTTGAGTTCGTTTCTTGTTCAAGATAATATAAATCCTAAACATAAGAAAATTAGTAGTCCTGAGTTTGATTCTCAACCAAGATAAAAGAAATCTTAATGCTAAGAAAGGTCCTGAGTTGGATTCCTACCAAGACAATACAATCTCTAAGCCTAAGAGAGACGGTGGTCCTAAGTTTGACTCCTACTCAAGATAATATTAAACCAAACCCTAAGAACAGCAGTAGTCCTGAGTTCGTTTCTGGTTCAATACTTCAAAACATAAGGTTATTTCAAGACATTCTGCAAGATTTTAAAGCAATAAAGCAAAGTTTTTCCTGTTTTTAAGCGCACAATAGAAAATTTCTTTAACCAATTTCCTGTTTTTTAAGTGCACAATAGAAAAGTCTCTCAATTGGTTTCCTGTTTTTTAAGCACTCTGTAGAAAAAGCTGTCAAAGCTTTTGAAGCGCGCAATAGAAAATTTCTTTAACCAGTTTCCTGTTTTTTAAGTATACAATAGAAAATTTCTTTAACCAATTTCCTGTTTTTAAGCGCTCTATTTTCTGCAAAGGGCAAGTCAGGACACATCAAGTCGGTTTTTCCATGGGGATTTCCCTAGGGTATCAGAACGCTGTAAAATACTGACGCAATCTGTTACTAAAAATAGCACAGCAGGTTTGTTGCGCAATACTTAGTTCTCCTACGGGGAATCCCCTAGGTTTTTACCTACATTGTTTGTATAGGTTTCTTTGCAAAACTATGATGCAATCCATAACGGTAGGTATATAAAGCAGAATTATTTTTATTTTTATCATTCTAAGAAATATGGATCAAGATTGTGTTGATGCTGCAGTGACGTCTGATGAAGCTATCAAAAGAGAATGGGAAGCGCAAATGTTTCGTTGTTTGTCTCCGCAAAATCCGCTCATGTGTGATGAAGAGGATCGCATGAGAACCTTTCCTGCCTCTTGGTGTGATGAGGAGCGCCCAACACCACGCGAAGTGGTGGATGCAGGTTTTTATTATAAAGGTTCTGGCGACCGTGTTCTTTGTTTTTATTGTGGTGGAGGTTTGTTTCACTGGAAACCGCATGACGATCCTTGGTACGAACATGCAAAGTGGTTCCCTATGTGTGAATTTGTTTTGAAAAAACAAGGAGTCAGCTATGTGGAGAAAGTATGTCAGAAACATTCGGATTTGCATCGACCAGATATAAAAAATCCAACTCGATCTATTGCAGCGAACCGCTTACGTAGTATATTGTTTCACCAA
Source organism: Diplosoma virens (assembly GCA_963680785.1). Classification (NCBI taxonomy): domain Eukaryota; kingdom Metazoa; phylum Chordata; class Ascidiacea; order Aplousobranchia; family Didemnidae; genus Diplosoma; species Diplosoma virens. Next base: position 15,548,317 of record OY796889.1, read on the forward strand.
ATGCGAAACAATGCGGTAGCAAAGCAAAGGAGTCAAAGATTAGAGGATCTTATGCTGTTTGATCCTCATGTCAAATACGCAAAAAGTATTGGGGTGGAGGACACCAAGATCCGTTATGCACTATGGAAGCAAATGGAAAAAAATCACTGCAATTTCTCCAATCGTCAAGAATTGTTAAATGCTGTTTTAGATTTAAAAAAAGACGACAAATGTTTAAAGTGTAAAAATACAGAAAAAAATGCAGTATGCATGCCATGTGGGCACATGGTGCTTTGTTGGGAATGCATTCAAGACACCCCTTCTTGTTGGTTGTGTTCCCAATGCATCTCTGAAAAAATTCGCGTCTTTCAATGTTGATTCCGCAAGATTAGTGTGACGTAAGACTATTTCAAAACGTTGCGCAATATTAGTGTGACGTAAGACTATTTCAAAACGTTGCGCCATATTAGTGTGACGTAAGACTATTTCAAAACGTTGCGCAATATTAGTGTGACGTAAGACTATTTCAAAACGTTGCGCAATATCCGGTTTAGTGGTTATAAAAGGAGACCCGTTTGCGAAACCTCACATTATGGAAACGTATACGAGTCAAGCAGATGATCTATATCAAGAAGCAAACGAAATCAAGTACCCCGACTACATTCCTCCTTATACAAGTTGTTACGAAAGTTTGTTGGAGTTTGAAGAGATTATTACCAGAGCAAGAGAAATGGAAAGTGCAGCAAGAGACATTCGAAAAAAGTTTCAAGAAATTGCCACATCCGGACTACCGATACCCTCTTCATCGCTATTGAGAAAAGCAATTATTAGCGTCAAAAGAGGAAAAGTCATGTTTTCGATGGATCAACTTGTTCAAGTGGTTGATGTGATAATGGGGAATCTTCCTTACATTCTTTTTCGTCCCAAATCCGAAACAAAAGAGTATGTAGTTTTACTATTCTGGTCTACCAACATGGACGATGCTGCGTGTGAAGTGCAAAAAAATATGGAAATCGTTAAGCGAGAAGTAGCAGTGGATCAGTTCCAATTGCGTTGTGTGGTGGAAAACGTACCAACTGCAAGACGTCAATTCCTCTATCTGCTCAATAACTACATCTTTTTAAAAGTGCAAAAAGACGATGTCTGCCACCTACCACCAGACAACCACGAACAACTGGAAACCTTTGTCAAACTCTTGACTAACCCTGAACCGATGAAAAAGCGAAAAGTAGATATTATTGCAAGCACGCCTTGATGTGTATTATTTTATTAATAAACGATATGTGTACAATCAATATTGTGATATATTACGTATAAAGCGAGAAATAGAGCGATCGTTTTCAGTTAGGTTTGACGTAAAATCAGATACAATAGCATGCAAAGGTACGCCACGACAACGAAATAAAATAAAATAGACACAATAATGACCACAAAAACTGGAAAAGTATGCTTGTAAAGTTTTGCAATTGTGAATCCATCCCGATAAGGAGTAAGCATCCATGTAAGAGTCGAGACCGACCAAGGTAGGGGGTAGTCCATAACTATCAAAATATTCTCCTCGACCGCGTTTGTCGAAATAAACCGCAACCCAATGTTCTCCAGGTTTACTACTCGGGTCCGAGTTGATGACTTAAGCAGACGGAAAAATAGGTTTTTCCAACTGATCCAAAGCACAGACTTTTTTAAAGATGGTTTTGCTTTTCAAATCCTTCTTGAGCAAGCGTTCGATTTGCAACGTGTTCATGCTGTATAGTCAAAAGCAACGTTTCTATCTTGATCAATCTCCAGCAGATTGTCGTGTTCGGCAAATACAATGACCGTGAGAGTACGTGCAGTAGCAATAGCAAAATGAATTTCGATGCGTATGTTGCCATGCTTTATCAATTCAAAACCGACTTCGCTGGAATCCATTTGGGGTGTGAGATCAAAAGCAAACAAAGCACAACCGTCTTTGTACTGTTCTCGCGAAATAGCATTTCCTGTGTCACGATAATATTGACCCGTTTGCGTAAACAAACGAACGTAACTTCGAACAAAACGATCGTTGGTGAAATCTGGTTGCAGTGGTTTGGAAGGGATTTGAACTCCGTCACGGTAAATCGTCATGAAATTGATGCTGTTGTGTTTGAAATTAAAAGGAGATTTGGTGATGACACCGTTGTAAGCGTCATTGTCCACTACACCGACCACCATTCGTGTGGGCAATTGCCCCAAAAATAAATTTTCTTTGGTGATACTTCGATTCCCGGTTGGCACAGTAAAGCTCTTGACTTCCACACGTCGAAGCGGGTATTTTGCAGTGCCGTGTTGCAAGGCTTTGACATGAGCAAGCTGTACAGCGGGATTGGGTTTTACTTTGCGAACAAACAAGGTCACTTCTTTCAAAGACACTTTATTATCTGCTTGGTTTGCGTTTCCATGCAAGCAAAAAAGATCGTTGGAACGAATCAATCGCAAACGTACTTTGACACCATTCAACAAATATCGATTTTGAAAAAACAAATCAAGATGCAATTTCCCCATCATATCCATTTCTTTGCTTTCTGCAGCCAAAGCTTTTCGTTTGGTATAACCTAGGTTGGTAGCCCCACGACTATCGAAATGTTCTGACGTGTTACGGTGCCACAACAGAGCAGAAAGTTGGGAGTTTTTTGCACCTTGTCCAAAACTAAGCAAGTTTTCAATATAAGCTCGATAAGGGTAATTATTGTTGGATTGTGTCACAAGCGAACCGTTCAAATAAACATCCACTTGTGTCCATAGTGTATGTAAAAAATTACATTCAGGTGCAATTTCCACATTCTTTTCCAAATCAGCTCCGGCTGCACTAGTTACGCTTGCACGCACATAAAGAAAGCTATTGGCAAGATCGATGTAGTTGGAGTTTTCAGCACTAATTGTAAATTCAATAGGACCTGTGGAGGTCAATACAGATACAGGATGGTATTCGGTGAAACTTCCTTCCTCCAAACTAGTTTGACTTGGTGGCACCGAAAACAAATCCAGTTGAGAGGTGGTGGATTCTGCCGAACTGGGGTGTACTAACGTCGCCATGGTTTACGAGAAAATGTCGTGATGTCTCTTGCGTTTCTTCTTTTGTACTTTTCTCGGTGCTGCTTTTCGTTTTCCTATTTTTTGTTGAGCTGCTTTTCGCTTTCCTACTTGTTGTTTAGCTACTTGTAAGAGATTGGAACCGGCAGCTCTTGCTTGATCGATGGCAGCTTGTTTGGCGTTTTTACCGTGTAAGACATCGGAAGCAAACTCGACACCGCTTTGTAAAACTTGTTTTCCCAGGGTTTTGGCACCTTTTTTGACCAAAGGAAGGACACTTTTGGCAATGGAGCTAAACAGATTACCTAGTCCATAACCTTGTTGCACTCGTGCCCCCGCAAAATAAGGCATTCCATGACCGACTTGAGACAAATAATAGTTTTCGTAAGCCTTTGCGTCACAACAATATTTGACACGCATGTTTCTACTACCGTTGATTTCTTACAATAAGCCCATTTTCCTTTGTATATGTTTTTTATAACGAATTTAGCTTTTTGGGTCGTAAATGCAAAGTCACAATCACTTTTCCCTTGCGAAAACGAATTCGTTTTCCTTGATCGTCACGAAGCGAGATGTGGATGTCACTAAGATTTTTCTTCAAGACAGGATGGTATTGTATTTTGTCGTATATTTTGGAGACATAAGCACCCGGCTTCCCTGTTACAGGAAGGACAGCAAGCAAGGGTGCGAGCGTGTGACCAACCGTTCTGTGTTCAATAACATCGCAATAGACATAGATGGCGTTCACGGTGTCTACGTTGGCAACGCTTGCCGAAGTGTACTCTCCGATTTCCCGATACCAAACCTTTCGAAAACCCAAAATAGAAGCCAACTCATTCGAAAGCGTCACCACCACATCTGGTTGTGCGGTACCATTACGGTCGGTCGTAGGTGCTCCTTTTTTGTGTTGGATGGACATGGTGGTTAGTTGTGTTTGAGGATTGTAAGTGAGATCAAAGAGAAAGTCGATTGGTTGCGTCAACACTCCTTCGCTGACCAACGTTTTGTTTCTATTTTGAAACTCTCGTCTCATTTCTTGAAGTATCTGACGCACGATATATTGAGGTTGTTGGTAATAACCTGCTGGAAACACTGCTACAAATTCCAAAGCACCGCGTTGGTAGAAAATGTAAAATTGGTTGGTGTCAATGTTGTACCAAGTGTTGGGGTACAGAATCTCGGACAAACCCATCTCCCACGATCCAGACAAATTGATTTCTTTCGGCAAGTGAACCATGTAATCCGAAAGTTTGTTTTCAGGATAAATGTCCATGGACGAGTTACTGGGGAGGGTGAGGAACATTTTTGCTGAGAAAGGGTGACGGGAGCAAATAACCTACAGAGCTACTAAGCAGACTAATCCAGAGTTCTTTGTTGTCGTTGCTTTGTGATAAATTATACAAACTGATGGAAACCACAATGTAAATCACCAAAACTTGTGCACCAAACAAAACAATGTCAAAGGTTATTTTCATACAATATCTTTTTCTGACACCCAAGAATTAAAAGAAGCAGGATATCCAAACCACTTTACTAAAAACTCAACACCCTTCTTGCGCTTGCGTTGTTGGAGAATACGCTCGATTCGAAACACGTCATCCTTTTTATAGATTTTTTGCAACTCTTCTTCGTAAAAAGTTCCCTCCAACCACTCGTCTTGTAAATCTTTGATCTTGTAATAGGGAGGATTGTCTCGAAACACTTGAGCAACTTGAAACAACTCATCCGTCCAACCTGGTAAGTAACCTTTGCGGAACCGCATTCGAGTCATGGACAGTCTGACTTGATCACCTACTTTCAATTTTGGTTTTCTTAACTCGGGGTCGGCATAGAGTGTGAGCCAAACCGTTTCTTGGTTTTCAGAGTTGACTGAATTTGGAGCACGTCGAATGGATCGGTGATAGGTGTTGTTGTAAGATTCAACCAGAGCAGGCAGCACTTCCACGTATCTTCGGCTGTTGGTGTAGGTAAAATAACGCCATAGTTTCTCCTTTAAAGTGCGTATAAATCGTTCAGCAATGGATGCTTTGGTGTCAAAATTTTGAGTGTAAAAGTGCTCCACGTGATGTTGTTTTAACCAGGTTTGAAAGGGTCGATTCAAAAACTCACGTCCCATATCCGTCTGCAATTTTTGAAACTTACCAATTTCAGGCATCAACTGCTCAAAAGCCTGGATCATGTCCGAGCTGGTTTTGGTTTTCAAGTAAGTGGTAAAAGCTTTTTTCGAAAACACGTCAATAACCACCAAAATGTATTTATAATGATCGTTGTACGACTTGAGCAAAGAAAAATCAATGAGATCGGCTTGCATTTGAAAGTTTGCGCCAGGTACAATTGTTTTTCTGCGCTTGAAATTTTTTCGTACGGGTTTGTGAAGCGTATAAGTGTCTTGTGATTGCAACCATTGTTGGGTTGCTTTTGGAAAACGATGTGCTCCCGAGAAAGAAGCTTCTTTTTTAGGTTTGTAATAATTTAAACGCTCTCCTATAACATCGATTCAAACTCGCGTGCACCGGGTAAAGTTGGGTCTCGTTTCTTTAGGTTGGATTGAAACAAATCGTCGATATGAGATCCAGGTACCACTCGATCGTCTAAAAGCATTTGACCGTCTTCGTTCCAATCTAAATTCTTTTTGCTAGTGGCGTCTTTAAATAGTTTTTTGGCTTTGGTTCGTTTTTTAAAACGCTTTAGCACTGCACTTTCAGACAAGGGTTTTTTCACTGGTGTTTTCGGTTGAAACTTTTTCAAAAATAACTTTGATTTCTGCAACGCCTCATTATATAGAGTCACTTTCTCGCTGTCGGGTCGGTTGGAAGTTAAGATTTCTTGCATTTTAGCATCCAGTTCAGAAAGTACTTTTTTATCCGTGACTTGATGTTTGTTTTTGAGTTTTTCGTACACTTCAGGTTCCAACGCGATTAATTTTCTCATTTTATAAGAGTCCCCAACACACCACTAATGACTGGAGCGAGTGCAGACAACAAGATGGGTAAAAATCCACCTTTTTGTATAATTCTTTGTTTTGTTTTTAACGCTACCTTACGATCCGCCAACTTTCGAAGTTTGGTCTTGTGCGGTTTTAATTTCTGCTTGTGATGACGCGATATGTTGACGTTTCCTTGCAGCACGTTGTGAGCGCAATCACAAAGACAACGTATTAACTCGGACGACGCTTTGTCTAGAATACGCTTTTGCAAAGGTGCAGGGGCTTTTTGTAGCAAACGCAAGGTGGGTCCGTTTTTTCGCAAGCGGTTCATTGATAAAGATAATGCGTGTCTTCTGGAAAAATCCCTGAACGCAGACGTTGGTTATCGTGTGTTTCGCAGCGTAAGTCAATCACCAAATAACCTCGTTCGAAAGATACAGCGTTTTTATATGCTTCCAGTGCGTTTTTATAGGTTTTGGGGTAGATCTGTCGTAAAAATTGTGCAATTTGGTTTACGTCCCTACAACTTTTAAAGAGTACCATAATTTGTGCGTTGAGACTTACGTATTTCACGCAAACCTTTATGAAACAAATTTTGTACGGTCATGAGAACACTGAAATGAAAGTGATGGGAGTAGACACTATAGATTTTGGATAAAAATTCAGAATTGGCAAACATCAAATCGTCTAGCACTAAAAAGGCATCTCGACTTTCTTTTAGATCTTCAAGACTCGGCATGTTTCAAGTTTTTAACGATCAAACATTGCTTGCCATACCTCGTGAACAACTTGTTTGATTTCAGGGCAGAGTTGTTTAAGACTGTCTAAGGACCCAATAAGACTTTCCAACTCCGGAAGGTCCGCTTACCACAAAACTAGTTGGATTTTGAAATCGCAAAGACATTACGCTAGCTGGTCGTGGAACAAAATGAAAGCAAACGTTGTAACATAACCCTTTTGTAATGAATGCACAAACTTCGATAGTTAAATACATTGACAGAAAAAACATGGATGAAAACACAAAATTCGATAGTTAAAAAAATTCACTAAAAACACACAAAATTCACAAAAAAAAATAAAACTTCGATAGTTAGAAAAAATTCAGTAAAAACATGGATAAAAACACAAACTTCGATAGTTGAAAAATTCACGGAAAACACAGAAAAACATGGGTGAAAACACAAATTTCGATAATTAAATACATGGAGGAAAAATTCACGGTGCGTGAGGACTTTTTGCTAACTAAAAATTTGGAAAATTTTTTACAAATCTAACGGCTCGGTGTGAACCCCGTCACTCAACACTTTCCTCTTGGGATAAAAATTACTTAAACCTTTTTTCTTTTGTACATAACTAAAAATTTGATGATTTTTGCTTCGAAAGCCACGGTTTTCTACAAGAAGCGGTTTGTTGGTCTCTAAAACATTCAAATATTCATCAAAGGTGAGAGGGTTTTGGGCAATAGACACCCCTTTACAAACTTGTTTGTTCGTTTCTCCTTGGCAAAAATAAGATTTGGAAGCAAGGCAAACTTGGTTTTTTCCTTCATATTCCACCTTCATTTTACCTAACGTTCTTTTGTCGAAGGCTTCAAAGGAAGAGCAACAAGGTTGCGCGTCCCACGCTTTGTTTTCAATTTTACATTGGATGAAGGCTTCCTCGTGGTTAGGGCACACTTCGGAGGTCAACCATTTTAACTTGTCACGAAAATAATTAGGTTTTAAATGCGAAGGAACACAGTCATCTAGATTTTCTCTACTAATGCTAAAATAAATGGAGTCTGTATCAGTTTCTAACAACTCAAAATGACGATCTGGAATATATTTTTTGAGAAACAAATAAAAAAATTTTAACATGTGGAGTTTGGAATTTAAATAGACGTTGAGACCAATTTGGATTGGAAGATCATTAACAATTTTATTTTTTAAACTTTTCACTTCATAAACATTCTTTTTAATTTCATCTAATATTCTAAATGAACAAAACGAGGATCGTTGATAGTTTTGTTGACTGTTTCCTCGGAATGGTATGTAATGTTCCTATGCTTTTCTTTATTTAATAAACTAGCGGAATAGAGAGAATTCCCAGTTAGTTTATTGGTAAGAGCTATCACCGCTTTGGATTTATCTGTGTCGGCTAATCTTCTGGAATTTACAATTTCTTGTGCCAGAGGAGCAAAACATTTTTGTGGAAAAAATTCGATAAATTCATAAATTTTGGTAATTTTTAATCCCATTTCTAGATAAAATTTGGCCATTTCCGAGTTAATTAAAAATTTTTCTGCAAAGTAACTACTGATTAAATATTTTTGTTCTTTTTTTAAAAGGTTATGCTCCTCTGCCACGTTTTGCATATAGTCACCAATGTCTTTTCGAGAAATAAAACTGTTCTTTATGATTAAAGGGAAATCTTTGAATTTTTCTTTTAATTCGTTGGGAGTGTGAATGTCAACGATAAGAAAACCGTACAAGCTCTCGTTTCGAATGCCTTCTATTATTTTTTCAAAAGTTAGTTTTCGTTTGGGTGTTATCGATTTTAGTGTTTTTAGAAAACGAGAAACTTGTGGTTGTTTTCTTATCTTCAACCACTCACACTCCCTCATCTCCACCACGCGAAACCCTTCTTCTTCCAACTTTTTTCTGTTGTCTGCTGTTTCTTTCCGAATGTCTTCATGAGGAATGTTTTTCAGGGGGTGTGTCTCTTCCAAACTTCCGTCAGAGTTTCGATTGGTATTGCATCGATCGCAAGAATGGAAGAAACAACCAAGAAATTGATATACGGTGTTTTGTTGCTCAGAATAACCGTCCACTGGCAAACTATACTTGCTGACTCTTCTTTCCCCCATATTGAAACGTGTTTGCAAAAATGTGTTTTCTTTGTAAGCTACATAACTTAACCATTGATAAGATTGAAAACCAAATTTGGAGCAGGGGTCAGGCCGAAAATCTTCTTCTTCCTTGTAACGACAAAAATAGCCAGTAGGGTTATTCTGAGCAATAGCGTAAAGGTAAAGAGAATTGGCGTCCAAACCAAGCACCTTTTTGACTGTTTCAGGATTATCTATTTCGTGGGAGCGGATTTTGGTTTCTCCCGAAATTGCAAGGCGGCAGAAAATCAAACTTAACCCACCTGTCAATTGAGATCGAAGGGTTTTGTACAAATCCCCATGCCGCTTGGGAAACAAACAAAAGAAAGCATTTTTTTCGATTTTTTTCATCATCTGTAGTTTGGCCACTCCGCTAACTGAAAAAGAGGTTTTAAATATATCCAAACCTTGTTCAAGATAAGGTCGGAGCAAGTTTTGAACGGCTTGAACAAACGGGACGCAATCCAGAATATTATAGTAAATGAGCATCTCACGAAGGGAGCTCCATCCTTTTTCCGTCCAAGTTTTTACCACCAGATTGTATTCTTCTTGGGTGATGTTCGATTTGGAAAGAGAAGAATAAAAAACGTTGTGTACGGGTAATCCACTATTTAATTTATCGAGATCAGTCACAAATTCATACGGAAAATAAAATTTTCTGAGCTCTGCCCCATAAGCAACCAAAAATTTGCGGTAACTAAAACCGGGGGCTAAAAAATTTTTGATGTCTAAAAACCTAAATTTGGATGTTTTTAAACAAAGATAACTGTTGGTTCTTTTTATAACGAATTAGATGTCTTTTAAAAGAATTTGAATTAATGTTGGTTTAATAAGGTTTAAATCATAGGAAGCCGAATTGAAACCGAGCACAACCAATTCCTTACAATAACAGTTAAAGTCGTTTAAAATTTTTTCTTTTCTGACATTTTCACTCCTTTCCAACTGCTCAAACACGTAATTGAATTTTTCTAAAAGAAATTTATAAGAAACTTCTGACAGGGTCTCCAAGTAATCGACTAACTTTTGTACCAACTCTTCTTCACTGCCCTCCGTGACAAAACAAACACCCGATTCGTAGCCAGGGATGTTGCTCGCTACTGCAACGCTCAAAGGGATGTGACAAGCATCCAAAGTTAACATGGAACTATTAGAAATTTGTTTTTTGGAAAAATAGGCTTCGAAATCATAACACGCAAAGAAAGGAAAATAACGATCACAGTGAAGCACAACAATCCCTATTTCCTCCAATTTCTCAAAAATGGTGGCAGGATTTTTGTGAATGCCACCAGGAAAAACCTCACGCACCGTGGTAGTACAACTTTTGGTATGACGGTAATAGTTATTGTTTTCTGTCCACAGCTTATCACAGTGCACGCATTGGTACACACCGCAATAGTGTTCGAAATCTACAATGATACTTAGATGATTTTTGTAAACGTTCAATCGCATTGTCTCCTTGTAGAACTCGCGGCTCCGTTGAACCAGTTTGGCAACCTTACCGTCGAGCTCATATGCAATGAGATTCAGTTCAAAAAAATCCTCTAAGTGAACAAAATCAAAAAGTTGAACGCCTGCAAAATCTGCAGGCACGACACCAAAATGAATACAATATTTACGAAATAAATTTTTGGCAGGTTGTTCACATCTGTGAGGATTTGCACCTTGGTGCACTGCCAAACAACGAAAAAAACATAAGTGATCCCCAGCACTGACATTTCGTAAACCGTGGTTATTTTTTATGTAATCGGGAAGAGAAATTGGGGCGCCAAGTGGGGCATCTTTTAAGTGATTGATATAAAAGGTGATATTGGGGATGTCTACCACTTTCCATTTGCTATCAGGGCGGTTCATTTTTTCAAAAAAGGATTCCTCGGACAACGTATTCAAAAACTCGATTAATTCTTGGCGGTTGCTAATTAAACGCGCAGTTTCCATCATCACACTGTTGTTGAACGATGCGTGGTAGTATCGTAATTCGTTATCATTAATATTTTTTAGAATATAACCAAAACTGTAATTAATTTTAAAACGGTGGAATTGTAGTTGTAGAATTTGATGAATAATTTTTGGAATTAACACTGTTAAATTTTGATTGTAACAAAAATTAAATATGGATTGCACTTTGCCTTTTTTGTAAAAAGTCCGAATGCTGGTTCGATGCTTTCTCATGAGGGTGTTGATCTCCTCATCTTCCACTTCTAAGAAAAAACAACATTAATTTCAAATCAAACTCTTTTGTACAAAAAACGTACCATTAGTAGTTACCACAGGTTTCATTTTCGGGGGTTCTTTCATGATTTCTGCAAAATAAAAATTTATAGTATCTCAAAATCAAACTGTGAAAATAGACTTACCGTGTGAAACCGAATTTTCAGCCGGAATTTTTGATGAGTTTTCCGGCGAGGCACTAGTTTGTGACCGATCTAAGAAAAACCAACATTAGCTGTAAAATAAAAAAATTTTTATCCAAACGTACCATTTGAGTTTAGCTCTCCGACTTCAAGTAAATTTTTAGCAGAATTCTGGGGTTCTACAACAAAAACAAGAATTATTTCAAAATTAACTCACTTTTCATAAAACTTACCATTGGTATTCTGAGAAGCAATTTTCACCTTTTTGGTTGGGGGTGCGCTATCTAAGAGAAACGATTGTGTTCAATCAAAATTAAACCGTTGAAATAAATAAACTTACTATTTGCGACCTCGACCGAATTTTTAACCGGAATTTCTGATAAAATTTCCGGGGTCTGTGACCGTTCTAACAAAAACAAAATTAATTTTAAATTAAGAATTTTAACTGAAGATTTACATTCAAATAAAATATTTTATTTCAAAATCAAATAAATTAAAAAGCAATACTTACTACACACTTTCTGATGCGCTTTCAAGTTATCAGCTCTATAAAACTTTTGTTGCATTTGTTACAACAAACTCCTGTTGACTTTTCGTGAACATTCTCCTTATGACGGCGCATATTACGCTCTCTTGTAAAAACACTCTCGCAAATATCGCACTTAAACATTTTGAATAGTTCTTCTTTCTTCAATGACTTTAAAGTAGAATGAATAGTTCACCTGAACCATCTGTTAATATACCTGTGGAAAGTTATTGCGCAACAAACCTGCTGTGCTATTTTTAGTAACAGATTGCGTCAGTATTTTACAGCGTTCTGATACCCTAGGGAAATCCCCATGGAAAAACCGACTTGATGTGTCCTGACTTGCCCTTTGCAGAAAATAGAGCGCTTAAAAACAGGAAATTGGTTAAAGAAATTTTCTATTGTATACTTAAAAAACAGGAAACTGGTTAAAGAAATTTTCTATTGCGCGCTTCAAAAGCTTTGACAGCTTTTTCTACAGAGTGCTTAAAAAACAGGAAACCAATTGAGAGACTTTTCTATTGTGCACTTAAAAAACAGGAAATTGGTTAAAGAAATTTTCTATTGTGCGCTTAAAAACAGGAAAAACTTTGCTTTATTGCTTTAAAATCTTGCAGAATGTCTTGAAATAACCTTATGTTTTGAAGTATTGAACCAGAAACGAACTCAGGACTACTGCTGTTCTCAGGGTTTGGTTTAATATTATCTTGAGTAGGAGTCAAACTTAGGACCACCGTCTCTCTTAGGCTTAGAGATTGTATTGTCTTGGTAGGAATCCAACTCAGGACCTTTCTTAGCATTAAGATTTCTTTTATCTTGGTTGAGAATCAAACTCAGGACTACTAATTTTCTTATGTTTAGGATTTATATTATCTTGAACAAGAAACGAACTCAAGACCACTGACTTTCTTAAGGTTAGAGTTTATACTGTCTTGGGTGGGAATCTAACTCAGGACTTCTGCCTTTCTTAAGATTTAAATATATATTATCTAGGGAAGGAATCCAACTCAGGTCTATTAATTTTCTTAAGGTTAGAGTTTATACTGTCTTGGGTGGGAATCTAACTCAGGACCTTTCTTAGGATTAGGATTTACAGCTTCGCTGTCTTGGTTGGGGATCAAACTCAAGACTACTGGTTTTCTTAGGGTTAGGATTTACAGCTTCGCTGTTTTGGTTGGGAGTCAAACTGAGGACTTCTGTCTTTCTTAGGGTTTGGTTTTATATTATCTAGGGAAGGAATCCAACTCAGGACTACTGTATGTCTTAGGTTTAGGTTTTATATTGTCTTGGCTAAGAATTGAACTCAGGATCATCGTCTTTCTTAGGAATAGGAAAAAGAATAGAAATAGGATTAGGAATAGGAATAGGATTAGGAATAAGAGTAGGATTAGAAAAGGATTAGGAATAGGAATAGGATTAGGAATAGGAGTAAGATTCGAAATAGGATTCAAAATAGGAGTAAGATTAGGACTAAGAATAGGATGGGATTAGGATTAGGAGTAGGATTAGGAATAGAGGTAGAATTAGGAATAGGGGTAGGATTAGAAATAGGATTAGGAGTAGGAGTAGGATTAGGAATAGGAGTAGGATTAGGAATAGGAGTAGGATTAGGAATAGGAGTAGGATTAGGAATAGGAGTAGGATTAGGAATAGGAATAGGATTAGGAATAGGAGTAGGATTAGGAATAGGAGTAGGATTAGGAATAGGAGTAGGATTAGGAATAGTAGGATTAGGAATAGGAGTAGGATTAGGAATAGGAGTAGGATTAGGAATAGGAGTAGGATTAGGAATAGGAGTAGGATTAGGAATAGGAGTAGGATTAGGAATAGGAGTAGGATTAGGAATAGGAGTAGGATTAGGAATAGGAGTAGGATTAGGAATAGGAGTAGGATTAGGAATAGGAGTAGGATTAGAAATAGGAGTAGGATTAGGAATAGGAGTAGGATTAGGAATAGGAGTAGGATTAGGAATAGGAGTAGGATTAGGAATAGGAGTAGGATTAGGAATAGGAGTAGGATTAGGAATAGGAGTAGGATTAGGAATAGGAGTAGGATTAGGAATAGGAGTAGGATTAGGAATAGGAGTAGGATTAGGAATAGGAGTAGGATTAGAAATAGGAGTAGGATTAGAAATAGGAGTAGGATTAGGAATAGGAGTAGGATTAGGATTCGGAATAGGATTCGGATCCGTCACTGCTCTCTAGCGCCACCCTCCGCCACCGCTCTCTAGCGCCACCCTCCACCACCGCTCCTGCGATGACGTCAGCGCTCCTGGCTCCTGCTCCTGATGACGTCACAAACGTTACCAAATGGATCATTGTATACTACTGTTGTTTAAAGAAAATTTCAACAAAGGTATAATAAAAATCATGGTTGACAAAGAAAAATTGAACAAAGGTATCTAAAACTCAATGTTTTCAAGAAAAAATTAAACATAAATAAAACAAGGTATTGTAGAAAAAAATAGGCAATCCAAAAATCGAGTTTGTCAAGAAAAAACCAAACAAAGGTCTAACGCAAATTAAGGTTACATAGAAAAAAATATCGTACGGTACAAATAAAAGTTAAGGAAATCGCCTACCCTATATATTAGCGCCTCCGTCGCTTTCCTGTGAGTTAGGAGGATAAATATAGAGATAAAATAACTAAAAGAATAAGCTAAAAAATTTAACAGTACGTTTTTTACCTTTGATTTAAACCAATTTTTGGGGAGATGAAGACTTTTCAACCAAAAACCTAATTAAGCATTTTAAATAGTTTTTAAAAACTTAAATATCCTAAAAAAATTTTTTTTGTAGCTTTTCAGTTTCCCAAATTTTTGAAAAATCCGAAATTTTGCACACTGTTGGAGGCTTTTAAAACACAATTTGTAAACCTATCAAATGAAACTTCTTTTTCTCTGATTTCAGTTTACGTACAATACAAATACATCCTATTAACGGTTTTCAGCTTGTCTTGGTTGAAGTATAGATTATATATTTGTAGTTCAATTGGTGCTTTCAGACAATTGTTTTGAGAATTAATAACTTTTTAATTTTATTAAACTTTTATGTTTGCTGACTTTGAGCTAGCAGTCTAATGAATAGACAGGTTGAAAAAAATTTGTACTCCAAGATGCAATATTTGTCAGTTCCATCCATTGAAATCAAAGAGGTAAAAAGCAGTTTGTTGGATTGTTGGCAATTTGTAAGCAAAGATCTGTTTTAAAGTTGGTATTCATCTAAAAATTAAACTTGTCTAGAAAACCTTTGGACTATAGGTATCTTGTGAATTAAAATCAAGGTTGTTTAGGGAACGCTTAAATGTGCACCAATATTAATTAAAAGTTAGTAACAATTGATTCTTTTGAAAAATGATAAGGATATGCTACCGTTCAGAACAGGAAATACGTGGGATTGTCTAGAACTTATTAATTTTATCTAATCTTTTAGAACTTACTAATCTTATTAATATTAACTTGAAACTAAATTGATTTGAAACGTATAGTAAATGAATGCTGTTATAAACACTAGAAAGTAAAAATGAATGGTCTACTGTTGTAAACACTAGAAAGTAAAAATATACAAAAATCAAGACTTTATAGTAAAATCGTTTTCAATAAATCTTACAACTGCATAATACTAAGACTAAAACCAATCTTTTGAAATTAAATCGATTTTCGATTAGGTTTTTTGCCGACTCATGGAGTCTAGGGTTCGGAACGCACTGACGTCAGTGCACCACCGCGCTCCAGCGCCTGCGCCACCGGACTGCCGTCAAACCAGCTCTTACCTACTACTTGCATGTTTTTTTATGATGCATGAAACAATTTTGAAAAGTACAGGGTGTCCATAAAGTCTCTTTACAATTTAAAAAAATTATTACAGAGTGAAATGATGAGATATCGCAATGAGGGTTGTTTTATGTTAATCAGTATTTCATAAAGTTTTTATTAACACTAAAATTTATTGTTTCAGATAAAATTTCTTATGTTTAATGATTGAGTTATATGAACTGAACCCCCATAAAATGTCTACTCCACAAAAAGCGCAATGTGTATCCTGATTCATTGAGACAAAATCAGATGTTCAGACCCAGAGAAACTACAGAAGTATGTATATATGTATGTTTTTTTATTTCTAAGCCGCAACAGCACAAATCAAAGTACATAAACACAATAAAAGCTGAAAAAAAGGAAGCAGTAAAAAACGATACACGTTGTAGGACATGCAAACAATACATTGTATAGATATAACAAAGTCATTATAATTAGCATGCTTACTGCACCGTAAGTATGAAAGAGACCCACCATCACATCCTTCAATTCGTTTATGGCACAAGAAATTTATGGAGACAGGGACAGTGTTCGATACAAGGAGGAGTGGGCGACCAAGAACATCTGAAGAAAACATCGAGCGTGTAAGGCAAGCCTTTCAACGTTCTCCTATGAAGTCCATCCGTACTGCTGCCAGACAATTGGAACTACCACGTTCAACAGTGCACAAAGTCTTA
The DNA here is from genome assembly GCA_963680785.1 of Diplosoma virens. NCBI lineage: Eukaryota > Metazoa > Chordata > Ascidiacea > Aplousobranchia > Didemnidae > Diplosoma > Diplosoma virens. The sequence goes on from OY796889.1 coordinate 15,564,507, forward strand.
CACAAGAATTTAAGATTGTATGCTTACAAAGTGCAAATGATACAGGCACTTCAGTCAAACAACATGCCAAGACGAAAAGAATTTGCAGTAAACATGCTGCAACGAATTTCTGAGGATAAAGCATTCCTCAAGCGAGTTTGTTTTAGTGATGAGGCAACTTCTCATGTCCCAGAAAAGTTAAACAAACACAATGTAAGAATTTGGGAATAAGTAAGAAGGGTCTGAACATCTGATTTTATCTCAATGAAACAGGATACACATTGCGCTTTTTCTTGTGGAGTGTCATTTTATGGGGGTTCAGTTCATATAACTCAATCATTAAACATAAGAAATTTTATCTGAAACAATAAATTTTAGTGTTAATAAAAACTTTATGAAATACTGATTAACATAAAACAATCCTCATTGCGATATCTCATCATTTTACTTTGTAATAATTTTTTTAAATTGTAAAGAGACTTTATGGACACCCTGTATATGCTTTATTTTTAATTAGTGTTTATCTACCATGCTACGGTGTCATTTAATGGATTGTTTTCAAATATTATGAAACAAGTATTGTAAAATGAGCATGTAATCCAATACAAGCAAAATATGGTAGAAAAAAACTTGACTTGTGCATTGGCTTGGCTTTATTTATCACTCTAGGCCTCTTAATTATAGCAACTCAAATGTGATATATAAGGCCGTGTCTATTAGTAGGCCATGTGTATACCTATTTATCAAAACACAAATATAACAAAAAAACATGTTGCATTAAATTAGTCCCAACAGAATGTTTCGCCTGTAAGGCTCATCACAGAACACCACAAATAAAAAAAAAGCAATATTATTTATGTTGAAAGAAATAAGGTAAAATTAAAAGTTAAATTAAATTTTTACGCTTCAGATGAAAACTTGCATCTTTTAGAAAAATAACGCTATCAAAGATTGGGTTTAAACGCGTTAAAAGTCATTGATTGATTAATAAATAATTACTTTTGTCACGATATTAAAAGAAAACATGCTGTAATGTTGCGCATAGATATATTAAACTTGGCCAAGATGCAGAAAAGATTAACGAGTACACAAGTTGATGGATTATTAGTTAAGAGCAATTGTTATAAAATTCTTTTATACTACATAAAACATTAATATGGATCATTAGTAAAGAGAAGAGTGTTACAAAAACATTTTATAAAAAGATTTCTTTTTATAAAATGTAATAGTAATAGTACCGATAAGTAATACAATGAATCACGATTAATTTGAGGGTAATTTTGGTGATCCAGTAGCATACTATGATTTGGTGGTTCGGCGCTGAACAATTAATTGAAAAAACTGATAGAGACGACGACGGTTAATTTAACTTTGTTCCGAACAATCTAAAATCAGCCGTTTAATTAATGTAAAATTTGAACAGCATAAAACTTACAACTGGGTGCTGATGAACATACAAGAAAAACGATTTCAAAATTACGTAAATCAATACACACAAGCGTTTAAAACTTGAAACATTTATAAACTTTTTGAGTAAGAGTTTCAAAAAATTTTTAAAAAACACATAAAAAATATAAAAAAATTGATCATACGCCAGTAAAACTTTTTATAGCAGTACTTGCATTTTAATTGCGAGTGTGAATAGCTTTGATTTTAAGACAGGACGATTGTAAAAACTTATTGAAATACTGACATTTGAAAATGCGAACACCAGTATGAATTCGTTCGTAAGCCTTTGATGAAACGCTCGTAAAATTTTTTTTGACGAACTGGCATTTAAAATGAAGAATGTTGTGAATCAATTCTTGAGTTTTTTAGAAGGTGCACATGCAAAAACTTTTTATCTCAATACTAACATTTTAAATTATTAACACCAGTGTGAATCCGTTCATGAGATTTTTGTTGGTATCTACGGCAAAACTTTTTATCGCAATACTGGCATTTGAAATTTTGAACACCAGTGTGAAACACTTCATGATCTTTTAAAAGGTACGCATATAAAAACTTTTTATCGCAATATTGACACTTAAAATTGCGAACACCGGTGTGAATCAGTTCATGTTTTTTTAGATCTTCCGCATGTATAAACTTTTTATCGCAATACTGACAATTGAAATTGCGAACACCGATGTGAATTAGTTCATGCTTTTTTAGATCGGACATACGTAAAAACTTTTTATCGCAATACTGACACATAAAATTGCGAACACCGATGTGAATCCGTTCATGTTTTTTAAGATTGGACGCACGTAAAAACTTTTTATTGCAATACTGACACTTGAAATTGCGATCAGCGGTGTGAATTACTTCATGATATTTTAAAAGGTGCGCATATAAAAACTCTTTTTCGCAGTACTGACACTTGAAGTTGCGAACACCGGTGTGAATCAGTTCATGTTTTTTTAAATCTTTCGCATGTAAAAACTTTTTATCGCAATACTGACACTTGAAATTACGAACACCGGTGTGAATCAGTTCATGACTTTTTAGATCCTGCGCATGTAAAAACTTTTTATCGCAATTGTGACAATTAAAACTGCGAACACCGCTGTGAATCACTTCATGACTTTTTAGATCCTGCGCGTGCAAAAACTTTTTATCACAATACTGAAACTTGAAATTACGAACACCAGTGTGAATCACTTCATGACTTTTTAGATCCTGCGCATGCAAAAACTTTTTATCACAATACTGAAACTTGAAGTTGCAAACATCGGTGTGAATCCGTTCATGAGCTTTTTGTTGTTTTCGGAAGAAAAACTTTTTATCGCAATACTGACACTGGAAACTGCGACCACGGATGTGAATTTGTTCATGAGATTTTTGATCAGACGATCGTAAAAATGTTTTATCGCAGAACTGGCATTTAAAATTACGAACACCGGTGTGAATCACTTCGTGTTCTTTTAGATTGGACGCACGTAAAAACTTTTTATCGCAATACTGACACTTAAAATTACGAACACCGGTGTGAATTACTTCATGTTTTTTAAGATTGGACGCAAGTAAAAACTTTTTATCGCAATAGTGACACTTAAAATTACGAACACCGGTGTGAATTAGTTCATGTTTTTTAAGATTGGACGCACGTAAAAACTTTTTATCGCAATACTGACACTTAAAATTGCGAACACCGGTGTGAATTACTTCGTGTTGTTTTAGATTGGACGCAAGTAAAAACTTTTTATCGCAATATTGACACTTAAAATTACGAATACCGGTGTGAATTAGTTCATGTTTTTTAAGATTAAACGCATGTAAAAACTTTTTATCGCAATACTGACACTTAAAATTGCGAACACCGGTGTGAATCAGTTCATGTTTTTTTAGATCGCACGCATGAAAAAACTTTTTATCGCAATACTGACACTTAAAATTGCGAACACCGGTGTGGACCACTTCATGCTTCTTTAAAAGGTACGGATATGAAAACTTTTTATCACAATACCGACATTTAAATTTCTTGGTGTGAGCTAGTTTGTGTCGTTCGAGTTGATTGGATTGAGTGAATGTTTTGTAGCAAACAAGACATTTAAAAGGAAATTCTTTTGAACGATGAGGAATTACATGATTTCGTAGTTGATGGTCTTCTAAAAATACAATTTGTAAATACATATAAAAATTAGTAAATTACTTCTTTTCTAACAAAAAAAATAAAAGTAAGCAATCTTGGTACTGAAGAGACAGGCTATATGCATATACTTAAAATACGTGCAACAAAGTGTACCACCAAACCAACAGCAAGTCACTTAGTTGTAGTGGTGCTGTTTTACTTCCTACTTTGGGTATTGGTCAAATTGATTTGTCAATTACGAGAGGCATTCATTTTTAAGCAATCCTACATGGACATAATTCACCAACTCGATGTCTTCTGGCCCCAACAATAAAACTTAGTCGTTACTTACTTACTTACTCATCTCCCTCAATCTGGTTATTGATTCCTTCTCCATATCTTTAAATATGTCATAATCCAACCATACTTTTCCATCGGCCACAAAACAATCCACCATTGTTTCTATAAAACCTGGTAAACCCTGAAATTCGCTTTCCTCCTCTCATATCTTGCTCACTCAAACTCTTTAAATGGTCCACAGATGGCTCACTTCTTCTCTTAAATTTAAAAAACATTCTCACACGCATGCAAGCTAGCTTATCTCGACAGATTGACGGTAGAGCAGTTTGGCTTTTTCTCACAATCAATTACAAATTCGGTTCACCATGCTAATCCAGGTTCACCGTACTAATCCAGGTTCACCATGCTGATCCGGGTTCACCATGCTGATCCGGGTTCACCATGCTGATCTGGATCCGGGTTCACCCAGGTTTACCATGCTGATCCGGGTTTACCATGCTGATCCAGGTTTACCATGCTGATTCGGGTTCACCATGCTGATTCAGATTCACCATGCTGATTTGGGTTCACCATGCTGATTCGGGTTCACCATGCAGATTCAGGTTCACCATGCTGATTCAGGTTCACCATGCTGATTCGGGTTCACCATGCTGATCCGGGTATACCATGCTGATTCGGGTTCACCATGCTGATTCGGGTTCACCATGCTGATCCGGGTTCACCATGCTGATCCGGGTATACCATGCTGTTCCAGGTTTACCATGCTGATTCGGGTTCACCATGCTGATTCAGGTTCACCATGCTGATCCGGGTTCACCATGCTGATCCGGGTTTACCATGCCGATCCAGGTTCACCATGCTGATTCAGGTTCACCATGCTGATCTGGGTTCACCATGCTGATCCGGGTTCACCATGCTAATCCGGGTTCACCATGCTAATCCAGGTTCACCATGCTGATCCGGGTTTACCATGCTGATCCGGGTTCACCATGCTGATCCGGATCTGGGTTTACAATGCTGATCCGGGTTCACCCAGGTTTACCATGCTGATCCGGGTTCACCATGTTGATTCGGGTTTACCATGCTGATCCGGGTTCACCATGCTGATTCGGGTTCACCATGCTGATTCGGGTTCACCATGCTGATTCGGATTCACCATGCTGATTCGGGTTCACCATGCTGATTCGGGTTCACCATGCTGATCCAGGTTCACCATGCTGATCCAGGTTCACCATGCTGATCCGGGTTTACCATGCTGATCCGGGTTTACCATGCTGATCCGGGTTTACCATGCTGATCCAGGTTTACCATGCTGATCCGGTTCACCATGCTAATCCGGGTTCACCATGCTAATCCGGGTTCACCATGCTGATCCAGGTTTACCATGCTAATCCGGGTTCACCATGTTGATTCGGGTTTACCATGTTGATTCGGGTTTACCATGCTGATCCAGGTTCACCATGCTGATCCGGGTTCACTATGCTGATCCAGGTTTACCATGCTAATCCGGGTTCACCATGTTGATTCGGGTTCACCATGCTGATCCAGGTTTACCATGCTGATCCGGGTTCACCATGCTAATCCGGGTTCACCATGCTAATCCGGGTTCACCATGCTAATCCGGGTTCACCATGCTGATCCAGGTTTACCATGTTAATCCGGGTTCACCATGCTGATCCAGGTTTACCATGCTAATCCGGGTTCACCATGCTGATCCGGGTTCACCATGCTGATCCGGGTTCACCATGCTGATCCGATGCTGATCCGGGTTCACCATGCTAATCCGGGTTCACCATGCTGATCCAGGTTTACCATGCTAATCCGGGTTCACCATGTTGATTCGGGTTCACCATGCTGATCCGGGTTTACCATGCTGATCCGGGTTCACCATGCTGATCCGGGTTCACCATGCTAATCCGGGTTCACCATGCTGATCCGGGTTCACCATGCTAATCCGGGTTCACCATGCTGATCCAGGTTTACCATGCTAATCCGGGTTCACCATGCTGATCCGGGTTCACCATGCTAATCCGGGTTCACCATGCTAATCCGGGATCACCATGCTAATCCAGGTTCACCATGCTGATCCGGGTTCACCATGCTAATCCGGGTTCACCATGCTGATCCGGGTTCACCATGCTGATCCGGGTTCACCATGCTGATCCGGGTTCACCATGCTGATCCGGGTTTACCATGCTAATCCGGGTTCACCATGCTAATCCGGGTTCACCATGCTAATCCGGGTTCACCATGCTGATCCAGGTTTACCATGCTAATCCGGGTTTACCATGCTAATCCGGGTTCACCATGCTGATCCGGGTTCAGGTACTCTCCTGCAACTCTTGGTTTCGCAAAAGTATTTGATTTAGTTTGGAATTCCACCCTCCTTTTTAAACTTCCCTCTTTCGGTCTTTCTTTATACTTTATCAAATAGATCTGATCATATCCCTAAGATCGCCGTTTGAAAGTCCGAATCTGCAGTTCTTCAAGCCGTTCTTTAAAATTTAATCCTCGGCCCAAGTATTTTCTTTCTTTTCATTAATGATATTCCTGTCTCCCTCTTCTTCTGTGCAACTCTCTAAATGCTGATGAGTTTGCCATCTGGGCCTCTTCCTCAAAATCGTTGAGTTACCAACTACGGTTGTCCAATATATTAACTGTTGGAAGTCATCCTCTAAGCTAGTCGTCCACGGCAAAGCTCCTTCAGGTGGAATATGCACTTTTTACTGAAACATTTCATTGTGGTATGTGCAAATTGAAGTTTGTTTTTTTTATTGTGATTGATTTTTTTCATCGATTGAAACTGACACTAACTGTAAAAGGCTATTTATCTTTTTTAAAATATAAACCATTTTTTATAGTCTTTGCTTCATTATGAAAGAAAATATGAAGACGCACTCCTGGGCGCAACAGTTGTTTTCCAAATGTTTTCGACCGAAATGTTAAAAAGATTGAGAAGCACTGCTCTACATGGTGTTTATCTCTTAAATTCTTATATGCAAGTCTTTTTTCTTTAGCCTAGATCGCTATCAATCTTCAGTCAGCTTTATTCATTTTCAACACGCCATTGCATTCAACCCAACTCCGACTTTCCTCAGTGTAGCCTTCGACAAAACACTTTCTTTTAAACAATGTTTTATCTTCACAGAAAAAGTATCTTAACTGATGAATTTTTTATCTTATTGCTCAGCTTTTTGGGACTTTTCTAAAGAATGTTGAACAAAACTCTATAGTGCTTTACTTTAACTTCAAAGCCGAACTTTTTTAAACTACGAGCATGTAAACAGAGTTTTGTCAAAAAACTATTGCATGCTTAATCAGATACTTGGGTGTATATAATTAAGAAAATATCGACAAAAATTGTAAGAGGATTGATTAAATTTGCCCTGTTTATTAAATGCAAAAATTCTCTACACTTGTCGCAATAAAACAACGTATCATTGTCAGTTACTTAGCCACACTTTTTTTGAATATAGCCACATACAGTAGACCACGATTAATCTGAATTTGGTTAATGCAGAATTTCGCTTAACTCGGATAAAACTCAAAAGTACAAATAATTTCCTATACACTGTAATTTCTTAATAAAAAGCTTTGGATTATCAAGACTGGATTATCCTAATTTGGATCAATTTTTCTGTCAAATTGAATCCGAATTAACCGAGGTCTACTGTATATATATAAATAATTCGATGGCTTCATGTTTACACTTTTTACAGCCTTTTAGATAGAGAGTAACACATTCTGTCTCACTCATTTTGCGTTCGCACATCTCATACTCATGCTCATCATGTATAATGTTGTGCTGGTCAATATCCAAGCCATGGTCTAGATGTAATCTTGCACGTGATATATTGACTTTTTCAACAACAGACTGTGCTATAAGAAAATGTGCTTCACCTGCTTCTCGTTGGAGTTTTCCATATGTTCTTTCTAGTGGGTCAGTAATGAACCAATCCAATATAACACAAGCATGTCTGTTAGCAAGTAATTGTCACACCAGATCTGTAGCACTCTTGCAAGTGTTTTCAAGGATGTTTGCAAAATCTCAAGTCAAAGCACATTTTCTCAGGCTTTTAGTTGCTTTTGTATCTTCTGCCATTCACACAGCAATTTTTGCCAATTGTTGCTTTCATACTTTCTGACATGAAAGCAACACTTGGCAAAAATTGCAGTGTGGTCATCAGGAAATCTGATAACCGATCACACAGGATTGTTATGGACGCTGTCTTCTTGTGGAAACCTAACATTAAAAATTACTATACTATTCTCCACTTCCAGTATTTTCACTGTGTTTGATTTTTGCATGACTCACTAAAAACTCTTGAAAAATTAAACAATTAGACATATGTCTTCCTATTGGTTTCAGGGAAACAGCAAAATCATTAACTTTGAAAGTTTCAACAAAGAATCAACTTCAACATTCAGCATACCTTTTAAATCACTCCATTTTGTTACCTGTTTATTTGGATCAAATGTGTACCCCAAATATACAGTTTTTTCGGTTAGCAATTATATCTTATGCTTTTTGCAACATTACAAAATCAAACAAGTACAATTTGTATGGGGAAACCAACCATGATTATTGCTAACAGTCCAAACGATTTTAAGCACTTTTGATTAGTATGGTGTCCATCAGTAACTATGTATGAAATTTTATTTCTGGAGTCACTTTTCACAGCTTGCATAATTTGAATAATTTGCTTTATTGCACAAAAATTTTGCTGTTAAGTTACTTATGCTTTTTACAACATGTGCTTACGGCAGGTGCTTTCTGGTGGTGAGTTTACCTGACCCATTCCTGGGGATGGGGGCATGGATCAACTCCGCAGAGTCCCAGTAATCAAGCAACTCTCCACGGACGGGACGCAATTTTCAATTTTGTACCCAAGGAATCGTGATCTACATATTTTCAATCTATCAAAAATCCAAATATTTTCTTTGCTCAAAAAATTCTCATTCAGCTCTTTACAGTTCAATCATCTTTATTTTTCAGTGCATTTGCAAATCAATCATATTTATTTTTCAGTACATTTGCAAACGCTTTATATGAAACAGATTGGTTTGTTTATCATCTTAAAAAATCGCTAAAAAAAAAGCTTTGCCATGACAACTAACATGGAGTGCTCCTTGATCGCTCCAAGACCTGAGTAATAGAATTTTATGAGCAGAGAAAAAATTTTGGATTTTTGATCGGTTGAAAATATATAGATCACAATTCCTTGGGTACAAATTTGAAAATTGCGGATGGGACCAGAGGTCCAGAATAGAGAGCAAATGGCCGAATATGGCCCAACGCATATAGTCCAATACAGGGCAATCTAGCACGAGATGAGAAAGGTCCTGCGATTCAGAACCACAGTTGCTCCATGAAGAAATCTCGGCTGTGACAATCAACGAGCGAGAGCACAGCGAGCGGAGCAAGGAAGAGTAAGCTCCTCGGGAGATACTGGAGGGATTTGATGTTGAAAAAGTCCAGATTGGACCTGCGTCTCCAACTGGTCTAGAGGGACAGTCTTTGTGAGGAAATAAGGGGTGAGAGGGACACTGATATTGTGGAGGGGTCAAGAGAAGCTCCAATTTTAGAAAGAGAATTGACTAAGTCAATACCAGGGAGGGAAGAATGTCCAGGTATTCATTGCAAGTGGACTACCTTAGATTTAGACAGAACATTGAGGAGAGATTGTGTGTAGAATAAGGATTTTGGGGTTAAATATGCTAAGGGAGCAGAAAGGGTTGATAGGACAGATAGAGAGTCAGAAAATAAGGTGATAGATTCAAAGGCACATGTCTTGGAGTTAGAGATACACCACTCAAGGGCATGAAAAACAGCGTAAGTCTGGTGGTGGTGGTGGTGGTGGATTTACCCAACCCATTCCTGGGGATGGGGGCACAGATCAACTCCACGGAGTCCCAGTAATCGGGCAATTTTCCAGAGATGGAACCAGAGGTCTAGAAGTGAGAGGGTGTGGCCAAATATGGCCCGACGCAGATGGTCCAGTACAGGGCAGTCAAGCACAAGATGTGAGATTCTGTGATTCAGAACCACAGTTGCTGCATGAAGGAGTCTCAGCTCGACCAACTCTGTGGAGATAAGTGTTAAGGAGAGTGCTGTGCCCGTTGCAGCGTAAACAGCGAGCGGAGCGAGGGAGAGTAAGCTCCTCAGGAGATACTGAAGGGATTTGGTGTTGAAAGAAACCAGATTGGACACTGCGTCGACAACTGGTGTAGAGGGATTGTCTTTGAGAGGAAATAAGGGGTGCGAGGGGCACGGATATCTTGGAGGGATCAAGAGAGGCTCTGGCTTTGGCTAGAGAGTCAGCTAAGTCGTTACCTGGAAGGGAAGAGTGACCTAATATCCATTGCAGATGGACTACCTTGGATTGGGATAGAGAATTGAGAAGGGATTGTGTATTGGATAGGGATTTGAAGGTTAAATATGGTAGGGGGGCAGAGAGAGTTGATAGGACAGATAAAGAGTCGGAAAAAAGGGTGATAGATTCAAAGTTACATGTCTTGGAGTGAGAGATACACCACTCAAGAGCATGTAGGATAGCGAGGGTTTTGGCACTATAACTGGTAGCCCAGAGACCAGTCGAGAAGGAGAGTGAGGTAGCAGTGACACACTTTGTACACTTGATGCGTATCCCTGCACCACCCTGCCCCAGCCTGCCAAGTACCGAACCATCAGTCCAGGCAGAGATATCGCTGTGAGATAGGGAGGAAAGATGAGAGGTAGCTGTGGTGTTGCAAAGGGAGGGAGTCTTTGCAAGAGCATGGGGATGAGAGGTGGAGTGAGATTGTGTAACTAGATGGGGTAGACCAGGGAGGTTTAGGAGGGCAGAGGATTAGAGGTTCACGGGCAAGATGTAGGTTAGGGATAAGGTTATGTGATCTGGAGAATGATCTCCATGAGCTCTTTTTGAGACGTGTATGGGGGTTAGAATTCGCAAGAGAGGCTATGGGAAAGGTGGAAGGTAAACAGAGGGCTCGTTTTAAGAAGGAGAGGGATTGGTGGGTGAGAGTGGCTCGTAGTGGAGGTAGAAGTGCTTCTATATGAAGTAGAGGGATGGGAGTGGACAATAGACAACCTGTGATTACTCTACAGGAAGATCTATGCATCCTCTCCACGGAGGTGATGTGAGTAGGAGATGAAAAGGGAAACCAACCTGGGGAAGCATAGGTGAGGATGGCACGAATGAAGGCTTTATATAAGGTGCATAAGGATTCTTTTGATGGACCCCAGGAGGCAGAGGCGATAGAGCGGAAACCACGGAATCGGCTGTGAAACTTTTTCCGTAAGGATAGGACATGATGTTTGAAAGAGAGAGTGCGGTCGAAGGTTACACCAAGAAAGGTTGGATGAGGGTTAAATTTCAGTGGGGTGTTAAGAATGTACAGAGAGGGTTGTATACGTGATTGGTAGGGGTCTAAGCTGAAGAAATATGTTTCACATTTGAGAGGGTTGAGAGGAAGGCGCCATTTTGAGGACCATTCCACCAGTCTGTTGAGGGCAGCTTGTACTATGGAAATTGCACACTCAACGCTCGGGGAGGAGGCCCAAATGGCTAGGTCATCTGCATAGAGAGAGGTCTTAACAGATGCAGGGAGAAAAGTGGGAAGGTCATTGATATATAACGAGAAGAGAACTGGTCCAAGAACTGAACCTTGGGGAACTCCTCTTCGGAGACGGAAAGGATGACTGTATGAATTACAGATACAGATTTTCGATCGTATCCATTCAACAAAGCAAAGAGGAAGAAAGGAGTTTAAAGAGAAGGGCAGAATGCCAAACTGAGTCAAAAGCTTTTGCAAAATCCACAGTGGCAAGTACTGTACGTGCGCCTGGCTTAGATTGGTGGAAGGAATCTGCGATTGACTGTGAGAGAAGGAGAACCTGATCTGCAGTCGATCTACCAGGTCTAAAACCAGCTTGCACAGGTGAGAGAATGTCTTGTTGTTCGAGAAAATAGGTTAGTCGTCCTAAAACCATTCTTTCGAAGAGTTTGGAGGTACAGAAAGTGAGAGAAATAGGTTTATATGAAGAAGGTGAGTCAGAGGGTTTTCCAGGTTTGAGAATGGGGATGATTGCTGATTGCTTCTAGGTGGACGGGAAGGTGTGTGTGGACCAAGAAAGGTTGAAGATATATAGGAGTAAATGTAATGCAGATTGTGGAAGATGGGTTAAAAGAGGGTAGGTAATTTGATCAGGGCCTAAAGAGGTTGAGGTTGAGAGTTGGGAGATAGCTGTGGAGAGTTCAAGGGAGGAGAATGGTGAACAGAAAGTGGAATGTAGGGTGTTGCAGTGTGGGTTCAGCGTAAGTCTCAGCACTGCAGCCTGGTCTTACCTGCAAGCTGCTGAAACTTCTTCCGAATAAACGCATGATCAGAATGACTATGAAGCTTCTCCAAAATCAAAGTTCCACCCAGTTTCACCCTTATTACCTGTGACAGCAAAGCAGGTTACGCCGTCTTAAAAATGGCGTTCCTCAGGAATTGATCTTGGCTCCCCTCCTATTTATCTATACGTATGATCTTTCTTCCATGATTTCTAGAAAGTTTGCTTATGCTGATGATTTAGCATTGTTGCATTCTTCTGGAAACTGGAAGGACTTGGAGGGGACTTTAATCCAAGACATGTCTACACTTTCATTGTATCTCCTGACTTGGAGGTTGAAGCTCAGCCACACTAAGACGGCAGCCTTTCACTTAAATAACCGAGAACCTAAGCGTGAGCTAAAAGTCTACAACAATGATAAACTTTTACCGTTCTATCCAAACCCTACTTATCTTGGGGTAAAACTGGACAGATTGCTCACGTTTCGTCACCATCTAGTGGCATTGCACGAAAAACTATCCTCACGTGTCACACTGCTGAGGCAACTCGTGGGCTTGGGATGGGGTGCTGTGGCTAAAACACTATGCATAGCCACCTTATCTCCAGTCTACTCAACAGCTGAGTACTGCGTATCAGTCTGGTGTTGCAGTGCTCACACTCACCTCATTGACAGCATAGTCACTGGATGGCTGCATCCCACTACAATGGACCACTTATCCATATTCCCCGGCATTCTGCCAGCTGAGCTTTGCCGAATGGGAGCAACACTCTCCTTGGCTCACTGTGGATCTCTGGACCCTAATCATATCTTGTATGGTCTTTTAAGTGAGCCCTCAGATACTCACCAAGTGAGACTAAGATTCAGATGCCCGTTTGTGCCAGCTGTGCAGAATCTTTTGGACAACCTTACCGGACTTGGCATCCGCACTTCTGAATGGACAAATCACAAATGGAAAGCAGAGTATTGTGAAATGCTTCCAGGCTGTGTTTTTGTGCCTGGGACGACCAGTGCCAGGCCTGTTGGGATGGGCTTACCCCAAGCAGCTTGGGTTAAGCTCAACCGATAGTGGACTGGTGTTGGGCGATTCCATTTGTCCATGCACAGATGGGGTCTCACTCCTTCACCGAATTGTGAGTGTGGTGCCATCAAGCAAACCGCAGAACATGTTCTAACAGTGTGCCCTATACATCAGGCACTGGATGGAGCACAAGGTCTGATGGCTTTGAATGACAAAACTTGATTCCAGCTTAACAACATTACTGCCAGCATCGGATCCAGGCAGTACAGCATCCTGAGGTAGTGAAAGGATAAACTTTCGGCCCCAGTCCTGTGTGTGTCTGACCTGGAGTGGACACCTTTTTAAACAACGATGATGACAAGCAACTATGATTGAAACTTTATTTCTGGAGTTACTTTTAATAGCTTGCATAATTTGAATAGCTTTATTGCACAAAAATTTTGCTGTTAAGTTACTTATAGGATATACAAGTTACTTATTCTCGTAACATACAAATAAACTCTGGACCACCAAATAAACATATAACCATGATTGATAGAACAGTCCTGGCTAAGTTTTCAGGGTGATCAACTGCTTTGCCAAACATGGTCCAACCATGCTATGTGTTTGCTGAATTGATGTACATCTGATCCCAAAATATAAAATAATGATGCTGAAAAAACTTTTCAAAGAAAATTTGCTTCTGATATTTTATTAACTTTTGAAGTAATTTTTTAAGGGTCCTGGCTGCTTGGCAGCTGATAATCCTCCAAAGCCAAGTATACAATGCATGCAATGTAGCAAAGTAATCAAATACTTTTGCAGTCAAATTTGCTTTATAAACTTTTTGTTGTCAGTTTTTTTCAATTACCTCCAGTTGTTCCAAAATTATCTTTGTTTTGTGATTGAATTCTTTAGAAAACAAAATGGAACGATTTCTGGCAGAATAATATCTTTCTTGCAGCACTGACCAGAACTGGCAGAAAAAAATAAACTTGATGCCAAAGTAAAAATTTGACTAGAATAGCTAAAAAACAAGAATATAAATATTTATTGTTAATCAGTATTACAAATTGGATTATTTCAAGTTCAAAATATCTTGACTAAATGGTATTTTTTCCTTCCAAATCTTTAAATGCTATCAAATTATCAAATTGTCTTGGAACTTAATCAATAGCATCTTTTAGTACCAATTTATCCCTTTCCTAAATTCATTGACTTTATCGAGTTGATATGCTTGAAAAGTTTATATGCTTGAAAAGTTTCATTTGGTGCTTTTAGAAATGCTTGATTTTAGAAGAAGGCAATTGCCAAGTATGCATGAAAAAATAGAAGATGGATTTTTTAGCCATTGCTTTCTGTGAACTGTTTCAAACTGCTTTGTATTGAGGCAAGACTAGTTCTTGGAATCAGAGAAATCCACTTTTTCCTATTCTCTTAGTTTCTGAGTACCTGAAATATGGAAATTTTAGCTCATAATAAAAAATAATTTGATTTTCACAAGGGTACACATTTTAACACCATACTTACAGCAATTAAAGCTAATCACTGACAATTTAAATGAGTAAGCTAATTGATATTGTTCTTGTAGTAAACAAAAACATAACTTAAGCAACATATACAAATTCTAAAATAACATTTACATATCTACAAAAGCTCTCAAACCTAAACTAATCTGCTACAGTTAAAAACTGTGCAAAACCAAATTTATAAACAATTGTACTACTGTTGCTTAAATTGTAAACTCTTAAAAATCCTTTACAGCAAACTCGCCTTGTAACAACTGACTACTATAAGCTAGCAATGTATTTTATGACCTAACAATCAACTTTCACTAGATCATCCTCAAAATAAACCTATTACATCATCCTTTTTATTGGTTCTAAATGAAACTTCAGTTAATTAACTTGTTCAAAAACCAAAAATGTGTAGCAAGATAAACTGCAAATTGATGAATACTTGAAATATGATGCAACAGAGTATATTGAACAAAGATATGTTATGCTCAAAGTATATGTTAATGATTTGAAAATTCTGTTTCTGCTTCAAAGTTTTGTAATATTCATAACTTATCTAAATATAGTCTTTTTCAAGTCAAAATATTAATCTCACACATGGACTTGACTTCTGCCTACCACCTACCTACACCAAGCAAGAAGAAATATTAGCAGAATACAAAGTGGTGAGTGGTCAATTGCAACATCACTCACCCACCAGCAAAGCCGATATTGATAAATTATTAGTACACTGAACAATTTGGCCCATTCGCTTTGTGGCTTGTCAATTGACAAACCTAACTTGACTATATAACATGAATTCATTAAAGCATTAAGTCACTTTGTGATAATCCTGATATAATAATTAATAATCAGGAAACCAGACAAAGGATTGCATGTTATTATTCTCAACTGTTGTGACTATATTGAGAATACAGTATGAACAAAATTTTACTTGACAATTCTGATTTTAAAATGCTTGGATGACACAACTAAAAATGACAGCACTGCCAGGATAGAAACAAAACTACAAAGATGTTACTAGAACTTACCAAAACAAAGATGTTACTAGAACTTACCAAAACAGAATATCCAAGATCCTAACCACAAAACTACTCTTTTTTGTTCTTTTAATATCAGTACCAGTGATGGGAAGATTGATCAAAATCAGAATTGAAAATTACAATAATCAATGAATTTTTAAGAATTAGAATAGAAAAAATTTTGATAAAAATTTTGATTTTTGTATACAATTCCTAATTTATTCAGTATTTGCCCTTTTTTTATGTATTTCACTATCATTGAGTATGCACATAAATACGAAAAACAACATTTTCTCTTTTAAAACTATACATATTTATCAAGAATTATAATCATGGGTTGGTGGCAAATCAGCCATGGCAAATCATTACCTACTGTCACTAACCTTAACAATACTATTGTCACTATCCATAACCCAAACTGGAGGTGATTAATTGTCAGCAGCAAATCAGTAGCAGCAATTAGTCAAAACCATATATATATATATATATATATATATATATACAGCAAAAGTGAATCTCTCTTTCTTGCAGAATGCTCAATGAAAAGATTACAGCAATTTAGCAATGTTTAAAAAAACCACAACAGTTTGTTTCATCCTACGTAATCTTCAGGTGGTTGCTTTATTTGAAGTAACCACATGATGACTTCATAGAGTGAAACCGACTGTATGATTCATAGAGTAAACATTGCAAAAATAAATTTTGTTTTATATACCTGCAAGTATTTTTTTTTATTTAAGACAAAAAACATCCCTACAGCCTGTTTTATCTGATTAAGAAATTAAGGAATGAATGAAACAGGGTTTAGAGCTGTTGTCTTTTTCTAAATAAATAAAAAATCAATGACAAGTATATGTTCTGATTTTATTGAGCACAATACAAAAACATGTCAATTACTTTTTTCCTAATTTATATATATTGCAAATTATTACATATATTGCAAAAGTTTTGTATACAAGGTGTGTTTGAAAAGTATCGGGACTGTATGCTTTGCACAAACAACACTTGCAACAGTGATAAAAGCTTTGTTTTTTAAGATGGCGCAATCTCTTGTGGTTGTAAAAATGTAGTTTCAGCATTCTGTGACAACCATATGCTTTTTTACAGGCTTTTCTTGAAAGGTGCTTTACTGTAGTTCGTTTTGGGATAATTTATTTAGTAAATATTTTTTTCTTTTTTTTTCTTCTTTTGTTAACAAATAATGAGCATTGAACAAAGAATCAACTTGAAGTTTCTCGTTCGACTTGGAAAAACTCCAACTGAAACATTCAATTTGCTCCAAGAAGTTTATGGAGATGCTACGATGTCAAGAACTCGGATTTTTGAGTGGCACAAGAGGTTCAGAGAGGGAAGAGAGGATGTGGAAGATGATCCTAAGAGTGGAAGGCCAACAACAAGCAGAACAAACGAAAATGTTGAGTGTGTGAGAGAAAAAGTGCACAGTGACTGCCACCTTACTGTTAGAATGATAGCAGATGAGTTGAGCATGAATAGTGAGAGGGTGTGGAGGATCATTACAGAAGATCTGGGGACGAGGAAGGTTTGTGCGAAAATGATACCAAGGTTGCTGAATGATGGGCAAAAGGAAAATCGTGTGCAAGTGTGTCAAGACATCCTGAAACAACTTGAAATTACACCAGATCTGCTGAGTAGAGTTGTTACCAGTGATGAGTCGTGGATCTTCGAGTACGATCCACTCACCAAACAGCAGAGCCTTGAATGGAAGAGTGCATCCTCACCAAGACCCAAGAAAGCAAGGCTGTTCAAGTCCAAATTTAAGGTGATGCTGATTGTTTTCTTTGATGTTCATGGAATTGTTCATCTAGAATTCTTGCCACAGGGCCAAACCATTAACCAGAATGTTTACAAAGACATCTTGCGACATTTGATGCGTTCGGTAAGGGAGAAAAGAAGAGAATTGTGGGAGACAAAGTCATGGCTGCTTCATCATGACAATGCTCCTGCTCACAATGCCTTAAGCATACGACAATTTCTTGCAGAAAATAACATTGCCGTGCTGGAGCAACCACCCTACTCGCCAGATCTGGCTCCCTGTGGTTTTTTCTTGTTTCCTAAGCTCAAGGGAGTCATTAAAGGAACCCGTTTTCAAGACTCAAAAGCCATAACAACAGCCGTAACGAAGGAACTATGAGCGATCCCAATGGAATCTTTCCAGAAGTGCATAGAAGCATGGCAGCAGAGATTAGAAAAGTGCATTCAAGCTCAAGGAGATTACTTTGAAGGGGACAAGTTGTAATTTTTACGTGGCATTTCAAATAAAATAATTATTTACACAGTCCCATTACTTTTCAAACAGCCCTCGTACAGTATTACAAGATTGAATCAATTTTCATTGCAGAGTGCTCAATCAAAAAATCAGAGCAATCCAATACGAAATTAATCTAATCACTATTTAAAAAACCACAAAAGTCTGTTTTATCTAATAAAAATAGTCTATTTCATTCATATTCTACTAAAAGAAATAGAGCTGGGTCACCTTAATGTAAATGCATATCTTTTGTACTTGCATTTACTATATCCTTAGTTTTTTTTCTTATATAAAATCACAGGTATTGCATTATTTGCTTGATTAATTTAACAAACTGTATATTTCTGAGTATAATGATTGAAAAACTTACAATATTTTTAGTTTTGGAAATGATTAAAAATTTTGAAATATCCTCTAATAAACTGTTTTGCAGAACTACATATTATTTACCAAAGAATGATTCACATAACATTCTATGTTTTTAGTACAAATCATTACATTCTTTATTTTTTCAGTAATCATCTGATGATTCCATAAGATGAAACAGATTGTTGGGATTTTTAAAAAGTACTTTAAAAAAGTTAATATTATATATTCAAATATCCTTTTTTAAATAAAATTTTTTTATTTAAATAAGAATTGAGATTTTATTTAAGTAAACATACAACCGATGTTGTGGTTTTTCTAAAGTCATTCAATAAATTTTGTAGTAAAATGTTGCTCTGATCCTTTCATAGGGCATGTGTCCAAAGGAAGATTGATTCAATTTTCCAATATATATATATATATAATCTTTAATTTACAGTGTATAATGTAACATAATTAGAGTAGAGGCACTATATATTGATTATCCAACTATTTAAACAAGATGCTTTAAAAAAACATTTGGTTAATCAATTATAAAAACAAAATGAATTTAAATAACAAGAATAACAAGAAAATTGGAATTGAAATTTACATTGGTATCAAAAAATTTTTGTTGGAATTGACATCAAAATAAAAAAAACATGGTATCATCCCATCACTAATCAGTATCTTGTTTACCAATGTCTATTGTGATGAAATAATCAAAATCTACTCTCTACACTCTTCTTTGGTTTTTACTTGAAAAAAAATTTAGAAATTAAACAAAAAGCTTTTTACTGCAGTTCCAGGGATGGAAGAATTACAAGAAAAATGTAATCAATTATGATTATGATTATTTACCTATTCTGCAAGTATGATTACAACTAGCCAAAATGATCATATGCTTTTCAAATGCTACAAAAAAAATTCTGATATGCATCAGAAGAATAATTCTTTTCTTTAATCAGTATCACAATTAGCATTTAAAGTGTTGGTTACATTTTACAAACATAAGTTTTGAAATTGTTCTGACATCATAAATGGGTTTCCATGCAAATGCTAGCTCAATGTAATCAATTATATCTATTTACATCAATGTATTTGATTATGATTGCATCCAAGTTTTTTTAATGTAACAAATTACAATTACATAAAATAGTGTAATCAATTAGGTAATCAGATTGTATTTCAGTCCAAATAAATGCCAGCATGTATACTGTCCAGTAAATGTACGTTTTCTATAAACTGAATAGACATGGAATAATTGTAATATGAGGGGCATTCAGAAAGTAATGCAATCAGGTTTCTTTTCATGACATTGAGTTTTAAAGGTACACAAATCGCACACCACAAAAAAGTATATAGCATGAGCATTTTATAGTTACTTCTCGATATAATCTCCTGCTTTCCAAACTGCCTATTTCCATCTTTTAATGAGTGCACATATTCTTTCATTGTAAAATTCTACAGGCTACGTTTTAAACAATTCCTAACAGCAGTTTTGACCTCTTCATCATTGGAGAAATGTCACCTCCTCAAACTTTCTTTAAGGGGCCCAAACAAATGGTAGTCAGATGGTGCAAGGTCTGGCAAATATAGGGAATGTGAAATTGTTGTCCCACCAAAGGAGCTGATGACCTCATGGGTTTTGAGGCTGGTGTGAGGTCTGGCACTGTCATGTTTCAATAAAACCTTAGACATTTCCAAACCAGGTCAGCACTCCCTGCACTTACTCCTAATGATTCAGCAAGCTCTTTAATAGTGATGCATTTGTCTTCCTTAATCAATGCATTTGCCTGATCAATGTTAGCAGAACTTTAAGCAGAAGATGGCCTATCACTTCTTGGCCTATCACAAAGATCACTTTCAGCAGGTTCTTCCTGTCCATCATTGATTCACTTCATCCACCTCATCACTGTGCTGTAGTCTATTGCACCATTGCTTTAGCCTTCTGCTTATGTTCTTAGCTATTTTTCCCTCAGACAGTAGAAATTCAATAACAACTCTTTGCTCCTGTGGTGAGTGCTTTGGCGCAATCATGCCAGTTTTACCTTTTAATGAAGAAGACATAGAGAGATTGCTTAAAATTTGAATTTGCAGATTGCAGTAATTCATACTTTTATTTTTTTACAAAATCTGTAAACCTTAGTACCAATCTATAATCTGTAAAAGAATCAGATGTTAGTTAAATGAATGCTGCAAAAAATTAAATCAGTTGCATTACTTTCTGAACACCCCTTGTAGATTGTAATTGACAGTCCTTTTTCATGGAGATAGATGGGGTAAGATGTTATTAGATGCTCAGCTGTCTGTTCCTTTGCTCATATTCCCAGGCCAATGTAAAATCCATACTCCATTTTTGCATTCCTGTGGTACTTGTATCATCAATCATATCATCAGTAATGTGGCAAGTCCCAACAACTGGTAAATGACCAGGCAATTGATGATGAACTCAGGCTGCTTCTGACATGGCTAAAAGATAGACCCTTGCCTTTTGAAGCAAAAGAAACTCAATAAGTTAATACATGCTGGATGCAAGCCATTTGTGCCCATAATACTTCTCAAACTAATCAATACTTCCAGACATAAAAATCTCCCTTTGGGATGTTAAGTAATCAAGTAACAAAAACCAATCAACATTTCTTAAAATGAAAATCTCTTTGCAGCAAGAACCAGTGCAAACTGTTTGTTATTTTAAGTAATTGAGATGTTGTGTATAAGTGCCAATTTATCATCAAGTGACCATATTTTTTGGTTACATTACAGTAAATTACAGAAAAAGTTAAGTTTTAAATTGTTTCCAGCATAAAACAATCATATGCTAATAAAAAAATTTAAAGCACTAGCAAAAAAATTTTTTTTTAAATTGATTTGAAGAGCAATATCTCTTAACGTACAAATATAAAAATAAACTCTGGTTGATCCTCATGGTTGTTTTTGCATTTGAATAAAGAAAATTAAATTATAAGTTGCAATATTTGCAATTCCATTTGTTTATTATATACATTTCTAATAATTTCATCAATTATGTAATAGAAAATAATATTCAATTGCATGTTTGTGATGTCTAAAAAACAACAAGATAAACAATGAAAAGCAAAATTGCACTAATTTTTAACATCCATGTTATTGATAAATCTAAAACATTTCAATCATATTAAACATTTAAAAAGACACACACAGCTCAGCACCACTCATCAATAATTTATTTATTGTTAGAGAAATTTCATACCACCTTGAAAGTTTTCTTCTTTTGCAGCTGCAAACAAAGTTTCATTCTTTTCTGGTTTATGATCAACAGAATCAGTAGAAATTATATTTGATGGTTTAACATTTATTATTTCAGGAAAAACTTGTTCAAGCAATTCCTGAAAAACAAAGCACTGCTAAGTAATGGTCAATAATTTAACAAATTACTTTTTACCTGTTTAATTTCAACATGTGGAGTAATTAAATACTGTGAACTAGATTGCAATTTTTCTTCAATTTGCTTTGTCACTTGATTAAAGCCTGTAAATATAAAAGTCTTGCTATGCTGATTTTTTGCAACATTGTGCCTGGGCAATACAGTCACTTATGAGGAACTGTTCTTATTCTTGTCATGTTGTTGCATTTTTTAAAAAACCATATTACAGAACTTTTTTCAACTCAGTAGTCTTAACAAACGGTTCTAAATTTTTAACATATCAATAAATAACTAAAAAAACAAAAACTTTAAACCAGACAAAAATATCTTGATATTTTTTATTATAATTTAAAAAATTGCTTCATAGTTGCAAAGTGTAACACCCTTGATGTTATCTTGCAAGCAACACTGAAAAAAATATCAAAAATTTTAAAATCAGTCAAGCAACATCACACAATCTATATATACAACATTTCTGATATAACCACCAGCTGCACCTATTGAGTGCTTTTGCATTTCAAAAAATTCAGTTAACAAATTCAAACAAAGAAATTGACTTAAATATCAAACAATTCCAATTTGCTTCAATTATTAAAATATTTTTTTAATTTCAAGTCACTTTGAAATCTGTATCTTTCACCAGTTTTAGTGGAACTTTCATTAACTTCTCCAACAGTTGCATGAAATTCTTTGTTGTGTTCTGCTTTATAACCAACAAAACCATTAGAAATGATATTTAAAGATTTGATATTCAATACTTCAGGAAAAGCTGGTTCAGATAATTCCTAAAAAACAGAGCACTGCTTACAAATTGCCAAAAAATTAACACACTGCTTTTTACCTCTTTAATTTCAATGGGTGGAATTGAAAAATATTGCATCTTGGATAACAATTTTTTTTCATCTTGTCTATTCATTAGATCAAATTCAGCAAATATAATAGTTCAATAAAAGTAAAAAGTTATTGATTGCCACAACAAGTGTCTGAAAGAACCAATTGAACTATGAACTAAATAACCTTAATACCTGCACTGAAGTAAGCTGTGTTTATTTTTTTTAATGCTGATTCTAGAAATAGTCTGCTGCAAAACTGTAGTTTTTAAAACAGTTAGTTTTAACCCAGTAAGAATGGATTGGCTTGAAAACTTCTCTCAACAGATAGAAAAAACCAAGGTTTCTGACTATTAAGATTATATGAAGTGTGTCAGTCTATTTAAATTGTCCATTCTATTTGAATAAAGTTCGTGATGGCGTAAGAGTGTTTAAAAGTGGTTAAAGGTTGTTATTATATTTTATTAATCATAATATTTGAGTAAATTGTAAATTTGTAATGATGGCCAGTCAGCAGCTTGAAGAAGTTATGAAGAAACTTGATCTGATAACTAAAAAACAGGATAAGTATGAACAATTATTTTTAAAAAATGAACAAGATACTGCTGCTACTTCTTTTACAGGTAAAACTACAAGAAGAGACCAATAAGAAAAGCTGGTGGAACTGTCAACACTAATGGATTCAATCAAAGATGAAATTGGAAGACTGGCAAAGGCAATAGAAAAGCAAAAACAAGACTTGGATGACCTAAAACAGTACGGACGATTGAATTGTCTCATTTTAAATGAGAACAATTTCGATCACAGGATAAGTAATAGAGAAACAGAAAAGTATGTAATTTCTACTATTAATTCTCGTTTAGATCTACGGTACCATTTACTATTAGTGAGAAGGATATAAATATTTGTCACACCCTACATTCTAAATCTTCAAAAAAACCAATAATTATTGAATTTGTTTGCAGGTCTGTTCAAAACAGTGTATATGCCGCAAAAAAGAACCTAAAAAAAAGTGAAGGACCAAAGCTCTCTATCACCAAGTCATTGACAAAAAGAAGACTACAGGGCGTCCCAAAAAAAATGTAACACTTTTACATTGCAATTAATTTTTTATTTTAGATTGAAATTAATAGTGCTTTTGCCAATAGATAGAGTACATTAGGGAAATTTTTTCCTGAAAAAATGAAGTCATAATTCCTACTTTGAAGTTCAATTTAGTTATTTTTGCCTTCAGCACTGATCTCTGCAGTGAATGAAATGTTCGATGTGTCCTCCATTTCGATTCATGCAGGCATTTAGCCTGACAGCAAAGTTTTCAACGACCCGTTGGCACATGTCGTTTGGAATTCTCCTTATGAACTGAGTGATCTCAGCCTTTAGTTCCTGAACAGTTTGGGGATTATTTTTGTAAACATTTTCTTTGGCATAGCCCCACAAAAAAAAGTCCAAAGGGTTAAGATCAGGTGAGTGAGGAGCCCAAAGGTGTGCCGTCTTGAATGAAATTAAACGGTTTTCAAATTTTTGCCGAAGAAATTCAAGAGTTTCCTTGGCAGTGTGTGGAGTAGCCCCATCTTGTTGAAACCACTGTGTACTGAAGGTAATGTTTCTTTTCCGACAAAGGTTGGTACAGAACGTCTGAACAACTCTTCTGTAATTCTCTTGATTGATGGTTACTGCATTCTCATCCTCATCTTCGAACCAAAATGGTCCAATAATTCCTCTGTAGCTTAAAGCACACCATGCAGTGACCTTCGAACTGTGAAGAGGTTTTTGGGTAATGAAATCAGCAGGCATTTTTATTCCCCAGAAGCGATAGTTGTGTTTACTGACAATGCCATTAAGGTGGAAATGTGCCTCGTCACTGAACCACACATCCTTTATCCATTCTTGATCTCCTTCCATCATCTCATTAAACCATTCACCCATTTCCATTCTTCTTTCCATGTCAAAATCTGTCAATTTGTGTGTTATCTGTACCTGATAAGGATACAGATTCAGATCCATTCGCAAGATTCTATGGATAGAGTTTCTTGTTACTGTAAGCTCCTGAGAACGTCTGTGAATTGACTTTTTGGGACTTTGAACCACAGAGTTTCTGACTGCGTTGACATTGCTTGCCGACCTGCCAGTTCTTTGTCTGCCTGATCTTGTTTTATTCAGATTCTGTACAGTCCCATGTTCTCTAAATTTTTCCACTTGGTATTGAATCATATGGCGACTTGGTTTCGCTCTTGTTTCAAAATGAGCTGCAAACCGTCTTTGAGTCTTCACATAGGACTTAGTTTCAATGTACCACTCCACAATTTTTGTCCTTTGCTCATATGTGTACACCATCTTGGCCAAAATATTAAAATATTGGTGTCAAACAAATCTCCTATACTTAGCTAGTCACACCTGAAAAGATGAAAATGTTAGAGTAAAGAATAATAAGCACAGACCAAAACAAAAGTGTTACATTTTTTTTGGGACACCCTGTATATATACTGGAGGAAGCAAGGAAAGTGTTTGACTTTAAAAACGTTTGGACTATGAAAGGCACAGTATACTGTGCCTGCAAAGGTAAAAAGTACTCTATTAAGACACTATCAGATATTAGTAAGATAAGGTTCTCTTAATTTACAAAATTAAAACAAAAATTAATGATTAAAACTAACTTTAACCACATTATGAATTTACCCTACATCTCATACTTTATACTTTAAAAAGAAATTTTTTTTGTTTTGTTATTTTGTTCTTATTTACAATCTCAAGTTATATTTTTATGTATTTAATTTTTAAATTGTATTGTGTATTTATTTGTGTTTTATAGTTAATTGGTGTGCATCTTAAACTATACTTTTTTAATGTTAAATAAACTTACTTGCAATTCTTGTTACAAAACAATTAGAAAGGATTTTACTCCTATTACATGTACAAAATGCTCAGCACTTTTTCATAAAAAATATGCTAAAAAAATTAACAACCAAGCACTGGCTTCTAACAATCTTTATTGTGGTTGTGTGATGGACTCAGTCTCTCTAATTAAGGCTAAGTACAACAACAGTAACAAAAAAATACAGAAATTTGATGTTAATAAATTAAATTCATTATTTGATTCTTCTAACTCTGAAACTACAAATCATACCCATTTAATTGACCCAGTTAATAATTACAATTTTTATGAGCAATATCTTGAAATTCAATCTACAAAATCATTAATGTTTGATGAGAATGCTTGCAAAACTTTTTTTATAATTTTCTCAATATTAGATCACTTTCTAATTCTTTAAATTTCAGTAAATTAGAAGCATTTATGCACAATCTAAATACCAAACCAGACATTATTGCTATCACTGAAACTTGGATTCATAATAATTTACCTGGACCATATTGCAATCTTAATGATTATGTTTTCATATCAAATAGTAGAAAAATTGCTAAAGGTGGTAGAGTTGGTTTCTATGTCAATTGTTGCAATAAATTTACTGTTATTGATGAAATAACAAAAATGCATGAAAAAGCATTTGAATCAATTTTTATAAAGATTGAATTACTTAATAATACTGTGTGTTGTGGTAATGCTTATAGATCCCCACTGAATGACAATTATTCAAATAAGATTTTTCTATATAATCTTGAGGAATGTTTTCAAAATAGTAGAGAATCCTTAAATAAATGTATTACTACTGAAGATTTCAACTATGATCTACTAAATGTAGAAAATACACATGTTAGCAACTTTGTGGAATTGATGCATGAAAATTATTATTTTCCTGTTATTAACAAACCCACTCGTTTTAGTGATAGTAATGCAACTGTAATAGATTATATTTGGCCCAACCTTCATTCTTCATTCTTATAAAATAAAATCACAAAACATGGTCTTTCTAACCCAAAACAAAAAAGGTTTTTTACTCCTCAAAATCTCACAAAATTTAATGAAATGTTAAAAAACATTGACATTACCCCTGTACTTGCTGAAGATAATACTATTTGTGCTTATGAGTTACTTATGAGCAACTACAAGAAAGATTTTAATCAATGCTTTCCCTTAACACAACATTATAAAAGCAAAAATAATCAAACATGGTTTGATAAAGATTTATATTTACTTATGGTCAACAAAAACAAATTTATTTGAAAAAAAAAGAATGTTTTAAACAAAGCTAATTTTAACAAAATAAAAAATTCTTATAATCGAGTACTACAAGAAAAAAAAACAAAACTATATGGCACAAACCAGGGTTGCGGAGTCGGAGTCGGAGTCGGAGTCGGAGTCGGTCGGAGTCGGAGGTTTTCGGAAGGAGTCGGAGGTTTTCGGAAGGAGTCGGAGTCGGAGTCGGAGTCGGAGTCGGACTGTCAAGTAGACTAGGAGTCGGAGTAGGATTCGGAATATTTTATCCGACTCCGACTCCTCATGTCCAATTTCTTTACGTATTAGTGATGTTAACCGCGCAACTTACGCGGCCGCGCGCCAGTGGAGTGCAGTGCAGTAATCTTTTTAAGAGAACCTTGCCGCATATCGCGCGACACAGCGTGCGACTCATAAAAAGTTTGCATTTTAATTTGTAAGCAAATAGTATTTTGCGTATAGCTATGCTCGGGCACCCGATTTAGTTGCTTCTCTTTCTTCAAACCAATGACAGGAAGCAAATGTCAGGTGCATAATCAATTTACTATCCGAAGCAGCCTCTTTCTATAATACGTGGTACCTTGACATACGAGTTTAGTTCGTTCCGTGACCGAGCTCGTACCTCAATTTGCTCGTATGACAAAGCGAATTTTTCCATTGAAATTAATGTAAATGCCATTAATCCGTTTCAGCCTCCCAAATGCCCCCCGTTTTTTTTTTTTGGACGTGTCTTTAAATAAGTACTTTTTCCAACATAAGCGAGTGTTGAACATCTGTTTTTATCACTAAGGCTTATCAGAACAGACCAAAGGGCTGCAATAAAGAAGAAACTCACAGAAGCAATTTTGTTTTTACGAGCAAATTATTAAATTAAAATTTTTGAAAATTAAAACTTAGTCTTCTTGCTCTATTCTTTCAAAAAAATATCAACCAAAAGTTTTGAACCAAGGTGAATTTTTTTAACAATCTCCTAATATGAATGTCAATGAACGGCAGGGAGCCTGCATGTTCAGTCTGGTACAAAATTACAATAATTAAAATATTCGTGAGATAGAAACTACAGACCCCCTTTTATTTGGTTTACAAAATCCGACAAAATTCACATATATATATTCTTACTATCAATATATAACCATGAATTACTGTGAAGAAGATGGACTCCATGCCATCAAACTAATGGGTAAAGTTTATTTGAGAGAAATAAAAATGAGCTTATTATTGGTATGAAAATGTCAACATTTTTCTCTGGAGTTTCTTTACATGCAGTGGGTGATTCAGGAAAATTCTAAAATTACTCGCATTTTATTGTTTTTCTTGTAGTCTATAATTGTGAGTTTAAATTTTTAATTCTTTTACATATGGTTTTTTGTTTCTTTTGCTTTTATAAACTTTTGTTTACAAATTTTCATTGTCAATGAATTCCATAGTTATTACTAACATTTGTAAAAATTTTTACAATTATAAAATTTTCATATTTACGTTTTAACCTCATTACCTACTGATAAAAACAAAACTATGCCACCTAAAACAAGAAGCACCAGACTTGAGTTTTGCTCTTGTTAAAGCTCGTCAGTGATGCATACCTCATTGAATTTCGAACCGACTAGATGCGCAAGAGAAAACACTCAGGGTCTAGACCTATACTCAGGCCCTACACAAGTCATTAATTGTATTAACATTAAGGTTTGTCGTGGGTTCGATTTACCATGGGAAAAATAATAACTGTAAAATAGACTAGAGATAACATCATGATTATCCATAAAATACTTTGATGTACAGAAAATGTAATAAGCATATAAAGTATAAAATACATATTTAGTTTCAAGTTATGTATGACATTTCGAGTTAGTTTTCCAAATGTGATTTGTATTAATGTTTCATTCAAACACAGTAAGAATATGGTTAATGGGTTGTGTATATAATATAATTATATGTATATACGTATTTATCAAAACATAAATATAACAAAAAAACATGTTGTATTAAAATAGTTCCAACAAATTGCTTCGCCTGTGAGGCTCAACAATTAAAAAAAGCAATATTATTTACGTTGAAAGAAATAAAATAAGCAAAAATTAAAAGTTAAAATAAATTTTTATGTTTCAGAAGAAAACTCGCATCTTAGAAAAATTACGCTACCAAATGTTTGGGTTTAAACAATTATTTTACTCACGTTAGTGATTGATTAGCAAATAATTACTTTTGTTACGAGATATCAAAAGAAAACATGCTGTAATGTTGGGCATACTCGTAGATGTATTAAACTTGGTTATGTTGCCGAAAACATTAAAGTGTAAAAAAATTTATGGATCATTAGTTAAGAGCAAGTGCTATAAAAAATTTTTTTATACTGTATAAAACATTAGTATGGATCATTCGTTAAGAGAGAGGGTTATAAAAACATTTTTTTATAAAAAGATTCTTTTATAACACTTTCTTTTAACTATTAAATTTTTTTACGCTTTACCGGTAATCTTTTCGGCAGCTTGGTCAAGTTTAAGAATACATCCATGCGCAACATTACAGCATGTTTTCTTTTGATATCTCGTAGCAAAAGTAATTATTTGCTAATCAATCACTTACTTTAGTAAAATAATCGTTTAAACCCAAACTTTTGGTAGCGTAATTTTTCTAAGATGCGAGTTTTCATTTGAAGCGTAAAAATTTATTTTAACTGTGTCCCCTGATAAGCCTTACAGGTGAAACAGTCTGTTGGGACTATTTTAATAAAATATTTTTTTTAATATTTGTGTTTTGATAATCAGGAATAATCGTTCTGACTATTGAAGCCATTGAGCACTCTTCTGAAGAGTAGGCTACCAGTAATTTGCAGTTATATAAGTATACACTCATTTACATAATTTTTTAAAGTAAATATCTTTTTATATATTTAAAAAAACCTGACTTATTTTGTGCGACTAACAACTCGAAAAGATGATTTTTGCTTAGTTAAATCTAATTTAAGAAAAATATTTTTTCCATAGTAGGGAGTCGGAGTCGGAGTCGGGAGTCGGAGTCGGAGTCGGCAATTTAGAAATTCTCGGAGTCGGAGTCGGATCATAATCTTTCGACTCCGCAACCCTGGCATAAACTTTTATAAAAATCAAAAATGATATGAGACAAACTTGGAAAAATATAAACAGACAACTAGGCAAAGTAAAAATATCATCATGTGCTTCTCTATCAATCAATAACATTACCATTGATGACCCAAAACAGATCATTAATCACTTCAATGACTACTTTGTTAATATTGCTAGCAAATTAGTATCAAATTTACCCCAATTACCCCATAACTTTCAAACATATTTACCTAGTCTAACATTGAACTCACTTTATTTTCAGCCCACAACTTTATTTGAAACAAAAAAATTAGCGAATAACATTCAACCCAAAAACAGTTTTGGCACAGATGAAGTACCTTCAAGCATATTAAAAACCACTCCTGATAATGTGCTGTTTGCCTTGACACATGTGTTTAATCTTACTTTGATAAAAGGTGATTTCATTTTGGGCTTTAAAACTGCAAAACTTGTACCAATTTATAAAAAGGGTAATGTAACTAATGTAAGTAATTACAACCCTATTAGTTTACTATGTTCAATGTCTAAAATACTTGAGAAATTAATGTATAATCGAGTAATCTCATTTCTAAACAAGCAAAATTTTTTTTTATAAATATCAATTTGGCTTTAAAAAAAATTACTCAACTCTTCATGCAATTTCTTTATTAACTGAAAATATTACTGATGCTTTTGAAAAAAAAGAACAGGTACTTGGTATATTTCTTGACTTACCTAAAGCATTTGACACCATAGATCATAAAATTTTATTGGAAAAATTGTGGCATTATGGAATTAGAGGAGTAGCAAATAAGTGGTTTGATAGTTATCTTAACAACAGAAAGCAATTGGTTGAGGTAAATGGCATTTGCTCTGATACAAAAATAATAGAATTCAGTGTACCCCAAGGTTCAATATTGGGTCCTTTACTCTTCTCTATGTTAATGACCTTAACAGAAATTTAACCTCTTGTAATTGTATCATGTATGCAGATGACACTAATGTGCTCTTAAAAAATAAATGCTATGAAGAACTTTACAAAATTGCAAACCATGAGTTGATAAATATTGATAATTGGCTTTCAGCAAATCGGTTAATTTTGAATACAGATAAAACACATTATATGATATTTCGTACAGTTAAAACAAAGCCTCCTTCATATAACTTAACCCTCGCAATCAGAAATAATTTTGTTTCTCAGCAATCAAAAACAAGGTTTTTGGAAATAATTTTTCAAGAAAATTTAAGCTGGAAACCACACATGGAGTTTATATTAAAAAAACTCTGTATCACTTGTGGTACTATTAAGAAAATTTTAAAATACTTTGACAAAAACATACTATTACTACTTTACAACTCCTTGATAATTAGTCACATAAGATATGGCATTGGAACTTAGTACAATGGTAATAAAACCACAGTTCAAAAAATTCAACAATTCAACAATTGTGAATAAATTTATTATTGATTTTGAGATTACATCATAGACCAGAAAAAAAAGGCTTTTCCAATTCTATTCCTTCCAATTCTTCGATCATAGAGCAAGTGTCACAAACGTAATGAAAGACAATGATATAATGACAATTGATCAAATAAATAAACTAGAACTATGTAGTTTTATGTACAAATACACAAAAAACTTGTTACTATCATGCTTTTTCAATTTATTTCAACACAACATCGTAGGCAATGACTCACAAATCAACACAAGAAGTCAATCTAAATTTTTTCCATCATTTTGTAGATTGAATGTGACCAAACAATCGTTAAAGTATAGGTGTCCACTCCATTGGAATAATGTATTACATAGATTAAGGGAGTCTGGGTCTTATAAAAATTTTCGTAAAGAATTTTTAAAGTATCATATAGAAAAATAGGCTTTCAAAAAAAACGAATTTAACAAACTCTTAAGAAAAACTTGCTGGTTGCTGTTCTTTTTTTCAGGAAACTTCAAATAATTTGATGAAGAAACTAAGTACGAGCTCAAGACATTCCACAAGAAAATCAAGTTAATGAATCAATGACGATATTTGCCGATCACGATGAAAATTTAATAAATTTTTTATGTGATGCACAGCATTCTTTTAATGTTTTTGTAGTTTAATTTTGGTTATTGTTTTTTTGCCGGCCATATACATTTGAAATGGTCCTTTTGACCCACGGCAGGATTTCTTTTGGTGGGTTTCTTTGCCTGCCTGACCCATTTTGGGTCCTGACCCTTTTGGTAACAGAATTTGTTGTTTCTCCCACCCATGATTATGCAACATTCTCTTTATATGGCTCGGATGTGTATATTTTATTGTGATAAAGTATCTTTACTACCTTTTGCGTTTTGATATACACTTTTATTTTTTTATTTTTTTTTAAATTTAAGTGAATTGTTTTTTTTTTTTTTGTCTCTTTTTAAAAAAAATTAACGTACGGTAGATACTTCGTTTTAAAGGTACGGCGACCGCGCACAATTACGTTGTGCGTGTAATAACGTATATCGTTTAGACGCTGTTTCCTATTTCGCAATCACTTTTTCAATAAGAACTTCAAAACGTAATACCTTGATTGCAAATAAAATTGAATTGAATTGAATTATGTCCGAAAAGTAACGAGACTGGTGTTATAAAAACTTTATTGAAAAATATTGAAATATACCAAAGTCAAATTCCTTCAAACTAATGCTCTTCCATTTGAGAACACTTGTGCATTCGCTTTTTCCACGATTCAAAACATTCTTGGAAGGCATTTTCTGGAATCTTTTTGAGCTCCGTCGTCGTAGCCATTTTGATGGAATCAATGTCAGAAAAATGGGTTCCCTTCAAAACAGATTTGATCTTAGGGAAGAGAAAAAAGTCACATGGGGTCAAATCGGGGGAATATGTCATGGCAAACAGTGAATCTTTGTTGTTTTTGGTATTCAGAAAAAATCTTTGAAACCATTTTCGTACACAATTTGCGCTTTTCCAAGTTTTTAGTAAGGATTTTCTACGCTGTGTTTCTGCCAATGGAAAGTTCCTCAAAAATCATTCTCACAGTCAGTCGACGATCTACAAACTGTTCTAAACAGTAGGACTGATAGCAACATCGATCGAGTGAAGCAACTGGTGCGCAAGTTGTGTGCGAAAGTGGTTCCAAAAATTCTCTTTGAATACCAAAAACAACGAAGATTCACTGTTTGTCAAGACATATTCCCCCGATTTGACCCCGTGTGACTTTTTTCTCTTTCCAAGATCAAATCGTGGTCGTCGGCAGCGTGGTCGAGTGGTTAAAGCACCGGACTGATGATCAACATGGTCTCGGTTCAAAACCCACTTGCGCCATTCTGTTGTGTTCTTGGGAAAGACACTTTACGGCACATTCCCCTGCTTGGTGGTCTTGACAAGAAGTTCTAAATTACAGTAATATCTCTACTAAATTTACTAGTGGATAGCAATATCTTGGCATCTCTGGAAGCAGGTCGGGGTAATTGCTTACCCTATGTATAGCGCCTCCGTCGCTTTCCTGCGAGTCAGGAGGATAAATATAGAGATAAAAATTAAAAAAAAAAAAAAAAATCTGTTCTGAAGGGAACCCATTTTTTTGACATCGATTTCATCAAAATGGCTACGACGATAGAGCTCAAAAAGATCCCAAAAAATGCCTTCCAAGAATATTTTGAATCATGGAAAAGGCGAATGCACAAGTGTGGTCCCAACAAATTAATTGTACTTTTTCATTTTTATTGCCAATGCTATAATGGCGCGTAAAACATTATTTCAGTTGGCGCTTATGATGTCTTAGACGTCCTGTACTAACCACGTTTTTATTTATAAAGTCAAAGCATTTCTTCATTTAACAATTTTTTTCAATGCGTTATCTAGGGTTCAGCAACTTCAGAATTTTGTTGATACAGTTTAATTGCAAAAGTAAATTTAACAGTTGATCGTTGGTTTTTTAAATTGTAATCTTGTATTTAATAGAAGAAATTAAAGGAATAATTTGCTGAAGTAGTTACGAGTAAGGAAGGTAGTTAGACTGTATTGATAAGCTGTATCTTCCATTCAGTGCAGCTACCTTTGACAATCTAGTTTCCGTGGTTAGCCCAGACCCTTCTGACGTCAGAAACAAAGTGTTTTCAAGTGGAAGGGGATTACTTTGAAGGAATTTGTCTTTGGTTTATTTCAATATTTTTCAATACTATAGGTACTATAGGAGCCGCATGAAGACCTTTAAAATAAGGTTTGGAGTCGGATGGAGCCGCATGGAGCCACAGTAAAAACTTTAAATACTACAGGAACTGCATGGAAACCCTTTAAATATAATCTGGAGATGCATGGAGCCGCATGGAATTGCATGGAGCCACAGTGTAAACTTTAAATACTACAGGAGCCACATACAAGAGCCGCACTTAAAATAAGGTCCAGAAATGCATGAAGCCACATGGAGATCTACAGTCGGCAAGCTGCTGACCAGTAATTAGCTTACTAACTATAAATAAAACTACTGCAGCACTCTAAAAATCAGTGCAATAGTTGTAAATATTATCAGATATTATCAGCAACGCTTAAAAAATTCACAATTATAATTTTTTAAGCGAGCAGTTTCAATGCGCGAGCCACCACTGCTTACTACAATTTGTAAAATTTGATAGCAAAATTTTTTATTTCCATTGTGAAGTTGAATTAAAATAAATAAAACAATTGCCATTGTGAGCGGCAACATCCCTTTCAACTTTTAGTTTAAAAATGTAGAATGTCCGGCTGTATTTTTAGAAAACCATTGGGAACTAAGTTTCAAATTAATTTAAGCCAGTAATTCTTTACAAAAGACATTATCTCTTAAATGGAGTTTAAAAATTGAGGGAGGTCAGTTTTAATCACACATTTTTAACAATGCATAAATATTATTTGTCTTCAATAACGTGTGAATAAAAATTACAAATCTCGTCTTTCATTTCAAGAAAATACTTTTTAATCATCTCTCCACAATTTCGATTTTTTTATACCACTACGTTATTTTTTTATTTCACCGAATTCTTTAGAAATTTTTAAGAAACACCGAAAAAATTGGAATCGTTAGGAGGTCATGGGTTAACGCAGTGTTTCTCAATCCATGGGTCAAACAAAAATAGTTTGTAGGATATTGTTACGTAGCGCAAATCGCTTCTTCGAAGGAAATTAGATTTTTTTTTTAATTAACTGCAATAACCTGTATCCCTTCTAAATAACCTAAATGCATCGTCCTAATTAAATAATCTCAATGTGACCTCGTTTCGGCGGTGATCTCTATAAAGGCATAAAATTGATTTTTATTGTTAAATTTGTCGTCTGAGCCACGTGGCCCAATTCGGGTTTATTATAAATAGAGAGAAATTGCTCTTATCACACAGTTACCAGAATTTCGGTCAGAGAACGGTGACCGTGTTGTGTTGAATGGTCAGGTGACCATTGTATTATTTTTTGCAATATTGTGTTAAGTAACTGCGTGTGTGAAACCGCAGGTAAAAATAAACTCCTCTCCTTCATATTCAAGTTACAGCTATATTTTTCTGAATCGGGCGTCATAGAGTTACACATATTAAATAAGAATAGTTTGTAACTGGGAGGGATTTCGCTGATCTTATTTAAACAAGTTCAGCACAAGACGGATATAGCTATCGAATTACGTAAATCGTCAGACACGTCAGCATTCTCTCAACGAAGAATGAACTTAAGAATCGCGTGTCTTTCCTTCATCAACAAAATTTGAATTTATAAGTAGTCTTTATAAGATAAATTGAATTTAATCTCTTTCTCTTCTCCAAAAATTGAATTTATAATTTGGCCTTTGAACCAGATATATGAGTAATTTTATTAACACGGAGTCAAATTGAAGTCGGATCTTGGGGCCCACAAATACTTGAAGCGGATCGGAGTCGGATTTCGAATCAATGGAGTCAGACGGGACTATGACCCGAAAAAAGTGACTCCTCTCATCTCTGCTTTATCCCCCTATTTTATCCCGACCCAAAAATTCTATAAAATTTTTAAAAAAATACGGAATACACAAAACCGCGAGAAAACTATACAAAAGATATGGCAGCCTGACGTTTTGTTATTGTAGAGTCTATGGCTCTATAGAGTCTCTTGAACCCTCTCTTTGTTGCCTGAAAGAGTTTGTCTATGGACCAAAGCTTTCTCACTTGCGACGCAAGTGAGCGCGCAACCAATCGCGTGCTTTCTTCCACCAATTAAAGACGACGTAATTTTCGATGTCTTGCAATCTTTATACAAACCAAGCATTTCATCCAGCGCCACTGTCGCTTTTCTGCGAGTAAGGAGGATAAACATAGAGATAAAAAAAATAATAAAAAATTTTTAAGAAAAACATTCTTTTTAAATCCTACCCAATATTGAAAGAGATAATAGTTCTGTCCATGCCATTGGATATTTTTAAAAACACTTAAACATATATCAAGCAAAAAACAATTAACTGTGCCTAGCATAGGCCGAATGAATGCAATTAAGTTTTTATTGCAAAATTTTAATGTATGTCATTAATACTTCGGATTTTTCTTGTTTGGAGTACATTGCTTGCGTGCAAAACTTTGCCAACATCTCTTTAGTACCAACAAAATTGACACAGCATTTTTTAGCGAAATGTAGTTCGCTCTTTATCCGTAGTATCAACTCCAACAAGACAGATTTGTTTGGTTTCTGGTTTTTGTCTTTGTAAATGACTTAAGACAGCCGCTCGACGGTTGCATAAGATACAGGGACGAACAGTCATGCCAATGCATAATTTGCCGAATTTTTTAATTTCCTGGTTCCCACAGGATTTTTGTATTGTGAAACTTTGAGCCAAACTATATAATCTCATGGGTAACTTCACTTTTAAATCCACTGAAAAAAGCTTGGTACCTTTGATTTAAATAAAGTTACTTTAATTAAGCAAATTTTTTGTTGAAGGTGCAGCAGGAAGCAGGAAAGACAAAGTATAAATAATGGCTGAACTGTTGGTTCTCTTCTATAGGCTATTAAAGCAATATCTATTGTCTGCGTCATAAGCAGTAGACTAACGATCACATAACAATTGTTAATGAGGCACTGGACACTAAAACTGCTTAGGCATGACAATGCCAGGCTGGAGATACTGACAAAATTAGCATGTATTGTTTAAGAGGCAAATAAAAAAATTTTTAACAATAGAAAAGTCTTTTAACCAGTTTCCTGTTTTTAAACACTTCATAGAAAAAACCTGTCAAAATATGTTCTGCAAAGGGCAAGTTTGGACACGTCAGGTCAATACACAGTTTTCCCATGGGGAATTCCTTAGGTTTTTACCGGGATTGTTTGTATAGGTTTCTTTGTGCATTGCAAAACTTTGTCTTGATTTTTGTTATATTTATGTTCAATTTCTCAATTTTTCCCTAAAAAAGTTTGGTTTTTAGATACTTTATTCAATTTTAAATCTTTTTCTCTAAAAAACCTTGATTTTTATTATATAACTTTGTTTAATTTTTTTTAATCATTCTTAATTTTTTATAACTATCTTTAATTTTTTCTAGGCAAACTCGATTTTTGCTATGACTATATTCAATTTTTTAAAAATTTTTCTTAGTCAACCTTGGTTTTTGTTACACCTATCTTCAATTTTTTCTAAACAAGTTTGATTTTTGCTATACCCTAGTTGAATTTTTCCAAACTTTTTTTTGTCAACCATGATTTTTATTATATCTTTGTTGAAATTTTAAAAGTTTTTCTTTAGACAACCTTGATTTTTGCTACACATTTATTTAATTCTTCAAACATTTTCTTAGTCAACTGTGATTTTAAGATATCTACCTTCAATTTTTTCTTGACAACCTCGATTTTTGTTATACCTAACCTTAATTTTTCTTGTCAACCTTGATTTTTGTCATTACTATGTTTAATTTTTCTTAACAATCATGGTTTTTGTCATATCTTTGTTTAATTTTTCTTGGTAACCTTGATTTTTGTCATACCTAACTTTAAGTTTTTCTAGACAAACTTGATTTTTGTTATACTTATGTTCACTTTCTCAAAAATTTTTCCTAAGAAGCTTGACTTTTGGGCAGCTTTATTCAATTTTAAAACTTGTTTTTCTTAGTCACCCTTAATTTTTGTTATACCTAACCTCAATTTTTTCTCTAACAACCTTGATTTTTACAAAGAAAACAATGTTCCACCAGCGCAACTGCAAAAGACACCGCTAAGCCGCAAGGGCATATTGGCGGCGGTTCCGATATGCTAACCACATCGAGTTAGCTAACATATCCTGACGAGTCCTAATAAGGACGAAACAGGTCTGTCGGCACTTGCTTGTTGATTGACTTGACCATTCTTACTATAACCTTGATTTTTGTTATAAGTTTTATTCAATTTAAAAAAAAATCTTCTAAGCAACCTTGACTTTGTTATACCTTTGCTTAATTTTTTCTTGACAACCTTGATTTTTATTATACTTATCTTCCATTTTTTTTTTCTAAACTACCTTGTTTTTGTTGTACCTAATTTTAATTTTTTTCTTGACATTCTCAATTTTCCTTATACCTTTGTTTAATTTTTTCTTGGCTACCTTGATTTTTGTCATACCTTTGTTTAATTTTTCTTAACAATCTTGATTTTGTTGCACCTACCTTTAATTTTTTTCTAAACGAGCTTGGTTTTTTGTCATACTTTTGTTTAATTTTTCTTGGTAACCTCGATTTTTGTTATACCTTTGCTTAATTTTTTCTTGGCAACGTTGATTTTTAGATACCTACATTCAATTTTTCCCTAAGAAAGCTTGATTTTTAGGTACCTTTATTCAATTTCAAAACTTTTTGTCTAAGCAGCCTTGATTTTTGTTATACCTAATCTCAATTTTTTCTTAGTCAACCTTGATTTTTAGATACCTGCATTCGATTTTTCCCTAAGAAAGCTTGACTTTTAAATACCTTTATTCAATTCTAAAACTTTTTTCTCTAAACAGCCTTGATTTTTGTTATACTTAACCTCAATTTTTTCTCTAACAACCTTGATTTTTGTTATACCTATACTCAATTTTTTTCTAAGCAACCTTGCTTTTTGTTATACTTAAATTCAATTTTTTTTTGGCAACCTTGATTTTTATTCACAGTCAAAGTAATTGTTAAAAGTTGTAAACAAAAATTTTTATTGATAGGATATTTGTGTTCAATAAACAGATGCTTCATAATTAAAAATTCGTCTTTTTCCACTTTTATTATTTAGTAAATCAAATTCAAACATAGTTATTATTTTTATGCAGTATGAATTCGCTTTCTAATGTCAAAATTTTTATTGGTTTATAAACGAATTCAGTTCTAAATATGTTTAATCTTTTGGTCATTTTTATAAACTTTTAATAATAAGAAAGCTACCCGTAATCTCTGTAAGCGTGACAATATGCTTTTGACAATTGCGTCAAGTTCTCTCTCTTATACAAAAGCTTGGGCCATATTCTGTTCATAGCGTATTGCGTTTCCTGTTAAAACTGTGACATACTCATGATCGGACTTTGAAAATCTGGTCACCTTAATTTCCAATGTAAAAATAGAGTAAGCGAAAATTTTTATAATGCACCTTGATTTTTACAGTTTTTAACAACCGTATGTAAAAAGAAATTTTATTACAAGCTTGACCAAAAAAAATTGATTTCAAAACAACGACTTAAGTTTAGTTTGATCCCCAGCCAAGTAGGCTACAACAATCGTTTATGTTAAAAAGTTTTACATTTTTTCACTTTTAATAAGAAAATTCATCATAAAACTGAACATTTTAATACATTTTGCCAACTAAATTTTCTAAAATTAACATAAAATTTGAAATCAAATAAGGCCAACGTAAGTAAGATCAATCCCAAGAAAAGTCGGTTGTTTTTTGAAAATAGAATAAGATTTATTCTATCAAGTCCTATAGCAGATAGTTCTTATGTCTAAATGAAAACAAACCAAACTGAAAATATTTAATAAACTTATTGACTAGCTCGAAATCTAAAAATAAACTCTTCAAAAAGCAGGATTTTTAAAAAATACCTAAAACTTTGCTTTCAGGATACAGTTTTGCTTGGGGTAACAAACACAAATAAAATAAGAAACCAACAAATTCACTCTTTTATCTTGAACGTTGCTAACCTCTAAGAAAAAAGTTTGGACAGTGACCTTGTGAAAGAAACCGTCTACAGGTATTAAAAATTAAACTTTTAAATTTCATTTTCCGCAACAACGTTTTGTGGTCAAGTTTTAAATTATTGCACTAGTTTAACCAAAATACTTTAGTTTTTCTTTAACCCAAATAAACGTTTTAACCAAAAGCTTCATTAATTGATATTAACAATATGATCCATGAATATAATTTTATACAGTTTTCACACGGAGGTTTTGTGGTCAGGCTCTTAAAATTATCACTATTTAAAAATTTTCTCAAGAGCCTCACATTGTAAAGTTTTTAGTATGGAAACAGTACATTCCTTATACGAAAAAAAATTTAACTTTTTGAAAGACCGACCTTTCTTCCAAGTGTCTTACATTTTAAAGTTACAAAAACACTAGCTTGCTTAAAAAATCTAAAAAATTTTTCCTGAAAAGTGTACATCTCTTCGTTGCAGAAGTTTGTTAGTTTTTAGAACCAAAGCCTAAAAACTTTATTTTAAACTTTATTTATATTAGGTTTTTGCCAGTTTTTCAATGCATAGCAGCAATTCAATCTCAAATTTTTTGCCACAATATTGCTTTCTTAATTGCCCAAATGTTGTAGTTTTGTCAAACTCTTTGTAGTATAATTGTTGCACAGAGGCAAATATTCGTCTTTTGTACGGTTCTCATTTTACTTAGTTTTTTTCTTTCCCAAAGTAAAAAGAGTCACATTAAAGCCTTTAGTTTATTTTTATTTTATTTTAATCTCTATATTTGTCCTCCTGACTCGCAGGAAAGCGACGGAGGCGCTATACATAGGGCAAGCAATTACCCCGACCTGCTTCCGGAGATGCCAAGATATTGCTGTCCGCTAGTAATTTAGTAGAGATATTACTGTAATTTAGAACTGCTTGTCAAGACCACCAAGCAGGGGAAAGTGCCGTAAAGTGTTTTTCCCAAGAACACAACAGAATGGCGCAAGTGGGTTTTGAACCGAGACCATGTTGATCATCAGTCCGGTGCGTTAACCACTCAACCACGCTGCCGACAAAGTTTAACTAAATGTCGATTTGTTTGTTTTAATTATTAAAGCAACAATACAAACATTTCAAAGTAAATTTACAAAGAGTTGACTAGTTAAGTTTAATAGACTCATCTCTTCATGAAAAGATATCAATTTTTGACTTAAAAGAGTTTTTTCACCTTGTAACTTAAATGTTTTCAATCTACTTTGCATTAAAAAGATGTTTAGCATTACAAAATTTCACAAGATTTTCTCAAGTTGAAACCGTCTTGATTGAAAAATAGCAAATTTGGCGTTAAAAGTTGTTCGATTTACAAATCAATATCTGTTTTTAGCAACTGTTTATTCATCATGTGACCTAAATGTGATGCTTTAAATTAACTTTATGATAAAAATCAGTCAACCTTACAAATTTTAACTAGTTGAAACCGTTTGTGCCTAAAAAAAATCAGAAACATTACGCTTCAGCATGATTTAATTTTGCCTTTTTACAAACAAACTTTTCGAAACAAACCTACTTTATTCACGTTTCAATAGCTAAGTTTGTTGTTTCAAAAGTTAGACCAAGAAATTTTTTTTATTTTTCAATTTGAAGTAACAACTTGTGTATTTTGATTTACAAACCTAAACTTTCTTAATCTATTATGCACGTAACTTGTAGAGCATATCAATTTTTATGTTTTCAACTGGTCTGTTACATTTTTATTTAAAAAAATTCTCTTGACTTTAAGTATGGTGTCTTTAGCTATAAAAAATTATCACAATTTGTTAAAAATTTTCTTTTAACCTGATTTATAGGTTTGTTTGATGGTGAAATGTTAGATAAAAGTTTCAATTTGGAAAAATTTTTATAATAGTGTTTTTATTGCTTTTGTAAGCAAAAGTTCATGCACAAAGCTTGAAAAATACACAGATCGTCATGAAAAGCTTTATTTAAACCACAGTGTTGTCTATTTTACCAAGTTTTTTGTATCATAACAACAATAAATCTATTTCTCAAGTCAACTGTTGAACTTTGCGTCATAATCACAGTTTTTCTTTCTGTTATTCTCATTTTCAACACTATCTTTGTCAAAATTTTTTCAAAAATGTGATTATTTTTAACGGTGAAAAGTG
The DNA here is from genome assembly GCA_963680785.1 of Diplosoma virens. Taxonomy (NCBI): domain Eukaryota; kingdom Metazoa; phylum Chordata; class Ascidiacea; order Aplousobranchia; family Didemnidae; genus Diplosoma; species Diplosoma virens. Next base: position 15,606,482 of record OY796889.1, read on the forward strand.
TGAATTTTTGACGGTTTTTTTCTTGGTTGGTTTGGTAGCACTAATTTCAGAGAATAAGAAATCAATACTTTTAAAATTCAATTGTACCAAACTTGTGAAAAATTGCAAAATTTGTGGTAAAACAGAATATATTGAAAAATTTTAATAATGCATAGAAACGGTACTTTACTAAAAGTGTCTTTCAACTCAATTTTATTTTACGTGACAATAGCTTCATTACTTGAAGTTCGAAAAACGCTTGCTTAAAAACAAAGCTAGTTTTATTGTACAATATAGTATTAAAGTAAAACAATGCATTTTTAAACATGTAAACTGTTATTCTATTTTCATAACAATTTGCCATTTAACGAAACATTTTATCATCTTCTAAAAGAAATTTTAACATTCAACTAATCTCATTTTACGAGCATACATTTGATTCGCCTGAATATGAACTTGCAAAATTTATGGATTCTTTGATTAAACCACTTGTTCCTAATAAATACATGCTGAGTTCCACTGATGATTTTTTAATGAAGTTAAATAATTCTAATATTTCTTCTAATGACAAACTTAGTTTTGATGTCGTTTCTCTTTTCACCAATATACCTCTAAATGAAACGATCAATATTATTGCTGATTATGTTTTTTCAGATGAAAATATCCAAAAACCATTAATTGAAAAACATATTTTTGTTAAATTGTTACGGTTAGCGTGTGAAGGATTGTTTTTCTATAAAGATTGTTTATATAAGCAAATTGATGGTGTTGCTATGGGGTCTCCATTAGGACCAACATTAGCCAATTTCTTTTTGGCCCATATTGAAACAAAAAAATTATTAGACTCTAGCATGTGTCCACCTAAATTTTACTCTCGTTTCGTTGATGATTGTTTTGCAGTTTTTGATAGTGACATTTCTTCTTTAAGTTTTTTAAATTTACTGAATTCCCAACATAAAAACATAAAATTTACTATGGAATCTGCTGTACAATGTATTTCGTTTTTAGATGTTTCCATTAAAGTTAATAATGACAATATTGAGACATGGATATGGCGCAAACCTACACAAACTGGTTTACTTTTAAATTATAATGCGTATTGCCCTAAAAAATGGAAATCCGGATTAATATCTTGTTTATTATATAGAGCTAAATTAATATGTTCTAATAATTTCTTATTTCTTAATGAAGTTGGTTTGCTTAGAAATATGTTTGCGTCTAACGGCTACCCAATTTGGTTTTTGAAAAATGTTTAAAAAAGTTTAATGAAAAAAGTATGCATTCTCATTCTTCGTCTCCCCCCCGTAAACATTTTTCATCTAGCCAACGTTGGCGAAAGGCAGTTTTCCAGCAGCAGAAATGTTGGCAAGATGATGGCGTCCAATGTTGGCCCAGAGTCGAGTGCACCAAAATCACATTTTCCGCCAACACTGAAATTCCAGACGCTGTAGAGAGTTGGCTAACTATGAATGACCAGCGCATGCTACTGCAGCTGCCCAACTACTTCAGCAGTCTTACCAACGTTGGCAAAACGCCAACTGCCAACTTTAGAAACATTGGCAAGATGTTGGTGCAAAACATTGGTCCAGAGTATGCATTATTACCACTGTAGCAAACTTAACTAACAAACCGTTGGACTGTTTCACTTGGCTTTGTGCTGGTCAGGTGACGGTTCCTCGTTACATTGCATATAAACGATAGAACGCGTCCAGCAGTTGACAATCAAACAGTTTGGAGTTGCCTTACGAATGATTTCCGTTGAAATTCGTATATTTATGTAGACAGCAGAGAAATCTTTTATTTGTGGTTTTATTGGCGATGTACTTGCTATATTCGTCTTCGTCCTTCATCTTTTGAGTGCGTTGATTGCGTGTTCGTTGACGTTGTTTGAGCGACGATTGACGTTGTTGATGAAGCTAGCATACATGGGCGTCCCGTAACCAATTTCCAGGGGGGGGGGGGCAAAACTTCTGGGAGGGGCAGAATTTTGCAAAAATGCAGTTTATATAGTGAAATTAAAGTATTTCTTAATAAAAAGTCAATTTCCAGGGAGCATATGCCCGCTTTGCCCCCCAGCGGACGCCCATGCCAACATAAGTGATTAACTAAGAACTATTTTTAATTCAGCAAATAGAAACGCTTAAAAAACAAATTATTAATAAAAATTTTAACTATTTCAAATAAAATTATGCGCATATCAAATGGAGCATTGTGCAACACGCACCGGGCTCATGCCGCTCAAATAAAATTAATTCATATAGACTTGAACAAAGGAGAACAAAGTTATATTGGCATTTTGTTGGCAGAGTTGGCAAATAGTTGGCAGTTTTTTCGACTTTTTACTGTCATTCAAAAACTGTTCGAATATTTTTTCAACTATCAGACCTTAAAGACTAACATTTTTTTTTATTCTTTTTAAACGCTGAGGCATAACAAAAACATATAGGCTATCTCTCATCAGAAAATGTTCTATCACTTAACAATCAAAACAATTGAAATTTCATCAAGCAAAGAACTGTAGCAGAAGTACATTATTATTGTCGCTGTTTTGTAAAAAGCTTGCATCAATATTTAACACGAACAACTGGTAATGTCTTTGAATAAAAAATTTTGGCCAACTTCTTACCAGCGTATCACCAACTTAGTCACAGGAGAGACAGCCAACGCTGCCTTCAACGTTGGCCCAACACATTACCAGCAGCTGTGAACACGAATTTTACTAAGCAAAGAAATAGTGACAAAAAAGCTTTTTTGAGCGTAAATTTAATTTTTTTTCCACTTTAGTACTTAACGCAACAAATAGAACAAACCAGAACTCAAAAATAAATCATCGGCAGAAAGTTGGCATTGTTGGTTAAATGTTGGCAATTTTGCCAACTTTCTCCCAACCCAGCCGCGCTAAAGCCAACGTTGGCCCAATGATGAATGTTTACTGGGCCGATTATGTTTACAACCTGAATATCCCATATTTTGGCCATGACTCCAAACGTTTTTTAATTAAACTTAAAAACATTATTAAATCTAAATTTAAAATAACTTTAAAAATAAATCCTGTCTATAAAACGTTTAAAGTCTCACATTATTTTCAATTGAAGACTCGTGTTCCCCCCGCACTATGCTCAAACATTGTGTATCAATTTTCATGTTCGTGCGATTCGAACCTGACGTACATTGGTATGTCAACTCGTCATCTGAGCACTAGGGTGAGGGAGCACTTAGGTTTCCATTTGAAGACTGAAAGCTCCGTCAAGGATCATATCATGTCATGTCATAGTTGCTCCAATATAAAATTCAGCGTTAATTCGTTTAAAATAATCAAAAAATGTAGTTCTAATTTTGAAACCAAAATTCATGAAGCGTTATTGATAAAAAAACATAACCCCAAACTTAACCGACAATTATTTGCTAATGGTTCATCATTTTTATTAAATATATTTTAGCTTAGTATTTGTGTTATTTGGTTTTGATGTATCGGTATTGTTGTTGTCATTATGGCGGTCGCATTTCAAATGATTTCCTTTATGTTGAAAAAAACGCGTTTAAAAAAGATGTGACAAATAATTACGTCGAAAAAAACGCGTGTAAAAAAGATGTGACAAATAATTACGTCACTCCAATCATTGACTTCGTCTTTTTAAATTACAGTACATAGTTTTTTTTTTTTTTAAATCATTTATTTATCTGAAGAGGAACCCAGCCATCGGAGGCACTTTTTGTGTCTCTTGATGCCGGTCCCAAGCCCGGATAAATGGGGAGGGTTGCGGCAGGAAGGGCATCCGGCATAAAAAAAAATTTTTGCCAAAACAGACAAATGCGAAATCATCATCAATCCATACCGGATCGGTCGAGGCCCGGGTTACCAACGACCGCCTCAGGTGTCGCACAGCAGCACCTGTGGAAATTATGCTACTGCTAAACATTGTGAAAATAAAAGCAAAAAAAGAGGAGGAAAGCGAGTGAAGAAGCAGTGAGAAGCATGGAAAGGAAGATGCTCACTCATTAGGGTGGGTACTTTAAATATTGGAACGATGACTGGAAGGGGAAGAGAGCTGGCAGATATGATGGAGCGAAGAAATGTAGACATATTGTGTCTACAGGAAACAAGGTGGAAAGGGAGTAAAGCAAGAAACATTGGAGGTGGATGCAAAATATTCTACAATGGAGCTGATGGAAGAAAAAATGGGATAGGGATAGTGCTGAGGGAGGAGCTGGCTGAAAGTGTCCTGGAGGTGAAGAGGGTGTCAGACAGACTGATGGCCATGAAGCTGGAGGTAAATGGGTCCATCCTAAATATAGTAAGCGCATATGCTCCACAAGTTAACAACAGCATGGAGGAGAAAAATGATTTTTGGGAAGACCTGGATGGATTGATTGAAAGTATATCAAAAGAAGAGAGGATAGTTCTTGGTGCAGATCTTAATGGACATGTGGGCAAAGGAAACATCGGGGATGAGGAAATAATGGGGAGGTACGGTGCTGGAACAAGAAATAAGGAAGGATCAATGGTTGTGGATTTTGGGAAAAGGATGAATTTGGCGATTGTCAATACTTATTTCAAGAAGAAAGATGAACACAGAGTGACATATAAGAGTGGAGGAAAAAGTACCCAAGTAGATTATGTGATGTGCAGAAGGAGAAACTTGAAGGAAATGTGTGATTGTAAGGTAATATTGAATGAGTGTGTCGCAAAACAGCACCGTATGGTGGTATGCAAAATGGCTCTTATGGTGAAAAAGAAAAAAGCAGAGAAAGTAAAGCCAAAGATACGATGGTGGAAACTAAAAGAGACAAGCTGTCAAGAAGCGTTTAGACAAGAGGTGACCAGGATTTTGGGAGGCAAGGATGGGTTACCTGATGAGTGGGACAAAACGGCAGAAATGCTAAGAAAAACAGCTGAAACTGTACTGGGAATGACATTCGGAAAACGAAAAGGAGACAGGGAGACTTGGTGGTGGAATGAGGAAGTTCAAAAAAGCATAAAAGAAAAGAAAGAGGCAAAGAAAGCATGGGACAAAATAAGAAATGAAAATACTAAAAAGGTATACAAAGAAAAGAAGAGTAAGGCAAAGAAGGCAGTTGCAATGGCAAAGGGACGTGCATATGACAATTTGTATGCTAGATTGAAAACAAAAGAAGGTGAAAAAGAGTTGTACAAATTGGCTAGGCAGAGAAACAGAGCAGGGAAAGATGTACAGCTTGTGAGGGTTATAAAGGATGAAAATGGTAATGTTATGGTAAATTCGGAAGCAGTGTTAAAGAGATGGAAGGAGTACTTTGAGAAACTGATGAATGAGGAAAATAACAGAGACCCTAGGACAGAGGAAGCAGAAGTGGTTAACGAAGAGGTAAATTGTGTCAGTAGAGAAGAAGTAAAAAATGCACTAAGAAGGATGAAAAAAGGTAAAGCAGTTGGGCCAGATGAGTTGCCAGTAGAAGTTTGGAAGTGCATGGGAGAGATGGGGATAAAGTTTTTGACCAGACTGTTCAACAGACTATTAATGGGTGAACGGATGCCAGAAGAATGGAGAAGGAGTGTGCTTATCCCAATCTATAAAAACAAAGGGGACGCACAGTGCTGTGGAAACTACAGAGGAATAAAGCTAATGAGCCACACAATGAAGGTATGGGAAAGGATTATTGAAGCAAGGTTAAGAGATAGAGTGGAGATCAGCAAACAGCAATATGGATTTATGCCAGGAAAGGGAACCACCGATGCCATGTTTGCTCTAAGAATGTTGATGGAAAAGTACAGGGAAGGTCAAAGAGAGCTACATTGTGTATTCGTGGACCTAGAGAAAGCTTACGACAGGGTTCCACGGGAAGAGCTGTGGTACTGTATGAGAAAATATGGAATAGTGGAAAAGTATGTACATCTAGTACAGGATATGTATGAGGGAAGCGAAACAGTGGTGAGGTGTGCAGTAGGAACTACAGAAAGTTTCAAGGTTAAGGTTGGACTACACCAGGGATCAGCATTAAGTCCATTCCTGTTTTCAGTGATAATGGACAGGCTAACGGATGAAGTAAGGAGAGAACCACCATGGACGATGCTGTTTGCTGATGATATTGTGATTTGTGAAGAGACCAGGGAAGAAGTGGAGCAGAGATTAGAATCCTGGAAGTATGCATTGGAAAGAAGAGGGATGAAAGTCAGTAGGTCAAAGACCGAATATCTTTGCATAAATGGAGGAAATGATGACGAAACAGTAAAGATGGAGGATGCAAAAGTGCCAAGAGTAAAAGAATTTAAGTATTTGGGATCAACAGTGCAAGAAAGTGGTGGTTGTGAGAGGGAGGTAAAGAAGAGAGTACAGGCAGGATGGAACGGATGGAGAAGAGTATCAGGAGTAATCTGCGACAGGAGGTTACCAGCTAGAGTAAAAGGAAAAGTGTACAGTTCAATGGTAAGACCAGCAATGTTGTATGGACTTGAGACAGTGGCAGTCACAAAAAAACAAGTAGAAGAGATGGAAGTTGCAGAGATGAAAATGCTGAGGTTTGCTATGGGAGTGACGAGAAAAGACAAGATTAGAAACGAGAACATCAGGAGTACTGTTAAGGTTGAACAGTTAGGAATGAAGATGAGGGAGGGCAGGCTGAGGTGGTATGGACATGTCATGAGGAGAGACCAAGAGTATGTAGGAAGAAAAATGATGGAAATGGAGTTACCGGGAAAGAGGAGAAGAGGGAGACCAAAGAGAAGATTTTTAGATGCAGTAAAGGAAGATATGCAGGAAGTTGGTGTGAAGGAAACGGATGTTGAAGACAGAAAGATGTGGAGAATGATGATACGCTGTGGCCACCCCTGACTGAAGGGAAAGGCTGAAAGGAGAAGAAGAAGAATTTATCTGAAGAGGGCTGAGGCAAGCCGAAAACGTTTATCATGGTTTTTTCTTTTGTTTATTTTTGTTAAAATTTTTTTTTTTAATTTATGATGAATACATTTATGCTGCTATATTTAGTCGTGTTATGGATTAAGAAAACATTTTATTCTCTTCCTAAATTGTATTATTAAATATAGTACGAGGGTCAGTCAATAAGTAATGAGACTTTCTCAATTACTTTGGTGTTCTTGGAGTTATGCAACTGAAATTTTATGTGATGATTATGAATGGAGTTGTCATCTTATTTACAACAAAACTTGTTTATTTTCAGATTACTGTAGGTGTGACGATAAATTGAAATGACTACTAGGCTAGGAAACAGCTCATGCTTGGAACAAAGAGGAGTCATCAGATTTCTGTTGGCAGAGAGTGTAAAATCATGTGAGATTCTGTCTAGAATGCAAAGACAATATGGTCCTTCCTGTATGTCTAGAGCAAACTTCTACAAATGGGTGCAAGCATTCAAAGATGGACGCGAAAGCATTACTGATGATCTGAGAAGTGGAAGACCTGTGGATGTCTCTACCCCAGAAGCAGTACAGGCAGTTGAAGACCTGATCAAATCTGATAGAAGGGTCACTTTAGATGAAATTGCTACAAACTTGGACATCTCCCATGGCACAGTGTACGCAATTGTGCGTGAGAAGCTGCGTTTTTCAAAAGTCAGCTGTCGCTGGGTTCCAAAGATGTTAACGGATGATCACAAAATGCAGCGCCTGATGACTTCCAGAGCATCACTACGCAGATACAGAAAGGAGGGAGATGTATTTCTATCGAGAATAGTGACAACTGATGAGACCTGGGTCTTTCATTATGAACCTGAATCGAAACGACGATCAATGGAGTGGAAGCATGTTTCTTCCCCAGTGAAGAAAAAATTCAAATCTCAGAAAAGTTTAAGGAAAGTCATGCTCACTGTGTTCTGGGACAGAAATGGGCCGATCACTATCAGTTTCTTGGAAAGGGGCAATACTGTGAACTCAGAGAACTACTGTGAGCTGCTAACTCAAGTGAAAAAAGACATTAAGAACAAACGGAGAGGACTTCAATCAAGAGGTGTGATTCTCCTTCAGGATAATGCAAGGCCCCACACAGCAGCAAGAACCCTAGCCAAAATTGAAGATTTAGGCTGGAAACTTCTAACACACCCACCCTACAGCCCAGACCTTGCACCATCTGATTTTCACCTCTTCGGCCCACTCAAAGAGAGTATGAGGGGAATTCACTTCCAGACTGATGAAGAAGTGAAGGCTGCTGTGAGCAACTGGCTAAGGACCCAGTCCACGGAATTCTATGCCAAAGGAATAGACAATCTAATATCAAGATGGAACAAGTGTGTTGCAAAGGAGGGAGACTATGTTGAAAAATAAAAAAGCATTTTTTGATTACCAGTCATTGCAAACTTGAGTTATTAAAAAAGTCTCATTACTTATTGACTGACCCTCGTATAATAAAGGTTATTTGTGAGGATTTGATATATTGTTATAGCTGTCAAAAATAGCTTTGCATGACAACAACTATTGCTTTGACCACAAATGCATATGAAGAGTTTTGGTAAGGTTTTATGGTTAAAAAATCTTAAGTAATTTATGCAATATGTTCGAGTGATTATTTTCTCAAATTCCAAGCTAAAAACATTAAAAAAAACTTGATAGTAAGCAAGGTTTGTGTTTGCAAAAAAAGAGATAAATTATATTTTCTTTATATATCTTTTTAACTTGCAGGAAAACATTTTGAGGGCATTATACTAAGACCAATTATTGGCTCTCTTCAAGAAGTCACCGTAAGCGATTTTTTTTGGTAAACCTTACTTGGAATCTCCATTCAGCACCAGGATGGAATAAAAAAGAAAACTGAGAATAAAAAAGGCCTTTCAAAAAGCGACAGTAACCATTGAGGATTGGGAGTTAGTTTTACATACAAAAATTGCATACAGTGACTTCTTGAAAAGACCCTAATTATCTCATCAGCTTTTGAAGATGCCAAGATATTGCTGTTGGGTCGAAATTTTTTGTTTTTTTTTAGCTATAGAGACATTACTGAATTAAGGCTGCTTGCTGGGATGCCAAGCAGAGTAATGTGCTTAAAGTGCTTCCAATGATATAGTAAGATTATGCCAATAGCTATTGAATTGCTAATGCCAATAGCTATTATGCCAATAGCCAATAGCTATAGAATTTAAAATATAAGGGCTTACTTTGATGACTACAACAGTGAGTATTGTTTGAACAAACACCTTTTTAAAAAAAGGAAAAGATGTCTAAAAATTTTCTATTTAGATATATGATTTGCGGTGCAGCGCGGTGCAGTGTTTGATAACAACTTTGCGATGCAGTGCAGTGTGCTGTCAAAAATAAAAAATACTTACGGGACTGCGGACACAAAATTTTGTATCCGCGACATCACTAATTTGTTCCTAACAATTCAAAATCAGTTCAATTAACAATTCAAAAACTTCCAACTGGCTGGTGATGAAAACAGAAGAAAAAACCAAGTTGACAAATTAAACAAATGAATAAACACAACCGTTCAAAACTTGCACTGTTTATTCAGTTTTCAACTGAAATATAAAATTGGTAACACTAGTGTAAATTACTTCATGAGTTTTTAGAGAAGACACACGTAAAAACTTTTTATCGCAATACAGACATTTGAAATTGCGAACACGGGGTAAATTAGTGCACGTTTTTTTTTTTTGCATCTTGTCCATGCAACATTTTAATAGAAAACTAACACTTGAAATTACAAACACGGGTGTGAATCACTTCATGATCTTTTAGAAGGTACCCATATAAAAACTTTTTATCACAATACTGACACTTGAACTTGGGAACACCGATGTGAATCAGCTCATGTTTTTTTAGACCTTGTGCATGTAAAAACTTTTTATCGCAATACTGACACTTGAAATCGCGAACACCGATGTGAATTATTTCATGATGTTTTAAATCTTGCGCACGTAAAAATTTTTTATCGCAATACTGACACTTGAAATTACGAACACCAGTGTGAATCCGTTCATGAACTTTTTGTTGTTTATGCAGGAAAAACTTTTTATCACAATACGAACACTTGAAATTACGAACACCAGTGTGAATCACTTCATGATCTTTTAGAAGGTACGCGTATAAAAACTTTTTATCGCAATACTGACACTTAAAATTAGGAACACCAGTATGAATCCGTTCATGTCTTTTTAGATCGGACGCCCGAAAAAACTTTTTATCGCAATACTGACAGTTGAAATCGCGAACATCTGTGTGAATAGCTTCATGTTTTTTTAGATACTGCGCATGTAAAAACTTTTTATCGCAATACTGACACTTGAAATCGCGAACATCGGTGTGAATCACTTCATGTCTTTTTAGATCGGACGCACGTAAAAACTTTTTATCGCAATACTGACACTTGAAATTGCGAACACCGATGTGAATCAATTCATGAGCTTTTAGAAGATACTCATATACAAACTTTTTATGGCAATACTGACACTTAAAATTGCAAAAACCGGTGTGAGTCCGTTCGTGTTTTTTTAGATTCTCCGCACGTAAAAACTTTTTATCGCAATATTGACACTTGAAATCGCGAACACGGGTGTGAATTACTTCATGATGTTTTAAACCTTGCGCACGTAAAAATTTTTTATCGCAGTAGTGACACTTGAAATCGCGAACACCAGTGTGAATCAGTTCATGAGTTTTTCGAGTAGACGCACGTAAAAACTTTTTATCACAATACTGACACTTAAAATCGCGAACACCCGTGTGAATCAATTCATGACTTTTTAAATAAGACGCACGTACAAACTTTTTATCACAATACTGACACTTAAAATTGCAAAAACCCGTGTGAATCAGTTCATGAGTTTTCAGACTCGACACATATAAAAACTTTTTATTGCAATACTGACACTTGAAATTGCAAACATCGGTGTGAATCCCTTCATGATTTTTTAAGGCATAAGCATGGAAAAACTTCTTATCGCAATACTGACACTTGAAATTGCGAACTCCGGTGTGAATCAGTTCATGAGATTTTTGATCAGACGCTCGTAAAAATTTTTTATCGCAGAATTGGCATTTAAAATTACGAACACCGGTGTGAATCACTTCATGTTTTTTTAGATTAGACGCATATAAAAACTTTTTATCACAATACTGACACTTGACATTGCGAACACCGGTGTGAATCACTTCATGATTTTTTTGGGCATAAACATTAAAAAACTTCTTATCGCAATACGGACACTTGAAATTGCGAACTCCGGTGTGAATCACTTCATGTTTTTTTAGATCAGACGCTCGTAAAAACTTTTTATCGCAGAATAGGCATTTAAAATTGCGAACACCGGTGTGAATCACTTCATGTTTTTTTAGATTAGACCTATACAAAAACTTTTTGTCGCAATACTGACACTTGAAATCGCGAACACCGGTGTGAATTACTTCATGTTGTTTTAATTGTTGCGCACGTAAAAATTTTTTATCGCAGTAGTGACACTTGAAATTGCGAATACCCGTGTGAATCCGTTCATGAGTTTTTAGATAAGACGCACGTGAAAACTTCTTATCGCAATACTGGCATTTAAATTTCTCGGTGTGAGCCAGTTTGTGTCGTTCGAGTTGACTGGATTGAGTAAATTTTTTGTCGCAAACAAGACATTTAAAAGAAAATTCTTTCAAGCGATGAATAATTACATGATTTCGTAGTTGATGGTCTTCTGTAAAAACACAATTTGTAAATACACATAAAAATTAGTGAAAAGTATGTTTCCTAACCAAGCAAAAAAAAAGTAAGCAATCTTGGTAGTGAGGACACAGGCTATAGTCATATACTTAAAATATGTAGGCCTACCACAGGCTTACACACTGCACTAACAACAAGTCACCTAACAAGTCACCTAGTCACTGCACTAACAACAAGTCACCTAATCGTGGTGGTGCAGTTTCGTTCCGTACTCTAGATATTGGTTGAATCAAAATGGCTTCACAATTACATGAGGTTCTCATTCTCACGCAATTCTTTACGGGCATAAATCTCCAACCTGACTTCTTTTGGCGCAGACAATAAACATACTCATTACTTACCAAGGTTTATGATTCCTTTTTCATATCTTTAGTCTGTCTTGTTCCATTCAACTTTTCTATCAGCCTGGAAACAATCCACCATTACTTCTACAAAACCTGAAATTCGCTTTCCTCTCACTGTTCTATCTCTCTCACATCTTCCACACTCAAACTCTTTCAAGAAATCGTCTACAGATGGCTTACTTTTTCTCTTGAATCTAATAACATTCTCACACCCATGCAAGATGACTTTATCCTGACAGATTGATTGTAAAACGGCTTCGCTTTCTCTTACAATCTCTTACAAATAGCAAAAAAGCAGTATCAGCCTTCCCATTAAATGTATTTGTAATAAAAAATGACTTAATTTTTCTGTGTGTTTGGATTGCAAGCTATTATAGTTGCTGTTTTTTAAAAGGGGTACTTGATATATATCAATATATTTTAGGGGTAACAATATAAAAAAGGTTAAGAACCACTGCTCTAAATGGTGTTTATCTCTCAACCTCTTGAATGCAAGTCTTTTTTCTTCAGCCTAGATCCCTATCAATCTCCAATTAATCTTTATTTACAGTATTTTCAACACTCCATAGTATTCAAACTAACTTCGTCTTTCCTCAGTGTAGCCTTTGACAGAACACTCTCTTTTGAACATGATGTTCTATCTCCACAAAAGTTGTTTTATAATTGATTCCGAACCTTTTATAAGGTCTGTCCAAAAAGTAATAAGACTGGTTTCATAACTCTTTATATGATAACACTGCAGGGAACTCCTCTCATGCAGCAACCTTTCAGCCACTCACAGAAATTCATTTCACGCTGGAAAAGTCTTCCTTTTTCATGAAGTAAATTAAAGCAAACTAACTTTGTCATGTATGTCACAAAAATGGATAACTATTTTGTGAACAGAACAATTTTTTGCAGATATTAAAAGTTAATTTTTCGTAGCCATTTTATTTTAAAAAATAAGTGATAACAAAATTGAGCAATGTTGTGTGATTGAATTTTGTTTGAAACTTGGAATGAATGCTAGAGAAACGTAGGGAAAACTTCAAAAAGCCTACGGGAGAGATGCTTTGTCACGAGTCTAAAGTTTTAGATGGTTTAAGGACTTTTCAGCGGGTCGAGATTCGGTTGAAGATGAGCCTCGATCGGGGAGACCAACAACATTAAAAACTGACAAAAATGTAAAACGAGTTAAAAGTCTTGTCCGGTCTGACTGCCGCTTAACTATCACTGATAACAGAACAATTGAACTTGAACAAATCAACCGCTCATGATGTTTTGACAAATAACTTGGAAATAAGAAAGAATCCTATAAAAGCTGGTTCCAAAAAATTTGACTGTTCAGCAAAAAAATAACAGAAAAATTATTTGCATTGATATTACTGAGGGCATTGAACAAGAGCCAGATTTTCTGAAAAACGTTATCACAGGTGATGAATCTTGAATTTTTGAGAACAACCAAGAAACAAAAACGCAAAGTTTGGAGTAGCACACAGCAAACTTGCTAAGGACAAAAAAAGCAAGAATGAGCAAATCAAAAGCATGTTCATTATGGTTTTTTGAACAGTACAGAAATCATGCACAAAAAATTTGTTCCTCCAAGGCAAAAGGTAAATCAAGATTTTTACTGTGAGGTTCTTGAAAGAATCAGGAAACATGTTGTCGTGTGCGGCCAGACATCAAAGAGAAATGGATGCTGCACCACGACAATGCGCTTGAAGACAGCCTTGTCAATCACAGAATTTTTGGCAAAGTCTATTCCTGTAGTCTTCCAGTCTCCATACTCACTGGATCTTAGTCCCTGTGACTTCTTTTTCTTTCCAAATGTTGAAGAAATTTTTGAAAGTTTGTCATTTTGGCACATTAAACAATATCCAAAAACTGTAACCAATCTCTCCTAAGAGCATTCCAGCTTTAGAGTTCCAGCACTGTTATGAAGAGTGGGAGAAACCTTTCCAACACTGTGTGGCTTCCCAAAAAAATTACTTTGAAGGAGATAGACTTGATGTGTAATTTAATCATGAATAAAAGTGCCAATGAAATAAGTCCCATTACTTTTTGAACAGACCTCGTATTTTATTACCTCAGCTTTTTGGGACTTTTTAAAAATTCACTCACTAACTTATGCAAAGCTTTTATCTGTAATATTCTTGCCCGAACCTATAAAGGTTGGTTTCCGTTTTATTCTAGTAATCATATTAATTCAGTAAAGAAAAAAGACAAATCTTCTGGCAACGTCATCACAACTATCCACTCCAATCTTTCTCTTACATCTAGACGCACCTCTCCCTTGACTTCATATCATCTTTACCCAACAATCTATTTTTTACTTTGCATGTGCTCTAAGACTACTCACATCTTTGGTCTAGTCTTTTTTGCTCACATTATCTCACAAACCCGTCTCACAAAGAGATCATGAGGATCGTTTTTAAAATCCCATGATCTTACCTCTAACCTTTAGTTGCTTTGGAAACCTTTGCTCCTATGTCCTCCTAAGCCTATCTCAATAAACTATTTTCTACCATCTCTCTAACCCATGTTCTCAAAAAGATCTTTCTTTATAATGATGATGGGTAACAGTCTCCTGTATGGTGTTGTTTCTTTGTTAACTAACTGTCTCGCACTAGAGTTAAACTGGAGACTGTTACCGAGAACATGCTGCAGCATGTTTCGGAGGAGCCGAAGTACCGACTTCACGTGTGCCGTGTCACAGGCCGTGCGCATATTGAACATTTGCGAAACCTTTCATGAAATTCAGGTGCCTTTGAATTTCTTATTCAAATTTACAGGAATAAATCTTGTTTTGGTCAACATTAAACCTGTTGAATTTCATTTGATTCGACTATGTAGTTTCTGTAATATTTACATGTCAAATGATGTCAAATTTTTTGAAACATTATTACATGCACAACATCAATTGATCAATTGTGCATGGTTGCCGTACCTTTGCCATACCTACCCATGTTTATCCCTCTACTTCAGTTAAAGATATGGTATCCAATTAGGTCTTTTCCAACATTAAAAGCCTGCTGTATCTTCTGAAAAACTTATCTTTTTTGCTTTGCTCATTGCACTATTTCATTTACATTGCAATGAGCACAGCTCAATTCTTGCTTTTTCAACATCCTACCAAAAATTGATCAAACCAAAACTTCTTCAAGCAGAAACCCTGGTTTTAAATCACAAAACATATTTTATCTGCTGCTAAAGTGTCTTGATCTTGACTTTTTATATCTAGCCATTTTACTTCATTTTATCTCTATATTTATCCTTCTGACACAGAAAAACAACAGAGGACAAGGGCAAGCAATTACCCCAACCTTATTCTGGAGAACTGCTGTCAGGTTGAATTTTTTTATTTGTTTTTTTAGTTTTATAGAGATAGGACTGAAATTTAGAACTGCTTACCAAAACCAACAAGCAGGAAAAACTGCTATAAAATGTCTTTCCAAAGGACACAACAAAATGGCACTTGAAGATTTTTAATCAAAACCAAATTGATCAAATCACAGCGCTCTAACCAGTTGACCATGCTGCCACTTTTAATTATTCCTTCATTATGTTAATTTATATCTAACAAATGGACCATGCTATCATCCTTAATTATTTCTTCATAAGTCTATATCCTTTAGTATGTCTATAGGGTTTGCCTGATTAATGTAACTCAGCTGAATTGATCAAAGTCTTATTCATTCCTAAAAATAAGCCAGATAAACCCACCACCACCAACAGGTTTACATGAACTGGATGTTGTGCTGACTTTTAGCTAAGAAGATTTATAAACACAAACATCAAAGCAGCTAAAAAAGCAAAAATTTAGTCGATTCTTGCTGGACATTTTTATAGGCAAACAGTAATGAGTTTACACAACTGTACCATTACCTCAGTTGCTCAGCACTTAAATGCTTCAGCATCTTCTTTAGAATACAGTTTAATTTTTTAGTCAGACCATTGCAGATAGAATGGTAAAAATTGTAGTTAATCTTCTGATCAATAGCAAACATCAAACTTCCTGCATGCATTCTACTGGTGTTACTGTAATCAACTGGAAATCTACTGGTGTAACACATGTCAATGTCTCTTGTCACTCACAGATTGAGACAATGAGATTAACTGTGCTTTCTTAAAT
This sequence comes from Diplosoma virens, assembly GCA_963680785.1. Taxonomy (NCBI): domain Eukaryota; kingdom Metazoa; phylum Chordata; class Ascidiacea; order Aplousobranchia; family Didemnidae; genus Diplosoma; species Diplosoma virens. The sequence goes on from OY796889.1 coordinate 15,622,546, forward strand.
GGCAAGTCTATCTGCATCTCTTTTTATCCCACAAGGTACAGCAAGAAACATATATACGTTTCTGGCAGGTGACATCGGTAGATGGACAAAGCAAAGTAAATTCAATGAAAAAAATTAAAGCAGATATTGATGTTCAAAAAACCTGAATATGACACAAAGCAATTCACGAAATACAAAGAACAATTGTTAGCATAATTATCATATGATATTAACCTTAATTTTGTAATGCTTATTATGAAATTAACCTGAATTATCAAAAGGAAAGTCAAAGCTTGCAGCAATGAATGAAGTTAATAGTAACACTAACCATTAAAAGCACATTGGGGAAAATATCAAAGCAAAATCAAGAATGGAAGTCAAGAAACTCAAATTAATAAAGTCAAGCTAAATTTTGTAAAATGATAATCAGATAACAATTACAATGCAAAATGTGAAAAATTAAACTGGCACATCTAAAACTAGAAAATGAGGTTAATCCTGACACTGCAAAGTACAATTGGCTACTAACACTACACAGATAGACAATAACTATGCATAAAATATAACTAAGATTATTATTGTGACATTCACACTTTTATAGCTTCACAACACTTAGCATCTTTCTTTCCTTTATAATGAGATAAAATTTCACCTTTTTACAAGCTTTAAGACATTTTTGTTCCAGCTAACAAACCATTTAACATGTCGTTTAATCTTTTCCATTTTCCTGTCCACAGAATTTAAAAAGATCAGAAGTGACTCAACTTAAACTTCATGCTTTTCTGGTATTTATACTGTACAACTTTTTGGTTAAACCATTACAGATTCGATGATAAGGAGTAGTTGTCAACCCCTGATAAACAACAGCCTTGACACTTTCTGCATGCAATTCGACACAAACAGACTTCCAAGGTTACTTAATACGTTTACTGGTATTTCAACCCCAAACTGTAGAGATCCAAAACTGCTTCTGCCACTATTTTTGTTTCAATGTTTTAAACAGACAGCCTGTGAGTAACATGTTGCATAATCTACTATAGTGAGCACATAATAGTGGCCCTTGTCACTTGCTGGCATGAACAGGCCAATCAAGTCAACTCTTTTCTTAATCCTACAAAGTTTTTTTTTTTAAGTTTCTCCACTTAGAATCAGTCTCAGATTTTTCAATATTCATGAAAAAATCATGGTGTTCTCTAAAACAAAAAAAAAGTTTTCACTTGAAACCAGTCTCAGTTTTTTAATTACAATGTTCTAAAAATTCCAGACAGTATGGCAAACCAATAATGTATTAAAAGAGTAATGAATACTTTTTGTTACTCCTACTTCTTGGAAAAACTCTGACTCCTCTTACTCCTTACTCCTACTTCCCAGCCCTGCGTAAATGGCAAATTCATCAATGGTATTTTGTCCAAAAAATTTACTTCAATACCTTTCACTACTATCTTCTGACACACATCACACAACCTGCAGAATCTCCCTACATGTTGGTGAAATCTCTGGCAAACAAAAATTGGTTAAAATCCAAACTTCTATTTTCTTAAGCCAATGTGTTTGGCTGGCATAGTATCATACACAGCCTTTATCATCTTTTTCTGGAAGACCTTTGGCACTAGATTTTATTTAAACTCTTTTTTTTCTGCACTAACCTTCTTGGTAAGATGGTACATAATCTTCTTCCCTTTCACATAACCGATTTCTCTTTCATTTCTGATGAACAGTCCTTCTTTCTCCATTTAGACAGAGACAAGTGCCCTTCCTGAACCTGCGATGAGTTTTCTCTTGTTATGGACAACTGATCAATGACAACTAATGGGTCTTCAGATGCTTGCCAAGAGAAACTAAAATCTAGAGGCCGTTTCTGCCAGATGCATGAAATCTATAAAATAACCTTTGCTGAATCAGGCATTTGTGCTTCTCATTGAATGAATTATAAATGAAATGCAGAGTGCTGTAAGAGTACAATCAAACTGTATGCTTACATACCCAGTGTTGGTGCCAGGCTTGTTGGATTGAGTTTGCCCAAAACAATTCAAGTTAAGCTGAATTGCCTGCAAACTGGTGTTGGGCAAATCCATTTGTCCATGCACAAATGGGGTCTTGCTCCTTTATTAAATTGCAAGTGCAGCACCTCTGAATAAACTGCTTACCATGTTTTAGAAGCAGGGCTCCATACATCAGGCACTGCAGGAGCATAAAATCTGATGGCATAAAGTCTGACAAAATTTGATGCTGGCTCAACACCATCACTCCCAGCATCAGATCCTGGTTCAATACTGCAGCCTGGGGTAGTAAAAAAATAAACCCTAAGCACCAATTTTGCTTGTAACTAACCCAGAGTGGATGCCCTTATAAATAATGAGAATGATTAAATGAACAAACCAATTAATGTTCCTGGATTAAAAATCTTATTTTAGAGTGTGAAGTAGTCAAGTCACAAAAATCAATCAACATTTCATGAAATAAAAATGTCTTTAAGATGTCAAGTAGCAAGAACCAGTGCACACTCTTTATTTTTATTAATTAACTGCATTGGTGGGTACAGATGCTAATTTATCATCACTAGACCATAGTGTTTTAGTTTCTGTGCATAGATTGTCAGAATAAGTTTCAAACTGATTTTGACACAAAATAATCAATTGCTTATAAAAAATTCAAGGCACTAGCAAAATAATTTTTGTTTAAAATTAATTTTGTAACATGTAAATGAAAAAGATCAATATCTTTTAATTTATAAATAAAACAAAGGAAAAATTAATTCTAGTTTAACCTTGTCGTTCCTTTTGCATTTCAATCCAAAATAAATAATATTGAAAATTGAATAAAGAATAAAATTGAATTGAACGAATAAATTGAATAAAGAAAATTGAATTTAAATGTATTAAAACACAAAAATAAGTTTTAATGTGTAACAATTTCAGTTTCCTTATTATATACATTTCTAATAATTTTATACAACCTTGAGAGTTATCTTCTTTTGCAGTTGCAATCAAAGTTTCATTCTCTTCTGATTTATGATCAACAAAATCATTAGAAATTATATTTGATGAGTCAACATTTACTCTTTCAGAAAAAACTTGTTCACACAATTCCTGAAAAACAAAGCACTGCATACAACTTGTCAATAATTTAGAAAACTGATTTTTACCTGTTTAATTGCAATGTGTGGGACAAGCAAATACTCTGAACTAGATTGCAATTTTTTTTCTTCAATTTGTTTTTTCACTTGATTAAAGTCTGTAAATATAAAAGTTAGCTATGCTGATGTTTGAAACATTATGCCTGGGCAACACAGGCACTTACAAAAAAGTGTTCCTATTCTTGTCATGTTGTTGTTTTCTTGGAAAAGCCATATTATAAACCATCTTTTGTTTGGAAATCTTAACAAACAATTCTAAAAATTTTTTAAATGTCAATAAATAACTGAAAACACAAAAAACTTTTAACCAGATATGAAGATCTCAATATTTTCTATAAAAATTTCTTTAGCATATAGTATATAAATAAAACATTTCTGATATAACCTCCAGTTGCACCTAGTGAGTGTCTTTAGAAAACTTAAATTAAACAAAACAAGGAAATTGAATTTGCTCTAATCATTATAAACATTTTTTAATTTCAAGTCACTTAAAACTTGATGTGCTTTTCAGTTGTCTTCTGCTTGTAATCATTTTCTTGGCATTATGCTAATCTGGACAAATGTGTCTCCTGCAACTCTCAATTTTAAAAAAGTGTTTGACTCAGTTTTGCATTCCACCATTCCCTTTAAACTTCTCTCTTTTGGTCTTTTGTACGCTTCATCAAATGGATCTGAACATATCCTAAGACTATTGTTTTAAAGTCTATGTCTAAAATTTTTTTTGAGGCATTTATTAAGATTCAGTGTTTGGCCCAACTATTTTCTCTCTTTTCATTGTCAATATTCATTCTTGTCTCCCTCACTGTATCAGTCCAACTCTATATCAGTAATTTTCAACCTTTCTCATACTACAACCTATTTTTTCAACACAATGTATCTTAATGATCCCCTTCATAAGTTTTTTTATTTTTAGAAACATTTATTGGCTATCAAATTTTAAATTTCATAAACACATGTTGACAAAAAAATGACCAAAAATCATCCCTCTGTTAAATAAAAACTACTTAATTAGATTCACTGTGTTCAAAACAACAACAGTATGTGGTTGAATAAATCTTGCACTGGTGTTGCATTTTGGCAAGAAGTTTGTTTGTGCCTATCACTATTTTTTTACAAGTACTGGATATTTTTGTAAATAGGCAACAATTTACTATGATTCTAATATTGGTGTATTTCTTGTCTTGCTCTTGATCACCAGAAAAAATGCTGAGAAGCCAGTTTTACACAGAAAAAGCATCAGAAATTGAATGGCTGCATTTACATCTCTGGCATATTAAAAAGCCATGGCTAACCAACATGCAGTATAAATCTTGTCTTGAATTTTTTTCTAATAGCCAATTGGCCTGGATGCTGCTTCTGTTTTAAGCAGAGACACCACTTCATCATTGTAGGTAAGCAGCTATAAGTCTTCTCTTGAATTTTTAAACAGTTTGATTAAACCGTTTAAAATTTTGATTAAATAAATTGATTAAAATTAAAATATTGATTAAACCAACATGAGTTAAAAACAGTTTCTTTCCAGAGCTAGGTTGAGAAATCATTCAGTTTCACTTTTGCATCTAATAATTTTGATTTGAGCAAATAGTTTACTGGTTTGCTGAAATGACAATATGTTAAAAACAGGTTAGTTTGAACTAGCTAAATATCACCACTGGCATGACCCCATTGAGGAATTTGTCATAAAGTGCTTTTCCTAAAGTCCCAACAAAAACCACACAAGTAGACTGAGCAATAAACTCATGTTCTTCTACTCACAAGTCAAAGTGTTATCACACTGAGCTATCTGGCTGTTTTCCTTATTTTTATTGTGAAGCTCTGTCTTTGAACACATCTTCTGTAAATGAGTCTTTTGTTAGGGCTCTTGAGTAATTACAAAAATATTATAAAAATAATTATAAAAAATCTCTTGAGTAGCATTTATTTCTCTTGAACATACTATTGGTGATTTCATTCATTATCACTATGCCACTCCTGCTTACTCAAGCACACCATGAACATTTTAAATATGGCTGAATTAACAAAGTTAACATGTACCTGGATTTAATTCATGTAGGCTGGAGAGTTGTATTACTGGCAAACTTTACAAAAGATTATAATAAAATCGCCATTACATATATGGTGCTATTTTGGCCATTTTTTATTATTACTTTTCATTATGGCACATGAAAACTTTACACAAAAACTCCTTTCGTATGGTCTGCCATTTAACAAGTTGTATCTCCTTACTTGCAGCCTTGCCCTTCTCTAACTAAAGTTATTATTTTATCCATTACTGAATTAAAGTCTGACTTCAACAAAAAGAGAAACCAGCTCTTGAATCAATTTTGCACCAATCTGTGAAACCAACTTGACATGCTTACAAGTGTCATTCAGCTATGCCTTGACATGGTTACACAAATATTTTTTGAAATTATCTTATCTAATACACTTTTGATAGGCAAAAACTCCCATGTTTTGTCAACTCCAGCTATAATTTTTAAATTTCTTGTATTTTTTTCTGTGTACTCAAAGTAATTTTGGTTCTGATTTCTACATATGTCTGCCCACTTCACTCAATGAAAATGGGATTAAACCTACTTTCTTCTGTTTTATGGCATATAAATTTATTTTTATGACATATTATTTTACGACATATTTAGCAATTTATTTTTAATTGTAATGTTTTTAATTGCCCTCAAAACAAGTTTATAGTAAGCTCATTGTTAGTGGTCTTAGTATTTTAGCCCTGAATCAACAACCAATAAATAATTTAAAGTAATTTCTAAGTTAACAATTATAAATATTATTTTACATAAATATTTTATTTTTTATACCATTTATCAAAAGCTCTTGCTGTCCCCAGAAAAAAGCTAAACATACCACTAACAGGTCTTGATCCACAGGTTGAAAACCACTGCTCTATGTGCTGATGACTTTTCCATCTGAGCCTCCTTTTTACAATTGTTGTGTCAGCAACTATGGCTGCCTGACCTTTTTTGAAATCATTCTCTAAGGCAGTGCTTCTCAAGCAGTTATCCACAGCAAAGCTTTTTCAGTTGGGCCATGCACTTTTCACAGAAACACTTCATTGTGGTATGTGCAAATAAAAGTTTTTCTTTATTATGATAAATTTTTTTTTATCATTTAAAGTTGACACTAACTGTGTAAAGATATCTATCCTTGAATAAATGGCATTTATATCTCAACCTCTTACATGCAAGTCTTTTTTCTTCAACTTAGTTCCCTATTAATCTTCAATTAACTTTATTCATTTTCAACAACCCATTGCATTCAAGCAAATTCTTGACTTTTCTTATGTGGCCTTGGCAGAACACTCTCTTTTAAACATAATGTTTTTATCTCCATGAAAATATAATAACTTATACAAATCTTTTATTTTATTGCCTCAGCTTTATCAAACCTTTTTTAAGAATCACTCATTAACTTGTACAAAGCCTTTATCAGTCCTATTCTTACTAGGCCTATTAAAGGAGAAAAAAAAGACAAATCTTTATCTACATCTACAAGCACTTTTTTCTTGACTTCAAATCTATTTCTTCAACAAAAAAAAATATTTTAGACATTGATATGATTCAATTGTTTATGCAAACCATTTATTGCCTTCAAATGACCCAATTTCACTTCAAATTGACTATTCTCAATCTAAATTAGGAATCTTTTTGAAGTGTAAATTAAAAATAATGTTGGGCCAATCTTCAGTTGTGCTATTTGGATTTAAAAATCATACTGAATTTTTTAATAAAATCAATTTCAACATAATATTTTAAAAATAACTGGGATCAGCCAAACAATTTATGTGGAGATTTTTTTTTGTTTTCTCTTGACATTTTATGTCAAAAAGCAATCCTTTTATGGCCCGCCCTAGAGTTCTAAAAATTTTGCAAAGTGGTCTAATGTTAAGTAAAAATGGACTTGAATTAATCTGCTCTGTACAATCATACTCTGCTTTATTCTCTATACAAGCTATCTATAAACACATTTTGTAATAGTTAAATTAACACTGTTTGGTAAACAACCAATGACAACTTTATTTTACAAACTTAGAATTGCTAATTAACTGAAACTGATTTAATGGTTTTATTGTGTTGTAAAATTAAGTAAGTTTGAAGTATAAATTTTGCTATGCTGATTTTGCTTTGAGAGTTTTTATTGGATAATATTTGTTGAAAAGTATATTGTCTTGCATTCTTGTACTTTACTTTAGACTGATAATTATTAACTAAAACAAACTAATCAATATTTGCTGGAAGAAAAATCTCTGTTTGGAATATCAAGTAGTCAAGTAACAAAAACCAATCAATATTTCTTAGAATGAAAATTACTTTGAGATATCAAGTAGCAAGAACCAGTGCACAGTATTCCTTTTTATTTATCAATTGAATTGGTGTGTACAGATGCTAATTTATCATCACTAGACCATGTTTGGTTGTGGGACCAAGAAATATGCATTACCTGCCCATCACCACAATGTTATTTATCACTTTGTGTGCCACCACAACAGTCAGTATGTAGGACGTAAATTCCCAAGGTTGCAAGAACACATGAAGCAACATTGTTCCCAGGTCGATCAGAGACCATCATACTTCCCAAAATCACTCTAATCTTTTCCATGCCTGCAAGAAAACCAGCACTTCTCAAATCATCACCCATGATTCTGCTATTGGACAGCATCTTTTGGAAAACCTTGCCTGTGCCAGCTAATACAGTGACATCAAATTCTCTATCCTTGCCTGTGTATATACTTCTTTCCACCTCTACACTCTTGATGCTATGTTTATCAAATCTTTTCAACCCAATCTCTGTCAACACAAGAAATTTCTTTACAGTTCAAAACTCATTCATTAATGCTCTTACTTTTACTTCTGATTGGCTGTCTCTCTTGACCAATCAGAAACAACCACATTTTCTTTCCTTTTCTTTTCCTGATTGGCTGACTTTTTTAACCTATCAGACTCATTTTCCTTGCCTATATAAGCATGATTGGATTACTCTAAATTTATTCTGATGATTCCTCCCAATGAGTGTCAGATGAAAAGTCTTAGAGGAATGAACACACTTTTCAAAGCAAACTTAAAGTTTTGTAGTGCCAATTGACTGTTCAATGATAGTTAAAACACCACTTGAAATTTTTTTTGGACATCATGCCAAAAGTTTTCAATTATTTTGCTAAAAATTCAAACAATGTTTGAAAAAAAACCATGGAAGGAGTATAGCATAAAAGCACTCATCTCTATTCTTTCAAAAAAATAAAAACAAAAGCCAGTTACTATAGTTAACCCTTTAAGGTCCACTAGTGGAAATAGTTGGAAAAAAATTAAAAAATTGGTACACAATGTTTTTTTACCTTTTTACCACAATGTTTTCTTCCACTTTTACAAAAAAATTAGCATTTCTAAAAATCTTACTCATTTTGTCATATGTATTATTTTTTGAAATTATTTAATATAATTCAGCATTTTATAATTAGTTTTTATTAAATTGCTATATTTTGATTGTTTTTTGTTTTTTTTACTGGTAAAAAAAGCAACCAAAGAAACACACCATTTTGATCAATACACTATTGATTCAGGCAGTTTTTAACTTTTTGAAGACACTTAGTTTATTGCAATATCAATACTAATGAGAAACAGAGACTGGTAAAAGAAAAAAAAGTTTAAGTAATACTATCTCTATATTTTCTAATAAAAACTTATTTTGTTAAAAAACTTTTAAAAAAATTATAAATATCTTAAAGTCAAGGTATCCATATGGATCCCTAGGCCCCTAGGCAAAAATATTTAAAAAGGTGCAGACATGACCTACTAATCATCTCCCTGGTTGCACCTCTGTATGCTAATAAAAAATTGAAGCACTAGTGAAAAAACTTTTGTTTTTAAATTGATTTAAGGAGCAACATCTCTTAAGTCAGTGCTTTTCAAACTTTTTTTCACTACGGCACACTAATAAACTCTGAATTTTCCTGCGGCACACTTACATTATGAAGACGAAAGCTGCAGCACACTTACAATACTAAATACACTCTTCAAGTTTACATACAAAAATTGTATTTAATATATAACAGTAACACCTAATGAAAGGGTGTGCCTACAGAAATTGTTTTAATACAGGGTACACCCAATATCCACCACTATCAACCAGTGGTGGATATTGGGTGAGGCGAATGAGGCAGGGGCCCCCTTGAAAATACCGCATATAGTTTCATTTTTCTGTATATTTTTTTTAGAGATCACCATGATTTGGGAGAAAAATGTCGAAATATGAGATCAAATCGAAGTGAAGACCTTTTTTTTATTTTTTTTAGAGATCACCATGATTTTGGGAAAAATAAGGGAAATACGAGATCAAAGCCCCTTTTTTTTGAAGAATACCAATTTTTGGAAATCCTTGCCTCGAGCCCCTAACTTTGAATATCCGTCACTGTGCCCAACCTTATTTTAATTTGGGCCAAGTTTTAAATCAAGCCAAAGTCACTGGGCTGCAAAAAGTTTGTCATGCAGAATCTCGCTGCAATTTCTTGATTTTTGTCTTTAAAATCAAGTGTTCTGTAAAAAAAAAGAAAAGATGGACCAAGACTCTATCTATGGTTTTTTGTCAAAACATGAAAATTTTGTGGCACACTTCAATCCCTTTCACGGCACACAGTTTGGGAAACCCTGTCATAATAAAACAAAACAAAATAAACTCTAGTTGAGCCTCCTGGTTGATTTTGCATTTGAATACACAAAATTGAATCAAATATATTAAACACAAAATTAAGTTGCAATATTTGTAATTTTAATTTACTTTTTATATACATTTCTAATAATTTCATACCATCTTGAAATTTGCTGTAACTTGGAGTTGAACTTTTGTTTTCTTTTTTTGCAGTTGCATTCAAAGTTTCATTTTCTGCTAGTTTATGATCAACAAAATCATTAGGTATTATATTTGATGATTCAACATCTACTCCTTCAAAACAAACTTGTTCACACAATTCCTGAAAAACAAAGCACTGCTAACAAAGTTTCAATAATTTACCAAACTTAATTTTACCTCTTTAATTTCAATGTGTGGGACAGGCAAATACTGTGAACTAGATTGCAACTTTTCTTTAATTTGTTTTGTCACTTGATTAAAGTCTGTAAATACATAAAATTCTATTCTATGATAAATTTAGATAATTGCAAGTCTTTTCAAAAAATCACCATAAGCAATTTTTTAGCATAACCAGTGAAACTAATCTCAAATTGCTCTTACAGTATCAAAATGGAATAAAAATGAAACCAAGAGGAAAAAATTTATTCTAGTAACAATAACCATACGTAAGATCCAGGGGATCTTTTCAATAAGTCACTGTAAGCAATTTTTTTTGTGAAACTAACTTGGAATTCCCTTTTCAGTACCAGGATGAAATAAAGCAAGATAAAAGGGGACTCTTAAGAAGCAATAATAAACACAAGAAAATCTGGGTTGGTTTCACAAACAAAAGTTGTTTACAGTGACTTTTTAAAAGCTCCAAAATTGGTTGGATGCAAAGAGTATCTGTTAACTACACTGGCAAAATCATCAAAATTTTACAATCATTTAAGCATTATCATACAATCTATATATATATATATATATATATACCCCTGATGACCCCTTTTATGGGTGAAACAGTCTGTTGGGTTTTAGCTTTGTTTTTATTTCCGTGATTTCGCTATTGTTAATTTTAATTCAAGCTCTAACTTTGTTATCGAGCACTTTTGAAGAACTGATTTTCATACAGTGTTATATATATATATATATATGACATTTTTCATGTAACCTCTAGTTGCAGCTAGTTAGTGAGTGCTTTGCATTTCAGAAAGTTTGGTTAAAAAATTAAAACACAGTAATTAAATTAAATAATTGACAATTTCAATTTGCTTCAAATATTATTAGTTTATTTTTAATTTCAAGTCACTTTGAAACTTGTTGTATCTTTCACAGGTTTCAGTGAAACTTTCATTAACTTCTTCAACAGTTGCAACAAGCTCTTTGTTCTCTTGTGCTTTATAATCAACAAAACTATTAGAAACGATATTTGAAGATTTATTATTCAATACTTCAGGAAAAGCTGGTTCAGATAATTCCTGAAAAACAGATCTTTGCTTACAAATTGCCAACAATCCAACAAACTGCTTTTTACCTCTTTGATTTCAATGGATGGAACTGACAAATATTGCATCTTGGAGTACAAATTTTTTTCAAGCTGTCTATTCATTAGACTGCTAGCTCAAAGTCAGCAAACATAAAAGTTTAATAAAATTAAAAAGTTATTAATTCTCAAAACAATTGTCTGAAAGCACCAATTGAACTACAAATATATAATTTATACTTCAATCAAGACAAGCTGAAAACCGTAAATAAGATGTATTTGTATTGTACATAAACTGAAATCGGAAAAAAATAAGTTTCATTTGATATCTATGGAAAAGAAAGCCTCCAACAGTGCGCAAAATTTCGGATTTTTCAAAAATTTGGGAAACTGAAAAGCTACAAATAAAAATTTTTTAGAATATTTAAGTTTTTAAAAACTATTTAAAATGCTTAATTAGGTTTTTGGTTGAAAAGTCTTCATCTCCCCAAAAATTGGTTTAAATCAAAGGTAAAAAACGTACTGTTAAATTTTTTAGCTTATTCTTTTAGTTATTTTATCTCTATATTTATCCTCCTAACTCACAGGAAAGCGACGGAGGCGCTAATATATAGGGTAGGCGATTTCCTTAACCTGCTTCCGGAGATGCCAAGATATTGCTGTTTGATTGTAATTTAATAGAGATATGACTGTAGTTTGGAACTGCTTGTCAAGACCATCAAGCAGGGGAAAGGCCGTAAAGTGTCTTTCCCAAGAATACAACGAAATGGTGCAAGTGGGTATTGAACCATTACCATGCTAATCATAAGAACTGCGCTTTAACCACTTGACTACGCTGCCGATACAAACGATGCAAAACAACAAACATAGATCCAACAGTGTACCAGGGTTCCGACACTGTGCCCACAACTTAGTTATATTCCTAATTAACAGAGATAGACAGTTTTGTAAACTTTGCCTTTATTACGAGTCCGAGTGTGAGTCCCTATCTTACGAGTCCGAGTCCGAGTTCAGCAAAAAATACTTTTACGAGACGAGTTCGAGTCCGAGTTCTTGATGCGCGAGTCCGAGTTCAGAAAAAAAGTTTCTTTGTCTTTGGCCATTGTTTTAGATAGATGTTGGTGTATCTGCTATTTTTTACACCTGTTTGGTGCTCAAATGATTTTATTCACCTGTTGGTAACTCCCTATTGTTTCAACACCATGGAGCTTGGTATACCAGGCATTTCCATGATAAACATTTCCTCAAAGTTGTAGCAAAATGTACTTATCTATATAGCCTACAGTATATGCTTTCTTTTTTTTGTTAAGCAATTGACATTCTTGCACTAACTGCTTTTTCTAAACTACACTCACTATTTAACACATTTCAAAAATAGTCAAACTTTTACACTATTTTCATGTTTTGCCAACTAGACAAATTATTTTTTTAATTTTGATTTCAATGTAACGTTTAAGTTAGTTTTAAACCAAAAAGTTTTTAAGCAGTCCACTTTATACTCGATAAAATTTATTTTTTTGAAACGAGCTTAATAGAAATGTACGAAAAGTTTAGAAGCCTTTTAGATTAGACATAAATGCAAGTAAAAATGGAGATGCATTAGTTGGATATTTCAGATTTCATCATTTTGAATTTATGTATAATTTTTTGTAAAGTAAAATTATTTAAAAAGTCTTGTATTCACCAGTTTAAGTGCAAATTAAGAACAGAAAAAAGTTTACAGCTATTGTTATGTTGTTTAAAGTTGTTTGAAGTCATTGTCTTTTTGCTGTTGATATTAATAAAGAAAAGTTTGCATCTTTTACTTATTGTTTAGAACGACTTCAAATTTTAAAGCTCATTGTCTGAATATCTATGAAAAGGAACAGCTTCCGAAAACATTAAAAGGTTATAAAAGCGAAAGCAATTCTACGATTTTGTCACCTTCTGATAAAGTAATGTACGATTCATTATTTTTAGTTGCATAGTTTCGAGTTTGAACTGTGTTGCATGAACTGTTAATAGAGCAAATTTCGGGCTGTTTGAAGAGTCGCATTTTGCGGATGGTAATTCCCTAGCTGCAGACCCTGCAAATTTCTCTGTAAAAACTACCTCATTGTCGTCTCCTTTTTCAAATGCTGCTTCTGACTTCAACTCATCTGGTAACACAAGTAATCTGATTTTCGAATCAGATACAATGAGCCCAACCAAACGATCTTCATCAACAGGTTTATTTTCACTTTTCAGTTCTTTTAACTTGATTTGTGTAAAATTTTGAAACTTATAAAAACAATATTGTACATTGACAAAAAAGATCGGAAATTTTTTGTTTTATTGGCTTTTTGAATCTTTTAGCTTTAATTCCTAGTGTGTAATAAGGATTGTTTGGATGATACAGCTAAATTGCGCAGAAAGTGTGACTGACTTTTTGTAAGTGTTGTTATAAAATTTCTTATCAAGCAAGCATTGTTAATAAATTTTTCTATTTAAAAATCTAGAAAATTACTGGGATTCAAAAACTACAGTACTACAGCAATATTTCAACAATTCGAAAAAATAGCTAAACCAGAAATGGGCAATGTGATTATAATTGAGTTCCCCATTTTCAATTTAAAAGATTGTGAATAGCCCGCAGTAAACTTGTTTTTAATTTATTTAGGACAATGGCTTAAAAACAAGGTCACTACTAAAGCCCAATGGCGTCATTTCGATGTTATTGCGTTTCTGTAGTAACATCGAGCGGATGCTATTGCGCTTGCGCTTTGGAGGGATGCCATTTTTTTCTCCTAACTTACGCTTTTGGAAAAAAGTAATTATTTGAAAACTTGAGATGTATTAATAGAATAAACAAGTTCTAAATATTGTTTATAGATCGTTCCTCGTATAAACGTAAAAAATCGCTTTCTAGTGATGAAGAAATTACAAAGAGAATCAACAATACTTTAAATAGATTGAACAGCACAGAAGGTAGGGGAGACCGGGGCTAGTTGGACCACGGGGTTAGTTGAAACATTGCTGTTTTTTTGCTCCCTCAACATTTTCTAAAATATTTACTGCTACCTAGTGATGTATAACATTGATTTACATCCGCCATGCTAATTTCAAATGGCTTGAAGCAAAAATGTAAGTAAGGTGTAAGATTTTTTAAATTTTACAGTTTGAAGTAAAATTAGATTGTCTTAGATAATTTAATGTAGAAATATGCTTGAAAAAGATACGCTAAAGTTATTTACCATATGTTGACAGTAGATATAATGCTACAATAAAAAACAGAGCTAGTTAAATTTCGGTGCTTACGTATTATCGGGAGGACCTTTAAAAAAACGACTCAAAAATTAAAGTAAATAGGGTTACTTATTATTAAAGTAAATTAGGGTTACTAACCCTAACCCTAACCCTAACCCTAACCCTAACCCTAACCCTAACCCTAACCCTAACCCTAATCCTCAGTGCGCGGTAAATCAAAGATCTTCAAAAATCAAAGGTCCTCCCGATAATACGTAAGGACCTAAATTTCTTAGTTATGATTACTTGAAAAGTAAAATTGTATTTCTCTGACACTACTGGGGTTAGTTGAAACTTTGCACAGGGGTTAGTTGGAATATGTTTTACGTAACACTTCTAAGAATAACTTATACTTAACAATTGCTTTAAGATGTTATTTTTCATATCAGCTCAATTATAGCATTTATATCTTTTTTTTTTTGTTAATGACAGTTAATTGTAGTTATTATATTTAGTAAGTAATAGGTGTATTTCTTACCTGAAAGTATGCGTCAGTACAAACGTAAAACTCAACGGGGATTGACAACAAAAAATGTTATGCAAAAAGTTATGACAGAGGTGCTGATTGATAAAAAGTTTTGCCGTACAGTGGCAAATAAATATGATATTCCACATGTGACTTTGCGAAGATACTGTTTGAATTATCGCAAAGAAGCCGCTATCGTGAAAGGTGATGATATAACGCAGTGGTTCCCAAAGTGGGCGCTACCGCCCCCTAGGGGGCGTTGGCGAGATTTAGGGGGGAGGTAAGAAGAAAGGGGGCAGTTAGGGGGCGGTAAGAGAACAAGGGGCGATAGGAAACAATGAGAAGAAATATACATGAAGGACGATTAAAGACCTTTTATAGGTGATCTTGCAGCAGTGTTTCCCAAAGCATTCAATACAAGATCGATTCAGGGTAAAGACCTTTATTTTTTTTAGAGATCACAATGAATTTGGGAGAAAAATAACAAAATTACACAAAATTACAGATAAATATTCTCTGTCGAACATTCTTTTCACTTAAAAAAGAAGCGAGGGGGCGCTGGGATGCGAGCTGAAAACCAAGGGGGGGCCTGACTGAATCTGACTGAAAAAGTTTGGGAAACACTGATATAACGGAAGTATCGTTGAGAAAATATGGATATTTCAATAATCGGTCAGTATTTAATATTAGCCAAGAACTTCTTCTTGTGGAATATTTGCTTAAAGCATCTACTTTATATTATGGACTTTCCACCAATGAAGTCAAATCTTTAGCATATGAATATGCTGCTAAACTTGGCTTGAAAATTCCAAACTCATGGGTTGCAGCAAAAAAGGCTGGAACCGATTGGCTCTCTGGTTTTATGAAACGCCATCCCAACTTATCGTTGAGGACGCCAGAAAGCACATCACTTAGTCGTGCTACTAGTTTCAACAGACATAATGTTAATGCTTTTTATGACAAATATGAATCGGTTTTGCAAAGGGATGGATTTACACCAGACAAGATTTGGAACGTTGATGAGACTGGCTGCACCACAGTACAGAAAACTAGAAAAGTTATTGCTGCAACCGGTGTTAAGCAAGTCGGTGCTGTTGTTTGGGCAGAGAGAGGTCAACTTGTGACAATTTGTTGTGCTGTTAGTGCAACTGGAAACATGATCCCACCTATGCTTATATTTTCCAGAGTACACTGTAAAGAACATTTTGTCAAAGGTGCTCCAACTGGTTCCATTGTAAGAGCTCATCCGAGTGGCTGGATGACTTCGGAAAACTTTTTTTCCTGGATGAAACATTTTGTGTCACATGTAAGACCGAGCAATAAAGATAAAGTGCTGTTGCTATTGGACAACCACCACAGTTACGTCACTCTGGAAACCATTGACTATGCTAAAGAGCATGGTATCGTCTTGCTTTCATTTCCACCCCATTGCTCCCATAAACTGCATCCACTTGATAGGGCAGTTTATGGCCCTTTCAAGCGTTATTACTATAGCGGTTGCGATTGTTGGATGAAAGAAAATAGAGGAAAAACAATGACTATTTATGACATTCCTGATATGGTTGAAAGGGCTTTTTCTAGAGCATTCATACCCGTTAATATTCAATCAGGCTTCAAGGTGGCTGGAATTTTTCCTTTTGACCGTGACATCTTCAGTGATTTAAAATTCTTGCCATTTGATGTTACTGATAGGTTTGTTCCTAGTGCAGGTACTGAGAATCTTACCCAATCAAAACACCAACAATTACACTGGTCAACAAAAAAAAATTTTTTTATTGGTGCCTCAAATATTAGAGCTGTTTTGGAGTATATTTGGGGCGCTGATTCCGAAAATGACGGCGGTTTTTTCGCATCAGCTCTAGTTTTTGAGATACGGTATACCGCTCATATTTGTTTGCTTGTAAACCTGTGTAGAGCATTTACGTCAGTGGATTAATGGAAAGAGACGAAGTTTACAGTTTGGTGTCACAATGGTTTGGAGGGAACCTAAAAATCCTCACGACGATTGCTATTTTTGTATGGTTAACATTAAGTGAATCAACCGTAACAATAGAAGAAAATGGATATACCCCGACTTAGAATCAGCAAGACGGCCTGTCCCGCATTCAGACGAAGTTCCCATTCCTGTGTTTGACCACCTAACAGAACTAATAGAAAGCTCTGATGAATTAGTTCTGTTGATGAAGCAGTGACCTGTAGCAGTGAAAGTGAGTTTCAGGGCGCAGTTGCTACACCGCTGCGATTTAATCAGTTCGAGCTGAATGACCTGGTCACAGACCTCAATCTTTCAAAAGAGACATCGGAAATCCTCGCATCCAGGCTAAATGAGAAAAATCTTCTTCAGCCTGGTACTAACATTACGTTTTATCGTAGAAGAGAAAAAGATTTACTGCCCTATTTTTCGAAGGAAAACAATCTGGTTTTCTGCAATGATGTTGGGGGGCTTCTACAAAAAATGGGACTAGCAGAATACAGTCCACAAGAATGGCGCCTTTTTATTGACAGTTCTGTAAGAAGTTTAAAATGCGTTCTACTCCATAATGGCAATAAGTATGCTTCCATTCCAATAGGCCATTCAATTAGTATGAGAGAAGAATATGATTCGATTAAACAAATTCTGGAAAAGGTAGCATACCTTAAGTATCAGTGGAAAATATGTGTAGACCTAAAAATGGTAAACTTTCTTCGGGCCAGCAAAACGGTTATACAAAGTATCCTTGTTTTCTCTGTATGTGGGATAGCAGAGCAAAAAGTGAACACTGGACAAGAAAAGAGTGGCCTTTGAGGAAAGAAATGATTGCAGGCGAGAAAAACATCATTCATCAACCCTTGGTTACCACAGAAAAGATCATTCTCCCACCGTTGCATATAAAACTTGGTCTTATGAAGCAATTCGTCACGGCATTGAATACAGATGGAGCATGCTTTCGATATTTGTGCAGTGCATTCCCAGGGATGAGTATGGAAAAGATTAAAGCAGGAATTTTTAATGGTCCACAGATCAGGCAGCTTATAAAAGATTCGCAATTTGCTAGGCATATGACCGAACACGAATCAGCTGCTTGGACCGCATTTGTGCTGATTATTAAAAACTTTTTGGGAAATTACAAGGCAAGCAACTATGTAGAGCTTGTAACCAATATGTTAAGCAGCTTTAAAGATCTTGGCTGCAACATGAGCATCAAAGTCCACTATCTTCATAGCCATTTAGACCATTTTTCAAAAAATCTTGGTGACCTAAGCGAGGAGCACGGTGAAAGGTTTCACCAGGATATAAGAGTAATGGAGGAACGGTACCAAGGAAGATGAGATGAAACGATGTTAGCTGATTATTGTTGGAGTTTGCAAAGGCACTGTCCTGATACTAAACACTCCAGAAAGTGCTACAAAAGACACTTTTTAGATGTTATGTAATTACTAGAATAAAGTCTTGCATTTTTCAATGTCTATTGCTTTCATCAGGGTATTTTATTATTTTGTGTTGTTGAAAATACGTCAAACACGTAGTTACTTTGCTATTGCGCATTTGACATACCTTTAAACAATCTTAAACAAATTCTTTGTTGCTTAAGATCCATGTATAACAGATAAAAGTCAAAATTATAGGGGTATGCCGTAACTCAAAAACCAGAGCTGATGCGAAAAAACCGATGTCATTTTTGGAATCAGCGCCCCAAATATACCCCAAAACAGTTTTAATACTTGAGGCACCAAATTGTGTGTTGACCAGTGTTATTCAACGAGCAGCCTCAAGTTTCGGAAAGACCTTCATCATCTACAAATCAATCTCTTTTAAATGTGACTCCTGAAAACATTCGACCATTCACCAAAGCAGCTCCGAGAAAAAGGAAGAGCTGTACAAACAGAGGGAAAACTAGAATTCTAACTGACACTCCTGAAAAAAATCAAATTATAACAAACGCTGAAAAAAAGAAAACCACCCAAAAAATCTGTAAACGCATAATAACTGCGTCGATTGAGTCCGGCTCTGAAGAAGCATCATCACTACTTTTATCAGAAGAGAAGAATTGTTCAGATAATAGCACAACCGAGAACGAAGAATTGTCCAAGGTCACCAAACCTAGCGAAATCAAAGAAGAAGAATTTGCCCTGGTCCGATTGTGTTCAAAAAAAAAGTGTACGATACGATATTATGTCGGACAAGTGATTAATGTTTTTGAAGATGGTGATGTAACTTTCAGATTTTTAAAGCGATCCTATCGTTCTGCATTGGTGAATAAACGTCCCACCTTTATTTTTTCAAAAGACACTAATGATGCACCAGAATTCACCCACAATTTAGAAGACATTGTCTTTAAACTGCCAGTTCCATTGAAAAAAGGGGAAACCAAACGTTGTCATCAGAAGTTTAACTTTCCTGTTGATTTATCAAGTTACAATCCTCAATAGGTTGACTTATACCATAAGAACAGATTTTTATGCTCTGCATACGGACAAATGATTTGTGTTTCAACTAACCCCATGCCGTGTTTCAACAAGCCCCGCATAAGGGGTTAGTTGGAACAAGTAACGTACGTTTATTTGAATGTAATTTGTAAATAAACCTCTTACAATTTTTGGTCAATCTTTTGTGATATATTGTGCAACATAATGGTCATTATGCCAGACTAGCTTAAAATTTTTTTCAATTTCAAACCCTACAATTTTAATTTTTCTAAATTTTGTTCGAAGTAACCCTAATCTCCTCTACTTAATTTAATTCAATTTCCAAACAGCAAAAAGATTTCTAGTTTTCCTCATTATTTAGGCAACTAAGTACATTTCTACTTCTTTTTGGTTATAAAGTAATTCCTCGATTATCCGGTTGCTATATTTTGTTTTTTTTATTGTCAAACAAACTGTTAAAATCGGTTCAAACTAAAAGCAAATGCGGAAAAGCAAGCAAACAGCGTAAATTTTGAAGACGATGCAGAAAATTCTGCTTTCTTTTTCCTTAACCACGCGGCCACGCTGCTGAAAAAAACAATCTAAAATTGATTCATTTTTTAGTAGATCTACTGTAGCAACAAACAGTTTTAAGCAAAAACTTTTTCGGTTAATCATAGACTTCCATCAGCTTTAAAACATAAATGGGATAATTTTTTTTGTAGTTAACTATATGAATTCGATTATTAGTTGATATTTCTAAAAGTGTTTGCCCAACTAGAGAAAGCACTATACTGCAAGTTTTTAAATATGCGTTTGCAATTTGTTTGCAAACTGGTTGGTTTAGTAAACATTAGAAACTTTTGAAAAAACTAACTGTGAAAATGAATACACTTATTAGTATTTTATCGAGAGTTATTTCTTAAAAACATGTTATTTTTTTAGAAGATCATGATCCGGCGTCATGATCGGAAAAATTGTTGGGGAAGAATTAAAAAAACTTCCTACGATCTTCCGTCTTCAAGCACAAATTGAAATAATACCGCTAATTGCTGGAAAACAGAAGGATATTGCAAACGATTCTTAAAAATCAAATTTGTTGATACAATAATATGTAAAAGGCACTTTCGACATTTTCAGCTGTTTTAAACTTGTAAAATAAACCAAAATTGTAAACTTCAAAAAAAAAAGAAATTTTAACTGGTCGCAGCACCACAGGTAATTAAAAATTGGCACGCTGTTGAATTCTTGATTCTATTTAAGGAACAAACGATCAAACCTTTCTATCTTGATTAACGAATTTAATCACGGTTCATGTATACATGCTTCCCACAACAAGGTGTACACAATACAATAAACTTATAAGATGAAACATTGTTTTTATTTTTATTTCCTTATTCAAATAGAAAAAATATTTGATTAATATTATTCTTTAATTAAAAAAATAAACAATTAATCAGCATTATATTTTTTTATTTTATACTTTTTAACACATGTCTATACCGAAAATCTCGTCACCAAAAAATTGAAGTTGTTTTTACCATAACCAAATAAAATTCTTTATCAAAAAATAAAGGGACAAATAAATCTGTAATCTAATTATTAACACTCTCCCCTCTAAATTATCGAGAAATGAATATAATTCAACTTCGAGAAATTTACAAACACAATCAAATTTATTTTCTTTGAACAGTTTATCAGTCATTAATTTAAACCTTCCAGAGGCGCCACGTTGCGGATATCTCTATCAAAGGTTCGCCCATCCGCAAGTTTAAGTTTAATACGGCGAACATGTCCGTTTGTATCAGGAAAGGTCTTTATAACAACCGCTTTCGGGTAATCACGACGCCCAACATCTACCTCTTCTTTTAATAGGACAATATCGCCTTCCTTGAGATTTGGCTTCACATCATGCCAGCGATGTCTTATTTGCAGCCACGGCACATACATTTGCAGCCATCTTTTCCAAAATTGTTCAGAGACTGCAATTACAAATTTATAATTGCTGCGATACATTTCAGCTTTGTTAAATTCCTGAACAGGTGAATCAGGATGTAGATTACCGCTCAGTATAGATAAAGGTGTCAAAACACGCCAGTCTTCGACCTCGTTACTTAGTTTCGTAATAGGTCTACAGTTCATTGTCGCTTCAACTTCACACATTATGGTCAACAATTTAAAATCACTTGGCGTTCTACCCTTCAAAGCCGTTAGTCCAGTGTTTCTCAAACTGTGTGCCGCGGCACACTGGTGTGCCGTGAGAGATTTTTAAGTGTGCCGCGAAACTTTTCAAATACAGTATTAATCCATGCTTCGCAACAGCAACCTAAACACACTCTATAACAGAGGAAAAATATGTTTTTTATGGGCTTCGATCAAAAAGCTTAAAAATTTTAAATGCAATTTCCATTACTTAAAGTTTTGATGATCAGTTGTCTTCCAGGCTCGTTTTGGTACACCAGACATTTCAAACTCGCGGCCCGCGAAGTCTTTCAACGAAGTTTTTGATCAGATGCTCAATACAAAATCAAGTTAATGATAAATTCAAAACTAAATTTAAATCATTAAAGTGACATGGTTTGTTAGCAAGAACTTGATTTTCTAACCGAAATTAACTAACTAATTAAGTGAAGACCTTTTCTTTGGTCCTTACCTTAATTTCAACGTAAAATTTAAAAGAATAACCTGGATCAGCCAAATAATTCAAGTGAAAACTTTTTTTATTGCCTTCAATTTCTTTTGTAACCAGATTGCGGCCAGTGGCAAAATTTCAAGCTAAAATTTCACCGATTCAACCCACATAGCCGCGCGAGTTTGACATGCCTGTCGTACATGATATGCGGAACCTAAATACTTTATATGAAAACAAACAGCACAAAATCTAGTGAAGAATGATAAAAATAAGCTTTCGCTTTATGAAAAGCTGCATAAAAACTTGAGGCCTTTATGTAATACACCATAATGCATCAAGTAAAGGAAAATAAGGAAAACTAAGTGCAAACCAAAAAAGATCTGCACTCTGGTCCGAGTGTGCCGCAAAGTTTGGAAAGGTAGCAAAGTGTGCCGCGGGTGCAAAAAGTTTGAGAACCACTGCGTTAGTCCATTAATGCCATTGTATATAATAGCAGCCATAACATTTTTCACAGTTCGTATTGCTCGTTCCCAATTCCCACCTGCATGTGGATTTGCAGGAACATTGAATTTCCATACAACGTCAATACACTTCCGCGACATACATCGCGACACAAAATTTTTATCGATTTCGTCAAAACAAATTTTAGGTTTTTGCATTTTGCATTGTTGTAATAACTTTTTAAATTCTGCATCGCAGCCTTCAAAATTAGTGCCTTGATCAGAAAATAAACTACGACAATACATGCCACGTCGGGCGGTAAAACGCATGAAGCATTGAATAAACAAATCGGTTGATAAATCAGGTACAATTTCGATGTGACAGGCTCGACTTGCCATACATATAAACAGCACCCCCCAACGTTTCACGATACTACGGTTAAGTTTCACAGCAATTGGCCCAAAAAGATCGACGCCAGAATTTTGAAATGGGAACTTAGGTGCGTTTACACGGCATTCGGGTAAATTCCCCATTATTTGTTGTGCAGCTTTAGCACGTCTAAATTTACAATAGTGGCAATTACGTAAATACTTTTTCACAGTGCTTAAACCGTAGCAAATCCAGAACCTTTGTAACAACTTACACAAAACGTAATTGGCACCGAAATGATTCGACATGATATGTTCATGCTTAATGAACATTTCTGTTATAAAATTGGCTTTTGGTAGAATATATTGGTGAACACTATCATTAGGAAGTGAAGACTTTACAACAAGTCCACCAACACGTAGCACATGCAAGGTATGATCATAAAATGGCAATAAATTTTTAATTTCCAACAGTTTGGCTCGTACACTCCCACTACACGACTTCAAAGCATCATCAAAACCACGCTGCCCAATGATCGATAAAATGTCAAATCCGAAATAGGATTCCTGGGCCATTCTTATCAAATCTAATTCGGCCAATTTAAACTCTTGACTTTTTATACGGCCAACTTCAACTGACATATTTAACTTAAGATTTTTAGTATGCAATTTACTAACAACGTACCGATAACGGTATACAATCATTTTAATGCAACTAAACAAACCCGAATAGCGCTTAGCAATATTATAAAAATACGCAGGTATCCTGTGATCAATCTCATTTTTACACAGCATCTCTTCATTCTCAATTTGTGAATTAATACACGCCTCAGTATTCTCACCACTATCAATCTCAAGGCAAACATCTGAGCATTCATCATTAACATCATCGGCCACCTGACAAGCATTCACTACTTGTTTTTTATCAAAACCACTATACATTGATTGTTCATACAGAAACACAGGACCTTTAAAATAAACACAACTAGGATCAGCCTTTTTTGGGTCAATACCACGAGAGCATAGGTCGGCTACATTTGATGATGTTGCCACATAACACCAAGTATCGTCACTAGTAAGACGATTGATTTCAGCTATCTTTCGAGCCACATATTTCTTCAGCCTTAACTTACGATTCTTTATCCAATCAAGCACAACTGAAGAATCAGTGTGTAAATAACCTTTTGATTTAGGAAGCTGTATTGAACCTTTTATATTCCGGTGCATGTTGGCTCCCATAACTGCAGCAATTAATTCCAATCTGGGAATACTGAGTGTAGATTTTCTAGGAACAACTTTTGATTTTCCCATTACGAATGCAACATTGCATAAGTCATCCTTTGTCATTTTCAGATATGATACACATCCCAAGCCTTTTTCTGAGCTGTTGCAAAGGGTGTGCAGCTCATAAACGTCTGCTTCAATGTCCCAATAACATCTTGGTATAGTCAGCCTTTCTAAGCATGGCAGACCTGCAATCCATCTTTCCCACGACTTCAATATGGTGGTGGGAACAGGATCATCCCACAGTTCAACTTCTTCACAAACCTTCTGCAGAAGTATTCTTCCCTTTAGCATGTATGGAGCACATATTCCAATAGGATCAAAAATTTGTGCTATAGTACTCCACAGACCTCTTTTAGTTTTTGGTCTTTCCTGAATGTTAACTTTTGGAGATAATGTCTTCTTTGATGGATTCCACTGTAATCCAAGAACTTTGCAATTCAAATTACCTTCAGATGTCAGATCTTTCCAATCTTTCACAAACAATTTTCTATCAGGTTCTAAACATTCGAGAATTTCGGGATGATCAGATACAAACCAGACTTCAATAACTCAACTAATTCACTGGCTCTGGCTTTACCTTCTTCGACATTCTTACATGAAACCAGACCATCGTCTACATAGAAACTGTTTTTGACAACATTTACTGTTTCAGGTGAAGCTCCGATATCATTATCTGTAGCAGTCTTCTTAAGACAGTAATCAGCCATAGACATACTACAATTTAGCCCAAAGGGAAGTCTTTTAAATCGGTATGTGATTACTGGTGCTTCAAAATCATGATTTTCAAACCATAGAATTCTCAGTAAATCTCTATCTTTTTCATTTATTCCACATTGCATGAACATTTCCTGGATATCACAAGAAAATGCCACAGGAAATCTTCTGAATCGAATCAGTATATCAGAAAGTCTTTGTAAATCATCTTTTCCTTGATGCAGCAATGAATTTAAACAAACATTATTACATTTTGCCGAACCATCATATACAAGTCTTCTTTTGGCTTGTTTTGTAACAAAATGAGGTATGTAGAAAACTCTAGCATTTTTTTCATCATCATCCGTGTCCACACGTTCAATTTTGTCAGTGTCAATTAACTTCTGGATAGCATCACAGTAAAATTTTTGAGTTGCTTCGTCTCTCTTCAATGAACGTTTTTGCTGCATTAAGCGGTGTTTTGCCAAACCTTTTGTATAAAGCATTTTGTTTAAATCGCTTTTAATAGGCAGGCTCAAAAAGTATCTGCCATCCTTTTTTGTAATTGATTTATCATACAGCTTTGTACAAATAACATCATTTGCAGAAGGAGCAGTATCTTCATCGTCTGGAGCAGTCTCAAAATTGTAACTCATCCACTTTTCAATTTCCGCGTGTAACAACTCACAAGTGTCAGCATCACCATTGCATAGATATGCTCGATCATTCATGTACACATTGTCGTGTTCCATCATACAAATCTTGTTGCAATGAATATCGCTGCAACTATTTAACTTATCATAGATCGGTGCATCAACATCACCTCCATCACGTGCACCAGTATGACCGACTAGCAGCCAGCCAAATTTGGAGAGTTTAGCAGCGACTCTACACTCTTTGCCACGTCTCACTTCAGTCACGTCTAAGAGCTCTTCATAGTTACTTCCAATCAAAAGATCAACATTCTTCGTCTCGATTATTGGAATATCAATGTCTTTAAGATATGGAATTTTGCTTAGTTCAATGTTTTCCTTTTTATTTGGATTATTGTGACTAGCAACTTCTTCAACACATACCACATTTTGCAACTTAAAAGAAGGACCTTCATTTACACCACAAACTACAAGATCAACTTTACAACCATCTTCTCTAGTGCAAGCATTAGCTGTCGACAATTTAACGCAGGACTTCTTCTGTGCATTAACAGGTATCTTGAGCAATTTAATCAACCTTTTAGTTGCCAGAGTATTATCCGAACCTGTGTCCAGCAGACAATTTACTTTTACAGATTGTTTTGAAGCTTCAGAGTGCATGATAACAGGAATGATAGGCAAAATTTTTCTTTCACTATTTAATATAGCACTGTGCACCTTGGCATTCACACCATCAGCATCAGCCACCAATTCATCATCTTTATTTTCTCTCACAGTACAGTTAGACTTATCATTCACACATAGCAAGAAATGATGATCATCACTCTGGCAAGCACGACAACAATATTTAGATCTACACTTGGACTGTAAATGTCCCGAGTTAAGGCATTTAAAGCAACATTTGCTCTTTTTTGCTATAGACCATTTGTCTTTCACATTCAACTCTCTAAACTTATCACACCTCCACAAAGCATGCACATTCTTAAATTCACACTCAGGTACAGGACACAAAAATACATTAGAATTTTGAGCATATGTTTTAACAAGAAATTGTTTAGCAGGACGTTTTTTCTCAGCATTAGTTTGGTTAAAGTCATATTTGGATTTTACATTACTTATGTCATTTTGCATCAAAGGGTGCGAAATTAGCTTTAACTGTTTTTCAACAAAACGCAATAAATAATCAAAACTAGGCATAACAATACATGCATTACATAAAATTTCAGCAAGTTTATCTTTTGTACGCTTGGGTAAACGAGCAATCACTTTTTTTAAAACCCCAGGTGAATCAAGCATAGAATTTTCATTAGTGTCAGCAAAAAGCGTTTTTATATCTTCTAATTCATTCATAAATGATTGAAATGAATCTAAGTTCCATTTAACTGGTTCATTTCTGGTAATATATGAAATATGAGCTTCTAAAACAAGAGATGATTGACCAAAAAATTTGTGAAGCTTATTGAGTGCAGTGTTTAATGCAACTTCAGGATCTCTAATCCTATCACAACAACGTATAGCATCAGTGGCTTTACCCGAGCAACGTGACTGAAGAATATCATATATCAAACCATACTGTTTGCCATATAAGGAGATAACTCTCTCCATACCATGCCAAAAAGCAATGTAGTGTTTTGGATCACCATCAAAAGCCACCTTTGACCCGCTTTCCATTAACACTTTACCAGCTAAATAATTGTCACCAATTCCAAAATTTAAATTAGCAGTGTGATTGAGTTTATGACTATTTAAGTCATCAATATCAAATACACCATCAACAGCTTGCTCTGCTACAGACTTTATTTTATTAGCCTCCAACACAATATGTTGTTGCTCAACATCATTACAGTTGTCTGTAGCCAGAGTTTTTATATTTGCACTCCCCTCATGCAAAACATTTACATGAGAGCCTACTTGTTTTAATTCATTCATTGAACAATAATTTTTTATTGGTGAAACATGCAAATTAGAACAATAGTCAAAATTACTATCACGGTTTAAGTTATTTTCTTGAGTTTTTGTTAAGTTATCACTCACCACAAGTTTGTTTGCAAGTTCAGCTTCAAGCATTTTCTTTTTGAGTTTTATTTTTTGTATTCTTGAATCTTCTTCAGCCAATTTGACATTATTTTCAGTTAACAAGGCAATTTGTTTAGGAGTCAAACTTCCCTTTATTATCATTGATGACAACAGTCCTTTTGATTTCCTTGACATGCAGCTAGATCTGCTACTAGAGTTTGTAGCAGTGCCTTTAGTACTTGTCTTCAAAAGATTTTCAAACAGATTCTTCTGTTCTGCTTCAGCTTCATTATAATGATGTTTAATAATTGAGTATTGCACTTCTGCTGAGTTTTGTTTGTCAAAATAATCTTCAATCTTATCATTGTCCTCATCAGGATTTAAGTTACCAACATTGATTTCTATGAATTGAAGCAATTCTTCAAAGCATTTAGTTATTTCTATAAAGACTTCTTTAATTTTTTGAAAATCTTTTTTATTTGACAACAATTTTGAAAATTCACAAAATGCTTTGTTGAAGCTTCTATTTAACTGTCTCATATTTCTTTCAGACAGTGGCACATTCACTTTTTTCAAAAGATTTTCTTCAGCAGCCTGAGAAGTACTAGCACCTTGATCAAGTGACATAACAATTTTTTTTTTTTTTTTTTCTTATTATTCAAAAAGAATAATGAAACAATGTTTCTATAATGTTGAATTCTTGATTCTATTTAAGGAACAAACGATCAAACCTTTCTATCTTGATTAACGAATTTAATCACGGTTCATGTATACATGCTTCCCACAACAAGGTGTACACAGTACAATAAACTTATAAGATGAAACATTGTTTTTATTTTTATTTCCTTATTCAAATAGAAAAAATATTTGATTAATATTATTCTTTAATTAAAAAAATAAACAATTAATCAGCATTATATTTTTTTATTTTATACTTTTTAACACATGTCTATACCGAAAATCTCGTCACCAAAAAATTGAAGTTGTTTTTACCATAACCAAATAAAATTCTTTATCAAAAAATAAAGGGACAAATAAATCTGTAATCCAATTATTAACACACGCTGTTAGGCGCCGTTGCACCCCGATTCAAAACCAGTGCGTTGAAGTTTTGCTTTAAAACCCTTTTAATTTTACCATTGTATTTCTTGATATCAATTTTATTTTCTTTAAATATTTACGATTTGAATGTTATTTTGTATGTAATTAAATATTCGTTTAAACTGATTTTTTTTTCGATTTTTTAAACTTTTAGTGTATTTTAATTTCGTTTCAATACTTTTACATTATATGACTTATTTATATTGCCTGTATAATTTCTTGGTCATTAATACCTTTTATAGAAATATCACTTATATACTAAATTTTAAACTAGAGATCATTCACCTAATTAAAAACCGTTAAACAAAATTTTAAAATTTTCTTATTTTCCAGCTTTTTATTGACGAAGTTTAATGAAACAAGCACAATACAAGTAGAAAACACAAAACTACTAGTGAAGATATCATGAAAACAAAACAGTAAAAGTCAATTTACAATAAAATATATTGCGAAAAAGTTTAGGTTATGGTGAATTCTTGATACGATAAGTTGTAGTACATTTTTAAGGAAATATTTGAATAAACATTTGGTGGTATAGAATTTGAAGATTGCGTGAAGTAAAAGATTTTTCTTCCCAAAGCTTTTCATCTGACACTCTTTAGGGGAAATTGTCAGAATGAAGCAGAATTGAAACCGAACTAAGTTATAAAGGGAAAAAGTAGAGTTCTCATTGGCTGAAAGAAGTCAGCCAATGAGAGAAAAGATTAAGAAATTTTCAAAGAGTAGACGAATTCTTTTGCTTACACAGAAGGGGATTGAGAGATTTAATGAAAGTCGCTTCAAGAGCAGAAAGGTGAAAGGAAAAGCGACCTCGAGCGAGAATAGAAAATTTTTCGTTGCTGTAATGAAGGGCGCATTGGGCGTTGTCAAGAAGATGTTGACCAATGGCGGATTCGCGAAATTGTTGTGGGCGTGTGTTGTTCTTGCAAGAGCGGGAAAGACTTTGGCGGTTGGCTGAGGCACGAGGATTGGTGTGGATCTAGGAACGTGTTGTTTTATTCGCTCTTCTAGCCGTTGAGACGTGCGACCAACGTACCGGCTATTGCAGTGGCACAAAAACTGGTAAATAACATTGCTGTGATGATGGAAAGGTAACACGTCTTTCTTAATCGCTGGAAGAAGCTGTCGGGTGTTGAAAATAACACGTGGTTCGACGGAGAAAAAGCAGCGTTTCACAGCAAACGTAATCTGCTTTTCGAACTTCATCGAGACGTTTCCAATCCATGGGATGTGTAGGTAGACAGGGCACTCTACGCTCAACTCGTCCATCACAAACCTCGGTCTGAAGAGCAGCTTGCTGCTTTAAAGGCCAGGTTGAGTGACTTAACTCACGCTTATTGTGGAAGCCCCATTGACTTGTGTGATTTCCTCATGACAAAAGAG
The DNA here is from genome assembly GCA_963680785.1 of Diplosoma virens. Taxonomy (NCBI): domain Eukaryota; kingdom Metazoa; phylum Chordata; class Ascidiacea; order Aplousobranchia; family Didemnidae; genus Diplosoma; species Diplosoma virens. The sequence continues at coordinate 15,652,449 of OY796889.1, forward strand.
TGTTTTCAGGCCATCAAGTCTCTTCGGACGAATGAAGAAATTCTTATAACAAAGCCTGATAAAGGTGCTGGCGTTGTCATCCTTAACAAAAACGATTACAACGGCAAGATGAAGACGATTCTTAATGACACGACCAAATTTCTTGATCTTGGACCAGTCACCAACAAAGACAACACCGCTAAAATTGAATCACGGATACAACGACGGTTGCTACAGCTGAGGAAAGAGTACCTAATTTCTAAGCAAGTTTACGAAGCAATCCGACTCACTGGCTCTCAGCGACCGCGCATGTATGGTCTTCCGAAAATACACAAAAAGGACGTACCTTTACGTCCGATTTTGTCTATGACCAGATCGGCCCAACATCAGCTAGCTAAATGGCTTACTTCTCTTCTTCAACCTGTTCTTCAAAACCTTTCTTCTAATTGTGTGTCCGATTTTTTCACCTTTGTAAAAGAAGTCAGAAAATTTACCTTTTCTCCTTCCTCTGTCCTTCTTTGTTCTTTTGATATTTCCAGTCTCTTCACTAATGTTCCGCTTGCTGAAACCGTAGAAATCTGCGCTGATGCCCTTTACAATGACGACTCAATGGCGCCATCCTTTCCACGCAACATCTTTGTCGAATTAATGCAGCTAGCCACCTCCTCTGTGGAATTTAGCTTCAATAACAACATGCATCGACAAGTCGACGGCGTCGTTATGGGCTCACCGCTTGGTCCAGCTTTAGCAAATATTTTTGTTGGCTGCCAAGAAGCAAAACTTTTCAACATCGCCAAAAGACCGTTGGTGTACTTCCGGTACGTTGATGATACTTTCGCCGTATTCAACAATGAAGAAGACTGCAACACTTTCTTCATCCAGCTCAACTCCCTTCATCCCTCACTTCGCTTCACCTATGAAAAGGAATCTAATCACTCTCTCCCTTTCCTTGACGTGTTGGTAGAAAGTCATGATTTAGAATTTCTAACTTCAGTATACAGGAAACCCACCTTCGCTGGCCAATATCTACGTTGGAACTCTTTTAGTCCCGAGAAACGGAAAATCAATCTAATTGGTACTCTCGTTCACAGAGCTTTTATGATTTGTTCTAAAAGCAAACTGAACCAAGAGCTTGGCAAAATTCGTTCAATTCTTTTGAAAAACGGCTACCCGGAACATGTGATCAATTCGGCTTTCAAGCGAAAACTTCAACAACTAAATTCTAACCCGGTCCACACAGTAAAAAAGTGCCCTGTCTACCTACACATCCCATGGATTGGAAACGTCTCGATGAAGTTCGAAAAGCAGATTACGTCTGCTGTGAAACGCTGCTTTTTCTCCGTCGAACCACGTGTTATTTTCAACACCCGACAGCTTCTTCCAGCGATTAAGAAAGACGTGTTACCTTTCCATCATCACAGCAATGTTATTTACCAGTTTTTGTGCCACTGCAATAGCCGGTACGTTGGTCGCACGTCTCAACGGCTAGAAGAGCGAATAAAACAACACGTTCCTAGATCCACACCAATCCTCGTGCCTCGGCCAACCGCCAAAGTCTTTCCCGCTCTTGCAAGAACAACACACGCCCACAACAATTTCGCGAATCCGCCATTGGTCAACATCTTCTTGACAACGCCCAATGCGCCCTTCATTACAGCAACGAAAAATTTTCTATTCTCGCTCGAGGTCGCTCTTCGGCTGACTTCTTTCAGCCAATGAGAACTCTACTTTTTCCCTTTATAACTTAGTTCGGTTTCAATTCTGCTTCATTCTGACGATTTCCCCTGAAGAGTGTCAGATGAAAAGCTTTTGAAGAAAAATCTTTTACTTCACGCAACATTTTTAAGGTCACCAAATTGTCAAAAAGCAATAACGTCATTTGATAAGAACACAGAATTAATTCACTTTAGAAATTAAAGCGTCTTGCCACGGCACTTCGCCGGACTTGCTGCAAAAGTAATTTGCAAATGTTTCACGAATTTCACAAGCTTTTGTAGCATGCTTAATTCCTTGACTTTTTAGGCAAGAAAAGGCGGCGCTTTTGCATGACAATATTCCCTCTTCGCTTTGTGCAAACGCATGTTGCTGTCCAAGTTGGCTCAACAAAAAATTGTGTAGCACCACAGCTGCTTTTATGGCTTTCGTCGTATTTTCAGGCGACAACCCAATCGGCCTACGTAAACATCGAAAGCGCGATGACATTATACCAAATGCGTTTTCTATAACTCTTCTAGCTCTAGATAATCTGTAGTTCTAAATTCTTTTTTTTCGGTTTAAGTAAACTTTAGGGTATGGGCGCATTAAATTTGAACTAAGAGGAAACGCTTCATCACCAACTAAAACAAATGGCGTTGGAGTAGCTAACGTTTCCGACAAAGGCACTGGTGGAGGAAAAGGTAGTTGCTGACCTAACAACGATTTGCCGAATAACGAATTTCTAAACACGCTACCATCACTCTGACGGCCATAAGCACCAATATCTACACTCTACAGCAAGAAATTTGTACTTTGCGTCGCAAACAGCCAAAAGTATAAGGCTAAATGTTTTTTATAGCTATAAAACATAGAACCAGAATTTTTTGGTGCTTGTATTTGAACCAGGGCTGCGAACTCGAACTCGAACTCGAACTCGAAAAATAAAAATTTCTGAACTCGAACTTGAACTCGAACTCGAAAAAAGTTTGTGGAGTTTGAGTTCATTTAATGATTAAATTTGACTATAATATTTCTCAGCGATGGTGCCCAATTATAATTTGCTACCCTCTTTTATTTTGTTTAATAATAGATTAAAATTGGTAACATTGATGACAAAGCAATTTTTAACATGTGATCAGTTTTTCGCGGTTGAATTATCCTCTTAACTCTATTCCGACTGTATTTTTTCAGCTCTATTTTGTGAACTCGAACTCGAACTCGAACTCAAAAAATTGAAATTTAAAGAACTCGAACTCGAACTTGCAATTTTTTTGTGAACTCGAACTCGAACTTGAACTCGATTAAAAATGTTTCGAGTTCGCAGCCCTGATTTGAACATGCTTTCCGTCGATGGCTCTTACACAATGGGGAAATTGCCAAAGTTTTTCGAAATCAAGTGATGTTTTTTTCCACATTAATTCGTCTGATTCTGGCAACAATTCCTTCTTCAGTTGTCGTCACAAATTGAAGAGGAAAATGAAGAAAATCGGAAATAGATTTGAGGTGAAGACTTTTTTTTTTTTAGAGTACACTAGATTTTGAAGATGTAAATCAAGAAAACAGAGATAGATTCAAGGTAAAGACCTTTTTTTTAGAGATAAAGTGAAGACCTTTTTTTAGAGAAAGCTGTAAAATCAGTGTTTACATCTTTCTAAATCATAAAAATAAGGTTTCAAAATAAAGTCCTTGTCATTAAAAGCTTTTTAAAAAATAAGAACCTTAAAATTGTAAAAAAAATTCTTTTGACCCCCTTTTTCATATTTATGTATGCACAATAGATTAAACTTCTACTTATAAGAACAATTTAAATAACAATAGATTAAACCTACTTTCTTGCTCTCGTTCTCTTTTTTGCAAAATAGGATGAATCCAATGCTTTCTGCATTTGCTTCTTTTTTTTAACAAAAACAAAAGGTGAAGCAAAAGTTTTTTTTAAAAAACGATTTTGCTTGTCATGCCGACGCCTGTTACAAAGCCAAGTCTAAAAACTTGGCTTTTCAACCACAATTCTGATTATTGTACGCTACGCACGCCGACGCCTGAAGTGGAAACAGCAAATTTGAAAAAATACACTACGCTCGACACGCTGAATGCGCTCACGCCTGTAGTGGAAACAGGCCTTAACAAAGAAATGTGCTGACAAAAACGAATCTGTAACTAAATATTAAAACACATACTGTACTGCATATGAATCTGAATTTTAAAGCATATTAACATCTAATTTATAGTAAGTAGTAAAACATCATTGCGATTTGGTTTCACACTGAATTCAATTTATTGATAAAAATTTTTAGACAGTTATGCATACATCATAAAAGAATCTACACATATTGAATTGGCACAGAACTTGCACATTAAAATTGGAAAATTTAGAGGCTATTCTAAGTTACTTTGAGAAAAATACTTCAAACATACACACTTCAAAAGGCACACTTTGCTTGGTACAAATGACATCAACAATGTTTTACTTTGCTACAAACACTGACAGCAACATTTACCATCAACACTGTATCTAAGTTTAGAACAATACAAAACCATTTAGGGCAATATAAGTCATATCAGATGCCAAAATATAAAAAACAAATATCAAAAATCTCGATTCAAAACCAACTCGCGCCGTTCTGTTGTGTCCTTGGGAAAGACACTTTACAGCACATTCCTCTGCTTGTTGGTCCTGGCAAGCAGTTCTAAATTACAGTTATATCTCTATTAAATCGCAAATGGACAGCAATATTTTTGCATCTCCGGAAGCAGGTCGGGGTAATTGCCTACTCTATGTATTAGCGCCCCCGTCGCTTTCCTGCGAGTCAGGAGGTTAAATATAGAGATAAAATTGTTTCGTTCTTAAAAATTGCCCCATTATGTATATTTGCAATCTCCTGAACAATCTCTTTAATTTCGCTTTGGTCCGGCTCAAATAGCCGAAGAAATAACGTTTCTATAAGCATTTTAAATATTTTGCATTTATTTACAAGAAAATGGAAACACTGCTTAATTTCGTAATTCTAAAATCCAGTATATTCGCTTGACATGTGACATGGTGACGTAATAATGGTTATTTGTGATTGGCTTGATCTTAGTAAGTTTCAGAACATTTGAGCAATTTATGACCGATTGATATAAATAAGGCTCGCTCGGAAGCGTTATTATTATACATTGTATAGTAACTCGATATTGGAAATTTGTTAGCTGTGTGAATTCATAGTTTTTGAACGCAAATCTCTGGTTGCTTACAATTATTGTTGAAGAATTAAGCTAGTGAGCTTAACCTGCTGTTGATTTTATACTATTGTGGGCTCCTAAGTAAATTGGGACATATTTTTTAATAAAGAAGTTATTGTGGTAGTTTGTGGTAGTCTGAGCTTTGGTTTAGCTAGACTATATTTTTGCTGTTACTGGTTCCTAGGGCAGGTCCAGTAAGAAGATTTAAGAATTTTATCTTGTGATAGGCGGCCAAGATTGTGTTATCGGTCGTCGTCGTCGTCGTCGTCGTTTGAAGGGCATCCACTCCAGGCCAGACACAAACAGGACTGGGGCCGAGGGTTTATCCTTTTACTACCCCAGACTGCTGCACTGCCTGGATCAGATGCTGGCAGTGATTTCATTAAGCCAGCATTTCGTCATCTAAAACCATTCGCCAGAGTTTCGTCATCCAAAACCGTCAGACCTCGTGCTCCATGTGGTGCCCGATGTATAGGGCACGCTGTTAGTACATGGTCTGCGGTTTGCTCAGAGGCGCCACATTTGCAATTCGGTAAAGGAGCGAGACCCCATTTGTGCATGGACTTTTGTGCATGACCCCATTTGTGCATGGACGAATGAAAAAAACGCCCAACACCAGTCTGCAGACGGTTGAGCCTAACCCAAGCTGCTCGGGGTAAGCCCATCCCAACAGGCCTGGCACTGGTCTCGGGCACAAAAGCACGGAGCCTGGAAGCATTTTCACAGTATTCCGCGTTCCATTTGTGATTTGTCCATTCAAAAGCGCGGATGCCAAGTCTATCAAGGTTGTCCAAAAGATTCCGCGCACCTGGCACAAACGGGCGTCTGGATCTTAGTCTCACTTGGCCAGTATCTGAGAACCCACTTAAAAGACCATACAAGATACGATCGGGGTCCAGAGATCCACGTTTAGCCAAGGAGAGTGTTGCTCCCAGTAGACGAAGCTCAGCTGACTGGATGCCTGAAAGTACATGTAGGTGGTCCGTTGGAGTGGGAGGCAGGCATCCAGTCATTATGCGCAAGGCGTCGCTCAAGACACTGTCGATGAGGCGAGTGTGAGCACTGCGACACCAGACTGACGCACAGTATTCAGCTGTTGAGTAGACTAGAGACAAGGTGGCTATGCGTAGTGTTTTAGCACCAGCACCCCATTCCGAGCCCATGAGTGGCCTCAACAGTGTGACGCGCGAGGATAGTTTTTTGCGCAATGCCACTAAATGGTGACGAAACGTGAGCGATCTGTCCAGGTTTACCCCAAGATAAGTAGGGGTTGGACAGAACAGTAAAAGTCTACCATTATTGTAGACCTTTAGCTCACGTTTGGCCTCTCGGTTATTTCAGTGAAAGGCTGCCGTCACCGTTTTAGTGTGACTGAGCTTTAACCTCCAAGTCTGAAAATACGCTGAAAGTGTCCACATGTCTTGGCTTAAGGTCCCCTCCAAGTCCTTCCAGTTTCCAGAAGAATGCAACAATGCTAAATCATCAGCATAAGCAAACTTTATGGAAATCATGGAAGGAAGATCGTACGTATAGATGTTAAATAGGAGGGGAGCCAAGACCGATCCCTGAGGAACGCCGTTTTTAAGACGGCGTAGCCTGCTTTGCTTGCTGTCACCGGTGGTAAGGGTGAAACTTCGATTTCGGACAAGCTCCATAATCATTTTGACCATGTGCTTATCCGGAAGAAGTCTCAGCAGCTTGCAGGTACGGCCACGGTGCCAGACAGTGTCATAAGCAGCTGTCAGATTGATAAATACGGCACCGGCCTTCTTTTTAGCCTCGAAAGAATCCTCGATGTTCTGGGTTAGCAGAACAACTTGATCTACGGTTGACTTCCCGCGTCGGAACCCAGCCTGCTCTTTAGGGAGCAGTAGACCGATTAATGGTTCAACGCGGGCGTAGATAAGCCTCTCGAGGATCTTGTAGGGGACACAGAGCAGAGATATCGGTCAATAACTTTTTGGGTCCCCCACGGGCTTTCCTGGTTTTGGGATCGCGACCACAAGCGCTCTTCTCCATATCTTGGGAATTTTGAGTCGGCGTAAACAGGAAGAAAGGAAGTCACGTAACCAGGACTTTAAAGCAGCTCCGGCATGGAGTATAAGCTCGGGGCAGATGGAATCAGGGCCCGGAGCTTTACCTGGTTTTAAATGTTGGAGGGCAGCAGCAAATTCTCTCTGTGAAAAATTGTCAGAGAGATTTACTGTGTCTGGTGTTGTGGCCCTCCAAAGGTCAGACACTTCTTGAGGGACAAGTCGAGATGACTTGCGGTCAACAGCCTCGTATTTCTCATTTCTAACCAGCTGAGATGCAATAGCATCGGCTGAAACGGGACAGTGACGAGGAGAGTGTCGTGACCTACCAGTAAGGTTGTTCAAAATACTCCACGCTTTTCGACTAGAGTGTGAGAAGTCAATGTTCCGAACTGCCTCGGACCATCGATCCCTCCGCTTTCTGTCAAGCTTGGCAAGCAGAGCTGTAGCAGCCAAGCTCGAGTCGTCTCCCTGGGGAGACTGCAGAAAGGTTTTATAGAGGGATTCACACTCTGCATCCCAACACGGAATATAGTTATTTCGATTCCCCTCGTGGGATAGTCTTTTTGGATGCTTTCTTAATGGTGTTACAGAAATCCTGGTAAGCCGCATCCACATCAAGTGACTCAGGCGGCAACAAAGTCTTTTCGAATTCATTCGTCAAAGCAATGTAGTGATTCCATTTGGCCTTGCGGAAGTTCCATCGCTTAACAGGCATGCTTGGCACTGCCATAGCAAACCTTGGTGGTGTAATAAGCGAAGATCGATGTTGTGACCTGGGAAACTTGTCAAGGACACGTCTATCCGGTAAGCGACTGTTTGGACCTACGCTAGCGAAAGCTAGATCTGGATTGGTGCCAGTGTTCCAGCGGCCGGAATAAAAACTGGCAGCGTCCTTGGGATTATATAGCAGGCAAGGCAATTAATACTTGCCCAGCCAGCCAAGCACTCACCATCCGGACTGTTGTCGTCGTAACCCCAGTCAGCATGACGACAGTTAAAATCGCCAGCGTACAGACAGGGGTGAGGAAACACTGGGAGATCCAGGGTTCGCAATCGCGTTGGCGGTGGTTTGTAGACGTTGACTATTTTATAGCCATCAACGTCCACACACAACCACTCGATCTCCGATGTCGGTGGAGATTGGTCCAAAAGCGTGTATCTCAGTCGCTCGTGGACAAACGTGGCAAGGCCATGCTTCCTGCTTAAAGAAGACCCAGCTAGTTGGTAGTTTGGAAGTACCAACTTCTCTGCATCAGTGCAGTGGGTCTCCTGTAGTAGGATGACGAGTGCCTCAGACTGCATAGTGAGGTGATGAAGAACGTTCATCTTGCTTGCAGTGAGGCCTTCGATGTTCAGCTGAAGAATAGTGGGTCTTCGGAACTTGTTGGCAAGTGCCCTGAAAAGGGCAGTTTTATCCTGGCATTGCCCCGTCAAAAGGGCAGTTTTATCTTAACATTGCTCCGTCTTGAAAAGGACGTTTGCCGATTAGCAGACCCACACTGAACATCGCCCACATTGAAATGGGTGGATACCCTTCCGTTTTGGTAGGTTCGGTTTCGGTCCATCATTTTAAAATCAATGAACAGACTTACTCACGGCCCAGGCTGCGTGAAAGCACCTACCATCTGGGCCATGATGTTGTTGGTGAGAGCCTTCTTAGCAGGCATCAAAAGGTTAGAAGATTAAACAACTTACGGAATTACTAAATTAATTTCTACAAAATTTTAAAACTAATTCTGTGGAAGTAACAAAAATAAATAAATAAATATATAAACTTTACCCTTTTCAGCTGGGGCCAACAACAAGCTGTAGTGTCCTGACGAGTCCTAATAAGGACGAAACAGGTCTGTCGGCACTTGCTTGTTGATTGACTTGACCATTCTTATTATAAAAAAACTTTACCATTGAAAAGCAGCAATAGCATGGAAAAAGAATTGGTGGAACAATCTAGTATTAGGATCGAATAAATCATGAATGAAAAATAACGTCAAATTCTATTTTGTTATTAACTCAAATGTCACAAAAACTATGCCCATTACATACAATCCTTCAAAAAGACATTAACATGTCATATAGGTAAAAAACTGGCACAGCTCAGTATAAGCAAATCACCACTCTAAAAAAATATACATTACATTACAAATTCTGAAGTTCATGCATCACCACAGTGGCCGTGGGCTGTGCTAGAAATTACAGACAACACCAATAAATCTTTTCTACTGCAATCTGGAACAAAGTACAAACACAACACCACATCACTAATCCATATAAGATCTTGGAAGCAGTGAAGGTAGACCTGTTTCTCAAACAAGACCTGTTTCTCAAGGGTGACCTGGAAGAAGTTGTGATAGGGTATACTCATTCCTCCCAACATATCGAAGATAAGCTCACAACCGGATGTAGTTTATTCTATTCTCACATCCACAGAATGTTGAAATGTTTTGACATATAATAGACGTAAATGGTTATGTAAGCATAGCCTATAAATAATTAACATAAACATAACATATAATCATAGCCATATTAAGCTGGAGGGCAAGGGTGGCAATTGACACACCGAGACGCATCATTGGCAATTTCACAATTTTTTCAGCATTGAGCATGCGTTATTTGGGATGAAAGAAGTTTTTTTTGTACGTATTTTTTGAGTAGAATTACTTTCATTTTATTGTGAAAAAACCGATTTAGTTTTTAAAAAAGTGGAAGCCTATAATTTTGGTTTTTGGGCACTCGTCGCATAAAATTCCGGCAAAGATTGTTTTGCCCCCCAATTTTTTTATTCTGGGAGCGGCAAACCAGGACACTAGTTAATAGAAAAAAATTCTTCCCTAAAAACTAGTGTTCTCTAAAAGAAAAAAAGTTTTCACTTTGTATCAGTTTCCGATTTCTTGGTTTTCATCCGAAGAACTTTTAATTAGTCTCGAATTATTTAATTTTCATCCCAAAACCAAAATATTCTCTTAAAAAAAAACTCTCCCTATAACCATGGGTGGGAAGCCACTGTAGAAGAGCACTAGCTCCGGCTCCAGCTCCGGAGCTATCAAGTACTCATTCACTAGCTCCGGCTCCAGCTCCGGAGCTATCAAGCACTTATCCACTAGCTCCGGCTCCGGCTCTCCAACTCTTTAATAAACAAGTATTTTATCATTTAGTGTTTAAATCTTTTTTGCGATAAACTATTCTATTCGAACAAGAATCACGACTTCTGATCTTTACAATTATATTAATGAAATCTGAAAGCGTGTACCAAGAAATATAACTAAATGAAAATCAATTGTGGCGTTATCTAAACATTGAAAAGGTTAAATCGCAACTATTATGAATTGCAAACTCCGCACTGACAAATAGCTAAACTTTATTTTTTTAGTGCAAAACTTTAGAAGCACATGTGCGCGAAATAAAAAACTCCCAAGAGATTTAACGCACGAGGAAATAAACGAAAACGTTTGTGACGAAACATTAAGGCAATCAAAAAGATTGAGTCAGCCAAATCTTCACTCTATAATTTTAAGAGATAAATTTACTACGTGACAATCATGCGAAAATTGAACCAAATAAAGAATTTAAGTTATCCAATTCTCACAGCTACATTATGTTTTAGCCATATTAAATTTTGATATTTATTTACTCTTAATCATTGAGTGTTTAAATTAGTGATGAGATGATGGCAATTTTTTTTTCGACTCCGATACCGATTTCAACAACATTTTTCGATTCCGATTCTTCTTAGTCAGAATTTACCTTGTTTTTTATATGAGGCTAACAATTTTTTAAAAGCACCTAGTTTAATTGGTTGCATAATTGATGTACAGTGCCTTGGGTTACCAACTTTCTGTTTCGCCATTCCGGGACACGTTAATACAGGGGCGTCGAACCTTTTTAAGCCGAGGGCGATTTTGGCTCATCAAAAATATTGGTGGGCCAAACAAATGAAACACATAGCCGTACCAGCCCAAAAAAATTTGGGGGGGCAATGAAGTTTTGCCTAAATTTTGTGACGTTTGCCCAAATCATGATTTTATAGTACATTTCGGATATGACAAAAAAATTGTCTGAGATTCTTAGACGAAAAAACAATTTTGTCCTAAAATCATGGTGATCTCTAAAAAAAAAAAAAGGTCCTCACTTGAAATCAATCTCGGATTTTTCTCTGAAAACTAGCGATGTCAAGGAATTCTGGTTGAACATTTTCTACAAGGATAGAGCGAATATTTATCTAGTTTATGTTTTAAGGTAAATTTAGAGCAATTTTTAAGGCTCGATTTGTTAACGTATCAATAAGATTTGTTTTACGTTCTTTTGGTCAAAACCAATTCCAATTAATATATTGACCTTTGAAAGTGCGCTTTCGATAGACTGAAGTTATGAATCTATTATTAGATTTGGTAACAATTTCATTTAAAAAAGGCAGAGAATTATTAGCTTCAATTTCATTGGTGAATTTTAAGAAAGGGTTAAGCGAGTTAAGACAAGTTTAAAATTTTTGGAAGTCAGTTTCTTTGTGAAAAAGAGAAAAGGTTTTATTAGCGTAATGACAGTATACGGTAGATTTTGAAATTTTCTTGAAAAGCTTTGATTCTTAATAGCCAACAAATATATTTACCAGAGCGGGACCAAGGGGACTACCCATGGCAAATCCATCAATTTTCCTGTACGTAATGTTATTAAAGATAAATTTAACCGAAGTAGTTGCAGTTTTCATCAGTTCAATAAAAACATGTTTAGGAATAACTGGAGTAGGGAGGTGACTGTCATTAAATGTTTCAGTACAAATTCCAATGGTTTCCGTTAAAAGAACATTATAGTAAATAAACTACAAATATCAAATGAATTGAGAATTGTTTTGGAGCGGTCCAACCACGAGTGGTCTTTTTTACCAGACGAGTTTTACCTGCAATACATAAGGACGTTCTTTTCACTTTTTAACAAAGTAGCCTAATGTCGTTGACGAATACGTGTGCCACTGCGATAGTCGGTAGCGGTGGTGATGGTGATGGGTTTACCCGACCCATTTCTGGGGATGGAAACGCGGATCAACTCCGCGGAGTCTTAGTAATCGAGCGACTCCCCACGGACGGGACAAGAGGTCCAGAATGGAGAGGGAATGGCCGAATATGGCCCGACGCATATGGTCCAGTACAGGGCATTCCAGCACGAGATGAGAAAGGTCCTGTGATTCAAAACCACAATTGCTGCATGAAGGAGTCTCGACTCGACCAACCCTGTGGAGATAAGTCTCAAGGAGAGTGCTGTGCCCGTTACAGCGTAAACGAGAGAGAGCACAGCAAGCGGAGCGAGGGAGAGTAATCTCCTCAGGAGATACTAGAAGGATTTGACATTGAAAGAGTCCAGATTGGACAATGCGTCTCCAACTGGTGTAAAGGGATAGTCTGTGTGAGGAAATAAGGGGTGAGAGGGACACTGATATTGTGGAGGGGTCAAGAGAGGCTCCAGCTTTAGCAAGAGAATTAGCTAAGTTGTTACCAGGGAGAGAAGAGTGAGCTGGTATTCATTGTAAGTGGACTACCTTAGATTTAAATGAAATATTGAGGAGAGATTGGGTATCGGATAGGGATTTGGGGGTTAAATGTGGTAAGGGAGCAAAAAGGGTTGATAGGCAGATAGAGAGTCAGAAAATAAGGTGATAGATTCAAAAGCACATGTCTTGGAATGAGAGATAACCATTCAAGGGCATGAAGAATGGCGTAAATCTCGGCACTGTAGCTGGTAGTCCAGAGTCCAGTCGAGAAAGAAAGGGAGGTAGCAGAGACACACTTTGTACTCTTGATGTGGATCCCTGCATTATCCTGCCCTAGCCCGCCAGGTACCGAACCGTCAGTCCAGGCAGTCATGTCGCTGTGGGATAGGAGGATAGATGGGAGGTAGCTGTGGTATTGCAAATGGAAGTAGGGTCATTACGAGAGCATGGGGAGGAGAGGTGAAGTGAAATTGTGTAAATAGAAGGGGTAGACCGAGGAGGTTCAAGAGGGCAGAGAATTAAAGGTTCACGAGCAAGATGTAGGTTAGAGTTGAGGTTATATGATCAGGAGAAGGATCTCCATGAACCTTTCTTAAGACGTGTACGGGGATTAGAACTTGCTAGAGAAGCTAGGGGAAAGGTTGAAGGTAGTCGGAGAGCTCGTTCAAAAAAGTAGCGGAATTAGTGGGAGAGGGTGACGCGTAGTGGAGGAAGAATAGGAGTGGACGATAGACAGCCTGTGATTACTCTACAGAAGAATCTATGCATCTTCTCCACAGAGGTGATGTGGGTAGGGGGTAAAAAGGGAAACCAACCTGGGGAAGCATAGGTAAGGATGGGGCAAATGAAGGCTTTATATAGGGTACATAAGGGTTTCTTTGATGAGCCCCAGGAGGTAGCGGCGATAGAACGGAAAGCACGGAATCGGCTGTGAAACTTTTTCCGCAAGAATAGGACATTGAAAGAAAGAGTGCGGTCAAAGGTTACACCAAGAAAGGTTGGATGAGGGTTAAAGTTAAGTAGGGTGTTAAGAATGTACAGAGAGGGTTTTATACATTATTGCTAAGGGTCTAGGCTGAAGAAGGATGACTCACATTTGACGGGGTTGAGAGGAAGGCGCCACGTTGAGGACCATTCCACCAGTGAGTTGAGGGTAGCTTGTACTGTAGAAGTTGCACACTCAACACTTGGGAGGAGGCCCTAATGGCAAGGTCATCTGCATAGAGTGAAACCTTAACAGATGAAGGAAGGAAGGTGGGAAGATCATTGATAAACAGAGAGAAAAGAACTGGTCCAAGAACTAAACCTTGGGGAACACCTCTTCGGAAACGAAAAGGACGACTATAGGAATTACTGATACGGACTTTCAAACGGCGATCTGAGAGATAGGATAGGATCGTATCCATTTGACAAAACAAAGCGGAAGATCTAAAGAGAGGAGTTTAGAAAGGAGGGCAGAATGCCAAAACTGAGTCAAAAGCTTTCGCAAAATCCACAGTGGCGTGGACTGTACGTGCACCTGGTTCAGATTGGTGAAAGGAATCTTCGATTGACTGTGAGAGGAGGACAACCTGATCCACAGTCGATCTATTAGGTTTAAAACAAGCTTTCACGGGTCAGAGGATACCTTGTTGTTCTAGAAAATAAGTTAGTGGTCCAAAAACCATTCTTTCGAAGAGTTTGGAGGTGCAGGAGGTGAGAGAGATGGGGCGATATGAGGAAGGTGAGTCAGACGGTTTTCCAGGTTTGAGAATGGGGATAATTATCGATTGTTTCCAGGCATATGGGAAGGTGTGAGTTCACCAAGAAAGATAAAAAATATATAGAAAAAAATGTAGCACGGATTGTGGAAAGTGGGTTAGAAGAGGGTAGGTAATTTGATCAGGGCCTGATGAGGTTGAGGTTGAGAGTTGAGAGATAGCTGTGGAGAGTTTAAGAGAGGAGAAAGATGAGCAGAAAGTGGAGTGCAGGGTATTGCAGTGTGCAGTTCTAATAGTATTCATGTGAAGTTTCTTAGTGCTTCGAAAGGGTTTTGGGGTTTGAGTAGAGAATGGGACTGTAGATGTGAGGAGAGTTGGCTAGCACAGTCTACAGGGGTATGACAACTTTTTGGAATTGGGGAGATCAGATGAAGTTGGGGAAGGGGAGCCAGAGATGGAGCGAAGTAGTGAAAAAACTTCGCTGAGACGGGTTTTAGGAGAAAGGCTAGAGCAAGTTTTCTGCCATGACTCAGCTTTAGTCTGAGATATCACAATGGAGGTATATCTATATATAGAGATATAGTTCTGGCGGTCCCTTTCGGAAGGGTGTGCCTTTGCAAATGCTTTTTGGCGTTTCGCGACGGCATCTGGGACTTCAGAAGACCACCAGGCTTTAGCAGGGCGGTTGATGCTGCCGAATGGAATGGCCGAAGTGGCAGCATCATTGAGGAGTTTGGCAAAGGTGTGGGTGGCTTCAGAAAGAGAAAGTTTTGCAAAGTTAGAGCGAGGAGGGCAGTATAAGTAAGGTAATTGTCCCAGCGGGCTTTGTTGTAATTAAATGAGGGAGGGCGGGAGATGGAGTTAATTAAAGGGGTAGTAGGAATAGAGATAGAGATAGAAAGGTGATCTGAGCCGAGGTCCGGAAGGGTTTGCCATGTGCATTTGGAGGCTATGTGGGAAGGAACCAAAGAGAGATCAGGGGAGGAGCGGACCATACTAGTATGGTGTGATTTTCGAGGTTGTTAAGAAGTAAGAGATCAGAAGAAAGGAGCCAGTCAAACAAATCTTTGCCTGATTGATCTTCCGGTGTCTAAGAGTCCAGGATGAGTGATGACAGTTATAATTTCAGAAGATGTAAGTAGTAGGGGACGATGTTAAGAGGAAGAATGAGAAGGATTTATAAGGGCGAGAGTCAGAGGAAGAAAAGCGGATAGGAGGGACATAGATATTGAAAAGATGTATAGGTGAAGCTCCTTTTATTTTAACTGTGATAGCTAAGTAGTCGGAGCTGGGATCGAGGGAGGAGAGGAGTTGTGTGGAGAGAGGGGTGTAGGTTAGACCATTTTTGACAAGTATGAGTACACCACCTCCTAGGTTTCCCGTAGAGACGGTGGCTTCTCTCCTCGTCATAGAACGGTTCTTTTGGAGAGTTTTATAGCCAGGGATGTAAAAGTTGAGTCAGAATAGAGGTGCGACTCTTGCACGAAGATGAGATCGTACTGATTTAGAGAGAAAAATTGTATAAGTTCAGTACGACGAGGGCAAATCCCATTAGCATTCCACTGTAGGATTTGAAGATTGTTTCGAGAGGGAGAGGAAGAATGGAAAGAAGATTGTGTGAGAGGAGAGATGGTATGTTGGGTTTAAGGAGGAGGCAGGGTAAGTGAAATCAGTTGGGGGTGATTAGGAAGGTCGGTGGGTTATTAATGGTGGAGATTTGAGTTGTTTTAGGGGGATTTCATTTTTAAAGATGTGGGTTTGTGGGTATTTGTAGATGAAGATGGGGGTTTGAATGTGTTTGTGGATGAAGATACGTGGTTAGGATGTGAGAGGTAGAGGGATGTTTGAGAAGAGGATGGGCACATTGGACAAGTCCAAGAGTGTCCCAGGGAGATTTTGCGAAAGTCTGTGGGGGAGAGACCGGAACAGAAGAGGTGTACCCAGAGAGAACAGTTGGTACATTGTATTAATCTGTTTCCCCAGGTGACTCTACGGGAGCAGACGGAGCAGTGGTCTATAGGGCCTGGGTTGGGATGAATGTCACCGCTGATGAAAAGAAGCATAAGGATAAGAAGCAGCAGTGAGTAGGATAGGTAAAGAGGAGCTTTGGGGTGGGAGAAGAGACTATGAAAAATTGTGCAATAGACAGTAGAAGAAATGGGGGGGCGGTCATTTGGGTTTAAGAATGCTGTCCATATGTAACCGCGCATTGGACAGCAGGGACAAAAAACAAGGAGAAAAGTTGTCCGCGAGAGAATCGCCCGAGGATGAGACCCTCAGGGAATTGACAAGCCATTTCAACCCTCCCCAGTGCAAGGAAGGGGACTGCACCACCACGTTGAGGTGACTTGTTGTTGGTGATGATAGTCGGTACGTGGGTCGAACATCCCAACGTTTGCAGGACAGAATACGCCAACAAGTGACGAAGTCTATTCGGAAGAGAACCGGTCAAGAACGAAAACAATCAGAACGCCAAGGTAAATCAGCTAATTTTATACCGCATTGTGACTCGGCGGTTGTGTAGCAAACGTTACACAACCAAAAATGTGCATCTCTTTACAAAAACAATCTATTTTTTATTCTTTCTAAAGCACGATTCGATTTCCATTTATTAGTCTTAAAATCGATTTTTATCACTCTTCGTAAACCTAATTTATGTAGACAGAAAGAATTCGTTCACAATTATTAGTTTAAGTGTAAAATATTTTCTTTTTCGTTCCGAATTTTAACACAAAACTTGCATGATCTTGTTTCTTTTTTGGCCAAAAAGTATTGAGGCCGACGAAACGTGGTTGTACTTTATTAAATATTTTTAATCATTATCATACTGTTACTAACCTTAATTTTTAGCCAATCAGAATCAATCTAAAATCTTTTTAAAGACTACATTCAGTTTATTTTAGCTAGACAAAAAAGTTTAAAGTTTGTAAATCAGTCTTTTTTTAGGATATTCACATAACAAGAGTTTCAAATGAAACACTTGGGTCTTTATAGCTAAATTATGAAATGTATTCATAATTGAGCAAAAGCCTTTTCAAGCAAGTATATTATCAAATTCAGCAAATATAACTAAATTAAAAAACAAAACTAATTCCACTAATACTAAATCAAAGTAACATCAAAGAAGCAAATTCAAACTCACACTTTTTTGCATTTGTACAGGAACAAAAATCTTTATCAAACGACGATCCGAGTATACCATCCGATTGACACAACTATGATTTAAAACGAAGCTAATTCCAAGTTAAATAAACAAAAGCAATCTTACTTTTTACG
The DNA here is from genome assembly GCA_963680785.1 of Diplosoma virens. NCBI lineage: Eukaryota > Metazoa > Chordata > Ascidiacea > Aplousobranchia > Didemnidae > Diplosoma > Diplosoma virens. Next base: position 15,669,836 of record OY796889.1, read on the forward strand.
TAATTGTTGCATTTCAAATTGACAACCGTGTTGTAAATTTATGAGTTTTGGCTGATCCGTTCCGAAAAAAAATAACATTACAATTCTGCAGTGTTGTAAAGACTTGAGTCCGGACTGGGACTTTTGAGGACTCGGACTCGTACTCGGACTCGTGCATCAAGAACTCAGACTCGAACTCGGACTTGTAGATTTTTTTTGTTGGAACTCGGACTCGGACTCGAACTTGTAGCCAAGAACTCGCACTCGGACTTGGACTCATTAAAAAAACAGAGTTTACCGAATGGAAAAAATAATTCTATTAAAAGAAGCTCGATGATTTTACTCAGAAATTACGAAAAGAAAAGCAGCCAGCCACTGGCAGCCAGACATTTGATTGCCAGTTGCCGAATTGTTAAGCTTATTGGCAAACATAAGGAAAGGCAGATTGATTACTGCTGCAACAACCAGATTTGTCCGTGAGAAACAGCTGTCTGCAAAACCTCGTTGCGATCATCAAACCAAATCTTAGTTGATTAGAATAGATTTCGTGGACGAATCTGTAGTTGGCAAATGAAAATGATTTTAGGGTGAAACTTAATCATCTATAAAAAAAGTCTTCACTTAAAGTTTGTCTTCAGGCCGTTTGTTGCTGGGCTTTTAAAAGCTTTTTAGCTGACAATTGAAATTCTGACTTCACATCAAAGCGCAGTGGTATATAAACGGACTTGGCATTTGCTAGGGTATTGTGACGTCAGAGGATTTTTTGGAAATTTTAGTAAATAAAATCAAGCCGTGTACATTATTGGTTGGCATTCCAGAATGCCAGCGGACGTGCTACACTAAGCAGCTGTGGCTGCCAGCCGACGCGTAAAGATTAAATCCATAAAAACAAAGAAGTAGAAACTGGATATTATGACACCAGCTATAACGACAATTCGCTTTTAACAACGAATTTTTGTTGGTCCCGGCAGAATTCCTATCTTTTATGTACATTTGACTTCGGCTTTAGCCACACCCACTTTTACGACAATTCGCTTTTAACGACGCCACTTCTTCATCCCGCCGAGCAAAATTATCTTATTTCAATGTCGGCAGCGTGGTCGAGTGGTTAACGCACCGGACTGATGATCAACATGGTCTCGGTTCAAAACCCACTTGCGCCATTCTGTTGTGTTCTTGGGAAAAACACTTTACGGCACTTTCCCCTGCTTGGTGGTCTTGACAAGCAGTTCTAAATTACAGTAATATCTCTACTAAATTACTAGCGGACAGCAATATCTTGGCATCTCCGGAAGCAGGTCGGGGTAATTGCTTACCCTATGTATAGCGCCTCCGTCGCTTTCCTGCGAGTCAGGAGGATAAATATAGAGATTAAAATAAAAAAAAAAAATTTTCCGATAGTTATTGCCTTTTGTTTAAATGCGTGACAGAAATTAGCAGCTCTAATCTCCTTAAAGGTGTCAAGCGTCTGCATCTAAAACAAAAGCGATGGCATGACAGCGCGTATACAAGACCATTGTTGACCTAATAAAAAGTCCGACTTTTCTCTACTGTGTACTGTATTTAAACAAAAAAGTACAGTACTGAATATACAATAGCAGAAAGATGTCTAACAAAAGAGCATCATTACCATTATGGAAAAAATATGACATCGTTAATGAGGTAAACAAGAGAAATGATACGCCAGTGTCAATGCTTGCTAAGGAACTTGAAATTTCAAGAACATCCTTAACCACAATTTTGAAGAATAAAGAAAAGATAATCGAAGACTTTGAGGCAGGTTGTAGCAGCAAAACGAAACGGAAGCGTAAGCATAATTTCGAAGCGGTGGATGAGCCTTTGATGAAATGGTTTCGTCGAGCAAGAGACGAAAAAATTTCAGTCAGTGGGGAGATGTTGCTGTTGAAAGCTCAAAGATTATGCAGAAGTTTGCGGTTGTGAAGATCCCAAGAAATTAAATACGAGTTAGATAAATCGATGAAAGCTGAGAAAGGAGATTGTGTGCAAAAAATTACACGGTGAAGTAGAAAAGAAATTGTGTGCAAAAAATTTTGGGACGAAAATTGAAAAATATGAGAAGACCTTTTTTTTTCGTTTTTAGAGATCACCATGATTTTAGGACAAAATTTCTTCTTCGTCCGAAAATGTTAGAGAATTTTTTGTACTATCCACAAAATACTAGAAAATCATGATTTGGGCAAACGTCACAAGATTTGGGCAAAACTTCATTGCCCCCCAAATTTTTTGGGCTGGTACACTCAGCTATTGCTTTGACAACATTAAAAAGCAATTATGGTTTAAAAAAAAAACATTGTGAGTTGCAAACTTGTGCTTAATTGGTGCCCTAGCTTGTTAAGAGCTAAAAAATTGACCAAAAATTTTGTAGCTTGTAAATAGTAAGTAGCGTGTATATCGTAAAACGTAACTTCAACTTGCTAAGATTTATATAAAAACTCAAGTGGGCGTCATTCTTTATTTAAAAGAATTAACATTTAATGCATCTTAACAATATAAGCAATAAGCATGCTTTTTTACAAAACTAGAAGCTTTTACAACATAGGCCTAAGCTATAAACTACTAAGATAGCGAATTGTTGATTTGACATTCAGATTTTTTTTTTAAATGCAAATTTTATGACTTGCGGACTTGGAGATTTTTTTTTCTGAACTCGGACTAGTAAAAGTATTTTTTGCTCAACTCGGACTCGTAAGTTAGGGACTCGCACTCGGACTCGTAATAAAGGCAAAGTTTAGAACACTGCAATTCTGACATTTAAAATTGCCAACGCCGGTGCGAACGAATTCATGAGCTTTCTATTAGCTTCGTAGGGAAAATTTTTATCGTAATATTGGTGTTAATTTTAATGAAATATAATCAACTTTGCTGTATAAGGACGTGTCGCTTGTCTTGGCTCTTATTCTAAATTCTGTCACACTTCTTGAAACAAAAAAATTTATTGTTAATTACAAAACCGATAATTAGGAATAAGTAACACAATAACTGAATCACAATTAATTTTGGTGATCCAATACTATACGATGATTTGGTGGTTTGGCACTGAGCAATTAATTGAAAAAACTAAGAGACGACGATGGTTAATTCAATTTTGTTCCAAACAATCCAAAATCAGCCGTTTACTCGATGTGCAATTTAAATTGCATAAAACCTTTAACTGATGAAAACAGAAAAAACGAAGTTGACAAATTCAACATATGCATACGTACAACCGTTTAAAACTTGCACCGTTTATTCAGTTTTTGATCGTACACCCAGTGAAAATATTTTATAGCAGTATTGAGCATTTTAAATTGGGGCTGTGAATAACTTCTTGCTTTTTAAACAGGACGTATTTTGAAAATTTTTATCGAAATACTGACAGCGGAAAATGCGAATACCAGTATACATCCGTTCGTCAGCTTTTTGATCATACGCTCGGAAAATTATTCTTTTGCCTAACTGGAATTTAAAATTGGGAACACCGGTGTGAATTACTTCATGAAGTTTTAAATAGGACGGACGCAAAAACTCTTTCTCTAAATCCTACCCATGCAAAACATTTTTAACGGAAAACTAACACTTGAAATTACGAACACCGGTGTGAATCACTTCATGTTTTTTTACATCAGACGTACGTAAAAACTTTTTATCGCAATACTGACACTTAAAATTACGAACACCGGTGTGAATCAGTTCATGATCTTTTAGGTGGGACGCATATAAAAACTTTTTATCGCAATACTGACACTTGAAATTACGAATACCGATGTGAATCCGTTCATGTCTTTTTAGACGAGACGCATGTAAAAACTTTTTATCGCAATACTGACACTTAAAATTGCGAACACCGGTGTGAGTCACTTCATGATCTTTTAGATGGGACGCATATAAAAACTTTTTATCGCAATACTGACATTTGAAATTGCGATCACCGGTGTGAATCAGTTCGTGTTTTTTTAAATCGGACGTACGTAAAAACTTTTTATTGCAATAGTGACACTTAAAATCGCGAACACCGGTGTGAATCACTTCATGAGTTTTTAGACGAGACGCATGTAAAAACTTTTTATCACAATACTGACACTTAAAATTGCGAACTCCAGCGTGAATCCGTTCATGTTTTTTTAAATCGGACGTACGTAAAAACTTTTTATCGCAATACTGACATTTGAAATTGCGAACACCGTTGTGAATCAGTTCATGATCTTTTAGACGAGACGCATATAAGAACTTTTTATCGCAATACTGACACTTGAAATTGCGCACATCGGTGTGAATTAGTTCATGGATTTTTAGATCCTCCACACATAAAAACTTTTTATCGCAATAATGACACTTGAAATTACAAACGCCAGTGTGAGTCCGTTCATGTTTTTTTAAATCAGACCTACGTAAAAACTTTTTATCACAATAATGACACTTAAAATTGCGAACACCGGTGTGAATCAGTTCATGATTTTTTAAAAGGTATCCATATAAAAACTTTTTATCGCAATAATGGCATTTAAATTTCTCGGTGTGAACTAGTTTGTGTCGTTCGAGTTGACTGGATTGAGTAAATTTTTTGTCGCAAACAAGACATTTAAAAGGAAATTCTTTCGAGCGATGACGAATTACACGATTTCGTAGTTGATGTTCTTCTGTAAAAACACAATTTGTAAATACATATAAAAATTAGTGAAAAGCATCTTTTCTAACCAAGCAAAAAAAAGTAAGCGATCTTGGTATTTGAGGATACAGGCTATAGTCATATACTTGAAATACGTACCACAAGGCTTACACATTGCACCAACAGGTCAACTAATCGTGGTGATGCATTTCCATTCCCTTCTCTAGATATTGGTTGAATTGAAATAACTTCACAATTACACAAGGTTTTCATTCTCACGCAATTCTTTACAGACAACAAAAACATACTCATTACTTTCCAAATCTGGTTTATGATTCCTTCTCCATATCTTTAGTCTGTCTTATTCCACCCAACTTTTCTAGCAGCTTGGAAACTATTACTTCTACTATCCCATCTTTCTCACATCTTGCATACTCAAACTCTTTCAAGAAATCGTCCACAGATGGCTTACCTTTTTTTCTTGGATGCAGCAACACTCTCACACCCGTGCAAGATGGCATGCATGGGTGTGAGATAAAACAGTTTCGTTTTCTCTCACAATCGATTCCTGGTTCAGTCTACCATGCCAATCCGGCACACATACTCTCCTACATCTCTTGATTTCGGAAAAGTGCTGAATTCAGTTTTGGCATTTTACCCTTCTCTTTAAACTTCTTTCTTTCGGTCTTTCTTCATGCATCATCAAATGGTCTTTCTTTATGTATTATTAAATGAATCTGATCATATTCACAAAATCGCCGTTCAAAATCCGAATCTACAATTCTCTAAGCCCTTCTTTAAGATTCAATCCCCGGCCCAAGTATTTTCTCTCTTTTTGTTAATGATCTTTCTTGTCTCTCTCCCTTCATCTGTGCAATCTCTATATTCTGATGACTTTGCCATCTGGACCTCCTCTTCAAAATTGTTGAGTCAGCAATTACGGCTTTCCGATCTGGCCTCAATTAAGGGTACGCCACAATTTGACGGGAGACAATTCGACGGACAAATTTGTAGGCAAGCCAATTCGTCGGCGAACCAATTTGACGGGAAAATAAATATAATTTACCTTCACTAGCGTTAAAGCGACAACAAAAAAAGTTTTCTTATGTTACCAAGGCAATTTAAAAGGCAATTGTAATTGTTCAGCTGATAAGAGTGAAAATTCGCATTTAAAATTGTTAAATGCGTTAAATTTTAGTATGTTTTTAGCCGAATATTCATTTAATTGAATTTACAATAGCTTTAATTTCGAATATTTGAATTAAAACAAAGGAACATAGAGTTAAATTTTTGAACCAAGGTTGTTTAACATATATCTTTTACGAAATAGAAGTTTTGCAGACCTACGAAAGTTGTGACTTCATAATAAGCATTATATTATATATAAACATTTTTCTGCAGATCGGTCTGTCAAAAAAATACTGTATGACGGTTAAGTCACAGCGGCTATTATTTTAAACTTTAGAACCATGAAAATTATTTTAACTATTTTTTATTAGCTCGTTTCGTTATTATATTTCGTTATTGTTATAGTTTGTTTCGTCTCTAGGGCTCGTCAAAAGCAATCAAAAATCTGAAAAACAAATACAAAAAGGAAAGCTTAACAAAGCGATAAAAAGTCAGCAAAAGAACTTAACAACAAAAAGAAAAATACGACAGTAATTAAAAAGTTAAACCGGTTACTAATTTTTTTGATTAAACTTCAATGTGTAAAAATTTTTTCAGTGCTAGAATCAGTAATGATGATACTGGCCATAATAAATTCATATCTGAAAACATTAGCGTAAGTAACAAAAAAAAAACTTGACACATTGAAATTTAATCAAAAAAAATTGTAACCGCTATAACTTTTTAATAGCTGCCGTATTTTTCTTTTTGTTTTTAAGTTTTTTTGCCGGCTTTTTATCGCTTTGTAAAAGATTTTTGATTGCTTTCTGACGAGCCCTATAGATGAAACAAACTATAAGAGCTAATGAAAAATAGTTAAATAATTTTCATGGTTTGATAGTTAACCGCTATGATAATACGTACATAACCGCTGCGACTTAACCGTCATTCAGTATTTTTCTGATACGCCGATCTGCAGAAAAATGTTTATGCACGCCCACAAGAATAGATTTGTAGAAAGATGTTTATATATAGTATAATGCCTATTATCACGTCACAACTCTCGTACGCCTGCAAAACTTCAATTTCGTAAAAGATACATGTTAAAAGACCTTGGTTCAAAAATTTAACTATTTAAGTACCTTCTTTTAATATAAATATTTGAAATTAAGCTATTGTAAATTCAATTAGATGAATATTCGGCTAGGAATATATCTATTTTAAATGCGAATTTTCACTCTTATTAGCTGAACAATTGCAGTCGCCTTAGTGACATAACAAAACTTTATTATTGTCGCTTCAACCCCAGCGAAGGTAAATTTTATTTTCCCGCCAAATTGGCTCGCCGACAAATTGGCTTGCTAACAAATTTGTCTCGTCGAATTGTCTGCCACCAAATTGGACCAGTCAAATTGTCTTGCTTCGGTAAAGTACAATAGGCCACTAACACTGCACAGATAGACAATAACTATGCACATAATATAACTAAGATTATTATTGTGACATTCACGCTTTTATTGCTTCAAAATACTTAGCATCTTTCTTTCTTTCATAAAGAAGCTGTAAGGCATTTCTGTTCCATCTAACAAACCATTAACCACGTTGTTTAATCTTTTCACACTTTCTTGTCTACGGAGTTTAAAAAAATCAGAGGTGACTCAATTTAAACTTCTTGCTTCTCTGGTTTTTATACTGTACAACTTTTTGGTTAAACCACTGCAGATTAGGTGATAAGGAGTTCTTGTCAACCACTGAATGACAGCAACCTTGACAGTTCTTGCATGTAATTTGGTACAAACTGACTTTCAAGATCACTTCATACGTTTGCTGGTATTCCAACCCTTAACTGTAGAGATCGAAAAATACTTCTGCCACTGTTTTAGTGTCAATGTTTTGAATAGAGACAGCCTCTGACCAGCATGTTGCATAATCTACTAGAGTGAACACATAACAGTGGTCCTTGTCACTTGCTGGTGTGATCAAGCCAATTAAGTCAACCGCCATGCTTAAATGGCAAATCCATCAACAGTATTTTTTCCAAAGCAATTTTAATACAAAACTTTTGTTACTATCCTATGATGCACATCACACAATCTGCAGAATCTCCCTACATGTTGCTGAATCCCTGGCAAACAAAAATTGGTTAGAATCCAAACTTCTACTTTCTTAAGCCATTGTGTTTGGCTAGCATAGTATCATACAACCTCTATTACCTTTTTCTTTAAGACCTTTGGCACTAGATTTTTTAAAACTTTTTCTTTTCTGCACTCACCTTCTTGGTAAGACAGCACATAATCTTTTTCTCTTTCACATAACTGTTTTTCTCATTTCCGACTTGTCCTTCCTTTTCCATGTATTTAGACAAGTATGAGTCCTCTTGCTGAAGCTTGTTGAGTTTTCCCTTGTTATAGGCAATTAATCGGTGACAACTGATGGGTCTTCAGATGCTTGCCAAGAGAGACTAAGATCTAGAGGCTGTTTGTGCCAGGTGTGCGTAATCTATAAAATAGCCTTTGCTAGATTAGGCATTTGTGTTTCTCAGTGGATGAATTACAGATGCAATGCAGGGTGCTGTAAGAGTATATTCAGGCTGTATGTTTTCATATCCATACTTAGTGCCAGGCCTGTTGGATTGAATTTGCCCAAAACAACTTAGGCTAAGCTGAATTGCCTGCAAACAGGTGCTGGGTGAATTTATTTGTCCATGCACAAATGGGGTCTTGCTCCTTCATTAAATTGCAAGTGTGGCACCTCTGAACAAATTGCAGACCACATCTTAACAACATGGCTCCATACATCAGGCACTGCATGGAGCAGAAGGTCTGACGGTTCTGGATGACAATACTTGATGCTGGCTCAACGCCACAGCCTGGAAATATTAAAAGAATAAACTTTCAGCACCAGTTTTATTTGTGACTGATTCAGAGTGGATGCCATTACGAACAATCACAATGATTAACTGAAACAAACTAACCAATAGTTCCTGGAATAAAAATCTCTCTTTGGGGTGTCAAGTAGTCAAGTCACAAAAACCAATCAACATTTCATGGAATAAAAATGTCTTTGAGGTGTCAAGTAGCAAGAACCAGTGCACACTCTTTATTTTTATTAATTAACTGCATTGGTGTGTACAGATGCTAATTTATCATCACCTCACAGAGTGTTTTAGTTACTGTGCATTCCAGATTATGTCAAAATAAGTTTTAAATTGTTTTTGACACAAAATAATCAAATGCTTATAAAAAAATTCAAGGCACTAGCAAAATAATTTTGGTTTAAAATTAATTTTGTAGCATATAAATGAAATAAAAAGACCAATATCTCTTAACTTATAAATAAAACAAAAAAAAAATTAAATCTAGTTTAACTTCGTGGTTCCTTTTCCATTTGAATAAAAAATTGAATTAAATGCACTAAAACACAAAGTTTTAATGTGTAACAATTTCAGTTTCCTTATTATATACATTTCTAATAATTTTATACAACCTTGAGAGTTATCTTCTTTTGCAGTTGCAATCAAAGTTTCATTCTTTTCTAGTTTACGATCAACAAAACCATTAGGTATTATATGTGATGAGTCAACATTTACTCTTTCAGAAAAAACTTGTTCACACAATTCCTGAAAAACAAAGCACTGCATACAACTTGTCAATAATTTAGAAAACTGATTTTTACCTGTTTAATTGCAATGTGTGGGACAGGCAAATACTCTGAACTAGATTGCAATTTTTTTCCTTCAATTTGTTTTTTCACTTGATTAAAGTCTGTAAATATAAAAGTTAGCTATGCTGATCTTCAAAATATTGTGCCAGGGCAACACAGCCACTTACAAAAAAGTGTTCCTATTCTTGTCATGTTGTTGTTTACTTGGAAAAGCCATATTATAAACCAATTTTCTGCTTGGTAGTCTTAACAAACAATTCTAAATTTTTTAAACATGTCAATAAAACAAAAAACTTTCAACCAGATATAAAGATCTTATCTTGAAAGTAACATAAAGATGATTTTAAGATAAATAAATTAAAAATTGAATTAATAGCAAAAATATTTGAAACTTAAATCACTTAAGCCAGGGGTTTGCAAACTGGGGTACATTTAGGCTTCTCAAGGGATACATTATTATGTGGCAGAATGTCCTTATTTAAGTTAAATTCCGTGTCTGGAAGAAATAATAGACTCAAATGTCTAGAGTTTTTGAATCCGGTTGATTGTAATTACGTCAAACAGAACAATTAAGAGGGAAGACTTTTTTTACAGATCACTGTGATTTTGGGATTGAATGGGGAAATTTTGCTGCTGTAAAGTGAACACTTTTCTTTTTTTTTAGAGATCACCTTGATTTTCGGCATAAATTGGGAAAATTTGTATCTGATTCAAAGTGAAGACCTTTTCTCTTTTTCAGAGATCACCTTGATTTTGGGCATGAATAGGGGGAAAATTAGTGGCTGATTCTAACTGAAAGCCTTTTTTTTTAGAGAAACATCACAAAATTTTGGGGGTACATGCAAACCTGCTACAGTGTCCAAAGGGTACCGATGAACTAAAAGTTTGGGAAACCCTGACTTAACCAATAGCATACAATCTATAAATAATACATTACTAATATGACTGTTAGTTGTACCTAGTGAGTGTTTTTTAGAAAATTTAAATTAAGCAAAACAAAAAAATTCAATTTACACTAATTATTATAAACAATGTGCTTTTCAGTGAACCTTTCATTAACTTCTTGAACACTTGCAACAAATTCTTTGTTGTCTTCTGCTTATAATAATTTTCCTTCCTCATGCTAATCTGGACATATGTACTCTCCTGCAACTCTTAATTTTGAAAAAGCGTTTGTCTCACTTGTGGATTCATTGATTCTCTTTAAACTTCTCTCTTTTGGTCTTTTTTTATGCTTCATCAAATGGATCTGATCATATCCTAAAATTGTCGTTTGAAAGTCTCCATCTGCAATTTTTGAGCCATTTATTAAAATTCAGTCCTGGAGATTCTGAGGACTACTACAAATCACCTATTCAACATTTATGGAAAATCAAAATTGCTATAGCACATGAATAATTACTCCAAATGTAGGCAACATTTCTGTGGCCAAACAATTCAATTTTTGTTTCATCTGTCCAGAGAATTCTAGAAAAAAATGAAGAACATCTAAATAGGGTCTGGCATAAGCTAGACTGGATTTAATGTGCTTTGGTGTAAGCAAAGGTGTTCTTTTGGACCTGGAACCTTTGAGTCCAATTAAGTTCTTGGTAATGTTTGTCTAAAAACATACTGTATATACCAGAGTCATCCAAATGTTGTGGAGCAACCATAGTACTAGTCCTTGGAGTCTTCTCTATTAATCATATTACATTTTCAGTGCATTTGGCTGTTAATTTTTCTTTCCTTTCTTGCCCTATGAAGTTTTCCACTGTCTGATATGATTTGAATTTTCTTATTTACTCTGTATTGTTGACACAGGAACATCAAACTTCTTTGATATTGACTTATATTTCAGGCCATCGTAATGAGCATTTACTATGCAACTTTTTAGATCCTTACTCAGTTCTTTCTTCTTAGCCATTAGCCATTAGCCATTACTATAAATTATTACTCTTGAATTCATTTTGTTATTATTATTTCAGTTGATTTCATTAATACAAAAATTTTTTTCTTAAAAATAATAAATATTGCAATTCATTCCACTGTTTACATATTGTCAAGTATCAACACTCACAAGATTATATTTGTATTAATATTAAATTGATTTTATATCAAATTGATAACACTGGTCAACACGATTTTTCTTGCATGGACTTTTTTAACTGATTTTGGGTAATTTGGGGGTGCTGAATCCAAATTTGGTGTTAGTTTTTGCTCATCATGTCATGTTTTTGAGATATGAAAACTTACATTTTAAAAAAATTGCTAATTTTTGCCAAAAATTAAAAAATTTATGTTGCGTTTAAATGCCCTTAAGTGGAATAATGTTTAGAACGGAAGGCAGCATCTCCTTTAAAATGACTTTTCAAAGCTATTTGTAATCTTAAACTGTGTTTGTGTATTATTGATCACATCATATATAAATAGTAAGTACATGAAATATACTAAAAATACACAATCTGGAGCATTATGCTCAGCACAGGTACGACATCAATGAAAATCTAAGTTTTTTTGTTTTGTATCATTCTCACAAAATTACATTAGCAGGTTTAAGCAAAACCAAGCAAAAAATATATGAAAAAGTAACACTGTCATATCACAACAATCAGTACAACTGTACACAAATCCAACGCATAGTTTAGCACAGGGGTGCCCAACCAGTCGATTGTGATCTACCGGTCGATCTTTAAATGCCTGGCAGTCGATCGCGAGTGATTTTTTGCATGTATAGAAAAAGTTTGCTGAATTAGAAATTAAATAATTATGCATATGTACATTTTTTGTATTTTTGGTCTGGCGTTTTTTCCCTTTATAAAAATCAATTTTATTTTCAACTGTACCATATTTAGCCTACAGCAACAACATAATTGTTGAATTAAAGTTTAGCTACCAAGTTGTAACTGGTAATCAGGTATAATTAGATAATATTAAAAAAAGACGTTTTTTGATCTGATTTACATAAAGGCATAGAAAGACGGTTTATAAAGTTATACGAGGTCTGTTCAAAAAGTATCCGACTTTTTTGTATAAAGCACACAACACAATAAATTTTGCAAGTTTTATTCAATCTCCTTCAAAATATTCCCCTTGGTGGTTCACACACTTATCCCAGCGCTTCTGCCACTTCTCAAAACACTTCATAAACTCCTCCCCCGGAATGCTCTGAAGCTCCTCCGTCGCTTTTTTCATAATGTCTTCTCTTGACTGAAATCGCCTCCCTTTCAGAGTTGTTTTTAGCTTAGGGAACAGCCAGAAATCACACGGTGCTAAGTCGGGAGAGTAAGGAGCCTGTCTAATAAGTGGCATGCTGTTTTTGGATAGAAAAGCTTGGACCACATGTGCAGAATGAGCGGGAGCATTGTCGTGGTGAAGCTGAAAATTCTTTGCTGCCCACATGTTTGGCCGCTTTCTTCGCACAGCATCACGAAGGCGACGTAGAATCTCCAGGTAGTACTCTTTGTTGATTGTTTGACCTTCTGGTGCGTATTCATGATGCACGATGCCACGGGAATCAAAAAAACAGGTCAGCATAACTTTCACATTGCTGCGGACTTGCCAAGCTTTTTTTGGGTGTGGTGATTCCGGATGCTTCCATTGTGATGATTGAAACTTGGTTTCTGGGTCATAACCATAAACCCAGGTCTCATCACCAGTGATGATTGTCTTGATAAATTCTGGGTCATGATTTGCAACATCCAGCATGTCCTCCGAAATTTCCTTCCGGAGTTCCTTCTGTTGCTCCGTCAGCAGCTTGGGGACAAATTTAGCCGACACTCTCCGCAGGTTCAAATCCTCAGTTAGGATTGAATGAACCGAGCCTGTGCTTATTCCCATTTCTGCAGCAATCTCTCGTACTGTTAAACGACGATCCTCCAACACTTTTTCACGAACCTGATCCATCGCCTCCTCGTTTCGGCTTGTGGATGGCCTTCCTGAGCGAGGATCACTTTCCACTGATGCACGGCCATCTTTAAAGCGTTTAAACCATTGCTTTATCTGAGTTGGGCTTAAGGCCTCATTTTCAAAAGCTTGTTGAATCTTTCGAATTGTTTCAACTTGAGTATCACCAAGTTTTTGACAAAACTTGATGCAATACCTCTGTTTGATGCGTTCTGTCATTGAAATGAAATTTTCTGAAAATCAAAAAACCGATGAACACGTACTACACACCTGCACTAAATGCTTTACACAGAGAGATACGAATGACGAATCGGCCTGAAACGCTTCATGATTACGCGTGAATGTGTGTGTGTGCAGCCACGCTTTGCACGGGCAGTTTGCTCATACCTTATTGGCAAGAGGGAAAAAGGTCGGATACTTTTTGAACAGACCTCGTATAATTAATTGTTTTCAATGTTTTCGTATATGATGCAACATTCAGAAAAATTTTTTGGAATAAGTTGTCTTTAGTTGATCTGCTAGTTTCTTAAAATTTGTTCGTTGCTTCCAGTCATGTTTTTAGGCTAAGCAGGTGGTTCCTGTTCTAGTCTTTATCCGGAAGAAGCCAGTCGCTATCTAACTGCCGAAACGTCGAATCAAAAGCCCAAAGTTTACATCTGCTGTTATTATTTTACTTTTTATCAAAAAAACAGCATTTAGTTAACTTTGTTATTGTTGGCACGTTTTTGGTAATAGATTCTACTAGTGCAGTAAGTTTTTTTACATAATTTCTTTTTTAAACTTGATACTTGATACAATGACTGACAATTTTAATTACGCAACTCAAATCTACAAAATTTTTATTTTGAAGACTTTTTAAAAACGTTTTTTCTACTTTTAGATTAAAATATAGCCCTAAATTTACAAATGAGGAGTGCTAAGAAATATTCGAAGTGAAAAAAAACCTATCACTTCCACAAGGAATGGGAAGAAAATTATTTTTTTGACATTTTCAATTCCAGATGTGTGTGTCTCATCTGCCATGCCAGCATCTCGCTTCCTAAGAAGGGTTGAAAAGCATTTCGTAATCATCCACAAGAAGTATATAAGGATTTTCTTGTGCAAAGTAAATTAAGAAAAAAAACTTAGAGGAATTGAAATCACAACTAGCCACACAACAGTCTATTTTTACCAAGCCAAATACGAGAGGTAAGACATCTAAGATAGCATCATATCGACTTTTGCCACATTCTTGCCAAGTATAAGAAATCATTTCAAGATGGAGAAATGGTCAAGGAAGCGTTTATAGATGCTGCTGATTTACTGTTTGGAAATTTTAAAAACAGGGATGAAATCATGTCAGCAATTAAAGGCCTTCAGTTGTCAAGAAGCACGGTGACAAGGCGATTTGAAGGAATGGAGGAGAACCTTGCATCCCAGTTGGAGAGAGATATTGATAGGTGTGATGTTTTTCACTTCAATTTGATGAGTCAACAGACTCTGTGGATATCATGCAATTGCATGTTTTTATAAGGCTGGTGTTTGAAAACATGACTGCAAAAGAGGAGCTACTTTGCATGTTGCCTCTTAAAGGACATACATGGGGTGAAGACACATTTCAAGCATTTATGAATTTTGCTAACAAGACCAAGCTGCCACTTGTCAAGCTTATTTCGATCACAGCTGATGGGGCTCCCGCTATGGTGGACAGTCGTAGTGGATTTATTGCTCTCTGCAAACAGAATAACTCTTTTCCAAATTTTATTCATTATCACTGCATCATCCCTCAAGAGACTTTATGTGAGAAAGTATTGAATATGAAAGAGATAATAAACATTGCCATGAAAATTGTTTGCTTAACTCGTGCAAGGAGCCTGCAGAGAAGACTTTTCCATGCTCACTTGGAAGAGGCAGAGCACACAGACCTGCTACTCCATACAGATGTGAGGTGGTTGAGTAGAGAAAGATTTTTAGAAAGAATTATGGAGTTGTTGCCTGAAATAAAAGAGTTTCTCAAGCAGTTTAAAGATACAGAATATGCACAGCTTGAGGATGAACAATGGCTCCTAGATTTGGCTTTTTTCACTGACCTTACTGCACTGCTAAATGAACTGAATTTAGAGCTACAGGGAAAAGAGAAAAATATAGCTAACATGATCAGCTCTGTAAACACATTTAAATGTAAGCTACAACAGCTCTCAACCAAGCTGCATCACCATGATCTGCACTGCTTTAAGCACATGAATTCAGAACTTGTGCTTCTGAGAAAAACAATTGCACAGTTCAATAGTGCACGTAATATTATGATATTACGTAGATGCAAAGCCTGTCATCAGAGTTTGACAAGCGTTTCATTGACTGTGCTTAGTCGAATCTATTGCCACCTACATGTGTTTCTCATTTGCAACAGATATAAATGTGGAGGACATTGCCTCTAAAATTGAAGCACTCTTTCAACTGAATATAACTGCAATGGAAAATGAGATGCTCTCCCTTCAAAATGATATAGAGATGAAATCCAGGGCATTGACTGAAAGAGAAAAGATCTGGAAACTGCTGTCAGAAGAGAAGTACCCCAATATAAAAATATGTGCTTTTTATATATTATCCTGTTTTGGATCAACCTACCTGTGTAAATCTGTTTTTCTCACATGAAGATAATAAAATCCAGATACAGATCAGTTATGACAGATCAACATCTTCTGGCTTGCTTGAGACTTGCAGCCACCAGCTACTGCATTAGCTACAAGGAACTTGCTACATCTTCCCAGTGCCAGGTGTTTTACTAACGTTAAAAATAAATGTACTTTCATAAAATAAATGTAATTAAAATATGATTTTGGTTCACTGCATTGTGCATGTTTTTTATTCACTGCATCATGTAAGTGTAAATTGGATGTGCAACTGAGATATACCAATAGGCTCACTAGCATAGGCTTGGTTTGTTTTGTTTCAAAGCTTTGCCGGATTGGTAGATCTCCAGAGACTAAAAAATGTAAAAGTAGATCCCATGTCAGAGAAGGTTGGGCACCCCTGGTTTAGCACAAATGAAATCATATTATGGCATCAAAAATTTTCTTTTTGTTGCTAATCTTTTATGAACTGCATAAGGGACATCTCTCATCAAATTCCAGCAGTAATCTGCCATCATGTTCCAGTTCCATCAACCTTGCAATGTTATTCCATCTGTTAGTTTGGAAGTAGAAATGAATAGAACTTGGACAGATAATATTAATTTATTCCAGACTTTACAATTATACACCAGATTAGATATAAAACACCAAATTAGATTCACCAAATTAGATTAGGTTTTAACAAATTTGTTCCTTTCCGAACACTTCAGCCAATAGGCTATTTAAATTCCAATGGGATAGATATAAGCGGCCAGCAGGCTCTACTAAGTAACCTTCTTGTACGAAGGTCAAACCAAAAAGGCTAGAACTATCTCGTGCTATCGTTACCATAACAGAGACCGCCAAAGGGAAGACAACTGCAGCGCGCACAATTACCAGGCACCATGCGCAAACTTTAATTAGCGCGCGAACACGGACCTGGTTTGCATCTTGGCAACGCTACACCATCATTTTAACATCTTGATGGAAACACTCTCCTTGCTCCTCACTAACATCGCCAAGATTCACGGGAAATCCACTAAGGCGGCTGTGCAAGTAGTGCACTTTAATGCTCATTTGGCACCCAAGGTCTTGTAGACTGAAAAGAAGCTCCTCCACCAATTCTATATAATTGTCAGCTCTCTTATTACCAAGGAAGTTATGGACCACTTTAGAAAATGCTTTTCAAGCTCGAGCCTCAATGACAGTCATTGTAGTCACAAAATACTGGTCCCTGAGCAACGTTCTGATTTGAGGCCCATCAAATATCCCTGCTTTTTTCTTTTCATAGCTAAGGCCAGGAAAGATTGAGCAAATGTATCCAAAACAGTCTCGAGAACAATCAAGTGCTTTGACAAATTGCTTCATTAGTCCAAGTTTGATGTGTAGTGGTGGCAAAATGATGTTTTTCTGATCAACCAAGGGGTTATTGATGATATTCTTTTTTCCAGGTTTTATTGTATTTCTTGGTGGCCATTCTTTTCTTACCCAATGCTCTTTGTTGGCTCTACTATCCCAGTAGCATAAAAAGCAAGGATATTTGGTATGACCTCCTTGTTGCCCTAATAGGAAATTCACCATTTTTAAATCCACACATATCATCCACTGGTGAACGCAGTACTTCAGTCTTTCAAGCACAAACTTGATGTTTCCATAGTTTTCCTTCAGAGTGACAGAGTGTCCTATAGGGATGGATCCATACCAGTTACCATTATGGAGCAGGATACACTTAAGGCTTCTTTTTGAGCTATCAATAAAAAGTCTCCAGTTATTTGAACAATATGCAGACAAACCCATAGCAAGAAGAAGCCCCTCAACATCTGTACAGTAAACAAGCTGGCCATCAGACTGAAAGTACTTTCTTAATTTCTCTTCCTGGTTACAATAAAATGAAACACTTGTACCAGCTTTGAGAAGATGTTTTTCCTGCAGTCTGGAAGCCAGCACTTCAGCGGATTGCTTTGGCAAATTTAAATCTCGTATCAAATCATTCAATTCAGACTGACTATACAAAGAAACTCAGCCAGCATTCCATGCCTCGTGCACTATATCCTGTTCTTCATCATCATCATCAGAATTGGTTGAAGATGTGGAAGACCTAAGATGGTCCTCATCAATGTTCGAAAGCTTGGTGAAAATGGGTACAGGTACTTTATCACTATGGGGAATCAGTCGCATAGCAGAATGTATGTTTGGATATTGCAAGTGTTGTTTGTTTTTTTTGTTGAATCCTTTGGCATTTACGAGGCAGAAATAGCAGTCATCCACAAGGTTTTTTGGTTCTCTCCATACCATTGGCACACCAAATTTGAGCTTCGCATTCTTTCCTTGAGACCAGGATCTCAATGTTTCGACACACATTGTGCAAACTTGGTGAGGCACCCAACTTTTGTCCTGGTCACCAAGCAGTACTCTAAAATAAGCAAGGTAAATTTTTTTGATAAAACTATTGATATTACGTCTTTGAGGTGGTAAAGTAAAACAACCACAGATATAATAGAAAATATCTGGGTCATCGCAGCATTTTCTTCGCTTGGAAGTCACAAACATGTTAAGACCTTAACATAAGATGAAACAGAAAAAAAGCTTTAAAAACACTGAACTGTAAATATTACTGAACCTGTAACACATTAACAAACACTCCTGTTTAGAAACTATTGCTGTTACAAACAGTGGCACAACCACAAATTATCAAAGGGGAATGGCAATTAAAGCAAAAAAACTTTTTTTAGACATTCAATTTTTGCAAAGCTAAAAATTCCATTCTTCTGTTCTCTATCGTAGTGATATCTAAAAAAAAAATTCGATTTCGTCTCAGAATTCACTACTTTCTCCTGAAATCGAGGTGATCTCTAAAAAAAAAAAAGGTCTTCACTTTGATTTCGTCTCCAAATTTGCTTTTTTCTCCCAAAATCGTGGTTTGATAGAGATTGTAAAGGGGGATGGCATGTCATCCTAATTGTAAAACGGTCCATTGTTTTTAGTTTGCTTTTCATTTAATAGGTATTGCAAAGGGGGATGGCATGCCGTCCAAACATCCCTCCTAGTTGCGCCCATGGTTACAAACAAACATAAACAAACAAACAAACATATCAGGAGAGCAACCTTTCTTAACCTTACTACCTTGTCTGCAAAGTGCAATTCTTGTAACTTCATGGCTAGTTCTTGTATCCAACATCGAAATAAGAAGTTGAATTTCTCACAACTTTCCGGCGCCATAAACAATATTATGGCCTTTTTTCCATTTTGCAAAACTGGTTTAAAAACTATGTTTTTGAAGTTGCTTTTGTGCTTGATTAATGGCATCAAACATCTGAGCAAATGAGCAACTTTCACACAATGCAGCACTACAAAACATGCAAATTGCACAAAAATGTGATGTGATAGAGAAAATCTGAGCTCAGATTCAAATTCTGCACCCCAAAGTTACCCTAACTCTGTTCTCAAGGTCCATGCAAGAAAAAAAATTTTTTTTGCTGACCCAAGTGTACATGGTACTACATTTGGCTCATTTTACCATCCCTTTTCCATATGGTACATTAAAACTTCACACGAAAACTCCTTTCATATGGTCTGCCATTTAACAAGTAAGTTGTATCTCCTTACTTGCAGCCTTGCATTCTCTAACTAAAGTCATCATTTTATCCATTACTGAACTAGAGTCTGACTTTAACAAAGAGAGCATAAAGGGTCTAAGCTAGCCAGAAACCAGCTCTTAAAGCAATTTTGCACCAATCTGTGAGAATAAAGTGGCATGCTTACAAGTATCATTCAGCCATTGCTTGACACAATTGCTTATACAAACAGTTCATTGCCTTCAAATGACCCAATTTCACTTCAAATTGACTATTCTCAATCTAAGTTAGGAATCTTTTTGCACTGTAAATTAAAAATGTTGGGCCAATCTGCAGTTGTGCTATTTGGATTTAAAAATCATATTGAATTTTTCAATAAAATTGATTTCAACATAAAATTTTAAAAAATAACTGGAATCAGCCAAACAATGTATGGGGAAATTTTTTTGTTTTCCCTTGACATTTTATGTCAAAAGCAATCCTTTTATAGCCTGCCCTAGAGTTCTAAAAATTTGTTCTAATGTTAAGTAGAAAAAGACTTGGACTAGTCTGCTCTGTACAATCATACTTTGCTCTATACTCTATACAACCTATCCTTAATCACATTTTGTAATAGTTAATCCAACACTGTTTGTAAACAACCAATGACAACTTTATTTTACAAATCAAGAATAGCTATTTAAATGAAATTGATTTAATGGTTTTATTATGTTGTAAAGTTTAAATAATTTTAAAGTATAAATTTTGCAATGCTGATTGAGGCTTTTTATTGGTTAATATTTCTTAATAGGTATGTTGTCTTGCATTCTTGTACTTTACTATAGACTCATAATTATTTTAACTAAAACATATTAATCAATATTTCCCATAAGAAAAATCTTTGTTTGGGATGTCAAGTAGTCAAGTAACAAAAACCAATCAACATTTCTTGGAATGAAGATCTTTTAGAGTACTAGTGTAGCAAGAACTAGTGCACAGTATTCATTTTTATTTATTTATTAGATTGGTGTGTATAAGTGCTATTTTATCATTAATAGGCTATATTTTTTTGCTTCTATTGCAGTTAATTGCAGATGAAGTTGAGTTTTGAATTGTTCTCAGCATAAAACAATCATATGCTAATAAACAATTAAACCATCAGCAAAAGAACTTTTGTTTCAAAATTGATTTAAGGAACAATATCTCTAACTTATAATAAAACAAAACAAAATAAACTCTAGTTGAGCCTCCTGGCTGATTTTGCATTTGAATGCAGAAAATTGAATCAAATATATTAAATACAAAATTAAGTTGCAATATTTGTAATTTTAATTTACTTTTTATATACATTTCTAATAATTTCATACCATCTCGAAATTTGCTATAGCTTTGAGTTGAACTTTTGTTTTCTTTATTTGCAGTTGCATCCAAAGTTTCATTTTCTGCTAGTTTATGATTAACAAAATCGTTAGGTATCATATTTGATGAGTCAACATGTATTCCTTCAAAACAAACTTGTTCACACAATTCCTGAAAAACAAAGCACTGCTAACAAATTTTCAATAATTTAACAAACTTAATTTTACCTGTTTAATTTCAATGTGTGGAATAGGCAGATACTGTGAACTAGATTGCAATTTTTCTTCAATTTGTTTTGTAACTTGATTAAAGTCTGTAAATATATAAAGCTTGCTATCTTGATATGCAAATATCTGGTTATTTTTTATGATAAATTTAGAAAAATGAAGGTCTCCTCAAAAAGTCATTGTAAGTGATTTTGGGTCTCTTAAAGAAATCACCGTAATCAATTTTTTTCAGTGAAACTAACCTGAAATCCCCCTTTCAGCACCAGGATGGAATAAAGAAAAAAAACAAAAGAAAAAGGGTCTCTCAAGAAGCATTAGTAAATGTAGAGAGGATCTGGGTTAGTTTTACAAACTGTGATTTTTTAGCAAAAGCACTGAAATTAATCTGAAATTGCTCTTGCAGCACCAGAATGGAATAAAAATAAAACCAAGAAAGAATTTCTTCTAGAAAGGTAGCAGCCATAGAGAAAATCCAGGGGATCTCTTAAATATGTCACTTTTTTGGTGAAACTAATCTGGAATTCTCTTTCAGCACCAGGATGGGATAAAGAATAAAGCAAGACAAAAGGGATCTCTCAAGAAGTGATAGTAAACACAAGAGAATCTGGGTTACTTTCATAAACAATAATTGCTTACAGTGACTTCCTGAAGAGATCTAAAATTGCTTGGCTGCAAAGTGTATTGTTAACTACCAATGTTATTTTGCAAGTAACACTGGCAAAATCATTAAAATTTAAAAATCATAAGCATTTATCATACAATCTATATATATAACATTTCTGATGTAACCTCTAGTTGCAGCTAGTTAGTGAGTGCTTTTGCACATAAAAAAAAATCAGTTAACAAATTAAAACAAAAAAATAAAATTAAGCATTTGACAACTATAATTTGCTTCAATTATTATCAGTTTATTCTTAATTTCAAGTCACTTTGAAACTTGTATCTTTCACAGGTTTCAGTGAAACTTTCATTAACTTCTTCAACAGTTGCAACAAAGTCTTTGTTCTCTTTTGCTTTATAATCAACAAAACTATTAGAAACGATATTTGAAGATTTGATATTCAATACTTCAGGAAAAGCTGGTTCAGATAATTCCTGAAAAACAGATCTTTGCTTACAAATTGCCAACAAACTAACAAACTGCTTTTTACCTTTTTGATTTTAATGGATGGAACTGCCAAATATTGCATCTTTGAGAACAAATTTTTTTCAAGCTGTCTATTCATTAGACTGTTAGATCTAATTCAGCAAACATAAAAGTTCAATAAAATTAAAAAGTTATTGATTCTCAGAACAATTGTCTGAAAGGACCAATTGAACTACCAGTAGATAATTTATACTTCAACCAAGACAAGTTGAAAAATCAAAGTAAATATGATGTATTGCACATAAACTTAACTAGGGATAGAGAGGAGTTTCATTAAATATCTATGGGAAAGAAAGCCTCCAACAGTGCGCAACATTTCGGATTTTAAAAAAATTTAAGAAATTGAAAAGGTATAGATAAAAATTTTTTAGGACTATTTAAATTTTTTAAAATCTATTTAAAATGCTTAATTAGGTTTTCGATTGAAAGTATTCAGCTTCCCAAAAATTGGTTTTAAAATGAAGGTAAAAAAGCACACTGTTAAAGCATCGATCCAACAGTGTACCAGGTCCAACACTGCACCATTTTGATTTTTACACAATTTAGCTATATTTCTAATTAACAGAGGTAGATATCTCGAGACATGTCTTTGAAATTCGGGACTCATCTCAATTTTGAACCATTACGTCTTGAGTCCAAGTCGAAACATTGCAGCGGGCAAAGCTCACTGTTGTTGTAAGGATGTGACAATTTTTTAGTAAAAATAGATTATTTCAGGGACATGCCGTCAGAGAAGGCAAGTGATGCAAATCAAATAAAGCAGAAATAAAATATTGAAGTCATAGTCTTTGCAAAATTGATGCAAGTTGCTATATACTGGTTGAAAAAATTAGTAAAAATTATATTGTACTTGTTGTAGTGTAATTAGCTTAGCTCTTTAAACCTAATTTTTGTTTGTTTAAATTGTTTTAGATTTTAGCTTACAGTTTTGCTCACTTAAATGCTTACAAGTTTCATTTTCAGTATGCTTTTAAACTGGCAATAGATTGAATAAAATGCCATATCAATCACCTAGTGAAGATAAAAAAAACGCACTTTGTAAAAATCTGTAGTAAAATGTGGACTCTCCTGCTAAGATTGAAAGTGTTGGTTAAAAAAATGAAAAAAGCCATTGTAGTTTCCTCACAGTGTGTGTGCAGTTTAAGATAGCAAACAAATAAAGAGTTTTAAAACTTTCAGATTGAATAAAGTTAGTTTGATATTACTATTATCGCACAAACTATCATCAAAGTGATGTTTTACAGTGCACTCTAGTTGAAAAACATTCGCCTCCAGTTTTATAATAAATGTGCATGATGTCACTTGATGTAGTAGAGTACACTATTATAAGGTATCATTGTTGGTGTTTCAACTTATTACAATTGGTGTTACAACTTACCCCTTTGATGGGCCAGATTGTAATGCTTATTTAAAATATTCAAATTGAAATTTTAACAACTAAGCTTTAAAAATTGTTTGTTTATTTTTTTTATATTAGTTAAACAGTGATCTAAGTTTTTTATATTAAACAAGAATTTTGAAAAATTTATTATGAGAAAAATAGCAAATAGAAAAAAAAAGTGTTACTACGTGCCCTGGTCTCCCCTAAACAATTTCACTAATACTGGTTAAAATGTTTAAATCTGGTGTGATACCATAAACCAGGGCTTCTCAAACTTTTTGTTCTGTGACCCTGTTTTAAAAAATAAAATTTTGTGTGACCCCAATTAGTGGTGGATATTTAAAATTAGGGGCTTGAGGCAAGAATTCTCAAAAATTGATGTTCTCTAAAAACAAAAGAGGGTTTGATCTCGCACCTTGCAATTTTTCTCCTAAAATCATAATGATCTCTAAAAAAAAAAAGTCTTCACTTTGAATCGATCTCCTTTTTCCGTATTTTTCTCTTAAACTCATGCTGTTCTCTAAAAAAAAAAAAAAAAAAAAAAGGTCTTCACTTTGAATTGATCTCCTTTATCCATATTTTTCTTCCAAAATCATGGTGATCTCTAAAAAAAAAAAAGATCTTCACTCAGAATCAAACTGCGATTTATCTATTTTTGTTGCCAACTTCAGGTGTTCTCTAAAAAAAAAGGTCCGCACTCAGAATCAAGCTCCAATTTGTCAATTTTTGTCCCCAAATTCTCTGATTTGCCAATTATATGTGCAATAACCATAATTTTTTCCAAAAGTTCTGCAGCACTACTGGGATTTTTAAAGTTTTGCAGCACAAAGCACAAAATGCCAATTTGTTTTGCAACCAATAGTTTAAAAAGCCCTGCCATAGACCATCAAATTACAAGACTTCCTTGATTTACTACTGTAAATGTAAATAAAGTTATTTAAAAAAATTCCGATTTGACTTTATTGATGCCCTACCTCCCCTATTTTTTTAGAATCCTAAGATTAAAAATTGACCAAGTTTTCTCAAACTAAAAAAAAAAAATAGTCAGCAAAATATTGGCTTGGTATTGTCAGAAGATTCCAAGATAAAAGGCAATCAGTGATGGCCTTTTATCTTGGAATCTTTGCAAAATTGATGTTTTGCAAAATTTCAATCTATGGTGCAAGAAAAGTAAGGGGGGGCCACTATTTAGTGTCTCAAAAAAGGTAGCTGAAGCACTATTTAGTATATGAAAGCAAAGTGATCACTAAAAAAAAGGTATTCGCTTCAAATCCATCTCAGGCTTCCCAACAATTTTCCTCCGAAGTTCATGGTGTTCTCTAAAAAAACAAGTCTTCGATTTTGTAGCAGCAGTAATGTATAATGTACTTTCACTTCAAACTGTAGTAGAAAATAGTGTGCAAAATGTGGTCAATTACAGATGCATTTTTTTCTTTTTTTTGACTTGCCATTGACCTCCTAGTGCTCCTTTATAAAAATAGAGCAATTTCTTGTGTAGGGGGGCCACTTTTTGATCTAATTTGGGGGACCAATGTGACCACACCGCTTGCACCCTATTAAAGCCATTATTGAAAACAATTATAAAAATTTTAATTTTTGTTGGTCTATAGCAAGATTTCCTAAACTTTTAGTTTATCAGTATTTTTTGGACACTATTACAGCTCTGCATGTACTCCCAAAATTTTCGTTTCTTTAAATAAAAAAAAAGGCCTTCAGTTAGAATTAGTTTTGGATTTTACGAGTTCCAGTCCAAAATCAAGGTGATCTCTAAAGGTTTTCATTTTAAATAAGCCACAAATTTTCTTAATTCAAGCCCAAAATCAATGTGATCTCTGAAAAAAAAGAGGTCTTCACTTTGAATCAGTCACAATTTCAAACCCAAACTCAAGGTGATCTCTGAAAAAAAAGGTTTTCACTCTTAATTCCTTGTTTAACTTAATAATAATTTACTGAATTCTAAAATTCCAGTCATTTGAGTCTATTTTAAAATTTTTTCCAGACTTAGAATTTAACTGAAATAAGGATATTCTCTCCCATAATAATAATGTATCCCTTCAAAAGCCAAAATGTACACCTGAGGCTATATGTATCCCAGTTTGGGAAACCTTGGTCTAAAGCATAAAAATCTTATATGTTGAATAAAAACAAAAAACTTGTTTATTTTTTTACCTAAACATTATTATATTTTTGAAGAGTAGGTAGGCCTACACTATACAGGCCCATATAAGATTACTAAGGGACCAATCGGGCAAAATCTATTAAAGTTGATTTTCTGTTTGACTGATTGGCAGAGGTGATCGGATCCACATAAAGTAAGATCTGGATCCGGACCAGGTCTGCAAGAAAAAGAACTGGGTCCTTACCGAATCTGCCTTGCTTCAATATTATGAGATCCGGATCCGCTCCAGGTCCAGAAAAAAGTCAAATCAAATACTGCAATAACATGTGTTTTCGATTGATTAGATCGATCTTTGGTAAGCAGCTGTTTCTTGCATGGTTCAATAAAAAGGCAAGACCAGCAGATTACGAGAAGTCAATTGCCATCTTATAAAACATAAAAGCAATGGAAAACATGACCAAGTACATATGAATAAAAACACCAATATTTTTTAAATCATAAAAATCTTACATATGGTAACTAACAAAAAAGAAAATCTTGATTGTCACATCAAAACTATCAACTAACTTTTATAATTGCTAACCAAGTATATGTAAAGCCTGTATATATAGCAATACAAACTTTACTGTGAAATAAACTGCATTAAAAGAAATGATAAAGGAAATAAAGTAGTAAAATATAAATATTACCAATGAAAAGTCAATGCAAAAAAATTTTTGTGATATAAATTTAATTTGCTTGATTTCATTTCCTACAAGCTGGCAGTACATCTAACAATTACATGAGCTACTTTTATGGCTTTTATTTTATAAAATCCTAGTTTAACTCACACTTCAAGCTGCATTATTTGACTGCTTTACAAAAACTAATAAGTCACAAATTTAATTAGAAAATTAGATTCTTTAACAATATCAGAAACTACAAATAAATTATGAGTAAAATCTGTCCTTTGTACAGCAATACTGTTACTTGCTAAAAAGTCAATCAAATTAATCAAAATACAAATGCACACAAGCCAGCTTCAAGCATTTGTATTAATTGATAAATATTGAGCTAGTCAAACATACTCAAGAAACATCAGTATCTTGTCTTGATTAATCATAAACTTTAGCATCTCCATTTTAGCTTAATTTTAAGTTTGTTTTTTTATACCAATACTTTAAATAGAAACCTTTGCAAATTGTGTTTTCCATGAATAATAGTACAGGGTGCAGATTATGTATGGGAACATAGAAAAGTTGAAATTATTTTTTAGTCAAAGGACCAATTGATTTGATGTTATCAAATTTTATAGACATATATATATAGACATAAAAACATAGAATCATTCAGTGTGAGATCCTTTATTTTTCACAACTTCACGTATTGGACATATTGCTATTAAGCAAAATGAGATTGCAAGCAAACACTTCAAAAATTTCTTAAGCTTACTTCAGTTTACCAGACCCTAAACTTCAAAAAATCCTTCAAAATAACAATTGCAAATTTACTAAACCAAAAAAAACAAAACTACATATTTATTTAAAAACAGCAATTGGTCTACTTTCGAGCAATGCATTTGTACCTTTCATAGATCAGAAAATATAGAAGATTCTAAATTGAAATGAGAGAACTACCGGGCATCACTAATTTAAGGAATGTCGGAACGTAGAAAATGAGGAAAAGCAAAACTAATTTAAGGAAATAAGGAAATAACGAAATACTAATTTAAGGAATGTCGGAAATGTCGGAAATAACGAAATAATACGAAAAACTTGAAACGCCCATTGAAAATGCTTGTACTGTGAAGGAACAAGTTATTTGAATTGTAGGAAATAATGATAATCGTCGGAAAATACGAAAAAGTTTGGCTTTAGATTGAAAATGCTTATACTGTAAAAGAACAAGTTATTTGAACTGTAGGAAATACACATAAGCGACGGAAAAAGCGAAAAAGCTCAGCTTTAGTTTGAAAATGCTTATACTGTGAAGGAACAAGTTATTTGAACTGCAGGAAATAATAATAATCGTCGGAAAAAACAAAAAAGCTCTCAGCTTTAGTTTGAAAATGCTTATACTGTGAAGGAACAAGTTATTTGAACTGTAGGAAATAAAAATAATTGTCGAAAAAAGCGAAAAAGCTCAGCTTTAGTTTGAAAATGTTTATACTGTGAAGGAACAAGTTATTTGAACTCTAGGAAATAAAAATGAATGTCAGAAAATACGAAAAATATTGAAGCGCTCATTAAAATGCTTATACTGAGAAAAAACAAGTTATTTGAACTGCAGGGAATAAAAATAAATGACGGAATTAACGAAAGTACTTAACGCTTTCGTCGAAAATGCTTAAATTGTGTAGAAACAAGTTATTTAAACTGTAGAAAATAAGAATAATCGTCGGAAAAAGCGAAAAAGTTTAGGTTTAGTTTTAAAATCTTTTAACTGTGAAGGAACAAGTTATTTGAACTATAGGAAATGATAATAATCGTTGGAATTAACGAAAGTACTTAACGCTTTCGTCGAAAATGCTTAAATTGTGTAGAAACAAGTTATTTAAACTGTAGAAAATAAGAATAATTGTCGGAAAAAGCGAAAAAGTTTAGGTTTAGTTTTAAAATCTTTTAACTGTGAAGGAACAAGTTATTTGAACTGTAGGAAATAATAATAATTGTCGGAATTAACGAAAGTACTTAACGCTTTTGTCGAAAATGCTGAAATTGTGTAGAAACAAGTTATTTGAACTGCAGAAAATAGGGTTTTTCAATCTAATTTGTTGTTTTTGCAATCTAATTCGTTCTTTTTGCAATCAAATTTGTTTTTTTTGCAATCAATTTCGTTTTGCAAAATCTTTTATATATATTACTTTGTATAGGGTCTCCCGATAGGGTCTATATACATATATAAATAATATGGAGTCTCTAACTTAGGTCTCTATAATATTATCTCTCCATAATTAGGTCTCCATAATTTATAGTCTCCATAATTAGGTTTCTATAATGTAGTTTCCATAATGTATATATAGATAAGTATGTAGACCTATCGGAGACCCTATATAGAGAACCAATGTTATAGGGACTATATTATGGAGACCTAATATCTATTATTGAGACTACATTATGGAGACCTAATTTTGGAGCCTAATATTATGGAAACTATATTATAGAAAACTAATTATGGAGACCTAATATTATGGTGTCCTAATACAGAGACCTTATATTATCAAATATATAGACTCTGTATTTTCAAATATATAGATAATATAGGGTCTCTGTATTAGGTTACCATAATATTAGGTCTTTATAATTAGGTCTCCATGATATATATAGTCTCCATAATTAGGTTTCTATAATATGGTTTCCATAATATTAGGTTTCCAAAATTGGGTCTCCATAATGTAATTTCAATATATAATAAATATTAGATCTTCATAATATGATCTCCATAACGTAGTCCCCATAATACAAGGTATCCGATAGGTCTATATACTTATCTATATATACATTATGAAGATTATATTATAGAAACCTAATTATGGAGATTATAAAATATGGAGACCTAATACAGAGACCCCATATTATCTATATATGTATATAAACCCTATCGGAAGACCCTACACAAAGTAATATACGTATATAAAAGTTTTTGCAAAACAAAATTGATTGCAAAAAAAACGAATTTGATTGCAAAAACAACAAATTAGATCGAAAAGCCCTATAATAATAATCGTCGGATAAAGCGAAAAAGCTTAGCTTTAGTTAGAAAACGCTTTAACCGTGAAGGAACAAGTTATTTGAACTGTAGGAAATAATAACAATCGTCGGAAAAAAAGAAAAAGCTCAGCTTTAGTTAGAAAACGCTTTAACCGTGAAGGACACAAGTTATTTGAACTGTAGGAAATAATAATAATCGTCGGAAAAAAAGAAAAAGGTCAACTTTAGTTAAAAAACGCTTTAACAGCGAAGGAACAAGTTATTTGAACTGTAGGAAATAATAACAATCGTCGGAAAAAGTGAAAAAGTTTAGGTTTAGTTAGAAAACGCTTTAACAGTGAAGGAACAAGTTATTTGAACTGTAGGAAATAATAACAATCGTCGGAAAAAAAGAAAAAGCTCAGCTTTAGCTTAAAAATGCTTTAACCGTGAAGGAACAAGTTATTTGAACTGTAAGAAAATAAGAATAGGCTAATTGTCGGAAAAAGCAAAAAAGCTCAGCTTTAGTTAGAAAACGCTTTAACCGTGAAGGAACAAGTTATTTGAACTGTAGGAAATAATAACAATCGTCGGAAAAAGCGAAAAAGTTTAGGTTTAGTTAGAAAACGCTTTAACAGTGAAGGAACAAGTTATTTGAACTGTAGGAAATAATAACAATCGTCGGAAAAAAAGAAAAAGCTCAGCTTTAGCTTAAAAATGCTTTAACCGTGAAGGAACAAGTTATTTGAACTGTAAGAAAATAAGAATAGGCTAATTGTCGGAAAAAGCAAAAAAGCTCAGCTTTAGTTAGAAAACGCTTTAACAGTGAAGGAACAAGTTATTTGAACTGTAGGAAATAATAATAATCGTCGGAAAAAGCGAAAAAGCTCAGCTTTAGTTTAAAAATGCTTTAACAGTGAAGAAACAAGTTATTTGAACTGTAGGAAATAATAACAATCGTCGAAAAAGTGAAAAAGCTCAGCTTTAGTTAGAAAACGCTTTAACCGTGAAGGAACAAGTTATTTGAACTGTAGGAAATAATAATAATCGTCGGAAAAAGCGAAAAAGCTCAGCTTTAGTTTAAAAATGCTTTAACAGTGAAGAAACAAGTTATTTGAACTGTAGGAAATAATAACAATCGTCGAAAAAGTGAAAAAGCTCAGCTTTAGTTAGAAAACGCTTTAACCGTGAAGGAACAAGTTATTTGAACTGTAGGAAATAATAATAATCGTCGGAAAAAAAGAAAAAGCTCAGCTTTAGTTTAAAAATGCTTTAACAGTGAAGAAACAAGTTATTTGAACTGTAGGAAATAATAACAATCGTCGGAAAAAGTAAAAAAGCTCAGCTTTAGTTAGAAAACGCTTTAACCGTGAAGGAACAAGTTATTTGAACTGTAGGAAATAATAACAATCGTCGAAAAGCGAAAAAGCTCAGCTTTAGTTAGAAAACGCTTTAACCGTGAAGGAACAAGTTATTTGAACTGTAGGAAATAATAATAATCGTCGGAAAAAGTGAAAAAGCTCAGCTTTAGTTAGAAAACGCTTATACTGTGTGGGAACAAGTTATTTGAACTGTAGGAAATAATAATAATCGTCGGAAAAAGCGAAAAAGCTCAGCTTTAGTTTAAAAATGCTTTAACAGTGAAGAAACAAGTTATTTGAACTGTAGGAAATAATAACAATCGTCGAAAAAGTGAAAAAGCTCAGCTTTAGTTAGAAAACGCTTTAACCGTGAAGGAACAAGTTATTTGAACTGTAGGAAATAATAATAATCGTCGGAAAAAAAGAAAAAGCTCAGCTTTAGTTTAAAAATGCTTTAACAGTGAAGAAACAAGTTATTTGAACTGTAGGAAATAATAACAATCGTCGAAAAAGTGAAAAAGCTCAGCTTTAGTTAGAAAACGCTTTAACCGTGAAGGAACAAGTTATTTGAATTGTAAAAAATAATAATAAGCGTCGGAAAAAGCGAAAAAGTTTAGCTTTAATTTTATAATCTTTTAACTGTAAAGGAACAAGTTATTTGAACTGTAGAAACTAAAAATAAATGTCTGAAAAAGCGAAAAAGCTCAGCTTTAGTTTGAAAATGCTTGAACTGTGAGGGAACAAGTTATTTGAATTGTAGGAAATAATAATAATCGTCGGAAAAAGCAAAAAAGCTCTCAGCTTTAGTTTGAAAATGCTTATACTGTGAAGGAACAAGTTATTTGAACTGTAGGAAATAAAAATGAATGTCGGAAATTAACGACAGTACTTAATGCTTTCGTCGAAAATGGTTTAACTGGGAAGGAACAAGTTATTTGAAGAGTAGGAAATGTAATGATAAGCGTCGGAAAAAGCGAAAAATCTCAGCTTTAGTTTGAAAATGTTTAAACTGTGTAGGAACACGTTATTTGAATTGTAGGAAATAATAATAAGCATCGGAAAAATCGAAAAACTCAGGGTTAGTTTGAAAGTGCCTATACTGTGTGGGAACAAGTTATTTGAACTGTAGGAAATAAATGTCGGAATTAACGAAAGCTAGCGCTTTTGTCGAAAATGCTTAAATTGTGTAGGAACAAGTGGTTTGAACTATAGGAAATAATAATAAGCGTCGGAGAAAGCGAAAAAGTTTAGTTTTAGTTTGAAAATGTTTAAACTGTGAAGGAACAAGTTTTTTGAACTGTAAGAAATAAAAATAAGCGTCGGAATTAACGAAAGTACTTAAAGCTTTAGCTTAAGTCACAGTAGCTTCTCGTGAAGCTGGCCTAAACGTGTGTACAATCGGTTAATGTACGACTTTTTATGATTAACGCCTGGCTCGCTTAAAAAGGTAGGATTCGTCCTTTTAAAGATTGAAAACGACATTGTTTGATTTAGTTGAATAACGTATTATTTCAGCGAATCATAGAAGCACGAAATAAAAATTACGTTCGAACATGTTAAGAAACGATGCTATGAAGCAGTAAAAAACTCAGCAATTATTTAACACTTTTACAATAAAGAAAAAAAACTTTTAGGTGAAAATTAACTTGTATAAAACAACATTTAGAAAAGCAGATTTTTACACTAAAAGTACAAATGTTGAATTAAAAGTGATATTAGGGCCAGCAATAAAGAAGTGTACATAATGTTGATAACAACGATAAATATTGTCGAAGTTGTACACATTTAAAGTAGTTCTAAACAAGCTAAAAAAAATTGATTAGCAAGCAGCCAAAATTGCTACGTTTTCATCAATAAATCGTATAGACTAAAGCAGGACATAATTCGCGCAGGTAAAGTAGGTGTTTTTTATTTGTATTTCAACCGGTAAACAAACAGGATTCGTGAAACCATTTTCGACAAGAGATGCAAAAAATCTGCTTCTCGTCCTTTTTATTTCGAGGGCAATCACTAGCGTTACAAATATTCCAAGTTTTGGAAACTTGTTGGTAACATGTACAAAATGAAAAAGGCAATTCATTGATATCTAATTGTAAATTCGAATTTTCCCAAGTATCTTTCACAAGTTTTTTTGCTTTCAAAAGTTCACCTTTTTTTTATACCTGAAATCTTGTTTAAAGCCTTTACTAATAAGATGCTTGACCCATTCTCTGCTTTTGAGCGAAGCCACATTATCTGGAAGAGGCAGTTGGTTGACCACAGCATAAACGTTGCAAATAACATGCATTCCACAGTCCCAACTATTTTTTTGCTGCGGTGTGTCGCTACATCGAACGAAAGTCCAATCGTTTATATCGGTTTGAAGTGATGCTACAGCATAAGATGCTTTTACAATACGAAAGATACAACCCATGTACTTTTTCAAATTACTTGTTGCCGAAAAAAGAGAGTCAATAGCAAAAATTTTTTTGCTTCCTATATTAACAATAACAAAAAACCAAGAGCCCCAGGGTTTAACAAAAAAATAAAATAGTCAAAATTCATTGCTTCCCATCTGGAAGCATGATTTGCAATTACCTCATGCAAATTTTTTTCTGCGCAGGTGATTAGATAATAGTCCCATAATAAATACTTTTGATTTTCTGAAGCGTTGGTTATACACCGGATGGCGTATTCAATCGTTTCATCCGTTAACCAATTTTTTCCAGATAAGCAAGGTAGCAAGTGCGTAAATTTGCTGTTTGAGTTGGGTTGATTATCAGTCGAAAAGTTGTTTTCCCATGGGTAGAGCGACTCCATTGAAACATGCTCAATTGATTGCTCTTGTAATGTTTCGAAACTATTTGTTGCTACTTTTTTATCTAAATTTTCTCCGCTGAATTCATCAATTTTTGAATGTAGTTTTTTCGGAGTAAATGTTCTTGGTCCCAGATTTTTCCGATTTAAGGGAAATACTGCGTCCGGAGCGGGGTCAACATCATAATCATAATCTTTGGGTCTGGGCCGTTTTTTTCCTGATTTTCCCTCTTTACCTCTTTTGTTTCGTATAAGCGTGGATAAAGAGTAATGCTCTTTATCTTTTATAGGGCACTCAGGATTGCGCAATGCAAATTGTACTGCCAGAATATGAAAACAAGAGCCCATGCTTTGACACGAACATTTTGCTGGTTTTGGATAGTACTGCACACAATGAATGTTTTTTGAAAAAGAATTCAAAACCGTAAAGCATGAGTTTGTTGCTGTAAATCCTATACAACCTCGTTCAACGCAGATTCGCGCAATAGCACGCTGAGAAAGTCGAAAAGTGGGACTTTTTTCAACTGTATTTCTAATAGGATTTTCTTTACTTACAATGTTCGAAACTATTTGCTTCATTAAGACGATTTGTGGAAATACAGTACTATATCAGTTCGACGTTTTTTAAGACATGTAAATTCTGTCTTCAGCTGAAAATTTCCAAAACCGGTAAAGCCTCGTAAAAAATCGTAACTATAAACGTCTTGAACCTGTTTGAATACCATAATTATGCTGTCAATTGGTAATTGTTTGTTTTCGGTGATTGATTTTATAACAAAATTCATACTTTCACTTATATTGTTTGTGACCACTTTGCCATCGGAAAAAGCTGTAAATTTAGAAGTAACAAATTTACAAGAATGATTAATTAAATCGTTGTAAAGGTTATTTTTATATAGTTTAAAAAAGGTGCTGACCATGTGCTTGAAATTTTGTCAAACTTTTCTTTTGTTTCGCAGTCTATGAGCTGAGTGATATCATCTTTAAGGACTTTAATATCTTCCTTTCCTCCATGCTGCTTTAACCAATATTCGACGTCTTTTAAAATATGATTTGTGCAGTGAATGTTTTTTACTTGAGGAAAATATGCTTTTAAAGTTTGAGTAATTCCTTTTTCTCGGTCTGTTATAAAGGGAACGCACTCAGATTTATCTATACCTGTTACTGCAAATATATCAAAAAAAAAGTCACGATGATACGTTGAAAATTTTCTTGTATGAATAAGAATGGCTACTGGAAATATAGGATCGTTTTCAAAACATGTATTTCTAGCCACTAAAATTGAAACATAGAAGTTTCCAAGCAAAAACGTTGTGTCATATGATAGCAGTTGCTGTAAATGTGAGTGCGTTTCTGATAATCTAATTAATTCTTTTGTGGTTTCTAAAATTTTCTCATCGGCCAAATGGATGATAACTTTGGGATAAATTACAAACTTTCTTACGAAATTTTTTAGTCGTATAGCCAATTCAACTGAGCTGAAAAACTCGTC
This sequence comes from Diplosoma virens, assembly GCA_963680785.1. Lineage (NCBI taxonomy): Eukaryota > Metazoa > Chordata > Ascidiacea > Aplousobranchia > Didemnidae > Diplosoma > Diplosoma virens. The sequence goes on from OY796889.1 coordinate 15,704,768, forward strand.
GTTACTGATCTTTTTATGCTTTGTTGTCCGATATTGAGCATTTTCGCATTGCTTTTTATTTCCCGGTCTATCTACTGGCATCCAATTCTGATTCGTTGCACTACTTCTTTCTTCTTGCAAATCTTCATAAACTTTTTTCGGATTTTTCTGTTTTGATTCTGCTTCCATTAAGTTCATAACGTTTTTCATTGTCGATAAATAAATTCCTGTTTTCCTTTTTGAATTTCCATGTTTAAAATCTTCATAAATTGAGGCATCACCGATATTTATAACCAATATTGGTTATAAATCCGAACTAAGACCACTCTACTATGACTTGAAGAGGATGACCAAAGCAACGCAGGAATAGTTTTCCCCGCCTCCTGACTTTCAATCAAACTGGTCATGCTAAATTTATTGCTAGTTTTAGTTTTGAACTCTATTGTATTTACTAACCGTTGTGCCGTGTTGCTTGACGTATTGATATTGTAACTCGTACTTTGCTTGCACCTGATGAGCCCCACAAGGGCGAAACAGGGCCTTGTCGTGTAATAAAATACGTTTTACACTCTCATAATGTAGTTGTTGAATGTCCTTTGAAAGCAATGAATAGACATGACGTTCAAACTGGGAAGAAAGGTATCTTTTTTTGGAATTTAAAACTCTGATTTTATAATATCGTTTTAAAACGCCATTTTTAATATATCGACCATCCGCATAAAAGCGATATTGATCGCAAGCAAAGTCATTGCGGCTTCTGCAGTCTAATCCTTGAAAAAAATACCCAAAACCTCCTTTAGGTTTTACAGCAGGATAATTCGAAATTTCAGTGGTTGGAACAGTGGCGTACGCAGAAATTTGTGAAGGGGGGGTTTTGGAACCGAAAAAACGATTGCTCTAAGTGGTCCTGGTAATGGGCAAAAACTTCAAAAATTAGGCCTACATTCAAAAACAAAGTGTTATGCTTTTAAGAACATCTTGCAGTAGCATAAATTTCTTTTTACCAAACTGTAAAACTAACTATTGAAAAGGCATGTGCGAGTACGCAAATTTAATTCAAATATGACAAGAAACTTTCCAAACTAAAAGCAACATAAGCAACTCGTATAAATGATGAGAACAAAAGGTGAAAAATCAAATGAACAAAAAAATAACCTTACTTAACAAGTATTTAAAGTTTTTTCACAGGCTTATATTCAAACGCCTGTTTTTTTCACTTAATCTATTAATTACGTCATCAGGGCAAGGCGTGTAGTTCCTATAAATGTTTAACAACGCAAGTCCATTCATTCGAGTGGTGCCAGTTGTGTTTCGTAAGTACGTTTTTAGTCTGCGCAATGTGGAAAACGATCGTTCACTAGTGCATGTTGTCACTGGAAGAGTTAACAAAATGGTCATTAATGTAAATAAGTTTGGAAAAGCATCGGAACTGCATTCCTTGATGCTGCTCAACGCATCAGTTGGTCTTTCTGCTACGTTCAACCGAGAAAGTTTTCTGTACCATAATATCAGTTCAGGTACTAGTTCTTCCGAGGATTTCGTTAAATCATTTTCGTAAAATCTTCCCAAAACTTGAATACTTTTAATTTGTTGAGGAGTTGGTCCAATGGTTGGATCAGCAGGAATTAAACACTGAAATCCACCAATAATCGATTTGTGGGCAGTAAATCGTGCTTCGAGAGTCACAATAAAGTTATCAAGAAATGGAATAAAAATTCCTATTCTAAAATATTCTTCATCTGTTTCAGCAGCAATGTTGCATCGATTGGTCTGTCTTGAAGTAAGGCGTGGTGTTTTTAAAATAAAATTTTGGGTTTTGGCCGTTTCTTGCGCAGAAATATAGAGCTGGTGAAATTCATCTTCGGCTTTTTCCCTAAGACACTTCAATTCATTTGCAATATCATGTGCAATGTTGACGGCCTCAAGAAGATTTATCGACTTTTTTTACATAACTTTGTACAAAACAACACTGTATCCAAAAATCTTTTTTAAAACTAAGAGAGCAATGCAAAATTCACTTTGCCTAATTGTCGATAGCAACTGTAGAGCTCGTGATGAAGTTTCTCTGTCTGGCCATGTTGAAATTTCTGTCAGAGCTTCTACAACAGCAAATTGTAAATTTGAAAAGACACTGACACTCTCGTGTTCATCGATGTTTAACAGCATCTGGTAGCACAAATTTGAACAAGTTTTTGAACTTTTGTTGTTGACGAAATCGTGTTGATAGATTTGCGTAAAATGTTTTGACGTTTTGGAGCATTGAAAAAATTGTAAACTGAAGCTATTGTTCCCTTGCAGTTACGAACCGGCGAGAGATCGCATGAATTAGAGACAGCCAAATTAAGACTATGGGCTGCACAGTGAACGTAAAGAGCTGTAGGAATAATTTCCCTGATATAGGCTTGGGCACCATTCAATCTTCCACTCATAGCTGTGGCCCCATCGTATCCTTGACCGCGCATTTTTGAAACATCAATACCAATGTCCGATAAATTGTTCAAAATTGTTGAAGCCAAATTCTTGCCTGATAGATCTGTTATGGGTACAAACTAGAGAAAAGATTCTTCAATAGCAAAGTCATCACTTACGTACCGAGCACAAAGAGTCAATTGTTCCTGACATGATATATCGGTTGTTTCGTCAGCCAATACAGAAAAAAATCTGGACTTGTTAATGGAATCGACCAATCGCTTAAGTATCAAGTCATTGCAAATACTTATAATTTCGTTTTGCATTCTTGGGCTGATATACTGAGAGTTGCGTCCGGCAGAAAGAAAATCATTCTTGAAAACTTGATCATGTTTCATTCTGTATCGAAGTAAAGCACGCAAATTTCCGTCATTATTATTATCTTCTAGATTTTTTTCTGATTCGAAAGTGAGTGGACCACTATCCCGATGTCCTCTTAAAGGAATACCCTGTCGACCACAGAGTATAATTGTTTCTATAATTGGTGTGATTTTTCTTCGGTTTTCTAAAATTGTTTGCTTCTGTTGCTGATTAAGTTGAATTTCGATGCTATCTTGTTTTCCTGATAAGATTGACATAACGGTCTCTGCTGCCACCACACTGTCGCGGTGATATTTTGTGCTCTCGTGGTCTGCAAAGCGTTCAAGCGCATTTTTCCACTTTTGAAACTTTACCGCACACAAAGTTCCTAGAGGTTGGTTTCCAACTCCACTGCCTGCTTTACTTCCAAATAAAACGCAGTATTTGCAAAAGGCTCCATTTTCTAAATATGAGTACGCTAACCACTTGAAGCGAATAAACCAGCGGTGCTGAAACCGTAAATTTCGGTGATTGGTTGCGGTAATTGGAAAATTAAAAGACTGATCCGGAATCCATATGTTTTTTAGCATTCGAAGTCTTTCTGCTTGAGTATAAATTTTTCCTATACAAAGTGAAATGTCATTTGACGGTTGTAAAACTAAATCTTTTGTTGCTTTGTCTGCGTCTGGAGTCTCACCTGGTTCTTCTATTACATTCTGCGGATTATTTTTGCTACATGCCAAATCATCAACGGGAATACTTTTTTTAACATTTTCGCAGTCGTTATTACGAATTTTTTTAAAGTTAAAGTCTAACAAAGTTTTTCTCCTTTTTTGTTGAGGAAACATGACTAAATGATTAAATAAATTCTTTTAAGATTAAAAAATTATGCAACTTGAAATCTCTTTTAAATTAATTCTTGTTAGAGTAATCGTATATTATCAATACGAATGGCAGGATAAAAAAATTTGTACCAGTGCAAAAAATATTAACTGATAATTTTGAAAGCAATAATGTTAATTGTTAACTATCAAAGAAATAGAGTAATAACAATAACGTCATGCGTCATCCTTTGCAAAACGCCATAAGCGTAAAATTTTTGATTATTTTCCATTTATTTTTAAATACCATTTTCAGCATTTAATAACAAAGTTAGAATTTAGGAAATCAAATAATTACAAACTTAATTTTGGAAAAGACGTAATTAAAAAAATTTTATGACAAATTTTTACCATTTCAAATTACTTGATTTTAACAAGTTTAACATTTTCGGCTCATTCTTGTAAAACTGCCTAAAATTTTCGATTAGTTTTACATTTTAAAACAGACAATATTAAAAAAATAAAAATGCTTTAAATATCAAAAGTTTTCTCGAGTTAAGCTCGCTGTTACAATTTAATTAATTCAGCTCAGAACGAACTCAATTTTAATAATGATTACGATCACAAGGCAGATACCAGGTAGGCTACTACCAAAGTATAAAGATAGCTCATATTTTGCTACATATTCATTTCTATTTGAATAAGATACCCGTGACGATCATACTTTCGCGAAACATACTCTTACAGTTGGAATTTTAATAAATTAGATGGTAATTAATTGCATGATAGTTTGATTTAGAAATATTAAACTCTAACTGCTTTATCGAACAAACTGTATTGCAACTGCTATAAACGCTATCTAGCTGCACATTAAAATAATTTTAGTAAAAACGAAGAACCATTTTTATAAAATTTTTTTATTTAGTTATGGTTTACAATTATTACTTTATAAAGTTTTATGAGCCTTCGTCTCATAGAAAAAAACTTTTTACAATGGTGACTTGATCAGTTAAACTATTTTATATTATATTTTACAATTCATATTTAAATTTTTTTTGTCACGTTTATCAGAATTCAATCAATCAATCTTTCAAATCCTCCTTAGGTGCTTAAAACTTGTTTTATTTTTCATATCAATGTACAGCTGAGTAAGTAGGCTTGTATCTCATGGGAAAGCATTGTAATAAAACGATAGACATCAAAAGCAAAGCATAAAATGCTTAACTTTCAATATTTTACAATTTTGAAGGTTTTCTTCACAAGTGGCAGCTGTACGTTAGCTAACTTGACGCAATTTAGGCGATAACAAAAATTGATGCGCAAGCAGTAATTTAGTTTAAAAAGTGCAGTAAACAATAGAAACTAAAATCATATTATGGAAGCCTACTTATTACCATGTATATATGCCTGAACGTCATTCTTCAAAGGGGGGGTTTTGACCCCTGAAACCCCCCCTTGCGTACGCCTATGGGTTGGAACGTTCAGCAATAATTGTTTTGCTTCTTCAAACGAAAGAGGTTTCGTTCCAAAGTTCTGTAATTTTGGAGGTTGATTTAGCTGCATTATAAACAAAATTTTATATCTTAAAATTTATTACATAAACTAGCTGTGGAAACGCAACCATTACATTATAGACAGATTAGGTTAACCCAAACTATCCTGGGCAAACACATTTTAAGAGCTTTAGACCAATGGCCCTGAAAATGAAAGTTTGGAGTAGATCAACTCAATGTCTGGTCTACAATTCGTTCATTAAGTTTTGCCGAAGCCAAGTTTGATGAATAGCTTAGTCGCAACAGGGTGGAGTTGGTTAGAGCGCCGTATTGATGGCAAACGCAATTGTCATGGTGCAGGTTCAAAACCTAATCATGTTTTCTGTTGTATCGTTGAAAAAGACACTTTTAATTCCGCTGCCATGAATCAAAACTAAACAAAATTTCCAAAATCGAAGCAAACATATGTAATTAGAGAAGTTGCTTGCTCTGGTCAACATTTTCCCGAATGTGATACACATTCGATATGATATCTTTGCAGCAAGGCATTGTCAACTGTTTTCCAATGTTGAGCTTTTTTAGTGGCAGCTATTTTTTGTGACACCTCATAGGAGGCTTTAGGACCACTCGTGGTGTCTTTCCAAAACATTCTTGATTGATCAAGTCTGGACTTGATCAATGTTTCAGCTTTTTGTTTGAAGAATTCCACATTCTTATTTAGTGAATTAGGGTGATGCTTTCTAAATGTCTTTTTAACTTTCTAGGTTTTAGTGAAGCAGATGCCAACACTGTGCAGCATAAAACACAGTACAGCTTCTCTTCTCCATCAGATTTTATTGCTATGAAACCAAATTTAACATATGAATCATCACATCTCATTTTCTTTTTTGGAGGCATGGTGGAAGCTTAATATTAACTTACAAATTTTCGAAGCCAAAATTTTGAAGTATAAAATTCTGAAACTCAGCAATTTTGACTGTTAATTAAAATCATAAGTGCAAATTAGGCTGCACTAAAGCTTACACCTGGAAAATCTGTAATGACCAACTTTTAGGTTAAACAGCTTGTATCAGAAACAGTTTAGTAAGCACGTCAGAATAAAATTCCGAGCTGCTGTACGTCCGTAAGCTATAGTCTTAGGTAACTAGGTCTAATTTAAACAAAATCCTTTTCAAGGAAAAGGCTAGCTGTATGTTTTATACGTCCGCGCTAAACTTGGTTTATCTTAAAACTTAATTTAACTTGCTACTTTTTATTCAAAAATGCATCCTTGCTCTAACTAGCACTCAAATTTTTGTTTTTTGTGAACATTGAACACTTTGGCGTGATTGAGAACAAAAGAATTACGTAAAAATTCACTTTTAATCGTACAATGCCCCATTGTGCATTGATAAGACCTTAAATAACAAGTTTACTGAGCAGCACTGTTTTATTGATCAAGCTAAATTTCTTACCTCGATTCACACTGCCATTTGACATGTGCGGCATCAAACCCCATAACCTCTTCGCGGTCCCCCTGAAACTGCTTCGGGGACCCCTAAAGGACCGCGGTCCGCAGTCCGCAGAACCACTGTCTTATAAAGTTACGTTTCCCTTGGTTCCGGCAGAATTCCTGTTTTTTGCGTACAATCAAATTTGCCTACCTACAACGGCTATTCGTCTATAACGTCAATTTGTATATAACGGCACCCTTTATTTGTCCCCCAAAGGAATTTTCTTCGTTTATAACGGCACTTTAAGTTTCTGCTTTCAACTGTGCCACAATCATTCATCATCTTTAAATGTAGTTACGAGTCCTGCTTGCGTGTTTTCCTCAATTTACTTTACTACGTCATTCGCAGCAGGCAGTCAACTTAATTGGGTGTGAAAGAATTCGTCGATAAGTGACCTGTGCTGTAACCTCAAATCAAAAGGACTTGTATTTGTTTTTTGTTTTTATTTGTATTTCTATATTTATCCTCCTGACTCGCAGGAAAGCGACGGAGGCGCAATATATGGGTAAGCAATTACCCCACCTGCTTCCCGAGATGCCAAGATATTGCTGTCCACTTGAAATTTTAAGAGATATGAATTTAATTTAGAACTGCTTGCCAAGACCACCAAACAGGGAAAAGTGCCATGCAGTGTCTTTTCCAAGGACATAAGCATTTTAAAACTAAAGCTAAATTTTTTCGCTTTATCCGACGTTTATTTTTATTTCCTACAGTTCAAATCAATTGTTCCTACACAATTTAAGCATTTTCGACGAAAGCGTTAAGCACTTTCGGTAATTCAGACATTCATTATTATTTCCTACAGTTCAAATAACTTGTTCCTTTACAGTTCAAGCATTTTCAAAGTAAAGCTAAACTTTTTCGCATTTTTCGACGATTATTATTATTTCCTACAGTTCAAATAAATTGTTCCTACACAATTTAAGCATTTTCGACGAAAGCGTTAAGTACTTTCGTATTTTCCGACAATTATTATCATTTCCTACAGTTCAAATAACTTGTTTCTTCACAATATATGCATTTTTAACAAGCGCTTCAAGCTTTTTCGTATTTTCCGACGATTATTTTTATTTCCTACAGTTCAAATAAATTGTTCCTACACAATTTAAGCATTTTCGACGAAAGCGTTAAGTACTTTCGTATTTTCCGACGATTATTATCATTTCCTACAGTTTAAATAACTTGTTTCTTTACAATATATGCATTTTTAACAAGCGCTTCAAGCTTTTTCGTATTTTCCGACAATTATTTTTATTTCCTACAGTTGAAATAAATTGTTCTTACACAATTTAAGCATTTTCGATAAAAGCGTTAAGTACTTTCGTATTTTTCGACAATTATTATCATTTCCTACAGTTCAACTAACTTGTTTCTTTACAGGATATGCATTTTTAACAAGTGCTTCAAGCTTTTTCGTATTTTCCGACGATTGTTTTTATTTCTTACAGTTCAAATCAATTGTTCTTACACAATTTAAGTATTTTCGATAAAAACGTCAAGTACTTTAGTTAATTCCGACAATTATTTTTATTTCCTACTGTTCAAATAACTTGTTCCTTCACAGTATAAGCATTTTAAAACTAAAGCTGAGCTTTTCGCGTTTTCCGACGCTTATTTTTATTTCTTACAGTTCAAATAAATTGTTCTTAAACACTATATGCATTTTCGACGAAATCGTTCAGTACTTTCGTTAATTCCGACATTTATTTTTATTTCCTACAGTTCAAATAACTTACTCCTTCACAGTTAAAAGAGTTTAAAACTAAAGCTTAACTTTTTTGATTTTCCGACGATTATTATTCTTTCTTACAGTTCAAATAACTTGTTCCTACACAATTTAAACATTTTCGACAAAAGCAGTAAGTGCTTTCGTTAATTCCGACGATTATTTTTATTTCCTACAGTTCAAATAAATTGTTCCTACACAATTTAAGCATTTTCGACGAAAGCGTTAAGTACTTTCGTTAATTCCGACATTCATTTTTATTTCCTACAGTTCAAATAACGTGTTATTTCCTACATTTCCGACATTTCCGACATTTCCTACATTCCTTAAATTAGTAATTCGTTATTTCCTTGTTTCCGACATTTCCTTATTTCCTTAAATTAGTGTTGGTTTTCCTAATTTCCTACGTTCCTACATTCCTTAAATTAGTGATGCCCGAACTACGGGTACCGTATTTTGCCATGTGAAAAACAAAACTGAAGACTAATCGCTATCATAAGAGGCTCTTTCCACTACGAGCGTTAAATGGAGTATTCTTTCTTTGTTCGTTGATTTTTTTTACTTTTCTTAGAGCTTAATTCTTAAAGTTACGCATTCCATTTATTTGAACTACAAACCAGGTTGCTGTGTTAGCTTATTTTGGAAATCAAAATGTGGTGTTCATATTTTACCACTGTAATTCTGGCAGAAAAAAATCCTATTTCCTAAAAAAAGAAAAAATGCTGCGGCAATACATGACGCATTTGACACATGAGACAAAAGAAGCATCTAAAGCAATAGTTCTTAAACTGGGTTCGATGAGTCAGTATCAGGGGTTCGGCGGAGATCAGGATAAGTATATACACGTTATGTGTATGTTGTGGCGAGTACGTCAGGAATAATCGTCGGAATTTCCTCTTTACTTGAGCCGCGGTTCTTGCTCATTGTGACGTAGCATAATCTCTCCTTCTTTCTCTTGGAAATCATGCTGTATTTTGCCAAAATCACCAGATCAAGTCTATCAAGTCTAGAGCGCAAGCTTTATCGATTTATATATTGAGCAATTAGTTTTTGACATTATTTTGTCATAATTTTTTAGTTGTTGTGTTATAATGCAGGGTTTGTTTTTTTTTGGTAATTAAATTCTTGTGTATTTCTTGTATTTCTCTTTTTCTTTTTTTTCCTTTCTCATACAGCTCTTTCTACTGTAAAAAACTGTGCTTATCGTCTTTTTGAGTATTTTGAGATTTTATTATTTGTGAGGCTTACATATGGAATATCCAGGGGGTAAAAAGCAACATTTTCGACACCTGCTATTTTTCGCTTTTCATCGAGGCCAAAAAGCTGCCAAAGCAGCCCGGGACATTTGCATGGTATACGGGGAAGGTATCATATGCGAATCTACGGCAAGAAATGGTTTGCGAAGTTCAAAAATGGCAATTTTGACATCGACGACACGCCCCGCAGCGGAAGACCTTCTGAATTTGACAAAGACCATCTCAAAGCACTTTGGAAGGAGGAAAGTCGCCAAACAAGTCGTGAATTGGCCGAAAAAATGAATTGTGATCAAAAAACGATTTTTAATCATTTTCATTCAATGGGATTTGCCGAAAAATTGGGAGTCTGGGTGCCTCATGAGCTTAGCAAAAACAACAAAGAAAATCGCCTTCAAATTGCTTCTCAACATCTCACCCACCATCGAACAACACGCGGTCACAAACAGCGCTTTTTGTAACGAATCGTCACGGGAGATGAGAAATGGTGCCTATATATAAATATGAAGCAAAGAAAGGAATGGGTGGCTCCTGGAGATATGCCAAAGCCGAAATTTAAGCCTGACCTCCATCCAAGGAAGACCATGATCTGCGTTTGGTGGGACTGGGAGGGCATGGTGCACTGGGAAATGCTCGAAAGGAATGCCACGGTCAACAAGGAGCTCTACATAGCCCAGCTACATTGCGTGAGTGAGGTTATTCGACTAAAAAGACTCCATCGACAAGGCCAAATCATACTTCTTCACGACAACGCCAGGCTTCATATTGCACAAGTCATAAAAGCCGCACTCCAAGAGCTCGAATGGGAGCTCCTTCAGCATCCGCCGTATTCTCTGAACCTTGCACCCACAAATTACTATCTTTTCCGCTCTTTGTTGAACCATATTAAGAACGTTACCTTCGACAATGAAGAGGACCTTAAAAACTGGCTCAACAAATTCTTTGATACCAGACCCGGAGATTTTTGGCGGAACGGCATCAACAAATTGGTCGAGAGGGGGAGGAGGTCGTAAACAGCAACGGAGAATACATAATTTATTAATTTATAGCCATAACTTTTCATTTTTGTTTAAATAAAAATCTTTGATAAAAACGCTACGAACATATTCCTCGACTTAATACCTTTTTATAGCATTTTGATCTTTTCATACTAACTATGTCGATAAAAAAAGAAGTGGTCAAAAAATATGTACAATATGGATTTACGTATATCATAAAAAGTGATGGGAGTCAGCATCCACAGTACATGATTTGCTGCGCCAAGTTGAGCAATTGTTACTTAGCACCAGCAAAACTAAAAGAACAATTTCGAAAGGTGCATGGGGAAAGAAAATACTGGAACACCACGCTCGCTAAATTTAAAATAAAGAGAGCTAGATTTGGTGAAAATGCTACTCTGCCGGTTTTCGGCTTTGTACTCATTGACAAACCAATCCTCACAGCATCGTACGAAGTTGCGTATTGCAAAACAGGGATTGATGAAAAACTTGTAAAACACCTGTGTTAAAGAAGGCGAATATCATATTTGGAAAAGCAGCCGAAAATAAGTCATCCGAAATTCTTTTTTCCAATTGTACTGTTAGCAACAAAAGTGACAAGTTCAAAATTCATTCGTTCTTCTTGTAAAAATCAGCAAATTAAACATTAACAAATAACAGAAGGCTTAATATATTATCAAAGAAAAACGTAATATATTGCGCCTTTTATTATTTGTTAAAGTTTAACTTGCTGATTTTACCAGAAGAACAAATGAATTTTAAACTCAGTAATATCCCTAGTAACAGTGTTTACATTAAAATTGATAAGATGAACAATGACATCTTGGCTCAAATAGTTTTAGACTTGATTTGGGATAGGGCAAAATTCAGTCTCCAATTCGACGAGACCACGAACGTTTCCAATCTAAGCCAGCTTGCTGTATTCGTGCACTATGGGAAAGAAGACGTGAAAAAGGAAGATTTTTTATTTTGTCAGCCCCTTATAACAATAACTAAGGCTGCCGAGATTAGGAAATTTGTAGATAATTTCTTCAGAGACAATAATCTTTTGAGGAATATTGTTTATGCAATTTGTTTGGGCTGAACTCGAGTCATGTTGGAACGCAATTCTGGTTTTGGTACGCTACTGAAAGCTGATGCACCACATATAACTGCAACGCATTGTCTTTTGCACAGGCATACATTGGCAACAAAAGCCTTCACTCCAAAACTGGCAGAAGTATTAAAAATTGTGGTGGAATATGTGAATTATGTGCAAAATAATGCTATGAAACACCACATATTTAAGGAGCTGTGTAATGAAATGAGCTTTAAATTCGAGGTACTTCTGTACTATTCTAATATTTAGTGGTTATCCCGGGGAAAGATGCTAAACCGTGTTTTTACCTGGCATGTGAAATTAGTCGTGTTATTGCGAGAGCACCAACATCATCATGCAGATTATGTTGAAAATTCTGAGTTTATTCTCGTTTTGGCATGCATGATCAATATCTTTGATGTTCTCAATAATCTCAATCAACAGATACAGGGTGATGGAGTCAACATTATTGAAGTGAAGAACATCTGAAGGCTTTCCAAAAAAAATGACTTAACGGAAACGAGAAATGTGGAATGATAACTTGACTAACTTTCTTCTGTTTGCAACTGTGTAAGTAAGGTCAAAGATGTGTCTGGAAATGGGAACATTTCCGTAACGAGAGAACTGAAGCAAGCAATTTCTATGCACTTAGATGAGCTTGCAAAGTCTCTCGACGGATACTTCCAACCATAGAGTCATATCCACCATGGGTAAGACAGCCATTCACGTTTAGTGCTGATAAAGAAGATGTTAATGATGAATACCGCAATGAAATCAACTTCAGCAGAGCCAGTTTTAACGGCAACTCTTCAGAACAACAACGCTCTCAACGTTTTGGTGTCACCAAATCGTAGCTTACCCTCTTCTTGCTAAGAAAGCCCTTAAGATACTCATACAGTTTGTTACAACATATCTTTGCAAGATTATACGACAAAATAGCTAGTCCCAAAATAGCTGGTCCAAAATGGCTAGTTCCAAAATAGCTAGTATACCAAAATAGCTAGTATCCCAAAACAGCTTGTTCCAAAATAGCTAGTATCCCAAAACAGCTTGTTCCAAAATAGCTAGTATACCCAAATAGCTAATTTACCAAAATAGCTGTTTTGGGACTGGCTGTTTAGTCATATAATCGTCTGTTTCAGTGTTACCAACATTTTTTTAAAAATTATGCTAGGTAGTTGAAAAATATATAAAATTTCTAATTTGTTTTTACAAGAAATATTCTCATTCCTAATAATTACAGCCTGTTATCAAATACATATATTTCTAGGTTTAAAAAAAAAGAAAAAGAAAGCTGATATACTTTATTAAAAAGGAGGTTGTGTGTGCTAATAATCCTAACCCTAACCCTAACCCTAAATCATTGTTTTTCCTATAAGAATAATAAGAAATCATTGTTTTTTGTTAAACTATTTTAGAACTAGCTATTTTGGTATACTAGCTATTATGGAACTAGCTATTTAAGATACTAGCTATTTTGGCACTAGCTATTTTGGTTTACTAGCTATTTTAGAACTAGCCATTTTGAACCAGCTATTTTAGAACTAGCTATTTTGGGACTAGCTGTTTTGGGTTTCACCCCTTTGCAAGCAGTCCTTTTCGAAGATGGTAGACATAAAAACAAAAAAAAAAAGGAACAGACTTTTTGCCATGAGCCTTGCCAAAGTGAAGCCGCACATTTTTAGAAGTGTTTCCAAATGCAACAGCATAAGCCGCATTGATTTGTCGTAAACATTTATTGAGTTGTGTTTTTGTTTGTAGTTCATGTTTTGTTGGTTTTGTTTCTTTTAATAATATTATTTTATATACAACAGATGCATAGTTTACTTTGGGCTCAAGTTTGTTAATAAATGAGGTGAAGCAACCTTGCTTCTATATTAAACAACAAGTCACACCTTTCATCGCTAATTAGCAAGACACAACGTCAACTCGTTTTGTTGCTTCTTCCTTTTTCTAACCCCGTCTTTAACAACACACAAACTTTTCAACATTTTGTTATTTTGTTCATGTGGCGGAGCAGAAATAAAAGAAAACTGAACTGAACTGAAATATTTTTTAAATTTTAAGGAAGTGTTTGGTGAATGCCTGCAAGAAACTTGCTGGGTTCGGTACCCCCAAAAAGTTTAAGAACCACTGATCTAAAGCATACAGCGAAGATTTTCAATTGAATTTTGAAAAGCTGTTTGGCGAAGTTTTTGTCAGCAAAAAAATTACTTTAATTAAAATTTCTTGAAGAGTTTAAATTCTTTTTCAAAAAAATTAAAATAACAAGTTTATGATTAAATCACGATAAACTTTTTCCACAAGCAGAAGCATATGAAAATATTAAATAAAATCAAGATGTTTAGAAAAAAACCTTAAATTAAACAAACTTCCAGATCGATATTCATGCAATGTTGGATGTCATTTTGAAGCAAATTTCATACACATCAAAAATCCGTCCTCGTTATATAGCAACACCATAATAGATTAACGAGAAAATTGTCTTGAATGACACCTGGTCAAGAGCCGAAATCAACAGCGATTTTGTAAAACTAAAAATAGCGCCCGACTTTTACTTGTTCGAATTCAAGCTTAAATTAAACAAACTTCCAGATCGATATTCATGCAATGTTGGATGTCATTTTGAAGCAAATTTCATACTCATAATAAATCCGTCCTTGTTATATGGCAACACCATAATAGATTAACGAGAAAATTGTCTTGAATGACACTGGTCAAGAGCCGAAATCAACAGCGATTTTGTAAAACTAAAATAGCGCCCGACTTTTACTTGTTCGAATTCAAGCTTAAATTAAACAAACTTCCAGATCGATATTCATGCAATGTTGGATGTCATTTTGAAGCAAACTACTTTTAACAGTCTGTTCTGTTTGGCCTTTTTTAAAAATTGTTCTGGCAACTATGTTTCTGCAGCCAAGCAATTTTTATATTTACTTATTAAATGTGGAATGCAGAATTTTTTAGTTGCTTTAAATTTACTTTTTTATGGAAAAAAAATTGGAATTTTTGATTGTAGGGGTCCAAACAGTGCTGTAAAAAGTTTCTACTAGTATCAGAACAAATCGAAATTTTTGCAGTTATGAACTTTTAAAAAAGTTACCGAGCAAATCAAAGGTAGTTTATGCACAGAAAAACACTTTTTAACAAGAAACAGTTTTTCTGCTAAACAAGTGATCTAATTTTGTTTAAAATCTCATGCCAAAGTTATCATATTTGACTAAGCAACTATAACATAAAAACTCAAATTATTACAGCATATATAGTGGTGAGCAAAAAACTATTTTGAATTATAGATTATGTTTTATTGTTCTCAGAAATATTGTATTTTTTTTTATCTTATTTAGGTAGTGTCAGATTTAAATTGTTCATGTATAAACTTAAAAATTGAATGTATGCAAAGGATGAAATTACCAAAAGTGATAAGAAAACAAACAAACAAACATTCATTAAGTTTTTTTTCCCTAATGTACTGTCAGGATTATTAATATTAAAATGATATTTTTGGCTTCCAAATTAAAGTAAAAAGCTCTTTTGGTTTTTTAGTTCGCTTTTGCAGTGTCAGATATAGTTAAAATGTCTTTTAAGCTTTATTACTCATCAAGTAAATCAATAAAGTGTTTATATCAAAATTTGCTTGCTTATATTTTTATCTGCAATATTTAACTAAAAGTTGCTCTTGATTAAAAGCACATGAAAATTAGCCAAAAATTATGTTATTGTATTACAATCCTGGAAATTATTTGTAAATATAAACTTTTGTTACATTATCATTTTATTATTGACTGTCAAATAATGTAGGCTATAATAACAAGCAAAAACTAATTATGGATTTAGTTTAAATTACTAGTAAAACTGTGCTTTGTTAATATGTTACCTTAATGATTATCAATGATTGGCCTTTGCTGATTATACCCACTCTCTTGTTTTTACTTTTTTTTCATATTTAATTGCGACATGACTCACTGTTTATTGCATGCTTGAGGGTTAAGGTTAGTAAACAACTCTAACTCTAACCCTTAACTCACTGTCATACTTGCTGTCAAGCACAATACAATAGATGCAAGAAAGAAAATAAAATGTGAGACCTGATCAGAAAAAGAAACATTGCATTGTGATTAGATATGAAAGAAAATTAGTAAAAGAAAAAGTACAAATAAGAGTGTAGTTGTCATTTGAAAAGTGTCCAATGATTTTATTAATGCTGGTGTTATTTTTGGGTTTTTTCAAGAAATTACTGTCAGCAATTTTTCTTAAAACTAACCCAGATCCCCTTATGGTTACTATTGCTTCTTGAGAGATTCTTTTTATCTTGGTTTCTTTTTTATTCCATCCTAGAACTGAAAGGGGGAGTTCAGGTTAGTTTCATTGAAAAACATTGCTTACAGTTACTTTTTGAAAAGACTTTTATTTTCTTTACTATGGTTTAACAAACACATTTTGTAAGTGCAGAGTTTTTTGGAATTATCAGTTGTATCAATAATTTTAAACAACCCTTTAGCATACCAGAATAATTTGTTCTGGATTGAGCTTGTATCTCAAAAAAACTAAAAAAATCAATTAAAACTAATGCAAACTAATTAATTCACTCCTGCCCTTCCAAAATCATTCAAGGTAACCTTAAATAGCTATAGAACACATCTTTCTGATTATTAAAAAACATTAAAATAATAATTTAACATAAAGATACAGTAATAAAATAAATAAAATGATATTACTGAAATAAAATGCGAGTTTATTATGAGCATTATATGATCATCATTTTTTGCTTTTTAACATTATGTGCTGTACAATTTTTACTTTTTTTGCCCTTTTAGTTGGACTCACAACACTTATTTTCTAAAAGGCTTTTCAAGAAAAACTTATCCAAGGAGGTTTCTTACTGCCTCTCTTTCAAAGTGTTATGGAAATATGTTAGGCAAGTGTCATTAGAAAGAGCTGATAGCATGACTATCTTTCAAAATATTATGGAATTGCATAAGGCAAATGTCATTAGAAAGAGCTGTAGCATGACTTTTTTTGGGTCTTTTGCAGCAAAAGCAGCAATTTTCTCCCACTTAACCAACACCCTTTTAATCTTTTTTGTAAGTCTTTACCACTCAGCCACCTAGTGGGAGCAACCAGAAATTATTGTAACTTGGATTTTCGCTAGCATGTCAAACAAGATTTTTCTCAAAAAAGATCTTGTGTCTCAAATATCTTTTTAGTAGAGTAGCTCATATGTTGAGAGGATATTGTAGTATCATTTGAAAATATTTTTTGACAAAGAAATAAGCAGATTTTTTTGAAGTACTGGTAGTTGATTGATTATTTGAGTATGGATTGGGTTGTTGATATTTGTTATTTTCTATGTACACTGTTATTTATTATTGCAAGAAAAAAAATATAAGCTGCCCATAATTTAAAAAACTTATACAAAAAATAATAGGTGAAGCTTCTATTCAAATGGATATATAACCTTTCATCAAAAATAAATGCATATTTATTTGAATAAAAATCTTAGGAGCAAACTTTGGAGTTCTCTTACATCAAATGATTTGCTGCTAGAATCAACTGTTACAAATTTCAGTTGTTTTTCTGCCAATGAGTCATTGGATGCAAATTTTTTCACAGTATTTTTTCAGATTCAGGTTTCTGACATTTTAATAGCTGCAGATAAAATGAGATTTTTACCAAATGAGAAGTTTGGTTGATTTTGCTAAATAACTGGCTTTAATAAAGGCACACAAATATCTCTTATTTACTGTAAGATAATTATTTGTAAACTGCTTTTGGTTTTTTGTAAACTTCAAAAGTCTTTCACATTTTGTATTACTTTGTCAAATATTTTTCATACTTGCTTTTAATGTCCTTTTTTTAAAGGGTTTCAGGTTTTAACTGTTTTAGGCTCATTACAAATTACACAGAAAAGTTTTTCCACTTCAATACATATTTACAAGTAAACCCACATTGTAAAAATGCTCATCAAATTATCTTTTTCTTTTTGACTTATCAACTTATTTCTTTATGCTTTTATTCTTTCCACATGAACTTAACTAGCCACCTGTCCATATTAAATTAAATTAACCTTTGGATAAACTTTTGGATATACTGTTGGAATATAAAAATAAAAAGATTTTTCAGTAACCATACAATTTGTAGTCAATTTGTAATCTTCTTGCTACTTCATTCTTGTTCCTCCCTCTACAGACCAGTTCTAGATCATCAACATAGGCAGTGACCAGAGTGGTGGATTCAAACAAAGATAATAGGTCATTAATAAATACAAGGAAAGGTGGGAGAGATAAAATGTAACCTTGATAAAGTCCTTTTTTATAAATGTGACTTCTAGCGATAAACTGTTGATTTTGAGTCTGGTAATTCTGTTAGTAAGCGAAATTTTCACGTATTTTATGAGCTGTAGGGGTATACCCTTTGCAAGTGTTTTTTTGGAGCAGTCTTGTTTGCCACACATGGCTATACATTTACTGAAATCAAAAAATGTTGTGATTGAGCATTGACATTGCTTTGACTGAAAGCCATACATTACAAACTGAGACAGTTGAAAACATTAATACA
The DNA here is from genome assembly GCA_963680785.1 of Diplosoma virens. NCBI lineage: Eukaryota > Metazoa > Chordata > Ascidiacea > Aplousobranchia > Didemnidae > Diplosoma > Diplosoma virens. Next base: position 15,722,936 of record OY796889.1, read on the forward strand.
TTCTTTATGATGCCAGCCTGACAGGAATAGCAAGAGAGTGTTCTTTCAGCCACCAGGCAAGCCAGTTATTAATCCGTCTTTCAAGGGTTTTTCCTACAGTTGAGTTCAGGGCAATTGGGCAAGGGAGAAGATAGTTACAGGTCTTTGTTTTGAAGGGCTTTATGATTGCTCAGAACCAGGATTGTGGCCACCAGTTTACTACGTAGCCGAGATTGTAAGTCATCAATAGGAAACTAGAAACCACAAGCCAAGACTGGTTTATCTTAAAAATAATAATACTCCCATCTTTCTGGGAGCGCATTATGACAGGCAACTAGCTTTTAATGAGCATATTTGCCATGTTGTCCAAACACTGATGAAGTCAACTCAGATATCTGATGAAGAAACTGAGTGTTACCACTCAATGATAAAAATCACACAATCTGCAAACCTATATTGCTAGAGCCAGAGCTTAATCTAAATTAGGTTACCTCCCCAGCCCTAATCATGTGATTGGTTGCAGAATACATTGCACTTGCATGCTCTCCAAGTCTCCAATGCAAATGCAGGAAAATTTAACACTGCCCAAAACAATAAAGTTGGCATGATTGTCTTTAGTGGGGAAAAATTCATTTACAGTTAGCATGTGCCTACAGGAGCTTACAGTAACTCCTTAAACTTAAAAAAAATGCTTTGTCAGCAACATTGTCATGGCTCTAGCAAAATGAAGATTTGTCCACTACTTCCATTCTCACAAATTGCAGATCACTAGTTGAAACCATGGGCAGCAGAACTCCTTTGGACTTCTTCCCAAACCAAACTGAAATGACATCTTTCCCATCTGTCAAAAGAGTGCAAATCATCTGGGTCCAAGGGAGGGCACTGTAGTGTGACATGCTTGTGGAAAGCTTTCTCCCAAAGTAGTTTTTCTTTATTTTCTTTACACTCAATATAACTTGTTAACCAATTTTTTAGCCTTTTAGACAAAGAAAGCATTACTGAATAATAACTAGCTTGTTCAATTAGTTGATTAACTTAATTTTACAGATTTAAAAGATATTTCACTTTTTTTTTTTCATCTCTATATTTATCTTCCTGACTTTCAGGAAAGCATCAGAGGCATTATACATAGGGCAAGCAATTACCCCAACCTGCTTTTGGAGATGCCAAGATATTGCTGTCTAATGTAAATTGCTTATTTTATTTTCTTAGTTTTATAGAGATATGACTAAATTTAGAACTGCTTGCTGAGACTGTCCAGCAGCAGAAAGTGCTGTAAAGTATCTTTCCCAAGGACAACAGAATTGCATTAGGAGGTTTTAAACCAAGGCCATGTTGATCACAATCACAGTGCTCTTAACCACTCAACCACACTGCCAACTAAATTATAAAGTACTATAAATTATAAAATAAAAAATAACTGTCATTCTTCAGAAAACTGGGTATAAATACACTTTTTTTACATGACTAGCATCTAAGAATGGACTTATATTAGCTTTGTTGAATTTAAAAGTTTCAAATAGTAGATAATAATTTAGTCTGTGGTTGTATTTTTGTGAGCAATTAGGTTCTAATTAATATTGTAATGTAAATTCTAATTCTAAGTATCAAAATACATCAAATTTTAAATAGAATTAACTACAGTCTTTAACTCAGATTTCAATAGAATTAGCTAGAATAAGAAGGATATAAATTAAGCACTGGCCATAATAAATTAAGCACTGGTATAAATAATGACATGCATTTCAACTCTTGTTTTTTGATGAAGTATTTGCAGTATGAAAGAAATCTTGTGCTATTTTTAATAGATTGTAATGGGTCAAAATAGTAATTTTGAAATGGTGGACTGTTTTTTTGATGGTAAATAATATAGTTGTTATTGTGTGCAATCTGTTTTAGATGCAACTGAAAACAAATGTCATTGTTCATTTAGCTTTCCTTTGAATAAGCTGAAATTATTAGAAAAATGGATCAAGTTTGCAAATTGTTTAGACACCGTAACATGTTTTAGTTATATTGTATTTTAAAGCACTTTAAAGATGAGATATTGTATTTTGGAAAAAAAGAAAAGAAACTAACATTGAATTTACTGTCAATATTGCAGAAATGTTTCTTGCAATAGACCTGAAGTGGCAATAATTTCTGAGTTTGTGAGAAATTTTTGAACCTGAAAAAATTTGCTTTTTTGCTCAAAATATATGTGTTTTTGAATGACTTGCTGCAAACTACTGGCATTGTGTTGTGTTGGTACTTGACTACAGTTACGAAGTGATTAGTAGTGATGGGACAATGCCAATTTTTTTCAATTCTGATTCTGATGCTGATTCTTACAAAAACTTCAATTTTGATGCCAATTTCGATTCCTATTCTTGTTATTTAAAATTCAATTTGTTTTTGTAATAGACTAACAAAAATTTTTTGAGCATCTTGTTTAATTAGTTGGATACTTAATATATAATGCCTCTTTCCTAATTACCTTACATTGTTTACCATTAACCACTGTAAATTAAAGATTATATATATTAAAAAATTGAATCTAGTTTCTTTGGAGACTGGTCTACAAAAGAAGCAGAGCAATATTTTACAAAATCTATTTAATGACTGTTTAAAAAACCACAACATGTCTTGTATTTTTACTTAAATAGAATCTCGATCCTTATTCAACTAAAAAAATTTTATTTGGAAAAGAATATTTAAATATATGATATTAAATTTTTTTAAAGTACTTTTTAAGATATCATGACAATCTGTTTTATCCTATGGAATTGTCAGGTGGTTACTGGAAAAATAAAGAATATAGTCATATGTAATGAAAACATAGTATGTTAAGTGAATCATCCTTTGAAAAATAATATGTAGTTCTGCAAAACATATTTTATTAAAGGACATTTAAAAATTTTTGATTATTCCAGGAATATCATTTAAGCTTTTTAATCATTAATCTCAGAAATATACAGTTTGTTAAATTGATCAACCAAATAATGCAGTACTTGTGATGTCATATAAGAAAAAAATAACTCATGATATAGTAAATACAAGTACAAAAGATATGTATTTATATTAAGGTAACCTGGCTCTCCCTGTCTTACTGTAATATAAAGGAAACAGACTGATTTTACTGAATAAAATAGACAGTTGTGGTTTTTTAAAAAGTGATTAGATTGATTTTGTATTAAATTGCTCTGATCTTTTTATTTAGCACTCAGCAATGAAGATTGATTTACTCTTGCTATATATTGTGTACATATATTGCAATATTATATGAGACTCTTACAATATATAAATTAGGAAAAAAGTAATTGACCTATTTTTGGAAGGTGCTCAATACAATTCAGAACATATAATGTACATTGAATTTTTATTTATTAAGAAAAAAACAGCAGCTCTACAGCCTGTTTCATCTGTTCCTTAATTTTTTAATGAAATAAAACAGGCTTTAGGGATTTTTTTGTCTTAATGAATGAAAAAAAAAACTTGCGTATATATATACAGTATTTATATATAACTCAAAATTTATTTTATTGTTTAAAAACCAAAACAGTTTATTTCACTCTATAGAATCGTCAGGTGGTTACTTATTCAAATAAAGTGACCACCTGATGATTCCGTAGGATGAAACAAACTGTTCTGTTTTTTTAAACATTGCTGAATTGCTCTGATCTTTTCCTTAAGCTTTCTGTAAGGAAAATGAATTCATTTTTGCAACATATATATTTACAGTATGGAACCAATTGCTGCTACTGATTTGGTGCTGACAGTTAAACCACCACCAATTTGCGTTAGGGTTATTGACAATAGTGTTGTTAAGGTTAGTGACAGTTGGTGATGATTTGCCATGAGTTATTCACCACCAACTCATGATTATAATTATAAATATGTACTGTTCTAAAAAAGAAAATGTCTTTTTCATATATATGTCCATGCTTAATGATAGTGAGGTACATAAAAAAAGGCAAATAATGAATAAATTAGGAATCATTTTCAAGAATTTTCATATGTGTGTGTCAAATATAGTGGGCATTGTGGCATTTACGTAAGTATCAAGGTTTACTGTGTGTAAGTAACTCTGCAAGGGTGGTAATTTTTTGGCTCTGAGCTGTGCCAGTTTTGTATGCATATGACATAGTAATATTTGTTCTGATAAATAAATGCCATAGGGTGTGGTATTCATAACTTTGTTATTTTTTCTGAAAATGAGGTATTGTGAGGTGATAGTAGTGTAAATGTATTTGAGGGTTTCTCTACATTTCCCAGGTGTTATGTCTGGATCTGAGATGATCATGTTAATGTGCTCATTGTTTTGAAAGGTTGTGGCTTTTCATTTCTTGTTGAATCTGAGTATGCATTAAAATCATGTAAAGGGTGTGTTTGTGTTAGAGTCTGCTGTTTAAGTTGAGTAGCACGAAGTTTAAGATAGGTGCCCATTGGAAGGATTTTCTGTCCATTCAAGTTTGTTTCTGGAATTTATTATCAAAATAGTTGCTTTGTCTTTCAAATGTTAAGTGTCAAAGTGGCAATAACTATAGCAGGTTATGCAGTAAAAGAAATCAGTGTGATCAACATGGTCTTGGTTCAAAGCCCACTTGCACCATTCTGTTGTGTCCTGGGGAAAGACACTTTACTGCACTTTGCCCTGCTTGGTGGTCTTGGCAAACAGTTTGAAATTTCAGTCTTATCTCTATAAAAAAATAAAAAAACCAAATAAAAATTTTAACCAGACAACAATATCTTAGTGTCTCTGGAAGCAGGTTGGGGAAACTGCTTGCCCTATGTATTGGCACCTCTGTTGCTTTCCTGCAAGTCAGGAAGATAAATATAGAGATTAAAAAAAAATGCTTAAAAAGATTTTTGCCAGAAATATAAAAATTGTTGGACTAAAACATCATACAAAATGCTATATATCCAATGCTTATCACAAGGTAAATTAACAATTCCATTTGGTAAAGAAACAGATATCGCATGTAAACAATTTGCAGTAATTGACTACCTTAATAATTCTTTGCAAAAACTTGATTGTTGCAATTGGCAAGTTTCTGCATAAACTTTTAAACAGTTTTTTACCTGTTGTAAATCTTGCATGTAAAGTTGATCAAAAAAAAGCCTTTGATTTATCAATTAAAAAAATAAAAATGTTTTTAAAAGCTGTAATAAGCAAAAGCTTGTGAATGATATTGTGGTAAGAAAGTATACTGTATTATTTGCATCATAAAAAGGCAAAAAAATAAAGTATAGGAATTCTTGTTTTGTTGTGACTATGTTTATAGGTTTTTTTATAAATAGAAAATAACTCTTTCATACCCTTGCTTATTTTGCATATTTCTCTTTTATTATGTTGTAGATAAATAAATTTCACTTGCATTTGCCATGGAAAGCTTATGATACTTAATTTGTTAACTATGAAAATATTTAATTAATGCCATAATTATATATTACGTGTTTTGTGTCTGACCTGTGTTTGTCTATACAAAAATATGTATATTCTTTCCATTTTATAAAATCTTATATATAATGACAATTAATGTATTAAAACAAATATGATATAAATTAAATTTAATGAGTTTGCTATATTGCTCAATTATGCCAAAAGATTAAAACCTAGTGTGTTTTTAGGTGGTAAGTACAGGGTGGGGCAGAGCAACTTGCTTATTTGGAATATCAATTAATACACAAGTTATGCAGATATACATGTAATTCTTTCAACTGCAACTAGCACAACATTTAAATTTTATTTTTTATGAGTTTTAAAGATGATATCAGTAAGATGGCATCCATTCTTCTTTATACACTGCTTCAATGTTTTGGGGTGACCTTGCTGTTTGTGGGAGGCCAGGTTTCTTTTTCTTTATATCACATGTTTCCCTGAAGTTGTTTGCCCATGAAACAATTAAGTGCCGGCCAGGAACACGACCATGGGGGCAATATTGAAATGTCTACAGAATGCATGTTGTGTTGTGATGATTGAGCAACCGCTTGAAAAAAATGCTTCAACAGTGAAAGCGCATTCCAACTTCGTCCACTCCATGATGCTCATTGGGGTTCCTAAAAAATAAACAAAAAACAAGTAATGCATGTTAAGAACCAAACTTTAAGCCCCACCCTCTCAAATAAGTCCATTCTTACCATCCACAGAGCAACCATCGCTTCAGTGCGCCAAATTTAAATAAGCAAGTTGCTCTGCCCCACCCTGTATTATGCAATCATGTTTACACAGTAGGCCTGTTAGAATCTGATAACAAAATGTTATATATCTGGCAGTATTTTTGTAAGTTTTGGGTTAATACTAAAAAATTAAACAATATTATCAATGTACTAAACATCACATAGTGTGACACTTTGTTGTTGTTTTAATTCCATGTTATAACTTAAAGGGGTTATGGTACCTAAAAATAAAGAATTCTTGATTCTTGTTCTAATTGTCTAGCCTACATATGTCTGGTTTGCTGTGCTTCATGCATTGCTTCTCACTAATTTTTTTCATGCATCAGACTTCAAACAGTTTAAAACTAGTGCTCTTAAACATTTTATTATTTAGCTTCAAAATAATTGATTTTAAAGCAATGCTTTAACTTGCACAATACCTTGGTAATTTTACAAATTTTAGTATCTGTATAATGCTCTTAGATTATTTTTACATTTAATTGAATAATATTTTTTGCCTCCAAATAATTTTTTGCTGTTTTTTAAGTTTGCAAAAAGAAACAATCTTTGTAAAAGTGCTATCACTGTAACAAACATGTCAAACAGTGGCATGAATAATTTAAATGCATGCTTACATCAAGAAAAAGTGCAAGGTAATGGAACTGTCTGTAATGTAAATTCGTCAGTGCAGCCCTCAAATGGTAAAGACCAAGCAGCCCCAGCAAACTTGTCCATTAATTCATCTATGACTTCAAATCAAGTTTTAACAAATTGGATCAAATTGAATGTTGGAGGCCAGCATTTTGTAACAACAACATCAACTTTAAGTAAATACCCTCAGTCGTTTTTGTACAGACTGTGCCAAGAACATCCTGATCTAAACTCGGACAAGGTTTGTCTTTGAAATTATTAAACAATTTTGGAAAATGAGATTTAAAACTTTGTTTTACGATTTTTTGAAATATGTTTGATCAAGTTTATAGAAAAAATTATGTTGTAAACCTTGATTCTTTGCTTTTAACTATAGCAGTTTTTTAAGTTTTTTTTTTTTTTTTTTTTTTTTTTTTTTACAATAACCAAAACCTTTTTAAATTATTGGTTAGGCTTTTGTTGTAAAATCTAAGGTATTGATATTGCAAATTTTTTACTTGTACAGTCATGTCCAAAAGTTTAAGCCCACTTCACCATCAATCCAGTTTTAATTCAGTTTAATCCCCAGTGACTGGAGGTGGTAGCATTTTTTATCTAAAATATACAATAAACCAATTTTGTTCTATGGTTTATTTATTCAAACTACTGCAATAAAATAGCCATACATTGAAAATAACACTGAATGTTAAAAAATACCAACTTAAAAGTGAGTTACATTAGCCAGTTTTCATGTAAGAATCTAGTATTTGGTATGTCCACCTTTGTTCTTTGTAACAGCTTGCAGATGACAAGGCATGCTATGCACCAGGTGTTTGCAGTATTCATCTGTAATCTTTTGTGCCATATGCATTTTATTACCATTTTCAGGTCTTTAGCACTGTTAGATGTTCATCTGCCACTTTGTCTTTCAGTATTTTCCACATTTGGATTGAGATCTGAGCTGTTACCAGGTAAATCCAACGTTTTGATATTCTTCTTAAGGAAATCACTCACTAACTTTGAATGGTGACAGGAGCACTGTCTTGCCTGAACATATTGGATTCATGAATAGCCATGTGAATTTTCAGCTTGTCCTCAAACATTTTGCAGTACCTGACACCATTCATTGTTGTTCCGATTGGTAAAAAAAAGACCGGCTTTGCCATTACTGGACATAGCTGCCCTAGATCATGACACTGGGAGGATGTTTTACTGTAGCTTGTGTATAGCAGTCATTAAATCGTGTTCCAACAGGCCTACAAACTGTTCATTTTCACTTTGCAAACTGCTGGATTGTGAATTCATCAGAGAAAAGAACTTTACTCCACCTTGCTTCATTCCAGTCTTCATATTGCTTGGCAAAGGCCAACTGCTTTCTTTGGTTAAGCAAGGTTTTTTTGCAGATTTAAATGCTTTCAGGTTGAAATCATGAACAAAACGCCTACTAACAGTTATATGATAAACATTTGCGCCTTTAAGAAGCAGTGCTGTGTTTATTTTCTTGCAGAAACTGGTTGGAGACTAAACAGCTATTTGCCGAAATAAGTTGTTATCACGTGGGCTTGTTTTTCTTTCCTTCCACTCCTTTTCTTGTCATGGTAAAGTCCAAACTAGCAATTGCTTGATGAACAGTCGATTTGCTGCAAGACACTTTTTTGCAGGTCTTCCTTTGAGAAAATCCTTGTGCAAAATTACAATTTACTCTTTTAATTTCTGACAAACTGGCATTTTTGCCAATTTTTTGACTCTCAAAGACTATAAAAACATTGAAGAAACCAGCCCAAATATCCTTTAACAAAGCACGCACTGAGTATTGTATTACTAAACACATCTAGCTAGACTAATGCAATAAAATGATGCAATCTTGAACAAGCCAAATGACATCACAATGCTTAAAATATAAAAAAGGAAGTTTTTAGTAGATTATCTTAAACTTTTGCACACAACTTTATTTTTATCGGTTTGACTTTATTGTTGAAACCAGGCTTGCTATTCTTTTTACTATATTTGTTTTGCATATTTTTTGAAGACTTTTAATTGCATTGTTTTATTAAGTTATTCAATTTCACGGCTTGCGTGCCGTCAACGTGTTAACTATGTTTTCAAGGATGAAACCGGAGCATTCTTGATTGATCGAGACCCAACGTATTTTGGACCTGTCCTTAATTACTTGCGCCATGGAAAGCTTGTGATGAATAAAGATCTTGCTGAAGAAGGTTTTGAAGCTTTTTAAAAATATTTATTCTCTTGCATCCTTCAATTTTAACCATTTTATTTCTTTGGATTTCTTTTGGCAATCTTTGTATTTTTTTATTTTGTGCCACTTTCTTCAGTGAATATTCATTATAAAAAAAAAAATGATGCTGACTTATCGAATTTGCGTTTTAAATTTTGTTTTAACTGCTTTTTCTCTACTTTTAAAGGTGTTTTAGAAGAAGCTGAGTTTTACAACATTGCCGAGTTAATAAAGTTGGTTAAAGATAGGATTACCGAAAGAGACAATAAAGTGTTGCAGGTAAAAAAAGCATTTATTAAGTTTCAAGTATTTCTTATTATAATTTTAATTATGTCTTTGTGATTTGCTTTGTGTACGTTCATAAGCAAATTGCTTTGTCAGGTAGGTATGTTTATGTATTTCTTGTTATATGATTTAAAGTAAAAGGTTTTATTGTCAATGTTTGAAAGTTTGTCCTAGTTACCGTGATTCTATCGTTAATCAAATTTATATTATAATGTTTGTTATCAGCATTGCAAATAACTTTTCTTGCTTAAGATAAATTTTGAAAAATTTTTAACTAATATCAAGGTAATTTCTTAGTGTGTGCTGTACAAGTTTATTTCAATGACAAGTTTTTGTTTCAAAGTTTCAATAGATTTCAAAATGAAACTTATAATTATTCGTCTTGATTTTGGGTTGGAAAACACTGCATTAAAACAACGAGTTATTTCGTAAAATTATGATGGTGATAGAACTGCTGACGCCTAGTTAATCGTTCAGCACAGCAGGGCAACTCTCTTAATTTCTGGTTTTTTGTAACTAACATTTTAATGGAATTTAAAATGCCTTTGGTACCAGTGAGAACATTTTTATTTTTATTTATTTATTTTTATCTCTATATTTATCCTCCTGACTCGCAGGAAAGCGACGGAGGCGCTATACATAGGACAAAAATATTGTTACAGCAATTATTAGTATTAGGGCTTGTTTCCACTACAAGCGTTGGCGGGAGTATTAAAAATCAATAAAACAAACAAAAAATACTCCCGCCAGCGCTCAATGGAAACGGGTCTTTAGTATTAAATTAAACCGTATGAGGCTGGCGTATTCGGCGTTGTTGAGCGTATGTTAGCACACCTCTGATGAAAAAGGTTTTCGGGTTTAATACGGGAGTCTTATCCCGAACTAAGTATAACAAATTACAATCAAATAGTTAAAAAGCTGAAAGAAATAGTTCAGTGTTTTTCAAGTCGTTTAACTATTCTGGTCATTTAAAAAAATTAATATTTTTGACTGACCAACCGTCACTGATATTTCCTGTTTTTACCAGCCTCAAGGCAAGCATGTTTATCGAGTGATCCAGTGCTTAGAAGATGAATTGACTAACACTGTATCGGCAATGTCAGACGGCTGGAAATTCGAACAGGTATTTTTTGGTTTCGTTCATTTTCAAATCGATTGTTTTTAACTTCATTTAAAAACCGGCAATATTTCAAAATCGTCGTTGTGTGAAGAAATATTTTTAGAATGCTATTGAAAGCAATGATTGTAGTTGCTTACCAATGAACAAATTTCTTCCCAGTAGTCCTCAGCCTTTTTTATTGTCATCAACTTTAAAGAAGATACATATTTTGCGGCATTCCAAAATATAATTTCAACTATTTTTGCTTACAAAGACGTAAGCTAAAAAAAATGTTAATTTTAGAAACAAAAATATTTTTTTTACTGCTTTCGGCACCCCTAGAAATTTATAAAGGCACCCTATAGTGTCGTGATAACCCAGTTCAAGGCCACTGCTATATTCGTTTAAAGCAAAGATGGAGAACCTTATTGCACTCACGGACCGTATCCGAAAATCAAAAAATTGATGCAGACTGCAATTTCGGGAAGCTATATAGTTTTGCCCGAACTTTACAGGCGTTTACCAGAATCGTGACCTTTTAGCACTTTACGGATATGCGAAAAAAATTGTATCCTAAACTTATGGTAAAGACCAAAAAAAAGGTCATCATCACTTAGAATCTATCTCTAATATCTCGATTTTCGTCCCAAAAAACATAGTGATCTCTAAAAAATATTATCACTTATAATCTGGCTCTAATTTCTTGATTTTCGTCCCAAAAAACATAGTGATCTCTAAAAAATATTATTACTTATAATCTGGCTCTGATTTCTTGATTTTTATCACAAAACCTTATACAAAGCTTTACTTTTACCACACGCGGGCCGCATTGAGAAATCTTGCGGCCGCAGGTTTCCCACCCCTAGTTTAAAGGATTGTTTACACTACGAGCGTGGAATGGAGTATTCTTTGTTTCTTCTTATTGATTTTTTGCTTTGCTTAGCGCTTAAGCGTCAAAAGAAGTAGCAAAACAATGAAATAAACAAAGAATGCTTCATTTCACGCTTGTTGTGGAAACGGGCCGTAAAACGTAAATTGGTTACTTTATCATACTATTAAGACGAGTTTGTTCGAAACCGTGTTGCTGTCGCAAAAATTTTTTATAAATTAATCATAAACGTGAATTAATTAACAGTTATTTATGTCTTTTGCTTTTGCTTTAACTTATGTTTTTTTTAATGAGCGCTTGGTAATTTACGGGTGTTCATAGCATGGCTCTGTAACTGCACCCCTTTCAAGCAAAGTACCTTTGAGCCGATGCTATATAAGAGAGTGTGCTGTATAAATTTGATTATATTATCATGTAAATAGATGTTTATCGTGAAAAAAAAAAAAAACACTATCACTGGAGAAAAACACACTTTATTGTAAATCTAAAGCTAAGGCATTTTTGATTTTCAAATCAATTCGGATTAAATTTTAATCGACTTATTTTACTAGCTCATAAGCGTCGGGTCGCAGTACAGCTATGGAAGTGTCGATAAAGGGGAATTCCTCTGCGTTGTGTCCAAGGAGCTTACGAACAACTACAATGGAATCAACACCGAACAAACGACTAAAGCAAAAGTAAGCCGACTTTGTTAGAAGCGTTTTTGTTTACGAGCTCTAAATCTACGCACTGACCTTATTTAAAGTTGCTTTTTTAAGCAATGGCGCAAGCTGACCAACGAGAAAAAATTCTGATAAAAAGTTTAAAACAACAAGACTGCTTGTGCAGACCAAGAAGTGAACTCGCAACGCTATAACTTTAGTTTCTTTCAATCGCAGTCGGACGCTTTTGTGATTGGTAATTTGCACATAAGAAAAGATGCTTTTATTTTGTCAATTGCTCTTGGTAGTCTTGGTCTCCGTCAATAGGTCAGCAATCTAGGTCAACAAGTTAGCTTGAGAAAATCCTTGGAGAATAAGAAACATTTTTATTAAGAAAATGACTGTGTTTTGGTTTAAATTTTTAAAATTTTTATTTTTATCGAAAACTTTTCGGTCTAACCCGCTTTTGTTAAATTAAACTAATTAAACTTTCCGATAATGCTTCCGTAATCTGGTAATTGTTTTTTATTGGTTTAAATGCTTGGTTTTCTGATCAAATTTTGGCATTTGCATAAAAGCTGAGACGCAAATCGTATTAAATTGGATTGGGCTGTCTTATGTAATTAAAATAGTAAGAACAACCGTATAAGTTTGCAGACGCAGCTGCTTCTAATTTCATTTTGCGGCGCATTGATATTTATTGCAACTTTAATGCTGCTACTGTAGTAGGGCGAAGTTTTCCACGGTTGAAAAGCTTGTCGCGTCATTTCGTTTTTTTAAGCGAAGGGTCTAAAAATAAACTGCTTCACGCTTAAATTCATTCAAAACTTGAGAAAAATCATTTTTCAAAACTTCACACTCCTATGTTGTTCAGGATCGAGCTTTGTAGAATTGAAGCACTGTTAGTCATCGTGACGACGATGATATGTGGTCGCACTTGAATGCTCATGCTGTGACTCACTTAACGCTTGTCTGACGGGGTTTTCTTTGGTTTTGGATAAGAAAATGTAGGCTGTCTTATGCTAAGCGGCCTTGATTCGTCGGATTATGAGAAGACCTCAAAATTACGGCAATTTCTCCTTCATGAACAAAATACTTTTTTTTTCAAGAAGAAAAAGGAATTTTTTAATTGCAAGAAACGTAAAAAATGAAAAATTGCACAGTGCACATATGTTAAATTGGTCGACGTTTTAGACAAAAGAACGTTATTCTGCACAGAGACGCCGAAAAATTTTTCGGCGGAAGTAGGGAAAAAATTAAAAAAAAGACACATCTCTTTTTGCATTTTGTAGGTATGGTTCATAGCTGTACCAGTTGGAAAAAATGCAATGTTTCTCAAATTTAAATGAACTTTAACAAATCATGGATTTGTTCTAATTTATACAGTTGCGACTTAAAGTCGTGACCGTTTTTAGCGCGAAAATCTAGTGAAAATAAAAAAAGGTCATCACTTCCAATCTGTATCTAAAATCTCTATTTTCGAATCAAGGTAAAGATTAAAAAAATGCCTTTACCTTCAATCGATCTAATATTTTGGTCGAGTTTTTGATTGTAGGAGCAAATTTGACCAAATGCTTCTGATCTTCCCACCTTTACTTTCCCCTTTTCAAAAAGTCATAAAGCAACATATATAGGACAATTGCCCTTGCCCTTCTTTCGGCGTCCCTGATTTTGAAGATTCATCAAAGCTAACTTCCGATATAGTTATCTCGTAGTGCAATAATTAATTTAGATCTACGGCTTCGCAAAAGAATCGAGCTTTATTCTACAAGGACTAATTGCTTTCGTGGCTGTCGGTGCTTTTCTTCTAGTGCAGTGCATATTACATTAGCATAATCTAGTGCGTACCGGAATCTTTTTAATCTGTGCCACTCAGACGGTGTATGGTGTACGGGCGATGTTCCTAGTTCCCCGACATGGGAAAACTAAGGCATCCGGCAAAATCCAGCTCTTTTCACTCATTGTTTTAATTATGACGTCATTTGATAGCATTGTTTTCAACTGAAATTTAAAGAATTTATTAAAATTAAGCGCATCATTGTGTGTATTCGTCTGGCCAGTTGGTCAAAATTTAGAAAAAAATTGGCCCGCAACATAAACAGCTTGCCCAATCCTGTTTAGTTGAATGAATTTGCCCCATGAAAGTCAATTCAAGACAAAAAAAGTTTTCTTATACAAAATCGAGGACATCAGCAAATATTGACTTGCATCTTTTGTGAATTTCAATTCGATATTTCAAAAGTCTCCACATCAAATCTTGAGGCCAAGAACACAGGTTTTTTGAGAAGCAAATTGGGGCTTATCTTCTCTACAAAAAATAACGAAGAACGATCTTAACTTCGACTTGTTTTTTTTGCTAAAATGCTTCAGATATTTTCTCGAAATTGCCAAAAATTGAGTTAGCGCTTTTTCATCAGACATTTACTTTCAAAATTGTGGCAGTTTAAAATCGGCAACAGGTTTTTCGAAAATTTAATAAAAAACTGCAAAATTATAGGATTCCTGCATTGCAAGCTTCAACTTGTTTTTGTGCGTGTTGACGCAAGTGTACGAACGCTTACGACGATCTTTTTTAATCTTGTTCAGTTAATGCAAGACCAAGGCTCCCGATATCACGCGAACATTCGAAGGTGAATTGATCGGCGTCCAAAGCGGGATTATCGTGGATAAGTAAGAACACAATTTATCTCTTCACCGTCCTTTCTTTTCTAAATCAAAAAGGTACGACTTCAATTCCCGTCTAAATGGACATTCTGTACTGGAATTGTGAAATTTGTTTATCTTTCGTTTTGCTTTGTTCCTGTCAACTTGCTTACGTAATAATCGTGACATTGCAAAATCCGATTCATACAACTAGTTTACAGTTGCAATTGATAAACCACTTTCAGTACTTTATTGTCATTTTCAGTTTTACTTTTGCTTTTTGAAAATTCTTGTCACAATTTTTCCAAGTTGGCAAGCCGTAACCTGCCGTTTCGATTCCCTGTTTCGACATCGGTTATTGCCAAATCCGACTATGTTGAAATTGCCGTTTTCATGTTTCAATTTCCTTCAATTTCGTTTGCAGCGGCTCGCAATCATTAGGGCGTTGTTTTGTAGGCGATACTTTATTAAGACTTTAAAACTAACTTTCAAAAGCTGTCATACCGTTGGTTTTGAATCAAAGCTTTTGCAACGTTTATTTGAGTATCACGTCTAGCCCCGATAAAAATGGAAAAAAGTAAGAAAAAGAAAAATAATAATGTACCTGATTATCACAGACCAGTTTCAACATACATCAAATCCTTTTTTACCCTGCTCGAATTGTAGGATTGGATTTTACCTTTCATGAATTCAATAATTTTCTGATCTGTCATTTTTTTCACTTAGAATTAATTTTATGTAAATATAGCCTCGATCAATTACTTCTGTAAGTCGTCAAGTTTTATAAACCTAGAATGCGAAAAAGTTTTTTGCATGTTTTTATTTCAGTCTTGAAGTAATGATAAAAAGCTTAAAATATTATTTCAAGTTTATTTTGGTAAAACTAAATTATTCCGCTTTGTGTATGGCAAGAAATTTTTTGAATATCTAAAGAATTATAACTTGTACGTTAGGATTGTCCAATTATCTCAAGCAGTCGTCGATTGCACGCCGGATGAGATTGATATATTATTAGTCCTAATGTACAGGGTTCTCAGCCGGGACCATGTGGACCCTTGGAGTTGAGAAAAATTTGCAGCCAAAGGTTTTTTATTCGACCTCACCGACAACTAGGATTCGAATCTCAAATTTAATTGAGGATTTCGGATGAAGATGTCGGTTGGTTGGTTGGTCGGATGAAGATGAAGATTAAAGTGATGACCTTTTTTTGTCGTGCCAGTGAATTCAAAAATATTACGCTGAATTCTAAGTGACGACAAAAAAGTCTTCACCTTGGTTTCTACCAAAAAATTCCCACACGTTTGTATAGGAGCCCACCAAATAATGTTTAGAGCAAAAAGTATTTATGGGTTAAAAAAGGTTGGGAACCCCGGTCCTAAATGAAAAAAATGTATTTCCGCTAAAAGACTTGATTTTCTCCTTAAAAATTGTTATAAATTGTTTGTTTTTTTTTATTATGAAAAATGTGAACAAATTTTTCTCCATTAAAGCGTTTTCGTTATATTATTGAAGTTGTCACTATTATGATGTGTCTGGCATAAAACCTGACATTTTTTTTTATGAAATTAAAATCACGATTTTGAATTGTCTGTGCGTTTTTGAAATTGGAAGTCTGCGTTAATTATGAGCTTTTTTGAAAAAATGACACAGTATTGCTTAAAATAAAACCAACAAAACTGACGTCTCCATTTTTAAGCATTACCTCGACTTGATTTACAGTAACTATCATTAAATAAATATGTTAGTTGAATAAACAGTTAAGGATCTCGTACATATAAAGCAATTTCTTGTGGCTCATTGCGCTTACGTAATCAAAATCTTATTGTTTAAACGAAGATCAATGTTTACCTCGCTTAAATTGTTTACACGTTTACTCTTATTTATTACCGAGACTAGGGGTGCAATGCGGCAGCAAATAGTTGTAAAAAATTACCGTTTTGCTTGCAAAAAAAGTTTAAAAGTTCAAGAAGCTTAAAATAGTGGCAACGATAAAGAGGGGTTGTGAAAAATTAATTGGAACTTTAGCGATAAATTATTTTTCTATCAATCAGTTAATTTTAATTGGTGTATTAACCAATCAATAATTGCAATTAATTGTCATTTATTTTACCGAATATAAAATACTATTAGCTTTGATTTTAGGAGTACATGTGACTGAAAAAATAAAAATATTTGAAAGCTTTGTTGCACCTGCACACTTTTTGTGCGTTGATAAAAGCACTAGTGTTAACCTTATATTATTTTTACTTTTACAAGCAAACCAGTTTTATTTTCTTGGTTTTAAATAAATTTCTAATTATACCAATGTTTCAATTAATTGTAGTTTTGTTTAAATTAATTTATTGCAATTAACTTTTAATCATTTTTTTGCAACTCCTGACGATAAAGAGCAATCAGAGCTTCGCAATGTTTCGATGTTGAGAAGTTTAGAATTTTATCGGAAGTCAGTGTAGTTCGATGTTTTTGTTGAGCGATTCACTTTTGATCAAAAGGTCATCTGTTCATTGCTTCAGTGAGGTATAGTTTTCTTGCATATCCTGTAAAATTCGAGTGAAGCACTGGATTTTTTTAATACCAGCAGCTTAGCTGGAAATAAAAACTCAGCGCCTTAGTTTCTGATTCAAAATTAAACCGTCGATTTTTTATCTCTCGACCAGCAAATTATTAATTTTTTTTCACCAATCATTGTTTTCATGGAGGAAGAGAGAGAGAGAGACTTTTTGTTTTTCACCTAGCACACATACGAAAAACAATTTTGGACAAATTCAGAAAATTACAAGCTATTCACCGTGTAAACATTTGAAGCCTAAACGGAGATTCGATGGTAAGGTCCTGAATACTAAATCATAATTGATGTGGATTTTCAAAGCAAATTTATTCCACTGCATGTCAAAATTCCACCATGTAACAACCGGGGCTGCAAACTCGAACTCGAAGAACTCGGCAATTTTGGCCGAACTCGAACTCGAAAAATAAAAATTTTTGAACTCGAACTTGAAAAAAGTTTGTGATGTTTGAGTTCATTTAATGAGTAAATTTAACTATAACATTTCTCATCGTTGGTGCCAAATTATAATTTGCTATCCTCTTTTATTTTGTTTAATAATAGATTAAAATTGGTAACATTGATGACAAAGCATTTTTAACATGTGCTCAGTTTTTCGCGGTTGAATTATTCTCTTAACTCTACTCCGACTGTATTTTTTCAACTCTATTTTGTGAACTCAAACTCGAAAAATTGAATTTTAAAGAACTCGAACTCGGACTTGCAAATTTTTTGTGAACTCGAACTCGAACTCGATTAAAAATGCTTCGAGTTCGCAGCCCTGGTAACAACATTTCGATCCCATTATTTGTTATATAAGCAAGTTTAAAAAAATTAATAAATTTTATTCAATTTTTAAAAACCTATTGTTTTTTTCAGTTGGGCCTAAATCTTTTTTTTCTTGCCTTATAGTAAACATTTGTTTTTAAAAGGAAAACTGCAAACTTCTGTATTTTTAAAATAACAAAAGTTATGTAACACTAAAAAATAACTTTCATTCAAAATCAAATTTTAATGTATTCGGCCAGCAGCGTGACCAAGCAGCTAAGAACCCGTATTGACAATAAACGCAATTGACACGTTCTTTGTTTCTCGCTGTTTTTCATTCTGTTGTGCTTTGTAAAAAACGCTTGACAACACTTTCCTAAGCTTCGCAAGCAACTCTAGATTTTACAATAGAAACATAAAAAAAACAAATAAATTTTAACAACACAGCTGTATCTTTAAAAGCAGTTTGAGTAATCACCATGATGGTTTTTTCAAGTTTAACGCCTTCTACGTTGTTGTTTTGTGGGTTAGAAAATAAAAAGAAATAATGATTGTAGTCTTGTACTTGGTATAAATATCCGTTATTATTAACATATACCCGTAGCAGTGATGTGGTCGACATTAAATTTCAAAACTCAAGGTTGTTGTTGTGCATTCCCGGCACATGACTAAGGATTGGAGGCTCTTGTATTTCTTAATAGAATGCTCTTGCATTCTGTTAAGAAATACAAATAGAGAATCATTCTTGGCACATGAGCACTAAACAAGACCTCGCTGTAACACCTAAAAATAGCCAGACACAAACATCCGCAATCTCTTCAACAAAGTGCCAATGCTTAAACATACCCAAAGGTACAGCAAGAATCATGCTTGGCAAAATACCACTAATCTTAAAATGATCCGGGAAGTTGATGATCATTTTGATTCGTGTAAAAATACAGGGCTCACCCCACACAACGGCTGGCAATCCATCGTTGGTGGAACATATATTAATATGCAATTAGACGAATAAGCCGGTGATAAAACAAAGTAGCTTTGCTTCTCTTCACTACAGACATCAGTAACCACGAGCCGGCGCAACATCAAGTTACAGAAATATAGCCTGATGAAACGTCTTGAAATATTTGTAATATCAGAAGAAAATTATCCCACATGGCAGAGATCCAAAGTTCAAAAGTTAGACCACAATATTTAAAGTCAAGTAAGCTTTTTTGATAATTTTACTATATACTTTATTTTTAATAAATATTTATAGATAACTATTTTATCGTAAGATGTTTTTTACACAGCAACGGAATTCTTAAATTAGCCTATGCAAAAGCAACCTAGAGGGGTTTTCAAAAGCTTTTCAGTTCGTTTGCCGAGACCTTGAATATTTATAATATTGATACAAAGAAATTTAAAAAAGTTAAAAATCTTAAAATTTAATGTTTATTTTTTATAGCATTCATATAAAGATTCTATTCAAGGATTTAAATTTTTTATTAATTTATCAATTAAAACCTTGGTAAAAAGTTTCAAAAATCCCATAAATCAGGATGGTGCAAACTCGCTATTCCTCTGGGTTGTGTTGCTTATCAAAATTATGTCGAACTTGCAGTCCTTAGTTGGTTGGAAACTATCTCAGAATGCTAAAAGCGATTGTTAAGGCATTTTTTTTCTAGTCCTCACCAATTTTATGTTGCCAGTCTCAATTAGTGTAGAAAGGAAGAACAAATTACTTCAAAGTAAAGACCAACAGGGGGAAATAAATCACTTCAAAGATCAACAAAAAAATTTTTGTCTGTTCGAGAAGCATGTTCTTGTTTATTTTGATTGCAAGATTATTTTTGTTTTCACCTTGAAATGATGTGTTTTCCTTTACTAATTGATCGAGATTAACAATACGAAATTGGTGAAGAAGAAAAAAAATCTTCGATCGCTTGTCAATAACAGAAATAAAAAATTAGAACAACATTCTTGACCAAGCCTTTGTTCAATTTTTGGGAAAGAAGAAAATCGAGTTCTGATAATGCCAAACATTTTAGAACAAAATATGGGTTGTTGGATTTCAAGAGGTTTGGTTTTCCATCCCTTAAGTAGCCTATAACAATTTAAATTCTTCCGCAGGCAATAGATAATGGTGCTGCGGGCCGTGGGCTATGTGGCCCGTGAGCCGGGTTTTGACAACTCTATCCTAGATTAACTTAAGCAATTAAATTTTCCAAATCCGTGGTCACTCTCTCAGGCTACTGCATCTAAATTGCAGCAACACCATTTATCTTGCAACTGTATGTATTTTTGTCATTTTTTCTATAACTTTAGCAGCGCTCTTCAATCTTTTTTTCCGTGGTATATATACCTTTTACAACCTTTCAAGAACTTTGTATGCCTCACAAAAAGCAGGTTTAAAATTTTACTCATAAAGTAAAGAAAAACTAAAAACTAGGTGGTCATTCAAAGTATTTTGAAATTACTTTTATACGAGACACAGGCAACTAAACACACACATGTGTAAAAATAGACGTAAAATATAAAGTGGATTTAATGGCTGGCTGGTTCCTGCATAGTTTCAGCGATATGGCCATAACGAGGTTATAGCTCTTTCTCTATTCCTCCTCGCATTAAAGATTCAATGTCAAGTATTGAGTTTCTTTTTTGACTTGATCTCATCCATATTGAAAAAGCCTCCTTTTATTATTTTATCTCTATGTTTATCCTCCTGACTTGCAGGAAAGCAACAAAGGCGCTAATAGCCTAGATAGGGCAAGCAATTACCTCGGCCTGCTTCCGGACGTGCCAAGATATTGCTATCCGCTTGTAATTAATGATTTTAATTTAAAACTGCTTGCCAACACCAATAAACAGGGAAAAAAGCCGTAAAACTTCTTTCCCAAAGACACAACAGAATGACGCGAGTAGCTTTTGAACTGAGACCATGTTGATTGCCATCACGGCCCTCTAACCACTCGACCACGTTCCTCACAAATAAGATGCAAGCATCTGTATTAAGACAGCAACGGCTTTTTCTACCAGATTTTTATATTCGGAATACTCCAAAAGAAAACCCAAAACTCTGAATAATTTATTTCGCGAAATAAACTTTTTTGATTTAAACAAACTCGGGGTTCCAATGACGTCTTATCTTTTTTTTTATCATTAAATGGCTGCATAATCACGAGTTTGCTTCGGTACGTTTGTCGTTATCTTCCGGAAAGTACACAGTCAAATTATCCACAAGTAACTTCAAGTGACCAACTATAGGGATAGTCAAGTTATCGTCTGTGGAAACGCCCTCAAACTTCCATTCAGACTCTTTTAAAACATTGGTTTAACAAAGGAAAGTCATTTAAATTTGATAAAGTATTCTTTTTTTAGAGTGGAATTTTCATTTTCAGGGCATTGATTTTGCTTGTTGACCAAAATATATCACCTCTTTCTCTAACTGACTAATGTTCACTTGGTTCAAACAATCAAAAACTTGATGCCAAGTTTGCCAATTTCACAACCCAGAAGATGTCACGAAACTTGGCAGCTTTTTCAGAATCTCAGTGTTCAGTTTTTTGCCAGTAAAGAATACGATAAAGTCCTACGCAATTTTTAAATTGCAATTTAAAAATTGTTGTTAATTTAATTTTTTCAAATACTTGCTCAAACGAATTTTTACACATGTGTGTGTTTACTTAATGCTCAGCATGGTTTCTCATAAATTCGTTTAAGCAATGCTAACTTTAAAAAATTGAATAGATTACGATAGCGTTATTCGAATATGTCACTAGCAGCAAACTTGAGGATGAAGCTTGCATGTTGTTTGTCATGTTTTTAGTGCTCTACAGATGAATCATTTGCGCTGTTTTTGTCAATCTAATTTTCCTGTAAAATCAATTTTTTTTGCAATCGCAATAAATTGAACTTAAAAGCGCTTACCAACGCCTTATACCTTTTTTATACCCTTTTGCAGTGATATACCCTAGTTTTGATCTCTTATACCAATGATTCTCAAACTGTGTGCCGTTAGAGATTTTCAAGTGTGCCGCGAAACGTTTTAAAAAATATGAGTCGTTAGATAAATGGTTCTTAACCTTTTCGGTTAAATTTTCCACTAAATCCAATGATCAAGTTCGAATTACGTTTTTGATATTTTTGATGACAATATTTTGTGGGACGCAATTTAGCCAATGTTGACTATTAGCTCTGTAGTGTAGCTTATAGGCTTTGCATAATAAACATACCAATTAAAAAGATTTCATTCGTTTACATCTTATCGCATCAACAGTAAAAGTAAGTGCTCGTTTAAATTTAATTTTTGCGATTGGTTTCTTTTCATAAAGATCTCGATGTAAAGATTTTGCGGTTGAAAGCATGCAGTGCAAGTAACTACACATTTTTGCTTCACACTAGATGTCAACAAAAAATTATGACTTCTTAAAAAGTAGAATGGCACATTTTAACGCTAAAAATTGTATGTTTGGAGCCATTTTTAACTTTCTTTTTGATCTAACATAACTTAGCCTTCACCGAAATCTGACTTCAATTTAACTTTAATTTACTAAAATCAGCTTTTTTACACATTGTTTTTCTTAACCGTTAATCAAATTGCCTACTTTAGCGACCGTGGCTACTTTTAACATCAGTCGGCTGTGTGGCCAAGCAACTAACAGTGCCATATTGATGGTGCACGCAAACGACACAGTTGTGCTTCTAAACCTACTCACGTCATTCTGTTACGCCTTTCGGAAAGACACTTTACGGCGCTTTCCTCTCCTTGACGGTCTTAGCAAGCAGCTTTAAATTTCAGTCGCATATCATCTCAAAATAAAAACTAAAATAGCAAATAAAAAATTTCAACTGGACAGAAAACTAATGTCTTGGTATCTCCGGAAGAAGATCGACCTTGGTCGGGATAATCCTCTGACGTCGACCTAAGTATAGCGCCTTTGGCACTTTCCGGTAAGGCAGGAAGATAATTATTGAGATGAAAAATATTTAAAGTGAAACGTTTCTTTATTCGATTGTGACTTTTTAAATAAACATAATAGTTCCAAAAATATGCTTTTGGACTGGTAAATGTTAGTCTAAATAAATAATTTTGTCACTATATAATCCGATTGACTTCCTTAGCTATTGAGGTCATTTCCACTGTATCGAATCAGGAAGAATTTTCCCCAAGTGGAAATATTCCACGAGTTAGCATCACCGGTCGTTTCAAGTTTTAAAACGCTTTCGTTTTCTTAAATTTTGTAGGGGTTCCATTTTGGATCTATGTTTTTATTGCTTTTGTTTGTCGAAAAAACCATGTTAAAATATTAAATTTAAATGAATTATTAAAACCCATTATTTTACTGATTTACGCCTGTTTTGCTGCAAACTTAGCAGACGTAGGTGTTGTAGCAATTTTGAATTGTCCGCTCGAGAAAATTAAAAAATTTAATATTATGACCGCGGTGACTTGTGCTATATGGTCAAAAACTTTAGCTTTTTGGCTTTTGAAAATGAAAATGTTAAAACGCTAAGTTGAGTTTTCAAGATGATTTTTGGTTGCTGCAGTCATGTTTTTTTTTCTTTTTTGTCCGATAAACCATTGGCAAATATAATTGCTGGGGTAACAGCAAAACTATATTCTATCGATAAAAAGGTGATTTTATGACTAAACAAATTTTAAAAAAAGTCTGTTAATGAATTTCTAAAATAAAAATTGATTGATGACCTTTTCCAACTGCAGCTGCCACTCCAACATTACTTCTTTCTAACCGACAATGTATGTGATGAATCTTTACAATAGCAATGAAAAAAACAACATATCGGTCAAAGAAGAAATGCAACTTATTAATTTACAAAAGGAGACCCTTTCTCGAATCAACATTTTTCGATAAAACTTGAATAACTGTTGATCTAAATATCTTATCGTTGATTAGCAAAAACCCATTCAAGCAATCTTTGCATTTCTCATCTTTATAGCTCTACGAATATAGATTTTCAGTTTAGATAAAAATCAAAAGCAAAAACTTACAAGAAACGACCCTTAATTCATTAGAACTGCTTTTTTGTTTTTAGTCTATTAAGTGTGCCGCAAAAAAAGTTATAGATTGTTTATGTTCCGTAAGGCGAAAAAGTTTGAGGACCACTCTTTTATACACTAGGATATACGGTATACCCCGTTGAATAGCACTCAACTATTGGTTAACATTTTATTTCTTCAGTTTTTTCAATAAAAAAACAAAGTTTATATATTTTTTATTTTTTCACAATCGGATTAACTTGAAATGAAGGAGCGAGCACAATTTTTTGAAGTTTTTCCAGACTTTGTTATTGCGGTAGATAACAATAAAAATTAACTTTTTGTCGGCCTAATTATATTAATATCTCACAGATGGCTTACAAAGCAACAAAAATCTTTAGGCCTATAGAAAAAGATGCAAGAAAGCTGCAAAGAACGTATTAAGTGATCCGTGTTTTTTTATTTCTTCAACAATAGCAAATTATAACTAAGCTGAAAAATTCTTAACAACATTGCAAAAATTATCTAAATCACATAAGCCTACTGTTACAAAAACATCAAAAAAGTATCCGGCCTCAAGAGTACTTTCAAAAATACTGGGCGAAGACCATGTCACTGCGTGACCGAAGTCACCACGACAAGTTCGAGACCCAGACCACGAAAATTGTTATCGATATCTTTATGAATCAATTAATCAAGTTTTTTTTTCGTTCATTAAACAGCCGCTATTTATAAAAAAGCTCACACGAGTACTAACTCTTTCGGTGAAAACAAAAAAAAAATTTATGCCACCCTTAAATTATAGGCTTAGGATTAAAAAATGATTAAATTTGTCTTAT
This sequence comes from Diplosoma virens, assembly GCA_963680785.1. NCBI lineage: Eukaryota > Metazoa > Chordata > Ascidiacea > Aplousobranchia > Didemnidae > Diplosoma > Diplosoma virens. The sequence continues at coordinate 15,747,605 of OY796889.1, forward strand.
TTAACCTAAATTAGCATGGTAGACCAATGCTTTCAAATTGTTTAAAATTCTACTTAACAAGTTTTTTAGGTCTTGTACAGCGGTTCCCAAACTTTTTTTGTTCACGGCGCCCTTCGAAAACTTGTCTATACTCGCGGCGCCTTAATGAAGCCAAAATTTGCAAATTTTAAGTTTTACCAAGAAATTGTACTTAAATCATGTTCATTATTCAAAATGCACAAAAATGTCAGAATTATTCGCAAAATACTAAAAAACATTTAATGTGAGCAGTTAGCTTGTTGCTCTATGCACATTTTATTAAACCGCAGTGCAATGTTTGATATTGCAACACGCATACCGCGTTCAATGTCAATCTTTATTGCGATACTTGAATACTGCTGCCGCAGAAAAACCGGCTTTACACAAGTATGACGTTGCAAAAGGCACAAGAACACGGAGAGCTTTACAGCCTACAAGTGAAAACTCAGATCGAGCCTTAACCCAAAATGAAATGAGTAAATTAAGGTTGTATAAGCTTTTCAAAGTGAGGTCAGAAGAAAGATCGATAAATTGTTCAGCTTCCAGAGATGTAAAACTCTGAGAGGCATTTTGATTATCAACAAAAGGATTTCTTATCCAATTGTGCTTCTCCATGTCTTCAGAAAAATATTTCTCAAAATGCGAGATTAGAGGATCCAAATGCGAACACATCACAGTCTTCATATCACACTCATCGGTATTCTGCAGGAAAAGATTGCCAGATTACAAGTTTAAATGGGATTTTAAAAATGGAAAGTTATCACATTGCTTGTTATTTATCAGCAGATCAGTTTGTCACAACTGTAGTTTTCTTTCAAAGGCTGTAATTTTGTAATGGATTTGCAGAAGATCCGTTTCTTTTCCTTGGAGGAGATGTTTAATTGATTTAATTTTAAGAAAATATCGCAGAGATACACCAACTGAGTCAGGAAAACTTCATCCTCAAAGGTAGTAGCAAATGCATGGTTTTCTTCTTTTAAAAATATGGAGAATTTGTTTCTCAATTCGTACACCGCAGAAGAACTTTGCCTTTGGAAAGCCACCTTGCATTACAATAAAACAATAAATTGTTGTGCTCTGCTCCTAATTCACCGCAAAGACGTTGGAAAAGCCGAGCTTTAAGCGGCCTTGCTTTAATGAAATTCATAGTTTTGACAACAGCTTTAAGCACTCCATTAAGGTCACCACTGAGCTGTTGCGAAGCCAGCGCCTCATGTTGTATTAGGCAGTGGGTTCATTTTGCGTTAACTGCAACGCCCTACACCAACGTTCGCAGACCGCCAAAGCGGCCAGACATAACTCGGGCACCATCCGTGCATAAACCAACGCAATATTTCCACTGGAGATTATTTTCCTGAAAAAAATTGTTCAGTATTGCAAACAATTCATGCGCTCTACAATTTTTTAAAATGGGTTTACAAAAAAGCAAATCTTCAACGATATTGTCGTCGTTATCGATAAAGCGTACGTAGCAAATCAAATAAGCATCTTTATTACTGGTACTGGTTGTTGCCTCATCTAACTGTAAGCTGAACACATTTCCACGCGTTTTTGCTACTACGTAGTTGATTATTAATATTATCCGAAATTTTATCGATCCTTGAACTAATGGTATTGTTTGAGAGTGGAACAGCTTTTAGTTTTTAAGCAGCTGATTTTCCAATCATTGTCGAAACTAAGTCAAAAGCAGCAGGAAGCATAAGTTCTTCCGCAATGGTATGCAGCTTTTTACATTTCGCGATTCTGTACGCAACTTTAAAAGACGCAAGCTGTGCTTTGGCTGGTGTTTGCAAAAAATTTGAAAATACGACCGACTGCTTATTCATTTCTGATAACTTACGAGCAAAAAACTCGCGTGGTTTTGTACATAAGTTGTTGTAACTAACAACTAACAAGCGGTTCCACACAGCTGCTGCTCACCACACACTGTAAAATTGTAAAAAGCTGCTAACAACATTCACATTGCAGTTTTTGTCAGAAAAAGAGTAAATGCAATAACTTTCACAAGTTCTCGCGGCGCCCAGTTTGGGAACCGCTAATCTTGTAGAATTACCCTACTAGCGAGAGATATTAGAACACTATATCTAAAATCCCTACTACTAGCCCGCAGTGAATTAACATGTTCCAAAATTTTTGAAGCTACCGATTAAACTACGGCAAAAATTTAATTTCAATAGCTTATCATCTCCTTACTTGATAGGGTCATACCTACTACTTTTTCAGCCTACTGAAAGATAAAGTCATTCTTATATAACTTTTGGTAAAAATTTACCAAGACTTTAGTCAGTAATCAAATTGTAAGTGAAATAACATAATATACTGTAAATAAAAAATCGGTTTCACTAAATAAACTCAATTAAACAAGTCTATTTTCAGCTCGGATTCAATGTAGTCGTAGTTTTTTGTAAACTATTCTTGTAAGTTTCCTGGTTTTGAAGTCTTCAGCTGGTCTCTTAATAAACGCATTAAATTGGAGTTTTACAAAATTAGCTAGCATAATGAAGCTCATAATACCACTCAAAAGGTTAAAGATCGCTAGATTAATTTGTTTTCAATAAAAAACAAAAAAAAAGTATTGCGATCTAACCAACAGATGTACTAAAAATACAAAAAAAATACTTTAACTAAATTAAAGAAGGTTTGGAAAATCAGTAAGTAACTGCTTTGTTACTGGCACTAATTTGCTAAAAACTCAATCGCTTTTCATTTGACAACCCTTTATCTTAAGCGCAACCTTGCAGTAGCGCTAGAGAGCAAAATGTCGTTTAGCCTTGTAAAAAAAAAAAAAAAAAAAAAAAAAAAAAAATGTAGCATAAATTTTTTAAATATTGGGCAATAAAAAATCGGTAATTGAGATTATATATTAACATAATTGAATGAATTGTTAGCATGATTTATAAAGCAACCAACAAAGCTAGATAACCTGGGGTTGAAGAATTGCCATAAACAAAATTTAATGGAACAAAGAGTATATGTCTTTGTTATGACGATCATTTATCAGTGTTTATTTGGTTTGCCAGAGTGGGATCCAGAATTATAATACGGCGCACCTGGTTAGTTTATCCTAATCCCTACTGGTAACTTGAGGAGTAGTCTATGAGTTTGGACGGTTGTAGGTGACAACACTCAAAGCTGAGTTGCTATCACCTCTCCTAGGATCTTCTTCAGGGAGTATCCTACAATATAAAAACGTACCTATCATTATTTTATTTCTAGACTATTTCTACCTATTCTTCCGAATCGCAGGAAAACATCGGACGTGTTCCATTTAGGGTAGGGCTTCTCAAAATTTTTGTTTTGCGACCCCATTTTGAAAAGTAAATTTTTATGCTACCCCAATATCTGTCGGCTAATTTTACGTTAATTTTTTGCTATGAAAAATCACGCACGTGCGTGAAAAACCATGTAATAACAACGAGAAACGAAATAGTAACCTAGAGCGAATTAACAAATTCACAAAATCTAGGTAGGGGAGACCGGGCAAGTTGTAACATGGGGTAAATTGTAACATTCGTATTTGTCGAAATCTAACATCAACTAACAAAATTTTAAGTAGCCCCAAATAACAACCATATTAAGACCGATTGCTAGTAAATAACATTGTTTAGTTCCTTTGACTAAAAATAGGCTTACTTTTAAAACAAGCTTTTTGAGTAGGCAAAGTAAATTTTTCGAAATTTAATTTTTGCTTTCTGGGGAGATAGCGGGTGCAGTTTTATTGAAATGTTTTATATTAGTCAAAACACAAAACAATAAGCTATTAAATACCTAACAAGGTTTAGCCACTAAAACTTAACTCTTTGAGATATTAACAAAAACTTGACTAAGTATGAGATGGGGTAAGTTGTAACGTAGGCTGATGGGGTAAGTTGTAACACATATTTTTGTGCATAGATTTAACTAGCTTATATAAAAAGTAACTTCGGCAACAACATTTGTAAATAATATGAGAATATACAAAAAAAAGACTAATAGGAACACCAGCTCATCATCATCACAAGACAACTTAGGAGCTGCAGCAGCAGTTGCTATAATTGAAAAAAGAGATTAATAAGGGGAGTAGCAAAACATTGGTGTTTACCATATAACATTCTACAGAGTGCTAAAAAAACTTAAAGATAGGCCAAGTCCTTGGTGTAAAACAAGAAAAGGTCTAAAAAATGTGCCATGTTAACAGACACCAGAAAAGGACAATTTGTTACAGCTCCAAACAAAGAAAAACTAATTTTTGAAAAAACACTAAAAGCAAAAGAGTAGTTTTGCATTACATTTCTTGAGCCCTATTTTAACAGTCGTCCTGATGAGGAGTGGGTGGTAACAATGTTATGGTTACCTAAAGAGGTCACATTTAGCTTGTGCCGAAGATTTGAATACATATTTTTGTCACAAATGTAATTCTATAATTCATGATTAGGCTAATCCAGCAGTGAAAAAAACTGTTTTAAAATTTTTAGACAACGGCCAAATACCTAATTTTTTGTACTTGATACTCATGTCTATGACTAGGCTATGTGTGATTTCGTTGTGTTTACTTTGTCATTTTGTTATTTTCTTCAAGTTACATTTATATTTAAACATTTATTAGTGATTTTTGTTGTTGTTACAACTTACCCCAACTGGTGTTGCAACTTACCCCATTGACGGAGCACATTGTAACGCTTTTTTTAAATATTTAAATCGTAATTTTAATCACTAAGCTTTGAAAATTATTAATTTATTTTTTTGATATTAGTTAAACAGTGACCTAAATTTTTCATATTAAACAAGAATTAAAAAAAAATTTATAATGAGAGAAATAGCAAAAAGAAAAAAAAGTGTTACTACGTGCCCCGGTCTCCCCTATTCTCTAAAAAAAAGGTGTTCAGTTTGAATCAATCTCACTTTTCGCTATTTTTCTCCCAAAATCATGGTGATCTCTAAAAAAAAAGGTCTTCACGTGGAATCGAACTCCTATTTCCAACTTTTCGTCCCAACTTCATAATGATCCCTAAAATAACATCTAAAGCAAAATGAGCCTATATGAGGTATTTTTAAGGGGGGCCCGAGGCAACTGCCTCATTCGCCTCACCCAATATCCACCACTGAATAACACTTCACTTTTTGTAGTTTTTGATTGTAAATAAATATTATTGTAAAAAAGCCAATTTCAAAAGCACAAAAAACTAATTTGTTTCGCGACCCCAAAATTTGTCAATGCGACCCCATTCGGTGTCGCGACCCACAGTTTGAGAAGCTTTGATTTAGGGAATTTGTTAAGCATTTACCATGAAATGCTTTCGGAGATGCTGAGAAATTTTTGTCCGGTTTATTTTTTTAGCAACGTTTTTAATTAAACTTTTTCTTTTTTTGTCTTTAGTCCTACTTTTTTTTAAAGCCATGTGGGGATTAAAAAATAAATTAAAAAAAGACAGGGAACACTCAAGGGTTCCAAGAAGCGGGGAAGAAAGGAGAGGTAATTGTCACCCTACTCTCCAATATTTCTAAAACGCGAGCACCGATGGCAAATAATACCCTTCGAAATTAGCTTGACAGAACCATTTTGTTAGACTTACTCTACAATTATATAATCTCAACCAAAATTAAATTCAACTAAGTTTTTTTAAATATTGATTGAAAGAAGGGAATAAAAACTTTTTCCGAAAAGAGTTACAGAGTAAATAAAAGTAGTTTAGCAAAGGGTCAAACTGGAGAAAAAGACATTTTTGTTGTAAAAAGGCAATCTCAACAATAAATTTATTGAAAAATGTTTTACTGAAAACTTAATGAAAACCAAAAAAAGTCTTAAGTTAAGTTTAAAAGTAAAAATCTTGTTTAGTGCAAAGTGGAGACCAAAAAAAAAAAAGAAAAATGCACTTGGAGTGTTCAGCCTTTTTGAGTCAAATACTAAAAGTATTTGCGGGTAAAGTAAACAGAGCCCCGAGATGGAATTTTTCTGGGGAAAACTTTTTTGTTCTTTAAAAAGTTTTTAGCAAAAAATTTTCCCTGATACGCAAATATTTGCGTTTGTTGAAAGGCTTTTTCTATTAAAAAGTTTCGTTTTTGCTAAATTTTGGTTCTCTCATCAAAAAATTTTCCGGTGTCCCTGGGTACACTCCACAAAAAAGTCATTGCTTGCAACTTAATATTAAAAAAGTATTTACTTGAATCGAAGAAGTTTTTTAAGCGGTTATTGTGCTGCTTTGGAAGGAGGATCAATTTTCTCAAGAGGAAACCAATATTACGACATTTTTTGGCATGCGTTATTATAAAATAAGTATGGAGCGGACTAAAGGACAACACCAAGTCCTCTTAAAAAGTGACATAAAATGACCACGTAAGCAAAGATTGACCTCCTTTTTACAATAGCATAACGAAAGCTTAAAAAATGTTTTTCAAATTAAACTGAAAACTATTCTATTTTTTGCTTTCATGAAACCCTTTTTTTATATATTTGTACGTTTATCTTTGGTCCTCACTGCACTTTAAACGTAAAAAACTTTAATTATATATTTTCCAAACTAAATCTTAAAAATTGGTTCCTTTTTTATTTTTCGCACCAATCCTTCGAAATTTTGTAGAACCATCATTGGGTATGATAGTCTAAAAATTGATTCAAACTGTGAAGGGTCGCGTAAAGAGCATTTCCCGCTACGCTTTCAAAATAGTTTGCTTTCCGCTTCCGCTGCTGGTTCATTCCGGGGAGAACCAACGCAACCGCTTTTTTGCATAAGACGCAATCTTTTAAAAAACTTTTGGCTGATTTCGCGACCGCAAACATAGTACTGGTTATTTGCATGTTCATTATTTTTTGCAGTATTTTGTTTTACAAAATGCACACATGCATGTACAAGTTAAACAATTGTTCTTTTTGCAATATTTTTCCCTTTCTTTTTGCAATATTTTACAAGCTCAACTTTTGCTAGATTGGATCTGGTATAATTTATCAAAAGATGATTTTGTGTGACAACAAGAATATGATATACAACAAGGATAGATGAACTATATAAAAAAAGAAACCGAAATTGGAAGTTTAAGATTCTAAACTTCAAAACAAGGATTCTGTCATACCAAGAAGTTGGTTTTAACAAATAGCTAAAAATATCGAACTGTTTTCCAATTAGCGTTTTTTCAAAAAATTTTTTGAAACGGTTGATATAATTTGGTTTTTCTTTGGCAAAGTCGTCAACAAATCTTGTTCACGAACCAGGTAGCAAGCTTATTCACTATTACTTGGCATCAATGCTTTCTTTATTTCCTGCCACTTGAATACAGGAAACTGTTAAAATCCTATGTTACACTAAAATTATACTTTTCCAGAAACCTGGCTTAACTTTTATTTTTGATAGCCTTGCCAGTCTGCTTCCTTCTTTTGCTGATGTGACAAAACATACTCATGCATGCCATATTCAGGAAGCAATGAATGACGTTGACCAATTAAAATAGAAGTTTAGCCGAGTAAAAGAAAAACTGCATGCTATTTTCTGATGTCGGGGTATCGGATTTTGTAAATCGGTTGTTTTGATCAGGAATTTTTGTCTTGTTTTAGTGACATTGCTGTTGTGTTTTTGTAGCTATTTGTGTCTTTATTCTTTTCTATTTTAGATAACAAGCTTGAGATATAATTGGAGCTTACACAAGTTCTCAGATTATCTTCTATATTTAAAAAATGAATTTTGAAAAAGTTCTTTACCGAAGTGCTTTGAGTTATTGAAAAAAATCGTCTTAAACTTGTTCAAATTTACTGCCGCGCCAAAAACCAACAATTTTGAAATGTTTCCAGTAAGTTTTTAAAAAAAACAACAATTAAACTAAAAAACGATACGATTGGATTACAAAATTTTCGTTTTTATTCTGATACTTGGAAAATTTTACCTCAATAAAAAAAGTTATGATAAAATTTAAATACCTTTTGGTCTAGAAATTTTAAAATAATAGTACCAATTTTTTAAAACCCAGCATTTAATCAGTGATCAAATAAAAACTAGAAAAGGTTAAATACAGATTTTAAAAAGCTTCACTTAGCTCATAGACTAGAGCCGGGATCGGCAACCTTTTCCGCAAGGCAGACTGGCTTTATCTTGCGAACCGGTCTTCATAAAAAGAAACGAATAATGGCATTGCAGATTTCTTAAAAAATCCATAAGCACACATTTTATTTTAAGCTTTCACTGGCGTAAGTATAGGTTGAGAGGTGATGGTTCATCTGCAGCGTTCGCTCAAGTTATGCACAAAAGATTAAACAATTGATAACAGTGCAACCAAATCGGAAAATAATGTATTGTTTTTGCGCAATCAGGGTAAAAATTTTAACGGACCGATCGTTGCCGACCTCTGGGCTGTCACTAGAGCATCGACGTTTACATCTATATTTTTGTTTTTCCTTAAATTTTTTTGTTTGCAAATGAATAAACAGAGAAAAGTAACGTTTATTATTGAATTTTTTTCATTTTTTATTTTTTTGAATTTGTAACTGGAATTTAATTCTTGCTCTTTTTTGAATTCATTTTGATTTTACTTGCCCAATCTTTTGTCAAACTATATGGTCATCATGGATTATACTTTTGAATAATAGCCTTGTCTCTTTTTCTATTGAATCTCAGTTTTATTAGCGGAAATATTAATCATAAATTAATCCTATATCGTGGGAAAGTGACCAGTGTTTTTATTGTTTTTCAAATCCGGTTCCTACATAAAGAAGGTTTATGGCGTTATAATTGGTGATCTATTATTTTCTAACAAAAAAACTTATGACAAAAAGATTTTCAAATTTGACGAAGAAATTAATGAACCTTAAACCTTCCGTGAAAAAGTCAATTAAGCATTTTTAATGAGCAATGCTTTTCGGAATCTGCTTATTATAAAACAAGCAAATAAGAATGACGAGCACAGCTTCAAAACTGTGAGTTTGTTCAAGCTCAATATAGTCTTTAGATGAACATGAATAAAGATAATTTATCTTTTTTTCAAATCAGTTAAACAAAACTAATATTTCATTTTCAACCTAAATGACCGGCTTTCAAACTATAACCGTTGTGATTTTTTTTGAAAAAAGTCAATTTGTTTATTACGTATTAGTCAAGGTGAAAGAAAAAAAAAAGGCAAGAGTCCAAATAAAACGGTTTATAATGTAAAAAATACATAATCACCATACACAAATTTTTAAAAAAATCATTTTTTAAAAATTGTTCTCACGGACTGTTTTGCCTGTGAGGCTCATCAGGGGACACAACATCTTATTCAAATAAAGTATCACTTATATCTACGAATTTTGTTTGAATAAAATATTGTTTTCTCTGATGAGCCTAGCAGGCAAAACAGTCTGTCGGGACAATTTAAATAAAATGTTTTCTTTTCTTAGATTTGTGTTCTGATAAATATGGATAATCGCTCTGAAAACTAAAGTCATTGAGCACTCTTCTGAAGAACACCAACAACTTGCACTTATATTTAGTAATACAAGAAAATATTTTTTCAGTATTCTATAATAATTCCACTGCAATATATTTAATTATTAAAATTTACAAAGATTTTAACTAATTTTCTGTGCAAATTTACGTGGGGTGTTCCTCTGAGTGTTTTGCCAACAAAATAAACTTTTTCTTAACGTATTTAAGTCTTTGGAGACCCGAGCGTCATTCAAAAAACATCAAAAGTTTTGAGATTTTTGTAAGAGTTCACGATTTTGTTTTTGACATAAAATTGATGAAAGAGGATAGACAAAGGGTAACTGTTTTATTGTCCTCTTGATATCTTATTTCGAAATCCTGTGTTGTTCTCTACGTTCTGAAAATGACTAAATTGTTTCTTTTCTCTTTTTTTTTATTTTTAAATCTGGCACTTGTATAAAATACCAATGGTTGGTAAAATAACCACGATAAAAATATCCTTATTTAATCTTTTTTGAATAAAGTAATAAAACAAAAAAATTTACGAAAAATTTTAATGAAAATGTCATAGTCGTACGTTTCGAGGGGGAGGGGCAATCACCTCCACAGACGTAGAATATTTGGGCAGAATCAGTTTTTGGGGCACCGACCATGTACTATTTGGGCTGGAGGAAGGTTGGAAAGAGAAAGGACACTTAATTGGATTAGAATGAGAGGAAGGAGGAAGGACACTTAATTCAGAATTATTCCGATCAGTGCACAAAAGCAAGTAAGATTTTGTGTAAAGACTATTTTTGTCTTCAAAAGTTTATTTCGGCAAAAGCAATTGTTCTATTTACATCTAAAAAGACAAGTGAAGACAAAAGAAGATTTTCGCATTAAATCTGAGGGAAATTCGGGCATCTCCATGAAATAATTCGAAATCATGATTCGGGCAATTGTCGAAAATATTTGGACAAAATTGTTTTGCCCCGAAAATGTTTTGTTCTGGTTCGGCTGTAAAAATAAAAACTAACAATTATTCCCGAACAGCATAATAAACTATGCTGCGTAAGTATGACATTTTACTTACAGTTATTTTGCTGAATTTAAAAGTTAGTAGATCACTTTTTCAATTTTTTCCGAAATTCTTCTATTGCCAAATTTATAACCTTCTGTTCCTTCCTGTTAAATACAAACTGATAAAATTATAATTCAGGAGTTACAATTATGTAAAGTAAAAATATTAAAAATATTTTATTTTTTAACTCATTGCAAAATTGGCTTAGCTCTTCTTAGGCAAGAAATTCTTCTTCAGAAGGATAAAAATTTTCATTTGGGCTTTTTTTTCTTTTTTCAATTGCAAAGAGACACAACATTGTTGATTTCTTTGATTTATTGTTGGATTTAGTTTGATTTGAATAAATCTGAACAATGCTATACAGGGGAGGGGTTACTTTAACCGTGGGCTCTTCCCAGAACTCCCCAGAAAACAAGGAGAAGACCAAAAAATTTTTACTGCTTGAACGTACTTTCCCAACAAATAAAAACCTTTCTGTTGGTCTTTATCTGGTTTTGTTGTAAAATTTGCGTTTATTGAGAGCCTTTTCAAGTCACATAGTGCGCTTTTTCTTGTAAGCACTTAATTGGCGCCCTTAAACAAATGGGAGCGCCAATTGGTATTTTTGAGGGGGTGCTTATGTTAGCTTTATTACTAAAAGCCAATGATGTTAAGGTTTTTAAGGAAGCATGTTCTTTGAGTTTTACAGTATTCCACAGTTAAATTGGTATTTATAATTTTTTGGTAAAAAAAAATGTCAGTGCTTGTTTTGTAAAACATGTTTTGTATTTACGATTAAAAAGCCCCATGTACATTATATTCAAGATTCAGTTCTTTTTTGGGGGCATCGTGATGCATTGCGGTTTATCCATAAGAACGTCTTGAACGCATTATTCTGTAATGTTGTGAAAGTGCCAAGAGATATATTTGATTTAATTATAATTCATATAATTTCTTTTATTACTAGCTTTTTCACGACGGATACAATTTAATGCTCTAAAGCGTAATCATTTTTTTATTAAAACGTCGGTCCTGCTTTGCATTGTGAAATTGAATATATACGCGTTGAAACAAGAGCACGAAATACGTAATAAAAGCCTATTCTCTTTCTCTCTCTTTTGACTACTAAACAATTTAAAAGATTAGAATTATAAAACCTTCAGCATTTTAATGTAGTGCTTTATCCGATTATTTGAAATAAAAACCAAGGAAATGAATAAGATTAATGATTACACTCTTGAAATTTAAAATTGCCCTAAATAGACTGCCAAAGCACAAAGGCTTTTTACTCTGTAGACTGTAGAATACCCAAAAAACTCTGGTTAGCACTCTTCATACGTTAACGTTACGCTAACAGAAGAGAGCAAATGAATAGACGTCAAGAGGCAATTACAGTCACTTAAATTAGCCCTGTAAACTACTGAATTGTGTTTCAAAAAATTCTTATTTGAAACAGATAGACAGCTTTGGAAAGAAAAAGGACAGTTTTTACGGTTGTCAGGTTAAAATTTGTTTAATAATAATCAGCAGTAACATTTTTGTTTTAGATTAAAACATTGCGGTTTTGCAGAGATTTTAATCAATACTTCAACTTAGCCAACCAAAAATTATCGTAAAAAAACTACAAATGCTTTACGACATTTTTTACCATGGCTAAAAGAAAATTTGGTGTGGAGTTTGAATATTCTTTGATTATGACAAAAAATTTATCTCTAGCACCGACCAATAATTAGTTTAAAGCTATACTTTTACTTGTCTAATTCTTAAAACTGATTAATTTGCATTGGCGTATATTTTCTTTGTCACTGTTTTTATTTCCTGTGCACTTTTGATTCAAACTATTATGAGGTGCAGCTACCAAACAATACACGTAAATGAACAGACAGCAGCATTTAGAAACTTGTCCCGATATTACAATATCTTCTCGCAGTCTGTCATGTAACATCTTAGTAAGCCCCGAGTGAAAGTTTTTTAGAAAGCAAAAGTTTAAACGGTAATTTTTTGAATCTGTTCCCATAAAGTTTAAGTTCACATTCCCTCTCCCTCCAATTTAAAACTCTTTCCCGGAGCTAATTTTACGAAAAAAAATTTTTCTTGTTTATCAAAATACTGTACTGCAGCTGTTAAAATATTGTTTTCATCATGTTTTACTATGTTTTTTGAAAGAAATTGGCTATTAAATTTCTAGTACCCTTCATGTAAAAAAGTAAGTGATTACTATGTTTTTTTTTAAGAGAATTGGCTGTTATATTTCCAGTATCCTTCATATAAGAAAATTAGTCAAACCTACCAAATTGCTGTAATTTTTTGCATTTCTAGCGTTATGGCAGAAAGCAGAAAAGTTATTTCTTGTAAATCGTAATCAAAACTCAGAGAAAAGCGTCGTATAAAGAAAAAAACGCTTTTTTGCCGAACAAAGCGCTGGTATTAGCTTTGGAACGTTTCGAGCTGAATACTGCATTGCTATCTTGCGCAATGTTGGTAATTCTATCACGAAGACCAACTCGTTGTATTTTATATTGTTAGTCCTGCTAGCCTTATCTAGCGAATTAGTCCTTTGTTTTCTAGTTTGTAAAACGCGTCTCTATTTCTATTGTCTAAATTTTAAAAATAGATAACATATCTTTGTGGCGTTAAAAAAGAAATAGGCTGTTGCGATGTTTGGTTCAAGGGAAAACTGTTGGCAATTCAAGAAGTTCAGCAAACTCTCCTGGAATGGAAACAATTGATTACTTATTCTTTTCCTTAAAAAGTTATTTTAAGTTAGCAAAGGAAACTTCTGAAAAAACATCAGCTTATGGCGGAAGGAAGTTATTGAAAATTGATACTAAGGGTAAAAAATGATGCAATTTGTAGCTTGGAACAAGTTATTATTAGTTTATACGTATTTGTTTAAGCAGCCAGTAACAGTGCGAGGACTTCGTTATAAAGGTCGTCTAACTTCTGCATAGATGGTTAACTATTAACCGTATGGCAGTGAGCAATGTCATTACTGTAACTTTAGTTTGTTGTTAAAAACGGCACATGATTAAATTTACGTTTTGATGTTGCAATTAGGTAAGAGCATATCTTCAACTTATATAGTTTCGGTTAAAAATTAATTTCATGCTGAAATACTTTTGCTGACTAATAAACGATCCCAATTTTGAAAGAAATTTGGAAGTTATAACTTTTTATTTATTGGTTAGAATAGTTGGAGTGTAATTGCAGAATTAACGGTTTCTTTAAATGCAAAACACTTTGCTTACTGTTTCGAACTAAATTAAAACCGACTTTTAGCTATATAGTTCCACGCGGTGTTTTTAAAAGTGGAAATTTGCGCTCTTGGGGACAATGCTTGGTTTTGTTGCGATTCTGGTTACAAAATAAATAATCGTGGTCGCTGAAAGAAAGTTTTAAGACAGCTTAAAAAACCAGCTAATTAAAATTCGTTTTAGTATTTTTCTTTTTCTTTGTTTTTACGTCTGCGATGTCACACTTGTATTCATGTTGGTAGTCAGTCAGATAGCTTGTCTTGATTGCGAAAATCAAAAGCAAAATTTTTGTTCCTTTTGTATATATTTTCTCCGAAAAATTTTTATCAATATTTTTTAAACAACTATTGTAAAAAAACAGAATAAACAATCTACATGATTTGTTATGGAACAAGAATTCTTTTGGGTCAATAAAGTTATATTTTATATTAGTTTGCTATGTATATTGTATAATAAAACTGTGAATGAAAAAGTTTAAAAAACAACATTCGAATGTAAGGGCAATTCATGCGACGATATTCATCAATATCTACAGCGTCAAAATATGTACCATTTTTCTACAGTTAAGTGATCTTCATTCAGAGTTACCAACTGCACTGACCAAAATTAAGCGTGGTTGATTACCCAATGGGGGGGGGACCAAAATATGCAAACCGCAGTTGTTTTTCAATTTTTTTATTGGCGACGTCAACTAAAGGCTAAAAAAGTTTTTACTTAATGTTTAAGCAAAAAAAGGACCTTTTTTCTGCAAACAAAGTAATTATTTTTTCTTGTTCTTCAGTTTCACGCCACTAAATTAATAAACAAAATTTGCAGAATTGGTATTGATCACTAAAACATTGTTAATGAAAACTAAGCACGTTTAAAAATAATTCCATTCAAATTTTCCAAAACAATATTCGTAAAAATAAGCACGAATCTTAAAAATGGAATGAAACGGTAAAACTGTTCTTTTGTCTACTTTAAGTTGTACTTTATCGAGTCGTTATTGATGTTTGAACATATTTTAGATTTTGGAGGTTGTAGATTTTCTTGTGACATATCAATGCACATTAAAAGTGTTTAGGTGAACAGGTTCACCAAGTTGCGGTTTTGTTTTCAATAATTAGGTTATCAGAGGTTGAAATTTGTATTCAAAAAAGAAAAAAAATTGTCGGTAGTCTTATTTTTTGCAAAAAGATATCCATTTTGTTACGAAACCGAAAACAAAATTGTTTCGTCTGTAAACTAATCCAATTGTAATTTCGCTAAATGTTAGAAAAAAAGGCTGTGCAAAATTTAATGTACTGCAAACAAACGGCAAGTCAATATGTAACGAAGGCTTTAATCGTTCACGTGACGTAGTCGGAAACATTCCTGAATAATAGGAGTGTTTAATGGTTTGATTTAGACAGTTTCACACGGTTAGAAATAGAGTTATCAATAAAATGTAAAATGCATCGTGTAACAGTACGATAGACGAGTCTATAGCAGGAAATGCAAATCAAAAATTGCTCCACTTTAGAGCAACTTAGATGTATTAATGACGGTAATATAATGAATGTTGAGATATCCTTCAGTAAATTTAAACGTTCGCTAAACAACAAAATTTAAGAACTCCTATGCAAAACAAAAATTAAAAAAAGCTTTTAATAATATACCTTAACCTTTTTGTTATTCTTTATTGAAGATATAGTAGTTAAATATGGATGTGCTAGATTTAAGCCTCGGTGAAAAGAAAAGCCGTCGGAAGACCCAAGCCCCCCAACGAAGGCAGGACCGAAACTGCAATCGCCATTTAAAAGAAAAAGAAATCGTCGAAACAGACGGCTCTGACGTAACGGACGATGACGCTGATTCAAGAAAAAATGATCTCATCCAGCATGACGACGATAATAGACTTAAAATCGATTTGAATGCGAATAAAACATTTTTAAATCAAGGGACTTTCTCAGGGTCCCACTCAGCTTCAGATGGAGACAACTTAGTTGTTTCCCCATATTCTTCAAATAGCGAGGTGGAAGACAAAGAAAGTGGTCGTGGAGAACAGGAGACGGATAAAACGCCGAGTCCTAGCGGATCTTCAAATGCGAACCGAACAATAGCCCTTACCCAGCTTCCCAATAATTATCATTCCAAAGACAATAGGAGCAGCAGCAGTAGCAACAACAACAACAACAACAACAACAACAATCATTTGAAACTTGCTCAGTTTCAACAATTACCAAGTGCTCTTGCAACCAATTTACCGAATTCGGATCGAGAAATTTCTGAAATATCCGAATTCCGAGACCGATTTGCCGGCCTCGCCTCTTCAATGTCTCAGTCCATGTTAAGACCTGCTCTCAAAACGTCATCTTCGCTTCCATTCTCTTCCTTTGATGTTCAACCCATTGATACTCCCGGAATCCCGGAACGAACCAAAAAGCAAAATAGATGGGCCTTCAATGTTTGGAGGGAGTGGGCACGGAAACGCAATATTTCTGTAAGCCAAACTGAGTTTTTGTTTGAAAAATGTGATTTTTAAGTCGTAGAGTTTGATATAATTTTTAAATTATAAAGCAATATTATAAAGTTTAGGACATTTTCAATATAGAGCTTTATTATAATTTTATCTTTTCAAGTTTTTTTTTAATATGGAGTTTTAATATTATTTTATCATAATTACACTTGATGATGCGCAGTATAAAAGTAGAGTATTTTTTATTGAAAATGATTATTACAACGGGTAAATGAACGTAAAGACCAAAAAATCTTTACTTCAAAATACGGAGTGAAAAGTGGGCTCTTGACGGCGTCTGTTTATGAAAAGTCGAGACCCTTTGGTTTACGCCACATTGTCCGTAATTATTTACCGAAAGACTGTTTTCGTCCGTTTTTATATTTACCGCTAAGATTTTGTTTACAAAAAAAAACGACTGAAAAATAATCTTTGCCGGGTGTAAATTGGTTTTATGCGAATGACAAAAGCTAATTACATTTAAAGTTTGAAGTTTTTTCTACCCATAAAACTTTTTCTGCCGTGCATAAAAAAAACTCATAGAATGTTTTAATGTGGTCTGAATTAATATTGTAATTAAAACTTATCTGGGGTTAGTCATCTGGAGTTATTTGGATTTATATTGGACTCGCCGTATTTTCTTTAAATTTTTATTTCACCCATTTGAGCTTTAAAAGGTTGCTGATTCCATAACTGAAAACAGAATTAAAGAAATTTTTGCAACAAAGCAAAACTTAAAAAATATTAAGAAATAGTGATTTTAATGTTTTTATATCGACATTTTTTACTATTTTTGATTACGAATAGAATTTGTGAATATCATTTTATGAATACGACTAGAGTTTATCGGATAAATTTATGGGGATAAACAATATTCCCCTAAATGTTCTAACTAAAATACATCTTGAATTTTTTCTGCTATCGATTTTTTGTATGCAGCCGACATTACTACAACAGAATTATATTGCTTTTCAATGAAGGAATTGATAAAGAGAACATGTGCTTGCTAAGCTACACAGCGATAGTATAGACACTACAAAAGACACCTCTCTTCACCATATGTTTTGATCATAATCTTTAAAATTTTGCGCAGATATTAATTAGATTTAATGGCCCTGTTGAAAAACAAGATTTGCCGCTCTGTCGACTTTCAATCGGCCATTGTCATATAGCGAATTTTGCTGCACGTCTGTTAATAATATTTTTGATTTAAAAAATTTGTTTCGAACTGCTTTTAGAACGGACGGTTTGTTATTGCCTTGTAAGCAATTTATTTTGTATGTAAGTAATCTCAATTAAAGCATTGCAAAAACCCTTTTAGTTAGAGGCGTGTTGGCATAGCCCACTGTGTTGTCAGATAAATTGTATCCCGAGCAATCCCCGTTAAAGAGCGCTGGCTTACCTAGTAAAGTAACTTTATTTGTAAGAAAAACTTAACTACTCAATAGTTTCTTTATCAATTTGAGAATGTCTGAAAAATTTTCAGGAGCGTTACATCTCAAAAAATTAACTGTTTTTATAACTGGGATTCGGAGTTCATTTTGGATAAAGCGAAATTGGTATGTTTTTTTTGTCTTCAGCAAAACAACGTTTACGTGTGAAAAAGCTGAAGATAAGCACAAATGAAAACTGGACAACTTTGCTAAAATTGGAATAAATTGTAAACTTGCCTTTCACGAAATAACACATATTTTACGAAACATATCTCCAACAAAATCAATGAGGCAAGGTCCTTTTAACTAGTTTTCTGTCCCACAGTTTTTTGGTTTTTGATTTCGTAGGATAAAAGTTTTTTTTTGACTTAAAATTTAAAGAAAGATCTATTTGAGTCTTTTTTTTATTTGGCTAAAAAAACCAAAGTTTTTTTGCCGCAGACTAGTGGCAAATTAACACATTTACTAAGCTAGTACTTTTGTGACAAAGCAAATTATTGTGCAGGTTGGTTCCTCGCCCGAAAATTCCGGTAAAGTGCCACTAGATGTCGGGAAAGCCACTGAAGTTGAGCTAGATTACTGGTTGTCCAAGTTCGTTCAGGTAAAAATAAGATTGTCCAGCCGCTAAACTGACTGTGTTTTTATGCAAATATAGATACACAAAAACCTGTTCCAACAATTTACTGTTACTTGCAGGCATAGCCGTACCAGCCCAAAAAAATTTGGGGGGCAATGAAGTTTTGCCCAAATTTTGTGACGTTTGCCCAAATCATGATTTTATAATACATTACGGATATGACAAAAAAATTGTCCGAGATTTTCAGACAAAAAACCAAATTTGTCCTAAAATCATGGTGATCTCTAAAAAAAAGTCTTCACTTGAATTCAGTCTCCTAATTTTCAATTTTCGTCCCAAAATCAAGGTGTTCTCTAAAAAAAAAAAAAAAGGTCTTCACCTAAATTGGTCATTATTTTTTGCAGTTGATCATCGTCACCTCCCAAAATTTCCTGACTTTGACCAAATTTTTCGTTTGCCCAAATATTTTCTTCTCACTGCCCGAAAAATTTTAATTTTGCCCAAATCTTAGAAACTTGGGGGGGCAATTGCACCCCTGCCCCCCGGCAGGTACGGCTATACTTGGAGGTTTACCTAAATGAGGGGCATTAGAGAAAGTTCTCGAACAACATTTCAATTTGAAATTTTTTGCCTAATAACCCAACTGAGTTCTATTAACCCGTTAACTGCATAATTAAACTTAAACTAACTGTTTCTCAGTGTGTGGCTGAAAAGGGACTCTACTTTCAATATAGACTTTTCTACCGCTAACGGTGCGTGGAAACTATGAGGGTGTTTAAGCTCATTTATGCGAAAAGTCTGCATAAAAGACGACGTGATTAGATATTTTTTTAGTTTTCAACTTGCCTTTTTTTAAAACGCTTCGGTCGTTTTTAAATTTCTTGGCAAAGCACTAACTGTATGCCTAATCCTTAAATTAAAAAAAATGCGGAGAACAAAGAAACTTCGAAATGCTGCAACTTTTGATTTATTGTGAACACGATTTGTTGCAGGAAATCCGAAGAAAAGATGGAAATCCGTATCCCCCTCATACTCTGATGCAGATTGTGATGGGGATTCAACGATACTTGCGCCAACAAGCTGGAAGGCCTTCTATTTGTATCCTAGACAGGAGTAATCCTGTTTATGGTCGATTTCGTTCCGTTTTGGATAGTAGGATTAAGGAGCTCACTTCGGAAGGAGTATCAGCTTCACATAAAAACAGCCGAAGATCGGCTCCGTCAGGACCTTTGTCAAGTAACCACAGTTCCAACTCCTACTCCGCTTCCAATACCAACTACCCGGAACAGGCAGTCCTTTGGAATGCCGGAGTAATAGGCGACGAAACGGCGTTGTCGCTGTTGAACGCCGTCTTTTATCACAACACGGTCACCTTCGGTATAAGGAACATCGACGACCACTGGAACCTCAAGATGTCGCACTTCGTTCTCGGCAACCGGGGTCAGCAGGCACAGGCCTTCGTCGAATTCGTCCCGTCACGTGACTCTTCTTTTGTCAACCGAAGCCTGACGAAAGATCGTCGTGTTTACGCGGAACCGGGAAATCCCCGTTGTGTTGTAAAGATTTTTCAAAAGTACATGTCTCTGGTGCCACCTGACGGACCATTTTACAGGCATCCTCAAGAACCAACTCTTGTTGATCGGTCGATTCGCTTTTCGGACCAGTGGGTGGGCAAAAACCGTCTAAGGGCTATGATTAAGCACGTGTTTGATAGCACCAGACTCGATGGCAGAGAAAGAAGCCACGGAGCAATGAGCATGGGTTCTAGTCCTCAGAACACCGGAAGATTTCCGGCCACCCAAACTCACCCAAACATTGAAAACGCCATTAACCCATCTACGGTCTACGATCGTTTAGCCCAAGTCATGTGGCACTTATCTTACATGCGTTCCTCCCCACAAGTGCAGACTTCCAACAATGCGAACTCGTCCTCGGGCAATCCGGGCACTCCGTCTCCAAAACCCGAAAGCACTGGGTACGAATCTTCCCCCTCTCAGCCGCCCCTACCCAAGATTGTCCCTGGACAAAACGAAATTGTTCTCAAGAGAGAATCTTCTCCCGACAGTCCTTTGGATGCTCCACAACCAAAGCACTTCCGCCCATTTCCGGTTCCTGACGTAGCCGCAAGACAGGAAACCAACGTCAAAGACGAAACCGACGACGTCAAAGTGACGTCATCTTGCGAGAAGCCAATCGACGAAAACGCATTGGAAATCGCTGTGCCGCGCAACATTGAATTGATAGTTGTAATTAAAGGAACAAAAAAGTATACGGTTCACTTGGAATAATGGTTCCTGGCGGCTATCAGTACCGAAGGTTTAACGAACATGACAGTTTTCGGTAAAATTTTTTAACTCCAAATGAAACGAGTTTTTAGAATGCCGTAAATAAGCTTTGAAAATCCTCTTGAGAGGAGAGTGCAGGCAAACTTTATTTACTATTTCTTGCTCATCTCTGTTGAACGTTTGGCGTAAGCCTGGAGTTGCTTGCCAAGTTTTTGTTGATGTTGATAAAATCATAAAAATGTATTTTCTTTTCATTTGCATTTGTGATTGGTCGGTTTTTTTGTTTATTGATTACATTCTTCAACTAGTTTATTGTCATATATGTGCAGACGTAAAGTTTATTTTGAATTATTTGCTTTTGCACTCTTTAGTCGATTTGTGTCGCGGCTGAACAAACCTATTTAGCCATATATAGCGAGATTTCATGTATGGGACAACCGCAGGAAAATTGCCTGTCTTTATCAATGTCGACTTAACGAAGTTCATCTTATGAGATCCGGCGATGTCAGGTGTCATAAACCCCTGACCTAGTTCAACCAGTGATAGCTTTAGTATGGAGCGAACGCAGAAGCTTTATCGGCCCCCTTTTGTAGTAGCCACATGACAATTTAAAAAGTTGTTCAATTCAAGTAAATACTTTTTCGGCTTTTACTTGCGTTAAACCTTGTTTTTAGGGGCATTTTACTCTTAAAGAAAAACACAAGAAAAAACCAAAAAAATGTCTTTAATGATACATTTTTCCAAATTAATCTGCAAAATGTGACTTCCATTTTGCAAAGCAATTACTGATAACGTATGATCATCTTAAAACACGCGAACACAATCTTTCGTTACAAAACAAAAAATTTGTCATCCCAAAGACTATGATGGACAGTTTTTTTTTAAGATCCGTTGTTTTTTGTATAAATTGCAGTATCAGAACAAAACAGAAGGCCGAATATAAATTCACACATGGCCTCTTATTCATAAATTAGGTTACAATTTGGCGCAATCGTTTGGGTGCCAATTGGTTTGGCGCCAAAATTTTCTTATTTAGATTTTGCTGTAAACCTTTCTGCATATATAGGTCTATAGCATTTATTTAAAGTGAAGCAAAGCGTTAAACCCAAACCCCAGCCGCCAAAACGCTGCGCCCAATTGTTCCATTTTGTCCCCAGGCATTTGGTTACTTCTTGACCTCCAATATAAATTGAAGAATTTTCTTAACGAACCGAGGCCCAAAAGCGTTTCAAATCTCTGTTCAAGAAACAACAAACCAATAACTATTTTATAAGGTTTGTAACCACCGACCGAATGTATTTTGATTGCAAGAAACCCTGCAAGTAATCAGATAATTGATACTAAAAAATCTGTAAAAATTAATGTTCAACTTTAGTAAAAAACTGCTTTCACTTTTAAGCCTCGTTTTATGTCCGATCATTTCAAAACTAACACTGAAAACATTAGAATTTGATCAGTTACATTAAACCAGCGAGCGCTCCGCAGTTTGCAATAGGTGAGCCATGGAAAAGCGGTGATTTTGTTTTATTTAAATAGAAAATAATTTTGCTTTTTTGGAAATTCGATACTAGAAAACAATTTTGACAAGCTAAAACCTTTTTTATTCATGAAAGATCAAGAAGCGACCTAAAAAGCCAGAAAGTTTAATTAATCTCTTTGCCTTTCTGCATAGGGAAAACATTTTTTTGGTATTTACTCTGGCAACCCTGTTTTGATATGCATTGCACATTGTTAGAGCATCGTGATTGTGATCGACATAGTATCGGTTCAAAACCTACTCGCGTCATTTTGTTGTGTCCTTGGGAAAGACACTTTACGGTGATTGGTGGTCTTGTCAAGCAGTACTAAATTTCAGTCATTTTACTATAAAATTAAAAAATCAAATAAAAAATTTCAATCGGACAATATCTCGGCATCTCCGAAAGCAGGTCAGGTGCCCTATGTATAGCGTTTCCGTCGCTTTTCTGCGGGTCAGGAGGATAAAAATAGATAAAAAAGTGTGCAAAGTCAAAAAAAGATCGTACTTTTGCGAGGTGTGTCGCAAACTTTCGGAAGGTTCGTAATTGCGTCATGAGCCTGACAAGACAGCTAGTTCAATCAGCTGAGTTTTTTCGTCATTAAAAAAAGTCGAATTGATGCAAGTTTATGATAAGGCGAGTAAAACAAGATTTGCAACTTCTAAATTTTACTTGTAACACTCGTAACGCCAATAATCTTTAGATAAGTTTATTCAATAGTTAGCATAACAAACGTGACAAAAAACCGTACGCATAAAGAAACACAAAAAACACTCGACAAAAGGGTCCCAAATCATTCAGTCTGGGAGAGAAAACACGTGACATGATGTACAAGTCAAAGTTAAGCGCGGCAGTTGGTTTTTGTTCAGGAATATTCTGCATTCATAAAGCTTAAAAGTTTTCTAATTTTCAAACTTTAATCGGTTGAAGGGATAAACATCTATACTTTCTGCCACACGATTTCTGAACAAAATACCGATCGCTTAAGCAGACATATTCGTCTTTTAACTGGTTTAACTGCAGCTTTGGGTCTAAATAAACAACAAAAACACGGGCAACTGCATAACGGAAGCGTCGGCCCTTTCAGTTCATGATTGAAAAACCGGGTTCGTTTTTGAAATAAGTAAACACAGATTTATGTTAAAGAGACGGATGAAAGCGGACAAATAAAAGTGGAAGCGCTGATTCGTGTTTGCAAGCCCAAAAACGGAGAGGTGGAATCGGTCGATTGCAGCAAAGTTGCTCCTTTCAATCAGCTTGCCCGACGCGAAAAAACACTAGCGAGCTCCGAAAAGTTGCTTGCTCGATCGGAAATTCAATTGTTCGTAGTTCCGCCGAAGAAACGTGGACGGAATGTTACCCTGTTGACGATTAGGGTCGCGAGCTGGTCAGTTTCAGTCTCTTAACACTGCGAGCGCGCTTGGCGTCGATTCTCAATCGGGAAAAAGTCCCGTCGTTGCCGAACGCTTACGGAGCGGCCGGATCGAGTTCGGAACCGGATCGGACGGTCCGCAGGAACTCCTTCACGTTCTCAAGATGGGCACTGTCGTCGGAAAGCTGCGCGGAAAATCGAAAATCAACACTGCCTCTTGTGACTCGTGTTGCTTATGTTTACCCAAAAGCGACTGACGACAGACTACCTTGGGAGCAACAGTCGTGGGTTCGATTCCGTGTCGGATCAACATTATTTTTTTATGAAATGCTACTATTTATAAACCCTTGTCCACCAGTCAGCGTTATATACAGGGTGGTCCAAAAGTAGATATACAGTTATAAACTATTTTTTTCATAGATGACTGTGAATGGTGAGAACTACTTGGAAATGCTTCATAAAGTAGTTGTGCCAGAAATCCAAACCAAACCTAATTTTTATGAACTGTTCTTTCAGCAAGAGGGAGCATCTCCACATTATGTGCTAAGAGTAAGAGATTACCTTAACAAAGTCTTTCCACTGCATCGGTTTTGAAGAAGAAGTAGCATTAAATGGCCACTATGCTCCCCTGACCTGACACCAATGGATTTCTTTTTTTGAAGAGGTATTGCAAAGAACAAGGTGTATGAGAAGAATCCCAAAACAATAAATGAATTAAAAGATTACATTTATGACGAATTCAGAGAAACTGATAAAAATTGAAATTAGTGCAGCACTGTGTGTCAGAGTGTTCTGGACAGGTGTGAAAAATGTTGCAATGTTGCCAGAGGACATTTTGAGCACCAGAGAGATTAAACAGTTTCTGTCTAATATATTACTAGCATTCTTAAATTTAAAAAATGCCTACATGAAAACTACAAACATACTTCTGAACTTAAACCATACATTTGATAACTGTATACCTACTTTTTGGCCACCCTGTATTATTTGATATTTTCTTTATTTGGAAGAAATAAATGTGGTTTACATAGTAGCGTATCACGATCATGATTTATTTGCCGAGATATGACGAATCATGACGTTGACTAGATGAAAAACTTACCGTTTCGCTTCCGTGCGTGCTGTGAAGCGAATCCGTGATTGGTGACGATCTCTCGCTAGGCAGGCGATCATCTAAAAGCGTAATTACACGACGTAAAAATCACCTGAATATAATCAAATAAATCAAAACGAAAATTTCATGATGAAAAACTACTATGATCTAAAAGTTGTCCGGCAATTTTAACACCACGAATGGCTTTTATCGTTATGTGCATTTTTTTCAAGTACAGAGGGTAACAAATCTGAGAGGAATGGCAAGAAACTGAATGTCAACACGTGAGAGCTTTGTTAGAACTCTAGCGACTGAAGTTAAGAGGGAGAGTTTAAAATTTGTAGATCAAAATTGTACGTGGCAACTCCGACCAAACCACAAATCAAGTTATATCGTTGTGCCCCATACATCGGGGACAACAAGGTCTAGTGTTTTTGAAGAAACCCAAAGCTGGGTCAACACCATCGCTGCCAGCATCCTATTCGAGCAGTACAACAGTCTGGGGTAGTACACCCGACTATAACTTTGTCTATGTTTGATCCTGAGTGGATACCTTTCTTAACGACGACGAATATAGATCAATGCTTTATAAAGCTTTAAAGCGGTTGAAAACAAATGAATACTCTTAAGATAATAAGTTATAACGTGAAACAACCTCTTCAGTTATACTCCTCAAATAGACTCCGTAGCAATTGTAAAACAAACTAAAACAGAGTATTACTCAATATAAGCAAATTATACAAAAAGTTTCTAACGCTTGCTAGAGATTTTGTTTAACTTACCGTTATACGACGGTTTATGTCGACGGGATGACTGAATCTTTAGTGGACGTGAAGACGGCTGATCGTCAATCGCATGGTGGTGCTGATGATCACTTCCATAAGCGCTGTCGACGGCGTAATCTGAAAAAACACAAAAATATGTGTTTGTGACCTATTCATGAACAGAAAGACACAAGCTTGCGTTACATACGCACAAAACACTTAAGTGTGTGCGTATACACATGCACACTACATGTATGAGCATGTCAAACTGACAAAAAACAACAATTTAGCTTCGCTATAAACACAAAAAAACAAAAAAATTTCTTTTTCGCTCACAACAAACTGAATAAACAAAGCAATGGTCGGTCCAATCGGCCGGAAAGCATTTAAAAAACCGGAAGATTATTAAGTCGAGATGCTTTTTGCTACCAGTGCTAACGCATTTCTAAAGCAAATGCAAAAAGAGAAATGAGCGATTTAAAATAAAAAAAATGAGTACATCATAAGCATTGACAGTAGTGGCGTGTGTAAATTAACACAATCAAAGCAACAATCAATAAAGACAACAAGAAACGCATCTGCAAGACAGACACATCGCAAAAAGCGCAAAAAGCAAAGCACCTTGAGTCAGCGGCACCCCATCATACGGGTATCTGTAATCAATGTCGTATTGCGCAATCTCGCAAGTAGAGCGTTGAAGGTTCGAAAACGGGATCGGTTTGCTGTTGCCATAGCGACCTAGAAAAACATCAATATTCAAAAACTAAAATTCGTTTAGCAAATCAGAGTTGATCCTTAGTCTAGCTTTGCTTTCTATTCAGCACTCGTTTGGAAAACCCTAAACTGGTTTTAAGTATAGCAGAGCATGGGAAAGCGCCGATACAAGCAGAAAGTGATTAATGGAGTCTTCATCGTGCGTAACAAGGCCCGGGCGATAACTTGAAAGAGTAATACTTCCTCCGAGCTGGTTCATTTCTTAGTTATTATGACGAATCGGTCGGAAAGTGGAAATCGCGAACATAAGCTTCCTTGATTTTTTTTTTTGTTAAAAAAAGATCTTGATAAGGACCAGTCTGCGTCTCGCTTTCTCCTCAATAGAATCACGAAGAGTGTTATCAAAACAAAACATTCACGACTGAAGTTTTCTTTTTTCGATAACTTCTCTTTCTATACGCGTTTCATCCGAAGACTTTCAAAGATAAAAGAGCTATGACTGACAGCTGCTAAATAACGAATAAAAATTTGCTTTCACTAATAACTAATCCCGTATCGTCCGACAACGCGCTTAGTTTAAAACGGCCAAATAACAAGATACAAATTGAATGAGTAATTATTTAGTAATCATTGGTTGAGATTAACGCTGGCATTGTTAGTGACGTCACGGTTATTACTCTAATTTGACTCATCGATAGACTCGAAGGGGAAACGAAGAGACAGGCCGAGATAAATTTAGCTCTCTCTTTATTCCTGACAAATTCTGTTTGCGCCGCCGCAAATAATAATATCGAAGCGTGTAATTAAGTAAGGAAAAGCAAATGAAAGGTATAAATAACTGTGGATTCTAAACGGTATTACATGAAGCTGTAAATTCTGAAAAACTTATTAAACCAAAGGAAGCTTGATCGACGTTTGTTACGCAGAGTCAGAAACAGTGAAACTTTGTTAATTAGTGTTATGAAGAAATAAAGCACTTCTTATTTTTTATTAACCAAGATATATTGGTTATTCTTCACAAAAAACGCTTGATAGTTATTTCTTCTGGTTGTTAATTCGATACCAGAGTCGATAATAAGTAAGCGAAATCAATATCACGACGTATTTGAGTAATTGCAACAACGAAATCGATCATTTGAACTCATTTAAAAGAAGGTAAAAGACTTGGGTCATTTCAAGTTAAGTAATTGCCCATGACACATCAAACAAACAAGATTTAGAAAGTCCTAACCATTTTCAAAAATAGATCTTAATCAGGGGTGCAATCGTATTTGTGAGTAAGGTCTTGAATGTTTACGGGTCGTTTTGAAAATCTTAATCAGTAAGGCGTGAAGAAAAAACAAAGACGAGATTTAAGACGAAACAAAGCGAGCTAATTGAAATACAAACAGACACATTTGGTCTGTAATGTTCTGCCTGTAATGACTGTTCACCAAATTTCGCTGATTTTATACTAGCTCACGCAACGAAAACTACATTGTGCAATTACCGTTCGTAGGGTAACGGTGACCCGAGTCTGACGTCATCGGTGACCTCATCACGTCGCCATGGCGATGCGGGCGGCTTGCATACGGATAGCTGTCGCCGTACGGAGCAGCTGTAAAAAAATGTCAATTTGTCAAGCTGTCATTAAACTAATTCTCTGCAATAAAAGCATAGAGATTGGAGATAGAGCAAAAAAGCAATTAAGTTATATTTAGATAGAGCAAAAAAGCAATTAAGTTATATTTAGCGGGTATATTCCTTTAAAAAGGCTGGAAAAGAGGTAAGTCAAAATTTAACAAAAAAGCAGAAGTCGTAAGCAGTGGCAGAGATTTTCAAAAGCCTTGACGTTCTCGTATTTAACTTGATTTAAATTTACTTCAATTTTATTCAAATCCTATTCAATTTCATTCAAATTCTATTCAAATCGAATTCAAACTCTACCATTCAAAGGCTCCAGCTCAGCAGGAGCGACGGGGTTGGCGCGATACTTCTGAAACTCTGATGGGAAGATGTTGTCGTTGGTGCGGATTGACCTCATCTCGAACCTGTGTTCATCCGCTCGTAGGGGAACGGATGCGGCGGATTGGGCAGATTTGACGGAGTAGGGCCAGGACTCGCCGGAGGTTGAACGGATCCCGGTTGAATGACGATGAACGGAATTACTGGATTTGTTCCGCTTTGAGCTGAAAGAAAAAAACGCCGATTATTGCAACCTAGCAGGATTATTTTTGTCCGCACGAGTAGTGTTCTTCTTGTGCTAACAATAGACACCTATATTCATCCGCACCGCAATAAGCAACAAAAAAAATAAACAAAATATCGCAGAGATCTACTTTCAGCAGCAGCTGTTGTTTAACTTCAAGGTTATCCAAGAAGCAAAAATTGATTTTTTGTTCTTATCAAAAAGTAAACGCTATTTTACAGCCTGCGCAATCGTACACTGCGCAGTTTATAAGTATAATACTGCTAAAAAAATTTGATTGAGTAGTAGAAAAAAATTTACCTTCGATTATAAACATTTCGATAAGCCTTTCTTCCGAAAGGTAAGGTTATTATAAAATTTGACATTGCAACACAAACAAAAATTTCAAAGTCAGCCATGAACAACCACTGTCAGCTAGCCAGTTTTAAAGCAAATGTACAATCAGAGCAAAATGACGAAAATCAATATCACCTTTTTGACTTTCTATTTCTGCAAATCAAAATGGCGGAAACGATCGCGATGCTGATGACGAGGATCGCCACGGAACCGACGATGACGTACCACATCCACTTCGCCATCGGTTTTGTGGTCGCTTCGACTGTGGAGGGAGAAAGTTAGAGAAAGTTCTTGAATGCGTCGTACAAAATTGGCGACGAGAAAGAAAAGCGACAAAATGGTTCGTCTGTTTCTCTTTCTTTACATTGACACGCGATGGTTCTTTAAGTTTTATAGCGCCAGAGTTATTTGATTTAATACATATGAAATAACTCCCTAAAAAATGTAGTTTCAGTGTCCACGGAGATATTCGAGACTGCTTTAAAAACCTTGAAACACCTTTTAAAAAAACCTGCCTAAGCGCATAAGTTCTAGAACGTTCCTAATTCGAATGCTCTCGAATTAAAATTAATCAACAAGTGGGTTTCGCAAATAAAAGAAAATCTTGTGAAAATAACGTTCAACGCTAAATAGGCAATCTTTAGTAAAAAAACAAAATCTTATTCTTCAAAGTCCAATATCGTTGCTAATGCAAGTTTGCTTCGAAGCAAGAGCAATTCAGTTGAATACAGCAGAGTGTTTTGACTTGGTTTATTAAATATGAGTTGAGAATGAGTTTGCTTGTTAATTCGATCTCTTAATTGGTTTTTAATTTAATTCATAAAACTTTGCTCTCTTTGTTTCAGGTTTCATTTAACTGTTCGTCATTCAAGGCCCATGTGGAGAAGGGCAGTGGCGCGGCAAACCGACGCTCGGGCCAAAGATCAAATTTTGTTCACCTTTGACCTCTCCTTTGACACTCGGCGTTCGGTAAGCGACCAGGTCCGAGTAGGGACTTTCCCCTTTGCGATTGAGGGCAAGGGCTTTGAAGTAGTACTGCGTGTCTTCGGTGAGTCCATCGATGGTGGTCGACAATTTCCCACCCGGGACTGGCTCGATGACCCAGTTGTCAATCTCGAGGTCAGGGTTGGTCGTGTAGAAGATCATGTACCCTAAAAACAAGCGTCGATCGGGGGTCATCAAGGTGGGGTTGAAGGGTTCGGTTTGCAACTAATACGATACCGGTTCAAAGCCAACACAAAGCGATTACAGTAGTAAGGTCGGAGAACAATTGTTTTTGGTAATATTCTAGCTTAGTGGACACAAAATACTCCTCCTCAACTGTGCTGCCAATAAAATAAACAAACCAACCTGTCAGTTCTCCATTCGGTTCGACAGGCGGTTGCCAATTGAGTTGAACGAAGGTCGGCTTGTTGTCGATGGGCATTAGAGTGACGTCGGTCGGAGGTGAGCCGGGTTCTGGCCGAAAAAAAGTCAATTAAATACGGCTAAAAAACGAGCGAAATTCCGATCTTAATTGTTCAAGGTTGAGTGCACTAAGACTTGAACTACGATCCTAAATACACAATGACTAAGGAACTACAATAAGCGTGGTCAAGATACCACCAAATCGTCGAGAAAGTTTAGTATTTTCAAGCGCTTCGTTTGTTTTTCTTGAATTGAATTACATCATTCAGTAACTTAGAACGTCGAGTTTATTTTGCGCTTGTATAAATACAAAGCGTTGGTGGTAAAGAAATTGATGGTTTTGTACAGTTTATGTTGCAAAGCAAAAGCTTTTAATCCATTCAAATCCAGGTTATTATACCGAAAAGCTTTCCGAAGCCAGTGGAATTTCATAATTGCCTTCAAAAAAGTTTGAAGTTGACCTGTCAAGTCGCTTTCACGCGATTTGATATTATATTTCGAGCTAGTCAGAACTGATTCAAAAAACAACAGAACCTTATCGCAAAGATGTTATCGCATAAAGCAAAATTGCCAGCTGTTTGTGCGTTTTAAGGTAGAGTAAATTGGATCTTGGCCATTCTAAGTTAAAACAACAAAGATTTGCTTTTGAAAGGTTAAACTCTACTTGAAAAACACGCCGTCATAATATCACACAAGAAGAACGCGCACAAGGGGAAAAGAATATTTTGGGTCGAGGGGCGCAAACTTACTGCTCTCGTTGGTCGTTACTGTGGCGGTCATCGACCACGTGCTTTTTCGGGGGCCCTGAATAACCCGGACGGCGATCTCGTACACTGTGTGGGGTCGGAGCCCGGTGATGACGCTTGTGATGCCGGTCGAGTTAATGTAGCCGACCCGAGGAAGATCTGGAACGTTCGTTTTGTATCGGACCTGATCGGAAATGCACGGTTACTTCAATTCAGCGCTTTATAGGAAGGCAAATTGAAACTTGGATTAAGTTAATGAGCAAAAAAAGCGTTTCCGATTATAGAAACTAGTAATAAAGTCGAAAAAGTTCTTTATACGCGTGAAATTGCTTAAAGGTAAAAAAACCCAAAAGATGAAACATTCAAAACTTACACCCTGATAAGGCAGTGACTAACTAGTAAGTAATTGTCATATCTACATCGCATATTAAACTGTCAATCAAACAAAAATTGACGAAAAACAGAACAAGCTGGCAACTACACAACGTGTTATATATCAGCGATGCTGATTGTGTAATTTTGCCCGACATGTCGGTATTAGAATGTCACAAATTAAAAACGAAAGTACGTTTATTTCAAAGGCAGATGAAATAAAGTCGGCACAGTTTAAAGCCTAATTAAACACGACAAAAGCGAATTTACTTTTTGTTTCAAAAAAACAGTTCGCTTTTCCACGCACGGGTTATTTTACCAAATTACGAACCCGTAACAAAAATGACATTAACAACATAACAAACTGACACAAACATGTAAAGATCCGTTCAGACTGAAAGCGGACGCAGATAATGCAAAACGTGTTGCGAAAAGCGCAAAAAAAGCGGAAAGACTGCTCAGACTCAAATCAAAAGCGTAAAAAAATGGTCGAAGCGGAATAGATTGAAGTAAAAATAATAACAATTCAATTTTTTAGCTTGCTTCAGACGGCAAAAATTACACTTTCCGCTTGCTTTTTCCGCGACCGCATTTAGTCTGAATCAACTGAAGTAGCAGCAGAAGAAACATGTGGAATTGCAGCAGGAAAATAAAGTTTCTTTAAAAAGAACATTATTCCAACACCTAATTTAGCTCACGATGAATTGCTAAGCCCTTAGAAATGGGGCTTAAAAAGCATAAGCCCCGGCTCATTTGACCGTGACAGAGTTGTTTGCCGACGAAGTTACTCATATTTAAACCGAATGTTGACTGAGGATTAAACTAGTTGAAAGAGTTGAAGTTATTGGTATTTAGCAGCTTGGCGAGCATTACCAGGGATTAACTGAACTGGAATCGAGATAGTTGAGCATTGAAACTACTGTAGAACCGAGCTTGGATATGGTGAAAAAAGAAAAAATGCTGTTTTTGTTCCTTGTTGTGGGACTAGTCAGGGGCCAAACAGGACCGGAGTGCCCCCCAAAATGCACGTGCGACTATTACTCTGCCGTGCATACAATAGACTGCAGCAGTCAGGACTTCGATAGCTTTCCAGATCGAATCCCAGCCTGGACAACCTCGCTTACATTCGACGGCAACTTTCTATCGCAGCTCGATTTATCGTCGTTCAACACGACAGTTTACTTTGAAAAGTTTCGAATTCGCTACAACGAAATCGAACAAGTTGTGCTCAAACGTGATCGGTCACGTGAGCGTGCCCCGGCAAAGGCGGACGGCTCATGCACAAGGGCGGGGAGGATCTTTCCGCGATTGATCGACGTCAACCTGAAAGGAAATCGATTGAGGGGCCTGCCGAAATGTCTGCTGTCGGTCTGGCCCAAGCTAAAGTTCTTTAATTTGAACGAAAACCGAATCGCCAGCATCAACGACTTGCACCTGTTGGGGCACGTCTATCACTACAACAGCATCGAAGCGCTGCGATTGCGTCGGAATTTGATCGATCGCTTGCGTAAGCGCGACTGGTACAGTCCTGCCTCCGCTCTGCGTCGGGTCAGAATATTGGATTTGGCGGAAAACAAGATTGCACGGATCGATGGAGCTGTTTTCATGTTCCTGGCGGAGCTACGAGAACTTCAGTTACACGGAAATCAACTCAGGTGAATTAGAATTTCGTTCCTTTAGGCTTCAACTTTATTCTTGGCTTAATAACCATTGCACCATTGGCCTCAGTAGCTCGTGTTTATTATTTAGCAGCTACTTATATAAAATAGCAGATATACAGTAAATACACTTTGACAAGGAAAACGTTTTTCAACAGCTCTGTGGCGAATCACAATTAAACTTGTTCTGGGTTCGAATCTTTGTAAAAATCGCAAAAACTTTATTTTAACGAAACAGTTATGATCGTACCGTTGTGAAAATAATTTCTTTTATTCCAAGATCAATTCCAAATTTTGCTTTTCTAACAATGGGAAAGAAACTCGAAACAATCTCGCTGAACGACAATCAAATCAACGCTGTGGCATCGAAAGCGTTTGCAGGCCTGCCCCGCCTATCCCGGCTCGACCTCAGGAGGAACAGAATCAGCTGCTTGACCCCCCATACCCTCGGCTCTTGTCTGGTCGGGCCAGGAATAGCGACGGCGCACTTAACCTACCAAGCTCCTTTGGACCTGGGGGGACTTCGACAACTGAGGCTGCGTGGAAACCCTTGGACGTGCGATTGTAGGTTGAGCGCGACGACGAGAAACGATGTCGTCGCGGCGTCGTTCAGCGGCGTGACGTGTTCGCTGCCGGCGCGTTATCGCGGAGTGCTTCTAGTCACGGTTGCCGAAAGACTCGGAAATTGTACGAGATGACGCAACAGAGGGGTGTCGTCAGATAACAGTAAACTCATCAATGTGCGAATTTCC
Source organism: Diplosoma virens (assembly GCA_963680785.1). Lineage (NCBI taxonomy): Eukaryota > Metazoa > Chordata > Ascidiacea > Aplousobranchia > Didemnidae > Diplosoma > Diplosoma virens. The sequence continues at coordinate 15,780,974 of OY796889.1, forward strand.
TTATTTTGTGTTGGTTTTGAAGCTGAATTACTTTTGTGACGAAAATGAAATGAAACGTTTCCTCAGCATCGAACGCGATTTTCTGAGTTCGAAGACGGCTAAGAAACGAGCGCGTGGACGTTTATAGAATCGATATACTCGCTTTTCGTGTAGAATCAGTAGACTACAAATCATTAAAAATGTAGATGCTCAATTATTTGCTTAAACTAACGTAATACAAAGAGCTAGATCGTATATATCTAACCCTTAAATGCATGGTGTGCCATATACGGCACATACTGAAAAAAACGAGTTAATTTGTTAATAAACGCAATTACAGACTTTTTCACTGGTTGTGCCTCTTCTGGCACGCACCATACATGTTCTGAACACGTGCCAGACGCCGGCTTGTTTACACTTGCTCTTGTTTACACTTTGACTATATTGAAGTCTTTTTCATAAACAAAAAATTTTTTTATTGTTATATTAAATTCATGCATTTAAGGGCTAAAGTAGATTGCCATTAAAAAATGTTTTATATGTGGCGTTAGACTGTTGAAAAGAAGAGTTGCAGAACTTATCATAAAATGCAATGATTTGATCATGAAGAGGGATGCTGAGAATGTTTTCAAAAGAGCATTAAAATTTAAAGTGGATGGGAGAAGTAAGCAGGGTGTCTCGAAGAAAGTAAAGAAGATGCAAATGGAGGAGGATCTCAGAAGGTTTGTATGAAAGTGGAGGATAGAACCAGATAGAAAAATGGTGGGTGGGGGGATCGCTGGCGAAGTAAAGTGAATCCGGATACTTCTGAACACAAGGAACAAACCGGATTAAAACCGGATTAACAACATGATCCGAAATAGTAATTGAGCAGTGGTTGCAGTGTCTAAGTCTGAGTTGCAGTGGTTGAGTCAAGTACAACTGAAAGGTCATAAAAGCTAAAAAAAACAAAAGTAATAGTTCCTGCTATTTTTATTATTTTATTCATTATTCCTATCCTATTTATCCTCCTGACTTGCAGGAAAAACTCGTAGGTGTTCAAGCGATTACCCCGACCTGCTTTCGCAGATGACGAGGCATTGCTGTCTGGTTCAAACTTTTTATTTGTTTTTTACTTTTTTATTTAAAGTATGACTTAAGTTTAGAGTTCCTTGTCAAGACCGCCAAGCAGAGGAAAGTGCCGCAAAATGTATTTTCTAAGCATATTTTTTAATGAGAAGAGGAAAATGAAATACAATTTTCTTTGACTTTACTCACAAAAATTTAAACAGTGTTGCCGACTTAAAAATAGACAAAAATATGGAAACACTCATTGATTCGGCACAGAAATTCAGCGAATCACAAAATAGCCCAGTTGTTCTGTGGTTTAAGCGTAAGCAAAAAAATAAAATTGGTGTGGCAACCCTGTTTCAAAATCAAAACTGCAAAAATTAAAGCTTTTTATTAGCAAACGGTTACAAAGATCGTTGAGGTAAATAATTTCCTTTGCAAACCAACTTCAAAAGGTCATATGTTTTTGTGTACAAAAAAAAAGGCTTTTTATAAATGCAGCGTCAACGCTTGATGTTTATCTTTGAAAGCTTTTTTCGAATCAATGTTGAGTAAATTCGTCGATTTTTTCTCCTATTGAAGTTTCAATGAAACGTCGGCGGTAATTGACCCAGCCGGCATCAACGGGGATGTTTGAAGCAAAAATCAACACAAATATTTGACTGAGTTTATTTGTTTTACTGCTAGGTGCGAACCGATGACGGCTCATTGTGCAATTGTACAGCAGAGTCGAATTTTGCTTGTAAATGAATAAAATCAAATGTCAGTAAGCGCATAAACAAACTGCAAGTTGAGATTAAATCAGACTAACATTTGTTAATTGCGAGTGTGAAATCGCGGTTTTTCACGGCTCGTGCACAGGTGTTAATAAATTAATTGCTTTTTCAGACAATTAACAAATCTCGGCATGGTAATAAGTGATAGCAGCGGTCCAAACATTTTTTCCTTTTAACTATAAGATCGTTTATATCCAAATGTTGTAACAGTCTTTGTGAATGTTTTTTCGTAGTTTTCACATTAGTTTTTAGTTACTAAGAACAAAATCAAAGTATGACATCATAAAAGATCTCTTTCTTGATAGGATTTTGTGAGGTCAGTAGACATTGAATCGAGATTTGATTGACAGGCAGTGGAACTGATCGAAATGTAAACAAATATCGAGCGGCAATATGAGGCTGTAACACTATTCAGTTATGATAATTTAATAAAGCAAAAGCAAGCGGTTAAATTGAAGAGAAATTGGATTAAAGTCTAGATAAAGATAAGTGTAAGATAAACATTAACGAATTTGGAACGTTTAAATAAAACAATCTATTCCGAGGATCACAAATAATTTTCCAGACGCCCTTGAATCGGGAGAAGTTTAGCAAAGCGCAAGCGCTTCGTTTTTTAAAACTTCGGAAACACTTTACATTCAAATCACTTTCAGATTCCTCTATATCACAACTGGCAATAAACTATTTGTGCGACAGCCTACGATTTGCTTACCAGGTAAGAGCGATCCGCTTGACCGCTTTCAGCATCATGCCAAGATACGTTGATAGTCGTGTGGGTCAAGACTTTTACTTGGACACCCAAAGGTGGGAACAGTTCTTCCGGCTGCTTTGCTAAAAACAAAAAGTAAATTTACCAACAAATTTTGCTGAAACCTTTTTAGTCATTTTGGCGAAGAGACACAGTTAAATAAACTTTTCAAGCAAAAACCCAGACTAGGCGATGCAAATGCAACTTGGCGTTCTCGATAGAGCAATCCATTGCAGTACGTTATAATAAAGCGCAAGCTTCATGATTTTTTACTTTTTTTAAAAGTAAGGCGCAATCATCGTCAAGATTGAGTAGCAAACTTGTTTCCCTTCGATCATGAATCATTGCACCAAATCACAAAATTTGCACTTTAATCTGCTTTTTTTCCAGCAGTTTATCATGGGTTTTAATTTAACTTTCAAGACCAAGACGGGGTGCGAGAAATCGAATGGCATTCGTTAAAATCGAAAAAAACCGGTTCACGGTGTTTGATCGACAGGTTCTAGAAATTTCTAGAAAGTGCTATTAATTACAATGTGCGCTGCCGCTAAAACTTGATTGAATAAAGAAATGCGACTTACTCCGAATTGGTGCAGTACGGACGGCGGTGAGTGCCTCTTGGCCTTGTCCGAATCCATTTTTGGCCGCTAACCGGATATAGTATTCGGTAGATGGCGCTGCAAGCATAATTTTAAATGTGAATTGATGCAGGTCTAAAAATTCTGTTCTAACAACACCTATATAAAACCATAAAAACAATTTAATAACTTGAAACATCGGTTCACGAGTATTTAGCCCGAGAAAAAACGTGTCTTATAAGCGTTTTTTTATTAGTAAAAATAACCCAGAATCCCCCCTGTGGTTACTATTATTTCTTGGATGATTCTTTTTCTCTAAGTTCTTTTTTATTATTTCCTTCTAGTGCTGCAAGGGGGTTCCGGGTTAGTTTCACCGACAAACAACAATTATGGCCTCTTCTTTGAAAGACCCGAATAAACAGCATGTGTGAAAACATCACGCGGGGTGAAATAGGGCACCAATGGGTTCCACAGGCAGGTTTAGAAATTAGACTCCCCTGATCTTCTATTTCTAATAAACAGACTGAACACGGAGAGTTTGAAAGGGGTCCGCACAAGGATGGTCATTTTTAAAAAGGGCAAGAAGAAACTAAAAGGGATTGTACGAAAAAAATTCTTCATATACGTAATTTCGCAACGAGGATTTGAGCAACCTAATATTTGAACATGAATAATACATCAACTGCTTTACTAGAGTTAAATTAAAATCAATTCATGTTTACTGTGTAATAAGCAGTTCCATTGCAATCATCAGTCGGGATATAATTCAATGTATTAAAAACAGAATAAAGTTAATATTTTTGACTTCTTAAGTTTTTTTTAGTATTGCAAAAAACGCTTCTAGAAACTAACAATCAAGATAATTTTAATTAGAGATCATTACTCTTATTACGTGAAATGTTTCACAAGTATTTCTTTTACTTTTAATTTCTACCTTCACACGTTTTTTTAAAAAAAAGAGAGTTCCCAAACGAGTTTTTGTCCACGTTTAGTATGAAGAAATCTTAGGGAAGCCCAAAGCATTAACGCTCTTTATTCTGTTTTTACTTTTCTTTTATATTTTAACCAATAAATATGGTGGTGCTGCTTACTACGATTCCAACAAGGATGGAAAAATATTCTCTCCCAAAGTTATAGACAACTTTGAAAACTGTTTTTTTGTTTGCCCCTATATGCGTTTTCAAACCTAAAATAAATAATTAAAAAAACAAGCTCAAATTAAATAATTGGTGCTGTAGCAACAAAATAACCAACTCGATTAACAAAAATACACAAACCTAAATTAGCAATGCGGTAAAATTCGCTTTCTCCTGTTACGATAACAGTGTGGTCGTACGGGCCAGATTTCCCCCATCCTATGACGTATTGAGTCACGTGCACACCATCATCAGGGGCAGTCCACGTCAAGTAAATTTCACGAGAAAGCCCCTTCGCTTCAACGGCCCGAGGCTTGCCAGGTCGAGTAGATTCTATAATTCGACATCGTGATTGGATCAGAAGTTGTGAAGGGGAAACTTGCATTACGGCGGATTATGAACATAGCAATCAATTTTTAACGAGAGCAAATAAAATATTAATAAACAAGTTGAAAGTTAACTGTAAATTAGACGATCTCTGCCATTATATCTGTCGTGCTCGATTAATTAACTTTCAGTTTTTTGCTTCTGAAAATTTATCAAAGTTTTCTCGAAAGAAACACGGTTTTACGTCGAATTTTATGCCACAAATCAAAGCATCACAACTTCATTGTTTCGTTCGAGACTTGTGCGAATTGAAGAAAGGAAGCTAAAAGGGGCGGGCGTACGCTTGCGCTAAGAAAAGCTGATTTTGTTTTCGATTGGTCAAACGTAGCACGAGACTGACGATAAAGGTCATTAGACGAAAGCAAACCACGTGACAAACAATTAATCAATCGCAAAGCTTTTGTTTATCAGCAGGAAAAAAACCTGGTGACTGGAGAATAAAATCCAAATCTTTTAAGGTTTATTGTTGTTTAAGAAAATAAAAACAAACAAATGAGCTGACTCATCATGACGTGGCAATATAATTTCTTTTGAGTAAAGCGAATCAAAGACGACAGTAACTTGAGACCGAGAGACGAAGTTGGAATAATGCTGACAAAGAATGGTGATTTGTTCAAAGCTCTAATTTGAAAGTCTTCCAAGCGCCGTCGACGCGATTTTTTTTCCTTACATTAAGAGGGTCTTGTAAAGTTTGCGCCGCAGATTGTGTTTGTAATCAAAATATTGTGATCTGACAACTTGAGAAATTGTTCGAATGTGCAATAGCCGCAGTTGATTAGTATCCAACGAGAGTTAATTAATAAAGGAATTCGATTTAACGAGGCCTACGAATCGCTAACACAAAGCAATCGAGAAAAAAAGATAAAACCGTTTCGAACAAACAAAACCACCAAATTCACGAAGTAACCGATTCCAAAAATCGGCAAAGGCTAAAACATCGCCGCAAACTCCCTGTTCAAGTGGGATCAATACAGAAACTCAATAGCTGGTCCTAATCCAGTTCAAATCATCGTGTTTCTTATAACAAACAACTTTCACATTGGCCGTTTTGTTCCAACATGTCCTCACCTACTAAGCCTGACATTTCAGTTGTCTTGAAATAAAGCTTCCTGGACAGAGGACTGAAGCCTTCGCTATTGGTTGTCTGCATCCGCAACCAATAATCTTTGTTCCTTTTCAATCCTGTTTAATTTTAACGAGTTAACAGAATATTAACTTATATAAGCATATTGCACATTCTAAAAACGATCACTATCTATAGTCAACAGATAAAAATAACTTTTGGCTTAGCTTTGAACTGAGAAAGTTTGTTTTATCGAAGGAACAGATCAATTATCATTAAAATAAATTCTAAAATCGTAGCAAAAAAACTCAGAAAAAGTTTTTAAATACAATACGTTGCTTCTGCATTTCAAACTGCACTTTTTAGAAATAAAACAACCCGGAAGTACTTCCGGCAACATCCACCACCTTTTAAAACAACACTACTGCGAGGAAAACTAATCGGCACTATCTTTGGGCGCGCGCCCCCGCTTGCTTCTTTGAACTTGACCCGATAACCGATGCTGGGGGCGTTCCAGTCGCTGCGCGGAGGAGCCGTCCATGTGACGCGGGCGCGATCTCCGCCTTCAAAATGAACTATGACGTCATCGGGAGGGGAGTTTGGGGCTAAAAAAAAAGAGGAACCGGTAATTTGGGTTTAGCTCCGACGTGGAGTAATCCGCGCAAGTCCCAAAATCACTTTCACCTGCGACCAGGGTCTTTGTCACGAACTCACGCGTAATCGACTCGAAATCTCCGCTCGGGCTGACGACGGCGACTTTGAAGCCGTACGCCGTGTACGGTTCGAGATCGGTAAACACGCAAGACGTGTTTGTTGTGGTTAGGTTCTGAAGAAAAGAAGGGAGGGATTAAGAAGCGTGGAGGTGGAAAAAACGACGAAGTGAGCTTTTAATCTTAAACAAACGCGGCACAAAGCGGCGGGCGTGGGAACGAAGAGCGAGCTTGCATTTGAACTTGACTTGCGACAACATCGCGATAATTTTGAAGCTCTTGCGCGTCACATTACTTTCAACAACAAAAAGCTTTGCGATCCGTGAATACTTTTGAAAAAGAAGCATTTACCCTTTTACCTACGAAGAAAATAGCTGAAAACACGACGCCACAGCTTTAACAAAAAGCATTTTAACTCACAGCAAACTACGTTGCAGATTAAGGCTTGCGCCGTTTTGATTTGTTTACCTTAATCTTTGGAGGCGAGCTTTCCAATTCGGTCATTATTGCTTGATATTGAATATGACCGCCTCTATAATTGGCAGGATGTGTCCACGTGACATCAGCTCGGTCTGTGAGTGGCTGGACAGCAAACGACTGAACAATGCCTGAAATGAAAATTAGAAGATTAACGTTAATAGGCAACGAAGTAATCAACTACATGTTCTTCGTCAAAGCAACGCGAAGCGTCGTTGTTAAGGCGGTAGAGCAATTCTTAATTTTCAAACACCTTTTAAAAAAAGAGCAATTATTATAGCGTCCGTGGGTTGAGAAGGAAATATTTCAATGTAGGTTTAATCTTTTAGGCCGTTGATTGGGTTGGTTGGTTTTTCAGTAGGTCTTCACTTATTTTTTTAAAGACTGGCCAGTTTAATTTCTTACATTGAGATGGACATGTTTTCATATGATACACGGTGCAAATATGTAATGGCCAAAGAGTGAATAGCATTTTTTCTCACCCCTTGTCACCCTATGTTTGACTTGGTCAAGTTAGAAAAAATAATTTAAGGTTTATTTCTTTATCGGTATTATCAAATGAGGAAAAAGTGATATTTTGCGGCCAATTTAGTCAGCCGAAAAACTACAGCAATCACGGTAAGCTGAAAAACCTTCAGTAAAACTGCGAGTAATACTTGGCAGAAAATCGATCAAATCGTTGCGCTTTAAAAGCAGCTGAAATTGATTCGGTTTTACCGTCGATAAAATGATATCTTTTGATGACTCGGACAAAATGCAGTTAAGGAAGCAAACAAATTATTTTGTAGTTTTGTAACTCAAGAGTTGCAAACTTAAAAAGTTATTGAAAACGACTGAATGATTTTAGCAAGCCGCTGCTTTCAACATGAATTCGTAAGAGCCTACTGACTGCACGTCGAAAATAGAAGATTAGCAAACAGCAAATAGTGTCAAGATATAATCTCAATTGTATAAAAACACAAAAGCTTTTGGCAACGAACAGAACAATAAAAGAGCAACACACAGAGCAGGTCGATGAAGGAACGCAAAAAGATCTACTTGGCGACGAAAAAAATTTCGCAACGCACTCCGGTCTAAAAAAACAAACGAAGCAAAAGCCGCGAGGTTTTTCAAGAGCCGGGGGCTTTGTTGAGAAGGCGCTAAACAAAACAAGTCGACCTGCGCTTAGTCAATATCCATTAGATAAATGAACAAGAACAGCAACGTGTAACGAGACGGCTGGTTCCCACACGGCGTTTGAAACATTTCGAGGGACATTGTAGACGCAAGAATGAATTTCGCACGGTTGTGCTTACGTAATTTAAGCGAACTTTCGATCGAAAAATGCGATTCTAAAAAAAGCCAGAAAAGAAAAAAGCCATGCTATTTTTATGTTTCAAATTAGGCTCGTTATAGAATCGACTTCTTTAGAGGCTGCAATTTCTCGATTCCCATGTGAATTCGTCATATGAACTTTTCATGACTGATACGTGAAACCAAATCTATAAGTACAATGATGAATATGATGAACATTACACCCAGGGACATTACGTAACGTTTGTTTGAGAACTCAAAAAAGTAATTAAGAAAAACAATAAAAGCGAAACTTTGAAGCAAGCCTTTCACCGATTTCGCTTAATATTTTGATCGTATCGCGAGCCACAGTGCTGCTTCGGTAACATTGCACAAGAGCAGTTCTGCGAAACTGTCGAGGAGTCGACGAATTATTAGTAACAACGTGTTCGACTTGACCAAGCCGAGAGCAGAGAATCGAATCCCGGAACAAAATCGGGAATGGCAACACTACACGGATCGGATAATATCAATCGAAACAATTTTCTTTCGATCATTTTCTAATTTCCGCTATTGCTTTTAATGGAGGAAAACAATTTTAAAATTCTATTCAAAACTCAGCAAGTATACAAGGAGCCACTAAATACAAAACCAAAGCAGCTTCTAATAAATAATACAAAAAACAACAGCGACACAAATGAAAATAGAACGATTGTATGAAAAGAAATAATTAAATAGAGGATTTTGTGACTTAAAATCCTTTGTTTATAAATCATAAAAGCAAAGGATGTTATTACGGCAGAATCATAAACTTTTCTGTAATATCTTGCCAGTAATTTTCCTTTGTTAGGCCAAATGGCGATAAAATCACATAACGAGAAAAGTTATTTGAGCGATTCGATAACGCTGACAAGTTTTCATAAACAAATCGCAGCAAAGATGTCGGCATGTGCTTTCGCGATGGCCAAATCTTGAAGAAATAAAAGGTCAAAGCATTAAAGTTTGTTACGGAACGGCATCGCTAGTCACAAGACAAACAAGCTTGGGGTACGATTTGCCGATCATTCAAAGGCGAAATTTAAACACACCTGGAGCTGCTTTAGCAAACGCCGCGGATCACTTACCGTGATGAAGCTCGTCCGCTTTATTTGGAACGACAAAGGCGATCATTTGGCTTGTCGGGCCGCTACAAATCCTGGATCGGGGAGAGACCGATATGCGGATTGAATGGTTTGCTTTTAAATTTTCGACTTCGTACTCGGTTTTCTCGCTCTCGTACGACAATCGCCTGTTTCGTAAACAATCGAAAGTTATTTCTTATCTTCTTCAAAATTAAAACACAACCCTATCGGCTTACTTATTTTCGGTGTCGTCAATTACGACGATTGTGTAGCTGGTGGGTCGGAAAAGTTGAAATGGCGACCACGATATGACGGCAGAACTAAAAGCATTTTCTAGTTATCTTTGAAATTAGTAATACAGCTTAGTCATATAGATATATCTGCTATTCAGTGTGTTTATCGCTTTCAATCATTTGGGAAAAGAAAAAAGGCCAATTTTCTTGTACCAAATTGACTTTTATCAGTGTGCTGTAAGTGTGAAATAAAAACATGTCAACGTTGTTGTTTCCCCATGGTGCATTTCAGAGAAAATATAAGTACATCTATGAACCTGATGATCTGACCTATCAAAAGTTGAAATTGATTTTTTTTAACGCTTCAACAAAAATCACTGGGGAGGGTCCGAACGTGAAAACAGAAGCTCATTAGCAGTTATAAATCAAAGTGCTAAAACAGGTGACCACATCAATAGATTTTTTGGAAAATCATTTCAACACTTTTTTTTTCTGTGATGTTGTCAAACTTTTCAACGAATTATAATGCAGTATCAGAAGCAGGTTGTGCTAGCGAGAAAAGTTGATAAGACATGCAAAATATTTCCTAATAGAAGTTGCGAAGAATTGAAAAGTAGACCCCATCAAAAGATGTTTAAAAAATCTTAATTTGACAAATAAATATTTTGTCATATTTGAAACACTAAAACCAAGGCGCGAAACTTAATCTGAACTTTACCGGTCAAAAATTAAAGTTTGCTATTCATTCCGAATTTTTTCTACCTCAATCGAATTCTCTTAAAAAAAATTTCGAAATTGACTTTTTCTGGTGTAATTTAGCGAATTCGATGTAATAATGTTTCTGAAAGCATTTTAAAAAATGGCTGAAGAGTTTATCGTCGTCTTTAAAAGCCCTTTGACGTAAAGCAATTTACGTCCTCTAGTTTTACTTGAAAAAACAATAAACCAATACCAAAGCACTGAAATTATTGGGTCGTCTTTTACATAAATTTTCACAAAAATTTCTTTTTTAAGCAAAAAAAAAAAATAACAAACATTTTTTTTATTTACTTATTTTAAAATAAAACAACAGAAAAGCACTTTCGTATTTGTTTCATACATCTACATTTGTTTGAAGAGTCGATTAGAGGTACAAAACTTTAAAATAGCTTTAAAAAGCGTGTTTATTCCTCGAAGACTTTTCATCTGACACTTTCTTCCGATGAGTGTCAGATGAAAAGTCTTCGAGGAACGAACACGCTTTTTAAATCTACATTTGTTTGTGATATAAGGTATAAAAAAACGCAATAGACCAAGTTAAAGAAATTAGGCCATAGGCCAGGGATGGCGAACCACTGACCCGCGGGTCACGTTGTGACCCACTAGTTGAAACTCAATGACCCACCTGATGTTCTGAAATTTCTGGCATTTTTAATCTGCAACATTAATTTAGGACGGATTAGGCCAGGGGCGTCCAACCCGTGGCCCGCGTAAAGGTTTTGAGTGGCCCGCGCAGTATTTTTTGAAGCCCTCTGTTCTGTCAATTTTGGCAGAAGTCGAAGACAGATTTGCTGTGAAGAACCCTTTTTTCTCGTTTTTTTTTTTAAATTTTAGAGGTCACTGTGATTTCGGGACAAAAAGTGGGGAATCTGAGACTGATTTCAGGTGAGGAGCCTTTTTTTTGTTTTTTAGAGATCACTATGATTTTGGTACAAAAAGTGGGAATTCCGAGACTGATTTCAGGTAAGGACCTTTTTTTTAGATATCACAATGATTTTTGATTTTGGTACAAAAAGTGGGAATTCCGAGACTGATTTGTGAGGACGCTTTTTTTTTTCAGAGGTTACTAGAATTTTGATACAAAAAGTGGGAATTCCGAGACTGATTTCAGGTGAGGACTTTTTTTTTTAGAGATCACTAGTCGAAGACTTTTTTTTAATCTTCAATTTTTTTTGCCAATGGCCCAATTAATGTAAGTTTTAAAAAACTGTCATTTTTTGACCTTCCCTATAAAAAAGGTTCGCCAACCCTGATGTAGGCCATGACTGAATAAAACTAATTGATATGACAATATTATAAAAGTTGAAAGTATAACTTTTATTTTCATCTTAAAAACATCCAACTGAAAATACATAAAAACAACTGTTTATTTATTTCGATTTTCGACGTTTAATTATTATTATTTAAGTTTTGTGAATTTTTAACAGCAGTTATTTTAGCATTGATTTACTATAAAAATTTAACAGATCAAAGTGTTTCCTCGAGTGATCAAATAACACGACAAAGTGACATAGAATATCTTTCCCTTCGGCTGTTTGGAATGTTCTAAAACAGAAGCGGGCAAATTTTTATGCTTTTAGTTTTAATAAGTGTCCCGGACGAACAACAATAAGCATTTTGTTTTTCTTCATATTCAGTTGAAAACGTGTTAAAAATGACGTCACAATTAGGGAAATTGTTCGGCAGGCGATAGTTTTGTCACACATGTTTTAGAACAGGATAAGAGGGGTTCGTAAGGACGTAAGAAACACGTTTGAACGTAAGTACGCAGGCAAAATCATCGGTAAAATTTTTATCAAAGCATCAACAAGATTTTCAAAAATAAAGCAATAGCATTAAAATACTTTTAAAAAATTTACCTTCTTTTTGAGCTCAGCAAGAACAAACTAGCTCAAAGTATTAAAAAATAGTGTTACAATATAAAAAACACTTATTCCAGCAAATACCTGGGATTGATGGAGTTCAAACGAACAGAATCATTCCATGACGTGACACTCAAGTCAACCGAATCTAGTTCAAAACATCAGGAGATTTAAGTGACTGCGTACTTTTAGCTTAAAATTTGACAATTCGGTCAACAATAAGTGTTGTTCATGATATTTTAAAAGTTGTACATAGGGGGCATACGAGGCAGTTCCCAACAACCTCACACGAAACGCATAGCAAAGTCGGTGGAAAAATAAACACGTTCATGTTGAGTACTTTTTAAGTACACATAAGCCAACATTTCGGCTCTTAAGCAGAAAGGTAAACGGAAAACAGCGAAAGTTGAAATGTTTAGTGCAGATAGTGGTATCAGGCACTGGCGTAGGCACGAAAAAATAGGGGCTTGGGAGGTCAAAAACACCCTTATGGAGTGGCGGCGCCAGCTTTTTATACGAGCCCACAAAGACCGTTTTAAAAGTGCGGTTATGACAAAAAATTAAAAAGGTCATCATTTGAAATTGAAAGTTAAAAAATGATTTTTCGTCTTAGAATCTTAGGAAATGAGTAAAAAAAATACCTTATTTGAAATTGAAGACAAAAAATTTTTCGACCTTTAATTACAAATAAAGACTTTTAGTCTTCTTCTTCGTGTGCTCGCATAGGCCTGTAGGCTGTTTTCTATTTTAACCGCAATCACCGTCACAGGTAAGAATTCAACTCCATTAAGGAATTTGTCGTAAAGTGCTTTTCCAAAGGCCACAACCGAAATCACCCAGGTAGATTGAGCATCGAACTCGCGTCCTTTTGCTCGCAAATATGATTATAGTCACATTCAACTATCGCGCAAACATAATTTAGTCAAAATTTACTTGATTTTGATAAAATTTATCTGACTTTGGAAGACAATACCCCCTTTTGACGTATTTCTACGTCGCCAGTAGTAATCAAGAGTCGCTTTCGCTATCTATGTCGCGAAACACTTATCGTTTTCAATTTATTTCCGTAGAAAAGCGTCACTACCACACACAGTCAATGTTAAAACAAACGAAACGACAACCGTCGTTGTCTGTTCAACGCGATCGCAGTCCGTTCCTCGATATCCACTTGGTAACAAGTTTTAAGAAGCTTATTGGTGATGACGAATGATCCAGCTCCGGCAATGAAGTGACGTCACAGTGGCGGGGTGGTTTATTTATTGAAAGCACAGGTTGGTATCGATAAGTCGCTAGTTCAGCGTTCGATACTAGATTGCATTCTTGGAAATAGACACTTAATGCTACGTCATTGTGGGACCAAACAGTGCCGCATCGTGGTGGCCCAGTCCCAGTGCGAACTGCATAGCTAAAAACGGATAGACGGTTAAAATATTAGAGATACCACAGGGTGTTTTGTTTACACAAAGTGATGTCCGAAATGCTTTGATTACTTGGATCTATACGGTTTAACTCGACATTGCTTTAAATACAGACATATGATTATTACCAGCAAAGCATTCATACATGCGGAATCCCGCTATTCAGTCTTATAACGCCGATTGATGAATGGAAAACACTAGCAGTTCAATCACAACTCGAAAAACAATAATCGGCAGTGTGGGCCAGGAGCTCGGGGTCGGATTTGATTGCGGTTGTGATCAACATTGTACCGGTTCGAATCCTTGTTGTGTCCTTGAAAGAGACACTCTAACACTCTCTTTTGCATGAGGGTCTAAACGAGAAGTTCCACATCAGAGTCATATTAATAAATCACTAGAAAACTAAAATTTTAACCCGCGAGCAATATCTTGGTATCTCCCAAATTAGGTCAGCAAATGATGCAAATTAACGCCTTGATCGTTGTCTTGTAAGTTAGGAGGGAGAATATTTGATATGATGATGGTGAATTCTGGACCGAAAGAAATAATAAAAATCTTAAACACAAATCTACATCACCGTGTCGTCTTTACGCAGCAGTATAAACGAATACTGTAAAATTCAACGTCGCTTTCGAATCTGCCTCTTGAAAGTCAACTTATCATGGGACAAGAGGGTAAGTTTTTTTTAATTCATCGATTAAACTCAGTCGGGATACTATAGTACGAGTAATATTGAAAATAATAGCAAAAGAAGATTTCAAAAACAAAATTGCAACAGAAGCCGAATTGAACCCAAGACTTCGACCTAATCTCGATTAATTAAAAAAAGCGAACGGATTAAGTTTTGTTCAACTAAAGCAAAGCATACAAAGAATCAAGAAATTAAAAGCTTTAGGTAAAATATTCAGGATTTATTCGCTTTAATTACAGCTCCAGACAAAATGAAAAAACCTTAAGAATGATTAGCTTACGAGTAGGGTGAAAAGAAAACAAGATATCATTAAAGTGAAGAGGTACTTCATTTACATCCCAAGAGAAATTTAGCTTCAAAATAAAACATAACGGGCTGATTTTTTTTTATCAAATGAGTAGGTCTTCTGGCAGCTTTATGATAGTGAAAAAAATTATTACGCCCGATCTGTCAGGGTAATTTTAGTGGAATTGACAACTTTAATAAAGGTCAAACGTACAAAACGAAATGTAATAAACTCTAAAAGGTGATTGATAGTAAAAATGTGAGAGCTCAAATTAAAAAAATCCGAAAAAATAAGTTTTGAAAAAGAATATAAAACGAATTTTGAAAAAAAAATGTTACGAAAAAACAAACAACTTAACTTAAGTAGCCGTAAATCAACAAGTGTTGATACGAAAAATTATTAACAAAGCTCTGACGTAAAAGTTGCGGAAGCTAATAGGATTATTAAATACAAGAATAACCTTGAGATACGACAAGCATCTGGTAAGCGATTTGATTTTGTCCAACTTCGTTTTCGGCAAAGCACTGATAAATCCCACTGTCACTTTCGCCGGTTATGCGTCGCAAGAGCAATTGATCGTTCTGCAATTAGACAAGGATTGTAGGGCTGTTTACCGATACAACACTGAGAGAGTATCGATTAACACAACGACGAGTTTGCGAAAGAAATGGAAAATTTTAAAAGCGGCTCGAAAATCATTGATAGATGGGGCTACACTGCAGACAATTGATAATTATTAATTAAAAAATAACGATTGTTTTCTAATTTAAAGTAAAAAAAAAAACTTTGCCGAGTTTGAAAATATTCCTTCAATACAGAAAACCTGAGAAGGTTACAAAGAGAACGGGCGAAGAAAAGCCAAAAATCGGAGTTGTTTGCAAGAAACTGGTTTCTGGTATTTTTGATTGCCAAAAGCCGCCGAAATTTTCAATCAGGCGCAGCACGATTTCAAGAAAACAGTGCAGATGTTTTAGAACGGAGTAGGCGCCAATTCAAAACAAGAAATGATTATGTTATGCAATGATTATGATTTCAGCGTTTTTCAAACTGACCAGGGCATTATTGACACGCTGTGACCCGGATCTTGAAATTCAATGACCCACCTGCCCTTCCAAAATTCGGGCCTTATGACGACTCAATTTCATTTAAAAAGAAAAAAAGTAATCCTGAATAAACAAGCCAACGAACGAAAGCCTGTTTTTGGTCTTTACGTTTGAATTGATGTTTTCGTTAAAAACAATATCTTCACTTGTCCAAAAGAAAAAAAAAGTTTTCCGACTTTTTTCTTTCTCA
This sequence comes from Diplosoma virens, assembly GCA_963680785.1. Lineage (NCBI taxonomy): Eukaryota > Metazoa > Chordata > Ascidiacea > Aplousobranchia > Didemnidae > Diplosoma > Diplosoma virens. The sequence goes on from OY796889.1 coordinate 15,796,813, forward strand.
TTTTATCCAATAGCCCACTTAATTATAATTCTTAATTAAAATGTCATTTTTTGACCCGTTCTATGAAAAAGATTCGTCATCGCTGGTTCAGGGAGTTTAATCATATAGCGTCTTGTAATATAATTTTTTAATATTTTTTTTTACTTAAGTAAATTGCTTTTTACTTTAAGCACAGACAAAAAAATATATGACAGTTTGACAAAGCATTCAAGTCTGCTCATGATATAGTATCTTCACAGCGGCGTTACTTGCGTTTTAAATCGAATTTTGCACATGAGATTTAATCTAAATCATTTAAAGATTCGTTTCAAAGTAAAAATTGGAAGGGACTGCTGCTACAGTTTCTAGTTGCAGTAAAACTATCTGCGAGATCAATAAGTGAAAACGTCACTCACTAAGTGCCTTAAATCTGAACTGGACGTTTAAAGTATTGAAAATGACAAAGTACTTTAGAAATAGCTTTGCGATATTTTGCGGTCCAACTTCTATTTATGGCTTAAAATGGTTTTGAAAAGCAAAAAATTTAAAAGAATACCAGTATAGGTAGCAAACCGTTTACACTAAGCCAATTACAACAAGCTGTTCGTGCGCAAAATAATGCAAATAAACAACGAAATGCTAAGAACGAGGTAAGAGTTTTAACTCCACAAAAGAATCTGAACAAGAATAAACAGACTAATCAAAGGTCGTTTAATTGCAAGTAGAAACTAGATGTAGGTGCCCTCTGGCGCCAGGGTTTTAAGTCGACTGGACAAAATATTGAAGCAAAGGAAAAGCGACAAAAATAATTCTTTAAGTTAAACCGCTCAAGTGGGGTTTAATCATATGTGCAGTCCTTTATTTAAGTTACAATGTGTGCGTTGCAGTTTTGGATAGGTTGCAAGTTGATGGAAAATGTTAACAATAAGATGTGCACTTTAATTGATTCGATAGTACCTGGAGTTTTCTCGTCTCTGATTCGCCAATAACCTGGCCGTCTTTGAACCAAGTCACGACAGGAATTGGTGAGCCGGTCATATTGCACGGCAACACGACCTCGCAGCCGTAATGAGTAAGACGCAAGTGCCTGGTGACGACGCTTCGTAGACGCGGCGGTTCTGTAATCAGTCAAAAGCAAATCTTATAAGTCTGCATCTGTTCGTTTCATCCAAGAGCGGCCGCAGCAAAAACGCCGAGATTTGTCGCTAGGCAACTATCGTTGAAACCCCGTCTCACGTATAGCGTTTAATCTCGCTCTTGAAATTACAGTCGCCGGTAATGCAGCTTCTCAGTTGGCACTGACATATAAAATTCAGGAATTAATCCTTCGGAGGGCGGCATCAAATTTCAACCTACGAACGGTTCTGCAACTCGAGTTTGTAAACAGCAACTTACCAAAGACTGTGAGCCTCGCGGAAGCAGTAAGGGTGACAGTCGCACTTTCGAATTTGCAAGAATATTCGCCGTCGTCGAGTAGTTGCGCGTCTTCGATAAGCAAGCTTGCTTGTCCGACCATTTGAAACCGAGGACTGCTTCTGGAAAAGACGTCGCGTATATGCAATGCTATAAATCAAGGCCTACGTCAGACGGTGCCTGATTGCTGTGTTGAATCAGGCGTCGGACGGGCAAACAAGCGCGAATACAATCGCGCAAATAGACATTGAAGAGTTACTTAAACTACCACCAACATCAACTGTGGATAGAGACAGGCAGGCATGAAGCTTTTGATACGATTGTTCGGTTTGAGTTTGGTAAACACAAAAGAAAACAGATGGTAATACTTTGCTTGGTGCGTCTTTGACAAATGATATCAAAGACGCCGCAACGTCGGCTTACACCAAAAGCGAACAAGAATTATGATATCAAAGTTAATAAAGACGAGCTAACACGATAACGAATCATAATTTGCAAACAGTCCGTTAAAATGAAGCTTGGAACATCCAAGATTATTAAACAGACAATTCAACTTACATCAAATAGTAAACAAAAAAAGATCTAAACTTAAAACAACGAGCAAACGCCATTTCAAAAGGTTGGCAACGAACGTTGGAGTTAAAAAAAAAGTGATATTTGCAAATTACTGATGTCGTATCTGACTATTCGCTTTGAATTAAACTGGATAAAACGAACATAGACTTATCAAAGTGCGCTTTTATCAGGAAGATATTCAGGCACTGTCAATCCACCTGAAGATCTGCGAAGAAGAACCAAATACCCTAGGGCGAAATCCATCAATCAATTCACATTAAGAAGGTGATACGGCCGTTAAAATTTGGGTTATGGCCAAACATAATATTAATACTGTTTGTGAACTTGTACACGCAGCAAATTAACTCGGACCTAGTTCAAAAAAACTTTCAATTATTTAAAAATTAGCAGCTGAAATAGGTCCAACAAATGATGAAAACAAATCGCGGCGACACGGATATAAATAAACATGTGATAACATACAACCGCGTAGAATTGACTTCAATCTTAATATTAAATAAAACGTTTCTTAAACGGAAGTTAAGGAGGAAACAAAGCGGAAGTGTGATCAAACTTGTTCGACCACAAAATGTCATAATATATCAAACCGGACTATCTCGAACAAATTCAAATTTATTTTTGCTTCATGACAAACCGATTGCAGTTTTAATTTCGATGATCGCTATCGGCTCGAATTACTGAAAGCGTTTCCAGTGAAAAGATGTGCAGCTGCCAAGAAGTGAGTTTACGAAGCTAAGCGGCATTTGCTGATTAAATAAACAGGTCGTTTTTTGTTTTTGATCAAAGCACCAAAGTGGATTTCAATGAAGGCAAGTATCGTAGTTTGAAAATGACAGAGCAAATATTTACTAATTTTATATAGATATCGAATCCGAAGACGCCAGATTCTTGTGGTAGCGACGTTACGTCTATGTCTGCCGATCGACGAAAAGCGTTTTCCAATTCCAAGCCAATCGACAAAAAAACGTGTCCAATCACTCATACAAATTTACTTGGTTGAAAGCAATGAAAAAGACACTCGACTTCAATAATGGCGACTGCCATGGAACGCGATATGACATTTCCGATTTGATTTGTTGCTAGTTTGCAAAGCAATTAGCTTTAGTGGACACGGCTTGAAGAGTAAGTTTGCATAACCAGCCATTATCTGCGAAAGAATCCGTTACCAAACAAAAAAATATTTCGTCTTTAAAGACATCTAGACAAAAAGGCTGGGTTTTATAGGTTTAAAGCAGCCACAATCCAGTAACGCCCCTCGGGCTTCGGATCCAAAACATTAACCGGTAACAGAAGTTAAACAGCTTTGAAAACTACCACCCAAAAAAATATAAAAGAAAAGTAGATATTAGGTAGATGATAGTAATTATTTTTAAATAACATCAGCGTAGATAAAATACAAATTAAAATTTTCGATAAAATTACGAAGAATTTACGAGAAATTGACCACAAAGAGAAATCATGAAAACTTTAATCATCCCATCACAACAACATCGTATGATCTATTTGAAACCTTAATTATCTGATTCGGTGAAAAAACTTCGGTTCTGAGAATGTCTTTTTGATGAGGCGAGCAGTGTGCTTCCAAACTTTCAATAGAAGACGGCTCGCTTCTATCTAAAGTAGACCAAGTGACGGTCGCTATTTCAACTCCGATCAATTAACATAGAAACGGAACGCCGGCGAAAAAGGACGGCAAAAGAGCAAGTTATTTGTACAGTGTTGAATTACGTTCACGGAATAATTGTCCCGAACCAGTGGTAAACAGTTTATGAAACAATTTTCTTCTCCGATTTAACTTAAGAAAACATTTTACCAAACGACTTCGAAAAAACGAATTACAAACTTGCCGATTTCAATTCGAAACCAAATAGGAAAAAAAAAACTGGGCAAACTACTTTCAAAATCGATTAAAGTATAACGAAGTGTAATTAAATATCCGAAAAATGTTCACACTCAGTTGGCTCTGCTAACCCCGGGAGCCTCATTTAACTCGGCGTTATTAATCAAACAATCGCAGCTCAAGTTGTTGATGAAACAACTGTTGTGCTGATTGATAGGCGTTAAAACGCTATTTGTCGGCAGACCGTCAAACAGCGGTTCAATGGCTGGTAAAGCCATTGCCACGTTAAGTAGAGGGGTGAGCAATGACAAGCTATGACGAAGCACGTTCAACGTGAATGGAACGACAAAATGAACATGACTCAATCGCACTTTACGAAAAACATGATTCTAATCTCGCCAGACTTGAAAGAAAGTTAAAACTCCTTGAACGAAGAAATCTGATAATTGTATCAGGACAATGCAGTGAAATTGCTGGGCCTGTCACCTTGTCAAACTTTGTGATTCAAATTAAGTTTTGATAAAAATCATATTTAGTCCGGCTTTGTCGGCAGTAAAAAAAGCTGAAAAAATTATTTCGCATGAAACGTGTCTTAACATCAAGTTACCTTTAATTAGCTTAGTCGCCATTTTCAAGGAAGTAATACTTAAAATATAAGAGGATAATACACAAAAGATATTGAAGATTAATTGCATAATATAAATAAAGGCAAAATATAATTACAGTAACTGCGTGAAAAGAAAATATTGAGTTTTATGTCAAAAACACACAGAACTTGGCTAGTAAACACTATTGAAACTAAAAGGTAATTTTTTTAGTTATTTAGGGATAGATTTGTCTTGTTCATCAAACAACTTAATCTTTGTTCAACAATTTTTACTTTTACTTCAAAATTTAAAAAACCTGGATAAATACGATAATCAAGTAATCTCGAAATGATATTGGCGTTAAATGTAGCTTTGAAAGAACACAGTTGTGATTTAATGGTGTTAACTGTGATTAAAAAATACCAAGCATAGTTTTAATTCAAAACTACCACTAAAATTGGATCATCGGCTTTGACATAAAACAACAGTCCATTTGTATCGTACTAAAATACAATTTTTTATTTATATAAATCGGCAGTAAAAGTTATTTTGCAGCCATAAACAACATAAAAGTTGAAAAGACAAATTGATAATGGAGAAATTCTTGGCCGAAAATCTATTCGTCATTTGTTTATAATAACGTGTCAAATTTGTCTAACTCTTTATTATAATTAACAACATTTTCAAACCAATTAGCAAGTTTACAGAAGCAGCGCAATAACAAAGCAAATGATTTGTCGTCGGAGCGAGCTATAATATACAAAACTTAAACAACACTCTTTTGAAGAATAAGCAAAAAAATGCAAGATCAATGATTTTAAATAGTAATGACCAGATTATGCTTATTAAGCTCTAGACTTTGGCAGCGACGACTGTTTTGTTTAATTATGCTCAATTTTTTCAGTACTAAAAAAATCCTTTTAACGGCAACAGGCTCGTATTTATTTTAAGAAGTTGCAACTAGCTACATTGTAGTAATTAATACTCGACTTTTAAAAAGAGGATGTTTTACGTAAATGTAATTGAAGTATTGGCTTGGTTTCTAGCTTCCCAAGTAATAGAGTAATGTAAAAAGATACGAAATTACCATAGACAGGGTTTTTCCAAGCCCTACCAACCACAAACAACGAGAACATAATTTTTAACACAGTCCTAGTGGTGAAAGAAAGCCGAAACGTCGGAACAGTAAACTTTTCAGTTTTAATTTAAAAAAAAACGCTATAAGCTTTTTATTGACTTTTCTAAGCCAAAAACACGTATTTTCCTTCAAGTAAAAGGGCAGAACTTTTTTAGTTTTCGCTAGACTTTCAAAAAGAAACTTTTTAAAATAACTTTTCTGTTCTTTCCTTTTCATTGGTCAATCGCGAGCGCTGCGTTAAGAAAATTATTTTAGTTTCAAAACACAGTACAGTCCTCACCGAAATTGAATTTCTTGTTTGTCTTTAAACCACTTAAACAAGCCTTCCGTTCTTCCTGACACACTACAGGTAAAAAGCGCCGATTTTCCGGTAGTTACAATTGTGTCGGTCGGTTGGGCGGTGAAATGAGGATGAGGGAGAAGACAATCTACAAAAAAAAAAGACCGCTTATAAAATTTTTAAAAAACGGTCGAATTAAAATCTATAAAAATTATTGGGTTTACATTGACCGAGTCATACAAAAATGGGGAAAATAAATATTTTACAGTGATAATTCAGCTTTGAATAGCTATACAGATACAAAAGCATTCAACTGTTAAGAGTTTAGTTTTTATGCCCTATTCTTAACAACGTGATATTACTTGAAATCAATTTTCTTACTGCATAAAAAGTAATAAAATTTTTATGAATTTTTTTACAAAGATGAAAAATTTTTGTCGGCCAACAAACAAGTGATTATCAAAACAAAGAATTGCAAAGTTGCCATACAAATAAATGGCAATACGAATCTAGTAGATTTAATTAATATAAGATTTAATGTTTGTTTGTTTGTTTCAGCAAATGTTAAAAGTAGACAATAGATTTAAATTTAAATGAGCAAAACCAATCAAGGTGGCTGACAATAGCAGAAATTCACATAAAAAAAGAACTTTTTTTTCTTAAAAAATAACAAATATTCTTACCTTCTGAATCACGCAATTCGTACTGATTGCCAGGTTTGACGCCATTTTTAGTTTCAGCTTTACACTGATAACGTCCGCTAGTTGAAGATATAGTCCTGGTAATTTCTAACGTCCCATTTGGCAAAACAGAGTATCCAGAGTGTCTTTCAATCAGATAACGATTTTGAGAGTTCATGGCATTACTTCCGATTCTATGATTATTCTTGTACCACGTTACAATAGGACGATTTTCATTATTTTCAAATGCACATTTTAAGTAAACAACAGAGGAAGGACAATTTGAAATAGAATCAGGAAAAGACTGGACTTGTGGAAGAACTACAAGCAAAATGATATTAATATAGTACTTTTTAAAGTCTTGCATTAGCATAAAAACAATATAATGAACATCATATCAATAAAAATGTTAAGTTGAAGATGAGATGATCCAAGTTATGCACCATTTATTGTTTTATAGAAAACACAAAATCACACAAATACTCGATTCAAGCCATTTGAAAACAACTCAAAAATCAATTGTTTACTTTAAATAAGAGGCATCAACAAGAGGCATCATGAGCAAACAAAATAAAATCTTACCAGTAACTTTTGCTTTTAAACTAAGCAACACTTTTCCTTCATAAGTGGCACGACATTGATATAATCCTGAATCTGAAGTCTGAACTACAGATTTATATAAACTTCCATTTTGCAGTTTTATTCTTGGTATTAATCCATTTATTTTTAATGGATGATTATTTTTAAACCATACTACTTCAGCTGGCAATGAATCATTATTGAAAACAGTTTGATTAAAAAATTTTCGAATTTCACAGTTTAAAAGCAATGGTTCAAGGGGAAGCAGCACAACCTTTTGAGGTTGATAAGAAAAGTCTATATACGTTTTATTTCCTGGAAAAATGCTCAAAAAATCAGATTGACCAAAAACTGCAAAATAAAAAAGTAGATTATAATAATTAGACCTATATTCTTGCTTTTAAATCTAAAAATATTTCTTATCCATAGTACCAAAAATTTTTTAACCTCACCAACCAATAATAATAATAATTTTCTTGTAGTAGTATAGTAATACTCTTACAGTAGTAGTACTAACAGTAATACATTTCTTACCAATAGTAATAGAGTAGTAATTTCATCCTAAGAATGTTTGCAACAATAGTAATCTTAACAAAATTTCTATCTAACAAGTTTAACAAATTATGTTTTTGTTTGCTGTACTTTTTGTGGGATATAAGAATTTGATTGTAAAATAAAATGACAATGGTTCGATAATGATGTCATAAATATCTAAAAATTACAACTAAAATGTTTTTACAAAAGTTCTTTTGTTACATTGCAATCACAATCATAGTACACATATGTACCATTGTCTCTTAAAAGGTTAAACAAGAGAAGTAAACAAATAATTGTTTGCTTAAGATCAATAACTAATAAATAAATAAATAAATAAATAACAAGAAAAATTCTTAATTTAGTTCCATGTAGCAACCATGAAAATTTGGGCAGAATTAATATTTGCAAGAATATAAAAAATAAGTATTATATCATATAAGCTTATTTTTCTATCTTGCAAGCAGTATTGAAGACATTAAGCTTAGCACAAATGCCAAGCTATTAACTAACCTATTTATTACATAAAAAAATAAACTTGCATTTTGCCTTCAGTTCAAATCATAAAAACATGTTAAAATAACTAAAACTGATAAAATACTTAACTAATTACATGAATATAAAATTTTAACAAAAACTTACCTATTTTTAACCAGCATAATGCAATACATAAATAAATTGGAAACATTCTAATCCAAAGCTGACAAAAGCAGAATTCAAATATTTTCAACACAGTTGAAACAAATGAATCAAAATTAAGTATTTATCATTTTTTAAAAACTGCTTTTAGACCTGTTATCACAATTTATCATTACTGTACAAGCTATTGAGCTGCCTACAGCAAACCAGGAAGCCAAGATGATTAGTTTTGAGTGAAAAAATATGACTTTTGGCAAATTGAAGACACGTCACATTGATAAAAATATAATGATATGGTACAACTAATTTTAAGCCTCACTCAACTTCAATATGCATAGTGCAAGAAATAAAAAAATTACAGATAAACAACACAGGCATACATTTCAACCAGAATAAATATACCATTTTACATACTAAATGACAATAGTAACTAACTAAATGGGAATAGTAACAAACTAAATGGGAACAGTCAAAAATTAATTATTCATTTTTATATAAATGTAATGTAGAGAATTATGCTTTGTGTTGTCATAAACCTGTTTGTGCAATATTACAAGGCTTGCTTGCCTTGTGAAGCAGTAATTGTGTGGGCTAGTGCTGAGAGATAGCTAATAAATTAGAAAGCCTATGAAATTTACAGAAAGCTGGTTGTAATTGTTTTAGACAATGCTCCTTGTCACTCTCATATTGAAGAGGTATTGGCAGAAGATGAGTTTAGGAGAAACCATGTATTAAGATTGGCCCCATACAGTCCAATGCTTAACCCGATTGAGAATATTTGGTCAGTAGTAAAAGCAGATGTTAAAAGCAATCTTGCAGAGCATCTACAAGAAATGTTGAATAATAATTAATCTAGTGGACAATTAAGTGTAAGGGACTTTTGATTGCAATTCCTTGAAAGACTCATTTGAAAGGGTTTAGAATTAATTGTTTCTGCTTTATGCTGTAGTACAATATCACATATTCAAAGTAAAGTAGCTGCAGCTCTAACTTTAGAAGATATGAGTTTCTACTACCACTCCTACATTGTTTGAAGAGCTATCCACTCCAAGTCAGACACAAACAGAACTGGGGCCAAGGGTTTATCCTTTTATTACCCCACGCTGCTGTACTGCCTGGATCAGATGTTGGCAGCGATCTTACTAAGTCAGCATCGGGTTTTGTCATCCAAAACCATCAGACCTTGTGCTCCATGTGGTGCCTGATGTATAGGGCATGCTGTTAGAACATGGTCTGCAGTTTGTTCAAAAGCACCACACTTGAAATTAGGTGGAGTGAGACCCCATTTGTGCATGGATGAATGGAATCGCCCAACACCAGTCTGCAGGCAGTTGAGCTTAACCTAAACTGCTCAGGGTACACCCATCCCAACAGGCCTGGCATTGGTCCCAGGCAAAAAGCATGGAGCCTGGAAGCATTTTTGCAGTACTCTGTTTTTATTCATGAGTTTTTAATAAACGATTTCTAAAAAATTTAAAATGACTTTTTCTATATTAATCAATATTATGCCAATTTCATTATTTTCAAAGAATTTTTTATTTTTAAATAATAATTATTTTAAATATTTTTTTAATTTAATTTTTTACTATTCCCATTCAGTTAGTTACTATTATTATTTAGTATGTAAAATGGTATAGATTTTCAATAGATGAAAAAAAAAGAAATCTCAAAGCTTCATTACACAAAACACAGATTACATACAAAATCAATGAAGAAACCAAACTAAGTTAAAAATCACTTCAATGGATTTATTATATAAAATGTAATTGCTTTCAACCTTATTCTTACCAGTGCTAGGAATTACAATGTAATCCATAACCTTTCCTCTTTAAATCAAGAATTAAATACAAATCTTACTAGAATCTTTAACATATGATGCTATATCAGTAGATCAGTAGTTAGAACATTTTTTATAAAACAAACATATTCAGGTTTTCATTTTAAGGATAAACTGGGAAATACAAACTTTTAACAGTTCAAGGTGTTTGATTGTGATGATTAAAGCATTAAGATGTATAATAAGATGAACATTTTTATTAGAAACTGTGCTCAAAAAAGCTAACACATGATGCTTTGTTAAAAACATCAGATTAATGTTGAATTTTGAATCACAACCACAACTATTATAGTATTAAGAGAAATTTTCTTATCACTTCCCACTACTGCAAAAACCAAAACAAAAAACAATACTATTTGGGATTTTTGACGGAGTGAGCAATAATTGCAAATTACAATAATCACTTGGCAATTTAACTTTTAAGTTCAACACTTAGAACTTATTACAGCTTTGTAATTTAAAATAGAGTTAATTACCACAATCAGCAAGCACCCAAACCGTTCGTATATGAACAATGTGTAGGAATAAAAAGCTAATCTAATTTTCAATCTGCCTACGCTTTTTTAAATTTAAAACAAGACTATAATGTTTTACTCCGCAGCAAAGCGAGTTAAAGAACAAAAATAAAGTTATAAGGAATTGCAGTTGTTATAAGGAATTGCAGTACAAGTAGAGCTGGGGCGCCACCTAACTTTTTGTCATACTCGAAACAAGTATCGTAGCCCGGTAAGAAATTCACTGTAGTCATCATTATCATACTTGCAAAAACCGGGCAAGAGATTATTTGGCCAAAACAATTTTTTTTTAATATCGATAAGAGACTTATTGCGCATGTTTTTAAATCCAGAATTTTAAGTAATATTTGAGGTGAAGACTATTTTTTTAGTCTTCACTTGCTATTTGGGACGAAAATGGAAAAATAAGAGATAGATTGAAAGTAAAAACCTTTTATTTTGGTCTTCACCCAAATCTGGGACAAATTTTTTTTTCACGTATCCGTGAAGTGCAACAAGATCATGATTTGGGCAATTGTCGATAAAATTTGGAAAAAATTGTGTTACCCCGAGCATTTTTTGGCTGGTAAGTTATGGTTAAAGTGGCGTACAGATAGGGGGTGAAAGAGGCAGTGGCTCCGGAAATCCATGAAAAGGGGGTATCTAGCCTAATGAGTGAAATTTAAATAATTACGTTTTATTAAAGTTTTGTAACTGCGGGTTGTTTCTGCGTACTGCAGAGCTACTAACACATTCTGTAAAGATTTGATGGAAACTTGCTTGAACGGAGCATGCAAAATAAAAAAAGTGATCCAATTGAGAGATGAAGCACTGCAAATTGTTAACTAATGCACATTTCAATTTTTCAAGAAACTGGCCTGTTAAATCTTCAGTTTGGTGTTGTGTTTGCTCACTGCACAAAATAGTAGTCTACAATTGTTTTCACTTGGTTTATCTTTTGAACGATGGTCGCACAATTCATCTTGCACATAACTCAACCTCATTCAAGTCCACCAGCTCGCAATTATTCAACTTGTACAAAATCCCACATCACATGATTTGATTCACAAATTGCTTATGATTTTGACGCATAATTTCCATTGTCACGTAAAATCTCTCGTGATTAGTTTATTCAGGTGTCTACGTAGTTTGGCTTTTTTTGTGAATCTAGGTCTTAGAGTTTGGACGCAATACAAGTATTATTTGTGGTAATCTTTTCTTGTAACTTAGCAGTATCTTTCCAGTGAAGATGGTCGAACGAAAAAGTGTTTACTAACGCCTGAGGCAATAAAGAATGCATTGACCAGAGTGTTTTGTGTATAAAATAGTAACGTAATTTGTGTGAATTCTGTTTGAAATGCAAAGTCTATTTATGGCTTGTGCTTGATTTTTTGGGTCTGGTGTTAGTGAAGCATGCCTTGTATTTTTATTGTGGAGGCGTACATTCAAACTTGGTCATGAGCTTTAATTACCAAAGATACGCTTCTGAAGTTGAGTTGTGAATGGTGTGATTATACCTCACAGAAAACCTTCTATTATACAATGTCAGCTTTTGAATTGAAACTGTTTTTAAGACGGGACCAAGTGGATTGTAGCACTTACAGTGCAGCATAAAATGTCTGGAATCACTAATACGAGTTTTTCAGCATTTTGTATCGTGTATGTCAGTCGCGGAGGTTGATGATTTTACTAAGCTCCGCGGCCGAGGTTAATGAAGGTAACGAAGTGCAAGTACAGAGTGCTTCGTGTTAACTGTCACGCAATAGTACACCAATGCCGAACGAGCACTCAAACTAACGTGTACTTTGCCTGTGTCTCTACTCACTGATTATAGTCGTAACTCTTGGCTACAGTCAGGTGTCACACGAAATCAGTACAACTCTTTCAACTTTTAGTATCAAATTTTCATTGATTTCAGTTGAATAGTAACTGAAAAGCTCTAATAGGAGTGCACTGCACAAAAAATTCTAGGGTCTATTATATGGTGCCAGCATAATAATACTCACGCTCAAAACTTTAATCACGTTACATAATCCTACATTTTACGTAATTTAAGTATCTTTCAGAAAAACTACGCAGTAAGAGCACTGACGCGGCGCAAATAACAAAAAAATACGGATTTCAAGCAGGGCTGGGGAGCCGGAGCCGGAGCGCGGAGCCATGGAGCCAGCCAATTTTGGAGGAGCCGGAGCTGGAGCCGGAGCCTTTTTAAATATATCTGCGGAGCCGGAGCCGGAGCCGGAGCTGGAGCCACAAAAATTTTAATAGCTCCGGCTCCAGTAATGGTTCATAGGATCAACTTCATAAAATGAAATTGACTATTATGGATTTTTAAACATTAACATAAAAATAAATTTTGTGTTATATAGATATCTTTCTTTTCATTTATTAAGCAAAAACATCTCTACAGCTTATTTTATCTGATTAAGAAATTAAGAAATAGATGAAACAGGCTGTTGGGTTGTTTTGTAATAAATGAAAGATCAATGTATTTGTTCCGACTTTCATTAAGCGCTCTACAAAAACACGTCGATTAATTTTTTCCTAATTTATATATATTGCTTAAGTTTCATATAATATTAAAATATATATATATATATATATATATATATATATATATATACAGTATGTAGAGAGAGAGAGAGAGACGTCGTCGTCGTTTGAAGGGCATCCACTCCAGGTCAGACGCAAACAGGACTGGGGCCGAGGGTTTATCCTTTTACTACCCCAGACTGCTGCACTGCCTGAATCAGATGCTGGCAGTGGTACTATTAAGCCAGCATCGAGTTTCGTCATCCAAAACCATCAGATCTCGTGCTCCATGTGGTGCCCGATGTATAGGGCACGCTGTTAGAACATGGTCCGCGGTTTGCTCAGAGGCGCCACACTCGCAATTCGGTGAAGGAGTGAGACCCCATTTGTGCATAGATGAATGAGAAGAGAGAGAGAGAGAGCAAGAGTGAATCGAACTTTATTGCAAAGTGCTCAAAGAAAAGATCAGAGCAATTTCGTACAAAATTTATTTAAACTCTATTAAAAAAAATCTGAATAGTCTATTTCATCCAATAAAATCAGTTTTTTTTATTCATATTAAGGTAAGAGAAGGAAAGCAGGTCATCTTAATATGAATGCATAACCTGAATCATTTTTTCCTATATGACATCACAGGAATTGCATTATTTTCTTGATTAGTTTAACAAATTATTCTTAACAAAAAATCTCAACTAAATAGTACTCAGCTCTATAAACTTTCGTTTGTTCAACTACTACAAATAAATATAAATAAAAAAGAAACAGATCATGATTCAACGTAAAAAATTTTTGGTATTAAAAGATATTAAAAGGAATAAAAAGAATAAAACCTGTCCTTCATCAGCTGTTTAATTAGCTGTTTTTATTTATAGTTATCTGAAAAAATTGAATAAAAAAAAGCTTATAGAGCCGAATGGTATTTAACTGAGATTTTTTGTTTAGAATAATTTTTTAAAATAATTTTCTAAGTCTATGTATCCTACAATAAATATACCACCACTATTTGCAAGTTTGGACCTGTTTTACTTTCCGACAGTTTTGAATTATTTTTGTAGTTTAACAAACTACATATTTTGGAAGCATAAAATTTAAAAAGCTTAAATAATATCTCTATTTTTAAAAAAATTTAAAATTTTGAAACGACCTCTTATAAATTATGTTTTGCAGAACTACGTATTATTTATCGGATAAGATTGACTTATCGTACTATGTTTTCTTAATGATGTTATGAAAATATAGTACTATGTTTACTAATAATTATAGCCTATTCTTTATTTTTCCTGTAAACACAGGAAGATTCAATAAAATGAAACAGACTGTTTTGGTTTTTTAAAAAGTAGTTAAATAAATTTTGTATAATACGAGTATATTTAAATATCTTTTTTCAAATAGAATCTTTTTAATTGAATAAGGATCAAGATTCTATTTAAATAAAGAACCAACAGATGTTTGTGGTTTTTTCAAAACAGTGATTAAATAAATTTTGTATTAAAATATTGCTCTTATTCTTTAATTTGGCACTCTGCGAGGACGATTGATTCACTTTTAAATACACATATAATCTTTAATTTACAATGGCTAATGGTGAACAATATAAAACAATTAAGGAAGAAGCACTCTACATGAATTATGCAACTAATTAAACTAGGTGCTTTTAAAAAAAATTGTTAGCCTCATATAAAAAACAAGGTGAATTCTGACTAAGAAGATTTGGAATCGAAAAATGTTGTTGAAATCGGCATCGGAGTCAAAAAAAAATTGGCATCATCCCATCACTAATTTAAACACTCAATGATTAAGAGAAAATAAAATATTAAAATTTAATATGACTAAAACAGAATGTAGTCCTGAGAATTGGATAAGTTAAATTTTTTATTTGGTTGAATTTTCGCATGATTGTTACATCGTAAATTTATCTCTTAAAATTATAGAGTGAAGATTTGGCTGACTCAATCTTATTTATTGCCTTAATAATGTTTCATTACAAACGTTCTCGCTTATTTCCTCGTGCGTTAAATTTCTTGGGAGTTTTTTATTTCGAGCACATGCGCTTCTAAAGTTTTCCATTAAAAAGATAAAGTTTAGCTATTTGCAGTGCGGAGTTTGCAATTCATCATATTTACGATTTAACCTTTTCAATGTTTAGATAACGCCACAATTAATTTTCATTTATTTATATTTCTTGGTACTCGCTTTCGGATTGGATTAATATAATTGTAAAGATCAGAAGTCGTGATTCTTGTTCGAACAGAATAGTTTATCGCAAAAAAGATTTAAACACTAAATGATGAACTACTTGTTTATTAAAGAATTGGAGAGCCGGAGCCGGAGCTGGGGAGCGGAGCCGGAGCTAGTGGATAAGTGCTTGATAGCTCCGGAGCTGGAGCCGGAGCTAGTGAATGAGTACTTGATAGCTCCGGAGCTGGAGCCGGAGCTAGTGCTCTTCTACAGTGGCTCCCCAGCCCTGATTTCAAAATGTAAATATAGCAAATTTATCCGGTTCAGGTCAAAATGCAGATTGAAAAATTTACTTTATCTTAAGTCATTTCTTAAGAAACCGATAGAAAATCAATTGTTCCGCGAATTTATCTGGATACAGCGAAAATTCAGATTAATTAAACACTACTGTAATTTTAAACTTGTTAAATCTTCTTCAATAATTTTTATTTAACTAATTTAATGTTCCTGTTTCCTGTGGTCCTATAAAGTAGTATTTTTTATCCAACACCAGTGGCGTGCGGTCAGGGCATGCAATTCATGCATTGCATGACCAACGAATTTGTGTGTGATGACCAATATTTATTAACTAAATGAAGAACACCACTGTTTTGGAACAAAATTACAGAATGTGAGACTGATCAGAGGCGAAGACTTTTTTTAGAGATCACTACAATTTCAGGACGAAAAGTCTAAAATCAGGAAGAGATTTTAGATGAAGACCTTTTTTTTTAGGGAACACTACAATTTTAGGACGAAAAGTGTAAAATCTGGGACAGATTTCAAGTGAAGTATGTAAAGTATGTGAAGTATGTTAAGTAAAATGAAGTTTTTTTTGGGGGGGAAACACCCGATCTATGTCTTAGAATCTCACACAGAATTCTTTATGTTACCCATAAAATATTGCATGTGCTATCCATTACTTACCTATAAAATACCTAATGGCATGACCAGTTTTCGGCATGCCAGTTGCATGACCAGTCTCAGTGGTCACCGCACGCCACTGTCCAACACATTGCATTTTATACCTTTATAACCCTGATAAAAAAAACCAAAACCAAGTGAACGCAGAAAAGGAAAAAAAGAGGGCGAGAGATAGAGCAGAGTCTCGACAAAGTGGGGCGTTAGACGTGCGGATAAAAAAAAGTCAAATAAAAGTAGATAAAACAAGGGATGAGGCAGAGGACTCTTCAGCACGGTGTCACAACACAGTAATTGTAAAGACAATAATAATATGGTTTCTTATCCGTCTCCGTGTCAAGATGATAATTCCAATAAAGAAAATGAAAGACAATTTTGTATTTGAAAAATAATGAGGATTTAGAATTAATTTAAGACAAGCCGCTTAACGATGAGAAGCACCAGACTCGAGTTTCGCTTTTGTTAGAGCTCGTCAGTGATGCTTATCTCACTGCGAATCGAACCGAGTACCTGTAGACTTCCACGCAAAAGACTATACCACTAGACCACAGAACCCGAACGATAGATCGACTCAATGAGGTACGGCCTTGGAAGTACAGCATATAGTGGATTTTAAGTATTCCTCGTTCAGTAAAGCCGGGAATAACTTATAACTTAAAGCTGCTTTGAGTCATTCTATCATCCGGGTTCTGTGGTCTAGTCTCCTGCGTGGAAGTCTACAGGTACTCGGTTCGATTCGCAGTGAGATAAGCTTCACTGACAAGCTCTAACAAGAGCAAAACTCGGGTCTGGTGCTTCTCATCTTTAAGCGGCTTGCCTTAAACAATTTTGTAATCTCTTTAATAGACTTATTGTGTCTAGAATCACATACTTCAGGACCACAGAATAAAACAAATACTGTAAAATAAGCAAAATAGCCTATTGTAAAAAAACAACCAACATCAAAATAACAGTCATTATTTAATCTTTTTGAAATTAAATTTTCGGTTCATATTTGTTTGTCGACACTACTGCAGTTTTAACGAATTTCAAATGCTTGCCGGAGCATAAAATTGAAACGCTTAACTAATTTCAGAACTCAACGCAGTTGATGATGAAATGAGTTACAATTCCAAAATGTTCTGAATAAACTATGTTTCGGAATATATTGGCTTTGTTTTTCTTCTTTAATCCTTGTCTTTCTCACATTCCTCGTTGCCATACTAAAGTTAATGAGGGGACACATAATCATGCAAATGGCCCCAGACATCACCGGACCTCTGAACGCTCCTGTATGGCTATGATCATTATTATTATTACGACCTCTAGTTATTCTTGTGACTCACAGGAAAGCGTCGGAGACTTTGTATTTAAGGAAACAGTCAAGCCATTACCCAGATGTGTTTTCAGAGATATCAATTAGATATTGCTGTCAAGATTAAATTTTTTTAGTCTTTATATGTATAGTGATTTGATAAAAATTAAGAACTACTTGCTAAGACTGCCAGCCAAAGAAAGTGTTGTAAAGCCTCTTCCCTAAGCATACAAAACAGCATGAAGCAAATAGGTTTCGAATCGAGACCGTGTCGATTGCGCTTGCCATCAATATGGCGATCTTATCCACTTGGCCACGCTGCTGAAAGTGGTTACTTATACGTAAAAATTGTTATTACAAGAAGTATGATTATTATAGGAATTGTGAAGCGTGTTTTGAAATAAATTTTAAAGATTATACTCTGATTACACATTAAACTAAACATTTTTATGCTTTCTAGAGAAACTTTAAAGATTGTGTTTGGATAAAAAAAATTTTCTTAAGCCGTAAAGCCACTGTTGGACAGTCAGGTAGCTTACTTGCCTTATCTTACGTAGCTTACTAGCTTACTTTGCCTCAAATCTATATGATTTTAAAAAAAAACGTGATTGTGATTCTTTGCAATTTTAGACCGTTGATTCCATGAACATTTTGCTTAAATCAGTAGAAAAGTCGGCGGAGTAGCTCATGTGACAACACTTAGAATGGAGAGCAAAAAGACACAAGTTTGATACTCAGTCTACTTGGATGATTTGAAAATACTTTCCGATAAGTTTTTAAATGAGGTCAAGCTATTAATTTTCCTATGGTCACTACGTTTGTTATGGAAGAAGTTGTTGCAAAGTTTGCTAACATAATGAGAACAGCTCTGCAGCCTGACTCCTTCTTTTACGACTGAATTGTTAAGTTTTAACATTTCCAACACGTGCGAGACAAACTGATACGTTATTGCGTCACAAGACACATTAGCCACGATCCTTTCCCGATTACGCATAACAATGGGGTCCCGAAGGTGCCCATAACAATAGGCATACCATATTTACGAAGTAGCAAATCAGGACGCTCGTTAAAAGAAAAAAATTCGTCAGTATTCTCTACAAAAAAAAAGGTCTTAGCTTTTAATCTGTCTCGGGTTTCTTAACTTTGGTCGCTAAAAAGTAGTGTTCACTAAAACAAAAGGTCCTCACTTAAAATTGGAAAAACCGGAACATTTTGGTCAACCGGGTGGGACGCCGGGACAAGGCCTCAAAAACGGGACTGTCCCGGCTAAACCGAGTCGTATAATAGCCTGCATAAAAAAAAATGCACTAATATAATCTTGATGAACCAAAAGCAGCCAAATAACTAATTACGAGGAAACAACAAAGCAATTAAGATTAAAAACAAAATAAGATTTAAAAAGAAGCAGGCCAGAACTAGTAAACTCAAAGTGATCGATACACCAGAAGCAGAAATGCAGTGATAATATATAATAACTAAAAGCAACAAAACAATTAATTAAGACAAAGTAACGAAACAATCACAATTAAAAGGATGAAAAACTGCAACTGGGTGAAAGTTCGAACCACGAAACACCCTAAAGCAACCGAAATACTAAAATCCAAGGCTACAGCATTCCAGTCGGTATTTGCAAGCGCGGCACAACAATTAAAAAATTTACTTAATAATCCCGAATTTTAAAGGTCTTTGTATTATTCGACCTTTTGTCATCACAATTGGGGGCACAGCGTTTTCGTTAAAAATATCGCCTGAGTTCCGAGCACGCCAGTTATTGGAGGTCCCCTCCTTTGGTGAACTAGGTGCAAGGGAATAAAAATGATCATCTGTGGGCTTAATGCAGAAATTTAAATTTTTCACACTAAGTGCTGCACTTTTAAGTCTGTCAATGGAAACTTTATCTGTGTCGCGGCCGAAGTCCAGCTCAAAGTATTTTGGGTTTTTACTGATGACTTTAAAATGGGCCTTGATATGTAGGTTGCAGGGGCGGCAATAACGGTCATTTTGCACGTAAACACGAGTGGTTTCTGACAAGAAAAGAGATTTTTTTAAATATGACTTTCATTTACTTTCCCGTGATGACATAAAGCGTAAAAATGTAACGTAGTGGCTAAACTTTGTTACTATTGCATCGGGATTGCCTGGAATGTCAGTGTCAGAGTTTCCATCAAAAAACTCTCCAGAAAGTTAAATTGTTTGTCCTAGCACAAAATCGTTGAGGGAAAAGCCTTCTAAGTCTTCTTTGGGGCTGTTCCTGAAGGCCATTAAAACCCAGGGTAAATAATCGTGCCAGTTAGTCGGGTTATCGTAATATTTGAGGGTCCTTTTTAAAGTCTTATTAAAACGTTCCACAAGTCCCTGCGCTTGCAGCTGATAAGTGGTGGATTGATGCGCCTAAAATCCGAGATAGCGACGCATGTTTAGCCACACAACTGAAGTTAACTGGGTCCCGCGATCCGTGTAGATGTGTTTTGGACAACCAAACCAATCCACCCAGTGTCGGATAAAAGCGTCAACACAATTCCTCTGCCGTTATGCCAGCTAGTGGTATTGCATTTACGAATAGAGAAAAACAATCAATTACAACGAGCAAATAGTTGTAACCATTGCTTACCCCAAAGGAATTCATAATATCTACATACACGCTTGCAAAGCGATCTCTTGGTGGGGTTGTTATGCTATCGAGAGGCGCAACGTTGTGACGCTGAATTTTTGCTCTGGCACTAGCTTGACACTCCCGAGTCCATTGTCTAATATCACATTTCATTATCATCCAAACAAAACGAGAGCTAATTAATTGAATCCCAGTTTAAGGACCGGGGTGCAACCAGGAGTGATGTAATTTAAAAATATCGAAACGTAGCTTTTGAGGTATGATAGGATGCAATTGTGAATAAGCTTGATCACAGAGCAATAAAACATTGTGTTTGCTAGTCAAATTTTTATTGGCTGTAATAAGGTAGCTTTTTCTAATTGACCACAGAGCAAGAATTCTATTTCAGGATCTAATTTCTGCAGCAATGCGATTTGGAGATAATCTAGACTTGGCTCGTTTGGGACAATAGCGCTGAGTGTTTGTTCCTCGTTAAGAATATCGTTGATAAAATGTCAGCCGGGTTTTCTGCACCCGATATATGTTTCATGCAATCAGTCATTTGTTCTATAAAATCGAAATGTCTTTGTTGGCAAGCTGATTGAGCGGGCGTGTGACTGTGAAATTTGTTAACTATTGGGCGATGATTAATTTTCAAAATAAAATCCAACGCTTTCAAAAAAAAGCTGAAAGGTTTTATAGCTACTTAGCATGCGTGAAGCTCTCTTTCAAACGTCGACCACAACTTTCGGGACTTATTCAAAGCTTTTGACCAAAATGCAATAAGTCGGCACTCGCCATCTTTTTCTTGTTGCAGATTTGCGCCATTGCTAAATCCAGATGCATCCACAATGAGCTCTGTTTGAGCATGGGAATCCGAAAAGGCTAACGCAGTTGCTGAAGATAGGGCTTCCTTATTGTCCTGAAAGCACTGAAGCGATTCTGTTGACCATATCAAACGACATGAATTTGTGCTAGAGTTAACGAGATCATAAAGCGGTTGCAAGAATTTCGTAGAGCCTTTAATAAATTTAGCGTAGTATTAGTACATACTTAAATACGATTTAAGTAGCTTTGTCGCAGTAAGTTTGGCAAAGTTGTTGATAGCTTTGACTTTTGATTGCATCGTTTTGACCCTTCAGAAGATACATGAACATCCAAAAACGACAGTTTCTGCACTCCCAAATTGCATATTTTAGCATTTACTACTAAACCGTGTTTACGTAGCCTAGAAAAAACGGCTTCCAGCCACCGGCGTTTGTGTGTATTCTAAACGAATTTTAAACATTACGATTAGGCCTAGTCATCCAAATGCAGAAAACATGCGGTAAACAGCTCAAAACTTCGTTCATTAGTAGTTGAAAGTAAGATGAACTAGAAGTAAGACCAATTGGTAAGAAATTGTACTGATAATTTCCAGGGGAGTTGTAATTGTGAATTTATGTCTATCTTCTGGTCGTACTCTAATACTATAATACGCGTCCGCGATGTCAATGGAAGAGAATAAGTTGCAGCCGTGTGCTAGGTATGTAAAGTCACTGACATGTGGCAAGGCATGTTTCTTTGATTTTAGCACTTTGTTTAGGTTAGTGAGGTCAGCACAAAGCCTCCAGCTTCGAGATTCTTTCTCACCATCACTATTGGCGAAGATCAGGCGCTCTAGCTCTTTTCTAGAATTCCTTGATCGCATAATCTTCTTAATTCCTCACCCAATGCTCGAAATTTCTCTGAACATAATCTACGAGTTTTACAATCGCCTCTTCCGATCTGCTTTCCATTGACGCAACTACTGAATATTTACAAGGCTGTTCACAAAGTGCAGCATCAGAAACTTCAGGATCCTCATTTTTCAGATCTGTCAATCAAAATGATGTTGTCCAATTCATCGCCACTTTCAAGAGTAAATGTGTTCATAAAATCTACTATTCCCATATCGAGGGCATTGTTCAAATTCAATCAATTCGGTCAATCTTTACGAGGAAATATTAACAATTAGTTAGGACAAACTAAAAATCGGTTCTTAAAATCCCGTATTGCTGATGCAAAATTTGTGCTCAAACAGCCGGGAAAAACCAAGGTTTATTTGGGCTTTATAAATAACGGTCGCACTTACCACTTCCCTGCCTAACGCTTTCAACAAAGTCAGCGTCAAAGACAGTATATTGTGGTCGTTGACATAATTCAGAGGAAACAAAGATCTTGAAGCACCGGTATCAACCAATAATGGAACTTTTGAATGTTTATTCGCAACAAAAAAGAAGGAAGAGTCCGCACAAGCCAATGGAGAACTATGATTGTACAAATCTGGTTTTGTGTTTTCGAAAGAAGAACGTTCGCAAAAAGACAGAGCAAAGGAGCATGGGACACCGCCACTCTTGTAAAGCTCAATCGCATATTTCTTGTAATAATAACACTTGGGATTATTTTTGAAAACAAAATTATTATTGAAGGCAAAAGGAGGTTTTCGAGGTAGGAAGGAATTTCTTCGCTTAAAGTTTGACTCAGTTGGCGTATTTCTGTTACTCAGGGTATGTTCGGTCAGAGATAAGAAGAGTGACGTAGCGTCGTAAAAAATCTAAACGTGTTTCTATTCGTTCATTAATCAAACATTGGTTATAGTTTTTGTCCTCAGCCAAATTAGATTGTGATAAAATTGTTGCGGTTTCAGTCTTTCTGGTGCGAATCAGCAGTCGGTTTGCGTGGCTAGCGAACTCGTCAACAGAGCAAGTTTCATAATGATAAAGATTTAATCGCGCTTGCGGATTCACGCTATCAAGTATTATACTGGCGCATTAAATCCGCCACCAAGCAAAACTGTGGATCATAGTCATAACCGAGTCGAGTTTTTAAACGCAACAAAAATTCGGAAACTGTATCTTCACTCCTCTCACAATTATAAAGCAACGAATGTAAGGAATCATTGTGATCGACACCCAAACGTTCAATTAAAGCCCCTTCAAATAGCAAGTGAGGATTATTTTTATTCAAGTGCTGCAATACATCGGTGACTTTGGCAAGCACTCTTTTGTCTTTGGTAATTGCTGTTATAAGAGCAGCGTATTTGCAAGATTCTGTAGATAACGTAAGTTTTGGCTACTGCATTCAAGAAACGATTGGTATCATCTACTATAACTAATTTGGCATTATAAATTGTATAACCTATTTACTACTATATTTTTTGATTTTATTGTGACGTCATAAACTGCTTTTGTCCGGTTGTTAAACCTAATATAATAATTAACCTAAAAAATCTGGCTCCTGCTAGTAGCTTCTGTTGTTATCTGGTAACGTTAGCCGGTTTATTACGTATATAGCGCAGTAAATTTTTTCATTCGTTTTAATTATTTTTTATTTTTTTTTATTTTTTATCTCTATACCTATTAAAGTAGAATTCGAATCGTTTTGTGTTACTGTTGCCGCTGTGCTGTTGTTTTAGTGTTTAAAGATAAATATTGACGCCTTGGAGCTTTATTCCATCAAAAGATAGAATTGTTTTAGTCTGTGCGGAGGACAAACTGTTAAATTTAATATCAGCCAGTGGGGTGCTAATTTATTCTTATAGTTAGTCAATACAAAGTTGTTAAGTGATTATTCGCAGTTATTGGCGCTATAAATCGTTTTGAAGCTTGGTGGAGCTTGATAATCAAGTTTTACGAGAATCAATCAAGTTCTTTTGATTTTGTAAATATATTTTGTGAAAGATTTTGTGAATATATTTTGTGAATTATTTTGGTTTTGTGAATATATTTTGTGAATTATTTTGGTTTTGTGAAAAATTTTGTAAATTATTTTGACGATTTTTTGGCTTCTATTGTATCAAGTAATTTGACATATAATGCTACGATTTTAATTTTTTTTAACAACAATTAAACTGAAACATCTTCAATTCATGGGTTCCAATGTTAGTTGCGATTAGAAAATTTTAATATTTGTAACCATAAGACCGACAGCGCAAATGGAAATTTACATATTACGGAGGTAACAGGTTAACGCTTAAGATTGGGGGATGGCGGAAAGTGCCCGCGCTGTTAAAAAATGCTGTTGTGCTCTCAAACTACTTGATTGTCTTCAAATTTTACCATTTTTCAGAATTTTTTATTCATTTAAAAGTTGATGCAATTCTAGCAAAAATGTTTCCTTGCTTTTGGTGATACTTAGTATTGCTATTCTCTTTTAATTATTTAAAAAATTCTCCCTAAACCAAACAAAACTTTCACCAAGAAACTAAGCTAAAAATGAATTTTGCTTTAAAAACTAAATAATAATTATTTCTAAAGTACAATATGAAACAGATAGAAGAAACCTTGATAAGTTTACCATAGCAAAAAGAGTCATCATAAAATAAAAGACGAGTTTTAACTTCCCATCAAAAACCAAACTCCAGTCTTTACAACTCTGGTTTTAATCAAAATAATTTTCTAATTTTTTTGAGTTTTGCTAAAACAAAACAAGCTAAATCAGTGTTTTTCAACCGTTCATGGTTTGCGGCTCACTTTTAAAAACACTTAGACATCTATGGCCCCCCGCTTCACCCAAAACACAACCTAGATTTGTCTTAACGAAACTATATTTGTTGTTTTATCCATCATGTTAGACGAATAAAATCAAAGTAATTTGTTAATGAAATCAATGTAAACTTTTCCTAGACTTGTCTAACAAAGCTTTCAAAGCAGTTTTATCTTGATCACAGCACAACAATTAGGTCTGTGATTCACAAAATTTGTTCATAGCAAATTAATAAATATTATTGTCGTCTTAATAGCTCAGTAGGCCTACTGAATATTTATCGTTATGAGACAGCCAGAAGCCGATATCGTGATTCTTGAATGCCAGCCTTATTGCATTTGAAACTTTTCAAATTCGCCAGCTCCAATGCTCCAGCAAGGATGACTTTAATCTTAAGAGCAGTGCCGGCGCTAGGCCAGCTGAGGCCCCCCCCGAAAACTATACGTGGGCCCCTTTATCCGCAAACAAAGTGAACCGTAAAAATTATACAAAATGCGATTGCGTCCAATTTTGCGTCTACGTACCCTAGTTTGAAATCTACGTACGTAATTTGATACGACATTTTCGTACGTAAATCGCATCGTATTCTGTGTAAAGCCTCCTTAAGTCCTTAAGCCAATCGCTGGTCGATGAAGAAACTGACTCTGACTCGTCTAATGAAAATAAATTTCTGTGCAATTGATTCTTAACATTAATCTACAACACAAAGAAGATAACGTATATTTAATACAGGTTTCAAAATGTTTTTCGGCGAGCCTTTTCAGCAGCAAACACATCAATTATGCGGTCGAGATCTAAATCTCGTACGCAAGAGCTTTCTATCGAAATTGTAGCTAGAGATGTTAGCCTTTCGTCCATCATGGTGGATCGATGGAAGGTTTTGATTAGCTTCAGTTTGCTGAAACTTCTCTCAGCGCCAGCTACTGAGGCCGGGCAGGTCAACAAAACTCGAAGAGCTATGGACAAATTTGGATATACTTCCAGCATATGCTTTCGATAGATATAGCTCAGAAAATCGTTGGCTGTTTTGAGATCTTCTTTATTTTCTTTCACGATGACCACGAACCGTTCCAACTCCTCATTCATTTCCACAGGGTCAATATCGCCCATTGTTTCATAAAATTTTTGGCATGCATTAAGTAAACGATTGTGCCCGTATACTTGCAATAAACTTTCTTGATTATAAAGAAAATTAAAAATTGCACCCACAGTGTGCATTTGCTCGAAGCGTTCTTTTAAAGAAGATAGAGCATGATCCATTAGTGGCAAAAAAAAATTTGCTTTGAATTTTTCTTCTGGCGACATCTCGCTACCTTCATCTTCTGCTTCGTATTCGAACAGCCTCCTTCTTCTTCTGGTTCTACTCTCAGCGAAACTCCTCTCAATTTGCAAACCTTCAGCAATTTCACGTGCCGTGGCTACCGCGCCGCTGTACCCGTCTTCGCGATATTTCTTTAAAACTTCCTCAGTTGCTTTGATTTCTTTTTCAACTACTTCCATAGAAACACCAGTGGTTTGCATAACTTTGCTCGTCTTGTTGATGTGAAAAAGAATATCATGCCAAACTACAATTGACAAAATGAAGCTCCATGTTTCAATTCGAAGTATCAATGAACGAACATCATTGATTGTTTGACCATCTTTTTTTTCGAAGCAGTAGTTTTCCAATTCCTTCAATGCTTTTATCACTTCAGCCAAATGGTATCGTAAAGGTGAGATGCAATTGATGCGACTCTCCCAGCGAGTAGCTGATTGGGATTTGAGTGAGAGCGGAACATTCTTTTTTAGTATCGTCCATCGTTGCGTTGAAGCGTGGTCGAGTGGCTAAAGCACCGGACTGATGATCAACATGGTCTCGGTTCAAAACCCACTTGCGCCATTCTGTTGTGTCCTTGGGAAAGACACTTTACGGCACTTTCCCCTGCTTGGTGGTCTTGACAAGCAGTTCTAAATTAAAGTCATATCTCTACTAAATTACTAGCGGACAGCAATATGATGGCATCTCCGGAAGCAGGTCGGGGTAATTGCTTACCCTATGTATAGCGCCTCCGTCGCTTTCCTGCGAGTCAGGAGGATAAATATGGAGATAAAAAAAAAAAAAAAAAAAAAAAAAAAGAGGAAAACAGTGAATACAATTGCGTTAACACACCAAAAAATACCAATGCTTCAGTAGAAGATTTCACACTGTCGACTACAACTAAATTAAGCGAATGATTAGCACACGGAACATACAGCGCTTTTGGATTGATTTTCAGTAATCTCGCTTGAAAACCAGCTTCTTTTCCTTTCATGTTCGCCCCATTATCGTAGCACTGGCCTCGACAGTCAGCAAGATCTAGTCTTAATTCTTCGGAGCGCTTTAAAAAGACATTGAGCAAACCTTCGCCAGTGCTGTTATTGACACTCAAATAGCCAAAAAATGCCTCTTTTACTCTTGCACCGTGTTCATCATCACATTGAACGAAACGAAAAATGACGGTCATTTGTTCTTGATGTGATATATCCGGAGTACAATCAAGAATTATAGAGTAATATTTGGCTTGTTTCAGCTGCGTGAGAAGTGCGTTTTCAGTTTCTTTTGCAACTAAATTTATCAGCTCGTTCTGAATACTTTTGCTCAAATAGTGTTGGTTAGTTTTGTGCCGGATAATCCTATTTTGCAACTCATTCAAGACGGGATCTCTCTTCGCCAGTAGTTCAAATAAACCCAAAAAATTTCCATTTTGCGATGATCCCAGTGTTTCGTCGGATCCTCTAAAAGCCAAATTTCTTTCACCCAAAAATATTACGATGTCTATTAGACGCTCCAAAACATTCCTCCAAAATGTTCTTTCTGCAAGAAAAATCTTCATTGCTTGTTTATCCACCGTAGATTGAGTGTTAATACCCTCCTTAAGCAAAAGCCATTGGTTAAAACTCTTTTTATGAGAAGCACCGTTTTCATGATCCTTTAACTTCTTGGAAAACCCTTCCCATGTATTGATGCCCCTACTAAACGGACTAGCTAAGTTGCCAAAAAGTTTGCAGCTGAAGCAGAATGCTTTGTCAGAATCTTCAGAGTACATCAGCCATGACCGAGGAACAGCCTCGCCATTACTCAAAATGCGTTTGTAATGAATAGAAGAAAATCGTCTTCTAGCTGCGTTGTATGGAAAATTTGTTACAACTTGCCGAGGTCCTCTTCTGATGATGTCAACCCGTTGCGGATCTGATATGACGTCAGGCCACTTCGCTGGGTCCCTATGGAGAGGGTCAAACGAACTGTGGGGAAGTGACGATGAAGTATCGATGGCCGCATTTTTTGCCCCCATAGACGTACATGGCACTGATGGTAGATTTAGTTCAACCGATTCACACAAGACATTTTCTGATTCTGCAGTTGACGCTGCTGCTGCTGAAACTAAGCTCAAAGTATCGCTGATAGGGACGGCTGGCAAAGTAGCACTATCTGTTTCAGTTTCTGCTCTGCTAACGGAAAAAAACTGTGTTAATTTGGTAAGCTTTTTAACTGATTCCTGAGCAGCAGCTGCTTCTTTTCTTTTCTGTGCTCCACTTTTCTGGCGTTTCATGTTTCCGATAGACTATTTTTAAAAAATAGCTTCTAAATTATATATGCACGTAATTGGCTATTTTAACTTCGAATTAACTCTAAAATCGATTAATATATTTTAATATATTTTCAACTTCGAATTAACTCTAAGCATTGTCACAATTAAACTATAAATATTGAAAAACTAACTTCATATCTTTCTTAATCTAAAAATGCAGTAATCTATTTACTGTACTCTGTTTCCTTCACAGTAGCTGCAACCAACGAACTGGTCAGCTTTTTGGCAATTAGCTTCAAAAATTCATCATCTGACTATGACGTAACTACACGGCTTCTGACTGACTAAATGGTTGTAAAGTTCCTTTTAAAGGCAAAAGCACTCGTTAAGAAAATTTGACTTATCTTATACGATACAAATGAGTCAAAGCGTCGAAAGCAATCAGAATTGAAACATGAAACAGTAGATCAAAATACTCAACGTCGAAATTTGAATATTGGTCTTTGGTTGGTATTCAATGGGCGGGGCCCCTGACCAGGCCTGGGCCCCCCCCGACCGGGGGGTTCGGGGGGCGGTTCCGCCGGCCCTGCTTAAGAGTCTATAACATGGAATTAATTAAAGGTGTATCAATGAAATAATACTACAATGTAAAGAGAATGCAAAAAATTGCAGCAATTCTAATAGAAACAAAGCAACGACCAGAGGTATACTTGTGGGCCCTCCTAAAAATTCTTTGCCCTGGGACCCTGTTAAGTAACCCTGACCCTAACATTGAAAAAAAATTATAATAATTAAAAACTATTGGCTTTTCATTGATTTCCTCTGCTTTTAATAAATATAATTTACAATAATAATGAGATTTTCAATCATTTAAGTGCCGTAATTGTGATCGACATAATCGCAATTCAAAACTTACTAGCGCATTCTCTTGTGTCCTTGAAAAAAAACTTTACGGCACTTTCCCTGCTTGGCTGTCTTAAAAAAGCAGTTCTAAACTTCAGTCAAAATCTCTATAAAACTAAAAAACCAACATAAAAAATTTCAACCAAACAGCAATATATTTTAGCCTTTCTGGAAGCAGGTCGGATTAATTGCTTGGCTTATATATAACGTCACCGTCGCTTTCCTGTGAGTCCGAAGGATAAATATAGAGATGAAACAAAATTAAAAAATGTAAATAGAAACCTACGCAAGTAAACCAATTGTCATTTTTTAATCATTTATTGTTCGATCAATTGTCGTTTCGATCAACTGTCATAGTATTAGGCCAACCATACTTTGGACCAGCACCGCATTTTAAGCCCGTAAATCACCTCAACAGGTGACGCGCGAAGATAGTTTTTTGCCCAATGCCACAAGGTGGTTACAGAACGTGAAAGATCTATTCAGCTTTACTCCGGAGACTGCACAGTGCACAGAGTACAAAATGATAAAAGTTTATTGTTGCAAAGTTTTAGCTCACGCTTGGCCTCTTGGTTGTTCATATAAAAGTTTTTGAGTGATTGAGCTCCAACCAACAAGTCTGGAGATACGCTGAAAGGGTAACCATGTCGCTCCGAGGCCTTTCCATCGAAAAGTGCAACAATGATAAATTGTCGACAAAGACAAATTTTATAGATTGGCGCAAATGTGCTTGATAAACATGCCGAATGCTGTAATTAACTGACAAGTAGTTAAAATATACTACAACAACTGCTGTGAAATAGAATAGATAGGCCAAGGGTGAGGAACCGGCGGCCATTTTACAGTTAATGTGCGGCCATATGTAGCTTCATAAATAATTGCGTCGTACATTGTGTTAATTTCTAATGTATAAGAAATCTTTGTATAAAGTAATTGAATAAATAAACAAAATAATAGAAAAACCTTAGTTATGTTTTTTATAATAAGAAAATCATTTTTAAATGTTTTTAAACAACATTTTTTTAGCTGTGGCTTGAATTATAAAACACCTAATGTCATAAGTTTACTTGTTTCATTTTGTTATGTGATAATGCTGCTATGATTCTTTTAGCAACTGTTCGTTTTATTCTCTTCGGTTAGTTTTGATTTGTAAGCAGGTTTCTATATTAGTAGAATTAGCAGGTTCTAAATAGATTTGTTTGGATATCCCAATTATTCATTTTTAGCTTACTATTTAGGTTAGATGCAGAAAGAAACGAAAACATTAAATTAAAGCAAATTGTTTATAGATTTACTTGTTGTCAGTATCGCGTCTAATTTGTATCGACTTAGGTTAATCAACTCTCCCTATCTTGTGTTGATAAACTAGCCAAGTGATTTGTGTTATGTACATAATAGTAATTATTGTTTAAATTTCATTTATGTGGATTACCCCAATAATGGCTCCAAAGCGAAAACAAACATTAAACGAAGAAGGAAGAGCATTTAACGAGGAGTAGGGGCACAATACTTTCTTGTGCCTAATAAAGACAAAATGTGTTGCCTACTATGTGACGCCACAATTTCATGCATGAAAAAGTACAATGCTAAGCTTCACTATAAAACACATGAAAAACACAAGCATTTTCAGTTGGAAGAAGAAGAACGTAAAGTTGCTTTTGAAAGATTGAAGAAAAAAAGAGCGTCAGCAGTAAATGTTTAAAAAAATATGTTGTCAAAAAAATGATGCCTTTAAAGCCACCTACCGAGTAGCACTTTTACTGGGAAAAAGAGGGAAGCCATTTAGTGATGTAGATATTATAAAAAAATCAATCATTGAAGTTGTCAGTTGCATACATTCTGAGAATATTAGCAAATATACAGAACTACCTCTTTCTCGAACAATAATAACAAGTCGTCAACATGAATTAG
Source organism: Diplosoma virens (assembly GCA_963680785.1). NCBI lineage: Eukaryota > Metazoa > Chordata > Ascidiacea > Aplousobranchia > Didemnidae > Diplosoma > Diplosoma virens. The sequence goes on from OY796889.1 coordinate 15,827,811, forward strand.
CATCCAACTTAAAACAACAGCTCAATTCAACAATTCATTTTTTTTTATCTCTATATTTATCCTCCTGACTCGCAGGAAAGCGACGGAGGCGCTATACATAGAATAAGCAATTACCCCGACCTGCTTCCGGAGATGCCAAGATATTGCTGTCCGCTAGTAATTTAGTAGAGATATGACTGTAATTTAGAACTGCTTGTTAAGACCACCAAGCAGGGGAAAGTGCCATAAAGTGTCTTTCCCAAGGACACAATAGAATGGCGCAAATGGGTTTTGAACCCAGACCATGTTGATCGTCAGTCCGGTGCTTTAACCACACGACCACGGTGCCGACAAAAATAGGACAAAATTTAAAAAGAAGTGTTTTATTCAATAGCTATAGATGAGTCTATTGATAATACTGATTCTGCACAAGTTTTAATTTTTATTCGTGCGATAACAGGGGATTTGCACTGTTTTGAAGAATTGCTTTGTTTATGTACCTTGAAGGATAGAATTCGTGGAATTGATATTTTTAATGCCGTTAAGAGAAATGCAACGAAGCAAAGCTCAGTTTTGCTAACTTGGTAAGCGTATGCACTGATGGTGCTCCTGCTATGAAAGGTGTCCGAGAAGGATTTATTGGCTTACTTAAAAAAGAATTACCTCATCCAGAATCGTTAATTGCTTTTCATTGCATTTTACACCAATGAAATCTTGCTGCTAAATCTGCTACTGTAGGAGACACATTTAACAAAGTTTTAGAGATAGTTCACTTTATCAGAGTAAATTAAACTCGTCACCGTCAGTTTTGTGAGCTACTTATAAATGATGACGAAGCTGATATTGTAGACATGCCGTTTTACTGCCAAGTCCGCTGGTTATCTCGAGGAAATATTCTTAGCAAAAATTTCAAGTTAAAGCAACAGATAGTCAGTTTTTATGAGAAACAAAAGAAACATTGTTATTTATCGGATTTTGATTTCATTAGGAATGCTGCATTTTTGTGTGATTTAATGTCTAAAAAAATGAACTGAATATTTTTCTTCAAGGTAAAAGCAAATGTATTTATGACTTTTATTATTTTTCTTCAAGTTTTATTATTTATTATTTTTTTTCAAGGTAAAAGCAAATGTATAATTCAAGCATTTAGGAAAAAATTAGAATTTTTGAAGAATATCCTTGCTAAGTTCGAGTTGCCAGAAGCTGAAGAACATTTTCCTCAATTGACAAAAGCTGAAAAAGAACATGAACGGCCAAATAAATCATTTGAGGAATTTATATCTGTCCTTGATGTTGTAAAACATGAGAATTGTTTAAAGTTGACTTTTATGCCTCATTTAGTGGACATTCCTTCAGCACCTGCTAATTTGAAGATGGAATTAATACAGTAGAACTTTCGAAAGACAACATCTAGAAATATTTATTTAATTCTAAAAATGATCCACACGAAATTTGGAAAAACGCGATTGATTACCCACGTCTTCGTCATCACGCTCAAAAAATGCTTTCCTGTTTTCCCACCACTTACTGCTGCGACTCAACTCTCTCAAATATGACACAAATCAAAACAAAGTTGAGAACTCAGCTTACTGATGTGCATTTGGAAGACCAACTTAGGCTGCGAACTACTACGCTAGAACCAAATATTGAACTCCTTGTAAAAATCAAGCAATATCAAAAAAGCCATTAAAGTTACATTCTTAATTTGGTATTTTATTAATAAATAAATTTATTAAAAACACAGATACACCAAGCGTGTCAGTCTCGAAAAAACCTACTGTATCTCTGCGGTGCACCACCATCATATGTTTAAGCGCGTGATTTTAGAATGTTTTATGTTATTATTTTAATCATACTTAAACTGTAAACGAACCTGCTCTGTTCTAAGTTAAAATATATTTTATTTTGCGCCCATATAATTAAACATAATTTCAAATACGGCCATCCAAGCGTAAAAGGTTCCCCACCCCTGAGATAGGCTAATTTGTCAACAAAATGTAGTTTATGTTGTGGTCTATAACATTTTGTAACAATTTACTTTTTCATTTAAGAGAAGAACCGGTGGTGTTATAGCTTAGCGGCAAAGCACCTGTCTAATAAACAGGTGATCCAGAGTTCGAATCCCTGTGACGCCTTTGGTTACGTAACAAACGTCAGTCACAACAAGAGATAATAGAACTTTTTGTTAACATTCTTGACATTTACTCCGTTAACATCGAGTTAAACCTTAACAAAGTACTTTTCGGTACACACTCGACAAAAAGTTGGTTACAATGATATTTATAACTAGAAATTCAAACCAGTCTCTTTCTTTATTAAAGGCAGATTAACATTTTATTACATTTTGATTAGGCTAATTTTGTCAACACGACGGCTTCATAGCGTCAAATCATAAAGTAAACTTGAAATCTTAAAGTCACAGTCAAACCTTGAAGAAATCTGGCTTGGCATTTACCAAAAAAGATTTGTTACGATTGTGCCAATGCGCCTGTAAGAAAAACCGTTTTTAAAGGTTTAAGGGGTATAAGAATTTGATTGTAAAATAAAATAACAATGATTTAATAATGACGTTACAATTATCTAAAAATCAGAATTATAATGCCTTTACAAAAGTGCTTTTCTTACGTTACAATGACAATCATGGTACACATGTACCACTGTCCCTTAAAGGGTTAAGCTCGGTTGCCTGAACAAGTTTAACATCAAATTTTTCCATCTTTATTTATCTTCTTGAATCGCAAAAAAAGTCGGAGGCGTTACACTCATCCCGACCTGCTTTCGAAGATGCCAAGATTAATGTTTAGTTGAAATTTTTTGTTTGGTTTGTAGGCTACTTTATATTTGGAGATATGACCAGTGGCGGCTCATGGCTTTCATTTATGGTGCCGCCAGCAAAACAATTATTGAAATGGCAAAAAGTTTCGTTCATGGACTACTTAAATTTAAAGGCAGGGTAAATAAATTTTTAACAAAAAATGCAATATTCAACACTAACCTTTATTTGTATAAGTAGTCAGCTCTTCGGTCCTTTATCTGCGCGAAAATGTTGATGACTTTGTTGTTGTAATCTCTGATTTTGCTAATATACTCCTTGTGTATCGACAGGCAAGTAAAGCTGTTCAGTATGTCTTGCAACATGATGTTTCGAAGAAAAGTTTTTATTCGCTTCATTGTGCTGAAGCTTCTCTCTAAGTCAGCAGTTGAAGTTGGTGTCACGAGAACAATTTCGAGCAGTTTAAAGACTTATTATTGTTATTTATTGTCGGCAGCTTGGTCAAGTGGTTAAAGCACCGGACTGATGATCAGCGTGGTCTCGGTTCAAAACCTACTTGCGCCATTCTGTTGTGTCCTTGGGAAAGACACTTTACGGCACTTTCCCCTGCTTGGTGGTCTTAACAAGCAGTTCTAAATTGCAGTCATATCTCTACTAAATTACTAGCGGACAGCAATATCTTGGCATCTCCAGAAGCAGGTCGGGGTAATTGCTTATTCTATGTATAGCGCCTCCGTCGCTTTCCTGCGAGTCAGGAGGATAAATATAGAGATAAAAATAAAAAAAATAAAAAAAACTTCAGAAAATGTTTCATCAAGTCCAATTTTATTCATGGATGTACAGCCTGGGACAAAAGTTTAAGACCACCTTTTGCAATATTACACATTTAAGTAAAAAAGCTTCTTATTCACGCAAAACTAAGTATTGTTGCGTCAGAATGCATATTTAGGTTTTGGAATTAGGTCTTGTTATTTAACAATAATATATTATTATTTTCGATTTGAATTTCAGACGTTTAGCCATAAATTACCTGTAGAAATACAAAATTTTGACAGCTAAAAAATGGGCAAAAAAGCAGCTCTCAGTAGTGAAAAACGTGCCCAGATAGTCGGTCTTAGCACAATGAAGCTCTCAGAACGCGAAATATCAAGGCAGATGAAGGTTAGCAAGACTGCGGTACACAATGCTATCAAAAAATTTCGAAAAGAAAACACTTTTAAGGACAGCAAAAGGTCAGGTCGTCCAAGGATTTCCAGTAGCAGGGATGACCGTTTTATCAGGAAGGTAGTGAGTCAATCTCCTATGAACTCTGCTAAAAAAATACAGGCAGGAATGGCGGAAAGAGGAATCAACATGAGTGAAAAGACTATTAGGCGTAGATTGTCTGTGGATTTTGGCCTGAAGTCATACAGACCAGCTCAGAAACCACGTCTAACCGAAGCAATGAAAAAAAAGAGGTTAGAGTTTGCAAAAAGGCATCTTGACTGGGACACAAAAATGTGGAAAAATGTTCTTTTCTCAAATGAATCTTCAATGAAGCAATTCTCTGTTCGGAAGTATCGAGTTTGGAGACCACCTAGAGCTCGGTATCAGGAGAAATTCACCATTCCAACAGTGACACACCCTCCAAGTCAAATGATTTGGGGGGCCATGTCAGCTAATGGGACAGCTGGTCTTTATTTTTTGCCGCCAAAAAGCACAATGAACGGCTCCAAATACGTCGAATTGCTTAAGGAGAAGTTGGTGATACACATGCAAATACATAATTGCACAATTTTTATGCATGATGGAGCTCCCTGCCACAAAAGCAAGGTTGTACAGCAATTTCTCAATAGCCAGCATATCAATGTGCTTGACTGGCCTGGGAACAGTCCTGACCTGAACCCCATAGAAAATTTGTGGGCTTTATTGAAGACGAAAGTATCGCAAAGACAGCCTTCATGTCTTGAGGAAATGCGGAAGGTGATCAAAGAAGTTTGGGTGCATGAACTTTCTCCGGATTATTACCTTAACCTTGTAAATAGTATGCAACGTCGCCTTCAAGAAGTTATAAAAAATAAAGGCGGTCACACCAAGTATTAAGAATTTTTAAATTTTTGTTCTTTGTTTTACCAAAATACAATGCATTTTGCTTGAGTAAGAGATGTTCGTTGAAATACAAAAAAGTTTTTGCAAAAAGTTTGTGGTTTGTGCACATTATGGCAGGTTTAACATGAAATGCTTAAAAAACTTCAAGTGGTCTTAAACTTTTGTCCCAGCCTGTAATAGCTTGCTAATATTGAAAATTTTATTAAAATTGTCATTTGCATACAAAACGGACAATTCACATTTCAGTTTATCTTTATTAAGCATTCTGTTATTTAAATCAATTCTTTACCATAATTGTCGGGAAAAGAGTTTCTGTAAAGCTCAAATTCAGTTCGATTCACTATTGAAAATGAACGAAATATATCCAAAGGTTCAAAGTTTTAACTTTCTCTGTGATCGTATCACATGTTTCCGTTACACATGATTGCAATTGCAAATGGGAAACAGATGCATGAGTTGCAGCTCTTTTAGGCCTCTTTGCTTACTGGGATGCTATATATATTCTGTTATTGCTTCTGATTGTTCACTGTTATTCAAATATTTGACCACATTTCCACGCAAGTGATTAACAGCTTTGACAAAAGACTTAAGAGCTTCTTCAGAAGTTATGCTGTTTGATTTTTAGACTGTAGGATTCCAAAAAGAACACTAACATGTTTGAAAAAATCATCAAAAAACTCTACAAAGAAAATAAATTCTTTATCTTCCAAAATTTTTGTGAATCTTATCGATTCATAAAAACTCTTCTGATCCCAATTTTCTCCATTTTGAATGCGGGTAAAGCACTTTAAAATTTGCTTTCTGTTGCTGCGCACTGCAGAGATTATTCTAGATATATATAATTCCAGCGTGTCTCAAATACTCTCGGTATCTGAGCAGAACAGAATTTTTTGAGCTGACTGTTGGGCTTTGGTGAAATAGTGAAAAACACTCCAATTCCATTTAAACTTGAAAAAAACAGCTGAAGCTATTTGTTGCAAGAAGCCATTTTCTTTATGATCAGGTTCAGTTGGTGAGCGTAGCAGTGAACATAATCGTCGTCGTCGTTGTCGTTTGAAAGGTATTCACTTCAGGTCAGGCACAAACAAGACTGAGGCCGAGGGTTTATCCTTTTACTACCCCAGACTGCTGCACTGCCTGAATCAGATGCTGGCAGTGGTGTTATTAAGCCAGCATCGAGTTTTGTCATCCAAAACCGTCAGACCTCGTGCTCCATGTGGTACCCGATGTATAGGGCACGCTGTTAGAACATGGTCTGCGGTTTGCTCAGAGGCGCCACACTCGCAATTCGGTGAAGGAGGAGACCCCATTTGTGCATGGACGAATGGAATCAACATTTGGTGGTACAGAATTTGAAGATTGCGTGAAGTAAAAGATTTTTCTTCCCGAAGCTTTTCATCTGACACTCTTCAGGGGAAATTGTCAGAATGAAGCAGAATTGAAACCGAATTAAGTTATAAAGGGGGAAAGTAGAGTTCTCATTGGCTGAAAGAAGTTAGCCAATGAGAGAAAAGATTAAAAAATTTTTAAAGAGTATACGAATTCTTTTTGCTTAAACAGAAGGGGAAAAAGAATTTGTCTACTCTTTGAAAATTTCTTAATCTTTTCTCTCATTGGCTAACTTCTTTCAGCCAATGAGAACTCTACTTTCCCCCTTTATAACTTAGTTCGGTTTCAATTCTGCTTCATTCTGACGATTTCCCCTGAAGAGTGTCAGATGAAAAGCTTCGAGAAGAAAAATCTTTTACTTCACGCAATCTATGAATGGAATCGCCCAACACTAGTCCGCAGGCGGTTGAGCTTAGCCCAAGCTGCCCCGAATAGCTTGGGGTAAGCCCATCCCAACAGGCCTGGTACCGGTCCCGGGCACAAAATCACGGAGCCTGGAAGCATTTTTACAATACTCCGTTTTCCATTTGTGATTTGTCCAATCAGAAGCGCGGATGCCAAGTCTGGCAAGGTTGTCCAAAAGATTTCGCGCAGTTGGCACTAACGAGCGTCTGGATCTTAGTCTCACTTGGCGAGTATCTGAGGACCCACTTAAAAAACCATACAAGATATGATCGGGGTCCAGAGATCCACGGTGAACCAAGGAGAGTGTCGCTCCCATTCGGCGAAGCTCAGCTGGCTGGATGCCTGAGAGTACAGATAGGTGGTCGGTTAGAGTGGGATCCAGTGACTATGCGCAAGGTGTCTATGCGCAAGGCGTCGTTCAAGACACTGTCGATGAGGCGAGTGTGAGCACTGCGACACCAGAGTGGCGCACAGTACTCAGCTGTTGAATAGACTAGAGACAAGGTGGCTATGCGAAGTGTTTTAGCACCAGCACCCCGTCCCGAGCCCACGAGTCGCCACAGCAGTGTGACACGCGAGGATAGTTTTTTGCGCAATGCCACTAAATGGTGACGAAACGTGAGGGATCTGTCCAGTTTTATCCCAAGATAAGTAGGGGTTGGACAGAACGGTAAAAGTCTACCGTTGTTGTAGACCTTTAGCTCACGTTTGGCCTCTCGGTTATTTAAGTGAAAGGCTGCCGTCACCGTCTTAGTGTGACTGAGCTTCAACCTCCAAGTCTGAAGATATGCTGAAAGTGTAGACATGTCTTGGCTTAAAGTCCCCTCCAAGTCCTTCTAGTTTCCAGAAGAGTGCAACAATACTAAATCATCAGCATAAGCAAACTTTCTGGAAATCATGGAAGGAAGATCGTACGTATAGATGTTAAATAGGAGGGGAGCCAAGACTGATCCTGAGAAACGCCGTTTTTAATTTTCCTTGCTGTAGGCGATAGCCGTGGTGAGCATATGTCCTGTATTTTTGTTTCCATGCTTTTATAATTGTTACGTAACAACGCCAGAACTTTTGTTACCTCGTGCGTTTTTTGCTAAATCACGATTTTACTGCTGAGTAGTGGCAGAAGATATATATAACCGATAAAGTGCTAGAAGGCTGCGAAAGTGTGTTGAGGCTGTGTTTTGTAGTTTGTTACTTGTTTGTTTATTAGCTGTTAGTAAGTCTAGGCTTCGTGATGAGTAATGTTTAGTAATAAAGCCAAATAGTAAATTTTTAGATGCGTGAAAGTAACTATTCCTTTTTTAACTAGGTCGTAGCCCATTTTGCTGCAGTATATAATCTTGCTTTGTTCTTAATGCCTTTTAACAGTAACTGCATGGTTTTGTTTTATTTAGAACACGATCTAGTAGATGGTAACACCAGAAATAATAGATGTTTGTAAATATGCTAATTGTGACTGGTTAAACTCTTATGTTAGTGATACAAGAGCAAGTTACGACTACGGATAAGACAAATAGAATAAGGCAGAAGTGACAACCTGTCTATATTTACGATCTGATTGATCAACACTTGTTATTTCTTTAAGCATGCAAGACAAAAGATCATTTTGTATAGATTTTGATGTATTTTTACCACATATTTTTTAAGATAATCACGAAATGCACCGTCCAAATCTGCCGTGTACGTTACATGTTCAAAAAAACACCTCGGTTAGCAGACCCTTTCACTTCATTGTGTTCTCTTATCGGTAATTTATGAAAGCCACAAACTTTTATGTAGTTATTGATCCTGTTCAAAGCGTGCCTGTTTCTGTCAACTAATTCGTTATGTTTAATTATGCTTCAACGATAGCCAGCATCAATTGCAGATAATATATTGACTTTTGCAAAACATTTCTAATGAAACACAATTGTTCATATGTGCCTTACTGCATTCGTACTTAGAAATTCGTTCTGACAAATGTTTTAAGTCGTTGCAACCTTTATTTGTCCATAAACTCTCACCTCCAAATAAGAGACAGCAAAAGCAAAATAAACTCTTTCTTTCATCGCAGGCCGTAAGCCACGATCTTTTATCAAACCACGTCGATGAGAATGTTCTCAATTTCCTACCATCTTTCTGGAAGATATTGATGTCATGTGGTTGATATGGATCTCGTCTTTTAATTTCTAGTTGTTCCTTTTGTTTTAAGTTTTTTAATGAATTTTTCAATAAATTATCAACTTATTCATGGTGAGGGGTGTTGAATCACAAATATAAACCATGCAAAACGTAACGTCTAAGCTCAATAATTACGAGAAAACAAACCGCAATGTAGTATTCGCTAGTGAGCAATTTGACACCACTTACTGGAATAGCTTGTTTGAAGTTAAATTATTTTAATCTGGAAATACGAAAATCACAGTAAATATAAATAAACTAAGCATGTTATTCATAAATGAAAATGAACATAACTGATAAACAACCACAGCTGTGAAAAAACATGCGTTGAGAAACAGAAATTGCTGTCTTACAAAAGAATGCACATCATCCAATATTACCTGAATAACAACTAATTCTTTAAGGCTGCACACGGGCAGGCGCAGCTAACGTCCGCTTATAAGTTACGATTGCTGTTTGGGCCAGACATCGCTGGCCCCAAATTTGTGATATCGACTTGCATACCGGTAGTAAAATCTTCACAGAGCGCAGCGCGTGAGTTGGTTGGCTTTAGGTGTAAATATATAGGAGTAAACGGGCCAAAATATGTGGCCTCCTTTGTATCGTTTCGAAGAGATTTCAGGGAATATTTGAAAATCTTGGCATGCATGTAAACATTTTGATATTTAATATAGGGTTCCTCTTTAGAAATTCACATATTACTAGTCGAATTTTTAGCGGGGCCCGGCCCCTGCGGCTCCTATATACGAGCCGCCACTGGATATGACTGTAATTTAGAGCTGTTTGCTGCGACTCCTAAACAGAGCAAACTGCCGTAAAATTTCTGTGCTAAGGACGCGACAGAATGACTCGAGTAGATTTTCAACAACTACCGTGTCGATAATATTCGCCACCAAGGGAGCTATAACTCACTCAACCTGCTGAATCGAAGCCTCGAACCCAACAAAGCTTTGTTGCTATAACAACAACATTTAACAAAAGTCCATCCACTGGTTCAATGTCAAAATATTTCAGAAGTAGTGTTGGACAATAAATTAAAACAATTTACAAAAGCGGGGTCCGTGAAAGTTCGGAGCATTTTTAGGACCAAATAATCCTCAACTTTAGAGTGAATCGTATAAATTTGAAAACCTTAAAACTTGTTGAAAGCAACTAATTTAGACAAATTTTATTTTCGCGATAGAATACATATTATATAAACAATAAATTACATTACATCACGCATCTCGCATTTCATAGCAATGCGAATAGATTTCGAAGTTGAGTTTGACAAACCGAGAATAGAAAAAATCTATTTACCAGCCAGTTTCTTAAGCTGTAATAATTAGAAAAACTTAAATATTTTTTAACAAATCAGTTTTACGATCAAATGCTTGTCAGTGGAATTCTAGAATGTTCTTCAAACTTAGCGTGAATATGCATATGCAATGTCATGTTGGTGAAATCGCTCGTCGTAAACAAACACTTTGGACACGAAATAGTCTTTGTAGCTTCTGTAAAACAACCAAAACTAAAAAACGAATGATAGTAAAATTAATGTATAAAGTAAATACCTCATATCTGAATCGCGGGCCGCTAAATTCCTAAACATTCTAAACCTAATTGAACCCAGGGTACAGTTAAGGTGTAAAAAATAACAAGGAAACTCTCGAAGAAAACCAGTGTAATACGAAAAAACAATTACCAGTCAACAACATGAGAAACAAAAACTTATTTTGGCTGTTACCATGGTAACTAACTTATAATACAAAAAAAAGGGGAGTGTCGCTTTCAAGCTGAAAAGTAGCCTGAGGCATCTCTCAAATTCTTGGGCTTTTCCTAGGTATCTGGGCACAGCTCAAAACCTACTAACGATTCACAAAACATTTTCACTTAAAAAAATTGAAAATCTTTGAATGCAGTTAATTATTTTGTTTCAAAAAGTGCTCGCTGTAAAAACTAGCGTTGCAAGTTGAAACACAGACTAACTGGATACACATGTGGCAATAGCTCGGTGGTTTAACTACCCGGTTAATGAAGTAGTAAATATTCCAAGCCACCGGCCCGTAAATGGATGTTTTTCAGGTTTAAAGTTGTAAGTGGGGACCGCAAACATGTGCCACGAGCAAGCGGGAATTCGTATTTTGGCCCATTTTTATATCAATAATTAACAACACACCGTAGATTTCACTAGACATCTTATTACCTTTTAAAGCATTTTTCGGGAAAAACGGAGAACTGTCGACTTCCTCTTTTACGAACGGAACAAAGTCATTCTTTTTATAACCTAAAAACAGCAATTTAAATTAATATAAATGCGATACAACTTCAAAATTGCGGTAATGGCTTATGATATTGATACAATAATTTTTAACAGTTATAGAAATAGAAGTCGTAAGCAGGTAATCAGGAAAAGCGCATAAGACTAATTACTTACTACTTTCGCTTTCAAACAGCCAGCCAGTTGAAACTCGCCGACTAGGGGCGTAACTTTTCTCAACTTATTGTGGAACTCTGGACACTACACATATATTGCATGATTTTTTAAGTGGGTTCTCAGATGCTCGCCAAAATAAACTAAGATCTAGATGTTCATTTGTGCCAGCTGCGCGGACTCTATTAAATAACCTCGCCGAACTAGGCATCCAGGCTTCTCAGTGAACGAATTATGGGTGGGATAAGAAGGAATGTGAGAGTAGTACATTCAAGCTTTGTGCTTCCATTCCTTAAGAACAGTACATGCTTGCTCCGAATAGCTTGGGTTAAGCTCAATTGCTTGCGGACTGGTGTTGAGCGGTTCCATTTGTCCATCCACGCCGGCAGGAAAAACACGTCGTGTTTTTTACTGTCGGCAGCGTGGTCGAGTGGTTAAAGCACCGGACTGATGATCAGCATGGTCTAGGTTCAAAACCCACTTACGCCATTCTGTTGTGTCCTTGGGAAAGACACTTTACGGCACTTTTCCCTGCTTGGTGGTCTTGACAAGCAGTACTAAATTGCAGTAATATCTCTACTAACTTACTAGCGAACAGCAATATCTTGGCATCTCCGGAAGCAGGTCGGGGTAATTGCTTACCCTATGTATAGCATCTCCGTCGCTTTCCTGCGAGTCAGGAGGATAAATATAGAGATTAAAATACTTTAGGGAAAATGGATGATGATGCAATAGAGTGACCGAGACCGATACATTGTTTTTTAAACTTCTTTTCAACTGATCTAAATAAGTTCGCAATGTACAAGCAAAATACAATGTTGACCATTTTTGACTCTTCTTAATTGCACTGCAATGACTAAGGGAAAATTGACTAAAGGAAACTGGCTACTAAGAAAACACCTTTCCGAAAACAGATTTGTGTAATGATGTATCATCGATTGAAAAGTTTTTCTTAAACATTTTGAACATATTAATACGAGTACATGAACCAGGCAATAAAAAGAATCCTTAAAACGTAGGAAAGTAATACATGCCATGGGTTGTATTCCAGCAACTTCGCTTCCGTTTTCAAACTTACTTTTTCTTCTTTTCGAAGACTTTGTGAAAAGGTCGACGTAATCAGCAAGGGCTTGTTCAACAGATAAGGACGCGTCTGTAAACAAAATATGAATACTCCATTATAAGCGTTGGGTTGAACAAAAAAGTAATATTAACGGAGTGATACATGGCCAAAATGCATGTATTTAAAGGCGGATATACTGGCTTACGTACAGTTCATTCTTTTTCAAGGTAGTTCAATGCAATTTTTTTTCTTTCTTTATTTCAGCTTTTACAATAATACTATATTAAAAGTGTGTTTTACTTAATTTATCAAAAAAAATTTTCATTACTTTACAGAAATTAAGCCGCACTTTAAACCTGTCACGTGATACTTGAGTATTAGAACAACTAAGCCCCCTTTCAGAAAATAATGACGTTTAATTAGCCGACATCTGATAACTAAACTGGAATAACATTTTAAAATCTATTTACTAAAACTTTTAGTTTTTGTTTTGTTGCCATAATTAAAAAAACCCTCGAGCTCCGATAGTTGAGAAAAATTTATTTAAACATCTTTTTTCAACGTTTAGGGTCGTGACTTTACTTTCGTAGAAAAAATTAATACCTTCTGGCTTCAAAGTGCTCTTTTTAGTTTTTATTCAATAGTCGCTACGCGGTTGTCAGGGTGACGGTCGACAACCAGGGCGTTGCAATGCACAATTTGAGAACGACAACACTACGCTAAAAGGCTAGCTTTAGCATGGAAAAATTCGGCCTTCTAACAAAAAAAGCCTTCAATCAAACAAAAACTACATTTCTTCTTTTCGCAGTGAATAGTTGCACTTTTTTTGTATAGGCCTTAATTCCATTATGTTTTTTAAAATAGTTTTCAAAATTTAAGGCCCTTTTCTAGTAACTCTACTTCCCGAATAATTTCGATAACGGCTTGCAAAAAACTTTCTAACTGTATTTGTATCTCTTGTTTGATTAATTTATTTTTGGATTTCCGGATTGGAAATATGGCCTGAAATATTTTCACTTTGATTTCAGATTTCTATGCTAGATTTTTCTCTGTTATAAACTTAAAAATATAGTTTGCATAATTCGCAAAAATGTTTAATAATACTAACAAAGATATTTAGAAGAAAATAAAGCAAGGCTGAATTAAAAGAAAAAATAGATTAATATCAAACAAAAAATTGTAAAAACCTCGAGATCGGTAAAACTTTTGGTGGAAACAATTCTAAATTAATCTCAGAAAGAAACTTTGTCAAACATTTCAATAATAACCGAGATAAAAGATATGCAGATTTTTTCATGGATAAATACTAGTGATGGGACGATTAAACGGAATTGAAAAAGAAAAACGATGAATTTTTAGGAATCTGAATCGAAAAATTTTTTATGAAAATTTTGTTTCTTGAAAACGATTCCTAATTTATTCATGTATTTTCTCTTTTTTTATATATATATATACCTCACTATCATTGACAATGCACAAATATGAAAAGAGACATTTTCGTTTTAGAACAATATACTGTACATATTTATAATGATGGGTTGGTGGCAAATTGACTGTGGCAAATCGTCACGCCACTAACCCTAACCCAAGTTGGCAGTGGCGAACTGTCGGCGGCAAATTGGTGGCAGCAAATAGCCCGATATCCCACATATATACAGGGTGTCCCAAAAGTAACCGAACCCAAATTTTAATAAAAATTAGATATCAAAAACAACAACCTTCTTAAACATATATAGTATTTACAATTGTTCAAAATGTCTACCTTGAACTTAATAAATTTATGTGTTTCGAAGCTTGCTTCCCATCTTTCTTAAACATGCTTGTAGTTGGTCGTTGCATAGCAATTTTTAATAACAAAGGCACGCTCGTTTAAATCTAAAGTCCTTCAATGCATTTTCAAAAATGTGGGTACCAGCAGCGCAGACTGAACAGGAATTAAGCAATAGTAAGAAAATACCATACAAAGACATAAAAAAAATTACATTTGTTGGTTTTGGTATCTAAATTTTATTTAAGTTTACGGTTCGGTTACTTTTGGGACACCCTATATATGTACATTGCAAGAGTGAATCGATCTTTCTTGCAGAGCGCTCAATGAAAAGATCAGAGCAATTTAACAATGTTTAATAAACCAACAGTCTGTTTCATCCAATAAAATCGTCAGATAGTTGCTTTATTTGAATAAGTAACCACCTGATAATTCCATAGGATGAAATTGACTGTTGCGGTTTTGTACATAATAATAAAATAAATTTTGTGTTATACTTGTACAATGGTGATTTATCAAGTAAAATATCATTAAAAAGAGCACAAAAATTATATTAAATCTAATATTAATTGATTTTTTTTTAAAATATAATTTAATTTTAACTAAGTTATTTTGAAAAAATCTAATGAAATAAAAAAGTCTTACTTTTTTGCTCGTCACTGTATATATATATTAATGAAAGCACTAAAACAGATTAAAAATTAACAATTTAAAATCCACGACAGTCTGTTTTATCCTAAGAATCGTCAGGTGGAAACTTATTCAAATAGAATTCTATTTGAATAAGTTTCCACCAAATAGAATTCTATTTGAATAAGTTTCCACCTGACGATTCTTAGGATGAAACAGACTGTCGTGGATTTTAAATTGTTAATTTTTAATCTGTTTTAGTGCTTTCATTAATAAATACTGCTCTAGCTATTCGGTTATTGAGCTCTGTACCGGCGAAGTCAAGCAAACAGATATATATATATATATATATATATATATTTTTTTTTATTTATCAAGACAAAAACATCCGTACAACCTGTTCTATTTAAATAAAAATTAAGGAATGGATGAAACAGGCTGTATGGCTGTTTTTTTTCTTCATAAATGAAAAATTATTCTATACGTTCTAAATTTCATTTAGCACTCTACTAAAACCTGTTGTTCATTTTTCTTAATTTATACATCTACCAAGAGTGAATTGATCTTTATTGCAGAGTGCCTAGTAAAAAGATCAGAGCAATTTAATACAAAATTTATTATATCACTGTTTAAAAAACCACAAAAGTGCGTTTCATCCAATAAAATCAGTGTTTCATTCATATTAAAGTAAAAGAAGTCAGGCCACCTTAACACGAATGCATTTTCCTCTGTACGTACATTTACTATACTTTGAATTACTTTTTTTCTGTAAAACATCACAAGAATTGCGTTATTTGCTTGATTAATTTAATAAACTGCATATTTCAGAGCATAAAATTTGAAAAGCTTAATAAATATTTTTAGTTTTAGAAATAATTTAAAATTTGAGATACCCCTTAATAAACTATCTTTAGCAGAACTACGTATTATTTATCAAAGTATGATTAAATTAACGTACTATGTTTTCATTACTAATGATTATATTATTATTTTTCCAGTAACCACCTGACAATTCCATAGGAAGAAACAGACTGTTGAGGTTTTTAAAAAGTACTTAAATAAAGATGCATTAGATATTTGTGATTTAAATAAATTTTGTGTTAAAATATTGCTCTGATCTTTTCATTGAGCACACTACTAAAAAGATCGACTCACTTTTTTAATAAATATCTTTAATTTACAATGACTAATCCCGAACAATTTAAGACAATTAGTAGAGAGGCACTGTACATCAATTATCTAACTGACTAAACAAGTTGCTTTACAAAACATTTTATTAGTCTATTACAAAAAAAAAAAGTGAAATTGAAATAACAAGAACCGGAATCAAAGATTTTAGTTGGTATCAGCATCGGAACCAAAAAAAAAAAAGGCATCATCCCATCACTAATGAATACATACAAGGTAAGGTAACGCCATACTTTGATCCAAAGCAGTTGGCTTGAAAACCGTCTGATTTGGTGACGAAGTTGTCTCAGTGATGAGAGAGTCATCTTTGAATAGTTCTTGGGTGATGTTAAACAACAAGGTATTGGTATTGTCAACCTCGTGTTTTTTTGCAGAAGACTCAGGGCGTGAATCAGTTATAACTTTTGCAATTGAAGCATCAGATATGAATGTATTATTTTTGCAAGAGTTTTCAACTGAAGGCAAATTTTGAAAAGTTGGAAGGGTTTTTGAATTTTTACAATCTGATTGTCTGAAGCAGGACACGGCAACTTTAGGTTTGACAAATGTCTTGGTCAATTTTTCGTCAATTTCTTCAACGATATAAGGCAAAGTTAACCTAGAAGCGGCATTGGGTCCAGAACACTCTATACTTGTTTCACGGCTTTGATGGTTCGTCTTTTCAGATACCATAGATAAAACATTTTTGTTTTTAGGTTTCAAATCTTTAGCGTAATTCTTGGAATAATATTGAGTAGATTTCCATCTTTTCACATAGCTGTGATCTGTCAATTAAAAAAGTTTAAAAGCAAAAGTTGTTAAAAAGCATACTTGGAAAAACTGTTTACAGCATAGAGCAATAGTTACAAGTAAAATATATTAAATTAAATTTTCATGTGTAGATATTTAAAAGCTAAACCGAAGCCAAGGAAAGTAAACGAAATTTTTGAAATGACTTGCAGTTTGTTTAATTGAATAAAGTTAATTTTTATTACACAACAATCACTACCTGCTATCTGTGTTGATGCGCGCTTTTTTCGACTATTTTCTGTTGCAACTTGAATGTATTCAGCAAGTGCTTCATCAACAGACAGTGTACCCATCCACAAAGGTCGAATAATTGCAAGAATTTAAAACAAATTTATAGCCTTTATAATTTTAAAAACACTAAATAGCGTGAAGAAATGAATATCCCTTTATTCATTTTTTAGCAAATATAAACATCATTGATTTTTATAACAAAATGTATGATAAGGCATCTTTATAGTTAGTTTAATAAAATCAACAAAACATAGTCGACAGGATAACTCAGTGTGATAGCACTCTCGCTTGCAAGCAGAGCTTTCTGCTTAATCTACTTAGAGTAATTTCTGTAGTACCCTTAGGAAAAACACCTCACACCAAATTCCTCAATGAAGTCACGCTGCTAACCAACAATGGCGAAAGCAGCGACCAGGCCGATATGGGTATACAATAAAGAAAACCGAAAAAGTGAGTTACATTAAAAAAAACACACTTTTAAACACCGAAAATGTGTAAGTAATTAAAGTTTCTAGCTAAGGTTATTGGTCATCGAGTTTACAAAACGGAGATTTAACATTATTGGGAAATTAACATTTCTTCATTTTTACACCAATTTGCCTCAGCGTTATCACAAATAAACATTAACAACTGAGAAATAATATAAATCTAAAACACATACAAAACAGTGAGATAAAAAATAGATTTACAAAACTTAATTTGAATAAACATTTGGTGGTACAGAATTTGAAGATTGCTTGAAGTAAAAGATTTTTCTTCCCAAAGCTTTTCATCTGACACTCTTCAGGGGAAATCGTCAGAATGAAGCAGAATTGAAACCGAACTAATTTATAAAGGAAGAAAGTAGAGTTCTCATTGGCTGAAAGAGTCAACCAATGAGAGAAAAGATTAAGAAATTTTTAAAGAGTATACGAATTCTTTTTGTTTACACAGAAGGGGATTGAGAGATTTAATGAAAGTCGCTTCAAGAGCAGAAAGGTGAAAGGAAGAGCGACCTCGAGCGAGAATAGAAAATTTTTCGTTGCTGTAATGGAGGGCACATTGGGCATTGTCAAGAAGATGTTGACCAATGGCGGATTCGTGAAATTGTTGTAAGCGTATGTTGTTCTTGCAAGAGCGGGAAAGACTTTGGCGGTTGGCCGAGGTACGAGGATTGGTGATGGATTTAGCAACTGAAGTATCGAACTCGAATGTTATTTCAATTGTTCAAAGTAATCAACCGCAATAAAACAACTGATTGTTCAAAGTAATCATTGCCGCAATAAACAACTAAAGTAATAAAATGGTTTGCAATCGCAAAATGTTTCGGTTTGCGCTTCAAAGCACGTGTTGTGTTAAACCTATGTAATCTTATTTCTTTATACTAATGTTTGTTTTGTTTTGTTTAGAATGGTTTCTTTTCAGTTCAATAAAGCCTTAGTTTGGTTTTTTTAATAAAATAAATCTTATAACAATTTATTGAACTGAAAAAATGGATAAGTGTCTTAGGCCTCAGATATTTGATACCGATGCTAATTCGGAAGAAGGTCCTAGAAAGTGGCTTCATTGGAAAAGGACATTTGAGAGTTTCATTAGAAGAATTGATGGAGCAACTGATAGAGACAAACTTGACCTTTTGATTAATTTTATTGAGACAAATGTCTATTCGTACATTACCGAAGGTACTACATATGCAGATGCCTTGAACAAGCTAGAATGTGCTTATGTCAAACCAGTAAACGAAATTTATGCCAGACATCGTCTCAATACAAGCCGGCAAAACGAAGGTGAATCTCTTGAAGACTTTCTGCAAAGACTAAAGATGTTGAGCAATGATTGCAATTTCGTAGATGTTACAGCGTCGCAATGCAAAGAAGCGGCTATAAGAGATGCATTTATCACGGGACTTGGTTCACCATACATAAGGCAAAGAATTCTTGAAGATAACGAATTGCGTTTAAACCATGTATTTAACAAGGCAAGGTCCTTACATGAAGCACAGAAAAATGCTGAATCTTATGAAGTTCGACATGCCGAGAGAATTGCAACAGTCTCATTTGGTAATACCGAAATTAATCAACTGCAGAAAGAGAACGAGAAGAGGCGGAGCGGATTCGCCAGCTTTAAATATCAAAGTTGCAAGTTTTGTGGTGGTTCTTGGCATAAACGTGCTGATTGTCCAGCAAACCAACGCCTTTGCTACAAATGCAATCGCATGGGCCATTTCGCAAAAGTTTGTCTATCAAAAGTTAAGAAAATCCCGAAGACGCTTGCGACAGTGTGTGAAGACGAAGAAGAGCACTCGTACATCAGTGCATTAAGTAACCTGGTTGGCGATGAAAAGGTAAATGTTATTGTGCTGGTTAATGGAGTACGAGCTAATTGCCTTATTGATACTGGTGCAAAATTTAACCATATAGATTCAAAATTTTGTCAACGGGCTAAATTAAATTACGAAGGAAATAGTGACATTTTGAAATTGGAGTTAGCTGTGAAAAATTCGGCCATAAAAACTAAAGGGTTGTGCTCCACTTCCGTCGAATTTCAAGGACGAGATTATAATAACGTAAATTTTTTAGTGTTAGAAAATTTGTTGTGGGATGTTATTCTTGGTTGTGAATTTTTAAGTCTGCATAAAAGCGTGAAAATTGATTTTGGTGGACCTGAATCATCATTAAAATTAGGAGCCTTGAGTACGCTTCGAGGTATAAAACCCGTGCGTTTGTTTGAATATCTTAGCCCTAACATTCGCCCTATAGCAACCAAGAGGCGCAGTTATTCAAGTACGGACTTGAGTTTTATTAGTAGCGAAATTTCAAGATTACTTGCTGATGATATTATTGAACCTAGTAACTCACCATGGCGAGCTCAGGTTGTAGTAACGAAAAGCGAAAATCATAAAAAACGTATGTGTGTTGATTACAGTCAAACAATCAACAAGTTTACTCGTTTGGATGCCTATCCGCTTCCAACAATGCAGAGTGTTTTACGGAAAGTATCACGTTATACATGGTTTTCGAAATTAGACCTTCAAAGCGCTTATCATCAAGTTTCGTTAATACCTGAGGAACGAATTTACACGGGGTTTGAGGCCGTCGGACAATTATATCAATTCAAGCGCATCCCTTTCGGTTTAAAGAATGCAGTCCCATGTTTTCAACGAGTGGTAAATCAAATAATATCTGACTATAAATGTGAGGGGACATTTGCGTACCTTGACGATATAACAGTTTGTGGTAAGACAAGAGAAGAACATGACAAGAATTTAAAACAATTTTTAAAAGCTGCTTCTGACTGTAATTTAACTCTGAATGAAAATAAGTGCGTCTTTGCTACAAGAAAGTTGAAATTGCTTGGATACTATATATCCGATGGAGTCATGCGCCCAGATCCGGAGCGAGTGAAACCGATAATTAATTTGCCAAACCCCACAAATAAAAAAGAGCTACAACGAGTAATCGGTATGTTTTCGTATTATGCGCAATGGTTGCCTCAATTTTCGGAAAAAGTAAGACCTTTGATATTAGAAAAACAATTTCCTATGGGTGAAAAAGCTCTAAATGCTTTTAAGTCACTTAAAGATAAATTAGTTTCAGCAGCTCTTCAAATTATTGATGAAAATGTGCCATTTGTTGTGGAAACTGATGCGTCAGACAATGCCATATCTGCATCATTAAATCAACATGACCGACCAGTTGCTTTTTTCTCTAGAATGCTGACCAAAAATGAGCGGCACCATTCCAGTGTGGAAAAAGAAGCTACAGCTATTATGGAAGCAATTCGTAAGTGGACAGAATTTTTATGCGGCCGACATTTTACTGTAATTACTGACCAACAATCCGTAGCATATATGTACAATTCCAAAAATCATAGCAAAATTAAAAATAACAAAATTTTGCGATGGCGGATGGAACTAAGCGAATATGATTTTGATATTGTTTATCGATCCGGAAAAATGAATTGTGTTCCCGATGCTCTTTCCAGAGCATTTTGTGCCAACATTTACGATAGCACACTGCACAAATTGCACGAGTCGTTGTGTCATCCGGGCGTTACACGTTTGCATCATTTTGTTCGCGTAAAAAATTTACCGTATTCCGTTAACGAAGTTCGTAATGTTGTTGCAAAGTGTAAAGTTTGCTCTGAATTAAGACCCAATTTTTATAAACCTGAAGTGGCACATGTAATTAAAGCAACCCAGCCTTTCGAAAGGCTTTCCTTAGATTTTAAAGGTCCTTTGCCGACTTCATCCAAAAACCGCTATCTATTGACTATTGTTGACGAGTATTCTCGATTTCCGTTTGGGTTTGCTTGCCCTAATGTCAACGCGAAAACAGTTATATCTTGTTTAAACCAAGTGTTTGTAATGTTTGGTATGCCTGCTTATATTCATTCCGATAGGGGTACCGCTTTTATCTCGCAGGAACTTCGAAGTTATTTGCAAAAACGTGGTGTAGCGTGTAGTAAAACTTCAGTCTATAATGCTCCGGGTAATGGCCAGTGTGAACGCTATAATGGTATTATTTGGTCGGCTATAAAGTCTGCTTTAAAAACTCGATGTTTAGATGTTTGTCATTGGCAACTTGTTTTACCAGATGCTCTTCATTCTGTACGTTCATTGCTATGTACCGCAACTAATGAAACGCCCCACGAGCGAATGTTTTCATTTAAACGTCGATCAACCTTTGGCACGTCAGTACCAACTTGGTTAAGCTCACCAGGACCGGTGTACTTGAAGCGCCATATTCGCACCAGTAATAACGACCCTGTAGTGGATAAAGTAGATCTCCTGCATGCAACCCCAAATTATGCGATTGTAAGATTACCAAACGGGAGAGAAACAACTGTTTCATTAAAAGATGTGGCGCCTTGTACTAGTGCTAATAGTGATGATATTGTTGATATTGACAACGAAAACGAAGAATCGGAAAATGTAAATGTTAACTTAAGTGATGTTAGTAATGGTTCGAATATGCAAAATGAAAGTATTGAACGCCATGACCAAGAGGAAATTATTGGAGAAGAAGCACCGAATATTAATTCTGATGTTACTCCAGTGCCAAGAAGATCTACTCGTATAAGAAAAGCAGTCGATAGATACGGAGCTGTTCCATACAATTAACTCAAAGCAATATGTCTACAATTTAAGGAGGGGAGAATGTAATACAAATCAACTGAAGTATCGAACTCGAATGTTATTTCAATTGTTCAAAGTAATCAACCGCAATAAAACAACTGATTGTTCAAAGTAATCATTGCCGCAATAAACAACTAAAGTAATAAAATGGTTTGCAATCGCAAAATGTTTCGGTTTGCGCTTCAAAGCACGTGTTGTGTTAAACCTATGTAATCTTATTTCTTTATACTAATGTTTGTTTTGTTTTGTTTAGAATGGTTTCTTTTCAGTTCAATAAAGCCTTAGTTTGGTTTTTTTAATAAAATAAATCTTATAACAGAACGTGTTGTTTAATTCGCTCTTCTAGCCGTTGAGACGTGCGACCAACGTACCGACTATCGCAGTGGCACAAAAACTGGTAAATAACACATATCATCACAGCAATGTTATTTACCAGTTTTTGTGCCACTGCGATAGTCGGTACGTTGGTCGCACGTCTCAACGGCTAGAAGAGCGAATTAAACAACACGTTCCTAAATCCATCACCAATCCTCGTACCTCGGCCAACCGCCAAAGTCTTTCCCGCTCTTGCAAGAACAACATACGCCCACAACAATTTCACGAATCCGCCATTGGTCAACATCTTCTTGACAATGCCCAATGTGCCCTCCATTACAGCAACGAAAAATTTTCTATTCTCGCTCGAGGTCGCTCTTCCTTTCACCTTTCTGCTCTTGAAGCGACTTTCATTAAATCTCTCAATCCCCTTCTGTGTAAACAAAAAGAATTCGTATACTCTTTAAAAATTTCTTAATCTTTTCTCTCATTGGTTGACTCTTTCAGCCAATGAGAACTCTACTTTCTTCCTTTATAAATTAGTTCGGTTTCAATTCTGCTTCATTCTGACGATTTCCCCTGAAGAGTGTCAGATGAAAAGCTTTGGGAAGAAAAATCTTTTACTTTAAGAAAACTTAATTTATTTGGACTAGCCGTTTTTTCATGCATGAAAATAACTACAATGCTTTTGGACAAGCAGCATTAGCAAGTATATGATCAAACAATAAAAATCTCATTTTATTCAAGTCTAGGTTTCTTTTCATCATTAGGTAAGCTAACACTCCATTCATAAAAATGGGGAGCAAGTTCTAACAACCAATCAGGATCAATTGTACTTATTTTTGAGATGTATATTTTTGAAGCTGATTGAATGGTACTTGCATAAACTACCCATTTCGGAAACTCTCTTGCTAAAACAGAAGTAGGGTGAATTTCAAATTTCATATTTCCATAAAGGCTATGATAAAAGCCATCCGAATGTAGTTGAGCAGCATTCATAAAAAGGCCAGTAACAAGACACCTTTGAACTTTGGTAATGTCATTTCTACATGAAACAAAACCAACATTAAACCGAGACATGTATTTGCACAATTGGTTCCTTATTTTAACAGCTTGACGAAGTCCATAAAAATTCATAAAAAATGAATCACACCATCGCTTTGATTCATTTCCTTCATTTACAAACGAGTTAAAAATATTAAGCAGCGTTATAAGGTCGCCCTGGCCAACTGCGAATTTTCTATGTTGTTTATTGGCACTACCTTTTTCGTGATATGGGGTAATGGTGATCTTTTGTATTTGAAGCATAGCAACTATTGTAGCTATTTCTTCTGAACATTGAAACTCTTCTGATAGCAACAGGATTTTCACATACATAGGATTAAAAGGGAATTCTGCCATTTGCTTACCTAATGGATCAGTAAGCTTTCCTTGATTGTCAATTGCACCAAGAGCAAAAAGAAGTTCTAATCCTCGAACCATGCACTCAGCAGGTGGAGGAGACACAAAATTAAATCGAGCAACATTCTCAACACCAAGTGCCTTCAACTGTAAAATTACAGATAACAAATCACATCTTTGAATTTCAGGAACGGTAGTTAATGGAATTTGAGAAATGCTATCTTCTGTAAACAATCTAAAAGCTTTTCCTTTTCTACAAAATATAATACATGATTAAAAACTTGAGACTAAATGACATAAAAAATTGTTAAATTGCTTAAAAAAAAAATTATGATTAATTTTTCTGTATTTATTCTTGAAAAGGCAATTTTTTAACTTATAATGATGATTTTATGGCAAATGTATTTATACCAAAATATAGTGGACCACATTAACATAAAAAAATAAAGAGGCCAAAAGAAGCGAAAATATTTTTACAAAATTAAGATGAAAGCTGAAAAAGTTGAATGTTTCGGTATTATAACAATAGCTCACCGAAATCTTCCAGCACGACCAGCTCTTTGTTTTAATGATGCTTGTGATGCCACTTGAACAGATAAAGAATAGGTTCCTGACTTTGGATCACACATGTTCAGTTTGACAAATCCACAATCAACAACATAAACAATTCCTTCAATAGAAACTGAAGTTTCTGCAATATTTGTAGCTACAACTACTCTCCTAGTGTGACGGTTAGGCTTACGATCAAAAACTTTCATTTGCTCTGATGCTGGCAATGCACTGTACAAAGGCAACACTTGAAGATATTTTTTCATTCCCTGATCTCTCAGCAGACGCAGGCGATTGATAGTTTCTTTTACAACCTGCTCTACTTCTTCTTGGCCAGTGAGAAAGGCAAGAATATCACCTTCTTCTTCTGTCAAATGAAGTTGCAAAATAACATCAATTGTAGATTTAACATAATCAGCAACTGGATTTTTGGTGTAGAAGACTTCAATTGGATAATGTCTTCCCTCAATTGTCATTACATAAACACTTTCATCAGTTGTTTTTTCAGGGTTTGAAAAAAAATCCCTTAACATTTCAGCATCAACTGTTGCTGATGACACAATCACTCGAAGATCTAATCTTTTGGCTTGAATTTTTTTTAACAAACCTAGGCAAATATCAGTATTTACACTGCGCTCATGAACTTCATCAACAATTACGATACTGTACTTTGAAAGTAGAGGATCAGTCATCATTTCAGATAGCAATACACCTTCTGTAACATATTTAATCTTGGTTTTGTTTGGATTGTAACATTGATCAAAGCGAATTGCATAACCAACATCTTCACCAAGTTTTACAGTTTGTTCATCAGAAACTCTAGTAGCTAATGTAACAGCTGCAATTCTTCTTGGCTCAGTTATAACAATGCTTTTTTTGCTTTCTTCAGCCCAACCAGCTTCAAGTAAGTATTGAGGAACTTGGGTACTTTTTCCAGAACCAGTTTCACCTACAATAATAATTGTTCTATAGTTTTCAACTAGAAATAAAATATGCTTCTTATATTGATAAATAGGTAATTTTTCTTTTTGCTTCTCTAGAGAAAGTACAGCAAAATGAACAACTTCTCCAACTTCTTTAATTTCTTGTTCAACTGGAACTTGATTGCCAGGTTTCCAAAATTTTACGTTTTTAGAATATCTGGACATGTTTGAAACATAAATTTCAACATTGCAATAAAAAATTTGTCATAATGTATAAAGGTAAACCGTAAATAATCCAAAAAATTATGAAATATAATTAATCCTAAACGTAAAACAGAAGAATCAACTAAGTCCTTGCAATAGATTCCAGTTACACTGTAAAAGTTATTAACTTAAATATTCAATTAAAAAATCATAAAACTCTTTTGAAAAAAAAGGCAATACAAACAATATGGTCAATATACAAAAAGGAAATAAAAAATTTACTTTTATTTTAATACTGTATTTATCCTCCTAACTTGAAAAAGTGTCCAAGGCACCACAAATAAGGCAACCGCCAAGCAATTAACCTGACCTGCTTCTGGAGATGCCAAGATAATACCATCTGGTTAAAATTTTTTTAGTTTGGTTTTTTAGTTTTATGGAGAAATGACTGAAATAACAATCACTTGCCAAGATTGCCAAGCAGAGGAAAGTGCCGTAAAGTGTCTTTTTAATGGACATAAAAAAATGATGTGAGTAGGTTTTAAACTGAGACCTTGTTGATTACAATCATGGTGCTCTTAAGCATTTGACCATGCTGTCAACTGGCTTTTGAAATCTTTTATAAGTCAAAACATAAAATAAATGTGGTAATCTCCAATTTTAGTTTATAAATTTGGAGATTACCAGGACAACTGTCAAGTAATTACTGTTATTGCTTCTAGAGATACCAAAATACTGCTATCTGGTTGAAATTTTTATTTGTTGTTTTACTTACCATATTTTTCGGACCATAAGGTGCACCAGACTATAAGGCACACTATCTATAAATAGCTTTCAATGCTTCCTTGTTTAAACATAAGGTGCACCAGACTACAAGGCACACTAAACAAAACAACCCTCAATTTATTTTTAAAGAATACAAAAATTTAAAAAATAACAACATGCAGTGTAATAGTAAATGTAGCACTTAATTTACTGATGCAAAAATCATTTTAATTCTCTGCTGCAAATCCGTTAAATTCTTCATCTTCTGTGTCAGGTTTAAGCAGTTGAGCAATTTTAATGTCAAGCATGCCTGGTTCCACCACATTGTTATTCGAGTCACATGTGTGCTTGCGCGAAAGAAAAAGAAAAAACTCTCTCAAATATGCTTTTTAAATACCACATTCAGCTTAAGAACAATCAAAATTCTAGTCCAGGGATGGCAAACCTTTGTTGTAGGGCGGGTCAAAAAATGACAGGTTTTTGAAACTTACATTAAGTGGGTCATTGGCAGCAGTGGATACTCAAATTTAGGGGCCTAAGGCAAGAATTTTCAAAAATTGATGTTGTCTGAAAAAAAAGAGCTTTGATCTTAGCTTTCACTTTTTCTCCAAAACTCATGGTGTACTATAAAAAAAAAAGGTCTTCACTTTAATTTGATCTCAGATTTACCTATTTTGGTACCAAAATCAAGGTGTTCTCTATAAAAAAAAAAAAAAGTTTCACTTCCATTTCATCTCTGATTTCCCTATTTTCCTCTCTCAAAATCAAGGTGTTTTCAAAAAAAAAAAGTCTTTGCCGAGAATCATTTTTTACATTTCCTGCTTTTCATCCTGACTTGATCATACCCCTTAACCAGGGATGGCAAACCTTTATCACCATCCAATCCGTCCTAAATTTCTTGCAGACTAAAAATGTTTTTTGTAAGCCATAAATCAATTATATTTAATTCATTGTTTACTCGATTTATCAACAAATTAATACTAGAATCAGATAAAATCATTGCAGTATCATCTGCGTATAATATTGAATCAAAATTAGAAGAGAAAGGCAAGTCATCAATATACAAAATAAACAATAATGGACTAAGATAGGATCCTTGTGGGACTCCGATTTTTATTTTGCTATTGCTAGAATAATGTCCCAAGAATATTAGTGTATTGGTAGCGATTGCTTAAGTAACTTTCAAACAGGTTTAAAAGGCCATTGTCTATGTTTTTGATTAATTTATCATATAACGAGCTTATAGTGAAAGCAGTGGAAGAATTAGGTCGAAATCCAAAATGATTGTCATTGAGTAATTGTTTTTTCTCAAGGTACGAATATAATCGCAGAAATATCATTTTTTCCATTAGTTTATTGAACTGAGATAATAACGCTATTGGATGATAGTTAATAGCTTTATTTATATCACCTTTTTTATATATAGGAATAATTTCAGCTATTTTCAGACAATTAGGAAAAATACCTTTGTTGACACACAAATTGAATAGATCACTAATTATAGGTGAAATAATTAATTTACTATATTTAATAAATCTAGTTTCTACATCATTGCTTCTTACTGTTTTTTTATCATTTAAATTCTCAATTAATTGGGCTACTTCATCATGACAGTTGATGATGAAAACATAAAAAAAGAATTAGCGCTGGAGGTATGTAGTTGGGAGATAGGTAGTTTTTAAGGGGGATCCAAAATAGATTCAGCCATTTTGTGGCCTATACATGCAAAATAATCATTGAATGTTTCAGCAATAACTATCTCTTTTAAATTGTGATCCTTGGTATGGAAATACACAAAACTACAAATTCAATTTTAAAATAAATGACAATAAATAAAATGCTTAAAAATAAAAATTCAGATAAAAAATTTTATGCTTTCAAAGAAATTTGGATTGATTCATACAATTCTTAATTTTGTTGGTGCAAATTAGAAATGCTTTTTGGTTATTTTAAAACACCTCAATTTTGGTTCACTAGTCTAAATGTAACTATGACATAAAATTGAATTT
Source organism: Diplosoma virens (assembly GCA_963680785.1). Taxonomy (NCBI): domain Eukaryota; kingdom Metazoa; phylum Chordata; class Ascidiacea; order Aplousobranchia; family Didemnidae; genus Diplosoma; species Diplosoma virens. The sequence continues at coordinate 15,855,966 of OY796889.1, forward strand.
TATTTAAATGTGTTAATTTATGCAAATAACAGTTTCCTGTTTATTTTAAACATCAGGATTTTTGTTTGTGAAACTAACCTGGATCTTCCCTGTGGTTACTATTGCTTTTTGAAGAGATCCTTTTCCTCTTGTTTTTTTTTTAATTCTATCCTTGTGCAGCAGGGAGATTCAGAGTTAGTTTTATTGAAAAAAATTGTTTATGTTGACTTATTGAAGAGACTCGATTTTGTTTGCTTATTGCATTTGGAAAATTTTGAGGTAAACATTCAAGAAGCAATAGTAACCACAGGGGGATTCAGGTTAGTTTTACAAACAGAAATCCTGATATTTAAAATAAACAGGAAACTGTTGTTTGCATAAATTAGTGCATTTAAATAAAATTCAATTTTATGCCTGTAAAAATGTTTACTATTAATTAATATGTTCAATTGATGAAAAAGTTTGGTAATACAACAAAAACCAAATTCTTGCTGATGTAGTTTTGAAAACGTATTGCTATTTATACTGGTATGTACTAGAATGCCAATATTAAAATAATTTTTTCAAATTAAAATTCAGTTATTTTGTGCTTTTCTGTGCCAGTATAATTGTTACAAACCAAAAGTTTGTCAACAATGTGGCTAAGTAAATATAGCAATAGTAACCACAGGGGGGATTTAGGTTAGTTTTACAAACAAAAATCCTGATATTTAAAATAAACAGGAAACTGTTGTTTGCACAAATTAGTGCATTTAAATAAAATTTGATTTTACACCTGTAAAAACAATGTTTACCTAATTAATTTTATACAGGGTGGCCTTGTGAAGTGTGGACTAAATTTTATATTAAATTTAAACACATTTTCCAACTATTGGAATACTTGTATTTATTACAAAATCATATTATAATCATCCTAGATTACTAATAAATTATAAAATTTGAGGAAAATTAAAGTTACAGGCATGGTGAAGACTTTAAATGAGATCATTCAAATGCACTGTCATAAGGGGCTATCAGCTGCTAAGATTTTCAAAGTGTTGAAAAGAAATTCTGTAAGTCATTCTGATGTATAAAAGGCAGCAAAAAAGTTCAGAAAGACTGGCAGCTGCTTACCAAGGCCAGAAGCATCCCAGAGAGATCCATAAAAACAAAAAAACTCATTAAAAATATCAGAGAAAAGTTGAGATGGAATCCTCAACAGAGCACCAGAAAACTTGCTCAAGAGGCACGTGTTAGCCATTCAATTATGCCAGAGGGTGCTGGTAAATGATCTTAAGATCAAGCCTTACAAAATTACCAAACGACAACTTCTCTATGATACCACAAAGAAGAAAAGATGTGAAAGATCAAAGATGCTTCTGAATAAGCTCCTTGATGGCACGTGGCCACAAGTTCTCTGGACAAATGAGAAATTATTCACTGTTCAAGCCATTCACAACAGCCAAAATGATCGAATTTGGATTGAATCCAAAGATTCAATGCCTTTTGAATATCAAACTTCATTCAGGAGGCAAAAACCAGCTTCGGTAATGGTGTGGGCAGGGGTTACGTCCACAGGTCTCAAAACCCCTTTGATTTTCATCAAGGCTGATGTCAAAATTAACCAACATGCTTATCTGAAAATATTAAAGGGTAAAGTTGTTCTTTGGGTGAAAAAAGTCAAGAAATTAGCTTTCAGCAGGACAGAGCAACCCCTCACACAGCCAGATTGGTCCAGAACTGGTGCAAAGACAATTTCAAGTTGTTTTCGCCCAAAGAACTATGGTCTCCATTATCTCCTGATTTGAATCCAATGGACTTTGGGATATGGTCCATCTTGGAGCAGAAGACCTGCACTGTATCCCACTCAAGTGTGGAGGTCCTGAAGCAAAAACTGACTAAATCTTAGGCAGAAATTGACACTGAAACTGTGCATGCCACATGTGATCAGGTGATTCCTCATCTCCACCAAGTTATCAAAGAGAAAGGAGGATATATTAAATAACTCTTGGATGTTATTAAAAACAATAAATTTCTCTTTCATTTGATATACGAGTTGTTTTTATTGGCCTTCATATAACTGAGAAAACTTAACTTTTATTTATCTACACTTTGCTGGGCCACTCTGTATAACAAAAACTTATTTATCAATTAACATTGAGCATATAATAATACATTTCATTTATTTCCTGCCTCCTTATTGACAATCTTTATTTCGTATATAATGAATCTTTATTTCTATGTGCACTATGAGTAATTTTGAGTTGATTATGAGTAGAACCAAAAATTAATTAATTAAAGTCAATTAATATTTTTTATGATTTTTTAAAGTAAGTAACAACAAAAAATAAAAAGTTATAAAGTATTTAGTGGAAACGACAAATTTTACAAGATATATTGATATCAAGCAAAATGAGGTTGCAAGCAAACACTTCAAAAATTTCTTGAGCTTACTTCAGTTTACCAGACCCTAAACTTTAAAAATTCCATCAAAATAACATATGCAAATTTACTAAGCCACAAAAAACAAAACTACATATTTATTTAAAAAAGGCAATTGGTCTACCTTTGAGACAATGCATTTGCATCTTTCATAGATCAGAAAATATATAAGATTCTAAATTGAAATGAGAGAACTACCGGTACCGTATTTGGCCATGTGAAAAACAAAACTGAAGACTAATTGCTAAATCATAAGAAGCCCTTTCCACTACGAGCGTTAACTGGAGTATTCTTTCTTTGTTCATTGATTTTTTACTTCTCATAGAGATTCCATTTATTTGAACTACAAACCAGGTTGCTGTGTTATCTTATTTTGGAAATCAAAGTGTGGTGTTCATATTTTGTACGACTTGACAAACAAAAGTTCGGATCCGGATCCGTGAAACTTAGCGGATATTTGCTCCGTGATCACCTCTGCTACCGGGTTGCGATTGTGTAGGGCGCTTCGCTTGCTGTTGTAGCCATTTAGGAACATGCTGCTTGATTCTATTCTGTAGTCGCTGTGATGTTCATCCTACGTACCTACTGTCACAGTGGCACGAATATTCATAAATAACGGAGCTTTTCAGCGTGGTAGGTAAAACATCTTTGCGGCTACAGGTAACATGCGTTTGGATGTAAATACCACTTTGGTGGTAACGGAGCCATAGCAGCTTTTAACAGCCATTTTGACATTTTTATCCAGACTAATGGAAGCTTTCCCTATCCAAGGAACTCTCAAATACACTGGGCACTTCTCAGGACCAAATCGTTTAGGCATAGAAAACTGAGCACTTTTCTTGAAGATGTTGTTGTCAATAATTGATTCAGGATAATCATTGTCCAATAGAATATTCTTGATATGCTTAATTTCTTCGTTTAGTTTGGATTTCGTGCATATCATTGTAACAAATGTATTAATAAAAAGATGAAATGAAGAACGACACAATTGCAAAGTTACTTTATTTTTTTATTTTTTATCTCTATATTTATCCTCCTGACTCAAAGGAAAGCGATGGAGGCGCTATACATAGGGTGAACAATTACCCCGATCTACTTCCGGAAATGCCAAGATATTGCTGTCCGCTATTAATTTAGTAGAGATATCACTGTAATTTAGAACTGCTTGCCAAGACCATAAAGCAGGGGAAAGTGCCGTAAAGTGTCTTTCCCAAGGACACAGCAGAATGGCGCAAGTGGGTTTTGATTGGATAGGAGAGCAATCAGCATTAATTTTAACATTCATTCTTGGGACGATTGCGCCTTCGCTATAATTGGGACCATTGCTAACGCACGCAATGCCCCATTTTTGTTTCCCGCAGAGCTATAATTTCGTGCCGCACAAAGTCGTGCAATATGCCCACGCTATCCGCACGCATAACAAATTATCTCTTTTGCCTTAATACAGTCTTTTCGGTAGTGCGGACCTCCACAATTAAAACATCTAAGAGTAGTCGCATTTGTATTGGTTCTCGCAACTGCGCCAACTTCAATCAAATCGCTTTTAAATATTTCAGTCATTAAAGCTCTAGAAATTTGTAATATTGCAGTTAAATCAAGCGTGTCAATTTTCGGTGTAGCTCTTAACTGGGCAGAAATTTTATTAGGTAACCCCATAACAAACGAAAGTTTAACCCGAACTATCCCAATGACTACATTTGTAGTCATTATTTCAAATGCATTTTCTAACTAAAAATAACTGTTTTTTTTATTATTTTAGATTATGAATAGCTTTGAGATATAAAATGCAGTTTTACTTTTCGTACAAGTTTCTTCTTGTAACACATTATTATTTAGTTGTTAATAAAAAATTCAGAAAGTTTTCTCTATTTTTTTACCCTTGGGTTAATATGGGTTAATAATTTCTCCATTTTCACCGTCGATGTTTGCCAAATGGGCCAACCGCTTAAGATCAGCCAAATACACATCTACCGACTCACCATTCTTCCATTGTCTGTTTCGAAATTCATTGTAAGCTAAAAATTTATCACAAGCGAAAGCAGTTCTCAGTGCTACAGGGTGATTCACCGAAGTGTTGACAAATTAAAACTGAATTATCCAACTTACTATATGGGAAAAAGAAACAAGCTTTTAATAGATAGAATGGAAATTTAATGGGCTTTCACATAAAATTCAAATTATTCAATGTAGCCCCCTTTGTTTTTCACAAGGCGCCTAAGACGTGGAAGTACTTGGGCGCACGTGGCACGCACCACTTCTGGGTCAATTTCTTCCCATGACGCCTTCAGTTTTCGTTTAAGGGTTTCGATATTTGGATGGGATGTTGAGCAGGCTTTTTGCTCCAGAATGGACCAAATCCCAAAGTCCATTGGGTTCAAATCGGGTGAAGAAGGGGGCCATACTTCCTTCTCCCAAAACCCTTTAAAATTGGTCTTGCACCAATGCTGGACTGCTTTGGCTGTGTGGGAGGTTGCCCCATCTTGTTGAAGCGTAATTCCTTCCTCTCCCACTGTTTCTTGAACCCAGGGAATGACTTTTTCTTCCAACATCCGACGATAGATAGTTTGGTTAATTTTCACGCCTTTGTCGATAAAGATTAGGGGTGTTTTCAGGCCTGTTGAAGTGACTCCTGCCCAAACCATCACGGAAGAAGGTTTCTGCCTCCTAAATGAACTGCAACGTTCAACTGGCACCATGTCCTTTTTTGGAATCCAAATCCTGTCATTTTGGTGGTTGTGGATAGCTTGGACAGTGAAAAGCTTCTCATCTGTCCAAAGCACTTGAGGCCGCGTGCCAACAACAAGTCTCTTGATCAAAACCTTAGCTCTATCAAGCCTTTTCTTATTAGTGGCGTTTGACAGGAGCTGCCTCTTGGTAAATTTGTACGGGTAGACGTGGAGATCATCCTTGAGAAGCCTTTGCATGGTGCTCACGCTTACAGAGGTGTCCTTAGCCAGTTTTCTTGCGCTCCTTGAAGGGTTCCGCCTCAACCTCTCTCTGACCTTCTTAATCAGTTCCTTTGTCCTGATGGGTTTTTCAGGAGTACTTCTGATTCTTGGAGCACAACTTCCAGTCTCCCTGAACCTCTTCACAGCCTTGTAAACACCTCCACGACTCACAAATCGCTTCATCAACCGGAAAATTTTCGCAGGTGGAAGTCCTTTCTTGCAATACCCTTCAACGATGTCATTTACTGTCTTTGCCATCTTACTTTTCTAGATTAAATATTCTTATTGATATTGAAAACTTACTCTAGAATATATAATAACAATCTGAAGAGGTAATGCGAAGTTAATAATGGAATAAAGTATTTGTCAACACTTCGGTGAATCACCCTGTAACTCAATTTTATCAACATCTCGCTTTTCCTCTTCTTTTAATTGATCATATACTGCGAATGCGGGGCCATCAAGAAACAGGGGAATCACGACTGCCAAATTGTTCAATTTAAGCAGACTTTTTGCTAAGTGCACTTGCTTTAGCCAGACTGATACGTCACCATCGCCATTAAATCGGTTCAAAACGTCCGTAACTTTTAAACTCATCTTTTCTTAATTTTATTTGTAACTTGGGCCTTGATAGCTTGTAACAAATGTATTAATAAAAAGTTGAAATGAAGAACAACACAATTGCAAAGTTACTAAAACGTAACAACCAACTATCCGTCAAGACTAGCACTGTCCACAACTCTCCTTCACTCAACACAATGACGCGAAATTGTGTTAACTTTATCGATGCGTAAAAATAGTTATTACGTCACGAAGGAGAATAGTCTCGCAAACAAGAAAGGCATTTACAAACGAACTTTTAACCTTTAATTATAGTGTTTTACATACTTTAATAGTGCCGGTGTACCAAAGTTGATAGAAGGTTTGTTTTTTGTTTAGTGGGACTGAAAAATTTCCAACGTAGCTACTGTCCAGTAAAGGACTTTTCTTTTCAAATAATCTAAGTTGCGAGTGACAGTGTCTCTCTTTGGTAATTGCACATTTTGCGTTTTTCCTTTCCGAGACTGCACTGTATTGCACCTTCTCCTCACTTGAATTTTGTGTAGCTGTGCTTTTCTCCTTTCTGAGACCACACGTACAGCACCTTTTTCCTAACTGTTGAGACTATAAATATTTTGATTTTCTCTGGTTCGTCCCATTTTGACGCGATAGCTACTGATAAGAGCGTCACGAAGAGCTTTTGGCTCCGATAAAATCGATTTTGTTTAAAGCGATATTAAAATTCTGTACCACAAAGAAACTCGTTACTAATTCAAAGTTTATTTTAACTATATTCCCTATCGATTTGAATGCCAAATTTGATATCACATTGATCAGAATTTCACGTAGATTTTAGATATAAAATCAAGTTCCGGCGACCCCATATTAACTTTCCAACAGAATGCATTTGAATCACCCCCACTTTACAAGATAACATTTAGCGTCGACGAAATTTTCACTTGAAGTGATTTCGAGTTACGCTAATTCAAGGTTTATTTTAACCATGTTCCCTATTGATATTGATGCCAAATTTAATATCACTCCAAAATTTTTTAGAAAAAAGCCAAGTACCAAATAATAGTGATAAATTTAGTAAGGAACACAAAATTATTTCAAAATTTTGTTGTGCAATACAAAAGAAATATGTATAACAATAAATTAAACTAAATGGAACGTATTATGAAAAAATAAAATTTAAAAGTTGTTTTTTGTTTTCACTATCCGGATACTAATTTAACATAAGCAACTTACACATTGTGGATACTTTTCTCTTGAACTTTAAATTATTTTGAATCTTTTTTTAAGGACGACATAGCCGCTACTATTTTAGCTAATGTTTATAAAAGGGTAGTTCATTTTTTTTCTTGACGACAGGCCAAAAAGCCAAAATTTTATCGAACCTTTTCAAAATGTTTCAAAATTATATTTTGTGGCAAAAAAAAATATATAAAACAAATATTGAATTGAAACGATTTGGACATGTGACAATGCATGAGCTGTGCTGCAATTGCTAACCAGGCATTAATTTTTAATAATCTGAATGCTTATTCAGTGTTTCTACGGGATGAGGGAAAAGACTCGTCCAAACGTGCGCAGTCAGGGATTCGAAAATTTGATTGTTTTGGATCAGCAAATGATTTAATAGCGATACAAAACAATTTCGGTTACACAATTTTTTAACCTTATTCAAATAAAAATAAATAAAAAGAATAAAAATTAATTAATAAACATAGCCAACGCAAACAATAACTTATTACAAAACATAACTAACCCTACTCTAGCTAAATTAGCATATAAACAAGTAAAACACTAACCTAACCCTAAGCTAGCTAAGCTAAATGACCACGTTTAAAACTAATGAATAAGTCAGGTGACAGTGGATTATTACCTCACTATAAATTGTATTTAAAGCCAAACGAAGGAAAAAATTTTAAATTAAACAGTTAATTATTTTCTCGTTTTTTTTTCTCTTCCTTCTTCTTTCTTTCTCTTTTTTTTCTTGTTTTAGTACACGTACAAAGCAATTTATACAAACACAATAAAAAGAAAAAAAGGTGCCATTTTGTAGTGCACGTGAGTGCATATATATTTTATTTGTGAAGGTGCAAGTGTATAGGTGCATAAAATTATGTGAGTTTGTGTGTGTGATTGTGTGTGCGTGTGAGTGTGCGTGTGAGTGTGTGTGTGAGTGTGTGAGTGTGTGTGTGATTGTGTGTGAGTGTATGTGTGAGTGTGTGTGTAAGTGTGTGTGAGTGTGTGTGAGTGTGTGTAAGTGTGTTTGAATGTGTGTAAATGTGTGTGAGGTGTGAGTGTGTGAGTGTGTGATGTTATCTTTATTTAATTTTATTTGAATATTTTTATTTTTTAAAACTAATTTTTGATATTCTTGCCAAATTGATTTAATTGGTTCACAATAAATTAATATATGTTCAATTGTATTAATAGATTTGCCACAAAATTTACAAATATTATTTTGTTGCCATTTAAAGGCGTTATGAGCAGTTCTATATATTGTTTCACGTTCTTTATTGTTAATCTTGTATTTGAATTTTTTATTACCGGTATTACATATAATTTTGTTCCACGGAATAACTTTTTTATTTAGACTGGTGATTTCAGTTTTTTTACTTGAAAGTTCTTTTAATTTTAAGTAAATTTCTTTATGAGTTATGTTTGACCAATTGAGATTAAATTTTTTCAATTTCAAAAATATGTTAAAAGTTTTGTTCCAATTATAATTACCATATAATGCATGTGGTTTAAAATTATCATACAGTTTTTGGTTAATGTGTCTTGATTTATAAAATAAATTATAAAAACTCCATTGATGCCAAATAAAATATGTTTTATCTAAATTTGTTAAATATTTAATTTTTTCAACAAAGCACGTATCAAATTTACTTTCAATGTCAATCATTGTAATACCCCCTTCTTGTTTTTCAGCAATAAGCTTTTATCTTGTTAATTGTTCATATGGACAATTTTGCTACAAATATTTAAATACTATATTAAAATTAACAATGGAGAAATCACGGAAATAAAAACAAAGCTAAAACCCAACAGACTGTTTCACCCGTAAAAGGGATCATCATGGGTATCTAAAAAGTAAAATAAAATAAAATTAAGATAAAACTGTCAGAAAAAATTGAAAATAATTGAAAAAACTGAAAAAACTGAAAAAACTTCAAAAATTAAAAAACTTTAAATGCTTATTAGGGTCGGAACATTCCATCACGGACTCTGCTAAACTAAACTGATTAAGATCGGCGAGAAAACACGGAGGAAGAAAAGCGCGCGAAAGAATTACAAATACAAATATTATTTCAAAATTTTAAAATTTTTAAAAGAGGTTCAAGTATCGGCTAAGGTAGAACGTTGTACACGGCGAAAAGTGAAAAAAATGAAAATGAAAGAAATGAAAGAAAATCACAGTTTAAGTTTGGCGTTGATCAATTTATATTTATTTTTTTGCCGACACTTATTGATCAATTCGGTTCGTTTGTTCAACAGAGCGTCATCATTAGCAGTTAAGATTGCATATTTTTCTGCCAGACAGAGGTTGCATATTTTGCCCCCGTGTTGATAAGGTGTTGCGTGGCAAACTATTTTCCAAGATATAACAGGATTTATACCAGAATCTTTGCAGGACCAAATGAATTTGGAAAGTTGGGTTGCATTTCTTTTGGAATCCGAATTGAAGGAATGGTTGCGGTTGTAGCATCTTGCTTTAAATTCAGTTTCGCACAGTCCGATGATATAGTTCTTAGATTGATCTTTGGTTTGCACAGTAGCTTGATAAACGATTGCTTTGTCTCGGCAGTTGCCATTCAATGGGCATGACGGCTAATATCTGCAATTACAGGGTTTAAATTCTGATTTGCCATTGTGGGACTTAAGAAGCCTCTTGTGAGCTGCGAGGATGTTTGCCATATTGGGGGTACAACTGTAGCTGAGTTTGACGACGTTTTTGTTGCAGATTTTATGCAACCTGTTTGATGGAGGGAAGTGTTTCTGCAGAAAGTGGAAGAAGGCTTTCCCGATGTTGGTGGAAACCCAGTTGTTATATGGGGGATTGAACCATATAAATTTTCTTCTTCTCTGTTCGAAGTTTCTGTTGCCTTTAATTTTCTTATTTTTAATAATTTTACGTGTTAAAACATCTGTGCAAATTATAAATAATAACATACTTAACGGGCATCCTTGTCTGATACCTCTTTTAATTTTGATTTTTTTAGTTAATGCCCCATTAATTTCAATTTATGAAAAAATATCTTTATAAAGTAATTTAATAAATTTAGGTATAGTTTTTCCAAGTTTTAATTTTTTCATAATTTTAAAAATAAATTGGTGAGAAATTTTGTCGAATGCTTTTTCAATGTCAATTGACATTATTACTAAATTTTCATTTTTTTGATTAGCTAATTCTAACAATGCTTGTATATTATAGTGAATATTTTCAATTCTTCGACCAGGTAATCCAGTATTTTGTTGTGGTGATATGTAATTTTCGAAAATTGGGATTAATCTATTTACAATAATTTTACTTAAAATTTTATAGTCTGTATTTAATAAGGCTATTGGCCTCCATTTTTTGATATATTTGTGATCATTTTTTTTATATAAAAGTTTAACAATTGCTTCTCTCATAGATTTAGGCATTTTGCCTTTTAAAAATATATTGTTGAATAATTCATACAAATCTGTTAGTATTGTTTTTTTGAAAATTTTGTAAAATTCTGCAGTCAGACCATCCGATCCAGGGGCAGCCTCACTGTTTAGTGAGTCGATTGCTATTTCTATTTCTTTTTCATTAATAAGTTTATTTATTTCATTCAAATGTTCTTGATCAAATTTTGTCTGATCAAGAAAATTTATATAAATACTCATTTTGTTCAGTTTCATTCAAAACACTATCAATTCCCCATAGTTTTTGTAAAATTTTTTTGTTTCTTTTAAGAATTTCATTTGGTTCAGATAAAATTTAATTTTTTTCATTTTTTAGTTTGAGTAAAGTATTTTTTTTTTCTGTTTCAAAAAAGAATTTATCCGGGATTTCATTTTCAATGTTTTTTAATCTGGATCGGATTCTTGCACCTTCATTTTTGATATTATATAATTTTTCAAGTTTTGATTTTAGAGAAGCAATTTCAAATTTATTTTGTTCTAAGTCACCTTCTAAAAGTAATGAAATTTTATTGTTGATAGTTAAAATTTCATTTTGATTACTTTTATTAACTTCAATTGACAACTTCAAAAAGCATTCTTTCAGCAAAAGTTTTCCTTTTTCCCACCAATCAATCAAATTAAGGAAATTTAACTTGCAAAATGTTATGTTTATGAACTTGGAAAATGTTATAAATTTCATCTTGAACATATTTTAAATTTAGTATAGAATTATTTAATTTATAAGTCCCTTGACCCCATTTTATTTTTGTTACATATTTAAAGAAAATTAAAGGTATCATAATGTGATCTGTATTAATTGTTCAGTAATATTGAAATTTTTCAACCTTGTTTTTTAAGAGGAATCAATATAAATTCTATCAATATGTGTTGTTTCTTTTTTATTGATATATATATAAAGTTTTTTACTTGCATAATTTTCTTTAAATATATCAATAAGATTTTTTTTTTCTTTTAACTTTTTAAAGGCTAATTTATCTTTTGTTATTTTAAATAAATGTTGGTTTTTGGTATCAATTTTGTTTTCAATAAAGTTAAAATCTCTTAAGAGTACCACATTTTTTTTTGGAGGTATTCAATTAATTGAAATCTTTCATATTGTTTGTTATGGAAATAACAATTATATATTAACAAATTTTCATTTTCATTAAAAATATTTATAGTTTGGATTCTATTTTTATATATTAATTCCTTTTTAATTGTAAAATTATCTGTAATTTTTTTTGAAATAATAATTGTAGTGCCTTCCTTGGCATGTTTTAGTTTTGGTGTATCATATTTCTGATTAGTATAAACTGTATAGTTATGAATTTTAGCCCATTTTTCCAAATTTAATTTGTTAATTTCATGTGTTTCTTGAATGCACATTATATCAATAAAATTATTTTGCATTAATTAAGGTTAATTTATTGTTTAATCCATTTATGTTGATTGAACATATATTAATTTTATTAAACATATTTAACTTACCTTCTTTTGTTGATCCATTTTGCTATTGGTAATTAATTGCATCTTGTTATCATTGCATTATAAAAAAGAAAAAAATAAATTTAAAATTTACATTTTATTTAGTACAACATCTTTATATGATATAAATGATTTATTGTTTTGAGAAGAATCTTCTTTTTTCTTTTTAATTTCTGTATCTGATACTGTGAATATTATACTTTTTTCATTTCCTATTGTTTCGAACATATTTTCTGTTTATTGATGTTGGTGACTTTTCTTGGCTTTGATTGCCCTTAGATTCTGTGTTAGATCTTCTGTGTTTTTGTTTTTCATTTATTTCTTTGTCATCTTCTGACTCAGATGTTGTAAGAGTAGATGTTCTTTTAGTGTTATTTCTTTTATTCTTCCTTTTTGGGGTGCTAGTTGTAATTTTACTGTTTTCATTTTTGACTCTTTTTCTATTTGGCATAATAAACTCAGCCAATGATATTTCTGTGGTAATTTTTTTTTCTTTTTCAATTAATTTGTTCATTTCATTCTTGTTCTTTTTAAGATTTTCTTTTTGTTGTTTTTTTTTGCAATTTTGGGCACATTTCAAGTTTATGGCCTCTAATTTTGCAAAATCGGCACATTGGAAGGTGCCTATTATAGGGGGTAGTGACTGACATTCAGTGCCCCATGATGTTTACTTTGTTTACGATTGTCAAATAATTTGGGTCTTTAATATACAGGTTTATGTATCCATTTTTGATATTTTGGTAATGTCATAGTTTTCCAAAGGTTATTTTTTCAATTTTTCCCCATCCACGTTTTTCCAAAGCACGAAGATGGGTTTCAGTCATCTCGAATGGGACTGGGTAGAGTGTAATTAGATCAGTTGGTTGTTGTGGTGTATAGCTTTTAATGGTTATGTCATTGATAGTTGTGTATCCATCTGAACATATTGCATGAACTATGTCCTTTGCTTCTCCCATCATGGGGTTTTGTGACAATTTGAAAGTGATCAAAAATTTTTTTTCTCTGTAATTAAAGACTCTGATTCCTTCTATTCTTTCCTGAAATTCTGCCAGTTTTTCTTTAAATGCATAAATTACTTCATCCAAGGACAGGTTGTCAATTCCATGGATACTGATAATAAGACTTCTCGTTTGGTACAAAAACATCTTGTTCAAATATAATATATTATTTAAAACAAATTTCTTCAAGTTACACAACTCTTTTTCAAATAATAATAGCAATATGTATATTATTTACAGCAGAAACAAGATACAATTATTAACACTATTCAACAGAAACTAATTACAAACACTATTTACAGTACTACAATCTATATCAGAAATTGAAAAACTTACCTTCTACAGGGTGATTCAGCAAAGTGTGCACAAATAAAAACTCATCTTTCGGACTTATAATTAGGTCAAATGAAACAAGTTATATGCTGTGAAGATAGTAAATTTAATAAGCTTTCAGAAAATATACAAGTTATTCAATATAACCCCCTTTGTTTTTGATTACTTTCCGAAGTCGTGGCTGAACCTGGGCACATGTGGCACGCACCACTTCTGGGTCAATTTCGTCCTATGCCGATGTCAATTTTCGCTTTAGAGAGTCCAGATTTGGATGAGAAGTACGGCAGGCTTTTGTCTCTAAAATAGACCATAACCCAAAATCCATAGGATTCAAGTCTGGTGAAGATGGCGGCCAAAGCTCTTTCTCCCAAAAACCTTTGAAATTGCATCGACACCAAGCTTGAACTGAGTTGGCCGTGTGGGAGGTTGCACCGTCCTGTTGAAGAGTAACTCCTTGTTCTCCGACTACTTCTTGGACCCAGGGAAGGACTTTCTCCTCCAGCATTCGCCTATAAACGGTCTGGTTTATCTTGACCCCTTCTTCAATGAATATGAGAGGAGTTTTCAGCCCTTTTGATGTTGCGCCTGCCCATACCATTACGGAGGCGGGTTTTTGTCTTCTGAAAGAGCTGCGACGCTCAACTGGGACCATGTTTATGTCTGGAAGCCAAATCCTGTCATTTTGATGGTTATGGACAGCTTGAACAGTGAAAAGTTTTTCGTCTGTCCATAAAACTTGAGGCTGCGTGCCATCGACAAGTTTCTTGACCAAAACCTTTGCTCTATCGAGCCTTTTCTTCTTAGTGGCCTCCAACAAGAGATGTCTTTTGGTGAACTTGTATGGGTAGCTCTGGAGATCATCCTTGAGAATCCTTTGCATGCTGGACATGCTCACAGAGTAGTCTTTAGCAAGTTGTCTGGCACTTCTTGCAGGATTTCTCCTCAACTTCTCTCTGACCTTTTTGATCAGTTTCTTCGTCCTTACAGTTCTTTCAGGGTCACTCCTGATTCTTGGAGCACAAGTCCCAGTGTCCTTGAACCTTTTCATGGCTTTATAAACTCCTCTACGGCTTACAACCTCCTTCATCAACCGGAAAATTTCACTTGGTGGGAGCTTCTTCTTGCAATACTCTTCTATCACGTCATTGATCGTTTTACTCATCGTTTATTTTTACTTCAAATAATACCAGATTTTAAATTTTAACTCTTAAATAATAAGAAACTGAAATGTTAATAATTGAAAGTTAATAATGGACGAAATACATGTACATAAAACTAAGAAAAGTATTTGTGCACACTTCGCTGAATCACCCTGTACTTACACAATTTTACAAACTATTTATTTTATAAAAAGAAACAACACACTGTACTAAACAAAAACAAAAATCAGCACACTATACTACTACTTACTTTAATAAGCGAAATTAACTATCTAAAGTAAATGCAAACTTTAAATAATACAGCTAACAGCAGTAATCTATAAAGTTTAACAATATATATAAACTTACAACGATCAAAAAACTTACCTTTTTAATTTATACACTACACGAAAAATACTACTTAAACACTTCAATTTATCTCTCGTCAATCTTACCTTATTCAAATAGAACCCACCCAGTGCTCAGGTCTGCAACTGGCTGTTTGAGGTGTAAAAACCGCAAGCAAAAAGTTGTGCCAGCTGTTTAAGTTTTCAACTTTTCAGCTGAGGTCAGCAACAAGCTATATTGTCCTAACGAGTTCTAACAAGCTACATTGTCCTAATGAGATCTTCAGAGAAGGTAGTCAACTCATTGTTAGATATAGAAAATTTGTGTATACTGCAATTTCTTAGATCAGACAGCTAACTTAGATAAGTCAGTCAGTAAGGGTTTTAAATAATCTCAAAGCAAAACTCTTCCTCTTTTTACTTTTGGCTCTACCATATTTTCTGCCATTTTTAAAACCCAACTACCTACATTTAAAATTTGTTTACCCTTAAAGTAAAATAAAACTCAAATATAACCACAAAAAAAATTCCCTTTTCAAAGTTAAGACCCTCAACGATGAAGAAGAATACAACATTAACAATTTCATAGATCTATTTCTTGAAGACGGGCTATTCCACCCATACCTTGATGAAGTATATGACATAGCCACACACAACTATCAGTTGAAAATCTATAATGTCACCTTTAAGGATTCCACCCCAAAACATATCTTAGATGACAAGATCTTTCAATACAAATAAATAGCCCCAAGGTTTTCGACAACTTGTCACCCTCTATCCAATGCCCTTTGACATCACTAATGATACTATGCTTGAAATTACAAAATCCTGGGGAAATGTTAAACACCAAGAATTAGGCAAACACAAGAAATGCCTCCTCATTCACAACCCTTACCTCCATCTATATATTGAAAAATTTAAACAAAAAAACGTCCCTGATACTTTTCTCTTCTGTAGCAGATTCATAACAGTAAATATCGATGGCAAACCCCCCAAAGACAGATGCAATTACTGCAAAGCAATGTCCGACTCCATTGTTGACTGCCCCAAAAAATTGGAACCAAATACCAAACAAACATCCTGAAAATCTACTCAACCCAAAATTAACACCACATATGCCAAAGCAGCCTCTTCTACACGCAAAACCAATTCACCCACCTTCCTTCACCCATCCACAATTCTGAAACTGAAAAAGAAAATGCTCAAGAATACAACTGATAATTTTCCCCTGTTAAACCCCAACGAACCAACTATTGAAAACTCCTCCAATGACTCCCCTAAAGACACTAACGCTCCAATAGACATTAATGAAGAAGTCTTAAGATCTATTGACGAAACTCCAACAGAAAAGATTCAACCTCCCAAAAACAAAGACTCTAAGGAATCAGCAAACTTCCGGAACACTGACTCATCTCCACCTCACTTCACTGCAACTTCCATCATCCTCAAATCAAGGAAGAAGAAAACCTCCTCACAAGAAAAAAAGATCAAATCGTAACTCTTTTTGCTATTCATTGTATTGTGTATCTATTATTACTACACTGTCGTACACTAGTTTTGATTTTAATTAATACAACTAACCCTTTAATTATGTACCATGCTAATCTGTATATACTATCCTTAAAATTAAGTAATCCATTTTCCTTACCTACCTATTATAAACTCTCCTTCCCACATACTCGCTTCCACCTATCAATAAATGATTTTAAAAATCACATCCCTTAATATTAACAGGTTCAACAAATCCTCTGACCAACTTTCTTGTTACATTTCTCAGCACAATATCCACCTTATCTGCATACAAGAAACACACACAATCCAAATTCAACAACTATCTCACTTCTCTCACTCTCACAAATTCCTAGCATACCCTAACATTGATCAATTTTTATCCCCACAAATTACACACCGTCAAGGCACCCTCACACTTATTAACACTCAACTCCTAAAACTATCCCCACAAATGATTACAACATATACAATCCTCCCAAACTATATCCAATCTCTATCTTTCACTCTATACAACATGAACTACACCCTAATCAACTGCTATTTTCCCTTAGACAAAACATCCACACAAACATCACAATGGATTAAAGCCATTCAAAAACTCACATCCTACTTACAGAACTTAAACTACAAAAACAGACAATTAATAATAGCAGGAGACTTCAACCTAGTTTTAAACCGAATTGACAGGATCGGATACTTTTCACCAAACACAAATGACAAAATTCTTTTCCAAAAATTACTATCAAACTTTGACCTTATTGACTCTTACCACTATCTTTACCCTAACACAAAAACTTTCTCCTTCTCCCGCTCCCAACCTATATCTAGACTTGACCGTATCCACGTTCCCTCCTCCCTAACAATCAAAATTACTCAAACCTCTTATCATAACATCACCTTCTCTGACCATAACAAAGCCCTGATTATTTCTTTAAAACTCCCCTCCAAAACAACCTTTAAATAATCGTATTGGAAACTTAATGACTCCATCCTATCTATTCCCAACTTTCACCAATATATCAAAGCTTACATTAAAACTTTCTACACTCTCCCCTAACCCCATTCAACACCCTCTACAGTGATGGAACCTACTGAAACTAAAATTAAACACCAAATTATCTGTTACTCCAAAATACAACAAAATAACACCCACAAACTACAAAACAAATTAAACAATAAATTACACCATGCACAACAACTTCAACAACATGAACATATTGCCCACATCCAACACCAACTACAACAAATCTGCCTAAATAAACAATTAGGTTCACAAATCAGATCCAGATTACCTCCACTTACAAGTATCGATAACCTTTCACCCCTAGCCCTTATCACAGAAAACCTAACCCAAACCAAGTCTATTTTACCCTCTGACACTAATATAACACCTCCCTCTCCCCCAAACCAAACAAACACAAATAACTTCTCCCCTTTTCTGTCTTTTTTCAAAAACCTATGAAACCCCTTATTCACCCCCTCCTGACCCCTCTGAATATCTAAAAGAAAACTCCACACCTATCCCAGTTAAATGTGGCATACACCAAGGGTGTCCTCTTAGCATGCTCCTATTTTTAATTGGCATAGAACCTCTCACCCAAAAAATACTCTCTTCTACAAAAATCCAAGAAATCTCCCTTGGCTCCACCTCACTCAAAGTCAGTCACTATGCTGACGACCTATCCCTTTTTATCTCTTCTCCTGACTCCTTTAATCCAATTCGTGAGATTATTGAAGAATTCTCTTCTTTCTCTGGCCTCAAAATCAACCAATTCAAAATCACAATCATCTCTAATTCCCCTGTCTTGCTATCATATCATTCTACTTTTCCGCAAGGAAAAATTCTTTCATCTACAAAAATTCTTGGAATTAATTTCTCCTTTCAAAGCCAAGATCCATCCAAAAACTGGGATGACCTCATCCACTCCCTCCCTTACTCTACTCTTGCTACCCTCAATCTGAAAGACTCTCTCTTCCAAAGTTACCTCTATCAACAAACATTTCATCCCCAAAATACTATTCCTTTCCAGAATCATCCTACCCATTCCTAAACAAATCAAATCCCTAACCTCCCTACTTTTTAAGTTCTTATGGAACTACTCCCCCTTTGAACCTCATCAACTCTTTACTTACCTAAAACTGATGGTGGCATTGCCCTACCCTCCATTGGATTCAAAACTTCAACAGCCTTCCTATGGAAACTCATTATCATACTGCAATCCCCTAACTCCTATCCCCTAAACATTTCTGGATGAAATATGGGATCTAAAATCTTGGAACCAAAATTATACCCATAAAACCCGACCTTTTTTCTAATTCTCAACCTCACCGTCCTAAACCCAACCAACTATGGTCAAAGACCCTCAACATTTTCCAGAAAATCCCAATCCCTTCAGACCTTCTAAATAATCTTACCTTCAAATCCCTATATCAAATCCTCCTTAAACCTGGCCCAAACCCACTTTCCATAACAAATACCACTATTCCTCATACCTGGCCACATCTAACACTTTTCAAACCCCGTCCCTCCATCGTTTCAAACCTTGAAAAAGAAATTGCTTTCAAAATAGCATACAAAGGATACACGTGGGGATCCTTTTTCAATAAACACAAAATTACCCCACAAAATCCCAACGGCCTATTGTGTAAATTATGCTCCTCTTCCCTGGATGACCCCATCATCTATTTTTCGATTGCCCCCACACAGTTTAATTGACCACTGCCTTAGAACTCTTCTTTTGGAAGCACTAAAAACACCCTTCACATTCACAAAAGATATACTCCTCCATAACTACACTAACAAAACAGGAACACCCCACATATTAATATCAAAATTAGCCTCCCAGATGCGTCTCTCCCTCTTCCAAATCAGAAACAATATTCCTCATCATACCTCCACCATTCCTCTCACTCTCTTAAATGAAGAACTCTACTAAATTAAAACAAAATTTAAAATATTCCTCCAAAAACTTGAACCAGATTACAATATCGAGTGAACCCCCTTATCTAACCCTTTCCTAACACTATCAACAAACCCTCCAAACCCTCCCATACCTAACCTTCTAAAATAATCCTTTACTGTTAATTATATTTTCCCTCTTGCTCTCCACACTACATAAACATATAACCACATCTCTTAATGCTAAATAAGGTGATACCTGCATATAAGCAATACATTATGCTGCTTCATTGTCGTCTGATTTGTTTTTTTCTTAATGTTTATGTGTTTATAATTCTCAAATAAAACCCCCCAAAAAAAACAAAAAAAAACAAGGACGAAACAGGTCTGTCGGCAATTGCTTGTTGATTGACTTGACTATTCTTACTTAGTGTTTGCAAAGGTGGTTCATGTTAAGTAGTGCAGTATAAAAAGCGATGACTTTATATGGTAGCCGAAAATTTTCAATTTAAGTTAATAAATTCTTTTTTACTTTTAACCTTAAAATTAATAAAATAAATTGTGAAATCAGGTTAACTGATTTTTTAAATGTCAAAGTTTTCCTGGCTCTAATAAATTTGAAGAAAGAGTTAAGAAAGGCTTTTTTCTATCTTGTTAGGGCTAAGACAAATATATAGAAAATTTTATTTTTCTATTATTTTTTGCATCCTTTTTTTGCAATTTTTGTATTGAAGAACTTACAGCAATTAATTAAGCTTATTTGGTTTCATAAAGAATGCATATTCATGCAACCAATTGATGAAGTAAAATATATTCGAAACAAGTTTTTCTCAAAAAAAAAGGTGAAATTCTTTTTCGGCTTAAAGCGAAATGGTAATTTTACAAATCAGTTCAGTACAGTTCAGTTCAGTTTTCCGTTATTTCTGCTCCGCCACATAGTAAAAGCATAACTATAATTATTTGATTATAAACATTAGTAAGGCTGCGGATTGAAAAAAGGAAGAAGCAACAAAGTGAGCGTATGTTGTAGCTTACAAAGGTAGAAATTAATTATTTTTAGAAGTTGTATGGCTAGTTTTTGAGTGGAGTTGGAATCGAAGTAGTTTTTTAAAATATGCTCAAACCGAAGTCGCCTTTATAGATGTGCTAGAGTTGGTATCGAATTCAATTTTTTCTTTGACCACTTTGACTCCGATTTTTGGTAAATTGTTTGAGGCTACTGTATGTTTATCATTTGAATGATTCAAAAATAAGTAAACAAAAAATGCGGCAAATATCTGGACAGGTAGCCTTTTGGACTTTAATTTGAAGTGCAAACTAAAGCACAATTTTGGCCTTATATTAATCGGAAGATATGGCTTTTTATTTGCAAACTTAAACTTAAATTTCGGTTTCGGAGTTGTTTTGAAAAATTCAACTAAAGATTAAAAAGAGATTTTTATTAGAAAAAATACGTTGAAATGAGCTTAATGGCTTATTGCTTTTGAAAGCCAAGTGACGAATTAAAAAAGTCTTCATTTAAATTCAATCCTCCCTAAATTGCGGGATTTTTTTAAGACTTGTGGGCACTTGTCTAAAGCTACCGTCAGTAATCTCTTATCATTCCCAGTACGTATATGTGCTTAAACGTAGCAAAAAGCAACCAACTTGTAATCGGTCGAAAACGAGTAAGTGCCTGATATGGGTACTTTTAGTAGTTCCATGCATACTGTATAGCCTTCTTGAAAAAGATTTACATATGTGTCATGGATTTGATTCGAATGTTTAACTTGATTATTAATGCTTTTGGCTGTTGACTCGAATTTGTACATTGTCTTCATCTCCGTTTTGTACAATAGTAAAAAGCTTTACTGCAGTAAAGGGTCCATTTAAGGGTGTCTTAGTAGCTGGAAAGTTGCACAGATTCTAACTCGTCTGGGGCAAGCTTTTCGAATTTTAAATTAGTTCGGTTTTACAAAATCCAATCGTGTGAACAAGTTTCTAATTTTAAAGTAAGACTCCGGCAACACGATTTTTAAAATTTTTTACCATTTCACCTTCATGTCAAAAAGTAAAGCGTTCTCTCACAGCATCAAGAATAAACTTTGCGGAGTTCAAAATGTCACATAAGTTTGATTTATGCTTAGGCCAGGGATGGTAAACCTTTTTCATAGGGCGGGTCAAAAAACGACAGGATTTTCAAAATTATCATTAAGTAGGCCATTAGCTAAAAACAGGGAGAAACCTCTAATTTCGGCCGAAATTCAAGGTGAAGACTAAAAAAAAAAAAAAAAGGTTTTCACATACCATCAGCATTCAAAACCTTTAATTTGGTCTAAAATTCGAGGTAAAGACAAAAAAAGTCTTTTACAACAGCGTCCAATCCGTCCTAAATTAAGGTTGCAGACTAAAAATGCCAGGAATTTCGAAACATCAGAAGGGTCATTAAACTTCAACACTTAAGTCATGCTGTGACGCGCCGGTCAGTGGTTCGCCATCCCTGAACTAGGCTATATCTATTTGATAAAATAGACCCAAAAGTGGCGAAAATGCAATTCGTTGTGTTTTTGTATCTCCAATCATATTGTACAGAAATATTAAAAGTTAAATTTTTGACGCATTAAAGCACTGAATTAGAGTATCTTTTTTATTATTGCACTTGTCTTTGCCGGATGTTTTGCGCGAGATATAAATAAAGGCTTTCAAAACGATATCTTCTGACCTTCGATAGAAATTACAGGTTTTCCTTTTTTGGGTTAAAATTTAAGCTATTAGCGGCAAAGCAGAAGTTGTACTAACTACCAATCAAATTAGTCTTTGGCAAAGTGATTTGATTTTTGAATGTTTAATCACTAGTTTTAGAAAATTCTTAAATGTTTAAAATTATAAGCACAGTGCTTTTCTGAGGGAAGTACTACACAAACTTGCATAGATAGCGCAAAACCATTTAATTTTCAATGTAAAGACAATTCTGTCCAAAACTTAAACAAATTGAAATATCTTTGATCTATGATTATTAAAACCCAATGAGTAAAATTTATTGGCAACTCAGCACATTATAACTCAATAAATTTGTACCAAACAAAACAAATTAGTCCATAATTTCTAAAATACAATGTTTTTCGTGAACCTTTAAAAATTGCTTTCCGACTCCAAAAAGTCCGCAGGTCAATTTGAGAACCACTGAACAAAAATATGGCAATGTGATAATATACAAAAATAAATAAATAGTGTTATATCTTTGCGATTTAAAACAAAACTATTCAAAAAATATTGCATAAAACGCTTTTTGCGCCAGAAAGTCAAGAGCAGTGTTTCCCAATGCTTTTTGGCCCTGCCGTACCTAATCACCTCTAAAATCCTGTTCTGCCCATACGGTGGTTTTAAAAATTATTATTTAAAAAATGAACTCCGTTTCAGGTTAAGAAGCTAAAAATACCAATACTTTGGGAACTTTTTAAAATGAAAATTCAAAATGGGGGAGGCAAAACACTTTTGCCTAAGTTTCTTCGACCATTGCTTTAATATCTTGTAGTATTTCACGAGGATGTCCGATTTTCGCACAAAATTATGAGAAAAGCTTTTTTTTTTCTTTATTTGATTTTTTAATTAAAAATATAGCAGAAACGATTGTCCTCTTATGAAGACCAAAAAAAGCCTTCCCATTAAATTTTAATAGTTCTTCACCACTGCTTTACCTCGTTCTAATTTGGCCCACAAGATCATTTCTAAATTCCATTGAATGAACAATTTGTGTGTGGCGCGAGTCATCACTCTATTTCAAAGCGAAAGCTTCTTCAGACCACAGAACTTCAGTTTGCAGGCTGGAGGTCGCATCGTCGTCGTGGTCGTTTGGAAGGGGATCCACTTCAGGTTAGACACAAACAGGACTGGAGCCGAGATTTTATCCTTTTACTACCCCAGGCTGCTGTACTGCCCGGATCAGATGCTGACGTATTTAGCCAGCATCGGGTGTTGTCATTCAAAACCGGTCATACCTCGTGCTCCATGTGATGCCTGATGCATGAAGTACGTTATTAGAACGTGGTCTGCGGTTTGTTCAATGGAGTCGCACTCGCAATTTGATGAAGGAGCGAGACCCCATTTATGCATGGACGAATATAATTGCTCAACACCAGTTGGCAGGCAATTGAGCTTGACCCAAGCTGTTCAAAACAAGCTCATTTCAACAGGCCTAGTACTAATCCTCAGTATGAAAACACGGAGCCTGGCTGTATTCTAGCAGCACTCCGCGTTCCATCTATGATTGGTCCACTAAGAAGCGCGAATGCCAAGTCCGGCAAGGTTGTTTAAAAGGTTCCGCGCAGCTGGCATAAATGTCTAGATCTTAGTCTCTCTTGGCAAGCATCCGAAGATTCACTTGTTGCACATCCCAAATGAATAAAATAAATGTGTGATTGCTACATTTTTATTTATTAGAATGCTGCGGTTAAAAGATCACAAAACAAAGATTTTGATTACCAAAACATTGAAAACTCATATTTCCTCTCTAAAATGGAATTCCCTCTGCGGGGCGTATGCCCCACGTTGGAAACGATTGGCCGAGAGTCAAATTTGTCTTTTCGTAATTTTCAACAACTTCATGGTAAAAATATTTTAAGTTAAAACTTTTGCTTTTGTATTTAGTTCTGTTTAAAGTGATATTCGATTGAACTGATTATGTCGTATTCATTCAAAGGCAAACGAGCGTTGGTAACTGGAGCTGGCAAAAGTAAGTTGCTGTGTTTGTGCATTTGGGCATGATTTAAGAATCTGATACTGTATATCCGACGTGGGCACCAGAAATAATTTGGCACAATAAACAAAGTTTAAAACGTGGACTTTTCAGAACAGGAATTACTTTAATAATCCAAAGAAGCATCTTTGTAAAATTTTTTTATTTAAGGTTGAATATGCTTTTTAATGTCGTTTTTAGTCCCTACATTCAAGGGCGTAATAACAGCTGATTTCGAGGAGAAGTACAGTAACATTCGTATGACTTTGCTGATCTGGTTTCGGAGATTCTGAAATATTGTTGTACGGTTAAAATTTTGTGTTGCTTTATATCATAAATAGCCTGTTTAATTTTTACAAATAAATATAATATAAAGTTTCTTAAAACCTTAACAAAGGGAGACATCGGAAAGTGATTTTTTCAAGAACACAATAGTATGATAAAGTTTGATTTGAACTTTGATGCATCCATCATTGTCGCAATAAATATAGAGCTCCTATAACTTGGCTACGACAATTTCATTACTAGAAATCTTTTGTCGAAAAATTAGAAGAAATAGTATTGGGGGAGCCGTGTTAACTTTTTAAATCAAATGAGATATCTTTTGTTATCATCGTAACATCATCTTATGCTGCCATTCCTAACGCTGTTAAAAAAGTTTTGGGTTCCATTTGAAAACAGCTTCAATTTGTCAACATTACCTGATGACAAGTCCATAATCAACACCACAAGACTATTTTGAAACAATTGAACTATTCAAAAGAAAAAACTAGAAAAACTTTTTAAGTACATTAAATCTAGGCATAACCAGAAAACTTGTTAAAAACTCGGACTGTACCAGTAAAATTTTGAAGCTTTGATTTAAAGCTGCCAAGTTATCTCAAACTGGAAAGCTTTGTGTTTAACCACAAAATTATAAAATAAAACTCGATAATAAGGAGATGTGCTATATGGTTTAACAAATAAAATTTTAAATCAAATTAGTGTTGTAGGATCCTTTCTATATTAGGCTTGACTCCAAACTCAAACGAGCTTTCAGGTTCTAACCATGCACAAGTCTGAATTAGGTTCAAAAGGTTTAAATTCGCAAAATGAATCATATTTGCTGTCAGGCTTAAAGATTTATAAAACGCGCGGCTTCAAAGAGGAACTTACTCTTTCCATAAATTTATTCTCTATTCGTTTATTCATTTTTATTTTATCTTAATATTTATCCTCCTGACTCGCAGGAAAGCGACGCAGGTGCTAATACATAGGGTGAGCAATTACCCCGACCTGCTTCTGGAGGTGCCATGATATTGCTGTCCGCTTGAAGTTTAGTACAAATATGCCAGAAATTAAGATCTGCTTGCCAAGACCACCAAGCGGGGGGGTGTGCCGCAAAGCGTCTTTCCCAAGGACACAGCAGATTGGCGCGAGTAGGTTTTGAACTGAGACCATGTCGATCACAATCTTGGCGCTCTAACCACTCGACCACGCTGCCAATTTAATTAATAAGTGGATTAAGACAAACAAAGATTAAATTCATCTAAAGTTTTTTTGATCTCGTCATTAAGCTCATTTGTTGCAATATACGGTTCTCGGGCCAGAATGTAGCCGGAGTGCCTCTTTTTATGGCCCGCTTTTAGTAAACGAAACACAAGATTATTAATACGAGTTAAACAAAAATGTTAAAAAGAGAATTTTTTTGTTGTAAAATAAAAAACAATTTTAAATTCGATTAAATAAACCATACTCAATAACTATTGTTTTTAACCTGCTTATAGTTTTCAAACCTTATTGCTATTTTTGTTTTCATTTTACGTCACCGAACCGTGCAATTTGCTTTTGTTGCATCATAGTGCTTGTTAAACGGCTAGTTCAGTGGTTTTCAACCTCTGTTCCGCAAAAGTTTTAAAAAACATTAGTCCATTGCTCTGCAACCTTTTTTTAGTAGACACTACTTTTTAGGGACAAAAATCAAGAAATCCAAGACAGATTTAAAATGAAGACCTTTTTTTTAGAGAACACTACTTTTTAAGAACGAAAATCAACATCGGCACTCTGGTCTAAGTCTAAGCGCGAAAAGGTTTGAAACCACAGGAGTAGTTAAATACAAAAATTTATTCTGGAAATTAGCCTAAAAACTTAAAATGTCTAGAAATAAGTTAAGGAAGGTTGATTGTGGAAGAAAACGGCTCAACAATGAGTGGTACAAAAAGGACTCATTTTTCTTGTCTAGAAAGCAGAAAAGTTAAAACGCAAGCTATCAATTGTGAAAAGTATTTTGAAGTTGTTGAAAAACAATCATTTGCAGCTGCAACGCGCTTGGAAGTTTTTCAAAATCGCAAAATCGACTTGCAAGCTTTTACTCATTCACTTGACTTGGCTGTTGAAAATATTCCAAGTTGCTTTCAATTAAAAATAATAGAATTGCAAGAAAATGTAGATTTTAAAAGGGCTTACAATGAAAATGATTTACTTACCTTTTACAAACGCTATGTACAGGGTGATTCGTAAGTAACTCCCTATTTTAAAATAACTATAATTTATTCAAATACTGTAATATGTTTCTCAATTTTTGTGTGTATGTTACTTAATCTATGGCAATTAAATCTATGCTCTTGTTTTCTTTTCTCGTGAAGATCCTCGTGTTACTAGTGAAAAAATGCAGAATCAGGGTAATCCGTAAGTAATTCCCTATTTTAAAATAACTATAATTTATTTTTGAAGTGTAACTTCTCCAATTAATAAATATGAGAAGAAAGTATATTGCATGGACTTTTATTTAAAATTTAATATGGGCACCATCATTCGCCACCAACTTCTGGTTGTCCATTCGTGCGAACCACGACAACCCATCCATTTTTCAGGAAATTGGGCATTCAGCCATTCACGAACAACAATAGCAAAGTGTGGAGGAGCTCCATCTTGCATGAAAATTAAATCTTCAATATTGTCCCAAGCACTGATAATTGGCCAAACTTTATCTCTCAGCATAGTGAGGTACCTTTCGGCGTTCATGATATCATGAAGGATGAAGATACCCACAATCCTGTTAAAAGTCATTATACATCATACTGTTATCTTGGGTCGATTCTGCATTTTTTCACTAGTAACACGAGGATCTTCACGAGAAAAGAAAACAAGAGCATAGATTTAATTGCCATAGATTAAGTAACATACACACAAAAATTGAGAAACATATTACAGTATTTGAATAAATTATAGTTATTTTAGAATAGGGAGTTACTTACGAATCACCCTGTATATGGGAGTTACAAAAATTTAGAAAACCACGCGAAAAAATGACCTCTTTTTTTGGGAGCACATACTGCTGCGAGCAGTTCTTTTCTAAAGTACAGTTGTCTAAAGACAAAATATCGGAATCAGTGAACTGATGGACACCTGTCAGTCAACTTCGAACGATTTCTTGAGTGACAGCAGACATTGACAAGATACGCAAAAATAGAAAATTTTAGTTATCTCATTAAGTATTTAAACGTTACGTGTGAATTGCTGGAGAAAAATTTTTTACGATACAAGGATTAATAACAACAGCTGTTTTTGCTTGGTACTAAATTATCCAGCCCGCAGTATTATTACTACTGTACGTTTCGGCCCCTTGAGATAAATAGTTGGTCGCCCCTGTTATATACTGTAAAAATATCGTCTGTTGTGTTTGTAATACAATTATGTGAGACAATATGTAAAGTTATAGTTATATTACAGGTATCGGAAGAGGCCTTGCCAAGAAGCTTGTGGAAAGTGGAGCTGAAACCTTTGCTTTGAGTAGAACATTGTCTGATTTGGAATCATTGAAAGAAGAGGTTGTATATCATAAATTTTGTACATAAACCGATATTTAAGTTTTTAAATCAATTTGTTTGTATTCAAAATTTAAAAAAGCGACTGATATTTGTTCTGTTTGCATAAACCTTTCGAAAGAAATCAAACTCAAATCGTATATTGAAATTCAGCACACTTTATAAAGTGCTTCTCGCTATTGCAACTTTAGCAAAAGCAGTGATTCTCAAAAATCTTGGGCGCATTTCTCTCTTTTAGGACTCAAAAACTTTTTTTGTTATACAAAATGTGTAGAGGTTTTTTTGATCTTGACTTTTTCTTGCTACAAAAGATAAATAGAGTCACCATCCATGTGAAGACAAGTAGTAGGGAATGATCTGTTGATACAGGAGGCGCTGGAGCGCTCCAGCGATGAAGCAATGGAGTGCTGAGGTCGTCAGTGCGCGAACCCTAGGTTTCCCGAGTCCCACAGCAAACCTAAAGTCAAAGCTTTGGTCTGAAGAAATCTTATCTTTTAACCCGAAGACAGTAATCTTGATTTCCGTTGTAGACCACACAAATTAGTAATTTTATTTTTACTTTCTAATGTTAACATCATAAAAGTTATTTGTTTCAAATTCAATTTAAAAAAATTACTTTTTAGTCTTACCTCATATAAAAAAACAACTTTATGCAGCAAGATTGATAAGATTTATTTAAAATGATTTTATAAAGTTTATCATAAATGCAATAGATAATTACCAAGACAACGTATTTCCTGTACTGTATTTTCGCAGAGAAGCGTAATTAAACGTGAACGTCGTTTCCTGTTCAGGAGATGAATCGTATTTATGATTGCAAGATTTGGTCTTAAGTAAACTCTAACCATTTCCAAAAAAAATAATCAATTTATTTAATATGTATTTTTTGCTAACTTTTAATCTCAAAAGCAGTATTTGTGTACATTCGAACGTTTCCTAGGCAACCTTGATTTTTATTCACAAGATACCTATAGTTAAAAGTTATTTTTTTCTAGACAAGTTTAATTTTTGGGTGCCTATAATCAATTTTAAACATTTTTCTAGGTATGTTTAATTTTTATTTGTATGATATCTATCTTCAAACTTTTTTTCTAGGCAAACTTTGTTTTTGTTATACTTATGTTCAATTTTTTTAAAAGTTTTTCTAAGACTTGTGGCTTCTACCTTGCCATAGATGGTACTCTTTAGTGCCATCTGTTTTATAACCTGATAAAAAGTTTTTCCTAGGCAAGCTTGATTTTTAAATACTTATCTTCAATTTTTAAAAGCTTTCTCTGGGCAACCTTTAGTTTTGTTATTCCTATATTTAATTTTTAAAAAGTTTTTTTCTAAACAAGCTCGAATTTTTGCTATTTATAGAGCTTATGCGTTTATAATTAAAAAAAAAAATTGTTTTAGGCAACTTTTATTTGTAGATATCTACCTTTAATTTTAAAAGTTTTCTAAACCAACTTGATTTTTGTGATATATTCGTTCAATTTTTCAAAAATTTTCCTAAACCAACTTGATTTTTGTTATACCTATGTTTAATTTAAAAAAACTTTCTAGTCAACCTTAATTTTTTCTTGTAAGATAGTTACAATTTTAAAAGTTTTCTAGACAACATTGATTTTTGTTAGAGCTTTGTACAATTTTTCATGAATTTTTCTGAACAAACTTGATTTTCGTTATATCCTTGTTTAATTTAAAAAAATTTTTTAGTCAACCTTAATTTTTTCTTGTAAGATATACAATTTTAAAAGTTTTTTGACAACATTGAATTTTGTTATACCTTTGTTTAATTTTTCAAGAATTTTTTTAAACAAACTTAATTTTTGTTATACCTATGTTTAATTTAAAAAAACTTTTTAGTCAACCTTGATTTTTTTATTATAAGATATTTACAATTTTAAACGTTTTCTAGACAAGCTTGATTTTTGTTAGACCTTTGTTTGATTATTCAAAAATTTTCCCATACAAGCTTGATTTTAGATAACTATAAACAAATTTAAAAAATTTTCTATAGCCAAACTTAAATTTTATTATACCTATGTTCAATTTTTCAAAAAGTTTTCTAAACAAACTTGATTTTTATTTGTAAGATATCTATCTTCAATTTTTTCCAGGCAAGCTTAATGTTTGTTATATCTTTGTTGAATTTTTCAAAAATTTTGTCAGTCAACCTTGATTTTTAAACATTTATATTTAATTTTTCTAAGTAAACTTGATTTTTGTTATACTTATGTTCAATTTTTCAAAAACTTTCCTAAGAAGCTTGATTTTTAGATACCTATATTTAATTCGTCGACAGCGTGGTCGAGTGGTTAAAGCGCCGTGCTCATGATCAACATGGTCTCGGTTTGAAACCTACACGCGCCATTGTGTTCTGGGAAAGACACTTTACGGCACTTTCTCCTGCTTGGTGGTCCTGGAAAGCAGTTTTAAATTTCAATCATATCTCTATTAAATTACAAGCGGACAGCAATATCTTGGCATCCCCGAAAGCAGGTCGAGGTATTTGCCTACCCTATGTATTAGCGCCTCGGTTGCTTTCCTGCGAGTCAGAAGAATAAATATAGAGATAAAATAAAAATAAAAAAATTGTTTTCTTAGACAACCTCGATTTTTGTTCTATTTATGTTCAATTTTTAAAAAATTTTTCTAAGCAAGCTCGATTTTTAGATACCTATTTTCAAGTTTTTTTCTAAGCAATCTTAATTTTTATTACACCTACGTATTCAATTTTTTTCTTGGCAACCCTGATTTTTAGATATCTATATTCAATTTTTTCTAAGCAACCTTATTTTTGTTATACCGATTTTTAATTTAAAAAAAATTTTCCTAGTCAACCTTGATTTTTAAATATTTATATTCAATTTTTTTTTCTTGGCAAAATTGATTTTTCTTACAACCTTATTGAATTTTTAAAAAATTTCTTGACAACCTTGATTTTTAAATATCTATCTTTAATTTTTTCTATAGGCAAGCTTGATTTTGTTATACCTATGTTTAATTTTGTCGGCACCGTGGTCGACTGGTTAGAGCGCCGTGCTTATGACCAACATAATCTCGGTTCAAAATCCACTCGCACCACTCTGTTGTATTCTTGGGAAAGACATTTTACGGTACATCCCCCTGCTTGGTGGTATTGGTAAGTATTTCTAAATTACATTTATATCTCTATTAAATTACAAGCGGACACCAATATCTTGGCATCTCCGGACGCAGGTCGGGGTAATTGCTTACCTATGTATTAGTGCCTCGGTCGCTTTCCTGCGAGTCAGGAGGATAAATACAGAGATAAAATATAAAAAATAAAAAAATAAAAAGTTTTTCCCTAGGCAAGTTTAATTTGTATTTGTAAACTATCCAGCTTCAACTTTTTTCTTGACAAGCTTGGTTTTTGTTATACCTCTGTTGAATTTTTCAAAAATTTTTTTTAGCAAGCTTAATTTTTAGATACCTATATTCTATTTTACAACCTTTTTCTGTAAGCAACCTCGATTTTTGTTTCACCTATGTTCAACTTTTCAAAAATTTTTTCTAGGCAAGCTCGATTTTTATTCATATTAAATTTTAAAGCAGGTGTTTGTTGAAAAGTTTCGGACAAACAGGGTTTTTATTTATAGAGTATTTGTGTTCAATCTTTAAAACAGACGTTTCATATAATTAAAGAGTTCGACTTTTTTCCATTTTTGTTATTTAGTAAACCAACTAAATTCAAACATTGCTATTATTTTTATTGTATGCTGTATGAATTTACTTTCTAATGTTAACATTTTAATTGTTTCAAAATGAATTGAGTTCTAACTTCTAACTCTTTTTAATCTTTGATCGTTTTTACAAACTTTTAATAGTAGGAAAATTATCCGTAATCGCTGTAAGCCTGACAATATGTATAATTGTGTCGAGATCTTTTACACAAATGCTTGGACCGTATTCTGTTCAGAGCCTATCGCGTTTTCCTGTTAAATACTGTGACATATTTCTGATTGGTGTGTAAAAATCTGGTGAAATTAATTTCATTCCCAGTGTAAAAATAGAGTAAGCGAAAAATTTATTTTTTTGTAATACACCTCAAATTTTATAGTTTTTCCTTTTAAAAACATTTATAAAAGGAAAATTTATTTTATTACAAGCTTGATCAAAAATTTTGCGCAAGATTTCAAAACACTAACTTAATCTTAGCTGCCGGTTCGATCCCCGGTCAAGTGTGTAGTAACAGTTTATGCTAAAAAGTTTTACATTTTTAAAAATTATAGTTTTTTTTACTTTTAATAACGAAATTCGTCACAAAACTATTTTTCAAGTACAGTATAATACATTTATTAACTTTACCAACTAAAATCTAAAATTAGCAATTTAGTAAAATCTTAATTCAAAAAAGACCAACGTAAGTTGCCAAAAGAAACGTTTTATACAAGTAGGCTAAGATCAATTCTAAGAAAAGTTGGTTGTTTTTCAAAAACGTTTCAATAAGATTTATTTATCAAATCCTATCATAGTTAGTTGTTATATCCAAATGTAAACAAACCAAGCTGAAGTCTTTAAAAGTGTTCAAAAGGCTTGCTATCTTTGTGACTGGCTTAAAATCTAAAAATAAACTTTTGTAAAAGCAGGATTTTTAAAAAATAAGTAAAAAAATTTTTTTCAAGACACATTTTTGATCGGAATGACAAACACAAATAAAGTAATAAACCAATAAATCAGTCTTTTATCTCCAACGTCTCTAACTCCGAAGAAAAACCTAAATATCTCTAAGAAAAACTTTTGGCCAACGATCTTGTAAAACAAACCATCTACGAGTATTCAAAATTAGACTTTTAACTTCATTTTTCATACCAACGTTTTGTGGTCCAGTTTTAAATTGCTGTATAAGAACTTTCAATCTTTTTGACAATTCTGCCGAAAATCTCAAAAGTTTTTAGTCAAAAATTTAAAATACCCAAAAATCGTAAGACTACTTTTAGGATGAGAGAGAGAGAGAGAGAGAGAGAGATCTGTTTATTTGCATCAAAAACTTTTCATTATATTAACGGTTAATACAAACACAACGATTTTTACATATTGAAATTTAAACAAATTGATTTACTGTATAATAATAAGCAATTTGCATTAAACCAAAATGCATTATAAAGATCTGATGCAAG
The DNA here is from genome assembly GCA_963680785.1 of Diplosoma virens. Lineage (NCBI taxonomy): Eukaryota > Metazoa > Chordata > Ascidiacea > Aplousobranchia > Didemnidae > Diplosoma > Diplosoma virens. The sequence goes on from OY796889.1 coordinate 15,888,881, forward strand.
GGTAGGAAGGGACAAACAGTCCCTTATTTTACTCGATTTTCAATCAGTTGTAATAGCAACTTCAATATTTTTATATTTTAAAAAGAAATTCAACCTAAAATGCTTTAAAAGTTATATTTTAACTTATTTTCTTAATAAAACTTTTTTTTATTTAATTTATGCCAACGTAGCATTGTTCAACTTGTTAAAAAAGAAATTTTCTGCAGAAACTTATCGGTTACCTCCAGTGGTGTATTGCTAAATAAAAAAGTAGGTAGACGGTTGGGCTCAACACTCGTCATTTATAGTAAAAATGTGCCTTCAGTCAAGTGCTTCTAAAAAAAGTGGGGGACGGCGATCCCCCACGATCCCCCTCCAATACACCTCTGGTACCTCCGAAAAAAAATTTTTTTCAAACATTGTAGTTAGAATTATACAGGAAATACCTTAAGATCACTGTCATTTTTTAAAATCCAACAGTCATCATTAAAACAAACTGAGTAAAAATCTTGAAGTAAAATTATAAACTTTTTGTCTTTGCCGCTTGCTTGCAGGGGCGTAACCAAGAAAAAAATTAAAGGGGGCCAAAATGTTCTGCAAAGATACCTCAAGAATAAACGAAAATTGATAGGTAGCAATCATAATTTGACCTTAAAAATGTATACTTTTTTGTAGAAGATCAGTACGTTCACATCGATTAATTAAAAGTTAAAAATAATAGCAGTAACTCTGTAAAATATAGCAGCTACGGATATTGAAAATGAGTTTATATAAAAAAGTTGGTAAAATTTTTTCACTTGGTGGTTTTGTGGTCAAATTCTTAAAATCTTTGTGTAAAAACTTTCAATCTAATGTCAATATTTTACATTTACCGAAATATCTCACATTTTGTAGTTTTTAGTATTCAAACATTAGACTGCTTAAAAATTATGAAAATTTAAATTTTTTCTAAAATGTCTGTATTTCTTTCAAGTGTTGCTGAAACTTTGAAACAGTACAAAAAAACCATGAAAATCCTAAAATATTGTGTTTTATTCTAGATTTTTGCTAATTTTGGATGTTTTTAATGCGTACCAACAACAGAAACTCAATCTCAAAAATTTTTGCCTTAAAAATTGTTTTTCTACAAAAAGTCTTAATTTTCCAAAGCTGTAATTTTGTCAAACATGGGGAGTTTAAAGAACAAATTGTTTTGCTATAATTGTTAAATAATGGTAAATATTTCACTTTTGCAAAGTTATTTTCCTCATTTTTTTCCTAAAAGAGCGTTTTTATAGGTTTAAAATAGCACAGTTTAACGAAATATCGCTGGAACTGTTTACGAGCTATTGCTTAACTTCACCCACCAAACAGGAAAAACTTTCAAAGACTATTTTTGAAAAGTATATTTAGCCTCCAAAAATAAAAAATTAAAATTTTTTATGTTCATTTTATAATAACAATCGTTTTTGTCGAAAATTTTTCAGATAAGTTTAACGTTGGACATATTACCGTTGCTCAAAACCAATTTTTAAGTTTCGGTGTGCTTTTGCGTAAATGAGAGTAAAAATCAAAGAAATTTATATTAAACAGATGTAAATATTTGGTAAATTTTTACAAGTTTTGTAATCTCTAATGGAATTTTAATAAAAACAAGAAAAATGAAACATAAAAGAACTGAAACAAATTTTTTTTAATTTGACTTACCTCTAACAACAAAAACTTTATTGGTTCAACGCGTGAATAATGCAACTTTGGTCCAATAATTAACTTTTTTTTGACGTTGTTCATTCACGCGTTGAAGGTCGAAAAAAAACTTTTTTTTCGAGTTGAGACCGTTTTCATTACAAGATATCGATTTTTATCTTTTTAACCAAAATGTTTTGAATCAACTTCGCAATAAAAAAGATACTTAACATAACAAAATTTTACAAGATTTTTCTGAAACTGAAACCGTCTTGATTGAAAAACAACAAATTTGGCGTTAAGAATTGTCCAATTTGCAGATCAATATATGTTTTTAGAAACTTTTTATTCAACATGTTTCCTAAATCTGATGTTTTAAATCAATTTTGTGACAAAAAAAAAAGCAGTCACCATTTAGAAATTTTAACTAATATTTTCTCAAGTCGAAATTGAAATTGCCTTGACTAAAAAATATTAATCTTTTCTGTCTCAAAAAAAAAAAAAAAAAAATCAAAAATAAAACGTTTATTTTTCTGCATATGACTTAATTTTGCAATTCCATGTCAACAAACTTCTCCATTCTAATGAAAAATATAATAACCTGCATTTTACTTTGTTCACATTTCAACAGTTAAGTTAGACCTTGGACTTTTTATTTTACAGCTTGAAGTCACAACTTATGTATTTTGATTTATTTCAAAAACCTAAGCTTTGCTACTCTACGTTAAGCACTTAACTTGTAGAGCATATCAATTACCGTTTTCAAATGATGTGTTACATTACAATCTCTATTTTAAACAGTTTTTTTGAAAATGAAATAAAGTCGAACTCTTTTATTATGAAACGTTTGTTTTAAAGATTGAACACAAATACCCTATAAATAAAAACCGTATTTGTCCGAAACTTTTTAACAAATACCTGCTTTAAAATTGAATATGAATAAAAATCGAGCTTGCCTAGAAAAAATTTTTGAAAAATTCAACACAAGAAGTTTGTAAAATAGAATATAGGTATCTAAAAATTAAGCTTGCTAAAAAAAATTTTTGAAAAATTCAACAGAGGTATAACAAAAACCAAGCTTGTCAAGAAAAAAGTTGAAGCTGGATAGTTTACAAATACAAATTAAACTTGCCTAGGGAAAAACTTTTTATTTTTTTATTTTTTATATTTTATCTCTGTATTTATCCTCCTGACTCGCAGGAAAGCGACCGAGGCACTAATACATAGGTAAGCAATTACCCCGACCTGCGTCCGGAGATGCCAAGATATTGGTGTCCGCTTGTAATTTAATAGAGATATAAATGTAATTTAGAAGTACTTACCAATACCACCAAGCAGGGGGATGTACCGTAAAATGTCTTTCCCAAGAATACAACAGAGTGGTGCGAGTGGATTTTGAACCGAGATTATGTTGGTCATAAGCACGGCGCTCTAACCAGTCGACCACGGTGCCGACAAAATTAAACATAGGTATAACAAAATCAAGCTTGCCTATAGAAAAAATTTAAAGATGTATTTAAAAATCAAGGTTGACAAGAAATTTTTTAAAAATTCAATAAGGTTGTAAGAAAAATCAAGTTTGTCAAGAAAAAAAATTGAAGGTAGATATTTAAAAATCAAGGTCGAGTAGGAAAATTTTTTTAAAATTAAACATACAGCAGGTATAACAAAAATAAGGTTGCTTAGAAACAATTGAATATAGATATCTTAAAATCAAACTTACCAAGAAAATTTAAAAAATTGAATAAAGGTAAAACAAAAATTAAAGTTGCCAAGAAAAAAATTGAATATATAGGCCTAACAAAAATCAAGATTGCTCAGAAAAAAATTAAAAATAGATATCTAAAAATCGAGCTTGCTTAAAAGAAATTTTAAATTGTACATTGATATAACAAAAATCGAAGTTGTCCAAGAAAACAATTAAATATAAGTATCTAATAATCAAGCTTCTTAGAAAATTTTTTGAAAAATTGAACAAAAGTATAACAAAAATCAAGTTTGCTTAGAAAAATTAAATATAAGTATCTAAAATCAAGGTTGACTGAAAAAATTTTTGAAAAATTCAACAAAGGTGTAACAAACATTATTAAGCTTGCCTAGAAAAGATTGAAGATAGATATCTTACAAATAAAAATCAAGTTAGTTTAGAAAACTTTTTGAAAAATTGAACATAGGTATAATAAAATTTAAGTTTGGCTATAGAAAATTTTTTAAATTTGTGTATAGTTATATAAAAATCAAGCTTGTATGGGAAAATTTTTGAATAATCAAACAAAGGTCTAACAAAAATCAAGCTTGTCTAGAAAACGTTTAAAATTGTAAATATCTTATAATAAAAAAATCAAGGTTGACTAAAAAGTTTTTTTAAATTAAACATAGGTATAAGGAAAATTAAGTTTGTTTAAAAAAATTCTTGAAAAATTGAACAAAGGCATAACAAAAATCAATGTTGTCAAAAAAACTTTTAAAATTGTATATCTTACAAGAAAAAATTAAGGTTGACTAAAAAATTTTTTTAAATTAAACATGAGTATAACGAAAATTAAGTTTGTTTACAAAAATTCTTGAAAAATTAATCAAAGGTATAACAAAAATCAATGTTGTCTAGAAAACTTTTAAAATTGTAAATATCTTACAAGAAAAAAATTAAGATTGACTAAAAAGTTTTTAAAATTAAACATAGGTATAACAAAAATCAAGTTGGTTTAGGAAAATTTTTGAAAAATTGAACAAATGTATAACAAAAATCAAGTTGGTTTAGAAAACTTTTAAAATTAAAGGTAGATATCTACAAATCAAAGTTGCCTAGAACAATTTTTTTAAAAAATTAAACATATAAGCTCTATAAATAGCAAAAAATCAAGCTTGTTTAGGAAAAAACTTTTTAAAAATTAAACATAAGTATAACAAAACTCAAGGTTGCCCAGAGAAAGCTTTTAAAAATTGAACATAAGTATAACAAAAACAAAGTTTGCCTAGAAAAAAAGATTAATGATAGATAAGGTACAAATAAAAATTAAACATTCCTAGAAAAATGTTTAAAATTGATTATAGGCACCCAAAAATTAAACTTGTCTAGAAAAAAATAACTTTAACTATAGGTATCTTGTGAATAAAAATCAAGGTTGCCTAGGAAACGTTCGAATGTACACAAATACTGCTTTTGAGATTAAAAGTTAGCAAAAAAATACATATTAAATAAATTGATTATTTTTTTTGGAAATGGTTAGAGTTTACTTAAGGCCAAATCTTGCAATCATAAATACGATTCATCTCCTGAACAGGAAACGACGTTCACGTTTAATTACGCTTCTCTGCGAAAATACAGTACAGGAAATACGTTGTCTTGGTAATTATCTATTGCATTTATGATAAACTTTATAAAATCATTTTAAATAAAACCGTTTTTTAATACGTAAATAAAACGTCTTTTTTTACTCCTAAGGATTCAACTGCAAAGGACCTGCCATTTTTTTAAAATTTAAGTTACAATTTACTCAAATTCTAAAATTCCTCGCCAATTCCTCCCAAAATAACTATTCCTGTCTTGAATGTACGCATTCCAAGTGGCTTACATTGGGAAGCACTGAACTAGAGTAATTTATTTATACTGAATGAATATACGTACTTATGGACCTATTGTTAAGATTACTTTTTCTTAGATTTAAAGTTGCAAGAAACAGATTGTTAACATTTTTTCAGTTTACCGATTTGTACTTGTTATGTTTTACGTACTTCGTTGTCAGAGCAAACTCTTTTCTACGTTTTTTTTTCCTATGTATGTGTTCGGTAATTATGAAGGTTTTGCATATTTAAACTCTTAAAAATATACTTTAAATTTAGTGTCCGTCAATTCACATAATTCAATGCGATCTGAATGATACCTCTAGTATTGAATCCAAGATCAAATCCTGCTTACCAATTGATTTTTTGGTTAATAATGCTGGCATGACTATAGATTCTGCTTTTTTGGATTTTTCGGTGGAAAGCTATGACAAGTAGGCCAAAGTTAATTATTGCATACGCGTTTTTTGATATATTTTAATTTTTAATTTTTTATTTTCAGAATAATGAATATCAATCTTAAAGCACCTTTTTTGATATCTCAAGTGAGTATAGTCTCAGTTTTTGCTACGATTTAAAGTGCATTTTGGTATGTTTGTACGACTGCAAAAGTAAATATAAAACACCAGATATGTTAAACTATATTTGCAACAGTCTAGGCAATTTTTAAATTGCTATTTTCTGTTCATCAGTTTTTGACTAAAATCTATTAAGTTATTTTTTAAAAATATTTTAAAAAGAAGAAATTTATTCAACAAAATAAGTTCACAATCATCTTTTCAGTAAAAAAATTGCATTTAAAAGTTTAAAATTTGTAATATTTGAACAGAGACATACTATTTTGCTTTGTATGTTGAAGGGATGGGCAGAGATGGCGCCAGGTTTTCTGAAGGACCGTTTTATGTCTTTACAATATAAGTAAATACCCAAAGAGTAGTCTTCACTTTAATTCGAAGACTATTTTGCTTTTAAAAATCAAGTGTTCAAGATTACAATAAACTTTTAACTTTCTAAGATTTATATTTGTTGAAATCTTTTAGAAAGCAGTTTATGGGAATAAAAGAGCCGAGAAAAATTCTGAAGAGAGCTGAAAGTTTTATGTCGAAACTACAACTGATGAGTTTGCTTGGTGTTCGCCAGCAGCAGTGGTGTAGTCAATTTTTTTTATTTCATGTTACTGTTCTTATAAATGTACCTCGCCTGATTTCCACCTTTATAATACTGTAATATTCATAATATGTAAGCGGTGGTAGGTAAGCTCAAACAAGCAGCACAACTAAATAAATATCAATTTTAAATATCCATCGACCACGTTAATAATCACGACGAGCATAAACTCAATTTAAATTTAAGCTAAAGCTTGATTAATATAGCTATATGAATTAAATTGCATTTTTGCCAAAAAATCCTCAGCCTCCAATTTTTATCCCTATACATTTGACTGTAAAGAAATACATTAGTTTTGGTGGTGCTCGTTTTTCCAACCGTTTTACATAGGCTACAGCGAAAAAACCAACAAATGCATCCTTAAGCCAAATTCAAAGTCAGCACGCAAAACCAGACTTTATCAATCGCTGCAACATGTTTTCTTCATTTCATATTTATATCTATCCTCGTGACTTGCAGGAAAGCGACGATGGCGCTTAATACGAAAGGCAAACAATTACCAGCACCTGCTTTCGTAGATGTCATGATATTGCTGTCCTGCTGTAATTTTTTATTTTGTTTTTATGTTTTATAGAAACATGACTGAAATTTAGAACTGCTTGCTAAGATTTCCAAGCACTTTACGGCACGTTCAGAGGGAAGGTGCCGTAAAGTGTCTTTCCCTAGGACATGACAGAAAGGAGCGAGTAGATTTTTGAACCGAGACCATCTCGATCACAAGCACGTGCTCTTCACCACTCGACCACGTTGCCGACTACATATGCTATCAATTTCCAATCAGAACTGTGTAAGTCTATACTTGCAGAAGATCATCGCTCATCCACAAAGCCATGACATTTACTTATAGCATCCGCGGGAGCGTACACTTGAAGTAAGCGCAGCCCTTTTTTCTTTACTTTGAGCTTCTACACAGACCCTTGATACCAAAGAAATATCTCTTGATATAGAGAATAGACCTTTATAGATATAGAATAGACTAAATAGACTAGTAGAATAGATTAGATCAGAATAATAGAGAATAGACTAGAATAGAATAAACTGAATAGACTAAATTAGAACAATATAAGAGAATAGATTGAATAAACTAGAACAGTGCTAGACTAGAATAAAATAGACTAAATAGACCCTTGATACCAAAGAAATATCTATTCTGACAAAGAATCCTACGATAGAGGCTTGTGAGTATAGCCAATACCCCTCTGGAACTGGTAAAAAGAACTAGTAACCGCTACTTGATGGTTTAGATCAGGGGTTCCCAAACTGGGGTACATGTACCCCTAGGGGTGCATTTAGGCTTCTCAAGGAGTACATTATTATGTGAGAGAATGTCCTTATTTAAGTTAAATTCCGTGTCCGGAAGAAATAATAGACTCAAATGTCTAGAATTTTCGAATCCGGTCGATTGTAATTACGTCAAACAGGTCAATTAAGAGGAAGACTTTTTTTTACAGATCACCGTGATTTTGGGTTTGGATGGGGAAAATTTGTGGCTGCTTAAAAGGGAAGACTTTTCTTTTTTAGAGATCACCTTGATTTTCGGCATAAATTGGGAAAGTTTGTATCTGATTTAAAGTGAAGACGTTTTTTTTTCAGAGATCACCTTGATTTTGGGCATGAATTGGGGGAAAATTAGTGGCTGATTCTAACTGAAAGCCTTTTTAGAGAAACGTCACAAAATTTTGGGGGTACATGCAAACCTGCTACAGTGTCCAAAAGGTATCGATGAACTAAAAGTTTGGGAAACCCTGATTTAGATTTACGCAGAAACGCTTCAAAAACATTTAGAATTTTATGGTATTGCTTTGCTTTATCTACCAATCCCATTTCTTTTTCTGTGAGGTTAGCGATATTCAAATTTCAAAAAGTGATTATTGGTGGCTTGCATAAGAAGGTCGGACTGTATTTTGAGTTGATTATTGTGAGATGCTCCTTTTCGCCTCTCCATACATGCCGCAAGCCCATTGATCAAAAGTAGAAAAAAAACAAAACAAAACAGATTAGATAAAGCGTGAGTTTAGTGCTGATACAAACATATAATTGCTTTGCAAAGTCTTTGCAATCGTGTTTTGGTTGAAATCTGTTAAAAAATTTTTTTTCCAAAATACTTTCTACAGGAAAACTTTTTGCTTTGTTTTAGTTTTGGTATAATTGCATGGAAGAATTGTTTTAATGACATCTTACAGAAATTAACAATTTTTACAAGAAAAAGCAGCTTTAAAAAGCTGGAAAAAGCGGGCAAGAAGTTTTTTACGAAAAAACTTTATAATGATGTGTAAAAGATAATTTAGGCCTGGTTTACACTAGACGTATGAAATTTTGCTTACGCTGAGCGTATGCGTACAGCATACAATTTATTGCTAGCGCTCGGCGTAGGATTGATTGACTGCTGGCGTAGAAATAGAAATGATTTTGTTGACGGCTGGCTTAGAAAAATGCAATAAACAAAGACTTTTAAGTTGAGAAAATACGCCTAGGGTAGACAAGGCCTTAAACTGATGTCTGTATTGCTTATTTCGGTAATAGCCAATTTCAGTCTTTGTCTATTCAGAAAATATCTCTCAGTTTGCAATAAAAGCTGTAGTTTTGAAAACTTGATTCTAGAGCAAAGAAATCCATGTTCTTCACTTCTGCAGCTAGAAGTTGCGGGCTCTAAATGATTTGAAAATAAAAAGGTTGCAATTTACCTTGAATGTCAAGTGAAAACTTATTTTAGTATTCACCAAACGTTTGAAGTAATAAGAACGACTGCGACCAAAACAAGATTTTGAAAGGCAAGTGAGACGCTTTTTTTAAATTCTAATATTGATTTTACCAGAAAAACTTGCTTTGAATAAGAACTATTGCGCAATCTTTTAAATCTTTTGTTGGAGTTGTTATAAAGGTTGGTGCTGCCCCCAGATCGACAAGATGTTTAAAATTGTTCAGCAGACCGCAGAGAATCACGTCCCGGAGAACGGTTCAGACTACCCTGAACTAAGAAATTTGAGCTTTATAAAACAACTGATCAGATTAACATTATAAAAATCAGATAAATCGGCAACTTGTCAAAGAGCTACATAGCGTCATCATTTAGCGATCGCAATTATTCTTCAAAAAAAAAAACGTTTACGTTACTTTCGCCAGCTTGAATTTTAGCGAACAGCTATAAATCGTTGTGATGTTATTTGCAAAACAGAAAAGCAAAAGAAAAATAATTAGTTAAACATCAACCTCCCGTGATCTGCTGAAGGAGATTCGTTTAACCTTGTGATTTTTGTCAAATAATAATGATGAGCGTCGTTTGTTACCGGCACAGGTCACGGTTGCGGTTCAACTTTAACCCTGATCGTGTTTTTGGTCATTTTATTTCCTTTTGATTTGCATTCTTAACAAGCAATTCCAATTTTTATCATAGCACTTTCTAAATAACTTAAAAATCATATAAAATATTGCAACTGTAACAGCGATATCTTGGCATCTCCAAAATTATTTGCTTGATGGTTATTCTGGGAACAAACGTTTTAGCCTGTTTTTCTTCATTCAAAAATTAAATATAAGTTATAATATTAAACACATTTAGTATAGAATGTATCAGTTTAAGTTGTAGAAAATTTACCATAAAACTATTTACTAAATGTGTGGAACATCTATACCAAACAATATCATAATTGAATTTAATGTTTGTTTTTAGATAGTTGGAAGAGACCTGGTAAACAGAAAAACTAATGGAAGTATTGTAAATCTTTCCAGCATAGTTTCACAACGAGCTGCCCAGAATTATTCTGTTTACGGCATTGCAAAAGCAGGGGTCGATCAAATGACTCGCACCATGGCTTTGGAACTAGCACCTCACAACGTAAGTTGATATGACTTTAAATCGAATTTCCATGCAGTGTAATTTCTGCGCATTTAAATGTTTAGATTCGAGTCAATACGGTACAACCAACTGCTACGCGAACGCACGCGAATAAACATATAATTTCGAATGATGAAATATGTAACGCCATGATAGGAAAAATTCCAATGGGAAGAATCGGAGGTAAAACATAGTTTAAATAAGTTTTTTATAGCATCAAATAATCGGATAAAGCCAGATGTTTTTTAACGTGACTATGATTATTGAAATTGCAATGTTAAATTTATCAAAAATTTTACGTTTTTTTATAGAAATCCACGAAGTAAACGCATTGGTCCTGTTTCTGCTGAGTGACCAAGCTTCATTGATTACTGGTAGTTGTATGCCAGTGGACGGTGGATCGTTGTGTTATTGGTAAAATAAAAATTAAAAAAATCGATTTGTTAATAAAAGAATTTTTTTTTCCGACTTGCTAAAAAATTTTGCAAACCCCTCGAAGGTGTAGAAAACAAAGAAACAATTGTGAATTTTTGAGAAAACTAAACGTAAAAATTAATCTAAATTGTTGTTTCTGCTTTAAAGTTGTATAAATAGTGTAAATTCAAGTACCTTTTTTGTGTAACAGTATTCATTAAATGCAATAAACTTTACCCGTACGTCATCGTGTTCACAAATTAGTCTCAGGACAGGTTGAATTAATTCTTTCATGAAAGCAAAAGCCAAACTGCGTCGTGGAATGAAACAGGTTTTAGGAATTTTTTTTCATTTCTTTAATTGGTTAATTTAGAAGTGCGACAGCTTAAGAAAAAGCGTTTTACGCTTTCGGTTTTAATTGAATATCCTACTTTTCATTGCTATTTATTTCACTGTAGTGGAAGAACATAAACTTTTTGCTTTTGTTTTAAAATAGCCTGAATATTTTTTTATCTTCGGACCGATATCGAAGCCTGGCCTTAGCCTTGCTTTTTGTGTCGCGTTTTCTGCTTAATTAGCGCAGGGAGGCGTAATCAAAAACGACCGAAAAGGTAATGCAGAGTGCAGATGACTAATACAAATATGGGGGTGGATATCGTGACGTTGCGTGCTGTTTTCATCAATGTTTGTTATTTCCTATCGAGAGGTAGGGAACCTTTTTGTTTTTGGAGGCCATATTTTACAATTATGAATAAAGGAGGCCGCATAAGTTAAAATACCTAAAAAATTTGCACAATCACGTTGAATCCGTCTCGGTTTTCTTGATTTTTTTTGCCAAAAAGAAGTTGAATCTGACTCGGAATGGTTGATTTCAGTCCCTAACTTAAAGTGATCTCTAAAAAAAAAACCTTTGCTTTAAATTTTTCCGGATTTATAAAAAATTGTTGATTTATAAAAAAAGTATGCATTCTCACATAATTCTACATCGTAAAGGCCGCAGAAAAAACTCATGAGGTCGTAGGTTTCTCACTTCTGTATATACTGTACCTTTGATCAAATTTTTAAATAACACTTGCAGTTTAGCTATGTTACAAGTTATGTGGAAGTTAGAAACACCCCCCTGTTTAGAGAATTGTTAGGGTAGTAGTGGACAGGAGTAATTACAGAGTAACATTATCATCTAACCTCAAATACTGTTCAAGATCAATGACTATGTAAACAATAAAAAAGTTGATAAAATGACTTTGACATTTTATAACAGGCCTCTGCTAGGTTTGCTAGCGTTCGGAATGATTAGCTAAAATGATAGTTTTTAAATACTAAAAAGTTTAATATATACGTAGATAAAACAAAACGCTTGAAGAGTCAGTAGACATTGTAACTGGGAACAAAACAAAAACTTATAAAATCAATTCATAAAAGATTGTTAGTTAATGAATAGATTTCTATTTTCGTTGTTGCCTTCCTCCAAAGCTAATTTTTTTTAACTCTCTGAAGAAGCCAACTTATACTCTACTCTTGCATGACTTCCGCTGCTTGCAAGGGTTCTTTTCACAGAATATTTTTGATGTTGTGTGAACAGCTATTCTATTTTGCTGCAGTTAAAAATGTGATCAGCGCTTGTGTGCTTTATTGCGGGCAATCTAGTGCGTAAGTGTTAGGTTTCGTCACCGAGCTTTAGGCCAAATAAGTGAACATAGCTTACATCCCAATTCTGGCGGGACGGTACCGATTTTTAGAGCTTTGTCCTACCCTATTTGGGAGAAATCCCGGCAGAAGTCGAAGACAGACTCAAGTGTAGACCCCTTTTTTCTTGCTTTCTTTAAAAATCAATAGTTTTAAGGACAAAAATTTTAAAATCCAAAACAGATTCAAAGTGAAAAACTTTGTTTAGGGACTAAAATCATGAAATCCGAGACAAATTCGAAGTAAAGACTTTTTTTTTTTAGAAAACACTGAATTTTAGGGGCGAATTTTTGAGCGTCCCGGTTTGCCACTTTAAAAATACGGTATGCCTACAAATATGTATCACTTTGATTTAAAATTTTTTAACACTTAAGAGACTTTATATTTTTGGCCAATTGTCCATTGCCGAAATATTTGTTGTTTACATGTCCGTCGGGGAAATTATAAATTGAAATACCGTATTTCTGCATTTTCCCCATCATTTTTAGCACATTTTAGTAAACCTCTATTTTTATTAGACAAAATAAATTGTAATTACTTCATCAAAATAATAATTACTACACTAAAACGTGGAAAAGCAAATTTGAACACACTACACTATATTTTTATCTTTGTATAAATTTTTTTGTATAATCTTAAACTCTATTATTATTAAAGTGTCGTTGTCATCGTTTGAAGGGTATCCACTCCAAGTCAGAAACAAACAGGACTGGGGCCGAGAGTTTATCATTTTATTACCCCAGGCTGTTGCACTGCCTGAATCAGATGCTGGCAGTGGTGTTATTAAGCCAGCATCGAGTTTCGTCATCCAAAACCGTCAGAACTCGTGCTCTATGTGGTGCCCGATGTATAGGGCGCGTTGTTAGAACATGATCTGCGGTTTGCTCAGAGGTGCCACACTCGCAATTCGGTGAAGGCGGTTGAGCTTAACCCAAGCTGCTCGGGGTAAGCCCATCCCAACAAGCCTGGCACCGGTCCCGGGAACAAAAGCACGGAGCCTGGAAGCACCTTTACAGTACTCCGTTTTCCATTTGTGATTTGTCCATTCAGAAGCGCGGATCCCAAGTCTGGCAAAGTTGTCCAAAAGATTCCGCACAGTTGGCACAAACGGGCGTCTGGATCTTTGACTATTTTATAGCCATCAACCTCCACACACAACCACTTGATCTCCGATGTCAGTGGAGATTGGTCCAAAAGCGTGTATCTCAGTCACTCGTGGACAAACGTGGCAAGGTCTAGTGGGCCTGGAAGAAGGCCCAGGTACCAACTAGCTGGGTCTTCTTCTTCCTGCTTGAAAAAGACCCAGCTAGTTGGTAATTTGAAAGTACCAACTTCTTTGCATCAGTGCAGTGGGTTTTCTGCAGTAGGATGACGAATGCCTCAAACTGCATAGCGAGGTGATGAAGAACGTTCATCTTGCTTGCAGTGAGGCCTTCGATGTTCAGCTGAAGAATAGTGGGTCTTTGAAACTTGTTGGAAATGTGCCCTGAAAAGGGCATTGCCCCGTCTTGAAAAGGATGTTTTTCGACTAGCAGACCCACACTGAACATCGGAATAGGTGGATACCCTTCCGTTTTGGTAGGTTTGGTTTCAGTCTGTCATTTTGACACCAATGAACAGACTTAGTCACGGTCCAGGCTGCGAGAAAGCACCTAACATCTGGGCCATTAAAGTGTGATTTGTAATTATAAGAAATATACATTTCAGTAAACGTTTTCTGTATAATCCAATTACGATAATCGCTTATTGTACATTTGTGCAACTTAAGGAATTTATGCGACAAATCATATCTGCAACCATGCGTAAACAAACGCGACAACTGCTGTCACCCGATTGAATTAACGGGGTTTTCACTTCAAAACTAATTGTTTGAAAGTTGTCCGCACACGACAAAGAATAAAAAAAATTCAAAAAAACCTGTTTTATATTTGAAACAACTTTCACCCAGTATACGAGCAGGTCGACTGCCCGTAGGAATCTGTATGAATAAGTGATAGGTCGGGCAAATGCGCACTGAAGTAGCCTACTAGCTCTCCCTAGTCACACCAGCCACCTGATCCACCAGGGAGAAATTTAATTTGAATCAAAAGGTAGTAAAATCACAGAATATGATTATATAAACAAATTACTTCAGAAGGTAAAAGGCTACTAAAGTTACGATGTAATAGAAAGGTTGACCGAATCTAAAACATAGAAAGCAAGAGTTAAATTATAGATTACCTTAGATTACCAGATTCCAGAGTTTCCTGTTGCGCACATGATTACCAAAAAGTAACAACCAGTCACGAACGCTGATTGAATTAAGTTCGTAACCCGGATGTAACAAATTTGGACAACAAAAAAAAGAGACAAAGAAATAAGCAGATTAGCCGTAACATACCGGCCCCAAATAATTGCGATTTAGTAATTATTTCAAAGAAAAAGAAAGGCTAATCGAAGCACGAAAGGCAAACAATTGCATACACAAGAACTATACAACGTATCAACAGAAATTGTTTTCGTGTCGGAATTTACAAATTATTAGGCGTCCATTATTCGGCGCCTTCCAACAGGCACAGTTTGCGAAAATTGCGTTTGAACGCCGACGATGCAGTCTCGACTTCGCGACGCGGACATATCCGTTATCTCCTGGGTAGACCTCTTCTACGATGGCCTTGGCCATCGGCCTCTATCACACTGTTCGTCGCGTACCAATACCAGGTCGGCGGGAGCGAGGTTACGATGTGGCTTTAACCATGTCTGGCACTATTGCAGTTGAGGAAGGTAGAACTTGAGTCATCTTCTCCAGAATTCATCCGCAAGCCAGTGGACCAGCTTCCATGAATTGCGGTAACCTTCAGCTTTGATAAAAACGTTAGGCGGAACGACAGGATTAATGTTGCCCAACAGGAGGGAGTTCGGCGTCAGCGCTTTTAAGTCACGTGAGTCAGAGCTGACTGCCAAGATCGGCCGATCATTGAGTATACGTTCGACCTCAGAGACAAAAGTCGACAAACATTCATCGGTAAGTAAACGTTTTCCTGCCAGCGCTGTCAAGATTCGTCGTACAGAACGAATAACTCTCTCCCAGACACCGCCTTGGTGGCTGGCAGCCGGAGGATTAAAGTGCCACGAAATCCCTTTCTGGCACAGAGTTTTGTTGAAGAGGGACTGGTTTTACTTCAAAATAGCTTCTTTTAATTCGCGGGCCGCACCAACGAAGTTACTGCCATTATCCGAATGAACATCCCTAGGCGAACCGCGGCGGCCAATGAACCTTTTGAGAGCTTGTAGACATGACTGGGTGTTAAGCGAGTGAGCAATCTCTAAGTGTACCGCGCGAGTAGCCATACAAGTGAATACACATAAATAGCGTTTGACCAGAGACCGTCCGACCTTAGACAAAATAGGAACCGCATAGTCCAATCTTACACAAGTGAAGGCCGGGCACCCAGAAGATATCAGATACCCTAAACTCAGGCAAGGGGGACATTACTTGTTTACCAGGAGCAGCGTTTAATAGACGGCATTTATAGCAATCGTACAAAACTCTACGAACAGCAGCATTGCCATTAATGATCCAAAACCTATCTCGAGTATCGAAAAGAATGTGAAGTAGGTTACATGGAACCTTTTGTGTCAATATTAGTGATTAAGCAGACCTTGGTAGGCCTAGTGCATTTTTCCTCCTGATCTGAATCCGAAATTTAAAAGCAGTCTTTGGGAGATGTGGGCCAGCAATTCTCACTGTCCTTTAAAAACGTAGGGCCATTGAGCCACAACTCTGCCGCTTTAAGTTGGTTCGGCAATAAACCTCGTGATCCGAGGTCAGGTGGATTTAATTTAGTGTTAACGTACCTCCAATCTGATGGGTTAGATGCCTCAAGAATCCGGGAAATTTTGTTTGCCACGAATACGTGAAATCTTTTGGTTTTAATAGAAATGTACTTTAGCACAGAGGTTGAATCGGTCCAATACAGAACACGAGAAATGCTTAAATCAGTTTCGCGTTGTATAAATTGTAATATATCAATTCCAATGACTGCGGCTACTAACTCTAGTCTGGGGATAGTGACAGATTTTAAGGGCGCCACCCTTGACTTACCCATAACAAGCTGACATGAACAAAACCATTTGTATCAATTATCCGAAGATAAGCTACTGCACTATAACCAATAGCACTAGCATCACAAAAGCAATGCAGCTCATATGTGACAGGCTTAAACTTATGTGGCCAAAAACATCGAGGGTAACAGAATTTTTCCAAAGAGCATAGCTTATCAAGCCCATTGCACCAAGACACTTTCTTATCTAGGAGAATTTCAACATCCCAACCAAGATTCAAATGACATAACTCTTGCATCAGTAATTTAACAGGAAGAATAAATGGTTGCAGGAAACCAATAGGGTCAAAGAGCTGGCTGATCATAGAAAGGATGCCACGACGAGTTAATGGCTTATACTTTACTTT
Source organism: Diplosoma virens (assembly GCA_963680785.1). Classification (NCBI taxonomy): domain Eukaryota; kingdom Metazoa; phylum Chordata; class Ascidiacea; order Aplousobranchia; family Didemnidae; genus Diplosoma; species Diplosoma virens. Next base: position 15,905,641 of record OY796889.1, read on the forward strand.
TACTTTAACTTCTAGCTTATCTAGCGTGGGATTCCAAATTAATCCTAGCACTTTTGTTTCAGCTGTGTTAAGATTTAAGTCCAACATTGTTGAGGACAAATCAGAATCTGGTAACACAGAAAGAATTTGAGAATGAGAATATGAAAACTTTGTCAGATGAAATCCTCCCCTTTCAAGGGAGGGTGTCAACTGTGCAATAATGCGAAGGACATCGCCTGTGTTATGAAATGACTTTACAAAATCGTCAACATAAAAATTTCTCTTAAGGCAACTTAAAACATCAGGGTCTGCATTAGCCAAGTTGTCAATGCCAACCTGAGGAAGAGCAAAACTACAGCATCTTGGGGAGGATGTGGCCCCAAACAAATGGACCAACATTTGGTACTCTTTAGGGGTAGAGGTAATATTATTATTGTCCCACCAGAAAAAACGCAGGCTATTCCTGTCTTCAGGGCTAACTTTAACCTGATAAAACATGGCACGTACATCAGCAATGGGACCCTCCCTTAAGCAAGTAAGAACTCCAAGCAAGTTGCCAGTTAAGTCGGGCCCCTGAAGAAGGTTATCATTAAGGGAAGTCCCTTTAAAACTAGCCCCACAGTCAAACACGATCCTAAATTTGTTTCCAGTTGCATGGTGGGGAAGATACCACGTTCTAGATCCTGGTTGCAAATTGTCATCTGGAATTTTACGAGCATGACCATTAATCACATACTCTTTTATTTTAGCTTCATACTACTTATAGAAATTAGAATCCTTTAAGAAACGTTTTTGCAAATGAGTAATACGCCTTAACTCCACTTGCCGGTTATTTTGTAAAGTAACATTACTGTGCTTCCATGGGAGGGATACAGTATAATGTCCATTGTTCAATTTAATAGAGCTATGCATAGAAGCAAGTGCTTCTTTATCTTAAACAGATAGCCCTGTCGCATCATTATCAGTTTGAAAGTCATGTCTAAACATTTTCATTAATTGCTTAGTATCATTGTCAACCCTGACAAAATTGACAACCAAGGAAGTGGGACCAACAGTTCCAGCGGTCGCAAGAGTGGGCCCAACAGTACTCCACCCAAGTGGTGTATGTATACCAACAGGTTCATTGTCGAGACCTGACCTGGTCTAATCGGCTAAGTGAGCTTTTATGACATCTGCACCAATTAAGATATCAACTCTTTTGTGCCCTAAGTCAGGAAAGTTCAAGGCATGCAAATGAGCAAAGTGTTTAGTATCTGCATTAGATGGAATGCTGCCTATTAAGTCAGGCAGGTGAGGGACTGCCAGCACATCAGGGGCCTCAAAAATTGCAAGTTTGTTTATTGCCCGAAAACGTAATAAGACCTTTACCCCAAGTTGTTGTTTGGTCTCACAGACAGTGGAAATAGAATACTTTACAACGAACGGAGAAGAAAGTCTTTACAACAAAAAAGTACTGTACTTAGTGTTTAAAATTGTGCTTAGGGTAAATTTATTATTATTTTTTTTTGTTTTTGTGGTAATTTGACTTTGTATTAGCTATTTTAAAGATGTACTGTGATAGAAATAGTAATGGGGTAATGACTCGTTCTAGGACTACGGACTTAGAAGCGCAAGAAGAGGTCCAATCTGAGGACAGCGTTTCAAATGTAGGTTCCAGGACTTTATATACGTCTGGGCTCTCTGTAGCTCAGATTGAATATGAAGAGCAGCTAGAAACCCACCGCATTATGCTCGACTCGCAATTAGCACAACTTGACAGGGATGAGGCACAGGCATAACGGGAGGAGGCCCGGGCTAAATTAAAAACACAGATGGCACTTAAGGAAGCGGCACTTAGGGCTGAATTTCGAAAAAAGGAGTTAGAGGAACGTAGGTCTAGGTCGGGGATCGCTTCTCTAACTAGTTCAAGGCGGTCTGGGAACTTTAAAGCAGTTGGCATGAAAACTGGTCGCGAGAGAATAGATGTTCCGACCAAAATTGCTCACTCTGCACCCGCTATTGGGGAAAGAAAAAATCAGCATAAATGCCCCACATTAATGATGTCACAAAAAATGTCAACTTTCGCAAAGAAAGAGATGTAAATCGTGAGGCAGCTAATGAAGTAGTAGCGAGGCACAATAAATATTACAACAAAGGCGATACTGGCCCTTCCTCTAGTTTGGGTCAAATGATATACATACCGTGATAAGAAACTCTTTTTTCTCAGTTTGTTTCTTTATTAAGAGAACGCCGACAAGAGCGTCGGCACTCGTACGGTTGACTGTATACTCCTTTGGACCAACGAGTCGTCAAAAAATACATTAATTTATATATTGAATCAACCATATACACTGGAGTGTATATCGTTGATTGAACTACATAAAAGTTTGTTTTGTTTTTGCAAAAGCGTGAACAAAAATTGGTCAGATTGTTGATGTCGCTATTTTTAAAAAATAACAAACTTTATAAATTAAATTATAAGATATGATAGAGAGTAAGGTTTCAATAAATTTTAGAATAAAAAGTATAGCCAATATATTTTGAAACATAGTTTATTAAGGACGTACGATCACGACCATAAAAAATTATAAAGAAGCACGACCACGTAAGATTATAAAGAATTTTACGAAGTTGATAATGGAATGAGTAATAATTCCGAAACATCTTTAATAAACTTTTTTTTTATATCTTATTTTATTTTGCATAAATAATATATATCCTTAATATTTCTATATATGTTCTTAATATAAAATATTATATATATATATATATATCCTTAATATTTTTTTTATTTTATATTATACATTATGTTTACTAAATAAACTTTAACGTATTTTTCTTAACACTAAATGTAAAAATATATGGATAAAAAATATTTTAATAACTATTTTAAAAAATAGCCAATAGCTTGCAAAACTTTAATTTGTTTTTATTTTAGCTTATTGGTAACACAGTAGCCTATTTAATTAATTGTTTACATAAACAAATCAATTCAATTTAATTTGCTTGATAATATTATTGCTATATATATTTTTTTCTTTCTCTTTTTTTTAAATTTTAATCTGATAAAGGTGTTGTGGTCATGCTTTCTATTGTTTTGTACTTTCTCTTTCTGATTATCTTATGCATGTTGTAACGTCTGAAGTTGTGCTGCTTCTTCGTTTTCTTGATCTATTTAATATTTATAATTGTTTTGTTAAACTGTTTAATAATGATCGAGAATAAATGAAATGTAAAAAAAAACAAAAAAAAACAATCACAATTATTTGCTTTCCAGAAAATCTGGATTACCGTATGCAAGTTTAATTGGCTAAATAATTGTAAATGTTTTTTTTATAGATGTGCAACGTCTTTTTATAGATGTGCATTTATCCTAGGCCATTGCCTACTTAAAGTACGGCCTCGCATGTTACATTTCCCGTCGAAATTGGAAGCGGCGGACGTTTCTTTGTAAATGTGCCCAAAACAAAACTCTCCAGGCAACGTTTATGACGAAACCTTAAGGCAGTAAAAAAGATTGAGTTAGCCAAGTTATCAGTGCTACTATTTTAATATAGATAAGTTTATAATGCAAGATTGAGGCAAATAAAAAGTCATCTAATTTTCACTACTTCAGGTGTTATAGAGAGTTTAATAATAACATTTGAACAAAAACTGAATTACAATTAGAATTTTTAAAAAATTTGGCATTATAATAAATTAGATTTTATATTATTTTGAAATAATAAAATTATTAATTAATGTGTAAAGCAAAGTATTTTTTCAACAGATTAATTCAAAAATTGATTTAAATTAAAACCTTTGGATCTCATTCATTATTCAGGATTTATCCTTATATTACCCCAGGATGCTGTACTGCCTGGATCAGATGGTGGCGGTGATGTTGTTAAGCCAGCATCGAGTTTCGTCATCCAAAACCGTCAGACCTCGTGCTCCATGTGGTCATCCATGGGGCATCCAAGGGGCACGCTATTAAAACGTGGTCTTCGGTTTGTTTATGGGCGCGCACTCGCAATTTGGTGAAGTAGCGAGACCCCATTTGTGCATGGAAGAATGGAATCGCCCAACACCAGTCCGCAGGCAGTTGAGCTTAACCAAAGCTGTTCGAGGCAACCCCATCCCAACAGGCCAGCTGGCACTGATCCTGAGTATGAAAACACGGAACCTGGAAGTATTCTCACAGTACTCCGCGTTCCATCCATTTATGGTATGACCACTCAGAAGAGCGGATGCCAAGTCTGGCAAGGTTGTCCAAAAGATTCCGCGCAGCTGGCACAAGTGGGCGTCTAGACCTTAATGTTTCTTGGCAGGCATCTGAGGACCCACTTAAATTACCATATAAGATATGATCAGGGTCCAGAAATCCACGGTGAGCCAAGGAGAGTATCGCTCCCGGTCGGCGAAGCTCAGCTGACTGGATGCCTAAAAGTATGGGTAAGTAGTCCGTTGGAGTGGGACGCAGGCATCCAGTGATTACGCGCAAGGCATCATTCAGGACACTGAGTGTGAGCGCTGCGACACCAGACTGGTGCACAGTACTCAGCTGTTGAATAGACCAGGGATAGGGCAGCTATGCGTAGTGTTTTAGCACCAGCACCCCGTCCCAAACCCACGAGTCGCCTCAGCAGTGTTACACGCGAGGATAGTTTTTGCTCAATGACATTAGATGGTGACAAAACGTGATCAATCTATCCAGTTTTACCCCAAGATAAGTAGGGTTTGGAGAGAACGGTAAAAGTCTATCATTGTTCTAGACTTTTAGCTCACGTTTGGCCTCTCGGTTATTTAAGCGAAAGGCTGCCGTCACCGTCTTAATGTGACTGAGCTTCAACCTCCAAGTCTAGAGATATACTGAAAGTTTAGACATGTCTTGGCTTAAAGTCCCCTCCAAGTCCTTCCAGTTTCCAGAGGAGTATAATAATGCTAAATCATCAACATAAGCAAACTTTCTGGAAATTATGGAAGGAAGATTGTACGTATAAATGTTGAATGGGAAGGGAGCCAAGACTGATAGCTGAGAAACGCCATTTTTTATGCGGCGTAACCTGCTTAACCTGCTTTACTTGCTGTCACCGGTTGTAAGAGTAAAACGTCGGTTTCGAACAAGCTCTATGATCATTTTGATCATGTGCTTATCCGGCAGAAGCCTCAGCAGCTTGCAAGTAAGACCACGGTGCCAGACAGTGTCATAAGCAGCAGTCAAATCGACAAATATGGCATCGGCCTTTTTCTTAGCCTTAAAAGAATCCTCGATGTTCTGGGTTAGCAGAACAACTTGATCTACGGTTGACTACCCGCGTAGAAACCCAGCCTGCTCTTTAGGGACTAAAAAAAGGTCTTCACTTCGATTCGATCTCTGATTTCGCTATTTTTCTCCCAAAATTATAGTAATCTCTAAAAAAAAAAGAAAAAAAAGTCTTCACTTCGTTTCGATCTCTCATTTCGCTATTTTTCTCCCGAAATCTTGGTGTATTCTCTAAAACAATAAAAAAATAAGAAAACTGAAATTGGGGTATTCCCGACATAATTCTATTTAACTGTGGCTCAAAGTGAGTGTATATGTTTTTTAAAAAGAGCTCTGCGGGCCGGATAAAAAGTCTTAGCGGGCCGTAGTTTGGTGACCACTGCCGTACAACATTCATTCATCAGAACAAACGTTACCACGTCATATGCGTACAAAACTGGCATAGCTCAGAGACAACAAATTACCACTCTTGCAAAGTTACCTATATACAGTGAACCCTGAAACTTACACGCAACAATAACCACTATGCTTGTCTCACACACATTACACTAATCACCTCTTTAACTGTCGTCAACTACCAACACAACACAACACAACATCACTAGTCTGTGGAAAAAGCCTTTAGAAGCAGCAGAGGTATTCCAAGAGTGGGAATCTATTATAGATTGGCTTCTTTGAGAGATTAAGGGATGGCTACTCCGAGATATGCTTTGAGGAGGGGCAACAACAACAACAAACATAAAGAATGTTCTCCATTAAACTTCTGGCTTAGTAGCCTCTTTACTACATTAGTTTCCCACGCTGTTCCACCACTACTAATTTTCTCTTTTACATGAAAAAGCAAGCAGATTTTCAATCATAATAAACAACAAATCAAAAAATCGAAACGGACTAAGTGCGCCTGGATATGACATTCTTTGCGCTATTAACAAATTCATACATCGACCAATTGGTAGAAGGCGTAAACAATAACAAAAACTTCATTAAATTTAGTTATGGTCTGTTATTGTTAGTGTGAAGATTTTTAGTTGCATTGCCCTGTTCATTCTACTTCGCAGTAATTGTTTGTTTCTTTGCAGTAATTGTACGCGTTTCCCGAGGCCATCGCGGTTGCTTTGCGCGCCGGTTTGGGTTTTGTTGCCTGCGTGGTTGCGTGAAGTTTGAGATAACTAAAGCTTTAGTTTGTCTAGATCATTCATGTAAAGTGGTTACTAGTTTAATGTTGTTTTCCATATTTTGATTGCAGTATACGTTTACTTTTATAAATACTCGTAACATGAGGTATTTTGGATAATACTAGAAACCAAACTGCTTAAAAATGAGAAGCACCAGACTCGAATTTCGCCCTTATTAAAGCTTGTCAATGATGCATGTCTCACTGCGAATCGAACTCGCTACATGTGGTCTTCCACGCAAGAGACAACACCACTAGACCACGCGAGCCCGACAGCAACTCGATCACAAACAGCTGGAAATCATTCCCGGCTTTGCCGCGCAAGGAATACACAGAATTGTTAGTTTAATATAGATTATTCTTCTGAATAAACTAACATTTAATCAAATAAGTTGCTCTGGAAGAAGTGGTACGCGTTGACAATTCGGCAAGTGCAAGTGGTACAAGATCGCAAAAAGGCTGGGAACTCCTGCTATAGACCGACCGAAGCAGATTATTTTTGAACATACCAGCTTTCCACCATACACAGAGCCAAATATTAAGCCGTTGTTGGGTAATTATTTTTTTTATTGAACTTGGAAAGAGCATTAAATGTCCTTTTTGGATTTTCAGACGTATTCGAAGAAAAAACAAGCAAAAATTAGTTTTCTATAGTTGATTTTTTTCACATTTTTCCGAAGTTTCGGAATCGTTCAAAAACTATTTTCTTTCGTTTTTTTTAAAACTTTGCCGAGTTTCTCTTCCAAGAATAAGTCTGCTTGCCTGCTCCCAGATTTGTTTCTGCGCCATTTATTATGTCTAAGTTACATTTTGCAGTAACTCATTTGCCGTTTTTATACACACCGGATAAATGTGATTTGATTCATTCAAGTAGAATAATCGGCACTGTCGGTAAGTTTAAAAACAAATGATTCGGGAAACGGATGAAAGTTTGTTGTTGTTTTTTTAAAATTGTTTGTGCTTGTGATGTGAGCTTGACGCTTGACACTTTATCTTACAAGTTAGTTGCAAAAAAGTTAGTACAGTACCAAGGCGCTGTGTTTTACATTGGAAAGAGTGGGTGCTAGTTTAAGTAATTGATGAATTCTTAATATTGAATAATAAAAGTTGTTTCGGCGAATTAGCTCAGTGTGCAAACTCTCTACATGTGTTCGTAACTCGGTCTATCGAATGAATCCCTTAGGGCAAATTTCCAATTTCAACTTACTGGCAATGGTGTCCGCTTAAAACAGAAAGCAGCAACTAGATCAATAAAAATGATTTTCTTGGCTATTCAAGAAGAATAAAAGATTTTGTTTAATTTTATTGTAATCTTGGCTCATTGTAAAAATTTTAAAATTGACTGTAAACTACTGACTTGTTAAACTAGTTGCGCGTCAACATCAGTATTCTCGCTTTTCGCGAAAATATTATTTCAGTAATTCAAGTCGTTAGTTTAAGAAAAGTTTACAACATTGCTAGACACGTTTTCACAAATGAACTGACGTTTGATAAAAACTGTCAAGTTATTATTAATTATTATTTCCTAGTTTATGCAGCTTTGAGCAGAATTCTAACAAAGTAAATATTTTGCTGTTTAATGATGCAATTTAGGAGTCCATGGCAATAAGCATTGCCTTGATTTTACAGCAAAAAAGTTTGGGCTTTGAGTTACAAGATTTTTTTCTAGTTTAAAAGATAAAAATTGAGAATAGAATTACAAAATTAAGGGGAAGTTGTGTAGTATGAACTCCTATTATAACTTGTTAAATTCACTTCGAAAGTGAGCGGTATTTAGACAGCAAGCAAATTTCATACGCACCTAGTTATCATACACAATCAGTTCAAAATATTGTACATTAAAAAAATTATGTTTGATTTTGAATTTTTTGATAAATGTTTGTGCTACAATAATAAACGACTTCAGCTTGTCAAATTTTATGGTTTCACAAAAATGAGAAACAGAAAGCAGAGTTTTTTGTTTTTAATATTTTTTATTTTGGTTCGAATAATTAATAAATACAATTCATAAGGAAAACGGACAATAATTCTAGGTGTTTTTTGATAAGTATAGCCTTAATTTACCAATTAAAATTAATACGATAATTCATTGAGTCTAAGGTTTCTTTTAAGTTTTGTTCGTTTTTGGAACCGCTCTTCAAAAACTTTATGAAATAACAACAAAGTGGCTGCAACAAGGGTGAAAATTGCGACTTTTTTAGTTTTTCTAAAATGGAAACAATAATTTTTTTCTACTTGGTAACTAGGCAATACAGTCTGATTTATAGGTTGAATACACCGGGTAACAATCCGAAACAGAATATTACTACTTCCTGTTTGGTTTTAGCTATTAGTTGTGGTTGACGGGTGTTTGGAGGAAGCAATGGCAAAATTTATGGTAAATGTTGGAAGGACTCGTATTTTTTGTTAGAGTTTAAAGTTGGTTTTATTAATTTAACTAATATAATATAAATAAAAGCTAGAAGTTATCCTTTTTTAACTCCCAAAAACTTGCGCCCCTGATTTTAAAACACTTCGTATAATCCTAAAGTTTTATTTAAACTATTGCTGTATAGAGCTTATTACTGGAGCAAACAACAACGTTTATGCTGAATACCATAATTTCAGCAAGATAAATTAAAGCGTTAGTTGGATAATTCAATGCGCGAATAAAAAGCGCTAAAACAAAACCAGCGACCAACCAGTTCAGATATGGATAAAAAAAACTACTTGATTAAACAAAAAATAGCCAGCAATCCCGCGATAAGCCGTTAATTTTCAAAAGCGTTGGCAACACAGCAAGACACGTTTTTACAAGTTAGTTGCAGTTTAATAAAAACTCTCGAGCCATCATTACACAGTATAACATAAGTTTGCATGACTTCGTAAAATATTTTTGCTTAAAAGCAAATATTACGTGGTGTACTGTAATGATGACCCGACAAGTCCGCTCTGTTAACCAGTGCAGTATAAAAAGCGATGATTTTATATTGTTGCACACATTGGTACCAGGCTTTGTGTTTTTGCACAAGACCTTGTGCTTTTGCGTTGGATCTTGTGTTCTTGTTGTTTTTTCAATTTCTGGTAAAACACGGAGTTTTTTTAATCAAAACGACATTTAAAGTAATTTCTCTAAAAACTATGCAAAAGCCAAAAAAAAGTGTATAGTGTATGTTACAGTACAGCTGTAAAATTAGAGATTTCATGAAATAACTACAATGTTAAGAAATAGGAAAGAGGGAACAAGTTGAAGGAAGCATGAGAAGGACTGGTTTAAAGAAAGAAGATACGGCAGATTGATGAAGGTGGAGAGAAGGGATAAGAAGAGTTGCAGAAGCAGTGGGATGCATGTGGCTACTTCCAGTCACTGGGAATTAAACCGGATCAAAATTGAATTGATGATGATCATGATATTCCAGCTGCAACCAAATGATGAAGTAAAATTTAGTCAGAATTCTTTGTCCGTTTAAATCGAAATTGTAATTTAACAAGTCGCTTTATATAAATTCATTTAATAATGTTTTCAATAAGCAACTAATTCGTAATCGGCAGGAAGCGAGTAAGCTGCTTGATATGGGTACATTTAGTAGTTTCATGCATAGGGGAGACCGGGGCACGTAGTAACACTTTTTTTCTTTTTGCTATTTCTCCCATAATAAATGTTTTTTTCGAAATTCTTGTTTAATATGAAAAATTTAGGTCACTGTTTAACTAATATCAAAAAAATAAATTAATAATTTTTAAAGCTTAGTGGTTAAAATAACGATTTAAATATTTAAAAAAAGCGTTACAATGTGCCCCGTCAAAGGGGTAAGTTGTAACAGCAACAAAAATTACTAATAAATGTTTAAATATAAATGTAACTCGAAGAAAATAACAATATGACAAAGTAAACACAACGAAATCACATATAGCCTAGTCATAGACATGAGTATCAAGCACAAAAAATGAGGTATTTGGCCGTTGTTTAAAAATGTTAAAACAGTTTTTTTCACTGCTGGATTAGCCTAATCATAAATTTTAGAATCCCATTTGTGACAAAAATATGTATTCAAATCTTCGGTACAAGCTAAATGTGAGCTCTTTAGGTAATCATAGCATTGTACCACCCACTCCTCATCAGGACGACTGTTAAAATAGGGCTCAAGAAATGTAATGCAAAACTACTCTTTTGCTTTTAGTGTTTTTTCAAAAATTAGTTTTTCTTTGTTTGGAGCTGTAACAGATTGTCCTTTTCTGGTGTGTCTGTTAACATGGCACATTTTTTAGTTTTTTCTTGTTTTACACGAAGGACTTGGCCTATCTTTAAGTTTTTTTAGCACTCTGTAGAATTTTACATGGTAAACACCAATGTTTTGCTACTCCCCTTATTGATCTCTTTTTTCAATTATAGCAACTGCTGCTGCAGCTCCTAAGTTGTCTTGTGATGATGAGCTGGTGTTCCTGTTAGTCTTTCTTTTGCAAATTCTCATATTATTCACTAACGTTGTTGCCGAAGTTACTTTTAATGTAAGCTAGTTAAATCTATGCAAAAAAATATGTGCTACAACTTACCCCATCAGCCTATGTTACAACTTACCTCATCTCATACTTAGTCAAGTTTTTGTTAATATCTCAAAGAGTTAAGTTTTAGTGGCTAAACCTTGGTAGGCATTTAATAGCTTATTGTTTTGTGTTTCGACTGGTATAAAACATTTCAATAAAACTGCACCCGCTGTATTCCCAGAAGACAAAAATTAAATTTTGAAAAATTTACTTTGCCTACTCAAAAAGCTTGTTTTAACAGTAAGCCTATTTTTAGTCATTGAAACTAAACAATGTTATTTACTAGCAATCGGTCTTAATATGATTGTTATTTGGGGCTATTTAAAATTTTGTTAGTTAATTTTAGATTTCGACAAATACAAATGTTACAACTTACCCCATGTTACAACTTGCCCCGGTCTCCCCGATTGTATAGCCTACTTGTAAAAGATTGACCTATGAGTCATTAATTTGATTCGATTGTTTAACTTAAATATGAGTACTTTTGTTTGTTGGCCCAAATTTGTATCATTATCTTCATCTCTGTTGTCTACAACAAGATTGGGCAATTTATGCCCCCACGGGTTTTTCTGTGGTCCGCGAAGGCTTCCAGCAAATAATATATTTTTAAAGTTGTTTTATTTCGTCTTTAACCTAATTTCAGGTAGTTAGTTCATCGATAAAACTCACGTTGAAAAAAAGAGTGTAGACTTTTTTTGCCCCACATTCTAGATTTTGACTATTGTATACGAGTAGTATAATTGACTATTCTCGTATTTTATATTTTGGCTGAATTATACTATAGGGCGGTGCTCAAACAAAATCAACTTTTGAGTGCGAACCTCGAGCTAAAAAGTTTCCCCACCCCCTGGTCTACAACAGTAAAAAATTTTACTGTTGTAAATCGTCCAATTAAGGATGTCGTAGTTGTTTTTTTTATTTTTATCTCTATATTTATCCTCCTGACTCGCAGGAAAGCGACGTAGGTTAAGCAATTACCCCGACCTGCTTCCAGAGATGCCAAGATATTGCTGTCCGCTAGTAATTTAGTAGAGATATGACTGTAATTTAGAACTGCTTGCCAAGACCACCAAGCAGGGGAAAGTGCCGTAAAGTGTCTTTCCCAAGGACACAACAGAATGGCGCAAGTTGGTTTTGAACCGAGACCATTTTGATCATCAGTCCGGTGCTTTAACCATTCGACCACGCTGCCGACTTGTTGTAAGTATCTTTGCACAGATCCTGACACATCTGGGGAAAGCTTTTTAAATTTTAAATCAGTTCGGTTTTACAAGACCCAGTCATGTAGACGAGTTTCCAATTTTAAACTGAAGTTAGACGCCAGCGACATGATTTTTTAATCACCGTTTCACGTTCATACCGAACCTAACGTTCTCTAGCTGCATCAAGAAAACATTTAGCAGCATTTAAAAGGCTATTTGCTTTTAACTCAAGTTCCGAAAAGCAATAGACTAAGTTTGATCTATGCTTGATCTATGCTAGTTAATAAAGTAGTTCCAGAAGTGGCGAAAATGCAATTTGTATGTTGTGTTTTTGTATCTCCAGTCATACTACTATACTTAATATTAAAAGTTAAACTTTTAACGCATTAACGGACTGGATTAAAGTGCGGAATGTTTTGCGCTAGGTACAGGTAAAAACCTTCATATTTAAAGAATCACTTTTGACCTGCGACATCAAATACAGGTTGTTTTTTTGGCTTACAAAGTTTAAGCTAATAACAATCAAACAGAAGTTCTACCAATCACCAATCAATTAAACTCCCTAATTCTAACAAGCGTAAAAAAATGGTTTTATTTTTAAATGTTTTGCGCATTGCGTTAGTTTCTAAAAACATTCTTAAACGTTTAAAATTATGAGAACAGTGGTTCTCTGAGAGAAGTGCCACAAAAACTTGTTCAGATGGCGCGAAGCCATTTAATTTTTAAGAAAGACAACTCTGTGCAAAATTAAACAAACTGAAATATCTACAATTTATGTTCATTAAAACATAAGGTACATTGTGCTTGGAACTTAACACTTTTATAAGTCAATAATTTTTGTACCAAAAAGAACAAAATAAATTATAATTTTAAAAATACAATGTTTTTGTGGACCGCTTAAAAATTGTTTTCCGACTCCCGAAAGACTGACTGGACGTCAATTTGAAAACGATTAAGCAAGAATATCGCGATGTAATTAAACACAAAGCAGCAAATAAATTTATTATTACTTCGTAATTTAAAACAAAACTGTTTAAAAAATTTTGCATAAAACGTGTTTTTCTGCTCCGGAAACCCTAGACTCAAATGAATCTTTTTAAGCTTACGTAGGTCCAAAACACTCCATAGCAAAGAAATACTAATTCAAACTCTTGTTTTTGTATTTAATTCTGTTTGAAGTAATATTCGATTGAACTGATTATGTCGTATTCATTCAAAGGCAAACGAGTGTTGGTAACTGGAGCCGGCAAAAGTAAGTTGATGTATTCGTGCATTTGGGCATGATCTAAGAATTGTACCATTTCTGAGGGGGATACCAGAAAGAAATTGGCACAATGAGCAAAATTTAAACTATGGACTTTTCAGATGATAAATTACTTTAGTAAATCAAAAAATCATTTTTTCTTTTTAAAGTTTTCTGATTTAAAGTTGAACATAGCAATATGCTTTTTAATGCCTTCTTTTATGCCTACATTCAATAGTGTATTAAAATCTGATTTCAAAGAAGAGGGATTCAGTAACATTCATATGAGTATCTCGACATTGTTTTAGAAATGCCACGATACTGTTGTACGGTTGAAATTTTTGTTGATTGGTATTGATTAGTTTTTACAAATAATTATATGTAAATTAAAGTTTCTTGAGACTGCTTAACAAAGAGAGACAACAAAAAGTGCTTTTTTTAAGAACACAATAGGATAAAAAAGTTTGTATTTTAATGCAGATACATCAATCATTGTTGCAATCAAAACGGAGCTCCCATACTTTAGTTACAAAAATTTTATTACAAAAAAATATATGAAACCGCTAATAAAAGAAATTGTTGTCATCATAAAATCATCTTATGCTGCCATTCTCAATGTTGAAAGAAAAGTTTTAAAGTTCCATTTTCTTTGTAAAATCTGTCTTTCCCCTTTCGATGATCCTCACCATCTTTTCACTGTCCTTTCACCCAAAAACTAATTTCAGACCTAGAACCCCTCCTCACTGCTGTACTAAAAAAACCTACTACCCTTACACAAGACACTCTTCTTTTTAACTACACCAACACAATTGCTGCACCACATATCATTACATCTAAATTAGCCTCATTAATCCGACTCTCCATGTATAATCTAAGAAATTACAACACATTCCTAAACTCTCTCATTCCTACATCCCCTCTTATAGAAGAAAAATATAAAATCAAAACGAAATTCAAAACATTTCTTGAAAAACATTTCCCAGATAACACAGACAGACTAGACTGTTCATTATTCGTTTCCTCTTCCTCAAAATACAGCATTTAAGTCTATCACTTTAAATTAGTTCTTCTTTCTTTTCTTCACATTCGCATTCCGTTATAAAATCATCGTAATGTCAAACCGATAACCAATGGTACATAAAAATTTTTGTCATATTCTTAAAATGTGTGTTTTTTTTAATTTGATTTTTGTGTGTGTTTATAACTATTATTAAAATTTTTATACAAAAAAAAAAAAAAAAAAAAGACAAGCCTGTAATCAACAATACAAAATTATTTTGAAACAATTATTAAACAATTCACAAAAGAAAACTGGAAAAACTTTTTAAGTGAAAATCAAAAAACTTATTGAAAACTAAGACAATTACGGTTTGATATAAAGCTGCCGAATTGTCTCAAGCTGGAAAACTTTGTGTTTCACCGCAAGTAAGGAAATAAAACTTGATAACGAGAAGGAGGATTATATACTTTCATATGTTGTGAGAATTTTCTCTATATTAGACTCGACTCCTAGCTGAAAGTAATTTCAAGTTCAAATCTGACCAAATCCGAAAACTTTTTTAAGTCATAATTATATTCGAAAGCTAAAGTCGCAAAATGAATTGAATTTGCAGACAGGAACGTCAACAAAACAATCAACATTAAGAAAGTAATCAACAAAATAAAGAAGTTGGTAGTCCTATGATTATAAAAAAGTAAGCTTTAAATAAATAAGTAAGTCCTTAATACAGAAATGATCAGCAGCGTACAACACGCTACCGTACTTGGGTATGTGTGACAATGATGACCTTACAAAAGGGGGGCCGGTGAAAGAAAATTAGGGGGGCACTTTCTAGTGTGCTAAGATTTTTTTCGTCCCAAAATATTGTGTTCTCTAAAAAAAAGAAGTGTTCTCTAAAAATATTTTTCTTCTTCTTTCGCCCTTTCCCTTTAATCAGGGGTAGCTACAGTGTATGATTTTCTCCAGAGAGTCCTGTTTTCAATGTCCTTCTCCCTTGAACCAAATTTTCCCACATCCTCCTTCACTACATCTAAAAATCTTCTCTTTGCCCTCCTTCTTTTCCTCTTCCCCGGTAACTCCATTTCCATCATCTTTCTTCCTATGTACTCCTGGTCCCTCCTCATGACATTTTCATACCATTTCAGCCTGCCCTCCCTTGTTTTCATTCCGAACCGTTCTACCTTAACTGCACCCCTTTGTACTCATTTCTAATCTTATCTTTTCTCATCACTCCCATAACAAACATCAACATTTTCATCTCTGCAACTTCCATATCTTCTACTTGTTTCTTTGTAACCGCCACCATCTCAAGTCCATACACCATTGCTGGTCTCACTACTGAAGTGTACACTTTTCTTTTACTGTAGCTGGTAACCTCATGTCACAGATTACTCCTGATACTTTTCTCCATCCATTTCACCCTGCCTGCACTCTCTTCTTTACCTCTCTCTTACAATTACCAATTTCTTGCACCGTTGATCCCAAATACTTAAATTCTTTTACTCTTGGCACTTTTGTATCCTCCATCTTTATTGTTTCTTTGTCATTTTTTCCATTTATGCACAGATATTCGGTCTTTGACCTACTTACTTTCATCACTCTCCTTTCCAACGCATATTTCCAGAATTCCAAAGAATAGTCTCCGCTCTACTTCTTTCCTCGTCTCTTCGCAATTTACAATATCATCAGCAAACAACATGGTCTACAGTGGTTCTCTCCTTACTTCATCCATTATCCTATCCATAATCACTGCAAACAGGAACGGACTAAACGCTGATCCCTGGTGCAGTCCGACCTTGACCTCGAAACTTTCTGTAGTTCTTACTGCACACCTCACCACTGTTTCACTTTCCTGATACATATCCTGTACAAGTCGCACATACTTTTTTGCCATTCCTTATTTTCTCATACAGTACCACAACTCTTCTCTGGGAATCCTGTCGTAAGCTTTTTCTAGGTCCACAAATACACAATGAAGCTATCTTTGACCTTCCCTGTACTTTTCCATCAACATTCTTAAAGCAAACATGGCATTGGTGGTTCTCTTTCCTGGCATAGATTCATATTGCTGTTCACTGATCTTTACTCTATCCCTCAGCCTGGTTTCAATTATTCTCTTGCATATCTTCATTGTGTGGTTTATTAGCTTTATACCTCTGTAGTTTCCACAGCACTGTGTGTCCCCTTTGTTTTTATAGATTGGGGTAAGCACACTCCTTCTCCATTCTTCTGGCATCGGTTCACCCATTAATAGTCTGTTGAACAGTCTGGCCAAAAACTTTATTTCAATCTCTTTCATGCACTTCCGAATTTCTACTGGCAACTCATCTGGCCCAACTGCTTTACCTTTTTCATCCTTCTTAGTGTGTTCTTTACTTCTTCTCTACTGACACAATTTACCTCTTCGTTAACCACTTCTGCTTCCTCTCTCGGTCATTTTCCTCGTTCATCAGTTTCTTAAAGTGCTCCTTCCATCTCTTTAACACAGCCTCCGAACTTACCATTACATTACCGTTTTCATCCTTCAAAATTCTCACGTGCTGTATCTTTATCTGCTCTGGCTCTCTGCTTAGCCAATCTGTACAACTCCTTTTCACCTTCTTTTGTTTTCAATCTAGGCCAAAACTCACACTACTAAGCAATTGTAGAAAAAAGATAATTTTCACGTAATTGGGTAATTTTTACCTTCTATACTTTAAAACTTATTTTAAAAATTGTGTTAGAGCTCATTTTAATTGTTTTTGGGGATGTGACATATATGTCACACTGAGCCTTTCTGTATGTTTTAGCGGCAAGATTGTAAAATCTTTTAACTTTATTTGACACAGTAAAACAAGATAACAAAAAAAAAGTATTTTTTAGGAATATTGACAACTGCTACAGACTCTGATCAAACAAAGAAAGTAAAATAATATA
This sequence comes from Diplosoma virens, assembly GCA_963680785.1. Classification (NCBI taxonomy): domain Eukaryota; kingdom Metazoa; phylum Chordata; class Ascidiacea; order Aplousobranchia; family Didemnidae; genus Diplosoma; species Diplosoma virens. Next base: position 15,922,903 of record OY796889.1, read on the forward strand.
ATTTAAAAGTTTTGAAAATTTCATGCTTTTAGCTACGAATTTGAGAATTTCCGCTGTAGCTGAAAGCATGAAGCCAATAATTTTTGAAAGAGAACTGTGGTCATATGACTTTTAAAAACCAATAAAAATCAGTTTAGAATTATTGCATATGGTTCACATTAGATGTTGCCAATTGTTTTCATTCAAAAGAATTAAAATTTTAAGAGTTAAAAACGCTTAAAGTTTATGTTACACATATGTCACAGTGGGTTCTTTGGGGATAGCATACAAATCGTCATACGCACGTCCCTTCACCATCGCAACTACCTTCTTTGCCTTACTCTTCTTTTCTTTGTGGATCTTTTTAGTATTTTTATCTCTTATTTTGTCCCATGCTTTCTTTGCCTTTTTCTTTTATGCTCTCCTGAAATTTCTCATCCCACCATCATGTCTCCCTATCTCCTTTTCGTTTCCCAAATGTGACTCCCAGCACAGTTTCAGCTGTTTTCTTTAGCATTTTTGCTGTTTTATCCCACTCATCGGGTAACCCATCCTTGCCTCCTAAAATTCTGGTCACCTCTTGTCTAAATGCTTATTGACAGCTTGTCTCCTTCAGTTTCCATTATCTTATCTTTGGCTTTACTTTCTCTGCTTTTTTCTTTTTCACCATAAGAGCCATTTTGCGTACCATCATACGGTGTTGCTTTGCGATGCACTCATTCATCATCACCGTACAATCGCATATTTTCTTTAGGTTCCTCCTTCTGCACATCACATAATCTACTTGGTTACTTTTTCCACCACTGTTATCTTGTGTTCATCTTTCTTCTTGAAATAAGTGTTGACAATCGCCAAATCCATCCTCTTGTAAAATCCACAATCATCGATCCTTCCTGATTTCTTGTTCCAGCACCGTACCTCCCTATTACTTTCTCATTCCCTATGTTTCCCTTGCTCACATGTCCATTTAGGTTCGCACCTAACACTATCCTCTCCTGTATTGATACACTTTCTATCAACCCATCCAGATCTTGCCAAAAATCATTTTTCTCCTCCATGCTGTTGTTAACCTGTGGAGCATATGCACTTGCCATGTTTACTATCGTTCCTTTTACCTCCAGTTTCAAGGCCATTAGTCTGTCTAACATCCTCTTCACCTCAAGGACACTTTTAACCAACTCCTCCCTCACCACTATCCCTATTCCATTTCTTCTTCCTTCAGCTCCGTTGTAGAATAGTTTGCAGCCACTTCCAATGTTTCTCGCTTTACTTTCTTTCCACTTCCTTTATCTTCCTTTCCAGTCATTGTTCCTATATTTAAGGTACCAACCTTTATGAGTATGCATCTCCCTTTTTTCTTTTGTTTTTACTAAGCCCAGCAGTAGCATAATTTTTACAGGTGCCCTGCCGTGCGAAACCTAAGGTGGTCGTTGGTATGGATTTATTAACAGCGCATTTGTATAATCTAGAAAAAGTTTTACACTGGATGCCCTTCCTGCCGAAACCCTCCTCATTTATTCGGGCTTGGGACCGGTATTAGGAAACATTGAAAATGTTCCCCCCATGGTTGGGTTGTCCTATAAAAATATTGTGCTTTCTAAAAAAACTTTCAATCGAGTATATTATCCCTACTTTCGTCCTAAGTTATGGTGCAGACAGGGGAGCCACTGTCATGGTGCTACCATAAAGAAATAGAGCAATATTTTGCTTAGAGGAGGCCACTTTTTGACGTTTTTTAGAGGGGAGCCCGGTGCGGGCGTTCCGTTCGCTTCGTATTAAAGTCATCACTGTGTTGACATGCAATCAGGTAACTCGAATTTGGGACCGAATCAAACGATCTGGCACCGGGCTTAAGTTTCCATAAACACTTTGGTTGGAGATAAACACTTAAAAAAAATCAGCCTTAAATTCGGAAAAAAAATTGAAAATTTTAAACCGAATTCAATTTAAAAAAGTTTAACCCATATCCAATCAAAAAGACTTGGCCAATTAGCAAGTTTCGCACCAAAGTATAGCGAAAAAAATTTAAAAAAAGCATTAAAAAATTCCAAAAAGTTCTTTTATATTTTAAGAAATTTATGGATGGATACCCCTTAAATTTTATCTTAAAAATATTGCTTTTTACCGGGTATAGAAAAACTTTGTTAACGAATCTTTATCTGTTCAGTCAGACCAACAAATACCAAAATCTGACAAAATGGATGCAAAAGTTTGCGCTATAGCATTTGATTGATTTAAATTTTTATATTTGAGAGTTCAACCAACGCAAACGATTATGGTTATACTGGTGATTATATGCTTATTCATGCAGTTGGTTGCATTGTAAATTATAATATTTCACTGCCGCAACTTTTTTTCCGCGTAACCTCCTGACCAGATTGTAACTTAGAGCAGTGAAAATATTGCTTACTCTTTTTCCGCTCGCTGCGATTTTTCATTTTTTTGTTTTGTCTTTTTGTTTTCCAAAATTAACTGTTTGAAAGAGTAAAATTTTTTTTAAAGAGAGTTATTTCGAACTAAAAAAGAACCCAAAAAATAGATCAAATTTTTTGTTCATTTGTTAATGCAGAAGCTTCATTTGTAATATATTTTGAGTCAAAAAAACACTTCACAGAGAAGATTTCTTTTTCTATAAATTTATTACTCTATTTGTACTGTATATTTAATACGTAAATTTATATAAACAAAGATTAAGTTCATGTAAAATTTTGTTGACCTGGTCATTGAGCTCATTAATTATAAATTGTAAAAACATCACCAGTTTTATTTGTAATATGGTTAAGTAAGATAACGTGTAAAGTTACAGTTATATTACAGGCATGGGACGAGACCTTACCAAAAAGCTTGTTGAAAGCGGCGCTGAAACCTTTGCTTTGAGTAGAACATTGTCTGATTTGGAATCATTGAAAAAAGAGGTTGTACTTTAAATTCTGTGCATAAGCCTATATTTAAACTTTTAAATCAAATTGTTGTTATTTAAAAGTTTAAAAAACGACTAACATTCGTTCTATTTGCAAAAAAATACCGAAAGAAATCCAACTACAAAATCGTAGATTGAAAGTCAACACGCTTTGTAAAGTGTTTCTCGCTATTGTATTTTTAGCTGGAGCAATGGTTCACAAAGCTTTTGCCACATTTCTCTCTTTTAGGACGCAAAAACCCATCTTTTCCCAAAACTAAAAGACAAAAATTAATTTAAAAAAACTCGAACAAAAAGAGTTTTTATATCTTTTTTGAAATTACCCATTTTCTTTAGGTTTCTAAGTGGTTTACTTTGCAAAGCACTGAGCTAGAGTAATCTATTTATACTGATTAAATACGTATACTCATGGGCCTATTGTTAAGATTACTCCTTCTTAAAGTTAAAGTCGCGAGAAACAGATTGTTAAGATTGTTTGCCAATTTGTACTTTTTATGTGTATGTATTTCCTTGTTAAAGAAAACTTTTTTTAATTTGTTTTTTGTCTATATATATATATATATATATATATATATTTTAGTGCTTTTATTAATATATTTATATATATTAATAAAAGCACTAAAATAGATTAAAAATTAACAATTTAAAATCCACGACAGCCTGTTTGATCCTAAGAATCGTCAGGTGGAAACTTATTCAAATCAAATTCTATTTGAATAAGTTTCCACCTGACGATTCTTAGGATGAAACAGGCTGTCGTGGATTTTAAATTGTTAATTTTTAATCTATTTTAGTGCTTTTATTAATAAATACTGCTCTAACTATTTGGTTATTGAGCTCTGTACCGGCGAAGTAAAGCAAACAGATATATATACATATATATATATACGAGGTGTGTTTGAAAAGTATCGGGACTGTATGCTTTGCACAAACAACACTTGCAACAGTGATAAAAGCTTTGTTTTTTAAGATGGCGCAATGTCTTGTGGTTGTAAAAATGTAGTTTCAGCATTCTGTGACAACCATATGCTTTTTTACAGGCTTTTCTTGAAAGGTGCTTTACTGTAGTTCGTTTTGGGATAATTTATTTAGTAAATATTTTTTTCTTTTTTTTTCTTCTTTTGTTAACAAATAATGAGCATTGAACAAAGAATCAACTTGAAGTTTCTCGTTCGACTTGGAAAAACTCCAACTGAAACATTCAATTTGCTCCAAGAAGTTTACGGAGATGCTACGATGTCAAGAACTCGGATTTTTGAGTGGCACAAGAGGTTCAGAGAGGGAAGAGAGGATGTGGAAGATGATCCTAAGAGTGGAAGGCCAACAACAAGCAGAACAAACGAAAATGTTGAGCGTGTGAGAGAAAAAGTGCGCAGTGACCGCCGCCTTACTGTTAGAATGATAGCAGATGAGTTGAGCATGAATAGTGAGAGGGTGTGGAGGATCATTACAGAAGATCTGGGGATGAGGAAGGTTTGTGCGAAAATGGTACCAAGGTTGCTGAATGATGGGCAAAAGGAAAATCGTGTGCAAGTGTGTCAAGACATCCTGAAACAACTTGAAATTACACCAGATCTGCTGAGTAGAGTTGTTACCGGTGATGAGTCGTGGATCTTCGAGTACGATCCACTCACCAAACGGCAGAGCCTTGAATGGAAGAGTGCATCCTCACCAAGACCCAAGAAAGCAAGGCTGTTCAAGTCCAAAATTAAGGTGATGCTGATTGTTTTCTTTGATGTTCATGAAATTGTTCATCTAGAATTCTTGCCACAGGGCCAAACCATTAACCAGAATGTTTACAAAGACATCTTGCGACGTTTGATGCGTTCGGTAAGGGAGAAAAGAAGAGAATTGTGGGAGACAAAGTCATGGCTGCTTCATCATGACAATGCTCCTGCTCACAATGCCTTAAGCATACGACAATTTCTTGCAGAAAATAACATTGCCGTGCTGGAGCAACCACCCTACTCGCCAGATCTGGCTCCCTGTGATTTTTTCTTGTTTCCTAAGCTCAAGGGAGTCATTAAAGGAACCCGTTTTCAAGACTCAAAAGCCATAACAACAGCCGTAACGAAGGAACTACGAGCGATCCCAATGGAATCTTTCCAGAAGTGCATAGAAGCATGGCGGCAGAGATTAGAAAAGTGCATTCGAGCTCAAGGAGATTACTTTGAAGGGGACAAGTTGTAATTTTTACGTGGCATTTCAAATAAAATAATTATTTACACAGTCCCATTACTTTTCAAACAGCCCTCGTATGTTTAGTAGCAATGAAGGCTTTGGACATTTAAGCTTTACTAAAAAATTTACTTTAAATTTTAGTGTCCGTCAGTTCACATAATCCAATGCGATTTAAATGATACCTCCAGTATTGAATCGAAGATCAAATCCTGTTTACCAATCGATCTTTTGGTTAATAACGCTGGCATGTCTATAGATTCTACTTTTTTTGATTATTCGGTGGAAAGCTATGACAAGTAGGCTAAAGTTTCAATATTACACACTAAAGTTTAATTGTTTTTCATATAGCCATTTTTAATTTTTTTTACAGAATAATGAATATCAATCTTAAAGCACCTTTTTTAATATCTCAAGTGAGTATAATCGCACTTTAATTTAACAAAATTGTTATTACAATTTAAACTACATTTCGCTATGCTTCTATCATTGCAAAAGTAAATACGAGGGTCAGTCAATAAGTAATGAGACTTTTTTAATAACTCAAGTTTGCAATGACTGGTAATCAAAAAATGCTTTTTTATTTTTCAACATAGTCTCCCTCCTTTGCAACACACTTGTTCCATCTTGATATTAGATTGTCTATTCCTTTGGCATAGAATTCCGTGGACTGGGTCCTTAGCCAGTTGCTCACAGCAGCCTTCACTTCTTCATCAGTCTGGAAGTGAATTCCCCTCATACTCTCTTTGAGTGGGCTGAAGAGGTGAAAATCAGATGGTGCAAGGTCTGGGCTGTAGGGTGGGTGTGTTAGAAGTTTCCAGCCTAAATCTTCAATTTTGGCTAGGGTTCTTGCTGCTGTGTGGGGCCTTGCATTATCCTGAAGGAGAATCACACCTCTTGATTGAAGTCCTCTCCGTTTGTTCTTAATGTCTTTTTTCACTTGAGTTAGCAGCTCACAGTAGTTCTCTGAGTTCACAGTATTGCCCCTTTCCAAGAAACTGATAGTGATCGGCCCATTTCTGTCCCAGAACACAGTGAGCATGACTTTCCTTAAACTTTTCTGAGATTTGAATTTTTTCTTCACTGGGGAAGAAACATGCTTCCACTCCATTGATCGTCGTTTCGATTCAGGTTCATAATGAAAGACCCAGGTCTCATCAGTTGTCACTATTCTCGATAGAAATACATCTCCCTCCTTTCTGTATCTTCGTAGTGATTCTCTGGAAGCCATCAGGCGCTGCATTTTGTGATCATCCGTTAACATCTTTGGAACCCAGCGACAGCTGACTTTTGAAAAACGCAGCTTCTCACGCACAATTGCGTACACTGTGCCATGGGAGATGTCCAAGTTTGTAGCAATTTCATCTAAAGTGACCCTTCTATCAGATTTGATCAGGTCTTCAACTGCCTGTACTGCTTCTGGGGTAGAGACATCCACAGGTCTTCCACTTCTCAGATCATCAGTAATGCTTTCGCGTCCATCTTTGAATGCTTGCACCCATTTGTAGAAGTTTGCTCTAGACATACAGGAAGGACCATATTGTCTTTGCATTCTAGACAGAATCTCACATGATTTTACACTCTCTGCCAACAGAAATCTGATGACTCCTCTTTGTTCCAAGCATGAGCTGTTTCCTAGCCTAGTAGTCATTTCAATTTATCGTCACACCTACAGTAATCTGAAAATAAACAAGTTTTGTTGTAAATAAGATGACAACTCCATTCATAATCATCACATAAAATTTCAGTTGCATAACTCCAAGAACACCAAAGTAATTGAGAAAGTCTCATTACTTATTGACTGACCCTCGTATAAAAACACAAGTTATGCATAACTCTGATTGCAAAAGTCTTGGCAATTTTTCTTATTGCTATTTTCGATTCATTATTTTTTAACTAAAATTTCCTAATTTTTTTTTTTAAGTTTTAAAAAGAAGAAATATATTCGACAAAATATGTTTAAAATCATCTTTTCATTAAAAAAATTCATTTAAAAGTTTAAAATTTGTAATATTTCAACACAGACATACTATTTTGTTTTGTAAATTGTGGGGATGAGCAGAGATGGCACTAGAGGTTTTCGGAAGCACCGTTTTATGTCTTTACAATTTAAGTAAATACCCAAAGAGTGGTCTTATTTTAGTTCGAAAGCTATTTTGCTTTTAAAAATCAAGTGTTTAAATTTACAGTAAGGTTTTTACTTTCAAAGATTTATATTTGTTAAAATCTTTCAGAAGGCAGTTTAGGGGAATGAAAGAGCTGAGAAAAATTCTGAAGAGAGCTGAAAGTTTTATGTCGGAACTACAACCGATGAGTTTGCTTGGTGTTCGCCAGTATCCGCGGCGTAGTCTATTTCTATCAATTTTATCTTACTGGGCTTATAAACGTACCTCGCCTGATTTCCTACTTTACAATAAAATTCCAGGGGTGCAAAAATACGGTCGCGCACTCGCACCGCGCGACCAGAAGATTTGCCCGTGCGACCGTAATTTCCAATGTTCTCAGTATAATAATCATACCTCGTATGTCGAAGGCATAAAACTTTTGACAAAGCTATCCCTTAACATTGTAAAATTGACTCGACGAGATGGAAATAATATGCGACTTAAATGGGGCTATTTTAACTTATTTTTAAAAAACTGAATAGTTCATCAGAAGAACGGCAGGGAAAGTGCGTCTAATTTGGATAGATTATCAGCTTATTAACTTTACTGAAAGACGCAACCTGGCTTATATTCCAAACGAAAATAAAAACAATGTACGTAGACTCTGCTAGGCTTGACTGCATTCAAGTAGACGGCCAAAAAGGGAAAAGACGAGTTAATGGTGTGCTGAATGCAAAGTACCATTTTGCTTAGATAGTTGCTTTCGAGATCATCATTCGTTGAAAGAGTTCAAAAATAAATACAAAAAGATACTTAAAAAAAGTTGGAGACATAAACAATTAGTAAGAAAAATGCGTCATCAAATTAGTTAAGGTGTTCTATAAGTTTTGCCCAATTTTTCTTCCAACTATGATCACATTTTTAATAATGTCATACAGCTTCTGTGCGAATTTAGCATGTTTTTAGGTTGAATAAAACAGATTTTTTTTAAACGTAATTTAAAAAATTTAATTTCAATGGATAGACTTTAAAAGTAAGCAAACACATCGTTTTTATTTATTTAGTGCCAAATTATCAGCAATTTCATTTGTAATAAATTGCATATTTTATTTCTAAATTAATTGCATTTTATTACATTTGGTGTGTGAATGATTTATGTGCTACTAAAAACTTCTATGTGCTACTAAAGTTAACAAAAATTTTTGCACCCTGTAATATTCATAATATGTAAACGATGGTAGGTAAGTTCGAACAAGCAGCACAACTAAATAAATATCAATTTTAAATATCCATTGACCACGCTAATGATCACGTGAAGCATAAACTCAATTTAAATCTAAGCTAAAGCCTGATCAATATGACTATATAAATTAAATTGCATTTTTACCAACAAATCCTCAGCCTCCAATTTTAGCCCTATATATTTGACTGTAAACAAATGCATTAGTTTTGGTGGTGATCATTTTTCCAACCGTTTTGCATAGGCTACAGCGAAAAAACCAACAAATGCATCCTTAAGCCAAATTCAAAGTCAGCACGCAAAACCACGCTTCATCGTTCGTTGCAACATATTTTTTTCATTTCCACTCTACATTTATCCTTCTGACTTGCAGGAAAGCGACTGATACATAGGACAAAAAATTACTCCGACCTACTTCCGAAGATACCGAGATATTGTTGTCCAGTTGTAACTTTTTATTTCTTATTTATTTTTTTTTAGTTTTATAGAGACATGACTGAAGTTTAGAGAAAGCTGCTTGCCAAAACCGTCAAGCAGGGGAAGGTGCCGTAAAGCGTCTTTCCCAAGGACACAACAGAAAGGTGCAAGTAGGTTTTGAACCGATTTTGATCACAACACGGCTCTCTTAACCATTCAACTACGCTGCCGACTACATGTGTTTAAAATTTCCAATCAGAACTGTCAAGTATACGTAGATTTAATTAATGCTATACTCGCAAAAGAGCATCATTCATTCACAAAGGTGTATTATTCACTGTTATAAACTTTTCTTGGGAATCTAAAAGCATCAGTTGAACCAGGTAACCCGAATACCAGCGCTGAAGTAAAGCTGTGTTTATTCTTTATTTATTCCGGCTCAAGAAATAGTTTTCCGCGAGATTGAAGTTTTTAACACAGTTAATTTCGGCTAAGTTCAATGTGATTCCTTAGTACTGTGAAACTGCTTCCAGGCTCCGTGCTTTTGTGCCCGAGACCGGTGCCAGGCCTGTTGGGATGGGCTTACCCCGAGCAGCTTGGGTTAAGCTCAATCTCCTGCGGACTGGTGTTGCGCAATGCCATTCGTTCGTGTACAAATGTGGTCTCGCTCCTTCACCGAATTGCGAGTGTGGCGCCTCTGAACAAACCGCAGACCATGTTCTAATAGTGTGTCCTACACATTGGGCACCACATGGAGCACGAGGTCTGACGGTTTTGGATGACAAAACCTAATGCTGGCTTAATAACATCACTTCCAGCATCTGATCCAGGCAGTACAGCAGCCTGGGGTAGTAAAAGGAAAAACCCTCGGCCCCAGTCCTGTTTGTGTCTGACCTGGAGTGGATACCTTTCCAAACGACGACGACGACAACGACGAAGAAGAATATATTTACGAAATTCACCAAACTCGATCGATTCACAAAAACTCTAAAACAATTTTAGCGCCATAACTGCAAATAATCGCTTCAACAACTTTTTTCTATCGAGCTATAAGACTGAATTAGCGCCCCCCATGGCTAATATTAATCTTAATATTTCGTCCGCTATACAAAATTAACAATTCCATCTCTCTATAGAATTAACTGCGGTCACACAGCCACAAAAACACAAAACGACTCAACTGCAATGCAACAACCCAAATCAGTAACTGGAATCTCATGTGGAATCTCGAATGAAAACAAAATGCATACTTATATAAGATCACGTCTCGTGACGCCAGATTATAAGCGAATTTTCTGAAATTACGTAGAATTTTCTGAATAGCGATAAAATTAAGGTCACAGTTTACGAGAACCAATTAGAAGCAAGACAGAAAAATTATTACGTAACGTCGAATAAACCAGAAAGTTCCAAAACGTTAATGAGCGCTTGAGATAAAACAGACAAAAGAGAAAAATAAAATTGCGCAGACAATAGAAAACTAGAGCGCCAACCACGCGGTCAGAATCAGAACGAGAGAACAACTCGTCGTCGTCGTCAAGATCCTCGAGAGGCTTATCTACGCCCGCGTTGAACCATTAATCGATCCACTGCTCCCTAAAGAGCAGGCTGGGTTCCGACGCGGGAAGTCAACCGTAGATCAAGTTGTTCTGCTAACCCAGAACATCGAGGATTCTTTCGAGGCTAAAAAGAAGGCCGGTGCCGTATTTATCGATCTGACAGCTGCTTATGACACTGTCTGGCACCGTGGCCTTACCTGCAAGCTGCTGAGACTACTTCCGGATAAGCACATGGTCAGAAGGATCATGGAGCTTGTCCGAAATTGAAGTTTCACTCTTACCACCGGTGACAGCAAGTAAAGCAGGTTACGCCGTCTTAAAAACGGCGTTCCTCAGGGATTGGTCTTGGCTCCCCTCCTATTTAACATCTATACGTACGATCTTCCTTCCATGATTTCCAGAAAGTTTGCTTATGTTGATGATCTAGCGTTGTTGCATTCTTCTGGAAACTGGAAGGACTTGGAGGGGATCTTAATTAAGCCAAGACATATCTACACTTTCAGCGTATCTCCAAACTTGGAGGTTGAAGCTCAGTCACACTAAGACGGTGACGGCAGCCTTTCACTTAAACAACCGAGAGACTAAACGTGAGCTAAAGGTCTAAAACAACGGTAGACCTTTACCGTTCTGTCCAACCCCTACTTACCTTGGGGTAAAACTGGACAGATCGCTCACGTTTTGTCACTATTTAGTGGCATTGCGCAAAAAACTATCCTCGCGCGTCACACTGCTGTGGCGACTCGTGGGCTCGGGATGGGGTGCTGATGCTAAAACACTACGCATAGCCACCTTGTCTCTAGTCTACTTAACAGCTGAGTACTGTGCGCCAGTCTGGTGTCGCAGTGCTCACACTCGTCTCATTGACAGTGTCTTGAATGACGCCTTGCGCATAGTTACTGGATGCCTGCGTCCCACTCCAACGGACCACCTACCTATACTTTCAAGCATCCAGCCAGCTGAGCTTCGCCGAATGGGAGCGACACTCTCCTTGGCTTACCGTAGATCTCTGGACCCCGATCATATTTTGCATGGTCTTTTAAGTGGGTCCTCAGATACTCGCCAAGTGAGACTAAGATCCAGACGCCCGTTTGTGCCAGGTGCGCGGAATCTCTTGGACAACCTTGCCAGACTTGGCATCCGCGCCTTTGAATGGACAAATCACAAATAGAAAACGGAGTACTGTGAAAATGCTTCCAGGCTCCGTGCTTTTGTGCCCGAGACCGGTGCCAGGCCTGTTGGGATGGGCTTACCCCGAGCAGCTTGGGTTAAGCTCAACCGCCTGCGGACTGGTGTTTGGCGATTCCATTCGTCCATGCACAAATGGGGTCTCGCTCCTTCACCGAATTGCGAGTGTGGCGCCTCTGAGCAAACCGCAGACCAAGTACTAACAGCGTGCCCTATACATCGGGCACCACATGGAGCACGAGTTCTGACGGTTTTGGATGACAAAACTCGATGCTGGGTTAATGACATCACTTCCAGCATCTGATCCAGGCAGTACAGCAGTCTGGGGTAGTAAAAGGATAAACCCTCGGCCCCAGTCCTGTTTGTGTCTGGCCTGGAGTGGATACCCTTCAAACGACGACGACGAAGAGAACAACTAATTATCAATAAGAAAAATAGCTTGCAAATAAAATAAATTAAGTGGTGTTTACAGAATACGCAATCACTATTGTTATGTACAAGATTACGACGTACTAAAATTTAAAACTACTGAAAAAGAAAATTAACTAGAATTTGTAAAGTTGTTTTGGCTTGGAATCGACGACATTTCTTATTTTAAAATGATTTATAGTTTGACTTACGAGAGTGGCCAATTTGTAATTGCTTATTACCTCAGCACACATGTACGTCTTTTGTCACTTATTATTCGAACTCATTTGGCGTTCTCATTAACTTCTTTCTTTCCAACCCTTTAAAATACAAATTCTGTACGCAAGAAAGAAAATAACAGCATTTATGTAAGTCAGGGATTCTCAACCTTTTTTAGCCATGGCCCACTTTGAACACAGATTTTTTCGTGGCCCATGAAGTTACTTTAATAAAAATTATTTATGTTTATTTTTTTGCTAAAGACTTTTATTTAATAAGGGTACATCTATATTGACCACACACTTTATTTCACAACAAAACAATTACGAAATCCTGAATAAATACATAAGTAAAAGTCTTTGTTTTTAAAACGCATATTTTAGAATCGTAAAACTTTCTTGGTCCAACTAAAATTTCTTGTGGCCCATTTTGGCCGTGTGGCTACAGGTTGAGAACCCCTGACGTCAGTGATAAAAAACTTTTTGCCGAAGTATAACTATTTCTTTTAAAGATTGCGTGAAGTAAAAGATTTTTCTTCCCAAAGCTTTTCATCTGACACTCTTCAGGGGAAATCGTCAGAATGAAGCAGAATTGAAACCGAACTAAGTTATAAAGGGGAAAGTAGAGTTCTCATTGGCTGAAAGAAGTTAGCCAATGAGAGAAAAGATTAAGAAATTTTCAAAAAGTAGACGAATTCTTTTTGCTTACACAGAAGGAGATTGAAAGATTTGATGAAAGTCACTTTAAGAGCAGAAAGGTGAAAAGTAGAGCGACCTCGAGCGAGAATAGAAAATTTTTCGTTGCTGTAATGAAGGGCGCATTGGGCGTTGTCAAGAAGATGTTAACCAATGGCGGATTCGTGAAATTGTTGTGGGCGTGTGTTGGTCTTGCAAGAGCGGGAAAGACTTTGGCAGTTGACCGAGGCAGGAGGATTGGCGATGGATCTAGGAACGTGTTGTTTAATTCGCTCTTCTAGCCGTTGAGACGTGCGACCAACGTATCCACTATCGCAGTGGCACAAAAACTGGTAAATAACATTGCTGTAATGATGGGAAGGCAACACGTCTTTCTTAATCGCTGGAAAGAGCTGTCGGGTGTTGAAAATGACACGTGGTTCGACGGAGAAAAAGCAGCGTTTCACAGCAGACGTAATCTGCTTTTCGAACTTCATCGAGACGTTTCCAATCCATGGGATGTGTAGGTAGACAGGGCACTTTCTTACTGTGTGGACCGGGTTAGAATTTAGTTGTTAAAGTTTTCGCTTGAAAGCCGAATTGATTGCACGTTCCGGATAGCCATTTTCCAAAAGAATTGAACGAATTTTGCCAAGCTCTTGGTCCAGTTTGAAACTTTTCAACATGAAAACTTTTCAACTTTCATGTTGCCATCGCCAAAAGACCGTTAGTGTACTTCCGGATTCAGCCAATCCTCCTGCCTCGGTCAACCGCCAAAGTCTTTCCCGCTCTTGCAAGACCAACACACGCCCACAACAATTTCACGAATCCGCCATTGGTCAACATCTTCTTGACAACGCCCAATGCGCCCTTCATTACAGCAACGAAAAATTTTCTATTCTCGCTCGAAGTCGCTCTACTTTTCACCTTTCTGCTCTTGAAGTGACTTTCATTAAATCTCTCAATCCCCTTCTGTGTAAGCAAAAAGAATTCGTCTACTTTTTGAAAATTTCTTAATCTTTTCTCTCATTGGCTAACTTCTTTCAGCCAATGAGAACTCTACTTTCCCCTTTATAACTTAGTTCGGTTTCAATTCTACTTCATTCTGACGATTCCCCTGAAGAGTGTCAGATGAAAAGCTTGGGAAGAAAAATCTTTTACTTCACGCAATCTTCAAATTCTGTACCACCAAATGTTTATTTCTTTTAAACTTTGGAATCGCGATTGTTGAACTTCTACGTAAATTTGGCTCTCCATTTTCCTAAACTTTTGTAAGTAATTTTTATGCTTTGGCTTGCGTGTAGATTTTCTTGTAAAAGCTATTTACAATGATTTATATGTTATGTACAGGATTACAAGTAAAAAATAAAAATAGAGCTATTTGTTAATCAAGCTAAGCGTGGAAAGAGTTACGTAATAAACTAACTAAATCCAAAACAAAAGTTAAGATTATATTCCAAATAAAATGTGACATTCACTTATGGCATCTGCAAATGCGTACACTTGAAGTAAGTACAGCCCTCCTTCCTTTACTTTGAGCTTCTGCACAGGCCCTTGTGTATCGAAGAAATATCTATTCTGACACAAAACCGGACGATCGAGGATTGTGAGTATATCCACAACCCCTTAAGAATTAGTGAAAAGAGCTATTACCCGCTACTTGATGGTTTAGATTTACATTTCCAAAACCTCTTTAGAGCAGAAGACGATTCAAAAACATCTAGAATTTTATGATATTGCTTTGCTTTATCTACCGATCCCATTTTTTTCTGTGAGGTTAACGATATTCAAATTTTAAAAAGTGATTATTGCTGGCTTGCATAAAAAGATCGGATGGTATCTTTGGTTGATTATTGTGAGATGCTCCTTTTCGCCTCTTCATACTTGCCGCAAGCCCATTGGTCAAAATTAGAATAACAAAAACAGATTAGATAAAGCGTGAGTTTACGTAATATGAAGAAAGACGCTCATGGAAATGCTGATACAAATCAGTTCAATTCAGTTCAGTTTTCTTTTATTTCTGTTCCGCCATATTGTACAAATGCAACTATAATTATTTCCTAATAAACATAATTAAGGCTGCGCATTAGAAAAAGGAAGAAGCAACAAAACGAGTGTACGTTGTAGCTTGCAAAGATAGTAATAAATTATTTATAGGCGTTACATTACCAGAAGCAAGGTTGCTTCACCTCAATATAAATTTGTTTATAAAAAAGAAAAGAAAGATAAAATAAGAAGCACATTAAAAAATTAAGTTACATTGAGGTCATTTGATAAAAACAAAACTCTGTCATGGGGGCGGTGCATTGGTGGAAACATAGCAGAGTATGGCTCATAAAATATGATCAAGCTTCAAATTCAGTGAAAGCTTAAACATGCTCCACAACCCAAACTAGCAAACAGACCCACCGAAGGAAATCCTGTTCTGGATCATATTATCATTACAAAAAAGAAATGCCTCACTACAACACACACAAACAGAAAAAAAAGAATTAATTAAATAATATTTTTATCACTAAACAAAAGAATAATAAAATTATAAACATGTAGATTTAAAGTCAAAACAAATTTGTTGCAAAATTTTTCCAATCTGTGACGGTAAGGCAGTTGAATCGTTGTGTGTGTAAATGTGCAATGGCTTCGGAAAGTCTTTGCAATTGTGTTTTGTTAAAAGCCCTGACGGTTGGAATTTTGTTTAAAAATGTTTTTTCCCAAAACTGGTTTTTACAGGAGAAGTTTTTGCTTTGTTTTATTTTTGGTTTAATTGCGTAGAAAAACGTATTTTAGTCAAATCTTACAGAAACTAACAAATTTTACAAGAAAAAAGCAGCTTTGAAAAGCTGGAAAAAGCCCGCCAGAAGTTTTTTATGAAAAAATTTTTAATAAAGTGTAAAAGATAATTTAGTCTTGGTATAAAATTTTACTTACGCTGAGCGTAGGCGTACAGCATGCAATTTTTCTCCAGCGCTCGGCGTAGGATTTTTTCGTTGACGGCTGGCATAGAAAAATGCTATAAGTAAACTTTTATCCTGAAAAACTACGCCTAGTGTAGACAAGGCTTTAAACTGTTGTCGATATTGCTTGTTTCGGTAATAGCCAGTTCCAGTCTTTATCTATTCAGAAAATATCTCTCAGTTTGCAATAAAAGCTGTTGTTTTGAAAACTTGATTTAGAACGTAGAAATCCATGTTCTTCACTTTTACAGTTAGAAGTTGCTGGCCGTAAATGATTTAAAAATAAAAAGATTGCAATTTACCTTGAATGTCAAGTATTTTGTATAAATTCAAAAAAGCAAGAATTTTTTGTATTCACCAAACATTTAGGGCAGTGTTTCCCAACTTTTTTGTTACAGCGCCCCCTAAGTATAGAAATTAGCATAAATTTAACTGCCAACGCCCCCAACCCTGAGAAAAATAACGTAAAAGTTTACAGCATAAACAAATGTTGCTCGTATATTAAAAAATCTGCTGTTTTATTTATTATTTTATATACAACGCTATGGTGCCCACGTCAACACCCAGGCGCTCTAACCAAGGCACTCTAACAAGTTTTATTAAAACAAAAATAAACGAATTTCAATGTACAGAAAAAAAAACACACAATTTAATTTTAATGGCTTCCTTGTGTCTGATGTCGCGGTGCTAAGGAACTGAAATCTGGTTGGACGTCAGATAAAAAAAATTTTAGGTCACCCTTTTTGGCTATTTGTAAACAATTCCTGTTATTTTGTAAGAGGTTTACAACTGCACTATACCCCTTTTCTACTAAATATGTTGTAGGGAAAGCCAGAATAAATACTCGGAGAAATTCTCAAAGACGAGGATAGGTTAATCTCTGTGCAATCCAAAATGACTCAAAGTCTTTTTTTCTAAACAACACTTCGATTTCACAGTCGTTTTGTAAATCTATTAATTCTGTTTGCAAAGCTTGCTGCGCCTGTTGTGAGTCCGACAAAAACGGGTTTATAACCCAATCTGGAATCACAAATTGGAGAGATCCTTAATTAAAGCGAGTAGACATATCTTCTTTCATTTACCCAAGGTGCGAACAATATATCCTTACGTTTTCATCCTTCAATTCATTCTTCTCCAACATTTCCTGCAATTTAGGAAAGTGGCACAGTTCACGTCGGCCCATGTGTTGTTTAAACAGAGTCGACTTGCTAATGAAGCCCATGACAACACTTTTTACTTTGATGAGGTTCGATTCTTTTCCCTGCAACTTCAGGTTTACCTCATTTAATTTGTCAAATATATCAGACAGATATGCCAAATCGACGTGCCTGTCACTAAATTCTATACTTAGATTATCAAAAGTTCCCTTCAAAAATTCAACCACAGCATCATACAAATCATACAATCGCCTTAAGCAATTTCCTTTAGACAGCCATCTAACTTCGACCTGCATAAGTAGACGCTGAAATTGTTCGTCTTTGTCTTTGCACAGTTTACGGAACAAACGATCGTTCAAAGCGAAAGTTTTAATTTTGTTCACAACTTTTATACACACCTGTAAGGACTCGTGTAACTCAGCACTAAGGTGTTTAGCTACCAAATGCTGGCGATGAATTATGCAATGAATTGCCATTATTCCAGGTGATGCGGTTTTCATATGTTGTATTTATTTTTTTTATTTTATCTCTATATTTATCCTCCTGACTCGCAGGAAAGCGACGGAGGCGCTAATAAATAGGGTAAGCAGTTACCTTGACCTGCTTCCAGAGATACCAAGATATTGCTGTCCGCTCATAATTTAATAGAGATATGACTGTAATTTAGAACTGCTTGCCAGGTCCACCAAGCAGGGGAACGTGCGATAAAGTGTCTTTCCCAAGGACACAACAAAATAGCCCGAGTGGGTTTTGAACCGAGACCGTGTTGGTCACAAGCTCGGCGCTTTAACCAATCGACCACAATGCCGACAAATCTGCGATCCCAACCAATCATTGCTGGTGCACCGTTAGTTGCACAAGCAATCACATTTGTCAGCGGAATTTGTTTGTCCTCAAAATTTTTTTCAACGGTTTTGAAAACGGTGGAGCCTTTTGTATCTGCAGTCAAGGACTCGCTGAACAATAACTCTTCTCGCATTTCATCGTTTTTGTTGCATGATGGACATATCCAAGAAGTAGTGCCTCACTACCTCGAAGCGTAGATTCGTCTACCTGTAAAGCGAATTTAGTCGATTTTAATTCAGCAAACAGGGTACCTGTAATTTTATCTGCCATTTCGTCAATTCTTCTGGAAACTGAATTGTTGCTCAAAGAAATATTGGAAATTATGTCAACAGGATTGGAAAACATAATACTCATTATTTAAAGAGCTTCTTTGTGGTACAGAATTATAAGATTGCTTTAAACAAAGTCGACTTAATCGGAGCTATAAGCTTTTCGTGACGCTCTTATCAGTGGCAATCGCGTCAAAATGGGACGAACCAGAGAAAATCAAGATATTTATAGTCTCAACAGTTGGGAAAAAGGTGCTGCAGTCTCGGAAAGGAGAAAGGCACAATTGCACAAAATCAAAGAAGTGTGGTGCAATACAGTGTAATCTCGGAAAGGAGAAATGCACTATGTGCAATTACCCAGGAGAAACACTGTTACTCGCAACTTAGGTTATTTGAAAAGTTTTAATGTGTAAACAAATTCCTTTTGTTTACATAAAACCGGATGTCTGGTTTTGATAAAAATTGCCTCGAGTAGACAGAGATGGAACGAGTTGCGTGCCACAGCAAGAATTTTAAAACGTTTGTCGTTATAGTTTGCAGCACATTGCTCGTTATCAAGCAAGTGTTGTCCTACGGCAGAGTCACAATCTGGATTGTTACGTTTTAGCTTACAGGATCTGCCAGGTTGAGATCGTGTAGGGCGCTTCGCTTGCTGTTGTAGCCATTTAGGAACATGCTGCTTGATTCTATCTTGTAGTCGCTGTGATGTTCGTCCTACGTACCTACTGTCACAGTGGCACGAATATTCATAAACAACGGAGCTTTTCAACGTGGTAGGTAAAACATCTTTGCGGGCTACAAGGCAACATGCGTTTCGATGTAAATACAACTCTGGTGGTAACGGAGCCATAGCAGCTTTCAACAGCCGTTTTGACATTTTTATCAAGACCAATGGAAGCTTTCCCTATCCAAGGAACTCTCAAAATACACGGGACACTTCTCAGGACCAAATCGTTTGGGCATAGAAAACTGAGCAATTTTCTTGGAAATGCTGCAGTCAATAATTGATTCAGGATAACCATTGTTCAATAGAATGTTCTTGATATGCTTAATTTCTTCGTTTAGTTTAGATTTCGTGTATCATTAGTGCATTAGTGCATTAGATCAATCAGCGCTATAACTTAATTCAATCAACACGAATAATTCTACCTCCGTAGAACAAAACACTGACGCAAAATCACTTGAACACTCGTCAACCGATACAAAAATTCCAAAGGGCCTTCTGCCCACGCTCTGCCAAACCAACGCTCAACTCTCTTCTCTCGTCGTTCTCGTATTCGTCCGTCTTTTTCTTCTACGTCTTCCCCCTTTCAATCGAGCGAGCGTACATATATATAGGCAAAAGATCACATGACGACAGATCGGCGAGAGTTATCTCGAAAACACTTCCTTCACGTGCATTAAAATTAGAACGCATTTGCAAGATTTGCAAGCAGATAATTAAATAACACAGTACGAAAGCAATTATCCCTTGCCCAGGCAATTTCTACGTTATAACAAAACTTTGAATTACTTCAAGGCGGAAAGTAAACTATATCGCCATGATTAAAATTATTATGAATGAAGTGTGACACTGCTGAAGGAGATTTATTTAACCCAGAGGCGTGCAACATACGGCCCGCGACACCTCTTTTTATGGCCCAATGTTAGTAAATTAATCACGAGCTAAGCAAAAATATTGTAAAAGAAAATTTTTTGTGGAAAATAAGAAACAATTTTAACAGTTTGAATGAGCTACGTCATTTACTTTGGCTCGAAAAGCAGAAAATTGTTTATTTGAATGAGGCTTGTGATGTAATAACTGAACAAAAAGAACTTTCAACGCAGCAAAAGTTCTTTTTACTCAGTTATTACATCACAAGCCCTCGTAGAACAAACAATCGTCGGCGCTTCGAGCAAAAGTAAATGACGTAGCCAATTCATACTGTGACACTCCAACAGATGTTGGTAATTGTTTAAACAATTTTAAAGTCGAAAAAATAAACCATATTCAATAACTGTTTATAAACTTGATTAACAGTTTTTTAATCTTATTGTTTTTTTTGGTATTTCAGATTAAATAAATTCAGACTTGGAACCGTGGCAATATGTTCTTAATTGTTGCATCAGTGCTTGTTGAACAGCTTGTTAAATACGAAGATTCATTTTGAAAATTAGTCTAAAAGTTTAAAATGCCTTCAAATAAGACATGGAAGTTTGATTGTGAAAAAAGGCGGTTGAGCAATGAGTGGTGCAAAAAGCACTTCGTTATTCGACATATTGAAAACGTAATTTGTCTGATTTGCCAAAATACTATATCAGTAGTAAAAGACCAGTGGTGGCCTCACAAAAGAAGGGGGGCGATGCAAAAAAATTAGGGGGGCATTTTTCAAGTTTTTGTGATCTCAAAATATAGTGATCTCTAAAAAAAAAGGTCGTTACTTTCAATTATGTCCAAAATTTCCATTTTAGTGATCTCTACAAAAAAAAGTCATCACTTTCAATTTATGTCCGAAATCTCCACTTACGTCCCAAAAATATAATGATTTCTAAAAAATAGTTATCACTTTCAATGGAGTACATTCTCCCTGCTTTTGTCCGAAAGTTAAGGTGCAGCAAGGGGACCACTTTTTGACGTTTTTTAAACGGAGGCCGGTGCGACCGCTGCGTTGCACCGTACTAAAGCCATCACTGTGAAAGAGTGCAATACTAAGCGTCGCTATTGCACAAAATATGCTTTTAAATTTGATGGCATTGAAAATCAATTACGGTTTGATAAAAGAGAACAGTTTAAAAAGTCCTTGAGCATACAAGAGGTGTTTCATGCCAATGCAAAAGACACTGAGCTTGTTACAAAACTGAGTTTAGAGATATATGAAGTAATAAGAGAAAAAGGAAAAATTTACATTGATGGTAAATTCATGAAGAGTTGTTAGAAATTGTTTACTAGACGTGTGTTTTTGAATAAGAAATGTGTAGTGGAGCAACTAAGTTTGTCTCAGTTTATGATCATGGAGCAAATACGTTTGTGTTGGTGTTTTTGAATAAGAAATCTGTAGTGGAGCAACTAAATTTGTCTCGGTTTACAGTGGCTAGGACTAAGTTTGTCTCGAATAAATGACTTTTCGGAAAATATCGACCTTTTGTTTAAGCGGAAAATACGAAAATTTTCTGCTTTTGAGCTGGAGTACAGACGTTATCGATACTGTGCAGCTAGTTTTTAGTTATCTCATTAATATTTTAATATTACGTGTAAAGTGATGGAGAAATTTTTTTACATTACAAGGAATACAATTTACATAATATTGTAACAACAGGAAATAATGCATAATACGTACTTTACAAGGAATAATGACAAACTGCTGTTTTGGCTTGGTACTAAATTGTCTGGCCCGTAGCATTATTACTATTTTGGCCCATTAAGATAAATAGTTGCACGCCCCAAATTTAACCTTATGAGGGTGTTTTGTCAAGTAATGAATGATGAGCGTCGTTTGTTAGCGGTAGAGGTCACGGTTGCGGTTCAACTTTAACCCTGATCATGTTATTGGTCATTTTATTTCCTTTTGATTTGCATTCTTAACAAGCAATTCCAATTTTTATCATAGCACTTTTTAAATAACTTAAAAATCGCAACTATAACAGCGATATCTTGGCATCTCCAACATTATTCGCTTGACGGTTATTCCAGGAACAACGTTTCGGCCCGTTTTCTTTACGTCAAAAATTAAATACCAGTTATAATATTAAACACATTTAGTATAGAATGTATCAGTTTAAGTTGTAGAAAATTTATATTAAAACTATTTAATAAACGTGTGAAGCATCTGAACCAAACAATATAATAATTCAATTTAATGTTTGTTTTTAGATAGTTGGAAGAGACCTGGTAAACAGAAAAGCTAGTGGAAGTATTGTGAATGTTTCCAGCATACTTTCAGAAAGAGCAACCCCGAATTATTCTGTTTATTGCATGGCAAAAGGAGGGGTCAATCAAATGACCCGCTCCTTGGCTTTCGAACTAGCACCTCACAACGTAAGTTGATATGACTTTAAATTAACTTTACATGACTTTAAATCGAGTTTAAAAATTTGCATGCAGTCAAATTTCTGCGCATTTGAATGTTTAGATTCGAGTCAATGCGGTACAACCAACTGCTATACGAACGGATGGGTTTAAAGATATAATTGCAAATGATGAAATATATAAAGCCATTCTAGGAAAAATTCCAATGGGAAGAATCGGAGGTAAAACATAGTTTAAATAAGCTTTTCATAGCATCAAATAGTCGGATAAAGCCAGATGTTTTTTAGCGCGACTGTAATAATTGAAATTGCAATATTAAATTTATCAAAAATTTTACATTTTTTTATAGAAATCAAAGAAGTAAACGCATTGATCCTGTTTCTGCTGAGTGACCAAGCTTCATTGATTACTGGTAGTTGTATGCCAGTAGACGGTGGATCGTTGTGTTATTGGTAAAATAAAAATTAAAAAAATCGATTTGTTAAAGAAAAATTGTGAAAACTTGTTTTTTTCTTTTCGACTTGCTCAAAATTTTGCAAACCCTGGAAGAAGTAAAAACAAAGAAACAATTGTGAATTTTTGAGAATAAAACTAAACATAAAAATCAATATACGTAAATTGTTGTTTCTGCTTTAAAGTTGTATAAATTGTGTAGATTCAAGTACCTTTTTGGTGTAATAGTATTCATTAAATGCAATAAACTTGATTCGTACGTCATTGTGCTCACAAACTAGTCTCAGGACAGATTCAATTAATTTTTCTTGAAAGCAAAAGCCAAACCGCGACGTGGAATAAAAACAGGTTTTAGGAATTTTTTTCATTTCTTTAATTGGTTAATTTAGAAGTGCAACCGTTTAAGTTGTTTCTCTCTTTCTTCATTTTTCTGAGTTTCAGCAATTTTTGAATCTGGAAGTTAATTACTTGGTCAAACGAAGTATCTTTTCAAATTATTTTAACAAATCCTATTGTGCATGCTTGCTCTTGGGTTTATAAACTTCATGCATAACCAAGACCATGACATAAATTGAGAATCAAGAAGAAAAAAGATTGAACTATTTGAGAGTTTTTTTATGGAGAATTCTTGTTTTTTGAAAATTGAACGGTGTAGAACGGGGATCAGGGCAATTCAAACCCGAAAATTTGAATTCTTTTTTGCTGTGGAGGATTTCACAGAGCTGCCAGGCGTTTATCAGGCCTCAAAATGTTTTGGTCCTAAAGCCTGTTGACACATCAAAAGATTGTGATACGTTGCGAGCAGAAGGACCGGACTTCTATACTTAGTTGACCGAAGTGATTTTTGTTGTGCACTTTAGGAAAGGCAGCTTACGACAAAATCTTTAATGGAGTCACGCTGCATACTTACAATGGTAAATCTGCTTAAAATAGAAAGCAAATAGGCCAATACGGCCATAATAAAAAGAAAAATACAATAAAATATAGATGGATGAGAAGAAACAAGTTTAAATTTTAAATTTGAATTATCTTATCACAATATAATTTGCATTACACTTGCGTTACGAACCCAACGGTGGAGCTACCAGAATTAACTGCGAAGGTTAAATTGTCGCTTAATAATCCGTCGAGCCTCTTCTTCAAGACGCCCACACAGACTTTTAAACTTTATTATGTATTTTCATCATAAGAAAAAATGGACCCATTTGTAGTCGCACCATGCTAGCAAAAAAATTTGTTCAATTCAAGTAAATATTTTTTCAATTTTCAATTGCATGGAACACTATTCACTTTGCATAGATCATTGTTTTGTTTTTAATTTTTTTGGTTCTCACTCCATTTGAAAAGAAAAAACAACTTAATACCAAAAGATGAGGTCTCAATTTTAATTATACATTCTTTTTCTTCCAAAATGAATTAAAAAAAGTAAGCCTTCTCTTATTTTTTGCACCAGGCCTTTCGTTTTGTAAAGTTATTAGTGGTAACTTAAGAGAATAATAATCTAAAGCCACGGCAATTACTCAGATCAATGAGAAAAGCCAAATTTTGTTTAACGACAAGATAATTTACCTTAGTTGTAGCATATAGCTTTCAATAATAATTAAATAATTCAAATTTATTTGGAAAAATAAACAATAAACAAATAAAATCTTCCAAATGATTTTGCCTATTTTTCAACATAAAACACTGAATTTTAAAACTATTGGTTTGTCTAAACTTAATTTACGGTTAGCCAATGGTTTGAGCAAAACCAACAATTTTTACAAAAAATATTTTTTAAAAGCACACTATTTTTTAAGTTAAAAATTGAATTGTGATTTTCAAATTTAGAAGTTGATTTAAAGGTTTTGGTAACTCGGTGTTGATTTCAGAGATATTTGCTAGGTGTAGTGTTGTGGCACTACAAGGGTCAGACACTTCTTGAGAGACAAGTCGAGAAGACTTTCGGTCAGCAGTCTCGCATCTCCCATTTCTGACTAGCTGAGATGCAACAGCATCAGCTGAGACGGGACAATTACGAGGAGAGTGTCGTGACCTACCAGTAAGGTTGTTCAAAATACTCCATGCTTTTCGACTAGAGTGTGAAAAGTCGATGCTCCCAACTGCCTCGGACCATCTATCTCTTCGCTTCCTGTCAAGCTTGGCAAGCAAAGCTGTAGCAGCCAATCTCGAGTAATCTTTCTGAGAAGATTGCAGGAACATTTTACAGAGGGATTTACATTTCGCATACTAACACGGAATAAATTTGTTTCGATACCCGCGTGGGATAGTCTTTTTGGCTGCTTTCTGGATGATGTTACAGAAGTCCTGGTAAGCCGCATCCACATCAAGTGAGTCAGGCGGCAACAAAGTCTTTGTGAATTTATTCGTCAAAGCAATGTAATGACTCCATTTGGCCATGTGGAAGTTCCATCACTTAACAGGCATGCTTGCCTTGTTGGCGTAATAAGCGCAGGTCGATGTTGTGACCTGGGAAAGTTTTCAAGGACACGTCTATCCGGTAAGCGACTGTTTGGACCTACTCTAGCAAAAGCTATATCTAGATTGGTGCCAGTGTTCCAGCGGTCGGAGTAAAAACTGGCGGTGTCCTTGTTATTGGATAGGAGTAGACTATTTTTATCCCTCAAGCCAGCCAAGCATTCACTGTTCGTACTATTATTATCGTAAACACAATCAGCATGACGACAGTTGAAATCGTCAGCATAAAGATAGGGGTGAGGAAATACTGTAAGATCCAGCGATCGCAGTCGGGTTGTTTGAGGTTTGCAGACGTTGACTATTTTATAACCATCAACGTCTACAAACAACCACTCGATCTCCGATGTCGGTGGAGATTGGTCCAAAAATGTATTACCTTAGTCGCTCGCGGACAAATGTGGCAAGGCCATGCTTCTTGCTTAAAGAAGACCCAGCTAGTTGGTAGCTGGGAAGTACCAACTTCTCTGCATCAGTGCAGTGGGCTCCTGTAGTAGGATGACGTGTGCCTCAGACTGCAGAGCAAGGTAATGAAGAACGTTCATCTTGCTTACAGTGAGGTCTTTGATGTTCAGCTGGACAATAGTGGGTCTTCGGAGCTTTTTTGCAATGTGCCCTAAAAAGGCAGTTTTTTTTCATGCATTGCCCCGTCTTGAAAGGAAATTTGCCGTTTAGCAAAGCCTCTCTGAGTATCGAAATGGGTGGATATTCTTCCGTTTCGGTATGTTCGGTTTTATTCTGCATGTTTAAAAAGCAGTAACAGATTGATATGAACACTTGTCTTTATTAAATAACACTAAATCTGTGACTTTAACAAACAAGAACGATAACGCTCAAAACAACGTTGCCAAGATTAACTAAAGAGAGATCAACACTAACAAAAAGATTTTAACATTAAATGTCCGGCTACCAGCATAAAGCTTCAATAAAAAAACTACTAATTATGATGATTAAATTAAGCGCTTTAAGACGAAACGATATCAATTAGATTTTAAGATCTGCATTTCAAAACTTGGCGTAAACGATCAACAAATTAATAAATCATTACACAGACTTACTCACATCCCCGGCTACGAGAAAGCACTTGCCATCTAAGACACCAAGAGGCCGATTGGCAAAAGGCCGATTGGACATCATTTAAACGATATGTTGAGAATCTCATATCCTGCAGACCCCACCACACAAATGTTCATAAGGCAGACACACACCTTATCAAGAAAATTTTGGATGGTGACAAACTCTTCATTCCTAAACAAAATCACAATAGCTCAAATCACGCTCATTTACCCTTGCATAATCGCAAGCTTATCCATTGCTGTAATCATATTTGCAAACAAAGCAGATTAGACTAGGCTGACCAGATTAAATTCTGACAAAAACGGGACATTTTGGCAAAAAAACGGGACACTATGACAGAAAAAAAACAAAAAATACGGAGAAGTGCGAGATCCATTAGCTCAGTCCCTTGCCGTACAAAACAGCCGAACGCGAAAAGAGTGTACGATTACAAGTTACAACCTTGTCCTGAAACATGAATGTTAATCGATTAAAAAAAAAAAATTATTTCAAAATTCGTCTGAAACATGAATAAGGCTTGTATTGTAGTGTTAACTCTAAAATCAGCTAATCTTTATAACATGTCAAAAATATAAAGAGAAAAATCATAGAGCAGCATTGTAAATACAATTTGCAGCAAAATATTAAACAGGAAAAATAAACCAAAAATGTTGCAGGTCATCCATCACTTATATTTTTCTGATGAAGCGATCTTTCGCAGCATATTCACATCTTTTAAGACTTTGTGGTAAAACTTGTCGCATTCCATGTCATTGTTTTGTCTCACGATTAGCATTGCTTTCATTGTTTCCACACTTTATCTCGATTTCTCCTTTGTCCACATACTATTCATAACAGAAAATATTCTCTCAACAGGAGCTGTACTTCCTGGAAGGCAAAAGATAAATCCTACAACTTTACAAAAGTCTTGAAAATCTAAATGTTTTTCGCGCATTTCTTGAAATATGTGTAGCCATCTATCCGACACAGGAAGGTTTTCTTCATTCCATTCATCAACATGCCTCTCAGCTATAAGCTTTATTAAGACCCACTGATCAAATAAACGAGTTTCTTTAGCTTGTACACAAGAAAGGATTTCGTGGTTAATACTGTCACCAATCTCCTTCCAAGCAGGCGTCTTATTTAAAAGAATCCACTTGAACTTATCCGTGTTTCCCAAGCTGCATATCCATTTATCAGCATACTGTAAGCTGGTATCATAAAAAGATTCAACTACTTCAAAAAACTTCTCTTCAGCGATTTCTCCCGATTCCACTAAAATTTCAAGTTGCTTTTTGACATCCGAAGTTACAAATCTTTCTTGTTTTTTTAACTTTAAATTGTTCAACAAGTTTTCAATGGTCATAGCTACTTCTGTAGCTGAAATATTACCTTTTTCAATCTGCCCAATGCATGCTTGAAAAGTGTCTACTTGGTCTCTGGCAAAAGATAACCACAATTTCAAACAGGGATTTTGAAAAATGTTTCTCAGCCTGACTGGGCATTTTTCTTGAGAAAGAAACTATGCACGAAGCCCATCAAACATGCTTAAGATTCTTTCTATTGACGGACCCAAGGACAAAAATCTTGTATTTCCATGTTGCAACACTTTATTGTAATTGTTTCCTGCAAATTCGCAAAAGCTTTTTAGTTCTTCTACTCTGACACTGTATATATAAAAGTATTTGTACACTTTCACAGCAAAACATTCAATATTGATTGGCAAACAGTCAACAGCACACTGCAAGCAATTGTGTATTATGTGTGCTCCGCAACCAATACCAATAATTTTTCTCTCCAGTTCAGCTTCAAGTTTCCTCCATACATTGTTTTTGCCAAGTCTTCTACAGCCACCAAAATTGGTGTTTGTGTTATCTGCGCACAAAGCAACAATTTTGTTGCGCAAGTTGAATTTTTGAATTACTTTTTTCAGCATATCACACTGCAAATCAAATGTTTCACCAGGTAAGGAAACAAAATCTATAATTTTATCTACAATTCCCCTATTTGGTAAAAAATATCTTACAACAATTGGAAAAAGTTTGATGTCTTTTTTGTTAGAAGCGTCTAAACTGAGGGTAACGCTCTTCGCTTCATGTAAGTCTTCTATTACTTCTGTCATTACGTGTGGTGCCAATACATTGCAAATTATTGCTTGCGATTTAGTACGTGCTGAAGAAAATTTAGGTTCAACAGTGGTCTTTATTAGTTTCGACAAGCAGTCATTGGCACGAAAGCTTTGACCATGACGCACACCGTGATAGGCTATGACAGCTTCAATTGCTGCAATTTTACGGCTTTCAGTGTCATCACTGTGTGTAACGAAGTACGAGCTGATGTTTCCCGCAGAAGCCATAGCTTTTTCAGCTTCCTTGTGTTTTTGACTTCGCAAATGTTGATTGATGTCGCTCCTAACTCCATGTGAAACAGAAAAATGGGCGTTACATTGCTGACATACAACTTTAGTTCCATCTTTACGCAGCCTATCAAATTTGATAAACTTGAATTCTTTCTGGAGATCGTCATTAAATGTACACTTGCGCTTTTTTGACATTTTTACACTTCAACTATACTCTAAAACTAAATTTAAATTTCAACTAAATGAGCACTGAATGGTAGGCGATAGATAACAAAAGTATTCATTTAACCAATAAGAATAGTAACAATGAACGAAAGACTATTTTGTTGCACTAATTAAAGATTTCATATCATAATATTATGGTAACTAGGCTAGCCTAGTTAAAATTGCAGCAAGATACTATTGATATCTACTACAACAGACGTTAAATGCTTCTTTTTTACGACAATCGAGCGCTCCTATGTCCTCTCTATGCGCTCATATGTGTAAGATTATCGCGCGGTTTTCACGAAACCACGCGATAATTTTACAAAATGATTAAAAAACGCGACATTTGACAAAAAGTCGGGACACTCAAAATCAGGTGAAAATACGGGACTGTCCCGTTCAAAACGGGACGTCTGGTCACCCTAGATTAGACTCACAAATCATTACTTTTAACAATCACATATACAAACAATACATCAACACAAAACAAACACTTGGAAACAACATCTTGACAAAATTGATCACAAACACAATCCACACTCCCTGTGGGGCACCATACCAAAGCTATTTAGCAAAAAAAAACCTACACAACAAAACAGAAGCATTCACTTTGATACTAAAACAGCCATCTCTGACATAGACAAAGTAAAAGCATTTAATAAATAGTTCAAACACGTCACTTGATATAGCACAAACAAAATCAACAGGTACATAGATCATACAATCAAGAATCTTCCCACAGAGAAAATACGACTTACCACTGCACAAGTGCAATTAGCCATCTCAAACAGTACAAACAACAACTTCAACATCCTTTGGGCCTGAAGGCAAAAACATTAGACATCTCAAACACCTAGAGCCACTGCAGCAGCACATTTATTGGATTTGGCGCTGGTTGCCACACTCGACTAAAAACTCGTCTTCGCGTGATTATATTTGTTAAAATTTTATTGTTGAAAATTTATTTTAGATTGATTCATAACAGACGTTTTTAACTAAATTTCCAGTCTTATTCAAATAGACCAAATCACAACGCGACTTATTTTAAAAAATGAATGGCAAAGAAAAAACGTAAGCTGATAGCAAGTTTAGGTCCTTTGTGACGTAACACTTATTCGAATAAAACAACGTAAGAAAAACAAAACTCAATCAGCAGAGATATAACATACCCCCCCAAAAATATAGGACCCGTATATTTAATACATACAAATATCGTAAGCACATATTGAGTTTTGACACTTCAAAGAAAACAAAGGAGCAACTTAGCAAAAGCAAATAAACAAGCATGCAAAGGGGCAAGGGCTCGGCTATTATACTGTATATGTAACATGTTAATGATTATAAACAACGCTTATGATTAAAATCCGCACGAGGTTGCATGTAAATGTTTATGCTGAAGTAAATTAAGCCCCCAATATCTCGACTACAGCTCAATAATTCACTGAATATCGGTGTCTGAATCGAGAATTAAGCACAACTTATTGACGGGGCGCTTTGCAAGACCTGACTTGGTTTTAACTAAAACTGTGCGAATTAAATTATTTTTGTCTGGGTAAACATCTACCACTCTACCCAGCAACCACTTAGCTCGATGAACTCTTTCGTCGACTAGCAACACAATGCTGTCTCTTTTGAGATTTTCTTCTTTGGTGAGCCACTTTTGGCGCTTGTTCGGCATAGGAAGAAATTCATCGATCCATCTTTTCCAGAATACATTTGCTAGATGTTGCACGTACATCCATTTCTTACGTGCATAGCTTGAATTTTCTTCAAACACGCCTGGACATTGATTTGGTGAACTGCGGAGTAGAAGTAAGTGATTCGGAGTTAGTGGTTCGTTGCTCCGAGCATCAATACTAAGCGGAACCAGGGGCCTTGAATTGTTAATCGACTCAACTTCCACCAAAAATGTGCGCAGCATTTCGTCGGTTAATGGAATTTTCGGTGACCATAAAGTGCAGAGAATGCGCCGGACAGAGCGAATCAGGCGTTCCCAAGCCCCTCCTCTAGCACTCGCTGCAGATGGGTTAAACGACCAAGCGATTTCCCTTTGCCGCAAATATTCTTCAATCATCTGCTTGTTCCACTTTTCAAGCGACATTCGCAACACCTTTTCTGCTCCGGCGAATTAAGTGCCATTGTTGCTGTATATGTGCAGTGGTTGCCCTCGCCGCCCAATAAACCTGCGCAAACAGTTAATGAAGCTGTCTGTAGAAAAGTCGTTCGCAACTTCCAAATGTACAGCTCTTGTCGATAGAAAGTGAACAAACAACCGTGTCTCTTTACTTCGCTTCTTCCTTGCTTAATTAGAAATGGCCCAAAGTAATCAACTCCAACATGACTAAAAGCTGG
Source organism: Diplosoma virens (assembly GCA_963680785.1). Classification (NCBI taxonomy): domain Eukaryota; kingdom Metazoa; phylum Chordata; class Ascidiacea; order Aplousobranchia; family Didemnidae; genus Diplosoma; species Diplosoma virens. The sequence continues at coordinate 15,953,921 of OY796889.1, forward strand.
CTGATTCACTTGCAATCTTGCGAGAGGTAAATCTGCCATCAGTTGACTGCAGGATGTCGCTGCTCTACGTTTGCAAAACAGACAGCTTCCTAATACACTCCGGACTGCCACGCCAATTTTGACTATCCAAAAACGTTTCCATAAAGAAGATATAGTGTGTCCCACGCCACTATGGCCCACCTTCTCGTGGTGACATGCGATAATTAGATCGGTGGCATGAGATTTGTATGGCAGAATGATGGGGTGTTTTTGATCATAAGAAACTGGAGCCAAATCAATGCGACCACCAACGCGAATTAAACCATTATCCAGAATTGGATTTAACTTTGCTATTGCTACAGAACACGAATCTTTATCTAAAACTTTATCCTTGCGCAGAGCAGCAATTAAGCGTTTAAAATGCTTTTCCTGTTCATATTGAAGAATGGCTGCTTCTGCCTTTCTTATTTCCTCGGTAAGCAAACCTTTAACTGGTTTTATCTACTCCGATTGCTTAGCCTTGCAGCGAAAATACGTTTTGTAACAAAGAATCCAGGCCACTGCTTTCTTTAAACGATGCCAAGAGGAGTACTTTGAAATTAAGCTATCGATAGGATCTAGCCTTTTGCATAGAACGACGTTTACCTTAGCGCATTTCTGTTTTGCAGGCAAAAACTCGTCTGGAACAGGAGAAAGCACAATTGGACTTTCAGGCCATAAATCTTTAGTCTCCCAAAGAAACTGAGGCCCATGAAGCCATTTGGATTGCTTGGACAAGTCGTCTGCACTCAAACCTCTGGTTGCATCATCCGCGGGATTAGTTTCGGTCGGAAAAAATCTAAAGCAATTAACGTTAACACAACGTTCAATTTCTGCAACCCGATTTGCAACGAATGTGGGAAAGCGCTTGTAAGAATTGTAAAGCGTCTGCAAAACAGCTGTAGAGTCTGACCATATCGTTGACGTGCAATTTGTCAAATCTAACTCTTTTCGTATCAGGACATCGAGTTTTGCAGCAAGTACCGAGGCTGTCAGTTCTAATCTTGGTACAGACATTGTAGACAAAGGAGAAACTCTTGCTTTGCCCATTACAAAGGAACAATGAACCGAACCCTGTTTATTAACAATTCGAAGATAAGCAACAGCGGCATAAGCCGAGGTTGAAGCGTCGGCAAAAATGTGCAGCTCTGTTTGTTTTCCTTCGCCACAATCAGATGGCTTGATACACCTGGGCACACTAATTGCTTGAAGATCATTTAAGCGGTCTGCCCATTGTCTCCATCTGTAGGATTCTTCTTTAGATGGCAAGTCATCCCAGTTGTATCCTTTGCGACACATTTCCTGCCACAAGAGGCGCCCTGTAATCAATACAGGAGCAGCAAAGCCGAGAGGGTCGAAAACTGAGCTTATAACTGACAAGATTCCTCGCTTAGTTTCAGTTCTTTTGGCAATTTCAACTTCGAAAGAAAAAACATCATCTTTTGGTTTCCACACGACACCTAAAACACGTTGCTCATGTTCATCCGCGGAACCAAGATTTAGGTTTTGTACGCTTGGAGCTAGATCATCTTTAGGTAACTTAACAAGCGCTTCATGGTAATTCGATGCCCACTTCTTTAAGCTAAAACCTCCTTGCAAGAGTAAATTTTTTAAATCCTTAGCGAAGGTCTGTGCCTGTTCAACAGTTGCTACCAAAACTAAGCAGTCGTCCACATAAAAGTTTCTTCTTACTGCTTCACACACGTCGCTGCTATAAGCTTTACCAAATCTTTGTTCTGTTTCTTTTAAGCAAAACAAAGCAACACTTGGCGACGATTTGGCTCTAAACAGGTGCGACGTCATGCGGTAAGTTGAGGGTGCGTCGCTGAAGCAGCCGGATTTCCACCATAAAAAGCTTAACATGTTTCTGTCATTCGGGTGCACCTTTATTTGATGTTACATACCTTCAATATCAGCTACAAGAGCGGCTCGTTCCTTACGAAAGCGGGTTAGCACACCAAACAAGCTGTTTAAAAAGTCGGGGCCCTGCAGCAGAACATCATTTAGTGACACCCTTTTGTGCTTCGCTGCACAATCAAAGACTATACGCACTTTTCCTGGCTTTCGCGGGTGCACTACAGGATGGTGAGGAATAAACCACTGTTCTCGTGCATTCTCTGTCCCAGAATCCACAACTTCCTCGGCATATCCCTTGTTTATGTAAGTCTGCATGCACTCGACATACTTCCTACACAGATCCTCATCTTTAATTAAGCGCTTCTTCAGTCCATTTAAGCGCTTTTCTGCCATCAAGCGGTTTTCAGGTAAAGGCAACAGGCTTGCCCGCTTGGGGAGAGGCAACTGAAACCGCCCGCTTTCTAAGACCACAGAATCCTTCATTTTCTCATGCGCGACCCGATTTTCACGAGATATACGAGATGCATAGATTTCGGTTGCGTCTCCAAAATCCGCTTCGTACATGCGCTGCAATTGGTTTTCTACGCCATCCTCATTGATTCGAACGAAATTAGCATTGACTATTGATGGAAACTCAGCAGAAGAAAACTTTCCCATCAGTGACCATCCAAAGGGGGACTTCCATGCACAAGGTTCATCAGGACTTCCTTTACGAACTTCTTCTACCCACAGAGCCTCCGGGACGTCGACACCGATTAACAGAGTTACACTTGCTCCTTTTACTTCCGGAAAGCTGAGATCACGGAGATGAGAAAAGTCTTCCAACTCTTTTCTGCTTAAACCCGGGTTAGGCGCGACGGGTATTTTATCAATAGAAAAAACGTTTCTCACTTCAATTTCACAATCTCCATCTAGTGACGAAACTTTCAAATCTGCCACGGTTCCCGTGCAGCATGACTGGCTTCCGAGAGTTTTTAGAGAAACTTCTTTCTTCTCTCCTTCAATACCAAGTCTGTCTACAACTTCCTGCTGCAAAATGTCGCTGATGAGCCTGAATCAAGAAAGGCGTACGTTGTCATTTCTTTGTTTTGATATTTTACCTTTACTGGCACCACGCACATAAAAACCTTGTCAAATTTTCCGCTGACGGCATGCAAAGATAAAAGAGCTGATGAACAGGTAGTTTCTTCTTGTTTCCTTTCATCCAAACCCTTCTTTAACTTGTGTAGCAGTGTATGGTGAAACTTGCTTTCACACTCACCACAACGCGACTCCGTCCTGCGCTCTGAAACTACATGTCCCGCCAGCAAACACTGAAAACATAGAGCGTTTTTCATCACGAAATCTCGGCGTCGTAAAGCACTTTTCTCGACGAACTTGCTGCAAGAATCAAGATTGTGATTTTCATTGCAAAACGAGCACTTTCCACGTAAGCACTTAGTTGAAGATCTCTTTAACGTACTTTCTTCAGCAGCTACATTATACAGCGAGGCCCTTTTTCTTCTTTCCACGGCTTGTCAACTTTAACCGTCGCAATAAAGACTTTGACCGAAAAGAGAATTCCATAGTCTTGAGTGATGCGCAACAAAGTTTGCTAAGTCGACAAAGCCAGCTTCTCGATTGGTCTTGTCAGCGACATCTACCGACCACTCAATTCACTTGTCCTGTAAAGATTTTGGCAATTTCCTTAAAATTGGCAAAAGACAATGCAAAGAATTGATGCCAGCGTATTCACCAATGTCTGATAAGGCACTGCGACACTTTTGAAGTAAGATACTCAGCCGTAGCAAACCAGCTGGATCTTCATCCTTCACTGTCGGCGTTTTGGAAAGCAGAGAGCTGCAGGCACGAGAGATTACGTGAGGCTGTCCATACAACTGCCATAATTGATCTCGAGAAAAAGTGTAGCCACGATGTACTGTAAATCTTTACTAAAATGCGAAAGTTGACGACGAACTTTGGCGTCACAATACTGCAAAGGAATGTCAACTTCTTTGCATCAGGAATAGGAAGATTCCCAATATGCAGATCGAAATTGCGTACAAATTCGAAATAGTCCAAGGGGTCGCCACTAAACTTTGTCAGCTCGTGTTTTGGTATACGAGTGATCTTTTCGTTCTCACACCTGGGCAACCAGAAGTCGTTTCTGGAATAAGAAAATCGATTTTGGGAGGGACCACCCTCAGCTTCATTTTGAACCATCTGCTCAGCATTTCTAGTGAATCTAGCATCATCTGCGTGAACTTTCTCTTCTGAGATACTTTGACTCCTATGTACTACACGTGGTAGACCTACAACGTTAATACTCACTGCATCTAACTGTGGTAGACACGGTGGCAGATTACAACCTTTATCTAGGGCAGCAACAACTTGCGTACCGGTACCACAAACTTGCCTGTCAGCTACAGGGTTCAAGGTGGAAAAAGGTCTGTAATCGTGAGAAACAGCAGGGCCAACCTTAGAATCTACACCAGAATCTTTTCTAGCCACAGCACTGTCACTTAATTGCTCGTCCCACGCAGCTAACTTTAACTGAGTTAATGCAACCTTACGCTCAACTTCACGAAGGGACAACTCACGGCTCATTTGGTCTAAAGCTATCTTTTCCCTCTGACGCTCCTTAGCGTGATCAAGCTCTAGACGTGCCAACTTAACCTCAACATATGCTTCACGACGCAAAACACTTGAACGCGAACTACTGGCTGACCCGGCAATACTGGGGGGCTTAAAAACCTCAGGCTCCTTAGCATGATCAAGCTCTAGACGTGCTAACTTGGCCTCAACACATGTTTCACGACGCAAAACACTTGATTGCGAACTACAGGCTGACCCGGCAACACTGGGCTTCTTAGCATTGCCAGCATCATCGCTTTGAGAGTTAAAATTAATAGATTTAAACCAATCTTCTACACGTATATCAAATTTAAATTTAGACGTATCTAAACACGATAAAATAGGTTGCCCTTCACTATTCACATCACTAAGCATAAAAATACAACGAGCAAAACTAGTTAACTTATTAAACAACACATTAATGTTAGTACATGACTGCCGAACACTGGCAGCATTATTGTCTTTTAGCATTAGACATTCGACAAGCATGTATTTACGTCTAAGCTCAGCATCAAGTTCATAGAACTGCTTTATCTCTTCTTTTGTCTCCATTGATTAGAAGAATGCACAAATTAGAACACACTCACCGGCATCTGGATTAGTTAAAACTTGAATGTAGCAGCACATTTATTGGATTTGGCGCTGGTTGCCACACCCGACTAAAAACTCGTCTTCGCGTGATTATATTTGTTAAAATTTTATTGTTGAAAATTTATTTTAGATTGATTCATAACAGACGTTTTTAACTAAATTTCCAGTCTTATTCAAATAGACCAAATCACAACGCGACTTATTTTAAAAAATGAATGGCAAAGAAAAAACGTAAGCTGATAGCAAGTTTAGGTCCTTTGTGACGTAACACTTATTCGAATAAAACAACGTAAGAAAAACAAAACTCAATCAGCAGAGATATAACAGCCACTTACCATGAGATACCTCACAAACATGTACAACATTGCACTAAACACTAACACAATACTCCACCTTTGGAAACGTGCGACAATCATCCCCCATTCCAAAACCAAACCAAGACCATAACATTGACACAAACTACCGACCCATATCATTTCTATCACCCATTGCCAAAACGCTAGAGAAAACACAATTATCATAGATAACAGAAAACATTCCAGCAATTTTTCATCAACATGGTTTTAAACATAAACACTCAACACACATTGCTTTGTAAAGCACCTGCCACTAAATCACAAAAGGGTTCAACAATCCAAGGCCTCTACAACGCACTGTAGCTGTAGCTTTAGACATGAGCAAAGCGTTTAATACAGTAAACATACACAAACTTATACTCAAACTCACATTAACAAACATTCTTAACATCATCATCAAGTTCATAGCAAACTACATAAAAGGACGACAAACATGCACTCAATACAGTACAATGGCACGCTTTCAAAACTCAAACGAATCAACACTGGAGTATCTCAATGTGGAGCTCCAACATTATTCAACATTTACACCTCTTGCATTCCCCTTCCCTCAAAAGACGTACAAATCACAACATATGCTGAGGACATAACAATCACTGCATCTTACACCAAACACCGTAAGGCCCAACAACTCATTTAACCATATCTCCACAAAATACTGTTAATGAATGGGCCACCACTGATAATCTTCATATAAACACAGACAAAACTACTACCACACTTTTTACACCAAACCCAGCTGAATAATGTACAACTCTATCACTTCAATTAAACAACCAAACCTTACCAACAACAAAACACCCAAAAATTCTTGAAATCATGCTTGACCCACAACTAACATTTTCACAACATATAAATGTTACCATCACTAAAACAAAACAAACGCTTAACATTCTGAGAGCACTCACTTCTACCAAATAGAGTAACAACATATGGAACTCTATCATATCGAACACCAACATCAAGAAACTGCAACCATTCAAAACACAGCTTTGCGAATCGCTACTGGCTGCACACAAGATACAAACACTCAACACCTACACGAAACCAAAGTCCTCCAATGGACACCCATCTCAAACTTCGTACTACTCAACTTAACCCAAATTATCCCAATGTCTACAAAAGTGAACCCATTTTCAAAGAGCACTTTCTACCCCCAGAACAGATATATATATAATTTAATGTTTTTTCACTTCTTCATATAGAGTTATATTGAAACTTTCAAGTTCAACATAAATTCAACAAATTCCGAATATCCTTGATAGGTTTTCATGTAACTGAAAAAATGCAAATTTATATTTACAAGCCTCGTTTTTGTTTTTCCTCAAAACGTTCAATCAAGCGTAACGATGTGTGAAAAAAGAAAGTTCCTACAAAGATGCTTGAGCTATAGATGTGAAATCGTTAGAAAGTTTCTCAATACTGCAGTTCAAAGAAAAGCCACCGCCACTGGAATAGCCGAGTCTACAAATGTAGTCAATGGGATAATACGAGTTCATAAAATCTATCCAGACAGGAATTTGGCTAAGCGAGTCATCAGCTAGACGTATAAAAATTCAACATTCTTACAACTTTTGCCTTGTCTTGTCTTCGTTCCGTTATACAGTAATCATGTACTCTTGAACTTTATTACGTCACTTTGAAGTTTTTTTTCGCCCAAGCTTTTTGTACTGTTTAAGTTATTTTGTAAAGACTGATACTGATGATGCACTGTTAGTGCGAAATCTATCTCTCAGATTATTTAAGATCGACTGTTGACTGATCCCTGAAACCAAAAGATTGAGGTCACAGTGTAGAGTTCTTACAACTTTGATTGAACAGTGGTTGTGTAAATAATCTGGATTTAACTGGATATACGTTTGAATGAGGTTAAATAGCCTACCTTGTAGAATGAAAGTGCGAGCTTATTATGAATTGAAACATTACACTTTTTGCTACCTAATCGAAAGTTTTAACAGGAACAATGAATTATGTTTTAAAGACTACCGGTTTATAAAAATATATTACAGTTTTTGCAGGATACTTTTAAAATGATAAGCACTAAACATTTCATCGTAAAAGGATACCCAACATTATTTCCTAAATGATGCAATCTGTCAAATCGAAAACAATGACCCTGAAACGGCTGATACAGTCATGATAGCGCCTCCTACTGGATGTGAAGATAGCGATATGGAAAATGAAAATAAAGAGATTCTGGATGCAACAGGTCTGCCAAATGAGGTTGCTGGAGAAATGTAAGTGTTTCAAATAACTAGCAACGAGGTCATGTCTGATTCCGACTCGGAAGAGCAAGGTAGCAGTGAACCAACAACCAAAAGAGCACAGAAATTAGCTAAGAGAAACGATAATGTTAAATGGGAGAAGAAACACATTCAGCCAAAACCTACTTTATCTATGGACCAGGATAAAATAGCGCAAGCACAGTTAATCAACAAGCATCCTGATCTTGTTCAAACGCAAGCACAGTTGATCAACAAGCATCCTGACTTGTTCAAGCAACAATTTGGAACACTTTTAAAAGCGTGTTTTCAGATATGGCAGAATTTTCAGTAAAGGAAGCAAACCGATATGCCACTTTCAATAAGAACAAGCCGGAATTTAGCGTTACTGTGGAGGAAATGATGCAACTTATTGGACTGATTTTTTTGTCAGCCTACAACATAGGTTTTTCTGAAAGAGACTACTGGAGCACAGACCCGGATTTACGATTTGATGCTTTTTGCACAACTACTGTATGAGTAGGAATCGCTTTTTTAAAATAAAAGCGGTACTGCATGCAGCAAACGGGGAATTGAAGATCACTGTTGGACAAAATTAGCCATTCTTCATCTGTCTAGATGTTAACTGCACAACATTTTATGCATAAGCGTTTCGTTTTGAGCAGCAGTAACGCAAAACTTGTGCTAGAGTCCAACTCTGAAAAATATTAATTTGAGCAAAATTTTATACTGGATTATCCCACTGACTACAAAAGTAGACTCCGTTAAAAAGGGGTCATCCTATTTTGAAAACAAGATGAGGCTTACAGAATTGTCAAATAGCGTAAACATCAGCTGCCACACAAAATTTCAGGATAATTTCTTGATTTTTAAAGGCCTTGGGATAATATGGGTTAAACAACTGACTCAAACACAAACACACCCTTTACATGATCTTAATGCATACTTAAATCTGCCCAGAAATATGAAATCCACAATCTTTTATAACAATGAGCACACTAATATCATTATCTCAAAATCAGATATAACACCTGAGGAATGTAGCAAAAACCTCAGCTCAAACGCATTCACACTACCATCACCTCACAATACCTCAGTTCTAGGAAATACAACAAAGTTACTAACACTTCACCGTATAACATTCACTCATCAGAACAAACATTACCACGCCATATGCGTACAAAACTGGCGCACCTCAGAGCCGACAAATTACCACTCTTGCAAAGTTGCTTACATACAGTGAACCCTGAAATTTACACGCCACAATACCCACATGCTTGTCTCACACACATTACACTAATCACCTCTTTAACTGTCGTCAACTACCAACACAACACAACATCACTAGTCCGTGAAAAAAGTCTTTAGAGGTATTCCAAGAGTGGGAATTTATTATAGATTGGCTTCTTTGACAGATTAAGAGATGGCTACTGCGAAATATACTTGGAGAGGGGCAACAACAAACATAAAGAATGTTCTCCATTAAACTCCTGGCTTAGTATGTCCTCTTTATACTCTACGCTAGTTTCCCACGCTGTTCCACCACTACTGATATTCCCTTCTACATGAAAATGCGAGCAGATTTTCAATCATGATAAATATCAAATTAAAAAATCGAAACCGACTAAGTCCGCTTGGATTTGCGCTAATAGCAAATTCGTACATTGACCAATTGGTGGAAGGTAAACAAAAACAAAATCTTCATTAAATTTAGTTATGGTCTGTTATTGTTAGTTTAATATAGATTATTCTTCTGAATAAACTAACATTTAATCAAATAAGTTGCTCTGGAAGAAGCGGTACACGTTGACAATTCGGCAAGCGCAAGTGGTACAAGATCGCAAAAAGGCTGGGAACTCCTGCTATAGACCGACCGAAGCAGATTATTCTCGAACATACCAACTTTCCACCATACAGAGAGCCAAATATTACTGTAAGGCGTAATTGCGTAAGTATTTTTTTTATTGAACTTGGAAAGAGCACCAAATGTCCTTTTTTGATTTTCAGATTATATCAAAAAAGGAAACTTGGTGCCCTTTCCAAGTTCAATAAAAAAAAATACTTATGCAATTACGCCTTAATATTTGGCCCTGTGTATGGTGGAAAGCTGGTACGTTCGAGAATAATCTGCTTCGGTCGGTCTATAGCAGGGGTTCCAGATGATACAAAGAAAAACTAGCAAAAATTGGTTTTCTATAGTTGATTTTTTTCACATTTTTCTAAAGTTTTGGAATTGTTCAAAAACTGTTTTCTTTTGTTTTTTTAAAAACTTTTCCGAGTTTCTCTTTCAGAAATAAGTCTGCCTTGCCTGCTCCCAGATTTGTTTCTGCGCCATTTATTATGTCTAAGTTACATTTTGCAGTAACTCATTTGCCGTTTTTATACACACCGGATAAATGTGGTGTGATTCATTCAAGTAGAATAATCGGTAGTCGGTAAAGACAAATGATTCGTGTAACGGATGAAAGTTTGTTGTTGCTTTTTTAAAATTGTTTGTGCTTGTGATGTGAGCTTGACGCGTTTTATCTTACAAGTTAGTTGCAAAAAAGTTAGTACAGTACCAAGGCGCTGTGTTTTACATCGGAAAGAGGGAGTTCTAGTTTAAGTAATTGATGAATTCTTAATATTGAATAATAAAAGTTGTTTCGACGGATTAGCTCAGTGCGCAACCACTCTGACTTGCAAGCTGAAGTACATATGTGTTCGTAACTCGGTCTATCGAATGAATTCCGTAGGGGCAAATTTCCAATTTCAACTTATTGTCAATGGTGTCCGCTTAAAACAGAAAGCAGCAACTAGATTAATAAAAATGATTTTCTTGGCTATTCAAGAAGAATAAAAGATTTTGTTTAATTTTATTGTAATATTGGCTCATTGTAAAAATTTTAAAATTGTCTATAAACTACTGACTTTTTAAACTACAGTAGTTGCCGCGTAAACATCAGTATTCTCGCTTTTCGCGAAAATATTATTTCAGTAATTCAAGTCGTTAGTTTTAAAAAAAGCTTACAACATTGCTAGACACGTTTTCACAAATTAACTGACGTTTGATAAAAACTGTCCAGTCATTATTAATTACTATTTCCTATTTTATGCAGCTTTGAGCAGAATTGAAATAAAGTAAATATTTTGCTGTTTAATAATGCAATTTAGCAGTCCATGGCAATAAGCAATGCCTTGATTTTACAGCAGAAAAGTTTGAGCTTTGAGCTACAAGATTTTTTTCTAATTTAAAACTTAAAAATTGAGAATAGAATTACGAAATTAAGGGGAAGTTGTGTAGTATGAACTCCTATTATAGCTTTTTAAATTTACATCGAAACTGAGCGGTATTTACACAACAAGCAAACTTCATACATACCTAATTATCATAAAAAATAAGTGGAAAATATTGTACATTAAAAAAATTATGTTTGATTTTGAATTTTTTGATAAATGTTGGTGTTACAATAATAAACGACTTCAGCTTTTTAACTTTTATGATTGTCACAAGAAATGAGAAACAGAAAGCAGAGTTTTTTGTTTTTAATATTTTTTATTTTGGTTCGAATAATTAATAAATACAATTCATAAGCAAAACGGACAATAATTCTAGGTGTTTTTTGATAAGTATAGCCTTGATTTACCAAGTAAAATTAATACGGTGATTCACTGAATCTAAGGTTGTTTCTTTTAAGTTTTTAGAACCGCTCTTCAAAAACTTTACGAAATAATAACAAAGTGGCTGCAACAAGGCTAAAATCGCAATTTTTTAGTTTTTCTAAAATGAGAACGATAGTTGTTTTTTCTACTTGGTAACTAGGCAATACAATCTGATTTATACTCGTAGGTTGAATACACCGGTTAACCATCCGAAACAGAATATTACTACTTCTTGTTTGGTTTTAGCTATTAGCTGTGGTTGACGGGTGTTTGGAGGAAGCAATGGCAAAATTTATGGTAAAAAGTTAGGAGGACTCGTATTTTTTGTTAGAGTTTAACGTTGATTTTACCAATTTAACTAATAAAATCTAAATAAAAGCTAAAAGTTATCAATTTTTTAACTCCCAAAAACTTGCGCCCCTGATTTTAAGACACTTCATATAATTCTAAAGTTTTATTTAAACTATAGCTCTACAAAGCTTATTACTGGAGCAAACAACAACGTTTATGCTGAACACCATAATTTCATCAAGATAAATCAAAGCGTCAGTTGAATAATTAAGTGCGCGAAATAAAACAAAAAACAGCGATCAACCAGTTCAGATATGAATAAAAAAAAACTATTTGATTAAACGAAAAAAGCAAGTACCGGGTAAGCCGTTAATTTTCAAAAGCGTTGGCAACACAGCAAGGCAGGTTTTTACAAGTTAGTTGCAGTTCAATAAAAACTCTCAAGCCATCATTAAACTGCATAACATTAAGTTTGCATGACTTCGTAAAATATTTTTGCTTAAAAGCAAATATTACGTGGTGTACTGTAATGATGACCCGACAAGTTCACTCTTTTAAGCAGTGCAGTATAAAAAGCGATGATTTTATATTGTTGCACACATTGGTGCCAGGCTTTGTGTTTTTGCACAAGACCTTGTGCTTTTGCGTTGGATCTTGTGTTCTTGTTGTTTTTTCAATTTCTGGCAAAATACTGAGTTTTTATTAATCAAAGCGACATTTAAAGTAATTTTTGTAAAAATTTATCAAAAGCCAGAAAAGGATGTTACAGTATAGCTGTAAAACTAGAGATTTCATGAAATAACTACACTATTAAAAAAGAGAAAAGAGGGAACAAGCTGAAGGAAGCATGAGAAGGATTGGTTTAAAGAAAGAAGATGTGGCAGATTGATGTAGGTGGAGAGCAGGGGTAAGAAGAATTGCAGAAGTAGTGAAATGCATCTGGCCACCTCCAGTCACTGGGAATTAAACCGGATTAAAATTGGATTGATGATGATCATGATATTCCAGCTGCAACCAGATGATGAAGTAAAATTGTATCAAAAATTCTTTCTCGGTTTAAAGCGAAATGGTAATTTTTCAAATTCCTTTATATAAATCTATTTAATAATATTTTCAATAAGCAACTAATTCGTAATCGGTAGAAAGCGAGCAAGCTGCTTGATATGGGTATACGTATTTAGTAGTTTCATGCATACTGTATAGCCTACTTGTAAAAGATTGACCTATGAGTCATGAATTTGATTCGATTGTTTAACTTGAATATAAATACTTTTGGTTGTTGACCCAAATTTGTATCATTATCTTCATCTCTGTTGTCTACAATAGGAGTTGGCAATTTACGCCCCCCATGGATTTCTGTGTGGTCCGCAAAGGTTTCCGGCAAATAATATATTTTTAAAGTTGTTTTACTTGGTCTTTAAACTAATTTCAGGAGTTAGTTCATCGATAAAACTGACGTTGAAAAAAAGAGTGTAGACCTTTTTTGCCCCACATTCTAGATTTTGACTATTGTATACGAGTATTATTAACTATTCTCGTATTTTATATTTCGGCTGAATTATACTATAGCGCGGTCCTCAAACAAAATCAACTTTTGAGTGCGAACCTCGAGCTAAAAAGTTTGCCCACCCCCTGGTCTACAACAGTAAAAAATTTTACTGTTGTAAATCGTCCATTTAAAGATTTCTTAATTGTTGTCAATTTGCACAGATCGTGACACATCTGGGGCAAGCTTTTTAAATTTTAAATCAGTTTGATTTTACAAGACCCAGTCACGTAGACGAGTTTCTAATTTTAAACTGAAGTTAGACGCCGGCGACATGATATTTTAATCATCGTTTCACGTTCATGCTGAAAAGTACAACGCTCTCTAGCTGCATCAAGAAAACCATTTTGCAGCATTTAAAAGGCTATTTGCTTTTAACTGAAGTTCCGAAAAGTAATAGACTAAGGTTGGTCTATGCTAGGTTATATTTATTTAATAAAGTAGATCCAGAAGTGGCGAAAATGCAATTCGTACGTTGTGTTTTGTATCTCCAGCCATACTATTATACTTAAATATTAAAAGTTAAACTTTTAACGCATTAACGGACTGCATTAAAGTATATCGTTTTTAGTTATTGTATTTGCCTTTGCGGAATGTTTTGCGTTAGGCACAGGAAAAGACTTTCAAATTTAAACAATCACTTTTGACCTTTGATATCAAATACAGGTTGTTTTTCTGGTTAAAAAGCTTAAGCTATTAACAACCAAAACAGAAGTTCTCCCAATCACCAATCAATTAAATTGCCTAATTCTAAAAAGCCTAAAAAAGTGGTTTTATTTTTAAATGTTTTGCGTGTTGCGTTAGTTTCTAAAAACATTCTTAAACGTTTAAAATTAGCAGAGCAGTGATTCTCCTGAGAGAAGTGCCACAAAAACTTGTTCAGATGGCGCGAAACCATTTAATTTTTAAAAGAAAGACAACTCTGTACAAAAATTAAACAAACTGAAATATCTACGATTTATATTCATTAACATATAAGGTACAATGTACTTGGAACTTAACACTTTTATAAGTCAATAATTTTATACCAAACAGAAAAAATTAACCCTTTCTTTCAAAATTTTTAACTTTTATTAAAAAAATTTTTTTTTTTATTAATGTTTTCTTTTTGATGAAGGCATAAACAGCTGATGTAGACTAATGATATTTATATGACGTCATAAGTAAGATATAAAATGTTGTTCTCAACAACATTATGAAAGTTGGGTTAAAAATCATTGCTTTCTAACTATAGTACTATAGTAACTGAAAGTAAAATCGTGATACACAGGCTATTCATATTGTCTCTAATGCATTTAGGTGGTCCACGGAATGATGGAACCGTTCTTTCTGCCACAGTAAAATGCCAACTCTCATGAATACGTATCACAATCAAGCATTACCATAAGAAAAATTTGCAAAATTATATTTATTTATTTATTTACAATGAAATTGCAAAAGTAGTTTCGGTTTTTAACCAAACAGAGTTCAATTTTGCATTTTGAACAGGAAACGTGCGAATAACCACTAGGGCAATATCGGTAACGCTTTTGTTTGCCTGTAAACACGGAAAACTGTCATAGCAAACAGCATCCACGGGGATTGGATTGGCTATAATATTTTTCTTTTTACAAATGGCTTCATCATTTGCAATTGTAGAAAGGTGGCCTCGTTTTGGAGTTTGTTTTTCTTTTTTTCCCAACAAAAGCGCTTTAGCTATGCGAGATTGAAAAGTACACAAGTCTATCTGTTTCTTTCTGGAAATTTTCTTTTGGTCACAACACTCGGTATATCAACCATACGTTAGTTATGGCCACACCCATGCAATAGTATACAATATGCATGTAAAATTTTGTTGATCGTACACGCACTCTATATAATGCAAGGAGCATGTCACACAGGTATACTCCGCCCATGTGAGCATTATACTCTTGTACCATAGCTGGACATTCAATTTCAATCTTTTTATTTTCATTTGCCAACCATCTGGTCACTTTATTACCGTTTTGATTGCCAACGCATGATGAGGCAAGTTGAACTACCCCATTGTCAAACCAACGAATAACAGTGATACCACTATTCACATCCACTCGCCAGTCCATTGCTTCTCTCCCAACTTTTTTGAGTTCTTTTTTGTTTTTAATTCTTTGTTTGCGCCCATTAGTCGATTAGCGCAAATTGCGGATACACACCATATACCTCGGTCTTGTAAATGCCGTAAAAAAAGGAATGGACGAAAATAGATTATCAAAATAAACTTTATGACCAACGTTGTCTGAAAGTCTTGACGTTAATCGTAAAACAAGATGCCCCAAAACATCTAACTCATTTGATATTGGAGGTGCCAAACTTTTGCCGGTATAAACTTCGAAGTCACACACAATCCCACTCACGCCACATCGTGACCAAACTTTTATTTCCCATTTGTTTGGTTTTTTTTGGAAAATATTATCTCATTCTCAATCTGCATTTTATAGGAGTAATTTCCTCGTCAATTGAGTGGTTTTCTTCTTGGTGTATAGCTTGGCATTTTTTAAAAACTGAGTCCAAAACTGGCCGAACTTTAAAAAGCTTGTCGAAATTAGGATCACCTTTTGGTAGCATTTTTTGGTTATCATTGCAGTGGAAAAATCGTTTTAAATTTTTAAAACGAGTGACGCCCATGACCTCTACAATAACTGGTATTTGAGTGTTTTGAGACCGTAGATGCGGTAGCTTTATTACTCCCATCATTATCAAAATTCCCAAAAATTGTTTGATTTCTTTTGAATTGATGTTGACGGAATTTCCGGATTTAGATACAGAATAAAGATTTGTTTGTTCAGCCAAATGATCGATTAATTCATCATCAAAAAACATTTTGAAAAACTGCAAGGGAGTTGCTCTTCCACAGGTGGAGGAGGGTAAGAAGCGCCAATAAATGAAGAATTAAAACAAGGAGCTGGTCTTGATCTCCAGCGAACATCCGCAAAACGGCGATTAGATGAAGAAACTTGATATTGAGCTTCTTCTAAAAAATCTGATTCGACATCCGGAAACAAAACAGAATCATCAGTACTTGCTGACAATGGAGAAAACTCTTCTTCACTTTTACCTTTAGAATCACTTGAAGCATTTAACATTTCAATTCCAGTATCTATTTCATCTCTTTTAATGCCATACTCCCCGATTCTTATTTTAACACGGTTGCTTCTCTGCCCAAAAAAGTTTTTTGTCGAAATTTGACTTGATGTCGCGATATCTTCCTCAACTTTTCTTGACGTCACTATTGATAAAAAAATAAATTACTCAAATTAAAAAAACCTATTGCTTAAGTAGGCCCATCAAACAGAAATTTTTAAAATGAAAAACCTTTTTTTATTTATAAAATTTATAAACCAACAAAGTAGCAATACTACCAACTAACAAAAATAAAATTGTCGAAAATTGGTCACTCACGGAATCGAATCCATCGCACATGTAATCGCAACATCAAGTGAGTTTGGCGAAAAGCTTTATCTAGGCTGTACTGTAATTACTTTAAATTATTTTATTTTTTATCAGTTTTATATTTTCTTCAAGGGAAACAGTGTATCTAATGCTTTTACGTTATGTAAATTCTTATACCCTTATTTCATAATGTTGTTCCTGAACAACGTATAAAAACGAGTCCTCCTCAAGCAATCATAGCACTAATTAATCCAATCGCTTTGCAATACGTTTCTTCCAAACAACTTGAACATGGCAATATTTTTTTACTGATCTTTATAAAAACTATCTCGTATTTTATTAACCTCAAAATATTTAAAAAATCACATTAATGACCCACTACATATAAATTCAACCCTCTCGTCTAAGCTAGTACAAAACTTCCAAATAATATTATTAGCACGAGGCTCAAGCATTACGAAAACAAGCAAAATTGGTTATGATTGGCTTGTCTGAGATCACGCGTTTATGACACGCCATAATGAAATGTTGTTCCAGAAGATCACTATGAAGGAAAGGGTTAATTTATAATTTCAAAAATACAATATTTTTGTAGACCGCTTGAAAATTGCTTTCCGACTCTCGAAAGACTGCACGTCAATTTGAGAACCATTAAACAAGAATATCGCAATGTAATTAGACACAAAAAAAGCAAAAAAATTGTATTATTACTTCGTAATTTGAAACAAAACTGTTTAAAAAAATTTTGCATAAAACATGAAGATTAGACTCAAATGAATCTTTTTAGGTCTACGTAGGTCCAAAAAACTCCATAGCAAAGAAATATCTACTTCCAACTCTTGTTTTTGTATTTAATTCTGTTTGAAGTAATATTCGATTTAAACTGATTATGTTGTATTCATTCAAAGGTAAACGAGCGTTGGTAACTGGAGCTGGCAAAGGTAAGTTAACATGTTTGTGTATTTGTGCATGATCTAAGAATTGTACCATTTCCGACGAGGGTACTAGAAATAAATTGGCACAAAGAGCAAAGTTTAAAATGTGGACTTTTCAGATCATGAATTACTTTAGTAAATCAAAGAATCATCTTTTCTTTCTAAAGTTTTCTGATTTAAGGTTGAATATAGCAATATGGTTTTTAATGCCCTTTTTTGTGCCTACATTCAATGCTGTATTAAAATCTGATTTCAAAGAAGAGGGATTCAGTAACATTCATATGAGTATCTGGCCAGTCTGGTGTCGCAGTGCTCACACTCGCCTCATCGACAGTGTCTTGAATGACGCCTTGCGCATAGTTACTGGATGCCTGCGTCCCACTCCAACGGACCATCTACCTGTACTCTCAGGCATCCAGCCAGCTGAGCTTCGCCGACTGCGAGCGACACTCTCCTTGGCTCAACGTGTATCTCTGGACCCCGATCATATCTTGCATGGTCTTTTAAATGGGTCCTCAGATACTCTCCAAGTGAGACTAAGATCCAGACGCCCGTTTGTGCCAGCTGCGCGGAATTTTTTGAACAACCTTGCCAGACTTGGCATCCGCGCTTCTGAATGGACAAATCACAAATGGAAAACGGAGTACTGTGAAAATGCTTCCAGGCTCCGTGCTTTTGTGCTCGAGACCGGTGCCAGGCCTGTTGGGATGGGCTTACCCCGAGTAGCTTGGGTTAAGCTCAATCGCCTGCAGACTGGTGTTGGTCGATTGCATTCGTCCATGCACAAATGGGGTCTCGCTTCTTCACCGAATTGCGAGTGTGGCGCCTCTGAGCAAACCGCAGACCATGTACTAACAGCGTGCCCTATACATCGGGCACCACATGGAGCACGAGGTCTGACGGTTTTGGATGACGAAACTCGATGCTGGCTTAATGACACCACTGCCAGCATCTGATTCAGGCAGTTCAGCAGTCTGGGGTAATAAAAGGATAAACCCTCGGCCCCAGTCCTGTTTGTGTCTAACCTGGAGTGGATACCCTTCAAACGACGACGACGATATGAGTATCCCGACATTATTTTAGAAATGCCGCAATGTACGGTTGAAATTTTTGTTGATTGGTATTAATTAGTTTTTATAAATAAATATAATGTAAATTAAAGTGTCTTGAGACTGCTTAACAAAGAGAAACAACGAAAAGTGCTTTTCTCAAGGACACAATAGCATAAAAAAGTAAAATATAAATAGAGATATATCAATCATTGTTGCAATCAAAACGGAGCTCCTATAACTTGGTTACAAAAATTTCATTACAACAAAATATATGAAACCGTTAATAAAAGAAATTGTTATGATAAAATCATCTTATGCTGGTATTCTTAATGTTGTTAGAAAAGTTTTAAGTTTCATTTGAAAGCCACTTCAATTTATCAATACTACCTGATGACAAGCCTACATATAATCAACACTACAAAATTATTTTGAAACATTTAAACAATTCAGAAAAGAAAGCTGGAAAAACTTTTAAAGTGATAATCAGAAAACTTAATGAAAACTGGGACTGGGACCATTAAGATTTGATTTAAAGCTGCGGAGTTATCTCAAGCTAAAAAACTTTGTGTTTAACTACAAGAAAGGAAATGAAACTTGATAACGAGGAGGCGGGTTATATCCTTTCATATGTCGTAAGAATATTCTCTATATTAGGCTCGACCCCTAGCTAAAAGTAATTTCAAATTCAAATCTGACCAAATCAAAAAACTTTTTAAAATCGTAATTAGATTTGAAAGCTAAAGTCGCAAAATGAATTGAATTTGCAGACAGGACCGTCAACAAAGTAATCAACAAAGTAAAGAAGATCGTAGTCCTATGATCATAAAAAAGTAAGCTTTAAATAAATAAGTAAGTCTTTAATACAAAAATGATCAAAAGCTTACAACACGCTGCCGTACTTGAATATGTGTGACAATGATGACCTTACAAAATGGGGCCCGGTGCAAGAAAATTAGGGAGGCACTTTTTAGTGTGTCAAGATTTTTTTCGTCCCAAAATATTGTGTTCTCTAAAAAAAATAGGTGTGTTCTCTAAAAATATTGTGTTCTCTAAAAAAAACTTTCATTCGAGTACATTGTTTCTATTTTCGTCCTAAGTTATGGTGCAGACAGGGGAGCCACGGTCATGGTGCTACTATGAAGAAATAGAGCAATATTTTGCTTAGAAGGAGCCACTTTTTGACGTTTTTTAGAGGGGGCCAGTGCGGCCGTTCCGTTTGCTCCGTACTAAAGCCATCACTGTGTTGACATGCATTTAGGTAACTCATATTTGGGACCAAATCAATCCACCTGGTACCGGGCTTAAGTTTCCATAAACACTTTGGTTGGAGATGAGCACTTAAAAAAAATCAGCCTTAAAGTCGGAAAAAAAATTAAAGAATTTTAAACCAAATTCAATTCAAAAAATTTAACCCGTCTCCAATTAAAAAAAACTCGGCCAATTAGCAAGTTTCGCACCAAAGATAGAGAAAAAAATTTAAAAAAAAGCATTAAAAAATTCCACAAAGTTCTTTTATATTTTAGTAAATTTATGGATGGATACCCCTTAAATTTTATTTTAAGAATAGCGCTTTTTATCGGGTATGGAAAAACTTTGTTTAGGTTCAATTTTTAGTATATGTTAAAACTGCTTGGAATCTCACATAATGAATCTTTATCTGTTCAGTTAAACAAACAAATACTAAAATCTGATAAAATGAAAGCGAAATCTTACGCTATAACGTTCGATTGGTTTAAATTTTTTGCATTTGAGAGTTCAACCAACGCAAACGATGACGGTTATACTCGTGATTATATGCTTATTTCTGCAATTTTTTGCGTTGTAAATTTATAATATTTCACCGCCGCAACTTTTTTTGGCGTAACCTTCTGACCAGATTGTAACTTACAGGAATGAAAATACTGTATTGCTTACTTTTTTTCCGCTCTCTGCGATTTTTCATTTTTAAAAATTTTTTTCTTTTCCAAAATTAACTGTTTGAAAGAGTAAAAGCCTTTTTTTGAAGGGAGTTATTTCGAACTGAAAAAGAATCCAAAAAATGGATCAAATTTTTTTGTTTATTTGTTTATGTAGAAGCTTCATTTGTCATTTTTTAATAAAAAAAAAGCACAAAAAGCATTTCACAGTGGAGATTTCTCTTTCCATAAATTTATTACTCCATTCGTATATTTAATGTGTAAATTTATATAAACAAAGATTAAGTTCATGTAAAATTTTTTTGATCTAATCATTGAGCTCATTAATTATATATTGTAAAAACATTGCCCGTTTGGTTTGTAATATGGTTAAGTGAGATAACGTGTAAAGTTATAGTTATATTACAGGCATGGGACGCGACATTGTCAAGAAGCTTGTGGAAAGCGGCGCTGAAACCTTTGCTTTGAGTAGAACATTGTCTGATTTGGAATCATTGAAAAAAGAGGTTGTACTTTAAATTCTGTGCATAGGCCTATATTTAAACTTTTAAATCGAATTGTTATTGTTTAAAAGTTTTATAAGACGACTAATATTTGTTCTGTTTGCAACAAAATGCCAAAAGAAATCCAACTACAAAATCGCAGATTGAAAGTCAACACGCTTTGTAAAGTGTTTTTCGCTATTGCAACTTTAGCTGGAGCAGTGGTTCACAAAGCTTTCGCCACATTTCTCTATTTTTGGACGCAAAAACCCGTCTTTTCCCAAGACTAAAAGACAAAAGTTAATTTGAAAAAACTCGAACAAAAAGAGTTTTTATATCTTTTTTGAAACTACGCATTTTCTTTAGGTTGCTAAGTAGTTTACTTTGCAAAGCACTGGGCTAGAGTAATCTATTTATACTGATTAAATATACTGTACTCATGGGTCTATTGTTAAGATTACTCCTTCTTAAAGTTAAAGTCGCTAGAAAAAAATTGTTAAAATTTTTTCAGTTTGCCAATTTGTACTTTTTATGTGTTATGTATTTCCTTGTTAAAGAAAACTTTTATTTATTTATTTTTTGTCTATATATATATAGGGTGATTCGGGGTAAAAAAGGTCAGGGGGTAAAACGGGTCAGTTTTACTTTGATCTTCAAAAACTTACTCTTTTCAAAAATAAAAACTTAGCTAAATACTCGTACTTCAACGCACTTAGTGGTCAGTTGGTTATTGAAAAATATTGTTTGCCACTGAATGATGTCTGCTGTTTTACAGAAAATGTCGAAATAGTAACCTGAAGTATAACTCTGTGTAAATTTTTTAGGGTAAATTTTTTTGTAGCTTAAGACAAAAACATCTTATTAGCTTAGAAATGTTAAGTTGATAATCAAGTTTTTGCGGGAATAACAAACTAGAATTATTTTACATTTCGGAAAAGGCCTCATGTTCCTCTTTCAATTGAAATAGATATATTAGCAATTTAATTTTGCTCAGTCATTGCTTTTTTGTTTGGGGCAGAATAGGTCAGTCATTAAAAAAGTTGTTAACAACTGACTCAATATTTGTGTACTAGGTTTAAAGTTCAAGAGAAGATAAATCAAATCTAGGGAATAAGCTTTTGAATTAATAGCCCCTCAAGTTTCAACAGAACCTTTGTCTTAAAGATCGTCGTCGTCGTCGTCGTCGTCGTCGTCGTCGTCGTCGTCGTCGTTGTTTGAAGGGCATCCACTCCAGGCCAGACACAAACAGAACTGGGGCCGAGGGTTTATCCTTTTACTACCCCAGACTGCTGCACTGCCTGGATCAGATGCTGGCAGTGATGTTGTTAAGCCAGCATCGAGTTTCGTCATCCAAAACCGTCAGACCGCGTGCTCCATGTGGTGCCCGATGTATGGGGCACGCTGTTAGTACATGGTCTGCGGTTTGCTCTGAGGCGCCACACTCGCAATTCGGTGAAGGAGCGAGACCCCATTTGTGCATGGACGAATGGAATCGCCCAACACCAGTCCGCAGGCGGTTGAGCTTAACCCAAGCTGCTCGGGGTAAGCCCATCCCAACAGGCCTGACACTGGTCTCGGGCACAAAAGCACGGAGCCTGGAAGCACTTTCACAGTACTCCGCGTTCCATTTGTGATTCGTCCATTTAGAGGCGCGGATGCCAAGTCTGGCAAGATTGTCCAAGAGATTCCGCGCACCTGGCACAAACGGGTGTCTGGATCTTAGTCTCACTTGGCGAGTATCTGAGGACCCACTTAAAAGACCATGCAAAATATGATCGGGGTCCAGAGATCCATGGTAAGCCAAGGAGAGTGTCGCTCCGAGTCGGCGAAGCTCAGCTGGCTGGATGCCTGAGAGTACAGGTAGGTGGTCCGTTGGAGTGGGACGCAGGCATCCAGTAACTATGCGCAAGGCGTCATTCAAGACACTGTCAATGAGGCGAGTGTGAGCACTGCGACACCAGACTGGCGCACAGTACTCAGCTGTTGAGTAGACTAGAGACAAGGTGGCTATGCGTAGTATTTTAGCACCAGCACCCCATCCCGAGCCCACGAGTCGCCTCAGCAGTGTGACGCGCGATGATAGTTTTTTGCGCAATGCCACTAAATGTTGACGAAACGTGAGCGATCTGTCCAGTTTTACCCCAAGGTAAGTAGGGGTTGGACAGAACGGTAAAAGTCTACTATTGTTGTAGACCTTTAGCTCACGTTTGGCCTCTCGGTTATTTAAGTGAAAGGCTGTCGTCACCGTCTTAGTGTGACTGAGCTTCAACCTCCAAGTCTGGAGATACGCTGACAGTGTGGACATGTCTTGGCTTAATGTCCCCTCCAAGTCCTTCCAGTTTCCAGAAGAATGCAACAATGCTAAATCATCAGCATAAGCAAACTTTCTGGAAATCATGGAAGGAAGATCGTACGTATAGATGTTAAATAGGAGGGGAGCCAAGACCGATCCCTGAGGAACGCCGTTTTTAAGACGGCGTAGCCTGCTTTGCTTGCTGTCACCGGTGGTGAGGGTGAAACTTCGATTTCGGACAAGCTCCATAATCATTTTGACCATGTGCTTATCCGGAAGTAGTCTCAGCAGCTTGCAGGTAAGGCCACGGTGCCAGACAGTGTCATAAGCAGCTGTCAGATCGATAAATACGGCACCGGCCTTCTTTTTAGCCTCGAAAGAATCCTCGATGCCCTGGGTTAGCAGAACAACTTGATCTACGGTTGACTTCCCGCGTCGGAACCCAGCCTGCTCTTTAGGGAGCAGTGGATCGATTAATGGTTCAACGCGGGCGTAGATAAGCCTCTCGAGGATCTTGTAGGGGACACAGAGCAGAGATATCGGTCGATAACTCTTTGGGTCCCCCACGGGCTTTCCTGGTTTTGGGATCGCGACCACAAGCGCTCTTCTCCAGATCTTGGGAATTTTGAGTTGGCGTAAACAGGAAGAAAGGAAGTCACGTAACCAGGACTTCAAAGCAGCTCCAGCATGGAGTATAAGCTCGGGGCAGATGGAATCAGGTCCCGGAGCTTTACCTGGTTTTAAGTGCTGAAGGGCAGCAGTAAATTCTCTCTGTGAAAATTTGTCAGAGATATTTACTGCGTCTGGTGTTGTGGCCCTCCAAAGGTCAGACACTTCTTGAAAGACAAGTCGAGATGACTTGCGGTCAACAGCCTCGTATTTCCCATTTCTAACCAGCTGAGATGCAATAGCATTGGCTGAAACGGGACAGTGACGAGGAGAGTGTCGTGACCTACCAGTAAGGTTGTTCAAAATACTCCACGCTTTTCGACTAGAGTGTGAGAAGTCAATGCTCCGAACTGCTTCGGACCATCGATCCCTCCGCTTTCTGTCAAGCTTGGCAAGCAGAGCTGTAGCAGCCAAACTTGAGTCGTCTCCCTGAGGAGACTGCAGAAAGGTTTTATAGAGGGATTCACACTCTGCATCCCAACACGGAATATAGTTATTTCGATAACCGCGTGGGATAGTCTTTTTGGCTGCTTTCTTAATGGTGTTACAGAAGTCCTGGTAAGCCGCATCCACATCAAGTGAATCAGGCGGCAACAAAGTCTTTGCGAATTTATTCGTCAAAGCAATGTAATGACTCCAATTGGCCTTGCGGAAGTTCCATCGCTTAACAGGCATGCTTGGCACTGCCATAGCAAACCTTGGTGGTGTAATAAGCGAAGTTCGATGTTGTGACCTGGGAAACTTCTCAAGGACACGTCTATCCGGTAAGCGACTGTTTGGACCTACGCTAGCGAAAGCTAGATCTGGATTGGTGCCAGTGTTCCAGCGGCCGGAATAAAAACTGGCAGCGTCCTTGGCATTATATAGCAGGGCAAGACAATTAATACTTGCCCAGCCAGCCAAGCACTCACCGTCCGGACTGTTGTCATCATAACCCCAGTCAGCATGACGACAGTTAAAATCGCCAGCGTACAGACAGGGGTGAGGAAACACTGGGAGATCCAGGGTTTGCAATCGCGTTGGCGGTGGTTTGTAGACGTTGACTATTTTATAGCCATCAACGTCCACACACAACCACTCGATCTCCGATGTCGGTGGAGATTGGTCCAAAAACGTGTATCTTAGTCGCTCGTGGACAAACGTGGCAAGGCCATGCTTCCTGCTTAAAGAAGACCCAGCTAGTTGGTAGTGTGGTAGCACCAACTTCTCTGCATCAGTGCAGTGGGTCTCCTGCAGTAGGATGACGAGTGCCTCAGACTGCATAGCGAGGTGATGAAGAACATTCATCTTGCTTGCAGTGAGGCCTTCGATGTTCAGCTGAAGAATAGTGGGTCTTCGGAACTTGTTGGCAATGTGCCCTGAAAAGGACAGTTTTATCTTAACATTGCCCCGTCCTGAAAAGGACGTTTGCCGATTAGCAGACCCACACTGAACATCGGAATGGGTGGATACCCTTCCGTTTTGGTAGGTTCGGTTTCGGTCTGTCATTTTAAAATCAATGAGCAGACTTACTCACGGCCCAGGCTGCGTGAAAGCACCTACCATCTGGGCCACGTCTTAAAGATAATGTAGGCTAATAATAATAAAAAATACTTTAGCTGAAACTACTTGTTTTAGTTAATTGTCTATCCAGTTTTGACAACTGCAATTATTTGTCTGATAAGATGTGTAGACTAATTGTAATTTAAATTTATCTCCATGTTTATTTTATAAAATTAAGGGATTGCTTTGAATGACTAACTGATAAGCATTGCTGTTATGAGTTACAGTCTATTAATATGGGAAACTATACTCGTAAAACAAATCGTGCCTACGCAATGAAGCTGATATGAGACAAGCTGCAGAGACCGTAAAATCAAAGGCAACCACTATCAGAAAAGCAGCAATTGAATTTCATATTCGATTTGAAACTCTTAGATGACGTTGCAAAATTGACCGACCGACACAGCATCCAGATTTGTGTAAGAAGAAGCTTGGAAGGTTTAGTCTTTTGCTGAGTGCTGATCAAGATAACGAACTTGTGCAATATATTCACCAAATGAAAAACTCTTGTTATGGCCTAACAATTGCTGACGTAGACTAGTGTATGAATTTTGAGAGAAAAACAAAATTATTCATCCTTTTAACAAAGACAATAAGATGGCTGGTAGAGACTTTGTTGCTGAATTCTTAACAAGACATTTTAGTGTTTCACTATGGAAGCCGGAAACAGTTTCTCTCAACAGAGTGTATGGATTAAACAAAGTTTCAGTAGACAAATATTTTGAAAACTTGGCAAACGTTTTGGACTCTTATAATTTGGAACCACAACAAATTTTTAATTTAGATGAATCAGGATTGTCATGTGTGCACAAGCCAAGTAACGTTTTAGCACAGAAAGGGAAACAATTTGCGTCTTCTACGACCAGTGAAGAAAAAGGAGTGATAACTACAATAGTGGCCTGCTGTAATGCAGTTGGAAATTATGTCCTAACCATGATGATACGTATTTAAAAGAAAATAATAAAAAGCTTTCATTGACAGATTATGCACCATTTGGAACTTTAAATAAAGTCACCGAAAATGGTTGGATCGATACAACAAGCTTTACGGCTTATCTACAACATTTTGTAAAGTTTATACAGCCAAGCAAATCTAACCCAGTTTTAATAATAATGGATGGCCACAAAACCCATACCAAAAATTTGGATTTAATCAATTTTGTTAGAGATGATGGGCTTATTTTGTTGTCTCTACCTCCATACACCAGTCACAAATTACAGTCTCTTGACCGAACCTTTTTAAAACCCCTAAAATCAGCTTTTAATGCTGCTTGCCAATCATGGATGCGATCTCATTCTGGTCGACGCATAACTGTTGAAAATCTTGGTGAACTTTTTAAGACAGCTTACTCAAAATCAGCTGCACTTGACAATGCAATAAATGGCTTTAAATGCACTGGAAGACATTTTTACAATGCGCAGATTTTGCCTTCAAGTGATTTTGCAGATGATTCAAGATGTGAAGATGACACACCATCTCAACAACTGCTTTCTGAGGCTGCAATATTAGCAAATTTATCCGCTGCAAATGAGGAACCCATCTGCTCTTTATGGCTACTAAATCTTGAAGTACCATGCACCCCTCAAACTAAAAAAGAAGAACCGTGTTTAACTTCTCAAACTAAGCAGGAAAGCTATGCTCAACGACCTGCATCCAGCACCAACTCCTCCATCACTTTTGTGACATCATGTCAATGCCAGTTTTACAGTCAAAAAGAAAATCTAGAAGAGAAGAATCGGAAATTTTAATTAGCACTCTATACAAGAAAAAACTCACAAATAAAAAAATTTCCAAAAAAATAAAATCTAAAAAGAAACTAAATTACCAAAAAAACGACTTAATCTTAATGAAGAAAAAACAACCAATGCAACCAAAACCTTGAAAATTCAGAAAAAAATTGGCTACTCTAGACAGTCAATGTATTGTGTTTAATAAATGGTGCGTGATTCTAGACCTGGCGAGATTTGGATACAATGTAGCAGATGCAGAGAGTGGCTACACGAACTTTGTAGTGGACAAGCTGGTGCCAAAAACGGTGGTCTGTGATTTGTGCCCTCAGTGACTTCTATCTTGATTGATTGTTATGTGCTTAATGGTTTTTTTCTTTTAGTATATTAGTGCTTTGGACTTTCATTAATTACAAATTTGCTTCTTGGCTCCTTTTTGTTGTCTGATGATCTTGTTTACATTTAATTCTGACCTTTATTTTGGCGATATCAGACTGATCCATTTTACCCCTACTTTGGAGCAAAACAAGTCATTGTACTTCTTCTTAAAAATGAATTAGTAAGAGCAGTAGATAAAAATTAATTTTATTTTTTTTGCAGTGAGCTTAGTCAGGGGTATTTAAACATTGTTAGTCAACGCCAAAAGTTTGTCGTTTTATTATATTCTAAAAGATATTCACAATAATTTCAAAATGTAATGCGTTTTGCCCCGAATTACCCTACCGGTATATATATAGTGTATCAGTGGCGTGCGGTGACCTCTGAAGCTGGTAATGCAATTAGTATGCCCTTTTTATTGAATGTACGAGGGTAAATCAAAAATTATCCGGACTTTTATTTTTATGGATTATTTTAAAACACAAAACACGAAAACGATTTATCATTTTTCTACATAATCTCCACCCATTTCGATGCACTTGTTCCAGCGGTCTACAAGCTTATAAATGCCATCTGAGAAGAAAGTTTTTGGCTGGTCACACAACCATTGATGCACCGCTTTTTGCACTGATTCATCAGAAGAAAATTTACGACCCCGTAATGCATCTTTGAGTGGGGCAAAAAGATGATAGTCGGAAGGAGCAAGATCTGGACTGTATGCAGGATGCTCCAGCACTTCAAAACCTAGTTTGTTAATGGTTTCAATGGTTGCTTTGGCAACATGTGGGCGTGCATTGTCATGCTGCAGCAAAACCTTCTTTGACAGTAATCCTCGGCGTTTGGTGCGAATTGCAGGCTTCAGGCGGTTGGCTAGCAAATCACACAAACTACCCACCAATTTCTTGAGCAGAGCCAAAACTGATCTGCAAAGATTGTGCTACCTCATCAATGGTAATGCGCCGGTTAGCCAAAATCATTTGTTGAGCTTGCTCAATCTTCTCTTCACTGGTGGAGGTTGATGGACGTCCTGCTCCTTCTGCATGTTTTACACTGGTCCGGCCTGTTTTAAACTTCTCAATCCACTCATATACCGTTGTTTTCGATAGTGCATTGTCTCCATATTGTGCTAAGAGTCTTTGATGAATTTTTGTCCCCGATGAACCTTCTGACCACAAAAATCGGACCACAGCACGTTGTTCTTCTCTGGTGCATTGTGCCAGTGGAGCGTCCATTTTTATCAACAGAAAATAACACGTGTTAAAACTGAACGAACAATTAGATTAGCAGATCGTGATCACGTGACACAGTAGACAACACGTGCAAAAAAAATTTTGAAAAAGCTAAAGCAAGAGTGCGCTATAGAGCAATTCCGGATAATTTTTGATTTACCCTCGTATTAAAGAAATTGCAAAATGGCTTAAAGGCAAATGGTGAAGATTCTTTTTTATATCTATCATCATTTTTAAAATTCTACTAGAGTGGTCATCTCATCCCTAACTATGCTATATTAAGTCCTCCTTAACAAACCTAAAAAAAATGTTCAAAAGATATAAAATTAAGCTCTGAAATTAATAAATAAACATGTACTGTAATTATTTACTTACTTTTTAAAATATTAAAAAGAACGGGCAAAATCCACGAGAGCACATTAAACAGCACTGGTACTTAGGGTTGTTTATCACAAATATCTAGATTTATCTAAAAGTCTGTGTGCAATTTGAGAATTGCATACCGGAGCGAGTATGAAAGCGTGGTTAAAATTACGTCACGATTAAGCTCATTTATACGAGTAAAGTAATGCAATTAGTGCAAGTCATGTTTAATTAAACTTTGCTTTTGAGTTTGTGACTTGAAATATGCATTCCTCAGAATTCGCAATGTACTAAATTCATTATGTAATAAATCTGCTTAATAAATATATATTTATTAGGGCTGTGAAATTTAAAAATCAATTAATCGATTAATCGTTAATTTATTTTACAGATTTAATTTTTGTTTAACTATTAATCGAATTCAAATTTTATTTTTAACCCATCTGGATAAATGTGTTAACATCCAAAAAAATAATAGTGATAACAGTAAAATAGCAACAGAGAAGAAGTGATTGATTAAATATAAACCTGTATCAGATAAATTACAAGAACATTCTGGATTTAAATTGTTGGCTGACCATAATATCAAAAATACTGACCAAGTTTATTGCATTCTTAGTAACAAATCGTTTGCATACTATGAATCTAACAGGTCGCAAACTTACCACCTTCAAAAAAACACTCGCTACAATATACAAAATTTCAGCTTGCAAAATCACCTTCATTTAGTCAGTTAATAAATGCACTGCAAAAATTTGGATTTAATCAAAATTAAATATTAATAAATCGTTAATTTTCTAAAAGTTAACTATTAAAAATAAATTTATCGTTACCAGCCGTAATATTTATGTAATATGTGTAATTATTTTTTTGTATTTCGGAAAGTTCGTTGGTCATGCATTGCATGACCTGCATGGCCAAATTTTCAAGGATTGCATGACAAACTTTTGCGCGATGAGGTAGATATTCTTGAATTTAATGAAAAATATTACTTGTTCGGGATGAAATCTGAGGCCGATCCGAGACGAAGACCTATTTTTTTTTAGCGATCACTGCATTTTTAGGACAAAAAGTGCATTACTTGGCAACGATTTCAAGTGATGACCTTTTTTTTTTAGAGATCACCTTGAATCTAGAACGAAAATTTGTCTTGAACATCACGACATTAGGACTAAAAATTAGAATCTCACACAGGATTTTTTCCTACCAGTAAAATATTGCATATCTTATTCATCGACTACCCATAAAATACCCAATTGCATGACCTGATTTTAGCATGCCAATTGCAAGACCAGTCTCAGAGGTCACCGCAGGCCACTAATGTGTGTGTGTGTGTGTGTGTGTGTTTAATAACAATGAAGGCTTAGACATTTAAAATTTATTAAAAAACTTACTTTAAATTTTAGTGTCCGTCAATTCACATAATCCAATGCAATCTAAATGATACCTCCAGTATTAAATTTAAGATCAAATCCTGTTTACCAATCGATCTTTTGGTTAATAATGCTGGCATGAATATAGATTCTACTTTTTTTGATTATTCGGTGGAAAGCTATGACAAGTAGGCTAAAGTTCAATATTACATACGCGTTTTTTCATATAGCCATTTTTAATTTTTAATTTTTTTATAGAATAATGAATATCAATCTTAAAGCACCTTTTTTGATATCTCAAGTGAGTATAATCGCAGTTTAATTTTTAAAAGATTTTGTTACAATTTAAAGTACATTTTGTTTTGCTTCTACGACTGCAAAGTAAATATAAAAATACCAGTTATGTTAAATTATGATTGCAACAGTCTAGGCAGTTTTTCTTATTGCCATTTTCTATTCATCAGTTTTTAACTAAAAATTCCTAATTTATTTTTTTTTAAGTTTTAAAAAGGAGAAATTTATTCGACAAATATGTTTAAAATTATCTTTTCATTAAAAAAATTACATTTAAAAGTTTAATTCTGTAATATTTTAACACAGACATACTATTTTGCTTTGTACGTTGAAGGAATGGGCAGAGATGGCGCCAGAGGTTTTCTGAAGGACCGTTTTATGTCTTTACAATTTAAGGAAATACCCAAAGAGTGGTCTTCTCTTTAATTCGAAGACTATTTTGCTTTTAAAAATCAAGTGTTCAAGATTACAGCAAGGTTTTTACTTTCGAAGATTTATATTTGTTAAAATCTTTTAGAAGGCAGTTTAGGGGAATGAAAGAGCAGAGAAAAATTCTGAAGAGAGCTGAAAGTTTTATGTCGGAACTACAACTGATGAGTTTGCTTGGTGTTCGCCAGTAGCCGCGGCGTAGTCCATGTCTATCGATTTTATCTTACTGGGCTTATAAACGTACCTCGCCTGATTTCCTACTTTATAATAATATTCATAATATGTAACCGATGGTAGGTAAGCTCGAACAAGCTGCACAACTAAATAAATATCAATTTTAAATATCCATTGTCGGAACTACAACTGATGAGTTTGCTTGGTGTTCGCCAGTAGCCGCGGCGTAGTCCATGTCTATCGATTTTATCTTACTGGGCTTATAAACGTACCTCGCCTGATTTCCTACTTTATAATAATATTCATAATATGTAACCGATGGTAGGTAAGCTCGAACAAGCTGCACAACTAAATAAATATCAATTTTAAATATCCATTGACCACGCTAATGATCACGTCGAGCATAAACTCAATTTAAATTTAAGCTAAAGCCGGATCAATATGGCTATATGAATTAAATTGCATTTTTACCAACAAATCCTCATTCTCTAATTTTTATCTCTATGCATTTGATTGTAAACAAATGCATTAGTTTTGGTGGTGATCATTTTTCCACCTGTTTTACATAGGCTACAGCGAAAAATGCTTATTTAAGCCAAATTCAAAGTCAGCACGCAAAACCAAGCCTTATCGTTCGTTGCAAGATATTTTTTTTTACATTTTATCTATATATTTATTCTCCTAACTTGCAGGAAAGTGGCAGATACACAGGAAAAGAAATTAATCCGACCTGCTTTCGAAGATACCAAGATATTGCTGTCTGGTTGTAATTTTTTATTTTGTTTTTTTAGCTTTATAGAGACATGACTGAAATTTAGAGCTGCTTGCCAAAACCGTCAAGCAGGGGAAGGTGCCGTAAAATTTCTTTCCAAAGGACATAACAGAAAGGTGCAAGTAGGTTTTGAACCGAGACCATGTTGATCACAACACGGCGTTCTCAACCATTCGAACACGCTGCCGACTACATATGCTTTAAAATTTCCAATCAGAACTCTAGAGTGCAAATTTAATTCGTGCTACACTCGCAAAAGAGCATCATTCATTCACAAAGGTGTGTTATTCACTGTTACAAATCTTACTTGCGGATCCAAAACCTTACTTGGGAATCCAAAAACATGAACTAGGTAACTCAAATACCAGCGCTGAAGTAAAACTGTGTCTATTTTTTATTTATTCCGGCTCCAGAAATAGTTTGCCGCGAGATTGAAGTTTTTAACACAGTTAGTTTTGGCTAAGTTCAAATTAATTCCTTAGAAAACTTTTCTTTCCAGATAGATAGAAACCATTGGCTCTAGCTATAAAGAATATATTTACAAAATTCACCAAACTTGATCGATTCACAAAAACTCTAAAACAATTTTAGCGCCACAACTGCAAATAATCACTTCAACAACTTTCTCCTATCGAGCTATAAGACTGAATTAGCGCCCCCAATGGCTAATATTAATCTTAATATTTCGTCCGCTATACAAAGTTAACAATTCCATCTCTCTATAAAATTAATTGCGGTCACACAGCCACAAAAACACAAAACGACTCAACTGCAGTGCAACCACTCCAATCACTAACTCGAATCTCATATGGAATCTGAAAGAAAAATGAAATGCACCCTTATATAACATCACGTCACCTGACGCCAGATAATAAGCAAATTTTCTTAAATAACGTGGATTTCTCAGAATAGTGATATAATTAAGGTCACAGTTTACGAGAACCAGTCAAAAGCAAGACAGAAAAATTATTACGTAACGTCGAATAAACCAGAAAGTTCCAAAGCGTTAATGAGCGCTCGAGATAAAACAGACAAAAGAGAAAAATAAAATTGCGCAGACAATAGAAACTAGAGCGCCAACCACGCGGTCAGAATTAGAACTAGAGAACAACTCAATAAGAAAAATAGCTTGCAAATAAAATAAATTAAGTGGGATTTGCAGTCAACTCAATCACTATTATTATGTACAAGATTATGACGTACTAAAATTTAAAACTACTGAAAAAAAAATTAACTATAAATTTGTGAAGTTGCTTTGGCTTCGAATCGACGACATTTCTTATTTTGAAATGATTTATAGTTTGACTTACGAGAGTGCCCAATTTGTAATGGGTCAATACCTCAGTACACATGTACGTCTTTTGTCACTTTGGTCACTTTGGTCACGTATTATTCGAACTTTTTTGGCACTTCTCATTAGCTTCTTTCTTTCCAACCCTTAAAATACAAATTCTGTACGCAAGAAAGAAAATAACACCATTCATGTAAGTGATAAAAACTTTTGGCTGAAGTATAACTATTTCTTTCGAACTTCGGAATTGCAATTGTTGAACTTCTACGTAAATTTGGCTCTCCATTTTCCTAAACTTTTGTAAGTAACTTTTATGCTTTGGCTTAGGTGTAGATTTTCTTGTAAAAATTATTTACAATGATTTATATGTTATGAACAGGATTACAACTACAAAATGAAAATAGAGTTATTTGTGAATCAAGCTAAGCGTGGAAAGAGTTACGCAATAAACTAACTAAATCCAAAACAAAAGTTAAGATTATATTCCAAATAAAGTGTGACATTCACTTATGGCATCCACGAATGTGTACACTTAAAATAAGTACAGCCCTCCTTCCTTTACTTTGAGCTTCTGCACAGGCCCTTGCGTATCTAAGAAATATCTATTCTGCCACAGAACCGGACGATCGAGGATTGTGAGTATGCCCACAACCCCTTTAGAATTAGTAAAAGAACTTGTACCCCAGGGGCGCCGGAATTTTTTTTTGCCACGGGGGGCAAATTTAAAAAAAGGCACTGTTTTTGTTGAAAAGGCACCAACAAAAGCAAATTTTGGTAGTCATGCTGCAATTTGAAATTTTGGTGGACATGATAGAATTTCAATTTGCACAGGACAGACCGGTATCGCAGAAAAGTTTTATTTTGCTAATCTGTTAATTTGGTTCGATCAATTTTTCGGCCAATGCCAACTCTTTTTAATAAACCTAAAGTTCAAAACCTTAATCTTAAGGTGTGCTGCATTTTGCAAAAGCCTTTAAGTTCACTCTGCCATGACTACTCACTGCGATAGCCGCAGTAATAGCCAATTTTACATAAGTTTTTCTCAATTGGGCTAGACATTAAAAAATACAACTCTATTAACTGGTTATTAAACCAAAAGCTATCCAACATAGGCTACCCACAACTAAACTTTTGTCAAAAGCACACAAGCTAGTTTTGAAAACAGCATTCAACAATTGTAACGTCCATGCACGGCAGCCAAAAACAGATAGATAGAGATCGAATGTATTTTGCTTGGGAATATCACAAAATGTTCTTTACATGCTAATCAGTAAATAGTCTTTCGTTACCCACAACAGAACGTTGGCTAAAACATTTACGCTATCAAGAATACCAAAGGTGAAAAAATAGATTAGAACAATAAAAAACTTAAAGAGCTATTAACAATTGGATAAGAGAAAAAATATAGAGCTTCTTTGTGGTACAGAATTTTAATATCGCTTAAACAATGTCGATTTAATCGGAGCCATAAGCTTTTCGTGACGCTCTCATCAGTGGCAATCGCGTCAAAATGGGACGAACCAGAGAAAATCAAGGTATTTATAGTCTCAACAGTTGGGAGAAAGGTGCTGCAGTCTCGGAAAGGAGAAAGGCACAATTGCACAAAATCAAAGAAGTGTGATGCAATACAGTGTTTCTCTTTTCCGAGGTTACACTGTATTGCACCACACTTCTTTGATTTTGTGCAATTGTGCCTTTCTCCTTTCTCCCAACTGTTGAGACTATAAATAACTTGATTTTCTCTGGTTCGTCCCATTTTGACGCGATTGCCACTGATGAGAGCGTCACGAAAAGCTTATGATCTCGGATTAAATCGACTTTGTTTAAAGCGATATTAAGAAAAAACATAATTAAATGAGCATGAATGGCCCTTTAGATTGAGGTTTGATGTCAATTATTAAACGCTGCACAATTAATGTAACCATCACCCAAAATAATTTATTAGTCTTTCGCTTGCTGGAAAAGTCATTTGCAAAGGCTTGTAAATTGATATTGTCCAACAAGTTCAATGAATATTTGCAAACATTCAATTATTGAGACTGTTATCTTTCATAGTGCTTCTAAGCCATGTTTTGATTCTTCTCATGACTCTGAAATACCTTTCTGCAAAAGCCGAAACGAGAGCTACGCCGAAGTAAATTTAAAGCAATTTATGTATTTCTAAAAAGCATTTCTTGCTTGCCGGGTTTTTGCTTTAAACTTTGCAAATTGTTGATATCTTTGCTACTTTTTTCAGAGGCGTGGTACTTTCTTTGTTAAATAACTTAATATGAACATGTAGTTCTGCGAGTTCTTCTGTAAACGCATCAAAACAAACAAGACTCTTAAAATGTTAGGTTATAATCACAATCATGGCACACATGTGTACCACAATCCTTCAAAAGGGCTAAGAATGTCACCCGTTTAATCTTGGTGTTTTTATTTTTAGACTTTAATGTCGGCCATAAGCGAGTATCGAGCAGCCAAGTCAGACAGCTTGTGTTGCTTGTTAAAATTAGATTAACGCCACAATTTTTTTGCTTCTAAATCAAAAATTTTTTTTATTATTACAAGAAACTTTTACTCATTGTAAGCACTTAGATATTTTCTGATGCTTTGTTCTTTTTTTTAAAACGCTTGGTATAATTGTTGTTAGGAATATCTAAACTGCTGGGATGGTAGTTTAGGTTTCTGTGATTGTTGTATATGGTTATTTGCCATTAGTTAATGAATCAAAAATTGATTTTCGGCTAAGATATAGTAATTCATACGTTAAAACTTTTATCTTGGTTTTATTACTGTGCTATGAGTCACGGTTGTCTTTGTAATTTTACAAATATTGTTGGATTTAATGATGATCAAGATTATATAGGTTAATTGTAGAAAATAACTAAAAAAAATTTATCTATAATACTAATTTTAAAGAGCATAATCTGCCCCCTCTGCCCCCGCGTTTTAAGAATATTAAAAGGCAGGGGAGCAATTGCCTCTCCTGCCCCCCGCTTCCGGCGCCCCTGTTGTTCCCGCTACTTGATGGTTTAGATTTATATTTCCAAAACCTCTTTAGAGCAGAAGACGTTTCAAAAACATCTAGAATTTTATGATATTGCTTTGCTTTATCTTTTTCATCCCTTTTTTTTCTGTGAGGTTAACGATATTTAAATTTCAAAAAGTGATTAATGGTGGCTTGCATAAAAATATTGGATGATATCTTGGGTTGATTATTGTGAGATGCTCCTTTTCGCCTCTTCATACTTGCCGCAAGCCCATTGGTCAAAATTAGAATAACAAAAAACAGATTAGATAAAGCGTGAGTTTACGTAATATGAAGAAAGACGCTCATGGAAATGCTGATACAAATCAGTTCAATTAAGTTCAGTTTTCTTTTATTTCTGCTCCGTCACATAATAAAAATGCAACTATAATTATTTCCTAATAAACATAAAAAAGGAAGAAGCAACAAAACGAGTGTACGTAGTAGCTTACAAAGATAGTAATGAATTATTTATAGACGTTACATTACCAGAAGCAAGCTTGCTTCACCTCAATATAAATTTGTTTATAAAAAAAGAAAAAAAAGAAAGATAAAATAAGAAGCACATTAAAAAATTAAGTTGCATTGAGGTCATTTGATAAAAACAAAACTCTGTCATGGAGGCGGTGCATTGGTGGGAAATTAACAGAGTTTGGCTCACAAAATATGATCAAGCTTCAAATTGAGTGAAAGCTTGAACATACTCCACCAGCCGAACAGGCAAACAAACCCACCGAAAGAAATCCTGTTCTAGATCACATGATCATTTCAAAAAACAAATGCCTCAGTAGAACACAACACAAACAGAAAAAAAAGAATTAATTAAATAATATTTTCATTACTAAACAAAAGAATATTAAAATTATAAACATGTAGATTTAAAGTCAAAACAAATTTGATGCAAAATTTTTCCAATCTGTGACGTTAAGGCAGTTAAATCGTTGTGCGTGTAAATGTGCAATGGCTTCGAAAAGTCTTTGCAATTGTGTTTTGTTAACCTTTGTCCGGCGGCATAGGTACAATTGTAACTTTTGCGATTTTAAATAGCGATAACTTTTTTGTTATAAGTCTCAGATACCTGAGATTTCCTGACATCTCTACATTCTTGCATAGATTTATTCAAGAAAATTTTCAGCCAAATATGTTTACACATTCCTTGTATAACGGATGAAGTTTTTCTTACACCCATAACAGGCGGCATAGGTACAATTGTACCTATATATACCTTTTGTTTGGAATGAATCCCAAAATAATTAATCATGATTTTTTAAAGATGATGTTATTTTATTAAAACAACACAAATCAATCAATGTATTTACGACATGAAGAAATGAGTAAAGGAAAAAGAGTTTATTCATTTTCACAAGGGATGCACATCGTTTTAGATACTGAATGTTCGTTGCACACAGGCTGCCCGCAAATCACACAGCTTTTCCTGGTTTTTCGTTGTTTCCTCTTCTGGTCTTGGCAGACACAACAACTGCCAACGATCGGAGTGGGTCCACGACTGCCATGTGGAGCACGAGCAACAGCAGTATTTTCTCGTGACGTCACAATTCGTCGTCCAAGCACCATTTTCACTGTGCCTCGAATAAAATGGTTCCTCATCAACATCCTATTGTTACTACGAGCTTCCATCGAGGCCATACACAGCCTATTGGCAAGCTCTTTCAGAAGCTTTCATCGTTGATCCTTTGCCCTAAACCTTGCGTTGTGTTCTCTATAGATGACGTAGCATGCCAAGCCAGTGACGTCAATCATGTTGTAAAAAAATGCCAGCGGCCACCGCAGTGTTCATCATTTCACAGTGTACTCGCCCAGCATTTTATCCATAGTATCAACACCGCCTTTTGTTTTGTTGTAATATTTTATTATCTCTGGCTTGGCTGATTGCGTTTCTTCAACTTCTGCTGACATGTGCATAGATGAGAAAGGCACAACTGCTTTCTTCTTCTTTGGCACATATGAACAGACTGTTGCATCACGATGGTAGGCAAAATTGGTTGAATAAACAGGCCTTTCCTTGGTAGGCTGCATGTTGCTAGGCAGAAATCTTTTGTTTTTTCTGAATGTACCAACTAAAGTCATGTTCCAGGAGTTCAATACCTTAGCTAATTCCATAGTTGTGAAGAAGTTATCCGTTGTGATATTTCTTCCAGAGCTTTTATACAAACTGACCAGGTTCAGAACTGTTTGCTCGCCAACGTTTACTTGTCGGGGACCATCTGTTGGTTTTCCAATGTAAATCTGACCTTGTAGTGGGTATGCGTTTGATGCATCGCAAGCCCAGAAAACCTTATTGCCATATTTCGCAGGTTTAAATGGTATGTACTGTGTAAATTTAGTATGACCTCTAAATGGAAATAATTGTTCGTCGATGGTAATGCATTCATAAGGCTTGTAGGCTTTTTCCAAATTTCTATTCAACATAATCCATATGTCTGGTATTGGTGCGGCCTTATCTGTTTGCGCGCGTTCTGCGCGGGTATTTTCGTTGTCAAATCTAATAAATCTAAGCATCATTTTGAACCTGTCACGAGACATAGCTGCACGTATAAGCGCTAAAGCATCACCTTTCCACATATCGTTCAGATTCTCTTTGTTTTGTCTGTGTACACCAGTAGCAATCAAAATGCCAATAAATGCGAGCAGCTCAGCTTCAGTAAAAGGCTGAAATGTTTTTGATGGTGGCGGTCTGAAGGCAAGAGGAAACCTGTTCATCAGATCATTGTAAAAGCATCACACACTCTTTTGCCCTTTCGATTTGTTTCTCGTAGTATAATGTCACAAATCTCTGGTCTCATTATTGACTTGAATAACTTATCTGGTGTAAACAGATTACTGTTTGCTGCGGGTCCACCCCTTTGATGCAGAATGTTACGAGATCTTGTTTGTGCGCTTGATAATGGGTTGCTACCCCATTCTGTTTTATCCTTGGCTATCCAAATACTACTGACGTTTTGAGGCAAAGGCTCCTCTTCAACACTTTCATCGGAGTCGTATTCTTCTTCTTGCTCTATGATCATTTCTTGCTCGATGTCTGAATCTTCTGGAGTGCCGGTATCACCATTCGCTGCTGGAATATAGGTTTCATCATCTGATGCAACATACGAGTCTTCCTCGTATTCAGAATCCGATTCTTCAATCATTTGCCTCAATTCATCATCCGCATATCTGCAAAAAATATGAAAATAAAATCACGTATAGTAATTTATCGATAAGGAAAAGTGTAAAATTGGTCATGAGACCGTATTATAGGCCTACTAACCTTCGCGCTTGTGAATTGTGGCTCCTAGTTCCAGCTCCAAGTGCATTCATAATAATTTAGTTAATCGGTAAGAATGAACAGCTTCCTAAAATATAACTAAAATACCTCGTAATATAAAACAACTGAGACAACCTGTAGATGATATATTGTGAATATACCAGGCATCAGTGGCATCAAGAAGTGTGATTTTACAAAACCTGCCGATATTGCTACTGCAGCTCTGCACTGCTACTGCTACAGGTTATGTGCAATACCAAACTAGTGACGAGGTAGAGGCTAACAGACTATAAACAGGTAACTGGGTAACTACTGTACGGTAAAAACTGGCTAAATAATTGGCTAACTACTGTGAGGGCTGGCTACTGTAAAACTGGCTAACCAGGCTAGCTTAAGAGGCTAAAAGGCTTATCCAGAAGGAAAATAGTTACTGCTTTGCGTAATCAAGCTCTATTAAGCCATCATTTGTAGTACTGGCGCTTTTAAACTTTTAAAACTTTTCTTCTGACTGACTCAAAAGTAGCTGAATAGCAGCAAAAGACTCGCGCACGCGTTGTGTGTAAACCAGCCATTAGAATTTTATCGGTATGCAATATGACGTCATAATACGTTGTGTCTGGGCGGTGCTTATTTTTGTCGCATGGTCTTGAAAGGCTTATTGTTTGAATCAACTTCAATTGTTTC
The DNA here is from genome assembly GCA_963680785.1 of Diplosoma virens. Classification (NCBI taxonomy): domain Eukaryota; kingdom Metazoa; phylum Chordata; class Ascidiacea; order Aplousobranchia; family Didemnidae; genus Diplosoma; species Diplosoma virens. Next base: position 15,994,346 of record OY796889.1, read on the forward strand.
AGAAATTATACCTACAACGACAAATTTCCTACAAAATAAGTTTAGGTACAATTGTACCTATGCCGCCTGTTAGCGGTGTAAAATTATGCTGCCGGACAAGGGTTAAAAGCCTGATGGTTGTTTAAAAATGTTTTTTCCCAAAACTAGTTTCCACAGGAAAACTTTTTGCGTTGTTTTAGTTTTGATATACTGTAATTGCATAAAAAAACTTATTTTAGTCAAATCTTACAGAAACTAACAAGTTTTACAAGGAAAAAGCAACTTTGAAAAGCTGGAAAAAGCCGGCCAGAAGTTTTTTATGAAAAAAGTTTATAATGAAGTGTAAAAGATAATTTAATCTGTTCTACACTAGACGTATAAAGTTTTCCTTACGCTGAGCGTAGGCGTACAGCATACAATTTTTCTCCAGCGCTCGGCGTAGAATTTTTTCGTTGATGGCTGGCGTACAAAAATGCTATAAGTAAACACTTTTATCCTGAGAAACTACGCCTAGTGTAGACAAGGCCTTGAACTGATTGTCGGTATTGCTTGTTTCGGTAATAACCAATTTCAGTCTTTATCATCTATTCAGAAAATATCTCTCAGTTTACAATAAAAGCTGTTGTTTTGAAAACTTGATTTAGAACATAGAAATCCATGTTCTTCACTTCTGCAGTTAGAAGTTGCGGGCCGTAAATGATTTGAAAAATAAAAAGAATGCAACTTACCTTGAACGTCAAGTGAAAACTTTTTTGTATTCACCAAACGTTTGGGGTAATAAGAACGACTGCGACCAAAACAAGATTTTGAAAGGCAAGTGAGACGCTTTTTTTAAATTCTAATATTGATTTTACCAGAAAAACTTGTTAAATAAGAACTATTGTGCAATCTTTTAAATCTTTTGCTCGGGTTGTTATAAAAGGCTGGTGCTGTCCCCAGATCGACAAGATGTTTAAAATTGTTCAGCAAACCGCAGGGAATCACGTCGCGGAGAACGGTTCAGATTATTCTGAACTAACAAATTTGAGCTTTATGAAACAACTGATCAGATTAACATTATAAAAATCAGATAAATCGGCAACTTGTCAAAGAGCTACACACATCATCATTTAGCGATCTCTACTATTCATGAAAAAATGTTTCCGTTATTTTCGCCTGCTTGAGTTTTAGCGAGCAGCTATACGGTAAATTGTTGTGATGTTACTTAGAAAAACAGAAAAGCAAAAGAGAAAAATTAATCAAACATCGACCTCCCATGATCTGCTGAAGGAGATTTATTTAACCCAGAGGCGTACAACATACGGCCCGCGGGCCAGAGTGCGGCCCGAGACACCTCTTTTTATGGCCCGATGTTAGTGAACTAATCACGAGTTAAGCAAAAATATTGTAAAAGAAAATTTTTTGTGGAAAATAAGAAACAATTTTGACAGTATAAATGAGCTACGTCATTTACTTTGGCTCGAAAAGCGGAAAATTGTTCATTTGAATGAGGCTTGTGATGTAATAACTGAGCAAAAACAAGTTTAAACCCAGCAAAAGTTCTTTTTACTCAGTTATTACATCACAAGCCCAACAAATTGTCATCTCTATGAACAATTGTCGGCTCTTCAAGAAAAATTAAATGGCGTCGCCCATTCATACTAGGGTTTGGGATTTCCCGGTTCGGAAAAAAAATCCGGGATTCAGATAGTGTCTGATTTAATCCTGGGATCCCGGGAAAAAACCGGGATTTATATACACAAACTACAAAACCTAAATGCGTTCTGTTGTAATTTACACTGGGCGCATAATTTTGCAATAGAACCATATGCACAAAAAATAAATGAATGATAAAAAGACAAATGTACAAAAATTTAACAATAAAAACGCAGTAGTGAAAGAATAACGAAGTTATTCCAACTCCACAAATAAAAATTGAAAAACCCCTTCCGCAGTCAAAAGCGTTGCATCTTTACGACACAAAGCTTCGACTGCAAGTTTTATTGGTTCAAGAGCGCACTTTAGTTCATTAAGAAACGAAAATTCAGTTGTAGATATGCCATGTTCAATCAACAAATCGAGTAAAGCCTTCATTATGCACTTTTTAAGACATATAAACCTTTCAACCATTTCATACATGGAACTCAAGCGAGTTTTGCAATCTAGGACAAGTGACAACCTCTTGTTTTGTTCCAACAACACATATTTCTGCAAGACTTCGTTTTTCACGGGACTTTTTCGAAATATTTTCACTACTTTCCGCACCTTCTTGAGTACATTTTCTATTTCTAGATTGAAAACTGGTACTTTGTTTGATGCTATTGTGGGGGTCACACTGCCAAAACCTTCTTCGTACATTTCTTCGTCTTGATCATCGTCGTAATCTTCACCTGCAATATGAGTCACACTTCTGTTTTTGTATAACAAATCACATACAGCCAGGTGCACACTATGTGCGTAGCAGAGTTTGGTTTCAAGTTGGGAAATTTTATAAAGTTTTTTCATTACTGAGGCGTCATCAGAAACATGCTGACAATAGATGTCTGCATGTTTGTAATTCCAAAATGAGCCAACTGTTTTTCCAACAACTGAAAAATTTTTTCAGCACCACATGAATCACGCATTCTTATTAGGCCCAAGTTTATTACATCGTTTTGGCAATGAATGTTGATGTTCATGTATCTTCGGCAACGAACTGAAGTATATTCGTCCATAGTCACACTGAAACGGAAATCGCCTTTAAGTTTCATTTCAATTTCAGTTTTTATTTGTTTTTGAATGTCGTCGTATTCACGGTGTATTAAGTTCATAATATCAGAGTCCCAAGATGGAAGACGTAAGCCTTTGGCACTAAGTGACTCACGAATAAACTTACTTTTGCCAATAGAATGTATAGAAAAACCATCCACAGCTGCCAGTTGAGAGACAATACCTTGCAAACTTTCTTTCTTAACACTTACAAACGGTAAGATCGATTTCTGCTGAACTTTTAATTTCTTAGAACAAGGTTGATCTTTGCTTTCTGAGCTATTAAGGTTATGCTTGCTTTTCAGGTGACAAAAAAGACCACTAGTTGATCCACCTTTACACGATATATTTTGTGAACAATGTATGCACTTAGCTTTGTCATCATTATAATCTCGAGTGAAATGTTTCCAAACTTTAGACTGATTAACGCGCTCCATAACTAAATACACTGCATCTGAATTTTAACTACTTACTCGAGAGCAATGACAGTACTAAACTGACTCAAACCTGTTTATCTCATAATCAACAGGAAACAGCTTAAAAAATGGGACAAGAAGCATTGTGTCGTCACAATCAGACAAAATGATTTTGCTTTAGCACATCACACGGCTGTCGTAGTGATATTAAGTACAAAAGCTCACAAAACCGGGAATTTTTAGTCATACAAAACCGGGAAACGGGAAACCTAAAATGTCGCAAAATCCCGGGAATTTCCGAAACCGGGATCCCGGTTCCCAAACCCTAATTCATACTGTGACACTCCAGTAGATGTTGGTGATTGTTTAAACAATTTTAAAGTCGAAAAAATAACCCATATTCAATAACTGTTTATAAACCTGATTAAGTTTTCTATTCTTATTGTTTTTTAGTATTTCAGACTAAATAAATTCAGATTTGGAACCGTGGCAATATGTTCTTAATTGTTGCATCATAGTTTGGTGAACTGTTTGTTAAATACGAGTACAAAGATTCAGTTTGGAAATTAGTCTAAAAGCTTAAAATGCCTTCAAGTAAGACATGGAAGTTTGATTGTGAAAAAGACGGTTCGGCAATGAGTGGTGCAAAAACTACTTCATTATTCGACATATTAAAAACGTAATTTGTCTGATTTGCCAAAATACTATATCAGTAGTGAAAGACCAGTGGTGGCCTTACAAAAGGGGGAGGGGCGATGCAAAAAAATAGGGAGCATTTTTCAAGTTTTTGTGGTCTCAAAATACAGTGATCTCTAAAAAAAAGGTCGTCACTTTCAATTTATATCCAAAATTTCCATAAAGTTAAGATGCACAGGGGGACCACTTTTTGACGTTTTTTAAGGGGAAGCCGGTGCGACCGCTGCGTTCGCACCATACTAAAGTCATCATTGTGAAAGAGTGTAGTTAAGCATCACCATTGCATAAAACATGCTGTTTAATTTGATGGCATTAAAGGTCAATTACGGTTTGACGAAAGAGAGCAGTTTAAAAAGTCTTTGAGTATACAAGAGATGTTTCATGCACATGCAAAAGACACTGAACTTGTTATAAAACTGAGCTTTAAGATATATGAAGTAATTGCAAAAAAAGGAAAAGTTTACAGTGATGGTGAATTCATGAAGAGTTGTTTGAAATTGTTTACGAGACGTGAGTTTTCGAATAAGAAATGTATAGTGGAGCAACTAAGTTTGCCATGGTCTACAGTGGCTAGGACTAAGTTTGTCTCGAATAAATGACCTTTCGGAAAATATCGACCTTTCGTTTAAGCGGAAAATACGCAAATTTTCCGCTTTTGAGCTGGAGTACAGACTTTATCAATACTGTGCAGCTAGTTTTTAGTTATCTCGTTAATATTTTAACATTACGTGTAAAGTGATGGAGAAATTTTTTACATTACAAGGAATACAATTTACCGTAACAAGAGGAAACAATGCATAATACGTACATTACTAGGAATAATCACAACTGCTGTTTTGGCTTGGTACTGAATTGTCTGGCCCGCAGCATTATTACTATTTTGGCCCATTGAGATAAATAGTTGCACGCCCCAGATTTAACCTTATGATGGTGTTTTGTCAAGTAATGAATGATGAGCGTCGTTTGTTAGCGGCAGAGGTCACGGTTGCGGTTCAATTTCAATCCTGATCATGTTTTTGGTCATTTTATTTCCTTTTGATTTGCATTTTTAACAAGCAATTCCAATTTTTATCATAGCACTTTTTAAATAACTTAAAAATCATATAAAATATCGCAACCGTAACAGCGATATCTTGGCATCTCCAATATTATTCGCTTGACGGTTACTCCAGGAACAAACGTTTTGGCCGGTTTTCTTCAAATCAAAAATTACATACCAGTTATAATATTAAACACATTTAGTATAAAATATATAAGTTCAAGCTGTAAAAAATTTATCATGAAACTATTTACTAAATGTGTGGAAAATCTATACCAAACAATATGATAATTTAAAGCGCCGGGCTCGTGATCAACACGGTCTCGGTTCAAAACCCACTCGGGCCATTCTGTTGTGTCCTTGGTAAAGACACTTTACGGCACTTTCCCCTGCTTGGTGGTCCTGGCAAGCAGTTCTAAATTACAGTCATATCTCTATTAAATTACAAGCGGACAGCAATATCTTGGCATCTCCGGAAGTAGGTCGGGGTAATTGCCTACCCTATGTATTAGCGCCTCCGTCGCTTTTCTGCGAGTCAAAAGGATAAATATAGAGATAAAATAAAATAAAATAAATAAGATGTTTGTTTTTAGATAGTTGGAAGAGACCTGGTAAACAGAAAAGCTAGTGGAAGTATTGTGAGTGTTTCCAGCATACTTTCAGAACGAGCTGCCCCGAATTATTCTGTCCATAGCATGGCAAAAGCAGGGGTCAATCAAATGACCCGCTCCTTGGCTTTCGAACTAGCACCTCACAACGTAAGTTGATATGACTTTAAATTAACTTTACATGACTTTAAATCGAGTTTAAAAATTTGCATGCAGTCAAATTTTTGCGCATTTGAATGTTTAGATTCGAGTCAATGCGGTACAACCAACTGCTATACGAACGGATGGGTTTAAAGATATAATTGCAAATGATGAACTATATAAAGCCATTCTAGGAAAAATTCCAATGGGAAGATTGGGAGGTAAAACATAGTTTAAATAAGCTTTTTGTAGCATCAAATAGTCGGATAAAGCCAGATGTTTTTTAGCGAGACTATGATAATTGAAATTGCATTATTAAATTTATCGAAAATTTTACGTTTTTTTATAGAAATCAAAGAAGTAAACGCATTGATCCTGTTTCTGCTGAGTGACCAAGCTTCATTGATTACTGGTAGTTGTATGCCAGTAGACGGTGGATCGTTGTGTTATTGGTAAAATGAAAATTAAAAAAAATTGATTTGTTAAAGAAAAATTGTGAAAAATTGTTTTTTTCTTTTCGACTTGCTCAAAAATTTTGCAAACCCCTTGAAGGAGTAGAAAACAAAGAAACGATTGTGAATTCTTGAGAAAACTAAACGTTAAAATTAATCTAAATTGTTGTTTCTGCTTTAAAGTTGTATAAATAGTATAGATTCAAGTACTTTTTTGGCGTAATAGTATTCATTAAATGCAATAAACTTTATTCGTACGTCATGGTGCTCACAAACTAGTCTCAGGACAGGTTGAATTAATTTTTCATGAAAGCAAAAGCCAAACCGCGTCGTGGAATGAAAACAAATTTTAGGAATTTTTTTTCATTTCTTTAATTGGTTAATTTAGAAGTGCGACAGTTTAAGTTGTTTCTCTTTCTTTTTCTTTTTTCCGAGTTTCAGCAATTTTTGAATCTGGAAGTTAATTACTTAGTCAAACGAAGTATCTTTTCAAATTATTTTAATAAATCCTATTGTGCATGCTTGCACTTGGGTTTATAAACTTCGTGTATTACCCAAGATCCATGACAATAGTTGAGAATCAAGAAGAAAAAAGATTGAACTATTTGAGAGTTTTTTTATGGAGAATTCTTGTATTTTGAAAATTGAACGGTGTAGAACGGGGATCAGGGCAATTCAAACCCGAAAATTTAAATTCTTTTTTACTGTGGAGGATTTCGCAGAGCTGCCAGGCGTTTATCAGGCCTCAAAATGTTTTGTTCTTAAAGCCTGTTGACACATCAAAAAATTGTGATACGTTGCGAGCAGAAGGACCGGACTTCTACACTTAGTTGACCGAAGTGATTTTTGTTGTGCACTTCAGGAAAGGCAGCTTACGACAAAATCTTTAATGGAGTCACGCTGCATACTTACAATGGTAAATCTGCTTAAAATAGAAAGAAGCAAATAGGCTAATACGGCCATAATAAAAAGAAAAATACATCAAAATATAGATGAATGAGAAGAAACAAGTTTAAATTTTAAATTTGAATTATCCCATCACAATATCAGTTCCATTACACTTGCTTTACGAACACAACGGCGGAGCTATCAGAATCGATGAACGAAGGTTAAATTGTTGCTTAATAATCCGTTGAGCCTCTTCTTCAAGAAGCGCACATAGACTATTAACTTCATTATCTATTCTCATCATAAGAGAAAATGAATTCTTTTGTAGTGGCATCATGATAGCAAAAAATTGTTCAAGTCAAGTGAATATTTATTTCGATTTTTAATTGCAAGGAACACTATTCACTTTGCATTGATGACTGTTTTGTTTTTAATTTTTTTTGGTTCTCACTCCATTTGAAAAGAAAAAAAAAAACTGAATACCAAAAGAAAAGATTTTCATTTTAATTATACATTATTTTTTTTTTAAAATGAATTTAAAAAAAGTAAGCCTTCTCTTATTTTTTGCACCAGGCCTTTTCGTTTTGTAAAGTTATTAGTGATAACTTAAAGAAAATAATAATCTAAAGCCATGGCAGTTACTCAGATCAATGAGAAAAGCCAAATTTTCTTTAACGGCAAGGTAATTTACTTTAGTGGTAGCTTATAGCTTTCAATAAATAAATGAATAATTTAAATTTATTTGGAAGAATAAGCAGTAAACAAATAAAACCTTCTAAATGATTTTGCCTATTTTTCAACATAAAACACTGAATTTTAAAACTGTTGGTTTGTCCAAATTTAATTTGATGATATTAATCAATTTCTCGAGCAAAACTATCAATTTTTACGAAAACTATTTTTTAAAAGTACTCTGTTTTCTAGGTTAAGAATTAAGTTGTGCTTTTCAAATTTAGAAGTTGATTTAAAGGTTTTGGTAACTCAGTATTGATTTCGAAAACTTATATTCTCTTATGTTTAACCGATTTGATTACAATAGTCCAAACCAGGGCTTCTCAAATTGTGAGTCTCAACCTATGTTCCCTCTAAGCTGACTTTCGTTTTGCCGCGCACTGTATAAATATTTAGCCGAGAATCCCGCGCAGTACTTTCGTGTTGCCGCGCACTGCGTAAGTTTTGGCAAGACATGCTTTCGCTGCATAAGCATTGACAAGGTTTGATTTCGGGAACCAAATAGGAAATCAAGGATCAAGGAATCGAAGTGAAGACCATTCTTTTTTGTTTTTTTAGAGAACACCTTGATTTTGGGAGAGAAAACCAAAACTTTGTTGCCTCGGGTAATATTCACCACTGTTCACATAGCCTTTCATTCCGCGCACACTAAGCAAACTCTTAGAGGGAACATTGGTCGCAACCCCAAATGGGGTAGCGTAAAAAAATTTCGGATTCGCAAAACAAATTGACTTTTTGTGCTTTTGAAATTGATTCTTTTACAATAATATTTATTGACAGTTCGATTTGACGCGCAAATTGATCCGTATTATGCGAAGATCCGGATTATCTAAAGGCTATTGCTTCAAGCCAGACGTTATCCAGAGTAATAAGATGTAGATAAAGATCACCTTATTTGAATATATAAAAGACTAAATGGTACAATTCTTTAAAATAAACAAATTTATTTATACAGTTTAAATACTTGTAGAGAACTAACAAAATAATAGCTTAGCTGTACACAGACCCGACGAGAGGGGGGTGCACCGATGCGCCGCACCAGGGCCCGTAGAGTCTAGGAGGCCCGTGAATATCAAAGTTCAAAATTGAAATGGGCAATAATGCATGAATTTTTCATTGTTGCTTTGAATCTGAAAGGGATTTCTATGTGCGCTGTTACGAACAAATTTTGCAGGAATGTTTTGGAGAAGGTATTTATGCAGGAAATTTTAGCTCTAATGTCCTGATGTCAAACTTGCAAACGTTTTCAGAATCACTGTGACAAAAAAATGGAGGAAAGTAGTACAATACCCGAGTGTAGCCGTTTGGCTTGGTAGTAATAGGATAGGATAAACGAAGAAATAAGATCAAGGAATCACAGGAGCGTATCCAAGCTTGGTATGTTAAAAATAGGATAATGGCTGACGCAACGAGACAAACAACGACGCCATTGATGCAGAAGGAAGTCAACATGCACGGTCAGCGTTAGAGACATCAGTTCGTTGGTTCAGATGAGAAAACGGCCAATAGTGCGGTTTTCGGCTTCCGTCGCGTGCATTTCATTGCATAATTCCTAAACGTGCCGCGATAAGAGCATGAAACTTAGCAAGCGCATAGAGACAGAATAGGGATGTACCTTGATTTCAATGTCAAAAGTTTGGCAAAATGATGGCAGCTTTTTATCCTAGACACCAACAACTACGATGTGCCGCCATCATTGTAATGTCCGTGGAATGGGGCACGTACCCCACACATTATTAAATTCTAGGTACATTAGTTAAATTTATTATGTAAATAATCAAACTAGAGTAGTTAGAAAACCCCTAAGGTACTACCATACGGCCCCCTGCTCGAAAAGTTTGGGGACCACTGGTATAGTACAAGTAGCCTGCATAAAGGTGAAAAATACACAAAGAAGAATGAAAGAAAAAAAAATACACAAAGAAATATGATTTCAAGCCAATCTAAGCAAACGATGTAAAAAAAATGTATATGTAGCACTGCAAATAAGATATCAAGTTAATCAAAAATAAAAGAAACAGTTATATTAATGAAAAAGGAGGCATGCAATACAAATAATTAATGCAATACAATTAATATAGGAAATACACAGTATGTATAAGTTATTAGAAATATACATAATTGGTGGATGTTGAAGAAACAACATAAAAAAATATCTAATAAAAAAAACAAAAAACACAATATATAAAATTAAGAAAACTTGTATATACGAGTATGTGTTATTAATAATACTATTTTTTTAATAATTTACTTTGTTTATCATTATTTTGCATAGGTTTTGAAAGAATTATGAAAAAAACATAATGCCAGAAACAAATCCAACTTTATTCCAGAGATGTTCTAGAACTATTTAGACCAGGGCTTCTCAAAATGTTTTGTTCTACGGCCCCATTTTAAAAAATAAATTTTTGTGCGACCCCAATATGTGAACTAAATTTTACGTTAATTTTTTTCTATCGAAACTACGCGTGTGCATGAAAAACCGTGTTATAACAGCGAGAAACGGAAGTGGTAATTTAAAGCGATTTAACAAAATTACAAAAACAAGCTTGACAGTAAACCTCGGTTAATAAGGATGCGGTTAATCTAAATATTTGCCTAATCCGGATAAAACTAAAGGTACGAACAATTTCTAATGTTTTTAATAGAGAAGCTTTGAATAATCCGGATCTTCGCCTATTTCGGAAAAAAAAAATTTTTTTAGATTTATAATCCAGATTTTCCGCTTCACAACTGTAGAAGGGTTTTTTTTTGTCAACGTCATAAACATTACTCCACGTTATGATTTACAAGCGTCGGCTATGTTGCTTGGTACTTAAAATTTATACATCAGTTCAACTTAGGGAGTGTGTTTTTTTTTTTTTTTTTATTTTATCTCTATATTTATCCTCCTTACTCGCAGGAAAGCGACGGAAGCCTAATATATAGGGTGGGCAATTACCCTGACCTGCTGTTCGGTTGTAATTTAATAGAGATATGATTGAAATTTAGAACTGCTTGCCAAGACCACCAAGCAGGGGAATGGGCCGTAAAGTGTCTTTCCCAAGACACAACAGAATGGCGCGAGTGTTCGTTGATTAGCTATAGTTGTGTCGTATATAAGTGTGCTATAATTTTTTTGTATAGCCAGGGCCGTTGAGAGGAAAAAATATGCCGGTGCGAGACTTTTTCTGAGCCCCCTTTCTAACTCTAGTCATATGTAGATGATTCAGTTGCACTATGTTGTATTTTCTGAAGAATCGGGAATCTTTTTAAAAGGTTTGTGGGCCATTCTATCAAACTCTCGTAATTGCTTTACATAAACGTACATCTTAATTAAACTTTATGCATGTCCATTTTATACTTTATTTACAAATATACCTAGATCATTAATCATCTGAATGCTCACTATTTCATGAAGGCTACAGCCTGCAGAAAATATGTAAATGATAAAACACTTAATAAATTGACTTATTTTATTAAAACAGCGTTGCCTTGCGTGCCTTTTTCTTGTCAAAACTACGAATTACACTGTAGTAGTACATGTATATAAAAGGAATTTTGTGTTGCGTCCGATGGCGCAGGAGCAGGAGCGTGCAGGAGCGACGACGTCAGTGCGTTCCGAACCCTAGACTCCATGAGTCAGCAAAAAGTCGAAACCCTATCTTTTTAATGCTTATATGTTTCAAATCAATTTAGTTTCAAATTAATATTAATAATAAGTTCGAAAAGAAAAAAATAAAATTAATTCTATTGAAAACGATTTTAAGTTCTAGACAGTTACAACGTATTTTGTGAAGCCGCGTCATTTCCTGTTCTGAATCGTATCGATTTGACCTTAAGTAAACTCTAAGTCCAAAAAAGTGATTTAATTTTTCTTTCTAACTTTAATCTCAAAGGCAATACTTGTACACGTTTAAGCGCTCCCTATACAACCTTGATTTTAGATACCTATAGTTGAATAAACATTTGGTGGTACAGAATTTGAAGATTGCTTGAAGTAAAAGATTTTTCTTCCCAAAGCTTTTCATCTGACACTCTTCAGGGGAAATCGTCAGAATGAAGTAGAATTGAAACCGAACTAATTTATAAAGGAAGAAAGTAGAGTTCTCATTGGCTGAAAGAGTCAACCAATGAGAGAAAAGGTTAAGAAATTTTCAAAGAGTATACGAATTCTTTTTGCTTACACAGAAAGGGATTGAGAGATTTAATGAAAGTCGCTTCAAGAGCAGAAAGGTGAAAGGAAGAGCGACCTCGAGCGAGAATAGAAAATTTTTCGTTGCTGTAATGGAGGGCACATTGGGCGTTGTCAAGAAGATGTTGACCAATAGCGGATTCGTGAAATTGTTGTGGGCGTATGTTGTTTTTGCAAGAGCGGGAAAGACTTTGGCGGTTGGCCGAGGTACGAGGATTGGTGATGGATTTAGGAACGTGTTGTTTAATTCGCTCTTCTAGCCGTTGAGACGTGCGACCAACGTACCGACTATCGCAGTGGCACAAATTTTTGTGAAATTTTTGTGCCACTGCGATAGTCGGTACGTTGGTCGCACGTCTCAACGGCTAGAAGAGCGAATTAAACAACACGTTCCTAAATCCATCACCAATCCTCGTACCTCGGCCAACCGCCAAAGTCTTTCCCGCTCTTGCAAAAACAACATACGCCCACAACAATTTCACGAATCCGCTATTGGTCAACATCTTCTTGACAACGCCCAATGTGCCCTCCATTACAGCAACGAAAAATTTTCTATTCTCGCTCGAGGTCGCTCTTCCTTTCACCTTTCTGCTCTTGAAGCGACTTTCATTAAATCTCTCAATCCCTTTCTGTGTAAGCAAAAAGAATTCGTATACTCTTTGAAAATTTCTTAACCTTTTCTCTCATTGGTTGACTCTTTCAGCCAATGAGAACTCTACTTTCTTCCTTTATAAATTAGTTCGGTTTCAATTCTACTTCATTCTGACGATTTCCCCTGAAGAGTGTCAGATGAAAAGCTTTGGGAAGAAAAATCTTTTACTTCAAGCAATACCTATAGTCAAAAGTTTTTCTAAAGTTTAGTTTTTAGATGAATATCAATTTTACACATTTTTCTAGGTATGTTTAACTTTTATTTGTACGATATTTTTTTCTATGTAACCTTAATTTGTGTTAGACCTTTGTTTGATTTTTTCTCGACAACCACGATTTTTTGTTGCACCCTTGTTGAATTTTTGTCAACCACGATTTTTATTATTCTTTTGTTGAACTTCTATTTAAGTTTTTTCTAAGAATCTTGATTTTCGTCGTTCCTATCTTCAATTTTTTTCTAAACAAGTTTGATTTTTGTTACACCCTTTTTGAATTTTTCCAAACTTTTCTTTGTCAATCACGATTTTTATTATACTTTTGTTGAATTTTTAAAAGTTTATCTTGATTTTGTCATTCCTATCTTCAATTTCTTCTAAACAACCTTGTTTTTTGTCAAACCTTTGCTTAATTTTTCCTAGGCAACCTTGGTTTTTGTTACACCTAGCTTCAATGTTTTTCTAGATAAATTCGATTTTTTGTTATACCTTTGTTCAATTTTAAAACATTTTCTCTAAACAACCTCGATTTTGTTATACCGCTGTTTAACTTTTCTTGAAAAAAACTTAATTTTTTTTATAACTATCTTCAATTTTTTTTTCCTCGGTAATCTTGATTTTGCTATATCTACGTTTTAATTTTTACTTGGTAACCTTGATTTTTCTCATAACTTTGTTTAATTTTTTTTTTTTGGTTACCTCGATTTTTGTCACACCTATCTTTAATTTTTTTTAACAATCTTAATTTTTGTCATACCTAAACTCAATTTCTTTCTAAATAACCTTGATTTTTGTCATAACTATCTTCAATTTTTTCTTAACAACCTCGATTTTTGTCATAACTTTGTTTAATTTTTCTTGGTAATCTTGATTTTTGTCATACCTAACCTCAATTTCTTCTAGACAAACTTGATTTTGTTATACCTTTGCTTAATTTTTTCTTGACAACCTTGATTTTTATTATACTTATCTTGCATTTTTTTCTAAACTGCCTTGTTTTTGTTATACCTAATTTCAATTTTTTTCTTGACATTCTCAATTTTCCTTATACCTTTATTTAATTTTTTCTTGGCAACCTCGATTTTTGTCATATCTTTATTTAATTTTTCTTGGTAACTTTGATTTTTGTCATTCCTAATTTCAATTTCTTCTAGAGAAACTTGGTTTTTGTTATATTTTGCTCAATTTTTTCTAAACAACCTTGTTTTTTGTCAAACCTTTGCTTAATTCTTCCTAGGCAACCTTGATTTTTGTCACATCTACCTTCAATTTTTCTTGATAACCTTGATTTTTGTCATATCTAACCTCAATTTCTTCTAGACAAATTTGATTTTTGTTGCACCCACCTTCAATTTTTTTTCTAAACAACCTTGTTTTTTGTTATAACTATCTTCAATTTTTTCTTAACAACCTCGATTTTGTTATACTTTTGTTTAACTTTTCTTGAAAAACTTAATTTTTTTATAACTATCTTCAATTTTTTTTTCCTCGGCAATCTCAATTTTGCTATATCTACGTTTAATTTTTACTTGGTAACCTTGATTTTTCTCATAACTTTGTTTAATTTTTTCTTGTCAACCTCGATTTTTGTCACACCTATCTTTAATTTTTCTTAACAATTTTAATTTTTTGTCATATCTAAACTCAATTTCTTTCTAAATAACCTTAATTTTTGTCATAACTACCTTCAATTTTTTCTTAACAACCTCGATTTTTGTCACACCTATCTTTAATTTTTCTTAACAATCTTAATTTTTTGTCATACCTAAACTCAAATTTCTTTCTAAATAACCTTAATTTTTGTCATAACTATCTTCAATTTTTTCTTAACAACCTCGATTTTTGTCATAACTTTGTTTAATTTTTCTTGGTAATCTTGATTTTTGTCATACCTAACCTCAATTCCTTCTAGACAAACTTGATTTTCTTCTATCTATGCTTAATTTTTTTCTTGGTAACCTCGATTTTTGTTATACGTACTTAACCTCAATTTTTTCTTGACAACCTTGATTTTTATTATACTTATCTTGCATTTTTTTCTAAACTGCCTTGTTTTTGTTATACCTAATTTCAATTTTTTTCTTGGCATTCTCAATTTTCCTTATACCTTTATTTAATTTTTTCTTGGCAACCTTGATTTTTGTCATACCTTTGTTTAATTTTTCTTAACAATCTTGATTTTGTTGCACCTACCTTCAATTTTTTTCTAAACAAGCTTTTTGTCATACCTTTGTTTAATTTTTCTTAACAATCTTGGTTTTGTTGCACCTACCTTCAATTTTTTTTTCTAGACAAACTTGATTTTGTTATATCTATGCTTAATTTTTTTCTTGGTAACCTTGATTTTTGTTATACCTTTGCTTAATTTTTTCTTGGCAACCTTGATTTTTAGATACCTACATTTAATTTTTGTCTAAGCAGTCTTGATTTTTGTTATACTTAACCTCAATTTTTCTTTAAGCAACCTTGATTTTTATTATACCTATGTTTAACTTTTTTTCTAAACAAGCTTGATTTTTTGTTACACCCTTGTTGAATTTTTTTTTCTTGACAACCTTGATTTTTATTCGCAGTCAAAGTAATTCTTAAAAGTTTTAAACAAAAAATTTTTATTGATAGGTTCTTCGTGTTCAATAAGCAGATGTTTCATAATAAAAATTTCGTCTTTCTTCTTTATTAAACCAAATTCAAACATAGTTATTATTTTTATGAAGTATAAATTCGCTTTCTAGTGTTAATATTTTAATTGTTTCAAAAAATAAATTCAGTTCTAAATATGTTTAATGAAAATTAGTGATTTTAAAACGTTCTTAAATGTGTACAAAATTTGTGGTAAAACAGAATATATTGAAAAATTTTAATAATGGCATAGAAACGGTACTTTACTAAAAGTGTGTTTCAAACCAATTTTATTTTATGTGACAATAGCTTCACCTCCGAAGTGTTTTTATACGTCTCACGTGCGACCTTGCCAAAGCTTCGTTACTTGAAGCTCGAAAAACGCTTGTTTAAAAAACAAAACTAGTTTTATTGAACAATATAGTATTAAAGTAAAACAAAACATTTTTATAGAAGTAAACTGTTATTCTATCCTGCTATTTTCATAGCAATTTTGTTTAAGCAATTTCCCATTTGTAAAAGAAATCTTAACATTCAACTGATCTCACTCTACGAAAGTTTGTTTTCTTGTTCGTTTTGAACCCTAATCAAAAGAACTGGATTTAAACATTATCAGACCAACAAACCAACCGAGAAAAAAAAAACCGTCAAATATTCACACGTTTCACCGCTAAAAATAATCACATTTTTGAAAAATAAAATAAAAACAAGAATCCTTTTAAAATTACCAAAAAAAATTTAAAAAAAAGTTAAGTAGAAGTTAAAAACAGACACGTGAACGTCAACAAAAATAAGCAAAATAGTTATGAAATTATGGGTTGGTGATGATGACATGGAGGAAAAAACACAAGAAAATAATCAAAAATGACAAAGATAGTGTTGAAAACAAGAATAACAGAAAGAAGAAGAAGAATTGTGATTTTGACGCAAAGTTCAACAGTTGACTTGAGAAATAGATTTATTGCTGTTATGATACAAAAAAAAAACTTGGTAAAATAGACAACACTGTGGTTTAAATAAAGCTTTTCATGACGATCTGTGTATTTTTCAAGGTTTGTGCATAAACTTTTTACAAAAGCAATAAAAACACTATTCTTTTATAAACATTTTTCCAAATCATAACTTTCATCTAACATTTCACCATCAAACAAACTTATAAATCACGTTAAAAGAAAATTTTTAATAAATTGTGATAATTTTTTATAGCTAAAGACAACAATACGTAAAGTCAAGAGAATTTTTTTAAATAAAAATGTAACAGACCAGTTGAAAACATAAAAATTTATGTGTTCTACAAGTTACGTCTATAATAGTTTAAAAAGAGTAGGTTTGTAAAAAAAATACACAAGTTGTGATTTCAAATTGAAAAATAAAAAAGATTCTTAGGTTAAAAAGAAAAAAAAAAAAAAATTCTAGGTAAAATTCCTACTGAAACGTAAACAAAGTAAAATGTAGGTTTGTTTCAAAAAGTTTGCTTGTAAAAAGGAAAAATTAAATCATGCTGAAACGTAATGTTTCTGATTTTTTGAGACACAAACGGTTTCAACTAGTTAAAATTTGTAAGGTTGACTGATTTTTTATCAAAAAATTAATTTAAAGCATCACATTTAGGTTACATTATTAATAAAAAGTTTCTAAAAACAGATATTGATTTGCAAATTGAACAACTTTTAACGCCAAATTTGCTATTTTTCAATCAAGACGGTTTTAACTTGAGAAATTCTTGTGAAATTTTGTGATGCTAAACACCTTTTTAATGCAAAGTAGATTGAAAACGTTTAGGATACAAGGTGAAAAAACTCTTTAAGTCAAAAATTGATATCTTTTCATGAAGAGATGAGTCTAATAAACTTGACTAGTCAACTTTTTGTCAGTTAACTTTGAAATGTTTGTGTTGTTGTTTAATATTTAAAACAAACAAATCGAAATTTAGTTAAATTAAAACCTTGCGACTCTTTTTACTTTGAAAAGAAAAAACTAAGTAAAATGAGAACCGTGCAAAAGTCGAAATATTTGCTTCTGTGCAACAATTATACAAAGAGTTTGACAAAATTACAACATTTGCACAATTAAGAAAACAATTGTGATAAAAAATTTGAGATCGAGTTGTTGTTATGTGTTAAAAAATAGCAAAAACCTAAAATAAAATAGTTTTTTTGGATTTGGTTCCAAAAACTAACAAACTTCTGTGACACTTGGAAGAAACGTACACTTTTTAGGAGAAATTTTTTAGATTTTTTTAAGTAAGCTAGTGTTTCCGTAACTTTAAAATGTAAGACACTTGGAAAAAAAGTCGGCCTTTCAAAAAGTTAAATTTTTTCACGTAGAAGGAATCTACTGTTTCCATACTAAAACCTTTACAATGTGAGGCTCTTGAGGAAATCTTTAAATAGTGATAATTTTAAGAACCTGACCACAAAACCTCCGTGTGAAAATTGTATAAAATTATATACATGGATCATATTGTTAATATCAATTAATGAAGTTTTTGGTTAATACATTTATTTGGAAAAAGAAAAACTAAAATATTTTCGGTTTAACTAGTGTCAAGCGGTCATTTTCTAAAAAATTGATGTTTCAAAGATTTATTAAGCTAGTAAAAATAAAAAATTTGGTTTAACTTGAATCATTTTTACTCGGTTTGTCCTAATGATTACCGTTAAGTTTGGGATATGATGACTGATCGTAATCGGTTGTTAATCAACGCCCCGTGTCTAATTCAATGATTTTAAAATTTTTTCTTGGAATTAACCAATGAGTTTCTGCATAGCATTTCTTTTTAAGAAGTCGAACAATGTTACGTTGGAATAAATTAAATAAAAAGTTAGAAGAATGACTTAAAAATATTAAAAGCGTGTTGAATTTTGTTTAAAATGTAAAAACGTTGCTGTTACACCTGACTGAAATCGAGTTAAAATTATGTGTGAAAGAAGTCTTACGCTTTATTGGATATTTTACATTTTCGATTTTTAAGAGAATTGTTAAAAAGTTTTCTACAGTACTTTAAAACGTTGGTGTAAAAAACAGAAAATAAAGTTAAAAAGTCTAATTTTTAATATCCATAGGTGGTTTCTTTTACAAGATCACTGTCCAAACCTTTTTTTCAGAGGTTAGCAACGCTCAAGATAAAAGAGTGAATTTGTTGATTTCTTACTTTATTTGTGTTTGTTACTCCAAGCAAAACCGTATCCTGAAAGTAAAATTTTTAGCTATTTTTTAAAAAAATCCTGATTTTTCAAAGGTTTATTTTCAGATTTCGAGCTAGTCAATAAATTTATTAAATAATTTCAGCTTGGTTTGTTTTCATTTAGACATAAGAACTATCTGTGATAGGACTTGCTAGAATAAATCTTATTATATTTTCAAAAAACAACTGACTTTTCTTGGAATCGATCTTACTTACGTTGGTCTTATTTGATTTCAAATTTTATGTTAATTTTAGAAAATTTAGTTGGCAAAATGTATTAAAATGTTCAGTTTTATGATGAATTTTCTTATTAAAAGTGAAAAAATGTAAAACTTTTTAACATAAACGGTTGCAATTGATTGGGGATCAAACTAAGCGGTGTTTTGAAATCAAAATATGTTTGGTCAAGCTTGTAATAAATTTTCCTTTTGACAGAAAATTGATAAAAAGTATAAAAATCAAGGTGTATCATAGAAAGTTTTTTCGCTTACTCTATTTTTACTCTGGAAATTAAGGTAACCAGATTTTCAAACTCCGATCATGAATATGTCAGGAAACGCAATACGCTATGAACAGGATACGGCCAGCTTCTGTGTAAAGGCGCGTTTACAGCCGTTTACAGTACTTTTTTTTTTCAGCGTGAACTTTGTTTGCTTTATTGACGCTCAAATCCACTCATGTTTTCGAGAAAAAATGAGTGAATTTGAGCGTCAATAAAACAAACAAAGATCATGCTGAAAGAAAAAAGTACTGTAAACGGCTGTAAACGCGCCTTAAGAGAGAGAATTTGACGCAATTATCAAAAGCATATGGTCACGCTTACAGAGATTACAGGGTAGCTTTCTTATTATTAAAAGTTTATAAAAATGACCAAAAGATTAAACATATTTAGAACTGAATTTATTTTTTGAAACAATTAAAATATTAACACTAGAAAGCGAATTTATACTTCATAAAAATAATAACTATGTTTGAATTTGGTTTAATAAAGAAGAAAGATGAAATTTTTATTTTGAAACATCTGCTTATTGAACACGAAGAACCTATCAATAAAAATTTTTTGTTTAAAACTTTTAAGAATTACTTTGACTGCGAATAAAAATCAAGGTTGTCAAGAAAAAAAAATTCAACAAGGGTGTAACAAAAAATCAAGCTTGTTTAGAAAAAAGTTAAACATAGGTATAATAAAAATCAAGGTTGCTTAAAGAAAAATTGAGGTTAAGTATAACAAAAATCAAGACTGCTTAGACAAAAATTTTTAAAATTGAATAAAGGTACCTAAAAATCAAGCTTTCTTAGGGAAAAATTAAATGTAGGTATCTAAAAATCAAGGTTGCCAAGAAAAAATTAAGCAAAGGTATAACAAAAATCAAGGTTACCAAGAAAAAAATTAAGCATAGATATAACAAAATCAAGTTTGTCTAGAAAAAAAAATTGAAGGTAGGTGCAACAAAACCAAGATTGTTAAGAAAAATTAAGCAAAGGTATGACAAAAAGCTTGTTTAGAAAAAAATTGAAGGTAGGTGCAACAAAATCAAGATTGTTAAGAAAAATTAAACAAAGGTATGACAAAAATCAAGGTTGCCAAGAAAAAATTAAATAAAGGTATAAGGAAAATTGAGAATGCCAAGAAAAAAATTGAAATTAGGTATAACAAAAACAAGGCAGTTTAGAAAAAAATGCAAGATAAGTATAATAAAAATCAAGGTTGTCAAGAAAAAATTGAGGTTAAGTATAACAAAAATCGAGGTTACCAAGAAAAAAATTAAGCATAGATAGAAGAAAATCAAGTTTGTCTAGAAGGAATTGAGGTTAGGTATGACAAAAATCAAGATTACCAAGAAAAATTAAACAAAGTTATGACAAAAATCGAGGTTGTTAAGAAAAAATTGAAGGTAGTTATGACAAAAATCAAGGTTATTTAGAAAGAAATTGAGTTTAGGTATGACAAAAATTAAGATTGTTAAGAAAAATTAAAGATAGGTGTGACAAAAATCGAGGTAACCAAAAAAAAAAAAATTAAACAAAGTTATGAGAAAAATCAAGGTTACCAAGTAAAAATTAAACGTAGATATAGCAAAATCAAGATTACCGAGAAAAAAAAAATTGAAGATAGTTATAAAAAAAATTAAGTTTTTTTCAAGAAAAGTTAAACAGCGGTATAACAAAATCGAGGTTGTTTAGAGAAAATGTTTTAAAATTGAACAAAGGTATAACAAAAAATCGAATTTATCTAGAAAAACATTGAAGCTAGGTGTAACAAAAACCAAGGTTGCCTAGGAAAAATTAAGCAAAGGTTTGACAAAAAACAAGGTTGTTTAGAAGAAATTGAAGATAGGAATGACAAAATCAAGATAAACTTTTAAAAATTCAACAAAAGTATAATAAAAATCGTGGTTGACAAAGAAAAGTTTGGAAAAATTCAAAAAGGGTGTAACAAAAATCAAACTTGTTTAGAAAAAAATTGAAGATAGGAACGACGAAAATCAAGATTCTTAGAAAAAACTTAAATAGAAGTTCAACAAAAGAATAATAAAAATCGTGGTTGACAAAAATTCAACAAGGGTGCAACAAAAAATCGTGGTTGTCGAGAAAAAATCAAACAAAGGTTTAACACAAATTAAGGTTACATAGAAAAAATATCGTACAAATAAAAGTTAAACATACCTAGAAAAATGTGTAAAATTGATATTCATCTAAAAACTAAACTTTAGAAAAACTTTTGACTATAGGTATCTAAAATCAAGGTTGTATAGGGAGCGCTTAAACGTGTACAAGTATTGCCTTTGAGATTAAAGTTAGAAAGAAAAATTAAATCACTTTTTTGGACTTAGAGTTTACTTAAGGTCAAATCGATACGATTCAGAACAGGAAATGACGCGGCTTCACAAAATACGTTGTAACTGTCTAGAACTTAAAATCGTTTTCAATAGAATTAATTTTATTTTTTTCTTTTCGAACTTATTATTAATATTAATTTGAAACTAAATTGATTTGAAACATATAAGCATTAAAAAGATAGGGTTTCGACTTTTTGCTGACTCATGGAGTCTAGGGTTCGGAACGCACTGACGTCGTCGCTCCTGCACGCTCCTGCTCCTGCGCCATCGGACGCAACACAAAATTCCTTTTATATACTACTCACTGTCAAAGTCTATTTGTTTTGCAACGTCAGACTCAATACTGAGCCTAGCCAGATTTGAGTCTGACGTTGTTCTTTCTGACGTTGTATCTGATAAACTTCGATTCTGTTTTAGATTTCATAATTTTTCTTTTTAAAAAGTAGTGTTCTTTAAAAAAAAGTCTTTACTTCGAATCTGTCTTGGAGTTCTGGCGAACCGGAGGGACAAAGCTCTAAAGATCGGAACGTACGGTAAGACTTAAGTCTATTGTACAAAGCCAGTACTAGTTTATCGTGACGAAAATCGAGAAAATCAGGGAGAAATTCAAAGTCAGTGTTTCTTAATCTTTTCGCGTCTGCGGCGCGCTTGGACCAGGGTGTAGACCTTGATTTTTGGCCCAAAAAAGTAATGTCGACTAAAAAAAAGGTTGCGAAGCAATGGTCTATTGTTTTTTAAAAAGTTTTGCGGCACACTTGGAAGGAAATCTCTCGCGCCACACGGGTGGAGAACCGTTGTTTTAAGTGACGACCTTTTTTTAGAGATCACTATGTTTTTGGGACGAAAATTGAGAAATCTTTACCTCTAACTCTAACCTAACAGTTACCCCTAACCCCAAACTCTACGCGAACCAAAAAATAAAACAGCTGAAAATGACTGGAGTGTGGTGATCAGCTTTGCTCAGTAGTCGCAGTAAGCAAATTTTTTGGGTGAAACTAACCCCTACAGCAACAGGATGAAATAAAAAAGAAACCAAGAAGAAAAAACCTCTTGAAGAAACAATAGTAACCACAGAGAGCTCCGGTTTAAGGGGAATTCTCACTAGTGTCGTTATTATATCCAATCATACGTTTGACGTCATTTTGAATCGATCAAAAAACTACCCATTCTCACTGCACTTTCTCACGCGATTCATTTTTTCTACTTTAAAACATAAAAAATGAGAAAATAAAATGCCGAAATTAAGGAAAGTTGTTTGATATCAATTTCTATTGTAACCAGGGTTATGAAGTTCGGGGAATTTTTCCGATTCCAACTTCAACTTCGAACCACCTATTTAAAGTTTTCCGACTCTAAAATGTTTAAAAAACGACTATGACTCTACTTCGACTCCAGTATGTCAAGTAAACGACTTCGACTCCACCCTGCAATATGCGACTCCGGCGACTCCTTCTCCGAAACCGCGGAGGCTCAATTTAGCGTAATACAGAACCTCCAAAAACAAAAAACTCCCATTCTTGCACACCTAAAAAACGACTCCAACTCCTGACTACCCCAAGTTTAAAAAGACGACTTTGACTCCCGGCCCGTCAAATCTAAAAAATAATTCCGACTTCATAACCGTGATTATAACTCTTTAAATTGACGTCAAAATTGAGTGGTCTTTGCACAGCAAGCAGTGGTGTGTACGTCAGTGGCGTGCAGTCAGGGCATGCAAGTTATGCAATGTATGACCAACGAACTTTCCTAAATACAAAAAAATAATTATACATTAATATATTATATAAATAAGTTAAATTACAGAAGCCACGTAAAAATTTTTATTGAAACCTCAACAGTCTGTTTCGCCTTTTCGGCCCATCAGGAGGTGATTTTAAACACAGATGAAAAGTACATAGTTAAGATTGTAAAACGCACAAAAAAGCTAATTAGTAAAGAGCCAAAAGTAATTATTACGAATAAAGTAAATATAAAATAGCGAATAAAATAAAATAAAATTAAAAATTTACATTTTAAATTACAACTTAAAGCAAAATAAACAGCTTACAAAATTTTAAATTTTAAATTTTAAAATTTCGAGTCTTAAAACTTTAAATTTCTTAGCTTGTTTACTCAAAAAATTTTTATTCGTTAAATTTTAAATTTTAAATTTTATTTTATTCGTTATTTTATATTTACTTTATTTGTAATAATTACTTTTGGCTCTTAACTAATTAGCTTTTTCGTGCGTTTTACCATCTAAACCAGCGGTTCCCAAACTTTTTTTTTCACGGCGCCCTTTGAAAACTTAACAATCCTCACGGCGCCGTAATGAAAAAAAGGTATTCAGTTCCATTACTTCTTTGAACAACCTTTTTTTCTCCGAAACTCATAGGGTCCTCAAAAAAAAAAAAAAAAGGTCTTCACTTCGATTTCATCTCCGATTTCCCTATTTTTCTCCGAAAATCAGGATGTTCTCTAAAAAAAAAAAGGTCTTCACTTCGATTTCATCTCTGATTTCCCTATTTCTCTCCCAAAATCAGGATGTTCTCTAAAAAAAAAAGGTCCTCAATCGGAATCGTTCTCTGAAGGGAACGTTGCTGCTAACAACTTTCACACTGCAATTATTGTGAGAAAAGCAGTAAGTACAACAACTATCGCATGCTTTCGCGGCGCCCCTGACAAAGTCTCGCGGCGCACAGTTTGGCAACCGCTGATCTAAACTATTTTCGTCCGTGTTTAGAATCACTTACTTTTCGTACTTTTTGTTTGTGTTTAGAATCACCTCCTGATGAGCCGAAAAGGCAAAACAGACTGTTGCGGTTTCAATAAAAATTTTTTACGTGGCTTCTGTAATTTAACTTAATTTAATGCTCTGAGTTTTCATTGAGCTCTTTACTGACAGTCTTGCCACTTTTACTATTATTATATAAATATATATTTATTAAGCAGATTCATTACATATTGAATTTATTACATTGCGAATTGCGAGAAACGCATATTCCGAGTCATAAACTCAAAAGCAACGTTTAATTAAACATGACATGCACCAAAAATATTGCATT
This sequence comes from Diplosoma virens, assembly GCA_963680785.1. NCBI lineage: Eukaryota > Metazoa > Chordata > Ascidiacea > Aplousobranchia > Didemnidae > Diplosoma > Diplosoma virens. Next base: position 16,018,754 of record OY796889.1, read on the forward strand.
ACTTTACTCGTATAAATGAGCTTAATGGTGACGTCACTTTAAGCACCCTTTCATACTCGCTCCGGCATGCAATTCTCAAATTGCATACAGACTTTTAGATAAGTCTAGATATTTGTGATAAACAACCCTAAGTACCAGTGCTGTTTAACGAACAGTTATCCCCATGAACTGGACACGTGTTTCAACAAACAATGCATATATATGTATACATAGCCGTACCTGCCGGGGGAGGGCAGAGGGGCAATTACCCCCCAAGTTTCCAAGATTTGGGCAAAATTCAAATTTTTCAGACCAACTTACAGTTTAAATACACCTGGTAACGATCCAAAACTGAATATTTTAACTTTTTGTTTGGTTTAGCTATGGTTAACGGGTGTTTGAAGTACGCAATGGCAAAAATTTATAAAAAAAGTTGGGAGGACTCGTTTTTTGTTAGTTTTAGCTGGTTTTTATTGACTTAATTAAGAAAATCTTAATAAAAGCTAAACGTTCCGTCTCCTGACTAACGAAAATTTGCGCCCTTGATATTAAAGGACTTCGTATTAGTTCTGATGTCTTATTGTAAACTACTGCTGTATAATGTTAGTCGCCGAATGAATAACAACGTTGACGCTTACGGCGATAATTTTAGCTAAGCAAATAAAAGCGTCAGTTAATGTTTAGTGCGCTAAAGAAGAAACCAGCAACCAACCAGAAAATATCGTAGTGTAAGATTTTATCCTGAAAAGCAAATATTACGTAGTGCAGTGATTTCAAGGCACGGTTTAAGGGAGGAGAGGAAGGGACAAGTTTTTCTCGAAAATTTTTTAAATCAGTTATCATTTAATCCACTTTATTATTAGTAGTAGTATTTTTATTTATCTTCTTAGCTGGTAGGAAAACAGCCGAGGCGTTAAACTTAGGACAAGTGCCAAGCAATCATCCCGATCTACTCTTAAAGATGCCGAAATATTGCTATTCGATTAAAAATTTTCATTTGTTTTTTTACTTTGTATTTAGAGATATGACTGAAAGTCAGAGCTGCTTATAAGAACGACAAGCAGAGAAAACTGTTTTTCTCAAGAACACAACAGAATAACGAGAATAGGTTTTAAACCTCGACCGCATCGATCGTTTTGCCATCAAGACGGCGTTCTTTCCTATCAGGCCACGCTGCCGAAGCAGTAAGTATTTGGACAATAGGTTATTATTGTGGAGTTAATCTAATCAGCTCAAAGCTATTGAATCAAATTGGGCTTTTGATAATGCCCTTCTGATAAACAATAACAAGTTTTGTTTTGCGTCAACCTGTAAAACCTGTCAAATTATACGCAGTTTAGTAGCTGAAGAGTTTGTAGGCTTCAGTCATGCAATTGTTTAAAATGATTGAGGGCTTGCGCTGCTCTTAAAGAGAAGTAAAGAAGGTTATGTTTTTAAATAGCAAAAAGTAAATGTCAAGGTTAAAATGCTACTGCGACCACAATGAGTAAAATGGAAGACTTTGCAAGCATTATTCAAAAGAAAACTTTTCATTGCATATCCAGTGCATTGCATTAGCCAAAAATTGAACAATTTTTTGTCAAAATCATGCGACTTTGCATCCATTGCAAACATATTTTCAATTTCAGCTAAAGCTTGTGACTATTAATCAAATCGTCATCAATCCAAACTCAAAACTGGAAGAAATGTAAATCGATTCCATTCAGATAAAACAAAAAACACCGTTTAGGTCAGGGATGTCCAACTTTTTTCATAATGGGCCAAATTATAAATTTAAGTACATTCAGGGGGACGCAAAATTAAATGTCTATAAAATTTCATCTTTTTAGTATTAGATGTCATGAGGAAATGACGAGTATTAAAACATAAAATAAGAATTAATTAAATAATCCCGAATCTAGGTGAAATGTGAAACTATTAAAATGTTAAAAATGTCCACGCTGAAACTGCTTTGAAGTCCCAGTCACGTATGTTTTTTTTTCCTGCTTGGACCGACTCAAAATTCCCAAGATCTGGAGAAGAGCGCTTGTAGTCACAATCGCAAAGTTGATGAAGCCAGTAGAAGACCCGAAAAGCTATCGACCAATATTTTTGCTCTGTGTCTTTTACAAGATCTTCGAGAGGCTTATCTACGCCCGCGTCGAACCAATTGATCCCTGAAGAGCAGGCTGAATTTTGACGCGGAAAGTCAAGAGTGGATCAAGTGGTTCCATTGACAAACAACATCAAAGATTTTTTTGTATCAGAGTGGTCGAGTGGTTAAAGCGCCGTGCTTATGATCAACATGGTCTCGGTACAAAATTCACTCGCGCCATTCTGTTGTGTCCTTGGGAAAGACACTTTACGGCATTTTCCCCTGCTTGGTGGTCTTGGCAAGCAGTTCTAAATTTCAATCATATCTCTATTAAATTACAAGCGGACAGTAATATTTTGGCATCTCAGGAAGCTGGTCAGGGTAATTGCCTACCCTATTTATTAACGCCTCCGTTGCTTTCCTGCGAGTCAGGAAGATAAATTTAGAGATAAAATAAAAATAAAATTTTGTCGATTTGTCGATCTGATGGCGGCATATGACTCTGTATGGCATCTTGGCCAGCTGACTGAGACTTCTGTCAGACAAGCACATGGCTAAAATAATCATGGAGCTTGTCCAAAATCGAGGTTTCACTCTTACTACCAGTGACAGCAAGCAAAGCAAGAGTTGCCATCTGAAAAACGGCGTTCCTCGGGGATCGGTTTAGGCTGCCCTCCTTTTCAACCTGTTTATATTTACGTCTGCATATGCCCTCCACAATTTTCTGAAAGTTTATATACAAAGACGATTTAGCACTGTTGCATTCCTCTGAAAACAGGAAGGCTCTTGAGGGCTTGGTCACACTAAGACGGTGCAAAAGCCTTTTATTTAAATAACGAAGAGGCCAAATGTGAGTTAAAATCTACAGCAGCATTAAACTTTTACCATTTTGTGCGACCCCATTTATTTTGTGGAGAGATCGCTTATATTCCGTTACCATCCCGGGCATTGAGCAAAAAATTATATTAGGGCGTTACACTACTGAAGCAACTTGCAAGCTTAGGATGGTATGTTGGTGCCAAAACACTGCGCACAGCTGCCCTATCTCTGGTCCACTCAACAGCTGAGTAATGCGCACCAGCCTGGTGTTGCAGCGCTCACACTCGCTTCATAGACAGTGTCCTGTACGATGCTTTTCGCATTGTCACTGAATGCCTGCGTCCCACTCCAATTGACACGTTACCAATACTTTCAAGCATCCAGCCAGCTGAGCTTCGCCAACTACGAGCGACACTCTCCTTGGCTAACGGTGCAACTCTGGACCTTGACCAGGGTTTTTTACCACCAGCAGCATTGCTGCTATACTACAGTAATCTCATTCCAAACCACTCCGCATTGATTTAAAATTACTATCTTTACTACCCATAAAGTCATTAACAACTATCACCTGATAGTTTAAAAATTGTTTGGAAATAATATATTCAATATTAATTTAATCGCAAAACAATGTCAATACTGAAAAAGATGTTTAGGTCAAGCGTCTTTATGATAAACTCTGCCCACAAAAGTTTTTATAGATCAGTTTATTGGACGTCACTTAACGCAGCAATCAACTGACGTATTCGCTTTCTTTCCCTATACGTTACTATGACAACAGTGACATTGAAATCGATGCAGTTGTGAAAATATAACTAAAAAATTTGAGTAAGCAGTGGGCCGCATAAAAACATTAAGTGAGCCGCAAGTTGGACATCCCTGGTTTAGGTCAATTAAGTCTTACATGATGAGTACCACTACATTGCAGCTGCTGCATTACATTAGATATGGAACAGTTCTATTGTCAGCAATTCAATATTAATATACGCTATTTTTTGTTATTGGATTAACAGTTTGCGATGTTGTAATAGTTTACATCGCAAGGATTGCAAAAAGTCAGATAACATTTAAGGCAATTAAAATTTTAAGCCCACTCTACAATATCTGCAAACAGCAGCTGAAGTAAACAGCTTCATTTATTTTGTTGAAGCTAAAAATTGATTGAAACAGGAGGACGCGAGTTCAGAATACCATGATGCTGAAGTTCAACGGAGCAGTTGAAGTTGAACGATGGTTTGCGCTTTAGCAGCAAGAACATAAGATTGATAAAAAAAATCTGATTTGAAAAATAACCTAATTGCAGCAAAAGATCAATTTTTTTTCAACAGTATCAGAAAAACTTTGCATTTAATCGGTACTCTTTCTGTAATTACCGCTACAGCACAAATAGCGTTTAGTTCTCATAAACGACTCAAAACATACGTAAGTACGTGTCGACAGCGTGGCCGAGTGGCTAGGAGCGTCATTTTATGGCAAAAGAGGTATTGATCGACACGGCTGCTGTTTAAACGGTAATTGCGTCACTCTGTAGTGTCGTTAGGAAAACACTTTCAGGCACTTTTCTCTGCTTGTGGATCTTATCAAACATCTCAAATTTTTATTTATATCTCTAAATAAAAATTACAAAATAAACTAGAATATTTCAACTGAACAGCCATATCTTGACATCTCCGAAAACAGGTCGAAGTATTTGCTTAAAGGTTGTTATAAATATAACGCTACCCAGATTTTTCAGCAAGTTAGAAGAATAAAGATAAGAATAATAAGTGTGAGCAGGGAAGCGTCAGTTGGCTGGTTTTGCTTGCTAGTAATCCCATTTTGCATTAAGACAAATTGTTCATATAACCAGTATACCCTCGAAAAACTAACTGACAAATTTTACTTCAATAGCCTTTGTTTCAAATTTTCTTGCTTCTGTTTGTCCAATGTTTATTTATTTATTTACTTTATGTCTATATTTATCCTCCTGACTCGCAGAAAAGCAACGGAGGCGTTATACATAGGGCAAGCTAATCCCCGACCTGCTTTCGGAGATGCCTAGATATTGCTGTCCGCTTGTAATTTTTTATTTTATTTTTTTAGTTTATAGAGATGTGATTGAAATTTAGAGCTGCTTGCCAAGGCGCCAAGCAGGGGAAGGTGCCGTAAAGTGTCTTTCCCAAGGACACAACAGAATGGTGTGAGTAGGTTTTGAACAGAGATTATGTCATCACAATCACGGCACTCTAACCACTCGACCACGCTGCCGATCCACTCGACCACATTGCCGAAAAGTTTTTGCAGTTATCCCCCTTGTAAGGATAAAAATTTTTGTAGGTTTTAACCGCAACTTGAAATGAATATTTTTTGATTACTCTGTAGTACAGTGAGTCTCAACCTTTTTCCGCCTGCGGCACATTTTAAGACTTTTTCGAAATTCACGGCACAGTTGGACCAGATTTCTTGATTCTCGTTCCTAAAGAAGTAATGCTATCTAAAAAAAAGTCTTTACTTTGAATCTGTCTCGAATGTCTTGATTTTTGTCCCTAAAAAGTAGTGCTTCCTAAAAGAAAGGTCTTCGCTTTGAATCTATCTTTAATTTTTTGATTTTCGTCCCTAAAAAGTAGTGTTCTCTAAGAAAAAAGGTTGCGTAACAATGGACTATTGTTTTTTAAAAAGTTTTGCGGCACACAGGTTGAAAAACAATGTTGTAGTATAAGGATGGATAAAATCACGCAGTTTCGCTTCTGCTTTGATTTTTTTAATTTTTTTTTATCCTATTGATATTATAAAATTCTGCCCTCTCCCCAAAAAAAACCTAAATCCGGACCTGAGTGGTTCTCAACTTTTTTTTATACATTCCTTTTTGTCTGTTTTCAAACTTCAATTTCTCCCAACATACCACAAAAAATAGAGCTATAAACAAATGCATAAAAACTAAGGCGAAAAATACGCAATTTTTAAAAGTTTTAAAAAAGGCCGAAAAAATTTTTTATTGTTTATTTTACCCGAACTAGTTTTGAAAATTTAACATGAAAACACTTCAAGGAGACCCAAGAAAGGGCCTCCACCGTCTGCATTAAAAATCTAAAGAAAAGAAGGATGTTTCAAATTAACTAAGCGAAGATGATCGAGAGAAGGACAGTTGTTACGCAGGAGATAAAAAAGTTTTTTGTTGGCGTAGCACAAGCGCTACGGAAAGAATTCCTTTGATTTCTAATGCCGAAAAGGTAAGATGAATAAAAGAGGGTGTGATCATTGTAACAAAGTTTAAAGAGGACATAGCAGTAGATCGAGAAAGGGTAAGTTACTCAAAAGAAACTGAGAAAACCTCATCATGAAGAAAGTTAGAGAAAAAAAGCGTTTTTAATAGTGTAATGAAAAAGTTTTCAAGCAATTAGCAGAAGTAGATGAAGAGGCAGAAATTGTTGAAAAGAAAATTGTGCTGCTTTAGTCGCATGCTGATCAACAGTATTACTGCCAGGAAGAATGGTGTGATAAGGTATCAGTTGAAGACCCAGACAAAGCGTGAGAAAGAGAGCTGAGACAAAGAACCAGATGTTCATTTGGTTTCAGAAAAGAAAAAAAATGGGGCTGGAAAGGAGAGTAAAGACGATAAATTTAGAGTCGGTGGGAGAGATTAAAAGTAAACTGGCACCGGTTTATTTAGGACATCAATCAGAGGTCCGCCAGAGGTTGCAACCCGCGGCTCCGAAGTCGCATGTAGCTTTTTGGCTCATCCCTTGGGCTCACTCTGTCCTTGGGAAATAAATAAACCTTAAATTACCAAACTGGAATATTCATTTAAATTTAAACAATGCATTTAAAGCGAAGACTTTTTTTTTGGATTTTTACTATGATATTACTGTAAAATTTTAAAGTAAATAAACCTGGGGTATAACTTTTAGAATCTTGGTAAAGAAATTTTAAGATTTTAGATAAAAATGCAAATGAAGACAAAAAAGGGACATCTTTACCATGTTTGCTAGCCGTTCGTGGCTCCCGATGTTTACTTTTCTTTGGGACACGAGTCCAAATGTCTCTTTGAGTGCTAAAGGTTGCGGACCCCTGGTCTAGCAGACCGATTTAAACTGCAGTGAACGCCATTATTATCGCCGTTTTGGTTAATCGTGGTTGTGCATGTGCATGACGTAGTGGGATCAATGAACCGCGTTGCTAAGCAACGTCTTGTAACTAAAAACAAAACAATGGATTGTTCAAGCTGTGATGTGCTCTTAAATTTCGGCCTCTTTTTTCTGTGTTCAAGTTAGCAGCCGCACGCACAAACCAAAAGTGCTGCTTTTATTTATATTATTATTTAAAGAAGTTAATTAAACAACTAATTTTTTAAAATCGTTTGGGAGTTGACTAGTCGAACAACTGAACTCCAATGTAAGTTTTTTCTGTCATTTAACCTTTATTTCATTCTGAGAACAACATCAAGAGTCATACAAAGATGGTCGGGTTGACTTCGGAAGAGATACATTGTGTTATTTTTCACAGTGATCTGCAAGCCTGGAATTTGAGGCGGTTTTTGACTGATTTCTTTTTTGTTAATCTTAGGTTAATATTACTATATTGGCATTTTCAGTTAATTCAACAATGTTAAACTCAGAAGATAAAAGAATTGACAGTAAAATTTTGAAGTTTGAAATTCCTCCTACGAATTTATGAAATTACCCTCTTGATAGAAATTCCTCACCGATTGGGAACCACTGATGTAATGCAATGATGACTCACATTGTCAAAAAGGGCAGTTCATGTTAAGTAGTGCAGTATAAAAAGCGATGACTTTATATGGTAGCGAAAGTTTTCAGTTTAAGTTAATCAATTCTTTTTTACTTTTAACCTTAAAAATAATAAAATAAATGCCGAAATTGTGAAATCGGATTAACTGATTTTTCAAATAACAAAGTTTTCCAGCCTCTAATAAATTTGAAGAAAGAGTTAAGAAAGGCTTTTTTCTATCTTATTAGGGCTGAGACAAATATTTAGGAAGTTTTATTTTTCTGCTATTTTTTGCATCCTTTTTTTGCAATTATTTTATTAAAGAACTTATAGCAATTGATTAAGCTTATTTGGTTTTATAAAGAATGCATATTTATGCAACCAATTGATGAAGTAAAATATATTTAAAAGAAGTTTTTCTCAAAAAAAAAAGTGAAATTCTTTCTCGGCTTAAAGCGAAATGGTAATTTTTCAAGTCAGTTCAGTACAATTCAGTTTTCTTTTATTTCTGCTCCAACACATAGTAAAAGCAAAACTATAATTATTTTAAAAAAATAATAATTAAGGCTGTGGATTGGAAAAAGGAAGAAGCAACAAAGTGAGTGTATGTGGTAGCTTGCAAATGTAGAAATGAATTATTTTTAGAAGTTGTATGGCTAGAAGCAAGGTTCACACCAATTGCTTTCTATAAATCCATTTAATATTATTTTGAATAAGCAACCAACTTGTAATCAGCCGAAAGCGAGTAAACTGCTTGATATTTGGCAGCGTAGTTGGCAGCGTGGTCGAGTGGTTAAAGCACCGGACTGATGATCAACATGGTCTCGGTCCAAAACCCACTTGCGCCATTCTGTTGTGTCTTTGGGAAAGACACTTTACGGCACTTTTCCCTGCTTTGGTTTACAGTAATATCTCTACTAAATTACAAGCGGACAGCAATATCTTGGCATCTTCGGAAGCAGGTCGGGGTAATTGCTTACCCTATGTATAGCGCCTCCGTCGCTTTCCTGCAAGTCAGGAGGATAAATATATAGATAAAAATAAATAAAAAAAAAATAAAATATGGGTATATTTAGTAGTTCCATGCATACTGTATAGCCTACTTGTAAAAGATTCACGTATGTGTCGTGGATTTGATTCGATTGTCCAACTTGATTATGAAAACTTTTGGTTGTTGACTGGAATTTGTATATTGTCTTCATCTCCGTTGTCTACAATAGTAAAAAGCTATACTGCAGTAAAAAGTCCAATTAAGGGTGTCTTAATAGCTGGAAAGTTGCACAAATTCTGATACGTCTGGGGCAAGCTGTTTAAATTTTAAATTAGTTCGGTTTTACAAAATCCAGTCGTGTAAATAAGTTTCTAATTTTAAAGTAAGACGCCGGCAACACGATTTTTTAAATTTTTCACCTTTTCACGTTCATGCGGAAAAGTAAAACGTTCTCTCGCAGCATTAAGAATCAACTTTGCAGAGTTCAAAATGTCACGTAAGTTTGATTTATGCTTAGGCCAGGGATGGTGAACCTTTTTCATAGGGCGGGGCAAAAATGACAGTTTTTTCAAATTTATCATTAAATAGGCCATTCGCTAAAAACAGTGAAAAAACTCTAATTTCGACCAAAATTTAAAATGAAGACTAAAAAAAAAAAAGTTTTGACGTACCATCAGCATCCAAAACCTTTAATTTCGGCTAAAATTCGAGGGAAAGACAAAAAAAGGTCTTCGCTTTACATCAGCGTCCAATCCGTCTAAATCAGGGGTTTTCAACCTATGGGCCATGGCCCAGTAGTGGGCCACAGTGGTTTTTTTAGTGGGCCATGGAGCATAAATCAAAATGAAAGCAATATGTATATTATATATTGTTCCGTTCCTAAAAATCGCCCAAATTATGTAGATTCACAATCTCATAAAAAATCTCTTTGATTTCGCTTTGGTCCGGCTCAAATAGCCGAAGAAATAACAGTTTTATAAGTAATTTAAATATTTTACATTTATTTATAAGAAAATGGCAACACTGCTTAATTTCACGAACTCCATAACTATCCACTTGACCTGTTTTCACTATGACGTAATAGTTGTTGTTTTTGGATAATATCAGAACAATCGAGTAACCTTATCGACTGATATAAAATAAGGCTCGCTTGAAAGCAGTGATTATTAAATCGATGTTTCGTTGTGGTAACTTAAAATTGGAAAATTGTTAACTGTGTGAAGTCATAGTTTTTTGGCCGCAAGTCTTTGGTTGTCTACGTGATTGTGAAGAATTAAGCTACTGAATTTATTTGCTGTTGATTTATACTATTCGGGCTCCTAAGTGGATTGGAGCATATTTCTTAATAAAGAAGATATTGTGGTAGTCTGAGCTGTGATTTAGCTAGACTATATTTTTTGCTGTCGCTGGTTCGAAGGTCAGATCCAGCAAGAAGATTAAGAATTATCGTTTAGTAGACAACGAGATTGAGTTATCGGCGAAGCCTTCTTTACAGGCGCCGAAAAGATAGACGATTAAATAACGTACTAAGTTACCGAATAAATTTGCTACAAAATTTTCAAAAACTATTTACTAAATTCTACAAAATTTCCAAAACTTTCCAAAATTTAGAAAACTAAAATTTGTGGAAGTAACATATATGTATAATTAGGCTTGCCATCCGTCCCATTTTTTAGGCATTTTTCTGGCGCCCTGTGCAGTCAACCACATGAAGACTTTTTTTTTTTTTAGAGAACACTATGATTTTGGGACAAAAATAGGGAAAATTGACAGCAATTCCAAGTGAAGACCTTTTTTTTTTAGAGAACACTATGATTTTGGGAAAAAATAGGGAAAATTGACAGCAATTCCAAGTGAAGACCTTTTTTTTTTTTTTTAGAGAACACTATGATTTTGGGATGGGAATTTAATTTTTTGACCAAAGTGGGTTGTGAAGTTAACTTGGGTTGAAAAATAGGCCACGGTACAGAAAAGGTTGAAAACCACTGGTCTAAATTGATGTTGCAGACTAAAAATGCCAGGAATTTCGGAACATCAAAGCGCTCATTAAATTTTAACTAGTGGATCACGCTGATTTCAAGGGTTCGTCATCCCTGAGTTAGACTATACCTATTTAATAAAGTAGACCCAAAAGTGGTGAAAAAGCAATTTGTATCGCCAGTCATACTATAGTAAAATACGTGATTTTTGATCTATTAAATCCCTGTTGCAATGAATTGAGTTTCTGTTGCATTCAATTGAGTCTTTTTTCATTCAATTAAGTCTCTGTTAATTTTTAATAGTTTTTTAATATTATAATTAATCAGGGTTGGCAAAATTTTGTTTTTTTTTGGGTTTTGTTAATTTTATATTTTATTGTAACTTAGATGGTTTTTGAGACATTTTACTAAAAAAAAAGCTATAAAAGTGACTAATAAAGTGAGGAATGGTAAGTAAATTCAAACATATATTAATACAAACTACAAATAGGCTGATATGTTTATTTTTTGACTTACTGACGTAGCCATTAGCTATAGCGTATATAATAAACAACTATTACCAGTAAATTCATCAGACTTGTATTCAGATTTGTCTCACCGAATTGTACCGAACATATATTTATAATTCTTACTGTATATTGAGAAATGGGCATGGTGCACACCAGTTTTTGCCACGTCAAACTAAGAATGATTATAATCAAAGAGCATAGGTAGCTTGATGCCTTTGGATAAGCGTTAAGTTAGGGGAGCGAAGCAGACGCACTAGTGCTCCGCAAGAGCAGCCAAACTGGCAACGTACAACATTGACCATTGCAGTTCAGTTAGGATTGCCATATGTAAATTGATGAAATTCCGGACAGACCAAGGCGTGCCAGCCAAAAATTTTTTGGAGGGGCGGACAAAATAAAATTGTCTGAGATTCTAGGATGAAGACAAAAAAAATCTTTTCTTAGAATCGGTCTCGGATTTTTGATTTTCTTTCCAAATCATGATGTCCTCTAAAAAAAAAGGTCTGCATTTGGCATCGGTCTCGGATCTTTCAATTTTCCTTTCAAAATTGAGCATACGAGTTTTATGTTTAAGTTCTGGAAAATAGTTTACTGGATGCTAAAATTCTGGACATTTGAATTTTTTGACCAAAATTCCGGACAGTATGGCAACCCCTAGTTCAGTATAGCACCAGACACTACAAGCATTAGGTTTTTGTTTACTGCGTGTGTCTGTAGAGCAAGCCAGAGATATCGTGGTCACTACTCACTAGGCATCAACGTTCCCTTTAAGAGCTTGCTTAGTGTACGCAGAATGAAAGGCCGTGTGAGCAGTGGTGGATATTCAAATTTAGGGGCCCGTGGCAACAGTTTTCAGAAATTGATGTTCAGTAAAAAAAAAAGGAGTTTAGATCTCGTCTTTCAGTTTCTCTCCCAAAATCAAGGTGTTCTCTAAAAAAAAAAAAAAAAAAAGAAAAAAGGTTTTCACTTCGATTTCATCTCTGATTTCCCTATTTTGCTCCCGAAATCAAGGTGCTCTCTAAAAAAAAAATAGATCTTCGCCTAGAATCGATCTCTCTATTTTCCAATGTTGGCCCAACTTTTCGAGTTTTCGTGCTATTATTTTTTTTTACTTAGATAGAGTACCTTGATTTTGGGAACAAAATAGGGAAATCAGAGATGAAATCAAAGTGAAGACCTTTTTTTTAGCCGTCACCATGATTTTTGGAGTAAAAACTGAAAGATGAGATGAAAGCTATTTGAATATCCACCACTGTGTGGAGCTTGCTTCTGATTGAAAGCACGTACTTGCATGACCAAATTTTTAGGGATTGCATGACAAACCTTTGCGCGATGAGGTAGATATTCTTGAATTTAATGAGAAATATTACTTGTTCAGGATGAAATTTGAGGCCGATCCGAGACGAAGACTTTTTTTTTAAGGATTACTGCATCTTTAGGACTAAAAGTGCATTACTTGGCAGCGATTCCAAGTGATGACCTTTTTTTGGAGATCATCTGAAATCTAGGACGAAAATAGGTGTTGAATACCATGATATTAGGACTAAAAATTAAAATCTCACATAGGATTTTTTTCTTCCAGTAAAATATTGAATGTCTTACTCATTGACTACCCATAAAATACCCGATTGCATGACCCGATTTTGGCATGCCAATTGCACGACCAGTTTCAGAGGTCACAGCACGCCACTGATAGTATCAATATAGTTATCGAAAAAAATTCAAATAGCTTCTACTTAAATTTTATTTAAAAAAATTAATTGCAGAAGGCAGCCATTAGACACTATATTTTCTTTAGCACTGTAGACAAAAAAAACTGCCTCAAGGTTTCTGTAATTCTTTTCAACACTCCGAGAACATGCCCTGCTGACTCAGGATCAATTGAAAGAGTATTCTTATCATTTGGACTTGTCTGGTCTAAGATAAGGAATAGGTTGGGCAGTGACAAGGCACAGAAACTTGTTAAAATATATAGACACTATAGAAATTAAAAACAAGTCTCCATTTCTCTTTCCAGTCTCTGGCAATTTTTAAATTTTTGTTGGAAGTTTCTCTTATATATTTTCTTTCTCACTTGTATTTTTCATAATAGGTTAAATAAAAACATTTATTATAGCCTACTTATCTAACTAGTGGTAAATGCAATAAAATACTTGTTTTGATTTATGTATAAATGAAAATCAATTGAAAAATTGAATTAAGGCTGTAGTTTTATTTCCACTCTCATGACTGACATTATTTATGAAGGTCATAGTTATCATTTGGTAGCATGTTATTCAAAGGATATGCAAGTATATACATATATTTTTTTACTATTACACCAGGTAATATGTTCAGTAATACTAGTACTATTAATATAATTGATATAAAATGCTTTTAAATACTTTAAAAAATAAAAAATTTAAAAAAAACAAAAAACCCACTTGAGGCCGGGTTTTATTGAGTTCTTTTAGGTGGGTTTTATTGGGCGGGCTTTTTAATGCCAACCCTGTAATTAATAGTATTACATTTTTAATAGTACAGACGACTTCTGCTGAAACTACACAGTACGTCATAATGCGAATTGATTACATCACAATGCGAATTAACTGAAAATGTACAAGGAATTACATTGTAAAGTACAGTACCGTACAGTAAAGTACAGTACGGCAATTCCCTATTCATTATGACGTGCTGAGTGTTTCAGCCGCAGTCGTCTGTACTATTAAAAATATAATACTATTACAAAACTATTAAAAATTAACAGAGACTTAATTGATTGCAACAGGGATTTAAACGATCGAAAATCACATATTAAAAGTTTAATTTTTGACGCATTGATACACTGAATTAGAGTAACTTTTTTTATTGTACAAATTATTCCACTTGTTTTTGCCGGATATTTTGCATGAGATATATAGATAAAGACTTTCAAAACAATAGCTTCTGACCCTTGATACGAATGACAGGTTTTCCTTTTTTGGCTTAAAGTTTAAGCTTTTAGCGGCAAAGCAGAAGTTTTATTAACTACCAATCAAATTACCGGTAGTCTTTAACAAAGTGATTTAATTTTCGAATGTTTAATCACTAGTTTTAAAACATTCTTAAATGTTTAAAATTATGAGAACATTGTTTTTCTCAGAGAAGTGCGACACACACTCGTGCAGGGATTGCGCAAAACCATTTAATTTTCAAAATATAGACAATTCTGCCCGAAACTTAAACAAATTGAAATATCTCTGATCTATGATCATTAAAACCCAATGGGTAAAAATTACTTGCAACTTAGCACATTATAAGTCAATAAATTTGTACCAAACAAAACAAATTAGTCCAATATTTCTAAAATACAATGTTTTTCGTAAACCTTTAAAAATTGCTTTCCGACTCCAAAAAGTCCGCAGGTCAATTTGAGAACCCCTGAACAAAAATATGGCGATGTGATAATATACAAAAATAAATAAATAGTATTATATCTTTGCTATTTGAAACAAAACTATTCAAAAAATATTGCATAAAACGTTTTTTGCACCAGAAAGTGTTTCTCAAAGTGAACCACTTGAGCAGTGTTTCTCAAAGTGAACCACTTGACTCCCTAAAGGCGCGTTTACAGCCGTTTACAGTACTTTTTTCTTTCAGCGCGATCTTGGTTTGTTTTATTGACGCTCAAATCCACTCATTTTTTCTCGAAAACATGAGTGGATTTGAGCGTCAATACAACAAACCAAGATCGCGCTGAAAGAAAAAAGTACTGTAAACGGCTGTAAACGCGCCTTAAGGAAGAATTTGAAATCTCCAAAGAGAAAAAAATCACTAGAGGAGGAATTGGGGAGGAATTTGAAAATTTCAGTACTATGTAAGCGAGGCAAAAAAATTGGTACTTTAAAGTGAAAAGTTTTTTTTGAATTCGAAGTGAAGACCTTTTTGTTTTTTTTTAGAGAACACCATGTTTTCAGGGAAATCCGACATCGATATTTTTTTTAGAGAACACCATGATTTTGAGAGAAAAAAGTGAAAGACGAGATCAAAGCCCTTTTTCTTTTCTGGAGAACATCAATTATTTGCAATCGTTGCCTCTGGCCCCTGAATTTGAATATCCACCACTGCATCGAGGTATTCTTTTTTAGAAGGGTTCTTTTTTAGAATGGTTTTAAAAGTTATTATTTAAAAGATGAACTCCATTTTAGGTGAAGAAGCTGAAAATACCAATACTTTGGGAACTTTTCAAAATCAAATTCCAAAATTGGGGAGGCAATACACTTTTGTCCGAGTTTCTTCGACAATTGCTTTAATATCTCACAGTATTTCACAGAGATGTCCAAATTTTGCACAGAATTATGTAAAAAGCTTTTTTTTTCTTTATTTGATTTTGTAGTTAAAAATATAGCAGAAGCGATTGTTTTTCCACTTATGAAAACCAAAAAAAGCCTTCCCATTAAATTTTAATAGTTTTTCACCACTGATTTACCTCGTTCTAATTTGGCCCACGAGATCATTTCTAAATTCACTGAACTATTAATCAACGATTTGTGTGTGGCGCAGGCTATCACTCTATATTCCTGACCCAAGTGGAATCCGCCACAGCCACAGAAACTAAATTTTGGAAAACAGCTGCCCTGAACAGAAGGAACATCCAGCCAGTCCAGTCTAACTACCTGACTTAATTTCTACTATAATCAGTCAAATATTTTTTTAATTTCTTTTATCAATTAATAATATTTTAATTTAACCCATTAATGATCAATTATTTTCACGTGTCCTTTTATTTCAGAGCATATTTTTTTATTTATTTTTTGCCATGAAATACGGCAAGTTTTTTTTGGGTTAACTTCCTGAAAAACCATGTGCATATCCGTTTATATACGGCTTTGCGTTGCTGGAAAGTCAGAATTTATAATTTAGCAAAAAAACATCCGAAAGCCCCGTAACGAATGGTACAGAGATAAGTTGTTCTCAGTTTCAAAGAGGGGACACTTTTTTTTAGTTTTCACTAGCCTTTTGGGGCAAATATAAAGAAATCAGACAGTTTCAAATTGATGACTTTTTTTGTCTTCTCTTGTCTTGTACAAACTGAATTGCCCCCAAATGTTTTTCGGCTCTTGCAGCTATGTATCACCAAATAGGAGACATCAGAATTTTATAAGTAATTAGGTGGAGCATGACCGAAAAAAAGGCTTAGAAACACTGCCTTAGCGCCAATCTTTGCATCATCTTTTTCTATATAAGTTTTGAATCATGTGTCTATGATTGCGTATTATTATAAAAAGTTAAGAGCGTGACCGAGTGGGTGAAAGCGCTATGATTGATGATGACTGTAATCGACACGGTAGCGGCTCAAAAACTACTCACATTATTTTGTCCTTGAGAAAGACATTTAATATCTCTTTCCTCTACGGTCTTGACAGAATATAATTCTTTGAGCCCTAAAATTAATCATTGATTTTGCCCGATTTAACTCGTGATGTTTCAAAAAGATTCGTTTGTGACGCACGAGTATACTCGGGATAATCCATTAAGGGGTTAAATACACCACGATCAACTTTCAAATTACTTTTTGTAGTTAAACTAGACCAATAAATTTCTGAGATTCCTGATACTCTTTGCAGTTATAAAAAATGAAAATTTAGCTTGACAAGCGGTAGATATCAGCGAACGTTTTGAAAAAGTTGTTATACGCTGTTACAGTAGAAATAAAAAGAGGCGAGTACGAACTGTTTATTACGTCACGCACGCCAACCGAAAAGAATGCTTTATGAGCAATTAAAAAGCATCGGCAGTGGTTAATGAAAAGATAGAACTAATCGTTCGGACCACTCTATTTCAAAACAAAAGCTTCCGCGGACCACAGAACTTTAGTTTGCAGTCTGCAGGTTGCATCGTTGTCGTAGTCGTTTGAAAGGGCGTTTATTCCAGGTCAGACACAAACAGAATGGAGCAGAGGGTTTATTCTTTTACTATTCCAGGCTGCTGTACTGCCCGGATCAGATGCTGGCAGTGATGTTTTTAAGCCAGCATCGGGTTTTGTCTTCCAAAACCGTCAGACCTCGTGCTCCATCTAGTGCCCGATGTATGGGGCATGCTATTAGAACGTGGTCTGCGGTTTGTTCATGGGCGCCTCACTCGCAATTTGATTAAAGAGCGAGACCCCATTTATGCATGGACGAATGGAATTGCTTAACACCAGTTTGCAGGCAATTGAGGTTGACCCAAGCTGTTCAAAACAAGCTCATTTCAACAGGCCTGGCACTGGTCATGGGTATGAAAACAGAGCCTGGCTGTATTCTCGCAGTACTCCGCGTTCCTTCTATAATTGGTCCACTGAGAAGCGCGATTGCCAAGTCCGGCAAGGTTGTTTAAAAGGTTCCGGGAAGCTGGCACAATTGCCTCGATCTTAGTCTCTCTTGGCAAGCATCCTAGCATTCACTTGTTGTACATCCCATATGCATGAAATAAATGTGTGATTGTTACATTTTTATTTATTAGAATGTTACGGTTAAAAGATCACAAAACAAAGTCTTTGATTACCAAAACATCTAAAACTTATATTTTTTTTCTTAAAATGGAATTTTCTCTGCGGGGCGTATGCCCCACGTTGGAAACGATTAGCCGAGACTCAAATCTGTCTTTTACGTAATCCTAAACAATTCCATGGTAAAAAATATCTTTAAGTTAAAACTTTTGTTTTTATATTTAGTTCTGTTTGAAGTGATATTTGATTGAACTGATTATGTCGTATTCATTTAAAGGCAAACGAGCGTTGGTAACTGGAGCTGGCAAAAGTAAGTTGCTGTGTTTGTACATTTGGGCTTGATCTAAGAATCGTACCATTTCCCACGGGACACCAGAAATTATTTGGCACAATAAACAAAGTTTAAAACGTGGACTTTTCGGAACAGGAATTACTTTAATAATCCAAAGAAGCATCTTTTCTTTGTAAAGTTTTTTTTAATTTAAATTTAAGGTTGAATATGCTTTTTAATGCTTTTTTTAGTCCCTACATTGAATGGCGTAATAAAAGCTGATTTCAAGGAGGAGAGGTACAGCAACATTCGTATGACTCTGCCGATCTGGTTTCGCAGATTCTAAAATATTGTTGTACGGTTAAAATTTTGTGTTGCTTTATATCATAAATAGCCTGTTTAATTTTTACAAATAAATATAATATAAAGTTTCTTAAAACCTTAACGAAGGGAGACATCGGAAAGTGATTTTCTCAAGGACACAATAGTATGATAAAGTTTGATTTTACGTTGATACATCCATCATTGTCGCAGTAAAGATAGAGCTCCTATAATTTGGCTACGACAATTTCATTACTAGAAATCTTTTATTATCATCGTAATATTATCTTATGCTGCTATTCCTAACGCTGTTAAAAAAGTTTTGGGTTCCATTTGAAAATCGCTTCAATTTGTCAACATCACCTGATGACAAGTCCATAATCAAGACTACAAGACCATTTCGAAACAATTAAAATATTCAAAAGAGAAAACTAGAAAAACTTTTTAAGTACATTAAATCTAGGCATAACCAGAAAACTTGTTAAAAACTGGGGTTGTACCAGTAAAATTTTGCAGCTTTGATTTAAAGCTGCCAAGTTATCTCAAACTGGAAAACTTTGTGTTTAACCACGAAATTATAAAATAAAACTCGATAATAAGGAGATGTGCTATATGATTTGACAAATAAAATTTTAAATCAAATTAGTGTTGTAAGGATCCTTTCTATATTAGGCTTGACTCCAAACTCAAACGAACTTTCCGGTTCTAACCATGCACAAGTCTGAATTAGGTTCGAAAGCTATAAATTCGCAAAATGAATCAAATTTGCAGACAGGCTTAAAGATTCATAAAATTCGCGGCTTCGCGGCCTCCTCTTTCCATAAATTTATTCTCTATTCGTTTATTCATTTTTATTTTATCTTAATATTTATCCTCCTGATTCGCAGGAAAGCGACGGAGGCGCCAGTACATAGGGTGAGCAATTACCCTGATCTGCTTCTGGAGATGCCATGATATTGTTGTCCGCTTGAAATTTAATAGAGATATGACTGTAATTTAGTACTACTTGCCAAGACAAACAAGCAGGGAAAGTGCCATAGAGAGTCTTTCCCAAGGACACAACAGATTAGCGCGCGAAGGTTTGGAACCGAGACGATGTCAATCACAATCTCGGCGCTTTAACCACTCGACCACGCTGCCGACTTAATTTAATTAATAAGTGGATTAAGACAAGCAAAGATTAAATTCATCTAAAGTTTTTTTGACCTGGCCATTGAGCTCATTTGTTATATATTGTAAGAATATCGTCTGTTGTTTTTGTAATATGTGTAAAGTTATAGTTATATTATAGGTATCGGAAGAGACCTTGCCAAGAAGCTTGTGGAAAGTGGAGCTGAAACCTTTGCTTTGAGTAGAACATTGTCTGATTTGGAATCATTGAAAAAAGAGGTTTTTATATGTTAAGTTTTGTACATAAGTCGATAGTTAAGTTTCTAAATCAAATTTTTCGTATTTAAAAGTTTAAAAAAGCGACTGATACTTGTTCTGTTTGCAAAAAACTTTCGAAAGAAATCAAACTCCACAACCATAGATGGAAATTCAGCACGCTTTATAAAGTGCTTCTCGCTATTGCAACTTTAGCAAAAGCAGTGATTCTCAAAAATCTTGGGCGCACTTCTCTTTTTTAGAACTCAAAAACTTTTTTGTTATATAAAACAAAAAGGTTTTTTGGTCTTGACTTTTTTGTTGGCTACCAAAGATAAATAGAGTCACCATCCATGTAAAAACGCAGACAAAAAAGTCTTTACTTGAAAAAAAAGTATTTTTTACTCATAAGGATTCAACTGCAAAGGACCTGCCATTTTTTAAAATTTAAGTTACATTTTACGCAAATTCTAAAATTCCTTTCAAATTCTTCCCTAAATAACTATTCCTGTCTTGAAATTATGCATTTTTCCTTTGGGAATCAAGTGGCTTACTTTGAGAAGCACTGAGCTAGAGTAATCTATTTATTCTGATTAAATATACGTACTTATGGGCCTATTGTTAAGATTACTTTTTCTTAGAGTTAAAGTTGCAAGAAACAGATTGTTAAAGTTTTTTCAGTTTACCGATTTGTGCTTTTTATGTTTTACGTATTTTGTTGTCAGAACAAACTCTTTTCTACTTCTTTTTTGTCTTTATATACTGTATGTTCGGTATTTATGAAAGCTTTGCACATTTAAATTGTATTAAAAATATACTCTGAATTTAGTGTCCGTCAATTCACATAATCCAATGTGATCTGAATGATACCTCAAGTATTGAATCCAAGATCAAATCCTGTTTACCAATTGATCTTTTGGTTAATAATGCTGGGATGACTATACATTCTGCTTTTTTGGATTTTTCGGAGGAAAGCTATGACAAGTAGGCTAAAGTTCAATATTACATACTTTACGCCTTTTTTGATGTATTTTAATTTTTAATTTTTTTTTCAGAATAATGAATATCAATCTTAAAGCATCTTTTTTGATATCTCAAGTGAGTATAATCGCAGTTTAATTTTCAAAAGTTTTTTCCGATTTAAAGTGCATTTCGGTATGCTTCTACGATTGCACAAGTAAATATATAACACCCAAAATGTTAAACTATAATTGCAACAGTCTAGGCAATTTTTAAATTTCTATTTTCTATTCATCAGTTTTTAACTAAAATACAATTTAGGAAGAGAATGAAATGTTTTCTTAATCCATAACACGACTAAATATAGCAGCATAAATGTATTCATCATAAATTTAAAAAAAAAAAAAATTTTTTTTAACAAAAATAAACAAAAGAAAAAACCATGATAAACGTTTTCGGCTTGCCTCAGCCCTCTTCAGATAAATAAATGATTTAAAAAAAAAAAAACTATGTACTGTAATTTAAAAAGACGAAGTCAATGATTTGAGTGACGTAATTATTTGTCACATCTTTTTTACACGCGTTTTTTTCAACATAAAGGAAATCATTTGAAATGCGACCGCCATAATGACAACAACAATACCGATACATCAAAACCAAATAACACAAATACTAATCTAAAATATATTTAATAAAAATGATGAATCATTAGCAAATAATTGTCGGTTAAGTTTGGGGTTATGTTTTTTTATCAATAACGCTTCATGAATTTTGGTTTCAAAATTAGAACTACATTTTTTGATTATTTTAAACGAATTAACGCTGAATTTTATATTGGATCAACTATGACATGACATGATATGATCCTTGACGGAGCTTTCAGTCTTCAAATGGAAACCTAAGTGCTCCCTCACCCTAGTGCTCAGATGACGAGTTGACATACCAATGTACGTCAGGTTCGAATCGCACGAACATGAAAATTGATACACAATGTTTGAGCATAGTGCGGGGGGAACACGAGTCTTAAATTGAAAATAATGTGAGACTTTAAACGTTTTATAGACAGGATTTATTTTTAAAGTTATTTTAAATTTAAATTTAATAATGTTTTTAAGTTTAATTAAAAAACGTTTGGAGTCATGGCCAAAATATGAGATATTCAGGTTGTACACATAATCCGGAGACGAAGAATGAGAATGCATACTTTTTTCATTAAACTTTTTTAAACATTTTTCAAAAAACCAAATTGGGTAGCCGTTAGACGCAAACATATTTCTAAGCAAACCAACTTTATTAAGAAATAACAAATTATTAGAACATATTAATTTAGCTCTATATAATAAACAAGATATTAATCCGGATTTCCATTTTTTAGGGCAATACGCATTATAATTTAAAGTTAAACCAGTGTGTGTAGGTTTGCGCCATATCCATGTCTCAATATTGTCATTATTAACTTTAATGGAAACATCTAAAAACGAAATACATTGTACAGCAGATTCCATAGTAAATTTTATGTTTTTATGTTGGGAATTCAGTAAATTTAAAAAACTTAAAAAAGAAATGTCACTATCAAAAACTGCAAAACAATCATCAACGAAACGAGAGTAAAATTTAGGTGGACACATGCTAGAGTCTAATAATTTTTTTGTTTCAATATGGGCCAAAAAGAAATTGGCTAATGTTGGTCCTAATGGAGACCCCATAGCAACACCATCAATTTGCTTATATAAACAATCTTTATAGAAAAACAATCCTTCACACGCTAACCGTAACAATTTAACAAAAATATGTTTTTCCATTAATGGTTTTTGGATATTTTCTAATTTTTTTTAATTTTTAAAAGGAGAAATTTATTTGACAAAAATAAATTCACAATCATGTTTTCAGTAAAAAAATTACATTTAAAAGTTTAAAATTTCTAATATTTGAACACAGCCATACTATTTTGCTTCGTAAGTTGTGGGGACGGGCAGAGATGGCGCCACAGTTTCACTGAAGGAAAATTTTATGACTTTAAAATTTAAATAAATACCGAAAGAGTAGTCTTCAGTTTAATTCGAAGAGTATTTTACTTTTAAAAATCAAGTGTTCAAGATTACAATAAACTTTTCATTTTCGAAGATTTATATTTGTTAAAATCTTTTAGAAGGCAGTTTAGGGGAAGCAGAGAAAAATTCTGAAGAGAGCTGAAAGTTTTATGTCGGAACTACAACTGATGAGTTTGCTTGGTGTTCGCCAGTAGCCGCGGCATAGTCTATTTCTATCGATTTTATCTTACTCGGCTTATAAACGTACCTCGCCTGATTTCCTACTTTATAATAATATTCATAATATGTAAACAATGGTAGGTAAGCTCGAACAAGCTGCACAACTAAATAAATATCAATTTTAAATATCCATCGACCACGCTAATGATGACGTGGAGCAAAACTCAATTTAAATTTAAGCTAAAGCTTGATTAATATAGCTACATAAACTAAATTGCATTTTTACCAAAAAACCCTCATCCTCCAATTTTTATCTCTATACATTTGACTATAAAGAAATATATTAGTTTTGGTGGTGCTCATGTTTCCAACCGTTTTACATAGGCTACAGCGAAAAACCAAACAAATGCAAACGTAAGCCAAATCAAAGTCAGCTTGCAAAACTAGACTTTATCAATCGTTGCAACATGCTTTCTTCAATTCAGCTTTATATTTATCCTCCTGACTTGCAGGAAAGCGACGGTTGCGCTAATGCAAAAGGCAAATAATTACCAGCACCTGCTTTCAGAGATATTATATTGCTGTCCTGCTGTAATTTTTTGTTTTGTTTTTTAGTTTTATAGAGACATGTCTGAAATTTAGAACTGCTTGCAAAGATTGCCAAGTAGGAGAAGGTGCCGTAAAGTGTCTTTCCCAGGGACATGACAGAAAGGGGCGAGTAGATTTTTCAACCGAGACATTCTTGATCAGAAGCACGGTGCACTTCACCACTCGACCACGCTGCCGACTATATATGCGAAATATAATCTCATAGTCGTCCTTTTCTTCTTCGAAGAGGTTTTCCCCAAGGTTTAGTTCTTGGACCACTCCTTTTCTCCCTATTTATTAATGCTCTTCCTGCCTTTCTTTCTACATCTGCTAAGGTCTCACTCTACCCAGATAATCTTGCCATTTGGGCCTCTTCCCCAAGTGTTGAGTGTGCAACTTTGACCGTCCAAGCTGCCCTCAACAGACTTATGGTTCTCCAAATGGCGTCTACCTTTCAACCCTCTCAAGTGCGAGTCATTCTTCTTTAAGCTAGACCCTTACCAGTCTCGTCTTAAACCCTTTCTTTCTATTCTTAACACCCCATTTAATTTCAACCCAAACCCGATTTTTCTTGGTGTAACCTTTGACCGCACTCTCTCTTTTAAGCATCATGTCTTATCCTTACGAAAAAAGTTTCACAGCCGATTTCGTGCTTTCCGATCTGCCTCTGCCTCCTGGGCTCCTCAAAGGAATCTTTATGAACTCTATATAAAGCCTTTATTCGCCCCATCCTCACCTATGCTTCCCTCAGGCTGGTTTTCTTTATCACCTCCTACCCACATCACCTCTGTGGAGAGGATGCATAGATCCTCCTGTAGAGTAGTCACAGGTTGTCTATCGTCTACTCCTATCCCCCTGCTTTACCTAGAAGCGTTCCTTCCTCCACTTCGCGTCACCCTTATCCACCAATCCCTCTCTTTCTTTAAAAGACTCTTCAGAGTACCTTCAACTTTTCCTCTAGCCTCTCTCGCAAATTCTAACCCCCGCAAACGTCTAAAGAAAGGATCATGGAGATCCTTCTCCCGATCACATTACCTTACCCCTAACCTACAAATATCTCGCAAACCCCTAATCGACCTCTTCTTACACCATCTCACATCAACTCTCTTCTCCATGCTCTCGTAATGATTCTCCCTCCTTTCGCAACTCCACCTCTTCCCATTTATCCTCTCTACCCCACAGCGACATCACTTCCTGGACTGATGTCTTGATTCCTGGCGGGCTGGGAAAAGTACTGCAGGGATCCACATTGAGTGTCCAAAGTGTCTCACTGCTATCTCCCTATCCTTCTCGGTTGGACTCTGGGCCACCAGCTACCGTGCCGAGACCTACGCCATTCTTCATGCTCTTAAGTGGTGTATCTCCCATTCCAAGACATGTGCGTTAGAATTTGTCACCTTATTTCTGACTCTCTATCTGTCTTGTCAACCCTCTCTGCTCCTTTACCTTACTTAACACCCAAGTCCCTCTTCGACACCCAATCTTTCCTTAATACTTTATCTGACTCTAAGGTAGTCCACTTTCAATGGATAACTGGTCATTCTTCCTTCCAGGCAATAACTTAGCAGCCTCTCTTGACCCCTCCACGATATCACTGTCTCTCTCAAACGACTATCTCTTTACACCAGTTTGAGACGCAGTATCCAATCTGGTCTCTTTCAGCATCAAATCCCTCCAGTGTCTTCTGAGGAGCTTACTCTCCCTCGATCCGCTCACTGTGCTCTCTCGTTTACGCTGCAACGGGCACAGCACTCTCTTTGGCACATATCTCCACAGGGTTGGTCGAGCCAAGACTCCTTCGTGCAGCAACTGTGGTTCTGAATTACATAACATCTTTCATCTCGTGCTAGATTGCCCTGTACTTGACCTTACACGTCTGGCCATTTTCGGCCACTCCCTCTCTATTCTGGACCTCTGGTCCCGTCCCTGGGGATTTTCCCGATTATTGAGACTCCGCAGAGTTGATCCGCGCCGCCATCCCCAGAATGGGTCGGGTAAAACCACCATCACCACCACAACCACTACATATGTTTTAAAATTTCCAATCAGAACTGTCGAGTTTACGTAGATTTAGTTAGGGCGCTCGCAGAAGATCATCGCTCATCCACAAAGCCGTGACATTCACTTATAGCATCCGCGTGAGCGTACACTTGAAGCGCAGCCCTTTTTGAGCTTCTACACAAACCTTTGATACCAAAAATATCTATTCCGACACAGAACCAGACCATCGAAGGTTTTAAGTATGCCCATAACCCCTTTAGAATTGATATAAATAACTATTACCCGCTACTTCATGGTTCAGATTTACAGTTCTAAAGCCTTTTTAGAGCAGAAGGCGTTTCGAAAACATTTAAAATTTTATGATATTGCTTTGCTTTATCTACCAATCCCTTTTTTTTTCTGCGAGGTTAACGATATTTTAATTTCAAAACGTGGTTGTGGGTGGGTTGCATAAGAAGATCGGACTGTATCTTGAATTGATTATTGTGGGATGCTCCTTTTCGCCTCTACATACATGCCGCAAGCCCATTGATCAAAATTAGAACAAAAGGAAAAAACAAAACAGATTAGATGAAGTGTGAGTTCAATATGAAGGAAGAAGCCCATGAAAGTGCTGATGCAAATATGTAATTTCTTCGGAAAGTCTTTGCAGTCGTGTTTTGGTTGAAATTCTGTTAAAATTTTTTTTTTTCAAAATAGTTTCTACAGGAAAACTTTTTGCGTTGTTTTAGTTTTGATATAATTGCATAGAAAAATTGTTTTTATGACATCTTACAGAAACTAACAAGTTTTACAAGGAAAACGCAGCTTTGAAAAGCTGGAAAAAGCCAGCCGGAAGCTTTTTATGAAAAAAGTTTATAATGAAGTGTAAAAGATAATTTAATCTGTTCTACACTAGACGTATAAAGTTTTCCTTACGTTGAGCGTAGGCGTACAACATACAATTTATTGCTAGCGCTCAGCGTAGGATTTTTTTGTTGACGGCTGGCGTAGAAAAATGCAATAAACAAAGACTTTTATATTGAGAAACTACGCCTAGTGTAGACAAGGCCTTAAACTAATTGTTGGTATTGTTTGTTTCAGTAATAGCCAATTTCAGTCTTTATCTATTCAGAAAATATCTCTCAGTTTACAATAAAAGCCGTAGTTTTGTAAACTTGATTCTAGAACAAAGAAATTCATGTTTTTCACTTCTGCAGTAAGAAGTTGCGGGCTGTAAATGATTTGAAAATAAAAAGGTTGCAATTTACCTTGAACGTCAAGTGAAGACTTTTTTGTATTCACCAAACATTTAGGGTAATAAGAACGACTGCGATCAAAACAAAACTTTGAAAGGCAAGTGAGACGCTTTTTTTTTAATTCTAATATTGATTTTACCAGAAAAACTTGCTTTGAATAAGAACTATTGCGCAATCTTTTATATCTTTTGATCAAGTTGTTATAAAAAGCTAGTGCTGCCCCCAGATCGACAAGATGTTTAAAATTGTTCAGCAGATCGCAGAGAATCACGTCGCGGAGAACGGTTCAGACTAGTCTGAACAAAAAAATTTGAGCTTTATGAAACAACTGATCAGATTAACATTATAAAAATCAGATAAATCGGCAACTTGTCAAAGAGCTACACGGCGTTATCATTTAGCGATCGCAATTATTCTTGAAAAAAAAACGTTTACGTTACTTTCGCCTGCTTGAATTTTAGCGAACAGCTATAAATGGCCGTGTGATGTAATTTGCAAAACAGAAAAGCAAAAGAAAAACAATTAATTAAACATCGACCTCCCGTGATCTGCTGAAGGAGATTCATTTAACCTTATGATGGTGTTTTGTCAAGTAATGAGCGTCGTTTGTTAGCGGCAGAGGTCACGGTTGCGGTTCAATTTTAACCCTGATCATGTTTTTGGTCATTTTATCTCCTTTTGATTTGCATTCTTAACAAGCAATTCCAACTTTTATCATAGCACTTTCTATAAATAACTTAAAAATTATATAAAATATCGCAACCGTAACAGCGATATCTTGGCATCTCCAATATTACTATATTCGCTTGACGGTTACTCCAGAAACAAACGTTTCGTCTGTGTTTTTCGAGTCAAAAATTAAATATAAGTTATAATATTAAACACATTTAGCATAGAATGTGAAAGTTAAAATTTTTAGAAAATTTACTATAAAACTATTTAATAAACGTGTAGAACATCTGTACCGAGCTATATGATAATCGAATTTGATGTTCGTTTTTAGATAGTTGGAAGAGACCTGGTAAACAGAAAAACTAGTGGAAGTATTGTGAATGTTTCCAGCTTACTTTCAAAACGAGCTGCCCAGAATTTTTCTGTTTATGGCATTGCAAAAGCAGGAGTCGATCAAATGACTCGCACCATGGCTTTAGAACTAGCACCTCACAACGTAAGTTGATATGACTTTAAATTAACTTTACATGACTTTAAATCGAATTTCCATGCAGTGTAATTTCTGCGCATTTAAATGTTCAGATACGAGTCAATTCGGTACAACTAACTGCTACACGAACAGAAGCTTTTAAAAATGTAGTTTCGACTGATGAACTACGTAACGCCATGATAGGAAAAATTCCAATGGGAAGATTGGGAGGTAAAACATAGTTTAAATAAGCTTTTCGTAGCATCAAATAGTCGGATAAAGCCAGATGTTTTTTAGCGAGACTATGATAAATGAAATTGCAATGTTAAATTTATCGAAAATTTTAAAATTTTACGTTTTTTTATAGAAATCCACGAAGTAAACGCATTGATCCTGTTTCTGCTGAGTGGCCAAGCTTCATTGATTACTGGTAGTTGTATGCCAGTAGACGGTGGATCGTCGTGTTATTGGTAACATGAAAATTTTTAAAAAATCGATTTGTTAAAGAAAAATTGTAAAAAAGAAATTTTTTTCTTTCCGACTTGCTAAAAAATTTTGTAAATCCCTCGAAGAAGTAGAAAACAAAGAAACAATTGTGAATTTTTGAGAAAACTAAACGTTAAAATCAATCTAAATTGTTGTTTCTGCTTTAAAGTTTTGTAAATAGTATAGATTCAAATACCTTTTTTGTGTAATAGTATTCATTAAATGCAATAAACTTGATTCGTACGTCATCGTGCTCACAAACTAGTCTCAGGACAGGTTGAATGAATTTTTCATGAAAGCAAAAACCAAACCGCGTCGTGGAATGAAAACAGGTTTTAGGAATTTTTTTCATTTCTTGAATTGGTTAATTTAGAAGTGCGACAGTTTAAGTTGTTTCTCTTTCTTCATTTTTCTGAGTTTCAGCAATTTTTGAATCTGGAAGTTAATTACTTAGTCAAACGAAGTATCTCTTTCATTATTTTTACAAATCCTATTGTGCATGCTTACACTTAGGTTTATAAACTTTTGTTTATTACCAAGACCCATGGCATTAGCTGACAATCAAGAAAAAAAAAAGATTAAACTATTTGAAAGATGATTTTTTTTATGAAAAATTCTTGTATTTTGAAAATTGAACGGTATACGAGGTAGAACAGGGATCAGGGCAATTCAAACCCGAAAATTTGAATTTTTTTCGCTGTGGAGGATTTCGCATAGCTGCCAGGCGTTTTATCAGGCCTCAAAATGTTTTGGTCCTAAAGCCTGTTGACACGTCAAAAGATTGTGATACGTTGCGAGCAGAAGGAGTGGACTTCTATACTTAGTTGACCGCAATGATTTTTGTTGTGCACTTTAGGAAAGGCAGCTCACAACAAAATCTTTAATGGAGTGACGCTGCATACTTACAATGGTAAATCTGCTTAAAATAGAAAGAAGCAAATAGGCCAATACGGCAATAATTAGAAGAAAATACATCAAAATATAGATGAATGAGAAGAACCAAGTTTAAATTTTTTAATTTGCATTATCCCATCACAATATCAGTTCCATTACACTTGCTTTACGAACACAACGGCGGAGCTATCAGAATTAACTGCCGAAGGTTAAATTGTCGCTTAATAATTCGTCGAGCCTCTTCTTCAAGACGCTCACATAGACTTTTAACTTTATTATGTATTATCATCATAAAAAAATGAGCCCTTTTGTAGTGGCAGCACTGTAGCAAAAAATTTTGTTCAATTCAAGGGAATATATATTTCGGTTTTCAATTGCAAGGAACACTATTTTCACTTTGCATAGATCACTGTTTTGTTTTTAATTTTTTTCGGTTCTCACTTCATTTGAAAAGAAAAAGGAACTGAATACCAAAAAAGAAGTTTTCATTTTAATTATACATTCTTTTTCTTCCAAAATAAATTTAAAAAAGTAAGCCTTCTCTTATTTTTTGCACCAGGCCCTTCGTTTTGTGAAGTTAATAGTTGCAATGTCTTAAAACGCGCCCAGTAATACGCGAGACAATCACGAGGGAAAACGCGCAGCAAAATTCTTCTAACAAATTCTTTATTGTCAAACGGTCCAACGCTGCGGTTTTCTGTTAAACAGAAAAGACAGAGTTGGAAAAGAAAAAATATATAAAATAACAATAACAAACACTTATTGAATTAACAATATATAAAGCCACGTCTTACTTCAACGAAAAACCAACCGATGCAATATTAAGCACATATACAGAAATAGAACAACATGGTGAAAGCTACAGTTTAAATTTACAATTTAATTTTAAATATCTATACCGAATTAAGTACCAGCACTTTAAAACCAGCTAAAATTATTAAAGCAAACATTCAACAACAAACAATGAATTTTTACCTGAATTTTCACTGGCAATTCAAATGAAAAATTATACTTTAAATACTTAACGTTGCAATTTATCTTCTATACAATCTTCGACAAAAAATTACCACTGGCACTTACTTCAATGACAGTTAATCCTGTTGTCGTTAACTTCGCGATCGTTTCAGAAAGTCGCCAAAACAAAGCAAGTAATTTTTGCCATTGTTATCACTTAGAATCTGTAGTTAAACCTACTATTATTATTATTATTATTATTATTATTAATTTAAATTAGGGTCTTGGCGACAAAGCAAATTTGCGATGTTACAATACCTTGTAACTCAAAGAGAATAATAATTAAAGCCACGGCAGTCACTCAGATCAACGAGAAGCCAAATTTTGTTCGACAAAAAGATAATTTACCTTAGTAATAGCATATACCTTAGGGTTGCCATACGTCCGGGTTTTCCCAACATGTCCGGGATTTTAGCATCAACTACAAACAACGTGCAAGTTTTTAAGAAAGCACGTTGATTATGGGAAGAAAATAGCAAATTCCTGGATCGATTCGAAGTGAAGAATTTTTTAGAGATCACCATGATTTTAGGAAGAAAATAGGAAAATCCGAGATCGAGTCAAAGTGAAGAGTTTTTTTTGGTCTTTGTCCTAAATTTGGAAACAAATTTATTTTGTCCGCCCCTTCAAAACTTTTTTTGTTTGTGCGCCTATGTCTGTCTGGAATTCCGCCTATTCAGATATGGCAACCCCAATAAAGCTTTCAATAAATAAATGAAGAATTCAAATTTCTTTGAAAAAATAAACAATAAACAAATAAAATCTTCCAAATGAATTTGGCTATTTTTCAACATAAAACACTGAATTTTAAAACTATTGGTTAATCTAAATTTAATTTGGTGATTAGTCAATGACTTAAGCAAAACGAACAATTTTTACAAAAACTGCTTTTTAAAGCACACTATTTTTTAGGTCAAAAATTGAATTGTGCTTTTCAAATTTAGAAGTTGATTTAAAGTTTTTGGTAACTCGGTGTTGATTTCGAAAACTTATATTCTTTTATGCTCAACCGATTTAACTGTAATAGTATAAACACTCCTAAAACATCTCTGGAATAAAGTTTGATTTTTTTCTGATATTATATTTAAATTCGTTTTGAATGAAAATATATTTAAATACAATTGGGTTCTCACCATTTTTTGTTTAAACATAAACACAACTAGTTCTTTAGTTAAAAGTTGATCTATTGTTAACAATTTATTTTTTTTCATAATATCACAAACAGTTGAGTTACTGTTTAAATTAAAAGTAATTTAATAAATTTATAGCACAATTGCTATAATCTTTTAACCAAAGTTTTATTGCCATAACACCAATTTAAGATGCAATAAGAAAACTTGCTGTTGATAAGAGAGTGATAAAACAGAAGAGATCTTTTGTTTAACAGTAACTTCACTTTAATAACAGTTCCAAGAACGCTAAGTAGATTAGATATTATGGGATTTATGTGTCTTGACCAAGATAAGTATTGATATGTATAAACAGTAATGACCTTACAAAAGAGGGAGCTCGGTGCAAGAAAAAAAAGCGGGGGCCACTTTTTCGTGTTAGAAATTTTTTTGGTCCCAAAATAAAGTGATTTCTAAAAAAAGGTCATCATATTGGGGGGCCACCGTCATTGTCCTACTACGAAAAAATAGAGCAATATTTTGCTTGGGGGCAAATTTTGACATTTTTTAAGGGTTCCCGATGCGGCCGTCCCGTTTGCTCCGTACTAAAGCCATCATTACGTCTGTACTATATAAAAGACCAAAAAATTTAATACGTTTAACTTGTTTAACTTTATTTTGTCGCATTATGAAAGCTTGATTTTTTTGTTGTTAATTTGGATTGTTCAGTTTTAAATAAAACGTATTTAGTTTTAGAGATATTAACTAATAACCTATTTGCAATTAACCACTGGTCAACTAGTTCCAGTTCTTTATTAGCAACATCAAAAACTTATTAATGTCTTCATTTTCTAAAAAAATGTTTGTATCATCAGCAAACATCAAAAAATCATTTAGACAATTTTTAAAATCATTGATACATTAGAAAAAAAGATCCCTGAAGTACACCACTTTTAACTTTAAGAAAGAATTCCTGCATATTTTACTTGTTATGTACGTCCTGTTAAGAAACTGTTAAACCACTTTAATTCTTTGCTTCTAAATTAGGGTTGCCATATATGAGTAGGCGGAATTCCGGACAGACATAGGCGCACCATTAAAAAAAATTTTTGAAGGAGCGGACAAACGAATCTAGGATGAAGACAAAAAAAAAGGTCTTCACTTTAAATCAGTCTCGGAATTTGCTATTTTCGTCCCATAATCAATGTGTTTTCTTAAAAAATTGCACGTTGTTTTTAGTTAATGTTAAAATTCCGGACATTTGGGCTTCCAGACACAAAATTTAACATATAATACCGGACGGTATGGCAACCCTATTCTAACCCCGCAATGATAAAGTTCGGAAAGTAATATTGAATGATCAATCGTATCAAAAGCTTTAGATAAATCAAAAAAAATTCCAAGGGTAGCTTTTTTGCTGGCAATTGACTGAGATATTTTTTAAACTAAAATTGAAATTGCAAGAAGTACAGTAGAGTGATTTTTCTAAAACCAAATTGATTAGTGTCGAAAAAATTTTGCTTTTTTAAGAATGATTATAATTTATTATAACTTATTCAAGTAGTTTTGAAATTCCTGGTTTATAATTTGGATCGCCTTTTTTGAATACAGAACATACAGTAGCAAGTTTAAAGCAATCCGTGGTCATTGTGCCCAGTGGCGGCAGCGTGGTCGAGTGGTTAAAGCACCGGACTGATCATCTACATGGTCTCGGTTCAAAACCCACTTGTGCCATTCTGTTGTGTCCTTGGGAAAGACACTTTACGGCACTTTCCCCTGCTTGGTGGTCTTGACAAGCAGTTCTAAATTACAGTCATATCTCTACTAAATTACTAGCGAACAGCAATATCTAGGCATCTCCGGAAGCAGGTCGGGGTAATTCCTTATCCTATGTATAGCGCCTCCGTCGCTTTCCTGCGAGTCAGGAGGATTAATATAGAGATTAAAAAAAAAAAAAATCTAAATTCATCTTTACTCATAGAAGTATTGAAGACATGGCTAAGTGCTAATAGTAAATTGTGAGGTGAAGGTTTGAGAACTTTGGTTGAAACGTGATTTGGCCCTGAACTTACTTCGTTTTTTGAATTTTTCCAAAAGGTTATAGGATTTCTTGAGGACATGTTGTCAAGTAAACATTGATTGGCATGTTGAAGACTTTAGACAATCTGGAAAATGTTTTTTCTAAGGAGGTGAAGACTCAGTAATTTATTGTGAACATCTTCAAATACTTAGTCAAATAGAATGTATTTGAAGAAGTTTTAATAAACGAAAGCTAATAAATTGATTGGTGATTAACTGAGATTTTTTGTTAAGAATTTCTAAAAAATATTGTCGATTTGTTAAAGTAAATATTGCAGAAAACTTATTTTTTTTTATTTTCCTAACAATTGCAATTTTTTTGAAAAACAACAAAACATGTTGTAAATACTCATCAATACCTTCTTCCTAGTTCAGGGGTTTTCAACCTATGGGCCATGGCCCAGTAGTGGGCCACAGTGGTTTTTTTAGTGGGCCATGGGGCATAAATCAAAATGAAAGCAATATGTATAATATATATGTATAATTAGGCTTGCCATCCGTCCCATTTTTTAGGCATTTTTCTGGCGTCCTGTGCAGTCAACTACATGAAGGTTTTTTTTTTTAGAGAACACTATGATTTTGGGATGGGAATTTAATTTTGTTGACCAAAGTGGGTTGTGAAGTTAACTTGGATTGAAAAATAGGCCACGGTACAGAAAAGGTTGAAAACCACTGTCCTAGTTCTTGCCAACTGCGTCACATGATCAAAAATATTTCAAAAACCTTAGCATTACGTATCAAACGCACTTGCTTTACCACAATCTACTTTGAACATGCAGTTTATCTCATCTCATACTTAGTTTCACGATCCTATTAACCAGGGTTTCTCAACCTATAAACCAGGCTTTCGATATTCATTATTTCCAATATCACTAAAATTTGATATCTTTTACTGTGACAATACAAATTTGTTTTGTATCTTAACTCTACAGCACGAGCTGGTCTATATACGCACAAGGTTCCTCTCTTTGTTTATAAAATTTCGGCAAGCGCACATATTGAACTTTAAAAAACGACTAAATTCTGATTAATAGTCTATCCTATAGAACAGGGGTTCCCAACAGGGGTTGTAAAAAATTAATTAGAGCGTTCACAATTAATTATTATGCAAAAAATGGTCTCTGAACAATTAATTAATATCAATTAATTGCAATATCAATTAATTTCAATTAATTGATATTGTAGCAATCAATTATTTAATTAATAACACTGCTGTAATTAATTAATTTTATCAATCAATTGCGATTAATTTTCTATCAATTAATTTTTTACAACCCTTGCTTCCCACCTGTGGTACGCGTGCTACTAGTGGTACCTGGAAGACCTTCGCGCAGCACTAGTGGCACGCGAAGGTCTTCCAGGTGGTACACGAGTAACTTACATTTTTTCACAAAGCTTAAATAAATTTTCCTGTAGTCTGTTATTCTATTGTTTCGTAACATTAAAGTTTTCAAAATACAGATCATGTTAATAGAAAGAGCGCAATTGCTTTAAAAAGCAGACAACACTGCGGGAGTGAATTAGGTCAAACGATTGCTCATATGCTTCACTTTTCTTACAACAACTTAATAGATCTCATAAACACTTTTTAGTTTAAGCACTAGCATACCGAGGGGGAGGCCTCTGTGCCATGCCCCCCGCCTCAGACCCTAAAAATGAAAAACTGTAAAGCAAAACCAAGCAGTTTTAGCAAAAGCAATGTTGGTTTTTGCGAGTATTCGGGGTTCGTCCTGGATTTCGAAGCACATGCGAACGCTTTTTTGGTTTTCGAGAAGCTTCCGATTTGACCTGTACAAAAATGCGTATTTTTAGGTGTAACTTTGCAAAATTTTTTCAGAGTATACCCCCGAACCACCTTATAATGATCGTGCCTTCGGCACTCCCCAAGTTGATTTGTGACGTCACACGATTGTGACGAAACTTTGGCCCCCTCGGAAACTTTCTGCGTACGCCACTGAGTTTAAGCTACAAATAGCTGATTGAGCAAAGTTGGTGGTCATGCGCAAGCTAAAATTAAGTTTAGAATAAATTTAATAGAATTATTCTTTCAAATTACATTGATAGTACTGTATATGCTTCGTAGTAATTCTATGAAAGTAGTGGTGGTAATGCAGGTAGGTGCCTGGCGTAAATACAGGCATGAAGTTAATATGGTGCAAAGTAATGCAGATGATTCAAACGGTGAAGCATGCACCACAAACCAAACTGATACTTTTGTAAGAATCAAATATTTAAAAATCGTTTTAATTATCATTTTTTGTTACGAACCAATTTTAAAGGATTGGCTGGTTATTTCGTATTAATTTTTTTACTCGATCTTTTTTTACTTCTTTTTTAAATTTTGTTTACTTTTTTTATTTTAAATTTTTACTCGACCTTACATCATTCCAAGCGAAAGTATGATCCATGGCATGATAAAATGGGCTAGATCCAGCGGAAGGGTGCAGAGATTGTCAAGGTATCTCATGAATTTGCTTTCTTAATGGCCAAACACTTGAAAGCCTATACGATTGCAGAGTCTCTTGTTATGTTGACAGCCAAATCTTGCTCGGGCGAATAATTGGAGAACAGGTTGTGGCAAAATTAAAGTGTGTTTCCTTTTTCAACTTTTTTTGTTTAATTTTTTTCTAATCTTTACTCATCGTAAAAATTTTAAAATCGTCTGTAAACTAGTTGCTGCGTGAACATCAGTGTTCTCGCTTTTGGCGAAAGTATTATTTGGATAATTTAAGTCGTTACTTTTAAAAAAAGTTTACAACATTGCTAGACACGTTTTCACAAATTAACTAACGTTTGATAAAAACTGTCCAGTCATTATTAATTACTATTTCCTATTTTATCCAGCTTTGGGTAGAATTCAGATGAGTAAATATTTCGCTGCGTAATGTTGGATTCATAACCGAAAAGCCCATCTTGTTAATCACTAAGCAATAAGCATTACCTTGATCTTACAGCAGAAAAGTTTGGGCTTTGAGTTACAAGATTTTTTTCTAGTTTAAAACATAAAAAATGAGAAAATAGAATTTCGAAATTAAGGGAAAGTTGTGTGGTATGAACTCCTATTATAGCTTTTTAAATTTACATCGAAACAGAGCGGTATTTACACAGCAAGCAAATTTCATACACACCTAATTATCATAAACAATCAGTTGAAAATATTGTTCATTAAAAAAGTTATGTTTGATTTTTATTTTTTGATAAACGTTCGTGCTACAATAATAAAAGACTTAAGTTTCTTAACTTTTTGGTTGTCACAAGAAATGAGAGACAGAAAGCATAGTTTTTTTGTTTTTAATATCTTATTTAGGGTCGAATTATTGATAAATAACAATTCATAAGCAAAACGGACGATAATCCTAAGTGTTTTTTGATGTCCAACCTTGATTTACTAAGTAAAATTAATACGGTGATTCACTGAATCTAAGACTTCTCTTAAGTTTTGGGTGTTTTTGCAACCCTCTTCCACAACTTTACAAAATAACAACAAAGTGGCTGCACAAGACTGAAAATTGTGATTGTTTTTAGTTTTTCTAAAATGAGAACAATAGTTGTTTTTTTCTACTAGGTAACTATAGGCAACAGAGTCTGATTTAAAGATTTAATACACCGGGTAACCATCTGATACAGAATATTACTACTTCTTGTTTGGTTTTAGCTATTAGCTGTGGTGTTCGGAGTAAGCAATGGCAAAATTTATGGTAAAAGTTGGGAGAACTCATATTTTTTGTTAAAGTTTAAAGCTGGTTTCACTGATTTAACTAATATAATTTTAATAAAAGCTAAAAGTTACTCATCTCCTAACTCCCAGAAATTTGCACCCCTGATTTTAAAGCATTTTGAATAATCCTAAAGTTTTATTGCAAACTATTGTTGTATAAAGCTTATTATTGCAGCAAACAACAACGTTTATGCTGAACACCATAATTTCAGCAAGATAAATCAAAGCGTCAGTTGAATAGTTAAGTGCACGAACAAAGAGCATTAAAACAAAAACCAGCAGCCAACCAGTTCAAAGATGGTTTAAAAAAACTACCTGATTATACGAAAAAAAGCAAGTAAGCCGTTAATTTCCAAAAACGTTGGCAACACAGCAATAGCGTATTTTAGGGGAGGGGCATCGTGTCATGCCCCCCCTTTGATTACGAAAAATCAGAAACGGATTCCAACTAAAGACCTTTTTTTAGAGACCCCCAAACTTTTGCGACGAAAATCGAGAAATCAGAAATAGATTGCAAGTGAAGACACAAAGCCAAAAATTCCACTAAGCGTATTTGATTGTGGTGGGCCCCCCTTTCAAAAGTTCTCGGTACGCCAACTGCAACACAGCAAGGCACGTTTTTGCAAGTCAATTGCATTCTAATAAAAACTGTCGAGCCATCGTTACGCTGCGAAAAAATAAGTTTGCATGACTTCGTGAAATTTTTCTGCTGAAAAGCAAAAATTACTTTGTGTAATGATGACTCGGCAAGTCAGCCCGGTTAACCAGTGCAGTATAAAAAGCATTGATTTCATATTGTTGCACACATTGGTGCCAGGCCTTGTGTTTTTGCAGAAAATCTTGTGCTTTTGCAATTAGTTCTTGTGTTCTTGTTTTTTTTTTTATTTCTGGTAAAATACTGTATTTTTACTTATCAAAACAATATTTAAAGTAATTTTTGTAAAAAATTTTATTAAAAGCAATGCTAAGCCAAAAAAAGGTGTGTATAGTATATATTACAGTATATGTTACAAGAAAGCTGTGAAACTGGAGATTTTATGAAATTATTAAAACAATGGTGCAGTTATTTTACGAAATCTCTAGTTTCACAGTTCTACTATAACATATATAAGGCAGTCAGCCCTGACGCATACGACTTTAGCCACCCGATTCAAGTGGAGACCTATTTTTTTACTTTTCATTCAAAGTTCAAGGAAAAAACGTAAAATGGCATAAGAACTTAAGTAATAACTTTTTTCGTGGTCATCACTTACACTTCAAAGAAAAAATATCGTGTAGAATTATTTTTTTGGCCTTCACCATGTTTTTTTGTGAAAACCTTGTTTCGAACGTCTGAACTTGCTCTTGTTTAATTTTGCAAACTTGTTCTTTTGCAACTAAATCTTGTGCTTTTCCTAAATTTGCTGTGGCAGCATTGGTTGCACAAAGGTTTGAGTTTGAGTTAGAAGATTCTTTTTTACTTTTAATCTTAAAAAAATAAATGCCGAAATTGTGAAATCGGATTAACTGATTTTTTAAGTATCAAAGTTTTGCAGGCGTTGTTAAAATTATAGGAAGAGTTAAAAAAGGCTTTTTTCTATTGTATTAAGGCTGAGACAACAACTAAGAAGTTTTATTTTCTGATATTTTTCGCATCCTTTTTTTGCAATTTTTGTATTGAAGAACTTACAAGAATTGATTAACCTTATTTAGTCTTTTAAAGAATGCATATTCCTTTAACTGGATGATGGTGTAAAATTTAATCAAAAATTTTTTCTCGGTTTAAAGCGAAATGGTAATTTTACAAATCGCTTGATACAAATCTATTTAATATTGTTTTCAATAAGCAACTAACTTGTAATCCACAGAAAGCGAGTAAACTGCTTAATATGGGTATATTTAGTAGTTTTATGCCAAATGTGTAGCCTACTTGTAAAAGATTAACCTATGTGTCATAAATTTCATTTGATTGTTTAACTTGAATATGAATACTTTTGGTTGTTGGCCCGAATTCGTATCTGTTGTCTATAAAAGGAGTGGGCAATTTACGCTCCCCACAGATTTCTGTGTGGTCCGCGAAAGCTTTCAGCAAATAATTTATTTAAAAAATTTTTTGGTCTTTAACCAAATTTTAGGTAGCTGTTCATTCGTAAAACTCACGTTAAAAGAAGAGTAAAGACTTTTTTGCCCCAAATTCCAGTATTGGTTATTTTAGATTTAATATTTTTTCAAAATTTTATTAATACTATAGTGCGGACCTCGAACAAAATCAACTTCTGAGTGCGGCCCTCGAGCTAAAAAGTTTGCCTACCCCTGGTCTACAACAGTAAAAAAATTTACTGCTGTGAATCATGCAATTAAGGGTGTCTTAGTTGTTGTAAATTTTCACGGATTCTGACACGCTTGGGGCAAACTTTTCAAAGTTTAAATTAGTTCGGTTTTACAAAACCATGTCGTGTAAGACGAGTTCCTAACCTTTAACTGAGAGTGCCGGGGACAGAATTTTGAATCATCGTCTCACGTTCATGCCGAACCTAACGTTCTCTAGCTGCATCAAGTATCAAATTTTGCAGCATTCAAAATCTTATGTGTTTTTATCTCTAGTTCAAAACAGCAATAGACTAAGTTTTGTCTATGCTAGGTTATATATATTTAATAAAGTAGATCCAGAAGTGGCGAAAATACAATTTGTGCGTTGTGTTATGTTTCGCAGCATACCCTATCAGTACTGTACTTAAATATTAAACGTTAAACTTTTAACGTATTAACGACCTGAATTAGAACATCTTTTTTATTTAGTGCTATTGTCTTTGCGGAATGTTTTATTTAAAGAATTACTTTTGACTCTAGATATCAGTTGCAGTTTTCTTTTTTTTTGGCTTAAAAATTTTAAGCTATTATCAACCAAACAGAAGTTGTTCCAATCACCAATCAAAATAAATTAAATTCCCTAATTCTAAAACGCCTAAAAAAGTGATTTTGCTTTTAAATGATTTGCGAGTTAGTTTCTAAAAACATTCGTAAACGTTTAAAATTATGAGAACAGAGGTTCTTTGAAACAAGTGCCCCAAAAATTTGTTTAAATGGCGAGAAACCATTTAATTTTCACAAGAAAGACAACTCTATCAAAAATTAAAGAAACTGAAAAATCTACGATTTATCTTCATTAGAACCTAGGGTACAATGTACTTGCATCTTAACACTTTTATAAGTCAATAATTTTATACCAAACAGAACAAATTAATTTATAATTTTAAAAATACAACGTTTTTCGTGGACCGCTTGAAAATTGCTTTCTGACTGCCGAGGGACTGCACGTCAATTTGAGAACCATTGAAAAAGAATATCGCGATGTAAAAATACACAAATAAGCAAAAAATTGTATTATTACTTTTACTTTGTAATTTAAAACAAAACTGTTCAAAAAATACTGTATAAAACATTTTTTTGGCCGGGAAGCCTAGACTCAAATGTACCTTTTTAGGAAAATGAATGTAGAAATGAATCTTTTTAGACTTAAATGAATCTTTTTAGGCCTGCGTGGTGAAAACAACACCATAGCAAAGAAATATCTAATTTTAAACTGTTGCTTTTGTGTTTAGTTTTGTTTTGTGTAAGTTTTAATTGAACTTATTATGTCGTATTCATTCAAAGGTAAACGAGCTTTGGTAACAGGAGCTGGCAAAGGTAAGTTGATGTGTTTGTGCATTCGAGCATGATCGAACAATCGTACTATTTTCGACGGGGGCACCGGAAATAAATTGGCACAATGAGCAAAGTTTAAAACGTGAACTTTTCAGAACAGGAATTACTTTAGAAAATTAAAGAATCATCTTTTCTTTCAAAGTTTTCTGATTTAAGGTTGAATTAAGTGTTATAGAAATTTGCTTTGTAATGCCTTTTTTTGTCCCTACATTCAATGGCGTATTACAATCTGATTTCAAAGGGGAGGAATTCAGTAACATTTATATGAGAATTTAGACCTGGTTTTGGAGATGCCACAATATTGTTGTACAATTAAAATTTTGTGTTGATTGATGTTGTTTAGTTT
Source organism: Diplosoma virens (assembly GCA_963680785.1). Taxonomy (NCBI): domain Eukaryota; kingdom Metazoa; phylum Chordata; class Ascidiacea; order Aplousobranchia; family Didemnidae; genus Diplosoma; species Diplosoma virens. Next base: position 16,059,682 of record OY796889.1, read on the forward strand.
TTACGAATAAATATAATGTAAATTAAAGTTTTTTAAGACCTTAACAAAGAGAAACAATAAAAAAGGCTTTTTTCGAGGACGCAACAGCATAACAAAGTTTGGATTTAAAATAATCCGGATCAAATCGGAAAAACTAGGCCAATTAACAAACTCTGTACCAAAAAGAAACAAAAAGTTTTTTAAAATCATTAAAAAATTAAAAATTTTTTTTATGTTTTAAGAGATCCTTAAATAATTCTTAAATTTTATCTTAAGAATAGCGCTTTTTACCGGCTATAGAAAAACACGTCATACACATGTTGAGAACATCAAAATATATTTAAAACAATGTTTTGTTTAGATTCAATTTTTGGCATATGTCGAAACCGCTAAGAATCTTAAATAACGAATTTTTTTTTTCAGTCAGACAAACAAATACTAAAATCTAATAAAATGAAAGCGAAATCTTGCGCTCTAGCGTTTGTTTGATTTGAATTTTTGCATTTAAGAGTTAACCAACGCAACGATTATGGTTATTCTCGTGATTACATGCTTATTCATGCAGTTGGTTGCATTGCAAATTTATAATATTTCACCGCCGCAACTTTTTTTCGGCGTAACCTTCTGACCAGATTGTAACTTAGAGCAGTGAAAATATTGCTTACTTTCTCTTTTCTCTTTCTCTGCGATTTTTTGTTTTTTTTCCAAAATTAAGTGTTTGAAAGAATACAAGCTGTTTTTTAAAAGAATCCGAAAAATGGATCAAAAAGTTTTGGTTTATTTGTTTATGCAAAAGCTTCATTTGTCATTTTTTAATAAAAAAAGCACTTAGAAGAGATTTTTCTTTCCATAAATTTTGCTAGATAGTTATTACTCTATTCATATATTTAATAAGTAAATTTATACAAACAAAGATTAAGCTGATGTAAAATTTTTTTAACCTGGTCATTGAGTTCATTAATTATTGTAAAAACATCGCCAGTTTTGTTTGTAATATCGTTAAATGAGATAACGTGTAAAGTTATAGTTATATTACAGGCATAGGACGAGACCTTACCAAGAAGCTTGTGGAAAGTGGAGCTGAAACCTTTGCTTTGAGTAGAACATTGTCTGATTTGGAATCATTGAAAGAAGAGGTTGTACTTTAAATTCTGTGCATAAGCCTATATTTAAACTTTTAAATCAAATTGTTGATATTTGTTCTATTAGCAAAAAAATACTGAAAGAAATCAAACTCTAAAATCGTATATTGAAATTCAGTACGCTTTGTAAAGTGTTTCTCGCTATTGCAACTTTAACTGGAGCAGCGTTTCACAAAGCTTTTACCACATTTCTTTCTTTTAGGATCGAAAACCCGTCTTTTCTAAAACTAAAAGATAAAAATTAACTTGAAAAAACTCATTTTGTTGTATAAAATGAAGACTTTTTTTGGTCTTTGACGGTTTAACTGCAAAGGATCTGGCAATTTTTCTTTTAATAAAGTTACATTTTACTCAAATTCTCAAATTTCTCCCCACTTCTTCCCTAAATAATAATACCTTTTCTAAGATTACAAATTTTTCCTCACCGAGTCAAGTGGCTTAATTTGCGAAGCGATCTCTCCTTAATGAACAAGAGTAATCTATTTATACTGATTAAATATACTCATAGTCTATTGATAAGACAGAGTTAAAGTTGCAAGAAACAGATTGTTAACATTTTTTTAGTTTATCGATTTGTACTTTTTATGTGTTATGTATTTCGTTGTCAAAGCAAACTCTCTTCTACTTCGTTTTTGTCTATATACAGTATATATGTTCGGTGTTTATGAAGGCTTTGCACATTTAAACTTTATTTAAAAATATACTTTAAATTTTAGTGTCCGTCAATTCACATAATCCAATGCGATCTGAATGATACCTCTAGTATTGAATCCAAAATCAAATCCTGTTTACCAATCGATCTTTTGGTTAATAATGCTGGCATGAATATAGATTGTACTTTTTTGGATGCTTCAGTGGAAAACTATGACAAGTAAGCTAAAGTTCAACGTTGCATACGTGTTTTTTGTTATATCTTAATTTCTTTAATTTTTTTTAGAATAATGAATATCAATCTTAAAGCACCTTTTTTGATATCTCAAGTAAATGCAATTTCAGTTTAATTGTCGAAAGATTTTCTTAGATTTTAAAGTTCATTTCGGTATGCTTTTACGAGTGCAAAAGTAAATATAAAAGCATAAGTTATGTTTAACTATGATTGCAACAGTCTTCTCTTCGTGTGGTGAGGCCAATCAGTGATAACCTTACAAAAAGAGGGAAGGAGTGCAAGAAAAATTGAGAGGGGCGCACTTTTTAGCACGCCAAGTTTTTTTTGTTCCAAAATGAAGTGATCTCAAGGTTTTCACTTTCAATTGATGTCCAAAATCTTCATTTTCGTCCCAAAATTATAGTGATCATTGAAAAAAAGATCCGCACTATTAATTGAGTACATTATTCCTACTTTCGTTCTAAAGTTCAGGTGCCGACAAAGGATCCAGCGTCATGGGCTACTATAAAGAAATAGAGCAATATTTTGCTTAGGGGGTCACTTTTTGACGTTTTTAGGGGGGCCCCGGTGCGGCCGCTCCGTTCGCACCGTACTAAAGCCACCACTGATGCCATTGGTCAAAATTTGAAAAAGAAAAAGCAGATAAAATCAAAAATAAATATAAAGAAAAGCGCCTGTACAATTGCTCGTACAAATTTGTCACCGCTTCTAATTGTGGTTTGTTATAAGCCAATATGGCTAAAATTTTGTTGAAAACGTTTTTACCGTAAAATATATTTTACAGGGTAATTTGTTGCTTTGTTTCAGTTTTGGTTTAATTGCATAAAAAACTTGTTTTAATGGAATATTTCACAAAATAGGAAGTTGCATGAGGAAAGCTCGAAAAATCCGGCAAGTCTAAGTTTGGATGTTTGAGAAAAGCGTCACAAATATCATCATCATCATCATCATTATCATTATATTTTGAACGTCAAGCAAAGACTTTTTTAATATTTACCAAACGTTTAAGATAATAAGAATACTGCAACCAAAACAAGATTTTGAAAGGCAAGTGGGACGCTTTTTTAATTTTCGTGTTGATTTTATTAAAAAATTGTCCCTAAATAAGAACTATTGCGCAATCTTTCAAACCTTTAGCTTGGGTTGTTATAAAAGACTGGTGCTGGCCCAGATCGACAAGATTAAAATTGCTTAAAATTGTATAAATTAAAGTTTTATGTAACAAGTGAGATAAAAATTGGATAAATCAGCAACGTGTCATTGAGCTGCAGAGTGTTATTTTTTTGGCAACCGTCATCAAATTGTGTTCTTGAAACAAAATGTTTACGTCACTTTCGTCTGTTTGAGTTTTAGCGAGGGGCCATAAAGGCTCGTTTTCACTACGAGCGTTGACGGGAGTATTCTTTGTTTATTTTATTGATTTTTTTACTTCTTTTGCACTTAAAACGCTAAGAGAAGCAAAAAAATCAATAAAACAAAGAATACTCCTGCCAACGCTCGTAGTGGAAACGAGCCTTAAATTGCTGTCATGTTACGCACGCACTTTACACCAGTGGTTCTCAACCTGTGGTACGCGTACCACTAGTGGTACGTGAGACCTTTTTAGGTGGTACGCAGTGGTGGATATTGGGTGAGAAGAATGAGGCAGTTGCCTCGGGCTCCCCCTCGAAGATACCGCATATAATTTCATTTTGCTGTATAAGTTTTTTTAAAGATCATTACGAAGTTGGGACGAAAAGTGGGAAATAGGAGATCGATCCGAAGTAAAGACCTTTTTTTTTAGAGATCACCATGATTTTGGGAGAAAAAAAGCGAAAAAAGAGATCAAATCGAAGTGAAGACCTTTTTTTTGAGATCACTATGGTTTTGCAAGAAAAGAGGGAAATGCGAAATCAAAGTCCTTTTCTTTTTAGAGAACATCAAGTTTTGGAAATCCTTGCCTCGGGCCCCTAACTTCGAATATCCACCACTGGTGGTACATAAATAGTTTTTAGATTCTATAAAAATCCAACACTCGGATTAAATTGTGTTTTTTAGATATGCCAGATTTTCATCGAAGATCTTTTTTTAGAACATATAATTTCTGGGACGAAAATTAAAAAATTAAAAAAAAAAAATCGAAATAATTAATTTTTTGATGAACTTTGTGGTACGTAATGTAAAGAAAAATTTCTAGTTGGTACTTGCTAGCAAAAAGGTTGAGAACCACTGCTTTACACCAGTGGTTCCCAACCTTTTTACACCGGGGACCGGTAAAAATTTTAAAAAATGTTCACGGACCGGCAACAAAAGATCCGTAGTGAGTAGAACATATATTTGTAATCTTTCTGTTAACCAAAGTTGTCGTTGCGTAACATTCTGCAAGATTTTGGCATAAGCTATGTATTCAGGACGAAAAATTACAACAAAATGGAAATCAAATTAACTTAAACAACAAAATGTTAATTCATTTACATACAAAATCAATGTTAGTGTGAAATTTGCTGCTGTTTCTTTGTCAGTATGCGATCCAAGCGAGGCATAAAAGAAGTTTCTGAAACACGTAGGTGTGCTTCGGCATCCAGCCAATTTCTTTGCTTTGTTTTAATTAAAGTTAGCGATGAAAAAGATTTCTCTCATAAATAGCTAGTTGAAAATACCACCAACAATTTGATTGCTTTGTGAATTAGACACGAATATTGGTTTTCAAGAGATATCCAGAATTGCGACAATGATTCTTTTTTGTATCTGGACTGCAATGTAGAATCACAGCATAATTTAATCAGACTTTCTTTTTCATGGGGATTAAGGTTGCATGTGTTGACATGTTCGATGAAAGGATTGTTGATCCAAAGGTTTTTACGTCGAGGATCTTCATGTTTCGGAAAATAATGGTCAAAACTGTTAGCCAACTCTTTTAAGTGTTGACTTACAATGCTCAGTAACTCTTTACAGTTAACATCAGCACTTGCTAAATACTCATTTAAAATTGGAAACATAATTGTATCTTCCTTTTGCACAAAACTATCCCAAAGTCCCAGCTTCTGTTTGAAAGCATCAGTCTTTTTCTCAGTACAAAGATACTCGTGCAAGAGCCTTGCAGAGAAGTATTAAGCTCGTTCAAACGGCCAAATACAGTATATCTGCCAAGTACGCAAGCTTACACAACCATATCTCATCTAACAAAAACTCTGCTAATGGGGAGTTCATTTCTCTCAAAAAGTGTTTTGTTTCTTCACGAAGTTCAAATAGGCGAGAAAGAACTCGTCCTCGTGACAGCCATTTTACTTCTGCATGGAGAAGAAGACGATCGTGCTGCGAATCCATACTTTCACACAATGCTTGGAAGAGTCTGGAGTTCAGAGGTCGACTTCTAATTGCATTGACAATTTTCACAACGTTAGTAAGTTCGTTTTTCAAATCAGGAGAAAGCTTCTTTAAAGTCAAATGCTCTCGGTGGATGATGCAGTGAGTAAACAGCATTTCTTTGTGCGCAACTTCTTTAATTTTTGCAACCACACCAGAGCGATAACCAGTTATGCTCGCAGCTCCATCAGTACATACTCTGACGCAATTTGCCCAGTTTATGTCTTTCTCACTAAAGTACATGTTAAGAAGCCTAAATATTTCTGACCCGGTGGTACGTCCTGGTAAGTCAATGTAAAAAAGACGTTCTTTCTTAAAATCTGTTTTTCCCTTATAACGCACGAAACATAAAAGAATGGCACAATTACTCACGTCAGTTGACTCGTCGAGTTGATTAGCAAAATAGGGTGATTTCTTTACCTCCTCTATTACCTGCTGTTCAATGTCCATTGCAATATCTTTAATCCTTCATTGAACTGTATTGTTGGAGAGTGGTATGCCATCAAATTTTTGAGCTGCTTCAGGACCCAAAATTTGTTCAGCCGCAGATAAGATGCACGGCTTTGTTAACTCTTCCCCAATTGTATAAAGTTTTTTTGTTTTAGCTATTTGTAAGGAAATTAGGTAGGATGCATGTAGAAAAGATTTTTCGATAGTTGTCATCTTTTTCATTTGTTTTTTTGGTCATTCATATTAGAGCGTAGTCGTTTAAAATATTCAAGTGGCTTGTCTTTAAGATTGTTGTGTTTTGAATGGAAGTTACGAGCAAGTTTGGAAGGTTTCATAGCGTCATTTGAGAGAATTGGGGAGCACACTAAACATAAGGGCCGTGGCGATTGTTCACTACACGGAGCTACAGTAAAACCAAGCTCCAAGTATTTTTTATCGTATTGCCTGACAAATTCCCCTTTTCGTTTCTTACTTCTTCCTGTAACATTCAACTTATCTGCACATGTCCTTTTTGTAGTTTGCTCTACACTTACAGAAGCCCTACTAATACTAGCTTTATTTCCATTTTGAGAATTATCTGTTTCAGAAGTCTTAGTTTTATCCTTTTTGTTAAAATACACCATAATACCTTGTTGTTTTGTTGATTCCATACTAATCCTTCTGCAAGGTCACAGTACAAGCTATTACAGCATCTCAAAAGTAAAAAATTACTTTGCACAGCATTCCATCAATAAACTTTTAGAACGCTAGACGTAGTTTATGTCGAAGCAATTTTAACAAAATTACTTATGACGAAGCAAAACTTAGGTCAAACATGAATCTAGATTCTAGAAGGTAATCGCAAGGTTTACCTTGATTATAATTAAACAATTTTGCGGTATCAACGATGAAAGGCGAGATACGTCAGTTTTACTGCTGCAAATCGGCCAGGCGTAAAATGAGTTTTACAGAGAGTAACATCTTTGCAATGTTTATGATTCCATATTAAAATTATCTTGGCAGAAAATAAGATACTTCGCGGACCGGCGAAAAATTTATGCGGACCGGCAGCGGTCCGCGGACCGGCGGTTGGGAACCACTGCTTTACACAATACAAAAAAAGAAAACAATAATAAAAAATAAATTAACTGAACAGCGACATCTCGTTACCTGCTCAAAGAGATTCAGTTGACCTCTTGATGGCTTTCATCAAGTTATAAAAAGCGCCGATTTGATAGCGGCAGGGGTCGTCATGGTCTCATTTTAGTCCTGGCTTTCATCATGTTTGTGTCACTTTACTTTCCCTGCTCATCAATCTTAACAAGCGGTTCTAAGTTAAATCATAGCACTTTACGAATAAATAAATAATCAAATAAATATCTCTAACAGACATCAATCTTTTAGCATCTCAAACAGCTTATTGCCTGACGGTTGCTCTAGGAACAACGTTTCGACTGTTTTTCTGCAAGTCAAAAATTAAATACCAGTTATAATATTAAACATATTTAGTATAGAATGTGTAAGTTTATGTTTTAGAAAAATTATCATAAAACTATTTACTTAAAGTGGAACACCTGTATCAAATATTATGATAATTCAATTTGATGTTTGTTTTTAGATAGTGGGAAGAGACCTGGTAAACAGAAAAGCTAGTGGAAGTATTGTAAATGTTTCAAGCATACTTTCAGAACGAGCCATGCCGAATTATCCTGTTTATTGTATGGCAAAAGGAGGGGTGGATCAAATGACCCGCACCATGGCTTTGGAATTAACACCTCTCAACGTACGTTGATATAACTTTAAATCGAGTTTAAAAATTTACATGTAGTCTAATCTCTACACATCAAAATGTTTAGATTCGAGTTAATTCGGTACAACCAACTGCTATACTAACGGACTTGCTTAAAAACATTATTGCAAATGAAGAAGTACGTAAATCCATTGTAGGAAAAATTCCAATGGGAAGAATGGGAGGTAAAACAATGTTTAAATAAGCTTTCATAGCATTAAATTGTTGAATAAAACTAAAAGTTTTTTAGTACGACTATGATAGTTGCAATATTAATCTGAAATTTACACTTTTTTTATAGAAATCCACGAAGTAAACGCATTGATCCTGTTTCTGCTGAGTGACCAAGCTTCATTGATTACTGGTAGTTGTATGCCAGTAGACGGCGGATCGTTGTGTTTTTGGTAACATGAAAATTTTTAAAAAATTAATTTGTTAAACAAGAATTGTGAAAAATTGTTTTTTTCTTTCCGACTTGCTGAAAAATTGTGTAAATCCCTAGAGGGAGCAGTCCCTGGAAGAGTGTAAAACCCTGGTAGTTGTAATGGATCGTTGTGTTTTTGGTATCATAGTATTGTCGATTTGTTAAAGCAAAAATTGTTAAAAATTGGTTTTTTCTTTCCGACTTGTTGAAAAATTTTGTAAACCACTCTAAGCAATAAAAGACAAAGAAGCAATTGTGAATTCTTGAGAATAAAACTAAACATAAAAATTAATCTAAATTGTTGTTTCTGCTTTAAAAGTTGTATAATAGTGCAGATTCAAACACTTTTTTCTGTAATACCATTCATAAAATAAAGACTTAAATGCAATAACCTTTACTCGTACATTATCATGTTTTCGAATTGGTACGACAAATTGAATCAAATTTTTTTGAAAAAAGTCAGAAGGTAAACTGAGTCTTGCAATAAAGACAGTTTTCACGGATTCGCTTGAAAAATTTATCTGAACAGATAGGAGAAGCCATTGTTTCTGACTGCAAAAAATATATTATTCATAAAATCAAAAGAACTTGATCGATTCTCGTAAAACTGGGGTCTCAACTTCATTAAACTTCAAAGCAATTCCAGCGCCAACAACTACAAATAATCTTTTAACATTCCGTACTAACTAATTATAAGAATAAATTAGAACCCCGATAACTAATTGTTTGTTCTCCATACAACCTCAAACAATTCTACCTTACTATAAAATTAACTTTCAAAGCGTCAGCACTGATTCTTAACTACTTAAACTACGCCGACACAGGCGACAGTAACACAAATGATTCCTAACCACTTTTCAACTGACTTACCTAGTATATCAACTAAAACAAATGAAAAATTTACAATGTTATATACAGCATATGTAAATCAGCAAAAGCGATTAGATAGAAACCAAAGATACTAGAATAGACAAGAATTCTTAGATTAAATATTATACTAATTTTAACAATCGGACGTTATGTAAGTTAAAGTAAAATTAACTCAAAAACATTAGACACCACCAATCTATTCCTGAACGCTCTATACCTAAAGTCTAGACCAGGGTTCGGCAACCTTTTCAAATCAGTGGGCCAGTTTTCCAATTTTGTTAAGCTTCGCGTGCCAAACTATTTTTGAAATTATTCTATTTTACAAATCATTTTTACTGCTTCATGAACAACAATTTTAAACTGTCACTTTTCTGAGTATAGCAAAGAGGAAATAGACAGATTAGTTAATCAACCCAACTATTATTTAAATATTTGTTGATATCAAATGCAGTTATAAGAACAACTTTAATGAGATTATTGTCCTTGTTTCCCATGTTTAACTCTATAACGTTTGGATTATATTTAGATATTGGACTATGTAAAAATTTCTAACAATTTTAAATGAGGGTCTCGTGTTTGTTTTTATTTGTTTCCAATAGTTTTTGCAAATTGACGAATTTATTTACCCACAATAAGCATGTCTCTAAATCTAATATCTGCATCTGGAAGTCACCAATATCGATCCATTCAAAAAGAGACAAATTTAATTACAGTTTTTGCAGCTGTTTAGATTAATTAAAAAAGAAAACATTGGGCAAAAACACTGTAAATCTTAAAATTTTTTGTGAAATTGAGACGTTTGGATCACGGAACTATTCGTCTATTTCAACTATATTAACTTGGCAATCCAATAAAAATTTTTTTAGGTGCTTGAAGTAGTAAAAAATTTTAGTTTTACGTCCTTACGGTATACCTCAAGTTTGGTTATAAAATCTTTCCATGCCATATAAGAATTATTACCATATATTCTGGATGTTAAAAACAAAGTTTGAGCTCGTTGAGATGTGTAGTTATGGCAACAAAGAGCATTAATTTTGCAAGCCACTTGAAGAGATAAATAGGAACAGCCAAAAGAGTTAAATAGGAACAGTAAAAAGCGATTAAAACAAATTAACATAGAGGACGATTACTACGCGACAGGACCTGTTTCGGTCTTATGGACCTCATCAAGCATAAGTTATCGTAGTTTCTAAGGCAAAATGGTAGCGCGAAAAGTTAAGGTGAGAATTTCATAAAGTGCTCTTTTGGAAATAAGAATTCTAATTAATAATCTGCAATTACGAGCTTAAATATCAACAGTGAACATTAAAAAAGAACTAATCAGATAGAGAATTAAAAAATTGAATTTCGAATTGCGTCGAACTATTGGGTATAGATTTCATCGAAAAGAAACTTGAAGCACCATCGAAAAGGTTGAATAAAATTTGAATTTCGGACTTCGTCGAATTAAATGGAATAATTTACATCGGAAAAATAAAATGCTTGAAAAAACTACAATTTCTGTGTGTCTCCAGACCTAAAATTTAAAACTCAGTTTTTTAAAAACTGGGAGAGCAGCCTTTCATTAAAATAACCGAGAGACCAAATGTGAACTAAAGCTTTATAAGAGCAATAAACTTTTTCCATTCTGTCCGGTCCCGACTTATTTTGGAGTAAAGCTACACGGATTACTGAATTTCCGTCACCATTTTGTGGCATTGCGTAAAAAATCGTGTCTTCTCGCGTCACACTGCTGAGGCGATTTGCGAAAATGGGATGTTGGACCAAAATATTGTGAACGTTTCCCCTATCTCTGGCCTACTCGACAACAGAATACTGCGCACCAGTCTGGTGTCGCCCAGTGGACGAATTACAGATGGAACACGAAGTACTGTAAAAATATATCCACGCTCCGTACTTTCATACCCATGACAATACCAAGCCTGTTGGAATGGGCTTACCCCGAACAACGTAAGTTAAGGTCAATCGTCTGCAGACTGGCGTTGGGCCATTTCTTTCGTCCATGAACGATAGGGTCTCTGGAGTTGCAAGTGCGGCGCCATTGAACAAACCGCAGGTCACGTCTTAACAGTGCGCCCCACAGACTGCATTGGGCATGATATGGAGCACATGGCCTGATGATTCTTGATGACGAGCGATGCTGGCTCAACACCATCGCTGCCAACATCTGTTCCAGGCAGTGTCGCAGCCTGAGGTAGAGCAAGGATAAACCTTGGGCTGCAGCCCTGTTGGTGTTTGACCCAGAGTTGATGGCCTTGAATACTACGATGATAACATTTTCTTCGGTCTTCACTTTAGCGAAACAATTTTTATGAACTGTCAAGATGCAACTACAAAGGCGTGCCAGTTTATGTTACGTTAATAACTTAGAATCAACTTACATTTTATTTAAATTCTTCTCGGAAAGATTATTTTTTTTAGAGATTATGAATTCCTTTCTAAGCAGCCAAGTGGCTTACTTGAGAAACCCTTAGCTAGATATAGTTGATTTTAGTTGCAATACAGAGTGCTCAATAAGGCAGTCAGAACTTAATATTTCTAAATCTAACTGTAACGCAATTAAAATACGTATAATTTATTAAAAGCCCAATACTCTTTTTCACCCGATTGCGATCACAATCTTCATCAAATAGAATTCAATATGCAGCTGTACAAGGTAAATTATCTTCATACTTTTGTAGCAATGCTTTGTGATTGCAGCCATTAGTAAAATTGGGTTCGATTTCAGCTGAATTAATGTAATTAGGCTATATTAGTGAGTTAAATTTGTGAAAAAAATTTTGACTATTTAATCGTTGTGTTTACGGTAAGGCAAAAAACTTATGCATTTGCAAGGCGCTGTCAGGTTAAGCTTAATCGCTTGAGGAATGGTGTTGGGCGATTTCATTCGTCTATGCACAAATGGGGTCTCGCTCCTTCACCGAATTGCGAGTGCGGCGCCTCTGAACAAACCGCAGACCACGTTCTAATAGCGTACCCCATACATCGGCCACCACATGGAGCACGAGGTCTGACAGTTTTGTATGACAAAACCTAATGCTGGCTTAACAACATCACTGCCAGCATCTGATCCTGGTAGTACAGCAGCCTGGGATAGTAAAAAGATAAACTCTCGACCCCAGTGCTGCAATCAGCTAAATTGACTACAACGTGGCCCGGGGGAACTCCAAGGCCTTCACCAACTGCACTTCCAAGAAGCAATACCAAAGAAAGCAAAACTAAAATCTTTATTCCAAATCAACTTTAAACATAAATCCAAGATCTACGGCACAGCTAAATACAGTACAATTTGGCAAATTCAAAAAGTGATGGCTCTTCTCGGCAACCAAAACGATAACTGAAGTTAATAATACGAAGACAAAGTCCAAAGCCATAATCAAGGAAAAATCACTTATTTTACCAAAAACCAAATATATCAAACCAAGTGTAAGCGTGGACTATTATAACCTAAATCAAGGGCCGGGATAAAACCAAATTCGAATCTTGTGTAAGTTATGATTTAGAATGCTGATTCTTCAGCACCCAGTCCTGTTTGTGTCTAACCTGGAGTTGATGCCCTTCCAAACGACGACGACTTTCTGGTTACTGATTACATGGTTAGAGCAGCTCGAATATTGATAATTTCTCAAGGAATTTACAGCAAACCACCAGCAAGAAAAGGAAAAACTTTAAGTAGTGAAATCAAAAATATTATCACTAATTTTTATTGTGACAATCAAAATACAAAAATCATCCAGGTGCTCGTGACAAAGTCAGCATTGCAACTAATGTTTATCAACAGAAAAGACTTGTTCTATGTACGCTAAAAGAATTGTACCAATCATTAAAAAAAAACACCCAGGAATAAAATTTGGATTCTTTACATTCCAACGTTAAAGCCAAAGTGGTGTGTCCTAACCGGATCTGCTGGGACTCATGTTGTGTGCATATGCACAATTCACCAAATTCTTATTTTAATGTTAAAGTCAGCTCAAATCGAGAAAAATTATCAAGATTTAATTTCAGTGATGGTATGTGATGCAAATAACAAAGATTTTATGTTACAGCAATGTGAAAGTTGCCCAAGAGATGACCTTGTAGCAAACTTCTTAGAAGGTAAATTTGAAGATATTTGTAAAGAAATTACCTTTGCACAGTGGATAATAACAGACAGAACAGAAATGATTATTTAAACATTTCCAGTCAATAAATACCTTAAGTTTCTCATCACTAAACTGATGAAACTTCTTCCGCATTCTTTTATTGCCAAATAACAATCAAAATTTTTTAGAAATCGCAAGCAATTATTAGAAAATGGAAGAGTAATATGCCTCATAGATTTCATTGAAAATTACGCTCTTCATGTTGAAGATGAAGCACAAGGTTATTGTTGGACCAACAATAGTTGTACGGAACATGCGATGGTATGCTACTACAGTATAAATGGTGATTTTGGTGGTAACACTAGAGTTTGTGCTTTCTTTCAAATGATTTAATTCATGATGTAGGAATGATGTATAAAATATAAAAAACAATCTGCTTTCTAAAAAATAAATTGGGATCAATAACAAAAGTAGAATACTGTTGAATATAAAGAAAAATTTATAGTGTTGTTATTTTAAATACAACATTTAAAAACAGTAATCTTTGATAATTGTAGACCTTTACTCTCCTTCAGAATGCTAATGAACGGATTTATTATTATAAAAATATATAAAAATTATTGCAGCCTAGTTGTAGTTGTCAAGTTTTGATGATTCCAATAATTTGTTTTTAATTTTTAGAATATTTGATTGAGTAAAATTGTATAGATGTGAATAATCTTTGCACTTTTTTGTTGTTGTTGTTTTTATCCCTCCTACAATGATGATCGTGGAGCAGCCTTCCCTTACTCCTCTAATGTAGCCAATCTGGATTCCCACTCCTGGATGAGCTCTCCTGCTTTCAGGGGGTTTGTCCATAAACTACTGGCGTGGTGTTGTGTCGGTATTATGTTGCAGTTGAAAAGGTTATTAGTGTTGTGGTGTGTTTAAAGCATAGAGGGCATTGCGGTGTGCAGCCTAAACGTTTGGATTTATTTTGTGTAGGTGGCTTCGCAAGAATAGTGATTTGTTGGTTCTGACCTAGGCCAGTTTTGTACGCATGTGACGTGGTAATGTTTGTTTTGATGGATGGATGTCATTAGGTATGGTGTTGGTGACTTTGTTATTTTTTCTGCAGCTGAGGTATTGAAGGTAATGTTAGTGTAGATGTGTTTGAGGTTTTTTTTGCATTCTTTGTGTGTGATGTTTAATTCTAAAATGATCATGTTAGTATGATCATTGTTGTGAAATATTGTGGCTTTTATCTTTCTGGGTGAATTTGAATGTGAATTGAGATGATGTAGAGCAGTGGTTCTTAACCTATTAAGAAAAGTGGTTACTAGATTTACTCTCAATATAATTAATGATGCTCATTTATTAAAAAACGATATTAGCAAATTACTTCAGTTATACTTATTTAATGTGACGGCTGCCCTTGCTTTTTGGCAACGAGCTGTTCAATGTTTAGTGAAGTAGTAGATAATGCGCGACAAATGTCAGATTCAACGTCAAGTCGGTTTCGTGCTTTGGATTTGATATGAAGCAACGCAGAGAAGCCGCACTCGCACAGGTAAGTTGAAGAAAACGGAACCAGAATATTCAGAACATGAATACCAAGCCGTGGATAACAATGTTGCATTTTAACCTAAAACTCCTCCAGATTGCAAGTGTGAAATTCATCTTTTGCAAAAGAATCGTTTGTTAATTCTATAAAATCTTCTTAAATTGCTTCAGGAACAACTTCCACTTTACAATACATAAAAAAGGATTTCTATCTACTTTCATCAAAATGCTAGAAGTATTTATCTCGGGAAAATATCGCTCAAACTCATTTTGCAAGTTTTGTAGGTGACTGATGATGTCCTTCAAATTTTATTCAAAATTATCTCCAATCATATCAATCAAGCAGTGAAATGATGCAAAATCATTATTATTTGCTCGTTGGCTCCAAAACTTGAGCTTTGCCACAAACGCATTGATAGCATCAGTGTGCACGATTATATTACTTCCTGGGCCTTGCAATTTCTTGTTTAGTTGATTTAATGTTTCGAATATGTCAGCAAGATAAGCTAAGCACGTAGAAAATTTGTCACCACCAAATGCTAACTATAGATCATTTTTTTGTTTTGCAACCAAAAACAACTTGACTTCTCTTAGTTGAAAAATACGAGAGAGCATGTTCCCTTTTGAGAGCCAACGAACTTGAGTGTGATATAAAAGTGCGGTATGATTGGCATCCATATCTTTGCAAAGCTTGCTGAAGAGTTGAGTGTTGAGCGCTGAACTTTTCACGGAATTAACCCTTACGTGTCCGCAGTGCCTTCTTTTGCTATAGATAGAAAAAACCGCTTTAAAATGGATTTTTTAACAATTAAGCAATATTTAATTAGTATTTCCCCATTAACTGTAAAAAGAAGCTGTTTAAATTTTATATCATTGAAAAGATAATTTTTTCCTGAGTAAAATGATATAAAAATTTTTTTAATTTATTGAAAAACAAGTTAGCAATTAAAAAAATTAAAAAAAACCATTTTAATTTTTAAGTTGCTACGTGTTGCTAGAGTCGTCCTCTGTCTGGTGAAATAAGTTTTTTTTGAATATCTTGCGAAACGCGCGCGTTCTGCGCGATTTTGTTGCAAAAGAAATATGGCGGACGGTTTATTAGTTATTAGACCTACCACTTTTTGAACTTGATCCGAGTGTGTGTGCTTGCGCGCCATTGTTTGAATCTTTGCGCGCTTGACATTGACCGAGAAAAACGTTTCTGCCTTTTTTTGGCAAAAAATCAAAGGAAAAAAATCAAAGACTTTAGCTTTGATCAGGAATAAAACTTGGTTTCTTGTTACTGGATAAATGTTTATGAACACATTTCGATCAAGTATTTTTGCTAAAGCATAAAACTACACGGGTGCATAAAACTACACAGTCTACACCGGTAATATTTTCAATCGGCTGATTTAGCTTTAGCAAATAAAAATTTTTAAATCAATTTTATTATGCAATTACTAAATCGTTTTGTGTGATAAGCAATAAAGCATTTTTACTAACACAAGGTCACCGTGCATATGGCACACCAATCCTTTATTATCATTATATATTTTCATGTTATCCTACTCACTCGGATAAAAGCTTCGGAGACGCTATAAATAGAGCAACTGTCAAGTAATCATTGCGACCTGCTTCAGGAGATGCTAAGATATTGCTGTCGGGTTCAAATTTTATATTTTGCTTTCTCAGTCGTTATTTACCCGTACAAAAAAATACTCCGGTAAACCGGAATAAACGTGGAAAAACCAAGATTTTACCGGGATCATTCTGATTAAGTCCTAGTAAACCAGGAAAAAACTTGTAAAATACTGGCCTACAAAATAACAATGGTATACCATACAAAAACTTGTTCATTTTTTAAAGATATTATTGTTTATGGAATATTTACCGCGAAAAATCAGGACTTACCAGGATTGCTTTGAATAAATCCTGGTAAACCAGGAAAAAACTTGTAAAATACTGGCCTCCAAATTAACAACCTGGTATAGCCTACCATGAAAAAACTTGTTGAATTTTTTAAGATATTTTTGTCTATAAAATATTTACCGCGAAAAACCAAGATTTTATTTTTTTCTTATTTTTTATTTTGATCTCTATATTTATCCTCCTGACTCGCAGGAAAGCGGCGGAGGCGCTATACATAGGGTAAGCAATTACCCCGATCTGCTTCCGGAGATGCCAAGATATTGCTGTTCGCTAGTAATTTAGTAGAGATAATGAGATATTACTGTAATTTAGAACTGCTTGTCAAGACCACCAAGCGGGGGAAAGTGCCGTAAAGTGTCTTTCCCAAGAACACAACAGAATGGCACAAGTGGGTTTTGAACCGGACCATGTTGATCATCAGTCCGGTGCTTTAACCACTCGACCACGCTGCCGATTTTACCAGGATTACTTTGAATAAATTCTGGTAAACCAAGAAAAAACTTGTAAAATACTGGATCACGTTTTAACAACCTAGTATACCATGAAAAAACTTGTTGAATTTTTTAAGATGTTTTTGTCTATAGAATATTTACCGCGAAAAACCAGGATTTACCAGGATTACTTTGAATAAATCCTGGTAAACAGGAAAACATTTGTAAAATACTGGCCTACATATTAACCTGGTATACCATGAAAAAAACTCGTTCAATTTTCTAACATTCATCTACAAAATCTTTACTGCAAAAAAAACTGGATTTACTGGGATTACTTTATCTAAATTCTGACTAACCAGGAAGCTTGTAAAATACTAATCCCCATATTAGCAATTTGTTGTCAAAAATTTGCAAAATACTGCCTCACATTTTAACAACCTGGTATACCATAAAAACTTGTTCAATTTTCTAAGACATTATCTTTATAAAATATTTACTGCGAAAAATCAAGGGATTACTTTGACTAAAACTGGTTAATGGTAAACCAGGAAAGTAATAGAAAACACCAGGAGAAAACTTATAAAGCGCTAGCGAGAAGCAAAAAAATCAATAAAAGAAACAAAAAATACTTCCACAATGACTGCTCAATACAGTAATCTTTGGTATGCGACATTACCATTAATCTCGGTCAAATTTCTGTAAACTAAAAAACAATGCTTGAATTATTATGATTATTTATTCATTTTCCAAAAGGTGGTACAAATAAATCTCCAAAAGCTTCGAAAATACCTTTCTATATTCGTTAATATCCTATAACTAATTTGCTGTAGAAAAAAGCAACAATGATTTCATCTAGATAAAATTTAGTTGCAATTTTTGGTTCAAGAGTTGATTTAACCAATGAATCATTGCAAATCTAGCTGGTATGCAACGCTCTGAAAATATGCTTTTGTTTTGGAAGTTGCACGATTTTGTATAGGCCTATTGTATGGGCAAAAGAAACACTTTTCACGGCAGAGCAATTCACTGTAAGCAAGGACTACTAGTGTAGCATCGCAAATTTGCTTTATCGGCAAGAACGTAATTAAATTACTCGCTTTGTTTTAGCGACTTTCTAAAATGAATGCATAGTTAACGGTTCGCTAATTTCTACGACACAAAAGGATTAACTATGATCAATGTAAGAGTTATCGGTATTGCGTGGTAGTAGTTATTTTTATGGTCGGAAATTGTATGCAGATAGATTTGCAGCGTTTTAACTTTTTAAAGCAGTAGTCCCAAAACTTTTCGAGCAGGGGGCCGTGTATAGATTTTTTGGACCTCCTCGGGCCAAAGCTGGAGACTAAAAAAAAAGGTCTTCACTTCGATTTAATCTCTGATTTCACTATTTTTCTCCCATAAATCATAGTGATCTCTAAATAAAAAAAATGCTTTTCCCTTCGATTCGATCTCTGATTTCACTGTTTTTCTCCCAAAATTCCGGACATAATTCTATCCAACTGTGGCTCAGAGTGAGTGCATATATTTTTTAAAAGAGCTCCGCGGGCCGGATAAAAAGCCTTTGTGGGCCGGATTATTGTAATCTTGTTGAATGTTTGTTTTGATAATGCTAACTGGTTTTATAATGCAAGTAATTAATTCGGTATGCATATTAAAATTAAATTGTAAATTTAAACAGCAGCTTTCACCACGTTGTTCTATTTCTGTAAATGTGCTTAATGTTGAGCATCGGTTAGTTTACCTTTTAAGTAAGACGTGGCTACTTTATATATTATTAATTTGATGAGTTTTTGTTATTGTTATTTACTTTTTCTTTTCCAGCTCTCTCTTTTCTGTTTAACAGAAAACCGCAGCGTTGGACCGTTTGGGCGCGTTTTACGACATTACAACTAGTGCGTTGTCGCAGTTGCCACTCGCTCTATTCATTAGAAATGCTTTCTGCATTGATTTAAATCAAAACGATCATGCCTGATTGATTAAGCAAAATTCAGAAAAGGCGCTTTCACTTCAATTTTCAAAAAGGTGGTACCAGCTTATCATTGTTGAAAACCGCTTTACCTAGTTTATAAGGTAAGAAACGTGATTTTATTTGTTTCATTAATAAGACCTAACGGTGCTACTATAGCGTGCGGTCTACCACTAAATTATTCATCTCTAAATCACGCGGTAGACCTCACTCCCCACTCGGTAGGTGAGCTTACCGTGTAAGAGGTCTACCGCGTGATTTAGAGATGAATAATTTAGTGGTAGACCGCACGCTGTAGTAGCACCGACCTAACTTTACATAAATTATAATTCGCATGCATTGTTCATGCACATAGTAATAAGCTTTAGTTATTGAATTATGCATGCTTAATGATGCAGCTTAAAAGCTTACAACTGTGAAAGTTCTATGAGAAAATATTTGAGAAGGGTTACAAAATAACATCGAGAAAAGTTGTGAAAGTAGATTTTGAAAAATATCATGACCGTGAACAGTTTATGACATGCTTATAAAATTGCGATTCAAAACGATAATTCACATAACTTTAGTGGTAGACAACGAAAGAATAAAGAATACGAAAGCAATTGTGACATAGCGTCGTACATAAAATAGTTCGTAACCAGCTTTTTTTATTTATCAGAAATTTGCTTGTTTAAATTCTAAAATATTTTAAACACAAAGATCTCGAGATATGACTATTAATGGTGCCATAATTTTTTCCAGGTCTACCAGATCGGAACAAAATTGCTTTTAGGTGCTTTCAAATTATGGCAAAAATAAGCAATGCTTTTAAGCTGTAAACTAATAAATTAAATGCCTTTTCAACCGTTTTTCAGTATGCAATTATAACGAGCCTTATTGACTCTGTTGCTGCTGTCGCGAACAGTGTGGGAAGTCTTTATTAATCCTGTAATCTAGGTTGGCACGTGTTCACACATTTGTTAAAAGAATTCTTGCTTTGCCATGGCAACTTCAAATTTTTTTTCATAAGTAAACTAAGCAACACGCACCTAATGATTTTTTCTTACCTTTTTAAGATGTATACGCAATTTATTTATTGAACAAAATAAATATTTTAATGATTGCCATAGTGGTCATTTAAAACTAACTAAACAATAGTTTGATAAACATTTCTATTAAAATATTTTGGACATTAACATAAAAAGTTTTATTTTTCAATGAATGAATGTTTAACTAAAATGCATTTCATGTATTTAATGTATTTACTTCTAACTTTATTTTTGGCAATCAGGTTCAATAAAAGAATCGCAATACTAACTAAAACTTTTTGTTTCAGTAAATTTATTGGCATCTGCTTCTTCTATTCTTCTGCCAGTAATCAAACCATCTACATCAGGGTTGGCGAACCTTTTTTATAGGGCGGGTCAAAAAATGACAGTTTTTTAAAACTTACATTAAGTGGGTCATTGGCTAAAAAAAGTTGAAAACTAAAAAAAAGTCTTCACCAGTGGTGGATATTGAAATTTAGGGGCCTGAGGCAAGAATTTTCAAATGGTGATGTTCTCTAAAAAAGGGTTTTGTTCTTGGCTTTTACTTTTTTCTCCAAAACTCATGGTGTCCTCTAAAAAAAAAAGGTCTTCACTTCGATTTCTTCCTCCCAAAATCAAGGTGTTCTCCAAAAAAAAAGGTCCTAACCTGAAATCAGTCTTGGAATTCCCACTTTTTCAGCCAAAATCTTAGTGATATTTAAAAAAAAAGGTCTTCACTTTGATTTCATCTCTGATTTCCCTATTTTCCTCCCAAAATCAAGGTGTTCTCAAAAAAAAAAGGTCCTTACCTGAAATCAGTCTCGAAATTTCCACTTTTTCAGCCAAAATCATAGTGATCTCTAAAAAAAAGAAGGTCTTCACTTTGATTTCATCTCTGATTTTCCTATTTTTCTCCCAAAATCAAGGTGTTCTCGAAAAAAAAAGGTCCTCACCTGAAATCAGTCTCGGAATTCCCATTTTTTCTACCAAAATCATAGTGATCTCCAAAAAAAGAAAGGTCCTCACACTTGAAATCAGTCTCAGATTCCCCACTTTTTGTCTCGAAATCACAGTGACCTCTAAAATTTGATAAAACGAGAAAAAAGGGGTCTTCACAGCAAATCTGTCTTCGACTTCTGTCAAAATTGACAGGACAAAGGGCTTCAAAAAATACTGCGCGGGCCACGGGTTGGACGGCCCTGGTCTAACCCGTCCTAAATTAATGTTGCAGACTAAAAATGCCAGAAATTTCAGAACATCAGGTGGGTCATTGAATTTCAACTAGTGGGTCGCAACGTGACCTGCGGGTCAGTGGTTCGCCATCCCTGATCTACATCCTGCTGTTTTAACACCGTCGTGAGAAATGATCGCCGGATTAGAAGCATCACTGTGAATAGCTGCAGGTGCGAAGTAAATTTCCGTCTTACCCAACAACAACCGCCGACTAATTTAAGTCTAACCCAGGAAACAGGTTAATATTGATTAAATCTTGGTGTTTATAAAAATATGAAACCAATTTTTAATGAAGACAGCAATTTGGAAGCATATCGTGCAATTTTTCCGGTTTTGTGAATTCAAACACTATGGCCGTTTTTAGGTTTAAGAAAAAAGACATATTTACAAAATTTGTTTTTCATGTAACAGGAAAGCAATTATTTTGATTGAAGGTATGAATATTGCCTAAGCCTTCAAAGGTTAATGCTTCCGGCCTTGCCACTCTTGCATGTTTCTGCTAAAAGGACAACAATGCATGTTAGTATTTTTATGATTAAGTAATCATAAAAAGATATTTCTTAAAGCTTGCCTTACATAAATTGAAGATAGTTTTTGTTTTTTTAGTTCTTGCAAACAGCTGTTTGGGGCATAATGTTTATTTTATTTTTTTATCCCTATATTTATCCTCTTGACTCGCAGGAAAAGCGACGGAGGAGCTAATACACACAAATTAAAAGAAAATCGATCATTCAGCTTCTGCTGAGAAAACATTCAGCGCGCGTTGTTGAATAAACATACGCGTGCATAGAGCTATTACCAGTGGTGGATATTGAATGAGGCAGTTGCCTCGGGCCCCCTCTCGGAAATACTTCATATGGGTTCATTCTGCTGTATATATTATTTTAGAGATCATTATGAAGTTGAGACGAAAAGTTGGAAATAGGAGTTTTTTTTTTTAAGAGATCACCATGATTTTGGGAGAAAAATAGCGAAAAGTGAGATCGATTCGAAGTGAAGGCCTTTTTTTTTAGAGATCACTATGATTTTGGGAGAAAAAAGGAAAATACGAGATCAAAGCCATATTTTTTTTAGAGAACATCAAGTTTTGGAAATCCTTACCTCGGGCCCCTAACTTTAAATATCCACCACTGGCTATTACAGGTGTTTCTACGGGACGAGGGGAATGACTTGTCCAACCTGCGCAGTCAGGTATTCGAAAATTCGATTGTTTCGGATCAACAAATGATTTAATAGCGTTTGAATGTGTCAAAACAATTTCGGTTACACAATCTTTAACCACGAAACATTTGAAAGCAGAAACAATCTAGACTTATTCAAATAGAATAAAAAATAAATACAAAAGAATTAATAGAAAAACATCACTAACGCAAATAAATACTTATTACAAAACATACCTAAAACACTAACCTAACCCTAAGCTAGCTAAGCTAAAATTGACCACGTTAAATGAATGAAAAACTCAGATAACAACATATTATTATGTCACTATCAACTGTTTTTAAAGTCAAACGAAGGAAAATTCTAAATTAAGAAATGCTATAGAAAAGTTACTTAAACAAAGCTTTTAAGAATAAAATTACGCGCCGCGAGAGAACGAACAGAAAGAAAACAAATTACAATACTGATTAACTAAGTTAAAGAATTAGCGACGCGAGTTCAAATCCAACAAAAACGGTAAGTTAAAACAATAAATAACAAAGTTTAAAACATATACGTAATAATCTTTTTGCCAAGTTGGAGGTTTTACTGTTCGCCTTCTTGACGGGACCTCACAGCTTGGTGCATCATCCGTCGCAACAACAGGTACCTAAACTTTTTGATTCTTAAATTCAGTGTCGTAATCTTTTGTTTTTTTGATTTGCAGAATACATAAGAAAATCCTTTTCTCTGTTGCTTTTATGTGACAAGAGCTACGAAAACCAGTTTTAATGCTTTGCAAGGTATGACTTCATTTTTCGTATTGGTAACAAGTGATTTAGTTTATGGAAAAATAAGGACAATTTCAGGTTTAGGTTGCCATTTCCATGCAGTAAAAGATAATACCCACCCGATTCCTCTACGTCACATAGTTAGGGAAGCACTAATTTAAGTAGTTCCTAAAAAATGTTTAAAAATGTTTGACAAATTAGCATGCTGCTGATTAAAACCGCACAAAATTTTTCCTACGTTTTGACAAATAAATGTAGCACGAGTAAAATATCAATTTTGAGATAGTTGGTAAAAGGTAATGCACATTCTGATACTTAAAGGTGTAACTTATATTTTCGTTTAAAACTTTTTTGCTTTCAATCGCGACTCTTAATTCAAGATAAAACTTCAGTGGATTTTGTTTGTTTACAATAGAATTACTTGCCCTTGTTGACAAGCTACATACAGTGGTGTCCAACATGGAAAAATTGAAAAGCAATATAAACTTCCAGCCAAGATTCGTGGCAACTACTTCGGAAGTCAGCCGAGAACCCTGGGAGTTAAAATAACGTTTGTAATTGCAACTATTACTGCGTATTGATTGTTATCGTAAACTTCCTTTTTTAGATTCAAGACATTAGATCACCGTTTATCAGTCTTTTTTTCTGCGACCCAAATTAAGTTAAAAAACGATTTATAAAAAGGACTGCGACCCAAATAAATTTGAGTGAGCGCATAATGCAGGGGTCGGGAACCTTTTTGGGTAAGAGAGCCATAAAGGCTACATATTTTTAAATGTATTTCCATGAGAGCCAACGATGTTCCTCTAATTTCTAGCTGTACGTGTGTGGATAGAAATTTGTTTGTGAGAAAACTTATTTTGATTTCTTGATTTTCGTCTCAAAAACGTAGTGATCTCTAAAAAAAAGGTCTTCCTCTATTTTCTCGCTACAATTTCTTACTTTTCGTCCAAAAAATTCAGGTGTTCTCTAAAAAAAAAGGGTCTTCTGAAATCTTGCTCTTATTTATCGCTTTCCGCCGCAAATGTCTTTCAGCAATCTTGCAGAACCCTTCTTCGTAACCTTCATTATACCCAGAAAACTGAAAATCGTCGCTGGGCCGCATCAGAACCTTAAGTGAACCACAGGTTAGACATCCCTGGTCTAAACTAATATCACGTATGATTAAAAGTAATTGTAGATACAAGCTTTCACGACCCATCCGCTTAGTGTTGGCGACCTACATTTGGGTCGCGACCCATGATTTGAGAAACGCTGTATTAGATCGTGAGAAGAATGTAGTAGTGTCAGCTACAATATTATCCCGCTGTAATCACAGCTGCCCTTCAAAACTGGTCAATCATCTTTTGGAAGTTGGTTTTTCTTCATACCCGGTTAAACTATTTTTACTTTTCCTTTTTGTTTACCTTTGACTTATTTAGAAACAGTATTTTATAAAGTATACGCGATATCATGATTTTGTTCCATAAATGCCAAACATTAACTAAATACTTTTCAAATTACGGTAAAAAAAAAGATGCTATAGAAATGCATTGTTTGAATGTAAATTAAACTTTGATGTCGGTGAATCTTTACACTAAATTTACAATTTAACGCACGTGATGTGATCTTTACCAATTTGTTGATTTTTTAAACCGTTGATGCCGTTTGTTGGGTTTCAGAAAAAGAAATAGCCTATTTGCTGTTGTAATTTGCATTGTTTATTTGACATAAAAGTAGCATTAATGCCTAGGGCGGGTAGCTTAGGCCTTGAAGCGTACACTTTCAGGGTTTGCGACTCTTGCATATTTTTTACTGCAAGGATAACCATACGTATTTAATTTTATCATTCCTCTCAAAGTTTATATTTTCTCTGATTACCTGGTGCTGTTTAAGTTCACCTTAAATAATTACATTTTTTTCTTTTTGTTTGGTTAGATCATCTTGCCAACAGTTGTTTGATGTGTGAGAAACAGAGCCAAGGAAATCGGCCAACCTTGATCAAGAAAAAATTTGGCGCTATTGAAGGTATCTAAACTATTATAGGCATAATTTCAAAGTTATAATCGTTGGCTTTTCGCTTTTGCAGAATACGTGAGAGAACTCTTCCATTGCTCTATTTGTATGTTTAAAGAGTGATGGAAAAAAAGAACTATTTTTTGAAACGCAGGTTTAAATAACATATGTCGTACAAAAATATCAAATGCGAGGAAATTGTGTTCAAAATATTAAATAAATGTTTTTTTATGTTTATTACTTTGTGCTGATTTTCCTTGATTGCAATGATATTTTTACAAAATGTTCTTGTAGGATAGTTAAACCAAGGCCATGACCATCGCCATCTCTATCAAAACGGCGTTTTTAGCCACAACTAATTGTAATACACAGGGTAAATCACAGTTTACTGCATTTTCATAGAAATATTTTTTTGCGGTATAACAGTGTCATAATTTACCGTTGTAACTTGCGACTTAATGGGATACCTTTTATTGTAAAATTCTGTCCCACTATTTTGTGGTATATCAGTGAAATAATAATTGATCCTAGTATTTTTCGGATGGCTTTCATTCTAATATTTTGTCCCGGTGTTTCACCATTTACCTTTGAGATAATAATTTACCCTAGTAATTTGCAATTTACCGGGATAGTTTTATTGTAGTTTTAGTCCTGGTAATTTACGGTATACCAGTATAATAATTCATCGTAATAATTTGCCGAGCATCATTTTCATTTTAATATTTTGTCCCGGTATTTTGAGGTATACCAATGTAATAATAATCCATCGTAGTAATTTATAGTTTACCAGCATCGTTTATGTCTTAATATTTGATCCCTGTATTTCGCGATATACCTGTGTAGTAATAGTCCACCCTAGTAATTTGCGGTTTACCAGCATCATTTTTATTGCAATGTATTGTCCCGGTATTTTGAGGTATACCAATGTAATAATAATCCATCCTAGTAATTTATGGTTTACCAGCATCATTTAGGTCTTAAAATTTGATCCCTGTATTTCGCGGTATACCTGCGTAGTAATAATCTATCTTAGTAGTTTGTGGTTTACCAGCACCATTTTCGTCTATATATTTAGTCCCAATTTTTCAGGGTATGGGGGATGTGATAATTTATCCCAGTAATTTGCGGTCACCAGCAACATTTTTATTGTAATATTTGTCCCCGGTATTTAGCGGTTTACCAGTGTGGCAATAATTTATCCCAGTAATTTACGGTTATCGGCATCATTTTTATCTTAATGGTTTTTCCCGATATTTAGCGGTTTAACGTTATATTAATTAATACTAGCAATTTTCGATTTACCGGCATCATCTTCATTGTAAGATGCAATCCCGATTTTTCGCGTTATACCGGTATTAGTAGTCCATCCTAGTAATTTGCGGTTTACCGACATAATTTTTATTCTAATATTTGTTCCCGGTTTTTTACGGTATACCGGTAGAGTAATCCATCCCAGTAATTTGCGGTTTATCAGCATGATCTTCTGCTCAAGTATTAGGTCCCCGTAAACCCCGGTATTTCACGTTATACCAGGACACTGTTTAAAAAAATTGGCCAGAAAAACGGCCATACTACCCATACTTTTACAAGCTTTTACCAGGATATTACCGACTAGAAATATCCCGGTTTGATATTTTTTTGTACGGGTAGACATATTAACGAAATCTAGAGCTGCTTGCTCAGACCGCCAAGCAAAGAAAAGTGCCGTAAAGTGTCTTTCTCAAGAACAAAATAATGTGAGTAGTTTTCGAACCGCTACTGTGTCGATCGCATTCGCCATCAATCAAAGCGCTTTTACCCAATCGGTTACGCTGTTAACTTTTTATAACGAATATGAAATTACACCAGGGGTGGGCAAAATTTTTCAAACACGAGCCGTATTCAATACACTAATAAAGTTCGCGAAGCGCAAAAATTAATAAAAATGTAATTAGATAAAGATTAAAATAAACTAGCTTATTTAATCTAGAGGTTTGCCCAAATTTTATGACTTTTGTCCAAGTTTTGTCTTAAAAACTTAATCATCTATAAAAAAAGTCTTCACTTAAAATTTGTCTTCAGGCCGTTCGTTGCTGGGCTTTTAAAAACTTTTTAGCTGATAATTGAAATTCTGACTTCGCATCAAAGCGCAGCTGTATATAAACAGACTTGCGCATTTGCTTGGATATTGTGACGTTACAGAGGTTTTTTTGGAAATTTTAGTAAATAAAATCAAGCCGTATACAGTAATCTCCTGCTTAAGCTCGCAACTTCAATCTGAACAGCGAGTGCGAACTTAGCTAATTGGTGCGAACTTAACATTTACAACTAAGTGATTATTACGTAACATAGAACCTGTACAATTATCAGTTAAAGTGAAAACTCTCGTCATTTAAGCTAGTGTTTTGAGACTAATTGCTGTATTGACTTAAGATAAAAATTGATTTTTAGTATTATTCACATAATAATGTCAGGCAAAGTTAAGCGATTGAATGAGTCAGAAAGATTGGAAGTAATATCCGAGTTGAATCAGTCAAATCCTCCTAGTAAACGAAGTATCACACGACAGTACGGAGTGAGTGAGGCTACTATTAGAAAAGTGGTCGAAGCGTGAATATATTCGTAAGCGTTCTGCTCTGATGTCTGAAGAAGCAAAAAAGAAAACATTCAGAGCGTCTGTGGGTAGGTTTACAGAGGTAGAAGATAAGTTATACCTGTGGATTGATATCATGCATCGAGTAAACCTACCTGTTCCACTTTCCTCGCCATTTTGAAAGCAAAGTAAATTGCTTAAGAACTATTAATATTGCAGGATGGCTTTAAACCATCATGGCAGTGGTTTAGCCGATTTAGAGGACGCCGTGGAATACAACAACTTCTTCTTCACGGTGAAGGTGCAGAGGTGGACCGAAAAAATTCTGATCTTGTTGCAGCTTTAGATAAGTTATATGCCATAATTGCAAAATATGTTCCCGAAAGTATCTCAAAGATATTTTGGATTTCTACGAGCTGGATGAGAATTTAAAAGCTCGCAAAAAAGAGCAAGCAAAAAGACTCCCTAGAAGAGCAGCAAGTGTTGCTTACGGTAACCCTGCTCATATGCTAGATGCGGCTCAATATATCAAGCTTGCTTGGGATGCGGTATCAGATCCGACAATAAAGAATGCGTTTAACAAGCCTGAATTAGTGCTTTAAAAGGTGGAGCTCATGAAAAAGTTGATATAATGGCTGATCTATTGTGCAGCTTCAAAGCATTAAATTTCCAATAGATGAAAGCACTCTAGATGAATTTGTGCATGTTCATGACGAAAATAGTGAAGAATTTTCATATGAGATTTTGGATGACGTCAATGAGGTGTTGGAAAGTATACAAGCAACAAATGATAATAAAGATGAAAATGTACACACTGTGGTCGAATCTTGCGCACATATTCCAGCACCAACAGGAAACATGTCACTTTTTGTGGGTTTGAACACATATACAATAAAGTTCTTGAAGTTGAGGATCAGTTGTTGTGTCCCGATGTGCAAGCTCAAGCAGGAAATTACTATAATAAGCTAAGAAATCCCTTTGAGCTTTTCCAGCAATAATTAAGGCAGGTTATTTTGGACGCAAAACACAAAAGAAAATGAAATATGCATGAGCTGACGATTCATGACTTGCTTAAATCGTGAACATTTTTATGACTTGTCTGATTTGTTGTAAATATCAATAAATTTTTGTAAAAGTTGAATCTTGGGTTTTTTAAAAAATTTTTGCGAACTTAATCGGGATGAGAATTTAAACGGGTGCGAACTTAACCGGGAGATTACTGTACATTATTGGTTGGCATTCCAGAATGCCAGCGGACGCGTAAGGGTTAAGGACTTTAATCACAATAGACAAATGCTAGTGAAGTCTCTTCGGAATGGTTTGGAAACAAGCGCCTTTTTGTGAATTATGCAATGCGTTCCTGGAATTGCTGGATTTTTCTACTTTACCAGGGAAACCAATCCAGAGTTTGCACCAATCATGGCTGGAGCACCATCAGTGCAAATCCCAACAAGCTTACTCCAACTCAATTCGGTTTTGTCAAAAAATCAATCAACACTTGAAAAACATTGGCTGTCTTTGATGTTGTTTCCGAAGGTTGGCAGAAGAGAAATTCTTCATTAATCCTTTCATCTGCAACATATCTGATATACACAAGTAGCTGTGAGAAATTGGAAACATCGGTAGTTTCATCCAGCTGAAGAGCAAAAACAGGAAAGGAATTAATCTTCGATATCACCTTGCTCTTAATATTTTCAGACGTTTCATGGATTCGCGATTTTATTGTGTCATTGGACAGTGAGATTAGTTTCATTGTTTGAGATGCTTTTTCTCCAAGCATCAACTTCACACTTTCCAATATGCAAGGTTTCAGAAGGGTTTCACCAATCGTATGTGCTTTTTTAGCTTTTGCCACATGCAAAACAATGGCAAATGATGCATGTACAGCGGCATTGTTAGTCTGCCAAAACATTGCAGTTCTGTCCAGCTTTTGTCTTTTCTGACTGAACAGTTTTAATTCAAAAAAGAACCGGTTTTTGTTTATCATACTTGGATGAGCATTGGCCAGGTGTTGTTTCAGCGGATCAGGTTTCATAGTACTGTTTGAAAATGTTTTCATGCACAGGACACACTGAGGAATTTGAAGACCATCTGAATTTGAAGATCCTGAAATTTAAGAACTTAAATTTTGAAGATTTTTAAGAAGAAATTTTTAAGAAGATTTTTAAGAAATTTTAAAAATTTTGAAGATCCTGAAATATAAGAAGATCCATTTAAAGATCCTGTATAAGATATGTAAATCCAAAATCCAAATAATTGTCCTGATACTTTTTCTTCTTTTGTGACGTGCTATATTTATGACTAAATTTATGAAAAAATCATAAATTTAGTCATAAATAATAGGCTAGCTTTGGATTCGCATTAGCAGTTACTCTAAACCAGAAAGAATACTGTTATTTTCTTATTTCGTTAAAGAAGAAGTCTTTATTTATTGTATTTATTATAAACAAGAGTAATTTAAACACTCACAGAAAGCTTCGAGAGCACGTTACCGGTAACAATTAATTCGCTTTTCACTGAGTGATCACCGTCTGACTACACTCGTTATTATTTTGATCAAATCAATATTCCAATTATTAGCACGTTACGGTATCTAGTACGTTATTGTCATGTGATAAAGATCATTGTTATCTCGCATCACGTGAATGCGCACTGAAGTGTTGCCATTATCTTTACTACATTAAAGCAGTACATCACAGATACTAGGCTACCAATACCTAGAGCTGCCCCGATTTTTCTGTCCCGTCAACTTCTCTAGGCTGAAAATATGCCTGAAACTAAAGCATGTGTTACCGCCATCAAATTTAAAACTATAGGTAGCCCATTTACCCACCAAAACAAAGAAATTTACCCCAGGTTAAGAAATGCTGATGTAGAGAATGTACTTTCTTTTACTTCTTTTTTTGTCCCTGTTGTTATAATTTAAGCCTAACTTTTTACTGTACAATGATTGGTGATGTCATTTTTATTAGTCTGTTGCCTATGATGAGCTCGTCAGGCATGCTTCTAAACATCTGAGACACTTAAGTTAAATTTATTAATAATTACTTTACTAATATTGGAGAGAACTTAACCGCTATTTTATTTATTTAAGAGTGGACTTTCTAATTAGCCTATAATAAACAAAACATTATTTAATATCACTAATAAAATTATTCCGAAAAAATTCTGCATAAAAAGACCGTTTATATATTTCACGTGAAAAAATTGAAGTATTTAGAATTAAGTTATTAAACTTTGAGCTTCTGTCATGCTTGACTGATTTTAAAAACTACTTGATCCTTGCTGTCATATTTGACTTTTTGACCCCTGAATAAACACATAAAAATTTTGTGGTAAGATAAAGAATTATTAGTAAACTTTCTGAAGAACTTAATTCCAAGTCTTATCTCATTCCGTAACAAAAGTTATGACTGTTTCAAAATGGGTTGTATCAAAATCACATTTTATGGTTGAATGAGCACAAAAAGTGGTTATTTTGAAACCCTGTGATTACCAAAACCACTTATCCTATTTTGAAAAATCAAAGTTTTTTCAACCAAGTTCAACAGAATCTGAGAGTTAAATTCAAATTTTTTTTGGTCAATTTGACATGGAACGACCTTTTCATTAAAAAAACTGATTCAACTTGTCCCGAGATTAGTTTGTGGGCACGATAAAAATACAAGTTTATTGCACTAACAAAACTTTATTTCATTTAAAGAATACGATTGCACAAAAACAATATTTGAATCTACACAATTTATGCAACTTTAAAGCAGAAACAACAATTTAGATTAATTTTAACGTTTTGTTTTATTCTCAAGAATTTACAATTGTTGTTTAACAAATGGGGTTTTTCAAATTTAATTTTCATGTTACCAAAAACACAACGATCCACCGTCTACTGGCATACAACTACCAGTAATCAATGAAGCTTGGTCACTCAGCAGAAACAGGATCAATGCGTTTACTTCTTCGACTTCTATTTTTAAAAAATGTAAATTTTCGATTAATATTGCAATTATGATAGTCGTGTTAAAAAACTTCTTACTTAATCCAACTATTTCATGCTATGAAAACTTATTTAAACATTGTTTTACCTCCCATTCTTCCCATTGGAATTTTGCCTTCAACGGCTTTACGTATTGCTTCATTCGCAATTATATGTTTATTCGCGTCCGTTCGTATAGCAGTTGGTTGTACCGCATTGACTCGAATCTAAACATTCAAATGCATAGAAACTAGACTGCGTCAACTGTTCAAACTCGATTTAAAATCATGTGAAATCATATCAACTTACGTTGTGAGGAGCTAGTTCGAAAGCCATGGTGCGAGTCATTTGATTGACCCCTGCTTTTGCAATGCCATAAAGAGGATAATACGCGGAGGCTCGTTCTGAAAGTATGCTGGAAACATTCACAATACTTCCACTAGCTTTTCTGTTTACCAGGTCTCTTCCAACTACCTGAAAACAAACATCAATCATATTGTTTGATATAGGTGTGCAGTGGCGTATCGAGGATTTTTGAAAAGGAGGGGCCATGCAAACATAATCCATAATGCTTAGTAGAAAATTTTTTTCAAGTCTCTGATTTCTCGATTTTCGTCGCTAAAATTTGGTTTTCTATAAAAAAGAGTCTTCACTTAGAATCTGTCTCTAATTTCTCTTATTAGCAATTTCCAAAGGGGGAGCATGGCACAATGGCCCTCCTTTAAAATACGCTACTGCAGGTGTGCCACTTTTAGTAAATAGTTTTATCGTAAATTTCCTAAAACTTAAACTCACCCATTATATTTTAAATGTGTTTAATATTATACTGGTATTTAATTTGTGACTTGCAGAAAAACAGCCAAAACGTTGTGCTTGAAGTAACCGTCGAGCAATAATACAACCAGCTGTTGGAGACGCTAAAAGATTGTTATCTGGTTTGAGATATTTATTTGATTATTGATCTATAAAGTGCTGTGATTTAACTTCGAACCGCTTGTTAAAACTGCTGAGCGGGTAAAGTAATGTGACACAAACATGATAAGAGCAAGAACTGAAGCGAATCCATCAAGAGGTCAACTGGATCTTTTTTAGAAGAGTACGAGATGTCGCTGTTTACTTGATTTATTTTATTTTTTGCATTTTGCGAAGCACGTGACAGAAATTTAGGACTCGTTTCCACCACGAGCGTTGGGGGGCGTATTCTTTGTTTTTATGGTTTTTTGCTTAGCGCTTTATGATCTTTTCAAGTCTTATCAATTATAGGCGTTAATTAAATAAAATTAATTTAGTCCAGAACTGGCTGTTACCCCAGCAAGCAATACCGATACTGAATTTAAATCATCTTTCTACTTCATCGCATAGTTGGTAACAGGTTTATTTGGTAATTAACCATTAACTGAGTTTAATCGGTAAACAGGATTTGATCCTTATTTATAAAAGAAACATAAACTCGCCAG
This sequence comes from Diplosoma virens, assembly GCA_963680785.1. Classification (NCBI taxonomy): domain Eukaryota; kingdom Metazoa; phylum Chordata; class Ascidiacea; order Aplousobranchia; family Didemnidae; genus Diplosoma; species Diplosoma virens. The sequence continues at coordinate 16,092,649 of OY796889.1, forward strand.
ATTCTTCCAGGTTTTCTTGTGTAACTTATTTTAAGTTGTAAAGTATTACATAAAATAAGCTTTTATGCAACAAAACCAAAACTGAAACAAAGCAACAAATTACCCTGGAAAGTATATTTTAGGGAAAAATACATTCTTAATAAAAGTTTAGACATATTTTGGCTTTTATAAACCGCGATTGCAAAGACCTTCAGAAACGGTGGTAAATTTCTATGAGCAATTGCGCATTTCTTCATCTTAAGTTTTGCTTTTATCTGTTTTTCCTTATTCAAATTTTGACTAATGGCCTCACGACACCTACAGAAGACTGTTACAATCATAGTTAAACATAATTTTTGTTTTTATATTCATTTTTGCAGTAGTAGAAGCATACCGAAATGTACTTTAAATCGTTTTCGACAATTAAACTGAGACTATACTCACTTGAGATATCAAAAACGCTGCTTTAAGATTGATATTCATTACTCTGAGAAAAAAAATTAAAAATTAAAATAAGCTACATGAAAAAAAACACGTATGTAATATTGAACTTAGCCTACTTGTCATAGCTTTCCACTGAAGCATCCAAAAAAGTACAATCTATATTCATGCCAGCATTATTAACCAAAAGATCGATTGGTAAACAGGATTTAATTTTGGATTCAATACTGGAGGTATCATTCAGATCGCATTGGATTACATGAATTGACGGACACTAAATTTAAAGTACCTTTTTTTATAAAGTTTAAATGTCCAAAGCCTTCATTGTTACTGAACATATATACAGTGTAGACAAAAAACAAATTAAAAAAAGTTTGCTTTGACAAGGAAATACATAACACATAAAAAATACAATTCGATAAACTGAAAAAATCTTAACAATCTGTTTTTTGCGACTTTAACTCCAAGAAAAAGGAATCTTAACAATAGGCCCATGAGTATATTTAATCAACATAAATTGATTACTCTAGCTCAGTGCTTTGCAAAGCCTTCGTTGTTACCGAACATATATATAAGCAAAAACGAAGTAGAAAAGAGTTTGCTCCGACAAGGAAATACATAACAAATAAAAAGCACAAATCGATAAACTGAAAAAATGTTAACAATCTGTTTCTTGCAACTTTAAGTCTAAGAAAGAGTAATCTTAACAATAGGCCCATAAGTACGTATATTCATTCAGTATAAATAAATTACTCTAGTTCAGTGCTTCTCAGTGTAAGCCACTTGGTTTCCGCAAAAAGAATGCGTAATTTCAAAAGAGATATAATAATTATTTAGGGAAGAATCGGAGGAAAATATGAAAATTTAAGTAAAACGTAACTTTATTTTAAAAAATTGACAGGTCCTTTCTAGTTATATCATCAAAGACCAAAAAAAGTAATTTGAAAAAACTCTTTTTGTTAAGAGTTTTTTCAAACTAATTTTTGACTTTTAATTTTGGGAAAAAACGGGTTTTAAGAGAAATGGAGCGAAAGCTTTGTGAACCACTGCTCTAGCTAAACTTGATATAGCGAGAAACACTTTATAAAGCGTGATGTTATAGGTTAATAGTTTTCTAAACTTTTTAATAACAACAATTTGATTTAAAAATGTAAATATAGGCCTATGCACAGAATTTAAAGTACAACCTCTTTTTTCAATGATTCCAAATCAGACAATGTTCTACTCAAAGCAAAGGTTACTGCTCCACTTTCCACAAGCTTCTTGGCAATGTCGCGTCCCATGCCTGTAATATAAATTATAACTTTACACGTTATCTCACTTAACCATATTACAATATTACTGTACATATGTCGGCAGCGTGGTCGAGTGGTTAAAGCACCGGACTGATGATCAGCATGGTCTAGGTTCAAAACCCACTTACGCCATTCTGTTGTGTCCTTGGGAAAGACACTTTACGGCACTTTCCCCTGCTTGGTGGTCTTGACAAGCAGTACTAAATTGCAGTAATATCTCTACTAACTTACTAGCGGACAGCAATATCTAGGCATCTCCGGAAGCAGGTCGGGGTAATTGCTTACCCTATGTATAGCGCCTCCGTCGCTTTCCTGCGAGTCAGGAGGATAAATATAGAGATTAAAATAAAAAAAAAATAGAAACAAAACAGGCGATGTTTTTACAATATATGGTAAAAGAGCTCAGACCAGGTCAAAAAATTTTTACATCAACTTAATCTTTGTTTATATAAATTTACGTATTAAATGTACGAATGGAATAATAAATTTATGGAAAGAGAAATTTCCTCCGTGAAGTGCTATTTTTTACTAAAAAAATGACAAATGATGCTTCTGCATAAACAAATGAACAAAAAAGCTTGATCCATTTTTTGGGTGTTTTTTTTTATAGTTCAGAATAACTTCCTTTAAAAAACAGCTTGTATTCTTTCAAACATTTAATTTTAGAAAACAAAAATTAAGAATCGCAAAGAGCGGTAAAAGAGTTTGCAATATTTCTATTTTCACTTATATAAATTATTATTTTGTCAGAAGGTTACGCCGAAAAAAAAGTTGCGGCAGTGAAAGATTATGATTTACAATGCAACCAACAGTATGAATAAGCATATAATCAACAGTATAACCATAATCGTTTGCGTTAGTTGAACTCTCAAATGCAAAAATTTAAATCAATCGAACGTTATAGCGTAAGATTTTGCTTTCATTTTATCAGATTTTAGTATTTGTTTATCTGACTGAACAGATAAAAATTATTTAAGATTTTAAGCAGTTTCAACATATACCGAAAATTGAACCTAAACAAAGCATTGTTTTTAATGCATTTTGATGTTTTAAATATGTTTTTGACGTGTTTTTCCATACGAGGTAAAAAGCGCTATTCTTATGACAACATTGATCCATAGATAAAATTGAAGGGGTGTCCATAGATTTCCTAAAACATAAAAAAATTTTTTTTAATTTTTTCTCTATCTTTGGTGCAAAGCCTGTTAATTGGCCGAGTTTTTTCGAATTGGATATGGTTTTAAACTTTTTCGAATTGAATTCGGTTTAAAGTTTTCAAATTTTTTTCCAAATTTAAGACTAATTTTTTTTTAGTGCTATTAACCAAAGTTTTTATGGAAACTTAAGCCCGGTGCCAGGTGGTTTGATTCGGTCCCAAATCTGAATTACTTGACTGCATGTCAAGAAAGTGACGGCTTTAGTACGGAGCAAATGGGGCAGCTGCACCGAGTCCCTCAAAAACGTCAAAAAGTGGCCCTCTAAGCACAATATTGCTCTATTTCTTTACAGTAGCACCATGACGGTGGCCCCCCTGTCTGCACCTTAACTTAGGATGAAATAGGAATAATGTACTCGATTGAAAGTGATGACTTTATTTTTAAACACAATATTTTGGGACGAAAAAAAATTTGACACATTAAAAAGTGCCCTCGCCATAATTTTCTTGCACTGGCCACCCCTTTGGTAAGGCCATCACTGGCCATACATATCCATTATCCAAGTAAGGCAGCGTGTTGTAACTTATTTATTTGAAGCCTACTTTTCTATGATCATAGGACTACGATCTTTTTTACTTTGTTGATTACTTTGTCGACGGTACTGACTTCAAATTCGATTCATTTTGCGACTTTAGCTTTCGAATCTAATTACCGCTATAAAAAGTTTTCGGATTTGGTCTGATTTGAACTTGAAATTACTTTTAGCTAGGGATCAAGCCTAATATAGAGGGAATTCTTACCACATATAAAAACATATAACCCGTGTCCTCGTTATCAACTTTTATTGCCTTCCTTGTGATTAAACACAAAGTTTTTTAGCTTGAAAAAACTCGGCAGCTTTAAATCAAATCTTAATGGTCCCAGTCTCAGTTTTCATTAAGTTTTTTGATTATGGCTGTGTTCGACGCTCTAAAAAAGTTTTTCTAGTTTTTTTTTCTGAATTGTTTAAATGTTTCAAAAAACTTTTGTAAGTGTCATCAAGTAGTGTCGATAAATTGAAGTTGAAACCTTTCAAATGAAACACTAAACTTTTCCAACAACATTAAGAATGGCAGCATAAGATGATTTTATCATGATAACAATTTCTTTTATTAGCGGTTTCATATATTTTGCAGCAATGAAATTGTCGTGGCCAAGTTACAGGAGCTCCGTTCTGATTGCAATAATGATTGATATCCATTTAAATCCAAAGTTTGTTATGCTATTGTATCCTTGAGAAAAGCATTTTTCGTGTCTCTCTTTTTTTAAGAAGTCTAGAGAAACTTTAATTTATATTATATTTATTCGTAAAAACTACAATACCAATCAACACAATGTTGCGGCATTTCTAAAATAATGTCGGGATACCCATATGAATGTTAGTGAATCCCTCTTCTTAAAATTAGCTTTAAATACGCCATGGACAAAAAAAGGCATTAAAAAGCATATTGCTACAACATTTAACTCAACTTTAAATCAGAAAGCTTTAGAACGAAAAGATGATTCTTTGATTTACTAAAGTAATTTATGATCTGAAAAGTCCACGTTTTAAACTTAGCTTATTGTGCCAATTTATTTTTGGTGCTCCCACGGGAAATAGTACGATATTTAGATTAGGGTGGTCCAAACCCAGGCCCGCAACAGTATTATCACGGGCCCGCTAAAGAATTTTAAACCATAGAAAAATAAAGTTTTTACTAAAAACGTTTCTTCTACCCCAGTCATAACAACCTTTACTTACTAATAAAAAGGTCGTAATCATCATTTTTACAATCTAAAATAGTTAGGCTTAGCCTACCATACGTTCCGTTTTAGCCGAAAACAGTTCCAATTTTTAGGCCTTGTGCCCAATGATGGCTTTACAAAAAGAGGCACCCACTATTTAGTGTACTAAAAAAAGGTAGCCGAAGCCATTTTTAGTATAAGAAAACAAAGTAATCTCTAAAAAAAGTTTTCAATTTTGGGGGGGCCACTATTGAGTCATCCAAAGCATGCAGAGCCACTTTTTAGTGTATCATATGAATTTTTAGTGTATCATCTCAAAACGATATGATCTCCAAAAAAAAAGACGTCTTTACTTTGACAAGCACAAGTGACACAACCTAATGAGCAGGAGCTGAGCATGTTGCTGATTCAAAATTTTTTCAAAAATGGATTCAAAATATTTCAAAATGGTATGCCTAGAAACAGTTCCAACCAGAAACTCCTAGAAACAGAAACAGTTCCCAACCAGCTACGGCTCGCGAGTTCCACAAAATTTTAAAGTGGCCCGCACGAGCGACGAGCTTGGACCACCCTGGATTAGATCATGCCCGAATGCACACAAACACATCAACTTACCTTTGCCAGCTCCAGTTACCAACGCTCGTTTGCCTTTGAATGAATACGACATAATCAATTTAAATCGAATATTACTTTAAACAGAACTAAATATAAAAACAAGAGTTTGAATTAGATATTTCTTTGTTATGGAGTTTCTTTCGACCTTCATAGACCTAAAAAGATTCATTTGCGTCCAGCCGTCCAGGCGTTCCAGGGCAAAAAAAAACGTTTTATGCAATTTTTTTTAATCAGTTTTGTTTTAAATTACAAAGTAATAATACAATTTTTCGCTTTTTTGTGTCTAATTACATCGCGATATTCTTGTTTAATGGTTTTTAAATTGACGTGCAGTCTTTCGGGAGTCGGAAAGCAATTTTCAAGCGGTCCACAAAAAAATTGTATTTTTGAAATTATAAATCAATTGTTTTGTTTTGTACAAAAGTATTGACCTATAAATTTGCTTAGTTGCAAGTACACTGTACCATAGGTTTTAATGAAGATAAATTGTAGATATTTTAGCTTGTTTAATTTTTGCACAGAGTTATCTTTCTTTTGAAAAGTAAATGGTTTCGCGCCATCTAAACAAGTTTTTGTGGCACTTCTCTCAGAGAACCACTGTTCTCATGATTTTAAATGTTTGTGATTGTTTTTCAGAAACTAACGCAACGCCCAAAACATTTGAAAACCACTTTTTCAGGCTTTTTAGAATTAGGCAATTTAATTGATTGGTGATTGGGAAAACTTCTGTTTGATTGTTAATAGCTTAAACTTTTTAAGCTAAAAAAAACAACAACCTGTAATGGATGTCGAGGGTCAAAAGTGTTTTTTTAAATTTGAAAGTCTTTACCAGTTCCTAGCGCAAAACATTCCGCTAAGACAAATGCAATGACTAAAAACGATATACTCTTAATGCAGTCCGTTGATGCGTTAAAAGTTTAACTTTTAATATTTCAGTATAATTGTATGACTGGAGGTACAAAAACACATTGTACGAATTTCATTTTTGCCGCTTCTGAATCTACTTTATTAATTATATATAGCCTAGCATAGATCAAACTTAGTCTATTAGTTTTCGGAACTTCAATTAAAAGCACATAGCCTTTTAAATGCTGCAAAATTGTTTCTTGATGCAGCTAGAGAACATTATACTTTTCGGCATGAACTTGAAACGATGATTAAAAAATCATGTCGCCGGCGTCTAACTTCAGTTTAAAATTAGAAACTCGTCTTACATGACTGAGCCTATCATCTGGTTGCAGGAATATCATCATTATCATCAATCCAATTTTAATCCGGTTTAACCCCAGTGATTGGAAGTGGCCGGATGCATCTCACTGCTTCTGCAACTCTTCTTACACCTTTTCTCCACCTACATCGATATGCGACATCTTTCTTTAAACCAATTCTTTTCATGCTTCCTTTAATTTGTTTCCTCCATTTCATCCTCAGTCGACCCTATTTACGCTTTCCATCCACTTCATGTACCATTGCCTTCATCAAAACATTTTCCTCATGCTTTTTTCAAATACACATTTTTAAAAAGACTAAATAAGCTCAATCAATTCCTGTAAGTTGTTCAATACAAAAAATGCCAAAAAAGAATGCGAAAAATATCTGAAAAATAATAACTTTTTAGGTGTTGTCTCAGCTTTAATAAAATAGAAAAGCCTTTCTTTACTCTTTCTTCAATTTTAACAAAGCCTGCAAAACTTTGATGCTTGAAAAATCGGTTAATCCGATTTCACAATTTCGGTATTCATTTTATGTTTTTAAAGTTAAAAGTAAAAAGAATCTTCTAACTCAAACTCAAACCTTTGTGCAACCAATGCTGCCACAGCAAACTTAGAAAAAGCAAAATACTTAAGAGCAAAAGAACAAGTTTGCAAAATTTAATACCAAAGGAAGTTCAAAAGTTCAGACAGAAGTTCGATACAAGACTTTCACGAAAAAACATGATGAAGGCAAAAAAAGTTTTACACGATATTTTTCCTTGAAATTTAAGTCATGACTAAAAAAGGTTCACTTAAATTCGTATGACATTTCACGTTTTTTCCTTGCACTTTGATTGAAGACAAAAAAAACTCAATTTAAATTAGGTGGCTAAAGTCGTACGAGTCAGGACTGCATGACAACCATATATACAGTATGTCACAGTAAAACTGTGAAACTACAGATTTTATAAAATATCTAGAAATTTTGGTAAAATAACTGCATCATTATTTCAGTAATTTCATGAAATCCCTAGTTATTTCATGAAACCTCTAGTTTTACACCTTTACTGTAACATATACACCTTTTTTGGCTTTAGCATAGTTTTTAATAAATTTTTTGAAAATTACTTTAACTATCGCTTTGATTAGTAAAAACACAGTATTTTACCAGAAATCAAAAAACAACAAAAACACAGAATCAAACGCAAAAGCACAATAGTACAAGGCCTGGCACCAGTGAGTGCAAAAATACGAAAAATCAATTTTTAACCTGCATTGGTTAAAAGGGCGGACTTACGGAGTCATCATCACACCACGTAATATTTGCTTTTCCGCAAAAAAATTTCACCAAGTTATGCAAACCTGATATTATGGAGTTTTTATTAAATTGCAACTAACTTATAAAAATGTGTTTTGCTGTGTTGGCAACGCTTTTCAAACTTAATGGCTTACTTACTTTTTTATCTCAGGTAGTTTTTTATCCATATCTGAACTGATTGATCGTTTTCGTTTTATTTCGCGCGCTTAACTATTCAACTGACGCTTTGATTTATTTTGCTGAAATTATGGTGCTCATCATAAACGATGTTGTATGCTCCAGTAATAAGCTCCATACGGTAGTAGTTTAAATAAAACTTCAGAATTATACGAAGTGCTTTAAAATCAGGGGCGCAAATTTTTGGGAGTTAGGAGATAAGTAACTTTTAGCTTTTATTAAAATTATATTAGTTAAATTAGTGAAACCAGCTTTAAACTTTAACAAAAAATACGAGTTCTCATAACATTTTCCATAAATTTTGCCATTGCTTGCTCCAAATACCCGTTAACCAAACCAAACAAGAAGTAGTAATATTCTGTTTCAGATCGTTTCCCAATGTATTGAACCTATAAATCAGATTCTATTGCCTAGTTACCTACTAAAAAAAAGTTTTATTCTCATTTTAGAAAAACTAAAAAAAATCACGATTTTCAGCTTTGTTGCAGCCACTTTGTTGTTATTTCGTAAAGTTTTTGAAGAGCGGTTGTAAAAACGAAAACTTAAGAGAAGTCTTAGACTCAATGAATCACCGTATTATTTTTACTTGATAAATCAAGGCTGGACTTATCAAAAAACAAGTAGGGTTATCGTCCATTTTACTTATGAATTGTTATTTATCAATAATTCGAACCTTAATAAAAATATTAAAAACAAAAAAACTATGCTTTCTGTCTCTCATTTCTTGTGAAAATCATAAAAATTGAGAAGCTTAAGTAGTTTATAATTGTAGCACGAACATTTATCAAAAAATCCAAAATCAAACATAACTTTTTCAATGAACAATATTTTCAACTGATTGTTTATGATAATTAGGTGTGTATGAAATTTGCTTGCTGTATGAATACCGTTCAGTTTCGATGTAAATTTAAAACGTTATAATAGGAGTTCATACCACACAACTTTCCCCTAATTTCGAAATTCTATTTTCTCATTTTTTATGTTTTAAACTAGAAAATCTTGTAACTCAAAGCCCAAACTTTTCTGCTGTAAGATCAAGGTAATGCTTATTACTTAATGGTTAACAAGATAGACTTTTCGGTTATGAATCCATCATTACACAGCAAAATATTTACTTTATTTCAATTCTGCCCAAAGCTGCTTAAAATAGGAAATAGTAATTAATAACGACTCAACAGTTTTTATCAAACGTAAGCTAATTTGTGAAAACATGTCTAGCAAGTTGTAAACTTTTTTTTTAAACTAACGACTTCAATTATCCAAATAATATTTTTGCAAAAGCGAGAACACTGATGTTCACGCGGCAACTAGTTCAACAAGTCAGTAGTTTACAAACGATTTCTAAATTTTTACAATGAGCCACGATTACAATAAAATTAAACGAATTCTTTTATTCTTCTCGTATAGCCAACCAGATCACTTTAATCGATCTAGTTGCTCCTTTCTGCATGAAGCGTACACCATTGCCAGTAAGTTGAAATTAAAAATTTGTTCAACAGGATTTATTTGATAGACCGAGTTACAAATCCGTGTCTTTTAGCTTGCACGTCAGAGTGTTTGCTCACTGAGATAATCCGCCGAAACATTTTTATCATTCAATATTAAGAATTTATCAAATACTTAAACTAGAACTCCTCCTTTCCAATGTAAAACACAGTGCCTTGGTACTGTATTAATTCTTTTTCAACTACCTGAAAATAGAACACGCCAAGCTCACATGACAAACACAAACAATAACAAACTTTCATCCGTTTCAGGAATCACTTATCCCTAAACTTACCAACAGTACCGATTATTCTACTTGAATCAATAACGTCACATTTATCCGGTGTCGGTGTATATAAAAACTGCAAATGAGTTACTCCAAAATCGAGCTTGGATATAAATGGCGCAGAAACGAATCTGTGGGCAGCAAGCAGACTAATTTTTGGAAGAGTAGCTTGGCAAAGTTTTAAAAGCGAAACAAAACAATTTTTGAATGATTTTTAAAAATTCAGAAAAATGTGAAAAAAATCAACTGTAGAAAACTAATTTTTGATTGTTCTTTTTTTCGAATATCATTTGAAAACAAAAGAAGGACGTTCGGTGCCCTTTCCAAGCTCAATACAGAAATCCCTCGTTACTCGCGGTTAATGTGTTCCAGGACCACCCGAAATGGTGAAAAGTGTGAAAATCCGCGAAATAGCGACAAAATATTTATTGTATTATTTACATACAATTTAAACGTTTATGAACCCTTCCCATACTGATATTAAACCACCCTATATCTGTACACTAGCTTTTCCTACACTTTTATAGACTGTTTCAAACACTTTTGTACAGTGTGATCAGAAAGTCACTGTACAATCTAATATAATCCAGGTATTCGTCAATATAAACAGTCATATTTTGATTTGCACAGTAGATATCTAGGATGTTGAACAGTGTCATCCAGGTTTTGGTCAATATAAACAGTCATATTTTGAATTGAACCAAATGGAACCAAATTGCAGCCATTAAACAAGAAGAAATTCATCGAGTATTTGAGAATTTGAAGCTTTGAATCGATTTTTGCATTGGTGAACTTGGTGCACATTTTCAGCAGTTATTGTGAGTCTCCAATAAATTCTTTATTAATTACCAACTGATCGTTGTTTTAAACAATAAACTGGTTATTTTAAACTTGTAGTTATCGATTTCTAAAGGACAGAATGTTGTTTATGCATTGGGGTTACAGGTGCACAGTGACTTTCTGATCACACTGTATTAAAAAAAGTTAATCTGTGTACTGTACAAAACTCTGCTACGTGAAGTGTACAGTACTGGTACCGTACACAGAAATATCAGTTGTTATACATCACCCATATGTATAAAAGATTGCAAAGTGGAAAAAATCATTAAGTTCGTTTTGCGACATACAGTTTTGGTAACAACAATTGTTAAAATAAACATTTAAAAATTTTTAAATAATTAAATAATTTCTCTCTCTCTTTCCGAGTATGATGACTATGACGATGAAGGCGAAGGCGAAGGTTTAGGTTATATTAACATGATGTTGCGCCGGCTCTTGAAACATTGATGTTTGTAGTTAAGCAATGTTATTTTTCTTTTATCTCCGGCTTATTATGATTATGACTGCAGATCAATATAAGTCCCACCAACGATGGATTGCCGTCCGTGATGGTGGGTGGGCCTTGTATTTTTACAAGGACTGAAATGATGGATATTTTGTATAAAGCCCCCGCCAAAAAAACACCCCTGCCACAGCTGAACGGTGAGTGTGTGGCGGAGTTGTTTTTCTCAAATCTCACATTTTTGCATTAGTGGCGGGGACTTTCTACAAAAGATCCGAAATAACCATCAACTTCCCGGATCATTGTATATCAGTGGTACATTGCTGAGCGTGATTCTTGCTTCACCTCTGGTGTTTCCGGACATTGGCACTTTGTTTAAGAAATTGGAGATGTTTGTGTCTGGCTATACTTGGGTATTCCAGCGGGGTCTTGCTTCACGGCGGGCACGACGCGTGGATTTTGCGTAGAGTCATCGTGGGATCCAGTTGATAACGTGGAAACCACGTGGTATCCAAGTGGGATCCACGTGGGGTGTTTGTTGGGTTAGTGCTCATGTACCAAGAATGTTTCTCTTGCATTCTGTTGAGAAATGCAAGAGGCTCCAATCCCTAGGTGTGAGCCGGGTAAGCACAACAACAACAAGGCGAAGGTTTTGTTGCTGGTGGCTTCGTGCGGGTGAGGAGCATGGTGATAGGAAGTTGCTGACGTTCTTTTTTCTTTTGTGCCAAAATCTTTTCGTAGGCAGTCACGGCAGCGTCGATGAAGTTGCTGAAGCGCACAGCTTGGGTCATGTAGTCGTCCACCTCTTGTGCTCGTCGTTGCAGGTTCTTAGCGACATTGCACTTGTCTTGCAGACCTTCAAGAGTCAAGTCACGCTTTTCTATTTCTTCCTCTTGCGAGTTTTCGTCTCTTCACTTGGCTCCTTTTCTTCACTCGCAGACTTAAATTTAAATTTAAATATAATTTGAAAAATCCGCGATGTAGCGAAGCCGGAAACTTGAAGCGCGATTAAGCAAGGGATCACTGTAAAAGAAGTGCTTGTGCAATTACGCTCTAATTACTGGGCTCTGTGTATAGTGGAGAGCTAGTATGTTCGATAATAATTTGCTTTGGTCGATCTATAGGATAAACTATTACATCAGAATGTTTTTTTTTTTATTTATTAAAGTTCATTGCGTATGCTTGCCGAAATTTTATAAACAAAGAGAGGAACCTTGTGCGTATATAGACCAGCTCGTGCTGTAGAGTTAAGATACAAAACAAATTTGTATTATCATAAAAGACTTCAAATTTGTACGTGTGTGACTATGGCTGAGTGTTGCAATGAAGAACATTCCTTGGAATCAGCCAATAATACATCCTCTACTGCAGGGGTTCTCAAACTTTTATTGTTATGGAGCTCATGAAGAGGTTGACCATTATCTACGGAGCCCCACAATAAATTTATGAAAATAAAAACAAAAACACATTATTACTTACCATAGCCGTACCAGCCCAAAAAAATTTGGGGGGGCAAAGAAGTTTTGCCCAAATTTTGTGATGTTTGCCCAAATCATGATTTTATAGTACATTTCGGATATGACAAAAAATTGTCTGAGATTCTCAGACAAAAAAACCAATTTTGTCCTAAAATCATGGTGATCTCTAAAAAAAAAAAAAAAAAGGTCTTCACTTAAATTCAGTCTCCTGATTTTCAATTTTCATCCCAAAATCAAGGTGTTCTCTGAAAAAAAAAAAAAGGTCTTCACTTATCAGATTATTAGTATTTGCTGCTTTGTATTCAAAAAATATTCAAATTGCGGATTAATTGAAGTTACTTGTAGGTTGTTATTGCTTCTTTGGACAGTTGCAAAATTAGCCGAGTCAGTAGTTTAATAAGTAAACCAATAGCTCGCGGAGCCCTTAGGTTTCTCTCGCGGAGCACTTTGAGAACCACTGCTCTACTGTACCAATATTTGATTTGCCAATAATTGATCAAACAGCTATACTTCACATGACAAGATGGTGGACTTGAATTATTGGCGGCAGCAGCCTCCTGCAATCAGACATTTAATTGATTTAGATATTAAACAATGCTGAGTAAGGCCATTAAAGCTTGATCATCCATGCCATAACCAGTTTGTTGAACGCCATGTAAAGTTGGTAACAGAAGCATCAGCTCAAGTTAAACGCTTTGCATGAAGAGATAAAATGATTCGTCAGAAGATTAAATCCCGTAAAACTTCAAAAAAAGTTTAACACCAATATGCAATTTTGATATGTTTCATTTGGTGTGGGTAATCGTTAGTCAGACACTAGTCCAAAAGGTCACAAATCTGAAAAGACAAAGTCCAAAAAAAGTAAGATTAAATTTATGGTTTGGGTTAAGAGTTAAAAGGGCTAGGGTTACATAGTGTCTTTTTGGACTAATGTTTTTTTGGACTAGTGTCCTTTTTGACTGGTGTGTTTCTGACTAGTGTACTAGATCCTTTGTGTTGAGCAAGATATACTGCAATGCTTCAACTTTTAGAAACATTATTCCATTTATATCATAAACAATGTTGCTTTAGTCAAGTCTTGCTATGCCCACAATGTCATTACAATCTGTGCATAACTCAAAATATAAATAAAGTTGAAATAAAAATTTATGCAATCTAAACTTTTTTCTTAGTATGTAAAGCAAACTCACCAATATCTTTTTCTAACTGATTCATTAAAAACATTTTTGCTGTTACTGTTGCATATTAGTGACTTTAAAGGACTGCAACAGATCCAAGCTGCACCATTTTAAAATACTTTCTCATTTTAATATTAATGATTCCTTTTTCAAATCTGTCAACTTATTAAGATTAAATGCAATATCTATACAAATAAAGCAAGAATAAAACAAAGCAAGAATGAAAAATATAACCAAGAGTAGTGTGCCAATTATCCGAACACTAATAAAATGGTAGTACAATGCCATAGCCTAGTGTGAACAATAGAGTGAATGTCGTTCAACACAGCTCTGCTTCTAAAAAGAATGAAAGACTTGGCAGCGACGAAAAGAGTAAAAAACTTAAAACCAAAAAAACGAGCAATTACCACACTGCTCATAAAGTACCATAAATGAGCAAATGTGCATATGATGCTTTTTATTGCAAGATTGTATTTTGTTCAATTATCCAAAAAAATCAGTTATCCGAACTACCCCTGGTCTTAATTAGTTCGGATAATCGTCGTTCTACTGTAGTTAAAAAGCAAAGAATATCATGATTAACAAAAGTTTTGCATAAATAATGGATAAATAAAAAATAAAGCTGGTGATCTACTTTGCCACAAAAAATTTTTATACAAATGGTTATTGAAAAGGTAGTGCATATAAAAACCATCTAGGTCAGCACTAACATCTTTTAAAGAACAATTTTTATTTCACCAACAGAAAACCATTAAAACAAATACTGGTTTATTGCTAGAAATATCAACAATTGTTTTATACATATAACAGAATAATTAGCTTGTTTGTGATTCATTATCTTGTAAAGCAATCTTATTATCATAAACTTATGGAAGTTGTCCTCAAAATGATTGTGCATTTAAAAACTTTTATGACACTATCTACAATTATTTATGAAAGAAAAAATTATTTCCTTTTATATTTTTTAATTGTCACGTGTCCACTATCTTTAATAATAAATAGAATAAGTGATACAAGTTTTAATTATCTAAAAGCATATGCCAAATGATTGAATCTACAAATTTTTCCATCTAATGTGGGAATAGACTTTTGAGGCAGTTCTTTGCTGTATATCAATTGGTTTACCTTTTTTGTGCTATAGCTGTAAAAAGCAAGTAAATTGTGCCCTGTCATTCTATTAGCTGCAAGCCATTATAAGTTAAAATCACAAAGAATTTTTGTTAAAAAACACTACATATATAACAGCAACCTTTCCAAATTTTTAAGTATTATACAAAGCCAGTTATAAACTTTTAAAAGTGCATGTATACTTTTTGGACAACCTATATATAGTAAAGTAATGAATCTATTTGTGTAAATTAAAGCATCATTGCTATTTGCTAATAAATCTTGACGTGCTACTTGTGCTGATATGCTATTACTCTTACTTCAACTTATAAGTTACAGCTAGTTATTCAATAAAAAATATTCTTTTTTTTGTGTTTAGTAAAAGATTACAAAAAGTGTAAACAAAAAATTAAAAATAAATTAACTTAAAATGGGTAAAAAGAATTTTAACTTGATTAAAACTTTAACTAACTAAATTTATTTTGAAATTTATTAATGACAATCTATCAACAACCATGATGACCCAGTGTATTTTAATTTAAGGATAGTAGCAATAATTTGATGTTTAGTTATGATTGGCATGCAGCTAACTTACAATTAAGAAATTCACTCAAAAGCAAGGCAGAACTGAAAGGAAAAACAGTAGTCATGTATCCCATACTGAAAAATATATTCTCATAACAATACAAGCTATGGAACTAATAGGCTTAAAAATTTAAATAGGCATGCAACTTAGTATATGCCAACTGTTATTTTTACAGCAGGGATGTCCAACCTGCAGCCCACTTAAGCTTTTTATGCAGCCCACAATTTACTCAAATTTTTTTAGTTATATTTTTATAAGCGTATTGAATTTGATATTACTACTATCATAGTAATGTATAGGGAAATAAAGTAAATACCTGAGTTGGTTGCTGCATCGAGTGACATTCATTGAATTAATCGATAGAAATTTTTGTGGGCAGAGTTTACCATAAAGGCACTTACCACAAGCATATTTTTAGTATTCTCAAATTGCTTTGTGATTAAGTCAATATTGAATATGTTATTTCCAAATTTTTTACAATATCAAGTGATAGCTGTTAATGCTTATTGGTAGTAAGGATAGTAACTTTGAACCAATGCAGAGTGGTTCAGAATAAGATTACTATAGTAGCAGCAATGCTGCTTGTGGTAAAAAAAAAATTCTGCAGATTTATTAGGAGGGCGGAAAAAGGATCAGACATTTTTAGAGATTCTTGATTCAATCTAGCAATTTAACATATGGTTGGGCTGAGAGTTGCACTGCTAGCCAAAGAAAATGTCACTCCTAGTCAGCAAAGCTCAGCTGGCTGGATGCTTGAAAGCATTGCTAGCATGTCAATTGGAGTGGGATGCAGGCATCCAGTGTTAATGAGCAAAGCGTTATACAGAAAAACGTCTACAATGCGAGTGTTAGCACTGCAACATTAAACTGGTGTGCAATACTCAACTGTTAAGTTGACAGAGATAGAAAGCTGTGCACCATATTTTAGCAGCAGCACCTTATTCTGAGCATAAAAATTGGTTCAGCAGTGTGAAGCGCTAATATAGTTTTTTGTTCAATGCCACGAGATGATGATGGAATGTGAGCAATCTGTCTACAAAATAAGTGAGGTTAAACAAAATGGCAAAAATCTAATGCTGTTGTAAAGATTTAGCTCACATTTGGCATTTTTATTGTTTAAATAAAATGCTGCTGTCACTGCCTTAGTGTGACTAAGCCCCTCAAAGATCTTTCAGTTTCCAGAGGAGTGCAACAATGCTAGATTGTCTGCATAGGTAAACTTTTAGGAAATTGTGGAGGAAAGATGTAGACATAAATATAAAAAAGTTGGAAAAGAGAGGAGCCCAGACCAATCCTTGAGGAACACCATTTTTAGATGGCAATCCCTGCTTTGCTTGCAGTCACTGGTAATAAAGGTAAAACTTTGGATTTGGACAAGCTCCATGATCATTCAACTATGTGCTTATCTGGCAGAAGTCTTAAGCAGCTTGTATGTAAGGCCAAGATGCCATACAGAGTCATATGTCACCATCAGATTGACAAATTGACAAAAAAATCCTTGATGTTTTATGTTAATAGAATCATTTGATTCACAGTTGATTTTCGCATCGAAACTCAGCCTGCTTTCATGGGAGCAATGAATTATAATTAGTTCAATGCAGATGTATATCAGCCTTTTGAGGATCTTGTAAGAGAAACAGTGTAGAAATATCAGTCGATAACTCTTTGGGTCCCCTTCTGGCTTTATCAGCTTTGGGATTGCAACTATAAGCGATCTTCTCTAGATCTTGGGAATTTTGAGTCAGTGCAAGCAGGAAGAAAGGAAGTCATGTAACCAGGACTTCAAAGCAGCTCCAGTATGGATATTCTTAACTCTAATGACATAATGATTTTAATAATTTATCATTTAACTTAGATTCCTAATTAGTTATTAATTTTAAATTTATGTTTTAATACTTGTCATTTGGTCATGGCATCTAATACTACAAAGATGAAATTTTAAAGACATTAAATTTTGCGGCCCGTTGAATGTACTCAAATTTATAATTTGACCCATTATGAAAAAAGGTTGAACATCCCTGTTTTAGACCATGATTATAGTTGTTGTTTGGATATTAATTATAATTACTTTACAGTTCTACTTGGTGAAGTGGCAGTTGACTCAATGACATTTTGATCTTTTTAATGTTTCTTTGCTGAGCAACAACATTAACACGAATTATTTTTCACAGTATATTGTTTGTAGCCTACTGTTCAATACTTTGATTTTGTTGAAATAAACTGATTGATTGATTATGCACTTATGGAGCAAAGTTAAAACGAAAATGACTTTTTAAAAAAATACCTGAAAGAAAAAGTTATCATTGTGCAACTATTTGGGGAGGTCAATTTTGCTTCACAACATGTTTTAAAGAAGCCACTTTTCTAACATTTTCAGGGGGGGCCAGTGCAATCACTCTGTTTGCTCCCTACTAAACCCATCACTGCACCTCAGCGCTCTTAATCTAGGACCTCTTTTTTTTCTAATGTCATAACAATTTCAAAAATTGTCCGAATGATTCTTTGATGTTTGCTAATAAACTTTTTACAAAATGAAGACATTAATAAACTTTTTGATGTTGGTAATAATTAATAGAGGGTGAACGGATGCCAGAAAAATGGAGGAGTGTGCTTATCCCAATCTATAAGAACAAAGGGGATGCACAGTGCTGTGGAAGCTACAGAGGTATAAAGCTGATGAGTCATACAATGAAGATATGCAAAAGAATAATTGAAGCCAGGCTGAGGAATAGAGTAGAGATCAGTAAACAACAATATGGATTTATGCCAGGAAAGGG
The DNA here is from genome assembly GCA_963680785.1 of Diplosoma virens. Classification (NCBI taxonomy): domain Eukaryota; kingdom Metazoa; phylum Chordata; class Ascidiacea; order Aplousobranchia; family Didemnidae; genus Diplosoma; species Diplosoma virens. The sequence continues at coordinate 16,110,767 of OY796889.1, forward strand.
AACTACCAATGCCATGTTTGTCTTAAAGAATGTTGCTGGAAAAGTACAGTGAAGGTCAAGGGAATTACATCGTGTATTTGTGGACCTAGAGAAAGCTTATGTGAGGGTTCTGAGAGAAGAGCTGTGGTACCATATGAGAAAATCAGGAATGGCAGAAAAGTATGTGCGACTTGTACAGGATATGTACGAAGGAAGCAAAACAGTTGTGAGGTTTGCAGTAGGAACTACAAAAAGTTTCAAGGTGAAGGTCAGACAGCACCAAGGATCAGTGTTAATTCTGTTTCAAGCAGAACAGAGACTAGAATGCTGGAGGTATGTGTTGGAAAGAAAAGGGATGAAAGTAAGTAGGTCAAAAACCAAACATCTGTGCATAAATGGAGGAAATGACAAAGAAACAGTGAAGATGGAGGATACAAAAGTGTCAAGAGTAAAGGAACTTAAGTATTTGGGATCAATGGTACAAGAGAGTGGTAGTTGTGAGAGGGAAATAAAGAGGAGAGTGCAGGCAGGAAAGGATGAAGAAAAGTATCAGCAATAATCTGTGACAGGAGGTTACCAGCTAGAGTAAAAGAAAAAGTGTACAGTTCAGTGTGAGACCAGCAATGGTGTATGGACTTGAGACACAGGTGCTTACTAAGAAACAAGAAGAGATGGAAGTTGCAGAGATGAAAATGTTGAGGTTTGCTATGGGAGTGACGAGAAAAGATAAAAGTAGAAATGAGTACATCAGGGGTACAGTTAAGATAGAACAGTTAAGACTGAAGTTAAGGGAGGGCAGGCTAAGGCGGTATAGACATGTCATGAAGAGAGACCAGGAGTATGTAGGAAAAAGGGTGATGGAAATGGAGTTACCAAGAAAAAGAAAAAGAGGTAGATTGAAGAGAAGATTTCTAAATGTAGTAAAGGAGGATATAGGGGAAGTTGGTGTGAGGGAGACAGACGTTGGAAACAGAATGCTGTGGAGGAGCATTATATGCTGTGGCAACCCCTGATTAAGGAAAGGCTAAAAGATGTTGTTGGTAATAATGAACTTGAATTAGTTGACCAGTGGTTAATTGCAAATAGGTCATCAGTTAATGTCTCTAAAACTAAATACGTTTTATTTAGAAATGCACAATCCAAATTAACAACAAAAAATCAAGCTTTCATATTGCGACAAAATAAAAATAAGTTAAACATATTAAATTTCTTGGTGTTTTAGGTACAATGATGGCTTTAGTATGGAACAAAAAAAATGGCTATTCATGTTGTATCTTTATTTTTTAATACATTATAAGTCCACGCTTGGTGTTTCCATCCTGTACATCAATGCTTATCTTGGTCAAGACCAGGGAGTTGAACCGAACCTGAACCGGAGTTTCGTAAACTGGTTTACACCATTTTTCCGAACCTTAATCAAACCCAAACTGTAATTTTAAAAATCAAAAAGAGAGAACCAGAACTGAACCAAATAATTTGAATAATCGTGAACCTTAACCAAACTCGAATCAGTTGAAAAAAACAGTTTGCTCCGTGATATCACCTGTATCACTTCGCAACTGTTTGAAATCAAAATACTGTAGCATAAATAATCCATGTGGGTGATGAAGCATTTTATGTTTTAACATTTTTGAAAAATAAGCTTTGTTTGAAGTTGATACTTTGATCATAAAATGACTCACCTGTTACTAAAATAATATGGCTACTCTTTTTTCTATGACTGCATATTATGTCATACCTTCTCTAAGCAGAAATATTTTCTTAATTATCTTAATATTTTCCTAATGATGCTGCAAACCCAAACCGGAACTTTATAAACTGGTTTTGAGGTAATTTTTACAGGAGCAAACCTAAACTGGAGCGTTTCAATTGATCTGAACCTTAACTGGAACTGAACTTTGAAACAGCTATTGAACCCAAATTGAAACTTAATGGGTAAAATCAAACAGTTTGAATCCCTGGTCAAGACACATTAATTACTTAATATCTAAACTATGCATTGCTCTTGTAACTATTATCAAAGTGAATTTACTGTTAAACAAAAAATCACTTTCTTATCAACACCCAGCTTTCTTATTGTGTCTTAAATTTGTGTTATGGCAATAAAACTTTGGTTAAAAGATTACAACAACTTTGCTATAAATTTATTAAATTGCATTTTAATTTAAACAGTAATTCAATTGTTTGTGATATTATGAAAGAAAATAAATTCTTTATAATAGATCAACATTTAACTAAAAAACTAGTTATTTTTATGTTTAAAAAAAATGGCAAGAATCCAAATGCATTTAAAGACATTTTTATTAAAAATGAATTTAAATATAATATCAGAAACAAATCAAACTTTATTCCAGAGATGTTCTAGCATAGTTTCTCAACAACCTATTTCATACTGTGGTCCAGCTCATTGGAATGGCATTCTTTTTGACTAAAAAAATAAAAAATCTTTTTCTTTTAACATTTATACAAATTTTATTCCAGAGATGTTCTAGCATAGTTTTAACAACCTATTTCATACCGTGGTCCAGCTCATTGGAATGGCATACTTTTTGACTTAAAAAATGAAAAAACAATTTTTTTTCTTAATGTTTATACAAATTTTTTAAAAAATAAGTATCTTTTACTGCAATGTTAGATTCCTAAATGTGATGCTGCCTTATATATTTGAGTCTTTTCAAGAAGTCACCATAAGCAATCTTTGTCAGTGAAACTAACCCAGATATCCTCTTAAACAGCAACAGTAAGGAATAAAAAAGAAACCAAGAGAAAATGGATCTCTCAAAAAACAATAATAATAATAACAACAATCTATTTGTAGATTGCTCTATACCATAAAATTTTTTAAATTATATAGTTTCAGAGTGGAAGCAGTAGTAACCACAGGGGATTCTGGGTTAGCTTCACGAATAAAAATTGTTTATAGTGGCTTTTTGAAGAAACCTTATATATGTTTTGGTTACAGGTTTTTGAAAAAAGCAATTGAAATGGTATCCAAAATTTTGAAGTCAATTCTTGGGAGAGAAGCTCTGATGATAAAGATATCAAGTCTGATGACAAAGAGCTTAAGAACTCTTTTCTTAAAGTTTTGTTTGTCTGAATGTTTTTGAAAGAATCACTTAATCATATATAATTTTTTTTCACTTTTATCTTAGCTTTTTAATTGCTATTCTTTCTTTAGTTATAGTCTACTATTTCATTTTAAGAATTAGTTTTTTATTTTTAAAATTGTAACATAAGTTTCAAAGCAGTTACTAATACTAACAATTTTGCTTTAATTTGTTGATTTCACTATTTTGCTGGTTTTAATTTCAAAAATTTCATTTTTTTATTGATGAATTCGTTTATAAAATGTGTTTGTTTTTATATATTTTTTGAAACAGATCATTTATAGTTGTTATTTGAAATATATATATATACATTTAATATATCCATCATAAATATATACATCCCAAAAGGAAGGCTTTTATTACATTAAAAGACCACAAACCAAACTTTATATCGAACCCTAAATGCCACTTTATAAATCCTGCAAAATTTGAATTCGGAATTATAAATAAAACCTATTTGGATATGATAAACTTTGCTATCCATTCACAAACCACTCTCTGTCAATTGCAAAACACAGTAGATGTTATTTTTTGGTTCAAAAAGTTGCACAACAAAAACAAGTGCAAGTTTAGAAGGTTTGATATAGTGGAATTCTACCCCTTAATAATTAACAAAAAACCTGCTGTGCAAAGCAATAAACTTTGCCAAAAATGATATGCAGATAAACAAAGAAACCATAAATGTCATTATGCACTGCAAAAAATCAATACCGTTTCATGACAAACATAAATGGATTAAAAAAGATGGTAAGATTTTCCGTGTCACTATGGGCTCATACGATGCGGCAGAGGTCGGTAAGGTAGTTGGCTTATGCATTCTGAATATATTACCTTGCATAACAGATACGAATTCTACTGGTCTGTACAGAGACAACGAATTATTTGCAGTATACAATGCATCAGGGCCCAGAGTAGAAAGAATTAAGAAGAAAATTATCGAAGTTTTTAAAAACAGCCTCAAAATTACTACCCACCCGAACCTCATTCAAACGGATTTCCTGGACATTCCGCTAAATTTACAAACGGAAAAATTTTGGCCCTACATAAAACCAGGAGACAGAACATTATACATAAACTCCAAATCAAATCACCCATCTTCAATAAAAAATCAAATGATTAACATGATCGGTAAAAGACTTACAAGAAACTCCGGCAACCGTGAAAAATTCGAAAAAGCTACACCAACCTACTAAAAAACATTACTTTCTAGTGGGTGTAATGAAAAACTACAATTCCACACTCTAAAGTCTAAAAAAGTCAAAAAAAGAGAAATCAAAAAAAGAGCTAAAGTCAAAAAAAACTAATAAAAACAGGAATATCATCTGGTTTATTGATGAAGGTCCTCAGTTTTCATCTTTTGCTTTTCAAAATTTTGCTCGAGACAGTGGCGTAGTTAACCATTGGATATTGTGGATATATCCAAGGGCGGCAAAATGTAATGACTTTATTAGCAATTCTTTTTTTCGATTGTGACGCACTATGCTCTCTGTGAAGGCATAGATTGCTAATCACTCTGCTGAAGTCATGCCGGCTGTATGCCTGGGCACTGTAGAGTTTGTTTAGTCAATAAGTTTTAGAAAAAAAGCATTAAAGATTTGAGAGTTTTACGCCAGACTTAGTAGGTTATAGCTCGGCTACAGCAAATTTGCTACTACATTGTTGTTTAATATTTCAGATTGCAGTTAAACAATTTAGTTGCTAATTTTTTTAAGTTAATTAATTTACCTAAAGTTATCCTACCAATGAAAAGAGTAAAAGAAAGTGAAGCTTCTTTCAGAAAAAAAAAAGAAAGCCAGGGAATAAGAGCTGAAAAAGAATGAAAGAGCCATTTTGAAGTTTGTAAACATTTCTTTGCAGTCCTCACTCTCTTCAGCTTACGAAAGAGATGAGGTTAGTAGCTTCAGCAAATCCTTACCTCACACGGAAACAGAAAAGACAATCAATCAATTTTTATTTAGTGCAATAAATAAGTGACAATTGAAAAGAAATATATATCAAATAATGATGCACTAGGAGACAGTGGAAATGACCATACGGTCTTCTATGTATAAAGCTACCTTAATTTTTGAAAATAACACTACAATATGTACCGAAATAGTAGAAACAAATTAAAGCCAAAATAAAATAATATGCAACGAAAATATTAAGAATAGCGATATAAAAAGAAACAAAACCAAAAATAGAATGAGAATATTAACAATAACAATATCAAGAAGACAAAAAAAAAGAAATCACACTATTACTTAAATTTAGAAGATAGTAAAACAAATAAAGCCAAAATAATAATAACATACAATGAAAACATTAACATTAGCAACGTAAACAAAAAACAATAATACAGTATTCAACAAAGACATATTGTAAAACAAAAACACAATATTAGACTAAGACATATTGTAAAACAAAAACACAATATTAGACAAAGACATATGTGAAAGTGGACTTTAAGCAGAGGGCAGTCAGTTACTAGAAAGAAACAGGCAGCAAAGTGGTGTAAATAAAATTGATCAGGCAAAATTGTATTGAAGATAAGCTTTAACAATACGAGAACTATTCGTTTACAGGCATATAAAATAGCACATCAAGTAGGTTTACTGAAGCTACATAGATTATGTAATAGACTATACAATAAATCAAATCATTATACAGGGTGCGCATGGTATATTTAGAATACGAAGTCCGACTTTCACAAAAAATCAATTTTCTCAAAAATGGGTAAACTGATTACAATAAAATTTTAACACATTATAGACTGATGTATAACCTTGCAATTTATTTAATAAAATTGCCATTTGTATCAACCACGGCCTCAATGGGACCACCTCGGAATCTCGAGCAGGCCTTTGGGCTTTCTTCATGGCCTTGAACTCCTTGATCCTTTTGATCAATTTGTCCTTTGTCTTGCATGGAATCTTGTTGGTGCATTTCTCAATCGCGCCCCGCACAAGAAAGTTTATCGGATTCATGTCCGGCCAGTTCGGAGGCCAAACGTCAGGGGGGAAAAAATCAACAAAGTTATCGCTCAGCCAAAGTTGTATTTTTTTGATGTATGGCAGGGTGCCCAGTCCTGTTGCCGCACATATGGCCTGCCAGCAGCCACTTTACGTATCCAGAGCAGTAAGTGCATCTCTAAAACCTGCAGGTACTCCACCGTATTGACCATCAAGCCCTTCGGGAAGATGTACGGCGGCATGACGTGACCCTTAGACGAAACCACCGAGGGGCACCATCACAGTGGCTGGAAACTTGGTCTGCATGACTTTTGGCACATCCTTGAAGCACACAACCAACCAACGATTGTTTTGGCTGTTTACCCCTTGATCCTGGCGAAAATTCTTCTCGTCAGAGAAAAACCAAATCATGTTACGCTGCAGACGATGTTTGAGCTTGTTGGGAAATTTTTGACAGTACTTCAATCGCTTCTCCTTGGCCTTGGCTGTTAGTAATGGGTCTTTTTTCATTTTGTAGGACTTGTACCTCAATCCTCTGACACACATTTTCGTATCAAGGCCTCAGACGTTTTCATATCTTTGGCAATCGCGCGCATCGACTTGCCCGGATCTTTTTTGATCGCATTTTTAACCTGGTCTACGATTTGGCAGTTCTGAGGCAGTCACACTTTCTTTGGTGACCGGATCTTTTTGCCACAGCTTCGTTTCATCTCCAGACTCCTCGAGTTGATTTCTAACCTTCTACACCCACGTGGTCGTCAGGTCAAAAAACTTTGCCATGGTGGCATTGTCGTGTCCGGCGCGAATGGCAAACAACACACTTTTCCTTTTTCATTCTTGTGGAAAGGTGAATTCTTCTTTTGGCCCCATTTTTTTGGAGGATGTACAGCACGGTGTCAGCTGTCGAAAAAAATAAAATTTTACGCACGGGGAGAGCTCGAGCGCTCACCGCACGCATTTTTCCGCGAATTCTAAATACCGTGCACACACATGTAGTTCAAGTTGATATATATAGTTTGATAATAAATAAAACTTTAACTGTTGTTTGAATTTTGGGAAAGAGTACAATTTGAAATCACTTGGTAAATCTAGCCAAATGGTTGATCCAATGTATTCCAATGATTTCTTACTGGTTTCAGTTTTTTTCTTTGTAAAAAATAATTGTTTTTTAAAAGTCTGGTATTATACTTATGAATTTGGTTTATTGGTTTTAAATTATGCATGTAGTTAAAGTCAGGAATATTTTTTATTTTGGATATAAATTTCGCAATTTCAAACTTACAAAGATCTTCAATTTTGAGAATATTTAAAGAATCAAATAGAGGTGATGAAGGAGTTTGTCTTTTAGTAAACATCATTATTCTTATTGCTCGCTTGTGCAATATTTTCAAAGGAGCAAGAGTGCTAGTAGATGCAAGTCCTCAAGAGGATATGCAGTATTGTAAATATGAGTGGATAAGGTTATAATAAACAGTTTTTAGAGTTGCTAGGTCTATGTAATTTCTAAGTTTTAGCAATGCCCAGCACCCTTTGCAGAGCTTAGAGCATAAGTGCTGGATATGCTCCCGCCAAGTTAAACTTTTGTCAAACACAATACCTAAATATTTTACTTGTTTTACTTGCTCAAGTTTGTGATTTCCAATAGTTATAATACACTTATCAAAATTTTCTTTTGGAAATAAGCATAAATTGAGATTTGTTGTAATTAATTGTTAATTTGTTCAATTTCATCCAATTATCAATTTTTTCTAATTCTATATTAGTTGTACTGGTTAAAGTATTAATTGTTGCATTAGTTGCAGTTAAAACAATGTCATTAGCAAATAGTTTTGTGTTTAAATTTGATACTAGTGGTAAATCATGCTTAGTGGTCTTGACAAGCAGTTCTAAATTAAAGTCATATCTCTACTAAATTACTAGCGAACAGCAATATCTTGGCATCTCCGGAAGCAGGTCGGGGTAATTGCTTATCCTATGTATAGTGCCTCCATCACTTTCCTGTGAGTCAGGAGGATAAATATAGAGATAAAATAAAATAAATAAAATAATCATTTATATACAGTAAGAATAAAAGTGGTCCAAGTGTGGAACCTTGTGGTAATCCACAAGCATGTAGTTAAAGTCAGAATTGTGTTGTCAATTTCAAAATTGCCATTTTTAAACTTTGCTAACCATTTTCTTGCCGTTGATTCACTTATGACACCTTCCCAGTATACCATGCAAATGTTCCAGGCTGCTTCAGTAGCTTTTTGGCCTTGAATAAAAGCGAAGAATAGCAGGTGTTGAAAATGTTGCTTTTTACCTCCTGGATATTCTATATGTAAGCCTCACAAATAATAAAATCTCAAAATACTCAAAAAGACCATCAGCACAGTTTTTTCCAATAGAAAGAGCTCTATTGAATAAATGTATACATTTTGCCAAGTAGTAAAAAATCATTGTAAAATAAAAGAAAATACAAAAAAGCTGCAAACATATTCCTCAACCCAATATTTTTAATTTTTTGTTTACACTTTTTGTAATCTTTCACTAAATGCAAAAAAAGAATTTTTTTTATTGAATAACTAGTTCTAACAAATAAGATTAATTTTAAATTTTCAATCACTTTAAAGTAGCTTATTAGCACTTCAAGATTTACTAGCAAATAGCAATGATGCTTTAATTTACACAAATAGATTCATTACTTTACTATATAAAGTACACATGCACTTTTAAAAGTTTATAACTGGCTTTATATAATACTTAAAAATTTGGACAAGTTGGTGTTATATATATATATATATATGTAGTGTATTTTAACAAAAATAAGTTTTATAATTCTTTGTGATTTTAACTTATAATGGCTTGCAGCTAATAGAATGACAGGGCACAATTTACTTGCTTTTTACAGCTATAGCACAAAAAAGGTTAACTGATTGATATACAGCAAAGAACTGCCTCAAAAGTCTATTCCCACATTAGATGGAAAAATTTGTAGATTCAATCATTTGGCATATGCTTTTAGATAATTAAAACTTGTATCACTTATTCTATTTATTATTAAAGATAGTGGACACGTGACAATTAAAAAATATAAAAGGAAATAATTTTTTCTTTCATAAATAATTGTAGATAGTGTCATAAAAGTTTTTAAATGCACAATCATTTTGAGGACAACTTCCATAAGTTTATGATAATAAGATTGCTTTACAAGATAATGAATCACAAACAAGCTAATTATTCTGTTATATGTATAAAACAATTGTTGATATTTCTAGCAATAAACCAGTATTTGTTTTAATGGTTTTCTGTTGGTGAAATAAAAATGTTCTTTTTTTTTGGATAATCAAACTTGAAATAAAGATTTTTTTGGATAATCGAACAAAATACAATCTTGCAATAAAAAGCATCATATGCACATTTGCTCATTTATGGTACTTTATGAGCAGTGTGGTAATTGCTCGTTTTTTTGGTTTTAAGTTTTTTACTCTTTTCGTCGCTGCCAAGTCTTTCATTCTTTTTAGAAGCAGAGCTGTGTTGAACGACATTCACTCTATTGTTCACACTAGGCTATGGCATTGTACTACCATTTTATTAGTGTTCGGATAATCGGCGCACTACTCTATTGGTTATATTTTTCATTCTTGCTTTGTTTTATTCTTGCTTTATTTGTATAGATATTGCATTTAATCTTAATAAGTTGACAGATTTGAAAAAGGAACCATTAATATTAAAATGAGAAAGTATTTTAAAATGGTGCAGCTTGGAATTGTTGCAGTCCTTTAAAGTTACTAATATGCAGCAGTAACAGCAAAAATGTTTTTAATGAATCAGTTAGAAAAAGATATTGGTGAGTTTGCTTTACATACTAAGAAAAAAGTTTAGATTGCATAAATTTTTATTTCAACTTTATTTATATTTTGAGTTATGCACAGATTGTAATGACATTGTGGGCATAGCAAGACTTGACTAAAGCAACATTGTTTATGATATAAATGGAATAATGTTTCTAAAAATTGAGGCATTGCAGTATATCTTGCTCAACACAAAGGATCTAGTACACTAGTCAGAAACACACCAGTCAAAAAGGACACTAGTCCAAAAAGACACTATGTAATCGTAACCCTAACTAAACCTTGGCCCTTTTAACTCTTAACCAATACTGTAAATATTGTAAATTTAACCTAACTTTTTTTGGACTTTGTCTTTTCAGACTTGTGACCTTTTGTGTCTGACTAATGATTACCCACACCAAATGAAACATATCAAAATTGCATTTTAGTGTTAAACTTTTTTTGAAGTTTACAGCATTTAATCTTCTGATGAATCATTTCATCTCTTCATGCAAAGCACTCAACTTGAGCTGATGCTTCTGCTACCAACTTTACATGGCATTCAACAAACTGGTTATGGCATGGATGATTAAGCTTTAATGGCCTTACTCAGCATTGTTTAATATCGAAATCAATTAAATGTCTGATTGCAGGAGGCTGCTGCCACCAATACAGGGTGTCAAGAAAGTTCCCGATCCTAAACAAAATTATATAGGGCTAATGACAGAAGGTTAAATCAACAAAAGGTTTATTGTGGTGATAGAACAAAGCTGGTTTATTCAAAATGACCCCCATCTGTATCAATAACACGTTGGAGCCTCTGTCGGAAATTCTGACAAGCAGCACGAAGGGCATCTTGAGGAATTTTCTCCCATGCTCGTTTCAGGAAAGCTCAAAGATCCTCCAGATTGTTATGGGGTGAAGAACAGGCTTCTTTTTCCAGAATACCCCACACACAGAAATCCATAGGATTGAGATCGGGCGAAGATGGTGGCCACAAATCTTTGGTCCAGAATGAAGGAAAGTGCTCTTCGCACCACTTCTGTGTCTTCTTTGATGTGTGAGAAGGCGCGCCGTCTTGTTGGAAGGTGAAGGACTTATTTTTGAACTTTTCCTTCATCGATGCAAGGGCAGGGGTTAAAATATCATTGACATACGAATCTGTATTCACTTTGACCCCCTCTTTAACAAAAATGAGGGGAGATTTCCAAGATTTGGAGATCGCACTCCATACCATCACAGACGAGGGTTTCTGTCGGCGTGAAACGAATCGAAGATGATCAGGGAGGTCCTTGGGCGACTTTCCGAGAATCCTGTCATTCTGGGTGTTGAACTTTGCCTCCACCGAAAAGAGTTTTTCGTCTGAAAAAACGATTTCGCCTTTCTCCGTGCCTCCCTTCAGACGGTTCAGCAGAATTTTGGCTCTCTCCTTTCTTTTTCGCTTCTGGAGGTCAGTTAGGAGTTGTCTTGTCCTGATTTTGTACGGGGACATTTTGAGATCCTGTTCAACAATTGTTCTGACAGACTCATGGCTGATATTCATGTCTTTAGCCGTTTTCCTCAAGGATCGTTTGGGGTTCCTCCGAATTCTCTCCCTGAGGGCCTTGATCTTCGCTGGAGTGCGAGCGGATCGAGGTCGTCCACTCCTATCCCGATCCTCCATGGTTCCAAGTTCTTGGAAGCGCAAGATTGTATCGCAAACAGTCGATTTTGGTGCTTTTAGCAACTTCATAATTTTAGAATTTGAATGTCCCGCACGATGAAGTTGAATAATTGCAGCTCTTTTACTCATTTTATTATTATTTTAGCCAAAAAAATTTGAAAAGTGTATCTGAAACATTGAAAAGGAGGATTAAGTGGAAAAATGACTTACAGAACTTATCATAATTCATTGAAGTTTTTGAATTACATTAAATTTAAAAATCGATCGGGAACTTTCTTGACACCCTGTAATTCAAGTCCACCATCTTGTCATGTGAAGTATAGCTGTTTGATCAATTATTGGCAAATCAAATATTGGTACAGTAGAGGATGTATTATTGGCTGATTCCAAGGAATGTTCTTCAATGCAACACTCAGCCATAGTCACACACGTATAAATTTGAAGTCTTTTATGATAATACAAATTTGTTTTGTATCTTAACTCTACAGCACGAGCTGGTTTATATATGCACAAGGTTCCTCTCTTTGTTTATAAAATTTCGGCAAGCATACACAATAAACTTTAATAAATAAATAAAAAAACATTCTGATGTAATAGTTTATCCTATAGACCGACCAAAGCAAATTATTATCGAACATACTAGCTCTCCACCATACACGGAGCCCAGTTATTAGAGTGTAATTGCATAAGTATTTCTTTTATTGAGCTTGGAAAGGGCATCAAAGGTCCTTTTTTTTGTTTTCGAATGATATTCGAAAAAAAGAACAATCAAAAATTAGTTTTCTACAGTTGATTTTTTTCGCAGTGTTTTGAATTTTTAAAAATCATTCAAAAACTGTTTTCTTTTGCTTTTAAAACTTTGCCAAGCTTTTCCAAAAATTAGTCTGCTTGCCTGCCCACAGATTCGTTTCTGCGCCATTTATATCCAAGCTCGATTTTGGAGTAACTCATTTGCAGTTTTTATATACACCGACACCGGATAAATGTGACGTTATTGAATCAAGTAGAATAATCGGTACTGTCGGTAATTTAGAGATAATGATTTGTGAAACGGATAAAAGTTTGTTATTGTTTGTGTTTGTGATGTGAGCTTGGCGTGTTTTATCTTCCAAGTAGTTTTCAAAAAATTAATACAGTACCAAGGCACTGTGTTTTACATTGGAAAGTAGGAGTTCTAGTTTAAGTATTTGATAAATTCTTAATATCGAATCGGCGGATTATCTCAGTGAGCAAACACTCTGACTTGCAAGCTGAAGGACATGGGTTTATAACTCGGTCTAACGAATGAATCCTGTTGAACAAATTTTTAATTTCAACTTGCAATGGTGCCGGCTTAAAACAGAAAGGAGCAACTAAGTCAATTAAAAGTGTCAATTAATTAAAAGAAGTTGTTTAATTTTATTGTAATCTTGGCTTATTGTAAAAATTTAGAAATCGTCTGTGAACTACTGACTTGTTGAACTAGTTGCCGCGTAAACATCAGTGTTCTCGCTTTTGCAAAAATATTATTTGGATAATTCAATTCGTTATTTAAAAAAAAGTTTACAACTTGCTAGACATGTTTTCACAAATTAGCGTACGTTTGATAAAAACTGTTGAGTCATTAATTACTATTTCCTATTTTAAGCAGCTTTGAGCAGAATTGAAATAAAGTAAATATATTTTGCTGTGTAATGATGGATTCATAACCGAAAAGTCTATCTTGTTAATCACTAGGCAATAAGCATTACCTTGTTGTTACAGCAGAAAAGTTTGGGCTTTGAGTTACAAGATTTTTTCTAGTTTTAAACATAAAAAATGAGAAAATAGAATTCCGAAATTAGGGGAAAGTTGTGTGGTATGAACTCCTATTATAACGTTTTAAATTTACATCGAAACTGAGCAGTATTTACACAGGAAGCAAATTTCATATTTTTTTGATTAAAATGCGCAACCGTATTTTTTTGATTAAAATGCGCACGAATTTCGCGATGAAAAAAAAATAGAATGCGCCCTTGAATACAGTGCGCATAAATAAAGTCACCTAGTAGCATAAATAACGTCACCTACCGAACAGTGCAAAACTAATGCATTTTTATAACTTGTTCGGTATAAAAACACCCATTATTTTGCGTTTAAGGTGTTTGAAGCCACTTTAAAATAGAGTACGGTAGGATTAAAGTTGGCCGAAAGTTGTCATCAAAAAATAGAATACGCGCATTCTGTTCGAAGAAATACGGTACTTACCTAATTGTCATAAACAATCAGTTGAAAATATTGTTCATTAAAAAAAGTTATATTTGATTTAAATTTTTGATAAATGTTCGTGCTACAGTTATAAACGACTTCAGCTTCTCAAGTTTTATGGTTGTTTTATGGTTCAAGAATATAAAGACAGAAAGCATAGTTTTTTGTTTTTAAATATTTTTATTAAGGTTCGAATTATTGATAAGTAACAATTCATAAGTAAAATGGACGATAACCCTACTTGTTTTTTGATAAGTCCAGCCTTAATTCTTCAACCTGATTTCAGGTGGTTAGTTCATGGTTAAAACGGTTCTAGGTAAATTCCCCCGCGGAAAATACACCTTTCGATTATCTTGGTTTTTTCAATGAGATAATGTATTACCATTGGTGGAACTTGCAGCGGGGGAATTTTCCGGTCACCGATAAAACTCTTGTAGAAAGAAGAGTGAAGATTTTTATTGCCCCAAATTTTAGATTTTGTATTTTTGCTGAATTATACCACAGTGCGGTCCTCAAACAAAATCAACTTTTGAGTGCGGCCCTCGAGCTAAAAAGCTTGCCCACTCCCTTGTCTACAACAGTAAAAAATTTTACTAAAGTAAATCGTTTAATTAAGGGTGCCTTAGTGGTTGCAAAATTTGTACATCCACAGATTCTGACTCGTCCGGGGCAAGCTTTTTAAATTAGTTCGGTTTTACAAGATCCAGTCATGTAAGACGAGTTTCTAATTTTAACTACTGACTTGTTGAACTAGACTAGTTAGACGCCGGCGGCATGATTTTTAATCATCGTTTCACGTTCATGCCGAAAAGTATAACGTTCTCTAGCTGCATCAAGAAACAATTTTGCAGCATTTAAAAGGCTATTTGCTTTTAAGTCAAGTTCCGAAAAGCAATAGACTAAGTTTGATCTATGCTAGGCTATATATTTAATAAAGTAGATCCAGAAGTGGCAAAAATGCAATTCGTACAATGTGTTTTTCTATCTCCAATCATACAATTATACTGAAATATTAAAAGTCAAACTTTTAACGCATTAACACAGTAACACACAGCATTAGAGTATATCGTTTTTAGTCATTGCATTTGTCTTAGCGGAATGTTTTGCGCCAGGCACAGTAAAAGACCTCAAATTTAAAAAGCACTTTTGTCTCTCGATATCAAGTACAGGTTTTCTTTTTTTAGCTTAAAAAGTTTAAGCTATTAACAACCAAACAGAAGGTGTACCAATCACCAATCAATTAAATTGCCTAATTCGAAAAAGCCTAGAAAAAGTGGTTTTATTTTCAAATGTTTTTCGTATTGGTTTCTAAAAAACATTCATAAACGTTTAAAATCATGAGAACAGTGGTTCTCTGAGAGAAGTGCCACATAAATTTGTTTAGATGGCGCGAAACCATTTGATTTTCAAAAGAAAGATAACTCTGTGCAAAAATTAAACAAACTAAAATGTATCTGCGATTTATCTTCATTAAAACCTATGGTACAATTTACGTACAATTTCATACAAAACAAATTAGTTTATAATTTCAAAAATACAATATTTTTGTGGACCGCTTGAAAATTGCTTTCCGGTTTCCGAAAGACTGCACGTCAGTTCAGTGGCGTATCTAGGCTATGGCAGTCATGGCTCGTGCCATGGGCGCCGTTTGGACAGGGGCGCAAAAGGGGCGAAAAGTTTTAATCGTAAAATATTTCAATAAAATAATTTCAACTTGGAAATAATTGAAACTTGTATTTTTACTTAAATAATAACGTACAAATATCTCAATTTAACAACAGTCGTTAAAAATTGTCAGCCAACGATCAATGTCACTGAGCGCAATTGACAGTGAAGTGAGCTTTAGTAAGTATAGGGAAGATGAAACAAAGAAAACTAATTTTGATGAAATCATTGACAAATTTGCGTCAAGAAAGGCACAAAAAGTAATGTTGTAAGACCTTGTTATTGAGCGACCGTCCTAATTTTTTGTTGCTTATTGTTTAGTGTCGTTATGTAAATTGCTTGTTACCTTATTATATTGCGTGGTTGAGAAAAAGCAATTTAATATAAACTGGAAAAAGAAACAAGTGAAGTAGGGGGGCGCATTTTTAAACTTTGCCATGGGCGCCATTTTACGTAGATACGCCACTGCATCAGTTTGAAAATCATTAAACAAGAATATCGCCATGTAATTAGACACAAAAAAGCAAAAAATTGTATTATTACTTTGTAATTTGAAACAAAACTGTTTAAAAAAATTGCATAAAACGTTTTTTTGCGCCGGAAAGCCGTGACTCAAATAAATCTTTTTAGGTCTATGAAGGTCAAAAAAACTCAATAACAGAGAAATATCTAATTTAAACTCTTGCTTTTGTATTTAATTCTGTTTGAAGTAATATTCGATTGAACTGATTATGTCGTATTCATTCATAGGCAAACGAGCGTTGATAACAGGAGCTGGCAAAGGTAAGTTGATGTGTTTGTGCATTTGAGCATGATATAAATATCGTACTATTTCCCAC
Source organism: Diplosoma virens (assembly GCA_963680785.1). Lineage (NCBI taxonomy): Eukaryota > Metazoa > Chordata > Ascidiacea > Aplousobranchia > Didemnidae > Diplosoma > Diplosoma virens. Next base: position 16,127,009 of record OY796889.1, read on the forward strand.
GCGTGCACTAGAGATATATTGGCACAATGAGCAAAGTTTATAATGTGGACTTTTCAGATAATGAATTACTTTAGTAAATCAAAGAATCATCTTTTCTAAAGTTTTCTGATTTAAGGTTGAATTAAGTGTAGTAGCAATAGGCCTTTTAATGCCTTTTTTTATCCCTATGTTCAATAGGCCTTTTAATGCCTTTTTTTATCCCTATGTTCAATTAAAATCTGATTTCAATAAAGAGGGATTTAGTAACATTCATATGAGTATCCCGACATTGTTTTAAAAATGCCGCAATATTTTTGTGTTGATTGGTATTGATTAGTTTTTATGAATAAATATAATGTAAATTAAAGTGTCTTGAGACTGCTTTACAAAGACAGACAACGAAAAGTGCTTTTCTTCAGGACAATAGCGTAACAAAGTTTGGATGTAAATGGAGAAATGTAAGAATCGAAACGGGACTCCTCTAACTTGGCCACGACAATTTCATTATTACAAAATACATGTATATGAAACCGCTAATAAAAGAAGTTGTTATCATGATAACATCATCTCATGCTGCCATTCTTAATGTTGTTAGAAAAGTTTTAAGTTATATTTGAAAGCCGCTTCAATTTATCGAAACAATTCAGAAAAGAAAACTGGAAAAACTTTTTAAGTGTGTCGAACACAGCCATAATCAGAAAACTTATTGAAAACTGCGACTGGGTCCATTAAGGTTTGATTTAAAGCTGCCGAGTTTTTTCAAGCTAAAAAACTTTGTGTTTAACCACAAGTAAGGAAATAAAACTTGATAACAAGGAGACGGGTTATATGCTTTTATATGTCGTTAACAATTTCCTATTAACCTCGATCCCTAGCTGAAAGTAATTTCAAGTTCAAATCAGACCAAATCCGAAAACTTTTTAAAGCGGTAATTAGATTCGAAAGCCAAAGTCGCAAAAGGAATCAAATTTACAGACAGGACTGTCAACAAAGTAAAGAAAATCGTAGTCCTATGATCATAAAAAATTAGGCTTCAAATAAACAAGTAAGTCTTTAATAAAGAAATGATCAAAAGCCTACAACACGCTGCTAGTACTTGGATATATGTGACCAGTGATGGCCTTACCAAAGAGGTGCTGGTGCAAGAAAATTATGGGAAGGGCACTTTTTACTGTATCAAAATTTTTTTCGTCCCAAAATATTGTATTCTCTAAAAAGAAAAGTCATCACTTTCAATCGAGTACATTATTCCTACTTTCGTCCTAAGTTAAGGTTCAGATAGGGGGGCCACCGTCATGGTGCTACTATGAAGAAATAGAGCAATATTTTGCTTAGAGGGCCACTTTTTCACGTGGGAGATCGGTGCGGCCGTTCCGTTCGCTTCGTACTAAAGCCGTCATTGTGTTGACATGCAGTCAAGTAATTCAGATTTGGGATTGAATCAAACCACCTGGCACCGGGCTTAAGTTTCCTTAAAAACTTTGGTTCGAGATAGTATTAAAAAAAAGTTTGAACCGAATTCAATTTGAAAAAGTTTAAAACCCTTATCCAATCCGAAAAAACTTGGTTAATTAAGAAGCTTTGCACCAAACATAGAGAAAAAATTTAAAGAAGCTTTTTATATTTTATAAAATCTATGGATCAATGTTGTCATAAGAATAGCGCTTTTTACCGGGTATAGAAAAACACGTCAAAAACATATTGAGAACATTAAAAAACAATGCTTTGTTTAGGTTCAATTTTTTATTATGTTGAAACTGCTTGGAATTTTAAATAATTTTTATCTGTTCAGTCAGACAAACAAATACTAAAATCTGATAAACTGGAAGCGAAATCTTACGCTATAGCGTTCGATTGATTTAAATTTTTGCATTTAAGAGTTATAACCAACGCAAACGATTATGGTTATACTCGTGATTATATGCTAATTCATGCAGTTGGTTGCATTGTAAATCATAATCTTTCACTGCCGCAACTTTTCTTTCGGCGTAACCTTCTGACAAAACAGTAATTTATATAAGTGAAAATAGAAATATTGCAAACTCTTTTTCCGCTCTCTGCGATTCTTAACTTCATTTTTTTTTTTTGTTTTCCAAAATTAAATGTTTGAAAGAATACAAGCTGTTTTTTAAAGGAAGTTATTCTGAACTACTGTAGAAAAAAAACCCGAAAAATGAATCAAACGTTTTTGTTCATTTGTTTCTGCAGGAGTTTCATTTGTCATTTTTTTAATAAAAAATAGCACTTCACGGAGGAGATTTCTCTTTCCATAAATTTATTACCATATTCGTACATTTAATACGTAAATTTACCGGTATATAAACAAAGATTAAATTGATGTAAAATTTTTTGACCTGGTCATGAGCTCTTATATATTGTAAAAACATCGCCTGTTTGGTTTGTAATATGGTTAAGTGAGACAACGTGTAAAGTTATGGTTTATATTACAGGCATGGGACGCGACATTGCCAAGAAGCTTGTTGAAAGTGGAGCTGAAATTCTTGCTTTGAGTAGAACATTGTCTGATTTGGAATCATTGAAAAAAGAGGTTGTACTTTAAATTCTGTGCATAGGTCTATATTTAAACTTTTAAATCAAATTGTTGTTGTTTTAAATTTTTAAAAAACGAGTGATATTTGTTCTGTTAGCAAAAAAATATCGAAAGAAACCCAACTCTCAAAATCGTAGATTGAAATTCAATACAATTAATAAAGTCTTTCTCGGTATTGCAAGTTTAGCCATAGCAGTGGTTCACAAAGCTTTTGCCAGATTTCTCTCTTTTAGGACGCAAAAAGCCGTCTTTTCCCAAAACTAAAAGACAAAAATTAATTTGAAAAAACTCTGGCTTTTTTTTGTCTTTGATGATATAACTACAAAGGACCTGTCAATTTTTTAAAATAAAGTTACGTTTTACTCAAATTTTTCCCGATTCTTACCTAAATGATAATATCTCTTGAAATTACGGTTTTTTTGTTTGGGAGCTACGTGGCTTGCTTTGCAAAGCACTGAGCTGGAGTAATCTACGAGCGTATTTATGTTGATTAAATATGCTCATGGGCCTATTGTTAAGATTAGTTTTTCTTGGAGTTAAAGTTGCAAGAAACAAATGGTTAACATTTTTTAGTTTGCCAATTTGTACTTTTTATGTGTTATGTATTTCGTTGTTAAAGCAATTTTTTTCTAGTTATTTTGGTCTATGTATATATAGTTAAATTAAAAAAGCCACGTAGAGAATTTTATTAAAACCTCAACAGCCTGTTTCGCCTTTTTGGCTCATCAGGAGGTGATTCTTATTCCAATAGATTTTGAATAAGAATCACCTGATGAGCCGAAAGGGCGAAACAAACTGTTGAGGTTTTAATAAAATTTTCTACGTGGCTTTTGTAATTTAATTTAATTTAATGCTCTGAGTTTTCATTGAGCTCTTTACTGACAGTCCTGCCACTTTTACTATATACATACACAGGGGCGCATCCAGCCTCAAAAAAGGGGGCTGACACAATTCCAACATCTTTTCAAATGTGGGGGGAAAAGCCCCCCCACACTCCCTTGACATCTTTTTTCTGTAAATCGCTTAGACTATTATTAAATTTTGCGTGCTAGCGCGATGATTAGCGCTATTGCGTCTTTTGACATTGCACGATGGCGTCATTTGTTCCGCTGGCGACAATTCTTTTCTGCAGGTTTAAGCTTGATATCTAAAAGCCAAGTAGTGCTGCAAATCATTTAAGTGTTTTTTTTTAAAAAATGTAAGTCAAACAGGTAAGTCGTGTTTTTTTCATTAGTTCTATTTTTTATTTCATTTCCCACAACGAGTTCTAGGTAGGAGCAACATCAAACAACTGTATGCTTAGGAAAATATACGTCCTCTTTCCTATATAAAAATTGATCAATCTTCCGACGACATTCAAAAATGCCCAAATGTCCTTCTTTTTAATAAAACTATGTGATCGTGTAGACTAATCATACAGATTTACAACATGCATGTAATATTTTCTGGCGTCTTGCTTCTATCCCCTGTCCGGTTAATGCTTTCATTTTTCCTTTTTTTTTCTTAAACTCCTGCTACAGCATGAATTTTGTGCCTTCAAAGCATTCCGCAGCAATGCTGCACTGTAAAAAAATCTGCCGCAAAATCAAAAGTAATTTTGGTATATTCCGAAACACATCAAAAGCGCCAAATGAAATGATCAGAGAAGCCGCTGCATTTTTTCCGAAATGAAACAAAGCCCCGTATTGGGCGACAACAGTTATTTTCAAATTTTTTTAATCCGCGCTGTTTAACGGTTAAGAACTAGGTTACAGCCAATAGATAAACGGCTGATTGTTTACTTAGAATAAATACTTCATTTCAACAGATGATTGGTGGTACAAAACTTTAAAATCGCAAAGAAATTAGACAATATTTTTATTACATTTATGATTAAACCTCAGTATGTGTGTTTTGCGAAGCGCTTTTATCTAGTTTAGGTAGGAGCAATCGCTACAATGAATAGACCATGGGTTTTTAACCGCAGCTATCGATTAGGCTTTTTTAGGATCTCGCGTAAAATGTTACAAAAATCATCAATAAAGTACGTTGAGGATCTTGGCAATTTTATCTGAACTTAAACATTGGTGATTGTGTAGCAGCAAACGAGTCTGCAACAAGGTTTCTAAGAGCTTGCTTAGTGTGCGCGGAATGAAAGGCCGTGTGAGCAGTGGTGGAAATTCAAGTTTAGGGACCCGAGGCAAGGATTTTCAGAAATTGATGTTCAGTAAAAAAGAAAAGAAGTTTTGATCTCGTCTTTCAGTTTTCTCTCCGAAAATAAAGGTGTTCCCTAAAAAAAAGATCTTTACCTAGAATTGATCTCTCTATTTCCTAATTTTTGTCTTGATTTTTCGAGGTGAAGACTTTTTTGTTTTAGAGAACACCTTGATTTCGGGAACAAAATAGGGAAATCAGAGATGAAATGAAGACTTTTTTTTTTTAAGAACACCTCGGGTTTGGGAGGAAAATAGGGAAGTCAGAGATGACACCGAAGAGAAAACTTTTTTTTTGCAATCACCATGATTTTTGGAGTAAAAACTGAAAGATGTGATAAAAGCTATTTGAATATCCACCACTGTGTGGAGCTTGCTTCTGATTGAAAGCACGTATTTAGCTTGTCTTGCCAATACCTATGCAGTGCGCGGCAAAACGAAAGTAGCTAGCTGCGCGGCCACGCAGCCGCGCAGCTTAGAGGGAACTTTGGTCTGCAATCGGGAAAAATTTAGTATTGTGACGCGCCAAAAATATGTAGACAGATATTCAAAATATATAGTACAGGACAATTCAAAAAAACAAGTTTTTTTTGCATTTAAGCAGCATATGTGTGACGTGTCTATAAAAACACTGAAAAAGTATAACAAAAATACACTCGTGTCTATCCTTCGAGTTACTACAGTATTAAAAAAAACGGAAACCAGTTATTATAGTTAAGTTGGCATGAAACGTCATTTATCCGCGCGAAAGTTTTATCTAGTTGCGTATTAGCGCGCAAAGGGGACTGACATCTGGCGAAAAGGGGGCTGACATGACCTCCAAATCAGCCCCCTGGATGCGCCTCTGTACATACAGGTATATATATATATATACAGTGGTTTATCAAAGTAATGGAAACACCTTGAAAAATCAACAAAATTTCGGAGGTGGGAAAAATAAGTAAACGATGATTCGTCAGAGAAAATCACGTTTTTCCACTGCTCGGGGGACCAACTCTGGCAGTTTTTGCACCCTTCTAAGCTCTTTGAAACATTTGTCTTTGAGAGCAGAGGTTTTCTAATTGCAGCTCTTCCGTGGAATCCAGATTTGTGCAGCTCCCGACGAACAGTTATCGTGGAAACTGGGTTTTTGCAAATGTTTATTGAGCTCTGATGTGATTTTAGTTCCTTTCTAACAATCTGATTTAGAGTCCAACGGTCTCGCAGGCAACTTAGATTTTCGGCCAGACCTGTGCTTTGCTATGGACGTTTTTCCTTCTCTTTCAAAGGCATTCATTACTTTTGAGACAGTACCTCTTGACACGCCTAGCATTCGGGCAGTTACATTAGTGCAGGGGTGGCCAACCCGCGGCTCTTTGCCCAGTTTCATGTGGCTCTTTTTACAGGTTCTGGTTCGTGTACTAATAGCCTAATTATCTCGTTATGTTGAGTTTAGCAACGCACAAAGTGCATTGTTACATAAAAATGGCTTCAATATTACTCCTAGACGAGCATTTTTTTTCTTTTTCGAAAAAATCAGTAGCCCAATTCTGTATTAGTATATTTAAGTTGTATTAGGTTTTATTGGTATATTTAAGTTTATTAGTATATTTTTAGTTTTTATTAGTATATTTTTAGGTTGCAATAGTATATTTAAGTGTATTAGTATATTTAAATAATAATTTGTGTCATGTTCGCTCTCAAAATGGCAAAAAAAAATGCACAGCAAAGCGAAAATATGAGGATGAACACAGGACGTTTTTGACAGAGTGGGAGAGCTTATATTTTTTTGTTGAACGCAATGGTAAGCTATTTTGCCTTATATGTCAGGCGTCATTAGCGCATTTTTCAAATCTTCAGTGCCACTTTAGCTCACTCCATGCTAACATCAACCGTGAATTTCCGAAGGGGACTGAGCTTCGCAAAAATAAATTGATCACTTTGAAAAGTGAGGCAGAAAACCAAAAACAGTTTTTTTTTTAATGTATGAAGCACTCAGAGACTGTAACGCTTGCATCCAGTGGTGGATATTCAAATTCAGGGGCCCGAGGCAAGGATTTCCAAAAATTGATGTTCTTTAAAAATGAAAAAGAGCTTTGATCTCTCTTTCACTTTTTTCTCCCAAAATTATGGTAATCTCTAAAAAAAAGAAGGTCTTCACTTCGATTTCATCTCTAATTTGGCTATTTTTCTCCCAAAATCATGGTGATCTCTAAAAAAAAAGGTCTTCACCTTGAACTATCTTGTACTTTCCACTTTTTGTCCCAACTTCATAATAATCTCTAAAAAACATCTGCAGCAAAATGAAACTATATGTGCTATTTTCGAGGGGGCCCGAGGCAACTGCCTTATTCGCCTCACCCAATATCCACCACTGCTTGCATCGTATCAAATGACGGGGAATTCGTTAAAAAATGCCTCCGTGACGTTGTTGAAATCTTTTCTCCAGAAAACAACAAACTGAAAAGAATGATATCAGATGTCCAACTGTCGCGCCACACTGTTGAACGCAGAATATCGGACATTAGCATGCCCATTAAATCAAAGTTGCACTCTGACTTTCAAGCCTACGAGTATTTTAGTATCGCATTAGACGAGAGTTGTGACATACAAGACAAGCCTCAATTGGCAATATTTGACGGTTTATTTCAAACGATTGTTTGATCAAAGAACTCCTTAATGTTATGCCATTAAAAGACAGAACCCGTGGCATAGATGTGAAAGAAGCAAGGATAGCTGCAATCGCGAAAGCAAATCTGCCCATAGCAAAACTAACTGCAATAATCACGGATGGAGCGCCAGCCATGATCGGATCTGTGAACAGACTTGTGGGGCTGTGTAAAGCTGACCAAACATTTCCCGAGTTTTGGAATTTTCGCTGTATCATTCACAGGGAGCAACTCGTGTCTAAATCATTGAAGTTGGACAACGTCATGAAGACTGTAATGGAAATCGTCAACTACATCGGCACACATACGCTTAACCACCGGCAATTCAAAAATTTCATCGCTCAGCTGGACCAAGGGCTTCCAGGTGACCTGCCGCTGCACTGCACTGCACCGCAAGGTGGCCCTCAAAAAGCCGGGTACTTTTTCGGTTTTTTCAGCTTTTAGATGCCGTGAAACTGTTCATGGAAGAGAAGAATCAAAACTATCCCGAGTTCTCGGACCTCAAGTGGATTATGGATCTGGCCTTCTTGGTCAACATGCTGTGTCACTTGAACAGATTGAACCTGAATTTGCAGGGTAAATTGAAAATACTGCCCGACCTGGTGCGAAGTGTGTGTTTGTCAACACATTTAAAGCTGTTTAAGGCGCGTATTCAAAGGGGAGATTTAACCTTTTTTCCCACTTTGCTTAAAGCCAGCGAGCAAGTCACTATCGCCCTACATCACTAGAAATTTTCAACCTTAAAACACGTAAAATCAAAGAAATTTTCAACCTTAAAACACGTAAAATCAAAGCATCGATCTGTACCGACTGACACCCATGTGAAAGAATTACTTCGAGTGGCAACAACAAAATACAAACCCGATTTGAAGAAGATTCTCAATACAAGGAATGCCAGAAGTCCCATTATGTAACGTGCATAACAATAAACGGCTGGTAAACTTCTGTTATTATCATGTCGGTGTGTGACATTTACAATAAATGCAAGTGAGCAAAGGTATGTGCGTGAGTAAGTAAGAGATGGGGTAATTTTCTTGTATGCCCTTGTGTATGATATGGCTCTTTGCTGTAACACAGTAAGAAATGTGGCTCTTCGTCTCAAACTGGTTGGGCACCCCTGCTCTAGTGCCTGCCATACGAGCAGCAACAATTTGGCCTCTCTGAAAGTCTGAAAGGTCTGGCATTTTTATAAAATATAGTAAATTTATTTTTAAATATTTGTAAAGAAACGGTTATTTTTAATATACAATGTTAGGTGTTTCCATTTTTTTGATAAAACTCTGTATAGGAAAGAGTGGGGTGCAGTCGGACAAAAATTACAATTTTTGCTGTAAAGTTTTTTTTTACAAGTTATATCCTGACCAAACTTTTTTTATATAATTTATACAACTAAATCTATCTTATGCAAGTGTATTTTCACCGATTTAAACTCACAAAAAAATTTACGAGCACATTAAAAAAATTATTTTTCTGTCCAACTGTGCCCAATGTATGGGGCACAATCGGATTAAGCATAGGGCACTATCGGACAAAGAAAAAGAAGAATTAAAATAACAAAATATTACAGCGTGGTTCGTGCTTGCATTCTCCAAACAATGAAAAAAACAACCAGAAAGTTTACTGCAGCAGCAGATAACGAAAAAGTGCGCCGAAAATGAAAATGCAAAAGCGTGTCTATGCATTAAAATAGATAGGATTTCTTTGAAAATAATTTATACTTTAGTAACATACATTGAATAACAAGCATGAAAAGTGCTGAGCAGAAAACATTGATTAATTGTTAATGTACATTAAAGAAAACAAAGTCATAATCGAATTTCAATGAAGATCTTTGACGACTAGTCGATCCACAGTAGTAGTATATAATAGGAATTTTGGTTGGTGTTTCCGCTAGTGGCGCTAGAGAGCAGTGGAGGTTGCCACGAGAGGCGCCAGAGAACGCCACTAGGGGTGTGAGAGAGTGCCACTTGGGGCGCCAAAGAGCACCACTTGGGCCGCCAGAGAGCAGAGTGGGGGCCACTTGGGCGCCAGAGAGTGGTGGAGGGGAGGAGGTATTTTGTCCACTGAGGGTACCAGAGAGCGGAGCAGGTGTGGAGGTATTTTGTCCACTGGGGGTACCAGAGAGCGGTGGAGTTGAGGAGGGGAGGAGGTAGGTTGAGAAAGGTACTAGTCATGAGTTGGATCCCCAACCAAGATAATAGAAATCTAAATCCTAAGAAAAACAGTGGTCCTGAGTTGGATCCCCAACCAAGATAATAGAAATCTAAATCCTAAGAAAAACAGTGGTCCTGAGTTTGTTCGCCAATCGGGCAAGTTTGGACAAGTCAGTTTTGTTGTGCAATACTCAATTTTCCCATGGGGGATTCCCTAGGTTTTTACCAGGTTTGTTTGTAAAGGTTTTTTTGTTATATTTATGTTTAATTTCACAATTTTCTCCCTAAGAAAGTTTGGTTTTTATAACTTTTTTTAATTTTTTTTCTAAACAATCTTGACATTTTATAACTATCTTCATTTTTCACCTAAACAAGCTCGATTTTTGCTACACATTTGTTCAATTTTTCAAAAACTTCTTAGTCAATCTTGATTTTTAGATATCTATCTTCAATTTTTTTCTTAATATCCTCAATTTTTGTCATGCCTTTGTTCAATTTTAAAACTTTCTCTCTAAACAAATTTGACTTTTGTTATACTTATATTTACTTTTTCAAAAATTTTCCTAAGAAACTTGATTTGAAGATACTTCTTTAATTCTTTTCTAAATAAATGTGGTTTTTGCTACACCCTTGTTGAATTTTTCAAAATTTTTCTTTGTCAACCATAATTTTATTATACCTTTGTTAAATTTTAAAAAGTTTTTCTTCAGACAACCTTGATTTTTGTCATTCCTATCTTCAATTTTCTTCTAAACAAGCTTGATTTTTGCTACATATTTGTTCAATTTTCAAACTCTTTCTTAGTCAACCTTGATTTTTGTTGCACCTACCTTCAATTTTTTTCTAACAAACATTGATTTTCGTCAAACTTTTGTTTAATTTTTCTTGGTAATCTTGATTTTTGTCACACTTAACCTCAATTTTTTCTAGGCAAACTTGATTTTTGTTATACCTTTGTTTAATTTTTCTTGGCAACCTTGTTTTTTGTATACTTATGCTCAATTTTTCAAAAATTTTTCTTAGTCAACCTTGATTTTTGTTATACCTTTGTTCAATTTTAATGGTTTCTCTTGGTAACCTTGACTTTTAGATATCTATCATTTTTAATTTTTTATTCTTGGCAACCTTGATTTTTGTCATACCTTTGTTTAAGTTTTTTTTCTTAGTCAACCTTGATTTTTGTTATAACTTTGTTCAATTTTAATAGTTTCTCTTGGTAACCTTGCTTTTTAGATATCTATCATTTTTAATTTTTTATTCTTGACAACCTTGATTTTTGTTATACCTTTGTTCGATTTTAATAGTTTCTCTTGGTAACCTTGGTTTTTAGATATCTATCTTCAATTTTTTCTAGGCAAGCTTGATTTTTGCTATACTTACAAGGTGCATTCAACAAGTTTCCAGACTTTTTTTGTACAGGCATTTATAATTGCCGTAAACTCGAGATATTTCAGTATGTTGTTACTATACTCCTTATGAGATGATTGACCAATTTTTTCTTGTTTAGGTGCAAATTTATAGCTACAGTAGGAATTAGAGTACACCTTACTAAATCCTGATTGTCACAGCTGGTGAATTTCAAAAATGCAATCTGGACGTGAGGACACATTAGAAGAACGATATGCGATCAAGTTCTGTTTTAAACTTGGAAAAACTGCCACGGAAACGTATGGTATGCTTCAGACTGCTTATGGACCATCTTGCATGAATCGATCATCAGTTTTTCAGTGGCACAAGAGATTCAAGGAAGGCAGGGAGTCCTTGAGGGATGATGAGAGATGTGGGAGGAGTAGGGAAGTCAGAACATCAGAGATGATTGGCCAAATAAACGATTTCATGAATAGGGACGTCGTGTTTCTATAGAGACACTAAGCGCACAGTTTAATGTCAGTGTGGGAGCTGTACACAAAATCATTCGTGAGGAACTGAAGATGCGGAAGATTTGCGCGAAGTTCGTCCCAAGAGTGCTCCGGGAAGATCAGAGAGAAAGACGTTGCAATGACAGCAAGGAGATGGTCGAGCTCATTAATTCAGATCCCCAAGTTCTTGATGCCCTGGTAACCTGCGATGAAAGCTGGATCTATTGTTATGACCCAGAGACCAAGAGACAGAGTTCCCAGTGGAAGCATGCTGGATCTCCCAGACCCAAGAAGGCCAGACAGAGCAAGTCCACCCAGAAACTCATGATGATCCCTTTTTTTGACAGCATGGGCATAATCTACATTCATTGGGTTCCCACTGGAATCACAGTCAACAAGGAGTACTATATTGAAGTTTTAAGGGAGTTCAGGAAGACATTCCGTCGGAAGAGGCCAGAACTCTTCGAATCAGGTCAGTTGCATTTCCATCAGGACAATGCCCCAGTCCACAAATCCATCCTCGTCACAGACTATTTGACCCAGATGGGCATCAAGACGGTTCCCCATCCTCCCTACAGCCCGGACCTTGCTCCCTGCGACTTTTGGCTATTCCCAAAGCTCAAGGAAAACCTCAGAGGCAATCGTTATTCCACAATTGAGGACATGAAAGAGGCTGTGACGAGGGTCCTAAACACGCTCACACAAGAAGACTTCCAGGGGGCTTTCCAGAAGTTGTTGGAACGGTACAACAAGTGCATTGATGTCGGAGGAGAATACTTTGAAGGGGACTAGAGTTTTTTGTGTGTACGGTTAATAAAAGTGTCCATACCAAAAAAGTCTGGAAACTTATTGAATGCACCTTGTATGTTCAATTTTTCAAAACTTTTTTTTTAATCAACCTTCATTTTAGAAACCTTCATTCGATTTTTCCCTAAGAAAGCTTGACTTTTAGGCAGCTTTATTCAATTTTAAAACTTTTTCTCTTAGCAGTTTTGATTTTTGTTCTACCTAACCTCAATTTTTTCTCTATCAACCTTTATTTTTGTTATAAGCTTTGTTCAATTTAAAAAAATTTTTCTAATCAACCTTGATGTTTTGTTACAGCCTTGTTAAATTTTTAAAAAAATTTCTTGGCATTCTTGTTTTTTATTCACAGTCAAAGTAATTCTTAAAAGTTTTAAACAAAATTTCTGTTGATAGGTTATTCGTGTTCAATAAACAGATGTTTCATAATAAAAAATTCATCTTTTTTCTTTATTATTTAGTAAAACAAATTCAAACACAGTTATTATTTTTATGTTGTATGAATTTAATTTCTAGTGTTAGCATTTTAATTGTTTCAAAAATGAATTCGGTTCTAACTATGTTTCATCTTTTGGTTATTTTTATAAACTTTTAATAACAAGAAAACTACTGTAACCTTGACAACGTGTGTCAAGGTCTCCTCTTACACAGAAGCTTGCTGTTCATACCGTATCACGTTTCCTGTTAAAACTATGACGTATTCATGTTTGAAAATCTGGTTACCTTAATTTCCAGTGTAAAAATAGACTAAGTGAAGAATTTTTTATAATGCACCTTGATTTTTATATTTTTAACAACCGTATGTAAAAAGAAATTTCATTACAAGCTTGACCTAAAAAAAAAAAAAATTTGATTTTAAAACACCGACTTAAACTTAGTTCGATCCCCAATCAAATACAACCTTTTGTACTAAAAGTTTTACATTTTTTCACGTTTACTAACAAAATTCATCGTAAAGTTGATTATTTTATGCATTTTACCAACTAAACTTTCTAAAATTAACATGAAATTTGAAGTCAAAGAAGACCAACGTAAGGAAGATCAATTTCAAGAAAAGTCAGTCGTTTTTTGAAAATATAATAAGATTTATTCTATCAAGTCCTATCGCAGTTAGTTCTTATGTCTAAATGAAAACAAACCAATCTGAAATTATTTAATTAACTTATTGACTAACTCGAAATCTAAAAATAAACTTTTAAAAAAGCAGGGTTTCTAAAACTTTGCTTTCAGGATACGGTTTGGTTTGGGGTGACGAACACAAATAAAGTAAGAAACCAATAAATTTAGCGCTTTATCTTGAACGTTGCTTACCTCTGAGAAAAAGGTTTGGACAGTGATCTTGTAAAAGAAACCACCTATGGATATTAAAAATTAGACTTTTTAGTTTCATTTTCCGTTTTCTACACCAAGGTTTTTTTTTTTTTTTTTTGTATCATGACAACAATAAAGCTATTTCTCAAGTCAACTGTTGAACTTTGCGTCATAATCACAGTTCTTCTTTCTGTTATTCTCGTTTTCAACACTATCTTTGTCATTTTTAAGGTGATAACAATTTATTTTCTTGTGTTTTTTACTTAATGTCATCATCACCAACTCATACAATCTAGTTAATTTTACAACTATTTTGCTTATTTTTGTTGACATTGACTGTTTCAGCTTTTGTTTAAGAAATTGTTTCTAATTTTAAACGGGTTCTTGTCCAAATTTTTTCAAAAAGTGTGGTTACTTTTAACGGTGAATTTTTTGACGGGTTTTTCTTGGTAGGTTTAATATCACTGATTTCATTTGAGAATAAGAAATAACCGCTTTTAAAATTCGATTGTACCAAACTTGTTGTGAGAAATTACAAAATTAGTGTTGAAACAGATCGAAATAAAATAAAATAATTTAATAATGGTAAAGAAAAGGTGCTTTACCAAAAGCGTATTGCTGTGTTTTAAGTCAATTTTATCATCCTTTAAATACGGAACACAAATTTCATTCTACGTAACAATAGAGGATTTCTCCACGTCCGAAGTGTTTCACTCACGTGCGACCTCACCAAACTTCATTATTTGAAATTCGAAAAACGCTTGTTTAAAAAGCAACACTACGTTGATTGAACAATATAGTATTAAAGCAGAACAATGCATTTTTAAACCCGTAAACTTTTATTCTAGCCTGCTATTTTCATAACAATTTTGTTTAAGCAATTTCCCATTTAACGAAACATTTTATCATCTTGTAAAAGAAATCTTAACATTCAACGTGATCTCACTCTACAAGTGTTTGTTTTCTTATTCGTTTTAGAATCCTAATTAAAAGAACTGGATTTAAACATTAACAGACCAACAAACCTACCGAGAAAAACCCGTCAAAAATTCACCGTTAAAAGTAACCACACTTTTTGAAAAAATTTGGACAAGAACCCGTTTAAAATTAGAAACAATTTCTTAAACAAAAGCTGAAACAGTCAATGTCAACAAAAATAAGCAAAATAGTTGTAAAATTAACTAGATTGTATGAGTTGGTGATGATGACATTAAGTAAAAAACACAAGAAAATAAATTGTTATCACCTTAAAAATGACAAAGATAGTGTTGAAAACGAGAATAACAGAAAGAATAAGAACTGTGATTATGACGCAAAGTTCAACAGTTGACTTGAGAAATAGCTTTATTGTTGTCACGATACAAAAAAAAAAAAAAAAACTTGGTGGGTAGATAACAAAAATAAAATAAATAAAAATAAAAATAATAAATAAACATTTTAACAAGTAATTTGTAAGAGAAACTTGAATTTTTACAACCAACACCATTTGCACCACACTTTACAGATTAAAACCTTTATTTTTTTGTTTGTTTTTGAAGTTTGTCAAACAAAACTGACGAATCTAAGCATTTTAGGACCGCAAACCAAGAAAGTTTGACACTCCATAGTTTGTTATTTTTTCGCGCGCATTACATAAAGTGTCTTCTTTTTACAAAGAAACAGTGTGCAGTTTTTGGCGGGAGCACTTGAATAACACCAACAGCTTCCCTCAATGACAAGTTGTTTAGTTTATCACTAAGTTTCTATGTCTAAAACAAATGAACAACATCCTCCGCCTGTCACCCGACGATTATCAAGAACTAGAGTCTATCCCCAATCGGTGAAAGTGTTGAAAAATAGGAAATAACATCTCTTATAACAAACTTTAAAACAAAAAATAGAAAAAAAAATCCATACGGTTCACCGTTTATAAGTTTTGCTCTGAGGTGGTTGCTCTATTTCACTAAAATGACTTCTTTTGAAGAAAGATTGAACTCCTTCGGAGATCGTTTTAGTGAAACTTTAAAAAGAAGACTCGCAAGGGCTGGTTTTTCGCACTGTTCGGGGACCGGTTTCCCCGATGCAGTTATTTGCGACGTCTGCTTGTTGAAATTGGTCAATCTTGATGAGGAGATGGATTTTGCAGCAGCACATGCGCAGTAAGTTTGTTATTCATTAAGAAATGTATACAACAATTTGTGAATCTTGAAAAGTTTCTTGTGGAGCAATTCGAGATAAAGCTCATTCTATTTTAACTGGTTGTAAGTTGATACAACTGAATTTGAAAATAACTTCTTAACGTTCACGCTGGCAATAGAGTAAAGGAAACTGAAGTATTACACGTCATTGAGGTTTTCTAATAATATCCAATTTTCTTCAATATTTGCACAACAGTGTGTTCTGTTAAAACAATCTAAATTTTTTTTTCAGTGATGACAAAACAATCTTTAATTATTTGTAAAATTGAATGTCGCGCATGTGTTTTTGATAATGCAGTTAAAATGTTTGTGAAAAAGTATATTTAATATATTTAATTATTGTAAAATAAACATATAAAAAGAGTACATTTTTGTTTAATCTCGTAGATGTGGTTTTAAAATAAAAATATTTAGAGTTTGTATGTTTTGTCACGTCGTCAAAGGTGTCGAGTGCACCGAAATACACAAAACTTGTATATTATTAAATGACTAAAAACACTTTTTAAACATTTCAGTTTACGACCAACGTGTGTGCTCGTGGAGCAATTGGGGATGAGCGAGGCGGCGTGGGATCGGGTTGATTTTCAGTCACCCGATCAATTGATTTTCAAAGACGGTTGTTGGAGAGTTGAAACAGACAATACTTCTCCAAATATCTATTTCTCACTCCCCAACACTCCACCAATTACTCACCTTCAGTTTCAAACGCCAAACCTCTCTTCTCCATCACCTCCTCAGCTTCAAACTCCAAACCTCGCAATTTGTTGTGTTTTTTTGGAGGCGCTGAGGGAGGTAGTTGTGTTCCCTTGTTTGCACTTGGCGACTTGCCGTCGGTGTCACGACCGACTAGAGCGCCGTTGTTGCATTTGCAGGGGTGTTGTTTTAGATTTTTTGTGTGTTGTGTTTGCTTAATAAATAGTTTTGATAAATTTTGTTGTTTATTTCAGTGAAGGCTAATGACACTTAAATATAGAGTTTTGATTTTTATGTTTATAGTTTAACAAAAAATTGGTAAAAATAAAAACAATAAAATCGGTAAAAATCTTTTACGCTTTGTCCAAAAACACTTCAACAAGGTGTGTTTAAGTTCAATGACAGTCTTCGTTGAAAAATTTTTTGTTGCAAACAGTTGTTTTATGTGAAATGCACTTAAAAATTCTAATGTTTTTTTTTCTTCGCTAGCTAAAGACGTTTTTCAAACTAAATCGTTGTTAACGGGTAGGTGGTGTTAAGTATTAGCGTGTAAACACTTGAAGCAGTATTTCGCTAAACTACGGTATTTTAAACCTATAAAAACATTCTTTTTGAAAAATATTTAGTCAAAAATTGTGTGAAAGTCGAATATTTACCGTTATCTAGCAATTTTGGTAACTCAGTTTGTTCACCCCTTGATCGACAAAATTACAATTAAGAAAACAATGGTCACAACCATTTTGAAGTTAAAACGTTGCTATGCATTGAAAAGTAGCAAAATGTAAAATAAAACAAAATTTTTTAAGATTTTGTTCTAAAAATTAACAAACTTCTGCAACACTTGGAAAAAAGGTCGGCCTTTCAAAAAGATAATTTTTTTTACGTAAAAGGAATTTAGAGTTTTCATATTAAAACCTTTACAATATGAGGCTCTTGAGGAAATTTTTAAATAGTGATAATTTTAAGAACCTGACCACAAAACCTTCGTGCGAAAACTGTATAAAATTATATTCATGAACCATATTGTTAATATCAGCTTTTGGTTAAAACGTTTATTTGGAAAAAGAAAAACTAAAATATTTTTGGTTTAACTAGTGTCAAGCCGTCTTTTTCTAAAAATTGATGTTTCAAAGATTTATTAAGCTAGTAAAAATAAAAAAATTTAGCTTAACTTGAATCATTTTTACTCGGTTTGTTATCGTTAAGTTTGGGGGATGATGACTGACCGCAATTGGTTGTTAATCAACGCCCCGTGTCTAATTCAACGATTTCAAAATTTTTTCTTGGAATTCACCAATAAGTTTCTGCATAGAATTTCTTTTTTAAAAAATCGAACAATGTTACGTTGGAATAAATTAAATAAAAAGTTAGAAGAATGAATTAAAAATATTAAAACGAGTTGAATTTTGTTTCAAAATGTACATTGCTGTTACACCTGACTGAAATCGAGTTAAAATTAAGTGTGAAAGAAGTCTTACACTTTATTGGATATTTCACATTTTCGACTTTTGGGGGAATTGTTAAAAAGTTTTTCTATATTACTTTAAAACCTTGGTGTAGAAAACGGAAAATGAAACTAAAAAGTCTAATTTTTAATATCCATAGGTGGTTTCTTTTACAAGATCACTGTCCAAACCTTTTTCTCAGAGGTAAGCAACGTTCAAGATAAAGCGCTAAATTTATTGGTTTCTTACTTTATTTGTGTTCGTCACCCCAAACCAAACCGTATCCTGAAAGCAAAGTTTTAGAAACCCTGCTTTTTTAAAAGTTTATTTTTAGATTTCGAGTTAGTCAATAAGTTAATTAAATAATTTCAGATTGGTTTGTTTTCATTTAGACATAAGAACTAACTGCGATAGGACTTGATAAAATAAATCTTATTATATTTTCAAAAAACGACTGACTTTTCTTGAAATTGATCTTCCTTACGTTGGTCTTCTTTGACTTCAAATTTCATGTTAATTTTAGAAAGTTTAGTTGGTAAAATGCATAAAATAATCAACTTTACGATGAATTTTGTTAGTAAACGTGAAAAAATGTAAAACTTTTAGTACAAAAGGTTGTATTTGATTGGGGATCGAACTAAGTTTAAGTCGGTGTTTTAAAATCAATTTTTTTTTTTTTTTTTAGGTCAAGCTTGTAATGAAATTTCTTTTTACATACGGTTGTTAAAAATATAAAAATCAAGGTGCATTATAAAAAATTCTTCACTTAGTCTATTTTTACACTGGAAATTAAGGTAACCAGATTTTCAAACATGAATACGTCATAGTTTTAACAGGAAACGCGATACGGTATGAACAGCAAGCTTCTGTGTAAGAGGAGACCTTGACACACGTTGTCAAGGTTACAGTAGTTTTCTTGTTATTAAAAGTTTATAAAAATAACCAAAAGATGAAACATAGTTAGAACCGAATTCATTTTTGAAACAATTAAAATGCTAACACTAGAAATTAAATTCATACAACATAAAAATAATAACTGTGTTTGAATTTGTTTTACTAAATAATAAAGAAAAAAGATGAATTTTTTATTATGAAACATCTGTTTATTGAACACGAATAACCTATCAACAGAAATTTTGTTTAAAACTTTTAAGAATTACTTTGACTGTGAATAAAAAACAAGAATGCCAAGAAATTTTTTTAAAAATTTAACAAGGTTGTAACAAAAAATCAAGGTTGATTAGAAAAATTTTTTAAATTGAACAAAGCTTATAACAAAAATCAAGGTTGATAGAGAAAAAATTGAGGTTAGGTAGAACAAAAATCAAAACTGCTAAGAGAAAAAGTTTTAAAATTGAATAAAGCTGCCTAAAAGTCAAGCTTTCTTAGGGAAAAATCGAATGAAGGTTTCTAAAATGAAGGTTGATTAAAAAAAAAGTTTTGAAAAATTGAACATAAGTATAGCAAAAATCAAGCTTGCCTAGAAAAAATTGAAGATAGATATCTAAAAACCAAGGTTACCAAGAGAAACTATTAAAATCGAACAAAGGTATAACAAAAATCAAGGTTGTCAAGAATAAAAAATTAAAAATGATAGATATCTAAAAAGCAAGGTTACCAAGAGAAACTATTAAAATTGAACAAAGTTATAACAAAAATCAAGGTTGACTAAGAAAAAAAACAAAGGTATGACAAAAATCAAGGTTGCCAAGAATAAAAAATTAAAAATGATAGATATCTAAAAGTCAAGGTTACCAAGAGAAACCATTAAAATTGAACAAAGGTATAACAAAAATCAAGGTTGACTAAGAAAAATTTTTGAAAAATTGAGCATAAGTATACAAAAAACAAGGTTGCCAAGAAAAATTAAACAAAGGTATAACAAAAATCAAGTTTGCCTAGAAAAAATTGAGGTTAAGTGTGACAAAAATCAAGATTACTAAGAAAAATTAAACAAAAGTTTGACGAAAATCAATGTTTGTTAGAAAAAAAATTGAAGGTAGGTGCAACAAAAATCAAGGTTGACTAAGAAAGAGTTTGAAAATTGAAGCAAAAATCAAGCTTGTTTAGAAGACTTTGTCCGCACCCTGTATAATCATCAAAGGGCACAGTCAGACAGTGTCTGGCTGTTCCCCCCAAAAAATGTCCGATTGTGCCCCAAATAGATATTTTTTTCAAGATGGTGGCAAAAATTAAAAAGTTACTTCAAATTATTTTATGGTATAAGATAGCAAATAAACCAAGTTCTAAAATGTATCAACAGTGAGAAGAATTTAAATTAAAGCTAAGGTAAAAACAGGTTCAACTATACCCTTTCCAAAATTACTTACTTACCTACCCTAAAAACCAAAATTCATCTACCACATTTATTTTACAATAATTAGTTTTTTCAAACTAACACGAGTGAATGGTCTGTGGTGAAATATATTTACATCTTATGTCTGCAGTTTGAAGTTTCAGAGTTTTTAACTTTTTTTTCAAATTACAATGTCCGACTACACCCATTGTCCAGCCGGGCCCCATTCTCCCCTATATATACTGTATATATAGGTATATATACAGTATATAGTATATACTCTATATCTTTAGTAGCGGCTATGCACATTTAAACTTTATTAAACTTTATGCAATATTTAAAATTATTTAAAAATATACTCTAAATTTTAGTGTCCATCAATTCGCACAGTGCAATGCGATCTGAATGATACCTCTAGTATTGAATCCAAGATCAAATCCTGTTTACCAATCGATCTTTTGGTTAATAATGCTGGCATGAATATAGATTGTACTTTTTTGGATGCTTCAGTGGAAAGCTATGACAAGTAGGCTATGTTTAATAATACATACTCGTTTTTTTTTCATATAGCCTGTTTTATTTATTTTTTTTTTTTTTCAGAATGATGAATATCAATCTTAAAGCACCTTTTTTGATATCTCAAGTGAGTATAGTCTCAGTTTAATTGTCGAAAACGATTTAAAGTACATTTCTGTATGCTTCTACTACTACAAAAATAAATATAAAAACAAAAGTTATGTTTAAGTATGATTGCAACAGTCTTCTGTAGGTGTCGTGAAGCCATTAGTCAAAATTTGAAAAAGAAAAAAACAGATAAAAGCAAAAATTAAGATGAAGGAACGTGCAATTGCTCATAGAAATTTACCACCGTTTCTGAAGGTCTTGCAATCGTGGTTTGTTAAAAGCCAAAATATTGCTAAACTTTTATTAAAAACGTTTTTTTCCCTAAAATATATTTTGCAGGGTAATTTGTTGCTTTGTTTCAGTTTTGGTTTTGTTGAGTAAAAACTTGTTATTATGGAATTCTTTACAAATTAAGAAGTTACACAAGAAAAGCTGGAAAAATCTGGCAAGTCTTGAGTTTGTTTTATGAATAAGAATCAAATCCTGCTTGCCATTTAAACCCAGTTTTGCGATGAAGTAGAAAGATAATTTAAATTTAGTGTCAATATTGCCTGCTGGGCTAGCAACCAGTTCTGGACTAAATTAATTTTATTTAATTAACGCCTATAATTAATAATACTTAAAAAGATCATAAAGCGCTAAGCAAAAAACCATAGAAACAAAGAATACGCCCGCCAACGCTTGTAGTGGAAACGAGCCCTAAATTACGTACTTCGCAAAATGCAAAAAATAAAATAAAAAAAATCAGCTAAAGAGCGACATCTCATTCTCTTCTCAAAGAGATCCAGTTGATGGCTTTCATCAAGTTATAAAACGCGCCGTTTTGATAGCGGTAGAGATCGTCATGGCCTCGTTTCAGTCCTTGCTCTCATCATGTTTGTGTCACTTTCCCCGCTCATGAGTCTTAACAAGCGCTTCTAAGTTAAATCACAGCACTTTACAAATAAATATCAAATAAATATCTCAACCAGATAACAATCTCTTAACATCTCCAACAGCAGGTTGGGTTATTGCTCGACGGTTACTTCAAGCACAACGTTTTGGCTGTTTTTCTGCTAGTCAGAAATTAAATACCAGAATATTAAACACATTTAAAATAGAATGGGTGAGTTTAAGTTTTAGAAAATTTACAATAAAGCTATTTACCAGAAGTGGCACACCTGCAGTAGCATATTTAAAAGGAGGGCCATAGTACCATGCCCCCTCTTTGGAGATCACTAATACGAGAAATTAGAGACAGATTCTAAATAAAAAGTCCTGTTTTTTACAGAAAACCAAATTTTAGCGACGAAAATCGAGAAATCAGTGCCTTGAAAAAATTTTTTCTGCTAAGCATTATTGATTATGTTTGCATGCCCTCCCCCCCTTTCAAAAATCCTCGATACGCCACTGCACACCTGTATCAAACAATATAATTGATGTTTGTTTTCAGGTAGTTGGAAGAGACCTGGTAAACAGAAAAGCTAGTGGAAGTATTGTGAATGTTTCCAGCATACTTTCAGAACGAGCCTCCGCGTATTATCCTCTTTATGGCATTGCAAAAGCAGGGGTCAATCAAATGACTCGCACCATGGCTTTCGAACTAGCTCCTCACAACGTAAGTTGATATGATTTCACATGATTTTAAATCGAGTTTGAACAGTTGACGCAGTCTAGTTTCTATGCATTTGAATGTTTAGATTCGAGTCAATGCGGTACAACCAACTGCTATACGAACGGACGCGAATAAACATATAATTGCGAATGAAGCAATACGTAAAGCCGTTGAAGGCAAAATTCCAATGGGAAGAATGGGAGGTAAAACAATGTTTAAATAAGTTTTCATAGCATGAAATAGTTGGATTAAGTAAGAAGTTTTTTAACACGACTATCATAATTGCAATATTAATCGAAAATTTACATTTTTTAAAAATAGAAGTCGAAGAAGTAAACGCATTGATCCTGTTTCTGCTGAGTGACCAAGCTTCATTGATTACTGGTAGTTGTATGCCAGTAGACGGTGGATCGTTGTGTTTTTGGTAACATGAAAATTTAATAAAAAAACATTTGTTAAACAAAAATTGTGAAAAATTGTTTTTTTCTGACTTGCTGAAAAATTATCCCTGGAAGGAGTAAAAGATAAAGAAACAATTGCGAAGTTTTGAGAATAAAACTAAACTTAAAAATTAATCTAACTTGTTGTTTCTGCTTTAAAGTTGCATAAATATTGTAGATTCAAATGCCGTTTTTGTGCAATCGTATTCATTAAATAAAATAAAGTTTTGTTACTGCAATAAACTTGTATTTTATCGTGCCTACAAACTAATCTCAGGACAAGTTGAATCAATTTTTTAATAACATTCCATGTCAAATCAACCAAAAAAATTTAAATTTTAATCCAAAGTCTTAGATTCTGTTGAAATGAAATTAAGATTAAAGCGAATTTAATCTTGATCGAAAGAAATTTTGATTTTTCAAAATCAAAGTTGTTTCGGAAATCACAGCGTTTTCAAAATAACCACTTTTTGTGCTCATTCAACCATAACATGTAGTGATTTTTTTTTACACTCAAGTTTTACCAGAAGATCAGGAACAAAGATTTTAATGTAGTGATTTTGTTACAATCCATTTTGAAACAGCGATAACTTCAAAATGAGATAAATCTTAAAATTCAGTTGAGAAAGTTTACTAATAATTCTTTATCTTACCACAAAATTTTTATGTATTTATTCAGGGGTCAAAAGGTCAAATGTAATAGCAAAGATCAAGTAGTTTTTAAAATCTGTCAAGCATGAAAGAAGCTCAAAATTTAATAACTCAATTCTAAATACTTCAAGTCCGACTGTATTTTGTGTGTAGAATATAAAAACTCTAAATGAGTTACTCCAAAATCAAGCTTGGATATAAATGGCGCAGAAACAAATCTGTGGGCAGGCAAGTAGACTAATTTTTGGAAGAGAAGCTTGGCAAAGTTTTTACAGAAAGCGAAACAAAACAGTTTTTAAATGATTTTTAAAAATTCAGAAAACTGTGAAAAACATCAATCGTAGAAAACTAATTTTTGATAGCGTTTTTTCGAAAATCATGTGAAAACCAAAAAAAGGACATTTGGTGCCCTTTCCAAGCTCAATAAAAGAAATACTTACGCATTTACGCCCTAATTACTGGGCTCTGTGTATGGTTGAGAGCTGGTATGTTCGAGAATTATTATTCGGGGACTTCCGGAGATGACAAAAAGTCACACAATTTTGTCCAAAAAATTTACTGAAGACTAAAAAAAAGTCTTCTCTTACAATTAGTTTCCGATTTTAATCCCAAATGGCAGGTAATTGCTAAAAGAAAAAGTCTTCACTTACCATTGTTATTCGATTTCTTTATTTTCGTCCCAAAAAAAAGAGGTCTGCACCTGCAATCCCAAACCTTTGCTTAATACGTAGGTTGCGATCAATCAACCTATTGAGCACCTCTGCTTTAAATCATTAATTTCTATTGAAATGCAATAAACCCAGGATTTCTCGGAGGGCTTGTCCGGGATCCCGGAAACTCAAAATTTAAGAATTGTCGAGATCCCGAGATATAAACCCTAGTTCTGGCTAAGTACGAATAGATTCGCTGGAAAACTTCTCTCTACAGATAGAAAGAAACCACGATTTTTGACTATAAGAATTTATTCAGAAAATCAAAGGAACTTAAACGATTCTCGTAAAATTTGACTCTCAAGCTTCACCAAACGTTAAAATAATTTACAGCGCAAACAACTGTGAACAATCACTCACCATATTTATGCTGACTAATTATAAGAATAAATTAGCGCCACGATGTCTAATATTAAACATAATAGTCCGTCCGCCCAGGCTAAAACAATACTACTATCTCAGTATAGAATACAGGGATACCTAAACAATACCTAAACAACTGAGATGCAAAATTTCGCTCGGTGTTTATTTCTATCTTTAAAAAAAAGTTACGACCCTATTTATAGCCTATAAATCAGCCAACGTTATGAGATAACAATTGAACTTACTAGATCGGGCCAAATTTCTTAAATTGATTTATTTTGTTACGTTTAGCAATCGGCCAAGGCAATCTTTGACATCACAATATTTACCAGAAGACACGATATTAAACAAATTCCATAACCAAAAATGTCAGATCAACCTGCTAATAGTTTTTAAAAATTCCAGTCAATCGTTTCTTGAAAGTTTGTTGACCAACGGATTTTAAAAAGTCGGAAAGCAATTTTCAAGCGGTCCTCAAAAAGCATTGTATTTTAGAAATTATGGATATACAGTATACTTCTTCTGTTTGGTACAATCAGACGTCTATTAGAATGAATATAAAATAAAATGAAATCCTCAATGAAATAAATGAAATAGAATAAAAATGTGAATTTATAAATGAAATAAAATAAAAACAAAAAAATTCTTCTGTTTAGTACAAATACACGTCTATTAGAAGGTCATGGCTTTTCTTCCAAAAATAAGTCTGCTTGCTGCCCACAGATTCGTTTCTGCGCCATTTATTATATTTAAGCTGATTTTGGAATAACTCATTTGCAGTTTTTATATTATACACACCGGATAAATGCGATGTTATACATTCAAGTAGAATAATCGTTACTGTCGGTAAGTTTAGAGACAAATGATTCGTAAAACGGATGAAAGTTTGCTTTTGTTTTTTTAAAATTGTTTGTGATGTGAGCTTGGCGTATTCGACAGTATTTTCTAAGTTAGATCCAAAAAAGTTAATACAATACCAAGGCAATGTGTTTTACATTAAAAAGAGAGATTTCTAGTTTAAGTAATTGATAAATTCTTAATAATGAATAATAAAAGTTTTTTCGGCAGATTTATCTCAGTGCGCAAATATTCTAACTTGCAAGCTGAATGGCACGGATTTGTAGTTTGGTCTATCAAATCAACGACGTACATTACCATGATAGGAAACTTAGTCACGTGTCCTGATTTTGTTTCGCTCGCTGAACCCTTGAATGCACACACCTACTTCAATTCAGTGTTCTGTCATGTGACTTTTCATTCTTTTTGATTTAATAATTTATAAATTAACAAAATAAAGAAAATAAAAAAATTAAAAAGTAAAGAATTTATCAATGAAATAAAACAAAAACAAAAAAATTATTAAAAATAAAGAATTAATGAAATAAAATATTAAATTATTAATGATTAAATAAATTAATTCATAGTTAAATGAATAATAAAATAAACTAATAAATAAAGTTTTTTATTTCTTCATTTATTAATTTTATTCTTTAATACTTTTTGTTCTTTTCGATGATATAAAAACTTGTTTATGTCAATAGTTAGGTCAATAGTTGGTTGCGTATTCCATTTTGTATTCAGAACCAAGGATTTAAGCATTTAAGAATTTCAATAAAAAAACGTCATGGGAGCGTAATTTGAAAGTCATCAGTTACTTGAAAAAATAATTTCATAAACTTACTGAAAAAACCTCTAGCTTTATAAATTTTAAATCATCACCTAAACAACAATTTTGGGAAAGTAAAATTGTCATCTCATTTCAAGCTGACAAGTGCCAGAAACGAAACTTAGCGATAGAGTTAAATCTAATTTTTTTGTAATTGTATTTCTTTGTTAAAATTTGTTATTGACATTTAAATAAAGTTTTTTTATTAACAGATTTTGTTTGCGCTTAGCGTGCAGAAGCAACTTAGGAGGAGTTACATATCCAGAAAAGACGAAGCAAAACTAAAAATTGCAATTGCTTTTTTTGTTTTGGTGTCAACAAAGACCAAAAACAAAGTCAAAATTGTAGCAAACAGGACATGTAGTGAACTTATTTAACGAACCGTTGGAATGTTCCACTTGGCTTCGTGTTGGTCACGTGACGGTTCCTCGTTAAGTTGCTTATAAAAGATTGGACACATCCGGCAATCGACGATCGATCGTTTTGGAGTCAATTCCCGAATGATCCTCGTCGTCGTTTGGAAGGGCATCCACTCCGGGTCAAACAAAAACAGGAATGGGGCCAAGGGTTTGCTGCTCCAGGATGCTGTACTGTCCTGATCAGATGCTGGCAGTAATGTTGTTAAGCCAACATCGATTTTCGTCATCCAAAACCGTCAGACCTCGTGCTCCATGTGGTGCCCGACGTATGGGGTACGCTATTAGAACGTGGTCTGCGGTTTGTTTAGCGGCGCCGCACTCGCAATTCGGTGGAAGAGCTCATTTGTGCATGGACGAATGGAATCGCCCAACACCAGTGCGTAGGCGGTTGAGCTTAACCCAAACTGTTCGGGGCAAGCTCATCTCCACAGGCCCGCTGGCCAGGGCCGGATTAAGGCGGGGGTTGATGGGGCTGCAGCCCCAGGCCCACACCCAAATATAGGCCCACCACTACACTAAGTCAATGAAACAACTAAGGTAGCCTAGGCTAATAGAAATCTCCCAGCTATTATTGAAAACACTGTCCATGCACTGTAAAACCCAACCTGCTCACTATGACGCAACAATCGCTTTTTCTCGGCTGCTAGGCCAGTTATGTCATCGATAGCCTTGTGATTTTCTTTCAGTTAGTATATTGCAGCTGTTCTCTCAACTTCTCTGTTGCTAGCTGTTTTTGGGAGGATTAGGCCAGTGTAGATTTAGTGAGAGGCTGAGGTTAGTTAGGCAGGATTGTTAGTAGCCTATTGTTTTTAGCTTGGCTAGGTTGCTGATACGGGGAGTGGTAGACTCTGTGACTAATTGGTCTTTTACCGTTTTTCTCATGCGCTGATTTTGCGTCTTGAAAATAAAAAAGCTGACTGGCTGATAGTCTCTGTGCGCTCTTATTCTACTTTAGCTTAGACAGGTATTTAGGCTTTGTCGCTAAATTAAGTAGGTTAGGGTGACAGCTTATTGTGTGTTTAACTAATTTCAAAAATTTAAATTGTGTGTTTGACTTATTGTGTGTTTTGCAGTGACAGTGTTTTCCATATGTAGCTGGGAGATTCCATATGTAGGCTAAAGTAATTTAAAAATAAAAATGAAGAAGTATAAAAGCGGTTGGGAAAAGGAGAAATCTAGAAGAGAAGCAGAAGCTAAATTGAAAAAAGTTGTAGCAGGTTCAAAAAAAGTGACTGATTTTTTTGATGTAAGCGAACCGAAAAGCAACATTGCAGAAACGACGCCCAGTAGGCCTAATGCAACTGCTTTGCGACCATCTCCTTCGAGTGACTGTATTGCAGAGCCAGAGCCACATATAAATATTGTTTCATCGGAACCAAATTTAAAAACCAAGTCATCTAATGTTGCTGAGGATGAAACACATGGGGTAAAAGAAACTATTCAACACGACATGGATGTTGGATGCTGGGGAGTAATTTCTGACCAGCTAAGAGATTACTGCTGCCAAATAGGAATTTTAGAATTTCAACATCTTGATGCAGATTTTTCAACTTCAGAGACATGTATTACTGGCGATAAATTTAAACGGCGTTGTTCTAAATCGCTATTTTGGCGAGAACAATTGGACGGCGAAATAGTGAAACGCGAATGGTTGTGCTATTCGCCTTCAACCAAAAAACTTTACTGCTTTGTTTGCAAACTTTTTGCGTCTGATTCTGAGAAAATCATGCTGGCATCAGTTGGTTATGGCGACTGGAAACATGCACCACGCGACCTGGCCAGGCACGAATCTACTAACAAACACTTAAGTTATCTTTCAACATATTTCTTTCGAAGAGCAAAAAAAGGAAGCATTTGCAAAGATTTGGAAGAGCAAAAAGAATCTGACAGAAAATATTGGTCCAAAGTATTGGCTCGAGTTTTAAGCGTGATAAAATTCCTATCATCCAGAGGGCTGGCCTTCCGCGGAAGTAGTGAGAGGGTTGGTTCTCCACAAAACGGTAACTTCCTTGGAATTTTGGAGTTGTTGGCAGAATACGATACTTTCCTTGCTGAGCATATTCAAAAGAGAGTGAACAAAGGCAAGGGACACGTTTCGTATTTCTCATCGACTGTATGCGAGGAATTCATTGACGCAATTGCAACAAAAGTATTAAATATTATTATTTCCGAAATAAAACAAGCAAAGTATTATTCAGTGTCCGTGGACTCAACACCTGACATTGCAAATGTTGACCAGTTAACAATAATTTTTCGGTATGTTTTACTTGATGGTCCCGTGGAACGATTTGTCAAATTTATGCCCACCCGTGGACACACTGGTCACCAATTGGCTGATATACTTTTGGAGTTTATAGAAGACAATGGGATCAGTTTGAAAGATCTCCGAGGACAATCTTATGACAACGCTGCTAACATGAGCGGAAAATATAAAGGTATGCAAGCTATAATAAAAGAACGCAACCACCAAGCAGAATATATTTCTTGTGTAGCACATTCCTTGAATCTTGTGGGAAAATGTGCTGCTGAGTGTTGCCAATCCGCGGTTCGTTTTTTCATGTTTGTTCAAGGACTCTATGTATTCTTTTCAGCTTCAACACACAGGTGGAATGTTCTTGTTGATGCACTGAAACCACTTCAATGTCCAACAATTAAGCCTTTGTCTGATACACGTTGGGAGGCGCGATATGATGCGCTACATGCACTAAGAAAAGGTTACCAAGCGGTTCTTCAAGTCTTGAAGGCAATATCTGATGACAATGATGAAACATATCAAACTAAAGAAACAGCCAGGGGTTTTGTTTCATCTATGAAAAAGCTTGAAACTGGTATTTTACTCGAGGTATGGTCGTGCATAATGGAACGGTTCCATAAGACGAGCCAGGCTCTGCAGGACAGCAAAATGACTTTGAATAAGGCAACAAATTTGCTTCAGGGTCTACAGAACTTTATTCAACTTCTCAGACCCCAATTTCAAACATTTGAAGGAAGAGGTCAAGCATTAAGTGGCTGTCATCATTACACTGAAGAAATTTCAAGAAAGAAAAGAAGAAAAGTAGGGTTGGATAGCGAAGGTGAATCTGAAGACACATCACTTGATTTATCGAGCAGATTCGAAGTAGACTCATATCTGCCAATCATTGACCAAATTCTTTTGTCTATAAAAATCCGACTAGAAGCTTACGATGGTCTCCAAAGAAAGTTTTCGTTTCTGATAGAATTGAACACCATGTCTAACTGCAAAATTGAAGCAAGTGCGAAATCGTTACTTCAATATTATCCAGATGATCTGGAGGAGTCATTGCCTGAGGAGATGATTCATTTTTCTACACTGATAAAACAACACCATTTCAACAGTGAATGCAAAGAAATTCAGATGTTTAAGTTCATAAATGAAAATGAATTCGTGCATGCATTTCCTAATGTATCTGTTGTTTTCAGGCTTTACCTTTGTCTGATGATTTCTAATTGCTCTGGCGAGCGCTCATTTTCAGCGCTAAAAAGAGTAAAGAATCATTTGCGTTCGTCTATGGGTCAGAAAAGGTTGAATTCCTTAGCTCTGCTCTGCATTGAAAACGACATTTTGCAAAAAATAGACACCGATGACATTATTAAGAGCTTTGCATTGTCTAAATCCAGAAAATGCGTCATTTGAATGTGTGCATACAAAGTAAATATATACTTTGTTTATATATTAATATTTGTTTTTCGTTTCAATTGTGGTTAGTTTTTAGTACTATGTTTCAATTGTATTAATAAAAAATAGGCCTCTGACTATCATAGAGCCCCAGGCCCATAAAAAGCTTAATCCGGCCCTGCTGCTGGCACTAGTCCTGGGTATAAAAACACGGAGCCTGGAAGTATTTTCACAATCTCCGCGTTCTATCGTCCACTCAGAAACGCGGATACAAAGTCCGACAAGGTTGTTTAAAAGATTCCGCGCAGCTGTCATAAATGGGGTTCTAGATTTCATGTAGTCTCTCTTGGCGAGCATCTGAGGCCCACTTGAAAGACCATACAAGACATGATCAAGTTCCAGACAGTGGTGGATATTCAAATTTAGGGGCCCGAGGCAAGGATTTTCAAAAATTGATGTTCGCTAAAAAAGAAAAAGAGCTAAGATCTCGCCTTTCACTTTTTTCTCCAAAAATCATGGTGTTCTCTAAAAAAAAGGTCTTCGCCTTAATTTGATCTCTGATTTCCCTATTTTGCTCCCAAAATCAAGGTGTTCTCTAAAAAAAAAGTCTTCACCTAGAATCGATCTGTTTATTTCCCACTTTTCGTCCCGACTTCATCATAACCTCTAAAAAACATCTGCAGCGAATTGAAACTGTATGTGCTATTTTCGCGGAGGTGCCTCTAAAATCGAGGGGGGCCCAATATCCACCACCGGTTCCCAATCCACGACAGGCCAAGGAGATTGTCACTCCCAGAAAGTGTCAGAGATATTACTGTGTCTGGTGTTATGAACCCCCAAGGTCAGACACTTTTTTTGTGCTGTCAACACCCTTGTCTCTTGACTGACTTGCGGTCAACAGCTTCGTATCTCCCATTTCTGACTAGCTGAGAGGCAATAGCATGTTGTTTCTTTGAGATTGATATATTAACTGAAGACTGCATTTGAATCTTTTATTAGTGGTTTGTATTGTTAGTGACGTAGTTGCTAGATTCATCCTCTTCTTTATGCTTTTAGAGTGCGTTGATTGCGTGATGGTTGACGTTATTGATGATGAAAAAGGCGCGAGTTTGTATATCGGCGTCACCACTGTAACGAACTTATCTAACCAATCGTTGGAATGTTTCACTTGGCTTTGTGTTGATCACGTGACAGTTCATCGTTAAGTTGATAATTAAATTAAAAAGATTAAACGCGTCCGGCAGTTGACCATTGATTATTTTGGAGACGACTCCCGAATGGTGTTATTATGACATTGATATATAAACTGAAGACTGCGTTTGAATGTTTTAATTATGGTTTTATTATGGTTAGTATAATTAGCGACGTAGTTTCTATGGACTAAATAGTGGCGCCCAGTGGCGTACGCAGAAATTTGTAAAGGGGGGTTTTGGAGCCGAAAACACGATTGCTCTGATTGATCCTGGTAATGGGCAAAAACTTCCAAAATTAGGTCTACATTCCAAAATAATATGTTTTGGTTTTAAGAACATCTTGCAGTAACATGAATTTCTTTTTACCAAACCGTAAAACTAACTATTGAAAAGGCAAGTGCGTGTAATTCAATTATGACAAGAAACTTTCCAAATTAAAAGCAACTCGTGTAAATAAAGAAAACAATAGGTGAAAAATCAAACAAACAAAAAAAGATCTTACTTAACAAATATTCAAAGTTTTTTTACAGGCTTATATTCAAACGCCTGTTTTTTCACTTAATCCGTTAAATACGTCATCAGGGCAAGGCGTGTGGCTCCTATAAATGTTTAGTAATGCAAGTCCATTCATTCGAGTGATACCAGTTGTGTTTCGTAAGCACGTTTTTAGTCTGCGTAATGTGGAAAAAATTGCTCACTAGTGCATGTTGTCACAGGAAGAGTTAACAAAATGGTCATCAATATAAATATTTCGGAAAAGCATCGGAATTGCATTCATTGAAGCTGCTCAACGCATCAGTTGGTCTTTCTGCTGCGTTCAACCGAAAAAGTTTCCTGTACCATAATATCAGTTCAGGCACTAATTCTCCCTAGGATTTCGTTAAATCATTTTTGCAAAATTTTTCCAAAACTTGAATACTTTTAATTTGTTGAGGAGTTGGTCCACTAGTTGGATCAGCAGAAATTAAACACTTAAATTCACCAATAATTGATTTGTGGGCTGTAAATCTTGCTTCCAGAGTGACAATAAAGTTATCAAGAAATGGAATAAAAATCCCTACTCTAAAATGTTCTTCATTGTTGCAGCAGCAATGTTGCATCGATTGGTCTGTCTTGAAGTAGGCTAAGGCGTCGTGTTTTCAAGATAAAATCTTCGGCTTTGGCTGCTTCTTGCACAAAAATATAGAGCTGATGAAAGTCATATTCAGCTTTTTCTCTAAGACACTTCAATTCATTTGCAATATCTTGTGCAGTGTTGACGATCTCAAGAAGGTATACCGACTTTTTTTGCTTAACTTTGCACAAAACAACATTGTATCCAAAAACGTTTTTTAAAACTAAGAGAGCAATGAAAAATTCACTTTGCCTGATTGTTGATAGCAACTGCAGAGCTCGTGATGAAGTTTCTCTGTCTGGCCATGCTGAAATTTCTGCCAAAGCTTCTACTACGGTAAACTGTAAATTTAAAAAAGTACTAACACTCTCGTGTCGATCGACCCATCTGGTGGCACAAATTTGAACAAGCTTTTAAGCTTTTGTTGTTGACGAAATTGTGTTGGTGGACTAGCGTAAAATGTTTTGACGTTTTGGAGCATTAAAAAATTGTGAACTGAAACTATTGTTCCCACGCAGTTTATTCCCATTCCCATGCTTAACTTTCAATTTTTTACAAGTTTGAAAGTTTTCTTTACAGTGGCAGCTGACATTAGCTATCTTTGACGCAATTTAAGCGATAGCAAAAATTGATGGGAAGCAGTAATTAAGTTTAAAAAGCGGGGTAAACAATAGAAACCAAAATCATCTTACCGAAGCCTACTAATTACCACGTATATATGGCTGAACACCATTCTTCAAGGGGGGGTTGACCCCTGAAACCCCCCCTTGCATACGTCTATGATGGTGCCTTAAACTGAGGACTTTTTTTAGAAATTCGTTTGTTTCAAACACTAAAAAGTGGTCCCTTCCAAATTGATAACCTTTTTTTTTGAAATTATTTTGCATAGGAACACTAAAAAGTGCCCCTGTTTTTCTTGCACTAGGTTCTCCTTTTTGTAAGACGTCGTCGTCGTTTGAAGGGCATCCACTCCAGGTTAGGCACAAGCAGGACTGGGACCGAGGTTTTATTCTTTTACTACCCCAGATTGCTGTACTGCCTGAATCAGATGCTGGCAGTGATGTTATTAAGCCAGCATCGAGTTTTGTCATCCAAAACCGTCAGACCTCGTGCTCCATGTGGTACCCTATGCAGAGGGCACGCTGTTAGAATATGGTCGGCGGTTTGCTCAGAGGCGCCACACTCGCAATTCGGTGAAGGAGCGAGACCCCATTTGTGCATGGACGAATGGAATTGCCCAACACCAGTCCGCAGGCGGTTGAGCTTAACCCAAGCTGCTCGGGGTAAGCCCATCCCAACAGGCCTGGCACCGGTCTCGGGCACAAAAGCACGGATCCTGGAAGCATTTTCACAGTACTCCGTTTTCCATTTCTGATTTGTCCATTCAGAAGCGCGGATGCCAAGTCTGGTAAGGTTGTTCAAAAGATTCCGCGCACCTGGCACAAACGGGCGTCTGGATCCTAGTTTCACTTGGCGAGTATCTGAGGACCCACCTAAAAGACCATACAAAATATAATCGGGGTCCAGAGATCCACGGTGAGCCAAGGAGAATGTCGCTCCCATTCGGCGAAGCTCAGCTGGCTGGATGCCTGAGAGTATAGGTAGGTGGTCCGTTGAAGTGGGACGCAGGCATCCAGTAACTATGTGCAAGGCGTCATTCAAGACATTGTCGATGAGGCGAGTGTGTGCACTGCGACACCAGAGTGGCGCACAGTACTCAGCTGTTGAGTAGACTAGAGACAAGGTGGCTACGTGTAGAGTTTTAGCACCAGCACCCCATCCCGAGCCCACGAGTCGCAGTGTGACGCACGAGGATAGTTTTTTGCACAATGCCACTAAATGGTGACGAAACGTGAGCGATCTGTCCAGTTTTATCCCAAGGTAAGTAGGGGTTGGACAGAACGGTAAAAGTCTACCGTTGTTGTAGCCTTTAGCTCACGCTTGGCCTCTCGGTTATTTAAGTGAAAAGCTGCCGTCACCGTCTTAGTGTGACTGAGCTTCAACCTCCAAGTCTGGAGATACACTGAGAGTGTGGACATGTCTTGGCTTAAAGTCCCCTCCAAGTCCTTCCAGTTTCCAGAAGAGTGCAACAATGTAAGACCATCACTGACTTATGAGCGGTGGAGTTTTTCTAATCCTAAAATTTTTACCTTTCCTATTAACAGGGGCGCCGGAGTTTTTTTTCCAGGGGGGTCAAATTTCAAAAAAGGGCACTTTTTGTTAAAAAGGCACTCCAACAAAAGTCGTTTATAGCAACCATGTCGCAATCAAATTAGCTTATTCTCTAAAAAAAAAAGGTCTTCGCTTGTAGTCGATCTCCAATTTTCCTGTTTTCGTCCCAAAATCATAGTGTTCTCTAAAAAAAAAAAAAAAAGGTCTTCACTTGTAGTCGATCTCTGATTTTCCTATTTCGTCCCAAAATCAAAGGTCTTCACTCAAAATTGTTCTTTCACTCTAAACAAACATCTGCCTCATTCGCCTCACCCAAAATCCATCACTACCTAAAACTTACGATTTTCGCGACTTTCATTATTGTACCATGATTTACGGATGTCTTTAATTTTAGAAACATCGTTGCATTTGATGGTGATCAAGATTACATAGGTTAAATGTAGAGCAGATCTAAAAATATTTCTGTAAGACAAATTTCAAAAGGCACACACGCAATTTCCCCCCTGCCCCCCGCTTCCGGCGCCCCTGCCTATTAATAAATAAAATGTTTTACTTTCGTTGAGAAAAACTAAGAGATATTTCAATGTATATTAAAATGGAGGTGTAAACTATCAAAATTTAAAATATATCTTTAAAAGTTCGTTAATTTTTCAAAAAAGTCACATCAACCACCTCGCGACATTATTTTCTTCCGCGTGTACAAAAAATAAAACTATCTTTTTTAAATAATTCAATAAAAATCAATAGTATTTTGTGTTTACTCAATCGTGTATGTAGGTGCAGTGAATCGGACCGCTGACAACGCCCTTGTCGGTGTTTTCTTAATAAAGAAACAAAGTGAGAAAAAAGAATTTCCTATTATGGTAATGTGTGTCGTTGATTGAATGAATCCTGTCGGGCAAATTTTTAATTTCAACTTACTAGCAGTGGTGTCCGTTTTAAACAGAAAGTGATTTTCTTGGCTAAATCAAAAGAATAAAAGATTTTGTTTAATTTTATTGTAATCTTGGCTCATCGTAAAAATTTAAAAATTGTTGGTAAACTACTGATTCGTTAAACTAGTTGCCGCGTGAACAATCAGTGTTCAAAAACCTTGTTTAAAATCTTGCAATGAGTGGTAGATCCATTGTAGGATACATAGACTGGCAAAATTAATTTTAAAAAATTCTTAACAAAAAATCTTAGCTAAATAATACCTAATTTATAAGCTTTCGTTTATTCATTCATTCATTCATTCATTTTTTATTCTCAATCACTATAAATAGTTCACAAAATAATCATAAATATAAGAAAAGGAAAAAGCAGCACAACATCAGACGTTAGAATATGCAGAAGATAAGTAGAAAATGCAAGTACGAAACGATAGAAAGCATGGCCACTCCTTGATCACTTAAAAGAAATGAATTTAAGTCGTTAGTCATGTTTTCACAAAATAACTTCGTTTGTTAAAAACTGTCGAGTCATTATTAATTACTATTTCCTAATTTAGGGAGCTTTGGGCAGAATTGAAGTAAAGTAAATATTTTGCTGTGTTATGATGAATTTATAGCCGAAAAGCCCATCTTGTTAATCACTATGCAATAAGCATTGCCTTTATGTTACAGCAGAAAAATTTGGGCTTTGAGTTACAAGATTTTTTTTCTAGTTAAAAACAAAAAGTAAAAAAATAAAATTCAGAAATTAGGGGAAGTTGTGTGGTATGAACTCCTATTATAACTTTTTGAATTTACATCAAACAGAGCGGTATTTACACAGCAAGCAAATTTCATACTTACCTAATTATCATAAACATCATCATCATCATCATCTTGGAGCATAAAATTTGGGACACTTAACTAATTTCAAAATAAAAAGTAAAGCCAATATATTTTGAAATATAAGTTGATGATGAATGAGTTATAATTTCAAAATGTCCTGAATAAAACAATGTTTCAAAATATATTGGCTTTTTTATTTTGAAATTGTCATCATTTTTATGGAAAACATTAAATTAGTTCAGTGTATTTCCTTTTTCACACTTGTCCTATTGGGGTTGCGGGGCAGCTTGAGTTGGGATCTCCAAGCATCCTGATCTCCTGCAACTAGCTGAAATTTTGCTGGTGGAATTCCAAGACATGATTAGACAAGATCTTCAACATAATTTCACCAGTGAGTTCTGGGTCACCCTCTAGGTCTTTTGCCACTCGGAAGAGCATCCATTAGTTGTTTTGCTGTTTGCTCATGGGACATTTGTGTCACATGGCCATACCAGCACAGTTGTGATCATTCTATGCAAAGGTTCAATGTTGAGAGATTGATAAAAGTCAGTGCTTTTAACCTTGTCAAGTAGGGATAAACCTCTGACTTTTTGCAAAAAAAACATTTCGGCTGTCTGTATGCGGGATCTCACTCTTTTGGTCATTACCCAACACTCATGGCCATAGGTGAGGATAGGAACAAAAACTGATCTGAAAACAGAAAGCTTTGCTTTTGTACACAGCTCTCATTTTAGTACAGGCGCATTACTGTACTTGCTTTTCTAATATGTGTGTCCAGTTTGCTGTCCTGTCTACCATCATTCAAGAATGGGACTCCAAGATACTTAAACTTCTCTGTCTGCTGGAGAGTTACTCCAGTTGTTTAGAAAGAACATTGGACAGGGTGTCTTGACAAATGCATAATCTAGCTTAGCCATACTAATTTTCATCCCAGCATTCAAGCATGCATCAGAAAACTGATCATGTGCATATTGGAGATCACTTTTGCTCAAGCTTAACAATGCAAGGTCATCTGCAAACAGCAGGTGTCGAATATTACATTCCCCAAATGATGCCATGACTGGAGGAACTGTTTTTGTCTATATATAATGAACAGAAGAGGAGAAAGAACACAGCCCTGTCATAGTCCAACACTGACTCTAAAAGGTTTTGTTTTCATGCTGCTGACATGAACACAGAATTTTGACTGTTTGTACAACAATTTGATAGCAGCTAATAACTGACCTCTCGTGTCATACTTCAGCAGTACTTCCCACAGCTTGTCTCTTGAAACATGATCATATGCTTTTTCAAGGTCTACAAAGCATGTATACACCTCTTTAGCATATTCTCATGATTTTTAAAAAACTTGATGAAGGGCAAAGATCTGGTCCATGGGGAATCTGCCAGGACAAAACTGCATTGTACATCCAGGAGTTGAAGTTTAACTATTTCATGGCATCTCTTTTTGAGGTACTTTGCATAGACTTTTCCAGGAAGATTTAATAAAAAAATGTTTGTGTAGTTGTGAATTTCTTGTCTCTTTTTTTGTGAATAGGTATCAATACACTGGTCTACCATTGCTTTGGTACCTCACCAGTTTTCCCAGCCATTTGGCACACCCGAGTCAGCCAACACACCCCAAAGTTTTTCATGGCCTTTAACATTTTGAGTTGAATATCATCTTCACCAGGGGCCTTGCCAGCTTTCAAAGATTTGATTGCTGTGCTCACCTCTGCTTCAGTTAGATGAATTTCTTCAAAATTTGTTTTTTGATGTTTCCAAATGTTAGATTGTTACTGGATTTAAGAGCTCACAAAAGTATTCTCTCCAACAATTTATGATGCTTTTTTGATGCTTCAGAAGCACATCATTAATATTCTGGTACACTTGTCTGTACAGAATGTTTTGCACTAGATACAGGTCAATCAAATTTAAAGAATCACTTTTGACCCTCAATATCAAATTCTTTTTTTAGCTTAAAAAGTTTAAGCTATTAACAACCAAACAGAATTCTACCAATCACAATCAATTAAATTGCCTAATTCTAAAAAGCCTAAAAAAGTAGTTTTTAAATGTTTTGTGTGTTAGTTTTTAAAAACATTCTTAAACGTTTAAAATTATGAGAGCAGTGATTCTCCTGAGAGAAATGCCACAAAAACTTGTTTAGATGGCCCAAAATCATTTAATTTTCAAAAGAAGACAACTCAGTGCAAAACTTAAACAAACTGAAACATCTACAATTTATGTTCATTAAAATATAAGGTACGATGTACTTGCAACTTAGCAAATTTATAAGTCAATAATTTTGTACCAAACAAAACAAATTAGTTTATAATTTCAAAAATACAATGTTTTTGTGGACTGCTTGAAAATTGCTTTCTGACTTCCAAGGGATTGCATGTCAATTTGAGAACCTGAATATCGCAATGCAATTAGACACAAAAAGCAAAAAATTGTAATATTTTAGAGATCGCTATCAAAAATCACATTGCTCCCCAAACTTTTGTGCAGCTGGTACCAACTTTTAATCTTTGAAATTGGCCTGCAAGGGCAATAAGGTTTCCCACTGCTAGCCTAGACTCAAATGATTCTCTAGGCCTACATAGCTCCAAAAAATCCAAAGAAATATCTAATTTAAACTCTTGCTTTGTATTTAGTTCTGTTTGAAGTAGTATTCGATTAAAACTGATTATGTCGTATTCATTCAAAGGCAAACGAGCATTGGTAACTGGAGCTGGCAAAGGTAAGTTGATGTGTTTGTGCATCCAGGCATGATTTAAGTGTCATACTATTTTCCACAGGGCACCAAAAATAAATTGGCACATGAGCTAAGTTTAAAACATGAACTTTTCAGATCATGAATTACTTTAGTAAATCAAAGAATCATCTTTTCTTTCTAAAGTTTTTTGAGTTAAGGGTGTGATTATTCTAAAAAAATCAGTTTTTATAAAAAAAATTTTATCAAATAGAAATGTAGCAAATTTTTTCACGATTTTAAATATAAGTTTTAATTCAATTCCAAGTCTTCCCTACATAAAGTTGCATTTTTTTGAAAGCCACCTATTCTTGGAAAATTTTGCAGTAAAATAGGCCTGTGATAAGGAAAGGCTCAACAACACTTGAAACTCCAAATCCCTTGCAAAGTTTTAAATTATTTTAGTGTTTTTCAGTGGCAGTATCAAATCTTAATTCTTGTAATATTTGTAAGTGATAATAGTGATAATTTTAAATGATAATACCGTATTTTCTTGAATAGAAGCTGCCCTTGAATAGAAGCCGCCCTCGAATAGAAACCGCACGAATTGATTTTAAAAAAACAATAGAAGCCGCAATGGACAAAACCTCTTCTTTATTGACACAAGAAAACAAAGCAAAAAAAGCAATTGTCAGATTACAGTAGTGATTGGATAGTGCGTAAAAACTTTTAGACAAAAATGAGCCCAGATTTTTGTTGCTACTTAATAATTAACACTTCTTTCGTTTGGTTTTGTTGATTGCTCTACACAGACGCGACAGGAATAGCAGCTGTCGGATTAACGGTAGGGTAGCACGTGATGACCTTGTTCGCGGTATGAGTGTTTCGCAGAAGAGACAATAGAATTGCATCTGATTTACTGTTTCCGTTTTTCTGTCGCTTATGGTACATTATCTTGAATGCTCACTGGACACCAATTTGAAGACGAAAACGTTCATATAAAAAATATAGAACCCTTTCTTGAATAGAAGCCGCCCTTGAATAGAAGCCGCCCTCGAATAGAAACCGCACAATATGTTCAAAAATAAAAAATAGTAGCCGCGGCTTCTATTCAAGAAAATACGGTACTGATAATACTTGTAAGGCTTTAGTCTAATGTTTTGTCAGAAACATAACTTGTTTTCTAAAGCTGATTTACTTAAAAGTAAAGATTTTAGATACAAATTTATAGAATTGTCAAAAATTTGGTAATTGGTATCAGTGATTGTCATTATGTGCTTAATCAACCTGTAAGAGCATTGTTGAGAGTTGTTTGTTTTTCTGTTTACAGGTGCAGACAGGGAGACCACTGCCATGGTGCTACTATGAAAAAATAGAGCAATATTTTGCTTGAGAGGGCCACTTTTTGACGTTTTTTAGAGGGGCCCAGTGCAACTGCCCCATTTGCTCCGTACTAAAGCCGTCACTGTGTTGACATGCAGTCAGATAATTCAGATTTGGGATTGAATCAAACCACCTGTCACCGGGCTTAAGTTTCCATAAAAACTTTGGTTGGAGATAGCACTAAAAAAAAATTAGTCTTAAATTTGGAAAAAAAATTTGAAAACTTTAAAGCGAATTGAATTGGAAAAAACTCGGCCAATGAACAGGCTTTGCACGAAAGATAGAGAAAAAATTTTTTTAAATTTTTTATATTTTACGAAATCTATGGATACCCCTTCAAGTTTATCTTAAAAATAGCGCTTTTTACCGGGTATAGAAAAACACGTCAAAAACATTTTAAAAATATCAAAATGCATTAAAAGCAATTCTTTGTTTAGGTTCAATTTTCGGTATATGTTGAAACTGCCTGGAATTTTAAATAATTTTTGTCTGCTCAGTTGACAAACGAATATCAAAATCTGATAAAATGAAAGCGAAAATTTGCGCAATAGCGTTCGATTGATTTAAATTTTTGCATTTGAGAGTTCAACCAACGCAAACGATTATGGTTATACTGGTGATTATATGCTTATGCATGCAGTTGGTTGCATTGTAAATCATAATCTTTCACTGCCGCAACTTTTTTTTCGGCGTAACCTTCTAACAAAATAATAATTTATAGAAGTGAAAATAGAAATATTGCAAACTCTTTTCCGCTCTCTGCGATTCTTAACTTCTTTTTTTGTTTGTTTTCCAAAATTAAATGTTTGAAAGAATACAAGCTGTTTTTAAAGGAAGTTATTCTGAACTAGAGAAGAAACCAAAAAATGGATCAAATTTTTTTGTTCATTTTATGCAGAAGTTTCATTTGTCATTTTTTTTAGTAAAAAATAGCACTTCACGGAGAAGATTTCTCTTTCCATAAATTTATTATTCCATTCGTATATTTAATACGTAAATTTATATAAACAAAGATTAAGTTGATGTAAAATTTTTTGACCTGATCATGAGTTTTTTAATTATATATTGTAAAAACATCGCCTGTTTTGTTTGTAATATGGTTAAGTGAGACAACGTGTAAAGTTATAATTTATATTACAGGCATGGGACGCGACATTGCCAAGAAGCTTGTGGAAAGTGGGGCTGAAACCTTTGCTTTGAGTAGAACATTGTCTGATTTGGAATCATTGAAAAAAGAGGTTGTACTTTAAATTTTGTGCATAGGCCTATATTTAAACTTTTAAATCAAATTGTTGTTGTTTAATAGTTTTATAAAACGAGTGGTATTTGTTCTGTTTGCAAAAAAATATCGAAAGAAATCAAACTCTAAAATCGTAGATTGAAATTCAGCACACTTTATAAAGTGTTTCTTGCTATTGCAAGTTTAGCCATAGCAATGGTTCACAAAGCTTTTGCCACATTTCTCTCTTTTAGAACGCAAAAAGCCATCTTTTCCCAAAACTAAAAGACAGTTAATTTAAAAAACTCTAAGAAAAGAATTTTTTTAAATTACTTGTTTTAGTCTTTCATGATATAACTACAAAGGACCTGTCAATTTTTTTAAAATAAAGTTAGGTTTTACTCAAATTTCTCCCCGATTCTTCCCTAAATAATAATATCTCTTAAAATTACGCATTTTTTGTTTGGGAGCTAAGTGACTTAATTTGCAAAGCATTGAGCTAGAATAATCTACTTATACTAAATAAATATACGTACTTATGGGCCTATTGTTAAGATTATTCTTTCTTAGAGTTAAGGCGCGTTTACAGCCGTTTACAGTACTTTTTTTTTGGCGTGATATTTGTTTGTTTTATTGACGATTTTTATTGATTTTATTGACCTTTGTTTGTTTGACGCTCAAATCAGAAAAATGAGTGGAAAACCAGTGGGCCAATAAAACAAACAAAAATAACGCTGAAAAAAAAGTACTGTAAACGCGCCTTTCAAGTCGCGAGAAACAGATTGTTAATTTTTTTTTGCAGTTTGCCGATTTGTATTTTTTTCGTGTTATGTATTTCGTTGTTAAAGCAAACTTTTTTCTATTTAGTTTTTGTCTATACATATACTGTATATATTGCAGGAGTAAATCGATCTTCCCTGCTGAGTGCTCAATGAAAAGATCAGAGCAATTTATTAGTAATACAAAATTTATTCAATCACAACCACAACAGTCTGTTTCATCCTTAGAATCGTCAGGTGGTTACTTATTAAAATAGAATCGATTTTATTTCAATAAGTAACCACCTGACGATTCTAAGGATGAAACAGACTGTTGTGGTTGTGATTGAATAAATTTTGTACAATATATATACTGTATATCTTCAGTAACGGCTATGCAAATTTAAACTTTATTTAAAAATATACTCTAAATTTTAGTGTCCATCAATTCACACAATCCAATGCGATCTGAATGATACCTCCAGTATTGAATCCAAAATCAAATCCTGTTTACCAATCGATCTTTTGGTTAATAATGCTGGCATGAATATAGATTGTACTTTTTTGGATGCTTCAGTGGAAAGCTTTGACAAGTAGGCTAAGTTCAATATTACATTCGCGTTTTTCATATAGTCTATTTTGATTTTTAATTTTTTTTTCAGAGTAATGAATATCAATCTTAAAGCAGCTTTTTTGATATCTCAAGTGAGTATAGTCTCAGTTTAATTGTTGAAACGATTTAAAGTACATTTCGGTATGCTTGTACGATTACAAAAATGAACATAAAAACAAAAGTTAAGTTTAACTATGATTGCAACAGTCTTCTGTAGGTGTCGTGAGGCCATTAGTCAAAATTTGAATAAGGAAAAACAAATAAAAGCAAAAAAAGATGAAGGAACGTGCAATTGCTCATAAAAATTTACCACCGTTTCTGAAGGTCTTTGCAATCGTGGTTCGTTAAAAGCCAAAATATTGCTAAACTTTTATTAAAAACGTTTTTTTCCGTAAAATATATTTTGCAGGGTAATTGTTTCAGTTTCGGTTTTGTTGCGTAAAAACTTGTTATTATGGAATACTTTACAAATTAAGAAGTTGCACGAGGAAAGCTGGAAAAGTCTGGCTAGTCTAAGTTTGTTTTATTAATAAGAATCAAATCCTGTTCACCAATTGAACTCAA
The DNA here is from genome assembly GCA_963680785.1 of Diplosoma virens. Classification (NCBI taxonomy): domain Eukaryota; kingdom Metazoa; phylum Chordata; class Ascidiacea; order Aplousobranchia; family Didemnidae; genus Diplosoma; species Diplosoma virens. The sequence continues at coordinate 16,170,671 of OY796889.1, forward strand.
TTTCCCAATAAAGTAGAAAGATAATTTAAATTCACTGACGGGATGCCTACTGGAAAACAACCAGTTCTGGTTAAATTAATTTTATTTAATTATCGCTTAAAGCGCTAAGAGAAGCAAAAAAATCATAAAAACAAAGAGTACGCCCCCCCAACGCTCGTAGTGGAAACGAGCCCTCAGTTGTGGTCACGTTACGTACTTCGCAAAATGCAAAAAGTAAAAAAAATCAGCTAAAGAGCGACGTCTCGTTCTCTTCTCAAAAAGATCCAGTTGACCTCTTGATGGCTTTTATCAAGTTATAAACGCGCCGTTTTGATAGCGGCAGAGGTTGTCATGGTCTCGCTTCAGTTCTTGCCTTCATCATGTTTGTGTCACTTTATTTTCCCCGCTCATGAGTCTGAACAAGCGCTTCTAAGTTAAATCACATTACTTTATAGATAAATAAATATCTCAACCAGACAGCAATCTCTTAGCATCTCCAACAGCTGGTTGGGGTTATTGCTCGACGGTTACTTCAAGCACAAGGTTTTGGCTGTTTTTCTGCTAGTCAAAAATTAAATACCAGTATGATATTAAACACATTTAGAATAGAATGGGTAAGTCGAAGTTTTAGAAAATCTACGATAAAACTATTTACTAAAAGTGGCACACCTGCAATGGCATATTTAAAAGGAGGGCCATAGTGCCATGCTCCCCCCTCCTTGGAGATCACTAATACGAGAAATTAGAGACAGATTCTAAGTAAAGACTCTTGTTTTTTAGAGAAAACCAAATTTTAGCGACAAAAATCGAGAAATCAGAGACTTGAAAAAAATTTTTCTACTAAGCATTATTGATTATGTTTGCATGGCCCCTCCCTTTCAAAAATCCTCGATACGCCACTGCACACCTATATCAAACAATATGATTGATGTTTGTTTTCAGGTAGTTGGAAGAGACCTGGTAAACAGAAAAGCTAGTGGAAGTATTGTGAATGTTTCCAGCATACTTTCAGAACGAGCCTCCGCGTATTATCCTCTTTATGGCATTGCAAAAGCAGGGGTCAATCAAATGACTCGCACCATGGCTTTCGAACTAGCTCCTCACAACGTAAGTTGATATGATTTCACATGATTTTAAATCGAGTTTGAACAGTTGACGCAGTCTAGTTTCTATGCATTTGAATGTTTAGATTCGAGTCAATGCGGTACAACCAACTGCTATACGAACGGACGCGAATAAACATATAATTGCGAATGAAGCAATACGTAAAGCCGTTGAAGGCAAAATTCCAATGGGAAGAATGGGAGGTAAAACAATGTTTAAATAAGTTTTCATAGCATGAAATAGTTGGATTAAGTAAGAAGTTTTTTAACACGACTATGATAATTGCAATATTAATCAAAAATTTACATTTTTTAAAAATAGAAGTCGAAGAAGTAAACGCATTGATCCTGTTTCTGCTGAGTGACCAAGCTTCATTGATTACTGGTAGTTGTATGCCAGTAGACGGTGGATCGTTGTGTTTTTGGTAACATGAAAATTTAATAAAAAACCCATTTGTTAAACAAAAATTGTGAAAAATTGTTTGTTTTTTTCCGACTTGCTGAAAAATATACCCCTGGAAGGAGTAGAAGACAAAGAAACAATTGCGAAGTTTTGAGAATAAAACTAAACTTAAAAATTAATCTAACTTGTTGTTTCTGCTTTAAAGTTGCATAAATATTGTAGATTCAAATGCCGTTTTTGTGCAATCGTATTCATTAAATGAAATAAAGTTTTGTTACTGCAAGAAACTTGTATTTTATCGTGCCCACAAACTAATCTCAGGACAAGTTAAATCAATTTTTTAATGAAAGGGTCATTCCATGTCAAATCAACCAAAAAAAATTTAAATTGTAACCCTAAGTCTCAGATTTTGTTGAAATGGAATTAAGGTTAACCCTATTCCGACTGGGCTTTTTGGAAACTTTATACGACTGGGGGGCGGAAAATGCCCGCGCTCTTTGCTTGCTTATATCTCGACAATTACTAGCGCTAGAAATGTTTCATTTAAACATCATTTGGGATCGAAAAAGCGGGTTTTCAAAGGGTAGTCAATTTTCGTAAATTGGCTAAAAACGAGAGAGCGATTTGAGAGAATTAACGACTTGGGCTGTTTGTCGAACGTCATTGATCTGTAAAATTAGAAGTAAGAACGGTGACAACTGAAATTCACTTGGCAAGATTATTACTGTTTACAGAGAAAGAAATTCTACACTAGCAAATCTGCTAAAAGCTGGTTTTATTGGTGTGTACAGTGGTACACGCTTCAATCTTGGCTATTTATTAAACGATTTTTTATAATTCACTCACTTTTGTGGACAATTTAGGCAAAAAACTTTATAGCATAAAAAGAAAGGCAAAAAATTATGTTTGTAGTTACACATCACAGAAAACTCACCTTAATTTTTTTTCACTTCTGTATAAAAGAATATTTTGACTTGACTAATTTATTTAGAGTTGATGGCTTTTGATCAAAACGATTTTTTTAATTTTACAGAAATCTTTTTTAAAGGTTTTCTTCTTTTGGTTAAGTACGCTAATTCATTAATAAAATATTTGTTTATCAAAATTTTGCTACCGTTTTCTAACCTAATTGTTTAACTTTTAAATGTTGTACAGCTTGTTGAATTAGTTAGGTCTAGTTTTCGTAAGAGTTACAAAAAGTTAAAATTTTTCAAAAAGTAATTTAATTACCATCAACTTAAATTTTAACTGTGACGAGTAATGTAACTATGTTCAAAACTTATGACACAGACATTTTTTTTCGATGAAGATTATTCAACAGATAGTCCAAATTTCAACATTATAGTTTGAAAGACAAAACACCATACAACCACAGAATGATATTGCACTCAAGCACAGCTCAATGTATTTTGTTTGATTATTTTTTGTGTTTGTTATGTGAATTTTTAAAAACTGTTACCAGACTGAACGAAAGATCGGAAGAGCCATTTCAATACCATTTCTTTTTTTCATTTCGAGACCTGATATTTCTGATATACATATTTCACACCGACGTTTTTTTCTGATTGAGGAGGAAATATCAATAACAAAGCGGTATAAATACCAAAATACTTGGTTTTACGTCATTATCAACATTTTCGCCAAGTATCAATTTTATTTTTTGTAGAATTTCATTAGTTAGACCAATAGTTCTCAACAGGGGTGGCATTTGGGTTTCGCTAGGGTGCTGTAAGCTGTTGCACATTATTCACTAGTCCAGGAAAAAGGTTGAGTGTTGTGATGTTATCTTGAATTATAAGCTTCAATGTTATTACATACTGTACATCAGTGTTTCTCAACCTGTGTGCCGTGAGAGGTTTCCAGGTGTGCCGCGAAAGATTTCGGAAAAAAATTATGTAGGGACGTCGAATATTGCGCTTTTTACCTGTGAAATATGTAAGATTCGGAGGGAAGACCGTTTTCATTTAGAAAGAACTGATTTGGGGAAGGAAATTTACAAGAGAGAGCGTGAATTTAGTGAAAGTTTTTTTTATTTTTTATTTTTTAGAGATCACATAATTTTGGGGGCGGAAATCAAGAATTCTAGCTCAAGTGCGCCGCGAACTTCGGAAGATACCAATTATGTGCCGCGACCAGAACAACAATATTTTTAGAATAGAACTGATTTTAGGGACGAAAGCTTGCTGTCTGAGCCCAATTCTGGTGAAAACCTTTTTTTTTAGAGATCACCTGAATATGGAAAGAATAATAAAGGTAATCTAAAGGTGCAGCAATTTTTGAAGAATTTCCAAAAATGTGCCGCAATCGGAAAAAGGTTGAGAAAAACTGGATTGGATCTCGCCTTGGATGAAAGGTTTTACTAATTTCAAAACAAGATTAAAGACAACTTTAAGCAAATCCTGTTTGCTCGGTTTCGTATGTTTATTCATTGCTAATACACTTACTGCATTTATGCGACAAATGTCAAGCAAATACAAAAATGCAATTGTGGTCCATTTGCGAGACTTAGTTTTACACAAATAGAAAGTAATTTTTTGGTTTGCAATGTCTGCACCTTCTTTCGTATAATCACATAACTTGTATAAAGACGGTTTCTTCTTTTGATTTTTGAAATTTAAAAAATTGGATGCATTGTTGATAAGATTGAAATACTTTGCTTTTCTGTGGTTTTAGAGTTTACAATAAAAGAATTGAGGTTAATACGTATTATTTTCAGATTCGTTCCAAAAAACTTTATAGAAACCAATATCTCTATTACACACTTGCTTTATTTCATTTAATATTTCTTTGCGCTTAGCTGGAATAGTTTCGATGGTAGTAATTTTCCGTTCGAAAAGCTATTATACCAAGGGTATTGAAGTGTGTGATTGATCGTAAGATAAACTTTTGTAATAAAGCCAAATCAAGAGCTCGGTATTTTTTTCGAATTTATTAGAAAATTTTACACGAAAAGAAACCTAAATGTACAGTTACGGCTTTTTCAACATAAACAATTTCCCTTGGAAAATGAGATTGAAAGCGTTTTATTGCCTCGTAAAGTGTTTAAGTAAACATATAGTTAATGAGCCGTTCAGTCTCAATTGGTTTGATAAACAGTTTACAATTTGCCTTTTTCTCGCGTTTTATGAAATAGTCAAAAAACTATTAATAACTCCAAAATTACTTGAGTGATTTTTTCAAAAATTGCACCAACTTTTAGATGGATAAAAATCAGGAAAAGTCTTAAAATTGGAAGAAATTCGTGCAAGTAGTTTTTGAGCAGCACACAGCATTTTTAACAGCGTTGGGCACTTTCCGCGCCCCCCCAGTTGTAATAGGGTAAAAGAGAATTTAATCCTGATTGAAAAAAATTTATTTTTCAAAATCGGATAATTTGTTTCGAAATCACAGCGTTTTCAAAATTACTGTTTTTTGCCCTCATTCAACCATAACATGTAGTGATTTTGATACAATCCATTTTGAAACAGCCATAACTTTTGTTATGGAATAAGACTTGAAATTAAATTCTTCAGAAAGTTGACTAATAATTCTTTATCTTACCACAAAATTTTTATGTATTTATTCAGGGGTGAAAGGTCAAATATGACAGCAAAGATCAAGTAGTTTTTAAAATCAGTCAAGCATCACAGAAGCTCAAAGTTTAATAACTCAATTCTAAATACTTCAATTTTTTCAAGTAAAGTATCATATGAACTGTCTTTTTATGCAGAATTTTTTCTGAATAATTTTATTAGTGATATTATATAATATTTTGCTTATTTTAGGCTAATTAGAAAGTCCGCCCTTAAATAACCAACATAGCGGTTAAGTTCTGTCCAATATTAGTAAAGTAATTATTAATAAATTTAACTTCAGTGTGTTTAGAAGCATGCCTGACGAGTTCATCATTGGCAACAGACTAATAAAGTTGACCTCACCAATCATTGTACAGTAAAAAGTTAGGCTTAAATTATAACAACAGGGACAAAAAAAGAAGTAAAAAAAAGTACACCTTTTACATCATCTCAATGCACATTCAAATCTACCCAGAAACATAAAAGTCACAATATTTCACAACAATGATCACACCAACATGATCATTTTAGAATTGAACATCACACTCAAAGAATCCAATGAAAGCTTCAAACACATTCACACTAACATCACCTTTCAAAATCTCAGCTCCAGAAAAAATAACAAAGTCACCAACACCATACCCAATGACATCCATCCATCAGAACAAACATTACCACGTCACATGCGTACAAAACTGGCCCAGCTCAGAACCAACAAATCACTATTCTTGCGAAGTCACCTACACAAAATAAATCCAAACGTTTTCACACCACAATGCCCGCTATGCTTTAAACACACCACAACACCAATCACCTTTTGAACTGCAACATAATACCGACACAACACCACAACAGTAGTTTATGGACAAACCCCCTGAAAGCAGGAGAGATCATCCAGGAGTGGGAATCCAGTTGGCTACATTAGAGGAGTAAGGGAAGCCTCCTCCACTAGAGTAGTAAGGGCAGCACTATAACTCTTTCTTTAAAAACGCTTGCCATGCTGCAGTAATTTTTTTAGAAGTTTTAAAGGAAATCTGATATTGACCTCTGGTAATGTTGCTGGTCTTGGAGGCTCAATGCAATGAAATATGTTCCCCGTGGGATTCCAACATACATAGTCGTATTTTGGAAAGTGAAATGAAGAAGCTGGTTTTTTTGGGTGCGAAAATTCACTTTAAAATCTCTTTTTCTATATCAATCTCAGTCACGAAGCTAATGTATCAGCATTTATCCGGCTGTATCAGGCTTATTCTAAGTAGCAACAGTAACAACAACATACTCTCCTTGTTTAATAGTGACACTGGGAAGCTCTTCATGCCTGAAAACTTGAAAAAAATCAAACATATAACTATAATCTTTATCAAAATTTGTTTGCTTGGTAGCTATTCTTGATAGTGACAGTTGTTTAAAACTATGAAAACTCCTGGTACCTTTTATTGTGGAAGCATACGCAAATCTTTGTTGAAGCCAGTTTTTAGTTTTTTCCAGTACTAGTTGATCAATTTCTTGGAAATGAATTTTTGGAATTATTTTGACAGTGCTCTAACCCTTGTTTCAAATTTAGTATCTAATTTTGTCTTCTGAAGCTATTGATCTTTTTACTTTACCTCCCATTCCATTGCAAGCAGGTTTACCATGGCTGGTAGCAAAAAAAGACAACTCTGCACAAACACCAAAATCTTCTTTATTTTTGCATAAATTTACATAATTTTTACAATTTTTGTACTGAGACGACCAATTATCTGTATAGTATTGTTACAGCAAGTTTCGAACCCGATTTAGTTTCGTTTCAGTTAATTTCGCGTTTTGTTAATTTACACTATAAGTTTGATTTGCTCATCACTGCGCCTCAAATGTTTTTATGTTTTCTTTGTAAATTTAAGTTTTGATTATTGGAAAAACACAGACAAAAGACAAAACAGACAAAGAGCGATTGCATTTGTTCGTTTGTAGAGTGGAATTGTTAACCCCGTAAAGACTTTGAAACTTATTGACTACTGTTTGAACGTCGAAAGAATACTGTTTGAAATTGTCATTGCATTTGTGTATTGTTCTTGTGTTTTGGGCAGATTCGGCGTGGTATCCAAATCAATTAAATATCGTATCGTAAATCGTAAACCGTATTCGTAAATCGTAGTTATTCGTAAATTGTCAATTGTCTATAGTTAATAGTAAACCGTCAATCATAAAATTATTATATTCAATCATATTTCTGCCTTTATTTATTTTTGTGTCCTTGTATCGTTGTTTAATTTATTTTAATTATTAATACATATTTACTCATCATTTAATTAATAGCTTAAACGCCAAATTTACCAGTAACAAATATTCTACTTTTGTAATTGTTACCAATTTATTTTTTAGAAAGCAGATTGTGTCTTTTTGTGTTTCATACACCATCCCTACATCATAAATCATTTGAAAGAAAGCACAAAGGGTAGTGTTGTAAATCACCATTTATACTGTGGTAGCATACCTCCGGATGTACAGTGCAACTATTGTGGGTCCAATGATGGCCTTAAGCTTCGTCTTCAACATGAAAAGCGTAATTTGCAATGAAATCTATGAGGCATATTACTGTTCCATTTTCTAATAATTGCTTGCGATTTCTAAAAAAATTTGATTGTTGTTTGGCAATAAAGAACGTGGAAGAAATGTCATCATTTTGGTCATGACAAACTTAAGGTGTTCATTGACTGTGTATGATAAAGTCAACATTGTAACTGATGTTTATAAACAGAAAAGACTTGTTTTATGTACGCTAAAAGAACTGTACCAATCGTTTAAAGAAAAACACCCAGGTGTTAATTTTGAAAACTCATATTCAGTGGTGGATATTGGGTGAGGCGAACGAGGCAATCGCCTCGGGCCCCCCCTTTTTGAAAATGCCACATGTAGTTTTATTTTGTGGTATTTTACATGGTTTCATGAACCTCAAAAACTCTCAAAAGTTTTCAGCAAATAGATTAAATTTATGTCACATAATATGGGATATAGGGTAATGTTGGCAGAACACTTAAAATTTAAAACAACAATCCATAAAATCTCTTCAGTTTCTATATATTGCAGAACAACTACATAATGTAAACTATTCTTAATAGTCAGATTGCCATAAAAGTTATCCAAAAGTGATTGAAATTTAGCAGTAACAACTCTACAACTAAAAATATGTCTAAGAAAAAGAGAAATCTTGTTTTAAATTTAAATTTTTCTATTGATAAAAACACTACTTAAAATTAGTTGTATTTATGCATACAATATTAATTACTTTCCATAATTGCAACAAAATAATGACTAAAAACAACAACATAACTAAAAAATTTACAAACACCAGTAATAAAAAATATATTTTCTTTTTGTAGCAAATGCTTCATGTACAATAGAAACCAATAGAACACTAAATCCAGTCTGCAAATGTTTTACCATTAACCAAGTTTATATGGAGATTTTCACTTTTTTTCAAAGTTCTAAATTGATGCATATGCAATTTCTTCATTCACTTGACTTTCAAGACTTGATTGCAGCTTTTTTTAAAGGGTTTAGCATTTTTTAAAATTGACATTTTGACAACTGGTTTGTAAGGTGATCTGGTAAAAATAACTGCTTGATTAAAGTTAAAATTTTCTATATTGTCATTCTGAAAAAAATTGAATTAGAAATTATTTAGGTAAAGAATTTTGATTTTTAAAATGACAATTTTAAAAGTAACCTAACATAGAATAAGCTAAATGGCTTCTTACATTAAATTTGATTGTGATTATCAGTTGGTCTATCTTGCACAAACAATCATAACATTAAATGGTTTTGACAATATTTCACAGCACTTTTATTATTTTTACAATTTTAGTTTAAAGCTAGCTTTATTGCAAGTTTGCATTGCATATTTCTATTCCTGCCAGACAAAAATCTTCAAAAGATTTAATTAAAGCAGCATAAGCTGAAAATATTAAATAAATAATTGGATGATTTATAATATATTAATCATTAACAAATTTTTATTTTGGGTTAGTATTTTTTCACTCATTTGCCTAAAAGCAAGTATAATTATATTTTTTAACAAACTTTGTTAGCTTTCGAATGTAAGTTAAATTTTTTTTGTAAAAATTAAGGTATTCATATTTCACAAAAGTTCGTATTACCAGCATTTCTTAATCTTTTTTGTGTTAAAAAAACCATAACTAAAGCTTCTCTTTCTAATAATGTTTTAGGCCATAGATTTTTTGATTCTTATGATAAAACTTGTCGTACATTGTGGAATCGGCATAATTGTTGAGATTTAACATTATTTTGCTTGACTGGATTAGTTGATATATATATATATATATATAATAAAAAAATTGTTTTTCTTGTTGTTGCTATTTAATCAGTGCAAATTTGTTTTTACTGCTAAAAACGGATCAGATTTATGTCTGTGATAGTAGCCTACCTATTTAGTCAGTTCAATTTTAATTCTGTTGAAATGTATTTTGACAAATTTATTATTTTTTGAGACTATCAAGACTATGGTACAAATGTTTAATATGTAGTGGTGAGAAAGTTTTAAAAATATACCTCTAATAGATTGTGTGCATGCTAATAGTAGTATAACAACTTATAACTTTCAAATTCGAACCAAGATTGAGTCATTTTTAAAAAGCTCAAACCGATTTCAAATCCAAGACTACCAAAAACGATGTAATTTTAATATAAGTCCATCGTCGTCGTCGTCGTCGTCGTCATCGTTTGAAGGGCATCCACTCCAGGCCAGACACAAACAGAACTGGGGCCGAGGGTTTATCCTTTTACTACCCCAGACTGCTGCACTGCCTGGATCAGATGCTGGCAGTGATGTTATTAAGCCAGCATCGAGTTTCGTCATCCAAAACCGTCAGACCGCGTGCTCCATGTGGTGCCCGATGTATGGGGCACATTGTTAGTACATGGTCTGCGGTTTGCTCTGAGGCGCCACACTCGCAATTCGGTGATATAAGTCCATGAAAGCATGAATCTGAGTGTACGAAATTCGAATTTTCAAAACCATTTTCCCAATTTGTTTTTATGCATTACATATAACATAGCTTAGTAACCACACAAAACCAATTCCAAGTAAACAATTATTGTTTTGAGAACTTGGGTTGAGTCCTTGTTTTTGTAAAAAGGGTCAAATCGAGTTTAAGCAATGATGAAATTCAAAAATTAAAAAAAATAAATAGGTTCTTTCCCCTATAGTATAGAAGTTGTCAATAATAGGTTCTTTCATCATCAGAGGTATAAAAATACAGAGATTACGTTAAATTAAGAACGCGCTCGCTGAACGTTATGGCATTCATAACAACATGTTCGCGCAAACTTCCTAAATTCCATCACTAAATTCAAGTCTGTCCAAGATGTATTCAAGTAAAAAAAAGAATTTTAGTCATAAGCATATGCATGTGAGAAAGGAGTTTAAAAGTTTTAAACTTTTAAACTCCTTCTTTTAAACTTTTAAACTCCTTCCTCCCACTTTGAAAAATGAAGGATATGCAGACCAATTAAAAGACAATAGAACAGTAAAAAAGTGTAGAGAAAAAAAGATTTTGACGTTATTTCAACTTTTATACTAATTGTGTTTTTAGTTTGTAAACCCGGTGCTACAACAATTGATCGAACGACAGTTGATCGAAACGACATTTGACCAAAACGACACTTTATCGAAACGACATTTGATCAAAACGGCACTTGATCGAAATGACAGTTGATAAAAAAAAAGATTTATTTTTGTATGTTTCTGCGATTAAACAATCTCTTTGTTACTATAAATTAGATTCATAAAAAGCAGAGGCCAACAGTAAAAAGACAATTTGTTTTTATCTTTTATAATTTTTTGCCAATGTTAAGATCAAGGTTTTTGAACAAGGTCTTTGGGCAAAGGGCACCAACATGTTTTAGGGGGGCACAAGTAGATCGTTTGTCATGGTTATGTTTTATTAGATGCTTATTGCTATCATTTTTTTGCATTTTTTTTACGTAGTCAGTTATTTAGAGGGGGGCATTGTGCCATGGCTCCACCCTTATAGACCTCTTGCAGAAATCAGAGACAGATTCAGACAGAAAGATCTTATTTTTAGAGATTTATGATTTTGGGACAAAAAATCAACAAAACCGGGGCAGATTTAAAGTACTATGTTTTTGGGGCAAAAAATTGACAAAATTGGGATAGATTTAAAGTTGTAAATTTTTTCTTTCATTATTTGATCAAATTTCATTTCGATTAAGTGCCATTTCGATCAGGTGTCGTTCGATTAATTGTTGAGTCACGTGTAAATCTTTCATTATAACTTTCTGTGTCTGCCACTGATTTGAGTTATTTCAAGTTTCGTATCAGAATCAATTTTTTTCCCATATTTCGTAGCCTATCTTTCTAGCTGGCATTGGTAAAATGGTAATTTCGAATGTGACGTCATTGTGACGTCACTTTGGGGCCCCTAATTTGGATTTTGCCTCAGGCCCCTAATTTTGAATATCCACCACTGCTCATATTCTCTCATGTTTTAACCGATTTCACCGAAACCATATTCCTGTAAAGCAGAGGGGCAATTGTTTTCCAAAACGCAAAATATAAGAACAAAATCAATTTTTTTTAGGCACTGGGCATGCGTTGTTTGGACAAAAGGTAGTAATTTTATGCCTACTTTTTGGGCAGAATTATTTTATTTCATTTTAAACGATTCTGTACAATCATGACGTAAAGTCTTTATTTCTTTTTTTGCCTTCAATTTTGTTTTCAATAACACATTCCATTTGCATGTTCAATTTTTTGGTCTCTGCTCGAGGCAATAGTTTTGAGCAATGCTTGCACGAAATTCGAACGAAATTGTTTTCCCCCTTAAAAAAATATGTTTTTGGGTGCCCTGGCCCTCAACATCCACGCGCAATCACTCAATCTCCGATGTCGATAGAGATTGGTATACTTTAGTTTAGTTGCTCATTCATTGATAACTAGTAGTTTTATGCAGTAGAGGGTGGATCTTTGTGTGCTTGGTAACATCCCATGATAAAAATTATATAATATTAATAATAAAAAAATATTACTAAATTGATCGAAAACTAAACCACTCAAAAACTAAACCAAATCCAAACTTGCATTGAGTTGCAAATCCATTGTAGGATACATAGAATAAAAAATTAATTTACAGTATAAAAATTCTTTATAAAAAGTCCCAGCAAAATATCACTTAATTCATAATAAAATCACAAAACTCCAGACACTTTCCGACCGTCAAAACAACGCGCATTGCAATTTCCAAATCCGTCACGGTTTGATTTTAACTTGAACAATTATCACGATATTCATTATTTCCAATATTACTAAAATTTGAAGTCTTCTATTATGACGATACAAATCTGTTTTGTATCTTAACTCTACAGCACGAGTTGGTCTATATACGCTCAAGGTTCTTTTTGTTTATAAAATTTCGGCAAGCTTACACAATGAACTTTAATAAACAAATATAAAACAACAGCATTCTGATGTAATAGTTTATCCTTATAGACCGACCGAAGCAGATTATTCTCGAACATACTAGCTCTCCAACATACACAGGGCCCAGTAATTAGGGCGTAATTGCGTTAAGTATTTCTTTTTATTGAGCTTGGAAAGGGCACCAAATGTCCTTTTTTGGTTTTTAAATGATTTTTGAAAAAAAACGCAATAAAAAATTAGTTTTCTATAGTTGATTTTTTCACATTTTTCTGAATTTTTAAAAATTATTTAAAAATTGTTTTGTTTCGCTTTTAAAACAGTTCCAAGCTTCTGTTCCAAAAATAAGTCTGTTTGTCTGTCCCCAGATTCGTTTCTGCGCCATTGATTATATCTAAGCTCGATTTTGCAGTAACTCATTTGCTGTTTTTATTCATACCGGATATATGTGACATTATTCATTCCAGCAGAATAATCGGCACTGTCGGTAAGTTTAGAGATAAATGATTCGTGAAACGGATGAAAGTTTGTTGTCGTTTTTTTTTTAAATTATTTGTGTTTGTGATGTAAGCTTGTCGTGTTCTATCTTCCAAGTAGTTGCAAAAAAGTTAATAAAGTACCAAGGCACTGTGTTTTACATTGGAAAGAAAGGGTTCTAGTTTAAGTGTTTGATAAATTCTTAATATTGAGTAAAAAATGTTTCAGCGGATTAGCTCAGTGCGCAACCACTCTGGCTTGCAAATTGAAGGACATGGGTTCGTAACTCGGTCTATCGAATGAATCCCGTTGTGGCAAATTTTTGATTTCAACTTACTGGCAATGGTGTCCGCTTAAAACAGAAAGCAGCAATTAGATCGATTAAAGTGATTTTCTTGGCTTTACGAGAAGAATAAAAGATTTTTTAAATTTTATTGTAATCTTTTTGGCTTATTGTAAAAATTTAAAAATTGTCTGTAAACTACTGACTTTTTAAACTAGTTGCTGCGTGAACATCAGTGTCTCGCTTTTTGCGAAAGTTTTATTTGAATAATTCAAGTCGTTAGTTTTAAAAAAAGTTTACAACATTGCTAGACACGTTTTTACAAAATAACTTACGTTTGATAAAAACTGTCGAGTCATTATTAATTACTATTTCCTATTTTATGCAGCTTTGGGCAGAATTGAAATAAAGTAAATATTTTGCTGTGTAATGATGGATTCATAACCGAAAAGCCCATCTTGTTAACCATTAAGCAATAAGCATTGCCTTGATGTTACAACAGAAAAGCTGGGGTTTTGAACTACAAAATTTTTTCTAGTTTAAAACATAAAAAGTGAGAAAATAGAATTCCGAAATTAGGGAAAGTTGTGTAGTATGAACTCCTTTTATAACTTTTTAAATTTACATCGAAACTGAGAGGCTTTTACATAGCAAGCAAATTTCATACGCACCTAATTATCATAAACAATCAGTTGAAAATAATGTTCATAAAAAAGTTATGTTTGTTTTGAATTTTTAATAAATGTTCGTGCTATAATAATAAACGACTTCAGCTTTTCAACTTTTATGGTTGTTACAAGAAATGAGAGACAGAAAGCATAGTTTTTTTGTTTTTAATATTTTTTATTTTGGTTCGAATAATTAATAAATACTATTCATAAGCAAAACGGACGATAATCCTACGTGTTTTCGATAAGTCCAGCCTTGATTTACCATGTAAAATTAATGCAGTGATTCACTGAGTCTAAAGTTTCTTTTAAGTTATGTTTGTTTTTACAACCGCTCTTCAAAAACTTTACGAAATAACAACAAAGTGGCTGCAACAAAGTTGAAAATTGCGATTTTTTTTAGTTTTTCTAAAATGAGAGCAATAGTGTTTTTTTTCTACTAAGTAAGTATAGGCAATAGAGCAGGGGTGTCCAACCGGTGCGGTTTTGACCCGCGCAAGAGTTTTCGAAGAGCTCTGTCCGCCCATTTTGGCAAAAATCCAGGCAGAAATCGAAGACAGATTCCATGTGTAGACCTCTCCTTGTCTTGCTTTTTCCGGAGATCGCTAGTTTTCAGTGAAAATCATGATATCCAAGATTGAGATCCGAGAACCACACGTCCCGGTTGAACCGTTGGATCTTTTCTTTTTTTTTAGAGAACACCTTGATTTTGGGACGAAAATTGATAAATATGAAGCTGAATTCAAGTGAAGAACTTTTTTTTTTTTTTTTTTAAAGAACACCTTGATTTTGAGACGAAAATTGAGGTGTATTGTTTGCTTGGCCTGCCAATATTTTTGATGAGCCAAAATGGCCCTCGAATCAAAAAAGGTTGGACACCCCTGCAATAAAGTCTGATTTATAGATTAAATACATTGGGTGACGATCCGAAACAGAATATTATTACTTCTTGTTTGGTTTGGTTAACGGGTGTTTGGAGTAAGCAATGGAAAAACTTATGGAAACGTATGTTTTGTTAGAGTTTAAAGCTGATTTTACTAATTTAACTAATATACTTTTAATAAAAGCTAAAAGTTACTCATCTTCTAACTCCCAAAAATTTGCACCCCTGATTTTAAAGCACTTCGTATAATTCTGAAGTTTTATTTAAACTATTACTGTGTAGAGCTTATTACTGTAGCATACGAGTACAACAACGTTTATGCTGAACACCATAATTTCAGCAAGATAAATCAAGGCGTCAGTTGGATAGTTTAGAGCAGGGTTCCCAAACTGGGGTACATTTAGGCTTCTCAAGGGGTACATTATTATGTGAGAGAATGTCCTTGTTTAAGTTA
Organism: Diplosoma virens; assembly: GCA_963680785.1. NCBI lineage: Eukaryota > Metazoa > Chordata > Ascidiacea > Aplousobranchia > Didemnidae > Diplosoma > Diplosoma virens. The sequence goes on from OY796889.1 coordinate 16,185,913, forward strand.
AATTCCGTATCCGGAAGAAATAATAGACTCAAATGTCTAGAATTTTCGAATCCGGTCGATTGTAATTACGTCAAACAGGACAATTAAGGGAAGATTTTTTTACAGATCACCGTAATTTGGGGTTTTAATGGGGAAAATTTGTGGCTTCTGAAAAGGGAAGAGTTTTCATTTTCTAGAGATCATCTTGATTTTCGGCATGAATTGGGAAAATTTATATCTAATTCAAAGTGAAGACCTTTTTTTTTCAGAGATCACCTTGACTTTGGGCATGAATTAGGGGAAAATTAGTGGCTGATTCCAACTGAAAGCCTTTTTTTTAGAGAAACGTCACAAAATTTCGGGGGTACATGCAAACCTGCTACAGTGTCCATAGGGTACCGATGAACTAAAAGTTTGGAAAACCCTGGTTTAGAGCACGAACAAAGAGCGCAGAAACAAAAACCAGCGACCAACCAGTTCAGATTTGGATGAAAAAACTAACTGATTAAACGAAAAAAGCAAGTAAGCCGTTAATTTCCAAAAGCGTTGGCAACACAACAAGACACGTTTTCATAAGTTAGTTGCACTTTAATAAAAACTGTCGAGCCATCATTACACAGCATAATATTAAGTTTGAATGACTTCGTAAAATTTTTTCTTCTAAAAAGCAAATATTACGTGCTGTAATTATGACTCGGCAAGTCCGCTCAGTCAACCAGTGCAGTATAAAAGCGATGATTTCATATTGTTACACACACTGGCGCCAGGCGTTGTGTTTTTGCACAAGATTTTGTGCTTTTGCTTTGGTTCTTGTGTTCTTGTTTTTTCGATTTCAAGTAAAATACTGTGTTTTTATTTATCAAAACGATAATTAGAGTAGTTTTTGTAAAAAATTTACTGAAAACTATGCTAAACCAAAAATGGTGTCTAGTGTATGTTACAGTAAAGCTATGAAACTAGAGATTTCATGAAATAACTAGGGATTTTATGAAATTACTAAAATGATGATGCAGTTATTTTACGAAATCCCTAGTTATTTTATGAAATCTCTAATTTCACAATTTTACTGTAACATGTATATAATAATGTAAAATATACGGCTGTCGGCCCTGAATCGTACAACTTTAGCCACCCAATTTATGTTGAGATTTTTTTAGTCTTCGATCAAAGTGCAAGGAAAAAACGTGAAATGGCAAACGAATTTAAGTGAACTTTTCTTTTTTTTGAGTCATCACTTAAATTTTAAGGGAAAATATTGTGTAGAACTTTTTTTGGCCTTCACCACGATTTTTTCGTAAAAGTCTTGTTTCGAACGTCTGAACGTGCTCTTGTTTAATTTTGCCAACTTGTTCTTTTGCACCTAAATATTTTGCTTTTTCTAAGTTTGCTGTGGCAGCATTGATTGCACAAAGGTTTGAGTTTGAATTAAAAGATTTTTTTACTTTTAACCTTAAAAAAAAAAAAATAAATGTCGAAATTGTAAAATCAGATTAAGTGATTTCTCAACTATCGAAGTTTTGCAGGCTTTGTTAAAATTGAAAAAAGAGTTAAGGCTTTTGTTTCCATCTTATTAAAGCTGAGACAACAACTAAAAAGTTTTATTTTTCTGATATTTTTGGCATTATTTTGTTGCAAATTTTGTACTGAATAACTTACAGTTACAGGAATTGATTAACCTTATTTAGTCTTTTAAAGAATGCATATTCCTGCAACAAATGATGGAGTAAAATTTAGTCAAAATTTTTTTTTCGGTCTAAAGCGAAATGGTAATTTTACAAATTGCTTTATATAAATCCTTTTAATATTGTTTTCAATAAGCAACTAAATCGTAATTGGCAGAAAGCGAGTAAGTTGCTTGATATGGGTACATTTAGTAGTTTCATGCATACTGTGTAGGCTACTTGTAAAAGATTGGCCTATGTACATGGATTTAATTTGATTGTTTAGCTTGAATATGAATACTTTTGGTTGTTGGCCCGAATTTGTATCATTGTCTTCATCTGTTGCCTACAACAGGAGTGGGCAATTTACGCTCCTCTCGGGTTTCTGTGTGGTCGGCGAAAGCTTTCAGCAAATAATCTGTTTTTTAAAGTTTTATTTGGTCTTCAACCAAAATTTAAGGTAGTTATTTCATGGATAAAACTCACGTTGAAAGAAGAGTGAAGATTTTTATTGCCTCGAATTCCAGATTTCGACTATTGTATATTTTATATTTTGGCTGATTATAAAAAGCGCGATCTTTGAACAAAATCAACTTTTGAGTGAGGCCCTCGAGCTAAAAAGTTTGCCCACCCTGAGTACAGTAAGGTGTCCGATTCAGGTCTAGATTTTTAAACCTGAGTTTCGGATTTAACGGGTTTCGCATTTTGAAAACCTGGGTTTTCCCAGGTTTTACCTTTTTTAAAAATGGTGCTCGTGGTTTCTAACTACAAAATAAAATAACCAAAAGCATTCATCGTTTTACTTTATACAGCAGGCTTATTTTTTATAAAATTGGCGCACAACAATCATGGCGTTCAAAGTGTCATCATTTAGTCTATTTCTGGTCTTTGTAGCAAAAAGACCCACAGCAGAAAATGCTCGTTCTGGTTCTACAGAAGTCGGTCTAATAGTAAGGAGAGCATGTGGTTATAGTTAATTGATAGCGCTAGCAATCAAATAATCAAAGATAAGAAAATAAGAACGCTAGCGATGTCGAAGTTATTTGACTGTTAGAACAAATTTAAGCCACCTGGTGTGAATTTCAGATACGAAAAAGTTGTTATAGTTTGCGGTTACCGCCAGCTGCGTGAACGTATTTAACTGGTGTGAATTTCAAAGTCGAAAAAGTTTTTGCGTTTTACTGGAAACATGGATTTCGGGTTTCAAAAATTACCCAAAAAGCCGGGTTTTCGTGTTCGGGGAAACCCGGGGGGGACACCCTAGTCTACAGCAGTAAAAAATTTTGCTTCTGTAAATCGTCCAATTAAGGGTGTCTCAGTTGTTGTAAATTTGCACAGATTCTGACTCGTCTGAGGCAAGCTTTTTAAATTTTAAATCAGTTCGGTTTTACAAGACCATGTCGTGTAGACGAGTTTCTAATTTTAAACTGAAGTTAGACGCCGGCGACATGATTTTTTAATCATCGTTTCACATTCATACCGAACCTAACGTTCTCTAGCTGCATCAAGAAAACAATTTTGTAGCATTTAAAAGGCTATTTGCTTTTAACTCAAATTCCGAAAAGTAATAGCATAGTTTGGTTTATGCTAGGCTATATATATTTAATAAAGTAGATTCAGAAGTGGCGAAAATGCGATTCGTATGTTATGTTTTTCTATCGCCAGCCATATTAATACATGTATACTTGAATATTTAAAGTTAAACTTTGAACGCACTATAACGGACTGCATTAGAATATATCTTTTTTAGTTATTGCACTTGTCTTTGCGAAATGTTTCGCGCTAGGCACAAGTAAAGACTTTCAAATTTAAAGAATCATTTTTGACCAACGATATGAAATACAGGTTGTTTTTTTTTAGCTTAAAAAGTTTAAGCTATTAACAACCAACAGAAGTTGTATCAATCACCAATCAATTAAATTCCCTAATTCTAAAAAGCCTAAAAATGTGGTTTTATTTTTAAATGTTTTGCGCGTTGTGTTAGTTTCTAAAAAACATTCTTAAAACGTTTAAAATCATGAAAACAGTGGTTCTTGGAGAAAAGTGCCACACAAATTTGTTCAGATGGCAGGAAACCATTTAAATTTCGAAAGAAAGACAACCCTGTGCAAAAATTAAACAAACTAAAATATCTACGATTTATCTTATACAACATAAGGTACAATATACTTGCCGCTTAGCACATTTATAAGTCAATAATTTTGTACCAACGAAAAGAAGTTAGTATATAATTTTAAAAATACCATGTTTTTCGTGGTCCGCTTGAAAATTGCTTTCTGACTCCCGAAAGACTGCACGTCAATTTAAAAACCATTAAACATGAATATCGCGATGTAATTAGAAACAAAAAAGCAAAAAATTGTATTATTACTTTGTAATTTGAAACGAAACTGTTAAAAACGATTTTGTATAAAACGTATTTTTTGCACCGGGACGCCTAGACTCAAATGAATCTTTTTAAGCTTACGTAGGCCAAAAAAATTCCATAACAAAGAAATATCTAATTTAAACTCTTGCTTTTATATTTAGTTCTGTTTAAAGTAATATTCGATTGAACTGATTATGTCGTATTCATTCAAAGGCAAACGAGCGTTGGTGACTGGAGCTGGCAAAGGTAAGTTGATTTTTTTGTACATTTGGACATGATCTAAGAATCGTACTAATTCCGACGGAAGTACCAAAAATAAATTGGCACAATGAGCTAAGTTCACAACGTGGACTTTTCAGATCATGAATTACTTTAGTAAATCATAGAATCATCTTTTCTTTCCAAAGTTTTCTGATTTAAGATTGAATTAAGTGTTATAGCAATAGACCTTTTTTTAATGCTGAATTAAGTGTTATAGCAATATCCATATAAGTACCCCGACATTGTTTTAGAAATGCCGCAATATCGTTGTACGGTTGAAATTTTGTGTTGATTGGTATTGATTAGTTTTTACGAATAAATATAATGTAAATTAAAGTGTCTTGAGACTGAGAGACAACAAAAAGTGTTTTTCTCAAGACACAATAGCGTAACAAAGTTTGGATATAAATGGAGATACATCAATCATTGATGCAATCGAAACGGAGCTCCTCTAACTTGGCCACTACAATTTCATTACTACAAAGTATAATAAACAGTTAATAAAAAAAATTGTTTTTATCATAAAATCATTTTATGCTGCCACTCTTAATGTTGTTAGAAAAGTTTGAAGTTCAATTTGAAAGCCGCTTTAATTTATGCTATACGGGGTGTGTCCGAAAAGTAACTAGACTGGTGTTATAAAAACTTTATTGAAAAATATTGAAATATACCAAAGTCAAATCCCTTCAAAGTAATCCCCTTCCACTTGAAAACACTTGTGCATTCGCCTTTTCCACGATTCAAAACATTCTTGGAAGGTATTTTTTGGGATCTTTTTGAGCTCCGTCGTCACAGCCATTTTGATGGAATCGATGTCAGAAAAATGGGTTCCCTTCAGAATAGATTTGATCTTAGAAAAGAGAAAAAAGTCACACGGGGCCAGATCGGGGAAATATGGGGGGTGTTCCAAAGTTGCAATGTTTCTTTCTGCGAAAAACTGACGAATACTCGGGGCTGTGTGGGTAGGAGCATTATCGTGACGGAGCACCCATGTGTGGGCTTCCCAAAGGCTCCTCCTCTTGTCACGCACTGATCTTACGAGGCGCCGAAGAATTTCTTTATAGACGGTTTGGTTCACTGTTTGGCCTTGGAGTAGGAATTCGAAATGAACAATGCCTTGAATATCGAATAACACAATGAGCATCACTTTTACTTTCGATTTCGACTTCCTTGCTTTCACTGGCTTTGGGAATCCATAACTTTTCCATTCACGACTCTATCTCTTCGTTTCTGGATCGTATTCGAATATCCATGTTTCATCCCCAGTTATGACAGAGTTAAGCAAATCTTGTTCAGCCTCCAGACGCTCGGTAATGTCTTGGCAAACATAACTTTTTGTTGCTTTTGGTATTCAGAGAGAATCTTTGAAACCATTTTCGCACACAACTTGCGCATTTCCAAGTTTTCAGTAAGGATTTTCCACACTCTGTCTCTGCCGATGGAAAGCTTCTCAAAAATCATTCTCACAGTCAGTCGACGATCTACACGCACCAGTTGCTTCACTCGATCGATGTTGCTATCAGTCCTGCTTGTCACCAGCCTGCCAGATCTTTGATCATCCTCACATTCTTCTCGACCTTCTCAAAATCGTTTGTGTCATTCAAAAGCACGAGCTCTTGATATTGTTTCTTCTTTGTAAACTTGCTGTAGCAACGCAAAACATTCCGAAGGTGTCTTACCAAGCGTGGGTAAAAATTTCAAATTAATTCTTTGCTCCACAGTACTCATGTTTGCAGGGTATTCTCACCGACACTTCCTACAATGAAACCTAAAAAATGCGGCGTTTCAAGCATTACGACAAAACTTAAGAAACACGAAGCAAACGAAAAGAGACGCTTGAATCAGAACGCGCGTGAAATGAGCTCCTTTCACCTTGCGACAGTGATGACGTCTCACGCAATGCTGTGACGCAATAAATTTCTCAATTCATTGAAGCAAGCAAGCAGCGGTCGCAGTCTCGTTACTTTTCGGACACACCTCGTAGATGACAAGTATAACAAGCCTATACACTATAAAACTATTTTGAAACAATTAAATAATTCAAAAAAGAAAACTGGAAAAACTCTTTAAGTGCGTCGAACAAAGCCATAATCAGAAAACTTATTAAAAACTGCGACTGGGACCATTAAGATTTGATTTAAAGCTGCCGAGTTTTTTCAAGCTAAAAAACTTAGTCCTTAACCACTAGGAAGAAAACAAAACTTGATAACAAGGAGATGAGTTATATGCTTTTATATGTCGTAACAATTCCCTCTATATTAGGCTTGGCCCTTAGCTAAAAGTAATTCACGTTCAAATCAGACTAAATTTGAAAACTTTTTGAAGCCATAATTAGATTCGAAAGCTAAAGTCGCAAAATGAATCGAATTGGCAGACAGGACTTTCAACAAAGTAATCAACATCAAGAAAGTATTCAACAAAATAAAGAGGGTCGTAGTCCTATGATCATAGAAAAGTAAACTTTAAATAAATAAGTAAGTCTTTAGTAAAGAAATGGTCAAAAGTCTACAACACGCTGGCGTACTTGGATGTGTATGACAAGTGATGGCCTTATAAAAGGGGGACCCGGCGCAAGAAAATTAGGGGGCGGCACTTTTCAGTGTGTCAAGATGTTTTGGTCCCAAAATGTGTTCTCTAAAAAATAAGGTCATCACTTTCAATCGAGTACATTTTCGCTATTTTCGTCTTAAGTTAAGGTGCAGACAGGAGGACCACCGTCATGGTGCTAATATGAAGAAATAGAGCAATATTTTGCTTAGGGAAAGCACTCTACGATTCTCCTTTTTTTTGTTTTCCAAAATTAAATGTTTGAAAGAATAAAAGCTTTTCTTTTTAAAGGGAGTTATTCTGAACTAGAAAAGAACCCGAAAAATGGATCAAATTTTTTTGTTCATTTGTTTATGCAGAAGCTTCATTTGTCATTTTTTTAGTAAAAAAAGCACTTCACAGAAGAGATTTCTCTTTCCATAAATTTTATTTCTCCATTCGTATACTTAATACGAAAATTCCATAAACAAAGATTAAGTTGATGTAAAATTTTTTTGACCTGGTCGTTGAGCTCTTTAATTATATATTGTAAAAACATCGTCTGTTTTGTTTGTAATATGGTTAAGTGAGATAACGTGTAAAGTTATGGTTTATATTACAGGCATGGGACGTGACATTGCCAAGAAGCTTGTTGAAAGTGGAGCTGAAACCTTTGCTTTGAGTAGAACGTTGTCTGATTTGGAATCATTGAAAGAAGAGGTTGCACTTTAAATTCTGTGCATAAGCCTATATTTAAACTTTTAAATCAAATTGTTGTTATTAAAGTTTAAAAAACGAGTGATATTTGTTCTGTTTGCAAAAAAATACCGAAAGAAATCAAACTCTAAAATCGTAGATTGAAATTCAGCACACTTTATAAAGTGCTATTCGCTATTGCAAGTTTAGCCATAGCAGTGGTTTACAAAGCTTTTGCCACATTTCTCTATTTTAGAACGCAAAAACCCGTCTTTTCCCAAAACTAAAAGGCAAAAATCAATTTGGAGAAACTTGAACAAAAAGAGTTTTTTCAAATTACTTTTTTTGCTTTTTGATGATTCAACTACAAAAGACCTGTCAATTTTTAAAAATAAAGTTACGTTATACTCAATTTTAAAATTTCTCCCCAATTCTTCCCTAAATAATTATAACTCTTTAAAAATTACGCATTCTTCCGTAGGGAACCAAGTGACTTACATTGAGAAGCACTGAGCTAGAGTAATCTATTTTTACTGATTAAATATACGTACTTATGGGCCTATTGTTAAGATTACTCTTTCTTAGACTTAAAGTTGCAAGAAACAGATTGTTAACATTTTTTCAGTTTATCGATTTGTACTTTTTATGTGTTATGTATTTCCTTGTCGGAACAAACTCTTTTCTACTTCGTTTTTGCCTATATATATATATGTTCGGTATCAATGAAGGCTTTGCACATTTAAAATTTATTAACAAAGATACTTTAAATTTTAGTGTCCGTCAATTCACATAATCCAATGCGATCTGAATGATACCTCCAGTATTGAATCCAAAATCAAATCCTGTTTACCAATCGATCTTTTGGTTAATAATGCTGGCATGAATATAGATTCTACTTTTTTGGATGTTTCAGTGGAAACCTATGACAAGTAGGCTAAAGTTCAATAATACATACGCGTTTTTTTTTCAAATAGTCTATTTTGATTTTTAATTTTTTTCAGAGTAATGAATATCAATCTTAAAGCAGCTTTTTTGATAGCTCAAGTGAGTATAGTCTTAGCTTAATTGCCGAAAACGATTTAAAGTACATTTCGGTATGCTTATACGACTGCAAAAGTGAATATACAAACAAAGGTTATGTTTAACTATGATTGCAACAGTCTTCTGTAGGTGTCGTGAGACCATTAGTTAAAATTTGAAAAAGGAAAAACAGATAAAAGCAAAACTTAAGATGAAGGAACGTGCAATTGCCCATAGAAATTTACCACCGTTTCTGAAGGTCTTTGCAATCGTGGTTCGTTAAAAGCTAAAATATTGCTAAACTTTTATTAAAAACGTTTTTTTCCCTAAAATATATTTTGCAGGGTAATTTGTTGCTTTGTTTCAGTTTTGGTTTGGTTGCTTAAAAACTTGTTTTTATGGAACATTTCACAAATTAAGAAGTTTCACAAGAAAAGCTGGAAAAATCCGGCTAGTCTAAGTTTGTTTTATGAATAAGAATCAAATCCTGTTCACCAATTGAACCCAGTTTCTCAATAATGTAAAAAGATGATTTAAATTCAGTGTCGGTATTGCCTGCTTGGCTAACAACCAGTTCTTGACTAAATTTATTTTATTCAATTAGTGCTTAAAGCGCTAAGAGAAGCTAAAAATCAATAAAACAAAGAATATGCCCCCCAACGCTTGTAGTGGAAACGAGCCCTAAATTGCTGTCATGTTTCGCACTTTGCACAATACAAAAAAAATGATAAAAATAAATTAACTGAACAGCGACATCTCGTTATCTGCTCAAGAAGATTCAGATAGCCTCCTGATGGCTTCCATCAAGTTATAAAAAGCGCCGTTTTGATAGCGGCTGAGGTTGTCATGGTCTTGCTTCAGTCTTTGCTCTCATCATGTTTGTGCCACTTTACTTTCCCTACACATCAGTTTTAACAAGCGGTTCTAAGTTAAATCACAGCACTTTATAAATAAATAAATATCTCAACCAGACAGCAATCTCTTAGCATCTCAAACAGAAGGTTGGGGTTATTGCTTGACGGTTACTCGTAGCATAACGTTTCGGCTGTTTTTCTGCAAGTCAAAAATTAAATACCAGTTATAATATTAAACACATTTAGCATAAAATGTGTAAGTTTAAGTTTTAGAAAATTTATCATAAAACTATTTACTTAAAGTGGAACATCTGTATCAAATATTATGATAATTTAATTTGATGTTTGTTTTTAGACAGTTGCAAGAGACCTGGTAAATAGAAAAGCAAGTGGAAGTATTGTAAATGTTTCAAGCATACTTGCAGAACGAGCTACCCCGTATTATCCTATTTATTGCATGGCAAAAGCAGGGCTGAATCAAATGACCCGCACCATGGCTTTGGAATTAGCACCTCTAAACGTAAGTTGATATAACTTTAAATCGAGTTTAAAAATTTGCATGCAGTCTAATCTTTGCCCATCGAAATGTTTAGATTCGAGTTAATTCGGTACAACCAACTGCTATACTAACGGACTTGCTTAAAAACATTATTGCAAATGAAGAAGTACGTAAATCCATTGTAGGAAAAATTCCAATGGGAAGAATGGGAGGTAAAACAATGTTTAAATAAGCTTTCATAGCATTAAATTGTTGAATAAAACTAAAAGTTTTTTAGTACGACTATGATAGTTGCAATATTAATCTGAAATTTACACTTTTTTTATAGAAATCCACGAAGTAAACGCATTGATCCTGTTTCTGCTGAGTGACCAAGCTTCATTGATTACTGGTAGTTGCATGCCAGTAGACGGCGGATCGTTGTGTTTTTGGTAACATGAAAATTAAATTTGAAAAAATGATTGTCGATTTGTAAGGCAAAATTTGAAAAAATTATTTTTTCTATTTTTCTCTAGCTGAAAAATTTTGTAAACTACTATAATCAATAAAAGACAAAAAATAATTGTGAATTCTTGAGAAAAAAACTAAAAGTTAAAATTAATCTAAATTGTTGTTTTTGCTTAAAGTTGTGCATTTCAATACCTTTTTGTGTAACAGTATTCATTAAATACGTATAATAGAGATTATATTAAACTTTACTCGTACTTCATCGTGTTCTCGAATTGGTCGTCCAGCAAGTTAGATCAATTTTTTAATGAAAGGCAGAAGGCAAACCAAGTCTTGCAATAAAGACGGATTTTATGAAAATTTTCTTTTTTTTACCTCCTTAATCTGATAATTTACAAATGCGGCAGTTTAAGTTCTTTCTCTCTTTCTTTCTTTCTTTTCACCAAAGTTAGCAATTTTCGAATTTTGAAGTTAATTATTTATTCAAATAGAATGCTTTTTCAATTCTTAACGAATCCTATTGTGCATGCTTGTACTTGGGTTTATAATGTTTCGTTTACTGTATCACCCAAAACCCATGACACTAGCTGAGAATCCAGACGAAGAAAAGATTGAAGTACTTGAAAAGATTGTCGGCAGCGTGGTCGAGTGGTTAAAGCGCCGGGATTGTGATCGACCTGGTCTTGGTTCAAAACCTATTCCCGCCATTCTGTTGTGTCCTTGGGAAAGACACTTAACGGCACTTTCCCGTGCTTGATGGTCTTGACAAGCATTTCTAAATTTCAGTCATATCTCTATTAAATTTCACGCGGACAGCAATATCTTGACATTTCCGGAAGCAGGTCGGAATAATTGCTTACCATATGTATTAGCACCTCCGTTGCTTTCCTGCGAATCAGGAGGATAAACAAAAAGATAAAATAAAAGTCACTTGAAAGTTCTTTTTTATAAAAATTCTTTTTGAAAATTGAATCGCTTAGAACGGCAATTCAAATCCGAAAATTTAATTCTTTTTCTACCACAAGGGTCTCATCAGGCCTCAAAATGTTTTGGTCCTAAAGCCTTGAAACATCAAAAGATTGTGATACGTTGCGAGGATAAGGAACAAACTTCTAAGCTTAGTCGACCTGAGTGATTTTTGTTGTACACTTTAGGAAAGCCAGTTTACGACAAAGTCTTATGGAGTCACGTTGCATAAGTACAATAGAGAATCCGCTTAAAATAGAAGGTAACATCCAGGCCAATACGGCCATAATTAAAAGAAGAATATATCAAAATGAATAATGAATGAGACGAAATAAGTTTAAATTTTTAAATTTGAATCAACGCATTACAATATAATTTGGATTACACTTGCTTTACGAACGCAACGGCAAAGCTACCAGAATTAACGGCCGAAGGTTAAATTGTCGCTTAATGATCGGTCGAGCTTCTTTCAGACACGCACTAAACTTTTTCCTTTGTTATATCTACTATCATATGAAATTTTTGTTTTATCTAATGGAAAATATGTCGTGCCCCCAGGGACGGGACCAGAGGTCCAGAATAGAGAGGGAGTGGCCGAAGATGGCCAGACGCATAGAGTAAAATACAATGCAGTCTAGAACGAGATGAAAAAGGTCCTATGATTCAGAACCACAGTTGCTGCATAAAGGAGTCTCGACTCGATCAACCCTGTGGAGATATGTACCAAGAAGAGCGCTGTGCCCGTTGCAGCGTAAACGAGAGAGAGCACAGCAAGTCGAGCGAGGGAGAGTAAACTCCTCAGAAGACAATCGAGGAATTTGATGTTAAAAGAGACCAGATTGGATACTGCGATTTCAACTGGTGCAAAGGGATAGTCGTTGGGAGGAAATAAGCGGTGAGAGAGACAGTGATATCGTGGAGGGGTCAAGAGAGGCTCCAACTTTAGCGAGAGAGTCTGCTAAGCCATTGCCTGGAAGGGAAGAATGACCAGGTATCCATTGAAAATGGATTACCTTAGAGTCGGATAAAGTATTAAGGAGAGATTGGGTGTTGAAGAGGGACTTGGGTGTTTAGTAAGGTAAAGAGCTGAGAGGGTGGACAAAACAGATAGAGAATTAGAAAACAAGGTGACAGATTCAAACGCACATGACGTGTAATGAGAGATACACCACCCAAGAGCATGAAGAATGGCATAGGTCTCAGCACTGTAGCTGGTGGCCCAGAGCTCAGCGGAGAAGGAGAGAGAGGTAACAACGAGACACTTTGTACACTTAATGTGGATCTTTGCAACACCCTCTCCCGGCCCGCCAGGAACCGAGCCATAAGTCCAGGAAGTGATGTTGCTGTGGGGTAGCGAGGATAAGTGAGAAGTAGCGGCGGCGTTGCGAAGGGAGGGAAGGTCATTACGAGAGCATGGAGAAGAGAGTTGGTGTGAGATAGAGTAAGAAGAAGGGGTAGACCCAGGGAGGTTTACAAGGACAAAGGATTAGAGGTTCGCGAGATAGTTGTAGGTTAGGGGTAGGATTATGTGAGCGGGAGAAGAATCTCCATGATTCTTTCTTAAGACGTGTGCGGGGGTTAGAATTGGCAAGAGAGGCTAGAGGAAAGGTTGAAGGTAGTCTGAGGGCTTGTTCAAAAAAAGAGAGAGATTGGTGAGTAAGGGTGATGCGATAGACAGCCTGTGATTGCTCTACAGGAAGATCTATGCATTCTTTATACAGAGGTGATGTGGTGGGAGATGAGAAAGGAAACCAGCCTGGGAAAGCATAGGTGAGGATGGGGCGAATAAAGGCTTTATATAGAGTACATAAAGATTCCTTGAGGGACCCCAGGAGGCAGAGGCAATAAATTGGAAGGCACGGAATCGGCTATGAAATTTTTTCCGTAAGGATAATACATGGTGTTACATTAAAATTACATGAATAAATCATTACATGAATACATTAAACGAAAAAGTGCAGTCGGAGGTTACACCGAGAAAGGTCGGGTTTGGGTTGAAATTAAGTGGGGTGTTAAGAATAGAAAGAGAGGGTTTAATACGAGATTGATAGGGGTCTAGGCTGAAAAAGGATGACTCACACTTTATAGGCTTGAGAGGTAGACGCCATTTGGAGGACCATTCCACCAGTCTGTTGAGGGCAGCTTGGACAGTGGAAGTTGCACACTCAACACTTGGGGAAGAGACCCAAATGTCAAGATCGTCTACATAAAGAGAGACCTTAACAGATGAAGAAAGAAAGGCAGGAAGATCATTAATAAAGAAAGAAAAGGACTGGTCCAAGAACTGAACCTTGAGGAACACCTCTTCGAAGACGAAAAGGACGACTATAGGAATTACAGATACGGACTTTCGAACGGCGATCTGAGAGATAAGGTCCTATCCATTCGACAAAGCAGAACGGAAGACCTAAAGAGAGGAATTTAAAAAGGACGTAAGAAATCTCAGACTGAGTCAAAAGCTTTCGCAAAATCTGCAGTGGCGAGGACAGTACGTGCGCCTGGTTTTCATTGGTGAAAAGAATCTACGATTGACTGTGAGAGGAGAAGAACCTGATCCACAGTCGATCTACCAGGTCTAAAACCAGCTTGCATCAGAGAAAAGATGTTGTGGTATTCCTGAAAATAGGTGAGTCGTCCAAGAACCATTATTTTGAAGGGTTTGGAAGTGCAAGAAGTGAGAGAGATGGGGCGATATGAGGAGGGTGAGTCAGAGGGTTTTCCGGGTTTAAAAATGGGGATTATAATTGGTTGTTTCCAGGCTGATAGGAAGGTATGAGTCGACCAGGATAGGTTTAAAATATAAGGAAATAAAGTTAAAAATAGAGCGGATTGAGGAAAGTGAGTTAGAAGTGGGTAGGTGATTTGATCAGAGCCCGATGAGGTTGAGTTTGAAAGTTGAAAGATAGCTGAGGAAAGTTGCAGTAAAGAGAAAGGTGAGGAGAAAGTGGAGTGTAGGGTATTACAATGGGCAAATCTAATTTTATTCATGTGTGTTTTTTCAGTACTTCGTAGGGATTTTGGGCTTGGGTAGAAAAGTGGGACTGTAGATGTGCGGAAAGTTGGTTTGCTCAGTCTACAGGGATATGACACTTGGGAAGTTAATTGCGGAGATCGAATGAAGATGAAGAAGGGAAACCGGAGATGGAGCGGAGTAAAAAATAGACTTCACTGGGACGGGTTTCAGGAGGAAGGCTAGAGCAAGTTTTCTGCCATGACTCAGCTTTAGCCTTAAAAATCACAGTTGAAGTATACCTCGATATAATAATATATTTCTGGCAGTCTTCTTCAGAACAGTATGTCCTTGCGAATGCCTTTCGGCGTTTGCAGACGGTTCAGTGTTGCCATTACAGCTTCCAATATATCACTACCTTTGGGTGTGCCTTTAAGTGGGACTACGGAAGCTAGTTCTTCGGTAACCCGAAACTTTTATCAACTCCACGCACAAAAATGGCCACCTGAGTAGTGTCTTTAATGTCCGCGCTTTTGTCAAGGGCTAATGAATAAAATGCAAAATCTCCAGCTTTTGATACCAGACTCTCCAATGCGGAAACTGCTAAGTCTTCAGTACGACGTGCAATGGTCTGCCTCGAAAGACTTAGTTTTTTAAATAGTTCTTTCTTCTCGGGATACATGAAATCTGCAACGCGAAGAAAACAATCTTTTACAAATTCTCCGTCCGAATATGGTTTGGATCTTTTTGCGATCACTTTCGCTACTGCATAGCTAGCTGCTACAACTGATTCGTGGTGAAAGAAAAAACTTGTGAAAACAGACTGCAGTCCAACAAGCACCTTTTCCATTCTGTAATCTCGTCTCTTCTAACGTGATCTTTAAATTTGTCATACTTTCGTGTGTGTGATATGTGACATAGTACCGTTTAATGATATATTCTTTGAACTCCGATACTACTTTATTGCATATTAAGCATATGGGCTTGTTATTGACTTGCACAAAAAAATATTCTTTTGTTTATCTGTCTTGAAATATTCGGCCACAATCAATCATTTTTCGTTTCTTACCCGCCATACTTAAAGTTAAATTTAAATTTAAATGAATGCAAAAATTATAGATCTGTTAAAATCAAAAATACTAAACTCGTTATCAGAGCATGTCTATCTATCTAGAAAGCACTACACTAGGTACTGAAACTACGCTAAACAACTCAATCAACAGCAAAAAAGAACCTCCTTACGCACCTAATTAAAGTTGTACTCGTAGTAATGCTTTCAACTAACCACCGGCCTACTCCTAACTAAGGAGTAATCATATTATTTGATTAAAAAAGATAGTAAACTGAAGGCAAAAACAAATAGCTTTACTTTTTGCACGCAGTTCAATTCACATTATGACAGTCTGAGAGTGTCCTACTCATCATGATCACATCGTTTTTGTGACGTAACTATACAAATAATATCAAACAAAACTTTCTGTATTATACAGAGTAGCCATGTTAGTCTGTTATAGCCTTTATCATGGACTTCTAAATAGTAGTAGGCTATCTGGACTGGAAACGAAGCGAAAATCACAGCTATCGCCGACCAACATGAAGCCTAGAGAAAAGAAAGCGCGATCGCGGCAGCCTTCGACCAACAAAGCAAATGCGAATAATCGCGATGTAGAAAGCAACCGCAGCAGTTAAGTCATTTAACCCATTAAGGGACAGTGGTCCATAATGTGAACCATGATTGTGATTGTAACGTGACAAAAGCATTTTTGTGAAGGCATTATAATTCTAATTTCTAGGTATCTGTTACATCATTATTAAATCATTGGCTTTATATTTTTACAACCAAATTTTTATATCTTTCAAAGGGTTAATGTATGGAGAGTTGCAGCAGAGACAAATGACTGAGTGAAATGAAATGCTGTTAAAAGTAAACTTGTATTTTTACAAAAATAGTTGGAAATCAAGTGAAAAATTATTCTATTTGTACAGCATTCCAGTTAACCGTAAAGGATATTACAGAAGTTTACTATTCAAACTATCGTGCTCCATTCAATTCAAAACTAGAGAATAGGTAGGATTCAAAACTACTCAAAACTAGAGAATAGGTAGGAAAAGTTAAAATGTAGGTATTAGAAAAAGTTAATGTCAAATTAGCACTTTCTCTTATGCACGAATCAACAATTAGTGCTTTGAAACATTATGGATATTCAGAAACAGCCGCTGTATTAGAACTTTTTTTAAATTTTGTCAATATTAATGTGTCTTCATTTACCATTGGCAAGCATAAACGCGATATTGCTCGTGACCCTCTAAAATCTCCAGATGATTGGAAATTAGACTTTCTGTCAAAATTTGGAAACTATGTGACTGTTTGGGAACACTCAAACATGTCTAAATATGTTTAATGTTATTAATGTTATTATTAAGCTGGATTTAAAGTTAGCAGTGCTGTTATTCGACGAAAGCTGTAGCATTTTATAAACTAATTTTTGAACTGGTATGTGGTCATGTTTGGCGCTAAACGCAATGAAGATTTGTAACCACAACCTTTTAATTTTTGACAGTTTTTATAAGACTTGAGCTGGCGTAACCAAGACGTTGCGTTTTTTCTACTTTTTTAACAATTTAACTAATTTTTGTTTATATTATATAGATGTTGATATTTTCTTTGAGAAATTAAAGTGAAAGTTACATCCAATAAATTCTTTTGTGGCCTTGGGTTGTCAGGTCACTTTTATTGCGCACTGTTTATAGCATTCACATTTGGCTACACCCAGATAGTACTTGTACTGATATGTTACGTTTTCAATGCAGATGCCTGGTTTGACAAAAGAAACCTTTCTGGCATTGAAACAAACATGTCAAGCAATAGCTGGGCTGGCCAAGTACTTGTTCAACTCTTGCGACTATGTGCTTTTGGGAAAAATTCAGTCAGACATCATTGAAGAAAGATTTGGCCATATTCGCCAGCTCAGTGGAGCCAATTATTATATATCAATGCGGCTGGAAACCAATCGAAAATTACGAACTCTTTCATTATTAAAATATTCTCAAATTTCCGTAAAAGAATCGACCTGGTTGCTAAAGAAGCACACAACCCAGAGCATAAAGAAGGAGTGACAGCCAAATCCGAATCACTCTATAACAATCTGCAGTTTAACATCGCACCAACCGAAAATGATTCAGCAATAATATACTATATCACAGGTTACTGCTGTAAATCATTGGTGAGAAGCAATAGATGTGACCAATACAAACAAGCTACAGTGGCTAATATTAATTGTTCATCGGATTTTTCGATACCAAAAAACGCAAGAGAATTTTTCAATGCCATCAATCGTGGAAGTTTGTGGAAACCAACACCAGAACTATTTAACTTTGGGTGTCTTTGCTGAACGATATTTGCAGAACTTTGTTAAGAACAAATGCGGCAAACTTTTTCAAGTGGATTAAATCAAAAAGAAACTTTTAATGAAATTGTGTCCATGGCATTTTACGAAGGGAAGATTATTTGCCCCTGGTCTGTGTCAGTTATGTGCAATAAAGGTCACAACATTTTAGAAGGAGTTTCTATTCGTTTTTTTAATTGTATGGGAAAAAATTTAAGGGAAATGAATCAACTCGCAGGTACTAAGGCTGTTAAAAAGATACATAAAATGACTGGAAAAAATGCAACTAATTAAGTTTGTTTTTATATTTTCGTATAACGCCGCCAGCGATGCTATTGCATTTTTAGTTTGTAGTGGCCACAGTAGAATTTTCTCGGTCAAATATCTACCAAAGATTTATTGCATTTAAATTATTTTCAATAATGTTTATTTAGTATAAATTTTTAATTTAGTAATCTGTGAAATATTTTGATAAAGTCAGCTGCGTCACTCAGTTACCATAGTTAAATGCATATTAACATAACTGTGCTTCGACTGAACCAACTAAAGTTTCAAACTCTGTTCATTCAATAAAATTATTCTACAATATTTTACTTTGGTTGTGTCAGCGGAAAGTAAATTCTGAGATTTAAAGTGCAAAATTTAATTATGAATCCACTTAGCATAATTGACCGCTTAAAGATTCGAACTCATCTTTTTTAAACAACATTTTAAAAAATCGCATTCAATAATTAAAAAAAAACATTTAAAAAAAAGCAAGTAGCGGTTAAACAACTTTTATCTTAAAATTATGAAATATGTAGTTCTAGATTTTGTTTTATGAACAAGATTGTGTTTATCGTAGGCCTCATGTTGGTCGCTGCGAAAAGTTCGTTTCCAGTCCAGATACTACTATTTAGAAGTCCATGCCTTTATCTACAGCTTGATAAACGCAATGATTGCACATTGATAGCTAATATTTTTTTAGTATTGAAAATGTCTTTGTCAGGCGTCAAGGGCGCGGGCCACTCGTGGCCCGCGGGCCGCAGGTTGGACGCCCCTGGCCTAGAAGCAAGAACTCATTAAGAATTCGACAGGAAATGTTTGCCAAAAGCAATACTACGACAGTTCATTGAAACAACTTTTCGTTAAAACCAGGGGTGGGCAAACTTTTTAGCTCGCAGGCCGCATTTGGAAGTTGAATTTGTTCGCGGGTCGCACAATAGTGATCTCTAAAAAACGTTTTTATTTTGATTCTGACTCGGATTTTTAAATTTTTGAGCTCAAAAAGAAGTGATCTCTTAAAAATAAAAATTTTTATTTTGATTCTGCATCCGATTTCTGAGTTTTTAAGTCCAAAATAAAGTGTCCTCTAAAAAAAGGTCTTCACTTTAATTCTGTCTCGGATTTCTTGGTTTTTTGAAAATCAGTGATCACTAAAAGCAACGAACAAAAATTTGGTTCAAGACAAAAAAACAATGTTAAAGTCTTTTATCAGAAATCTATTACCCTTTTTCCCAGTAAAGTTACATTGACAATTTTATTTAACTGGTCAAATTGCGATGCATAAATTTATTCATAAAATCGGTCAACTTTCAATTTAATATAGAAAATAAAAGTTAAAAATTTAAAACCAACTGTATCATTACGAAAAATCGATTTCGACCTATAAAAGTCATCATCAGTTTCTTACCACCAAGGTTTGCTATGGCAGTGCCAAGCATGCCTGTTAAGCGATGGAACTTCCGCAAGGCCAATTGGAGTCACTACATTGCTTTGACGAATAAATTCGCAAAGACTTTGTTGCCGCCTGATTCACTTGATGTGGATGCGGCTTACCAGGACTTCTGTAACATCATTAAGAAAGCAGCCAAGAAGACTATCCCACGCTGGTATCGAAACAACTATATTCCGTGTTGGGATGCAGAGTGTGAATCCCTCTATAACACCTTTCTGCAGTCTCCTCAGGAAGACGACTCAAGTTTGGCTGCTACAACTCTGCTTGCCAAGCTTGACAGAAAACGGAGGGATCGATGGTCCGAAGCAGTTCGGAGCATTGACTTCTCACACTCTAGTCGAAAAGCGTGGAGTATTTTGAACAACCTTACTGGTAGGTCACGACACTCTCCTCGTCATTGTCCCGTTTCAGCCGATGCTATTGCATCTCAGCTGGTTAGAAATGGGAAATACGAGGCTGTTGATCGCAAGTCATCTCGACTTGTCTTTCAAGAAGTGTCTGACCTTTGGAGGGCCACAACACCAGACGCAGTAAATATCTCTGACAATTTTTCACAGAGAGAATTTGCTGCTGCCCTTCAACATTTAAAACCAGGTAAAGCTCCGGGTCCTGATTCCATCTGCCCCGAGCTTATACTCCATGCTGGAGCTGCTTTGAAGTCCTGGTTACGTGACTTCCTTTCTTCCTGTTTGCGCCGACTCAAAATTCCCAAGATCTGGAGAAGAGCGCTTGTGGTCGCGATCCCAAAACCAGCAAAGCCCGTGGGGGACCCAAAGAGTTATCGACCGATATCTCTGCTCTGTGTCCCCTACAAGATCCTCGAGAGGCTTATCTACGCCCGCGCTGAACCATTAATCGATCCACTGCTCCCTAAAGAGCAGGCTGGGTTCCGACGCGGGAAGTCAACCGTAGATCAAGTTGTTCTGCTAACCCAGAACATCGAGAATTCTTTCGAGGCTAAAAAGAAGGCCGGTGCCGTATTTATCGATCTGACAGCTGCTTATGACACTGTCTGGCACCGTGGCCTTACCTGCAAGCTGCTGAGACTACTTCCGGATAAGCACATGGTCAAAATGATCATGGAGCTTGTCCGAAATCGAAGTTTCACCCTTACCACCGGTGACAGCAAGCAAAGCAGGCTACGCCGTCTTAAAAACGGCGTTCCTCAGGGATCGGTCTTGGCTCCCCTCCTATTTAACATCTATACGTACGATCTTCCTTCCATGATTTCCAGAAAGTTTGCTTATGCTGATGATTTAGCATTGTTGCACTCTTCTGGAAACTGGAAGGACTTGGAGGGGACTTTAAGCCAAGACATGTCCACACTTTCAGCGTATCTCCAGACTTGGAGGTTGAAGCTCAGTCACACTAAGACGGTGACGACAGCCTTTCACTTAAACAACCGAGAGGCCAAACGTGAGCTAAAGGTCTACAACAATAGTAGACTTTTACCGTTCTGACCAACTCCTACATACCTTGGGGTAAAACTGGACAGATCGCTCACATTTCGTCACCATTTAGTGGCATTGCGCAAAAAACTATCATCGCGCGTCACACTGTTGAGGCGACTCGTGGGCTCGGGATGGGGTGCTGGTGCTAAAACACTACGCATAGCCACCTTGTCTCTAGTCTACTCAACAGCTGAGTACTGTGCGCCAGTCTGGTGTCGCAGTGCTCACACTCGCCTCATTGACAGTGTCTTGAATGACGCCTTGCGCATAGTTACTGGATGCCTGCGTCCCACTCCAACGGACCACCTACCTGTACTTTCAGGCATCCAGCCAGCTGAGCTTCGCCGACTGGGAGCGACACTCTCCTTGGCTTACCGTGGATCTCTGGACCCCGATCATATTTTGCATGGTCTGTTAAATGGGTCCTCAGATACTGGCCAAGTGAGACTAAGATCCAGACGCCCGTTTGTGCCAGGTGCGCGGAATCTCTTGGACAATCTTGCCAGACTTGGCATCCGCGCCTCTGAATGGACAAATCACAAATGGAACGCGGAGTACTGTGAAAATGCTTCCAGGCTCCGTGCTTTTGTGCCCGGGACCAGTGTCAGGCCTGTTGGGATGGGCTTACCCCGAGCAGCTTGGGTTAAGCTCAACCGCCTGCGGACTGGTGTTGGGCGATTCCATTCGTCCATGCACAAATGGGGTCTCGCTCCTTCACCGAATTGCGAGTGTGGCGCCTCAGAGCAAACCGCAGACCATGTACTAACAATGTTCCCCATACATCGGGCACCACATGGAGCACGCGGTCTGACGGTTTTGGATGACGAAACTCGATGATGGCTTAATAACATCACTGCCAGCATCTGATCCAGGCAGTGCAGCAGTCTGGGGTAGTAAAAGGTTAAACCCTCGGCCCCAGTTCTGTTTGTGTCTGGCCTGGAGTGGATGCCCTTCAAACGATGACGACGACGATCAGTTTCTTATTCAAATAGAATCTATTTGATTCTATTTGATTCTATTTTCTTCGATGATAAGCCATCAAATTACGTCTGTGTGTGCATTTTTTTTGAATAGTTGAATGCATCATAGGCCACAATTGAATTTAGTCTTGTTTATTAAAGCACGATTGAGTTATAGTCGTTTTCCGTTCACTTTTCTATTGCTATTTTAGGCTACTGCATTCACGTGCTTGTGCGGGATAAATTTATTCGAATAAAATAATGTTAATAATGATGATGATGATTGAATGCAAAAAGGTGCCCATGCATGCTCAATGCCCAAAAAAAATTGATTTTGTCCCTATATTTTGCGTTTTGGGAAACAATTGCCTCTCTGCTTTACAGGACTATGATGTTTAGACTATTACAGTGAAATCGGTTAAACATGAGAGAATATGAATTTTCAAAATCAACACCGAGTTACCGAAAACCTTCAGGTCAATTTTTAAGTTAGTGAAGCACAAATCAATTTTTAAGCAAAAAATAATATGTTATAGGTTTTGGCAAAAAATTAAAATAGTATGTTTTGGCTGAAATATTTAATTAATCTTTAAATTAAATTTAGACATTTAGACAAAACAACAGTTTTAAAACTCTGTATTTTAAGCTGAGAAAATAGGCAAAATTGTTGACATGATTTTGTTTGTTTTTATTGCTTATTTTTCAATTATTTTTGAATGATGTACGAGGGTCAGTCAAAAAATAATGAGCCCAAGTCTCTCCTGGCCATATTTGTTGCAATAAAATCAAAAGTCATACATCAAAAGAAAGCCCAGGGATAGGAGATCTCAGTTCTACTTTTCAATGTAATCTCCGCACTTTTCAATTCCAACTGTCCATCGATGAACAAGGGACACTATGCCAGCCTTGTAAAAGTCAGCAGGCTGCATTTTTAACCAGTTTCTTACAGCGTGCTTGACTTCTTGATCACTAGTGAAGTGCTGCCCCCTAACTCCTTCTTTCAATGGTCCAAAAAGATGATAGTCAGATGGTGCCAGGTCGGGTGAGTATGGGGGATGGGTTACCGTCGTCCATCCAAAAGAAGCAATCACTTCACGAGTTTTGAGACTGGTATGGGGCTTGGCGTTATCGTGTTGCAGCAAGACCTTAGACATGTCCAGGTGAGGTCGTACTCTTCTCAGTTTCGCTTTCAGTTTGCGTAAAGTGTCAATGTAAGCATCTGAGTTGATGGTAGTACCTTTAGGCATAAAATCTACCAATATCACTCCTTCAATGTCCCAAAACACAGTCGCCATAATTTTTCCAGCTGAACGTTGACTTGTGAATTTCTTGGCTCTTGGGGACGTGGGGTGACGCCATTCCATGGATGATCTTTTCGACAGAGGTTCATAGTGATGAACCCAGGTTTCATCTCCTGTCACTATACGGCTGAGAAAAGTTTTGTCACTTCTGTGACACTCAATAAGCTCCGAACAAGCTTCAAAACGGGCTTGCTTGTGAAAATCCAAAAGTTGCCTCGGAACCCATCTGACGCAAACCTTTGCAAAGCCTAGCTCATTAACAATATTCACAGCACTTCCATGGCTAACTCCAACACGTTCAGCAATGTCATCAATAGTGATTCTGCGATCATCTCTAATCAATTTCTCAACTTTATCATTGTTTCCAGGATTGACTGCAGAAGATGGTCTTCCACTTCTTGGTCTGTCCTGGAGGCTACTCAAACTTGGATCATCTTCTTCGTGTTTAATCCTGGATACCCACTTTTTCACAGTGCTGTAGGCTAATGAAGCATCTCCATAAACATTTACCAATCTTTCGAAAATTTGTTTTGGTGGCTCCCCTTCCGAAACAAGAAATTCAATCACAGCTCTCTGCTTCTGACGGACATCCAGTGATGACGTCATTTCCAAAACACAATACCAAAAGTGGACACGTTGAAACAATTTTTTTTTACAATTTATCTTTAAAGCAGTAAATTTACTAAACACCCTTAAAATTTCTAGAAAAAATATGAAGGTTAAAGCGGTTAAAGTTAACAGGGCTCATTACTTTTTGACTGACCCTTTATTTATTGAAAACTGTAAGCTACAACTAGGGTAAATTACCTTGTTGTTGAACAAAATTCGGCTGATCTCATTGATCTGCGTAACTGCAGTGTCTCGCGTTTTTGCTGAAGTTACTTAATGCTTTTACAAAATGAAGGGCCTGATACTGGAAATAAGAGGGGCCACTTTTTTAGGTTTATTTTGAAAAAAATGTATGATTAATATGAAAACTTTTTCCTTTCGATTTCATTTGTTTTTTCCTCTCAAGTGAAGTGAAGACCAAAAAAATAAACATAGAAATAAACAAAAACATTTGAATTGAACAATCTTTTTTCTGCTATAATGGTGCTACTATAAAAGAATGTCTTTTTATCAGTGGTGGGTACGGTACTTCACAAAAGTACCGCGGTACCGGTACTTGGTACCTTGCTAAAATAGTACCGCAGTACCGGTACGGTACCACAAAAGTACCTCGGTATCGGTACTCGGTACTTTTGAATTTTTGGTCATTTTCATTACACGCTCAGTGCAACAAAGAAAAGTAGGCTATTCCATTTTGAGTTATTTCTAACATAAACTTACAGGGGGAAAAATGAACGCACACCTATCTAGATATTGTACTGTACAGAAAATATGATATAAAAATGAAATAGTTATTCACGCCAAGTCATTTATGCTAAATTTTAATAAGGGTGCATAGTGTTGTAAAATATTTTCCACTGCTTGTTCTTGTTGCAACCAAAAACATAAGAAAAAAGCTGGAGCAGGGATCTTTTAACTTTGCTACATTTGATGTGTCATCTACTTAAATAAAAACAAGTCAAATAACCTCTGTTGGTGCGTTTTCCGTTAAGTTCCATATTAAAACTTAAAAATGATTGTGTTATTTTTTGTGGTAACTAGAATTTTATTGGTTGATTTCACTTCAGAAACCTCTTTTTATTCTGTTAAAGTAGGTCAAAAATTGGAGTTTTAATAAAGTTTCAAGAAAAACACAGATATTGGATATGTACAATCAATCAATCAATCAACATACTTTTATTTGCGGAAAAAATAAGTAAAGGGAAAAGTACAGTATGTAAAGGTCGAATGACATAGACTGACGCTGGCGTATAAAAAAATGGTACAATTAATTATATAATGTAAAACTTCACGCGCATAAGTAATTAACGATTTTTCTTCAATTTAATCAAAACAAAACCTGATATTTAAACCGATAAGTTAAAACAATATTTTTTCAACCAATTTTATTTTTGTTTCTTTTTCTATGCACATTTAAACATGATTAAGATTGAAGAAAAAAATAAGACAAAATAAGCTTCATACAGAAATCCATTACTCGTTTTCAAGATTTAAAATTTTTATTGTATTTTAACTCTATTTATCCTCCAGACTAGTACAAAAACGTTGAAGGTGTTATACCAAGGGAAACTTTTAAGCCATACCGGTATCTGCTTATTTAATGCTATTAATATATACTGTATGCGGGCCCGCAAGCAACCAGAAGATCTAGCAGATAATTACTTTTAGAGATGTCAAGATATTGTAGTGGGTTGGAATTTTTAATTTACTTTTTTAGTGTTTATTTGAGACGTAACTAAAATGCTAGTCTACCCAGACTACCCTTCTAGCCTGAGTAAGCTAAACAAAAAGTTGCAAAAGGGCTACTGGCTATAAAGTATGTAAAGCGTTCCTAAACCTGACCTTACTTAAAATTAACTAGTAACTAGTACCGGAAAGATGGGAAAGTACTGGTAAACACTTAACTATGACAAATGTCAATTTTTGATAATACTACTGTAAATTAAGAAACTTCTTTGTAGCTGCAATCGATACGACAAATAAAAACATGTTGCAATGCTTGCAAAAAAACTTTCAATGACCTAGAATTAGACGGAGTACCGCGGTACTTTATAAAAAAAGTACCGCGGTACCGGTAAGGGTACTAAAAAAGTACTTTAGTACACGGTACTGTACCGCGGTACTGCCCACCACTGCTTTTTATTACATTTCTTGGGAAAGCCTGAACGGTTACCCAGTTCGCTTCAGACTAAAGCTGTCACCTAGAATTACTCATATCTTTATTTGTCAGAAAAAATTTAATATCACTTGATTTGAAAACCAGACAAAATATAAATTAAGCTTACGAAATAAAAAAAAGTGTAATGTCCGGACCCTTGGCTTTGGTAGACGACAATAATCTCGAAGAAGAAAAAATCTGCACCAACGACAAGCCACCTCAACGTGGTGGTGCAGTCCCCTTCCCTGCACTGGGGAGGGTCGAAATGGCTTGTCAATTCCCCGAGGGTCTCATCCTCGGGCGATTCTCCCTTGGACAACTCTTCTCATTTTTTATCCCTGCTGTCCAATGCGCGGTCACATGTGGACAGCACTCTTAAACCCAATTGACCGCCCCCCTACCCCTTCTATTCTCTCTCGGACATCTCTTCCTCGTCCCTCCTTCCACCCCAAACCTCTTCATTACTCATCCCACTCACCGCTGATTCTTATCTCTATGCTTCTTCTTATCACCGGTGACATTCACCCCAACCCTGGCCCAAGGGGTGCCGGAACAGGGGGGGCAGGGGGGGCAGCTTCCCCCCCTGCCCTTTTGCCAAGGGGGGCAACGGGGGCAGTACTGCCCTTTGCATTCCAGTACGATAGTAACGAAGCAAAATGCCTGCTCTGTAACCTCTTAGTGTGTATATATCTCTGTTTA
Organism: Diplosoma virens; assembly: GCA_963680785.1. Classification (NCBI taxonomy): domain Eukaryota; kingdom Metazoa; phylum Chordata; class Ascidiacea; order Aplousobranchia; family Didemnidae; genus Diplosoma; species Diplosoma virens. The sequence goes on from OY796889.1 coordinate 16,212,420, forward strand.
CCTGTATCACAGTCATAGCCGTACCTGCCGGAGGTGCAGGGATGGCAATTGCCCCCCCAAGTTTCGAAGATTTGGGCAAAATTAAGATTTTTCGGGCAGTGAGAAGAAAATGTTTGGGCAAAATCATAGTTTTTCGTGCAGCGATATGAAAAATTTGGGCAAAGTCAGGAAATTTAGAGAGGTGATGATGAGGAACTGCAAGAAATAATAATCCAAATTTAGGTGAAGACCTTTTTTTTTTTTTTTTTTTTAGAGAACACCTTGATTTTGGGACGAAAATTGAAAATTAGGAGACTGAATTTAAGTGAAGACCTTTTTTTTTTAGAGATCACCATGATTTTAGGACAAAATTGGTTTTTGTCTGAGAAACTCAGACAATTTTTTTGTCATATCCGAAATGTACTCTAAAATCATGATTTGGGCAAACGTCACAAAATTTGGGCAAAAATGACTGTACTTACAGTATTGAAAGTGCCCTTTGAAAAAGCTGCCCCCCCTTGCCCTTCCGACGTTCCGGCACCCCTGGCCACATTGAAAGACGGTCCACCAAATATTAATTTGCTAACTTTCTAGAAAAATTGCATGTGGCAGCAAAAGAATTTTGTCGTCTTTGGGATTTCGAAAACAGCTAAATTGATTGTACGGTAGCCTATTTTTTCGATTATATTTTTAGCATAGGTTTGGCATTGGCTTTCACGAGGCGTTTGAATAGAAATAGGAAGTAATTTTTTTTCCCTTCCTGATTACGGCTTAAATATTTCTTTATTAAGAGCAAGTTCAAGGAAAGCAAGTCATAAATACAAAGCGTGACCGTAAATTCAAAGCCAACAAGTTTATAGCCAATTTAATAATCAAGACTACGAATTCGAACCTAATAAACTGGTGCCTTTTCGGCAAACTCAAACTTGTGGAACTCGAAATATGAAAGTTCTAGAACTGGAATTCGAACCAGAATTTAAAAAAATCAATCCAGTTCGAATGCATTAATTTTGTTATTTTGAGAAAATTAATTATACGGTATTTTAAATCCCTTACACTTACAATAAAGTTACTATAGTAAACAGTTAGATATAAGACAGAATTTAATGTGAAAAAAACGTTTAATGTTTTTTTTAAAAATTTGCCTGCACGTTTTGGCCGGCTATTGGATTTCACTGACTTGTTGTTTCTAACTACACAGTTATTCATTGGTAAAAAAAGTATGAAAATTAATTAAAACATCAGCCGCTAATTATTCAAAGGAATGGTGCCAGACTATCAGCAATCAGTAGGCTATTAGTGAAAAAAAAAAACTTTTTTCAAAAATCTTGAAAATCTAGCCAAAAATGAATAACATCTAAATACATGGCTTTGAATAAATTATTTATTCATTTTATCTCTATATTTATCCTCCTGACTCGCAGGAAAGCAATGAAGGCGCTAATACCTAGGGTGAGCAATTACCCCGACCTGCTTCCGGAGATGCCAAAATATTGCTATCCGCTTGTAATTTAATAGAGATATGACTGTAATTTAGAACTGCTGGTCAAGACCACCAAGCAGGGGAAAGTGCCGTAAAGTGTCTTTTTTAATGATACAACAGAATGGTGCGAGTGGGTTTTGAACCGAGACCATTTTAATCATAAGCACGGCGCTTTAACCATGCTGCCAATTAGTATAAATTACATCGAAAGTACGGTTATCAATGAACCAATCAAAAATTAGCACTAATCAAGAGAAATTTTGAAAATTTGGTTTTAAATTTTTCGATGTAATACAGAGTGTCCATAAATTATCGTTACAATTTCAAAAATTTACCATAGTCTTATTTTTTAAGATATTTTTAATCGATTTGTTTTATAGTAAAGAAAAATGCGTCAAGTTTACGTTAGATGTTTAGTACACCTCTCCGTGTGCACCATCAGTCGCACATACGATATCCAACCGATATTCAATTTCTTGCCATTTTCTTGCTAACATATCTACAGTAACTGTATCAATTGCTTCAATTATTAATATTATTCGATGTTGCAAATCATTAATGTCTCTGACTTTCTTCCATCTTGTGTCTGAAGTTTCGCTGTGCTTGAATGTCTGACTTTGCTCTATAAACCATGAAACACACAGGGCTTTTTCCTGCGGAGTGCTCATTTTCATGAACTCTACTTTCGCTACTAAATTCAAAAATATTCTGCTTAATCACAAAATAAATTGTAATTTTAAACCTAATTATTTTCACAAATACCTCATAAGAAAGAAAAAACTTGAAGCATTTTCCTTCACTATAAAACAAATGAAATGAAAATATCTCAAAAAATAAAATTTTGACTAACTTTAAAAATTCTAACGATAATTTATGGACACCCTGTATTCAAAACCAAATTTTCAAAATTTTTCGTGATTAGTGCTAATTTTTGATTGGTTTATTGATAACCGTACTTTCAATGTAATTTATGCAAATTAATACAAAACCATGTATTTCGATGTTATTTATACAAGGCTAGATTTTCAAAATTTTCTTTCTTCATTAGTAGGCCTACTGATTTCCGATTGTTTTTTTTAACAATGCCGCTACTTTCTATGTTCTCTACTCCTATTTAAGTTTGGATTTGTAGATTCTTGGTTAGTATTCCAAATTTTCAAAAGAGTTACTTCATGGAATTTTTATCTTTCTTAATGACTGCATTAATACAGTCGAAAAATAGTCTGGCACCATTCCTTTGAATATTAAGCGGCTGATTTCTTAATTTATTTTCATACTTTTTTTAGCCAATTCATAATACGAATGCAGTTATCGCTGCTTTTTGGCTATTTGGTTCTTGGGTATCAAATAAACGACCAATTTGTATCTTTCTTGATACCAGAAATTAAAATAAGCACAAACTAAACAAGACAAATTTTGTTCATTGTTTTTCGAATCACTCGAGACGTGAGCAATCGTGTCAAATCGTGGAAATTCTTGGCAGTTTCAGAAATCGCTGTGCAAGAATTGGTGGTGGAATAGGTTTTTGTGCACATTTGAATGAGTAAAATGCTCTGAGACAAGTTTGAAGTTAGTCCGTAATTTTCTTTTTTTAATTTTCTGAACGTTGTTCGCTAAAAAGTAGAACCAAATTCTGCAGCTAATAATTAACTCAGAACATCACTAGTAAAATGTTTCGTGTAATTAATGCCTGCTTCCTTTTTTAAGTTTGAAATTATTAAGTTATACAAGTTCAAATTCAAGACAACTGTAACCAATACATTACACAGATAAAAAATTTAATATCTTCTTTCTGGCTTTAAGTTTAAAATCATTAAGTCATACAAGTCCAAATTTAGGAAAAAGAAGACAGAAGTTTATTTTGTCAGAGATTATTACGCACTATGAAGGTAATACATAAAAATAAACGAAAAAGAAAATACATATCAAAATAGTAAAACACAGGTTATGTACAACTACAGTGAATACAAAAAATAAAATATTAACAATCTCGACAGGAGACTGCGAAGTGACCGATTAAGGTCTTCTAGTCAAGCAGTCACCCAGAAATTGTAGCGGAATTATTCAATTTCAAAGATTATTGCGTTAAAGCATGACGATTTATATCGTTTTGATTCATATATAGGAATTTAAGAGCTGAATTTTAATATTACGTTTAAAGATATTAAACGACTGGTTTCCAATATGAGGAGAGATGGAGTTTTAGATTTTTGTCTCTTGAAATTTAATTGATCGTTGACATCGAGACGATAAGAAGTGAGGTAAATTGTTTCGATTGGATCTAGTAGAGCGATTATGAATTGAACTGGTTTAAGTAAAGAATGAAGTAAAGCAGATTGGAAGGTATTTGTGGGAGTATTGGTGCATAATTTTAGCAATTTCAAAATAATACAAATCTTGTATTTTTAAGATTTTGTATTGGTAAAAAAGTGGTGTTGCTGATGTTTTAGGGTTACAGTTTGAGATTATGCGGAGAGCTTTATTTTGGAGATGTTGGAGCTAGGATTTGAGACATTGGAGGACAACTTAGTCAATGCGTAAAACTGATTTAGAAAAAACAACAGACAACAGCAATTAAGCTGTTACATATTTCTGAATTAGGTTAGCTGATTTTAACATTTTTTTAAAAAAATATTGGATTTGACACGACAAAACAAAGATTTAATCTTAAAAACGTCAAAAGAAAGTCGTTGCGTTATTTACTGACAGATAAAACTTACCAAATTTCACAAAAGCTTACGTCGGAAAAATTACTTTTTTGTGAGATGTCTTTTAAGATCAGGGGAAGGCGGGGCAAAACGGACATCTGCTCTATTTCTTTCAATTTTAAAGTTTCCATTAATATTTTTATCTTCTTCTATTTTCCTATTTTAGTTATAGTTATCAAATTAAACTGGAAGCTTTGTACTTGTTTCGGATGTTTTACAGGTGCAAATGTGTTTGGCAGAGATTTGTTGTAAAATTGGATACAAAGTAAAGTCGATCTGTTGATCAATCGATGACTAAATTTAAACTTTTTTTGATGTTAAGTGTAGTGTGACAAAGTAAAATTTAAACAATGTTTATGATTTAAAAAATTTTTTTTAAATGGCCGCTTATCATGTTGATTGCTAAAGCAGCATGCTTGGGGCAAAACGGTCATACCTATAACCGTTTTGCCCCAAGCAACTAAAATTGTACCAAATGAAAGTTATCATAGTTTGTGATGCAGAAAGCTGATAAATTATGTGTCTGATTTAGACTTTAATAGCCTATAGCTTCAAACTTTTTATACTGTATATCTTCTAATGTAGCTGCGACAAGCACTTCAAACAAAGAATTAAATTTTACTGTGAATGAGTGTAATAAACTGGCTAGCTGTAGTGTTTCTAAACAAACTAATGAAGATGAAAAACTTTTTCATATCTCGTCTTCCTACTGCGAAGTTAACACATTAAAAACGTAAAGCAAAACAGGCCACCCATATAATTGGTTCTTGGTTTAAAAAATCTATCATTGTGAGTGGAACAAAATTGAAAAGACTAAAATAAGGCTACGTTAAAAAAACCTCCAGCAATGTATAAAGCAAATAAAAACAATGAAGTAAAATATATCTGTTTGCTTTGTATACAGCATTTTGAAGAGCCACCACCAGTGATGGCTTTAGTTGGGTGTGAACGGAGCGGCCGCACCGCCCCCCCTAAAAACATCAAAAAGCGGTTCCCCCTACGCAAATTGCTCTATTTCTTCATAGTAGCACCACGACGGTGTCACCTTAAAATGAATACCTTTTTTTCAGAAATCGCTTTGTTTTGAGACACTAAAAAGTGGCCACTCCTAAAACGATAAACGCTTTTTTTCAGATCACACTTTTGGAACGTTAAATAGTGGCCCCCTAAAACAATAAACTTCTTGTAGAGATCACTTTGTCACTTTGCTTTGGAATACTAAAAAGTGGCCCTTCTACTCTTTTTGTACAGAACTCCCTTTTTGTAAGGCCATCACTGGCCACCCCCTACTAAATGTTTGCAGTGGTGTCACAATAAATGTTCGTATTATAAACTACTGCTCAAGAATCTTTTCGTGCAATTTTACGTGCAATCAATCGTGTTTAATCATTTTAGCACTACCATGTCTGTGTAAAAATGTTTCTATTTGATTTTTTTAGTTGCCACAATGCAGAAGTACTAATATTAACAGACTACTTGACATTTAAAACAAAAATGGGATAACTATTTTTAATTTTACCTGGGGCAAAATGGACACTATAACCGTTATGCCCCGAGCCCGGGGCAAAATGGACATGTAAGTAAAATATACATTTTTCTAAAATAAAATTTTTAAGCTGTTGTCACGGGTTTTAAATTATATTCATGAGATGGTATATTGTCAGAGCAATTATAAAATCTTCTTTTGTTTATTTAAGTCCAGCACCGGAGCCGTTACGCCAATTTAAAATAACTATGACCGTTTTGCCCCATCTTCTCCTACTCATACAAGAAATCAATTTGCATATTAGCAGTGAATTTTTAGATTTGCTCGGCTTGTACGCGCTTTTTGTACGTATTTACAGTTCAGTTCCATTTAGCTTTCTTTCATTTTTTTGCCGCGTAATCAAAATAATATGAAATACTAACAAGAAGTGTATAATTTACTTATAGACGGAAAAAGATAGAAGGAACAAATCAAAACAACTTTGTGACTTGTTAAATTAAAGTTAAAATGTGAAATTAGATGTGTTCTAAGCTTATTGAAAACAGACCATAGAAAACACGCTGTAAGAATAAATTTGAAAAGTTTTTCCTTTAACTGAAACTTTTTCCAAAAAAACAAATAACAATCAGTGGTTTGATCTTGATGTTCACATTCTTTTGAACAGATAATAAAAACTGTATAAAAGATAAATAAATAAATAATAAAAGCCCACAAACAAGACTTGGATTTACACAAGCCAGAAATTTTTATTTTGGTACTGTCAAAACAAAAAAACAGGAATGTTATAATTTGAAATTTAACAACTGTAAAAAAGACATTTAAACGAATTTAGAAATTAATTAACTCTTATATAGAAAAAAAATGAATTTAGTTGCGGAAGTCTTTATGTAGATGAAAAAATTGTTCATGATCCTTTAAAAAATAGCAGACTATTTTAATAAACATTTTGCTAATGTTTCCAATGAATTATTGAAGTCTTTAACTCCCCAAAAACAACATTTCGCAGATTATCTAAAATTTTCAACCCGCCAATCAATGTTTACTTGGCCAACATGTCCTCGAGAAATCTTTAAAATCATGAAAAATTTCAAAAACAAGATAAGTACAAGGCCAGATTACATTCAATCAAAGTTCTCAAATCTTCGTCTAACTATATTTTACTAGCACTTAGCCATGTCTTCAATTTTTCTAAGCGTAAAGGTGAATTCATTGATTGCTTTAAACTTGCTACTGTAGCCTATGTTTTATATTCAAAAAGGCAAACCAAACAATATCGATAATTAGGCTATCGACCAGTTAGTTTATTATCAAATATTTCAAAACTACTTAAATAAGTTATGTTTAATAGATTGTACTCATTCTTAGAAAAACAAAATATATTTTACAATTATCTATTAGGTTTTTTAAAAAATCACTTTACTTCTCATGCAATTTCAATTTTAGTAGAAAAAATATCTCATTCATTTACCTGCAAAAAAGCTACCCGTGGAATTTTTTTGATTTATCTAAAGCATCTGATTTATCTTAAAGCATTTTATCTAAAGCAAGATATCTAGTTTGCTTAGAAAAAATAAAAAACTCTTTTTTCAAATTTTGTTTGACTGCATAGTTTTAAAACAATCATTCAATAACATGGATTCTTTTTCACTTTTACCTTTGCTCTTTAATTGAAATTTCTTTTTGGCTATGGTCTACTGTTTTAATTTAGCTATTAATCTTTTATTTTTAAAATCGGAATATAAATTTCAAGTTAATTGCTAATTACTAATGCTAAGGATTAGGATTATAAATTGCCAATGCTAATAACTATGTGTAATTTGCTTATTTTGCTATTATAATCTTGTAAAAATTAACTTTGTAAAAATTTATGAATTCAGTTGTAAAAAGTTTTTTTTTGTTTTATTACAATTATTTTTTTTACTATTTTGAAATGGATCATTTATAATTATTGTATTATACATATATTTTTTTCAACTCCATCAACTTCAACTAGTATAATGGTTTTTTTATGATATTTTTATATCGTAAATATTTGCTTATTATTTAATTTATAATCCCCTAAATTTTTTTGTAGCCTACGTACTCTTTTCTTAATTTACAATCTTTTAGTTAATATTTGTATATTTACCAGAAGCATTTAAAAAAGGTTTCCGGACCTGGTGAGGTTTTTTTATGAGTGTTTTTTCTTTACTCACCTTGCTCAATAGCTCAGTTGAGCTAAATTACTATCTTGACTAGCTATGCTACCCATCATGACTAGTAATGCATTGGTTATACGAGTACAATCTTGTAATTAGTTTGATTGTTTTTCTTGTAATATAAAATTCTTGTTTCCCTTTTCCTTTTTTCTTTTTAATTTCTTGTATTTTAACTGATCAAGCTGTTGTGGCCATGCTTCCTACCGTTTCATATACTTTCTACAATTATCTTATGGATGTTTCAACGTCTGATGTTGTGCTGCTTCGTCGTTTTCTTGATCTTTTTCATATTTATGATTTTCTCTATGAACTATTTAATAGCGATCAAAAATAAAAAATTAAATAAATGAATGAAATGAGTATAATTATTTAAAATTAGGTAATCTAAATTCTTACTTTATATTCTGTAAAAGAAGAGAAAACTGTTTTTGACAAGGCAGAACTACTATATATTTTGACCTTGAAATGTGACAAAGATGTCGGTAACGTGATTACCGTAAGATGAAACTCGTATATAATTTGAAGAAACGGTCGTAAAGGTCGATTTATTAAAAGGTATCTTTTTTGTATCAGAATTTTAGGCTGTAATATGAAAGTAATGTAAACCGTAAAAATCAATTTAATACGCAAATTAGCTTGACTACCTAGCCCATTGAATTCTTGAAATTTTTTGGTCGCACGCCCATTTCGCATTTACTTGTAAAGCCGCGATTTTAAAAGTAGCCCCTACTAACCAATAAACTTTTCCGGTTGATTTGCTACACTTGATCTGACCGATCACGTCAATTCTATGCTTAATAGCGATTTCTGGTTAAACCTTTGAAAGGCAGACATACGGAGTGAAGCAAATTACCTCTAATCGAGTTTCGTCCTTTTTCATAGCGCGCTCTGATGCGACTTAAAAAGAGTTACGTTAAATGTTTTATTTGTGAATGTATGTTTAAGAAATGAATTACTTTATCTTTGTTTTGAGCGCATTCTTCAGCAAGCAAGGTTTGTTTCAAAAAAAGCTTTTTAAAATTAAGACATTCTAGTTTTAAGTTAGCTATACACAATAAAAGTGTTTTTTATAAAAAAGGACTGGTCTTACATAATATTTTTTAAGACATCTTTATCAGTTTTTCTATTTGAAAAATAAGTACTATACTACCTAAAAAATTTAAAACAAGAAAAACGTATTTTAATAAAAAGAGTAATTGATGGATTACGAAGCATTCAAGACTAAATATGAAAACCTGAGTTTTATAATTATAATTTGGCTTCGAATCGCCAAGTAGATTAGGGGGTCTGTACAAAGCAGTGGCTTCTAACCAGAGATCCGTCGAAAGGTAGCAGGGGGTCCGCGAGTGCTAAGGAAGTTGAACAGAATTTTAAAAAACTTTTCAAAATTATTAGTCAAGGTCAAAGTCAAATTAAAAACTTTAGGAGTTTGTACGATCGGTAAGTTTTTAAAAGGGATCTGTTACTTAGAAAAGTCGGGAGCCACTTATATAAAGCTGTAGAAGAGCAAGGCAAAAAAGAACCCTTCTATAAAGTTTAGAAAAAAACTGGTGAAAGTTGTTTAAATTAGTTTTTTTAAACCGTCTTAATTTATTTCAATATTGTATTTTTATTGCATGATCTTTAAGGCGCCATGTATTTACATTTAAAACAGCAAATTTACTTAAAATTGATTGAAAACAATTATTAGATTTTTAAGAAATATTTTGTTGGAGGATTTAGATCAGGGGCGTCAAAAGCTTTTCGAAGCGAGGGACATTTACGTTCAATGAACATTTACGTGGGCCGAAATAAAGATTCTTTGTTTTAGCTCTCAACTGACGTTAAACGTAAACGAAGGTCAAAAAACGGCCACTAATTAAAGATTTAAGAAGAAAAGGTGGTTGGGAACAGAGTTGGTTTTATTATGAAGCGAGAGGAGACGAAGGCACAAGGCACCCTTAAAAATGCTCGAATCAAATAAAAACTTTAATTAATATATGTTAAGAGAGAGTTAGATCTTCTTTTTAGGTCCTCACTTGAATCGAGTTGCAAAACATATTTTACAATGTTACTGGTGCAGTAGCTTGAGAACGATTGGTGGAGACTACTATCGGCGATGTACAAAGTCCTTTTTATCAAAGGAGGCCAATTCTAAAAACAGCTGTTTTAAAAACTAAATACGATTCAAACTTTAATCTGATTTCTGTAAAGACCAAAAAAAGATCTCAATTTTAAAATCAAGACCAAAAAAATGTTGTTTTTTTTTTATATATTCAAGTGAAAACAAAAAAGTTGGCATTTGAAATTTAAAGTCAAAAATATAACTTCATACCAAGCTGCTATTCCGTTTAGCATTCCACTGACTACTACTAATGAATTGTTTCAGTATAAGAAAAAGTGATGACCTTTTTTCTTTAATCCATAGTTTCTTTGTTTAAGGATTTCCAATAATCTTTTTCTAAGGACCCACCAACTTTCATCCTGATCCTTCGTAACCGCACAATCCCAGCTCATCTCTTCTTCTCTTGTTATTGATGTGATTTTAAATTGTGGTTTAAGATATCCTCAGAATTTCTATCTGTGTTTTTAATGAATGAGCAAGTTTACCTTGCAATCAGCCCTGGTTTAAATTGAAAATTGTACAGTTGCAGGTTCGAAGCTCATGTAAAACGTTTGTTTTTTGCCCCTGAAAAGGTAAATTATAAGAATTTACTTTGTTTGAATAGTTTACGAGCAGCTTTAAATTTACTTGACATCATTATGAAACTAAACAAAAATTAAATATTTAATCTAATATTACATTGAGCCCTGTGAAAGACATAGGCAAAGCTTAATCTCTAAAACTAACAAAAAGGTTATATAATTTGAAATTAATTAAATTATTGATGTTTTTTAAGTTATTGAGGAAGTTGTTTCAATTGATTAAAATTGAATATGTCGAATTTATTCGAAGGTAAACGAGCGTTAGTAACTGGAGCAGGGAAAGGTAAGTTGATGTGTTTATTAAGTTTGATCTTCTTGCAAAACTAACGTGCTTAAACTGTTTTTTGAATGAATTGGTTGAAAGATTGTAACTTAAAAAAATTTCAAGCAAAAATACATTAAGCATAACAACGGTCGCCGATGGCAACAAGTTGTTGGCATGACAAAAACTCTATTATCCTAAAACACTTCCGAGAAATCAGGTGGCATTAAATCATTCTAACTTTTTTAATCTTAAGATCGACGGTGGAACATTGAAAAGACGTAAACTGTTGCCACCCCGTGCCTGGTTAAATGTGTCCAACCACGTGATATATCAATTTGCAAGACAGAATTACCGCTGCAAACTTCCTAGAAAAATGTTTTTCCCGAAGTTTGTCGGTTTTGACGTATTCTTTCAGCGTGATAATTAAGTTAATATCGCGTCAACCTGTTTGCTTTCGTATAGTTAAAGCATTGAAGATTCTTAAAGAGATGGACTTGCGTAGCAACATTTAGATTTTTGAAATAGATCTTTTTTAGCTTAAAAATCAAAATGTAGAAAAAAAATGTTTTATTTCGAGTTAATTTTGTTATTGAACCAAAGCAAGAAATTATTTGGGGTGTCACGTTTTTTTGCGTTTATTTAAGAGAAAGATTAGAATAATTACTAAATATAGGCTTACCGTACGTCCCGATTTTGGCGGTACAGTCGCAATTTATAGAGTTTTGTCTTGCTCGATTGGCCAAAAATCCAAAACAGATTCGAAGAGAAGACCATCTTTTTTTTTAGAGAAGACTACGTTTTACGGACAAACATCATGAAAGCCGAAACAGATTCGAAGTAAAAACTTTTTTTTGGAGAACATTACTTTTTAGGCACAAATTTTTTTTATTAACGAGCGTTCGAGTGTGCTCCTTCAAAAATATGATATGCTTAACGAAATGCAGACAGAAATATAAGCGCTCAGAATTCAACATATTGACTTGAACATTTGTTTTTAATTGCTGAAATCAAGGCGAAAAAATTTTGATCAAAAATTTGGCTTCCTTTACGTCACTATACATGTATTATAAATTACGTCACTTATACATAATCACACGGTCACTTTTCTCTTTACGTAACAACGTTTAATTGAATATACGTTTTCGTACAATAATGAATGCCAACAGTTGATCCAAAACAACATACAAAGTCGGTTTAAATTGAATAAATGCCTTTATAAATAGGTCAATTAGAAAAGATGGTCGCTAATTGTACCATTAATATTTGATAAGGTTTTTTTTGTTTGTGTTTTTAATCATTTTATAATTTGATATTTATAACTTTTTCTGGGCTTATCTGAAAAAGCAGCTGTGAACCAATTTTTACCTCTGAAACGCAGTTTGTTTGGTAAAAGGTTATTGATTAAAAAAACCTTTGAGTTCTGCCTGAAATCATAGGGACTGGCGTTTGATCCTTCGCGTCACACTGGCATGCTGTTGTAGAAGCCAAGTTCCTCTTGTGCGCATAGTTGAGCGGAAACGCCCAACCGGTTCGAAGACGATTTAGTTGAACCCAGGCGCTTCTTGGAAGATGAATTCCCACTGGCAAAGTGCCAATATTAGGGATAAAGTTGTGGAGTCGAATGTAGTTGTTGTTCCACTCAAGATTTCAAAAATATTCTGCCCATTCAGCTGCTTTGATTTTTACGTGAGCAAGGTCTGTTGGAAGACCTTTGGCGGCAGACACAAAAAGGTGTCTAGATTTTAAGCGCCGAGACTGTTCTGGTTCGGGAGCAGTGAACTTACGGTAGAACAGATAATTCGACACCCTAGCTCAGCAGGCAAAAGACAATGTAGTTTCGACGACAAAGCTCTGCTGGCGGGATGCCTGCAAGAACTGATAGATATTCTGTTAGTGTTGAACGCAAACATCCATTCACAATGCGCAATGCGTCGTTAATAATAGGGTCAATCAGGCTAGTATAAAAACTGCGGCACCAAGCAGGTGCGTAATACTCAACAGCAGAATGTACAAAGCTAGAGTTGCTGCGCGCAAAGTCGTGGCACTAGCATCCCAGCTTGTATCTGCCAAACGCTTGCTTAATGAAACTCTTAAAGTAAGTTGCTTACGCAGTAACTACAGGTGACGTCCGATACGTGAGCGATCTGTCTAGTGTCACACCGAGATATTTCAAAGCTGCACAGAAAGGCAGTGGGCTGCCCTTAAAGGCAGCGACTTGTTCTTTAGATTAACTATTAACTCACATTTCGCCTTGAGGTGGAAGGCAGACGACACCATTTCGAATTCGCTGAGCTTCAGTTTCCATTTGTGGAGATATGCCTGGAGTGTTGACATGTCTTGGCAAAGGGTTCCCTTTAGCGTCTTCCTGTCTCCAGCAGTATGCACAAACGCTAAGTTGTCAACGTAGACATAATTGCTGGAGAGAGTCGGAGGCAATACAGATTTTAAAGAGGAGGGTAGCCAAGACAAATCTCTAAAGGGTCGCGGTTCTTCAGGTGCCAAAGTCTGCTTTGCTTGTCGTTACCGGTGGTCAAGTACAACTGCTGTTATGGATTTCGCCAAAACACAGTTCTCGATTTCTTGGATCATTAAAGTGACCTGATCGACGGTCGATTTCCAGCGTCGGAAATTCGCTTGCTCATGAGGGATTAATGGGTTGATGATAGATTCGATACGGGCGTAAATAAATCTTTTGGGGGTCTTGTAGGAGATCAAAAGCAAAGAGATGGGACGATAGCTTTTAACACCTTTTAAAGGTTTGTTTGGATTCGGGACTGCAACTACCAGGGAGCGTCTCACAGTTTAGAAATTTTAAGTTGGCTCATGCAGGAAGAGAGGAAAGCAAACAGCCAAAATAACCGCAGGGCCAGCTTGGAGTATAAGCTCCGGGCATAGGCGAATGGTGACACATAAAGCCCATTCAGCATATCCCCGGGGTGATGGGAAACTTAACGTCTTTTTTTGGGATGTGACAGCGGTGCCAGCAAATGCCGAAGACTTATCATTCTGCGACTGAATACCGAGAGCTGCACTGCCAGAAAATCAGCGTGATTGAGCGACTTGCCTCAAAATATCAGCCCCTAGTCATCCACCTCCAAGAAATCCACTGTAACTCTGCAGAAAAGCTCGTAACACTTTCTAGCTGGCTCAATCTTTAGCAGGAAGCATGGCCTCGCCACGTTTGTACATGAGAAGTTGGTTTGGAGTCATTTTGGTCAGTCTTCGAATGATTTGGAGATTGAATGACTATGCATGGACATTTCTGGTTATAAATTTATCAATGTCTACAAGCCTTCACCCTAGCGAATAAAACTCACGTAGTCCTCGTATCTCCCCAACCCTATCTCTGCTCTGATGACTTTAACTGCCAGCATGTAAAGTGGGGTTATAATACCACCAGCGGCGACGGAGTGTGTCTGGCCACATCGGCCGCAACTGACTACCTCTCCCCTCTTTATGATCCTAAGGGACCTGACACTTTTCTCTCTTGCCGTTATGGAACAGAAACTAATCCTGACTTGGCTTTTCTTTTGCAAGTGCCAATGACAATAAACAGCTTTCCAGTGATCGTGTTCTTGAGAAATTTTCACGGTCTCAACATCGCCACATTTTAAGGTTTGAAAGATAACAAGTGTAAAGCTAACTTCAGCTTTACATTAGCTTGACGTTTATTTTTAAATATTTTCTGTTGCGGTTAGAAGCGTCCTTTCAAAAGCCATATGTGGCTTTATTATTAATTTTTAAAAAAAGTAACGCTTCGACCAGTATCATTTTTCTTGATTTTATCGGTTATGTTGAGCGAACGAATAATAATCTTTTTAACGGGTAATACCTGAAAATGTGTTTTTCGAAGTTAGTGTTCATTCATTATAATAGATTTCAAAGACCTTCCTCTTAGTTTATCACTGGTAAGTATTGGACGATACGTCACAGTAATATTGTTTATGAAGAATGTTTGCAATTTATTATTTCAAATAGGCTACTTTTCTAACGAACTATTAAGTTTTTACTTTTGACCATTTTTAAGTTTGACGAAAGTTTTTATATAGGCATTGGAAGGGTTCTTGCCAAAGATCTTGCTGAGAATGGAGCAGAAACGTTTGCTTTGAGTAGAACATTGTCAGACTTAAAATCCTTAAAAGAAGAGGTAATTACAATCGAAATGCAAACGATATTCGTATTTAAATATTTTATGAAGGTCTAGTTCAATTATTTTAACCAATTACTGTCCGATCTGTTTATTCGTTTAGATTCTGCTTCGGAAACCGCGAGTCCCAGGTGGACCCTCAACTAAATTATCTTTGTTTAGTTAACACCCTATTTTTTAAAGAAAGTTATTTACAAGAAATATGTTAAGCCCATTTATTGAAGCAATAAGCAAAAAGCTTATTTGACAAAAAGAAAAGCTTTTTGCTTTCAATCCCAAACAATGTTTTAAATTTTAGGTATTTGGCAGTAGCAATTAGATTTTTCGACACTTAACCTGTTTCTTTTTTTGTTAATAGTTTTTCCTGAATTAAAGTTAATTGTCGCCGATAAAGAAAAATCCACTTGCTTTTTGTTGTATATTTAACTTTATTAGGTTAACAATTATGGATCTTAGTCCCCAAATATATCAACCAATATTTTGAAAATGTTATGTCATTTGTATGTAATAGAATGACATTGAGTAGAAGTTATTCAAAAATGTCTTGAAGATACCGTGATACTTAATCTACTTATCTCCTTATTTTTTTTGATTTTGAATCACAAATTTATCTAAATCATTTATTAATGTTTTATTGTACAGGGTGATCCTTATATAATACATGCCAAAGCAGCTATTATCAAAGGAAATGGCTCTATTATAGTATTAAGATAATTATCTCTAAATTAGTGCGTTTTGGAATCGAAACATTTTTCTTGAATTTCGTCAAAAGCGAGAAATCTTTTATAAACAATACATTAAAGTGGAATAAGACTTTTTTGAAAAAGTCATTGATTTAAAATTTTGAATATTATTTGACGTCTATAGGCTAGAAGCTGTGCTCCCCAAACTTTCCCACTCATGGTAGAATTGGAAACTTTCAAAATTTTCGCGCACACCTCGATTAAAATGTAAAAAACCTAATCAGTTTATACATAAAGTAGACTTTATGATTTATTTTAATGGGACAGGAAACCTAGCTAAAGTTTGACTTAGCGAATTGCCTACCAATTGTAAAACTTATACTTAAAAAAACAACTTTTTCTTTTTAAAAAACGTATGTTCAGACTACCGTTTTCTCGCAGCACGCCTACTATCGTCTTAAGACACACTTGGACTAGAGCAGGGTTCGCTGACCTATGGCATGAGAAAGCGTGGCATCTGTACCACTGATCCATAAAAAAGTCCGACCTTTTTTAACTTTTTGGTTTAATTAAAATTGGTTTAAATTTCTGCTAAACTATCATTAAATTTTCTCGTCCTTCTTGTCCATAGGATTTGCGTTCAAAGCGCAACAATTAAAACGCACGTAATTATTTCAAACAGTTTAACAGTTGAAAATTTTTTAAAGTCCCATTTATCTCAAAATATTTTAAGATTTTCTGAAATAAATATTTAAAACAAACCCCGTTTAAAACAAAAAAATTTGTATTTTTTAGAATCCGTCGATCCATGTTATCCATTGCGATCTAGCTGATTTTTCCAACCTTGAATCCCAAATCGAATCCTGTTTACCGATTGATCTTTTGGTTAACAATGCCGCAGTCGTCAACTCTGAATTATTTTTAGATGTCCCGGTTGAAAGCTTCGATAAGTATTTTATTTATTTTAATTTATTTTTTGTTGATTTTTTTTTAACTTTTGGTCGACAACATTTCAGACAAGTGAATGTCAACATCAAGGCACCTTTTTTGGTTTCTCAAGTGAGTAGACCTATCGATATCTTTAATATAAATTGTAACAGATTATTATTTATAATAGTACGTAAAAATTTTTATGACGCCTACAAACATGAGTAAAATTATTTATTATTTTATTTCCGTTTAATTAAAACAAATCTTATGCGATTATTTGCAAGTAACTGGCAGCATTAAAGCAATGAGCGCTAGCAGCCCAGTTAAATGGTCACGTGATTTTGATTTTGATCGACATGGTCGGGGTTCAAAACCTACTTGCACCATTCTGTTGTGTCCTCGGGAAAAACACTTTACGGCACTTTCCGTTGCTTGGCAGTATTGGCAAGCAGTTCGAAATTTTAGCCATACAAGTCTTTCTATAATGCTAAATAAATAAAATAAAAAATTCTGTCGGACAGCAATATCTTGGCATTTTTGAAAGCAGATCGGGATAATTGTTTGACAGTTGCTTCATGCATAGCGCCTCTGAGGCTTTCCTGCGAGTCAGGAAGATGAATATGTGATTGAAACAAATAAGAAAATAAGCCTGCGCTCGAAAGTTGACGTTCGCAGTGACTTGTTTTTCGAGCCTTAACCAAGTCTTCAGCTTTCAAAGTAATGTAAAAACTTTTTTTGTCTTCATGCTATTTTAGATCCGATAAAAAAGATCACTTTTGCATTTGGTTTAAAATAAAAATCTTTGTTTTACTGAGTTTCGTTTTTGAGAACAACATTTTTCCGGCTCGACTTAAAATGCACCTAATCTTGGGTTGTTTTGCACGTCAAAATCACCTTTAGGCAGGCAGTGGGATAAAGGTTACAAACTCCTGGTTTAGCTCCAGCAGTTTGCATTACAAAATCCAGTAAAATCTGGTAAACGGAACCCATGTTTGTCTTTCTTACTTTAACTTTTTTAAAGACAATTTGATTTTCTTCTGAGATTTCAACACTTTCATTTTTTAAAAATTCTTTTTGTATCATTCCCTTCCAGCTATAAAACGCTATCGTGTAAATGTCGCATAGCTCTACATTTATAGACTATTCGAAGCAAATTGTGATTCATTGTTGTATTGAAATAACTTAAAAATCACAATTTTTTTAAAACTCATAGTGCTGCCATTCATCAAATCTTTTGAGGAAAAACTGCATGAATTAGTATCAACATATTTTAAACTATTAAATTTTATTATTAAATTTTATTAAATCCGTTCCACTTCAATTTCTGCTCTTGCTGCTCTGTGTATTTTTTGCTGTGTTTTTTCGTATTCAATGAATTAAACTAAAAACTAAAATGCCAAGTTGAACTTTAGATTGTTTCAAGAAACATGGCGGACCGAAAAACTGGCGGCAGTATTGTGAATGTATCCAGTGTCGCTTCATCGCGAGGGATCGAATTGTTTTCTGTTTACTCTATGACGAAAGCGGCCCTTGACCAATTGACCCGTACTATGGCGTTGGAGCTGGCCCCTCTTAACGTGAGTTATTGTTTGGGACTGAAAATTCTGCAAGCCATTTTTATTGTTATTGATCTATTTCCGTTATAGGTTACTTGTGTTCTGCCTATCGTTTTTATTGATAGCACACGCGCATTAATCTTTAACAACACGCCGCGTTGTACGCGAGAATTGGAACTGTAACAATAAAAATATCCCCACAGACTTCATCTGACGAAAAATCTTTCAGAGAAGAAATACTTTTATGCAAAATTTTAAAATTTATTTTTATAGATATAATAATTTATTTAGATATAAACTAATTATTTATACAAATGCTTAGTTTGTAACTTTAAAATTTTCAATATATTACCCTTTTGTACACTTAACACAATCCATATTTTAACTGCTGGTATTTTTATAACCCCTACAAAAATTAATTTAACTCGGTAAACCCGTTTACTTCTTTAAAATAGTGGTGTATGTATTTCTTTCAAAAATTTAGTTAACCACTTAAAACGTTGCCATGTAGTTTAAACATTGAACTAAATTTTTTTCTGGAGTAAAATCGAGATAGGCCTACGGTATTACCATTTTTGATATGCTGTAAAAAAATTAGTTTGATCGATTTTGAGTAAACTCAAATGCAAAAATTTCAACACAATCACCGACCTTAATCCTAACCCTACCACATAATCGGTTGTTATCACTTTCTGTAAAAAACATTTAAGCCCATTAGCTTTGATAAATAACATTAAGAATAAAATATAGTAACCCAATCGAAACCGGGTGGGCTCTACAGTTACCGTTTTATCATTTACTTCCAATAAAATATTTTTAAAGCTTTGGTAAGATTTACTAAAGTTTATTTAATTTATTTGTTGGAATAAAAAAAGATCACCTTTAGTTTGGGCCAGTGGTTTTTAACCGGTGGGCCATGACCCAGTGGTGAGTCATAGCGCTGTTTTCAGTGGGCCACACAGCGTAAATCAAAATGAATATGAAGTAATATGAAACTTGTATAATGATGTCGTTATGATCGAGAAATCGAAAACAAATTTTAAGCGCAGACTTTTTTTAGAGATCACTATTTTATTGGGACGAAAATTGAGAAATCGCGGACAAATTCCAAGCGAAGATCTTTTTTTTAGAGATCACCAGATTTTTGTGACGGAAGTTAAATTTTGTTCACCGAAATGGGGCGTCAAGTTACCTTGGGTTGGAAAGTGGGCCACGGTATGAAAAAGATTGACAACTACTGGCTTAGGCTCTTGCCTAAAATTTCGGCCACCCTACTTTCCTAACTTTTTCACTTTTGGTATCGCAGAAAAATTTATTCAGTTTTACTTAATATTTTTCCAAGCCCAAGCAGTTTAGCTATTTTGACTTTCAATATGTTTAAAACTAATGAAAAGTTTCAAACTATAAACCAATAATTAAAGTTTTTCTTCAAGAACTCATTAGCAATTGAAAATGCAACATCAGGATGACACAACACTACCTTTAAAAAGCATTGCTTTAGATTATCAAAACAGCTCTTTACTTGTAGTAGTACCGGTAATACTTTTTGCCGTCGCACTCACTTTCTGATTTATGCAAGCAAAATTTTACAATGCACACGTTCTAATATTCATCTTTCTTTTTAGAAAATTTAACTGGTAATCTTGAAATTTCATTGAATCCCGATGAATTTAATTTTTTTTGAAAAACGAAAGCAACAAACAGTGAAACAATCAAAACGAATCTATGATCTTAAGGCTATGCGAATCTAATAAAAAAAATTTCTATCAGTGTCCTATTTAGATCCGAGTCAACTCCGTTCTACCCACTGGTATAAAAACTGAAATACTTAAAAGTTTGGATGAGTCAACAAAAAGCACGATGATATCAAAAATTCCATTGGGAAGACTTGGCGGTAACGATAATGTGTTCAGTAACTTGTTGAATATTAAAGTTAATGACTAGAAAAATATTTGTATAGGCAAAAGCATTTAATTAAAGACCGATTTCTAAAAATTTACTGGCGCTTATTTTTGATAAGAAATTGATATAGCCTACTTTGATTGTTTTTAAGTTTGTAGTCATAGCTTTTAAGATAAAAATTATTTAGGTTATTTCTAATAGTCTAGGTAGGCTACTGTTTTTGTTTTATCTACTTTGATATTGAAAAAAAAAGTTTTTACAGTTTTTTAAAAGTTTTGTAGTCTATTTATTTGGTTTCACAATGATGTTGCTTCTCTAAAGGAGTGACGAACCTATTTACTGTCGCGGGCCGCTTTGCTAGTTCCAGCTGAGTAAACGGGCGGCGCAAGTTTTTAGTTATACTATAAAACTTTTGATCAGTTATGTTAAAGGTAATTAGGCGCAGGAGAGCCGGATGCGGGGGCAGGGAACCAATTGCCCCTCACTTTTTCAAAATGGAAAAGTACAGACAAGCAGATGGTGAACTTTGAAATTCGCAGTATGGAAGCTTTGGGTTAAATTTATCTCAATCATATAAACTTAACCAAAATACCAGGTTGATTGGAGGTAAAGGCCTTTTTGTTTAGTTTTCACCTTTTATTTGGCACAAAATTTTGGACATTGATTGAAAGTGATGACCTTTTTTTAATGTTTTCTAAAATTTTGGCTGAAAATGGTTGCATAATCAAAGCCGCTACTCTGTAAAATACTATATAAAATCATGTTTCGGGCAATCGTCAATAAAATTTGGGCAAAATTGTATTGCCCCTAAAATTTTTTCGGCTAATGCGGCTATGAATCTTACTTTCCTATCTTCCTACAATTTTTTCTATCCAATAAAAAAAATTTTCTTTGTTTTCAATTTATATTTTGCCCCTCCCGCCAAAAATTTCTGGCACCCCTGATAAGGCGTGAGATAGAATATAAAGATCTTAATAAAAACTTAAGCACATCAAATTTCCGGTGTAAAGTTTAATTGCATTAAAAAGCAAAGAACCCATACAACAAAAAAATTTCTTAAACAATTGTTCAACCTAGAAAAGAAAAAAAAATTGTTCTACAACAGTAAGGAAGAACAAACAAGAATATTAAAATCTAATTTGTAACCTAAAGCCGCTACACTACAAAGACTTTGGTAACTGTGCTTAAAATTTCTTTAAATAAATTGAAGAAATTAAAATTACCAAAACATACATAAAATAGTTGAAAAATTAATGCAAACCATGCAGTTGAAGTTATTTAACGCGGTATTAAAACATAAAATATAAAGAATAAAAAAAATATTTAATAGAAAATTAAGCCAGGAATGCAGTTGATTATATGACAAATGTAATCAATTACGATTATAATTACTCATCCATTCTGCAATTACGCCTACAATTACGATTACTCAAAATTTGAAATTAATCGATTACGATTACTTACCCGATACCCATTGTGCAATTACGTTTACGATTACTCAAGATGGCAGTTGCCCAGATGGCAGTTGCTTCCTCGTAGCCTGGGCCGTAAGTAAGTCTGCTCTTGTTATTACACATGATGGACCGAAACTAAACCTGCCAAAACGGAAGGGTATCTACCCATCCCGATGTTCAGCAAGGGTCTACTAATCGGTAAACGTCCCTTTAATGATGGGGAAAAAGGCTGGGAAAAAATGCCCTTTTCAGAGCACATTGTAAACAAGTTTCGAAGACCCACTATTTTTCCAGTTCAACATCGAAGCCCTCACTGCAAACAAGATGAACGTTCTTTATTATCTTGCTCTGCAATTTGAGGCACTCGTCGTCCTTCTACAGGAGACCTACTGCACTAATGCAAAGAAACTAGTTTTCCAGACTTCCACCCGCTGGGTCTTTCTTTCTTTCACAAAGCATGACCTTGCCATGTTTGTCTCCGAGCGACTAAAAACGGTCTTGGTCCAAAACAACTACATTCCGTGTTGGGATGCGGAATTTGAATACCTCTACAAAACGTTCTTGCAATCTCCTCAAGACGACTCGAGTTTGGCTACTGCGGCTTTACTTGCCAAACTTGATAGAAAGTATATGGAGGGATCGATAGTCCGAAGCAGTTCGGAGCATCAACATTTCGCACTCTAGTTATAAAGCTGGAGTATTTTGAACAACCTTGCCCGTTGGTCACAATACTCTCCTCGTCACTGTCCCTTTTCAGCTGATGTTATTGCATCTCAGCTGGTTAGAAAGTGGGAGATACAAGGCTGTTGACTGCAAGTCATCTCGATTTGTTTCTCAAGAAGTGTCTGACCTTTTGAGGGCCACAACACCGAACCCAGTGAATATCTCTGAGAATTTCTCACAGAGAGAATTTATTGCTGCCCTCTGACACTTAAAATTAGGTAAGGTCTGATTCCATATGCCTGATTCCATCTTCCCAAAACTTATAATCCATGTTGGAGCTGCTTTGAAGACCTGGTTACGTGACTTTCTTTCTTCCTGTTTGCGGCGACTCAAAATTTTCAACATCTGGAGAAGAGCGCTTGTTCTCGCTTGTCTTCGTTGAAGTCTGTGGGGGACCCAAAAAATTATCGACAGACATCTCTGCTCTGTGTCTCCTACAAGATCCTCGAGAGGCTTATCTACGCCAGTGTCGAGTCAATTATATTGATTCACTGCTCCTTAAAGAGCAGGCTGGGTTTCGACACGAAAAGTCAACTGTGGATCAAGTCGTTCTGTTAACACAGAACATCAAGATTGTTTTAAGGCTAAGAAGAAGGCCAGTATGAAATTAGTCGATCTGACATCGGCATATGACACTAAGGCTCTTGTCCCCTCCTTTAGAGGACATCAACAGCTTAAATCGAGACACCCATTTGTGCCTGCTGCACTAGAACTTTTAAAGGATTTTTCTAAGTCGAACATCAGTGTGGCATGTTGGGCGGAAACCAAATGGAATACGGAATGGCAAAGTAACACCTCCCGCTTACGTACTTTCATCCCCGACGTCAGCCCCAAACCCCTGGGTTGTATCTATTCAGATCATCCTGAGTCAGGCTTAATCGCCTCCGCACTGGCATTGGTTTATTCCGTTCTACAATGCACAGATGAGGTATGGCTTCCGCAGCAGCTTGTGAGTGTGCCGAGGAGGAACAAACTGCTGACCACATAATAACACCTTGCCCCATTTTCTATCATCAAAGCAGGGGGATTAGTCTGGAAACAGTTGATGAAGAGACAGTGGCCTGGCTGATCAATACCTGCCCTAACACCTAAAGAGTCTTCGGGAAGGAGAAACATCTATTCCATACGAAGAAGAAGAAGAACTGGACAGATCGCTCACGTTTTGTCACCAGTGGCATTTCGCAAAAAACTATCTTCGCGCGTCATACTATTGAGGCAACTTGTAAGCTCATATGGTGTTTTAGGTGCCAAAACAGCTGTCCTATCTCCTGGTCTACTCAACAACTGAGTACTGCGTACCAGCCTGGTGTCGCAGGGTCATCAGATGCTCGCCAAGAAAGACAAAAATCTAGACGCCCGTTTGTGCCAGCTGCGCGGAATGTTTTAAACAATCTTGCCGGACTTGGCAACCGCGCTTCTCAGTGGACGAATTACAAATGGAACACGAAGTACTGTGAGAATACTTGCAGATTCCGTGTTTTCATACATATAACCAGTGCCGGGCCTGTTGAAATGAGCTTGCCCCAAACGGCTTGGGTAAAGGTCAATTGCCTGCAGACTGATGTTGGGTTATTCCATTCCTCCATGAGCAAATGTGGTCTTGCTCCTTCACCAAATAGTGAGTGTGGCACCTCTGAACAAACCGCAGATCACGTTCAAATAACGTGCCCTGTACAGGAGCAAGCATACTTCGAAAGGAGCACGAGGTCTGACAGTTTGGGATGACGAAACCCGATGCTGACTCAACATCATTACTGCCGGCATTTGATTCAGGCAGGCAGTACAGTAGTCAGCGGTAGTAAAGGATAAACCCTTGGCCCCAGTCCTGTTTATGACTGACCCAGAGTGGATGCCCTTCCAAACAACGAAGACGACGACGATTTAAAATGATCATGTGTTTTTCGAATGTTATATCAAAAATTCTGATGCGCATTGGTAAAATAATCTTTTCTTTAATCAGTATCACGTTTAGTATTTAAAATGTTTGTGCATTTTATAAACATAAGTTTTGAAATTGTATATCTGAAAGGGAACAATATGTGACGTCACCAACGGTGTTAACGCGCCTGAATACGCACCTTAGTTTTTGTCAATGTATTCGATTATGATTACGATTTCATCTAAATTTTTCTCAATGTAATCGATTACAATTAGAATTACTCCATGCCTTAATGTGATTTTTGGAAATTTTTTTGCTTTATTTAGCGCTTAATATTAGATCGAACTGACACTGTGGCAACTCTCTACTGCATACTAAGATTTTGATCTGCCAGCTTTGCTCTGTAGTAACTTTTTGTGATGTTTAATTTAGAAAAGATTTGTTTGCATGGATAAGTGCTTCCAAAATTGATAATCATTTGAGAGTCTTTCTTTGCTACATAAACACTTATTTTGATATATAAACACTTTCGTTGATACATAAATTCTTCGTTTGATATATAAACCTGATAGAATTCAAGCAACGGCTGTTTCAGATACATCGCTTAATACATCTCTTAATTCATCGCTTAATTCATTCTGTAGTTTTATGAGTTCGAGTTGAAGCTCGGGGAAACAGAAGCGGGTATAACAATAAAAAGGATAGAAAAGACATGAAGCTCTAGGTGCTTGCTTTTGAGGGTTTCGCGAAAAAATTTAGAAGGGGGTTAATTTTCTCAAATCGATTGGCGGGCCGCATGTTTGTCACCTCTACTGTAAAGAATACGTAATTAACAAACTTTACGCATTTTTTGTAGAAATCAAAGAAGTTAATTCAGTCATCATGTTTTTACTGAGTGATCAAGCTTCATTGGTAACTGGTACTTGTATACCAATTGATGGTGGATCTTTAAGTGCTTTGTGAATATTGATTTAAAGATTGGTTTCAGTTAAAATGTACGATCGACCCAACAACGTTATTAGTTTTTATAGAAAACTCCTTTTATTTACTGTTGTGCATGGAAGATTACCAGATTAAACAATTTCTAAAAGTTGAAAAAAATTTTTCTGATTTATTGCGCTAAGTCTAACCAAATAAACAAAACATGTTTCTAGCAGGCCTATTTCTTTTTCTTCTTTTGGCTTTTCACGATTAGGAGTCTTCACAGCAGATTTCTTTTGTCTAACATGCCCTGTCGCTTGTATCTGTATCTTGTATCTTCCTTGGTCACACCCACTATCATCATGTCCTCATCTATCCCGTCCATAACTCTTCCCTTAGGTCTTTTTCAAGCTTTTGCCTGGTAATCCCATCTGCAGCATTATTTTTCTACCTAATCCTCATGTCCATTCTGTACATCTTCACCTATCGTGTAACTGTCTCACATCCGCAATCAATTTAAACGTTTTTTTATATGCTTATTTAGTTTTAAAAATTCCCAAGGAGGTGTGCAAATTCTTTTAAACTTTTTAAAAAACTTTAGGCTGACTAGAGTAATTTACAGCCCATATATTTTCCAAAGACGTTGCCTAAGCTCTTCTTTACTGCACGTATTTTATTACATTGCATTTATTGCACTTTTTGAAAATGTTGTGTATATATTTTTTTATTCTTTATCTTTTTGTGAAGCTAAACTCTATAATTTTTAAAAATAAATTCATACTAAAAGTGACTAAAAAGTGTTCATTTTTTGCAAAATGTGCAAATTCAGCTAAAAATAAAAAAAACAAATAAACTCTTTTTTTTCAGTCAATCACCTAACAGAGGCGACGGCGCCATATTGAGCGCGAACCATTTAAACGCAATGTTTACTTTACGCAAAGTTTCGTGCAATTGAGTTTCAAAGAAAAAAATAATTTTTTTTGTTGTTGAATGGCTGTAGCAGACATGCGCAGGTTAACCACCACCTCGTGAAATTGCTTGAGGTAGGCTACATTTTAGCCTTTAATTTTCAAACAAAAACCTTTTTTAGGCAGCGTGGTCAAGTGGTTAAGAGCGCCGTGATTGCGATCGACATGGTCTCGGTTCAAAACTTATTCGTGCCCGTTTGTTGTGTCCTTGAGGAAGACACTTTACGGCACTTTCCTCTGCTTGGTGGCTTTAGCAAGCAGTTCTAAACTTTAGTCACATCTCTATAAAACTAAAAAAAACGGTTAAAGAATTTCAACCAGACAGCAATACCTTGGCATCTTCGGAAGAAGGTCGGGGTAATTGCTTGCTCTATGTATAGCGCCTCCGCCGCTTTCCTGCGAGTCAGGAGAATGAATATAGAGATGAAATGAAAATAAATGAAATAAAATGAATAGTTTTTACATGGCTTTTATTTGAAACGTAAGACTTTTTTTTAACCTTTTAAAAATAAAAAATGCTTTTTTGATTTGACGCTGACTGCTTTATCAACATTAACTGAGCTCCCGCCATATAAGCTACAAAAAATTAATTTTAGCTATATAACTTTTAAATGTAATTGTTTTTTTTAATTTCTACCTATATTTTTTTTAATCTATCCTGAAAAAAAGCATTTTGGTAATTTGATAAGTGAATAGGCTATATGACAACTTAGGCCTATTGGCCGATGTTATCATTTAAATTTATACCAAAATTTTACCTGCTTGATAGTAATCGGAAGTAGCTCAACCAAGGGCTCTCAAAGAACTGAATTGAGATTGTGATGTAGGCTACATTTTTTGTGTCACATTTAAAATTGCGCTCCAAAACACTTTTCTGACCATTTGGTGATTCCGACCAAACAAAAGCTTATGATTTCCAGAAAGATGATAGCCTTGCGGTTTGATCGACTCAAAATTTAACCAAGTCTAATGGTTATAAACGCTACCTTGTTCAAAGTCTCGACTTTTTTCCTGGCTGAATAAAACCAGGCAAATGCTTTTTTATATACAAAGCTACTTCTCTCTCCATGACAAAAAAGATCGTGTCTAATTCGAAGAAAAGCTGATTCGAGTGAGAGTTAGTTTTAGGGAGATACAGGGTTAGTTTCTGAAAGAAAGTAGTTAGTTCAAAAGAAATTAAGTTCTTCTTGAGCATCTTGACAAATTAAAAAAATTCCAAAAATTTTGGGCTCACTTTTGGGCCCGCAAGAACAATTTGCGCGACGTTTTTTCTCTTTTTATCTCTTAGAGCAACTAGTTTTGTTTCTTTTTACTCTCACTTCAATCGTTATTTATTCGAATTAGACACGACCGACAAAAAAGCTTAAAAGTGTTTTCCTTTCAATTTCTTTTTTTAGGCTACTTCCATCTTTACAATCTTTTGAAATATTGCGTACTGGAAGGGGAAGTGTGGAACTTTATTTTATTTAATTTGGTGATAAATAAAGCACAGCAGGCTTAAATTACTTAAAACTGGGCTTTTAATTATAACGGTATGGAATTGTTTTCTTTGTTTCTTTATTCATTATTTTTTGCAATGAAAAATCTAAAACGATATTAATAAAAAACAAACAAAAAAAACGCTGGCTTACGCCGAACAATACAGGCATCGGAAACATAGGCTCTATCATTTCAATTATCTGCTTTTTTTTGTTTTTGTTTAATATAAGAAAATCTAAAACCGTTGATTGATTGAAAAAAAGGTTATTCATGGCAACTGGAAAATTTTGCTTGTGTGGATCTTCAAATACAAGCTTAAATTGAAACTTAATTGCCTGCAGCCCATCGATCATTAATAAAAACAGTCTTCTAAGTTTTTCCCGCGGTTTTTCACGGACTGACGTTGAATTTGTATGCATAATGCCGCTTCACTAAGAAAAAACGTAAATGCAATTTTGTTTTTTCCCAGAGGGTGTTACAGTTTTAACCAATTGATGCACAGCTATCGCCAGATTAGAAACCATATTTAATCATCGCAAAATTTCGGCTAGGATTAATTGCTGTAACGAGGAGCCAAATAAATTGCTCTGAAAATGGCTCAAAAAAGTCTTTCGAAACCTACTAAATTCAAAACCGTGGAGAGACAAAGAACAAAAAAGGTCTTCTTCCGATCGAAAGACGAGACGTTAATTCTCATGCAAGCCCAAAATTAATTCGGACAAAATCGTTTTGAAGTTGGCAAATAAAAACATAGTTAAAAATATCCAATTTATTCTTTCTTGAAATTTTTCAACGATCCCCACGGGAAGCGTGCTTTTTGGTTAAAAATTACGACTTTGGATCAACTCGAAAACTAGCCCTTTTTTAAAAATTTCTGAATCCAGCATTAAAGCCTCTAACTTTTTCAGAAACCATTGCACATTTGTACGCCTATAATCGAAAAACTTTTTTTGAAATAAATCTGATTATAGCAGCAGTCGGCAGCGTGGTCGAGTGTTTAAAGCGCCGTGCTTATAATCGACATGGTGTCCGTTTAAAACCCACTCGCACCATTCTGTTGTGTCCTTGGGAAAGACACTTCACGGCACTTTCCACTGCTTGGTGGTCTTGGCAAACAGTTCTAAATTGCAGTCATATCTTTATTAAATTACAAGTTGACAGCAATATCTTGGCATCTCCGGAAGCAGGTCTGGGTAATTGCCTACCTTATGTATTAGCCACCTCCGTTACTTTCCTGCGAATCAGGAGAATAAATATAGAGATAAAATAAAATAATGATTTTAGCAGCAAAACAAAACAAAAAAAATTATGGTCTTTGTTTAGTGGCTCCTCTTAAAATCTGACGTGATTTTGATTTTCAACATCTTCGAGCAACACACTAAATACTTAGCCCCAGTGGTCTAAGATTAAAATCAAAATTAGCGAATAAATATAATTTTGAAGGTCAAGATTGTGCTCATCTCTGGTAATATGTCAATGTAATAACTAAAAAACTTTCAACTGGCAGCAACATTTTGTTATCTTACAAAGTAGGTTGAGTAATCGCTTGACGGTTTTCCAAAGCTTAACATCTCGAATTTTTCCCAGCTAATAAGTAACACTGCTCCGTAACCTTTCTTCACTCACGGCACACTTAAGAAACTTCCCAAATTTTGCGGCACATCTTAACTAAGAATTCAAAAAAACTTTATCATTAAAAAAAAACACTGGTTGTCAATTCTTTCACGTTTTCAATAATGACCTTTTTCTAACTTTATTTGGATATTGAAGACAAAAAAGCATTTGAAGCAAAGCATTTGAACTTTAGCCTATTTGTCGAAAGGGTAAAAATTTAAAATTTCCTTTTTATTTGCATTTCTGTCTTGTCTTCAGTTACAAAACTTAAATTTCAAAAAACAGAAATTTTCTTTTAAAAAGTAGGCCTACATTTATCATCGTTATTTTGCAGCAGCACACTAAGCATTGTCTTATGGCATAGGTTGCAAAGCGCTGACGTATGAGGTGGAGCAACTGTCACACATCATTCATCATAATTTTAATCATGACGATATAGTTTATTCCCGTTAAAAGCAATTCAAAGTTTGATTATGAAATAATAATCGCGTGGCCAGTAAAGCGCTGCTCTCGTATTATGTGATATAACGTCCGATTCGCTTTCTATTGCTTGATGTATGTTCTTGTCCATTTTTTTTTCGTCCGACAGCAATGACGTAATATGTTTTTGTCCAAGCTTTGCTATCCCGAATTCTCGATGGTAGTGGAATGTTCTGGCACATTCAAGCGTAGCGCTCTCTCCAGGGAATTCAAGTTAAGTCCCGCATATACGAGCAAATTCGTTGTCATGTGACTTTTATCTGGATATATATACGCTCGCTCGATCGCAATGACAGACGAGAGACGACGATGAAAGAGAGACGAAGACGAGAGAGACGCGTAAAGCGAAAAGTGTCGGTCGAAGCAGAACCGCTTCGAGAGAGAGTAGAATTTGGGGACAGAGAGCCCGCTATATTTTGTATCGGCTGACGAGTGTTGAATTTATTTTGCGCCAGTGTTTTGAAGTTGTGTTCTACGGAGGTAAAATCATTTTGTATTGATCGAACTAAGTTGTAGCGTTGATTTAGCTTTGCAGTGTGGCAAAGCGTGGAAAAGAATTTTTCGTCGGTCGTGAATTTTGTAATTCATTCGTTCTTACTAGAGACAGTGGTCTCTGTTTGTCTGTGAAGAAGAGTCTTCAACGAACCAATTCGAGCTTTCGTTCAAACCAACTGTATAAAAGCTTCAGGCTCAGAGCAGACTACTTCTTGAGCCGGAATAAAATAAAATTAGACACAGCTTTGTTTCAGCGCAGGTATTCCGGTTACCTAGCTCAACTGGTCCTTTAGGATTCCCAAACAAAGTCTATGACAGCAACCATTCTTCTTTATGAAAAATTAATCCAGGGCATTGAACGAAACCCCTATTAACCCATTAGTGCCCAGTGGCAACATTTGTTGCCAGTGACGCGCTCCAATAATTTTAACAATGTGACCTATTTAATTTAATTATTTTAAAGTTTCTTTGTGATTAAACTATTGTTTAATTGTGTCGCAGTTAGTTTATGTGTTTGTACAACAGATAAAATGTATTCAGTCAGCAAGATACTTGTCTGAAAAAAACTGATTTTTTTTCGTAGCAGAAAAGCAGTATGGCTTCAAATAAAAGGTAAACTACTTAAAAATAAAATGCGTTAATTTAATTTTTTTGTATTTGAGATATGCTTAAATATCTGTTTTATAAAAATAAAACTTCTTTAATTTAAAAAATATTGTTTTAGTCACTCTTTAGTTGTATCATTTAGCGCTGGCAACAAATGTTGCCACTGGGCACTAGCATAGTCAGTAATTGGTATTTGTTGCAATCTGGTGAAAAGATGAGCAACGATAATTACACTGTTAATGCCATTGTTTATTAGTTGTAAACATTTGATTTTGAATTTAATACTATGAATTGTAAGATGTTGGTTATTGTGGTGATAATTTTACCTAAGATCAAATTTGTAAGTTTTTTTTTAAATAATTAACGTATATTTTTTTAACTGTATGTGTGATTATACAGGTTTACTCTGAACGAAGTATTGACAGCTTTAGAAAAAAAATTCACCAAATTTTACGGAAGATAGATCTGATGTTGAAATAACAATTTTACCCCTCAAGAGGAAGGTGTGAATAATATGTATTCAGAATTCCGATAATGATGTCACAGGGACATTTTCGCACCTGCCAAGACAGATATTGAATACAGAAGCAAAAACAACGGCTTTTTCTAATTCTTTAGACTCTTCAAATTTTTCCAATGCATCACGTCCATTACAGAAGGGAAAGAAAACTTTGAGGAAGTAGAATACCAGTTTTGAAACTTCACAAGTTCTTGTTGAACCACTCAAGACTTGTGATCCAAATATTGATGGTTTTCTTGATTCAGAAATTTGCACTCCTTTGGACAGTTATTTGAAACTGGTTTACATCCCTGCTTTTGCTTGATAGACTGAAGGCCAAAGGAGTTGGAGGAACAGGAACTATACGAGCCGACAAGGATGTAAATGCTCTTCTTTTACTAAAATCAGAGCTCAAAAAACTGCAAAGGGGCGCAATCTCATGTTCATTTGATAGTAACAGCATGTTGGTGAGATGGTGTGACAACGCTAATGTTTTTATAGCATCAATTTGCCAAATAACCAATATGGCACCCCAAGGATAAAAACGGGCACCAAAATACCATATAGTCCTAATGCGCCAACGGCTATTCGTTTTGATAAAGTTGATTGTTGGCCCGTAGTGTTGCCTTCTCGTTACTCGCGACGCTGGGAGTGTGGTGGTAGATGCTCAATAAGATGCAAAAAATGCAATGCACCACTTCATGTGCAATGCTTTAAAAAATATCATGAAAACTAATTTGGTGTTGGTAAATCAATAGTTTTGCCATTTGTTGATTCAAATTGTGTAAAACTGGATTAAAAATAAACTTGTTTTGTTCTTTACAATGTGAGTGATTTTTGAGCTTTTGACATCGTTAATGCCCAATGGCAACATATGTTGCCACCTTTTTTTAATAGATAAACAAAAAAATTTTTAATATAACCAATCAAATCGTGTTTTCTACTACAAATATAGTCTGTAAATAAAAAATGGCGCATTTCCTACGAAAAAATAATTCTGGGCACTAATGGGTTAACCGTTTTATTCTTTGAAGCTGAACCGGAACTGAACCCAAAAAAAATAAAATAAAATTTGCTGAACCTGAACCGGAACTTTATTTTAAGCATTCCGGTTTGACACTCTGATTTAAATTTTGTTTTATTTACATGTAAAAAGATACAGATGAATAACAACTTTCTATTTCAAGTTGCCACAATTTTTTAGTCAGTTACTTGTTGTGTACCAAAACAAAAACATTCGTTGTCTTCTAAACCAGGAGTGGGCAAACTACGGCCTGCGAAAGCCTCAAGCAAATAACTTTACTCTCTCTTCGCTTTCAATCGTGGTGATCTCTTAAAAAAAGGTTATTACTTTTAATCAATAACCAAAATTTGGGATCACCAAGTTTTTGGAACAAAAATGGAGATTTTGCGCATTGATTGAAAGTGAAGACCTTTTTCTTTCAAAGGTCATTATTGTGCGGCCTTCAAACAAAATCAACTTATAAATGCAGCTTTGACCTAAAAAGTTTTTCAACCCTGTTTTAGACGTTAAATTAGGGTGGCTATATTTTTTAAGTGATGAATCGGGACGTTTGTTAAAAAAAATTGTTCCAAAAGAGTAATGATTTCTTAAAAAAGGTCTTCGTTCTGAATTTGTCTCAAATTTGTTGATTTTCCTCCCTAAAAAGCAGTGATCTCTAAAAAAAAAGTCTTCACTTTGAATTTATCTCAAACTTCTTGATTATGGTCCCCAAAATTAATTATCTCTAAAAAACGGGGCATAAGGGTTAACCAAACGGGACACCGATCAAGGCCTAAAAAAACTGGACTGTCCCGGCTAAAACGGGACTATAACCACCCTACGTTAAATTAAAGCAAAAATTGGTCATATAAATGAACAAAGAATAAGCAGTTTCTAATGGATAGCATACTAAAGCAGTAAAATAAAAAATTCGTTGAAATGGAAACGCACCAAAAATAACGAATCAAACTCACAGGCAAAAAATCAAATTTTAGAACTTGATAATTATTTTTTAACTTTGTTAAAAAACTTAGTATAGGGATGCACATCTTTTTTGCTGTTGCGGCCGCAATACTTAGTTTTAACTAACAGCCTGTAGTGAGTACATTAAGTATATAAAATTATGTATTAGGCGTATAAAATAATAAGTTTCATCGATAATATAACCTACTTTTAACTCCTACAGATTTTAGTAGAATGAAATGCCACCATTTAAACGATCGAATTTATTCCAACACCATTCGTAAAACACTAGCCTATTGATGATTTCTTTAATTAAATATGCTAGCAAATAAACTTGCAAAAGTCAATCAACTTAAACAGCTATTGTCACACTAAGCTGCTAACAAAATGGCATTGTCAACAATGCGTAGGGGGCCCACTTTTTGCTGTTGGGCCCTGTGCGGCCGCTCTATTCGTACCCTACTAAAACTATCATTGGGTATGGTAAGTAGATCAGATTATGTATTTGGCTTATAAAATAATAGGTATCAGGAGAAATGATGACTAAGAGACAAGTTCAGTGTTATCCAAAAGCTTATTTTGTAAGGCCAGTCATGCGTTAAAGAAAAGGGATCACGCGTATTCGTATCACAAGTATACAAAATTTATTTGGTGACGCGGATCTAAAATGCCTATAGTTGTAGGCACCTAATCAAACACAAAACAAATAGTACATAATTGAAAATTTATAATTTGATACAAAATTGCAATAATATACTACAGGCCTGTTTCGGTCTTGTTAGACCTCATCAGGTATATTTAATTACAATTAAGATTAAGAATAATCAATAAGAGGCGCAAAAATGTACAAGTAATAATGTCTTTTTGCCAACCCAACGTACACCACGAAAAAGTTATTCCGTTTCATAAAAATTCTTCACCACTCTGGTAGCCATTCCACAAGTCTAAATCTGCTGACTGAAGACAAGGCAAAAAAACTCCATTATTATACAAAATTGCTGCAAGCTAACATAAAAATATACGTCAAGGAAAAATTCACAAAAACGTACAGAATTTAAAAGCTGATAACGCATTCGAATCAAATTAAAAATGATGACAAAGAGACAAGCTCAGCGTTATCCAAAAGCTTATTTCGTCGAATTTTTCCTTGATGTATATTTTTATGTTAGCTTGCAGCAATTTTGTATAATGATGGAGTTTTTTTGCCTTGTCTTCAGTCAGCAAGACTTAGACCTGTGAAATGGCTACCAGTATATTTTTATATATAGCTACCAGTATTATATATAATGGCTACCAGTATATATAGATGTATATTTTTATGTTAGCTTGCAGCAATTTTGTATAATAATGGAGTTTTTTTGCCTTGTCTTCAGTCAGCAAGACTTAGACCTGTGAAATGGCTACCAGAGTGGTGAAGAATTTTTATGAAACGGAATAACTTTTTCGTGATGTACGTTGGGTTGGCAAAAAGACATTATTACTTGTACATTTTTGCGCCTCTTATTGATTATTCTTAATCTTAATTGTAATTAAATGTACCTGATGAGGTCTAACAAGACCGAAACAGGCCTGTAGTATATTATTGCAATTTTGTATCAAATTATAAATTTTCAATTATGTACTATTTGTTTTGTGTTTAATTAGGTGCCTACAACTATAGGCATTTTAGATCCGCGTCACCAAATAAATTTTGTATAATAGGTATCATGCATTTTATTCCTTCCGAATGTAATAGTCAATAGGTTACCATTTTTAAACATAATTTATTTAAACACAATTGGTAAAACATTGTAGTCCTATTGATGATTTCTTTAATCATATGTGGTTGCACATAAATTTGCAAAATCAATCAATCTAAGCTGATGTTGCCACACTAACGCTGCTAACAAAATCGTATAGTTAACAATTGGTACTAAAGGTGAACCGAAGCACCATAGTTATAATTGATTCGGAAAAGGGAGAAATTTAAGTTAAATTTGTAACGGAATGACGCGAGTGGATTCGCGATCCTATCAATCACTCGCGATTTGCGATCCTATTCACGATCCTATCAATCACTTTAACTACTTGGCCACAGTGCGGACTTTTTCTGAAAAACATACACATATTCTTTTTACCTACATAAGAACTTTATTTTTACCAATTTTTGAATTGGTAAATAATTTTACCCTGTAGACCAAAGATTTTTAAACTAAAAAATTGGACTCCACGGATGGGTGTGCTAGAAGTTTGTAGGAGAGGTTCGAAGTTGATGGTATATAGTAAAATATGCAAAGCTTATGTCGCGGATTCAGAAATTATAAAAAAAGGCAAAAAGATGAGCGCTAGGGAGTCGCATCCCTAGAAGTTTTGAAATACCTGCTGTAAAATGTATAAACAAAATAATAAAACTGTTCATAGCTACTTGGAAATTGCAAAAAAAGCAAAAAATAAGTTGGTACCGCTTTGGTATGCGATTTTAGCGGTTGTGCGAACTTAGTGAGTTTAGGTTTTACTTTGCTATGTGATCTCAACATTTTTAAAAATATCATTAGGGTTAGGGGAAGGTCACCCTCACTCACCCTCATTACCCTCATCACGAACCCTCACCTTAACCTCACGCTCACTCTCACCCTAACACTCACACACGCCTTAAACCTCACCCTAACCCTCACCCTCATCACCATTATCACTCACCCTCAACCTAACCCTCATCCTCACCCTAACACTCACCCTCACCTTTAATCTCACCCTAACCCTCATCCACATTACCATCATCACTCACCCTCACCCTAACCCTCACCCTCACCTTAAATATCACTCTCATTAACTCTAACTAGGTTGATTAAGCGAGATCACATTTAGCCAGTGAGATCACATACCAAAGTAGTTTTATGACGCTGAGATCGCATACCAAAGCAGCACCAATAAGTTTTTGTATGTAAAAGTCAATAAGGTAAAATTTTGACAAATTTTAAGTTTGTTCAAAATTTTGACTTTTATTTTGATCCATAAAGCTCCATAAAAAGACTCTTAAACATCCGAAGCTATAAGGTTACGTGTACGTTTATGACATGAAGCCCTGAAAAAATTTTGACTTGATTGATTTTAGCGGGCCTAAGTTATATAACGCTATAACATGCAGACAAAGTAAAAAAGAAATACTCAATAAAAAAGCTTCCACGGTTGCAACACCTTATTTCATACATGTTTTCCAGTCCAAAAGGAATCTAATAAATGTATAGTTACTAGGGTTTATGTCCGGGATTCCGAAATTTTTGACGATTTTTAAGTTTTAAATTCCCAGAATCCCGGATAAGCTTTCCGGGAAATCCCGTTTATTGCATTTAAGTTGAAATTAATGATTTAAAGCAGAGGTGCTCAATAGGTCGGTTGATCGCAACCTACCTATTAAGCAAAGGCTTGGGATTGCAGTTGAAGACCTTTTTTTGGGACGAAAATGAAAAAATTAGGTACTAATAGTAAGTGAAGACTTTTTTTCAGTCTTCAGTAAATTTTTTAGTCGATATTGTATGACTTTTTGCCATCTTCGTGGTACATTTGGCAATCCCTTGGTTCCGAAATTTTTTGGAAAGTTAATTTTTTCCCTATAATCCCGGAATAATAAGAGTCAGGGAAATCATAAAACCTAATAGCTACACAAACCAGTATATAGAAGTTTTAAGATTTTGTCACTAGCGTAGAATAGTTCAAAAACTTGATAACGAAAACAAAATTGCAAAAAAATTTTGCTTGCATTTTTAGGGCTAGGAAAATTATTTTAATATTTAAAATCAGTACCATATATTCCTTCAACTTCACTAAAATATGAAAATTAGTTCGTTTTACATTTTACATCTTAATAGCTTGTCGGTGAATACATTTATAAGTGTTTAATTTTTAAAATCTATAGACCTACCAAAAATATCTCAGCTTTAAAAATTTTTAAGTATGCAACTGTTTACCATCACTTTCCGAGAAACAAGATAGTTAACACCCATAAAAAAACTTTTGGCTACAAAAAACATAGCCTTACAAATGGGGAGAGCAAAAGGGGTATAGTCGCCATTTTAACCTGTTTATCAGCAAACAATTCGAGAACAATCGAATTTTTTGGCACTAAATTAATTTTTCGAGACATAAAATGCACCTAAAAAAATGTTTTTTAGAGGAAAGAAAGTTATTTTACGTACAAATAGTTTATTTCAATGTGCTGCACACCAAATTCAACGACAAATTTCTCTTTTTAGTGGTAATAACTCGACGAATAAAACTTTTACTTTTTGAACGCCAAAGAAATTTCGGGTACACAACAAAGCTAATCTAATCTTTTTAGTAATATTTGTTATGTTTGGGCTTCTTGATAAAATTAAGCAAAACCATGGTTTGGAAAAATTGTTTTGCCCTTCTTTCGTCGTCGTCGTCATCGTTTGAAGGGCACCCACTCCAGGTCAGACACAAACAGGACTGGGGCCGAGGGTTTATCCTTTTACTCCCCCAGACTGCTGAAGTGCCTGAATTAGATGCTGGAAGTGGTGTTATTAAGCCAGCATCGAGTTTCGTCATCCAAAACCGTCAGACCTCGTGCTCCATGTGGTGCCCGATGTATAGGGCACGCTGTTAGTATATGGTCTGCGGTTTTCTCAGAGGCGAAGCTCTCGCAATTCGGTGAAGGAGCGAGACCCCATTTGTGCATGGACGAATGGAATCGCCCAATACCAGTCCGCAGGCGGTTGAGCTTAACCTAAGCTCTTCTTTGATAAATATTCGCCGAACCTGAACCGGAGCTGAATCGCTAAAACTAAAATTTTCCAAACCCAAACCTGAACTGGAACATTATTCTAAACCAGGGTTTCCCAAACTTTTAGTTGATCGGTACCCTTTGGACACTGTAGCAGGTTTGCATGTACCCCCAAAATGTTGTGACGTTTCTCTAAAACAGGGTGGTCCAACTTCTTCACTCTTGCGGGCCACTTTTCAAAATTGTTCGAGCTTGTGGGCCTCAGCCAGGTAGATAATGTTGCAAATCATGGTGTCCTCTAAAAAAAAAAAAAAGGTCTTCACTTGGAATCAGCCTTCCATTATTCCTATTTTGTCTCAAAATCATGGTGTCCTCTAAAAAAAAGAAAAGGTCTTCGCTTTGAATCAGATACAAATTTTCCCAATTCATGCCGAAAATCAACGTGATCTCTAAAAAATGAAAACTCTTCCCTTTTCAGCAGCCACAAATTTTCCCATTCAAACCCAAAATTACGGTGATCTGTAAAAAAGTCTTCCCTCTTAATTGTCCTGTTTGACGTAATTACAATCGACCGGATTCGAAAATTCTAGACATTTGAGTCTATTATTTCTTCCAGACACGGAATTTAACTTAAATAAGAATATTCTCTCACATCATAATGTACCCCTTGAGAAGCCTATGAACCCAGTGATGGCCTTAGAAAAAGGGGGGCCCGGTGCAAGAAAAGTAAAGGGGGGCCACTATTTACTGTGCCAAAAAAAGGTAGCCGAAGCAGTTTTAGTATATGAAAGCAAAGTCGCCACTAAAAAAAAGGTCTCCGCTTTCCCACTTTTTCCCCAAAATCATGGTGTTCTCTAAAAAAAAAAGGTCTTCACCTCCAATTCTTCTCCATTTTCCCAATTTTTTCCCCAAAATCATGGTGTTCTTTAAAAAAAAAAAAGTCTTCACCTCCAATTCTTCTTCATTTTTCCAATTTTTTCCCCAAAATCGTGGTGTTCTCTAAAAAAAAAAAGTCTTCAGTAGTATGTGATGTACTTTCACTTCCCATTGTAGTAGTATATAATGTGTAATTTGTCGTCAATTACGGAGGTTACGGAGGCATTTTTTTCAAAATTTTTTTCTTCGATTTTGACTTGCCATCAACGTCCTAGTGCTCCTTTGTAAAAATCAAGCAATTTCTTGTGTAGGGGGGCGACTTTTTGATCTATTTTAGAAGGGCCCGGTGCGACCGCACCGCTTGCACCCTATTAAAGCCATTACTGCATGTACCCCAGTTTGGAAACCCCTGTTCTAAACAGTTTGATGCCCTGCATTAATTACAAATTTCATCTGTCTTCACCGAATCGCAGCGTCAACATGTTTTGTGGCTTCTTCTTTCTTTCTCATCTGGTCTTAAAGTGATTCATGAACCTTTTCGTAATGTTTTATAGTAGGCCTATTTTGTTTATGTGGAGGAGTAGGAGTAAAGAAAAATTGAACTAAATTGAAGAGCAGTAGGCTATATGTGCAGTAAGAATAAATAGAGATTTTATTTTTATTTTTTTTATTTTTATCTTTATATTTATCCTCCTGACTCGCAGGAAAGCGACGGAGGCGCTATACATAGGGCAAGCAATTACCCCGACCTGCTTATGGAGATGCCAAGATATTGCTGTCCGCTAGTAATTTAGTAGAGATATTACTGTAATTTAAAACTGCTTGTCAAGACCACCAAGCAGGGGAAAGTACCGTAAAGTGTCTTTCCCCAGAACACAACAGAATTTTATTTTAAGTACAGCGAACCAGTGGCGTAGCTAACCATTGGATCTTGTGGATAAATTCACTGGCGGCAAGTTGCTGGAGGGCGGCAAAGTGTGATAACGTTTTAAACGAACAAAGACAGTCACATTAATTTATTCTCAAAGAGACTCAGACTTAAACGAAATAAGTTAACACTGATATAAGTGAAGCCTAAAAATTACGCAAGTTACGCCTCTAATTAGTTAGCAACTTTTTTAGATTGTGACTCACTGTGACGGTATAATGTGGTATCTGTGACCGTATAATGATACTCATGCTGTTGAAGTCATAATAGAATGTCGATTGTAATTTGTAAGCTATTGCATTGTTCAATCAATTTAGCTTTTAGGTTTGGGAATTTATTTTAAATTAGTTTTCAGTTTATTTTTGATTTAGTTTAGATTAGCTTTGTTTAGAGTTTAGTTTAGTTTAGTTAGATTAGTTAGTTAGTTAGGTTAGTTTTAGTTTATCAGTTTAGTTTTTGATTAATTTCAAGTTTTTTAACCATTGTGTTGCAAATTCCAGAACAAGCTTTAAGTTGCAAATTTTTTAAGTTAATTGTTGCCTATGAAGAGAGTAAAAGAAAGTGGAGCTTTTTTTAGAAGAAAAAGAAAGCTAGAGAAGAGGAACTAAAAAAGAATGAAGGAGCCATTTTGAAGTTCTTAAAAATTGCCTCTACCAAAGATACAGAAGAGGTTAGCAGCCACAATAAATCGCTACTTCAAGTTGAGACGGAAGAAGTGTACCTCGAGCAAAACAATAACAAAGTGATCATTGATAGAAGTAAGCCTATGAATGAAATATTTTCAGATAAAGAAAAAACAGATGATATCTATTATTCTCATAAACGATGTGGCTACTTGGCCAGAAGTATTAACTCATAACATGAGAGTTGAGATAATCAAATTAGGGCCGGATAGGTTTCAGAATAAAGAAGGACCATTCAAGCCAGCGACTAGATCAAAGAAGGAGACAAAGAGAAAGAATCCTTAAGCTTTTTGAATAAGGAGTGGTTTTATAAGAAGCTAAAGAATGGTGATGAAGTTCTCAGATCATGGTTGCTATATTCGAATAGTCATTCAGGATTATATTGTTTCTGTTGCAGGTTATTTCAATCGAGAAATGATAATTTTCCATTTGTTTTTAAACCTTTTGTAAAGTTTTGGCATCTTAATCCGTGCATTTTTAGTCACGAAAATTCAAAAGTTCACAAACAGTGCTTTGATAAATGGAATGAGCTCGCACTGAGGCTTTAGGTTCATCAAACAATTGACAAAGAAATGCAAAATCTTATGAATAAGGCAAAAAATAGATGGAGAGAAATCTTGCTGAGCGTAATCGCAGTCATAAAGTTTCTCAGTAAACAAAATCTCCCTTTTTGTAGTCATAGGAAAGATTCAAATTCAAGAAACCAGGGAAATTTTCTTGAAACTTTAGAACTCCTTTCAAATTACAATACAGTCATTAAGGAACACATTTTTGGTACCCAACTCTCTAAAAAGGGCATGACAATGTACCTTTCATCAGCTATCCAAAATGAATTAATCGAGCTTCTTGGTAAAAAGGTAAAAGATCTCATTCTGGAGGAGATAAAGACAGCAAAGTATTTCTCAATTTTACTTGACAGTACTCCTGACGTCTCTCATATTGATCAAATGGCTTTTATTGTTAGATACGTCAAAATCGAAAGCAATAACGAGGTACAAACAAAAGAGTCCTTTCTGAATTTCTTTCCACTGCACGGAAGAAATGCAGACGAAATTACAAAGTCTATTCTCAATGAGCTTCAGCAAAATGGCTTAGACATAATGATGTGTAAAGGCCAATCATACAACAATGCTTCCACCATGGCAGGAGTCCGTACTGGAGTACAATGCAGAATAAAAGATATTAATTCTAATGGCTAATTCTTTATTCCATGTGGAAACCACTCACTTAACCTTGCAGGAGTTCACGCAGTGGGATCGTCGGAAGTTTCTGAAACATTTTTTGCTGTTGTGGAAAGGATTTATTCCTTCTTTTCTGCTTCTACTCACAGATGGGAGGTATTGCTTAAATGTGGTAAAACGGGTGACTGACACACGATAGATTGCGCATTATGAAGCTGTGAAAGCGCTTGAGCAATACTTCATTGATGTGGTGGAGGCATTAAACAAACTTTGTGATCAAAATGAAAATATTGATACACGAGGACAAGCGCGTGGAATCTTGTATGCGATTCAGCGTTTTTCCTTTGTTTCTTTTTCACAATTTTGGTTGGAAGTCCTAAGAGAATCTTGTGACACCCAAAAATATTTACAATGAGAAGGTCTGTCTCTGGAAGACTGTACCCACAAAATAAAAGCATTTATTACT
This sequence comes from Diplosoma virens, assembly GCA_963680785.1. Classification (NCBI taxonomy): domain Eukaryota; kingdom Metazoa; phylum Chordata; class Ascidiacea; order Aplousobranchia; family Didemnidae; genus Diplosoma; species Diplosoma virens. The sequence continues at coordinate 16,254,380 of OY796889.1, forward strand.
TTTTTGAACAATGAGCGCAATGCGCTGCTAAAGCTATGCATTGAAAGAGCGATGAAATACCGATTGAAGAGAGACGGATCAGAAGAAAGAAAAGGATGCCTGGTGAATATGCAGAAGACATAGGTCTCTCGGCTGTTAAAGAAATCAAGAGATGCATGTTAGAAGCTATGGATCGGTTTCGGAGTGAAGCGGAAAAGCGTTTCAGCGAAATGTGTTTGCTAAATGAGGTATTCGGCTTTTTAATTTCCATTCCTTGTTGCAAAGTGACAGTATGGAAATAGATATGGTCAAATTTGAGAAAATGTATGCTGATGACGTAAATTTTACTTAGTTAAGACTAGAAATCTCTAGGTTTCAACGACTAATACAATCCAGTGATTTTAAATTTAAAGATGATGCTACAGCCCTGAACGTGCTGCAGTGGTTAAGCAAACATCGTTTACGTGAATAAACACCTTATTTATTTATGATTCTTAAGCTTTACCTCACTGTTGCCGTTTCTATCGCAAGCTGCGAAAGAAGTTTTTCAAAACTTAAAGTAAATAAAATCTTACTTGAGATCGACTATGGGAGAAAGCAGGCTGTCCGCGCTAGCAATACTGTCCATTGAAAGTGATTTAGTCGAGACATTATCTCTTGACGATATAATTTCTGAATTTGCTTTAATGAAAGCTAGACGTATTGAATTTTGAACTTGCAATAAAATTAAACAAACACTGCTTTAATTCTTCTGTTGTGCGGAATTTTAATCAGCTTTTACAACGGTGTGAAGGGCGGCGTTTCGTGCAAAAATCCAAGGGCGGTATATTGCGTTGCTACGCCACTGCAGCAAACATGCGCACTATTAACATTTTTTTGTATCTCAGTATCTGTGTGTTTTAGTTGCAAGAATTAACGTATATTACTTTCTCAACGCTTTTTTTTATCAGTTTGATTTTTATCCTTAATTTGCAATGTGCATGTCAAACATAGGCCAACTAAACAAACAAATTTCTTTTCTGTTCTAAAATGTGTTTGTGCTTTAATTCGTGTTTTAATTGCCTAATAGCACAAATAATTTGAAATAAATTTGAAGTTTTGAAATTTGGCATAGTACCATGGTCGAGTAATTAGAGCTTTAAATGAGTTTTTTAAAGTCTTTCTGGTAGTGTCTCAATATCTTTATACTTTTAAATGCTACATCTATGCTACTACATAAATTGTGATTTCAGTAAAGCATTAAAAATACTATAAGCATAGTTATGACAAAGTGTAAAGGCTTAAAGCAGTCTTAATATATTGTAACGGTAAAAATTGGTAAACTTAGTTCAATTGATTTAACAAAAGCCAATTTAAATTTTGGGTCATTAAAATGTGTCAATGGAGTAAAGAAATTCTTTTCGTACCATGTTAAAAATTGTTAAAGTAGTTTAAAATACATACAACACAGTATTACCATGTTGCATTTGGCAAAATACCTTGAAAAAAAATGTAAAAGTTAAAGCACCATTTAGTAGATGTTTACAAACTGCAAAAAAAGAGGTTTATAATTCAGTTCCTAATTTTGTATGACAGTTTAAGACCTATTTTTATGTAAGAAAGTGAAAAAATAAAGGCCCTTTGCAAAAAAATTTGTATAATTGCATTTAAATTATATCGTTTTCTCTTCATATTGCAATTGCATATTAAGCTATTATTATCATACTTTAACAACAGATTATCAGATTTAACTTTGAAAAGTCTATTTAACTGCAATGGTTAGTTTGGTAGCATTATTTAAAATCAAATGAATTGAAAAAAAATTGATCTTAACTGAACTTATTAATGGTTTAATTTACTTGTATCTGATTTTTCTTGATTTCTTTCAGAATGTAATTTTTAATGGCAGTTGACTATGCCTTAAATTGAATGCACTTATTATATATAGTTTAATAAAGTTTATTTGTGAGGATTTGATATATTGTTATAGCTGTAAAAACGTAGGTTGTTATAACTGTAAAAAGGTAGAACGGTTAGGAATAAAGATGAGGGAGGGCAGGCTGAGGTGGTACGGACATGTCATGAGGAGAGACCAAGAGTATGTAGGAAGAAAGATGATGGAAATGGAGTTACTGGGAAAGAGGAAAAGAGGGAGATCAAAGAGAAGATTTTTGGATGTGGTAAAAGAAGATATGGAGGAAGTTGGTGTGAAGGAGCCATTAAAGATAGAAAGATGTGGAGAATGATGATACGTTGTGGCTACCCCTGACTAAGAGGAAAGGTCGAAAAGATTAGAAGTTATAGCTGTAAAAAATAGCTTAGCATGACAACTATTGCATATCAAGGATTTTGGTAAGATTTTATGATTAAAAAAACTAAGTAATTTATGCAACATGCTCAAGTGGTTACTTTTTCAAATTCCAAGCAAAAAACATAAAAAAAATAAACTTGATAGTGAGCAAGATTTATGTTTGCCAAAAAAGAGATAATATATTTTCTCTATTTATCTTTTTAACTTGCAGGAAAACATTGAGGGACATTATACTAAGAACAACTATCTTTATCAGCTTTTGAAGGTGCCAAGATATTGCTGTTGGGTTAAAAAATTTTATTTGTTTGTTTTTTTAGCAATAGAGATATTACAGAATTAGGGCTGCTTGCTGGAATGCCAAGCAGAGTAATGTGCTTAAAGTGTCTTCCAATGATATAACAAAATTATTCCAGTAGCTATTGAATTGCTGAATCTGAAATACTGTATAAAGGGCTTACTTTGATGACAACAACAGTGAGTATTGCATGAACAAACACCTTTTTAAAAAAAGGAAAAGATGTCAAAATTTTTTCTATTTAAATATATGATTTGCGGTGCAGCGCAGTGCAGTGTAAATTTTTGGTAACAATTTTACAGTGCAGTGCAGTGCAGTGTGGTGTCACAAATAAAAAATTTTTGTGGGCTGCAGACACAAAATTTTGTATCCCCGACATCACTATTTAGAACGTACTAATAAATACTGATTTGTTTAAACCAGTGGTTTTCAATCTTTTTCATACTGTGGCCCATTTTTCAACCCAAGGTAACATAACAACCCACTTGGGTCAACAAAATTGAATTGCCGTCCCAAAATCAAAGTGTTCTCTAAAAAAAAAAAGGTCTTCACTTAGAATCGCTTTTGAATTTCCCAATTTTTGTCCCAAAATCATAGTGTTCTCTAAAAACAAAAAGTCTTTACGTGGTTGACTGGACAGGTCACTGGAAAAATGCCTAAAAACTGGGATGGATGGCAAGCTAATTATACATATATTATACACATTGCTTTCATTTTGATTTATGCTCCGTGGCCTACTACTGGTCCATGGCCCATAGGTTGAAAACCTCCGGTTTAAACTTTTACTTCAACTTAACTTATAAAACTCATTTCTAATTGATTTATTTAAAAAGTTGAATTTAATTTAATTAATAACCTAATTTTTATTTAGTTTTCCAAATTGCATTTAAAATCAAAATCTAATCAAATATAAAAATCTAATCAAAAATTTAGTCTTAACTTCTGTAAGATAAGACCTAACTTGATAAGGTAATATAAAAATTAAAGTAAAATATAGTTTAAAGGTTAGTTCTACAGTTGTAGCATAAAAAAATTTTTGATTTAAAAAATATTTAATAAAATATTATTTTAAAAACATTATCTGAATGTATGGAAAACGACGTCTAAGCGGACCTCTTAGACCTTCACTGTTATTAACCAAATCCGAAGGAACATAAACCAAACTTTAATCAATCAAGAACGCCAAAAATGAAAATTTTCAAATCAAAGCAATTGAACTTAGTGATAACAGCAAAAATTGCTGTTGCTACTTCGCCAAAAAAAACTTATTTGTGAACCTTCAACTGAACAAAAACGTTACTTAAACTGAAAGGCAAAAACTTGCACAAAAGAAATCAACGAAAAAACGCAGAACTAAATAAGCCAGTCACAGACCAGAGACGGTTCGAATCTTGGGCCAGGCTCAAGCAAGATTTTAAACATAGCGCCCGCTTTGAAACAAAGGACGAAGCGAAGTCTCAAAATAACTACTACACAAGCATTAACACTGTATGAAAATCAGTACTTCTAAAGTGCTCAATAATAAAGTTAGAGCTTAAATTAACAATAGCAAAATTATATACAGTATATAAACGAGAACACATGTTGCGACGGATGATGCGCCAAGCTGTGAGGTCCCGTCAAGACGGCGAACAATAAAACCTCCAGCTTGGCAAAAGGATTATTATATGTTTTAAATTTGTTTTTGTTTCCGTTAAACTTTACTTTACCGTTTTTGTTGGATTTGAACTCGCGTCGCTAATTCTTTTACTCAGTTAATCATTATTGTAATTTGTTTTCTTTCTGTTCGATCTCACGCGGCACATCATTATTGCAATTTGTTTTCTTTCTGTTCGATCTCTCGCGGCGCGAATTTTGTTCTTAAAAAGCTTTGTTTCCTTCTGTTTATAGCGCCGTAAATTATCTTTGAGTTTTTTTCATCCATTTTTAACTTGGTCAATTTTAGCTTAGCTAGTTTAGGGTTAGATTAGTGTTTGTTTATACGCTGATTTAGCTAGAGTAGGATTAGGTATGTTTTGTATTAACTGTTTGCGTTTGTGTTTTTCTTCCATTAATCCTTTGTATTTATTTTTTCTATTTTGAATAAGGGTCTAGATCATTGGTTAAATCTAGTAAATTGTTAATCTGATTTCAAATAGTTTCCTGGTTAAAAGAATTGTAACCTAAATTGTTTTGTATCATACGCATTTTGAAACGCCAATTAAATCCTTTTGATCCAAAACAATTTGAATTTCGAATACCTGACTGCGCAGGATTAGACGAGTCTTTCCCCTCGTCCGTAGAAACAACACATTGAAAAACTACAAACACGATAATAAATACAATTAGTTAAACACTATGATTATAATATAGCCTATAGTAAGTCACAAAAAAATTATCAAATAATGCACTAAAGCAAACAACGAGCAACAAACAAATAAATTTCACACGGGTGCAATCTTAGAAATATCATGTAACACGTAGTCAATTCCTCCCGATTTATTCAAAACGGCAACAGTGGCTCTACGAACAATATTAACCCCGCTACGTAACTGAGGGTGTACTTCGTGGACTCTTCCCAGACGATAAGAACCCCTATGTACAAAATCGTCAGAATCCCCAACCAAGACTAATTTCCCAGGCACTAAATTATTTTTGGTCACTCGCCATTTAACACGGGCTTGCAGTGTGGGTAGATAGCCTTTCACCCAACTAAACCAAAACTTATGAGCCAAGTTAGCATTGTATAAGTAATCTCTGAGTAAGTCACCACGGTCATGAAAGGTGCCTATGGGTGAGTAAGGAGAAAGTTGTTGCCCAAGGAAAGACGAGGGGCAAATCGGAGCAAGATCGTTGGGTTCATCACTAACAGCAGTCAGAGGACGATCATTACAATGCGCACAGCATCTAAAGTGAAGGTTTGTAGCTCAATCAAAGACGGTTTACGTCGAGTCGAATCCAAAACACGTTTCAATGAAGATTTAAATAACTTAACCATACTTTCCCAGCTTCCCCTTTGACTGGGAGCATAAGGCGGAATTCTGACCCAATTTATACTACGTTTACGCAAGGAGTTATGAAAATCAGTTGAACTCAACAAGGTAGGCAAAATATCAGCTGCGGCAACGAAAGTACTTCCATTATCAGAATACATAGTGTCAACAGCCCCACGGAGGTTAGTAAAACGTGAAAAGGCAAGAAGAAAACTATTCAAATCCAGACTAGTAACTATCTCAACGTGTATACAACGTGTGCATAGACAAGTGAACAAAATACCCCAAGCCTTACAATCACTACGAAATTGGCGGTAAGTGAAAGGGCCTAAATAATCAACACTACAATACTTAAATGGCTTCTCGGTGGCAGTAACACGACACTCGGGAAGGTCAGCCATAAGTTGTCGGATAGGCGTGGCTTTACGAAGTCTGCACTTGCTACAATCTCTTAGTGTCCGCTTAACACTGGAGATGCCATAAATAATCCAATAACGTCTTCGAGTCTTCATCAAAGTGTAAGCAGGGCCTGCATGACCTGAATTACAATGTTCATGCAGTATAATCAAACTAGTTAAAGCGTGTCTACTCGGCAGTATAATAGGATGTTTAGTGTCTAGAGGCAAATCTGCATTTTCATGACGACCTTCAATGCGTAGAACCGAGTCACTATCCACACAAGGATGTAAATTACGCAAAGTTCTCAATTCAGAAACTTGACGCATTTCTTCGCTTGTATTCGCTTTGTCACTCAAATGTTTTAGAAAAGAATCAAACGCGTCTGGAGATTTAGATTTTAGAAATTCTACAGCAACACCAAAACAACTGCGTTGCCGTATTTGATGACGTCAACAAGAGCATCGTCAAGAAATTGAGCATTCAACTTAGGCCTAGATAACGGAACTTTTTTAAATTTAGCCATAATAAACTGTTTGAAAACAATAAGATAAGCAATACGTTTAGTCAAAGCATACAAGTCAGGTGCAGTTTCAATGACAGAATTTAAGCTCTGATTGTTTCCACCGGTTAAAGTTTCATCAATTATACCAGCCTTCCTAGCACTGACAACATTCACTGGAGAACGAGCGTCTAAATCACTTTCACATAAAAACTTTGGTCCCTTGAGCCAAAGGCAAGACAATCAGATTTTTTAGCTTTGTTTTCACGAGTTCCTACATCTGCGGGATTGTGGGCGGTGTTTACATAATTCCAATTATCAGTTGAATTCATCAAATGAATTTTGTCCACTCGGCGTTTTACAAAGCGTGGCAAATGCAAATCAGGGTTCACTATCCACTTCAAAACTACTTGGGAATCAGTCCAAAAATGAAAACTACAAGACAAACACTTTAATAACTTAGAAACCTCCATAACTAACTCCGCACATAACTTAGCAGCTTCTAATTCTTTCCGAGAAATAACCCAGTTTGCTTGGTAGGTCAAAACAAGTTTTGATTTATCGATAACAAAGGCTACACTTGAACGATTACCAATCACACGTCTCAAATACACAACAGCAGCAATGGCGACATTAGAAGCATCGCAAAACCCGTGGAGTTGGTAGCAAGCAATTTTATCTACTCCAGCTTCACCAACTTTGTCAAAACAGTAACGAGGAATTGAAGCTCTGTCCAATGTCTCCAAATGTGTAATCCATGATTTCCACTCACCAACAATCTCATCAGGAAGTTTTTCGTCCCAATCAATACCAGATGCAGTAACTCTTTGAAGAATTAGTTTTCCCGTTAATAGCCACGGTCCACGTATCCTTAAAGGATCAAATTGGCCTGCTATCGTGCTCAACATTTGTCGCCTAGTAGAAACTTCAGTTAACTTGCGATCAGGACATATGCAAAGAGTATCCTCTTCCACTTTTTACTTCAAGCCCAGAGCTTTCGAATCAGGCATCGGCTGAGAAGCCAGATCAATTTCTTTAAGGTTTGAGGTGCGATCGCTAGGTGGAACATCTGACAAAATTGATTTAGCAGCGTTGTTTGATACCCATTTACGCAGTGTAAATCCTCTACTTTCAAATAGTAATCTGGATTCTCTGGAAATTGTTTCAAGTTCAACCAAAGAATCAGATGACAGCAATAAATCATCCATGTAACGACATTGCAAAATCACACTTAAAGTAGATGGACTAGCATTTGTGACGTTTTCAGAAACAAGACGTTTAATAGCCAACAATGCAATGTATGGGCTAGAGTTAACTCCCCAAACATGTCTAGTAAATCTACAAATCTGAGTGAATCCATTCACAAGATCATTATCTTTGAACCAAATTAAACGAAACAAATCACGCTTACTTTCAGGAATCGAAACTTGGAAAAAGCATTTACTAACATCCGCCATACACGCAAATTTTCCCAAACGAAAACGAGTCAATACGTCAACTAATCCATTAAGCAAATTTTCACCAAGATACACAGCATCATTGAGCGACACACCTTTATATGTCGCAGCGCCATCAAATACGACTCTAGATTTAGCTTGCTTCGTCATAAAGAAAGGTAGATACCAACACGGCTTACACGACGGATTACTGTCAACAGGCATTAACCACCCGTTTGAAATAATTTTCTGAAAAGTGTCAATCAACGTCTTTTTTACAGAGTTATTTTTTAAGGCACTCTTCCGCAGTAAAAAATTACGATCAAGAGCATATGCATAATTATTAGGCAAAGCTTCGACAACATCAACTTTTAAGGGGACCGGTATCTCGTAACGATTATTTACCACATTCACGTTCGGCTCAACTAATTCTCGAGTAATTTTATCACTTGTGGACACCTGAATTTCTTCATCTTCCAAAATATAACGACGCAATTGTTCTCGTAACGCAGAAACTTCTTGCCTCAATTTGACAAAATCATTTTTGTTGCAACATTCAAGATTAACTTTCAAAGTTTGCAACTTTCTTTTGCTGCATTTACGACCATCAACACAACCACCACTTGCAATGGGGCCTAAGCGAGTCAAAACATAATTAGGATCTTCAGGTCTAATTCCTTCACGTTCTTTTAAAACCGTAAGGAGAAATTTATTTGTCTGACCAATGAGAATGTCAATACACCTTTTGTAGGGAAGAGTAGGGATATTAACGCCATCGAAATGCTCTAAGCCAGAAGTATCTACGCTATGTGGGTAAACACATTCATCATCAACAAGTACTGGCACTACTAAAGCATTCTTCACATCAAATCTTTCACCTGTAGTAAGTGATTCAAGTTCAAAATTCACTACACCTCTGCACGGTGTGAATTCATTAGCTAACGTACGAATATGTATCTCACTTCTTTTAGAAGCGACTAACCGAAGCTCGTCCATCAAACTTTTAGACACAATAGTTCCCTGCGATGTAGTATCGTGCTGAGCATAAGCCAGAGTAAATCTACCGGTGCGAGGATTGATAACTTTAACAGCGCAGGTGCGAAGCAAAATGATCTTGTTAGACGGACAAATTTTCCTCGCTACAAGATGTTTAATTTCCTCGCTACTAGAAGGAAAGTCACAAGCGTTAACACTTTCTTTTGTATTAAGGCCCGTTTCCACTAGCGAGCGTGGAAAAGAGCATTCTTTGTTTCTTTTATTGATATTCGATTGAAGCGAGCGGTTAAAATTGAAGCGAGCGCAAAAAAAAAGCAATAAAACAAACAAAGAATGCTTTTTTCCACGCTCGTAGTGGAAACGGGTCTTTAGTCGCTTTAAAGTCGACAGAGCTTGACCGACCATACAAATCATGCAAAACAGTCGCGTGTTTAAGGTGACAGATTGGACCACATTTACTACACTTTGACGCAAATCCACAGTTTCTAGCAAAATGACCAAGACCAAAGCAATTTAAGCACCTCCTAGCTTCAATCACAACTTGACGTCTGCGTTCCAAACCAAGTTTCTTAAATTTCTCACAATCTCCCAAATAGTGCTTCAATGACGTATCGTTACAATAGAAACATACTGGTGGAAGCTTACGATTAGATTTAAATCCATTTGATTTAGGAGACTCCGCTTTACTCGACACAGTTTGACTTTTATCATAGTTACTTTGAACAACAGACTGACGAACGTGTACTGTGTTTCGACTATTACCAAATTCACCAGATTTTTCGTTTTGCTTGAAACTGAGCATATTCAGAAGTCATTATTTTCAACTCGTGCCCAACGAAGTTACGCAGAGAATCGAACCCGGGTTTATTTAAATCAAGACCTAGATGATTAAGACAGTCTAAATATCGTCGTTTCAAAACACCAGGGAGACGATTAGCAACATCCAACAAAAGTTGACCAGACAGTTTTTCAATTTCATTATGCGCATACGCAAAAACTTTCAAAGTGTTTAAATCTTCTCGAAATTTTTTAAGCGAGACAACGTTGTGCAACACGCATGAACCATTACGAATGTCAACAATTGCAGGCTCAGCAGTCAAACCGCCAGGAACACCATATCTTTCACTCAATCGCTCAAGAGCTTTTTCAACACGCTCAGATGTCGACAGACCTCGCATCGGCCCAAAAAACAAATTGACCATTTCACGCGGTTGACCCACACATGCAGCTCTCAAAACTTCAAGACGTCTTTCAATTATAGGACATTGATTCATAAGTTTTTGAATTTGGTTTTTAAAGAAGACAAAGGCAATATTATCACCGTTAAAACTCATCTGTGACGCAAGATTAATATACTCCTTTCTGTTTTGTCTATCAAGGTATGTTTGAAATACATGATCGTTCAAGACACGAGAATCACCAGCCACATAATCCGAATTTGTACTCTCAGGACGAAAATGCGCAAACCTAGAAGTTGCCTCTACATCATTGATATGGCGCCCCCGAGGCTCTCTCCACTCGTTAAAAATAGGATGGCCTGGGTTAACAAAAGGTTTTGTTTCAACTGGACCAGATTGACTATACAAAGGCTTAGGAATAGAAGCTTCAGGCCGCGCTTTTACAGTTTCTTTATCAACCTGTATATACTGTTCAAAATTCCTTTCCTGGGGACATGACGCACGGTAGGAATGCTTTCCTGGGGACATGACGACAGAAAACTTTTCACGCTCAACGACTTTAGACGCTGATCTATGTGAACCAGCTTCAGACAAACCAGGCTCCGAAAGCGCAATAAACCTCTCTTCGGCGGCAAGCTTGGCTTCCTCAATACGAAACTTAGCCTCAGCCTCCGCTTCAGCTTCTGCTTCCTTGACTTTAGCCGCTACCAAACCAGCTTTAGCTTTAACTTTAGTTTTTTCCAAATCACGAATAGCTAGAAGGCTAGCACGTTTACACTTTAACTCAATACGGCGTGCAGCAGAACTTTTACTGGACGAACTAGTTCTACCCAACGAGGCTTGTGAGACACTGTCAGAAGCCTTAACAGCAACATCATCCTCATCACGTGCGGACGAACCAACAAAACGCGATTCAAGATCTTTAAAACTACTACATAAGTTTTCATAATCAGCAGCCAGATCACAAATAAGCTCACCAACATGTGCCAGATCAGTGACTTTATCAACTTCGGAGCGAAATTCCGAGTATGACCTGACGAAATTATGAAATTCCGGCGCAATCTTATTAAATGAAACCAATGGAGATACTCCCGATAAGTCATCTCTCAAATGCTTAATAGCATTAACCAGCTTAACAGCTTGTATGATATTTTATCCATGCTTCAACGGGGAATCGAAGTGGAAGCAGTCGCTGTGGACTGCTCAGCCAGGGTGAAAGAAGTAGTCCTCTCATTAGAGGTCAAAGTTACGGCAGCCACTGTCGGCTCCAACCCATCACAAAATTCCTTAGTCCCACCCTTGAGCCCAAAAGGTGCAGGAGAAGACATATAGAAAGATTAATACGATTAATCAAAAACAACAACAATTTAAGTAACACCCACAAATACTATAATAAACTAATTAAACACTAATAACAACACCAGAGACTTCACAATAACTACAAACTAGGCTATAATACAGTATATATATAATTATATCAAACACTTAAATAAATTAGATTTTATTAACTTTCGTCCGAATTTGAAACCTTTGAATCATCGATCACACAGTTCAGAATTGACACCTTCAGAGATGTTAGGATTTACGAATGCCGAAGCTGACTGTCGCTAAGAACTTCTGAACCACCAACCGAACAATCACAAATATCACTAGGACACAGAGTCTTCTTGACTTCAGCTAGAAAAATAAGTATCACCTCCGAAGTAACAGAAGTGGCGGCAGTTGTTGGCTTTTCAACGACCAGGCAATTTCGGTGTTGCTTGTTTGTCTTTCAACAGCAATTTTCTTTTTGTATGGAAAACGACGTCTAAGAGGACCTCTTAGACCAGTGGTTTTCAACCTTTTCTGTACCGTGGCCTATTTTTCAACCCAAGTTAACTTCATGGCCCACTTTGATCAACAAAATTAAATTCCCATCCCAAAATCATAGTGTTTTCTAAAAAAAAAAAAAAAAAGGTCTTCACTTGGAATTGCTGTCCATTTTCCCTATTTTTATCCCAAAATCATAGTGTTCCCTAAAAAAAAAGTCTTCATGTGGTTGACTGCACAGAACGCCAGAAAAATGCCTAAAAAATGGGACGGATGGCAAGCCTAATTATACATATTACTTTCATTTTGATTTATGCTCCATGGCCCACTAAAAAAATCACTATGGCCCACAGGTTGAAAACCAATGTCTTAGACCTTCACTGTTATCAACCAAATCCGAAGGAACATAAACCAAACTTTAATCAATCAAGAACGCCAAAAATGAAAATTTTCAAATCAAAGCAATTGAACTTAGTGATAACAGCAAAAATTGCTGTTGCTACTTCGCCAAAAAAAACTTATTTGTGAACCTTCAACTGAACAAAAACGTTACTCAAACTGAAAGGCAAAAACTTGCACAAAAGAAATCAACGAAAAAACGCAGAACTAAATAAGCCAGTCACAGACCAGAATCTCAGGCCGGCTCAAGCAAGATTCTAAACACTAAAATATAATCTATGAATTATTGATCTAATAATCTTGTTTTAAAAATCAAATCTTAAATTTAGTTCTTATCTTAAATTAGAAAATCTTGATTTAAAAGATAATTTTAGAATTGGAATATAACCTAGTAAGCCTTTTTTAATTAACGAATCTTTTTTTTAATTAAAAATTTAACTCGAACTTGATTAAATTTTTATGCGTCTTTAAAAAAATTGTTATTACCAGTATATTTTTAGTTCTTTTAAATACCAATTGTTCAATGTATTATTAAGTTACTTATGGCATTTTCATTTCAAAGCAAACGAGCGTTAGTGACTGGAGCTGGCAAAGGTGAGTTGACTTACCTTTTGTCTGGTGTCGATAGTAGGGAAGATACAAATATAGTGTTTTATATTTGTATTTAAATACAATTGTTGAGGTGTTATTTGTATTTGTTTTAATGATTTTTTCTTAGTTTTAAAAGATACAAAATTCAAAGTATTACACTTTAATTTTCTGCAATTTAAAACCTTTTTATTCTGTATATACTGTAACAATCTGTTTATTTAAATGCCCAAGAACAACAACCAGTTTATTTTTGTTCAGTCAACAAAAAGTTCTATAAAAATAAGTAAAATATTAACTTAACAAAATTAAAATAACATAGGTACATACAAGGCAGTGACAGTAGTTTGTTATTATTGTTTCTAATTATCCTTCTGACTTTAAGGAAAACACTGATGTACTTAAAGCAATGTCAATTGTTTACCCTAACTTGGTTTCAGATATGCCAAGATATTGTTTTCTTGTTAAAATTATTTAGAGATGTGAATAAAATTTGGGGCTACTTGTTATTATTGCCAAGCAGAAGAAATTACCATAAATGTCTTTTTCAAAAGATATAACCAAATGGCAAAAACTGCATCAATACAGTGCTCTTACATACTTGGTTATATTAATTACATAACAAATCTTCTACAACTTATTTTTATATGTGTTGTATGATTGGATTTTTGCACTAAAAAAGATAGGTCATGTTTTTGACCCTATGCAACCAGCTTTATTAACCCTAACCTAATTTAACTCCAAAGCTAAAAATTTAACCTAATCCTATTTATTTATATATTTATTTTATCTCTATATTTATCCTCCTGACTCGCAGGAAAGCGACAGAGGCACTAATACATAGGGTAGACAATTACCCCGACCTGCTTCTGGAGATACCAAGATATTGCTGTCCGCTTGTAATTTAATAGAGATTTGACTGTAATTTAGAACTGCTTGCCAGAACCACCAAGCATAGGAATGTGCCGCAAATTGTCTTTCCCAAGGACACAACAGAATGGCATGAGTGGGTTTTGAACCAAGACCGTGTTAGTCACGAGTTCGGTGCTTTAACCACTTTACCACGCTGCCAACAATACTTTATTTTATTAAAAAATTTATAATGTAATGACTTACAAAAAATAAAAAACTGGCACTTTCACTGTTATTACACTATGTTTCTTTTTCTCTTGTTTCTAACTTACATATCTAATCACAACCCGACTTGCTGTGTATTGCATACTTAGATATTATTTGCTGTCTATTGTATATTTAGACAATCCTAACCCCCTAACTGTAACCCTTAACTCACAGTTATACTTGCTGTCAAGCACAACAGAATAGACATGAGAAAAAAATGCAAGACACAATCAGAAAAAGAAACTTTGCATTGCAATTAGATATGAGAGAAAGTAAAAAATAAGAGAGAAGTAAAAACAAAAGAAATAGAAACAAGGTGTAATAGCAGTAAAAGTGCAAAAAAACTTTGGTGATTATCAAACCTGCAGCTAATATTTCTTGAGCTAACTTTAATATTTTATCTTAGGCAACTTTTTTGGTAGCATGGATGAGTTGGTAGAAGCACGGTGTTGATTGCTAACATCATTGACACAATTGCCGTTCAAAACCTACTCAGATCATTTTATTCTATCTTTGGAAAAGACATTTTATGCCACTTTTCTCTACCTCACTGTTTTAGCAAGCAGCTCTAAATTTCAGTCACATCTCTAAATAAAACTGAAAAGCCTAATAAAAATTTAAATAAGATGGCAAATATTCTGACATCTCCAAAAGCAGATTGAGTTAATTGCATAAAAATTCTCCTATATGTTTTTCTATAAGTCAAAAGGTTAAATAGAAATGATAATATTATTTTTAACAAAACCAATATAAAAATTTCATGTCTCAAAATTTACAAAATTAGTTTTTTATATCCATAGCAATCTTTAACTATAGCAGTTTTTTATTTAATTTATCTTTTTTTAATTTTGAGATTGATTGAAAGCCCGTTTATGTGCTAATAGAAGTTTGTTTTAATGATATTGCTGAATAAATGGCTACAAAATTGTTTAAAATTTTACACCCCAAGTCCACTACTTAATGGGAGCTCTGAGATTTCAATACCAAAAGTTCAGCAAATAAGATTTTGCCATGCACTGAGTTTGGTGATCTAGAGATTTTGGTGTAAGAGTAATGCTTGATCTTTATTTATTTACTCATTTACCCAAGTAAGTGTTCTATTTTCTTAGATCAAACAGCAAAATTAATCTAATATTGACACTTTATATAAAAAACTGCAGGCTCTAAAAATTTAATATGCATTTGCAAGTTAGTCAAGCACCTGTATCAGCTTTTAGCACTGAATATTTTTTTGTGATAAAGCAAATTTTTGTTTTATTCAGCAACTTCAGCATGTTTAACAATTTTTAGAGATTTTGGTTAACTTACACCAAAGTGTTGCATTTTATACCAAGAATAAAATGCAATTATTTTTGAGAATAAAATTTGCTGTTGTGGAAAAATGTTGATACTGGCTAAATCTACTTAACCAAAGCAAGTACAAACAGTTGAACTTGCTGCCAGAGTTGAAACAAGTCAAATTTGGCTTGGACTTTTTGAGAACTCAAATTTGTACTTGTAACTTTTAATTTGAGTAAACTTTGACTTTGACTTATGACACAAGAACTTGCAGCTGCACCAACATTTACAGATGTAATTGTTTGAATGACCTTATAACAGTTTATTGGTCTTGTTCAAGTAATTCAACTACACCTTGTTCAACTGATATTATGCTGTTCACTTAAAATTTGTAACATTAGTTTAAATATGCTATTATAAAGTATCCAATACATGACCAGCAATTCTATATCACACAAATATGATAGAAGAAATATTAATTCAAAGAGAAATCTTTGATTTCACCAAATAACACTGCAAATTTTTTAAAATCAATATTTATTAAAAATTTAAAACATGATATATCAAAATATTGCTTTTATAGCACTATAGAACTATCTAGTAATTTTAGATATTCCTGATATATTTATGCAGCAAGGATAAAAGTAAGCTGATTTATTGATATAATTTGACATGCATGAGATCTTGACAAACAAAAGGGTTATTATTTGATTAACTTTGTGTGTTTGATCTTAGACAGTAGAGCACATGATTAAGTAAATGAATAAACCAATAAAATTGAGCACCAAACTGTAATGTGCTAAAATCTCTACATCACCAAATTCAGTGTGCACCAAAATCTCATAGACCCTTACTCAACAGTACTTATCGTACAGTAATTTTGTAAAAAGATTGGATAAGGCATTCTGTTACATATTTGTTTAAAAAATAAAAATTTATTTAAAATTATTTTTAATAATTTTTTTTTAAATACAAGTAAAACTTGATAGGTATTGGAAGAGATCTTGCAAAGCAGCTTGTTCAATGTGGAGCAGAAACTTTTGCTTTGAGCAGAACATTGTCTGATTTGGAATCATTGAAAAAAGAGGTAGATCAACAGAACTAATAAAATTAGCTTGCAATATGGTATTGTATTTACAGTAGATTTAGAAAAGTATGCTGTTTTTGCAACATGTTTACTTGCTAGACATTTTTTGTTATATTCTTTAATAGATACACTGAATTATTGTATCTGATGAAAAGTGAGAAACCAAAAAGCTTACTACCTTGTATTATATCCTATTCGATATCAACAGAGAAAGATTTGTTAATGCAATAAACTTTGATTGTTTTCTAATTTTTTTTTTTTTGGTAGAAATGAAGCTCAAAGCACTTCAATTTAAATGTGTTTTGGAAAAATATTTGAAAACCTTAAACGTGTAAAAAATTTTTAATTTTTTTAACATAAAGGCTTTACAGTTATGAACATCTCTAGTTTCAAATTGGGTTTTGAAAAGAGTAAATGGTGCTAAATTAAACATAAATTTTTTTCTTTCAGTGTCCGTCAATTAACATAATCCACTGCAATCTAGCTGATTTTTCAAATCTTGAATCTCACATAAAATCTTGTTTACCCATTGATCTATTGATAAATAATGCTGCATTTGTGACTTCAATACCATTTTTGGAGGTGCCTGTAAACACCTATGACAAGTACCATTTTGTGCACTGTAAGATTTTTCCTTTCTGGATTTGTTTTAACTTTAAAAATGTTTTAGAGTAATGGATATTAACGTGAAAGCGCCTTTTTTAATATCCCAAGTAAGTATAATTTAGTTTTATTAGTAACGTTTTAAATGCTTCATTTAGAAATAAAATTATATATTTATGTACTTCATACAAATGATTTTTTCTCTCCATATTTATCCTCTTGACTTGCAGGAAAGCAATGAAGGTGCTAATACATAGGGTAAGCAATTATCCCAACCTGCTTCTGGAGATGCCAAGATATTGCTTTCCGCTTCTTCTTCTCCTTTCGGCCTTTCCTATTAGTCAGGGGTGGCCACAGCATATCATCATTCTCCACATCTTTCCGTCTTCAATGTCCATCTCCTTCACACCAACTTCCTTCATATCTTCTTTTACCACATCTAAAAATCTTCTCTTTGGTCTCCCTCTTCTCCTCTTTCCTGGTAACTCCATTTCCATTATCTTTCTTCCTACATACTCTTGGTCTCTCCTCATGACATGTCCATACCACCTCAGCCTGCCCTCTCTCATTTTCATTCCTGACCGTTCTACCTTAACAGTCTCCTGATGTGCTCATTTCTAATCTTGTCTTTTCTTGTCACTCCTATAGTAAACCTCAACATTTTTATCTCTGCAACTTCCATCTCTTCCACTTGTTTCTTTGTGACTGCTACTGTCTCAAGTCCATACACCATTGCTGGTCTTACCACTGAACTGTACACTTTTCCTTTTACTCTAGCTGGTAACCTCCTGTTGCAGATTACTCCTGATACTCTTCTCCATCCATTCCATCCTGCCTGTACTCTCTTCTTTACCTCCCTCTCACAACCACCACTTTCTTGCACCATTGATCCCAAATACTTAAATTCCTTTACTCTTGGCACTTTTGTATCCTCCATCTTCACTGTTTCATCATCATTTCCTCCATTTATGCAAAGATATTCGGTCTTTGACCTACTGACTTTCATCCCTCTTCTTTCCAATGCATACTTCCAGGATTCTAATCTCCGCTCCACTTCTTCCCTGGTCTTTTCGCAAATCACAATATCATCAGCAAACAGCATTGTCCACAGTGGTTCTCTCCTTACTTCATCTGTTAGCCTGTCCATTATCACTGCAAACACGAATGGACTTAATGCTGATCCCTGGTGCAGTCCAACCTTGACCTTGAAACTTTCTGTAGTTTCTACTGCACACCTCACCATTGTTTCGCTTCCCTCATACATATCCTGTACTAGTCGCACATACTTTTCCACTATTCCGGATTTTCTCATGCAGTACCACAGCTCTTCCTGTGGAACCCTGCTTTCTGCTTGTAATTTAATAAAGATATGACTGTAATTTAGAACTTTGCCAAGACCACCAAGGGGAAAGTGCTGTAAAGTGTCTTTCCTAAATACACAACAGAATGGCACAAGTAGATTTTGAACCGAGACCATGTTGATCATAAGCATGGCACTTTAACCACTCAACCACTCGACAAATGATGTTATTGTGACATGCATTTTTTGTTTTGATAGGATTTTATTGGTCAGAAAAGCTTTTTTTTTATCAAGTAACTGAAATATTCTATATAATCAAAATTTAATCATCAATGTACATTCCCTGATTATCTATGACTTCTTCCATCTATTTATAAGGTTATTAATCCCATTATTGTAAAACTCTTTTAGTTTTGAACTTTGTAATGTCAGTTTTCATTCTCTCATGGCTTGTGAAAGTTATTTCCTGCAAATGATTTTGTAAACTATGAAACAAATGATAGTCTGAAGAAGCAAAATTGGGAAAATAAGGTGGGTGAGGAGTTTTCTCCCAATAAAGCTCTTTGATCTGTGATGCATATTTTGCAATGTGAGGTTGTGCATTGTCCTGACCTGATAAAACATAACTCCTTTTTAATTCACTAAAGCCGATCTTTTTTTCTTCAAAGCTTGGTTCAAATGCTAGCATTGATTGTTGCTGTTGCATTAACAATTCAAAGTGAATTACTTTGCAATCCCACCAGATAAAGAAAAGAACCTTCTATATTTTATAGTATTGAATTTTATTCAATTGTAATGAAGATAAATTTGGACAGAATTTAATTTTTATGGGATTGACCTGATATATAATAAGAATACCAAACGATTTTATAATTTCATTGCAGTTTAACTATGTTGAACAAACTGAATGTAATAACTATCATCGCTCATGTCACATGTAAGTGAAGACAGTTTTTAGCACTCATGTTTTATCTAAAATAATTTGAAGAAACTATGCAATTCAATTTTATTTGCAATCAAGCGAAACCATATAATTTAATTTTATTTGCAATCAGGTAAACAATAACTAAATGAAACCGTATTACATTTTGTGCTTAGGTTAAAGTGAAGTGGAGATTGTGTAAAGATTCAATGGAACCTTCTATTTTATTACCAAACAAGTTAAAGTAAGAGCACTTGCGCTTGAGCTCATGGACCATTTGCATTAATGCGACGACCATTTGCATTTGCATTAATGCGTTTTGGGTTATGCGTTGGCTTGATTATTAAACAAAATCAATAGATACCTGAATAGATTATAGTAAAATTAATATTTTTTAAATATTTCTAGTTTTGTTTCACTGGTTAAAGATTTAGCTATAAAAAAAACTATTAAAAATTAAGGTTATAAACAGCATTTAAAAAACTCAAAAAAATGTTTTTTTTTAGTTCATTCAAAGTGTTTACACAAGATTGTATGTAATTATGCATACTTGTTGACAAGTAGCAGTACAAGGCTTTTAACTATTAGTTACAAAATGAGGAATCAAACTGGATACATTTCAATCACAATTGCAATAGAAATGACGCTCTGTACTTTGAGAACTCTCGTCGGATGTAAAAGCTGCTATTAAATTTCCACCGTACTCTAGAAAGGACTTACGAGGGCTGTTTGAAAAGTAACGGGACTGTGTAAATAATTATTTTATTTGAAATGCCACGTAAAAATTACAACTTGTCCCCTTCAAAGTAATCTCCTTGAGCTCGAATGCACTTTTCTAATCTCTGCTGCCATGCTTCTATGCACTTTTGGAAAGATTTCATTGGGATCGCTCGTAGTTCCTTCGTTACGGCTGTTGTTATGGCTTTTGAGTCTTGAAAATGGGTTCCTTTAATGACTCCCTTGAGCTTAGGAAACAAGAAAAAATCACAGGAAGCCAGATCTGGCGAGTAGGGTGGTTGCTCCAGCACGGCGATGTTATTTTCTGCAAGAAATTGTCGTATGCTTAAGGCATTGTGAGCAGGAGCATTGTCATGATGAAGCAGCCATGACTTTGTCTCCCACAATTCTTTTCTTTTCTCCCTTACCGAACGCATCAAACGTCGCAAGATGTCTTTGTAAACATTCTGGTTAATGGTTTGGCCCTGTCGCAAGAATTCTAGATGAACAATTCCATGAACATCAAAGAAAACAATCAGCATCACCTTAATTTTGGACTTGAACAGCCTTGCTTTCTTGGGTCTTGGTGAGGATGCACTCTTCCATTCAAGGCTCTGCCGTTTGGTGAGTGGATCGTACTCGAAGATCCACGACTCATCACCGGTAACAACTCTACTCAGCAGATCTGGTGTAATTTCAAGTTGTTTCAGGATGTCTTGACACACTTGCACACGATTTTCCTTTTGCCCACCATTCAGCAACCTTGGTACCATTTTCGCACAAACCTTCCTCATCCCCAGATCTTCTGTAATGATCCTCCACACCCTCTCACTATTCATGCTCAACTCATCTGCTATCATTCTAACAGTAAGGCGGCGGTCACTGCGCACTTTTTCTCTCACACGCTCAACATTTTCGTTTGTTCTGCTTGTTGTTGGCCTTCCACTCTTAGGATCATCTTCCACATCCTCTCTTCCCTCTCTGAACCTCTTGTGCCACTCAAAAATCCGAGTTCTTGTCATCGTAGCATCTCCGTAAACTTCTTGGAGCAAATTGAATGTTTCAGTTGGAGTTTTTCCAAGTCGAACGAGAAACTTCAAGTTGATTCTTTGTTCAATGCTCATTATTTGTTAACAAAAGAAGAAAAAAAAAGAAAAAAATATTTACTAAATAAATTATCCCAAAACGAACTACAGTAAAGCACCTTTCAAGAAAAGCCTGTAAAAAAGCATATGGTTGTCACAGAATGCTGAAACTACATTTTTACAACCACAAGACATTGCGCCATCTTAAAAAACAAAGCTTTTATCACTGTTGCAAGTGTTGTTTGTGCAAAGCATACAGTCCGATACTTTTCAAACACACCTCGTATATGATAGCCAGATTTTTGTCAAACTTAAAAGAATTTCCACCAGTTCAGAAATTTGCAACCGTTACCAAATTTTCAATTGAATTTTAATCATATTTTAAATTTACTGCTTACTCCAAAGACGTGTATAAATATCTGTATTGTTGCCCCAGAGATGCAAATATACTGTATAATCAAGTTCGTGATCGTTAAAATGACGCTTCAAATCTTGTTATTGTTAGAAGTTGACGCTTTAAACTTCGTTATTGTTAGAAATTTGAAGCGTCGTTTTAACGAAGAATTTTCATCACGAACTTGATTATATATTTGTGTCTCTAAGGCTAACAATAGAGATATTCATGTATGTCTTCGGAGCAAGCATCAAATGTACATGTAAATAAAATACCCTAAAAATTCAAATTTGGCAACGGTTGTAAACTCCTAAACTGGTCGAAATTCTGTTAAGATTTTCACGATTAGGCATTTATTTACAATTTATGAATAACACAGATGACTTCAACCCGGGGTTCGGCCGTTTATACTGTCTTTAAACTAACCAAAAATTATTCATTGCCATCGAAAGACCAAAAAAAAGATCTTTACTCCAGTTCAAATGCTAAAAATTGATTTCTTCGAAAACGCAGAGATCCAATTTCAGTGCAACAACTACTACGTTTGTGAAGTAAACTGAAGAAATTATGCTGCGCGTTCGGCTGACTATAGTTTGATTATAACTGATTTAGGCGAATGCTCATGAAAAATTATCTTTATTTTTAGATAGTTGCCGGAGACATGGCAAACCGAAAAACTGGTGGGAGCATTGTGAATGTATCGAGCAAACTGGCAGTGCGTGCTTTGCATGGTTTTTCTGCTCATTCAATGAGCAAATCTGCTCTCGACCAAATGACCCGAAGCATAGCGTTGGAGATGGGACCTCATAATGTAAGTTGCAAAATTAATAATTACTTGAAAATGCGAAGAAGATATTGATTTTGGTTGAACTTTCGAGTGTTTATACCTTTAGATTCGAGTTAATTCCGTACAGCCGACTGCTATATTAACGGATTCGTTTAAAAAGCACTTCAATGATTCCGTTTCTCCTTTATTGGGAAAAATTCCGCTGGGAAGATTTGGAGGTAATATTGCATAGCCTACAAACATACGTGAGCTACGCGTAGGAAAAGCTGAAGTATTGAAAACAATTTTAATCTAATTAGTATCTTTTTTTCCTTAAATTTACCAATATTTCAAACATTTTGACTATTTTCTGAAACTTTTGCTTGTATTTGTTATCAATTTCGCCAACTTTATGATTATGTAAAGCTTAAAAAAGGCTTTTATGTAAATTTAATTATGATTATATACGTGCGATTATGAAGTATTTTTAAACTCGACATTCTCTACAGAAATTAATGAAGTTATATCAGTCATCATGTTTCTTTTGAGTGATCAAGCTTCGATGATAACTGGCAGTTGTATACCAATTGATGGTGGATCTTTATGTGCTTTGTAAAACTTCACTCTTTAAATCAAAATTGCTTTTTGTTAATCATTGATGCAAAAACAAGTTTAATTCATGTTTTTTAATTTTTTCATTTTTATTTTATCGCCCAATACTGATTTCGAGATTATTATTGCAATATAATTTGACCAAACAAACAATAGATAAAGAATTATAATATTATAATAAGTCCTTAAATGATCTGATAATGGTAAGTGTTAAAAAAAATTTATGCCTCAAAAATAATTTAAGCAATCAAAAGTTATACTGTATTGCCGCTTCCTTAGATTTAATTGTTTTTTTTTTGGGTGAAAAGTAGTAGTAGTAGTAGTAGTTTGTTTTTTTTTCGCACCCAAAAGAAACAATTGATAATAATTGAAGACAAAATAGAGCAAAGGTTGCAAATAGGGAAACGGCAACTAAACGATATACGTTATAATCACAATTTTTTGTGCATGGTCACCGTACCTGCGTCTTAATATTCAAAATTTAAAAGTACATTTACAAAGAAAAAAGAAAAAAAAGTATAAAAAGCAACAATACATTTCTACAAGTCACAAGTCAAGAGTGTATTGCTTAATCAAGGGTGGGAGTGCAAGCACTGGTGACTCCGAAGGGTCGGGCAGGCAAAGAAACCCACCAAAAGAAATCCTGCCGTGGGTCAAAGACCATTTTACCCTACCATTTTAGTAACTGGTGACCTGGGTATAACTCTAAGTTGGTAGGATGTACCAATACACAAGAAAATTATCACTTGTCAAAACTCTGATTAAATAGAATCAAAAAATCAAAGCATAGTTTAATTGATTTCGAGGTTCTTGCCACTCTTATGCTTGGTTTTAGAATTAGATTCTGATGTACTTTCAAATCTGCAACAATAAAGAAAACCAGCAGAAACCACAGAACACTAATATATATGACATAAAAGCAACAACAAAAAGTATAGTAGATCTATGGAGGCCACGTACTAAGAGTGTAAGATATGACGTTTCAGCTCTTCGAAATTTTTTGTAAGTTTTTAATTTAATTTTTAATGGAATTTTGTTCCAGACAACTGGTCCTCTGTATTTAAGGCATTGTTGTGTAACAGTTAGTCTACAAAACGATGGAAAATAAGCGGAGTTGCTTCTTGTCTTTATTTTTTTGTTAGGGTCAACAAGATTGTTTGAAAAGAAGTTGGCAAAGCTATTAGGAAGCAGATTTTTTGAATATTTAAACATGAAACAGGCCGTCTTTAGTTGTATTTGTTCTACTGTCATTAGACCATTTATATACATTGCGTTTTTTACACTGCCTTTATAATGTATTTCATGTATCATTCTTATAAACTTATTGGCAATTCGTTGAATTTTTAACAATGTTGTTTTATTGCCATTACACCAAGTTGTTATACAGTACCGTTTGTGACTAACAATCATAGAATGGTAGAGCATATCCAATGATTTTTTGTTTAGGTGGGGTGAAATTTTTTTAACTATACACCCAAATTCATGGTTGTTTTTCGTAGTACCTGGTCCATGTGGGGTTTCCAGCTTAAACATTCATTAAAGATAACACCTAAAAAATTTGCCTCAGATTTACGAGCGATGCAATTATTTTTAAATGAGAGTGTAAGTGAATTTAGAGGGGGTATCGTGTTTGGGCTTCGAAAAACTATATAAAAGGTTTTTTTGATATTGGGAGTTAACTTATTGCAGTTTAACCACTTCGCAATATTTGATAGCTGTTGGTTAGCTTCAAGATATAGCTTTTTATTGGATTTATGTTTTAAAAATATATTAGTATCATCAGCATA
This sequence comes from Diplosoma virens, assembly GCA_963680785.1. NCBI lineage: Eukaryota > Metazoa > Chordata > Ascidiacea > Aplousobranchia > Didemnidae > Diplosoma > Diplosoma virens. Next base: position 16,278,890 of record OY796889.1, read on the forward strand.
CATAATACTTTCACCTTATGTTATACAGTTGGGAAAATCATTCACAAATTAGGAACAAGAGGGGTCCGAGAATAGACCCTTGGGGAACACCATATTTAACTGTTTGGATATTTGAGTGGACTTTATTAATATATACTAATTGTTTTTTACTTAAATAGCTATAAGTGTCAAATATTAAGCATAAATTTAATAAAAAATTAGTCAAAAGATCAATCGAAAACTTCAAGGCAATACTTTTCGTGTCGAAGCTAATTATTAACTTTGGGATAAATTAGTATTAAAAATTAATATGATATCGGTAATAAAAGGTTAACCAAGGACTAAAAAAATTTTTTACTTTAAATTGACGTCAAAAAGTTTTTTTTGCTTTATGGATCAAAGTAAAAACCCTTTTTACACTTTACCCTGAAAAAATTAAAATTTCGTAACAAATAAAGAGATCTTCACAGTTGTACCTGTATCTCTTACATTTTTCTTCTGATAAAGATAAACCATTACAACAAAACGAAGTACCGGTACGTCAATATTAAGTGAATGGTAAAAGACTCGAATGTGTTCTGTTCTTTCTTTGTATGGCCAGTTGCTGCTTTGTGTTTTGACCGAATCACTATTTGAGTGCCGGTAACAAAATTTCATTTAGAAATTTGCAAAGGACGCATCGAAAATTAATCGGGCTCGCGTGTTTCTGCTTCAAGTCGAGGTGTAAGCACACTAGTGGCTGTAAAGCTAAGCTAGTCCTGTTAGTAACCCGAATTATTATTTCAACAAAAAGGATGCAAGTCTCACAAAAAATTGGTCACAATAAACATATGGGAAATAAAACACGAACATTCAAACTAGCGACTTCTTAAAAAACTAGTTTGCCGCTCCAATTCAATCCAGTTTATAGATGCATTCCTATATTTATTCTCCAGATTCGCATAAGAGCGTCAGAGGCGCTATATATTGCGCAAGCAATTACCCCGATCTGCTTCTGGTTGCAAAGATATTGCTGTCCGATTGAACTTTTATTTTGGTTCTTAGTTTTAGAGATATGAGTAAAATTTAGAATTGATTGTTCAGAACGTCAAGCAGGGAAAAATGCTGTAACAGAACGGCTAAAGTAGGTTTAGGATTTCAATCGAGACCTTAACATTTAAATTACCGTACTTAAAAATTTTTTAAAAATACACGCTTGAACATGGAAGAGTGCCGTCTTGGTTGCAATCGTAATTGATATTATCGCGGCTGAAGTTCTATTTTAGTCAGGTTTTTGCGTCCTTGAGAAAGCCAATTTACATTTTTCCGCTTGCGGCCATAACAGTACTTGCATCACTTGCTGTACGTTAACACCTCCAATATTGTCTCAAAGAAAGAGCAGGTATATGATTACGATTAAAATAACATCAACGAAATTATTCATGAAAACAACACGACAGCAGGGAGCGGGCTAATGAACACAAAGTTGAAAAGCGCGGCTGTTGCTGCTTAACAGCGATAAGAGTTTCGGGAAATCAATTGCATTGAAACTGATTTGGTCCCAAAGCTTTGCTTAAAACTTTTATTTCGCATTATATAAAAAACTATTTTCTAACATTACAACCGGCGGCGACGTGCTGTAAGCTTGTAAACGGGGCTTTTAAAAATTTTATAAATATCAAAAACTTGAAAGGCAATGTTCATCAGTCAACAATAAAATTCAATTTATTCAAGATAGAAACAACAAAGTTAAGTTAAAATTTATCTCCGTCGTAAGGGAACCACTCCATGTATTCGGGTTGTTCTAAGGGGCGCGTTACGGTTCGCCACCAAAATGGGGGGTAACCATTTTTTTCTTTCGCAGCTGGAAGAGCATCAGTCATTGAGACGCCCTACAATAAAAAAATTTCAATTATAACCATAATCGTGTTTTCAAAGCAGACACATTTTTGGGGGGGGTTGCAATGTTACTAGAACGCGGATTGCAGAATCGGGGGTTGGGAGAAATAAAGGGGGCTTAAAATGCGGCAAAATAGCACTAATTGCCGAAATAAATTATACGTTTAATTTTATAAAAACACACTCATGCGGTCAAGTTTATTGGGGTCCCATAAAAAGAACGTAAACAAGTTGGTGTAATGTAAAAAAATTGTTCTAAAAAGCTGGAAAATTAAACGGGTCAACAAAAACGATAATTGTTGAAAGCTTTTAACCATTAAAAAAAACAAAGTTTACAGCTTCTTCGTTTTTTTTATCCCATTCCTGCAGACACTTCATTTCTTCTGCCCAAGTTTTCTTCCGAATGTCATACCACTTTTTACGATTTGCAAAAAAATCCGGAAAGTGAGCTTTATTTTCAGGTTTCCAAGTGTCAAAAGCACCTTCGGGAACCTGCAATTTAATGCATTAATAATTTCATTCATTTCATCTCCATATTTATCCTCCTGACTCGCAGGAAAGCGACGGAGGCGCTATACATAAGACAAGCAATTACCCTGACCTGCTTCCGGAGATGCCAAGATATTGCTGTCTGGCTGAAAAACTTTTCTTTTTGTTTTTCAATTTTTTAGAGAATGACTGAAATTCAAAACTGCTTGCCAAGACCACCCAGCAGGAGAAAGTGCCGTAAAGTGTCTTTCCCGAGGACACAGCAAAATGGCGCGATCAGATTTTGAACCGAGACCATGTTGATCACAATTACGGCGCTCCAACCGCTCGACCACGCTGCCGACTCCAATCGCCATTGACGATGCGCAGGAGTCGATCCGTTTGAACAGGAATTATCAAAATGGTAAATTTTAGAACAGGTCAGGCGTGTAAATAAAACTGGATGAATGATGATTGCTTGCAAATAAAACTGGATGAATGAGTGAATAATAATTAAGTCCGGGTAAAGTATTGCTTTTTTACATGCAGATGATTCACATTGAGCTTTCAGTCAAACTCACGGTAAAATCAACCGAAAATCTGCTTGATTAACGTTAAATTTAGTTTAGCAATGTGGCACAGGTAAACAAATTTAATTGATTGAAATAGCAAGCAAAATACCACACATTTAAAAAAATTTTGTTCGAGAAAGTTTATGAATTTACTTGTTTAAGGTTTTTTTTAATACAAAACGTTTTTTTTAATACAAAACGAAGGTTTTTTTTAATACAAAACTTCTAAAAAGCAAAATGTGTACAATAACATTTCATTACATTGAAATAGGATTATGCTTATGACAGTTTTAGAAAGCAGCATTTGTTCAATTTCAGAAAAATTATCGATTGGCACCTGATTGGTCCAAAATCTTTGAAATGTAACACCATCTGGTTCGTTCGGAAAAACGGAAGGGGCAGGAGCCTGGTTTTCCCAAAATTCTTCTTCACCTAATCGAAGAAGTTGTGTAGCTTTGGTGAAATCCTTTTCGTTCTTGTAACGATCAAATCTTGCTCGCAGCAGAGTTCGCTCATAACAATACACATCTCTATTGGAAGCAAAAAAAACACTTTCAGAAAAAACTAAAGTATTTATTATGAAGCATCAGGTTGCATGTTTGAATGATCATATAAGGAATAAATAACAGTGCAATATGTTTAGGTAAAACCTTTCTAAAAAAAATCTTATAATGTGTTTAGAAAACCTTATAAAATTTGAGAAATTGTTAGTTCACGTTTTTTTCTTTAAAAATTAAAAAATTATACAAATGAAGCATTATATGTCAGCAACTTTGTCATGTGGGTACAACCAATGCTTAAATAGTCACTAAAATTTATACAAGGTTAGTTCTTGCTAACATCAATTTGTTTCTAGAGAAAGATGCTTTTCTGCTTAGCAGTCTTAAAAGGCAGCTCTAGATTACAACTACAGGGTGATTCACCGAAGTGTTGACAAATTAAAACTGAATTATCCAACTTACTATAAGGGCAAAAGAAACAAGTTTTTAATAGATAGAATGGAAATTTAATGGGCTTTCACATAAAATTCAAATTATTCAATGTAGCCCCCTTTGTTTTTCACAAGGCGCCTAAGACGTGGAAGTACTTGGGCGCACGTGGCACGCACCACTTCTGGGTCAATTTCTTCCCATGACGCCTTCAGTTTTTGTTTAAGGGTTTTGATATTTGGATGGGATGTTGAGCAGGCTTTTTGCTCCAGAATGGACCAAATCCCAAAGTCCATTGGGTTCAAATTGGGTGAAGAAGGGGGCCATACTTCCTTCTCCCAAAACCCTTTAAAATTGGTCTTGCACCAATGCTGGACTGCTTTGGCTGTGTGGGAGGTTGCCCCATCTTGTTGAAGTGTAATTCCTTCCTCTCCCACTGTTTCTTGAACCCAGGGAATGACTTTTTCTTCCAACATCCGACGATAGATAGTTTGGTTAATTTTCACGCCTTTGTCGATAAAGATTAGAGGTGTTTTCAGGCCTGTTGAAGTGACTCCTGCCCAAACCATCACGGAAGAAGGTTTCTGCCTCCTAAATGAACTGCAACGTTCAACTGGCACCATGTCCTTGTTTGGAATCCAAATCTTGTCATTTTGGTGGTTGTGGATAGCTTGGACAGTGAAAAGCTTCTCATCTGTCCAAAGCACTTGAGGCCGCGTGCCAACAACAAGTCTCTTGATCAAAACCTTAGCTCTATCAAGCCTTTTCTTCTTAGTGGCGTTTGACAGGAGCTGCCTCTTGGTAAATTTGTACGGGTAGACGTGGAGATCATCCTTGAGAAGCCTTTGCATGGTGCTCACGCTTACAGAGGTGTCCTTAGCCAGTTTTCTTGCGCTCCTTGAAGGGTTCCGCCTCAACCTCTCCCTGACCTTCTTAATCAGTTCCTTTGTCCTGATGGGTTTTTCAGGAGTACTTCTGATTCTTGGAGCACAACTTCCAGTCTCCCTGAACCTCTTCACAGCCTTGTAAACACCTCCACGACTCACAAATCGCTTCATCAACCGGAAAATTTTCACAGGTGGAAGTCCTGGAAGTTGCAATACCCTTCAACAATGTCATTTACTGTCTTTGCCATCTTACTTTTCTAGATTAAATATTCTTATTGGTATTGAAAACTTACTCTAGAATATATAATAACAATCTGAAGAGGTAATGCAAAGTTAATAATGGAATAAAGTATTTGTCAACACTTCGGTAAATCACATAAAGTATTTGTCAACACTTTGGTGAATCACCCTGTATATTACAATACATCTCAACAACAAAAAAAATAAAAAATTTTATTTGAATTGTAATATCTTAATATCTCCAAAAGTAGGTCAAAGTAATTGCTAAACAGTTACTCTCTAAGTAAAACACCTCATGTCGTCCTGCAATTCAAAAAGATAAATGCATGAAATATACAATAAACAATAGGTTCCACATTACCTAAAACATATCTCAATAAATAAAGTAATGAGCAAGTTTAATAAACTTTGCATTTATTCTTTGTTTAATTTAACAAAGAAATAATATTTAATATTATATTATATTATTAATCATATAGATTTTTCAATTTTACAGCTCAAAACTTGAAAAACCAATAAAATGCTCATTGTTGGCCAGTCTCAAACAAAATTAACCATTCAATGTTCAAGTATTTTCAAATTCTTAATTTAAAACAAGTATTATCTAATAACCAACAAAAATTCTTTGAAAATACAAGGTGTCCCAAAAAGATGTATACACCTTTAAGCAGCTGATAACTCAAATGTTTGTTTTTTTATTTGCAAATAATTGTATATTGTTAATTGGTTAATTCATTTTGAGGTAAAGCTATTATACATACACATTTTAGCAGCTGATAACTCAAATATTTGGTTTTCTTTGTAGATTAAACCTAATGATCCAAATCATGGCAGCCGGACTAAACTTTGAAGAAAAAAAAATTCTAAAATGCTACTTGAAGCATTAAAACACAGTTGAAGTGCAAAAACAATTTAGAAGAATGTTTCAAAAAGAACCACCAACACAAGTTACTATCACTCGAATTAGAGATAAGTTTAAGCTGATAGAACTGTTTATAATGTCTCCAAAAAGCATTATGGAAGATCATATACATTGACAAGTCCTACAAAGCTACTAGCAGTGTCTGGGTCAGAATGGACATCAGTTTGAGAACTGGCAGTAACAAAATAAAAGAATTATGTCTATAAAATTCTTTTACATGTTGAAAATTAAATAAATAATAATAAAGACCTGGTTTACAATTATTTAAAGTGTGTACAAATTTTTTTGGGACACTCTGCTTGGTAGCAAAACATTTATTTTAAACTCTGACAATATAAAAAACAGATAAAGAAATTTTAATTTATTATAAATGGTTTTACTAATCATAAAATTGTTTATGGAATTTAATTACACTAAAGTAACTCATTAGTGCTACAAAAACAAAATCAGATTTTATTAACTCATTCATAAGTTGAAACACCTGTTGTAATTATTATATAACCAACATTGGCTAATTACATTAAAGCCTATTACCAATTATTTGCTAAATTTAATAAAATATTAAAGCATATCTTGCAAAAATTAGTTAAATAAAAATAACCAAGAACAAAAATAGCAAAAAAACTTGTCTAGTCAGTTTAGCAAAATTAATCAATTGTAATTTAATTGCAATTTAACATAAAAAAATATTTACTTTTTTTACTTTTAGCAAAAAAGCATTATTAATAAAAAAAGTGATGCAAAATTACAAAGCAAAAACAACAAGTTTCCTTATAAAGTCACCCTAGGCAATTTTTTAGTGAAACTAAACAGAATCCCCCCTACAACAACAGGATGGAATAAAAAAGAAACCAAAAGAATTTTTTCAAAAAGTGATAGAAACTACAAGGGGATCCAGGTTAGTTTTGTAAACAAAAAATGCTTACAATGACTTTTTGAATAGACCCTAAACAACTAAATGCAATAAACTGGCATTCCAAATATTGATAACAGTAACGCAAATTTATTACCAAGTTTACCAATAGTAACAACCTAAAATCAGTTGTAGACAAATAAGTTATACAATAAATTGAATAAAGTTTTAATCCATTTTGATTAGTACTGCATTGATCCTTTCATTTACAAACAGAAAAAGCATTAATAAGGGACTTTCTTTTAAAAATTTTGAAAATTGAAAATGAGGCCCTCAAAATTTTATGGCATGATAGTAAAAATTAAGAATAAAATTACTCTTTTCACTTTGCTTGCAAAAACCCATATAAAACCCCCTTGAAATTTAGTACACCGCTTTCCTCAAAGTTTATATTCCTCAAAATTAAAATCATCAACATTTTACTGTACTCTAGTTGTTTTTATAAAAAAACAACTTTGAAAGGATTTTTACATTAATGCAAGTGTATTTACTATTTGCTATAGCTTTGATGCACCCAGAAAACGAAACCAAGAGAAACCAAGACATTTTAGTACCTCCAAAAATTAAAAATAATTAAATAAATAGCTTTAGAAGTGTATCAATATGAAAAAGCTTGTAAAGATACTTTTGCAGCCTACTTGATGATGCTTTTGAAATTTCTTTATTTGTCAACTACACTTACCTCCAACCAAGAGCACCAGAAGCAGGGGGGTAGGAGGACCAATTTCGCAGAGCAGTACCCATTACCTTAAGTAGCTTTTTTTTCATTTTGAAAGCATATGATTAGAAGTAACTTTTATTCATTCATTTACTTATTTATCTTCTGATTTGCAAGACAACATTGAAGGTGATAAACTTAGGGCAACCATTAGGTGATTACCCAGACCTGCTATCAAAAATCCTAAGATATTGCTCTTTGATTAAAATTTTTATTCAATTTTTTTAGTTTGTATTTAGATATAATTATAGATCTACAGTAATTTAGAGCTGCTGGTTTTTTTTTATTGAGACAAGAGAATGGTGAAAGGAGATGTTAAACTGCAACTTGTTGATTGTGCTTGCCATCAATATGACCTTTCTACTTTCCTGTTCTTGTAACTTTTCAGACAAAATATTTAGGTTACTACTTATGAGAAATGACAAGCATGTATCTTTGAACTATCTAACATAATGCCACATAACACTTTGCATTGTGTTCAATTAACTCCAATTTGATTAGAGAAATTATTTACCTCCTATGTGTAATAAATGGACCACTACATAATTTTGTATATTGCAAACCTGTTTAAACATTAGTCTGTTTGCATTAATTTGATTTGCTTATTTGGGTGAAGCATATTTTTTTCTAATTTATTTTGTGAGGTTTCCTACAAATCTATTTTTGGCACATCCAAATTGGTTTTGTGATATTTTTTAAACTTTTTTTTGGCTTAATTTATTAACTTATGTAACTTGGCTTTTTCATCAACCCCCCTCTTAACTAATTAGCTTTTCTTCACCAATCTTTAATTCATATATATATAAACCCAACATATGATTCATTCAAGTTCTTTATTGGGATTGGGACTTAATCTACTTTTCCTAAACAGTGTTTGGTGAAAAGTCCTGAAGTGTTCTCATCAAAGTTTCCAAAACCAAACAACCTATATTGCGTCACTGTTGAAAGAATCCTTAAGAAATTTGAGTATGAATTAACCTGAGAATCTACTCCTCGATTTAAGTTAGATTTATGCTGCTGCATAATTCCACCTTTAGCAAACAGTTTATTGATCATTCCAGGAAAGAAAATTTTGAAGCAGGTAAAGAACTATTAAATATCTTGCTAATGACATGTAATGAGCTGATGGTATAGCAATAGCATTCTTGGAATCAATTCAAAACACCATTTTGATCAAAATACCTTATACTTAAATACAGCTCAATTAGGTCAATACTAATCAGTGTGCCCGTTGCACAAAACATAGTCAAGTAATCAATTTAGCTCCAAGATAGAACAACATACCCATAATGCAAACACTGAACAATGTATGCCAGTGTGTTTTAATATGCTTATAAGAATAAAAGCATTTGAACATTTTTTAATGAAAACAATGATTGCACAATAGTAGGACCATTAAACCTTTCCATTTTCAAACAACTAGCTAAATTTTTCTCAAAAATGAATAAAAAAATCTTTTTCTAATACTGGTAGTTAAGAATTTGTGACTAAATTTAGGAAAAAAATCTGGTTAAGCAATCAATACACACTATTATTGTAAAACAGTCTCATGGCCTGTTGTTGCATTTACCAAAAAGCTTCTAAGGTAAATTTTTATTAAGGTTAGTGCTTGTTTCAATGTTAGACAAAAATTTGAAACTTTTTTATATGCATTAAACCAAAATGTATTGGGAAAGTAAGTATTTTGGCATGGGGGTCTACTTTAAAGTCAACAGTAATGAAGTCATCATAACCTCAAATTTTCAATCATTAGCATCTGCATTTGATAAAGAAATTTATAAAACTATTTCTATTATTGACACAGCAATTGTGCTGATGAAATACATAGCACAGTAGTACACTAACAAAGCTAAATTAGTGCAATTATTGCTCATTGGCAGTGATGGTAAACTTTAGTTAACTACCATTTATAATATTAATATTTTACAGCTATATAAGAAATTAATTCATCTATCAATTTATAAATTAATTTATTTTGATGCTATGTATCATTTAAAAGTGCTTTGTAGTTTCAAATAAAATAAAATTGCTCTAAAATTTGTTTTTTTTTATATTTTCTGCCCCCATTGAAATTTTCAACACCCATTATATGGGGGAGTTTTTTTGAAAAAAAAATTCTTTGGTATGAACACATTTCTTCATATGGACAGCATATTTTTTTAAGGGCCTTATATAAATTTAAATTTAAAGTCCCCCCCTTAGCATTAACTATGTTGAGAATCAGCAGATTTTTTCTATATCTAGCTCAATAGATCAATCTGCTTAAAAATGTTGTTATATTTCAGTTAGCTTGAAATTTATTTAAACAAGCATATTCTGAGCCTGAAAAGTGGTAGCAATACAGTTGTTAAACTTGCAATATGTTATATGGTAGCAACACTGTTGTTAAACTTGCAATACATTATACCAACTAAAAATTTTTTTAAAAATTCACTAATATGTCTTATAAAAAAGATATACATATGTATTAATAAATTCTTTTTCAAACTAGCTAATAATGAAATACAGTAATGTCAACATAATTAGATTTTTAAAATAAATTTTTTTGAAAAATATCATAGTAATCTCTATTTTTTATTAGCACTTCAGAATCTATAATAAGAAAGCAGTTATTTTCCAAATAATTATCATGTGTGTTTTTTGATCGATTTTAATGACAATACCATTTACCAACTAAAGCTTGACTACAATTCAGTGGCGTGCAATGACCTCTAAAGCTGGTCATGCAGTTGGTATGGAAAAGCTGGTCATGCAATTGACATGCAATACTTTATGGATAGGAGAAAAAATTGTGTGAAATTAAGACAAAAGCCAATTTAGTGTTTTTTTTAAAAAAAAAAGGTCTTCACTTGAAATCAGTTTTAGTTTTCTCACTTTTTGTCCCTAAATCATAGGTGTTCTCTAAAAAAAAAGTTTTCAATGTCAGTTTTCTTTTTTTTTTGTCCCATAATCATAGTATTCATTAAAAAACAAAAAATTCTTTGCTTCGGATCAACCTTAGATTTCTTTAATTTCATCCCAAAACCATGGTACTCCTTATTCAGTAAAAAAATAACAATCATCACACAATAGTTGGTTGGTTATGCAATGCATGATTTGCATGCCCTGAGCACATGCCACTGCTACAATTGAAACAATAACTAATTTAATTCAATTACCTTCCTACGTGTTCACATATGCATTCAAGATGCCTTAACGATTTTTTGTACAAAGATAATACTTTTTCTTTATGAGACAAAAACTTGTACAAGCTTCCAGTAGTTACAGCATTTGCCATTTTACACCAACAATACTAAACTCTAAAAATTTAACAAATAAAATTATCAAAAATGTAGGAAATCATTTATAAAACATAAATCAAAGAATATTCCAAATAATTTTTTAAAAAATAATATCATTATAAAATGAAGATATTGGTAATAGACAAATGTGCATGTAAATAAAATTTATATTTAGTTTTTGTTTTTACATCTAAAATCTATACTGCCTAACTTTTCAAAAACTTAAAAGCTCATAATTTAGATTAAATAATCAAAAAAAAAGACAAAAAATTTTATTGCATTTGGTAATAATTACTAATGATGTCACAAATACAAAATTTTGTGTCCTCAGCCCACAAAAGTATTTTTTATTTGTGACACCGCACTGCACTGCAAAATTGTTACCAAAAATTTACACTGCACCATGCTGCACTGCAAATCATATATTTAAATAGAAAATTTTTAGACATCTTTTCCTTTTTTAAGAAGATGTTTGTTCAAGCAATACTCTCTGTTGTAGTCATCAAAGTAAGCCCTTTATATTTCAGATTCAGCAATTCAATAGCTACTGGAATAATTTTGTTATATCATTGGAAGACACTTTAAGCACATTACTCTGCTTGGCATCCCAACAAGCAGCCTTAATTCAGTAACACCTCTAAAGCTAAAAAACAAATAAAAATTTCAACCAACAGCAATATCTTGGCATCTTCAAAAGGTGATAAAGATAATTGCAAGATAGTTGTTCTTGGTATAATGCCCTCAATGTTTTCTTGCAAGTTAAAAAGATAAATAAAGAAAATATATTATCTCTTTTTTGGCAAACACAAATCTTGCTCACTATCAAGTTTGTTCTTTTTTAATGTTTTTTGCTTGGAATTTGAAAAAGTAACCACTCAAGCATGCTGCATAAATTACTTAGTTTTTTTAACCAAAAAATTTTACCAAAACCCTTGATATGCATTTGTGGTTAAAGCAATAGTTGTTGTCATGCTCAGCTATTTTTTACAGATATAACAGTATATGAAATCCTCACAAATAACCTTTATTAAACTATATTTAATAAGTACATTCAATTTAAGGCATAGTTAACTACCATTAAAAATTAAATTCTGAAAGAAATTATGAAAAATTAGATGCAAGTACATTAAACCATTAATAAGTTCAGTTAAGATCAATTTTTATTCAATTCATTTGATTTTAAATAATGCTACCCAATTAATCATTGCAGCTAAATACACTTTTCAAACTTAAATCTGCCAATGTGTTGTCAAAGTATGTTACATAATAGCTTAATATACAATTGCAACATGAAGAGAAAACAATGTAATTTTAATGCATTTATATATATACATCTTTTTTTGCAAAGGGCCTTTATTTCTTCACTTTCTTACACAGAAATAGGTTTTAAACTGTCATATAAGATTAGCAACTGAATTACAAACTCTTTTTTTGCAGTTCGTAAACATCTACTTAATGGTGCTTTAGCTTTTACATTTTTTTTCAAGGTACTTCGCCAAATGCAACACATTAATAAGTGTGGTGCATGTATTTTAAACTATTTTAACAGTTTCTAGCATGGGATAAAAAGATTTTCTTTATCTCCATTAACACATTTTGTACAACCCCAAATTTAAATTGGCTTTTGTTAAATCAATTAAACTAAGTTTACCAATTTTTAACTTTTTTTTCTAATAATAAGTCTGCTTTAATCTTAAGCCTTTAAAGTTTGTCATAAATAAGACTGCTTTAAGCCTTTAAACTTTGTCATAACTATGCTAAGAATAATATTATAGTACTTTAAAATGCTCTACTGAAATTATAATTTATGTAGTAGCATAGATGTAGCATTTAAAAATACAAAAATATTGAGACATCACCAGAAAGACTTTGAAAAACTCATAAAAATACTTGCTACAGAGTACTTCTCATTTAAACTTTAAAATAAAATTAAGAAATATCCACAAGTTGATAAAATTAATTATTGAAATCTAATTACTTATTAATGATTGGCAACTTCAATTCTACATTAAAAGGATTTTCTAAAACCTCATTCCACAGTTCTGTCTGATTTTATAATCTGCTTTTTTGTTTTGCTTAAATTAGTACTTCTTCAAAAAAGCAATGACATTTAAAGTTTTGGGCGCTTTTTTACTAAGTAACACAGTAGGCTAATTTGTAAAGAAGGTTTGTTAAGCTAAGTAACAATACTTGGTTCTCGTTCGCTATCAACCGAGTTTAGTTAATTACCTTTAAAATTTTGGGAAATCCCCAAAAGCTGCGAGGCTAATAACGGCTAACAGTGAACAAAACAAGAAGATAAGAAAAAAGCTAAGATTTTGTTTTGGTATTGAATAATCGGCTAAAAGGTATAAAATAATGCAAATCCCAAGTTGATTAAAAAGGTGGGGAAGCTTCACATACTGCAATTCAAGTTTATCTTTATAATTTACATTGCTTATTCTCGGTAGGTCGTTTTACCGAAACTCACCGAAACTCACCGGAACTCACCAAAACTCACCGAAACTCACCGAAACTCACCGGAACCAACATTAATTTAATAATTAAAATAAAAACTTTTGTTTTTAAAATTTAACAGCACCTATGCAAAATTAATTCATGCAAAAAAATATCTTTTAAATATTGCCGACTTTTAAAAATAGGTAAGTTTCGGTAAAACGACTCTTCATAAAGTCGTTTTACCGAAACTCACCTGTATCTTTCCAACAAAGACTGAAATTCTATTTATTTTTGTTTGTGTATAATCTTTGCAATCTGTTGTTTGTTTGAAATAAAATTGAAGTAGTATTTGAGTGAAACAAGTTGTTTTTTTAGTGAGTTTCGGTAACACGACTATATATCAGCAACTATATATTTTATCAGAACTCACTTATAACTTTTAAAATAAAAACGTTGAAACAAATCTTTTGGTTTTAAAATTTAACAGCACCTATGCAAAATTAATTCATGCAAAAAAATATCTTTTAAATAATGCCGACTTTTAAAAATAGGTGAGTTTCGGTAAAACGACTCTTCATAAAGTCGTTTTACCGAAACTCACCTGTATCTTTCCAACAAAGACTGAAATTCAATTTATTTTTGTTTGTGTATAATCTCTGCAATCTGTTGTTTGTTTGGAATAAAATTGAAGTTGTATTTGAGTGAAACATGCTGTTTTTTTAGTGAGTTTCGGTAAAACGACTATATCAGCAACTATATATTTTACCAGAACTCACTTATAACTTTTAAAATAAAAACGTTGAAACAAATCTTTTGGTTTTAAAATTTAACAGCACCTATGCAAAATTAATTCATGCAAAAAAATATTTTTTAAATAATGCCGACTTTTAAAAATAGGTGAGTTTCGGTAAAACGACTCTTCATAAAGTCGTTTTACCGAAACTCACCTGTATCTTTCCAACAAAGACTGAAATTCAATTTATTTTTGTTTGTATATAATCTTTGCAATCTGTTGTTTGTTTGGAATAAAATTGAAATTGTATTTGAGTGAATCATGCTGTTTTTTTAGTGAGTTTCGGTAAAACGACTTTAAGTCAGCAACTATATATTTTATCAGAACTCACTTATAACTTTTAAAATAAAAACGTTGAAACAAATCTTTTGGTTTTAAAATTTAACAGCACCTATGCAAAATTAATTCATGCAAAAAAATATCTTTTAAATAATGCCGACTTTTAAAAATAGGTGAGTTTCGGTAAAACGACTCTTCATAAAGTCGTTTTACCGAAACTCACCTGTATCTTTCTAACAAAGACTGAAATTCTATTTATTTTTGTTTGTGTATAATCTTTGCAATCTGTTGTTTGTTTGAAATAAAATTGAAGTTGTATTTGAGTGAAACAAGTTGCTTTTTTAGTGTGCAAACGGTGCGGATGCATCGGGTCCCCCCTAAAATGCATACAAAAGTGGCCTTCCCTACACAATATACAAGGTGTTTCATCTCAATTTGGCACTTTAAAAAATCTTATATCTCGATAAGTGGAAAAAATAGCAGGATAAAATTGGTTTCGTTGAATAGGTAAAATCTCCAATTTTTTTGTTTTGCCAGATCATTGTTATGTCACAATCAAAATTTTACCTTTATGTCTAAAATATCATTTCCATCAATTTGCCTCTTATTTGCTTAAAATGTTTTTTAGTAGAAAGGAGAAAGCGTTTTGGGTTTTGGAATTTGATAAAAACAACTTTTGGGGACATATGCTCAACGTAAATCTCGGAAAAATCTTGAAAGCAGACCGACGTACCATACAGAAAAATTGACCCCGATATGCTTGTTCAAGTTTGTTAAGAAATGGACTACCGTTTTGATGTGTGCTGTATAACCAAGGGCTCGCACATTGAACATATCATATTGAACATAACAGTTTCATTTCTGCCGTTAGTATCTTTTTTCATTTTTTTTTGTTTGCTAGTAAATTCAGCTGAATCCTTTGCGTGTGCCATGCCTTGCTCGCCGAATATGGCCGCAATGATAAATTTTCTTTGTTTGAACTTAATCCCCATTTTGTCTCTTAAATATGAAACGACATTTTTTTGAAGATATCTTGTACAATTTACTCTCATGGCATTTGGAAAAGCTTTAATTAAAGCCTTTTGAAAACTTTTTTAGTCATCGCTTCCAAATATGGGTTGTTGCTTAGCTCCGGCAACAGTTAAAGCGCCATATAAATGACTGAAAAACAAAAGGAAAGTATCAAAATCTGAATTTTTATGTAAAAAGATTGGTTCCAACATAATTGGATGCTCTCCCGGCACCTTTTCATAAACCGATAGGTTTTAAAAAGCAGTTATAGTAACGTATAGCTGGCTCAGATTGAAGGTCTTGTCCACCCCGATCACTGTGGACATTGTGCTGGGTCCTCCGCAACAAAACCGTATGATATTCAACAGTTGGTCCTGGTGATATAAAATGATTAATGGCACTTTTCCTTTTCGTCGTAAAATCAATTGTATAAAATCTGAATATTCAGCATTCTGCAAATTTTCCATTTCAACCAAATTGATCAAGAAAATTGGGTGTTTTTTATACTCGTCGGATGTTCCTTTCTTTTGAGACGATATTTTGCATCTTGTATCTACAAATCAGAAAGTTCAGTAAAGCCAAGTGTTCATAAAATAGAGCTTACAAATAATACAACTTCGGTAGGCCTGGATATCACTTTTTTATTTGTTGCTGTTGGTGGCAAACTACTTTGAAAATGCTTTCTTTTCAAAATTTTTTAATGTAATACCCAAATAAGTTTTCCCGTCTATTAAATTATTGAGCTATTTTTTGTTGGATATACTGTACATTAGTGGCGTGCGGTCAGGGTATGTAACTCATGCTTTGCATGACCAACGAACTTTTGCGTGATGACCTTTTTTTTACTTTATAAAGAACACCACGGCTTTGGGATGAAAGAAGAGAAATCTGAGACTGATCCTAAGCACAGAGAACACCATGAATTTTGGACAAAAAGATATCTAATACTGTTTAGAAGCGTAGACTTTTTTATTTTTTTTATTTTTTTTGAGAACAGCATGATTTTGGGACAAAAATTGGTCTTCGTCCTAAAATCTCAGACAATTTTTTGTCCTATTTGTAAAGCATTACATTTTAATTGCAGGGCCAGCCTCAGAGGTCACCAGAGCACACGCCACTTCTGTACTTGAAATAATGATGTAAAATGTGATTATAACACGCAACCGCTCTGAGACTATACGACCCATTTTAAGTATAGAGCGGTATATAAATACATCGTTATTATTATTATTATTATAAAGACTTAATAGGCCAATTTTAACAAAATTGTTGCTATAACTTTTTTTCAAATAGTGATAAAAATAAAGGTGTTAAAAACTTATCTGATACCACCAAACATTAACATAGATTCTGATTAACATATTAAACACGAAATTTGCCGTCATGTTCAACACAAATACGTAGCCTACGTTTAGTTGTTTTAAATTTTTAGGTCCATCTAATATGTCTTTTTTTATCAGTAAATGTACACAACTATAGAGTATTTTACGCTTACTTATTGCAAATTTCAAGGTCCTTCCAATAAATCTTCTTCATCATATATTTCAGTAACGAATTTTTTGGTTATGCATTCTTTAATTCTTTGCATTACTTGGGGCTTCATTCGTATGTAAGCGTCGGTATTTTGCTTTGATTTTTCATGAGGCGGACGTCTTTCAAGGTAAAACCTTGATACTCATAGCATGCAAGGATATCATTATCAGTGTTTTTGGAGTCGATCCACGAAACGTGTTTTTAATAACATTCTTTTGTATGTTTAACATAATATCTATGAACTGTCAATAACTCGTTTATTTTAGGCTGCGGCTGTAGAGGAATATAAATTTTTTTTTCCAATTGTCGTTCGATACAAAATTTTCCAGATTTTAATATAACTATTTTCAATTTCTAATCTCCTGATTTAAAATAGTAAGCTGTATTAGTACAACCGTCTGAACGCCAGCTTCCGCAATCATCTCAATAGATGCTTCGACCAATAGTGCAACGTCTTTTTATATTTTCCTCATTGTTTATAATGAAGTAACAGTTCTCCTTGAACCCTCTAGGTACTTCACTCAGTATTTGGTGGGGGTGCCGCAATGCAGACAAAAGTTCATCAACAGTCAAAAATCGGAACCCTGATCCTGAACTTCGGGGCAGTTGTTTGAAGCAGGTTGAATGTTGTACACCGGATGATTGAAAAGGCCAAACGTAATTATTATAATGATCTAGTACCAGACAATAAAAACAATAGCAATAAACTATGGAAGATTGTACATCCTTTAAACACTCAATTTTTTACAACTGGAAGACATATAGTTGTTAGAATTAACTAAATTTATGTATCAACTGTATCATCATAAATTACCTCAAAAATGTTATGCTTCTTTGAGTGAATTAACTGAAATTCATAATCACAATACTAAAAATACAAAATTTCTTATATATTTTATACCTCGTATTAATAAAAATTTCAGTAAAAATGTACTTTCCTATAGAGGTTCTATAGTATGGGGTTAAATAGATGCTGAATTTAAGGGCATGCAGTGGGTTTCATTCAAAAAAAATTATAGAAAATATTTACTGAGTCTACAAGTTTAATTTTATAAGAAATTCTTTCTTGCTTCTCGCAAATGATCTCACTTATTTCTCGTTGCCATATCAATCCGTCAAAATTTAAAACTTTATCTTGGAAATCATTTAAAAATTATATAAAAACTTCCTTCTTGAAGATCATTAAAAAATCGGTAATTTTTGCTCCAAAGTATTTTACGATAACTTTGTGTCAACTATAACTGCAACATCACATTTTATTAGAAATGAGCATTCAGTTAATTTTGTATTTATTTATTTTTGTATCCAACCAATGAATCAACACATTTTGTTCGCAAAACATGTTGTAATGTTCATAATGATGTGTAACTGCTGAAAACTGCGTATTGGCCTTTAAGTCTTCCCGAAGACGGCCACCCTCGGCGTAAGGCTACGCTTGAAGTATTGTGATTATCTCTGCTTTTAAGTTGTCAATGGAAAATCTTTTAGCTCGGTTTTGAATTGATTGATAGATGCTTTCTAAATTTCGGTAAACATGTTCCGAAGAAATTAATTTCTCGGTACCTTATTCATCTTTGTAAATTATTTGAACGCTTATTGTACAACTGTAAGACTTTCTGCGCACCCTATTTTGTGATACTTGCCGGGGAGCGTCTCGACTCGAAAACATTCTGTTCTTCGATGCTCCTTGACCTAGTCCGAATTTAATTCATTTATGCGTATGTAAACTTTTTGTGCTTATTTGTTTTCATTTGCTTTGTGGCTAAGGCTCAAAAATGCATTTTCTTTCTTTCTTTCTTAATGGGACACAACCCGTTAAAATGCACATTCAAATTGGTGTTTGTAAGTTTTCTATATAGGCTACCAAAGTATCGATGCCTGTTTCATTGAGCCTGATTTCATAATCAAGAAATGTTATTGTGATCTCTAAAAAAGTCATCACTTTCAACTGACTGTATATTATGCTGGTTCGTGGTAAAGTTAAAATGCAGACAGGGGGAGCCATCATCATAATACTACTATGCAGAAATTCAGCAATATTTTGCTTAGGAAGGCCACTTTTTGACGTACTGGACAGGGGTCCGGTGCGTACTAAAGGTCTTCATTTTAGGGGGTGTTCCCAATCAGTGTGATCATTAAAAAAAGTAATTGTTTTAGGAGGCCGACTTTTTAGTGTGTCAAAAAATAGCAATCTCTAAAAAAAGTTTCATTGTAGACATGCTAAGGACGTCCTGGTGCTACTATGAAGAAATAGAGCAATTTGTTGTGTAGGGGGCCCACTTTTGTGTGTATTTCAGAGGGGTCCGATGCAGCAGTGAGTTTTGGTAAAATATATAGTTGCTGATATATGGCCGTTTTACCGAAACTCACTAAAAAACAACTTGTTTCACTCAAATACTACTTCAATTTTATTCCAAACAAACAACAGATTGCAAAGATTATATACAAACAAAAATAAATTGAATTTCAGTCTTTGTTGGAAAGATACAGGTGAGTTTCGGTAAAACGACTTTATGAAGGGTCGTTTTACCGAAACTTACCTATTTTTAAAAGTCGGCATTATTTAAAAAATATTTTTTTGCATGAATTAATTTTGCATAGGTGCTGTTAAATTTTAAAACCAAAAGTTTTATTTTAATGTTTTTATTTTAAAAGTTATAAGTGAATTCTGGTAAAATATATAGTTGCTGATATATAGTCGTTTTACCGAAACTCACTAAAAAAACAACTTGTTTCACTCAAATACAACTTCAATTTTATTCCAAACAAACAACAGATTGCAGAGATTATACACAAACAAAAATAAATTGAATTTTAGTCTTTGTTGGAAAGATACAGGTGAGTTTCGGTAAAACGACTTTATGAAGAGTCGTTTTACCGAAACTCACCTATTTTTAAAAGTCGGCATTATTTAAAAGATATTTTTTGCATGAATTAATTTTGCATAGGTGCTGTTAAATTTTGCATGAATTTTTTGCATGAATTAATTTTGCATAGGTGCTGTTAAATTTTAAAACCAAAAGATTTGTTTCAACGTTTTTATTTTAAAAGTTATAAGTGAGTTCTGGTAAAATATATATAGTTCCTGATATAGTCGTTTTACCGAAACTCACTAAAAAAACAACTTGTTTCACTCAAATACAATTTCAATTTTATTCCAAACAAACAACAGATTGCAGAGATTATATACAAACAAAAATAAATTGAATATCAGTCTTTGTTGGAAAGATACAGGTGAGTTTCGGTAAAACGACTTTATGAAGAGTCGTTTTACCGAAACTCACCTATTTTTAAAAGTCGGCATTATTTAAAAGATATTTTTTGCATGAATTAATTTTGCATAGGTGCTGTTAAATTTTAAAAACAAAAGTTTTTATTTTAATTATTAAATTAATGTTGGTTCCGGTGAGTTTCGGTGAGTTTCGGTGAGTTTTGGTGAGTTCCGGTGAGTTTTGGTGAGTTTCGGTAAAACGACCTACCCGCTTATTCTCTCTTAAAATGTTTTTTGCAAGCCTTTCTTTGCTGTACAATTAGATTCCATTGCTTTCTTTGGTTTAAAAGCAATTCACCTTTTTCTTTATTGATTTCAGTTTCTCTCATATTTGTTTTTTCTTTTTGGCTGCTTTGCACGCTACTTACATTATTTAATTACCGGTACTACGGAAAGAGGCTATTCCGTAGATTATGCACCTGACACTTTGCTCTTTGTGATTAGATTAATGAAGGGGAAGCAACTAAATCGGCAACCTAAGCAATAGCATTATGCAAAATAAGATTTGCTTAAAATTTACGTGTAAACTTTTTATAATTTTCACGCGGTACGCGGCAAGACCTCCAAAAAAGGTTACTACGCTGCATTGCGCGGCCGATTGACATCACTAATAGTTACCGTACCGATATGTCTATTACAGAAATTTTTGACAATTCTTAGGTAAAAATTCTTTTGGAATTAGGATGAAAATTTTCCTGTACGGATATAAAAATTCAACAATAAAGGTCAAATCAGAGACTAAAGGCGTATTTACAGCCCTTTACAGTACTTTTTTTTTTCAGCACGATCTTGGTTTGTTTTATTGACGCTCAAATCCACTCATATTTTCATGAAAAAATGAGTGGATTTTAGCTGAAAGAAAAAATCGCGCTGAAAGAAAAAAGTACTGTAGACGGCTGTACACGCGCCTTAACTGATTGAATCAGAGACAAAGCGTCAAGCCAGGGCACCGAAATCAAAATGGATCCATAAAACGAATACCGTTTTATATATCGAATATCGTTAACCGTTATTATTTTTTAAACCTGAACCGGAACTGAACCCAAAATTAAATTGGGCAAACCTGAACTTGAACTCAAACTTTATTTTAAACGGCTCCGGTTCGCTACTCTGATATTAATTTTATATAGGCCTAGACTAATTACATTTTTGTATTTGAAGTTGCCAAAATTTGTTTGGTTACTGACTTGCTGTGTGGCCAAACAGAGACGTCACAAACGACATTCTATAGGCAATAAATTAAAGTAAAACATTGGTCACGTGACCTAAATAAAAAAGCGCAGTTTCAAATACATAGTATGCTAAAGCAGTAAAGTGAGAAATTTATTGAAATGCAGACGCACCAACAAAGATAACGAAACAAGCTCATAAATAGAAATCAGACCTTAAGACAATGATGATTATTTTTAACTTTGTTAAATAACACCGTAAACAAATTTTTTTGATAATTGGCTACGTTTTAATTTTTACCAGATGTAATGGAACGAAATGTCACCAATTTTTTACTAACAAAATTATTCAAATGCAGTTAGTAGAACACTTTAGGCCTATTAATGATTTTTTAAACGTTACATGCTTGCAAATAAACTGGAAAAATCAATTAACCGAAGCTAATGTCACACTAAAGTTGCTAACAAAAGTGTATAATAATCAACAATTAGTAGCCTACTACAAGTGAATCAAAGCAACACAGTTACAATTGCTTTGAAAAAGAGAGAAATTTGTAACAGAATAACTCGAGTAGATTTTGAACCGTCGTCGTTTTTTAAAAAGAAATCCACTTAAAGGGGAAGTCCAGTCAAAATACAAGTTGAGCTTAAAATATTCTTTAAGTGGTTAAAAATCAACCCTAAAAAAATTTTTACTCAAAGGTCTCTGTTATTCTAGTTATCCCCCAAAAAAAAATCGCCATTGGTGGCGCACGTGAGTGATGACGTCATTAGCTGGCAAAACAACTGAAACTAACATTGTTAGAAGTATATACTACAGCTGCATCTGCTTGCAATTAGCAAAAGTACAGTTCCAAAGCTGGTAAAAAGAAAAAAAAATGGAAAGCACTGCTAGGAAAGGATTTTTATATGAACCTACGAAAGAATTTAATGAAATAGACCAACAACAGCTTGATAAAACCTCAAATAATTTTCCAAAATCAAATGAAGAATATTTTTATTGTTCCTGCGAGCATTGTTATATTATGCCATCATTAATTGAAAACAAATGCTGCAGAGGAGTTCAAATAATTCAACAAAAATTAATAAATGAAAAATTCATCACCAGCACACCTAGCTTCAACACGCTATGTCTGGACACCGAGGTGTTGATGTGTTCAGTAAAGCAGATTATTGGTGAAAATTTGGAGCAACATATCAGTAACAAATAACCTAAGCTAAATAAATTCATTGAATCATTTTTACTAAATAGTGTTTGCTGTTAATGTAATGATATTTTGAATTAATTAGCGCAAAAAAAGCTGTAGGCTTAGCAGCTATTGTCTCTCAACTTTGTTTAATTTATAACCAAAAACTAAAATGGTATTATCTTGAAAAAATCTTTTAAATTTGCTTTTGTTGTACAGTCAGGGTTACTATTGCATGCTAATTGTAAAGGAATTGTCTTAGAAAACATGGATATACTGTACTTATTTTGAAGAAGCTTGCTTATTTTTGATTTGTATGCTTAGTTGGTATTTGTCACCATTTTTTTAAATTGTCACGCTATTACTTTTTTTAATAAAAGATAAACCTTTCCTGCAACGAAACGTCAACAAATTAGTTATTGCCAACAGTAGCCTATACCTAAAAAATAATTCTGAATACTGGGCAGATGGTAACTCTGTCTATAGTGCAATTTGCTTGTTAAAGAAATTTTCTACTTGTGTACGTATTATGACATACCGGTATTTCTTACTTTATAAAATTTAAATTTTTTCGGAAAACGTTGAAAAAATAACCCGTTGTAAAGTATTACTTATGCTTTCATTATACTTTAACCGTACTTTAATCAAATAACATTTTATTGCAGAATGTATAGATTTGCTGCTTACAAAAGTTATATATACTGGATATACGGAAAATTGGGTAGAAATAACCGTCGAGTTGTACCTGCTTGTGCAGTAACTGCCATAAGAGCACGGTTTCCAGAAGATGGAAGGTACGAAGGTTTTCATGAAGCCAATGTGCCGCCGGTCTTTTAGAGTAAATAAATAATGCATTGTATATGGAATAAATTTTCAATTGTTCAACATCATTGCTTGCTATTCTTTTGTATCAGATCAGCTATTAAATATTAGTTTTGTCAGAGGCGTGGCTTGAATAGAAGTGCTGGTTAGACGGCTGTCTGTTTCAACTCCTAGGCTGGTCAAGCTGTTGTATTCTTGGGAAAAACACTAGGCAGGACTTTTTTTGCTTGGCAGTCAAAACAAGTAGTTCTAAATTCAGTCATATTAATAGATAAAAACTTTAACTCATTTGCATCTCCGATAGCAGATTGAATCGCTTGACAATAGCCTTTAACGTCTTCGACGTTGTTTTGAGGAGAATATATAGTTCATGTGATACATTATACTTTCGACCAGTTTTTATTGGTAATTGGTGAAAACTAATATCGTTTTGTTTTCCTCTATTACAACAACCGGGAGCCATACAAGAAATAACCATAACTTGAATTAGAATAAACTTATCAACCAGAATAAAATTATAACATGTACCGTACTTATGCAGTCTTTACACAACTTGCCAGCCATTGACGTCATAAAACTGAGGACCAATCAAAACCGCTTATTTTAACTTTAATTTTTTTGAAATATTGGGGCAACGGGGAATTGGATTTACATCAAACCAAAACCAATGGGTTAAAAAAATTCTACTACATTTATGAAAAAATTTTAGATTTTGGGTGGACCCTACCTTTAAGGCCAGACACAAACAGAACTAGAGCCGAGGTTTATCCTAATTTCTACCCAAGATTGCTGTATTGATCAGATGCTGGCAGCGATGGTGTTAAGCCAGCATCGGGTTTCGCCATCCAAAACTGTCAGACCTCGTGCTCCATGTGGTGCCCGATGTATGGGGCACGCTGTTAAAACGTGGTCGGCGGTTTGTTCAGAGGCGCCGCACTCGCAATTCGGTGAAGGAGCAAGACCCCATTTGTGCATGGACGAATGGAATTGCCCAACACTAGTCCGAAGGTGATTGAGTTTAACCCAAGCTGTTCGTGGCAAGCTCGTTCCAACAGGCTTGGCATTGGTCGTGAGTATGAAAACACGGAGACTGGATGTATTCTCGCAGTACTCTGGTTTCCATCTATAATTCGTTTACTGAAAAGAGCGGATGCCTAGTCCGACAAAGTTTTTCAGTGCAGCTGGTACAAATAGGCGTTTAGATCTTATTTTCTCTTGGCGAGCATCTGAGGACCAATTAAAAGATCATACAGAATATGATCAGGGTCCAGAGATCCATGGTAAGCCAAGGAGATTGTCGCTTCTAGTCGACAAAGCTCAGCAGGATGGATGCATGAAAGTATGGGAAAGTGGTCTGTTGGAGTGGAATGCAAGCATCCAGTGACTATGTGCAAGGCGTCATTTAAAACACTGTCTATGAGGCGAGTGTATATCAGCACTACTACATCAGAATGGGGTGCAGTAATAAACTGTTGAGTAGTCCAGAAATAGGGCAGATGTGCGCAGTGTTTTGGCACCAGCACCTTATTCTGAGCCTAAAAGTTGTCTCAGCAGTGTGACGCGCGAAGATAGTTTTATGCACAATCCCACTAGATGGAGACGAAACGTTAGAGATCTGTCTGGTTTCACCCCGAGATAAGTAGGTGTTGGACCAAACGGTAAAATTCCATTGTTGCTGCAGACTTTTAGCTGACATTTGGCCTCTCGGTTATTTAAATAAAAGGTTGCCGTCACCATCTTAGTGTGACTGAGCTTCAACGTCCAAGTCTAGAGATACGCAGAAAGTGTAGTCATGTCTTAGCTTAAAGTTTCCTGCAATTAAGTCCTTCTAGTTTCCAGAAGAGTGTAACAATGCTAAATCGTCAGCATAAGCAAACGTTTTGGAAATCGTGGAAAGCAGATCGTTTATACAAATATTGAAAAGGAGAGGAGCCAAGAATGATCCGTGATCAACTCCACTATTCAGGCGGCGCAACCTGCTTTGCTTGCTGTCAAAGGTAGTAAGGGTGAAACTTCGGTTTCGAACAATTAGCTTCATAATTATTCTGACCATGTGCTTATCTGACAGATAAGGCCATAGTACCAGACAGTGGCACAAGCGGCTGTCAGATTGACGAATATAGCACCGGCCTTCTTCTTAGCCTCAAAAGAATCCTCGATGTTTCGGGTCAGCTAAACGACTTGATTCACGGTTGATTTCCCGCGTCGAAACTCAACCTGCTCTCTAGGGAGCAGTAAATCAATAGTAATTAATTGGCTCGACACGGGCGTAGATAAGCATTACGAGGATCTTGTAGAAAACACAGAACAGAAAAATAGGTCTATAACGCTTTGGGTCCCCCACGGGGTTCATTGGCTTTGGGATTGCAAATACAAGCGCTCGTTTCCTGCGAGTCAGGAGGATAAATATACTCGTAGATACAAAAAATAAATAAAAAAAGTTTTCAGATCTTGGAAGTTTTGAGTCAGAAAGCTTAAAGAAAAAAAGTCATATAACCAGGCTCCAGCAGGAATTATAAGCTCTGGGCAAATGGAATCAGGGCCCGGAGTTTTCCTGGTTTTAACTGTCAGAGGGCGGCAGTGAATTCTCTTTTATTTATTTATTTTATCTCTATACTTATCCTCCTGACTCACAGGAAAGCGACGGAGGCGCTAATACATAGGGTAAGCAATTACGAATTACCCCTACGTACTTCCGAAGATGCCATATTGCCGTCCGCTTGTGATTTAATAAAGATATGATTTTAATTTATAACTGCTTTCCAAGACCGCCAATCAGGGAAAGTGCCCTTAACGCTATATGGACAAATTTAATTTTGTGCACGATAAAATTATTTCAACCGTTTTTTGGTGACAGTAGCTTTCTATTATACAATATTTGACAAAATATTTAAAAAATTTTTATGTATTTTTTATATTTTTAAACGTGCCAGATCTGTCCCACTGGTGCATAGTACGAAAAATCAACCGTTATACAGTATATCATGCAATAAAAGAACCATAAAAGTCAAAAACGAGTACACAAGTAATTTTACATTACAATTTGAATACTTTTAGCTTTTGTGAAATGTTTTAAAGTAGTTTTTATTTTTGTTCAGGCAAAGAAAATTAGTTTCGGCATTTATGCAAAAAATGTAGGTTTTGCTTGTGTACCCAGGCAGTTTGCATGTGGCTCTTTTTTCTCTGTAATCTGGGTACTTTCTTCACTTTGAGAGTTGTTGTAACTGGATTCACAATAAACATATTTGTCATCAGAGTCACTTTCTCCTAGAAATTCATTTTCGCTCTTTCTATTTTTACCCCAGCAACAGCTGCCCAATTCTTTATGCCATAAAATTTTCAAACCCTCATAAGTAATTTATTATTATACTATATTTTCCCAAAATATTTTTAAAAAATGCAACATAACACTCAGACTATATTTAGATCTTCAGCAAATAAATTGAACTTTACGGACGAGGTGGACAGACTTGGCACGTTTAAACTAATCGATATCACATTAATCGCAATAAGCAAACATTAAAAATTTAGTATATATGATAGAACTACTTTTACTAAATACAAAAAAATTTTATTTGGTCAAAAAATTTGCTTGCTTATCAAGAACTACTTAATACAAAATAGTAAGTATTAGCACTTTTCATTAACCTTGCCAAACAAGCAAAAAATTGACTATTACTTTCACACCGGTTGAAGTTTTAGGGTTTCCAACTCAAAACTACACCAACTAGATATGACAAATCTGAGAAAGTCGTTTATTTAAAAAAATTACTAAAAAGGTTCACTAAATACCGTTTCTTTGAAACGTACCAGATCTGTCCCATTTGTCCATAAAGGTTCAGTGTCTTTTCCAAGGACACAACAGAATGGCGCAAGTAGGTTTTGAACTGAGACCATGTCGATTACAATCCCGGCGCTTTACACTCGACCATGACTTTAAACTTACACTCTTACTACCGGTGACAGCTAGCAAAGCAGGCTACGCCGTCTTAAAAACGGGATCGGTCTTATCTCCCCTCTTATTCAACATCTATACGTACGATCTTCTTTCCATAATTTCCAAAAAGTTTGATTTTGCTGATGATTTAGCATTGTTGCACTCTTCTAGAAACTGGAAGGACTTGGAGGGGACTTTAAGCCAATACATATCTACACTTCAGCGTATCTCCAGACCTGGAGGTTGAAACTCAATCACACCAACCGAGAGGCCAAACGAGAGCTAAAGGTCTACAACAATAATAGACTTTTACCGTTCTGTCCAACCCCTACTTATCTTGGGGTAAAACTGGACAGATTGCTGACGTTTCGTCACCATCTAGTGGCATTGCCCAAAAAAATATCCTCGCGGGTCACACTGCTGAGGCGACTCGTGGGCTCAGGATGGGGTGCTGGTGCTAAAACACTACGCATAGCCACCTTATCTCTAGTATACTCAACAGCTGAGTAGACTAGAGATACTCAACAGCTGAGTGGCCCGATGGTAGGTGCTTTCACGCAGCCTGGGCCGTGAGTAAATCTGTTCATTGATTTTAAAAATGACAGACTGAAACTAAAAACGGAAGGGTATCCACCCATTCCGATGTTCAGTGTGGGTCTGCTAATCGGAAAACGTCCTTTTCAGGATGGGGCAATGCCAGGATAAAACTGCCCTTTTCAGGGCACATTGCCAACAAGTTCCGAAGACCCACTATTCTTCAGCTGAACATCGAAGGCCTCACTGTAAGCAAGATGAATGTTCTTCATCATCTCGCTATGCAGTCTGAGGCACTCGTCATCCTACTGCAGGAGACCCACTGCACTGATGCAGAGAAGTCGGTACTTCCAAACAACCAACTAGCTGGGTCTTCTTTAAACAAGAAGCATGGTCTTGCCACATTTGTCCACGAGCGACTTAGATACACGTTTGTTCCGTTCTTAAAAATTGCGCACACTTTATATTTTCACAGTCTCATGGGAAATCTTTTGATTGCGCTTTGGTCCGGCTCTAATAGCCGAAGAAATAATGGTTTGATAATCAATTTAAATATTTTACATTTATTTATAAAAAATTGGCAACACTGTCCCCATTGTTATAGTAAATTCTAGACTTTCCGTATGACTTGTTTTTACTATAATGCAATATTGCTTGTTTGTGAATCGCTGGATCTGGCAAGATGATGCAATATTGGATGATTGTTGTTTTTAACCTGAATTTAAAGAACTTTCGAGATACATGTGACCGAGTGATATAAATAAGGCGCGCTCGGAAGCATTATTATTGATTCGATTATGATGGAATGTTACGTTGTGATAAATCGGTATTGGAAATTTTGTTAGCTTTGTGAAGTCATAGTTTTTTAAACGCAATTCTCTAGTTGTTTACGTGATTGCTGAACAAGTAAGCTACTGACCCTGTTTTGCTGTTGATTGTATACTATTTTGGGCTCCTAAGTTGATTGGAGCATAATTTATTAATAAAGAAGATTAAGAATTTCATCTTGTAAACAGCCAGGATTGTGTTATCGGTGAGAGCCTTTCATAACAGGCACCGAACAAATATAAGATTAAATCAATTTTTACAAAAAATTTCAAAAACTAAAATTGGTGAAACTCTACAAAATTTAAAAAACTTTTTACCAGCGCAACAAAATTTAAAAAACTTTAGCAAATTTTAAAAAATTTGCTACAACGCTTTTGGACCAATCTCCACCGACATCGGAGATCGAGTGGCTGTGTGTGGACGTTGATGGCTATAAAATAGTCATTGTCTACAAACCACCGCCAACGCGATTGCGAACCCTGGATCTCCCAGTGTTTCCTCACCCTGTCTTTACGCTGGCGATTTTAACTGTCGTCATGATGACTGGGGTTACGATGACAACAGTCCGGATGGTGAGTGCTTGGCTGGCTGGGCAAGTATTAATTGTCTTGCCCTCCTATATAATGCCAAGGACGCTGCCAGTTTTTATTCCGGCCGCTGGAACACTGGCACCAATCCAGATCTAGCTTTCGCTAGCGTAGGTCCAAACAGTCGCTTACCGGATAGACGTGTCCTTGAGAAGTTCCCCAGGTCACAACATCGACCTTCGCTTATTACACCACCAAGGTTTGCTATGGCAGTGCCAAGCATGCCTGTTAAGCGATGGAACTTCCGCAAGGCCAAATGGAGTCACTACATTGCTTTGACGAATAAATTCGCAAAGACTTTCATGCCGCCTGATTCACTTGATGTGGATGCGGCTTACCAGGACTTCTGTAACATCATTAAGAAAGCAGCCAAAAAGACTATCCCACGCGGGTATCGAAACAACTATATTCCGTGTTGGGATGCAGAGTGTGAATCCCTCTATAAAACCTTTCTGTAGTCTCCTCAGGGAGACGACTCAAGTTTGGCTGCTACAGCTCTGCTTGCCAAGCTTGACAGAAAGCGGAGGGATCGATTGTCCGAAGCAGTTCGGAGCATTGACTTCTCACACTCAAGTCGAAAAGCGTGGAGTATTTTGAACAACCTTACTGGTAGGTCACGACATTCTCCTCGTCACTGTCCCGTTTCAGCCGATGCTATTGCATCTCAGCTGGTTAGAAATGGGAAATACGAGGCTATTGATCGCAAGTCATCTCGACTTGTCTTTCAAGAAGTGTCTGACCTTTGGAGGGCCACAACACCAGACGCAGTAAATATCTCTGACAATTTTTCACACAGAGAATTTACTGCTGCCCTTCAACACTTAAAACCAGGTAAAGCTCCGGGTCCTGATTCTATCTGCTCAGAGCTTATACTCCATGCTGGAGCTGCTTTGAAGTCCTGGTTACATGACTTCCTTTCTTCCTGTTTGCGCCGACTCAAAATTCCCAAGATCTGGAGAAGAGCGCTTGTGGTCGCGATCCCAAAACCAGGAATGCCCGTGGGGATCCAAAGAGTTATCGACCGATATCTCTGCTCTGTGTCCCCTACAAGATCCTCGAGAAGCTTATCTACGCCCGCGTTGAACCATTAATCGATCCACTGCTCCCTAAAGAGCAGGCTGGGTTCCGACGCGGGATGTCAACCGTAGATCAAGTTGTTCTGCTAACCCAGAACATCGAGGATTCTTTCGAGGCTAAAAAGAAGGCCGGTGCCGTATTTATCGATTTGACAGCTGCTTATGACACTGTCTGGCACTGTGGCCTTACCTGCAAGCTGCTGAGACTACTTCCGGATAAGCACATGGTCAAAATGATCATGGAGCTTGTCCAAAATCGAAGTTTTACCCTTATCACCGGTAACAGCAAGCAAAGCAGGTTACGCCGTCTAAAAAACGGCGTTCCTCAAGGATCGGTCTTGGTTCCCCTCCTATTCAACATCTATACGTACGATCTTCCTTTCATGATTTCCAGAAAGTTTGCTTATGCTGATGATTTAGCATTTTTACACTCTTCTGGAAACTGGAAGCACTTGGAGGGGACCTTAAGCTAAGACATGTCCAATCACTGGAGGTTGAAGCTCAGTCACACTAAGACGGTGACGGCAGCCTTTCACTTAAATAACCCAGAGGCCAAACGTGAGCTAAAGGTCTGTTTGGCCTCTGGGTTATTTAAGTGAAACAATGATAGACTTTTACCGTTCTGTCCAACCCCTACTTATCTTGGGGTAAAACTGGACAGATCGCTCACATTTCGTCAACACTTAGTGGCATTGCGCAAAAAACTATCCTCGCGGGTCACACTGCTGAGGCGACTCGTGGGCTCAGGATGAGGTGCTGGTGCTAAAACATTACACATAGCCACCTTGTCTCTAGCCTACTCTGCAGCTGAGTATTGTGCGCCAGTCTGGTGTCGCAGTGCTCACACTCGCCTCATCGACAGTATCTTGAACAACGCCTTGCAATAGTTACTGGATGCCTGCGTCCCACTCCAACGGACCACCTACATATACTCTCAGGCATCCAGCCAGCTGAGCTTCGCCGAATGGGAGCGACACTCTCCTTGGCTCACCGTGGATCATATCTTGACCTCAATCATATCTTGTATGGTCTTTTAAGTGGGTCCTCAGATACTCGCCAAGTGAGACTAAGACCCAGACGCCCGTTTGTGCCAGCTGCGCGGAATCTTTTGAACAACCTTGCCAGACTTGGCATCCGCGCTTCTGAATGGACAAATTACAAATGGAAAACGGAGTACTGTGAAAATGTTTCCAGGCTCCGTACTTTTGTGCCCGAGACCGGTGCCAGGCCTGTTGGGATGGGCTTACCCCGAGCAGCTTGGGTTAAGCTCAACCGCCTGCGGACTGGTGTTGGGCGATTCCATTCGTCCATGCACAAATGGGATCTCGCTCCTTCACCGAATTGCAAGTGTGGCGCCTCTGAGCAAATCGCAGACCATGTACTAACAGTGTGCCCTCTACATCGGGCACCACATGGAGCACGCGGTCTGACGGTTTTGGATGACGAAACTCGATGCTGGCTTAATGACATCACTGCCAGCATCTGATCCAGGCAGTGCAGCAGTCTGTGGTAGTAAAAGGATAAACCCTCGGCCCCAGTCCTGTTTGTGTCTGGCCTGGAGTGGATACCCTTCAAACGACGACGACGAACAGCTGAGTACTGCGCAACAGTCTGGTGTCGCAGTGCTCACACTCGCCTCATCGACAGTATCTTGAACGACGCCTTGCACATAGTTACTGGATGCCTGCGTCCCACTCCAACGGACCACCTACCTATACTCTCAGGCATCCAGCCAGCTGAGCTTCGCCGAATGGGAGCGACACTCTCCTTGGCTCACCGTGGATCTCTGGACCCTGATTATATCTTATAAGGTCTTTTAAATGGGTCCTCAGATGCTTGTCAAGCGAGACTAAGATCCAGACGCCCGTTTGTGCCAGCTGCGCGGAATCTTTTGAACAACCTTGCCAGACTTGGCATCCGCGCTTCTGAATGGACAAATTACAAATGGAAAACGTAGTACTGTGAAAATGTTTCCAGGCTCTGTACTTTTGTGCCCGAGACCGGTGCCAGGCCTGTTGGGATGGGCTTACCCCGAGCAGCTTGGGTTAAGCTCAACCGCCTGCGGACTGGTGTTGGGCGATTCCATTCGTCCATGCACAAATGGATCTCGCTCCTTCACCAAATTGCAAGTGTGGCGCCTCTGAGAAAACCGCAGACCATGTTCTAACAGTGTGCCCTATACATTGGGTACCACATGGAGCACGAGGTCTGACGGTTTTGGATGGCGAAACCCGTTGCTGGCTTAATGACATCACTGCCAGCATCTGATTCAGGCAGTGCAGCAGCCTGGAGTAGTAAAAGGATAAACCCTCGGCCCCAGTCCTGTTTGTGTCTGACCTGGAGTGGATACCCTCCAAACGACGACGACGACGACACTCGACCACGCTGCCGACAACTCTCACAGATATTTTTGACACTTTCTCACAGAGAGTGAAAAAATGCAGAGATATTTACTGGGTTTAGTGTTGTGATTCTCCAAAGGTCAGACACTTCTTGAGCAACAAGTCGAGATGACTTGCATTCAACAACCTCGTATCTCCCATTTCTGACTATTTGAGATGCAATAGCATCAGCTGAAACGGGACAATGACGAAGAGAGTGTCGTGACCAACGGGCAAGGTTGTTCAAAATACTGCATGCTTTTCGACTTGAGGTGAGTGAAAAATCAATACTCCAAACTGCTTCGGACCATCAATCCCTTCGCTTCCTGTCAAGTTTGGCAAGTAAAGGTGTAGTAGTTAAGTTGTTAAACAAGTTAAACAAGTAAAGCTGTAGTTAAACAAGGTTTCTTCAAAAGGCAAGTAGAGGTTCTTCAAAAGGTTTTCAAAAGGCAATATTATTTTCAAAAAGCAATATTATAAAAGTTCTTCAAAAGGCAAGTTAGGCAAGTAAAGCTGTAGTTAAACAAATTTTTGTTAAATTTGTGCATAGTTTTAGTTTTTTTATCGTGTTTGCCAGTGTAGGCCTATAATCAAATTCCTTTTAGAGATCTTCTTTAGATGCTTAACACTTGTTTCGCTTTTTATAGCAAAGCATGAAAAGCATGTACACAAAAGAAACCAACACGGGTTGCGTTATTAAATATACGCTCACAACAACTTATCAATGCGCAAAGCAAGTCAATAAGTGTGCGACTAAGTTGTCCCCTCGCAACAAATCAGCAGTTCAGACGCGTATAAATCGTCCCTCATAGCAGTATATTTACAGTCTAATAATACGCAAAATAATTATCCCTTCGCAATGGAAAATCACGTTACACATGTGCGCGATTAGGTCGTCCCCTCGCAACAGCAAATTGGCATTCCATGAGTGCATAAATAATTATTCCTTCGCAACAAATCAGCAGTTCAGGAATGAGCAAATATCGAAAACATATAACAGTCCAGATGCGCATGAATAAATCGTCCCTTCGCAACAAATCAGCAGTTTAGCAATGGAAAAATATCGAAAACATATAACAGTCCAGATGCGCATGAATAAATCGTCCCTTCGCAATAAACAGCAGTTTAGCAATGGGCAAATATCGAAAACATAACAGTCCAGATGCGCATGAATAAATCGTCCCTTCGCAACAAATCAGCAGTTTAGCAATGGACAAATATCAAAAACATATCACAGTCTAGATGCGCATAAATAAATCTTCCCTTCGCAAGCGCGAATATCAGTACATATGAGGGCGAATAGGTCGTCCCCTCGCAACCGCAAATTAACAGTCTGTGACTGCATAAAATAATTGTTCCCTCGCAATAACGTATAACAGTACACTTATGCGCAATTAAGTTGCTTCCTCGCAACAACAAATTAATAGTCCAACAACGCGCAACAATTGTCCCCTCGCAATCACGTATTACGGCACACATATGCGCAAATAAATTGCTTCTACGCAAACAGCAAATTAACCGTCCAACAATGCGCAGCAATTAATTGTCCCCTCGCAATCGCGTAAAACAGTCATTGAATATGCGCAATAAGTTATCTCTACGCAAGTGCGTAAAACAGTCCATGAGTACGGTATGCGCAATAGACAGTCCTTCAATGTGCGCAAATAAATTGTCCTTTCGCGAGCGCGTAAAACAGTCCATGAGTATGGGCAATAAGTTATCTCTACGCAAGTGCGTAAAACAGTCCATGAGTACGGTATGCGCAATAGACAGTCCTTCAATGTGCGCAAATTGTCTTTTCACAAGCGCGTACAAAAAGGTTCATCATCATTGGTAATGCAGTCGTTTCTTTCAGTTGCAGAGCAGTCGGCGGACTGGTCACTCATCACGGCCTCTAGCAAGACGATCTTTCGAATATCCCGCTCTCTCACGCGGCCATCTCCCATTCGCACTGTTACCGAACGTACTTTCCCGTCTTTGCACATTTTCGTGCCCACAACTGTTGCATACGGATAGCGGCTAACGGGTGGAGTGGTATCATCAAGTAGGAGTACAAAGTCACCCCTTTGTACATTTCGCTCTGCGCTTGTCCACTTCTGGCGTTCTTGAAGCCTCTCTGGATAGCGACGAAGCCATTTCTCCCACCATTCTTCGGCAAGTTGGCGAGTAAATTTATGTCCTCGTCTGAGTTTGTCATTCGGTTCAACATCCCA
Organism: Diplosoma virens; assembly: GCA_963680785.1. Lineage (NCBI taxonomy): Eukaryota > Metazoa > Chordata > Ascidiacea > Aplousobranchia > Didemnidae > Diplosoma > Diplosoma virens. The sequence goes on from OY796889.1 coordinate 16,313,737, forward strand.
CATAGGCAACGAATCGTCTTGTGGTTCCATATATCCAGTCATCAAATCCAGAGGGCGTAACGGCTGAACGTCATCTACATCAACCTTGTATTTTCCCAAAGGTCGGCAATTCATTATGTACTTCGCTTCTCGGAATAGGGTCAATAACTCAAAATCAGTTGGAACTCGCTTTTGGTTGCTTGCTCCTAAAATTCCCTCAGAAACTTCTTTAAAGGTACGAATTTGCCTTTCCACTAAGCCCTGATGGTGTGAGCTCAAAGGAGTGGAAAAGTCCCAATCAATGGAATTTTTTCTCAGATAATGTCGTACTTCAGACGATTCTGTGGCTTTCTCCAAAGCCTTCTGTTCTTCCTTTTATAAAGCATTAGAAGCACCTACAAACGTCGAGGCACAGTCACTACGGATGTGGCATGTTTTATTGGCAGTCAAACATAGGAATCGGTGCAAGGCATTAAGAAAAGCAGTTGTCTCCAATGATTCGACAACTTCAATCCGCACAGCAGTTGTCACATTGCAGGTAAACAGACACAGCCATCGTTTCTCCACGCTTCTACCTCGTTTAACTTCATACGGACCTGCATAATCAACAGAAACGGAACAGAATATTGGTTGCCTTGGCTTTATCCGAAAAGATGGCAGTGGTGCCATCAGTTGTTGTGCTCTTGATTTTCGAAGCAATTTACACGTAAAACAATCTGACAAGTGATGACGAACTGTACGTACTCCCCCCATTGGGTGTACGCCTACATCCTGACACAAGGATGCCATAACCATTTCTGCAACTCGATGTCCCAATTTTCTATGTTGGTTTAGGATAAAAAGTCTTGTAACATTATGCATATGAGGAAGAAAAGCTGGATGCCTTTCCTCTTCCCCTATTTTTTCTGCATAATCCATTCTTCCACCAACTCGCAGAATTCCTTCAGAGTCAAGGAATGGAACGTACTTCTTGATATGGCACAGGGATGCGACATTTTTCATTTTTGTCAAGATTAGTGCATCCTCAAATGTATGTCCTTCTCGCATACAGTTCAAAATTTTCCCAAATGACTCATGCTGGGCAGCACGTATCAGGGTCAACTTGGCTGCTTGTGAATCGGTTTCTTTTTGGGATAAGTCAAGGGTAGAATTGCAATTTCCTCTTGACCGTTCTCTCCAAAGTTTAAAATATTTTGCAACATTGCTAACCACTCGGATTGCTTTGGTTAGATCACTTGTTCTCTCCAGGGTGTACTGAAGGAAGGCGTTATCAGTACTTTTCTTTTCAGAAATCGCAAACAAACCTGCGTTACATAATGTAGTTGCCTTTTCATTGTCTTTAGCTGCTTCAGTGCTGTCAGCTGTAAAATGATGCAAACAATTTAATTTCGGTTGTTGTTGCCACAGAAACCTTGGTCCCCTCGTCCAAAGATTCCACCTCTCTTCATGTGCAATGCGAAAAGGCCTGGTGGCTACATCAGCGGGGTTAAACTCAGAGGCAACATACTGTGGAAGCTTCCCTCCACTGTTTCTCAGAATGAGATCCACTCTGTTTCGCTCGAATACTCGTAATTCAAGGGTCTTCTGCGAGCACCATTGTATCACTGCTTTGGAGTCTGTCCATAGTTCAAAGTTTTTGATGTCCAAAGTAGTTGAATCAAGGCATTTCCTTAACAAACGTGCTCCAAGATCTAGAGCAATGACTTCTTTTCGTGGCATTGAATCACGAGCCACTTCGGATTGTGAAAGAAGTGTAGTTCTTGCCGCAATAAGACTCTCGTTGCATTCATCTTCTGTCAAAACTCGAAGATACAGTGCAGCTGCAGCTATGTCCTTGCTGCTATCAGCAAACAAATGGTATTCACAATAATCTTTTCCAGAGCTTTTCAAAGGTACACGTCGTCTTGGCAGGGAGACAGTTTCTATTGAAGACAAATCTTGCACAGCACCTCTCCATTCTTTCATAAGTTCTGGTGGTACTTTTGTATCCCAGCTATCAACTTCTCGAACAATTTTAGAACAACATAAACTCATTCTCACATAGAACGGTGCCCACCATGAAAAGGGGTCAAATATTTGGTGTTGCAAACTAACAATCTGTCTCTTTGTGAGGGCTCTTTCCATACCTAAGCTAAAATCTGGCCTTTTGATAAACATTTCATCTGTTGTGGTGTCCCAGATCACTCCCAACGTGGTTTGCATAGGCATCTGTCCAGAGTCCTTTTCTTGTATGCTTCTAACAGAAGGAGCAAGATCTTCATCTTTTAGATCTGCAAGTATTTCTTTACAACAGGCGTTCCACTTGGTTATCTTGAATCCAGTGGTCATCAACAAAAGTGATATTTCTTTAATTATGCGCTTTCCATCATCGATGCTATCCACACTGGATATAAAATCATCAACAAACATGTCTCGAGTCAGCCTGGAGGTTGTGTCTTCAGACGCATTTGAAATATTTTCTTGGGCAGTGAAGATCATGGCAAATCCAGCAATGTTGGGAATACAACGTAGACCGTACGGGGCAACTTGAAATTGAAAGGCAACAACATGGCCTTGCATGTCACTTTCACTAAACCACAATATGCGTAGCATATCTCTATCTTCAGGGGCAATACGGATTTGGAAGAACATGTTGGCAATGTCGCCTGCTATACCGTGTTTTCTTTCTCCAAATCGTATCAAGATAGCTCGCAAGGATTGCATAAAGATTGGCCCACGGCACAATAACTTATTCAGTGACACTCTTAGAGAAATTGAAGTTGTGAGCCCAAAATTTAAAAAAAATTTTTTTAATTTGTTAAGAAGCTTGAGAAGAGCTTAGTTTTTTTTCAATCAACTAGTTTCTCTCTAAAACTAACTCTGTTTCTATCTTTCACTTTCACTTCAATCGTTTTCTTTTTTTCGAATTAAACCCGACCGTGCATAATAGCATCAATGTGCTTCCAACTCGCATCTTTTGTCAGAAACAGTAAACTTAGTTCTATGATTTGATGTTCATGATTAAGGGCAAGGGAAGAGCAGAGATTTCTTTAGGGTTTGATGATTTTTTTTTCTGAAATTATATTTAAAGTATTTCTATTTGGAGAATTAGATGTTTTTAGATACGAAAACAAAATTTCAATGAGATGTTTTGCTTGTTTAATTAGTAACAAAAAAATTGAGAAAAAGGTTAAGTAGCCTATCCTTACGTATGACAATTATTTTTTAAGAATTACAAAAATTTATATAACCTGGTCGAGTGGTTAAGAGCGCCATTTTGATGGCGCCGCATCAACATGGTTACGGTTTAAAAGTTACTTGGGTCAAATTGTTGTATCCTTGGAAAAGAAATTTTACGACACTTTTCTATGCTTGAAATTCTTAGTTAGCATATTTACATATTACAGTATTTATATCGAAATGAATGAATAAACAAAAATCCAAATAATAAAATTTAACCGGACAGCTATATCTTGGCATCACCGGAAGCATATCAAGAAAATCAACAGTGGACAAGAAGAAAATTTTTGAGCAATAGGCCTATACAACAACTGGCATGAAAATTCTTCAGAAATGAACCAAAAAAAAATGCACTGAAGTTGATCAAAATTTATTTAATTGCATTAGCTTTCGTAAACTTACTTAATGACGCACAACGAGACAACATAAAACACACTAAATTCTGAAATAAATTGATATCTGTAAAAAGCAGACCACTACGAATAACAAGAGGCTGAATCAACGTAATCTATAATAATCTAAGTGTGCTCTAATCTTCATTGTCGATTTGAATTTGTTCTTTAAAACTAATATAGCGTTATTCTTCTCTGATCGAACACTTCTCTAAAACAACAAAACTTTATTAGAATTCCAATAACTTTTTTTTTCTTTTTTTATATAATCACAAAAAAATCCTTTATTCATTATGGGGTTTCATGCGTAGTCTAACTATTTCTATGCCTGCCTTAACCGTATTTGAATCTAATTATACCAGGAAAAAGCAGGTTAGGCTCTTTGCTCATATAAATAATCGAATAGATTTAAAAATAATGAACTATGCAATAGGTTATTTAGAGATGTAGTTTCATTACCAGGAACGGAAAATTCTGTCCCGTGATCAGTGCACTTAATTATTCCCTTCCAGTTGTATATAATGCGTTGATGAAACAGAAACAACATGTGAAAGGAAAGGTCAGCAAGAAAAATTGAGACAAATTTTTGAATCGCAAAAAAAATTTTAAGGCTATTTTTATTTTGTTTTACTGGTGGACTTTGGCCCTTTAACCCCCCTCAGGTAGTCCTTTCCATGTTTAAAATTTTTTAAATCATTCCACCTAAGTTATGATTGTCTAACATTTAAAGTACAAAAAATGCGCAATAACCGCGATCGCCTGCGCATTACCGCAATCGCTGGCGCATTACCCGTATCTCGTAAAAAGCCGTGCCGGCTCCGGAAACGGAAGTTAAATTTAAAAAAAATATTTTTTTTAAACACGTCAATAAATTGTTAAATAAAATAAGTTAAATTCACGGCTTCATTGCATTCAAAAAGCAAGCTATTTAATCAAAAGTTAAAATTTTCCGCGTTTTCGCTGCGCATTGGCCAGTTTGACTATACTCTTTGACAAGGTTTTGCACCAATAGCCTAGAACAGGGTTGTCCAAACTTTATGGGACGCGGGCCGCATTCGGCAAGGAAATTAGATCGCGGGCCGCGGTTGACATTTTTCCTCTTATGCACTGTCTCACCGTACCAGATGTAAAGTAAAACACGTACATGTAAATGAATCTTTATATTTATCATAAAAACATATTCCCGGGGAATAGATTAAAGAAGCTAAGATGTGAATACTACGAATAAGAGAGTTTTGGAAATTTTGAGCAACGTCAGTAGACCAGGAAACCTTAAAAATAACTGACAAGTATGAATAAGAATAAACCATAAATTTATTCGTAAAAAATATTTAAGGAAGTACGTAAAACGGTACAGTTTACTTAAAATTCAGTGAGATGGGTGTGCCTGCATTTTGGAAGCCAGCTCCTTTGTGTCAATGTCAACTGAGGTTAAGACTAAACGAAGGCAGGCTTCGAGAGATGTTTAATTAAGTAGATTCCTCTCTTTGGATTTAATCGACTTCATTGCGGAAAATGCTGCTTCACAAAGGTAGGTACTGCCAAACATTGACAGCAAGTGCAATCCAAAACGGCGTAAATTAGGATAATGCTCTTCAGAAAGAAGAGGCCAAAATTGAGTGATTGGCAGTGTAGCTTTGCTTAATAAAAACTGGTCACTTTGCAAGTCACACAATTCAAGCTGCAAATCTTCATCGGCTTCTGATATAGTTATAGTCAGCGGAGCATTGAATACATTGAAGTTTTTCTCAAGGTGCTGGAAATCTTGAAATCGCTTGTTGAAGTCTTCAATCAGGGTATCAAGAGTTTCAACAAAGCAGCAGAAGTTATTGTCCTCTATTTCTTTAGAAATAACATCACAACTTGGAAAGTGAATCAGAATGTTACTTTGCAGATTACTTTTGAAGAGACATAATTTTTTGCGGAAGCCATCTATGAAACCATACAGAGAAGCAATTGTTTGATTCCTACCATGTAAACTTAAATTGAGCTTATTCAGATGCTGAGTAATATCCGTGAGGAATGCTAGACCTTTCAGAAAGTTGACGTCTTGCAATAAACCTTTAAACCCATCAGTGTCTGCATTCAGTTCTTCTAAAAAGTTTAGAATCTCATTACGCAGACTGAAGAACTGCTGCAGACATTTCCCAGCACTAAGCCAACGAACAGTAGAATGGAGTGAAACGTCAGAAAATTCTGTATCCAAATCTTTCAAGAAATTAACAAATAGACGATGTCTCAGCGCTTTATTACCGCCTCTAATGAAATTAATAATTTTCATTACATGCTGCATCACATCAGATAAACGTATACAGCGACTAGATAACGATTCTTGATGAATAATGCAATGAAACATTGGGCAGTCGACTCCAGCATCTCTCAAGTACGCTATAACCCCTCTTTTAGCTCCAGTCATTGATTTGGCACCATCTGTAACGATGCAAGAGCATTTCTGAAATCCACCATACTTGCTCACTAAAGAATTCAGCGCTTCATAAATATCAGATCCTTTCGTAGTGGTAAAAAGTGGGAGTAAGCCGAGTAACTCCTCACTGACATTAAACTGTGAGTCAATACTTCTAACAAAGACAAGCAACTGGCTGACATCCCTTATATCTGTGCTTTCATCAAGAGCGAGAGAAAAATAAACACACTGCTGAATTTGATTCATGACCTTCTCCTGAACGAAATTGCTAAGCTCTTCAACACGTCTAGCAACAGTTTGATGCGAGAGTGGAATTTTTTCAAACCCACGAGCTGCATCGTTAAAGCCCATGGCCTTTCCCATAGCTATTGCACATCGCTTAATGAGATCACCGTCAGAGAATGCCTTTTTGGATTTAGCCATCAAAAGTGATACATCATAAGAGGCAATGGTTGTAGAAGACGAAGGCTTCACTAATTGAAACATCTTTTCTTGACGCTTACGCAGGTTTGATTTGAGATCATTGAGTAGGGCTCGCCGCGCCTCACCAGTGTATTTATCATAGCCAGTGACATGAAGAGTGCTGTAGTGTCGTTGTACATTGTACTCTTTCATAACAGATATCATTTCATTACAAATTAAACATAAAACTCGACCACTTTGTTCTTTCACCAGGAATCTCAATTCCCAACTATCCTTGAATTGACGCTTTTCATCAGAGATTTTTCTTTTCTGAGCCATCGTAAAAAATGTGGCACTAAGTCTGAAAAGAAAAAATAGAACAGAATGTAATGGAGGATTAAGTAAAACTGAAATTATAAAGAATAAATAATATTCCAATTCAAACTTAAATAAAGTTTAGTAAAAAACAACTTTTTTCGAAATAACTCAATAGATGTCTAAATAATACTAATTTTTAAAAGTTTTCTAGAAGAGGCTGCGGGCCGCATTGAAGGAGGTCGCGGGGCGCATGCGGCCCGCGGGCCAGACTTTGGACAACCCTGGCCTAGAATGTGCTTCTGGATTATCTTCTAGCCACTGATGGAGTGCATTGTTATAAATGCCATGTGCCCTTAATCCATATTCAAGGGTCTTATCAAGCAAGAGTTGATTGTTGTCTTCTTGCCTTCCAGAATACTCTCTCATAACATCTGTAATCATTTTAAGCTCACGTGCATAGCGTTTCAATGCTCTATGGCTCTTGAAGTAGGTGGGGTCCGGATCATCAACCCACAACAGCCTGACATCTTCCAGCACATCATTGCTGTCAACATCACATTCATCATTTTGCTCATTGAAACCTGAACTGCACTTAGGTCTTTCAGTAGCCTTAGAAGTAAAGATGTCGGCGTAGGTAAAGAATACGAACCCCCTTGTAAAAATAATTTAAAATAACAAAAATAGGGTTAGGGTTAGGGTTAAACCCTAACCCATTTCGGAATTATCCCTATTTTTGTTATTTTAAATTATTTTTACAAGGGGGTCCGTATTCTTTACCTACGCCAAGATGTCAGTGCCATTTCCCTTATTCCTGCTCTCAGGCAGGGCACTGGGTCTATTATCATCATTATGCCCATGCGATGAGCTACATTGACTCTCCATCACAAAATCAACTTCAGTCACAATTACTAGTCTTCCAATCTCAATTAACTAGTACTTTATGAAAACAGAATGTCTTCCAATCCCAATTAACTAGTCTTCCAATCCCAGTTAACTAGTCTAAAATGAAAACGGAGAGAGAGACACACACATAATTTGTCACAGAGACAGACAATCGAAAGATATAAGAGACACAGAGACTCGCTAGACCTTTCTCTCTCTCTCTCTCGTCCTATTTGAACACCGACCGTGAGGGTATGGAGCCAGCTAAAACTTCTCTCGCACAGAAGAGGTTACCCGACACAGTTTATATCAATGTTGTAATTTAATAATGTTATCGTAACTGGTCCGGCGGTTTTAGACTAATACTTCACAGTCTGAAACAAGTACAATATAATATTAAAATATAAAGTTAATTTAACAAATAGAATATCAGTGATTATCTTCCAAATTAATAGATTAAAATTGATACATAAAGAACACAAGCATATCTCAGCTAGCACCTCGCCATGTGCTTAATTCAGTTAAGACAAAGAAGAATTACGCCACCGTGTTGCCAACAAAAAAGATAGGTGACAAATTAAAAGTTTAAGGGTGAAAATAACACGTATATCGACAACAACCGCTAATTGTTTTCTTTAAACCCGAACCGGAGCTGAACCGGAACTAAACCCGAAAAAATAAAATTTGTTCAACCTAAACTAGAATTGAACGATTAAAAATAAAATTTACCGAACCTGAACCTGAACCTGAACCGGAACGTTATTTTTAAATGTTTCAACGCTCTGATCAGAGATTCCGGTCAAAACTGATTCATCTTCAAAATTCGTATTAACATTTTTAATAAATTTTTTAAAAGACAAATACAACAATTTTTTAAAAATTTTTATTGAAATTTAAAAAACTTTATTATTGCGATTTTAATTAATTAGGCTACTTTAGGTTTGAGTTTGAACTCTTTTTTATGGATGGTCTTAAATAAATTGGTTCTTGAAAATTATTTATAAATAAAGTAAAGATGTAAAGACTCAAAAGTAAGATGCGGTAGTGAAAGGACGTGTTTTTGTAGCTATTTAATTTTATATAATAAATATTACGAAAAGAATTATTATTTGGATTAACTCTAAAAAAAAGACAGAAAAAAAAATTTTATTAACAATATTCTTCGTTTACTATAAAGATTTGAACTATTATCGACAAAACAATTACTATTTCTTTCTTCAAAGAAAGTCAGTAAATCAAAAAAGTGAAAGCAGCAGCAAGAAGTAGGTATAACAAATCTTTAAACGAAGTAAATTTGCTCAAAGAAGAAACTGCCGGGTACGTGATTTAACAATAATAAACTTAAACGAGCTAACTTTCAAAGATCTAAGTTTGCAAGATCAAGCATTCAGCTATTCCTATGATTTTTGTATTATTGACTTACTCAAATCAGTTTAGTAATCATAAAAATTAGGCTATCAATTTCAGCCATATTTGCTTATTATTACGTCATCGATTGATATTCATTTAATAGCAACAATTGTTAACTTAGCCAATAGCCATGGACTCCTAAATAATAGAATCTGAACTGGAAACGGAATTGAAAATCGCAGAGCGCGTGTACATTGAGATAGATATCATAGTCAAAACAAAATGCACTAGTAACAATAAATTAATAGCCACAGCAGAAGCCTTGCAAGCTGAACTATTGTTTAATATATTGCCGACAGAAAATGATGCAGCTGTTATATTTTATGTTATCGGATACTGCTGCAAATCACTGGTTAAATCAACAAGATGCATTGAATGCAAAACGGCTACTGTTGCAACCATAGCTAAATTTGTTCCTCCTTTAACAACAACTATGCATGACTATGCAAGCAAATTTTTTTATGGTATAAATCGACGGGGTCTTTGGAAACCAACAATCGAGTTATATGAAATTGGTTGTCTTTGTTGGAAGGTTTTTGCTGAACTTTGCAATAGTGACTTAAAAAAGTCATTTTTAAGTGCCGAAAATCAGCAAGAAATTTTTAAAGAAATTATAAACATATCTTATTTTAATGATGATGTTGCTTTTCGGTCGCTTCCGGCATTGTGTAGCAACGGGCATAATATTGTAGAAGGAGTGTTAATACGTTTTTACAATTGCATGTGCAAAATTTTAATTTGCCAATTAACGGAAAAGGGGCGTAGAAGTACTAGTGCCAAAATTAGACAACTTAGTAGTAATTAAACTGTAAATACCTCCACTTAAATTGTTGATTGTCGCAAATATTATTACTAGTTTTTTTTAGATAACGTCTATGCGTAAAAATAATATTTCTTTTGAAGTTGTCCGCATTTAAACATTTAGTAATGTTACTGTTTTTCATAAACCATTTAAACTCGGTCAAGCTTCTAACATTTGCCGAAATTCATTAATGTTTTGCTCGTTTTAAGTCTAGGCTTGTGTTACTTTGCATCACCCCTGAAGTATATTTTTGTTAAAGCTATTGTTATATAAACCACCTTAAAACGTTTCAAATGAACTGTAAATTGCAGTCCAGTTACTTTTAAAATATTGTTACGTAGTTTTTTCATTCTTCTGTTTTGCTTTTTTTCATTTTGTAGTATTTGTGTACATATCAAACGTATTTTATGATTGATCTTAGTTATCTACAAACTTTCCACAAGCTTCTCCCAAGACCAAACTTGTCACAAAGTTTATGCGTTCGATAACAGTTTTTACTTTACTCTTGTATGCATTTTATTTTTTCATATATATTTTTATCTAATTGTTTACTACATATTTTTGTTATTCTATTTTAGAAGTTGGTGTTATTCTACTGTTTGTTTTTCAATATAGTCTTTTACTTTGATTGTAGCTTTTTAAATCATACTTATACCAAATCAGAGAAATAGTCGCTAGATTAAGATGATGTTTATCACAGATTGCAGTGAAGCTGTCTTTTTTTTCTAAAAAGACAGCTTCACCGCAATGGCCTACTTTTGTCCACTCGTAATTTCTCGTTTCCAGTCCAGGTTCTATTATTTAGGAGTCCATGACTTAGCCTACTACTGAGTTTGAAGAAAAAAGTTTTTGTTTGGCAAGATAAAAAAAAAGGAGGACTGCAAGTAACGTCTTAATTGAAGAAGCTGGAACTGAGAAATTATTGTGAGAACTGATAATGATAATATTGCCTTGGCTATTTACATTTTGCTACTTCATTACTACAATGTCTGCCGACGATATGTTTAAACCAGAAAATCCTCTAAATCTCAACAATAACCTTTTCTCCGGACTGACTGACAATGTGCATGATTGTGAATAAACTGAATATTTTGATTTTTCTAAACTGCCGTCTAAATTTTACTCCGCAAATGGCCTTTTGGTTCTGCATATTAATATTCGTTTACTTCAAAAACACATTGTTGTATTTTTCGTAGTAAAAAAAAAAAATTTTTTTCTTTTTTTTGTCTCACTATTAGAGGGGAGGCAGTTAACTAAAAGACCGTATGTTCATTCCTTCCTGTGTTTTCGAAAACTTTTTTCACATATATTGGTGTATTTGTTGTTTTGAAGCACAAAATAAATAAATAGATTGATTAAAGTACAAACACAATACGTAAGGCCAGCAACTAAATCTAAAAACTCTAAAATAATTTATTCAGATAAATTTATTGAAAGAATTTCAGCTCCGAAACGTACATGAAAATTGATCTAATCGTTAACCCAACCCAACAAACCAAAGTAGAAAAATTATCGAACAAGTTTAATTACATAACAAGGGGGAAACTGATTGTACTCGCGAGCCGCATCCCAAAATTAAAAATTAGGTACGGCCACATAAAATTTTGGGAGGTAATACAGCTTTGCCAAAATTTTATTGACGGCTTTCCCGAAGTCTGATCAAGCTGCATTGCTAAGTAATGACATAATACGACAAATCAAATTTATTTATGTCCCAAATTAAGATTTTTTTTCAATTCTATTTTCCAATTCATCCCAAAATAAGATTTTTTTTCCAGCGATAATCTTTTTTTTTTTTAGAGAACAGCTTGGTTTCACTATGAAATTTTGAAGTCTTTCGTTTGTGTGGCGGATCTGAACTGGACTTGAATAAAATTGGCGCTTGAGGAAAAAAGGTTGGCCAACCCTGGATTCGACGATGTCTACAAAAGTCGATCTGATCCTCTACTGGTGACGTCAACCGCACAATGCAGCGTAGTAACCTTTTTTGGAGGGCCTTGTCGCGTGCAAATTATGAAAAGTTTACATTAAATTTTAAGTCACTTTTTTTGCAAAGGCGATATTATCGGCTTAATTTCAGCCAGACCAAAAGATAATGGTACTTACTGGAAAAACCAAAGTATTTAAAAAATTAAATGAAATTCATTATGTCATGCAACTTGTCTTCAATAAGATTGAAGATACGAAAAGTTACAAGAATGCTTATAAGCACTAAAAACAAACCTTTTTCCGTAGTGTAATTATGTTGATGTAAGTTTTTGTTCGACAAGTGGCGGAAATAAAAAACGACTGAACTGAGATGCCGTCACCAGACACTTGGTCGAAATGACATTTAATCAAAACGACACTTGATCGAACAATGAAAGAGAAAATATACAACAAAAAATTGCAAAACCATCTTGATGTTCTTCGCAAGAAAGAATCTTCATTTTGCAGTTTTTATAAATAGTCGTGACTGAAAAATTTAAATTTCTATCTGACCAAGAAACGAGCGATAGTACGGATGGAAATTTTCATTTTACACAGGAAGCAGATTAACCAAAAAATAATAAAAATAAAAGCAAGAAAAGGCAAAGTTTAATTAAAAACTGCTTAATGTGCTATACAGAACTATAATTATTTTATACTGTTCTCAAAACATTTAAATCTGTAAAACTAACGGAATTGATCATTTTCAGCCTGTTTCGGCCTAGTTCAGCCTTTTGCAAAGACGCATCAGCATTGAAAACGGAGAGAGACAATTTGTCACAGAGACAGACAATCGAAAGATATAAGAGACACAGAAACTCGCTAGATCTTTCTCTCTCTCTCTCTCTGGTCCTATTTGAACACCGACCGTGAGGGTATGGAGCCAGCTAAAACTTCTCTCGCACAGAAGAGGTTACCCGACACAGTTTATATCAATGTTGTAATTTAATAATGTTATCGTAACTGGTCCGGCGGTTTTAGACTAATACTTCACAGTCTGAAACAAGTACAATATAATATTAAAATATAAAGTTAATTTAACAAATAGAACATCGGTTATTATCTTCCAAATTAATAGATTAAAATTGATACATAAAGAACACAAGCATATCTCAGCTAGCACCTCGCCATGTGCTTAATTCAGTTAAGACAAAGAAGAATTACGCCACCGTGTTGCCAACAAAAAAGATAGGTGACAAATTAAAAGTTTAAGGGCGAAATAACACGTATATCGACAACAAGCATGACGATAGCGTTCTTGCTAAATAGTAAATATTTCTAGTGAATTCCAACGCATTTAAAACTTCTCAAATTTCCCAGCTCCTCTGCTGCAGCAAGGACAACTTTAATCTCGAGAGTCGTTTTAACATGGAATATCTTACGATGTGTCATTGTAATAGGACTACAATGTAAAAAGAATGCAAAAAATGACAGCAATAGGCATCTAAAAACACATAACCATGATAAGAGATCTACTTTTTGCCCCCCTAAAAGGCCTTGCTCAGGGACCTCGTTGAGAAACCCTGACCTTGACCTTGGCAAAAAAACCATAAAGATTAAAAACAAACTGTCTTCTCACTGATGGTCTTTACTTTTTATGAATCTAATTTACAGTAACAAAAAGATTGTTTAATCGCAGAAACATACAATAGTAAATCTTTTTTTTTATCAACTGTCATTTCGATCAAATGTCGTTTCGATCAAGTGTCGTTTTGATCAAATGTCGTTTCGATCGATTGTCGTAGTACTTCAAATGCAACTATACATGTATTATTTGAAAAAGAATGTAAATACTCTACCGATTTCTAAAAAAAATGTTGATACAAACATGTAAATAAGATTAACAAACCTGCTTACCATAATACAGTTACAAAATAGTTTGGTTTTCCACCTAATTTTTGTTTTAATTTAAGCTATGTAACATTGAGCTTAAATAAACTTTAAAAGCAAAATTATCGCCAGCGACAGTGTAAAAGATGTTTTGAAAAATTTCTTCGAAAAATAAGTACAGTTCTAATTACAAGCAAAGTCTAGCTTAATAAGTGCAAGAAATTACTTTTCATTACTTAGCTAAAAGAGAGTAAAATTTAAATGAATTTTATACTGCCATTCATAAGCGTGCGTAAGAGGGGGTTCGGGGGTCCACCCCCCCTGGAAGAATGGTGATCAGAGATATGCATTTATACGTATATGACATATTAGCGACCAATAGGCTATGTCACATGATATAAACTTTTATCGTTTCCGCGCTTTATTTTTTTAAACTTTATTACTAATTTTATTAAAGATCGTTTTTCTGTCGCCTCAATTGCGTTAAAGTCAGCTAATCTGAGTAAAACTTTCAAAACCGAAAAATGTTTCAACATAATGACAGGCTTCTATGCTTCAGTTTTGATGTCTGTTGTTTTATCACAATGCTTGCACGTGAGATGCGAGCCTATTCTCTTCCGCTTTGAAATACATAGCTATAAAAAGCGAAACAAGTGTTAAGCATCTAAAGAAGATCTCTAAAAGGAATTCAATTATAGGCCTACTTTGGAAAACACGATAAAAAAACTAAAACTATGCACAAATTTAACAAAAATGTTTCTTCATTTTTACAAAAACTATTTTAGTAAGGTAGTAAATCAGTGATTCTCAAAGTTTAAGTCGTATTCTTTTCTTTCATTACGTAGATTCAACCATTTCCCAAAAATACTGTATATGACAAAAAGTTGTTTTTTTTAATTTTTTTTGTTATTAAGTAAAAAATTTTTGTTTTTCTTATAAAGTTGAGTACCGTGGTCTGACTTGCAAGCTGCTGAGACTTCTGTCGGATAAGCAAATGATTACAATGACCATGGAATAAAAATTTACTCCTACTACAGGTTGAACCTCCATAATCCGCTATTCTTTCAGCGGCAACACCTACAATCCGGCAAAACTTTTGTTGGCCGGAATTTTTGAATTGGCCGGGCCGCCGGAGTAACTTCCTGGATTGCTGTGAGAACGCGGCGGCTCGCGTCGAACCACCTTAATCCGGTATTCTTTTATCCGGCAAAATTTTTGTTTGCCAAATTTTTGAATTGGCTGGGCTGCTGGAGTAATTTGCCAGAATGCTGCTAGAACGCAGTGGCGCTGTACCGTATTTTGGAATTCTGGATTAGTACCGCTCATTACAAGCACCTTCCGCATGTGCATGAACATTTTTTCTGTAATATTGTCTAGCTGTAAAAATAAATCCACAAGTATTCTTTCAACGTGTTTTTCTATTTACTTCTGTAATGAAATTACTTCTGTAATCGTTCAGTAATGAAAATATTATTTTATTCTTTTTTTTTTTTTTTTTTCTGCTTGTGTGTGTTTGTTGTACTGAGGCATTTGTTCTTTGAAATGATCATATGATCCAGAACAGGATTTTTTTCGGTGGGTTTGTTTGCCTGTTCGGCTCGTGGAGTATGTTCAAGCTTTCACTGATTTTGAGGCTTGATCATATTCTATGAGCCACACTCTGCTATGGTCCCACCAATGCACCGCCACCACGGCAGAGTTTCGTTTTTATCAAATGACCTCAACGTAACGTAATTTTTAATGTGCTTCTTATTTTTATCTTCCTTTCTTTCTTTTTTTTTCTATAAATAAATTTACATTGAGGTGAAGCAACCTTGCTTCTTGTAATACAACGTCTATGAAATAATTCATTGCTATCTTAGCAAGCTACAACGTACATTCGTTTTGTTGCTTCTTCCTTTTTCTAATCCGCAGTCTTGCGTTTATTATTAAATTATAGTTACATTTTTATTATGTGGCGGAGCAGAAATAAAAGAAAATTGAACTGAACTGTATGTATATTTTCATGTACTACAACTATCATATATCAAAACAATGTTACAGCTACACTTGTACAGCATAATGCAGGGTAAGTACATATATGTAGAAGGTGTTTTGGGGACCACCTATAGTTCGGAATTTTTCATGGTCCGGCAAGTCTAAGCTCCAGTGGTTGCCGGATTGGGGAGGTTTAACCTGTACTTGAAAGCAAGCGAAGCAAACTCCGCCGTCAAACAAATGGCGTTTCCCGGGGATAGATATTGGCCCCAGTGGTGGATATTGGGTGAAGCGAATGAGGCAGTTACCTCGGGTCCTCTTTTTTTTAGGACACCCCTTGAAAATAGCTCATATATATTCTCATTTTGCTGTATATGTTTTTTAAAGGCCATTATTAAGTTCGGACGAAAAGTGGGAAATAGGAAATCGATACGAAGTGAAGACCTTTTTTTTAGAGATCACCATGATTTTGGGAGAAAATAGCGAAAATAGAGATCAAACCGAAGTGAATACCTTTTTTTTAGGTATCACTATGATTTTGGGAAAAAAAGGAAAATACGAGATCAGAGCCATGTTTTTTTAGAGAACATCCAGTTTTAGAAATCCTCGGGCCCCTAACTTTGAATATCCACCACTGATTGGCCCCCCTGCTTTTTAATATGTATACATGTGATCTGCCTTCCACCATCTTCAGAAGATTTGCTTATGCCGCCGATCTAGTATTGTTGCACTCTTCAATAACTAGAAAGTCAAGAAACATGGCTGCAGTTTCTGTATATTTCCAAACCTAAAAGTTGACAGTCACTCTTTAAAAAACGGTGAGAGCAGCCTTTCATTGAAATAACTGAGAAGCCAAACGTGAGCAAAAGGCTTGTAACAGGAATAAATTTATACCATTCTGTTTGGTCCCGCACTTATTTTAGAGTAAAACTAAACATATTCCGTCACCACTTTGTGTCATTGCGTAAAAAATATCTTCAAGCGTCACGCTGCTGAGGTGACTCGCAGAAATGGGATGCTGGGCCAAAACATTCTGTATAGCTGCCCTATTTCTGGTCTACTCGACAGCTAAATTTTGGGCGTCAGTCTGGTGTAGCCCAATGTACAAAATAAATAGAACACAGAGTACTATAGTGAATACATCCAGGCTTCGTGCTTTTATACCCATCACCAATACCAGGTCTGTTGAAATGGGCTTACCCTGAACAGCTTTGGTTAAAAGCAATCACCTAAAGATTGGTGTTGCGCGATTCCATTCATCCATTCGCAATTTTTTAACTTAGTGTCCAGCATTTGAAGGTCTCCACTCCACCCTTAAGAATCTTGGGTAAGAAACATAACAACAATAATCTGTACTAGTCTGCGACAAGACGCAAAGGCCAATTTGAAGCATCCGTTTACACTTGTATTGGCAAACTTGAAGATTTGGTGGTTGTTCAGCAGCGTTTTTCAAAACGCTTTAACGCTAGAACTACCGAAATTTTTTTCTACGAGAATTACCAAGAGGGTCGATTGACCCTTGCATTTAATATGACCAGATGTTCAAAAACAGCACCATTGTTCTTCTTCTTCCTAAATTTCTTACATATGAATTAGTTTGTACAGTGTGACTTTTGTCTGTTGTGACGTCACAGTCCTTTGACGGTTTCTTTTACGCAGTAGCCATATTCTTGTATAAAGTCAACGGTTTCTGAATCCAACCCGCTGAAGTCCTGTATAGCAGAGTACTTACCATAATTTTGAGATAAGTTTAGCTGCTTGTGGACATCGCAAGCTTTGTGGAGACAAAGTAGTTGTCATTCATTGCATGCAGCAAGAAGTTAGGCTAGTATATGTATGTGAACAACTTAATATTCTTAGTTTAGGGGTCAATTGACCCGTCTGTGCAATCCACCGTTTTCCATTCCGAAACACTTATTTTAAAAATAAATTTATTTTGTCGACTTGACTTGTGTTTTGTAGCTAGAGACAATAAAAGTCAAAAAATTTAAGGTTGCTAGCAAGAAACACTTTTTTAAAACTTTTAAAAAAAGTCGTAAAAGGGTCAATTGACCCGTTCGGTAGTCCTAGGGTTAATAAGTATTTTCTCAAGCAAATTCAAATTAAAGTCATTCTAATTTCAAAAAATTAAAACACCAAGTAGAATTTTAGCCACAGCACAGCGGCATGCAGTGAGCTCTGAGGGTGGTAATGCAATTGGTATGCGTATTTATTGCATGTGTTAAAGAAATTGTAAAATGGCGTCAAAGCAAATAATAAAGATCTTTTTCATATCTATTATCATTTTTTAAATTCTACTAGAGTGTAGTCATCTTATGCTATATTAACTCCTCCTAAACAAACCTAAAATAAAATGTTTAAAAAATATAAAACTAAGCTTTGAAATTAATAAAAAACATGTGATTACATACTTACTTTTTAAAATATTAGAAAGAATGAACAAAATCCACGAGAGCACGTTAAACAGCACTGGTACTTAGGGTTGTTTATCACAAATATCTAGATTTGTCTAAAAGTCTGTATACAATTTGAGAATTGCATGCCGGAGCGAATATAAAAGGGTGCTTAAAATGACGTCACGATAGAGTTCATTTAAACGAGTAAAGTAATGCAATTTCTTTGGTGCATGACATGTTTAATTAAACGTTGCTTTTGAGTTTGTGACTTGAAATATGCGTTCCTTAGAATTCGCAATGTACTAACTTCATTATGTATGAGTCTGCTTAAAAATTTTTTTATATTACATATATAACTATTTTTTGTATTTAGGAAAGTTCGTTGGTCATGCATTGCATGACTTGCATGCCCCGACTGCACGCCACTGCTGTAGCAATATTATGGTAGTACTGTATCTCTAAAAACAGATTTGGGAAACGGTCACTGGGAGAACAAGGCCTTTGCTGCCATAAGAATTAAATTTAAAAAAACAATTGCAGCATTAGTGTCAATGTTAGGAAGTGTTTGTTTGGAAAATAAATTAAGTTAAAACACAATAAAATAATTGACAATTTTACAAGCTAATGATGATTTCAAAGAACACGCATTTAACTGGTAAAAAGAATAAGAAAATTTTGGTTATACTTTTTTTATATATAGATTTTATACGCCAAAGCATTTTTCCCGGTCCATGACCTCTTTTTGTTAGATTTTTTTGAGCAGCACAAACGCTTACAAGAAGCAGTGAGAAAAAAGGCGCCCTGTTGCAAACTTGTGCTGGGTTTGGCTGGTCCTGGAATTGACCCAGGTTTCTCTGGCCACAGGCACTGTCACCTAATCGAGTGGAACAATGCTAAAAAATAAATTAATATTACAGACTTTTTTTCTTTTTGTTATATACAGTATACCGGACACGAATTTATATGGCTATGTACTACATATTATGTCTACTAATTTTTATCAGAAGTTAATTCAAATACCGATAGCCTTATACATTACTTCTGAAAATATAACTGTAAAGAAATAAAAAAACACAATCATGTTTTAGAAAAGGTTTTTTTAGAAATGTCACGGACCGGGGGAAAATGCTTTGGCGTATAAAATGTATAAAGAAAGTATAACCAAAATTTTCTTATTCTTTTTTACGAGTTAAGTGCGTGTTCGTTAAAATCATCATAACCTTGTAAAATTGTCTATTATTTTATTGTGTTTTAACTTAATTTATTTTCCAAACAAACACTTCCTAACATTGACACTAATGCTGCAGTTGTTTTTTTTTAATTTAATTCTTATGGCAGCAAAGGCTTATTCTCATAGCGACCGTCAGGCGTTTCCCAAATCTGTTTTTAGAGATACAGTACTACCATAATATTGCTACAGTTAAAATTCTACTTGGTATTTTAGTTTTTTGAAATTGGAATGACTTTAATTTGAATTTGCTTGAGAAAATACTTATGAAAGCGTCTTGAAAAACGCTGCTAAACAGGCACCAAATCTTCAAGTTTGCCAATACAAATGTAAACTGATGCTTTAAATCGGCCACTACGTTTTGTCGCAGACTAGTCACAGATTATTGTCGTTATGTTTCTTACCCAAGGGCACGACAACATAATGTGGTCATAACTGTAAATAGGACAACATCGATCAAGCCTGACATTTCAACGACTGTCCGAATCGCCGGCATTTCTACTAACTCGTTATTCGAACAAATTGCGTCACTGATTATTACCATTTTCTTGTCAATCACAGTCTTTGTAGTTTTAATTTTGTAAAAAAAAATGTTTACCAGTTTTTCTTTTAATTTATTTCATATCAGCAATTGCTTTTCAAAATTTTTGTTCAAAAAAAAAAAAAAAAAAAAAAGAGAAAACTCGTTGAAATTTCCAACAAACTTCAGGCTCAAGTTCATTATAGTAAACATTTTTTTACGAAATTTAGACTGTGATTAACAAGGAAATGAACTTTAGGCTCAAGTTCATTATAGTCAACACCGAATAAAATCAATTGTTTTCCGAAAAAAAAAACTTAAACTTTTCTTTATTGCCAATCTGTCAACATAAACATGAACAACAAAATCTTACAGCATATGGCTGTCTGGACGTACTACTTAAGATGACTATGATGTCATAACTTAGCGAGCTGAATAAGTCCGTTGCAGATTACCATTAGTAAAGTAAATGATAAATTTTCAATAGTCTTAACTGTCATTAATCTTAGAACAATCATTTCAGTTGCCGCGAGAAGCAACCCTTCTCCGAAGTTATTAGATATCTAACACCGGTTATACAATTAGTCAATCTATTTCTTAACCTATCCCATCAGTATCAAATTGCACAACTGCATCTTGTGTTCAGTAGGTCTAAATTAATGTCCTTTTCCTGAACATTTTATCAGGCTTTTTTAGATTAAGTTATAAAAGCATAGGTTACATTTCATTTATTAGTAGTAGCTAAAAACATAGATAAAAGAAATGAAGTAGTCCTGTTTTAAAAATCTTTAAAGTTAATAAATATTGGGTTTAAATGTTATTTATTGCATTGCTGTTGGTTTTTGTCAAAATTGTTGCTCTCATTCCTTTTAGTGATTCTTTTTTATAACGGAGTTGTAACTACAATTTTATTTACTTAGATATGTAAATCTCTTCTTTTTGTTGAAAGGGAAATAACCAGAGAATGATAAATAGATTTTGACGTAAAAACTGGTTGAATATACAGCATATTTAAACTAAGTTAACCTAATAATTTTTTTAATTGTTGTTATTGATTTTTCAATAGTAAAAAATATTTTTGAATTTATGTCAAATGTTGGATGTTGGATCTGGTTGAGAAGTTTTGGTAAAACTTATTTAATTTTCAAAGTTAACGGGCACATTAGATAAAAAATATTTGCTTAATTTAAACGTGGTTATAAAGAAAAGAGATAGTTTTTAAAAGGAACTAAGCAAAGTTCTATTTTAACAAACTGCAAATTCTAGTCCCAGATCATGAAGGAATGAACATGGAAATGTTTGAATCTATTGAATCGAATTAACTAGAAAATTGCAATTTATAGTCTCAATTGACATTTGACAAAGTAAAAGTTTTTTATTTAAGGAATTACGGAATCCCGAAAAATGCTTTGCTTTGGCTTTTTCTTTGTTAATTTTCTAAACATGTTACAAGATACTTTTTTAAATCTTTGATCACCAAATTTTAAAATAAATTTATCACAAAATTTTGCATAAATTGCTATTCAATATTTTTCAATATTTTTCGAACTCTTATATATATCTACATTGCCTCTTGTAGTAACAACATTGCCTCTTGCAAATCATAATATTTTAAAATTAAAACGAATATTGATTCAAGTCACAATTCTTTTCTTAGAAAGAGGGGAAGCAAACAGCATTCGACATATTTTGTTTAATTACTTTTTGATATGTTTGATTTTATTGAAAAGTTTTCTATGAAAAGACAGCAGGGGATTAAAATTATTTTTGAAACAAAAACTTTTAGAAAAAATGTTTAAAACTGTCAAGAGAGAAGGGAATAAAAAAATGATATTTACATGATTTAAACGATTAGGAATTAAAATATAATATGCTGCTTCTACATTTGGGTTTTATTTTTTGAGATTTTGAATTGGGGAAACCTACAACTTGGCTTGCGAAAACATTTGATTGGTCCATGTGCTTTTGAAAACATGCGCGTGCTGAGTCAATTGAATTTAAGCGATAAAACCAACTTACCATTTTGTGCTTTTTTAAGAAATACTGTTTTAGCTTAGAAAGTTTTAATGTGTGTTCATTTGTAACAAACGTAGTTATTTTGAAGTTAATAAGAATTACTTTTGAATAATAGTGCTTTGGTTTTTCACAAGATTTCTAGAAAACGTGCTTATTATAAAATCTTTCCTTTATTGTCCGAAACGGTTCAATTTTTTTCTTCAAGATTTAAGTAAAGACCTTTTTTGGTCTTCACTTGTCAACTACAACTTACAAATAGTTTTGAAAATGTTATTATTATCACTAATTAGCCGTGTTTATTTTTTGGTAAGTTCTGATAGTAACACTGGATATAACGTTGTATTGTTTTGTGGTTTTACGCCCTTTTATAATCTTTTTCGGTCTAATGATGGTTTTTCGGGAAAATCCAGGCAAGCGTATATAATAAGGAGTTCATTGCAGTCGATCGAAAAATATTGTGAATTTCATGTCGCTTCCAATTGCTTTAGGTTTGTCACTTCCGTGTTTGACAATGGGCCAAATCTTTAAAAATAAAAAAAGAATGTAGATTTAGATCATTGATGGTAAAAATAGAGTAAGAATGGAATTTTAAGTAACTCGGTAAAAAAACCCGATTTCATAACTTAGTCGTTGGTTTTTTATGTAAAACAACTTTGTTATTTTTGTTGACCAGCTTGATTGCTTTTTTCCTTCTTGCGCCTTGGGCAAAGTTTTAATGTTCTGCCTATAATACGAATTAAGCATAATTGTACCGACTTCTTGTGCCTTAGGCGGAAAAGAAAAGTTGTCTCACTCGTACGTTAATGTAACTACTACTGCTCAGTTTTCAGTTATTTTTGTACATATATGTCTGCTGGTGTTTTGTATTGGTGATGGTGTTTCTGCGACAATAGCTACGGTGTATCTTGCTAACCAAATTATTTAACGGCGAATTTGAATTATAAAAAGAAAACGCAGTTGGTGTTATCAAGTTTTGTTAGTAAGTACTGTTTGTTTATTTTTTTGATTAGCGGTACATTTTAAAGTAGTTTTTTAAATTGATAAAATATGTAGTTTTGCACTCAAAAATATTTTCTTAAAGCCCCTTTTGCAAATTAACATTAAACTTCTTTCTTGTGCATTCTTTTCTTTAACGGGTAGTATTGTTTTGAATTTTAAGAGGTTTTTAAATGAGTAGATACATGGCAATATTATTTCAAAAACGATTCATAAGGTTTTCAAAAATTTTTTTACAGAAATGCTAGGTAAAAAAACAAAAAACTTTTTGCTATAGTTAGTTTATTTTGATAGCCTATGAAAAATTGGATATACTTTTTGGTAGGATAGGCAAAAATTACTTTCAAAAAAATTTTCAAAATACTATTAATTATATTTAATAGCCACAGCTTGGTTATTTTGGCAACATTTTTAACAAAAACTTTAATACTGTTTCTAATTTAGTATAACCCATCTTCAGTATAAATTTCAGAAAGATGGAGGGTAAAAACTTCCACGCTTAAGCATTTTGGATTTGATTTAAACTCGGTGTTTATTGCTTTAGGAAAAAAGACTGTATTTGACTGAATTAATAAAAACAAATTTGATTTTTGTCGAGCAGTTTATTACGTTAGGAAATCACTTTGTCTGCTACTGTTAGAGCAGGGGTTCTTAAACTGGGGAGTGTGAAAGATTAATTAAAGGGGCGAGATTGCTGGCTGCAAACTGAATAGATAATGACATTGACATGAAAGAAATATAAAAAAGAGAAGGTATGACAATAATTATTTAAAACGGCGTTTCTCAATTTTTTTTAGGATCGCTACTTTTTGGGCACGTAAAACGAGAATTCAAAGACAAATCCAAAGTAAAGACTCTTTTTTTAGTTTCACTTTTAATTTTGGAGAAAAATCAAGAATACGATGATAGGGCTTGGGTTTTGTTGGTATTATCAAAGGGGGCGCGTCTCAAAAAGTTTAAGAGCCTTTGTGTTAGAACTAACTACTGATATGAATCGACCTCGAGCTTGCTGCGTTTATTTCGAAAACAAAACAGGTCAACGAATAAATTGCTTTGTCAATTTACGAAACCTGCATTTTTAGTCTCAAGTTATTTTTGGTAAAACAGGTTTTTCTCGGGAAGTCAATGGAGTTCAAATCTTTGTTTAAAAAAATTATATTTACGCCTAGGCAACCAGTTATCAGCAAAGTTAAGACGAAACTTTTTACAATAAATGTGATCGCCCTAGGGTTTTTACAAATTGTTTATTTGTCGACAGCGTGGTCGAGTGGTTAGAGTGCCTGCATATTATCAACATGATCTCGATTCAAAACCCACTCGCACCATTCTGTTGTGTCCTTGGAAAGACACTTTACGGCACTTTCCCCTGCTTGGTGGTCTTAACAAGCATTTCTAAATCTCAGTCATATCTCTATTAAATTTCAAGCGGACAGCAATATCTTGGCATCTTCGGAAGCAGGTCGGGGTAATTGCTTGCCCTATGTATTAGCGCCGTCGCTTTCCTGCGGGTCAGGAGGATAAATATAGAGATAAAATGAAATGAAAAATGAAGAGGGTGACTTGTTAACGGGTAATTTCTTCAAGAGATTTTTCTTCAAGTTAGTTAACTGTCACGAGCTTTGTTTGGGATGAAAGCAAATTCTTAAACTTGCTTGAATTCAAATTGTTACTTTATTACCATCGTCATAATACATCTACAAATTCAGTAAAACACTATTGGTTAAAATAAATTTGCCTACTAAAGAATAACTTTCGTGAATTCACAATTAAGTTGTTCAAACTAAGCTACAGAGTTGTTTCTTAGCGTTTTATTTCACAAATCATTTTTAACTTTATAAAATAGGGCGTGTTAAATGATTGATAAAGCAAAGTTGCAAGATTTAATTCAATATCAAAACAAAAAATATATTTTTTGATTCTTATTCAAGATGAAACTCTCTCAAAAATGTATTGCAACCTGATACGCATGCTGACTACCCAACGAACGAGAAAGATAGGAGCGCGATGCAACTCCTAATCTTGTCAATCTGTTGGATCTTTGGAAAAATTATTAACAGCAATTTATTTTGCCTAGTAGTCTTAGCAAGCCGCTCTAAATTACAGTTATATTAATAAGTAAAAAAGAAAAAAACAAAATTAAATCCGAAAGCAGGTCGGTGTAGCCATGCAATTATATATATTGTAACGGAGTCGCAAAACTGCCTCGTCCTTCCAGCTCCGCACAACGCGCTTCACAACCAGCACCAGACCTTATGATTTATTTTATTTGAAAACAAAACAATAATTACGGCGCTGGTCGGAAACGGTTTTCTAAACAATATAACACAATTTTCAATATGTTTCAATGCGTAGACACTTACAAACTTACCAACGATGTTGGGCGGACGAGCAAAGGAAAGTATCAAATTATTAAATTCTTTACCAAAGTAGACAACATCCAAAGGGAAAAAATACAGCAGCCAAATCAAATCTAAAGGCTCTGTTCAAATGCGAAGTTACAGCCAGCTCAAGTCAAAGGACTCACTAAACAACGTGGCATCACTTTATGCCCACAGCCGCGCGAGAACGCATTAAAAGGTAGCGCTGATTATTCAGCGCCAATACAAAAGGCGCACTGGCTCGAAACCCGCACCCAACATCTACTTCTCAAATAATTTACGCGAACGACGTAACATATATCTATTTGACAGTAAAAACTTTAGCGAGGTATTGTGTTAGTTTTTTTATTTTTTGGTTTTTTTTGATTTGTGTCCAACACAAGTGCATTTGTTCCCAGGCCATTGGAATAGATATACACAGATCATCTTTGATCAGGATCAATTAGCTACGCACTAGCATTGGGAGTTTCCATTCATTTATGCGCCAATGCAGTCTACTCAGTGGTGGATATTCAAATTCAGGGGCCCGAGGCAAGGACTTCCAAAAATTGATGTTCTCTAAAAAAGAAAAAGAGCTTTGATCTCGTCTTTTACTTTTTTCTCTCAAAATCATGGTGATCTCTAAAAAGAAAAGTCTTCACTTTGGTTTTATCTCTTATTTCCCTATTTTGCTCCCAACATCAAGGTGTTCTCTAAAAAAAAAAGGTCTTCACCTCGAATCGATCTTGTATCTCCCACTTTTTGTCCCGACTTCATAATGATCTCTAAAAAACATCTGCAGCGAAATGAAATTGTATGTGCTATTTTTTAGGGGGGCTGAGGCAACTGTCTCATTCGCCTCACCCAATATCCACCACTGAGTCTACATCAGTTATCGAATTCCGAGCGTGAGACCTATGAACAAATTGCCGACCATGTTCTTTCAGCGAGCCCTACGACTACAAGAAGCATCTGGTATGGCAGTTTTGAATGACGAAACCAGATGTTGGCTTAATACTTTTGCTACTAACATTTTTTAGGGCAGTACTGAAGCCTTTAAAACCAAAAGGATAAACCCTCGGTCACATCTTTTTCTGTGTCTGAGTCGAAAGTGGATTTTCAAACAAAGAAAATTAGGTGCTGGTTCAGTATGTGTAATTACCGGCACCGAAAATTAATTATTAAATTATGTTTCATTATACAGATTAACACCTTTTAACAAAAATTTCTTGTTAATAGCTGATGGTATAACTTTTGCTACAAACAAAATGATTCCAAACTAATCAACCAAATTTACATATTGGTTAATGTTTCTGATGTAATATCCTTTGCTCACATATCTTGTTCTTTCTTAAGTTAAAGCATCAATTTTTTTTATTTTTATTTTTTTTATCTCTATATTTATCCTTTTTACTCGCAGGAAAGCGATGGAGGCGCTATACATAGGGTAAGCAATTACCCCGACCTGCTTCCGGAGATGCCAAAATATTGCTGTCCGCTAGTAATTTAGTGGAGATATGACTGTAATTTAGAACTGCTTGCCAAGACCACCAAGCAGGGGAAAGTGCCGTAAATTGCTTTCCCAAGGAAACAACAGAATGCCAAGATTTTACTAATTATTAGTTTTCTCAACACTTTGAAATTTTAAGTTTATTAGCTTTTCCTTGATTGAAAGTAAAAAGTTTTAAATTTGAGTTTCAAGAATTAAAAATGCGCGTAAATCAATCAACTATATCCCTACAGACCTAATTATTTCAAGTCAACATTTATACTTCAAATTATAAGTAATAGATTTCACGTTATAACTTGGATCACAAAAAAAGAAAATGACCAGATATAGCAAGCAAAGCAAAGCAGGCTACGCCGTCTTAAAAACGGCGTTCCTCAGGGATCGGTCTTGGCTCCCCTCCTATTTAACATCTATACGTACGATCTTCCTTCCATGATTATGCTGATGATTTAGCATTGTTGCACTCTTCTGGAAACTGGAAGGACTTGGAGGTGACTTTAAGCCAAGACATGTTCACGCTTTCAGCGTATCTCCAGACTTGGAGGTTGAACCTCAGTCACACTACGACGGTGACAACAGCCTTTCACTTAAATAACCCAGAGGCCAAACGTGAGCTAAAGGTCTACAACAACGTTAGACTTTTACCGTTCTGTCCAACCCCTACATACCTTGGGGTAAAACTGGACAGATCACTCACGTTTCGTCATTACTTAGTGGCATTGCGCAAAAAACTATCATCGCGCGTCACACTGTTGAGGCGACTCGTGGGCTCGGGATGGGGTGCTGGTGCTAAAACACTACACATAGCCACCTTGTCTCTAGTCTACTCAGCAGCTGAGTACTGTGCGCCAGTCTGGTGTCGCAGTGCTCACACTCGCCTCATCGACAGTGTCTTGAACGACGCCTTGCGCATAGTTACTGGATGCCTGCGTCCCACTCCAACGGACCACCTACCTGTACTCTCAGGGCATCCAGCCAGCTGAGCTTCGCTGAATGGGAGCGATACTCTCCTTGGCTCATCGTGGATCTCTGGACCCCGATCATATCTTGTATGGTCTTTTAAATGGGTTCTCAAATACTCGCCAAGTGAGACTAAGATCCAGAAGCCCGTTTGTGCCAGCTGCGCGGAATCTTTTGGACAACCTTGCCAGACTTGGCATCCGCGCTTCTGAATGGACAAATTACAAATGGAAAACGGGGTACTGTGAAAATGTTTCCAGGCTCCGTACTTTTGTGCCCGAGACCGGTGCCAGGCCTGTTGGGATGGGCTTACCCCGAGTAGCTTGGGTTAAGCTCAACCGCCTGCGGACTGGTATTGGGCGATTCCATTCGTCCATGCACAAATGGGTCTCGCTCCTTCACCGAATTGCAAGTGTGGCGCCTCTGAGAAAACCGTAGACCATGTTCTAACAGCGTGCCCTCTACATCGGGCACCACATGGAGCACGAGGTCTGACTGTTTTGAATGACGAAACTCGATGCTGGCTTAATAACACCACTGCCAGCATCTGATTCAGGCAGTGCAGCAGTCTGTGGTAGTAAAAGGATAAACCCTCGGCCCCAGTCCTGTTTGTGTCTGACCTGGAGTGGATACCCTTCAAACGACGACGACGACAACGACGACGACCAGATATAGCTTCAGTAGCTTGTAGTAGCTTCATATATATTGTAGTAGCTAAATAGCTTCATATAGATTCAATGATCCAATAGTTTTAAAACATGAAGAAGCTCTAAATAATGAAACCCAAAATGGTTTTCTCCTGAAGTATGAATTCCAGGATTGAATAAGAAAAAAGTCGGAAGATTTTTTCTTTGGTTGTCAATTTAAGTAAAACAGTCAGTAAAGTATAAAAATAATATTAATCCAATTGGGTTAAAAATATTAATAGGTTTGATTAAAAAATTTAATATCTAATGCGACAAGACTTTTTCCAGACTAAGCCTTTGTAAAATTACAGAGTTGAAACGGCTGTTAAATTGCTTTCGGTATAAAAACGTTGCACAATAATGCCACCTATCGATTTGATAGAATGAGTCTTCCCTTTTGCTCAAGGTTCTACAAATAGTGGGTTTGAGTAAAACTGCTAATTGCGCAACGCTAATTCCGATAGATAAGAAATAAGACCCACACGGTTTGAGTCTTACTCTCGCCTTCTCTTTTGTCCTTGGAAAAGACACTTGGCGGCTTTTTTCTCTGCTGGTAGTTATAGCAAGCAGTGCTAAATTTTAGTCTATGCACTAAAGAAAATTAAAAAGCGAAATGAAATAAATTTTAGTGGGCAATAATATCTTGACGTCTTCGAAAGCTGGTCGGAGTAATGTCACGTGGCAATTTTCCTAAGAATGATGTCTCCTAATTTTCTTGCGAGTTAGGAACATAAACAGAGATGATAATACTGTTGAGCCTACAGCTTATATAGTTTTTGAGTTATAAATCGTTAAACTCTAGGCTTCTCAAACCTAGGTTACAAATAGCTGAAAAAAGGTTAAGAAGAATTGCATTAAAAATAATTTCACTTTTATGATAAATTACTAATAGTGCGTTAGAATAGATTATATCTATCCAGTTAAGACCTCTGTGTCTGCTTTCCCGTTAGAAACACAGGCTACATGACCTATAACACATTGACTGCCAGCCCGATTTTGAAATTTTTTGCCCCGACCAAAATAGTTTTTTTTGCGTATTTGGTTTAAGTTTTCCTTAAAATACATGCTAAATAGCAAAAAAAATTTTTTCTCCAACCGATAATGCTTTGACAAAGCCCTGAAATGAATCATCACTGACACCAAAAAATTGGTGCCAAAACTATTTGAAAATGCTGTGTCACCAATTTATCGGTGAGTATCAGTTTTATTAAAGTTATATTGAACTCAATACAACATTGAAGCTTTTGGTAATGGCAGCAATTTATTATAACAAAATTAAAAGAAACGTGTTAGGGATAGAATATGTATTAAAAATCAATGGATCTTAATTCTTTTCAATTTATGGGCTCTAGCTGTGTAAACAGCACAGCAAATTAAGTTGGCCCACGGCAGGATTCAATTCGGTGGGCTTTTGCTAGTCTGACTACTTTTTTTCACTGACCTTGTTGGGGTTGGCATCATTTTATTTTTGCCAACACAAAAATGCCTTCAACACAAGACACTTGGTTTCTTTTTTATTTGACCTCATTTTCTTTTCTGCTTTGTTTAATTTTTTCTTTATCTTCCTTATAAACATAATGGTGCTGCAACCAAGGTGATTTTCTCAAAGATCCAATCATGTTTTATCTTTTCTCAAGGCACGCTATAACGTTCATCGTTTTTTTGCTTCTTCTTTGTCTTATTCTACGTGCTATTATTTTTTTTCTAATTTCTGTGTCATTTTGGGCGGACTGGATAAAGAGACCAAAGTTTGACTTTGAAGAGGGCAACGGACCAGGCAACTTAAAGATCTTTCTTCACATTTAGTCTTGACTTGCTTTGTTTTTAATGTACGTTAAAGCTGAAAATGCCATTTACATAAATACGTATTTCGAACCGGCTTCCAAAAATTATGGTTAACTTAAATTTTCCCGATCCTATTGTAAAACCTTAATACCCATTATTTTCGGCCTCTTGATTTAGCTTAATAATAATGTTATTTTATAGAAAACAAGTTAATTATAATAAATTCTTCTGATTTAAAAATTGAAACAGTGGTCCCAGTAAAATATGGAATTGTTGATTTACAATTTTTTTTATTTTAAACAGCTTTTAAGCTATCAAAATGAAAATAAATCTTATTTGAAAAATACCCCACTATTTTAATCAGGGCTGCAAACTTGAACTGTAACACAAAAAATTCGCTATTTTTTGTTGAACTCAAACGTGAACTCGGAAAATAAAAATTTTCAAACTCGAACTATGACATAAACTCTAAAAAAAACAATCGAGTTGAAGTTTATTTGAGTAATTTTGTCGATAATAATGAGAATAAAATGTTAGTTTTAGTTGTTTTGCTAATACAGGGATTCGCTTCGACGTCTTTAGCGGCATCTGCGTTTGACCTCAGTTTCACTGTTCGGATATTTTCGCTAAAATCAATTCTCGATTTTAAACAAACTCGAAAAATTGAAGAGTTCAAACTTAAACTCGGATTTGCTAATTTTTTGCGAACTTGAACTCGAATTTGAACTCCATTAAAAATCTGTTAAGACTGCAACCCTGATTTTAATATTATTGTTGCTAATTAGATTATTTCCGGACATAGCCTAGGGAATAAAAACTTTCAAATGTGTTTGTTTATTATTGATGATAAGAGATCCATATCGGACAGGATTGAAGTCAATAAAATACTTCACTAAAAGCCGATTATTCGTCGAAATATGAAAAAAAGTTCGTCGCGCTTGTTTGTTGCAGAAAATTGAAAACAATTATTCGGAATTTTTCTTAGAGATCAAAAAAATTGTCGCAAACAAAACTACTGTACATAATAAAAGAAGTGATGTTTCTAATTTTATTAGAGCGAAGAAATTTTTTAAAAATCATCGTCCCAAGTAAATCAAATTTTTTAATAAAATTTTAAAAGAAAAAGAATGGTCAAGTCCATAAACAATTAAGTGCCGATAGGCCTATTTCGTCTTTGCTTCTTTTTTTAGGAATTACTAGGTCATTGGAGCTATTGGACTCCAACTAAAAAAGTTGAAAAGTTTTTACAACTAGCACAACTTTCTGCTTTTGTTTTTTAAACCTCAAAAAGCTAGTTGCGGACCTGAATGTTTAGAAAGTAGTTGAAATGAGAATAATGCACTTTTGTTTATTGACTTGACCGTTCTTACTTATTGTTTGAAATAGAACTGCAAAGTTAAGCTTCTCTATTCTCGATATGAGTTAGCTGACTCGATCACGTGATCAGCATATCGGAACTGCCGCTAGTATGCCCTTGTGGCTTAGCAGTGCTCTATGCAATTATGCTGATAGTGCATTGTTCTCACTGTAATTTTTTTAAATAGTTAATAAAATGTAGTAAACAAAAATTTTGTGTGATGGTGATAATGCGGCGAGAACCAACCCAACCCGCTAAAGGTGAAGTTGATATTTTACAGACAATTGACGGCAAAATGACAAGCCCTGCTATTCCGGCTTTTCCTGCTCATATTCCTTTTGCCGTTCTCCCCAGCAACCCTCCTGCGCTGCTTGCTCCGCAAAATCCGGTGGCTCATTCCGCTTTTCAAATGGCAGTTTCTCCAGGAGCTTTGCGCAACTGCATTCGGTAAATTTTTTGTTGGTCTTTAATAGGTCGGCAACTGCTAACTAACAACTTAGTTTTAAGTGGTTGCCCATAATTTTTTAAATAAAATTTTGAAGCGAACGTTATTTCAATAAAATATTTTGGTTCACGGTTTGAATTAGGACTGTGGATTAGTAAAAAAAATTTTTTGCATACCCAAATTTGATAAGCGACCCGAATAATCTATTGCGAATAAGTATGATATAATAGTAATTTTTCTGCAAAAATGTTTTGTGTTAACCCATTTTAAACCAAAGTTTTTTCAACTGAACATTTTAAAGACCATTTTCTAACTAACAAAACCAATAATCGTGAGTCAACCAGTCGATCATGGAACGTTTAAAGTTTTTAGTTGTTCAGGGAGCACTATATTTTAAAAACATACTCTTAAGAGTGCTCATGTTAATCGGCTAAGACTAGACAAATTATTTTCGTAGGCAGGCTCTTCAATTGATTTTAATTAACTTCAGTTATGTTTTTAACGCCCTAATTTAAAGGAGTTTCCATGATTTGTCTTGAAACTGGAATCTATACATATCATTCAGATTAGATTTGGGCGATGTATAGTTTGTATGTATTCAAAGAAAAAATCAATAATTACAAATTAATTGTTAGTCATTTAGAATTAGGCTAATTGGATAATGGCTATTGCGGTTCAAAACTTCAAAACCACCTCCGTAGATCTATCCCCACCGCGTTTCTTGCCGTTACAAAAATAAAGACTAAAAAAAGATTTTTACTGCAAACCTATAGATTTACACTGTAGGCTGCGTAAAAGTTCTCACCAGAACGCCGATTCCGTAATAAATCATTTATCGAAATTACATTTCGGACCGCTTTGGCTTTACGATCACTACTGAAAAGAATTGATTTGATAAACTCTCTTCAATTCACGACACAGAAATAGAGTAAAGTTGATTATTAATTTTCCGAATATCTTCAATTTTTCTCATGGATTTTACTTTAAAGCTAATTTACATTTTGCACGTGGTCGTACCTGTGACGTTATAATGTTGACAGGTTGCGCGGCATGCCTTACTCTGCGACCATCGATGACATTGTTGCTTTTCTTGGTGACTACTCCTCGTATATTTTACCAAGTGGAGTCCATATTGTTTTAAACCAACAGGTTTGAATTCAGATTGTCCGTGTCCAACACGAATTACGAATAGGCTAAATCTATTAGTCGTCTTGTACGAGTTCAATGATATAATGAAATTTGTGAACAATAGCACACAAGTTTGAACACAGTAAATTACGTCCAATTGTGGTAAAAAGCTCGTATTTAATTGTTTACAAATTATATGCGTGTAAATAGTAAAAATATTTATCCGTTTAAACTATTTTATAGTGACTGAAACCATACCGAGTTTTTTTGTTTGCAAGAGCTTTTTTAGGGTAGACCATCTGGTGACGCTTTCATACAATTAACATCGGTTGAAAAAGCCTCCCAAGCTGGTTTGGATGTTTCAAAAGGAGGATGTCACAAAAAACACATGGGCGAACGTTATGTTGAAGTGTTTCAATGCTCAGGTGATGAAATGAACATGGTCCTCATGGGAGGAACGTTAAACCGAAACGGAATAGCCCCTCCTCCAGGAATGAGTGAGTTTTGTGAATATCACACATTATTGATTCAAACTAGAGACATTTACAAGTAAAATTAGAACCGTTTTATCACGGCCCGCGCGTAGATAAGTAAGTTTGAGCTGGGTGGCTGGGTAGGTAAAATTAAGGTAGGCTATAGGTTGGCCAAGTCATTTTCGAAAAAAAAACGAACAAACGGGCGGACTTTTGTATTAATAAGTAAAAAATTGTGTGGTCTAAGGAACTGGCCGCAATATATCGCCCGTGTAAATCTCATATTTATATGAAAAAACTCATCGTAAAGAAAAATAGAAAAAAAATCAAACTTTTAAAAAACTCAACCAGACTATCAATTAGCTTTTTAATTTTTGCTTTTAATTAAATTTCTTTACTGTTATTTTTTTTAAAGCTAGTCGCAATTCATAAATATATTAGTTTACATAGTTGCTTACCTGCCTTAAAAACATTTTTCATTAATTATCATCTCTATTTATCCTCCTGACTTGCAGGAGAATGAAAGAAGCGTTTACTTAAGGCAAGAACCAAGTGATTAAGCGGATCTTTCTTTGGACATACTATGAAAATTTTATTTTGTTAGTTTTTATTTAGAGATATAACTAAAGTGCAAAGCTGTTTGTCAAGACAACCAAGCAGAGCACATGCCGTAAAATGTCTTTTTTAAAGACACAACAAGATGACCCTTGTAGATTTTGAACCGAGACCATATCAATCACGTTGGCCATCAATACGGCGTTCTCATCCATTCAAATATGCTTCCGTCAAATAATCACAACGTTTTAGTAAAATGTTGATTATTTTCTAATCAAAAAATTGGTTTCTCAAACAGAAGCAATTATATATTATTTTTTAACGATTGTGTAGCTTTGGTAACGGCCGATACAACACCTTCGGGATTAATTCAAACGTCTCCGATATCCAATCATTCAGCTTCCATTCCTTCTCCTATCATCCTACAAGCTCCGCACGGACAGCTTGTCCTCCAGCATCCCATAGTTGCTTCTCCTGCAGCTTCAAATTTTCAATCTATAGATCTTGTTCAGACTCAAGCGCTTTTGTCAGCGTCAAGAGCTGCTATTTATCCTCAAGTGAGTTTATCCTAGGATGGTAATTTCAAATTTCTACTGATAATTACTTGCTATCTATCCTAATTTATTCTACATAACCTTGTGTTGTTGGCCCTGGCAAAGTTGCTATCTCTTTCTATTTCCATTAATTACTTTGGCAGTTTTTAGTTAAATAAATATTAATCTATAAATTAAGCCTGTAGCATATGTGGAAATTTGTCATGAAGGTGGGGTTTGCCCGTCGAAAGCACAAATACTAGCCGTTAAAATAAAATGCGAACCTTTTTTTTGGCCTTCACGTTTTCATGCCCCAATTCTCTTTTAAGTGGTCTGCGTAGGCCTACATTTTTCATGAAAAAAAGTGTGATTTCCAACCCCCCTTGCATACGCCTATTAGATACGCACATTGAAAAGTTTTAATCTTTTTTTAAAGTAAATTTTATCACCTCCTGTTCAAATGCCAGTCAGAGCGTCAAATACTTTGATATTTTTGATTTATTAATTTTAAATCTCACCAAAAACGAGATTTAATCTTTAATGATTATAATGCTACAGGTAAATATAGGCGTGAGTTTTAAGGAAGCAATATACAAATGATGTAGGCCTATGAAAATTACACCTGGTCATATATTGGTGAGTTACGCTTTGGGTGTTCGGTTGGCTTGTGTTGTGGTGAAGAACACGGGGGGTTTTGCTTTGTTTTGGTGAAACGTAATGTTTACAATTTGAGCTCCAGTGGGCTTAATGCAGTGTTTCTTAACTTTAATAGACTCCTGTAAATTTATTTCATCGATTTCTTTATGAAATTTATAAATAAAGTTACTATAGTCGACATTACGATTTTATAGTCTTCTTTTGGTTATACTTCAAAGGTTTAAGAATTTTGGTAATGCTTTTATTGTAAAAATTAAAAGGGAAAGTTGGTTATTTTTTAGTGCATTTTTTTATTTAAATTTTTGGTTAATTGTTTGGCAAGTTTATTTGCAATGATTCTGTAGAAACGTCATATCGTTAAATTGCTCCTGTTTAAACACTACATTCTAAAATAGAGAAACCTGCATAAAAAACAAACAGTTTTTACCAGGGTTTCCAAACCGTTGCCTACTGGACCACAAAAAGTCCACAGCGACCTATCCAAGCATTGCACACGGGTTTTCTTTAAAAAAATAATTAGCCCATCTACATTCCACTTTTTCCAAAAGCATTTCTAAAAACTTAAAATCGATTGTTCGTGTAAGTTTTTCCTTTCATCATTAAGGTAAAGACTTTTTCTTTAACCTTATAACACCAAATCTAATTTTTTTCAAAAGTCCAAAGAAGGCCGAAAAAAGGTCTTTATTTCAGGTTAAAAGGAAAAACTTACCAGAACTTCAGTTCATAACCTTTCATTTATTTATTTATTTCTTCAGTGGATTTTAGAAAAGATTTAGACTCAGTGTCACGTGTTCCAACGAGTTAAAAAGCCTGGTTTATATTCTTTTTTCATCTTTATTCTTAAAAATTGTGAAATGAAATATAGCTGTTTTGAATGAAAAGCAAGAAGATCAAAAAGCTAGATATATTTACTTTTTCTCAACAAATAAATAAAAACAGTTAACAAACAATGTCTGTTCGCAGCAGCTGTTCCCTGCTTTCGCCTTAACACAGCGGTTTTGTATTCCAATAATAATTTATTTGTAACAAAATCACGCTTTTGTTTTTTAATTAAACAAAATTTTTTTTGATTGTGCCCCTAAATGGTGACTTTGAAATAGTATTTCCAACAACCAGTTCGCTGAATTGTTTTCATGCTCTTAAACTTTCTTTTAAACTTTGCTTTTTTACTTTAGTCTTCGACGTCATTTAAGTTTTTGTTCCGCCAGTTGAAAAACAGTGGAAAACAACTAATTATGAACTAAAACTGACTCTTACTGAATCAGCCAGTGGTCAGTGCAATGTTCATCAAGATTTGAATTTAAGGTAGCCAATCCCAATGCAGCGTGATCATTTTCTGTTAAAGACGTTTTCAAATTTCTGACGTAATCGGGCAATTTGTTGAGATGGGTTGCTATTGTAAAGTTGCGTTACGTTTAGCCTGATTAAGGCGAAGGTTTTCACAAAAAAAAACTTTAAATAATTTTGTATCTTTTCCAAAAGATTTACTCTAAGTATCCAAATACTTTAATTTTAAAGTATTTTTGTTGAGTTCTTTAGGAAAAAAGTTTTTATGAAGGTCATAAATATCATTGGCTATAGTACTTTATTACTTTGGCAAAAACAACTAAGTCAATGCATCCACCATATCTATACACACACACACACACACACACACACACATTTTTTAATAAAAATAAAGTATAAAACAACCGCTTTCCCTGAGCTTGATTACAGAAGCCCGACGAAGTGTTTTGGGCAAACCATTCTTCGAACGGTGATTGTTTGTCGACCATAGAGTGAGGCAGTGAGCCATTAAATTTTGGAGGAAACAAACAAAGTTTTGTGAGCAGAAGCAATTTACATAAACTTGCCGGCAGCAAGACTTTACTTTAAAAATAAGTTTTTCAGAAGACGAATTAATTATTCCAAGAAAATATTTGTAAAATTGCGCTAATCATGTATTTTAGCATATTTGAGAAATTACGGAAATTTGCGATTCAGCGATATTCGAGCAAAACTATTTCTCTCATTAAATGCTTTCGTTGCCTATGTTTATGGCGATAATTTAAATCTTTATAACAATCAAATTTTATTTTTTACAGCCAACATTGTTACCTTACCCGCATTACCTGCCCACACCCCCAGTTTCCCCCGGTAATCCGGCACCTGCAATATCCTTAACTTCATTGCCAGGTGTACCTTCAGTATCTACGTCGGCATTGATTACTCAGGAAGAAAATGGCGCTGTTAGTGGTAGTAAATTCCAACTCCGGATGCAAAATCTTCCTTTTAGTGTGACCGTTTCAGAAATTCTCGAATTTTTCAAAGAGTTTACGGTATATTTATATGTTAACCATATTTATATGTTAAACTAGAAACGCAATGTGTAAACACGCTCGCCTTAAATTACGTAGAATAATTTTGATTATTATTTTAGCCTTTCTTAATAATTTATTAAGGTATTGATAATAAATTTTAAAAAAAGTTAAAAAAGTTTTTTTCGTTGAAAACTCAATAATTATTTCAAATCAGAAATTAACAAAGATTACGATATGCGCCAAGTACCTTAAACTTATAAAAAATTTTGGAATTTTTCATTAGGATTGTCAACTTTGAAAATTGAATTAAACAGCGGAATAATAGAAATACAATTCGATGAGTGTGTGCGATATTAGTGCGCGACCAAACGCAGAATGCGGGGCATAGCCACAAAACTTTGGCCAGTTTCTCGTTCCGGTTTCATAAACTCACCAGTTTCTCGTTCCGGTTCCATAAGTTCATGAACTCGATCCGACTCAACCTCAGAACCAACCCTGTTCCAAGCAATTCAATAATCTTAAACCCTATTTCAATCAAGTTTTCATAATTAGTTGATTTTCAATTAGCTTGTAAGTTAAGCCTAAAATCAAAATGCTAAAGTTAAGCTAAGGTAAAATGATAAACCATTTCTAGCTAAATACCACCCAATTTATAAGCTTTCTTTATTAAAACATCTGCAGATACTATAAAAAAGATAGTTTTTGAACCGAGTCACACTTTTACTAGCAATAAATCGTAAGTAAACTTTATACTATTAAATTTTCAAACATTAACGTAGTTTATTTTAAAATTAATGGGTAATACTTTATTATACATTGATATTCAATGGTAAACCCTTTCGCAAAACTAAACCTTTTAATGCAGAAAACAGTTTGCTCAAATAGTACTATTAAACAGCAATTCTGTGTTTATAAAAACGATAACAAAGTTGATCTGTTAAAGTTATCGCGATTAGATTCTTAATCAGAAATCAGTAAATCAGAAATCAAGCTTCTTAAGCAGACTTATCGTAAAAATAAAAGCACCTAGGAAATTATTCTGCAAATAATTATTACCTTCGGGCTGTTTTAGTAGTTCCAGTGTTGTTAGAATGACGTGTAATGTCTGGTACTGCCAGTTTTCAGTACCACTTGGCTGTTGTGAGCTATAGCTTAAACAATTTAACAGTATGCACCCTTTAATGTTATTATTGTTACCGGTGTTCATCCTATTGCGCGACAAACAACTATTGATATTGTCCAAAAATTGTTTTGAATTAGGCTTTAATAAAACGAAAATATTTTGAATAGCACGTAAAATCTCAACATACAGTTGCATTTTTAAGAAAAAAGCACACTTGTTTTGCTATATGACGTAATGTATTGTCTGGTTGGTAGAAAAAGTAGAAAAATCTTTTTTTTATTTCTTAGAAATAAAAATTAAAAATAAATTAAATCAGGCAGAAAAACTTGCTGAAATTATTTAAGGCTGTCAAAAACTGAACCAGGTTCAAACTTGCAATGAGCGGTAGATACATTGAGGAACATAGACAGGAAAAATTGATTAAAAAAATTCTTAACAAAAATCTCAGCTAAATAACACCCAATTTATAAGCTTTTGTTTATTAAAACTTTTTTCAGATACTATAAATAAAAAAGAAACAGATGATGATCGAACGTAGAACGTTCGATTAAACAAAATTGAAACGAACAAAAATTTTTTACGTTTGATCATCATCTGTTTCTTTTTTATAGTATCTGAAGATGTTTTAACAAAGAAAGCTTATAAATTGGGTGGTATTTAGCTAGAAATATTTGTTAAGAATTTTTTTAGAAAAATTCGCAACGCTTTTAAGCGAAGATTTTTTGGAAAATTTTTTTCTTTGCTCTGCTTGTACGATTTTGCTTGATGTCATCCCCAATCTAAAATTTTTTTACAAGATTTAGTGCTAAATAAAAAAAATAAAGCGTTTATTTGGTCAGGTTGGCAAGTCAAGGAACACGAGGGACGTGTCTCTTCCAATTAAAAAAAAATTATCATAAATGAATAAAATTGGTTTAAACTAAAAAAAATTAAAAGTAGCACCCCTATGTTTTTTTAAAAATTTAT
Source organism: Diplosoma virens (assembly GCA_963680785.1). NCBI lineage: Eukaryota > Metazoa > Chordata > Ascidiacea > Aplousobranchia > Didemnidae > Diplosoma > Diplosoma virens. Next base: position 16,353,332 of record OY796889.1, read on the forward strand.
GCCAGTCGCCGCAACCAAAAAAGATGGCAATAATTTATTAATAAACGTAACGAATCAGAAAGAAAGCCCAAAACAGGTTGAACTGGCTTCGACCAAAGTTTTGCAAGATTAAGCGACCATGTTGCCACGTTGATTTTTATAATTGCTTTCGATTGCCTTAGGTAAAGAAATCACCCTCCTTCGGCATTATGCGATGATTAAAGCTGTTGAGTTTTAATCACGTATTGTTAAAATGGATTTGTTTTAGTTTTTATTGGTTGTTGATTTTTTGTACGTTTGATTATCGTGTTTTTGCCTATAATTACAAGTTATTTGCGAATTTAAATCGAATTTAATGATTTTTTTCTCGAACTAACTGCGCTTACAACCCAATTTAATAGTACGAGCGTATTTTACAAACACCGTAACCTACTTGAAATAAAAACTAAATTTTTTGGAATTACTTTTTTGATTAATTAAAATATCATTTTAAAGTGCGTCACGCCCATTAAAATCAAAATTAAGAATACTGTTTAAAGCCTTTTTTCTCACTCAACGGTGAAAGCTTTTTGCGGAACCATACCGATAAGCGGCAAATAGGTTTTGAATACCGGTACAAAAAAGATCAGCACTGCAGACTGGATTATGATATGAATGTATAAGATTTCTAAAAATTAAATAATTTATAAGAAAAAAATCATTTCATCAAACGCCACGAAGACACTTTTTCCTATTCTAGAATTATTTTTTATTAATTTATAAATTGTTTTTAATCGAAAAGTCTGGGTAAACCTGTACAATTTGAATTTTGTTCAATTCAATTTTTTTAAGATATTTTTTCAACAGACAAAAACTTTCATTAGTAAGTCTTGTACGAGAACGGCGTTCTGAACAGTTTCGGCTCACTTTTGCTATTCCGACTTACTTACTTTTTTTACTTTTATTTCTACGGCACGGCTTTTACGTCAAGGGAAGCAAGAGGAAAAACACGTTTCATAAAAACTTGGATTTTAAAATATTTCGCCTTATGCACAATGACAATTTCAAGCTTTTCTAAGTTCCGGCGGCGAGAAACAACCAGCATTTTCAAAACTGTCAGTTATGACCACCCCAAATTTAATTCTTTGACGTTAATGTGTCAAAACTTGGATGCTCTTTTCAATCGCTCCGTTTGCTGACATGTTGCAAACAACCAAATCGATTGTTCTCAAGCTGTGGGCCATGGGTCAAAAGTGAGCCACGAAGTATTTTTGCAGATTACCTCGCGACAAAGCAATTTTACTTAAAGACAGGAAAATATGGCGCGACCAAAAAGTCTTTCAAAAGAAATATTTCCGTCGAAAATTAATTTTAAAGATCACTAAAACATTGAACCTGTTGGTGAATTTAACTAGGATCGCTTTATGTTGGCATTGAACTTCTGTCCTTTTAACCATAAACCGCTTACTTAATCCAATAAAGCACGCTGATCGGTATAACTTTTTCTAGTTTTTGTAGGACACATGCAAGAAAGCAGAAAGCTTAGCCTGGTCACAAAACTCGTGTCGTAAGCTCAAGCGTCGATTTTTAACGAGAGCTACACTAACTTAGTTAATCTTTTTGTTAAAAGCGTGGTCAAGTGGTTAGAGGGCCGTGATTGTAATCGAAATGGTCTCGGTTCAAAAACTACTCGCGCCATTCTGTTGTGTCCTTAAAAAAGACACTTTACGGCACTTTTCCCTGCTTGGTGATCTTGGCATCTCCGGAAGCAGGTTGGGGTAATTGCTTCCCTTCGTATTGGCGCCTCCGTCGCTTTCCTGCGAGTCAGGAGGATAAATATAGAGATAAAATAATAATAAAAGTTTTCTTTACAGTTGGAGCAAAACGCTATCAAGCTGTTATACAACGATAAGCTGCATCCCACTGGAGAGGCGCTTGTCACTTTCACTTCGCTACGTGATGTTCATCGAGCTTTGCTTGAGCGGAATCGAAAACTAATTGGAAACCGAATTATTGACCTGATTTTGTCTTGAAGCATTCTACGTATTTAAACAATTCTGTACTTCTTTTTTTCTTTTTTTACTAAAATTAAATTTAATGCTTTTTGTGAAAAAATTAAAGTTGCTTTTAACAGCTTAAATCGTTAGGAAGTCATTTTCTCCGAACTCTATTTTGTTCAATATCAATCTCCTTTTACGTATGTGCTGACGCTCACATAATAAGTTCTATCAAAATCTTAAAAATAAGTGGTTTAACTTTGGAATAGCTTTTTATTAGCATTACTCAGCTTAACATGTTTATTTTCGACCAAAAAGTGATATTGATTTTGCAATAGTTTTACATTGTTTACAAATCAACAGTATTTCACAATTTGAACCTCACTCCATGGTGTTCTATTTGTGGACGCAAAAATAAGATGGTAAATTTGACCTTTTAATCAATTATCGCGTTGCAACGCTTTAATTTGAAATGACACTATTGTGCAGAGTGTCTAAATCGGGAGTGCATAGCGACCTATCCAAAGAGAATACGGAATTTTTTTATATAATGATAATTTGCTGTACTCATCTATGATTTTACTTGATCCAAAAGCATTGTAAAATCGTAAGAAGTTGTCAATGATAAACATATAATCCAAAAAAATTTTAACTCATTGATGAAGCATTAAAATTTTGTCCTTCACTTGACTTTCGGAAAAGATTTCAGACTTGGGATTCATAGAGTTTTTGCAAAATTAGGCTACGGACCCACGTGTTCCAACGAGTTTAGAAACTTCAATTGTGCAAGCGTTTTGACGTACTTCGTGACGATTTTAAACTTCGCGAAACATTCAATCCTGACCCTTGACGACTTTTTTCACCAAAAAAGTGTAAAAATTATCGTACTTAAACCTCTACTGCCGACAAGAGTTGATTTTTTAAGAAAGTAAAAAAATTTATTTTTTGTTAATTTTAACTTGAATGAACACAAACAAGTACAATAAATAAGCTTTATACTTGTAGGATAAAGTGGAAAAAACAAAACTGGTTATTCATTGTCCTGCTGTTTAATTACTTAAAGCCGCGATTGAACAGTTACATCCAGATTTCCGAGAAAACCGTGTCACTATTTTTAAAACCTATTACATGAAACAAACTGCGATGAATTTTTGTTTTGCAATGTTTGAATAAGATTGGTGAATTGTAAAAAATTAGTGTCATTGCAGTACTTGTTGCGAAGGATGGCCTATATGTGCAATACTATGTCTTTGCGTGTAAATATCTTAAAATTGCTTTTATTTCGGCGCTGCCTCTTCAAGTAAGCGTACTGGCATAAAAGTCTTACCGGCTTTAAAAAAAAAAAATTCCAAAATGCTTGATTATTTTCTAAAACTTTGGCAGTTTCAGGCTGAAAAAAGTGAGGTTTCAAAAGTGCTTTTTAAAGTTAAAGCTCGCTTTAAGGTAGAAAATTTTTTTAAGTACAGTACTTTTGTATATAATGTTTCTTTTTTTCTATATTAGGCTTATTTATTTTGTTTCTACTTAAATCGTGTTGTAAGCTAGTTGTTATTGTATTAAGTCGTTTCAGTGAGTTTTAGCCAAAACTTTGTGCTTTTGCGTCAGTACGATTTTTATTTATCTTTACTGGAGTGCTTTTTATTGTTTGTTGTACATTGCCAGGCTTTTATTCGACTTTTACGATTAGTGAACAGTTTGCTTTGAGAGTCTGTTCCATTTTCGTGTAATTGGTTTTAATACACAAAAACAATCGATTTTTCGAAATTTAGTACCGGCAATTACGTCGCGGTTTGCACCTTTTAATTGGTTTATATTTACGATCACGTAGGCTACTAGTCAATATCAGTCGACCAACAGACGAAACATAATCTTGATTTACTTTATTATAGGCTAGAGCAGTGGTTCCTTTCAACTGTTAATAACAACGACACTTCGCTTTCAACTGTTAATAAGTTATTTAAATCATAAGAAAATTAAACTTTTGCTTCAGATCTTTGAAATAGCCGAAAAGTTACTTTAGGGTGCCGCAAAAATTTACCTCTTTTGTTGGGTGCCGTAAATAATAAGTTTTAAAATCACTGCCCAAAAGCGCTGTTTCAGGTTTCTCCGTGCCGGATTTTTAAAACAACACTGTCTGCAGTTTACTTGCTGTATTGCATATACATATTAGTATATATGTATATACGTATAACTCTTCGAGGTGATAGGCTTCTGCACTAACAAAACCGAGCACCCTTAAAGGGAAAATTAAAGGCCCTCAAAAGGCGGCTAAAACAAACACTTATGTTCTAACAGCGAAAAAAAAGAACAATTCCTTGACTTTTTTAGGCTTGGCTGTGATAGGGTGCCCAGAATATACACCTCACTCTATTTTTGTTTTTTAGAATCGTTGCCTCTGGGACTTGTTAACCACGATAGTGGTCACTTACGCAGAGTTTAATTTATAGTTTCGAGAAAGTGGGCGGAGCTGGCAAGTAGCAGGATAATTCATCCAAATCACAAAAACAAAGACTTTTATAAACACTTTAAGTAAAACAGGGTGCGCTGAATTGGATGGGATCGACCCCGCGTTGCTCGGGATGAAAAACAAACCATTCGCTTTACGACGAGTGTGTTGCGCCTATCCCATCCGGTGTTCAGCACCCGACTAACAAATAAATCAAGTAATTTTGTCGAGGGCGACCTCTAGAAGGTCCCTTACAACTTGCGACCAAACAGTTTTAACATTTCGACATAACGTGCCGCGTCAAATAGTCGTAAAAATGCACGATGTTTTTATTGACAACTAGAAAAAGCGCGCTACAGACAAGCGACAGCGGATACTTGCATAACATCGATCCGATAGAGGAACGCAGAGCACCGCGACGACGAAAAACGCGTGAAAAAGTTTCTAGAAACCGATCAACTGTATAAAAAAACACAAGCGCACCAGTTTGCAGTTCCAGTTAGAAAAATCGAGCGCGTATTTATACACTTGCAGCGATTCGTAATAAAACTGCGTAAAACACCGCAAATCGGTGGAAAGGGGGGGATATTAAGATTTTTGTTAAAGCAGTGTTTCTCAAAGTTGTAACCTTTAGGAGGAAAAAATAGCTGAGGAATTTGAGTACAGTGGATTTCAAAAGAAAATTGGCACTGCAGCAGATAAATAGAATCATGACAACTGGTAAAAAGTTGTTTCATTGAAGTGAAAAGTTTTTTTGGTTAATATAAATGTAAATTTTATCGATGGACCTTCTGGGCCAGAGTTTGGATCTGAAAACCATGTCGAGAAAAATGAGGCAAAACCTTTGAGAAACATTGTGTTAAAGGCTTTTTAGCTGAGGGTCCGAACAAGTTTTCGTACGCCCCCTCCACCCATTTCTAAACAGTTCAAATTCAAGCAAATAAAAAGTTTACATCATTGACAAAAAGCAAACGAAACAGTGACGTCATCGATAAGAGCAAATCAACAGCTGAAAATCGGCGACAGTTCGAGAATAAAAAGATATGTACATCGCTCTGTACACGTCGTAATAACTAGCTGGAAAGTCTTTTTTTCGTTAATTGATTTCGAAAGAGGTTTGAAAGCAGAGAACAAAGTGATTTGGCGGTTTCGACATGATTGCAAACAGCGGAGTAGAGAGTACGCGACGACGACAGGATAGAAGCGGAAGTCATGCTTTGTTGGCGCGACGGTAGAAAAAGCGACGATGACGTCAGCAGACACAGACAACGATCCAAGTTTGCACCGAGAATACGCGAGAGAATGGGACACAATTGCAAAACAATAGAAAAAGAAATCGCAAAAACTCGAACAGCGTTGAATACGCGTGACGACATCTAGCGGCGTCGGCGCAGAAGCATTTTTTTTCGGTCCGGTAACACAGATTGAAAAATTGACGAAGAGCACAAATGCAAATACTTTTGTGGTAAACGTTCAAAAACGCGAAAAAGAAGCTGGAAACACTGGCAATCATTACAATTGACTGATATGGAAACATTTGTAATACTTAAAAGAGGTCGAGTCTAATTTAAAGAAAAACCGATTAAAGTGAGAGTTAGTTTCAGGGGGATACTGGGTTAGTTTTTGAGAGAAAGTAGTTGGTTCAAAAGAAACTAAGTTCTTCTTGAGCATCTTGACAAATTTTTAAAAATTCAAAAAATTTTGGACCCACTTTGGGCCCGCAAGAACAATTTGCGCGGCATTTTTTTCTCTTTTTATCTTTTAGAGCAACCAGTTTTGCTTCTTTTTACTCTCACTCCAATTGGTTTTTCTTCGAATTAGACCTGACCCTCAAAAGGTGAGCAAAACCGATCAAAGATTTGTTAATGAAACAAATTGAAACTAAAAAGCTTTTGTATCGGCCAGCTATTAATTTAAGATTTTTTCACAATATACATGTATTTCATCCTGCCATTAATAAAATAACATAAAAGCTTGTTTTTGCTAGCGGAGGAAAAAACGTGATCTAAATAAGCTTTTACAAATAAAAGTACCGTCGAAATTTCACTATGATTAGCAACCTAATTAAAAATTACCGCTCACAATAAAATCAAAGATGATTCCGATTCAATCACGTGACACAGGCCACCGACCTGCTTCGACCGGGCCATGAAACGTCATTAAAAACGACCAATCGCGTCTTAAGGAGAGGCGGAAAGACTTTTGTACCCCTGACACAATGGTCGTCGGGTAAAACCCCGAAATCGCATTCAATTCGCGCGATTACAAGCTCATTGCAATTTGTAAGTTTATATGAAACGTTATTGAGAGGGGGGGAACGCGGCTTTAGTGCTTTGGGTTGCTCCGCGATAACCAGAAGCTGGCAATATGCAATAAAGTAATTCAGGCAAGTAAGATTTCGCGTTTGAACAAGCAATTAAATGTTTGATGTCGCGAGACTGCGCGACATAAGCGGATGGGTGACGTAACGAACCGTTTCTTGGTCCGTGTCTGTGCCAAAGGGGACGTCCCCCTGGCCGTCACGGGCCTGCCGCCCCCCGTTCAAGTGACGAAAACCATTGTCCGGAAAATTTGAATCGCTTCTATCGCCCGAGCCGTTGGAACTGAGCAGGCCCTGGGTGGCCGAATATTGGGACCCGTTCACATATGGGAGGTCATCAACTTCGTTCTCTTGAGATCTGTAAAAAAATCATCTCCTTCAAAGAGATACAAGAACTTTCTCGAAATTGCAACGCTGCTTCATCGAATGATCACTGGCGACTTTTCTATCAATGTCAAAACTTCGATATTACTAACTTGAGCCATTGATCTGTGCTATAGTAATTATAAAGTCAGTAATTATAATTACAGTGCCTTGCTTCATACATATGATACGTTATAGTCATAATATTGTCAAGTTTACATCTGAATAAACCTGGCAACGTTGTTACATGTTTAAACACTCGGTTACGACAGCAGCTTTGCAACTTTTAAATAATTTGTTTTTTTTTTAAATAATAATTAAACAAAAACACTTTCACATGCTAATCGTTCAAATTATGCTGCAAGACAGGTGATCTGTTAAGTTTAACGTAACTATGAAGCCGAGATTATAGAAAACAGTGAGATTAAATCATGGCTTTAATTAATACGTTCAGATTGCTATTGTGCAATATTTACGTACATTATTCTAATTGCAAAAAAATAAAATGAAAACTTTATTTACTCAGACAATAAAAGAAAAGAAGTCGCTACACGAATTAAATGATAACCAAAGAAGTTTAAATACAGTACGCGGCAATCGAAGATTGGTTGAAGGTTAAGATCATGTATCGAATACGCTCGAAAGGTCGTGTTTGATTCGGGTTAGTTTTACGAACACAATCGCTTACGGTCGCTTATTGAAGAAAAACAATTTATAATGTATTAAACTTTTGAGGGATAAAAGAATTTGATCGTGAAATAAAATGACAATGATTTAATAATGATGTCACAAAGACCTAAAAATTAGAATAATAATACCTTCACAAAAGTGCTTTTGTTACGTTACAATCTCAATCAAGGTACACATGTATACCACTCTCTTAAAGGGTTAAAACGACTTTCAGGGCGTGTTCGATACATAACCCGAAGATTAAAAGCACTCACGCTTCAAGCTGCTCGCTGAAGAAAGAATTTTGTTTGAACTGGTCATTGAGATCGGGAAGAAGTTGTTGGACGATCTCGAGAAAGCTGGGCCTCATAGAGGGGCTGTATTGCCAGCACATGAGCATCAGGTCGTATCTGGAAGACAAAATACAAAAACCGATATACACGATAAGCATGTTACCACAATCGAAATATTTAAAAAGCACATTCAACAATCAACTGTTGCAGTTCCAACAATAACTAACAGCAAACTTAACCCTAATGTCTACCCAAAACAACAACACAACGCAAAAGCACGGGCGGGGCAATTGGAGTCTTGGGGATTTTGTTTTGAACACTAAATTCTTGAGTGTCAGATTGTTGTACAATCAAAATAGCGACTGCCAAAACAGCGACTGCATTAGAGTAGCGATTATTAAAATAGCAACTTATAGCAACAACTGTATCAGAATAGCCACTAGGGTGGAGTGAAAAAAATTTTTTTTTTGAAATTAAAAAAAATTTTTTTTTTTAAATTAAAAAAAATACCTAATTGAATACCTGCCTTTGGTCCCAAAACTTTGCTCAAAAGTGGTTTTGGCATGTTGCCACTTGTAACCAGGTGGCAACCTCACTCTAAAGGTCATCGAAAGGTCAAATTCCTTAAAAATGCTGTAACTCAAAAACCACTGGTGCTAGAAGCTTCATTTTGGTCTTAAAAGTTGCAGAATATGCACTTTCCTATCTGTTGTAAGACAATATTTTTTTCTATTTCAATCAAAAATCAAGTTATTAAAAAAAAACTTATTTGCTGGATTAATTTTATCAAAATCGCCTACAAATTTGAGAGTACAAGTAGCAGAGAAGAATATTTACAGTATCTCATTCAGTATTTCATTGAATTTTGTTGTTAAACACTCCCTACAATGTGATCACAGTAGTTATTGATAAGCATGCACTAAAGATCTACACTACTCGCACTTTTCAGTTTTGTGAAGTTGTTAATAGCTAGTTACAGTTAGTTAAGCTTGGTGATAGCTACCGGTAGTTTGTTGTTATGCTACAGATACTTTTAATTTATTTGTAGTCAACTAGTAAAGTAATAGGTTGCCATGTCCTTGTGTTGTGCTGTTATTTTGTTGATACAGGGTACTAATAATCAAGTATGACTGTTTTATATAGGATAACCACACAAAAACAGGTTTGTGTTATTGTTTTCTAGTGTAGTCATAAGAAAGTTTTAGATAGATCAATCAGATTATGTTACTTGTTATATTTATAAGCATTTAAACCATTTCTGTTTTTAATATATTGGAGCATTTATTTAGTATATTTCAAGTGATTGGTTTTGTTTAATTAATTTTTGAGTTGTGAAATGGCGACTAGACAGACCTCTATAAAAAGAATTTCAGAACTTCAAGGGAGGTACCGATTTGTTAGCAAATCTGTTTCCTGACAAAGGTATGCTACTTACAAAGAAAGAAACTTTGTAGCGAATGCTTCATGAAGACAATTAGAGAACTAAACAAGCAGCTGATCTCGTAGCAAAAGAATTAAAAGAACATTGGTTATGGTGCAATGTTTACACTGTCAGCATAACAATCGTGTCAAAAAAAATTGTTGAATTAACAAAGAAATTTTAAGTTTGTGAATAGTTACTCGACGAAAAAAAGAGGCAAAATTTTTGATACTCATCTTGATGACTTTTTGTCAGATATTGATAAGCTGTTTAATATTTTTTGCCATGATAGAGAACAAAGGCGGATTCAAGAAAAAGAGCGCAAATTGAGAATGAACGATTCTGATTTAGTATTCTACCATGACCAAAATAGTTCAAGAATATGCAAATGCCTGTCAGTTGTAGAGAATCCTTCCAACAGCGATATCAATTTTCAAAAAAGAGTTTCTCAGAAGCAAATAAGATGTGACACTGAAGTTCAGTCTTTTGTGATTGAACAACTAGATTTGGAAAGTAATGTAAGTGATCCAGGTTCATCATCATCCTTTCACCACAGCAAAAAAGAATGAAACTTATTGAAGACAGTCAACAAAACAGATAATCTTTAAAAAATTTGGCTATGATGTGTGAAAGATATCAGATTTCAGACAGAGCAGCTGCAGCTATTGGAAGCGCTACATTGAAAGATTTGAGTTGTAACTGAATATGATGCCTCATTGTAATTGATAGAAGTAAACTAAGGAGGGAGCATCAAAAATACAGGGATGAAATTAGAAAAGCAGAAGAAGGCCTATTTGAAATTGTTGATGGAATATATATCCATGGACGAAAAGATGCTACATTGGTGGTGACAGAGAGTGATGAAAAAATGTATGCAAACAGACATTGAAAAACATTATGTGATTGTAGAAGAACCAGGAGAATTTTATTTATCTCATATGACACCTGAAACAGGAACTGGTCTGTACATTGCACAATCAATTTACAAGGCTGTAAAAGATACAGAATGTGAATTGAATTTGAGTATCATTGGTTCAGATGGAACTGCAACAATGACGGTCCCACTCGAGGTTGCATTGCATCATTGGAAGCTTTACTCCAGAGGCCTTTGGTATAGGCCATTGGAACCTTACTTCAGGGGTGATATGTTTATTACGTTGTAATGAATTACCTTTGCGGCATGTCTTCAAGGCTTTGGACGGGACTACTAAAAGCCCAGATTCTTTTGCTGGAGTTATTGGAAGCCATTTAAATGGAATTGTTTCAGATTGAGAAGTTGCTAACTTTAAACCTATTTGCAATTAGAACTTCCCTCTTGTGCCTAGTAGTGTCATTGATGAATTGAGTGCAGACCAATATTATGGATATAGGATTTGTATGGCTGTTATAATGGGTCCTTCTGCTATAAACAAAGATCTGGAACTTTTGGAAGTTGGAGGGCTTTCTCACGCAAGATGGTTGACTTTAGCTTGCCGTATTCTTCGATACTATATTTCTGTGGAGCATCCATCAATATCATTAGCTACACTGGCTAAATTTTGAAATAAAGTATACTTTCCAAACTGGTTTGAAATAAAAAATAAGCATAGAATCACAGATGTGACAAAAGATTTTTACATCATGGTTTAAAGAGTTTTGCTATTCCCCAATAAAAAAGTCACACAGATTGCATTGAAAGTTCTGAAACGAAATGCGTTTTTTGCACACCAAGAAAACATTCTTTTAAGTATGCTAGCAGATGATGACAAAATGGTTCGTCATTTAGCAGTTAGTAAAATTCTAAGTATGCGTGTTGAGTCCCAATTTCTCAATTGAAACTGAATTTGAGACATCTAAAGATCTGGATTTGAAAGACGTGATGGGTTAATTAGACAAAAAATTAAATCAAGAAATATTATGAAGCAGTTTAATACAAAACGACAGTTTCGATCATAATTGTTTCTTGTAATGATGTCCAGTTAAAATCTACTTAAGTATGACTTCTGCCTTAGTCTACATGCTGCAATTGCAATAACTAATATGTTAAACTGTTTTATGTTTTATTGAATAATTCTGTCATAACATGGTTATGCTTTCTTTTCATACTTAAGTTAACTGATTTCTGGTGTTGCTTTTATACTTTTCAATGTTTTGATTTAGTATGTCCGCATTGTCTAGTATGACAGAAACATTAAATTTAGTGGATAATATAATCGATAAAACAAAATGTTATTTTATAAAAAATAGTATTTTAAACTGATTTTCCGCTTAACTTAATGCAAGACGGCAAAAAAGTAATTTCTAATCTAAAATATTATCGTTTTCACAAAAATTGACAATTATGTTAGTTTTTACTAAAAAACTTGATTTCTGGTTGAAATAGAAAAAACTATTGTCTTACAACAGATAGGAAAGTGCATATTCTGCAACTTTTAAGACCAAAATGAAGCTTCTAGCACCAGTGGTTTTTGAGTTACAGCATTTTTAAGGAATTTGACCTTTCAATGACCTTTAGAGTGAGGTTGCCACCTGGTTACAAGTGGCAACATGCCAAAACCACTTTTGGGCAAAGTTTTGGGACCAAAGGCAGGTATTCAGTTAGGTATTTTTTTTTAATTTCAAAAAAAAAATTTTTTCACTCCACCCTAATAGCCACTGTTAAAACAGCGAACGACTTTTGAGAGCGATAAAGATTTATCGGTCGCTGTTTTGACAGTGATTAGTCTGGACATCTACCTAACTGACTGACGATATGACTGACGCTGTAAAAAATCAAGCAAGAAAGCAGAACGTTACAATTTTCAGATTCTTGATTTGAAGGAACCCAAATCAAACCTAAATCATCAGTTTCGTGAAATAGCTTCAACAAAAACTCATTAAAACCAAAGAAAAGTAAAAAACAATTAGAACGTACAGCTTTTTAGGGCAGTCTTTCGGTTGCTCCATGTAACCCCCATCAATTACCAATTGCGTCACTTCCTTGTGCTGCCTCCCTTGATACGGTTGCTCGGCAAGGTTGGCAATCTCCCAAAGAACAATACCGTATGACCACACATCGCTGCGGGAATCGAACACGCCATCTTTCAGCGACTCCGGAGCCATCCATCGAACGGGCAAAATGCCTGACGCGTTTAAAAGCTCAAATTCAGCTTAAACTCAGCCCTGGTACGAGTATAAATTCAGAATATTTTTGTGCAACATGAATCTTCAACTTAAAACGAAGAAAACGGAAAGTTTCCATATTCAAGTTATAAGCACGATAAAGGCTTATTTCCACGAGCCACGCTGCTTGGAAAGCGCCAGAGAGCGCTTTTGCTCCCCCTTTTTTTTTTATAAATACTTTCGCCCAATCTGCATTAAAAGTTTTTTCGCGAAAAAAACACAAAACAAGATTGATAATAGTGAAAACGAACTTTAACAGCAGGATGCGCGTTCAACGGGGCAAAAGCTCGTTTCCATTACCGACGCTGTACAGCGTAGTAAAAGAGCTTTTTATTTATTTATTATTTTGTGCGAGAAGAATTTTTCCAGAGCAAACAAAAATTACGACGAAAAAACAAAAACGCTTTTAGTGGGAGGTCGAAAACATAAACAAACAGCTGACGCTTAGCTGTTCTTGACGAAAATACGTCACCAATCAATGCAACCTGGACATCTACCCCCGAAGACGAGGGTTCTGCTTACCTCGACTGTCTATGCGATAATAATCGGTCTCGTAGACGTCCCGCGTCAAGCCGAAGTCGCCGATCTTGACCGTCATGCTCTCGTGCACCAGGCAGTTTCGCGCCGCCAAGTCGCGATGCACGAACTTGCGTTCCGCCAGGTACGCCATGCCGTCGGCGATCTCGCCGCACATCTGCAGCTTCTGCGCCAGGGTCGGGACTTCACCGCGACGCAACTGAAAAGGAACAAAAGCCCGAGTCGTACGCGCGTCGTTTCGAAATTGTTTGTCGCAAAGAGAAATTAACTTCGAAACGCGAGAAATTTTTGTTTACAAACGACGATCAACAGACGTTTGCAAAAGCAGAAAGCGTTTCATTGACGAACAGCGTTGATCGCGACGCCCTTTAAATTTCCATTGTTTTCAGTACGGGCAAAAAAAGTTCCAAAACAACGAGCAATTTTTTATTAACCTTTTCCTATCCTAATTTCTAAAACCAGTTTGTTTCTAACAATCTCTATTTACTATTTAATTTATCTCCATTAGAGCACTAGTCGAACTCATATTACAATCATATTAACTCATATTATTTTAACCCACTCGCGCCATTCTGTTGTGTCCTTGGGAAAGACACTTTACGGCACTTTCCCCTGCTTGGTGGTCCTGGCAAGCAGTTCTAAATTACAGTCATATCTCTATTGAATTACAAGCGGACAGCAATATCTTGGTATCTCCGAAAGCAGGTCGGGGTAATTGCCTACCCTATGTATTAGCGCCTCCGTCGCTTTCCTGCGAGTCAGGATAAATATAGAGATTAAATAAAAAATAAATATTAGCCTACCAGTTTTTCATATCACTATGCTACAGGGTGATTACCCTGAACAGAAACCAACATATATCCATGTAAAAATCCGTCTGACGTCTTTTGTACCTGTTAGGCTACCATAGAAATGCGGATGATATTTTTAAAAAATGTCCCCGAAAGAGGGGCATAGGATAGGAATGACATGAATGCGATGATCCTAAATTATAGCCCTTGGATAGGAAAAGGTTAATAGACGGTTTAAAAAAGTGCTGATTGCAAAACAAAATCTATGACCTACATCTATGACATACATTCTGAAAACATCAATTTCTGTTTGGCAATATCATGTTGCAAGAGCTTTTTTAAAGGAAAACCTTAAAATGCCACGCTTTCAAGGAGTAATTAAAAACAATCTTGTTTTAATATTGATATTCGCTCATTTTAATACGTCGTTAACTAAGACTTTTCGGAATAAAAAATATATAATTGATTTGGTCAAGTACGGATAGTCTCAAAATCAACGGACCCGAGTTCGATCCTCAGTAAAGACAATAAAATGGATACTTATTGGTACCTTTTGGGTACGAAAACAGTTAAGAAAATGGAGGAGAGAGGATTATGTGTAAAATTTTCTTGAAGCGTTAGGGTAATAAATCGAAAAGTTTAACCCTAACATTTTCATGGATAGGGCTAATATGCTGTTTATGGTCACAATAAAATAAAAATTCACAAATTTTTAAAATTTGGTTTAAAAACACATTAAATTGTAAATTAGATGTTTTGCTGTTGATAAATCCATAATAACTTAACAGGTCTTCATGAAAGAACAGTTAAACCCCTATTGCAAGTAAAATTAAACCATGACTACAGCTACGATGGAACCAACAGCGTTCCTTCAATGAACAAATTATTGCTTGAGAAAATTGCTTCAGGTGAAAAATCGGATAGGCCCTAAGCCGGTGTTTTCCAACCGTTACAACATCTCGGATCAGAAAAGTTGAAAAATAACTGTTGCTTCCAAACAGAGCGTTTTTACTTCATTTTGGAAAAAAAAAAACATGTAAAATTAAAGTGAAAACAAAAAAAAAACTTTACTTTAATTATACAAATATTTCTATAATTCAAGTAAAGACCAAAAAAGGCCTTCGCTCTAATTACCGATGTATTTCAAAAAACAAGACGTCCTCCACTGCTAGCGTCAATTTCAAGTAATGATATAAAAGTAATCAAAAAATATATATATTTAGTTATACAGTATCTATTCGTGACCCGACAGTTGATCGAAGCGGCACTTGATCGAATAATGAAAGAGCAAACTTACAACTTTAAACCTTTCCCAATTTTGTCAATTTTTCGTCGCAAAAACATAGTGATTTCTAAAAAAAATAGGTCTTCTCTTTGAATCTGTCTTTTATTTCTGCAAAGGGTCTGCCAGGGTGGGACCATGGCACAACGCTCCCCCTCCCTAAATAACTGATCAAAATGTAAAAAGAATGGAAAAAAATGGCAGCAATAGGCATCTAACGAAACATAACCATGACAAGAGACCTACTTGTTGCCCCCTGAAAATGCCTTGCTCCGGGACCTTGTTAAAACACCAAGTTGACTTCTTACTAATGGTTTTTGCTTTTTATAAATCTAATTTACAGTAACAAACAGATAGTTTAATCGCAGAAACATGCAAAAGTAAATCTTTTTTTTTTTAGCAACTGTCGTTTCGATCAAATGCCGTTTCGATCAAGTGTCGCTTCGATCAAGTGTCGCTTCGATCAAATGTCGCTTCGATCAAGTGTCCTTTCGATCAAGTGTCGTAGCACCATATCTATTAATGCTAAAACACTACACACATAAAATTTTAAAATCGAGAAAGTCTATTTGAATAAGATAATCGCCTGAAGGTGTTTTTGATGAAACAGACTGTTGAGAATTTACAATTTTATGTGTGTAGCGTTTTAACGTCAAAAATGTCGGCTCTAATTTAATTATTAAGCACTGTATTAGCTCCATCGAAAGCACTATATACGTATACTGTACCGTATTTTCTTGAATAGAAGTCGCGGCTACTATTTTTATTTTTGAACATTTTGTGCGGTTTCTATTCGAGAGCGGCTTCTATTCAAGAACGGGTTCTATTTTTTTATATGAACGTTTTCGTCTTCAAATTGGTGTCCAGTGAGCATTCAAGATAATCTACCATAAGCGACAGGAAAACGGAAACAGTAAATCAGCTGCAATTCCATTGTCTCTTTTGTGAAACACTCATAAACAAGGTCGTCACGTGCTACCCTACCGTTAATCCGACAGCTGCTAATACTGTCGCGTCTGTTGAAAGCATTCAACAAAACCAAATGGAAGTGTTAATTACTAAGTAGCAACAAAAATCTGGGCTCTCTTTTGTCTAAAAGTTTTTACGCACTATCTAATCACTACTGCAATCTGACAACTGCTTTTTTCGCGTGTGCAAGCTCTCAATCATAGTCCTTACATAACACAGGACCTAACACTCCAACGTTTTATTTTGAAATCGTTGTACCTATTCGTAAGCTGCAATGTTTTGGTGAAATTTTGCAACCCTCTGTAAAAAGTCATTTGTAAACATGAGCAAAAGATCTGCTTATTCCATAGAATTCAAGACCGAAGTGATTAAGTTTGCTGAAAAACGTTCAAATCGAGAGACCGAAAGAAAGTTTAAAATCGACGAGTCAATGGTAAGGAGATGGTTGCAAAAGAAGGAAATAAATAAAGCTTACAAGCAACCAGAACCATCGAAGAAGAGATTAAGGCGTAAAGGAGCTGGGTGAAAGCCATGCCTCTCCACAGTGGAAGACGAGTTAATGGAGAAAATTGCCAAAGAACGAGCTGAACAGCGCAATGTCTCCACAAAATTAATCCAGGTTTGGGCCACCAAAAAAATGGCCGAAGAAATTAGCTTGACTGAATTTAAGGCTTCTCGTGGTTGGTTATTCAACTTTATGGAAAGATATAATTTGTCAATCAGACGGCGAACGACTACAGGACAATCATTGCCACGTGACCTTGAGGATAAGATTCGTAACTTTGTTGCTTTTAACAAGAAGAAAATAGATCTCAACAGTCTTCAACCAGCCATGATTGCTAACATGGATGAAACGCCAATATGGGCAGACATGCCCAGTGCCACCACAGTCGATAGCAGAGGCGTCTATACAGTTCCCATTAAAACCACAGGGCATGAAAAAATGACTCACTGTTTGTCTTGCTGTAAAAGCGGATGAGACAAAAATGAAACCATATGTGGCAATTCCAGCTGCAAAAGTCAAGAAAGAGCTTGCATCTATCCCTGGGGTTGTGGTGGCAGCAACGCAAAATGGTTGGATGAATGAAAACCTTACTTCGTATTGGGTTGAAAAGGTGTGGACAGGCTTTTCTTTTGCAAAACGCATGCTTGTGTGGGACTCTTTTAAATGTCACGTTTCTGATGAAAGGAAGGAACAATTGAAGCGATATAACACTCTAATGTCAGTCATTCCTGGGGGCTGCACGAAGTACTTGCAGCCACTTGATGTGTGCATTAACAAACCGTTTAAATCATACTTTCGTGAGTTTTATGACGACTGGTTTAGAAAAGGTCATTTTGAATACACTAAGGGTGGAAAAATAAAAGCACCCAGTCATTTAATGTAAATTCAATGGGTTGTTAAGGCATGGGAAAAAGAGGTTGTAATAAACTCTTTTGAGGTTTGCGGGATTACAACCAAGATGTCACAAAAATTTCCTGTCTTGGAAATGAAAGTCTCATTAATAGTAATGACTTGAATGATATCAGTATTATTGATGATGATGAAAATAACCGTTGATACAGTATTTGAAATAAAACATACAATGTTTGAGTTGTTTTTGTTGCGTGTCGTTAGATTTGTTTGCTTTGTTTTCTTTCGTCAATAAAGAAGCGCTTTTTTCCGTTGCGGTTTCTATTGTTTTTTTTAATCAATTCGTGCGGTTTCTATTCGAGGGCGGCTTCTATTCAAGAAAATACGGTATTATATATTTTTTTTTTATTTTATTTCTATATTTATCCTCCTGACTCGTAGGAAAGCGACGTAGGCGCTAATGGATAGGGTAAGCAATTACCCCGACTTGCTTCCGGAGATGCCAAGATATTGCTGTCCGTTTGAAATTTAATACGTAGAAATATTACTGAAATTTAGAACTGCTTGCCAAGACAGACAAGCAGGGAAAAGTGTCGTAAAGTGTCTTTTCCAAAGACACAACAAAATGGCGCGAGTAGGTTTTAATCCGAGACCATGCCGATCACAATCACGGCGCTCTAACCACTTATTGCTTCTGCTTATATTCTTTGCTTTAAATATTTGAACTAGATGTTGTGTCCCCTGATGAAAAGTCTGTTGGGACAATCTTAATAAAATGTTTTTTTTTAATTTCTGTTTTGATAAATATGAATAAGCGCTGACTATTGAAGTCATTCAGCACTCTTCTAAAAAGCACCAACAATTGCAGTTATTATTTATAAATGCCTATAGCCGGTACTTGCACCTAACAATTTAAAATGATTGAGCAAAAAGTGCACCGCCCGCCTGAAAAAGCTTCACGGGCTCCCGCTGGTTGGAAAGTGCTGCCCTGGGCTTTCTCTTAAATGACTTTACGCATTTAATAGTTTAAAATAAAATTTTGAAAACATTTTTTCAGTCGTCCTTATTTTCTAGTCCAGAACGATGCAGCACTCTCTCCAGCTCTCGATCAAGCTTTCAAAAATCTCTCAAGCGCTTCGAAAAAACGAACCAGCAACAAAAAACGTCTCAGATGGAAAAAGAAAGCCGCTCACTTCGGCGTCGGGTCTGACAGAACGCAAATAGTTCTTCAAATCCCCATTCTCCATATATTCCATCACCATCATGGGCCGGATGCTTCGCGATACGACGCCCAGCAGCCTGACCACGTGATACGAGTTGAAAGCCTTCATCACCGTGGCCTCTTTCAAAAAATCCGATCTTCACAAATAACAAATAACGAGGTTAATTGATTCATCACAATAAACTATACTTCATCACAATAATTCGTCACAATAACAAATAACGGGGTGAAAACAAACCAAGATATTATATAAAACAAAATACTGGTGAAAAAAATGAAGTATGCCATAAAGCCACCGTGTAAACGTGTAAACAAGAAACAATTAGAAATGTCAAATAAGACCTAACAATATTTTAAATCTAATGCAAACATGGCAAGAGATAAATAAATCAATTTTTTCAATGCTATTGATATAAACGGTTAGTTTTGTTTCGGCTTCCGAGGGCAAGTCATAAAAAATAATTGTAAAGTTTCAATGAAAAACTTACGAGCTTGACATAAACATAGACTATTTTTCCAGAGCGTAATGCGGGGTTTTTGAATCAGAAAAACTAGGAATCCCAAGAGGGTTTGCGACAGCAAATTTTTCTTTTCAAGAAAAAAATTGCACGCTCAGCCTGAGAAGCTAACTCATGACCTATTACTCTCAAGTCGATCGCTTTTGAAGGTGATAGGTCGCATAAAGCCGAAGCATTAAAAAAAACTTGCGGAATCTGAGGCCAAAAGGGGTAAACTGTAAGCACTCGCCCTCTCCAAGCGAAAAACAAAGATGAACAATTGCGTGTTTAAAGCGCCACATAAGTCACTGTACGTCATCGCAGAGACTTAAACTTGACCAATCAAAATCCCGCTCGTTGATTTTGCATTTTGATTCAAAATATCAGTTTTATTAAAAGAGAATCACCTTTTTGAAGGATTTTCATTTCCGTGCATTGTTTTGACCGCCACTTTGGTCTCTTGTTGGCCATACACGATCTCTTGGGCGACCCCTTCATACACCTATCAATTAAACAAAAACCTGTAAGATAGAATGAGAGCGGATAGACCAGTGCAAACGCAATAAAAATCGATGAGATTATTCAAATATTAAATGGAAACTCTGAAAAACCTTGAGTTTCCATGAAAAAGTTTGATGAGTAATGCAATGACTAGGCCTAGGGAATATTGCAAAACGGAAAGTTTTATTGGTTCCTAGAACGAGTTTTTTTTAAACATTTTAACCATAGTTTCAGAGGACATAGAACCAATTAAGTTATAATCATCTACTTTTTACAAAGCTGATGCTTTTTTTCTCAGAAAAAAAAAAAAGATTTTCTATATACAAAGTAAAACAACTATTAAAAGCTTTGAAAAAATTGAATAAAATCACATGTGAAAAAAAACAACAAAAAGTCCTAAGCTTTCTTACACGTTTCTCCGACGATTCAACTTTACTCAGTGCTACCTTACAAAGTTAAAGTACATAAAAAATTACTTGCCTTTCCAAAATGGCCCTGTCCGATTTCTTTAATAAGCTTAATCTTATCTTCGTCGACTTCATACTCATCCGGTTCATAAACGCCAACACTAGAATAGTCTGGATTGACAGATGCGTATATGGGCGGCTGCTTGCTGGATTTGTACCTGTAAACAACTACGTCACAATGCTGAATTTCAAAAAAAAAACTAAATTCTAATCACACAGATTGAATTGTTCTTTTTTGACGGCAACTAAAATAAAATAAACTTTTAAGCAACCGTAGAAAGGGCGCGGTGGTCGAGCGGTGAAGAGCGCCGCGATTGATGACGAATGTGATCGACACGGTTGCGGTTCAAAACCTACTCAAGCCATTGTTTTGTGTCCTTGGAAAAGATACTTTACGGCTCTCTCCCCTGCTTGGTGGTCTTGGCAAGCATTTCTAAATTTCAGTCATATCTCTAAAAAACCAAAAAACAAAACAAAAAATTTCAAATAGACAAGCAATATCTTAGCATCTCCGGAAGCAGGTCGGGGTAATTACTTTCCCTATTTACTAGCACCTCCGTCGCTTTCTTGCGAGTCAAAAGGATAAATATAGAGATAGAAAATACCTTGATACGAGTACAATTAACAACTCTCATTGAAAGCAAAAAAGCTTGCTTACTTGAAATAGAAGAAAATGATTAAAGCGGCGGGAATAATAACCAGAGCAAGGACCGTGAGTACGATGGTCAGGGTCATGCTTTGTTTTTCAGTCTCCTTTATTTCAAACACAAATTCTTTCGATTCTTTACCGAAATCAGCGAGAGATCTTGCCACCACGTAGGCATGTTCGTATTTACCGGGATCGAGATCCTTGACCGAACAGCCGCCTTCTTTTTCAAAATCTTTGGCAGAACAGCAAGCGTTTTTCTGAAAAGCGGAAAGCACTTGTTGAGGTGAAGGTTTCCCAAACCAAAAATGTTTTTTATGGACACTTCTACATTATTCGCAAGTCAAAAAAAGATCTTTTAGAAAATCAGAAACCAGACAAAAACAAACAAAAGTAGCTTATTGTGTTGAAACTTTTCATATTTCTTGCAAGTTGCGAGCTACTAACATATCACATACTTCACATGTAACAAACACTTAAACGATAACAGCTAGAAAGAGACAGCAAAAAATCGACTCATCGTTGTCATCATAAGTAACGCACAGCTGGGCTTGAACGCGGAAAAAGCAAATACCACACTACTCTATAAATATAAATACTACTCACCACATCTGGCTTCTTAAAATCGATTTCGTAGTACAAAATAAAGCCGTTCGGAGCCTTTGGAGGTTTAAACTTGACAAAAAGGTCATTTTGCGGCTAAAAAATATTCGAGCACAATATTAGTCCTAGTTTTTTAAATTTTTGACAAGTTTTTTTAAATATCAGTTACGCAGTTGCTTTCTAAAGGTTTGAGATAAATGCATTTTAAGCACGATGGGTCATTTTTGTTGCTCAACACTAGAATACTCTATTAAAACTAAAACAAATTCCAATAGAATGTATGTGGCAATAGAGAGTGCCAGTGTTTCAGCCCATAAAGGTCTCTTCAAAGAGGCTGTGGTAACTTTCAAGTATTGGTGATGACAGCACTGACGAGGTTCACTTTGTAGGAGCAGATACGATGCTGTTGCTTTTAATGTCGCAAGCCAAAGCTGTTCAAATCATTGTTTATTTAATATCGCATGACTCAACCAACGTACGTTTTCTTGAAAGGCATTTCGAATAAAAGTGAGACAAAACGACCTTCCCCGAGCAAATGTGGCATGATTGCAATATCGAAGTCACAAAAAGGTATTTTTGACGTTATTATATTCGCTTTCTTGCGCTAGCTCTTGCGCATATTTCAGCCATATTCAAAGTGCACGTTAAATCCGGCACATTTTTGAAAAAACTTCAAAAAAGATTAGCCTGTCACAAAATCGCTGCGCTTTCATTATTTTTGCTTGAAAATACATTTCTTTTTAATTACGCGTGTAGCATCAAAGCACTTGTTAGTTCCACGTTTATTTTTTTGGAAGTAAAGGAGAGAGAACCGGTAACAGAAACAAAATGTTTGTGTCAGGTCAGAACAATTAGAGCTTATTATACTGTAGTTATTCAAAAGAGTCAATTCTGCAATAGGTTGTACTTATATTAATTCGGGGGTTCAACTTGTGTAAATCCACGGCGCACTAAAGCCTAAAATATACGAGAACAATTAGTCTTGATAATTTGCATGGTAAATTTATTTCACAAAACAAATATTTTTTTTTTTTTTTTTTTGTCTTCGACTCAAGTCAAGGCACGATTTTCGATATTTCCCTGCACAGAGTGTGAAGACCAAAAAAAGTCTTCATCTTGGTTTGTGATAGAATCACATCGCATTTTACAATTAGACGTTAACCTTTCTTTTTATGCAAGTTGCTACGCCGACCTGGTCACTCTCTCGCAGTATTATAACCCCACCAGTTAGGAACCTTGTATTACTTCATTGTATCTCATGCAATCGTAGCTTCAATTTTGTTATTAGAAAAATTACCAGTTGTATCGTCGAGTAGTTAAGAGCGCTGTGATTGATGGCGAACGTGAACAACACAGCCTAAGTTCAAAACCTACTCGCGCCACTAGGAAAAACCCTTTGCGGCACTTTCTTCAACTTGGTCGTTAAAAAGCAGTTCTAAATAAAAATCAAAAAAAAAGTTTCGAACGGACAACAATATTTTGGCATCTCCGGAAGCAGCCCGGGGCAGTTGTTTGATAGTTGCCCTCGTTTAGCTTCCGACGCTTTTATGCAAGTCAGGAAGATAAATTTGAGATTAAAAAATAAAATTAGGCGAAAGTTATAAATCTTTTTCAAACTGCGGTAAAATTAGGCTGACTTAACCGTGGAAGCAAGACTTTCCATATAACAGATAGTGGAAACGCACCTTTCTTAAGCTGCTTTGATATTATAATGCTCTTTTTATGCTCTCCTTATGGCTAAGTTAGATTTATGAAGTTTATTTTTTCACCCGGAGTCCTACGTTAATTTTTTTGTGCGACACACCGACATAATTTATCTAATATATTTTATAACTTAATTTTTTCATCAAAAATTCTTCGCACTGCAAACCGTGAAATTAAATCATAAGTTTAATTCTGCGAACAGCTGCAAACCATTTAACGTCACGCAAACCTTTTCTGTGTGAATTGAATATTTATAGCCTACTTAACTCTTCAATCCTCTTCAATAGAAAAGGCCAAAAAATCATAATTGCATAAGCAAAAAATTTATCCATAATTTCATTTCATTTTTTTTCTACTTTTGAAATTACATAGCTGTCATTTTAAGGATTTCATAAAAATATAAGGATCTTCAAGGTTCTAAAAAGCTCATTTTAATAAGTTCCACTGTTAAAGTTCTATTTACCGCTGCATTGCTGTAGACTAATGCCTAAAGTGTGATATTTGCAATGCTGATGCTGGTTCGGTTTAAATGTTAAAAATGCACTATACAATGTATAAAAAAATTTTAATCTTTTTAAACTAAACTATTCGGTGCCCGGTAATCTTAAGATTAACATGTGTTGCTAGGCAAAGCATTGCCGTACGAATCGCTTCCTGGGTTGATTCGTTTACAAGAACTGTACACAGGGCAACTGTCAGGCAATTTGTCGGTAGCGTGATCGAGTGGTTAAGAGGGCCGTGATTCTGATCGACATGATCACGATTCAAAACCTACTCGCGCCATTCTGTTGTGTCCTTAAAAAAGATACTTTATGGCACTTTCCCTGCTTGGTGGTCTTGGCAAGCAGTTCTAAATTTTAATCATATCTCTATTCAATCATATCTTTCCTGCCAGTCAAGAAGATAAATATAGAGATAAAATGAAAATGAAATTATCCCAACCTGTTTCTGGAGATACAAAGTATTGCTGTCTGAATGAAATTTTATATTTTTTTAAATGCATAGAGATATGGCTGCAATTTAGAGTTGCTTGCAAAGACCGCCAAGCAGGAGAAAGTACAGTAAAGTGTCTTTCGTAACGACACAACCAGAATGGCGCAAGTAGGCTTTGAACAACAACCATGTCGATCGCAATCACGGTGCTTTTAACCACTCGATGACGCTGCCAACAATTTAAAATCTAAATACGAAGTTTTCAGGAGTTAAATATGGTAGGTGGAATTGGAGGTATAAATACGAATGTGTTGTTATAAGTAATCTCGCCAACCCTAAACGCAAAGATTTAATTTTTTAAAAAATTTTAATTTTATTCATTTCAGTTCAATGTAGTCTACAGAACTCAACAATTTTTAAAGAAAAAAATTTTTTGGATCGGACTAAAGTGACATTTTAACGTTGAAATCCTTTTATTACTGTGCATCACAAGTAGATGTCAATTGTCATGTCAACAAAAATCCTTTTATTACTGTGCATAAGTTGGAGTAGAAAGATTTTTTCTCTAAAAACATTTTACGCGTACGTCGAAGACTGATGTACATTTAATTGATGAACGAATTCCAAGATTTAGAACTAACTGATAAACATTTCAAAATATTGGGTTATTTTTAAAGAAAATGTATAATTTATTCATTGATTTTTACGAGAACACTTTAAAAACACGCTTGGTGAAGTCCATTTATTGTTGTTGTTTAATGAATTATTGTTTGTATATTTCAAAAGGAAAAGCTATAAAATCGAATTATTTTCGGAGCAAAAATACTTATTTTGTAAAACCCTGCGCTTGGGCCACAAGTTTCTCAAAAGGGTGCCAGATTGCGCAATTGGGGGTACCAGATTGTTCAAGGAACTGCGCTTGTGTCGCAATTGTTGCGACTTGCGCTGCCCACCTCAGGCCACGACGAGATTTTTTTCTTTGAGTTTAAGGTTTTTGAGAAAACGACACTTTGATCCCGGAAAAGCTATGCAAGTGCAAGAAAGCGGACTCGACATACCAGAACGGTGGCGTTAACATCGGACGTAATCGCGTCGGAGCCGCGCAACATCTTCGTTCGCCTCGATCCAACCTGCATGTTGCTGCAGCCGAGCGTTTCAAACATGTGATTGCAAACTTGTATCGAGACTTGGTACTCGGTGAAGTGGGTGAGGCTGAAATAAAATCAAGCGAACGCTCGTCGAATGTTCTAGACTTGCTTCAATCATATCAAACGGTAACGACAAAAAATGACGCAAACACAAGGTCAAGAACAAGGTAATTCAGTATCTTCTTATGATGAAACGATAGAAACGCTTTCTCTAATCGTGTGTGAATTTTTTTGAGTGAAAGTAATGACGAATTCTAAAGTGAACACTTTTAATTTTTTTTAGATTTTGCACTCTCAAATATCCGCAATTCTATTCAGCGAATGAGAAAAATTCTAATAATTTTTACTTGGTAATGATGTATTCTTTTTCATGTGCTGGTATTTCGATCATCACAGACTTGTCTAATTCTGAAATATAAAGATGTTTAAACGCTGTGTATTCATATCATCAGCAAGATGTAACAGAATTTGAACAGTCTAGACCAGGTTCGCTTGAACACCTATTTGAATCAAGAGCTATTTTAGCTCATCAACAATATTTGCGGGCCGAACAAATGCCGCGGACAAATTTTACAAGCGAAGACTTTTTTCGTCGTCACTTCGCTTTACGATCACCTTATTTAGTTTACGTCATTTCTAAAAATACCGCGGGGGCCAATTGTGGGCACTGTGCCATGTCTGTGTCAAGACCAAGATCACAGTAACAGAACAATTGCACACAACACAAACCTGGCTCAGAAGCCAAGGTGTTGTTTGTTTCAGTTCTGTACAAACCTGGCTCAGAAGCCAAGGTGTTGTTTGTTTCAGTTCTGTACAAACCTGGCTCAGAAGCCAAGGTGTTGTTTGTTTCAGTTCTGTACAAACCTGGCTCAGAAGCCAAGGTGTTGTTTGTTTCAGTTCTGTACAAACCTGGCTCAGAAGCCAAGGTGTTGTTTGTTTCAGTTCTGTACAAACCTGGCTCGGAAGCCAAGGTGTTGTTTGTTTCAGTTCTGTACAAACCTGGCTCGGAAGCCAAGGTGTTGTTTGTTTCAGTTCTGTACAAACCTGGCTCAGAAGCCAAGGTGTTGTTTGTTTCAGTTCTGTACAAACCTGGCTCAGAAGCCAAGGTGTTGTTTGTTTCAGTTCTGTACAAACCTGGCTCGGAAGCCAAGGTGTTGTTTGTTTCAGTTCTGTACAAACCTGGCTCAGAAGCCAAGGTGTTGTTTGTTTCAGTTCTGTACAAACCTGGCTCGGAAGCCAAGGTGTTGTTTGTTTCAGTTCTGTACAAACCTGGCTCGGAAGCCAAGGTGTTGTTTGTTTCAGTTCTGTACAAACCTGGCTCGGAAGCCAAGGTGTTGTTTGTTTCAGTTCTGTTCATATTTGAAAGACTTCGCTTGTTCAGGTTCCAAACACTGCAAAACAACCAACTTCGTTATAACGATAAACTATCTATGCCAAAACTGAAAGGATGATATTTTAATTTAGAAAGTATAATTTTTTCCATTAACAGCAGAGCAACCATTGTTATAACAGTGCCCTTCGGGTACGACACAATCTTACAATACCGATTTTAAATGTAAAATCCTTCTTTCGATCGCATTTTAGGAACCAATGAAAAAAGCAAATTATGTTTTACTTATGCAACACATTAAAGATGCTTTAACCATAATTACATCATTTTTATTATTTCTTAATAATGTAAAAACTACACAGAACAAAAGATTTCGATAAAACAATACAGAATATGTCTTTAATAGATTTTTTAGCAATATCTAAACAATTTATCATTGTAAACTACACGTACAGTAATATGGAGATGCTCCAATATTAAGATTAATACAGTATTTAGAGGGAAAGGGAGAGCCAAAACCTTTCCAGTAAAATTACTAGTCAAGATGCTAAAACAGTCTCAACATTAAATTCTAAAACTTTTTATTATTTCGATGCATTATTGAATTAGTCTTCTGTTTTAAGTTGCCCTATAAATGTTATGCAGTTCTAAATTTGTCCTATCACTATAAAACTGAAAAATCAAAATAAAATGTTTCAACAAGACAGCAATATCTCGGCATCTTCAGTAAACTAACACAAACTAATAAACTAACAATACTAACACAAGAAACAATAAAAACAGACCTGAATGAACTTCTTTTCTTTCGTGAAAAGCTTTGGTCTGGAACTCTAAAATGCCATGATAAGGATGAAAAGGACCAAGAAACTAATTTAACTTAATCAAGAAAGACTTTAATAACTGTTGAAACGACTTTTAAATATTATTGTTATTAACATACAAAACTAAGATATATTTATATAAACATACTATATGCAAAAATATAGATACAAAATTGTTTTAAAAAATTCATAGTTCTTGGCAATGATGAACTGCAAGAAAATGTGGTTTATACTGTATCAGCGCTTCCCAAACTTTTTCGCTTGCAACCCCTTTCAATCTCCAAAATTTTTTCCCGACAAGGAGCAGGGGGCCAATCCCCAACCCTCTACAGGTAAAATGATTAACAGTGCGAAATATGCGTTTGTGATAATTTACTAAAAGGCCGAAAACTAGAACAAGCTACCAGTACTCAAAATCCTACTAATTTACACGTACGTAGCTTATTGGAAACAGAACAAAATAGCAAGCAGATTTATTCAATTTGATGGATGCGACTGCTTTTCGCTGCAAAGCAAGTCCAGCCCTGGCTCAATGTTGCTTAGGCTGGAACGGTATTTTGTTTTGATTGCGGTCAACGTTGAAAACGCTGACTCGCATAGATACGTCGAAACAAACGGCAGGAGTGCGGCTACTCCTGAGTCAGACAATATCGGATATTCCGCTCTTACGCTAAGCCAAAAAGTGTAAAGTTTTTTTCCAGAAAATTCAAGCCGTAACTCGGAGTCAGAAGATCAGTGAGCTCTTCTTGGAATTGAAGATAGAGGTGCTCGGTACTTTGTTTTCGCATTGCAAATGGGTTCTGGATCCAATCTAAATTGGTATTATCCCATTCTGAAAAAAAATACTTCTAAAACTGTTTCAACAGATTTGACAAATGCTCCATTACAAGAGATTTAATAACGTTTGATTCCACATCGTTGTTAGCCAAAAATTCTTCTGTAAATCAGAGCATTTCAAATGAATCATTTTCAACCTTTTGTTTCCAAATGTTTAATTTTTTCAATGAAAACATTGTTTTTATTGAACTACTCACCCAGCGTTCAGGTCCACAACTGGCTGTGTTGAGGTGTAAAAACCACAAGCAAAAGTCGTGCTAGCTGTTTAAGTTTTTCAACTTTTCAGCTGGGGTCAGCAACAAGCTATATTGTCCTGACGAGTTCTAACAAGGACGAAACAGGTCTGTCGGCAATTGCTTGTTGATTGACTTGACCATTCTTACTTAATGTTTAATTTTTTGATGAACATTTCAAATTTAGATTTTACGGGAAAAATATTGGTGTTTTCTCCTTAGAGGGACAAATTAAGTTCGTTCAGTTTTTTAAGCAAATCTGACTTTTTTCCGTTAGAAAAATCACAACTTTATTTTTCAACATTCACAGCCTTTTCAAAGCTTTGGCTTTTGAAAGCCACCTCACTTCACAATGCAGTAAAAGGGCCTAAAACTCCGATTCCATTTCACTCCATAAATTTGAAAAAATACGGGTATTGAGTGCGCGACTCTTAACAAAATTAATAACTTGCACAGCATCTCGCACAAAAGCATTTAAATCAGGAGAAATTTTTTAGCTAGTAGGGCTTCTCGATGGATCATAAAGTCTGTAAAAGTAATAGATGTATCATTTGCAGATCGCACTCTGCGTGAAACCCCGCTGTATGTCCTATTATTGCAGCAGCTCCGTCAGTACACACACCAACACAATCCGTCCAAAATACTTGCGCAAAAAAATTTTCAACTATCTGAAAAATATCCATCCCTGTAGTACGTCCATGTAATGGTTGACAAAAAAGTAAATCCTCGAGAATGTCGTTATTGTAAATGTATCTAACATATGACAAAAGATATGCCAGATTGGTAATGTCCATCGATTAAACAAAATGAATTCGTACAAAAAGTTGATGAGTTGATGAAGTTCGAAAAGTTGATGAGTTAAGAAAAAGCGTCAAAATTTTCTTCTAACATCTCAGTCAGCTCATTCAAAAACTCGTTCTCCTAGTGGTCCTTCTTTTGAATCACTCTTTCTAGTACATACTTGAAAAGCAAAAAAATATCCTGGAGAAGACACTAGTAACCAGACTTTCATTGAAAATGTCACTGGCTTGTTTTTCATGTACATTTCAGAAAAAAATGTTGGAAATACAGTACCATTTGTGCACCAACAGAGAGATATTTTGAAAAAAAATCCAAACTGAACGAAATTTCTCTGCATTTGACTTTGATACAGTCTAAATTTGGCTAATTGTTTTTTTTTTGTTAAATTGCCATAGTTAGCTAAATGCAAGTAGCATTTTATTTCCTAAATCTGTTTCTGACATTTGCTGGTTTGAATACTGGTTCATTTGCTGGTTTTGAATACTGGTTTGAATAATTTGGATATGCAATAAAAGGTTAAGCTTACAGAATTGTTTAAAAATAGGTTGTAAAAAATTATTTTCTGTAAAAAAAAAAATTCGGCGCTCAGAGGGTTAATCTGGTCCACCAGGCAATTTATCTTAATTCCTACATAATTTGATAGCATTGCTTTTAACTGTAATTTAAAGAATTTATTGAAATTAAATGCACTGCTTGTGCCATTCTGGCAAGTCCACCAAGATTTAGAAAAAATTGGCCACTAACTCTAAAAAAAAAACCTAATTTTTCTTGCAGTTCATCATTGCCAACAATTTTTTCTGCAAAAGCTGGCTGAAAGAATTCTAAAATAAAGTCTTTTAAAGGCTACTATAAATTGAAACAGTTAATGATTCTGTCAGTATCATTCGTCATACTAAAGTAGGTGGCATACAATAAGCTGAAGCTAAAAGAAAACATTTGGATGAGCTGCAATTGCTCAGAGCTTTGAAAAATCACAATTATTTAAAAACAACTGCAAATATAAGCAAATTTTAGGTTATACTTAAAAATCAAGTAAAAAAAGCTTTAATTTACCGTTGTATCAAAGTGTTAATAATATAATCTTCAAAAACTGCTGAGTTCTGAGCCTCTTCTGCAATATTTTCAGTATCAACTTCTCCCTTGCACTTACAATTTTTCTGAAAAACATGTCAATAAGATCAATTTATTTAATCAAAAAAAAATTTAATAAATATAATAGAATACAGTGAATTATTCATATGTTACTAATTATTATAATTAAGTACTTCCTTGTATAACCTGGTTGTTACTTTTTGCATCAAGTGTTATCACCACTATAAATAAGCAGCATGATCTAATTAAAGATATGTCAAGAAGTGCCTTTCCTAAAAGCATGACTGAAACCACATGGATGCACAAAATATCAAACTTGCATCGTTAAGCTTTTGGCAACAACCAAGTATAGTGTACATAAAAGTGGAAAACTTTGATAAAAAAAAAATATGGCACTTAATACTGTATCTACAATTTGTTTGGTTGGCATTAAAAAAAAATCAAGCCATAAAAATTCTTGAGCCTTTGAAAATGCAGCTGCAAATTTAAAATTTAAATTTACAAATTTACTCTGTGAAAATTATTTCAACAATAAAAAAGAGTGCTTAACCCTATAACGCTCATTGGAGTACTCATAGGTTGTTAAGAAAAACTGACTATATCAGAAACCGTGAGTCTTAGGTTTAAAATACCCATGTGATTGTTTTTAACAATAAACAGTGAAAAATGTTAGTGTATAAGTCGGTAGAAAGCCACATTAAACATAAAAAGAATTTTTTTACTCACTTTAAAAAAGTTGAGCGTTATAGGGTTAAATGAAAGATATGCTGTACTGACAAATGATTGCAGTTGCTAGATCAAAGAAAACCAGGTATGAAAATTTTAGAGCAAGAACTGCAAAGAGTTGTGATTACAAAGACAAGTTATTTTGATTTTACTACACAGTAAAAAGTAGTGGGATTGGTGGAGTGAATTCCAATACAGCTAAAATGCAACTTGGAAAAAAATATTAATTTATTCTTACAATTATGTAGGTTTCACTAGATTAGTTCCAACAATTAGTTTTAAGAAAAAAATTGTTTTGCACCAAAACACTTCAGTAAATTATACAGCACCAAAAAGGCTCTCCATTAAATTGATCTCCAAGAAAGAATGAAAACTAAAATTATCTATCAAACAATTATGGTACATTATAAGCTTGCCAAAAGGCAGGCTGCAACAACATAACTGTCTTAAAAAAGGTGCTCCACACATACTTCAATTGAAGCACAGTGATACAGTGAGTTTGCGTCTTGGTGATGCTGCATTGCTGCAGGTGTGATAGTAATGTTAAGATTTGTTTTAAAAAAGTGATCATAGAATAAATAAAAAGCCAAAAAAACATGAGATAGTAAGGAATGATATGAAAAGAAATTTGAAAATGCTGTTTATAGAAAAAAGAAATATTATGGCAAGCAATGATTAATTTTAATAATTTGGGATATGACCAAATCATCACTGACATAAATCATGATAATAATATTTAAAATGATAATGGTAAACAATTGCAGTTTGGAATAAAATATTGGTTTTATGTTTTATCATAGCTGAATACACAAACCGAATTATCAGGAGGGCCAACTTCAGGTACATCTTTTCCTTCAATTGGCTTTTGATATTGAAGTTGAGCTGAAACAATACCAAAGATTATCATGAAAATTAACAATTTAAGATAAATACTACTCAAAATGAGCCCTGATGCATTAAGTTATGCTACCAAGTTTTTTTGTAATCTAAGCAAACTTATTTCTCTGAACTATGTTTTAATAAAAGTTTCTCTTGAAATGTTTAGAAAAAAAATGGGAGACAATATTACAGTCTGCATGTTTGCAGCAATAAAGATGATTTTCTGATGATGCAAGTCTAGTTTGCAATACAACCACTTTTTTTAAATTATTTTTTCCTTTTTCTCTATATTTATCCTCCTGACTCACAGCAAAGCAATGGAGGCACTAATACATAAGGCAAGCAATTACCCTGACCTGCTTCCAAAGATACCTCTTAAGTTTTTATTTATTCATTTATTTTGTTTTGTAGAGATATGACTGAAACTTAGAACTGCTTGCCATGAATGCCGAACAGAGGAAAGTCACATAAAGTGTCTTTCACAAGGACACAACAGAATGATGCAAATAGGTTTTGAACCAAGACCATGTTGATCAGAATCATGGCACTCTAACCAATCAACCAAACTACTGAGATAGTGATCAGTGCGTTCTAACTAATTAATCACTTATGGCAAACCTACTTTTTTGGTGTTAAAATTGGCACTTCACGTTGATCTTGCAACTCATCAACGCATAAACATTTTAATTAAATCTGCATATTAGTAAAAAATCACATGGCCAAAAATAAATTACAACATGCATATAAAAACACTTTGCAAAATATCATGCCTTTTGCAAGGACCCAACAGCATGATCAGAGAAGGAGTTTAAGCAATACCATATCATTTATGCTTGCTGCATGCCTTGCCAGCTACATTTGCCAAAAGCATGGCAGAGTATATAAAAATGTTGTGGTAATGAGAAATGTGACGAATACAATCTCAGTTTAACTCCTATTCTTGTAAATCTTGTGCCTTGGAAAAAGACGCTTTATGGTACTTTTCTCTGCTTGGCAATCTTAGCAAGCAGCTTAAAATTTTAATCCATATCACTAATGTAAAAAGCTACAAAAAAAACTTTCAGCCAGACACCATTATCTTGAAATCAGCAAAACCAGGTCCTTGCAATCTTTTCATAGTAGCTCCTAGTACACAACATTTTCAAAGTTGACTTTTAAGCAAGGAGAATAAATTAGAAAAACATTACATTAATAATGACACTTTGCATTTTTCAAATCTAAAAAAACAAAATATCACAAAAAGTAATGAGGTTGCTCCAAAAAAATAAATAATTTATTGATTGATAATTATATTTTAAAAGTAACATTGTTTGTAACAAATCTTTATGTTATAAATTTAATCAAAAGTTTTAAAAAAATTGAGATTTATCATTACAAAAATATATAAATAAAGATCAACTTTGTGCTGCAACAATAGTGATTGTCAACAAGGTAAATCAAAGCTTTGTGAGTTATCTGTTGACAGACAATTATGCAATTAACAGATATACATAAACATCCAACTTACTTTTTTCATGACAAATATCACCTAAGATATGTGGAAGCTTTCTGGGTTTGTATCTTAAAATGTAATAAACAATATGGCCATTGGAAAATTTTGGTCCTTCCCACCTTGCTAATATAGCTGAGTGATTTAAGGCTTTTAAGGTGATAGATTGGGGAAGACTTGGTTCTAAAATAAACAATAACAATAAACAAAAAAATCATATGTATTTTTATTTGTTTATTATTACTCTTTTTGTGCATATTAAAAGGATAGACTATCAGCTAAGTACAGTAATAAATTATCAATAAAAATGGCAGAACTGCAGCAAATTTTTATCACTGGGGCTATAGAGATTCCCCACATGCTTGAAATGCCATGCTACTCCACAAGACATAGACCATATAATACTCAACTGACCAAGTACATCACTGCCAAGAGGATACACAATGATCCACAAAGCAGAAATAGATTTAACTAACTGGCTAGATGACACTGACTTGGAGGTGTGAAAGAAGATCAGTCATACAAGACTACTAATAAAAATGACAAAGTTAAATGATTAAGTTAAACTGTAAATTTTTAAATAACAGTGCTTTTAAAAATAAAACCTATGCTAAATTCTAAAAACATAACTAAAAAAGATTAAATATCATTTAAGATGTTAAAACAAAAATTTTTGTCCAAAAAAGTTATAAAAAAATAAGAAATGCTTAATTAAAAATAAAAATATTGTTGAGAAATAATAAAAAAAAATTACTGTATTTATTTGAGTATAACATGCAACATTTAGTACCAAAAACGCCAATGAAAATCTTGGTGTGCATTATATTTGAATATGGCCCAGATGGTAGGTGCTTTCAAGTAGCCTGGGCCATGAGTAAGTCTGTTCATTGATTTTAAAAATGACAGACTGAAACCGAACCTACCAAAAGGAAAGGGTATCCACCCATTCCCATGTTCAGTGTGGGTCTGCTAATTGGCAAATGTCCTTTTCAGGACAGGGCAATGTCAGGATAAAACTGCCCTTTTCAGGGCACATTGCCAACAAGTTCCGAAGATTCACTATGCTTTAGCTGAACATCGAAGGCTTCACTGCAAGCAAGATGAACGTTCTTCATCACCTCGCTATGCAGTTTGAGGCACTCGTCATCCTACTGCAGGAGACTCACTGCACTAATGCAGAGAAGTTGGTACTTCCAAACTACCAACTAGCTGGGTCTTCTTTAAGCAGGAAGCATGGCCTTGCCACATTTGTATACAAGCGACTGAGATACACGCTTTTGGACCAATCTCCACTGACAATCAGAGATCGAGTGGCTGTGTGTGGACGTTGATGGTTATAAAATAGTCAACATCTACAAACCACTGCCAACACAATTGTGAACCCTGGATCTCCCAGTGTTTTCTCACCCCTGTCTTTACGCTAGCGATTTTAACTGTCATCATGCTGATTGGGGTTACGATGACAACAGTCTGGACAATGAGTGCTTGGCTGGCTGGGCAAGTATTAATTATCTTGCCCTCCTATATAGTGCCAAGGACGCTGCCAGTTTTTATTCTGGCCACTGGAACACTGGCATCAATCCAGATCTAGCTTTCGCCAGCATAGGTCCAAACAGTTGCTTACCAGATAGACATGTCCTTGAAAAGTTCCCCAGGTCACAACATCAACCTTCACTTATTACACTACCAAGGTTTGCTATGGCAGTGCTGTTAAGCGATGGAACTTCCGCAAGGCCAAATGGAGTCACTACTTTGCTTTGACAAATAAATTCCCAAAGACTTTGTTGCCTCCTGATTCACTTGATGTTGATGTGGCTTATTAGGACTTCTGTAACATCATTAATAAAGCAGCCAAAAAGACTATCCCACACGGGTATCAAAATAACTATATTCCGTGTTGGGAGGCAGAGTGTGAATCCCTCTATAAAACCTTTCTGCAGTCACCTCAGGGAGATGACTCAAGTTTGGCTGCTACAGCTCTGCTTGCCAAGCTTGACAGAAAGCAGAGGGACTGATGGTTCGATGCAGTTTGTAGCATTGACTTCTCACGCTCTAGTTGAAAAGCATGGAGTATTTTGAACAACCTTACTGGTAGGTCATGACACTCTCCTCGTCACTGTCCCGTTTCAGCTGATACTATTGCATCTCAGCTGGTTAGAAATGGGAAATACAAGGCTGTTGACCGCAAGTCATTTTGATTTATCTTTCAAGAAGTGTCTGACCTTTGGAGGACCACAATACCAGACGCGGTAAATATCTCTGACAATTTTTCACAGAGAGAATTTACTGCTGCCCTTTAACATTTAAAACCAGATAAAGCTCCAGGACCTGATTTCATCTGCTCAGAGCTTATACTCCATGCTGGACCTGCTTTGAAGTCCTGGTTACGTGACTTCTTTTCTTCCTGTTTGCGCCGACTCAAAATTCCCAAGATCTGGATAAGAGCACTTGTGGTTGCAATCCCAAAACCAGGAAAGCCCGTGGGGGATCCAAAGAGTTATCGACCGATATCTCTGCTCTGTGTCCCCTACAAGATCCTCGAGAGGCTTATCTACACCCGTGTTTCATTAATCGATGCACTGCTCCCTAAAGAGCTGGCTGGGTTCCAATGTGGAAAGTCAACCGTAGATCAAGTTGTTCTGCTAACCTAGAACATCGAGGATTCTTTTGAGGCTAAAAAGAAGGTCAGTGCCATATTTATTGATCTGACAGCTGCTTATGACACTGTCTGGCACCGTGGCCTTACCTGCAAGCTGCTGAGATATTTTCAATAAGCACATGGTCAAAATGATCATGGAGCTTGTCCGAAATCAAAGTTTCACCCTTACCACCGATGACAGCAAGCAAAGCAGGCTACGCTGTCTTAAAAATGGTGTTCCTCAGGGATCGGTCTTGGCTCCCCTCTTATTTAACATCTATACCTACGATCTTCCTTTCAGGATTTACAGAAAATTTGCTTATGCTGATGATCTAGCATTGTTGCACTCTTCTGGAAACTGGAAGAACTTGGAGGGGACCTTAAGCCAAGACATATCCACACTGTCAGCATATCTCCAGACTTGGAGGTTGAAGCTCAGTCAAACTAAGACAGTGACGACAGCCTTTCACTTAAATAACCCAGAACCCAAACATGAGCTAAAGATCTACAACAACGATAGACTTTTACTGTTCTGTCCAACCCCTACTTATCTTCGAGTAAAACTGGACAGATCACTCACGTTTTGTCACCATTTAGTGGCATTGCGCAAAAAACTATCCTCGCATGTCACACTGCTGAGGCGACTCATAAGCTTGGGATGGGGTGCTGGTGCTAAAACACTATGCATAGCCACCTTGTCTCTAGCCTACTCAGTACCTGAGTACTGTGCACCACTCTGGTGTCACAGTGCTCACACTCGCCTCATTGACAGTGTCTTGAATGACACCTTGCGCATAGTTACTGGATGCCTGCGTCCCACTCCAATGGACCACACCTATACTCTCAGGCATCCAGCCAGCTGAGCTTTGCCAAATGAGAGCGACACTCTCCTTGGCTCATTGTGGATCTCTGGACCCCGATCATATCTTGTATAGTCTTTTAAGTGGGTCCTCAGATACTTGAAAAGTGAGACCAAGATCCAGACACCCGTTTGTGCCAGGTGTGCGGAATCTTTTGGACAACCTTGCCAGACTTGGCATCTGTGCTTTTGAATGGACAAATCACAAATGGAACGTGGAGTACTGTGAAAATGTTTCCAGGCTCCATGCTTTTGTGCCCCGGACTGATGCCAGGCCTGTTAGGATGGGCTTATCCTGAGCAGCTTGGGTTAAGCTCAACTGCCTGAGGACTGGTGTTGGGCAATTCCATTCGTCCATGCACAAATGGGGTTTCGCTCCTTCACCGAATTGCGAGTATGGCGCCTCTGAGCAAAATGCAGACCATGTTCTAACAGTGTGCCTTATGCATTGGGCACCACATGGAGCATGAGGTCTGAATATTTTGAATGACAACTCAATGCTGGCTTAATAACACCACTGCCAGCATCTGATTCAGGCAGTGCAGCAGTCTGGGGTAGTAAAAGGATAAACCCTCGTTTGTGTCTGACCTGTAGTGAATGTCCTTCAAATGATGATGATGATACCCGAATAAATACAGGTGCACGTTATACCCGAGTATAACACACAACATTTTGTATCAAAAACGTCAATAAAAAGCTTAGTGCACATTATACTCAAGTGCATGTTATATCTGAATAAATAAGGTAAGTTGAAGATTTTAAGAAATTTAAATTTAATAAAACTTACTTCCTGCTTTTGTACGAAACTTATGAATATCAGAACGAGCTCCTTTTTTGGCTGATTCTGTGGTATATGTTGTAATGAAAAAAGAATAGTTGGTAAAAAATTCCAATCCATTTAGAAGTGATTTTGCAATTGTATTTGTAGAATTATTATTTACATCATTTTTGTCAACATATTCAATTTCCCAACTAAATTTAAAAAAGCAAGTGGTTTGTATAAGTAAATAGTATTTTTTTTTATTTAATCATTGAATAAATTATGAAATAAAGTTGATGTATTTAAATCTTTATTTTATTATAATTGTTACATTTCTCAAATAACAACAAATTCTCCCAATAGCATCAACCAGTAAAGGAAGAGGGAAAAACTGATATGAAGAAGTTTGCCAGATAAATTCTAAAATATTACATGTGCATAACAATTATTTCCTTTTCCTTAAATAGAATATTTATTTTTAGTTTATAATTATTAGATTAAAAACTGAAAAAAAACTTTTGTATCCTATTTTGTAGAAAAAAAAAGATTTTTGTTTTTACTTTACAGTAGGTATCGAAAAAAGAAAGCAACTTTATTCAGCAAATAACTATAAATAATTCTCAAAAAATCATCAATAAAATTCATACCTATTTTTATCTGAGGGATCATATTTCACATTGGGATGATCTTGGTCAATTCTTAACAAATATTTTAGTATTAAAGTTTATAAAGAAGTTTAAAAAAAAAATTCTAAAAAGTTTATAAAAAAAACAAAAACATCAAAGATATACATAACTTCAGAACACACCATTACAGCCTATTTTGTTCTACATAACTCTTTCCATATGGGGTGGTTTATCAGGCATTTTTCCACCAGTATGGACTCTTTTGTTTAAAAAAAAACAAGAAAAAAATATACTCTCAAGTTTATTTGTTGAAAAAGCAATTAAAATTTTATAACATATAAAAGCCTGTTTCTTTGTGATTAAAATGATATAAAATTTATAAAAATTGAATGAAAAATAAGTTAGTAATAAATAAAAGTATTGACCCTAGTTTTTTTTCAAAAATTTTCGTTTTTTCTTCTTGTGTCACCATGTGGCAAAATCTTTTAACTTGTTTAGTTGCTAGTTGAAGCTAAAGATCTAAATTTTATATCGGAAAAAAAAGTTTTTCAAAAAGAGAAAAAATGAACAAGTTATTTAAAGAAAATCAATCATCAAGTTCAAATATTTTTGCTCTCACGAGTGATCACGACAAAATTGTGTTTGCTTGCACGGGACTCTAAAGTCATGTGATCCAATTGAAGCTGAAAAGCCAAACCACGTAATTAAAGGATTAAAAGCTTGTGAACAATAGAAAGAAAATGCATTAAGTTGCATTCTATGCATGCAATGCAAAAACAAAATCGACTGAGTCGGCTTTCCTGCACTGGCAATACAATGCAAGTTTCGACTGAGTTGGCCAACCCATATGGAAAGAGTTAAGAAATCATCAGGTGTCAACAATGCATCCCAAAGAGAAACTAAAAATTATTTTATACTGCAATAGAATACTTAATTTAAGGTATTCTATGTCACAATCAGATCTTAATAACTCACATACTTACTATAGTAAAAATTAAAACAGTCACACATAAAAGTTATTATAAAAACAAGTAAATTTTGAATAAGATCATCATTAAAATTATTTTCAAAAATCAAACAAAAAAATTTAATGAGCATAAAATAAATGAAATATTAAAACAATTGAATAATATAATAAACATTCAGCTGAAATTAATAAAAGGATTTTTAAAATCTTATTCTTTGAAACAATTACAGACTACTAAATTAGTCACAAACTATTAAACAACATTTTAAGACATAAAAAAAACAACTGAATTCAATTCACAGCCTATGCCATGAATGGTATTGCCAACATATTCACAATATAATAAACCAAAAAATATTGGTGAAGAAAACTTTATTAAAACAGCCATGATATCAGAATTTTACAAGACAAAAATGTTTTAGCAAAGAAATTTAACAAAGTCAGTTTTTACTTTTTGTAGTAAATATTAAATCCAATTAATGTACGAGGATCTTGAATATATGGAATTTTCCAAGAAATTCTTATGGTAACAGAATTTTCATGGTGAAATATATGAAAAAACTCATATGTCACATTTTCAATTGTATCCATAACACCTAAAATTAGCAGAATAATTAAAAGATAATAAAAAATTTTATGAGTCTATTAGTTAATTCATGGCAAAAAAAAAAGTAGCTGTTAAACTGAAAACTGGAATATATAAAAGAGTTTGACTCTAAATAGAGTCCAAGTCTTTAAAAAAAACTTGTGAGCATATGCAGGCCTCATTGGTGAAATTTTAGCTTAAAATTTTGCTTTGGTTTGCAAGCCAGTTAGCAAACAATGCAATGACTTTTTTTGGGTGATTACTTGGATTTTAATGCAAAAATGTGCACCTGGTGTTATTTCCTTTTTTCAAGTTTTATGTTAAAGTGAAGATCAATGATCAAAAAAGTGAAAATCAAAGTGAAGATCAAAAATAAAAAAGTCTTTGCTGTAATTGGGTGGCAAACCTTGACCCCACAAAGAGTTGCATCAACCTTATTTCTAAAATTATTTTTTGAAATCAAAGTAAAGACCAAACTAATTAAAAACAGTTCAGCATCTAATTAATTCTTAAGCTACATGTCATTTTGGTAGGCAAAATCTTGTCCTAAACTTCATTATTATTTTAATTTTGAATCTAGATCATCAATTAAAAAGTTTTAAAAAATTTTTGCAAACAGCAACAAAAGACTTGGCAGACTGTAAAACTGACATGCCTGCCTTAATACAATAATAAGTTTTTTATAAACTGTCAGTATTTTGATTGGGTTACAACTACAACAATGTGGGAAGATGGTGCTTGATTGCTATACAATGTCAAGAATCTCACCAGCTTTACTCTGGCTGCTGAAATATTGGCACTAATTTAGATCTAGCATATTTGAAAATAGATCCTGGCAGTGCCTTGCATAACAGATGTGCCCTTGAAAAGTTTGCCAGGTTGCAACATTGAGCCTCAATTCTTTCACCATCAAGATTTGATTTTCCAGGGTGAAGCAAGCTTTGTTAAATGATGGAACCAAGTGGAATCACAAAATTGGTTTGACCATGGACTGTATTGGATTGCATTGTAAGTGTGCACTGTACATGCAAACATATTTGACACGATATCTTTTTCAAATCAATTCACATGTGTGTAAAGTCTTGACAGCTGCAAAGCAATGCAGTTTAGTTCACAAATGCACTGCTACTTAGTGTGTTAGCTTGCTAGTGTCAAGTTTCAAGGTTGTACCAGTTATTTTTAAAAGCTACGATAATTATACAGTGTTATTGTGATTGCAATGAGGATAAATAAAGAGCATAGATAACAACATATATCAAGCAGCTAGCTTTAAAACGAGATTTTAAAATCTTAGAGTGATTGCATCAACACTTTAGGCCACAAGATCAATTTATACTGTTTGAAAACATTTAATGTTTATAATTACATCATCATAAAACAGTTTTCTGAAGCTTAAAAATAAAATAGCACAATGCACAATGAAATTTTGTTTAATAAGTTTTGCAAATAATTCTGCTATGATACATAGACAAATTTCTTGCCATTCTATTTCTCTAATAAAGCAGAATGATTTTTTGCACAGTTTTTCCAGCACAAATCATGCAGTTGGTGAATTGTCAGCTAGCAAAATAAAGTATAGCTTTTAGGTTTTAAGATATTAGTTATTTATGAACCAAGGTAAATCTAAGGTTAAGTCGATTTCTTTAATCCTAAACCATAGATTTTTTACAGTCAAAAGTTTTTTTTTAGTTCACATAAGTTTACCTATATCTGCAATTTTATTTTTGCTGTTAAAAAATTGAATAATTCTGATAAACAATTATGTGGTATTTCAATCCAAAGTGGATATTTATTGTGTTCTGTACTAAAATGTGTCAATCTTAACTTTACCTTTGGCCAAGGCCAATTCACTAAAAATTGTGTTAAGTTTGAAAAAATGTTCATACTTTTATACTAGACTATTATAAACACAAGATATCACACTATAACAATTCTATAGAAAATGCATTTTTCCATAATGATAGCAAAGTAGATTTTTTATGTTCTTTTTTAAATTAGGTGAAGTAGTGGTTGCGGATTATTCAAAAAAGTCAAAATGTATATATATATATATATATATATATATATATATATATTTTTTTTTTTTTAATTAAAATTTGTTTGTGCTTTGATTTGTACCCTCAAAACTTATATGGGATCTACAAGATTTATCTATGCTATTTCAAGACTGTTTCCAATTGAGGATTTTGAAAGGCATTTTAGTTAACATATATTTTTGTTCATCAATTTGATAAACAACCAAAAATTAATCAGATATTGACCTTGATCTTTAAATTAAAAGGCAAGTTCTTTAACATTTTATTCATCTGAAGAGAGCCAATGTAAGTCAAAAATATTTATGGTAATGGTTTCTTTTTGTTTTTAGTATGAATGTATATGTGTTGCTATATATAATTATTACTTTACAGAAAACTGTATACATCATATGACTTTGCTTAGAAAGGCTGATAGGTAGCTCTTGGTTTCTACAGCTTATGATATAATTAAGTTTTTAGCAGAGAAGATATATGGGAAGCAATTTGTGATTAAAAAATTTTATAATGCTTGATTTAGCTTAACATAATTTTTTGTCTAGTTTTCACATGTTTGTAAACAAATATGTGACACAAACATTCTAAAACACTTCAAAAAGCTTACATGTA
Source organism: Diplosoma virens (assembly GCA_963680785.1). Classification (NCBI taxonomy): domain Eukaryota; kingdom Metazoa; phylum Chordata; class Ascidiacea; order Aplousobranchia; family Didemnidae; genus Diplosoma; species Diplosoma virens. The sequence continues at coordinate 16,395,879 of OY796889.1, forward strand.
ACTCTGTCACCATTGGTTGTCAAAGATATGTCATGTGGGTCTTCCACTTCTTTAGTTAAATTTTCTATTTTGTTGATTTTATTTAAGCATAGATAAGGATTGAAGTGAAAAAAGGATTTTCCTTTTTCAATAACAAAGTCAGGACTTACACTCCATAAATCTCCCAACTCATGATTGTCCAAAATGTAAACACTATACCCATCCTCATTGTTCCTAAATAAAGCTTTAAGTTTTATCACTTCAATGTTAATTATAGCAGAGTTTCCCAAACTTTTTGGGCCACAGACTTCTATTTGCTTATCTTTCTTTTTTCACAGCCCAAACAAAACCAATGCAAGGTGTTCTCTAAAAAAAAAGGTCTTCACTTTGAATCAGTCTCTGATTTCATAATTTTTGTCCCCATATCATTGTGTTAACTAAAAAAAAAGTTGTCCACTTTGGACCAGTCTTGGATTTTATGGTATGAATAACTTTCCAAGTATATATGTTTGACAAATTTTGTCATGTCGTCACAGACCCCTTGTGCAATCATCATGGACCCCAGTTTGGGAAACTCTGAATTACAGTATCTAAGCTTACAAGTATAAATGATTATAGTTTAACACTAATTTTATGTAACTACACAAACAAAATAAAAAATATTTGTATTTATATATTCAATTTCAGAGATCACAAATTACATTATAGTCTTCCTCAATGGATGGGTTAGGATTCAAAGTTGCTTTCAAGATTGTTAGCAAAACTACAAGCTATGCTTTTAAATTTTACGATTTTAATACATAATAAAATAAGTCAAATTAGAAATTAAAAAAGTAAAACTTTTTTAATTTTTTTATCTACAATTTTTTACAAACCCTGTGGAGTACATTGCACAACCACTTTGGATTCAGCTATATATTAATTTCTGGGGCTCTCCCAATAAGACTTATCATTTCTTTTATTACATGGAAGTAAAAAGATCATACTAGGTAACAAAATTTTTTAAGTGTGTCTACATGCTTTCACACTGATTTCAAAAATGCTATCAGTTTTTTTTTTCAATCAAAAATCATTTTCAGGATGTAATGATTTCTTTTTTATGATTATCCACTAAGTGTAAATTTTTTATGGAGTTATAATTGCTGTGATATGTTTCAGTCAACATTATCATGTTGTAAATCAGCATTTTATTTACTTAAAGCAAATGCACATACGGAAGACATCTACAGACAAAAACGTGTTTATTACCAGTCAATCCTCAGTTTTCATGTTATCTCATATTGTTAAAATCAGAATGGTTGATTAGCAAGCCATGTTCACTTTTTTTAGCCTACCAAGCAGCCCCCTATGATTACATCTTGCAGAGTTAAATCTTTAGTTAATTGTACATTCAGTTCATCTATTACATACTAGAAATTAAAATGTCTAAGAGTGCCATAATTCACTAGATTGCTTTTGTTATGTATGTGGATACTACATCAGCAATAAACATACCACATATAAAATTGTTAAAAGAATGAAGTACTGGACAGCATACAGACTATATTTTGAGATGAAAATTGGGAATCAGGACAATTTCTAAGCACCACATGTAATCTGTGTAATTGTTGATCTAATCTTAAAAGATGGGGGCACAGTTGTCATTTGCAGTTTCCAGAGTTTGGTGGCACCCCTAAATCATCATGATGATGGCAATTTTTGCATAAACATTAAAGTATTGCAAAATCAGTGGGAGAAGAGCTATGTAATATCCAAGTATACCTTCATTTCTTGCACCTGTTTTCTCACACTGAAACCTTACTGATTCTAAGCCCACTAACAAATGTGGTTTGTTTTCTGTGGATGACTAACATCAATTTATTTATTATGAGACTAGGTCTAATTTCTCATACTGTCCCCTTAATACAAGTATTTGTTCATTTCAGGTAAAAATGTATGTTGGTGAAGACTTAACAACAAGTAAAAATGCAGACACTGATGGGGATTCTGCACCATTTTGACTAAAAAAAGTTGGATAATTTAATATGTGATCTTAATCTTATGAAACCTGGAGCAGAGTTATTAGCATCCACTGAATAAATGGAATCTGTGTGGTGGTGGCTGTATGAGTACTGCCTACAGAAATCAGTACTTGGAGTTTTCTATCTGTTTAGATGTTATTAAAGACTGTTGCTATGGTAAAAATGTGGAGGCTTGTTTAGTGTTGTTAAAATAGATCATGATTCTATTTAGTGGTGCTTTTTCATTGACAGTCAGAAGCAAAAGAATAAGACCCCCTGCTATTTTGCAATTTCTGCATTTGCTTCACATTTTTAATTAAAATAATTTTTACAATGATGCAGTATACTTATTCAAAATTCATAAAGTTGTACAGTAGTAGACATATATCATTCATAGCTAACATGAGCTTCTTTCTCTTTTATGTTCAAAAATTACAAGCATTGAAAATTGACCAAAATTATGTTTATGCATAAAAAAAATAGCAACTTTGAGAGTTTATTACCCCCATAATACAAGATTGTTATTTTGTTGCCTAAGATATATAAAGAATACCACAAGCCATACACATATATAAAAAAATAATTTTTTGTGATTTTTGAAATTAGAAATATGCATCTATGAAAGTGCTACCTAATAACTAAATGCCAACTCTTGTAAGCACTATTAAAAACTTTGCAATTGTAATTTTAAAACCACATGAGCTATTGATCCAAAAATTTTAAGACAAGCTTTAATCATGTTACACAACAGTTTGACAAAGCTTGAGAAAATTTGGAGGCAGTCAAACAGGAAAATTAAAAAATTTTAGGACACTTGACATAGAATGAACCATATAAAACTAACAAAAACACTCTTAAGCAACAGAAATTACAATGATGCAGGCATGAAAATGCAACAAAGCTTTGAAAAAATTTGAATATTATTGACCCCAATCACTATTAAATTGGCTTCTTCAAAGATTTTTTGTCTGAAGAAAAAAAAATCATCAGCAGAATTCAAAACTTATATCAAATAGCAAAACACAAAACAAATTATAAACAAATTATAAACAAATTTTAAAACCTTTTTTTAAAACCAATAAACCATATTTGTGTTAAAAATAACAAATGTATACATTGATATAAACACAGAATACATTGGTTTTACATACCCAGAATATAATGGATTACCAGTGATACGCTTGAGGTTATTTAGAAAAGACAAACTTTTAAGATATCTGGTATGTTGTACTACAATAGCTCCAACAATCTCCAAGTCACGAAAAGAATTTTCTAAATCTTGTTCCAAATTTGCTAACAATAAAAAATGGTATTAAAACGGCATCTTTGTATTAAATAGAATTTGCAGTATTAGATTGTAGAAACCAAGCAATTAAAACAGCTTTTAGTATATAATTACTAATTATTTTAATGACAACTTTGTCAATGTTGCAAAGAATTTGATATCAGATTTGCCCCAAACATCTCGAGAGTTTTCAAAGATTTAGGCAATCTTCTACATTAAGCACACTTTATCTTTCCCCAACTACGCTCGTAATTTAAGTGAAACCAAAACATTAAGCATTGACCTTCAGCCTATATATAGGTATTGATAAAATTTCCTTAACTATTCTAAAAAGCACTCCAGACAACATATGATTAGGCCCAACACATGCATTCAATCTTTTATTAGCTGGTGGTGAGTTTATCTCTGACTATAAGACTGCAAACATTGTACAAATTCATAAACAAAGGTAGTGTACCTATGCATGTAATTATTTCCAAATCAGCTTACTTTGCCCTATGTCAAAAATATTGGAAAATTTCATACACAACATGTAGTATTATTCTTAAACAAACAAAACTTATTCAATAATATCAATTTGGCTTCAAAAAAAATTACTCAACTAGTCATGCAACTTCATTATTAACTGAAAATATCACTTAACTTTTTGAAAACAAAGAACATGTACTAGGCATATTTTTTGATCTATCAAAAGCATTTCATACGATTGATCATAAAATTTTACAATCCAAATTATGGCATCAAGTTTTTTTGACATAGTAATTGCTTTCCTTTTTTGCATCACCAAACAAATCAGCATTTAAACAAAACAAAACAAAACTGGTAGGTTCAAATGATGCTCACTTAATGCTAAGTTTTTATTGTTTGTTTCTCAGTTAATTTTTGGCCATTTTTGCCCTATTAGCAATGCAAATTGCCAGTTTTGTTTCTTCAAAGCATAAAGAATGTTTAAATACTTTTTTTGTTTTCTGTCATCAGGTGAGGTATACCTAAAATAGGGTCAAAGATTTATGTTGAACAATTATTGTATCTTTTGGACATGAAAACTGTGAGTTGCTTTTTTTAAAAAGGAACAACAATTATTTATTTTTAAATGAAACAATTGTTATTAACCAATGATACCAGTGACAATACAGAAGAGAATATAACTTCAAATAAACTTTTAAATGCTTCTTAATTTTGTCCAATAATTAGGCAATTTATTTATTCAAAAATATGTATGGAAGATGCTTAAAAATAAAAATTTACTTTTTTTATGTTGTGAAAATTTTTTTAAAAACATTGCTCTTAATAATCATATAAAAACATTATCATTAATACAATTTTAATCCAGTTTAATCCCCAGTGACTGAAGGTGGCCAGATTCATCTTCTTTCTTTAAACCAATTCTTCTCATGCTTCCTTGGACTTGTTCCCTCCATTTCATCCTCAGTTAACCCTGTTTACATTTTCCATCCATTTCATGTACCACTGCCTTTATCAAAACATCTTCCTCAGTTGTCTCCAATTATGACCATACATCTCACACCACTCAACTTTGCCAGCATATCTGCTGCTTTCATCAATCCCAACATGTCCTTCAGCTCCACTGTATTCATCTTGTCCACCAACTTTACACTTCACATCGCCCTCACCATAGATCTTTCTGCTCTTCTCAAAATCGCAATTTCAATTTCTCTCAAACACCACATTTTGCTTCCATATAATATAGCTAATCTTACATAGCTTTTATATACCTTTCTTTTAATCTGCAAAGATAATTTTTTTCAAAATAGTATTTCACTTCATCCCACTCTTGTTCTTGCAGTCACTGTGAGTTCACATCCTCCACTAGCATTTAACCTACTGCCAAGATAGCAAAATCCCTTTACAGTTTCCACTTCATGACAAATTACCACCTGTTGCACTTCTCCTGCACCATTTGTCGCTTTCTCACATTTACTACAAACTAAAAATCTTGCTGCACTTGGAGTTAGTTTCTTCAACTTAGAACACCTTCCATGAATCTATTGGTCACATTATGTACATAAGACTGAGTTGAGAGTCACCCTTTTTCCACATATTCCACATCAGTCTATTTCACTCTGAATGACTTCACCGTCTGACCCACACACAATTACCTTTGTCTTTTTAAGATTCACTTTCAGTCCCTTGATCTCCAATGCACCTCTCCATTTTAGAAACCTTTTTTTCAGACCCTCCATTATTTCACTCATCAGTACCAAATCATCTGCATACAAAACCTCTTTCATTAAGCCTTCTCTTGCATTCTCTGTCACAACATCCACCATAATTGCAAACAAATAAGGTGACAAGACAGATCCCTGATTTATACCAACTGCCACATATAATTCTTCTGAGAATTCAGATCCAACTTTAACCTTTGTCTTTAAACCTTTATACAGACTCATCAATGCTTTCACCAAGATCTCTGGTAGTCCTTTCTTCCTCAGTGCCCATTGCATTACTCTTCTTCGAATTCTGTCAAAAACCTTCTCTAAATCCATAAAACACATGTACAACTATTTATCCTTCTCCCTGCATTCCTTTTGCATTCTTCTCACTATAAAAAGAGCATATGTCATCCCTCTTCCTGGCATAAAACCAAATGGTGCATCATTCTCCTCCACCAATGCTCTTATCCTTTTCCACAATACTCTTTCAATGATCTTTATTCCATGCTTCAATAACTTCACTTCTCTATACGCACCACAGTTTATCACAGCAATGTATAATCCTATGTCAGTAAAAAATGGTAGAAGAAGCAATTGCAAGTTTTAAAAGTCAGAATGATCAACAGCTTGATGCCCTAAAAGCTGAACTGCTTGAGACTTTTATTTGCAACAAATGCACTAACCAAAATCAATAAAGGACAAAAAGTTGAAATTTCTAATTTAAAAGTGTATTTCTCTGAATTGAAAAACCAATGTGCCAAAGATGAAGAAAAATATATAATCTTAAACAGTATGGACTGGCAGAATTTCAAAATTATTGGCATCCCACAACATGATGGTGAAAATACAAACTCAATAGATTTTGAAGTAGCAAATTTGAAATAAGAGAAAGTTTTGTTAGAACAAATTTTTACCTTACATTGTATGCCTGCAAACACTAAGAAAAATTTCGATAAAGTTAGCAACCCACCAATTATAGCTTGTTTTACCAACCATGATGTCAAAAACCAAGTTTACACTAACCGTAAACTAGCTCATTCCATTTATTTGTGCCACTTTTTTATATAAGAAACAAAAAATATTTACGAAAATGAAAACTTGACTGTCACACAAAAGAGGTTGTTTTGGCAAACAAAACAGAAAGTAAAAGAGAAGGGCTTTAAATTCTTCTGGACTATGAATAGCAACACTTTGGGTGCCAATTTGATGATACAAATATTATAGCTATTAAGTGTAATTAGGATCTCAAATTAATAGAGAAGCACTGTAACAATGTAAAAAAAAAAAAAAAAAAACCTTAATGATATTGACACTTCAATAGCAAAAATGGCTCATTTAAAAGCAGATATGGTGTTATTGGCAAATAACAGGGAGTTCAATAAATTTCTTGAGCCAAATAAAGCAGCCACCCTACAAACAAGTGATCATTTTCCTGAAGAAGTGTACAACTATTTTTCAATTTTTTGAGATATAAGTATATGATTATTTAGTTTTAAATTCAAAATGACCTAAATTTGATCCCAATTGCTCCTTGGTGCTTTTACATAAAAAATTTGTTCATTATGAATTTTTTTGGTTGAATTAAAACTTTTTCCTGGTGTAATATGCTTAAGTGAAACACAAATTAAACTACATCCTCTATTATGGTAAACATCTCACTTTCTAACTATACTTTTTTTCATATTGATTCTACAACCAATGCCAGCAGTGTGGTAATTTACGTTTTAAATAAGTTTAAGTGAAGAAATCTAACCTACAATACAACTTTTTAAAATCTGAGTGTCTGTGGTTAGATATCTCTAAAAACTACTTCAAGACCAAGTTTACCATGAGTGCAGTTTACTGTCATCCAAATCAAACTAAAATAACTGATTTTATTAAAAGATTTTTCAAATTCCTTAGCAGACCTCTCACAAAAAAAAGTGTCTATTATATCGTAAGAGATTTTAATATTAATTTACAAAAATATAGCCGTTCTATATATTAATTTAATTTTAAGTTATGGTGCTATACTATTATTTACCAAGCCAACAAAAATATCTAACAATTCATCAACCATAATCGAACATATTGTAACCAATGATTCAAAACACAAATTGCAATCTTTTATAGTTAAATCTGACTTGACTGATTACTACTCAATTTTCTGTGTTATCAATAAAGACTTCACTAAAATTTTAAAAAATATAGAGAAATTGTTTTATCGAGATAAAACGAAGTTTTGTTCAGAATTGTTTTGGAAAGATCTACAAACCAATTTGGAAAATTATTTTAGCCTTTGACCTGCCTTGTCAAATGAAAATTTTAATAAACTATATAATAATTTTGTCCTCATTATATCACATTCTATTAACACCCATGTGCCCTTAAGGACAATATCAAAAAAAATGATAAAACTTTTGTAAAAACCCTGGATTACCAAAGGCTTAATAACCTCCATTAAGAAAAATCAACGGATGTTTACATCTTATTTTCTATGTGGGGAGGAAAATAAAAAATCATTTTATAAATTTACTCTAACAAACTAACTAAATTAAAGACTTTGTCTAAAAAACTATATTATACCCCTTAATTAGATGAATCTCAAAACGATTTTCATAAAGTATGGAATATAATTCATTCTACAATTCCATACTCTAAACCAGTGTTTCTCAAACTGTGTTCTGCGGAACACAGGTGTTCCATGAGCTTCCTCAAAGTGTTCTGCGACTTCCGCAAAGTTTTTAACTTTTTACTGAGCAAAAAAACTGAGCATGACAAATAAATTTATAGAAAAAACGACTGTTTTCTTTTTTAAACCTATTCTGGTTTAAAGAAAGCTTTTTCTTCCTATTTTGTACATATTGCGAGGTTACTTGAGGTCACATATCGCATGATACCGGACGTCTCGAAGGCTGAAAAGGTTGAGAAGCATTGGCTTTTTTGCTTTCAGAGATAAGAAATTTCACAACTAGTTAGGGCTGCTGGGCTAAAGGGAGTCTGGACTAGAGTAAAAATGCTTTGCTGAAAGACATGTTTCAAAAGTTACAGTATTTTGTCTACCAACTTTAATACTTTGTTGATTAAATGAGTTACTATTTTATTAAATTATTGCTATGCATAGGTGCAGTGTTTATATCTGCTAATTCGTTCATTTTAGCATACATTCGTGTATTTTTTATTAATGGATCGCTGGCTAAAAACTGGAAACCTCAAAAACACCTGTGATGATTCTGATTTGCCTCTAACAAATGACAAACAAATTGAACATGTAAAAGATAATGGTTTAATTGAAAACAGTGATAATAATTTGTTAGCAAACAGCGACCTTATTGTACCTACCAGTGGCCCAAAGTGTCATTCCAATAAACGTGGCGTTAAACAAAAATATGACGAGAGTTACTTGGGCTTCAGGTTTACTTGGACAGGTTCTGAAGACTACCCTGGTGCTCTTTGTGTCATATGCCAAAAACTGTTACACAATAGTTCTCTTGTGCCTGCCAAAATGAAAAGACATTTGGAAAGCCATCACCCTAACTTAATTGGAAAAGACATCTTGTTTTTTAAGGCCAGACTTCGCGAAGTGAAAGACATGCAAAAAGTTATTCATTCAACAACAGTTTCCACTGAAAAACTATTGGAAGTGTCCTATTTAATAAGTAAAAGAATTGCTATAGCAGGTGAGGCACACACAATTGCCGAAGACCTTATCAAGCCTTGCATGCTTGAAGCTGCAAAAATTTTGCTTAACAAAAGTGACCACCAAAAGCTGGAGAGCATTCCTTTATCAAACAGTTCTGTTAGCCGTCATATAGATGACATGGAAATGTATATAAAATCTGAAGTATGCTCTCATTTACAGCAGGTCGATTTCTTTTGTCTTCAACTGGATGAGTCGACAGATGTGGCAGGGTTGGCTGTGTTACTTGCATTTGTTCATTATGTCTATGATGGAGACATTCAAGAAGATTTGTTTTTGTGCAAGACCTTACCCACTTTTACCACAGGAGAAGAGATATTCAAGATTTTGGATACATTTATGAGCGAAAATAAAATTCCATGATAAAAATACTTGGATGTCTGCACCGACAGAGTTAAAGCATGACTGGCTCAATAAAAGGTGTGGTGTCACGTATTAAAAAAGAAAATCCGGAATGTTCCAACTCCCACTGTGCACTCCACCAACATCAACTGGCTACAAAAGGCATGCCTCCTGAACTTAGCAATGTTTTGGATGATGTGATAAAAATTGTCAATTTTGTCAAGTCAAGACCACTGAAAGCCAGAATTTTTTCTGTTATCTGCAAAGAAATGGGAAGTATTCATTGCAATTTATTGTTGCACACATCTGTACGCTGGTTGAGCAGAGGTAAGGTGCTCGCAAGAGTTTTTGAATTAAAAAATAAACTATTGATATTTTTTGAAGAAAACAAATTTGGTTTATCATGCAGGTTGCACGAGCCAAAATGGCTGCAGTATCTCTCTTATATGGCTGATATATTTGGCAAGTTGAATGATTTTAACTTACGCCTGCAAGGCAAGTACACAACTGTTTTTTCTGTAAAAGATAATGCTACAGCCATCACACGAAAACTAAACTTTTTGGTGCAAAAATGTAAAAATCGACGATTTTGCTTGCTTCCATTTGCTGCAAAACTTTCTTGGAGATAATAATCTCACAATAGATCAATCTGTGAAAAGCGATATTGTGCGACACTTGCAGGAATTGCAAAATACTTTTCTTCTATATTTTCCAAAGGGGATGTTCAATTGCAATTGGGTTCGTAATCCATTTAGTTGTTCGACTGCTCCATTTACTAAAAAAACTATGGAAGAATTCATCGAACTTTCAAGCAATGGTAATTTGAAATTGCAATTTACAAGCCACCTCTCAAGCAAGTTTTGGCTAAGTGTGCAAAAAGAATACCCTACTCTTCCAAGAGAAGCTCTGAAGAAACTCTTGCCTTTTGCAACAACCTACCTATGTGAAACAGGGTTTTCACGATATGTGTCCACAAAAACAAAATACAGGAACAGATTGGATGCTGAAGCAGATATGTACATTCAACTATCAACTATTAGGCCAGACGTTAAACATCCTTCTGCTTCTATGCAAGCTCATCCTTCTCATTAAAGTGATAAATTGCATTCCTTATATTTTATAAGATCCTAACCTTTTATTTTCTTTGCTTTGTTCTGTTTTGAAAGGAACTTCAGTAATTTTAGTTTTTTGATTGCAAAATTAACGTCTGTTATATCTTGACAAACTTGAGTTAAAACATTTTTGGCTAAGTGTTCCGTGGGCTAAAATGATAAGATTTGGTGTTCCGTGAGTAAAAAAGTTTGAGAAACCCTGCTCTAAACTAATTAAAAAGACTCCTGACTTAATAGTAACTGACAATGGAACAATTTCAATGGAATTCAATCATAGACAATGAATTTAATAAATTTTTCTACTCAATTAGCTTTTTAGCAAAAAAAAACTTTTCAAATACTTCCTCTGAAACTTTTTTCTACTTTTTTAAATAAACAAGTTTCTTCTCCTATCTATCTCAACATACCCAGCTCCACAGAAGTTTTTAACACTATTTATTCTCTAAAAAAAAAATAAAGCAGTTGGCCATGACAACATTCCAGCTTTTTTTTCTTCAAATCACCTCTCCAATTATTATTCCTTACCTTCAAGATTTTATTGAGTTCTGTTTTACAAAAGGCATTTTTCCTGAAAATTGTACAATTGCAAAAATAGTTCCAATTTTCAAAAAATAGCTTTGAAAAGCATGTTTATTCCTTGAAGACTTTTCATCTGACACTCATCAGGAGGAATCATTAAAATGAACTGAGAGCAATCTGACCATGCTTATATAGGGAAGGAGAATGAGTATGATTGGTTAAAAAGGGCAGCCAATCAACAAGAAAAGAAAATGAGAGTGCATCTGATTGGTCAAGAGAGACAACCAATTAGAAGTGAAAGTAAAAGAGCATTAATGAATAAGTTTTAAACTGTAAAGAAATTCTTTGTGTCAACAGAGATTAGGTTGAAAAGATTTGATAAATGTAGCTTCAAGGGCAGAGAGGTGGAAAGAAGCATGTCCTCAGGCAAGGATAGAGAATTGGTTGTCACTGTATTGGCTGGCACAATTTTTAATCTTACTTGTTTCTCTAAAATATTTGAAGGACTTATTTGCAAGAGTGTAATTAATTTTCTAAATAGACATAACATAATTATAAACACCCAATATGGTTTTCAAAAATAAGGTCTCAACCAATCATGCTTTTCTAGATGTTATCACAAACTCCTATAATAATATAAATTGTAATCAATTCACTGGATTAGCTTTTCTTGACCTTACTAAAGCTTTCGATTTAGTTAATCATGACATTCTCTTTCTCAAACTATGACATTATGGCATACGCAGTTCAGCAAATCAACTAATTCAATCATTATTATTATGCAAAGAATTCATCTCTACTAAAGGTGCAAAATCTAAGCTGCTTCAAAACAAATATGGTGTTCCCCAGGATTCAATTCTTGCTGCCTTTTATTTATTTTCTATGCAAATGATATGCCTCAGGTTGTTAATTGTATGCCAATACTCTTTGCTGATGACACAGGCTTAGTTTTTTTTGCCCCTGACCTGATTTCCCTTACTAAAATTATGAATAAAGAACTTCAAGTCAATCAATTTGGTTTGATTTTAACAAACTCATGGTTAAACTCTCTAAATCCAACTTCCTAGTTATACTTCTCAAACTAAATAAATCTTTTTTACAAACTTATATATTTTTAAATAATATTTCTATTCCACAATACACAAGTATTAAATACTTAGGTTTAACTATTGATATAATCTAAATTTTGATTCTCACATCTCAAATATTGCACATAAAATATCAAGAACTGTTGGAATTATTTCAAAAATCAGATACTATCTAATTAAAAGAGCACTGTTAAAAATCTATTATGCTCAAATGCATTCTTTCTTATTGTACAGCTTTATCATATGGGGATCTACTTTACTGATGTATCTTAAAAAATTGAGTATTCTTCAAAATAAAGCCATTAAATATATGCATGTGCAGACAAATTTTGCCATAGTGCTTCAGCTTATTACAATCACTTTAAGCTTACAGATTTTTATAAACTTGAAGTAGTCAAATTTGTACAAGCTAATTTTAAAAAATGCTTTCTGAAAATTTATCTAATTATTTCACTTTAACTAGCCAGATCTCAAACAAAAGTACTAGATTAGCTGAAAAATCAAAAAAAACTTTGTGTATTTCCTATTATGAAACTTTGCAATTACCAAAGATGTATAAAGTACCAAGAGTCAAGATATTGGATTAAATTCCTATTCAAATTCAAAATACTTCTTACTATGTTTTTAAACATGAGTTTAAAAAAATACTTATTGAAAGCTTATATCTAAATTTAAACCTTCCTATTTATTACTTTGCTACACTTCAATTTTTTTAGATTACAAGTAGTTTGGCTCTCCAGGCTGGCTGCTGACTTAAAGACTGAAAGGTCAAACCACAGTCCCCTTGCAGCCAATTTTTCTGTCATATTTTGGTTTCACTTTTGTTAACATTTTTTTTGTCATTTTCCACAAGTATGTTGATTGATTGATTCACAAAAACAACCACTAGCCTGTGTTGCAAGTCTCAAGGAATGACCTTGACATCTTTTAAAAACTTTCTGCTTTCTTTTTCCACCAAAACAAAATCAATCTCAGTTTCATTACCATCTGAACTGTAAGTCACATTCCTTTTCTCCTTCTTCTTAACTCTTTCGCTCCAGGTATTTTTTTAAAAAAAGCAAGACGAAAATTTTCTCTAAGTTTATCAATTAGTTCTGTCTTTATTTGGTTAAAGAGCAATTTAAAGTTTATATTATCTAAAAGCTTGTTTCTTTCTGATTAAAATAATATGCAAGTTATAAAAATTGAATAAAAGAGGAATTAGTAATAAATAAAAGTATTGACCCTAGCTTTTCTTCAAAAATTTTCTTTTTTTCTTCTTGTGACACAGTGTGGAAAAATATTTTAACTTTTTTAGTTGCTAACAGTAGCTAAAGATCTAAACTTTACATTGGAAAAAAGTTTTTCAAAAAGAAATGAACAACTTATTTGAAGAAAAGCAATTGACATATTCTCATATTCTCGCATATGCAAGTGATCTTGATGAGATTGTATGTGTTTGCATGTGGCTCTAAAAGTCACATGATCCAATTGAATAACATATGGCAAAGCCTGGCAATTTTTTTATGTAGCTTATTTTGCACATAACATAATACAATTTTTGATAAACACAAATCATTTATTTGAAATACTAAGCAGAACTAGAGATAAAAATTAATATCAAATTAGAAATTGATTTGCTAAAACTGGGGCACCAGAAGATGAAAAATTGGAAGGCAATTGCTCCTTGACAGCCGTAAAACTCAGTGACACAAGGGGCAGATAGTGTCTTTTCAAATTGGCATGACAAACAGATGGGGTTAAATCTGGATACAATTATATAATCTCAACCAAAATGTTATAAGATGATGCCAGTAAAATGACAATTTAAACTAGGTATCACAAAAATTTTTTAGAAAAAAGCCACATACCAAATATCAGTGATAAATTTAGCAAGAGAGACAAAATTTCAATAATTTCAGGGTGGTCCAAAGTTCTTCACTCTTGTGAGCCATATTTCAAAAATGTTTATTACAATTGTGTATCTCAATCTATTTTTGTGCACCCTGTTTTTTATGACACACAATATATTTTTTGGTTCATTGTAGGCTATATGCGGGTAGACTTAAAGTCAGCTGGTACAGCTTTACCTACCAGACTCGGAAGCTATACCTTCCAGAAAAATAATTGCACCTTACCTGTGAGAGAAAAAAATAATCACACAACAAAAAAGATTTTCCACATCAAAACACTGACAATTGTGCATGCAGCTAATCCTGTGCAAATGAGAGATTGCATGCAGCAAATTGTTTGCTGTGTTGTTGCAGCAAATTACTGAGGCATAGCACCACACTAATTTGCATGCTATGCACGTGATGCAAAACAGGAAGCTGACTGAGTCATTTTGCATCATTCATTCTGCTAGAAGAATTCCAACAGCATTTTACCTTCCAAACTTTGCTGTCCAATTCCATTTCCCTAATGTACATCCTTAAATCCATCCACTTTTTTCCAGCATGATCATTAAAGTCTACAATCCCCAAAGTCAATTCTTTTGTATCTTTTATATCTCATCCATGAACCAGTTTATCATAAAATTTATCCTTCTGTATGTCTAGCTTTTCACTTGGGGGTGCATAGATGCATATCACTTGATCATTTCCTCCCCCAATATAAGGCACATTGTCTTTATTCTATCACTACTTCTACATATCTCAACAAAACTCTCACACAGCTCTCCCTTGACCAATATTTCCACACCACCCTTCTTAGTATCATTTCCCGATCCCCATAACTTCTTTTGAATTCTTTCTACCAACTTCAATAAAACAAGCTCCTTGGCTTCTCCATTGTAACCCTTGTAGACCACAAATATCCACCTTCCTTCCTCAATTCTTCTGCCACCTCTGTCCCTCTACCACAAAGTCTACCGATGTTTCAGGTTCCATGTCTAATTCCAATCTGAGTCTTTTTTTGCTTTTGAATTTATACCCAGAAATTCTTTGCACCCCCTGCCCACTTAAGGGCTGCTGGAGACTGCAGGCCATTTTATTAAGTTGCATTTTCATAATAATTTGGAGCAATTTTTTAATGGTCATATGCCCTTGCTGACACCAACCACAATTGTCTGTTGTTAACATAGCCTTTGCCTAAAAAAAAGAATACCTGCAAGGCAACAGTTTGGCTTATTTAATCCATAGTTGAAACCCTAACAGGTGCTCCCACTTCAGGTCAGAGTGAGCCTGGAAGTAAATAATGGAAACTAAAAGGTAACTCCACTTTCCCTATAACTTCAGAACTCCCAAAATGAAGCCTTCTCATTGGATGTAGTTTAATGTTATACGCAGGACAGAATATAAAATAAATAACAAAATCCAATTCATCCTTGAACCAATGGTACCGACCTATTTTGATGTTAATGATAAGTTGTCCATCAAACTCAGTACAATCTTGAATTGAAGCAAGTGAATTTCTATTATCTACAACATGAGATTTTCCTCCAGATGGTTCACAAACTGAAAAAACAAAAAAATTGAATTAGATATAAAAATAATTATCACAATTAAACACCTCTACAAAAAAATTGAATTAGATATAAAAATAATTATCACACTTTAAACACCTCAACATTCAACTTGTTTGATATACCAATACAGTAATAATAATAAAAAAAAGAAAAACATAAAGATTAAAAACATTAACTTTTATTTAAAAGTTTAATCCAACCTTTAGTACATTTCCCGTCACAGCGCTCACATCTTCTTATTTTATTCAAATGAGTTTCTTTATGATTTTGTGGACATGTAATCAGACATTTATCTTCATGAACAATTGATTGTAATGTCTCTTGACAATAGTCAAGAGAAATACAAATATTTTCCAACTAAATAAAAACAAGCATTTAAGTTGTGGTATTTGAAAAAATGTAACCATTACAGCAAATGTAATGCTCAAAGATAAAATTTCCTTCACTTTTTGAAGTCAATTTTAACAAAATAACATAACACAAAAAGCAAATGATAAACAGGAAATGAAGCGACTATGAAAATAAGCAAGATACCTCTGTCCAATGATACTGTTTAGTGTGTACAGACATATTTTGTAATTTGTTTTTTCATATTGAGAAAAATGTGTGTGGATAACATACTCCAGTGTTCTGATTTTGCACATCAAGTTGAGGAGTCAACCGACATTACCAACAAGGCACAACTCATAGCATTCATTCGTTTCATTAACCAAAATTAAATACCAACGCAATTTCTTTTTGCAAAGAATCACTGTAAGTCTGACTACAAAAGGTGAGGACATTTTTAACATCCTAAATAACTACCTGGATTAATAGCAGTTATTGCAGAAATCCTGTATAGGGATTTGCACAAATAGAGCTCCAACAATGATAGGGACTTGTTCTTAAGGAACAAAACAAGAATTTTATTGCAATTCATTCCTTCCTTCCTTCCTAAAAAGGTCTTGATGTCAAGAGCATCAGGAGAGGATTTAAGAGAGATCTTGGATCAAGTTGTTTTAATGATGAACTGGTAAACTACACCTATTTGAACAGATTTGCAACAATATGGTGTCTCAACACAGATGGCCACTTTTACACAATAATGTGAGATGGCTGTTAAGAGGCAAAATATTTACATGTGTACATGAGTTACAATCAAGTTATCACATTTTTTTAAGTAATAAACAATTCCGTTTTTGTAACTTTCTCCAATGTGAATTTTTGATTGCAAAGTTACAATATTTGGCACCTATTTTTCAGCATCTTAATTTTTTAAACTCTAGCTTTCAAGAGAAAGAAGAGAATATCCTGACCTGTACTGACAAAATGAAAGTGTTTAAGAGAAAGATACAGATTTGGAAAAGAACAGCAATGCAAGGTAGTCTTGAAATGTTTTTATGGGTAAGTAATAATTGCAAAATTAAAATTCAGCTAACACTAGTTAAACATTTATTAATTTTAGAAGAAAAATCAAGTTAGTATTTTCCATCAATTAACACTGCACAATATGATTGGATAGAAAAACTTTTGTAGAAACAACAATAGATTCTAATTTAACACTAACAGAAAAAGAACAAGCATGTGTCCACTGATCATGGATTGATGATTAAACACAAAAATTTTCTCTTAAAGTTTTTTGGATTTTTATCAAAGAACATTTATTTATATCTTAAAAAAGCACAGGTCACTTTATTGCAATTTTCCACCTCATATTTATGTAAATTGTGATTTTCAACTCTTGCAACAATTAAGTGTAAAAAGAGACAATATTTTCAATACATTGATTAGGAAATGAGAGTTTTTCTCCAAAGTATGAGACCAAACATTGCAAAAATTGCTAGGTCTCATCAAGCTTATGTTTCTCATGAGACCAAACATTGCAAAAATTGCTAGGTCTCATCAAGCTTATGTTTCTCATAACACAGGAATCAATAAACTGCATGGACCAGATGGTAGGTGCTTTCTCGCAGCCTGGGCCATGAGTAAGTCTGTTCATTGCTGTTTAAATGACAGACCAAAACCGAACCTACCAAAAGGAAAGGGTATCCACCCATTCTGATGTTCAGTGTAGGTCTGCTAGTTCGCAAACGTCCTTTTCATGACGGGGCAATGTCAGGATAAAACTGCCCTTTTCAGGGCACATTGCCAACAAGTTCCAAAGACCCACTATTCTTCAGCTGAACATCGAAGGCCTGACTGCAAGCAAGATGCAACGTTCTTTATCACCTTGCTATGCAGTTTGAGGCACAAATTTTCACAGAGAGAATTTGCTGCTGCCCTTCTACACTTAAACCAGGTAAAGCTCCGGGTTTTGATTCCATCTGCCCCAAGCTTATACACCATGCTGGAGCTGGTTTGAAGTCCTGGTTACATGACTTCCTTTCTTCCTGTTTGCGCCGACTCAAAATTCCCAAGATCTGGAGAAGAGCGCTTGTGGTCGCGATCCCAAAACCAGGAATGCCCATGGGGATCCAAAGAGTTATCGACCGATATCTCTGCTCTGTGTCCCCTACAAGATCCTCGAGAAGCTTATCTACGCCCGCGTTGAACCATTAATCGATCCACTGCTCCCTAAAGAGCAGGCTGGGTTCCGACACGGGAAGTCAACCGTAGATCAGGTTGTTCTGCTAACCTAAAACATCGAGGATTCTTTTGAGGCTAAAAAGAAGGCCGGTGCCGTATTTATCGATCTGACAGCTGCTTATGACACTGTCTGGCACCGTGGCCTTATCTGCAAGCTGCTGAGACTACTTCTGGATAAGCGCATGGTCAAAATGATCATGGAGCTTGTCCGAAATCGAAGTTTCACCCTTACCACTGGTGACAGAAAGCAAAGCAGGCTACACCGTCTTAAAAATGATGTTCCTCAGGGATCGGTCTTGGCTCCCCTCCTATTTAACATCTATACATACAATCTTCCTTCCATGGTCTCCAGAAAGTTTGCCTTTGCCGATGATCTATCATTGTTGCACTCTTCTGGAAACTGGAAGGACTTGAGGGGACCTTAAGCCAAGACATGTCCACACTGTCAGCATATCTCCAGACTTGGAGGTTGAAGCTCAGTCACACTAAGACAGTGATGACAGCCTTTCACTTAAATAATTAAGAGGCCAAACGTGAGCTAAAGGTCTACAACAACGGTGGACTTTTACTGTTCTGTCCAACCCCTACATACCTTGGGGTAAAACTGGACAGATCGCTCACATTTTGTCACCATTTAGTGGCATTGCGCAAAAAACTATCCTCGCGCGTCACACTGATGAGGCGACTCGTGGGCTCAGGATGGGATGCTGGTGCTAAAACACTATGCATAGCCACCTTGTCTCTAGTCTACTCAACAGCTGAGTACTGTGCGCCAGTCTGGTGTCACAGTGCTCACACTCGCCTCATCGACAGTGTCTTGAATGATGCCTTGCACATAGTTACTGGATGCCTGTGTCCCACTCCAATGGATCACCTACCTGTACTCTTAGGCATCTAGTCAGCTGAGCTTCGCCAAATGGGAGCAACACTCTCCTTGGCTTACTGTGGATCTTTGGACCCCGATCATATCTTGTATGGTCTTTTAAGTGGGTCCTCAGATGCTCACCAAGTGAGACTAAGATCCGGACACCCGTTTGTGCCAGGTGCATGGAATCTTTTGAACAACCTTGCCAGACTTGGCATCTGTGCTTCTGAATGGACAAATCACAAATGGAAAAATGGAGTATTGTGAAGGTACTTCCAGGCTTTGTGCTTTTGTGCTCAAGACCAGTGCTAGGCCTGTTGGGATGGGCTTACCCCGAGCAGCTTGAGTTAAGGTCAATTACCTGTGGACTGGTGTTGGGTGATTCCATTTGTCCATGCACAAATGGGGTCTCGCTCCTTCACCGAATTGCGAGTGTGGCGCCTCTGAGCAAACCGCAGACCATGTACTAACAGCGTGCCCTATACATTGGGCACTACATGGAGCATGAGGTCTGACTGTTTTGGATGACGAAACTCGATGCTGGCTTAATAACACCACTGCAGCATCTGATTCAGGCAGCGCAGCAGTCTGAGGTAGTAAAAGGATAAACCCTTGGCCCCAGTCCTGCCTGTGTCTGATTTGGAGTGGATGCCCTTCAAACGATGACGACAACTACCATCAAAATGAAGAATCAGTATCTGTTACATTATTTTTTGGGTCAAAAGGGTGTTGCAAATAATGCTTGAATTGATATAGATGAGTAATGGAATAGACAGTTATTATGCAAAAATGTAGAGAGTTCAGCTGGGATTTGGATAGATGTTGGAGTTATGTCAACCCCTTTATTTGAGGCTGGTCAGACCCCTAACAATATCAGCAACATCAGCTATGTCTAAGCTATTATTTTTATGTTGCATTGAAAGTCAGTAAAATATAAACAAGATTAACCAAAAACTCAAAAATTTTTTAAAATAATAACTGCTTTAACTTTTATTCGTAAAAATTGTGGTTTGCTTCATTTGTTAATTTTTTAACTTTTTTTTATTATGAAACAGGATTTGATATTTCAAACTCAAATTATTTATAATAATATACAGGGTGTTTCAAAAAATTTGACATCATTTTGCAATCTAATAACTTTGGTAGTTCCTGTTTAAATAACTTTAAATTTACACAGCATGTGTAGAAACAGGCCAAAATTTTGTGCTTAATATTTGATATGTTTATCTTTTCAGGTGTAGAAATTTTTAATTGATAAATTATTCGTACTGCATTTAAACCTGTGTGTTTAAATGGTATTCACTAGCAGAGAAAAGGCATTTTGTGTGTTGGAGTATGCTCGAAAAAATTCAAACAAGACTGTGCAGCATGTGTTTGTAAGAAAGTTCTCTAATAAGTCAACAACAGCAAAGTAGATATGGAACTGGAAAAAGAAATTCGAAGATGAAGGCTGTCTGTGCAGAGCAAAAGGATCTGGATGACCAGCAACAGCAGAAGGGAAGGTTGAACAGATTCATCAAACACTCTCATGAAGCCCCTAAAATTCCATAAAAAGAACAAGTATGGAGAACCTGATACCTCCAACAACAGTTTGGCAGGTAGTAAGGAAACGTTTGGTAATGAAACCTTACAAACTGCAGCTCATTCAGGCCATAACTGCAGATGACAAGTGAAAGCGTAAACAATTCTGTGTTGATACACAAGAGAAACTTGAAGAAGATGAGTTCAATAAATGTCTTGTGTTCAGTGATGAGGCCACATTTCATATGAATGGCAAAGTCAATAGGCATAATGTTTGCATTTGGGGTGAAGAAAATTCTCATGCCACTATTGAGCATGAGAGGGACTCACCAAAAGTGAATGTGTTTTGTGCCATCTTGAAAAACCATGTTTATGGCCTGTTTATCTTTGAGGGAAATGTGACTGGCAATGTTTATCTGCAGATGCTTTAAAACTGGCTAATAGATGAGCTTATTGCAAATTAACATGAAGATTTCATTTATCAACAGGATAGTGCTCCACCTCACTGGAAGCTCAATGTGTGGGCTTATCTCAATGACAATTTGCCAAGGAGATGGATCGAGGGTGGTGGTGGTGAAGACAATGCGATGTTGAAATGGCCTCTATGTTCACCTGACCTGACCCCCTGCGATTTTTTTTGCTGGGGATATGTGAAGAGCTTGGTTTATGTCCTCCTCTTTCCGCAAATGTAAACAAGCTCAAACAAAAAATCACTATTGCAACAAGGACAGTTACCCAAGACATGCTGCATTGTGTTTGGGAGGAGCTAGACTACCGACTTGATGATGTGTGCCGGGTAACATTTGTGAAATTTTTTATGGTCATTAAATCTTGTTTTGGTCAACATTAAACCTGTTGAATTTCATTTAATTTGACTATGTAGTTTCTGTAATATTTACATGTCAAATTATGTCAATTTTTTTGAAACACCCTGTATTCTCCAAAATGAAGTTATTAGAGTATGAATATTTAAAGTAACACCAAATTGCCTTTTAATAAAAATTTAAAAAATGATTGTATTTATGAAATGAAATACTAATAAAAATCATAACAAGTAATCTGTATTTTTAAAAAATGATATGTAATAATTTATCCAATAAAATACCACTGCATTTGAAGTATGGTGCAATTTCAAACTAATGCTAAATATTGAATTCCATAAAATATTTGGAAATTTCTTTTACATATGAAAGATAAATACTATTAATACATACCAAAAGAGTCTTTGCAGGGCATTTTTTGACACAGGTATGATTTAGGTAAAAATTTCGACAAGCAAAACAAGCAGAAGCATTGTTTGAAGAAGAGCACCCATCTAGACATTCTTCATGGCAGTCGCAGCTAAAATCGGTTGAACAAGCTTTTTCACAGCTTTTTGGACAAGGTTCTAAACAACATTACAAAAATGGTGAATATTTTAACAAATTTTTTCACAGAGTATACAGATACCATTTAAATATTTACAGTGCAATAACCAATGTTATGCTTGCAGTAAACATTTTACAGGGTTGGCATTAAAAACTTGCCCAATAAAACCTGGCCTCAAGAGCTTTTTTGGGTTTTTCAATAAAATTTTTCATTTTTTAAGGTATTAAAAAGCATTTTATAACAATTATATTTTTATTAATAGTATTACTGAACATCTTACTTTGTAATTGTACAAAAATATGCATTGGGTGTTTGTTTACTGTAGCATTCATTGTTCTTGTTCTTGAACTAGCAAATTTTGTCACTAAAAAGAACTTCTTTCAATTCAGTTCTGGTATTTTTTTGCCCATTCCAGTCTTTTTTTCTTCATAGCAGCCATTAAAAGTTGCTTTTTAAGTGACCTCCTAGCTGTTCATCCACATTCTATCAATCTACAGCATAAAGTACTTCAATTAACTTTCACTCCAACCGACAAGTCCTTCCAAAGCACATCACATGTCTTTCTTCGATCTTTTTTACTCTCTTGCAGCAGCCTGGTAATGTCTTGTACACAAGTCTTTCTCTTACAACCACACTTTCCCATCCTCTTAAGTGATAAAGGTGTCAGTTTCTTTGACCTGCTTCAAAAGGCATAAAACAGTTGACTGGTTTACATCTACAGTTCTGGCTATTTTGTGCTGAATTTTTGGTGTTTGCTCATGTAGTCAGAATTTTAGTCTGCTTGCATGGAGTGATATCTATTTGACATTTTTAGCACAAAGGATGAAATACTAATGGCAAACAATAGGCTCATTCCATTCCAATGAAGCAATAATGAGGTTGATAAAATATTGCATCATCTTCTAAAATTCAAGTGCAAGTGAACTAAAACTCAAGCAAAACTATCAAAGTCAACTGCAAATACATTTCTGAATCATCTTTCTATTTAGTGGCAGGAATGAAGAATATAATATCAATATAGCAATTGGAAAAAATTCAAATAGCTTCTACTTAAATTTTATTTTATGGAATTAATTGCAGAAGGCAGCCATTAGATGCTTTAACACAACATTTTCTTCAGCACACCAGGTTTAGATCAAGAGTAATGTAGCTGTATATTTTTTGCAAAGTTCTTGAATATGCAATCCTTACTAATTGTTAACATGCTACAAAAATATTAAGTATATTTTTATAATATCTGTAATAAAAATAAGTGCATCAAAAATCTCAAAAATATTAGTATATACTACAAAATATATATATATGTATATATATTTTTAGCTGCACGTTATTACCAACAAAAACAAACAGAAAATAAGCAAATTATCCTGAGTTTGGTCCTAGATTAATGTTACTGAAACTGAAGGACATTGATGCATTTCCCAAAAGAATGTTTACTGAGCAATTGCTGTTTTATTATCAAGCAATTATCTCCAACTTACTGGTGGTCAATAATTGACCAAAGGAATGAAAAATCAAACAAAAAACTGTCTCAAGGTTTCTGTAAATTCTTTTCAAAACTTGAAACAAACCCTGCTAGCTCAGAATCATTTGAAAGAGTACTCTCATCAATTGGACTTGTAAGGTCTACAATAAGAAATAAGCTTGGCAGTGACAAGGCACAGAAACTTTTTAAAATATATAGACAGTGTAACGAACTCATCACTGCAAACTGTCTTTCGTGCATGCATTTGTTTGATATTGCAAAGTTTTCCACAAATGTATTTTTTTACATTATATTTTGCTTGCTGCAGATTCAGCTTGCAGCGCTTTTCCGCTTGCTGCACAGTGTTTACCTTCTAGGACAACTGCATGTAACAACTTTGCATTTCTCAGTATTTTCTGTATGTACTGCCTTTCCATTGTTCCCCCCCAACTGATCATTGGCTGATCACGCCATAAATGCCATCAATGCCATTTGTGTAATTATTATCATTATTCTGCCTTTTGTATAATCATTATCAATACACCATGAACAGGATTATAGCCTGACCATGTGATCTATTGCCTTGTCCAGTTTTACCTGTAAAAAAAGATCAGGCGTCATAATATTAAATCTATAAAATTATTTTGACGTTATATATACTCACTGAAGCAAATTGCCACTCAGATCAAGTCAGAGACAGAGATGGAGTAAAATAGAACAAAACTGACTACTAATAACCGAATTGATAGAGCGACCTCTGAAGCTTAAATTAATTGAGACTCATTGTTCTGCAATGATGCTGAGTGAAGATTTGCATTTGAAATAGATCCAGAATTTTAATACCGTTTTGTCTGTTTGTTTGAAATTCGTGCCCCTTTTAATAAAAGGTGTTAAAGCTTGCTCATGTGCCAAAAATCACTCACACTACAACAGTATAAAAATTAAAAACAAGTCTCCATTTCTCTTTCCAGTTTCTGGCAATTTTTTAACTTTTTTGGAAGTTTCTTTAATATAATATCATAGGAAATGTTAGTAGATGAGTATAGATATATTTTTCTACAATTACAAAGTAATATGTTTAGTAATACCATTACTAAAAATATAATTGTTATAAAATGCTTTTAAATACCTGAAAAAATGAAAAATTTTAGAAAAACCCAAAAAAAAAACACTTGAGGCTGGGTTTTATTAGGTGGGTTTTAATGCCAACCCTGCTTGTCACTGCCTAACCTATTCCTTATCTTAGACCGCACAAGTCCAAATTATGAGAATACTCTTTTGATTGATCCTGAGCCAGCTGGGCATGTTTGGAGTTTTGAAAAGCAGTTTTTTGTCTGCAGTGCTAAAGAAAATTGTTTTAATCAAAGCATCTAATGGCTGCCTTCTGCAATTAATTTTTTTGAATAAAATTTAGGTAAAAGCTATTCGAATTTTTTCCAATTGTTATATTGATATTATATTCTTCATTCCTGCCACTAAATAGAAATATGATTCACTAAATAAAGTATGCCTAGTGAGTAGTTACCAAGATATCTCTGGTTTGCTCTGCAGACACATGCAGTAAACAAACACCCAATGGTTGTAGTGTCTGTTGCTATACTAAATTGCAATGGGCAATGTTGTACACTTCTGGTTTAGCTGCTCTCGTGTAACACTAGTGCATCTGCTCTGCTCTTCTAACTTAACATTCATCCAAAGGCATCAAGCTACCTGTGCTCTTTGATTTTAATCATTCTTAGTTTGATGTGGAAAAAACTGGTGTGCATCATGCTCATTTTTCAATATACAGTCTGGTGCAAAAGTTTAAGGTCAGCTAGATTTTTATCTTATCCTTAATGAGTTTTGCTAATTTATATATTTATATTTGCTAACAATAATCTGAAAGTTTCATTTTAATAGGCTTTCTATAAATTTTTTGGATTAATTTTTTTGATAAATTTTTTAAAAATTTTGGTGCAAAAATGTAAGACCATTATAAAAAATAATAAAACATAAAGTTTTTTAATCTTAATTTTTTTTCAGTTTTTAATATTAAAATATTAATTATCATGCCATGGGGTACTCATTTGTCAGATATTAAAATAGGCCAGATTATTGCTTTCAAAAAAGAAAATTGTAGTAGTAGAGTGATTGCTCAGAAAATTGGTCAATCAAAAACTGTTGTAAATAACTTTTTGTCTGATCCAAAAAAATATGGAAAACAAATTTGAGCTGGAAGACCAAAAAAATTGAATGAAAGAGATTGTAGAGCAATCAAAAGACAAGCTAGCAATGCAGTCACATCATGTTCCAAGGTCCAGTAGACTTTGGATCTTGACAATTGGAACAATTGGATTGGGGGAGAGCTCACATGACATATGAGAAGCAATGACAAAGTGCAATCCAATTGCTCAGCAACATGTCGTTCACTTAATGGTGGAGCAGTCAAATGCTTGCAATAAGTGAAGTCCAAAGAGTTTTGTAACTCATTCCACACAATCCAATGTGAAATATCAAGATCCAGGGTGTGCTGGACCTTGGAACATGATGTGACTGCATTGCTAGCTTGTCTTTTGATTGCTCTACAATCTCTTTCATTCAATTTTTTTGAGCTTCCATATTTTTCTGGATCAGACAAAAAGTTATTTACAACAGTTTTTAATTGACCAACTTTTTGAGCAATCATTCTACTACTATAATTTTCTTTTTTGAAAGCAATAATCTGGCCTATTTCAATATCTGACAAATAAGTACCCAATTGCACAATAAATTAATATTTTAATATCAAAAAACTGAAAAAAAAAATTAAGATTTAAAAAGTTTTATAAATAATTCGATTAATTTATCATTTATTATGTAAATTTTATTATTTTTTTATAATGGTCTTATATTTTTGCACCAAAGTTTTTTTTAATTTATTGAAAAAACTAATTAAAAAAATTTATAGAAAGCCTATTAAAATGAAACTTTCAAATTATTGTTAGCATATATAAATACATAATTTCTGAAAATATTAGCAAAATCCATTAAGGATAAGATAAAAATCTAGCTGGCCTAATACTTTTGCACCAGACTTTACAGTCGTCGTCGTTATTTGAACAGGTATCCACTCCAGGTCAGACACAAACAGGACTGGGGCCGAGGGTTTATCCTTTTACTACCCCAGACTGCTGCACTGCCTGGATCAGACACTGGCAGTGGTGTTATTAAGCCAGCAACGGGTTTCGCCATCCAAAACCGTCAGACCTCGTGCTCCATGTAGTGCCCAATGTATAGGGCACGCTGTTAGTACATGGTCTGCAGTTTGCTCAGAGGCGCCACACTCGCAACTCGGTGAAGGAGCAAGACCCCATTTGTGCATGGACGAATGGAATTGCCCAACACCAGTATGCAGGCGGTTGAGCTTAACCCAAGCTGCTCAGGATAAGCCCATCCCAACAGGCCTGGCACCGGTCTCAGGCACAAAAGCACGGAGCCTGGAAGCACCTTCACAGTACTCCGTTTTCCATTTGTGATTTGTCCATTCAGAGGCGTGGATGCCAAGTCTGGCAAGATTGTCCAAGAGATTCTGCGCACCTGGCACAAACGGGCATCTGGATCTTAGTCTCACTTGGCAAGTATCTGAGGACCCACTTAACAGACCATGCAAAATATGATCGGGGTCCAGAGATCCACGGTAAGCCAAGGAGAGTGTTGCTCCCATTCGGCGAGGCTCAGCTGGCTGGATGCCTGAGAGTATAGGTAGGTGGTCCGTTGGAGTAAGACGCAGGCATCCAGTAACTATGCGCAAGGCATCATTCAAGACACTGTCGATGAGGCGAGTGTGAGCATTGCAACACCAGACTGGCGCACAGTACTCAGCTTTTGAGTAGACTAGAGACAAGGTGGCTATGCATAGTGTTTTAGCACCAGCACCCCATCCCGAGCCCACGAGTCGCCTCATCAGTGTGACGCGCGAGGATAGTTTTTTGCGCAATGCCACTAAATGGTGACGAAACGTGAACGATCTGTTTAGTTTTACCCCAAGGTATGTAGGGGTTGGACAGAACAGTAAAAGTCCACCGTTGTTGTAGACCTTTAGCTCACGTTTGGCCTCTTAATTATTTAAGTGAAAGGCTGTCGTCACCATCTTAGTGTGACTGAGCTTCAACCTCCAAGTCTGGAGATATGCTGACAGTGTGGACATGTCTTGGCTTAAGGTCCCCTCCAAGTCCTTCCAGTTTCCAGAAGAATGCAACAATGCTAGATCATCAGCATAAGCAAACTTTCTGGAAATCATGGAAGGAAGATCGTACGTATAGATGTTAAATAAGAGGGGAGCCAAGACCGATCCCTGAGGAATGCCGTTTTTAAGACGGCGTAGCCTGCTTTGCTTGCTGTCACCGGTGGTAAGGGTGAAACTTCGATTTCGGACAAGCTCCATGATCATTTTGACCATGTGCTTATCCGGAAGTAGTCTCAGCAGCTTGCAGGTAAGGCCACGGTGCCAGACAGTGTCATAAGCAGCTGTCAGATCGATAAATACGGCACCGGCCTTCTTTTTAGCCTCAAAACAATCCTCGATGTTCTGGGTTAGCAGAACAACCTGATCTACGGTTGACTTCCCGCGTCGGAACCCAGCCTGCTCTTTAGGGAAAATTATAAATATATGTTCAATACAATTATAAATATATAAATATATAAATATATAATATATTCACTTTACAGTGAAAATTATAAATATATGTTCAATACAATTCAATGGGACAAATCTGAATATAAGTTTGATAAATTTACTGATAATAGTTGTTTATTATATAGGCTATAGTCAATGGCTACATCAGTATGTCAAAAAGTAGATATATCAGCCTATTTGTAATTTATAATATTAATATTTGTTTTAATTTACTTATCATTCCTCACTTTATTAATCACTTTTATAGCTTCTTTTTCAGTAAAATGTCTCAAAAACAATTTAAGTAACAATAAATTATAAAAATTAATAAAACCCAAAAAACCTGCTGGGCTGGGTTTTTTAAAACAAAACCAGGATTTTCCCAACCCTGACATTTTATCTTAAGTTTGAAAAAACATTGGCCTTTAAAGGGATTTTTAAAATGTTTAATGAATTTCAATAACAATTGAGAACAAAAAATTTAAGCTATAATAGCCTTTATTTCATAAATTAGTAAAATAACTATTTTCAAGTTACATGAATTCCTTGTTATGTACAAATAATTACTGCTACTACATTGGGGAAAAAAGTTTAGTGTTCAAGATTTGTAAAATTAACCAAAGTGAAGGTAGATAAATAATTATTTACTTATCATCATTTTTGAATAGCAAATAAAAAAAAAACTTACTGGCTTGGCAAAGATTAGCACCAAAGCAATAAGATTGAGAAACACCATCTTGATTACGTATTTTACAAGTTGAGTTGCATTGATTAAAGCATCCATCAAAATTGTTATTCCGAATAATCGACTTTTTTTCAACATCATTTGAAAACGCCTAATTACAAAAATTGACAGACAAAATATTAACAATGAAAAATGATAAAGGTGAAGTTTGAAAAGTAAATGAAAAAACACCAGTTTATTTATGAAAATTGAAGGTTTAATGCAAGGTTTACCAACCAGGAGTGCAAAGTAGCATTCCAGGAGGTGAGAGATATCTTTTCAGTTTTTTATCTTGTATTAAAAGTACTGTCATTTTCAGTTTATTCTGTGTTAATTGTTCAGTGCATTCTGTGTTCATTTATGCTCAATACATGACAGCATTTGTTATGTTTTTTCCTTTGTTTTTTGACTGTTTATGGCACAATCGTCACATTTCAGCTCAAAGCAGATTCGTAGGAGTTGGTTAGTTATGGACTAAATAAGAATTGTAAAGCACTGTAATTATTATATAGTGCCTATTTTAAACCAAGTTTAAAGTTTAAAATCAAGTTAGAAGTAAGCTGTTGTATAGTTAAGTTTAGTCATAAGTAGGTTAGCAAACTGCTGTTGCTACCCAAGTTACTGCTAAGTTACTGAAATGGAATATATGGTATTTGTTTTATATTGCTTAACAGTTTTGAATTGATGTCTAGGTGATTATAGCTTTAGCCTATATGTAAGTTAAGTTTATATGAGAAAAAAGTAGTTATGTCTATACGACCATGAAAATGTGACATATTGCACCATGTATTGGGCATGCCAAAAGTCATTCTGTGTTTGTGCAGTGATCATTTTTCTTGTGTCTCAAATAAACAGTGTTTCTACTTAATAGTATTTTACTTATATTGTTATTTTTGTTCTAATTAACTTTATCAATATTTCTTTTTGCAATTCTTAAATTAGCAATTAACACTTTATCTTATCATATTAAAAAAAGGAAGTGGAATGATGATTACATGCAGATTGGTCTTACTTGCACAGAAACAACTGATGATCTAAAAAAAGCCCAGTAAATACTTTGTAATGTTGTCTTTTCAAATGCAAATCTGAAGCCATCACATTTGCAAAAACACTTCAACAACTAGCATTGTAAAGCAGCTGTAGCAGGTAATGATATTGAATCATTGAAAGCTAAAAGAATCCACTTTGATTCTCAATGGAACTAAGTGTTATATCTGCAGACAAACCATTGTTGATGGCTTTATACCATGTGGCATATAAAGTAGCCAAATCCAAGAAGCCCCATACAATTGCAGAAGAAGTGATAAAACCATGTGCATTAGACATGGCAAAAATTGTTCTGGGAAAAGAAGCATCAAATAAACTTAAATAGGTGCCAATATTAAATAATGTTATTCAGAGGCAAATTAGTGATTTAAGTTCGGGAATTTTGGACCAAGTTATCACAGATAGCAGAGCTAGTCTCTTGAAAATCTCTCTCCAGTTGGATGAAACACCTGATGTTGAAACTTGCAGTCAACTCATTGCATTAGTGAGATATGTCCATGATGGTGTCATAATCGAAGATTCTCTGTTCTGTAAAGATCTGAAGAGAAATACAAAAGGAAAAGATATCTTCCAATGTGTGAAGAATTTTTTTGAAAAACATGACTTAGATATTTAAATTATTGGTTCTGTGTGTACCAACAGTGCCCCTGCTATGCTAAAAAATAATTCAAAATTTTTAACTTTGTTAAAACAAAAAATTCCACACTTAAAAAACATTGCCTCCAAAGTTGAAAAATGTGCTTGATACTTTGTTGAAGACCATTAACTTGATTACTGGTCATGCTCTAAACCACAGCCTCTTCAAGTTGCTTTGTCAAGATTTTGGAAGTGAGCATTTAGTTTTGCTTTTCTGCATGGAATTCTGCTGGCTGTCATGTGGGAGAGCTTTAACACGCTTCTTTGAATTACAAGAAAAAGTCAAAGCTTTGCTACAGAAACATGACTATAATCTTCCCAAAGAAATGGAATCACAAGAATTTAATCAAATGCTAGTTTATTTGAGTGAGATTGTCACTCATATGAATGACCTGAGCATTTCTATGCAAGGAAAAAATATAAACATATTAAAATGCCATAAAAAGTTAAATGTTTTCAAAGAAAAGTTACATCTCTGGTGTCTACAATTTAAAAAATGTAATCTTTTAAATTTTTTTTCACTTGAAGAAATGGTTGATGACAGTGAGTCCCTAATTCCAATGTGTGTGAAGAAATTGTAAATCATTTGGAAATGCTATCAATGTCATTTGACTTGAAACTTCTGAAGAATGGATTATAAATCCATAGTCCTTTAAATTAGATTACAGGGTGATTCAGCAAAGTGTGTACAAATAAAAACTCATCTTTCGGACTTATAATTAGGTCAAATGAAACAAGTTATATGCTGTGAAGATAGTAAATTTAATAAGCTTTCAGAAAATATACAAGTTATTCAATATAACCCCCTTTGTTTTTGATTACTTTCCGAAGTCGTGGCAGAACCTGGGCACATATGGCACGCACCACTTCTGGGTCAATTTCGTCCCATGCCAATGTCAATTTTCGCTTTAGAGAGTCCAGATTTGGATGAGAAGTACGGCAGGCTTTTGTCTCTAAAATAGACCATAACCCAAAATCCATAGGATTCAAGTCTGGTGAAGACGGCAGCCAAAGCTCTTTCTCCCAAAAACCTTTGAAATTGCATCGACACCAAACTTGAACTGAGTTGGCCGTGTGGGAGGTTGCACCGTCCTGTTGAAGAGTAACTCCTTGTTCTCCGACTACTTCTTGGACCCAGGGAAGGACTTTCTCCTCCAGCATTTGCCTATAGACGGTCTGGTTTATCTTGACCCCTTCTTCAATGAATATGAGGAGTTTTCAGCCCTTTTGATGTTGCGCCTGCCCATACCATTACGGAGGCGGGTTTTTGTCTTCTGAAAGAGCTGCGACGCTCAACTGATACCATGTTTATGTCTGGAAGCCAAATCCTGTCATTTTGATGGTTATGGACAGCTTGAACAGTGAAAAGTTTTTCGTCTGTTTATAAAACTTGAGGCTGCATGCCATCGACAAGTTTCTTGACCAAAACCTTTGCTCTATCGAGCCTTTTCTTCTTAGTGGCCTCCGACAAGAGATGTCTTTTGGTGAACTTGTATGGGTAGCTCTGGAGATCATCCTTGAGAATCCTTTGCATGCTGGACATGCTCACAGAGTAGTCTTTAGCAAGTTGTCTGGCACTTCTTGCAGGATTTCTCCTCAACTTCTCTCTGACCTTTTTGATCAGTTTCTTTGTCCTTACGGTTCTTTCAGGGTCACTCCTGATTCTTGGAGCACAAGTCCCAGTGTCCTTGAACCTTTTTACGGCTTTATAAACTCTTCTACGGCTTACAACCTCCTTCATCAACCGGAAAATTTCACTTGGTGGGAGCTTCTTCTTGCAATACTCTTCTATCACGTCATTGATCGTTTTACTCATCGTTTATTTTTACTTCAAATAATACCAGATTTTAAATTTTAACTCTTAAATAATAAGAAATTGAAATGTTAATAATTGAAAGTTAATAATGGACGAAATACATGTACATAAAACTAAGAAAAGTATTTGTGCACACTTCGCTGAATCACCCTGTATATGTCAGATGATAGAAAGTTGAAATACATGCACACAAATTGTTTTCTTAAAATGCAGTTTGAAAGCAAAACCCTGAAACAATATTGGTGCTTGGCAATTTGTTTGCTTTCAACTTTAGTCTTAAATCATTACATGTACTGTAAGGGGTGCCTGAACATATCAAAATATTTTAGGGGTGCAGGGCATTAAAAAGGTTGGAAATCACTGGTCTAATGCAAAACCATAATGTTTAATTTTTACAAATTTTGATTAGCCTTCATTAAAAAATTTATAGTTTGAAACATTAAATATAATAAAAAAAAGTTTAAAGAAATCCAGTGGAAACTACTTAGAGGATTAGTGCCAAACTTTCTTTCAATTGAATCAAGACAGTCATCAAGAATTAGCAGGCAAAGATGAAAATACTTGGAACTCACAAAAATTTGGAATTCTAACAAAAAACTTCTGTTCAACCTTAAATAAAAGGAGTAAACATCAAAAATACAGGCATTGCTATCCATGTATCAATTAAAAATTAGCTAATCAAGAACGAAAAAGAAAATTTTGAAAGCCTAAAAGTATTCTAAAGCAAAATCAAAAAGTATGTTAAAAAAAGAATTAATCAGAAATGTTTAGTTTAAATTATAGTAAAAGTACAAGTATGTATCTAGAAACCTTTTGATGCAAAGTTTTCATGATGAATCAATTTAATGTTTAAGTTTTTTCTATACATTTATAAATTTTTTTTATTTTTGTGTTGTTGTGACCTCAAAATGAGTCTCTTTTATTTTTTGCTAATTTCTAGTGGAAATAGAAAAGGTTGTTTTAGAAGTCATAGGAAAGTGGATCTTCTGCATCTTTTGACACCAAAATAATTAAACTTTGCAGCCTTAGCGGTTTTGTAAATAAGGGATTTTGTCAAGATTTGACCCCACTGTAATCTTTTAATTGAGGTAGCTAACTTGGTTTTGGGGGCAACTGACCAAAACCACTTCTAAGTTTTGGACACAAAGGCAACTTTTTAGACCTTTTTTTGAATTTTTTCACTCCACTCTATTGTGCACATGGCACATTCCTTGTAAGTGCATGTATGTGAACATACAATCTAAACAGATGTGAAGCAAGTAAGTGGCCAATAACAAAAAAGGGATTTCAGCCATGCTGGTTGTATGCAAAAGTTTTGATATAGAAAATCTAAACCAAATCTAATTATTGGATATAAATTGGCATAGTAGTTTTCACAAAATTAAAATTGGATAACTCTAGATCCATCCATAGTTGCCAACATATGTTTTAAAGATTCAGTTAAAATAACAAATCTCACAGCATTTGCTTGTACTCTATGGTAAACTAACTGGCCCTTACCTTGCAAACACTTTTTGGAAGCCAAGGCTATTATGAAAAATTTTATGGCAGAAGCATGCCTAATTATCAAAAATATACTAACTGATCAATAATAAAGCACTCATTTGCTAATATCATTTATTTTACCTGCTTTTCATTGTTATTCTCTGTGGTAGAGGTTTTTTACTTTGACATTTTTTCTGCATGCTTTATGTCATCTAATCACATTTAAAAAATTTTCAATCTATTAGAACAGTGCTTTTCAACCTTTTTCAACCATGGAGTACTTTTCATATTTAAAATATCTTGCAGAACATCAAAAGAAAAAACAATAAAGTTGCGAAAAAGCAATAACTTGTTAATGTAATATTTGGGCCTGCTTTGAGGAGTATAAATTTTCTATCTAGACAGGAACTGAAGAAAGGCAACACACAGCTCTTCTTCAACAGCTTTCAATGTTTCCCATTTTTTCACTTTTATGGATGTCATTGTTGAAAAGCTTGTCTCACAAAGATAAGTTGTTGAAAATGGGAGCAAGGTTGAAAGTGCTTGATTTGCCAAATTAGTAAACTCGTTAGAAGTCATAACCCAAAATCTGTCTAAAGGTAAATTGAAAAATTGTAACCTTAATCTACAGTCTTGCTTAGTTTAATTATTTCTTCTTGCTCCTGTAGAGTCAGTGTATTGTGCAATTCTGCTATTGAGCTGTAAGAATCCCTAACCCAATCATAGCAATTTACGGCACTTAAAGAAAAATAAAAACATAATTTCTCTTCAAGAGTAATCAAATGTTTTTGTAGTTTTGCACAGAGAAGTAGTGTTTATGTTTGCTTGACATTTTTGGCTCAGAAGAAACATCTCAAGATTTTTGTTTATCGCATGTTGCTGCCAAATTTTTACTCTTGAGTGAAATCCATTAATTTTGTCCATGCTAGTCAAAAGATTTTCATTGCAACCTTGCATTTGAATGTTTAGCTCATTTAAATGTTGAAAAATGTCAGCCATACATGCTAACCTTGCCCACCAATCATTACTTGCCAGCAATCATGCCTTTTCTCGTTGTTTATTATTCAAAAATACATTAAGTTCATTTCTTAAGTGGTACATGCAAGCTAGGACTTTACCTTGTGATAACCATTGTACTTTGGTGTGGAGCAACATTTTTGTGTGTTCTGCCCCCATTTCTTCACATAAAATTGCAAACATTCAAGTTTTTAAAAGCTTTGTCTTGACAAAATTAACGATACTTACAACAGTGTTAAGTAGAGAAGCCATATCTGCTGGCAACATCCTTGCAACCAGCACCTATTGGTGCAAAAAACAGTGCATAACTACAATATGTTTTTTTTCCTAATTCTGCAAACAAAGCCCTTGTAACGTCCAACCATGGCTGCTGCTTCATTTGTGCAGACACTTATGCAGTTCTTCCATTCAAGTCCCCCTTGTTCAACATAATCGAAAACAACATAAAAAATTTCTTCTCCAATTCCAAGTATTCTGTTGCAATTTCTTGCAAAAGAAAAAATTTTCTTTGATCAGATCTTCATCAACAAAGTGCACATTTTCCAAACGTGAACATGTCCACTGATATCAGTAGACTTATCAACCTGTAATGCAAATTTTCCCTAATGCAGATCTTTTTTCAGAATATTACTTTCTATCACAGACATATCTACAATCCGTCTGGCTACTGCATTGTCTGATAAAGGAAGCTTAGCTACTTCTTTAACTGTATCAGCATCAAGCATCTCTTTTACAATAATTTTACAAGCTGGTAGTATTAATTTCACTGCTACTGTATGTAACTGTTTTGACTTAGCTATGAGGTCAGCTATATGGTAGCTCACTTCAAGAGCCTTCTCGGATATTGTTGTTGTTCGTCTCATAAATTCCATTTTCTTTTTGTTATTTAGGCAAGCAAAATAATTTGTATTCTTGTTTCTAAGAGATGGACAATTAGTTTCAAGCAGGGTTGGGGAGCCAGCCTAATTTAGGTTAGGCTTTGGCTTCAAAGCCAATTAATTTTAAGCTTCAGCTCCATCTCTGGAGCCAATGCTTGACTCTAGCTCAGCTCCAGCTCTGGCTCCAGCTCCAACTTGATAATGCATTTATAAATATTGGCCAATAAGGGATAACTAGATGATATATCAATTATCAAAAAATTCACTAACTTGCACTCTGCTACAACTCAAAGATCAATTATATACTATCCAAGGGTCCTATCAATTATATATCTCTAACAAAAGAAGACTTGATATATCCAGCACATATACATACAAAACAAATTATCCAAGCACAATCATCACCACAGATGTCAATGCAATTATGGTATGCACCGACCAAAGGCCACAGAGGAGAACTGATTAAATAATTCAAATCACATCACATTAAACACAAACACTCAATACATTGACCACCAAATCAAACACACTAGCCTACTTAACCAGACATCACTGCTTCAGCAGACTTGAGTGATTACACTGGAAGACCAACCCCTCTTTCACATTAGATCATTTATTGTTACTCACCATCCTAAGTATATATCACAAGACCAAAGAAATTCCATAACATATGGACATCATTTAACCATCATGTTAAAGATCTCATCTTCTACCGACCCCATTTTACAAATGTCCATAGAGCATCCATGAGATAAATAAAATCTTGTCAAGGCAATACTGGATGCCGTTAAACTCTTCATTCTTAAAATAAAAACAGCACAAATTGCACTCATTTGCCAAGGCACATTTGCAAGTTCATTCAACAATGTAATTACACTTGCCAACAGAACAGATCATCACAAATCATTACTTTAACGATCACATTAACAAACAGATACATGAACACAAACCAAACACACGAAAACAACCATGGTAAAATTTACCTATGGTGGAATTTACAGTGGTAAAATTTACCAGTCACCCCTGAAACACCTAGGGTCACTTTCATTAAATACCTCACAAATATGTACAACACTGCCCCAACACTAACACAATATTACATCTTGGAAAAGGTGTCCCAACCATCTCTATCTTAAAACCAAACAA
Source organism: Diplosoma virens (assembly GCA_963680785.1). Lineage (NCBI taxonomy): Eukaryota > Metazoa > Chordata > Ascidiacea > Aplousobranchia > Didemnidae > Diplosoma > Diplosoma virens. The sequence continues at coordinate 16,432,668 of OY796889.1, forward strand.
GGACCACAATTTATTAACCATTGCCAAAGCACTAGAGAAAGTGCTATTACCATAAATAATAAAAAAAATTCCAATTATTTTTTATCAGTATGGACTGAAATCTAAACACTCAACGTAACTTCTTTGCATAACATCTTCCACCAAATAACAAAAGGCTTCAACAATCCAAGGCAACATTACACCATAGCAGTATCTTTGAACATGAGCAAGGCGTTCAATACAGTGAACAAAAAAAAACTTATACTAACAAACATTCCAAACACCATCATTAAGTTCAAAGCAAACTACATTTAAAGGACAACAAGCATGTACCCAACACAATGGCACACTCTCAAAATTCAAATAAATCAAAATCTGCAGTACCACAAGGTGAAGTTTGGTATCTAACATTATTTAAAATTTACATCTCTAAGATTACCCTCCTTCCAAAAGATGTACAAATCTCAACATAAGTTGATGACATAACAATCACAGCATCTTACACCAATCACCTTTTAAGAACCAACAACTCATTCAACCATATTTTTACCAAGTATTACACTCTTCATGCTCAACCCTGCTGAATATGGTTTATCACTTAATTTAAACAATCAAACATTATCAACAGCAAAACACCCAAAAACTTTTAAAATTACTTTTGACCCAAAACTAACATTTTCACAATACAGTACATAAATCTCACCGTCATTAAAGCAAAACAAACACTTAACTTTCCCAAAGGACTTTCTTCAAACAAATGGGGTAAACAAAATGAACTAATCATTTCTGCATTTAAAGCTATCATTTGCCCATATTGGAATATGTAAACACCATATGGAGCTCTATCATATTAAACACCAACATTAAGAAAATGCAAACCACTAAGAACACAGCTTTGTTCATTGCTACTGGCTGCAAATGAGACACAAACATTCAAAGCCTGCAAGACAAAACCATTGTCCTACCAATGGCCTCCTATCTCATACTTCATGCTACTTATCTCAAACAAATGACTCAAACACAAACACACCCTTTACATAACCTTAATGCACATTTAGATACACGAATGAATTAAGTGGCTTTTAAATGTAAAAAAAATATTGTTAGGAGCTGGAGCCAGCAAAAATTTTGATGGCTCCGGCTCTGGCTCCTTCAAAATTGACTGGCTCTGTGGCTCCATGCTCCAGTGCCCCAGCCCTGGTTTCAAGGTAACATTTCAGTTTGGCTGGAACCATGGTGCTGTTACATGGCTCTTTTCTACATACCAAACATACTGGTTTTGGGAAAGTCAGATCACCTGTATAAGCAAATGCAAATGAAATGTAACTATTGCTGTAATGTCTCATCACCGCATTTAACTTCTTTTCATTACTAGCCTTTTCATTTTCATTTACATTCTTTCTTTTCAAATATTTATCCATCCTGCAATTAGTAATGCTTTTATTTTGTTTTAACACTATCTTGAGATTATAATAAAAACGTTTTAAAATGTAGCTACAGCTGACTGCTTTTTCTTATTAGTGAGTAATAGAGCCCCTATCTATGACAATGGTGCTCACATGAAAGTCAAGACTTCCTGTTGTGTAAAACCAGTGTTTTGTGGAACAGCTGTCCTATAGAGATCAAGTGAACTTTGCGGAACAGCTGACAATGCTTTGCAAAACACCAGTGTTCCACAGAACATCAGTTGAAACCACTGTATTAGTAGACAATTCTTTAAGGTCATGCACTTCTGCATGTTATGTTAAAATCCTCTAATCAATGTTAACCCTTACAACTTTTTGATCATTATTGCAATGTTCTTCACTAAGCATACCTCAAGTGCAGTGGTTCTCAAACAATTTTTTTTGCATGGCAGTCTCTTTGCAATCTTTTAGATGGCTTGCCAACCCTTAAATTATCTGCAATTAATTTTTGTTTCAAAATGATAGTAATCTCAAAAAAAAGTCTTTACCATGATTCTTGATTTTCATCTAAAATCATAATGATGTCTAAAATAAAAGGTCTTCACTTTGAATCCAACTCTGATTTCTTAAAAATAACTTTAACTAACATAGGGAGTAAATATGTCAGTAACAATTGCAAATAGCCAATAATTTCAACAATTAGTGACCTATTCACAGTCTGCCTAGAACCTTTTTGTGACACCCCTAGAGCACTGCTGCCCTCAGTTTGAGAACTGCTGTTCTAATGAAACATATATTTTTATTGACTGAAATATGCACACTAGCAATTGAGAGTTCATGAGTGCACAGAAAATTGTTTAAATTTGAACATTAGAATGAAGTGTGGCAAAAGTGGAGATTATTTTTAAGACCAAAAACATATATTTTATACACATTTTGAATAAAAAAATCTAAAATTGTCTGTTTGATCAAACACATATATTGGAAAAACTTAAATAAACAATGCAAATAACCAATTTAATGAGCAGTTTTTTGAATTGATTAAAAACTATTTTTCTTGAAAAAAAAAAAATTTTTTTTTTTTTTTTTTTCGAGATAAAAAACTTTTTTACGTTTTTTTTTTGGCAATATTTAGATTATTTAGTGGCTAATAAAGCTGAAAAAACTCTTGTCAGAACAATCACATAGCTGGTACAACTATTCATTTTTTTAAAGTTTGAGGCTTGACATGTTTTTTCAGTTGTTGTTTGCAGCTGCACTTCTCTCTTTCATATGCTTTTTCTTGGGACCAATTTCCTTCCATTTCCAAGCTACCTCAATAATTAACTTTATAAAAATTTGTCAATAGATTCAACGTCAACCATCTGTTGCCAAAATCTTATTCCAGGGGCTCTCAATTGTGACCCTCAACCCCCCAAGGGGGCCACAAGCATAGGCCTCATTAATGAATTATAACATGCATTAATTGACAAAAACGTAACTTTTAGAAAAAATTGTGACATAACAAACACTCATGTAGGTGTAAGTATCGTAAAGCTAGCTAAAAGCATGTTTTTTTCCATTGTGTGTCTATCTCACTGCATGTTGCATCATCATTTGTGATTGTAACGTAACATTCAAGGATAGTTACAAAAAAGAAAGCATTGGCATGGCTTTGTGATGTTTTCATTTTGTAGCTGAAAAATGTGTACGACAGTTTTAGTTAGTTGGACTTAGTTGTAAAATATTTTCTTAATTGGTTACTTTTTAGTGACAGACTGAGTCTTAAAGTAAAGGAGAATAAGCCATTGACTGCTACATTACAATTAAATCTTTATATTTTTGTAGCTTTTTTTGCTATTAATATTTAACTCACAGATAGATTCTGTTTATAAAATGTCTAAAATGGAATGACGATTACGTTGCATTTGGCTTCACAAAAGTTAATTGAAATGGTCTTGATTGTGCACAATGTCTGCATTGCTCATACGTGATGTCAAATGCATCACTATGTCCATCTAAATTGACAAACCATCGTGAAAAGAAACATCCACAAATGAAGACTGCAGATATTGAGACTATGTCTGTCAAAAGAGCATGATATGACCCGGAAGCTTCAATAACTCACTTTGGATTTTTGCAAGAAAAGCCTGCCCTTTAATGCAGCTATGAGGTGGCATATAGAATTGCAAAGTGCAAAAAACTGCACACTATTGTGGAAGACCATATAAAACCATGTTCGGAGAAAATGGTTGAAATATTGATCGGGTTAGTGACGAAAAAGAAAATCCAACAAGTTTCGCTTTCAAATGTTACTATTTGACGACAGATTGACAGCATGGCTGTTGATGTGTGCCAACAAGTTTGCACCGAAATCAAGGAGAGCACGCTGCATGATAGCATTCAGTTTGACAAGTCTACCAATACTGGTCTTGAAAGTCACTTAATTGCTTTCATCCGATATGAAAAAAAATGCAAAGAGTTTTTGTTTTGCAATACCTTGTCAACTATAGCAACTGCTATTGACATTAAAGCAGTTGTCAAATGTTTTTTCAAAGCTAATGGGCTCAGCTGGCTAAATTTTAAGCACATTTGCACTGACGGTGCCCCAGCAATGGTTGGTGCTAAAGGAGGATTTGTCACTCTAGAAAAAAACGAATGGCCTCATGTGACGTCATCCCACTGTTTGCTACCTAGATATGCTCTTGCAACAAAGACTCTACCTAGGCCTTTGATGGAAGTTGCAGTGAAAGTTATCAACTTCATTTATGCAAGGGCCAAAAATCATCAACTTTCCCAAATTTTAGCTAAAGAAATGGGGGCAAAACACCTTGGACTTTTATATCATACCAAAGTTCGATGGTTATCGCGGGGTAAATGCCTTTCTTGACTGTATGAAAGGTGAAGCGGAAACATTTCTTTTGGAAAACGAAAACAATTTTCACATGGAATTTTGCAATACTGAATTCATCATCATAAAGCTTGCCTATCTGGCCGATGTATTTGGCCACCTCAACAAAATGAATGTTTGTTTGCAAGGCCGTGATGTAATAGTCAGTGACGTTCAAGACAAACTTGCTTGGTTATCTGCTCAAATGTCTGTTTGGCAGGCACAAATCAAGGCAGGGTCCACTGCCTCATTTCCTTTATTGGATGAGTATTTGAGAATGAATAGGATTGAGTTGCCTGTTGGCATCAACACTTGCATAAAAGATCATCTTGAAGTCCTTTGTGGTGAGTTTCAGTCGTATTTCAACGACCCACTGTAGGTTTCATGGCACAAAAATCCATTCAACATCGAAGTTGATCCTATTGCAGATGAAGCAGAGGAGTTGTCAAGAGTTTTGAATGCAGTAAAGGTGGGATTTAAGAACCGATATGATATCTCAAGCTTCTGGTTGTCTCTCCACAATGCATATCAGTTACTGAGCAAGAAGGTGTCAGAGATGTATGTTCAATGTTCTACCACCTACCTTTGCAAAACTGGGTTTTTGGATTTGGCAACCATCAAAACAAAAGCATGTAATCATCTTGATGTGCACAGTGACATTCATCTTGTTGTATCAAAGATGGAGCCTAATATAAAAGGCTTGCTAAAACAAAATCAGGCACAAGTTTTGCATTGAGGAATAAATTATTGAAATACTCATTGACTGTTTTCATTGATATCATTTCTTTCGTTTTTTTTAAAGTAAATACATTTTTATTTCTAGACTGGGACTTTTAAAATTACACTCAAGGGGCCACAGTCTTTTAGAGTCACAGTCAAGGGGGCCACGACTCAAAAAAGGTTGAGAACCACTGCCTTATTCCTTTCTATCTTAAATCATTAGTTGGTATTTTAAACTTTATTTTGGAAAAAACCTGTAAATAAATTTAGAATGAAATTTAGGATAACATTGATTTTTTGATAAAGGCATTGAAATCGACTGAAACTAAACTTAATTTTTATAGCCCTTTTTTTATTGTCTCCTTATAACTTTGAATAAAAGAAAAATATAGATGTCAAACTCAATTATAAACCAACAATAAAGTAAATCTATTCATTTGTTCTGTGATTTACCTGGCCAAGTAGATTCCAATTAATTGAATCAAGATAGCACAAGTTGTTATTCTTCTCAATTCTTACACCACCATTTTGAATAAATTTTAGCCTTCCCAAGCCAAGCTAAAAAGAACAAGTAAAAATCTATTACAATGTGAATTATATTTTTAAAAAATTTGATTAAAAATCTTTGTTAATTAACACTAGAATGACCAAGCATGTCAATTGAGTCATTTCAAACATTAAGCTATATGTATTGTTGGCAGAGATTGCTTTATTTTGATCAAACTTCTCAACAATTATTTTTTACAAAATAATAAATCTGTGTGGCTTTTGAGGGCTTAAGATTTAAAATCAATTTTAGGCATTGAGTTACCTAGAACAGGGATGTCCAACCTGCAACCAGCAGGCTGCATTGCAGCTTTCTGTGGGTTGCATTAAAACCTTAGGCAGACTGCATTGCAGCCTGCCTAAGGTTTTAATGCAACCCACCACCTGTTCCAAGTTTTTAGATGCATTTTGGATGTATTTGGCCCAGATGGTAGGTGCTTTCTCACAGCCTGGGCCATGAGCAAGTCTGTTCATTGCTGTTAAAAATGGCAGACCGAAACTGAACCTACCAAAACAGAAGGGTATCCACCCATTTCAATGTTCAGTGTGGGTCTGCTAGTTGGCAAACGTTCTTTTCAGGACAGGGCAATGCCAGGATAAAACTGCCCTTTTCAGGGCACATTGCCAACAAGTTTCAAAGATTCACTATTCTTCAGCTGAACATCAAAGACCTCACTGCAAGCAAGATGAACATTCTTCATCACCTTGCTATGCATTCTGAGGCACTCATCATCCTACTGCAGGAGACCCACTGCATTGATGCAGAGAAGTTGGTATCTCCAAACTACCAACTAGCTGGGTCTTCTTTAAGCAGGAAGCAGGAAGCTTGCACATTTGTCCACGAGCGACTGAGATACATGCTTTTGGACCAATCTCCACTGACATCAGAGATCAAGTGACTGTGTGTGGACATTGATGGCTATAAAATAGTCAATGTCTACAAACCACCGCCAACGCAATTGCAAACCCTGAATCACCCCTGTCTTTACGCTGGCAATTTTAACTGCCGTCATGCTGACTGGGGTTACGACAACAACAGTCTGGACAGTGAGTGCTCGGCTGGCTGGGCAAGTATTAATTGTCTTGCCCACCTATATAATGTTGTTGTGCCAGCTGCACGGAATCTTTTGGACAACCTTGCCAGACTTGGCATCTGTGCTTCTGAATGGACAAATCACAAATGGAAAACGGAGTACTGTGAAGGTGCTTCCAGGCTCCGTGTTTTTGTGCTTGGGACCAGTGCCAAGTCTGTTGGGATGGGCTTACCCCAAGCAGCTTGGGTTAAGCTCAACTGCCTGCATACTGGTGTTAGGCAATTCCATTCGTCCATGTGTAAATGGGGTCTTGCTCCTTCACCGAATTGCAAGTGTGGTACCTTTGAGCAAACCGCAGACCGTATTCTAACAGCATGCCCTATACATTGGGCACCACATGGAGTGCAAGGTCTGACGGTTTTGGATGACGAAACTTGATGCTGGCTTAATAACATCACTACCAGCATCTGATTCAGGCAGTGCAGCAGTCTGGGGTAGTAAAAGGATAAAACCTCAGCCCCAGTCCTGTTTGTGTCTGACCTGGAGTGAATGCCCTTCAAACGATGATGACGAGATGTATTTTCAAACTTGTATCAAAGCATTTTTCCAAGATGAGTTCTGCTAGTTTGCTTAGTACACCTTTGAGACAAAAATTGGCAAATCAGGGTCTGATTCAAAGAGAATACCTTTTTTTATATAAAATGCCTCGTTTTAAAGACAAAAATTGACAAATCAGAGTCTGATTCAAAGTGAAGACCTTTTCACTGCTCATCGACTTTAGCTCAATTTAAAATTTAGCTCATAATGAAAAACAGTTAGACATCCCTGACCAAGAAAACATACAAGTGTGTCAATATGTTATTTTGAACATAACCACTCTTTCTGTAAAAATTAAGTCAAATTCTTAACAGTGTACATCAATTGACACACTTGATTATTCTAAGTAGATCAATGCCTAAAATCATCATTTTAAGTGTATGACCCTCAAAAATCACAGAAGTTTATAATTTTGTAAAAATAATTGTCAAGATGTTTTATTAGAATATAACAATCTCAGGCAAAAACACATATGGTTGAATGTCCAAAATATATCAATTGATGTGTTTGGTTGTTTTAGTGTTGAATCAAATAAATGGGTTACAAAAAAAAAACAAATTTACATATACAGGAGCCAAATAAACACATTATAAAAAATAACTATTTGATAGACTATTCAAGTTTAAAATACAGTCATATCTTGTTAATTTGACCAACTTCATTTTATCAAATAATGTCAGTTTATTGAGTTTGTAAGATTATTGAGATCAACAAATGTTAGTTATATAAACAGGAATGACCAGTGCTGTGGACTTCTATATAAAATAGTATTACTATTCAAAATCTGGTATTAAGATGGATTGAAAAATTAATAACCAGAGCATAAGGCATCAGTAAAATTAGGTCTTAAATATATTTAATACAGTGTTTTTTGATCTATTACGTCTCTTTTGCAATCAATTAAGTCTATGTCCGTTCAATAACATCTCTGTTGTGATCAATTAGGTCACTGTTGCAACCAATTAAGTCTCTGTTTATTTGCAATCAAATTCGTTTTTTTTTTTTGCAATCATTTTCGTTTTGCAAAAACTTTTATATACATATGTCTTTGTATAGGGTCACCTGATAGGGTCTATATACATATATCGTAGATAATATGGAGTTTCTGTATTAGGTCTCCATAATCTATAGTCTCCATAATTAGGTTTCTGTTAAAGTCTTTTTTCAGAAATCTATTACCCTTCTTCCAGTAAAGTTACATTGACGATTTTATTTAATGATCAAATTTCGATGCATGAATTTATTAATAAAATTGGTCAACTTTCAATTTATTATAAAAAATAAAAGTTAAAAATTTAAAACCAACTGTATCATTATGAAAAATCGATTTCGACCTATAAAGGTCATCATCAGTTTGAATCAAACAGAGAATAATCTTCCCAATACTTGTAGTAGAAATTGGCCTTTATGCTTACAAAAACTTTTTCAAAATATAATTGTTTTAGAATATTCAATACAAACAAAATAAATTGGAGTTTTGAGATTTTCCACTACTAAATGCTTGGTAATACACATACCAACACTCATAAAAAAAAAAATACTAGCTGCTTCCACAAAGAAAAATGTAATTTTAAACAAAAGAGTTTTAATAAGAAACATAGAGCAAATGTAGTTTTAATGAATATTTCTTACAAGTTGATACTCCAAGTGGTTACTTCACTTGTTGTTTGCTTTGTAGCAGCAATAGATAAAGCTAAATCTCTACTTTGACAATGAAAAAATAAGAAGTCAAGAGGTCAAATAGTAAACAAAAAGATGTTTATTGCAGCTATTCTGGCTTTATGATTCTTTTTGAAGGCATTCCCACTGATATGATTGGTAGTCAAACTTGCCATTACCAGTTAAACTAATTAATATAAGGGTGTTCCTTTTGTCACACCTTGATTACTTTATGCTGCAGCTGGTTTCCGTTTTTTTTTTACAGTTGCAGTTATGTTGTAGTGGTTTACGTTTGTTATGTTATTGATTATCTTAGAGTCTTATGTTATTAATTCTAGTGTGTTTAGATGTGCCTCGTTTTTAGTTTATTAAACCTTAACTTAGGCAATGTTACGTGTTATAGTTTTGTAACAATTTAATAAACTAAAAATTAAATATCTGTTGATAACAGTAGCAGCAATGGAGGTTAAAGATCTCTGTCTGAAAGTCTTCAGTACCCATCTTGAAACTGACAGTGCAAAAGGGCAGAGGCTTTATTGGATCAAAACGTTCATTACCTATATCAACAAACTGGGCAAAGTAAGTGCAGATGACAAACTGAATCTTCTTATCAACCATGTCGACACTACTGTTTACGAACTATTCTCTGAGGCACCTGATTATGATGACGCTATTAATCTCTTAATGAATACATACGCACGAGCTCCAAGTCCTATATTTGCAAGGTATACTTTAAACACATGTAACCAGAAAGTTTCACTTGACGTTTACCTTCAAAAGTTGAAGCGACTAAGTACAGATTGTAAGTTTTTGGCAGTCTCAGCAAAACTTCATAAAGAAGAAGCAATCCGAGATGCATTTATAAGTGGAATTTTGTCCAACGAAATTAGACAACGATTGCTTGAAGATCATGACCTTAGCTTGCAGAATGCCTTTGATAAAGCAAGGTCACTAGAGATAGTGCAGAAGAATGCTGAAGCTTATTGCATAAAACCATCACAACTCGTTATTCCATCAAAAACTATAGCTAAAATGGAATTGAAATTAGCCGAGTGCTAATCAGACAAAGAACACAGTGTGGCCATGATCAGGAAATGTAAGTACTGTGGGAATAAAAAGCACCCATGTAAGTTCTATCTGTCCAGCAAAAGATGTGACTTGCTTTAATTGTTCAAAAAGGGGCACTTTTCGAAGGTTTGCCGCTTAAAGGTTAAAACCACTGAAAGACCAGATGCTTCAACTGCATCACTGTTTGGACTAAAACCAGATTGTCACAGTAGAACATATTCAAAGGTAAATAGAAAAGTCAGTATAAACGGTGTAGAAGCAAACACTTTAATAGACACAGGTTCCACCCTAAGCCACTTGAGTAAGCAGTTTTCAAAATTTTTAAATTTAGAACTCAAAGAATCTGATTGCTCAATTGGTCTAGCTGTTAAAGGACACATGTCGAAAGGTCTGGGTAGATGTAAAGCTGATGTTCATCTGAATAATAATGAGTATAAAAATGTGTCTTTTACAGTACTTGACGATCTTTTGACCAATGCTATTCTGGGGCAAGATTTCATGGCACGACATAAAAATGTGAAGATCCATTTTGGTGGAGAAATACCTACTTTGCACCTAGGAGCATTGCAAGCTATCAAGATTTCTACTCCTGTAAAACTATTTGAACACCTCAGAGAAAATACACAGTCAGTTGCAACAAAACCTAGAAGGTACTCACAAGCTGATACAGAATTTATTTCTTCCGAAGTAAAAAGACAATGATGACTTGATAGAACCAAGTAGCTCTTCCTGGAGAGCACGCCTCTAGTTGTTATGCAAGTCAACCACAAGAAAAGGATGGTTATTGATTATAGCCAAACTGTAAACAAGTTTACCTTGCTTGATGCGTATCCTTTACCACACATGCAAGACATTGTAAGGATTGCTCAATATAAAGTATATTCGACGTTGGACCTGACGAGTGCCTATCATTAAGTAGAACTGCCTTCTTCTGATCGCTTGTACACTGCCTTCCAAGCTGATGGATCTTTATGGCAGAAGAATACCTTTCGGCCTCACAAACACTGTTCCATGCTTTCAACGAATCATCAACAATATCATCAAGTCTAATGGATGCGAAGGTACTTTTGCGTATTTAGATAACATTACTGTTGGTGGCACCACACAAGAAGACCTTGATAAAAATCTCTCTAAATTTTTGTGTGTCACTAAAACACATAATCTTACTTTTAATGAGGCAAAATGCGCATATTCTACTGATACCATTAAATTACTGGGATATGAAATCCACAATTGTTCTTTGCGACCTGATCCAGACAGGGTAAAACTCTACAAGAGCTTCCCTCTCCTAAAACTACCAAAGAGCAACAGCGTGTTGTGGGATTATTTGCATATTATGCACAGTGGATTTCGCACTATTCCAACAAAATAAAACCGCTTGTCATCAACAGGGTCTTTCCATTAAAAGATCAGGCTTTGTCTTCATTTGTTAACTTGAAATCTGAACTTGCAGACGTAACTCTAGGCATTATTAATGAGAAAGATTCTCTAACAGTCAAAACTGATGCTTCTAATGTAGCGATTTTCGCCACTCTCAACCAAAATAACAAACCAATCGCATTTTGGTCTCAATCGCTGATAAGAAACAAATCAACCCAATCTAGTGTTGAAAAAGAAGCGATGGCAATTGTCAAAGCTATATGTAAATGGAGCCATCTGCTCTCAAGAAAACCCTTCAAGTTGGTCACAGACCAGCATTCCATAACTTACGTATTTAATGGCAAAAACCATACAAAAATTAAAAATGCTAAACTATTATGTTGGCGTATCAAGCTGTCTGAGTTTGAATGTGATATTGTTTATCGTGCAGGAAAATTTAATACTGCCACAGACACAATGTCTAGAATATATTGTGCTAATCTAAATTTTTTGTCATTGTATGAGATACACACTGGACTCTGTCACCCAGATATAACTCGTACTTATCATTTTATTAAAATGAAAAACTTGCCCTACCCTATTGATAAAGTTCGTAAAATTGTAGATAGATGTTGCATTTGTGCTGAAATCAAACCTCATTTTCATAAGCCGATTGAGTCGCATTTAATAAAAGCTATGCAACCAATGGAGCGCTTAAGCATTGATTTCAAAGGCCTGTTACCTTCTTCTTCTAAAAATAAGTATTTATTAACTGTTGTAGATGAATATTCACATTTCCCTTTTGCATCTGCTTGCTCTACTATTGAATCACAAACTGTAATTAATTGTTTGCAGCAAATTTTTTATTTGTTTGGCATTCCTGGGTATGTGCATTCCGACCGAGGAAAATCTTTTGTTTTGAATGAAATTGTATCGTTTTCGCACAGTTTACACATTCCCACCAGCAAAACGTCTGTGTACAACCCTAGGTCAAATCTGTGTACAACCCTACTGATTGGAATTGGCTAAGAGTATTCTGGAGTATTGGAGTATTCTGAGCCTGAATTTAGTGACAGTGATGATGATATGGGACATGTACAGCCACCTTTGCAAAATGTACAGTCAAGTAAGGACAATAAAATTAGCCATTTGACTAATTATGTGTATGAGAAAGTTGCAATTTTTTATGTGCGGATGGTCATCCTCATTATAAATTCAAGATGGCCACCATTGTGGGGGGTAAGTTTGTCAAATTTTATAACATTTTTTGATAGTCCTACTTATGTGCTACAAATGTTATATACGTTGTTTGGGTATACAATAAAGGTTAAGCTTACAGAATTGTTTAAAAATAGGTTGTAAAAAATTATTTTCTGTAAAAAAAATTCAGCACTCAGAGGGTTAATATAAGCATGCTCCTTTTGTCACGCCTTGATTACTTTATGCTGCAGTGGCTTTCCGTTTTCTTTTTTTATACAGTTGCAGTTATGTTGTAGTGGTTTACATTTGTTATGTTATTGATTATCTTAGAGTCTTGTTATTAATTCTATTGTGTTTAGACGTGCCTCGTTTTTAGTTTATTAAACCTTAACTTAGGCAATGCTACGTGTTATAGTTTTGTAACACCCACATTCCAAAATTTTGTTCCAGCAGCTCAATAATAATTTCACTTACTGTTAGTGCAGATTATTAACAATTTGTACTTTCATTATGTATTTTATAAAACTTCTTTTTGTAAAGCATTTTGCTAGAACAGTGTACTCAAAACTTTTCTGCACATCAACCCAATTAAAGTAAAAAATAATCTACCCCTGTTCCAAAACACACTTTTTTGTCTTATTTTTATGCAACTGTTTTTTTTTCACTAAATAAGAAAAGCAACTAAAGACCTAAGAAAAGGTCTTCATTTTTATAATTATATGTTTTTTGAGTTCAATATTGTTGCTTTATTACTCCAATATACCCCAACACTTATTTATCAAACAGTTTTCCACATCAAAATTAAATAGCACTGGAATTTTATAATCGCAAATAATTGATTGTGATATAATAATCTTTTTTTACCATCTAGTTATTGTTCTTGAACTACATTGGTAAAAAATTTTCATGAATTTGAAAAATTCCTTCTGGTCTGGTTTTATGGAAAGTTACTCCAATATAAAAAAAAAAAGTAATCTGTCATTTAGTCACAAAAAAATTTTTTTAAACAAATACCCTGACCTGCTTCTGGAGATACCAAGATATCGCTATCTGATTAAAACCTTTTTAAGGTTTGTGGCTTTTATGAGTATCAGGTGCATATTTGCACTGATAAAAGCAGCCTTATGTATCATAACATAGTTTGATATAAAACTTTTTTATTTGGTTTTTTACTGAGATGACAAAAATTTTTTGCTGCTTGCTGAGAACACCACAAAAAGGCAATAATTGAAAAATGTCTTTTCTAAAGATACAACAGAGTAATGCAAATTGGTTTTGAATTGATTGTGTGAGTTGCAAGTACCATCAATACACCCACATAACTGACTGATATTAAAAGTAGTCACAGTTGCTAAATATAAAGAAATCGGTTTACAATTTGAAAAATAATTTGTAAAAAAGATGGTTTTTAATTACTTAAGGTTAAATTAAAGTTAATTTTGGTGAAGATTAGGTTATGTTATATAAATGATAGGTCAAGAACCTGAAAAAGCTCAAAACAAAAATTTTTTGTAGATGTGTTTGATTTTAAACTGAAACTAAACACACCTGTATTGTTGTTGTCAAATGTCATCTATTGCTTTTTATGCCCGTGTGATGTAGGTCTGATGCACATCAGTAAGTCAACATGACATACGATAACAATAGCAAAAAAACATTTAAACTTAGATTATTCTTTGAAAAGCAAAAAAAAAAATAGTTACATGTAACTTAGAAAATAAAAAAAACGGATTATTTAAGAAATAAGTTTTAGGTTATAAAAAAATATTCTTCACAGACTATAATTCTAAAATTCACATAGCCGTATTAACTTAAAATTATCAACCAAAATTAAATAACTGTATGAACATGGCTAGTCTCTTTTATAGCAATTATTTTCATAATCTAATGTGATTTTTTTCTTTAAAATATGGCTTTGTTATAGTAATAATTACTAAATTGTTAGTGTTTTTTAATTAAATTACGTAATATCAACATAAACATAAATTGGAGAAAACTCTTGTATATTGTAGCTTGATTGTACTTTAATTGCCATTTTATAGTCTATTGTGCTAAATTGTGTTAACTTAGATTCTTTGATAAGAACTGACATGAGTAAAAAGCACTCAACTTTTTAATAAAAATTTTGCAAGTATAAATGGTAAAATGTTTGAAAATAAAAAAATTTTAGAAAAAAAAATTGCTGCAGATAAAACCTGCAATCTGGCTTTAAAAATTAATGTACGAGGTCTGTTCAAAAAGTATCCGACTTTTTTGTATAAAGCACACAACACAATAAATTTTGCAAGTTTTATTCAATCTCCTTCAAAATATTTCCCTTGGTGGTTCACACACTTATCCCAGCGCTTCTGCCACTTCTCAAAACACTTCATAAACTCCTCCCCCGGAATGCTCTGAAGCTCCTCCGTCGCTTTTTTCATAATGTCTTCTCTTGACTGAAATCGCCTCCCTTTCAGAGTTGTTTTTAGCTTAGGGAACAGCCAGAAATCACACGGTGCTAAGTCGGGAGAGTAAGGAGCCTGTCTAATAAGTGGCATGCTGTTTTTGGCTAGAAAAGCTTGGACCACATGTGCAGAATGAGCGGGAGCATTGTCGTGGTGAAGCTGAAAATTCTTTGCTGCCCACATGTTTGGCCGCTTTCTTTGCACAGCATCACGAAGGCGACGTAGAATCTCCAGGTAGTACTCTTTGTTGATTGTTTGACCTTCTGGTGCGTATTCATGATGCACGATGCCACGGGAATCAAAAAAACAGGTCAGCATAACTTTCACATTGCTGCAGACTTGCCGAGCTTTTTTTGGGCGTGGTGATTCCGGATGCTTCCATTGTGATGATTGAAACTTGGTTTCTGGGTCATAACCATAAACCCAGGTCTCATCACCAGTGATGATTGTCTTGATAAATTCTGGGTCATGATTTGCAACATCCAGCATGTCCTCCAAAATTTCCTTCCGGAGTTCCTTCTTAGGATTGAATGAACTGAGCCTGTGCTTATTCCCATTTCTGCAGCAATCTCTCGTACTGTTAAACGACGATCCTCCAACACTTTTTCACGAACCTGATCCATCGCCTCCTCGTTTCGGCTTGTGGATGGCCTTCCTGAGCGAGGATCACTTTCCACTGATGCACGGCCATCTTTAAAGCGTTTAAACCATTGCTTTATCTGAGTTGGGCTTAAGGCCTCATTTTCAAAAGCTTGTTGAATCTTTCGAATTGTTTCAACTTGAGTATCACCAAGTTTTTGACAAAACTTGATGCAATACCTCTGTTCGATGCGTTCTGTCATTGAAATGAAATTTTCTGAAAATCAAAAAACCGATGAACACGTACTACACGCCTGCACTAAATGCTTTACACAGAGAGATACGAATGACGAATCGGCCTGAAACGCTTCACGATTACGCGTGAATGTGTGTGTGTGCAGCCACACTTTGCACGGGCAGTTTGCTCATACCTTATTGGCGAGAGGGAAAAAGGTCGGATACTTTTTGAACAGACCTCGTAAGGCAAAATCTTAAGTAAAATTTTTGTCCTCTTAAAATTTGGTCACCTTAAAAAAATTTATATTTATGAAAGCAATTATTTTTTCTAACTAGCCACAAGTCAACCAATAAGATTCTTTTTGCAGTATTTCAGACAGCAAATACACATGAAACAAAAATTATGTTGTTGGTGCCATAAATTCATATAAACATAATTTTTTCTAGGAACAAAGGAAAGTATATTAGCTGCTACTTCAACTGGTTATCTACATGACATAAATCTACTTTGATATTATATCTACACCAGTTTATCTAACATTCTACATGACCATGTGAATTTCTTGTGTTAAATGGTCACTTGCAAATAACTGGGTATTTTGTGATTTTTTTACCACCTGAATAATTTAGAGTTAGTTTTAACTAATGGACCATCAGTGAGTTGATAAATTATTTTAGGTTGTAAATATTTTAACATGTAGATAACCAGCTAAAGTACCACTGTATATCAGTTTTTTAAAAACACAATGCTTAGGTAGTAACAATGTTGTGAAAAAAGTTGTTTATGTAAAACACTGTTTTAAAGTTGTCATTAGAATGCTACTCAAGAAAAGATTAACAAGACAAATTCAAAGGCCTAACTGATTGTTAATATACATGCTGTCCATGCATTCGAAGAAATTCTATAAAACAGATAAGAAATAGAAAATATTTAGTATAATAAATACAAAATCCTTTAATAACTATTTATCTCATCATAAAGACTTACTTCAATTAGGTCTGGATTATCAAATATTGTCATAGCATAAGAACCAAAAAGCTTTCTTCCACCAATTACAGAAAGATTTGGAAACATCTTGCGAAGAGATACAAGTCCAAAAACTCGGTAAATAAGCAAGTATTCAGTAATAACTCTTAGTTTAGGAAACTTTAATCTGTTCAATTAAATACAAGCAAAATCTATTAATCTTTTTAAAAATTTATTAACAAAATAACCATACCCAAATATTAACTCATTTTAAATTTTGGCAAGAAAGCATGTTTACTAATAACTCTTCATTTGAAAAATTATAATTTTTAAGGTAAAAAAAAAACTCACAACAAGTGATACAACGTAACTTTGTTTTTAAAACTTGGGTTGGTTTCAAAAACAGAAGAATACAGCAGCTTTAGAAAAAGTGTCAGGTGGTTTTCAGAAGAATTGTTCTCTTGAAAAGCTCTCAAGTAAAGTCAGTAAAATCAAAAATATCTTGCAACAAAGTGGATACCCAGAAGAAATTATTACTTCCAGAATAAAAATTTTTGTAATTTTTAAACATTCAAATGATTCAGCCCAAAAAAGTGTCTGATATCTAAAATTACTTTCAATTGGATACATTTCCCTTAAATACAAAAAATGAACAAATTCAACAGTCAACAATTGGTGTCAACAAGAATAGTTTTCTCTTCAAAAAAGATGTCAGCTTCTTTTCAAAAGATGTTTAGCAAAGCAATGTTGCATATAGGTACTTGTGCCACTGTGATAGTGTGTATGTAGATAGAACACTCCCAACAAGTGAAAAAATGAATTCAACATGTTTCAAAATCAATAAAAAATCAAGTTAAACCTCAAAAAAACCTCCCTAAATGTCAATATAAATACAATCAAAATCCACCTATTTTGGATTCAGTTATTGGTTAACAGTTGTTAGATGACAAAATTTATGCAGAAAATTTGATATTACTTGTTTCCAATTTTAGCTACAGGATAATCATCTTTTCAGCTGGCAACACTTGAAGCCACCTTTATAGAATCACTTGAAACCTCTCTTTTTTGCCAGAAAGAATTCATCTATAGATTAAAGCTTTCTTGCCTGGGACACAAGTGAGCATGTAACCAATCACACACTCTCTCTCTCTAAGCTAATTAGAGATTGTCACTTTCAATGTTTCAAACACTATATAAACCGTGTTTCTTTGGAATTTGTCATTGTTAACTTTGCAATGTTTATCTTTACCCACATCCTCACAATCATCAGTTATGATAGCAGCAAAGTAATTCAAAATTCATTATTTTCCTGCTGCATGCAAACAAATCTGTCCCACTGAATTGTCCCCAGTCAAATTTTCCCTGCCAAAAGTATTGCTTTGTGCTAAGCAAGGGGTAAGCATCTACATGCATATATAGATTGATGGCTTGACTGCAGTCAATGCACATTTGTTTCTTTTTCCCATTGTTGGTAACAAGAACCTTGATCTTTGAAGATCTTAGGTTTAAACTTTTAAAAACATGTTTATTTCTTGAAAACTTTTAATCTGACACTCAATCTGACATTTTCAATCATTGGGAGAAATCATCACAATGAAGTGAAAGTGATCTGATTGTGCTTTTATAGGAAAGGAGGTCTGATTAGTCAAGAAAGGAAACCAATTGGAAGCAAAAGAAAAAGAGTGTTATTGAATGAGTTTCAGACTGTAAAGAAATTCCTTGTGTCAACATAGATTAGGTTGAAACGATTTGATAAGTAGCTTCAAGAGTGGAAAGGTGGAAAGAAGTACTTCCTCAAGCAAGGATAGATCATTTGGTGTCACTGTAAAAGATGCTATTCAATAGGAGAGTCATAGGCAATAATTTGAGAGGGCTGTTTGTCCAGCAGGCATGGGAAAGATTAAAGCAATCAAATGCACCAGAACATACATCCCAAAAGTTGCAAAAGAATACAATAAGCAACACATTCCCAGGTCAATCAGAAACCATCATTCTTCCCAACACTGCTCTAATCTTTTGCATGCCTGCAAGAAAAAAACTTCTAAACAATCTTGCCAAATTATGCATCCATGCTGCTTAGTAGATGAATTACAGATCGAATACAAAGTATTATGAGAGTACATCTTGGTTCCATGCTTTCATTACCAGTTTCTTGCCAATTCCCAGTTTGCTTGAAATGGTTCCAAAACAGCTTTGGTTATAACGCCTGCAAATGGGTCTAGGACAACTGGCCATGACCATGCCTAACAAAACAGTCTGCTGAAGCCAGTTGGGTTGCAGCCAGTTGACAGCAGCCAGTTTGCACATTTTATTGGTTGAGACAAAGACTGGAGCTGGGTGATTCCATTCATCCATGCATAAATGAGGCCTTGCTCCTTCATCTAATTGTGAGTGTGGTCCCCTTAAGCAAACTGTAGACCACATCTTAATAGCAAGCTCCATAGATTGAGCACCACAAGGAGCATGAGGTCTATATAGCAACAGGTCCAAAGCAAACCCTCAGCCCCCAGTCCTGTTTGTGACTGACCCACAGTGGATGCCCTTCCAAATGACAATGACAATGAATGCATAAGGCACACTCTTCAATAGATTTACCACAATTTTGTCATGTTATTGCTAGAAGATGCCTGGGCATACCATACATTTCATTCCTAGTTTTATTAATATTTTGAAACATTTCAAAAGCTCTTTTGTAAGTAGTTACTTCTTGTATAAGTTCATGTAAAGGAGCTGTCAAGTGAGTAGGTAATACATTTAACCTTCTTTACAGCATTCTCAGATCCTGGCAACACATTGATAAAATTTAAAAACCTTTTAAACCAGAACTTCCATACAGACCAGCTTAGTACAAAATGCCAATCTGGTGTTACAGTGGTCACAGTCACCTCATAAGCAGAGTCTTTTGTGACACCTTGCACATTGTCACTGGATGCCTGATCCTACTCCAATACATACTTTCAGGCATCCAACCAGCTGAGGTTTTCCAACTAGGTGCTAATCGTTACATCCTCAAGCTAATCATGACACTTTGAACTCTGACCATATACTGCATGGTCTATAGGTGGTTCCTGAGTGCTTACAAAGAGAGAGAATAAGATCTAGATGCCTGTTTGTGCCTGATACACAGAAACTACTAAACATCTTTGCCAAACAGGACATTCACACTGCCCATTATCCAAATTATAGATAAAATATGCAGTACTATGTAAAGAGACATTAATCTGTAAGGTTAACTCAGTGGTTCTCAACCTTTTTTGGCTATTGGCATTTTGTAACCACCAAAACAAGTTTTGCGGCACCTGGTTGAACCTAAGAGCTTCCGATTTTAATAAAATCAATTTTAAGAGTAAAGTTTGCATCAAAACACTGTATTGAAACAGTTTTGATTAATAACAGCTAAACAGAACACAAAAAATGTCATAAAAATGATTTAATTTATTTTAAAAGTCAGTGCGAAATTTGTGCTTGATTTTTAGCGCAAATTCTCTCAATGTTGGGGCGCACATTCGATAATGCTACTCACATTTCTTCCTCCACAACAAGTAGCCTTTCTCTTTTTCTTGTTTTTAGGTTTGTTAAAACGGAAAATGCAGTTTTGCATAGGTACGTTGTGGAAAATTGAAGTAAAATAACCAATGCCTTTTCTCCAATGTTAGGGTATTCATTTTGAATTTTAATCCAAAATTCATCCAGAGGCATCTCCCTGTGCAACAGCTTAATGTTACCTTTGTTACGTATGTCAATAAGTTCTTTCATATTCAAAATACAATGGGTATCCAGGGGTAAAAATGGATTTCTTACACATTTATAGTTTTCAGTGGACACTGTTGGAAAATATTTCTCAATTTTGTCTTGCAAAGACTTGAGATGTTTAATAACCGATGAAACCATTTCTTTGTTATTCGTTTTCGAAAAATGAAAAAACATGTCAGAGTTTCCTTCCTGTATTCGTAATGACCACACTTTCAATTTTTCTTGTAGAGCTCTCATTTTGTCTGCTGAAGATAAGAGATTTTCATTCTTGCCTTGCATATTGGAATTTGTCTTATTTAAGTGGTCAAAGATGTCTACCAAATATGCTAATTTGGACTTTTAGCTGTCATCGCAAAGCAAATTACAAAATTCTCCTTGTCTTTCAAGACTAAAAAAGCTAACATCTCCTCTTTCAGCTCATATACGAGGTGCATTCAATAAGTTTCCAGACTTTTTTGGTATGGACACTTTTATTAACCGTACACACAAAAAACTCTAGTCCCCTTCAAAGTATTCTCCTCTGACATCAATGCACTTGTTGTACCGTTCCAACAACTTCTGGAAAGCCCCCTGGAAGTCTTCTTGTGTGAGCGTGTTTAGGACCCTCGTCACAGCCTCTTTCATGTCCTCAATTGTGGAATAACAATTGCCTCTGAGGTTTTCCTTGAGCTTTGGGAATAGCCAAAAGTCGCAGAGAGCAAGGTCCGGGCTGTAGGGAGGATGGGGAACCATCTTGATGCCCATCTGGGTCAAATAGTCTGTGACGAGGACGAATTTGTGGACTGGGGCATTGTCCTGATGGAAATGCCACTGACCTGATTCGAAGAGTTCTGGCCTCTTCCGACGGAATGTCTTCCTGAACTCCCTTAAAACTTCAATATAGTACTCCTTGTTGACTGTGATTCCAGTGGGAACCCAGTGAATGTAGATTATGCCCATGCTGTCAAAAAAAGGGATCATCATGAGTTTCTGGGTGGACTTGCTCTGTCTGGCCTTCTTGGGTCTGGGAGATCCAGCATGCTTCCACTGGGAACTCTGTCTCTTGGTCTCTGGGTCATAACAATAGATCCAGCTTTCATCGCAGGTTACCAGGTGTCACAAACTTTGTTCGGGAATCCCAAAGGACCAGTTGAGCTAGGTAACCCGAATACCTGCGCTGAAACAAAGTTGTGTCTAAATTTTATTTTATTCCGGCTCAAGAAGTAGTTTTGCTATGAGCCCGACGGTTTATACAGTTGGTTAACGAAAGCTCGGATTGATTTTGTTGAAGATTCTTTCTCACAACAAACAGAGACCACTGTCTCTAATAACAACAAATGTATTACAAAATCACGACCGACGAAATTCTATTCCACGCTTTGCCAAACTGCAAAGCGAAATCAACACTATAACTCGACTCAATCAACACAAATAATTCTACCTCTGTAGAACAAAACTGCCAACCACTGGCACAAAATAAATTCAACAATTGTCCACCGACACAAAATCTAACGGTCCACCTCCTGTGGCCAAACAAATTCACCTTCGCTCGAGCCGCCACTCGAGTCGCTTCAAATTACTTCACAACGATAATAATCATCATAATAATTTTCTCGCTACGCATCGGCTTTATATAGAAAACAAAATCACGTGACGTAAACTTTCTCGTAAATTCAAGATTCAGCCAGAAACCCCTGGAGAGTTTGTTACGCGAATCAAGTGGAATATACGCGAATTTTCCAGTACAATGATGTTAGTCAAAAACATATTACATCAATACAAAGAGAAAAAAGAGAGAAAAAGATACATGTATCGAGCCATATAACAAATTGGACGTATATCGCAGACAGCGTTCAAAGAGCCGCATTTATTCTCTTATGATAAAACTACGAACTGCTTTTAACGGGGATACACTACATCGTTATGATTAAAATTATGAATGAAGTGTGACATACGCCCCCCGCAAAGAAAAATATTATGCAATAATATTTTTAACAACACACACGAAATACCAATAATTTTACAAAACAAAACACGAAGTTATTCACACAAAAGTCTATACGATTATGCGGCTGAGATAGTCCGCCATAACGTTCTCCTTGCCGGCAATGTCTTTTACTACGAAGTCGTACCCCTGCAATGATAGAGACCACCGGAGTATGCGATCGTTCTTGTAGCGGGCCGTGCTAAGGAAAGTCAGCGGCTTGTGGTCCGTTTGGAGGACGAACTTCTTTCCGGCCAGGAATAAGCGAAATTTACCAACTCCCCATATTATTGCCAAGCACTCCTTTTCAAGTGTAGAGTACTTTGTCTCCGCATTCGTCAACTTCTTGCTTGCGTACGCGACGGGGTGGAGTTTTCCCTCGTGCTCCTGCATCAGAACAGCTCCAATTCCGCTGTTGGATGCATCCGTGCGTAGAGTGAAATTTCGCGAATGGTCGGGCAGTCTTAATATGGGCCGCTTCAGGAGAGCCTCTCTCAGAGTGTTGAAAGCTTTCTCCTGAGCCTCACCCCATTTGACAAAGTTTGGCTGCCCCTTCTTCGTCAGGTCCGTCAACGGTGCCGCAATAATCGCAAACGAAGGAATATAGTCCCGATAGTACCCGAGCAACCCACAAAATGATCGGACTTCCTTCTTTGTGACTGGACGCTTCGCTCGCGCAATCTTCTCTAGATTGTCATCGTTCGGCGTGATCCAGTCGTATCCGACATCGTGACCTAAAAATTCTACCGTAGATGCCCCAAAAATACATTTTGAGGGACGAGCAGTGAGGTTGGCCTCACTTAGTCTTTTCAACAATTCTTCCAAAGTTCGCAGGTGTGTCTCCCAATCTCTGGAGAATACAATCAAATCATCGATATAGCTCTCAACGCCAGATATGCCTGAAAGCACTTCCCTCATCCCACGAACCAGTGTAGCACCAGAGTTCTTCATGCCAAAGGGCATTCGAAGAAATTCATACGTCCCATCCGGTGTCACAAACGCGGTCTTGAATATATCTTCTTCTGCTACGGGTATCTGCCAATATCCTTTACTGAGATCAATTTTCGAAAAGAACTTTGACTTCCCTAATTGTTGGAAAAGATCCTCCGAAGTCCTCATTGGCTCCGGATCCGAAATCGTTACTTTGTTCAATTTTCTGTAGTCGACACAAATGCGATTCGAACCATCCTTTTTTTTCACAATAACCACCGGTGAAGCATACGGCGATGACGACTTCCTGATGACTCCCATATCTAACATCTCCTTTATTTCTTCTTTCAGTTCCTGCCGCAGTGCATACGGCAAAGGATAAGGTTTCAAGCGGACAGGCTCCTCATCTACCAAATCAATCCGGTGTTCAATCTTAGATGTTCTTCCCGGCACATCTGAGAAAACCTCAGCATAATTTTCCATCAAGGCTTGCAGTTGTCGACTTTGGCTGTTGCCCAGTTCTGTGCCCAATTTGACGTCGCTTACATCTTCCTTTTGTTTGTATGTTCCCAATTCTAACAACAAATCCTCGTCTATGCTGGGCATCTCTTCATCCATTAACATTTCCGCACCAGCTGACATCTTTAAATCTTCTTTCTCTATTTCGGTCTTCACTTCATCCTCTCGGGCATAATATTTCTTCAACATGTTAGCGTGGTAATTCTTTTCTTTGTTTCCGACCAAAATTTTATAACTATTATCTCCCATCCTTTGGATAATTTCATACGGTCCCTTCCATTGCATTAAAAGCTTATTATTGTTCGTTGGTAGCATTACCAAAACTTTGTCTCCTTTATTAAATAGTCGATCCTTCGTTTTCTTGTCGTAGTTCCTCTTGTATCTAGTCTGGTTCTTCGTTAGCTCCTCCTGAGCAAGTTTCATCATTTCCTCCAGCCTTCTCTCTCAACTCCAGCACATATTGATAGCTGGTCTTCACTTCGGTTGATTCACTTTCACCTGTCCATAGTTCCTTCAGAATTGCCATAGGTCCTCGCACAGTGCGACCATATAAAAGTTCGAAGGGTGAAAACCCAGTGGACGCTTGAGGAACCTCTCTATACGCGAACAAAAGTGGATTTATAAACCTATACCACTGCTTCGGTTGTTCAACACATAATCGCCTCAGCATCTTCTTCAGCGTACCATTAAATTTCTCAGTCAGACCATTGCAAATCGGATGATACGGTGTCGTCGTCAGCCTTCTGATCGACAATAATCTTGATACTTCTTGCATGCATTCCAACACAAATTGAGTCCCAAGATCACTCAATACTTCTTCCGGAATTCCAACTCGACTATATAGGTCTAAAAGTGCTTCTGCCACTGTCTCGGTGTCAATATTCTTCAGAGGCACGGCCTCTGGATAACGTGTCGCATAATCCACCAGAGTAAGAACATATTGGTGCCTCTTATCACTTGCCGGCATAATCGGGCCAATCAAATCCACCGCCACTCGCTTAAACGGCAAATCCATTAACGGCATTTTTCCCAGCGGAACTTTTGCTACTCTCCCTTTCGATACCGTTCTCTGGCACACATCACATGACCTGCAGAAACTCACCACATCCTGATGAATCCCAGGCCAATAAAAATTGGTCAATATCCTATCTTCCGTCTTCTTGACACCCATATGTCCAGCCAACATCGTATCGTGAGCGATCTCCATCACCTTCTTCCTCAGATCTTTTGGCACTAAAATCTGCTTCAATTCCTTCTCTCCTACATCAATGTTTTTGGTGATGCGGTACAAAATTCCCTTCCTCTTTATATAGCTGATCTCTCTTCCGTTCTTGACCAAGGGCGCTTCCATCGTCACGTACTTAAACAAGGATGGGTCTTCCCCTTGAAGTTTGATGAGCTCATCCTTCGTCACAGCCATCTGATTCGTTGCCTCCGCAACTTTTAAAGGTTTTGACTCGGTTCTCCTTTTAGCTTGCGACCGAGTAACTGCTGCCGCCTCCACGCACCAAGTTTCATCAGGATCATTGGGTGCTCTAGCTCCTGAAATATTTCCAACAATCAACGGATACAGCGGGTCTCTTAAGCACAAAGCTTCCACTGTTCCACTACAATAAGGCGTATTTATCTCTACATTTGCAAACGGGGCCTTCAGTAAAGTGCGCGCAACCGTCATTATATACCCCACCTTTCCTGTGAGCTGCTCTTCCGCGACCAACTCCCTCTTAACGATCACTCCGGAGCACCCAGTGTCTCTCAAAACGGTGACCGATTTGTTTCCGACCATTCCAATCGACGTAGGCATTTGATTACTTAAATTTTCGTCTAAACATGCGCCATTCAAAATTCCAATTTTTCGTCCATCTTTTAGCTCTAAATACTCTTGTGATTTTTGATCAATTTCTTTTCTTTCTTTACTTACACTTCGGTAATTTTCTTCTTTTTGTTTTTCATTTCCGATCTCACTAAAACTCTTTATAGGCACGGCGCAAGCAACCTTGTATGCTCTTTCCCGCGCACCAGCACCACCACGCGCTAATCGATTTCTTTCTTCGCATTGCATAAAAGTATGACCCATTCCACCGCACCGGTAGCAATATCTTTTGGGGTTTCTCTCTTGAATCTTTGAGAAGCACTCACTTGCCCTGTGCCCGACTTTCCCGCAGTTAAAGCATTTTATATTTCCTTTCGTTGTAGGAGAGATATCCGGAATCTTGCCTTCAAATCTTGGCGCGCCGACACTCTTCTTAGCACTTACATCTCGGCTTGACAGCTTCCTGTTGTGCGCTGTCAAGTACTGCCCCGCACTCGCTGCCAATTCTCGGAGATCCTTATGCTTGCTCTCCATCAGATGTACCGACAATTCCTTCGGGCACGCGTTTATAAACTGTTCCTTAATCATTAGCTCGACAACACCTTCGAAGCTGCTTTCCATATCAGAAAGCTTCACCCACTGCGTGAAATAGTTTCTAAGCCTTACAATGAACTGGTCAGGGCTCTCAGCACCCTCTGGCTTGGCTTCTCTAAAACGTTGGCGATACCCTTTTTCCGTATAGTCGTATCGCTCTAGCAACGCTGCCTTCAATCGCTCGTAATCCAGAGCATCCTCCTGTGAAAGCCTGGAGTACACGCCTAAAGCTTCCCCCCTCAACAAAGCACTCAACTGAGTCACCCAATTAGTCTGGGGCCAATTCGCAACCGTAGCATATCTTTCAAAGCGCAACAAATAGCTATCAAGGTCGTCTTTTCCGTCAACAAAATGAGGGAGATCAAGGGACTTTACCCCTCCAAAAGCACGTACGCCCCCCGCCTGGTTTGCTTCTCCCCCTTCTCCAGCAGAGCGATTGGCTTCTCGTTCCAACCTCAACCTCTCTAATTCCATTTGCATTTTCCTCTCTTCAAACTCCATTCTTTTGAGCTCTAATTCTCGCTCCGATTCAAGTTTCAACCTTTCGAGTTCTAATTCTCGTTCTTTCTCCTTCTCTTCCAACATCGCTTGTCGTTCCTTTTCCTTCTCTTCCAACATCGCTTGTCGTTCCTTCTCCTTCTCTTCCTTTTCACATAGTCGGTTCCATTCGCTTTGGAAGAAATCGGCTTTTGCCTTTTCCGACATCTTCAAATTTTCCACACGGACTCTCAGTCTTTCGAACTCTTCCTCAATTGAACTATTCGCCATCTTCAAGCTGTAGACATGTGTTCAGCACTCTTAAACAAAAATCTAAATCTTCCCGGACGACGAGCCCCCAGATGTCACAAACTTTGTTCGGGAATCCCAAAGGACCAGTTGAGCTAGGTAACCCGAATACCTGCGCTGAAACAAAGTTGTGTCTAAATTTTATTTTATTCCGGCTCAAGAAGTAGTTTTGCTATGAGCCCGACGGTTTATACAGTTGGTTAACGAAAGCTCGGATTGATTTTGTTGAAGATTCTTTCTCACAACAAACAGAGACCACTGTCTCTAATAACAACAAATGTATTACAAAATCACGACCGACGAAATTCTATTCCACGCTTTGCCAAACTGCAAAGCGAAATCAACACTATAACTCGACTCAATCAACACAAATAATTCTACCTCTGTAGAACAAAACTGCCAACCACTGGCACAAAATAAATTCAACAATTGTCCACCGACACAAAATCTAACGGTCCACCTCCTGTGGCCAAACAAATTCACCTTCGCTCGAGCCGCCACTCGAGTCGCTTCAAATTACTTCACAACGATAATAATCATCATAATAATTTTCTTGCTACGCATCGGCTTTATATAGAAAACAAAATCACGTGACGTAAACTTTCTCGTAAATTCAAGATTCAGCCAGAAACCCCTGGAGAGTTCGTTACGCGAATCAAGTGGAATATACGCGAATTTTCCAGTACAATGATGTTAGTCAAAAACATATTACGTCAATACAAAGAGAAAAAAGAGAGAAAAAGATACATGTATCGAGCCATATAACAAATTGGACGTATATCGCAGACAGCGTTCAAAGAGCCGCATTTATTCTCTTATGATAAAACTACGAACTGCTTTTAACGGGGATACACTACATCGTTATGATTAAAATTATGAATGAAGTGTGACACCAGGGCATCAAGAACTTGGGGATCTGAATTAATGAGCTCGACCATCTCCTTGCTGTCATTGCAACGTCTTTCTCTCTGATCTTCCCAGAGCACTCTTGGGACGAACTTCGCACAAATCTTCCGCATCTTCAGTTCCTCACAAATGATTTTGTGTACAGCTCCCACACTGACATTAAACTGTGCGCTTAGTGTCTCTATAGAAACACGACAGTCCCTATTCATGAAATCGTTTATTTGGCCAATCATCTCTGATGTTCTGACTTCCCTACTCCTCCCACATCTCTCATCATCCCTCAAGGACTCCCTGCCTTCCTTGAATCTCTTGTGCCACTGAAAAACTGATGATCAATTCATGCAAGATGGTCCATAAGCAGTCTGAAGCATACCATACGTTTCCGTGGCAGTTTTTCCAAGTTTAAAACAGAACTTAATCGCATATCGTTCTTCTAATGTGTCCTCACATCCAAATTGCATTTTTGAAATTCACCAGCTGTGACAATCAGGATTTAGTAAGGTGTACTCTAATTCCTACTGTAGCTATAAATTTGCACCTAAACAAGAAAAAATTGGTCAATCATCTCATAAGGAGAATAGTAACAACATACTGAAATATCTCGAGTTTACTTATCTTCCTAATTATCTCGAGTTTACTTATCTTCTTACATATTTATCTTCCTGACTTGCAGGAAAATGATGGAGGCACTAATACATAGGATAGGCACTTACCCCAACCTGCTTCTGGAGATGCCAAGATATTGCTATCTGCTTGTGATATGATTAAAATCTAGAACTGCTTGCCAAAACCACCAAGCAGGGGAAAGTACTGCAAAGTGTCTTTCCCAAAAATACAACACAATGGCATGAGTGGGTTTTAAACCAAGGCCATGTGATTATAAGCATGACATCTTAACCAATCAACCAAGCTGCTAACTATTAGAACTTTAAAAACAACTAAATTTCTATAAATTTCTCACTTGAAAGACATAATACAAATTTTAAAAAAAGCTGCTGTGCAGTAATAGTCACATAAAAAATAGACTAAAAAAAAGTCTCTGCTTTTAAAATTACCAAGAATATAAAAACTTATGCACATAACTCAAAGGTAGTTGGATTCAGATTGATTTGAGTACTTCAATTAGTGAACTAGTTACATTACATTCCATACACTTGCTACTCTGATTTTTTCTGTGGATCACCAAAATTTTTCCTGGATCAGCACTTGACAAACAAATCTACTTTTATAATCTAAATTAATGTTAAAAAGCTTTTTATGATTTTTAGCAGAAGACTAGTTGGACATACATGTTTTGGGTCAACAAATTTTTTCAATAAAAAAATTTCTTACCTGCTCAAATCTGCTTTTTCTTGTTTTTCATCATCATTTATAAATTTAATTTGAAGATAGCCATTTATAACAGCACAATTCTCTAACAAACTGAAGGAACTTGGATAAAGAGAAACATCAATTACCTCACACACTAAAAAAAAAGTCTACATTAACATCTGCTTTAAGTAGAATGTGAAAAGAAGTGAGAAAGAATGTAAGCAACAGGCAGGGTGAAATGGATGAGAAAAAGTTTTACAAGTGGGTCTCGTGTCAAATCAACAAAATATTTAAAAACATAACCAAAATGTAATAATGCTCCTTAAATACTAAATGAGCATTGTGAGGGAATGACAAGATTGGAATAATTTTTGTTAAGTGTGAATTAAATATCAATTTCTTATGGTTGTAATTAAATAGTGACTAAAAAAATATCTGAAATACAGTTTTTATTTGGTCCAAAAGATTTTGGCCATAAGAGTTTGGCAAACAAGATTTTAGCACCCATGTTTCAGCAAGCACTGACTTCAGCTATGTACAGATTTTGGCAAGTAATAGTTTGGTACTAGTTCTTTATTTAATTACTCAATTATGCAAGCCAGGGTTTTATTTTCTAAAATCAGATTTTCTCCAACTTTCTACAGATAAAATTAATCCAGTAATAACCCTTTTGTTTGCCATGACCCACACACTTGTCAAATCTTCAATCACTTTTTGCTTTTACTCTTGCTGCACATATATGTAAATGATGTTTTAAATTTTTAGACACTGTTAAAATGAACCAAATGTGTTCAGCTATATCTGTGGCGAATACACGTTAGAGCATAACAGGAAAACAATCAGTGATTTTATAAAGCGTGCTTATCTTGCCTATTTCAAAGTAATGATGGGTGATCAAGACAAGCCTTGGGCACTGCACATTGTGTGTAAACCTTGTGTAAAACATTTACAGCAATGCACAAACAGAAGTAGAAAAACCCTAGGGTTTGCTATTCCATTGGTGTGGCAAGAGCCAAAAGATCACTGCAATGACTACTATTTTTGTGCAGTGAAAATTAAAGGCATCAATAGGAAAAATAGGAACTCCTTGAGACATTCAAACTTAGACTGTGTAATCAGGCCAGTTCCACACAGTGAAGAACTTCCAGTTTTTGAAGGCTTGCCACAATTGGAATCTTCTCTTTCCAGTGAAGAGGAGAATGTTTCAATTGACAGTAATAACACCCTAGCAGTTAATGATTTTCTCCCATCTCTTTTATCCCCGCAACTCTTTTTCCAAGGAAAGCTGAATGACTTGGCAAGAGATTTGAATCTTTCTAAAGAGTTTTCTGAGCTGCTATCTTCAAGACTTACAAAAAAAATCTTTTAAAACCGGGTACTCTCATCACCATTTACAGGAAATGTCATGAAAAATTCTTGCCATATTTCACCCAAGAAAAATGAGATTGTATACTGTAACAACATTGAAGGTCTTCTAAAAAAAGCTCAGAGTCTTTAAATATAATCCTAATGATTGGCGACTTTTCATAGATAGCTGTAAAAGAAGTTTGAAATGTGTTCTTCTGCATAACACTTTTCGGTCTATTCCTCTTGGGGATTCAACAACTCTCAAAGAAAAATATAGTGAAATTAAATTTGTGCTGGAAAAAATTTTATACTATGAACACAACTAGATCATTTGTGTTGATTTAAAAAGGGTTGGATTTCTAGTTGGTTTACAGTGTGGTTATATTAAGTTTCCATGCTTTCTATGCTTCTGGGACAGCAGAGCTAGAGCCCAGCACTGGATAAAACAATATTGGCCTGTAAAAGAAGAATTGGTGCCTGGTGAGAAAAATGTTCAAGCTCACCCTCTGATGGAAAGATCTAAAATCATTTTATCTTCGCTTCATATCAAGTTGGGTATCATAAAACAATTTGTAAAAGCATTCAACAAGGATGGTGACTGTTTTAAATATATTTGCATCGAATTTCCAAGATCAACAATAGAAAATTTTAAAGCTGGTATTTTTGATGGCCCTCAGATAAAAACTTATCTTGGCTTTCCAAATTCTATGAATGAAAAAGAATCCTGTGCTTGGAGTGTCTTTGTGGAAGCTGTCAAGAATTTTTGGGAAATAGAAAAGCAATCAAGTACAAAGAGATTGTGGCCAAGTTACTCAGCAGTTTACAAGATATAGGTGCTAACATGAGTATCAAGCTTCACTTTCCATACAGCCATCTTCCAAAAAAATCTTGGTGATCAGAGTGATGAGCAAGGGGAGCGGTTTCATCAACATATTGGTGAAATGGAAGTAAGGTATTAAGGGAGGTGGGATGCTGCCATGCTAGCTGACTACTGTTGGCCAATTAAACATGATGATGCTTTTGCCATTCATTCTCAGAGATCATTAAAACACAAATTTATGGCTGACATTTGACCATTTTAAAGGATTCCATTGTCCGTATGCTTGCTTAAACTCACTGTTCTGGCTTGTTATTGATAGATCCAAAAAAATAAATATGCAACTGCATTCATACAATACCATTTTATCATTTTGTAGTAAACACTGCCTAAGCTCATTTTGTCACTATAGTGGGTGCATCATAGCAGGAAAACTAAACCTGATAGAGAAAAACTGACTGCATTTTTGAAATTAGCACCCCAAAATTAAGTAAAAACAGTGAAACATCTTTGGCACCAGAAAAAAATAATTTTTTTGTCAGCCAGTGCAATAAAAGCAGAGTAATTTGTGTTATATAAAATACATCACTGGCTTGAATAAGTAATTAAAGAACAAGCAACAAATCATCCACACACTGAAATTTGCACGTTGCCAAACTTGGTGTTTTCCAAAATCATGTTTGTTATAAATTCTCGGCACTTAATTGTTGCAACCTAGTTTTTATTTTCTTTAGGCAGTGAAGAGTAAACTAGTGATTAGGTGATAGCTAGAATGCACTAGCAAAGAGCACAATTATTACTTGTATGCAAAATGTATGTCACAATTACATTTAATCTGGTGATGAAAGTATTGAGACCAAATTTCTGCAGTCTTAGTCTCAAACCTATGCTGGTGGTCTTGGCCTTAAAATGATGTGGTCTTAAGAACCGATATTTTTTAATACCAATGGATTGTGATGATTTTTGTAATTTGATTAAGAACCATTTCAACCAACCAGCATCACTGCAATTTGCAAGTACTATTGAAGCTTTAACTTTTTTTAGTTTTTTTACATCATTCCTCAAAATATTTTTGTGATCTGTGGTTCTCATGTTATGATAACCTGATCAGAAAAAAAAATTTTTATTATTTCTTTTACCAACTAAGTCTGCAATGCTTTGAAAATCTCAGCTCAAACAACCATCAACACATTTACACCAAGTGAATGTTAATATTTTTTATACAGGGTTTTTGGCAGTTTAAAAAGAAACAGAAGAAATAATACTAATTGTCCAAATCAAGAGTAGCAAACCAGATTGTGTGATTTTTAAAATTAGTTGTAGCAGTAGCCCAATCCAACAAATTTTAACTGTTGCAATTAGTCTAAAATAATCTTTAAGCATAAAAAAAGAATTAAAATGTTTGTTTTGGCCCTTTATTTGTATGCATGTTGTCATAGACAATAAATTTTATATTTAAAAGAAGATTATCAAATATGAAAAAGAGATTTATTAGATAACTAAAAGCTAAAAACATGTAACTAAAAAAAAAATTAGATATAGATTCTTATTGTGATACTGCTATATTGAGAAAAAAATTGCTTAAAAATTAATTAACAGAATAAAGCAGTTTGTGTAAGAAAACACTTGTATTTTGTTTATATGTTAAAGACTCTGATCAGTCTCTTCAATTGACTGAGCTCCAATCTCTGAGTTTAACAACAAACTACAAGTGTAGTCATATCTTGACTTAAAAGTTTTTTACCAGTTCTCCCAGTTTCCAAAAGCGCATAACAATACTACATAGTCTACATAGGCAAACTTTCTGGAGATTGTAGAAGGCAGGTTATCATATAACTGTTATAAGTTAATTTAACACCAGCTCTTTTTCACTTTCAAAAAAAGCTGATGATTTTGCTAAATGCATGAAAAAATATTAAGTAACACATCAAATGACTGCCACACCAATAGTGTACAGTTTATGAAATATTTAGACAAAATTTCAACCATAAACATGCCTTCAAATATTTTTGATTTTTGTAAGGAAAAATGTATTAAATACATGGCTTTTTAAAACTTTTTAGCATATTCTGCTCCAGTAGAGCAAATTTTAAAGAGTTGGTGATTTATGATTGTAACCAGTGGAAGCAATGCTCTCTTATAACATGTTAGAAATACATGTTTATTGGAAATACTAACTTGAATTTTTAGAATAAAAAATATATGCATATAAAATAAAATATAGTTATTTTACATAAAGCATTACAATCTCAGTCTTGGTTTTGAAAAAATTATCTAGTCTTGCTCTCAGCTTGGAAAAAATAGGGTCTTGATTTTATTTTGGCTCATTATCTCTTCCTGACAATAGCACTGTTGTTTCCCAAAAAACTGAGATAAGCTATTGTGACAATAAATTAAAGATTGCAAAAGCAGCTCCAATCTATCCCTCACTTTTTATTGAATTTGTAGACCCAATAAGATTTTTTTTTCCAAAATAACCATAATGATTAAATACACACCCACACCCACCCACACACCTATATATTAAATAAAATACAAATATTTAAAAAATAGTCCCAACCGATTGTTTCACCTGTGCAATTTATCAGGAGACATAACATCTAAAAAAGCAATACTAGTTATATCGAACAAAAAGAAAACAAAATTTTAAAATTAAAATAAATGTTACGCCTCAGATGAAAACTCACATTTCAGAAAAATAACATAAGAGAAATTTTGTGTTTAAATGGTTGTTTTGTTAAAAATAGTGATAGACTGTCAAATAATTAATTTGTTACTATGTTAGAAAAAACAAGCTATAGTATTGTTTTAGCCAAGCTGCCAAAAAGATGAAGTGTAGAAATGTTATGGATCACTAATTAACAGAGTGTTATAAAAGAATCAACGAGTTAAATAGCGAGTAACTAATGAGACAAAAGGGAATAAGAGAAGATTAATAAAAAAAAACACACAGACAGGTATGCAAGTGAGTGTTTGATAGCAGTTTAATAACAAATAAGAGTATTGATAATTATAATTAGGTGACATTCAAATTACCAAGTTTTACCAAGATATTAAAACAAGTTTCAAAACACGCTTTAATGACCACAGCAATTCATTTTGAGATAACTGGAAAAGAAACACCACTGAACCATCTAAAGCTTTCTTAAACAGTAAAATGCTGGAGACTCCCCAAATAACATGAAACATAATTAATCAATCTACCCCATACCAGTGTGGCTCTAATATGTGCAATTTACGCTTATCAAAAAAGCTAGAAATCTGCCAAGCAAAATCAAGCAGTTTACTATTAATAAACACTCAAAATTAATCTCAAAATGTTGTCACCACAATAAATCTAAACTTTGTAATTTCAATGGCACCTAATTTTCAAATAATGCTGCTTTGCTTTAAAAACATAGTATCTAAACTATATGTTTGATGTTGTAGAGCTATCAAAGCATACAAATATGGCACTAAAAGACCAACAAATTTTTTTCTTCATAGTTCAACTGCAGATTTGCAAATATAGCAAAGGAAATATTTTCGTAATTAAGTGAAATTTCTTATTCAATCACAACTTGGGTTGTAGGTACGTGACTATAGCATAGAAAAAAGTTAATCAAAAAAGTTACAATATTTCAATAACTACACAAATTATTTTTACAAGAGTTAGTGGAAAATGTAGGTCATCAAACAAGATTTTACCTGAGCTACAAGGGCTAAATTCTCAAAATTGCCAAAAAGCCAGTTATGTGACTATAGCATAGGAGTGATGATATACAGTGGAAAAGAAATATTAAGGTCAGTAAAAATTCACTTTAATATAAAGAATAGTGAGAGATATAAGCAGATTAAAGAAAAAGCATAGAAAATATGGTGTAATTTAACATCTACAAAATTCAGTGGGTAATTTTTATTTTTATTAAATTTATTTTTGGGCGATATTTTAATCGATTCCAATTATTTGTTGAGTACTGTTGATTGCTTTGCCAATAATATTTCTAGGTTTTTGGTTAAACATTGATTGCAGCAATTTCATCGTAGTTTTTAAGGAGTGACCTGTTTAATTATTTTCTAGTTGATTGTGGGATTAAGACTTAATTAAGAGGTGACTTGTTTTAATTTTTGGCATTACAGAAGAATTTAGAAAGCATTCCAAAAAAATTAAAAAAGAGAATTGTCCATCCAACTATTTTAAGAACTCCTTTTCAATATTGTTGACTAAATAGTTGTTGGAAGATGAGTTAAACAAACAATTTTACATTTTCTTAATTTGTTTAGTTTCGTTTTTGTTTTTGTTTTTTTTTATTGAATATTAAGTAATTTTGTTAGTTTAATTGCCTTCATGTATGGCAAGACAGCTTTTTTGAAATTATCCAAATTACAAGACAATTCCAACAGTCTGTTAGATATCATATTTGGCAGTGCTTCTTTTTATATAAAAGATGGGTGGTCAGAATAAACATTTAGGAATGTAATGTAATGATTGTTAGATTTTGAAACTGCCAGTATTAATTGTTAAATCCTAAAACTTGATCTGGATAAGGTTTGTTGTAATTGTAATTTAAAATTGTGTTTTTAGAAAAACTTTATAATTTTTTTTATTTAATCAGTGTTGTGATCACAAAAATTTCAAAAAATTGTTAAGTTGTTTTCCTTGTGAAGTCCAGTACATTCTTTGGGAATAACTGCAGAAAGTTCATGTAAAAGAAATAAGCCTACTAGTTTACACATTTCTGTTTTGTCATAAGAGCCCATTGTCACATAAAATTCAATATTGTTTTTTTCTATTAAGTGGATATATCTGATGGAAGTTCAACAAAAACATACCATATTTATTTAAGTATAACATGCAACATTTTGTACCAAAAATACCAACAAAAAGCTCAGTGCGCATTATACACGAGTGCACATTATACTCGAATAAATACGGTAGGTTGTAACTGAATTCATAATCATAATATAAAATCATATACTTGCATTTAAAAATATAAAAGCCAGAGCTTTCTAAATTTTTCTAGAATGCCAAAGATTCAGGTTTTAATCCCACAATCAACCAGAAAATAATCAAACAAGTCATTCTTATCAGCCAAAACAAAAATGCTGCAACTTATGCTTAACTTAAAAACTAGAAATATTCAACTGCAACATAACAAATGATCAGAACTGACTGAAAAATGTAGCAAAAAAATAAATTATAATTAAATAAATTACCCACCTAATACTGTAAGTGTTAAATTGCACATTATTTTACGTACTTTTTCTTCATCCATTAACCTGTTAAGCATCACACTTCAAAAAAATGCATTGCTTTTGTATCATCACTTTTTTTGTCGAATATTGCTTTATATCTGCTTGAAAATTACATACGACATTGATGACAATTCCAAGTAGTTAACACTAAATGGCATATGCCATTGGTGACGCTGAACCAGTTAATCTGCTATATCACTCGCTATTCTTCACAATGATTTTCCCCTCACCTTAATATTTTTTTTCCCCTGTAAACAATCTTTCTCACTGCAATTTAAGCGCTTTGCCTATCTTTTTCTTTTCTTTTTTACTTGCCCAAATCAAATATTCTATGACATACCTGGCTCACCTTCTCTAATCTCAATATGTATGCATATTCTCTATATATCCTCTGTATTTGTTAGGGATGTGCTGAAGCTTTGGCTTTGGCCAAAGCCAAAGGTCATTTTTATGAAATTTGTTTGCCAAAGCCAAAGCTTTGGCTTTGGCAAACAATTTTCTATCATTATAAAATCCTTACATCTGATAGCTGATATAATTCATTTTATCAAATATAAAACTTATTACAAAATCACACACTATTGCTACTGTGATGTGTTATTTATCTGTTTTGCAACATATTTGTTTACACCTCAGGTTCTTATACTAGGGGGCATAAAAGCTTTTTCAAGGGGTCACGAGCAACTTGGTACAAGCTGATTTGATAACTGCATTGATATAATATGAATGGAAGAGAAAATATGACAGTGGTTTATTAAAGTATGGTTTTATAGATTTTATGGTGAATACTCAAGTGGTGCCACAATGCATGATATAGATGATTTTCCATTTTGGCAAGATCAACTTCAACTACACATGATTACTGATGGCTCGGGTGACATGAATGCTTTTAACTGACAGGCCCACCCAGGTATGCGCATAACACTTTTAAGACAACTAGCAGTTTAAGATGGAGGTCTGGTACTTAAACATTGCATCTTAATGATTGTAACTGGATGCCTGCATCCCACACTAATGGTCAACCTTCCCATTCTTGCCATATTTAACCAGCTAAACTTCATCGTTTGGGAGCCACACTTCTCTTGGACGACTGCAGGATTTTTGACCTCGAGCACCACTTGCATAATCATTTGATCAGGCCATTATATGAGCGGCAAGAGAGATTAAAATCCAGACGCTCATTTGTACCTGTGGCATGGAAACTATAAGATAAAGCATCTAAACTAAATATCTGCATTGGTCAGTGGACAGACATTATATGGAACATATAGTACTTGAATAGCCCACCTAAACTTTATGATTTCATCCCAAGAGTTGCTTCCAGGCTTCTCAGTCTGGGCCTGCTTAGGTAAGACTCAACCGCTTGAGAACTGGTGTTGGACATTTTTGATCATCCTTGTATAAATAAGGTTTTGCTTCCTCTTGTAATTGTGAGTCTGGTGCACATAAACAAACTCCAGACCACATCATTTCTGCATGCTCTACATACCAGGCACCAAAAGGACGTCGTGGTCTGTAAATCTTAGATACCAAACACTGGCTCAAGAACATTATTGCCATCACCAGATGAAAGAAGAACAAGCAGATGATTCCAAATGATGATGACGATAACAAATGTGTGATATGCTATGAAAACCACAGCAATCATGCAATGAGACCAAGCTGTTTCAGCGTCATCTTAAACAAAAAAAACCCAGGCCATAGGGATAAGCCTTTAGTTTTTTTTCAAAACCAGAAAGGTCTGAAAAAATTTGAAAGTAAGTGTTTTCACTAATCTTTGTCTGCAGAAATAGTAGAACTGTCATTTGAAATTGCTCACATGATTGCTGTAAAGAAGAAATCTCATAACATTAGTGAAACATTGATTAAATCATGCACGTAAAAGCACCTGGTTTTGTGTCATAAAAAACATACAGCAAGAAGATAGCAAAGATTTCACTCTTGGATTTTATGATCAAAACACCCATTGATAAGCTCACAAAGGAAATCAAGTGTCAAGTTTTCAAAAAGTTACCAGCTTTTTTGTCAATTCAATGTGATGAAACAACTGATATTTCCCAATTGTCGCAGTTGTTAGTCAACGTTCATTTTGAGTGAAAAGAATTTGCTGTTTTGCAGACCCCTAGAGAACACATATAAAGCATAAAATGTATTTAAAGTGATCTTGACATTTGTTGCAACAATAATATACCTTGGAAAAAAATTGTGGGTGTCTGCACTGATGGTCATCTGACAATGTTTGTATCTTGAAGTGAATTCATTGCAAAGATACAGGAGAAACACCAATGTGGTTAGATCTCATTGCGTGATTCACCGAAATGCTCAGGGCTCTAGAATTTTACCTATTGCCATGAAAAGCAGGTTTGCTACAATCATACAAGCTGCCAACTATGTTAAAGCAAGTGTTGTAATTACAAAACTATTTACCAAGTTCTTTTTATTTTTTTAATTAACAAGTTAGCATGCATGTATGAAATAAAAAATGAACTTATTCTGTTTTGTTGGTATTATCAAGGGGGGCACAAGTTTTATTTCCATGACAAAAGGGAGATGCATCTCAAAAAGTTGAAGAACCCCTGGTTTACACTGACTTACAGCAGTGGCATGTGGTCAGGGCCTGCAAGTCATGCTTTGCATGAGCAAAGAACTTTTGCGTGATGGCCTTTATTTTTTTACATAATAAAAAACACCACAGTTTTGGGACAGAATTAGAAAAATCTGAAGCTGATCCGAGGTGAAAAACTTTTTTTTAGAGAACACTATGATTTTAGGACGAAAAGTTAGAAATCTGAGAGTGATTACAATTGAAGACTTTTTTTTGGAGAATACCATGATTTTGAGACAAACTTGATCTTTGTCAGAGAATCCAAGACAATATTTTGTCGTATCCATAAAGTATTGCATGCCAATTTAATGTCCAGCCTCAGAGATCATTGCACACCACTGACTTATAGTTAGTCCCACTTTGTTCCATCTTTCCTTATGTTGTGCTAGCATTAAGCAAGGAATATGGCAATAAAATGCCCGACCATCAGATCAATAGTGTGCTATCTTATCACTGTCTGATTTTTCAATTTGTAACTTCCTATGGCTTTAATATAAAATTAAAAAACTTCTTTTGTCTGAGTGCTGAAAAAACATTTGTTGTAAATAATGTTTTTTATAATTAGTCGGTAGCTCAGTGCTTCTCAACCCCTGGGTCGCCATTTAATCGTTTAATTTGATTGGGTCACCGACAAGTTTAGTTGTATAAAAATTAAATCATTTTGGTTGTGATTTGATTCAAAAGTGGGTTG
This sequence comes from Diplosoma virens, assembly GCA_963680785.1. NCBI lineage: Eukaryota > Metazoa > Chordata > Ascidiacea > Aplousobranchia > Didemnidae > Diplosoma > Diplosoma virens. The sequence goes on from OY796889.1 coordinate 16,472,602, forward strand.
CGACCCAAGGATTGACCCAAAAGTTTTACTTAATAAAGAACACGACAGTTTTGAGACGAAAAATGAGAAATCTGAGACTGATTTCAAGCAAAGACCTTTTTTTTGTAGAGACCACCTTGATTTTGGAAAGAAAATAGGAAAATCCAAGATTGATTGAAAGTGAAAACCTTTTTTTTGGTCTTCGTCCTAAATTCAGAAACAAATTTATTTTTTCCACCCCTTCAAAAATTTTTTTGTTGGTGTGCCTATGTCTGTCTGGAATTCTGCCTAATCAGATATGGCAACCCTAGGTTACACCTATGTAAAATGATCTTGTGTTTAGTTGACTTTCTATGCTTGCAACAACGTCTATAAAAAAGATTGGGTTGCCAAAACTTTACTCTCTATTTCTGCTTAGCATTTGGGTCATCACAAAAAAAGGTTGAAAAGCACTGCTGTAGCTAATTAATTATATCTAAAGTGTATACTGTATTATATAATTGTTATAAACAATTGCATCTTTTTAAGTGTATTTGTAAATATCCTCAAGTTGATCAATGATGTTTCAGATCTCAGCATTAACAATATGGAGAATTAAGCTAACCATTATTCATAATGCCTAAACAAGGTGAAAATCCCTTATGGTATTATTTCAAAATAAGTAATGAGGATGTTAGCATAGCTGTCTGCATACTTTGCAAAAAGAATTTATCAAGAGGGAGCAAGGACCCTTGCAAAGTAATGACAACAACAAATCTAAAGCCAAAGCTTTGGCCGAAGCTTCGGCTTCAGGAAAATTCTGGCTTTGGCACATCCCTAGTATTTGTATTTACTATATTTTGAGTTTTTTTTTCTTATTATGATCTCAAGAATTGAGTTGGTTGCTAGATTAATTTATTGCATTACATATTATCTATTAGACTAGGATTAACTTAATGTAGTATGTTTTCACTGTTAATGATTATGTTTTTGATGTTTCTAGTAACCACCTAATAATTCTATAGGACAAAACAGGCTGTTGTGGTTTTTTAAAAAGTGATTACATAAATTTTAATTTGATTTGCTATGATTTTTTCATTGATCACTCAGCAACAAATATTTATTCACTCTTGCAATGTGTATGTATGTGCATGCATATGTGTGCGTGGGTGTGTGCACACATGTGTAGGCAAAAAAATCACAAAGTATATTCAAAGAACTTGCATATAGAAATTGCTTGAATCAATTTTTAGGTAGTACATATATAAAATATACCAGGCAAAAAAAGTTCCAGTACATCATAATGCTGATACTAACAATATTGAGCAGTACAAGACTTTAGTTTCAAGCAACAATTGTAACATTGATTGCTTAAAAACTATATAAAAAATCACCAGCTTATATAAAAAACATTGTTGAAGAATGAATAAAACATGCAAGAAAAAAATATGATGTACTTTTAGATTCACTTTGCACACTTTAACTATAATCCACCAGTTTTTAAAAAAGTAGAAAAAATATTAAATTGAGAAACAAGCTTTTATTGGCAGCTGGTATTGCATCAAAATTGCAGGTTACTTTGATCAATAAGTAGGTATGAAGTTGAATTGAATAGCCTCTTATGAATAAAAAATGAAACAAAATTCTTTAAAGCAGCAGCTAAAACTTTTGCTGTTAAAGTGTTTTGTTCATAATATGTCAAAAAACCTACTAAATAAATTTTATTTGACATAAAGCACCTCATAAAAAAGCACAAATATATATCATATATCAGTGTTTTTGCTTTCATATTGTAGAACAAACCAGAAGAGGGATTGATAAGGTTTTGGCAGCAAGAATTTGGCATTTAAACTTTTGGCACACACTGAGTTTGGCAATGTACAGATTTTGGCACATGTGAGTTTGTTGTTTCATTTTTATTAGTTTATTCATTAACTTAATCATGTGTTAGAACAGCTAAGATTAAAAAACGTTAATCTGATGATAACCTTTTTGTTTGTCAAAGATCTTGCACTTGTCAAATTATAATCAATCACACTTCTTGCTTTTATCCTTGTATAAATATAACTGAGATATCAGTGATTTAAAACACAGTAGAGATCTAGTGTGTCAAATCAGGGATATCAGTAATTTAAAACACACCATTCTGTTGTGTCCTTGGGAAAATCACTTTTAAGAAATTTTCCTCTGCTTGGCAATCTTGGCAAGAAAGTTCCCCTACAAATTGCAAATTGGCCAGCCTTGGCACTTTAAATATGCTGCTTTTATGCTGAAGAAAATCTAAGACAATGAATATCTACACAGGATGATGTTTTTTGATGAATCCACTTTCTTCGCGTCAGGGCATGTTAACTGCCATAATTGTTAGATGTGGGTGCTGGAAACCTTCAAACTACTCACAAACACATTTGCAATAGTCTAAAGCTGAATGTTTGGTGTGCTCTTATGCAAAATAATTTTTCTTGGCTGAACAAAGCATTACAGGAACAATTTACTATGACATAATTTTTGAATACCTATTCTCTCGGTTGAAGGAGCTGCAATCAGCAAGACGGAGCCCTTGCACATTTCCCTGAACAATGGATTGGCCAAGACAAACCAATCACATGGCTGTCTCACTCTCTTGATCATACAGTTTGGAACCTTACAGTTTTGGGTACACCAAGGATTGCATTGACCAGAATCCTATACATGATCTTACCACACTTCACTCAGATTGTTGAAGCTGTCTGAAGAGTTGATGTTGATATGTTGCAAAGGTATGGAGGGAGATAGAATATCATCTTGAAATTGTGAGGGCAACTAGAGGTACACATGTCAAATGTATTCCATAAAGTGTTATGAATGTAAATTTAATACAAACTTGAAGATGTGCTCTGAATGTAAACTTGAAGCTATGTTAAATATTCTACAAACTACCATAGTATTTTATGTCTTTTTGAGCAATTAATATTTGCTATAAACTGGGACTTTATGGACACCCTGTATATTATCACCATTAGAAAAAAATGAGACTTTTTTTGCTAAAACTGGTAAAAGGGAAATGCAAAAGAGCACTAATGAATTCCTGGAATGAGGATTCCCATTTTCAAACACTATTAAACAGATTAACAGTGAGTAAAATATACTTTTTTAAAAATATTTTGAAACATTTAAATTATGCTTTAAAAAAACATGATTAGACTTAAAAATTGAATATTTAAAAGTGAATCTCAAGAGTACAATTATATGCAAGATAAAGTGTTTAAAAACACAACACCAGTTAATTTAAAAATTACCTCAATAGAAATATTTTTGAAAAAAAGGTGAAAGCAAAAGACAAACTGTTCTTTGAGTCTAGCAGAAGATCAAAAAAACAGTGTTATAACAAGCAGCAAAAAAAAGAATTTAATACACCAAATTATTACCATTGCTGTTTGATCTAATCAGAGGATAATCTGAAATTTTCCAAAATATTATAACATTCTAAAACACTATGTACAGCCAATAAGAAAATTAGGTCAGCAGCATAAGACCAAAAATTTTTTTAATTTAAATTGAAGAAAATTGTTTGAATTTTAAAGCAAAAGAATATATAATTATGGTACTGCGGTCTACTTTTGTTTGAATTTTTAAAATTTATTATTTAGAAATAGTTATGTTGAGAATTGTTAAACATATAAGAATAAAGATAGTAACAAAAACAGATTATACAAGACACATTTACACCTGTACTAAGATTTTTTTTGCAATGGTGTTATCTACAATATTTCTACATGATTTTCTTAAATCAAAAAAGAGAAAGAAGTTATTTTTTTTAAAAAAGTAAACAAAAATAAACAGATAAAAAAACAAATGCATTTTAAAAAACAGAAAATACTATTTGTCCTAGTTGCTTGGAAAGCTGTAATGCAATTATGTCCAATCCCATGATAAATTTTGAAGATTAATTTTAATCACAAGCCTATAAATAGTTTACTTAAATCATTAATTCATCTATCCCTGCTTAAATATTTCTATTTTTTTAAGCTGGAAGAGCCAACAGATCCTAATTGCAATCGTTTGATTATGAGTCAATTTTGCAAGACAACAATCAAATTTTATATTTGCCAGAGTGAAAAATGATAAAACCACAGGAGCAAAATTCTTGTGTGCAGAATTCAGCAATGTACATATTTTGTCAAACCACAAACTGCATCAAATATGTCATTTAGAAGAACAACTGACAAAAATCCATAACAGTTTTCATCAATCCAGTTTTAATCCAGTTTAATCTCCAGTGACTGGAGGTGGCTGGTATATATAAATATTTTAGGTAACTGATAAATGCATAAAATTACTTAATCACCAGGATAATTATTCTTAGCTTCAACTAAAAATATTACAGCAAATTTCCACAAAAATACAAACACTTATCTCTAATTAATGGCAAGACAAACAATGACTAGCATTACAATATATTGTTTATGGTGCTATAATATTCATTTAGTATGCATATTGCAATATTTTGCCAATTTATGAAAAAGTAAACATTAGATTAAAAATTAGAAAAATAAATTATATTTTTTATGAATGTTCAATAAAAATTCAAACCTTACATAAATTCTTCATTTATTTTATCAAACGTATTAAGATAGCCTGTTTTATTCTGCTTAAGAAATCATCAAAAACTCTACTATGTACAAACGATAAAATATAAAATCGACATACAATGACATAACATATACCTAAACAACAAGACCAAAATAAACACACTTAAAATTCATTAAAAAATTAAAACAAGTTCTGCTGAGATTTTTTTAAATTGTAGCAAAAGCTATATTTTAATTTTAAATTAAAAAAATTAAATTATCAGTTTGTATTTAAATGGGATGAAATCTAGTTAAAAAGCATTAATCAGACAAATGTGTACCCACAAAAATAAACCAAGCCATGCAAAAAGATAAAGATTTTGTATAAAATATGGCTTGCAAAGTATTTCAACTCATTATACAAAAGAAGTTTAATTTTAATTTCTTAATATTTTAAATCAGATTAATGCCTAAGTTCCTAAACTGGGGGGCATGAGTAACTAACTGGGTGGAAACTGAATTGATAACTGAAACAACAAATTTTTTAGTTTACACCATTAATTTAGGATGGAATGAATGCTGAAGAAAAGTGAAAACCTTTTTTTTGTCTTCACCTTGTATTTTTGGCTGAAATTGGAGAATTTAATGAAATCACTTAAGTTTTGTTTTTGGTTTGTGTTACCAAGCCAATAACAAGTTCTGCTTGCATGAGGAAATGGGGAGCAACTTCTTGCAAGAAAAAGAGAGGAAGTTTTGTTTTCATGAGGAAAAGGGGAAACGAGTTTTGTTTGCATCAAAAAAAGGGGTGTGTTGCAAAAAAAGTTTAAGAACCACTGGATTAATGCTTTAGTTGACATAAGTATGCTCAATTCAATTTAAGCTTTAAATTTGAAAAAAGCTTTTTCAAAATAGATTTTAGTATATATAAGGTGTATTGTCAGAGCAGGGTCTTGCAACTATTTATCTCAATGGGCCAAAACATACAATAGTAATAATGCTGCAAGCCAGACAATTTGGTACCAAGCAATAACAGCTGTTGTTATTAACCCTTCTATATTAAAAATTCTCAATCAATTTACACGTAATATTAAAATATTAATGAGATAACTGAAGTTTTCTATTTTTATATATCATATCAATGTCTGCTTTTATTGTAGCAGCAACTCAACTTTGACCAGACAAATGTCCATCAGTTAGGTGATTAGACAAATGTCCATGATAATGTCCAGCAGTACATGTCTTCAAAGTGGTTGCTCTGCTCAGCCTCAAATTGCAAAAAATATGTTACATCTGAGTTATTGAGGAATCTTGCGTCTGTAAAAGACTTAAACTGCCTATGATTTAACCCTCAAGCTCAAATCTAATTAATAGGTCACACAACATTTTTCATTACTTCATCAAAGTCTAATACCTTTCAACATAGGTTTCCTTGGTGAACAATACAATGGCTTACCACAATATCTTGAATTTTACTAGCATCAATAAATCTTTTGACAAATCTATTATTTTTTCCAGTCATTGATGGAGCTCCATCTGTGGTGATTCCAAATAATTTTGAAGAATCTAATTCAAATCTTTTTAGCAATTTTAGGGTTTTCTCACAAATATAGTTTCCAGTAATTGTCAATTTTATGCTTACCATAAATAAAAATTCCTCAACTATTTTAAAATTTATTAGTTTAATGGCAAGCAAGAAATTTACTATAGAAAGATAAGTAGGGAATCACTCCTAACTCTTCCACTGCCAATGTGATATTGGTCAAAATTGAATGCGTCTTTGTAGTTTTTTACAGTAATGTGTCATTTGTCTCAATTGTAAGAGATCAAATTACAATTGTGTGTGTATATCAGTACAATTAATGTATTAATCAAATGTGTGCATTTTCTCAATTACTTTAATATATTACAAGCCAAAAGTAATTTTAGTCATATTCATTAAAGCAATGGCAGAGTTAAAAGTGATTTCCTACTCATCTTTTTATGGTATATTTCAAAATTATCAGTCACTACTCAAAAGAAAACAACGAGCTGAGCAGTATGACTAACGTCTGTATTCTTGTCTAAAAGCAGAATATTTGCTTATTCACTGCTTTAATGAAAGTTCAATATTTTCTAAAAGATCATCTATTCACCTTGCCACTGTACTGCTCCACTACACATTTCTTTTCTGGAAACGTATGGCTAGTGAACAACTTCAAACAATTCTTAACAAATTCACCATCACTGTAAGCTTTTCATTTTTCTGCAATTACTTCAGATATCTCAAGGTTCAGTTTTGTAACAAGCTAAGTGTCTTTTTCATATGCATAAAATCCTCTTGCTGCATGCTCAAAGACTTTTTAAACTGTTTTATTTTGTCAAACCATAATTGACCTTTAATGCCATCAAATTTGGCAGCATTTTTTTGTGCAATAGTGATGCATTTTTTTGACCTCTTCCATTACTGCTATAGTATTTTGACCAATCAGACAAATTATGTTTTCATTATGTTGAATAACAAAGTACTTTTTGCACCATTCATTGCTGAACCATCTTCTTTCACAATCCACCTTTCTTTGCTTACCTGCTGACATTTCAAGTTTTTAAGCAAATTTTAGAATGAATGCAATGATGTAGCTCACCAGGCATTAATACTGGTAAAAACTTCAAATGCTCTACCAGTGACACAGTAGTCAACGTGTATCTTTTAGAGTGTTCTCTGGTTTGTTTTTTGCTGTTTGTGAGTGCTACATGCATTGAAAGTTGTTTGGTTTCAATGATCACTAAGAAAAGCTTGGAAAACCCTGGTATACAGTGGTGACAAATAAAATGCTTACACAATAAAATTTCAACAAAAATTGTGTTTTATTTGAAAAAAATGCCTATTTACAACAATGTAAGTTTTGATATCTAATATTTGTTCATACAGCCTTTGGCTTAAATGACATTTTTCAATCACTAAGGCATTGACTCAGCTAACTTTTCAAAGTATTTGATGTCCATGGTAACCCAGAAGTCTTTCACTTTATCTTCAAGTTCATGAATATTTGATAGTTGAGCTTCTTGGACCTTATTTTTCATCACATTCCATAAGTTTTCAATGGGGTTAAGGTCCAGAGAGTTTCCTGACCACTCTAACAAGTATATCTCTTTCTTTTAACCACTTAGTTACAAGTTTGGTTCTGTATGCTGGGGTGCCATCCTATATAAAATGATTCGGCTGGTGAATGCCCCAAAAAGCCAGCAAGTGATCATTTAACACAAAGATAGTTGGATCCCCTCACTGTTTCTGAAAAGGAAATATAATTCTCTTCTACCACGGGTACTACTAATTGCACTCTGAATCATAACACTTTCGAGCACAATTCTGACTGGCCCTTGACCAGTTAGAATGTGCTCTTGTCTGAAAACATCACTTTTTGCCATTGTTGAGACCACCAATACTGGTAATTCTTTTAACAAAATTTAGTCTCTTTTTTATAATTTTTTCAGTCAAAAGTGATGTTTTGGCTGCACGCCTACAGGGAAGGCCCAAGTCTTTTTTCACTTGATTTTGGATTGTCCAGATTGAAACCCCCTCCAACTTCTAGCTGTGATTGATGGACTGGCAAACATTTTTGTTTTAAAAGACAATCTGTCCAACCCATTGTTGTTCAATCAAGTGTCATTTGATCAACTGTTAGGTCACAATCTCAGATAACTTTTTTTTCCCATTTTTATATACTCAAAAACAAATTGTAGCAACACAAAATGTCAAAAAATTTTACTTTTTAAGTGCTGAAAAAATGTCCACTCTGAAAACTACATAGTTCCACAACAGTGACATAAGGAAATGTTGCTAGAACTGGTAAGAAGTATGTCTATCTACAGACCAACGATCAATCAGAAATACGGGAGAGAATGCAAAAAGGTTTATGCAAAATTGCATGTAAATATTTTTGTGCAAGTGATGTAAACATTTCATTTGTGGCCACTGCACCTTTACTTGTCTTTTCCAAATTAGAATGATTAATAATTGCAATTTATGAAGTCAATTTTCACCAATAATTGTCCTGGTGTTAAAAATTAGTGCAATGCAGTTTTAAACAGCAAAGTACCAATTTGATATTGGTCAAATTTGAATGAGTCTTTGTACTTTTGGACAGTAATGTGTCATTTACCTTGATGGTAAGAGATCAAATTAACCCTGTGCATGCATTTTCTCAGTCGCTTAAATATATTACAGGGCAAATGTGATTTTGGTCATATTCATTAAAGCATTGGAAGAGTTCTTTCTAAAATTTTTGCTTGCCATAAAATGAATAATCTTTTGGACCTTTTGGTATATAGTTGCCAGAAATAGAGTGGTACATTTGATTCAAAGTTATTTTATATTTCTTTTTTATTTTATTTCATTTTTTTTCTTATTCTCTGACTTGTGCAAAAGCATTGGAGAAAGTATATATAGAGAAAAGTATATATAGAGAAGCATAGGATAATAAGTATATCTCTCCCAACCTGCTTCTGGAGATATTAAGATATTGCTGTCTGGTTGAAATTTTTTGTATTGTTTTTTAGTTTTATAGAGATATGACCAAAATTCAGAACTGTTTGTCAAGACCATCAAACAGGAAAATATTAAGTGTCTTTCCCAAGAAAACAAGAAAATAGCTCAAGTAGGTTTTGAATTGTATTTGATAACAGCCATGGTGCTCTTAACCACTCAACCACACTGCCAACACATGCATATTTTACTCCTGTTTTTTTGGAAAAAATTCGTGAATTTTAACTTCAGCACATTAATTGATTTATTTAACTGGTAAACAAAAAAAATCACCCAATACAGTTATGATAACCAAAACACAAAGCTAATTTTTATCAATCTCTATTTAGATAAGTTATGAACCCTGCTATGTAGTGGAGTGCTTGTACTTGATTATATAAGATCCCAGAGAGCATATTGTGGATGAATTTTTTATTGCATATGAATTTTTTATGATATTCTAACAAATCACAACCAATAACAAGTTTACACTATTTACTAAAAGTACATACCTGGTCCGAAATAAAAATCTCCAAAGTCATCATCATCATCATAATTTGGTTCAACATAAGATGTATTGTTGTATGAACTTCCATTTGCTTGTACAACAGAGCTTCGTTTTAATCGACGAAGAAACTTGAGCGTGTCATCAGCATAATTTTTTGAAAATTTAAGAGATTCAATTGCTTCTTCAAAGGAAGTGGAATGTGAATTAACAACAAAAATACTATAACTTAATATTAATTGAATAGATATCCAGCAGAAAAAATGTTTTAACATAATATCCAGTCATGCAAAGACTAAAAATTTCATTTAAAAATTTACACTTGTATATACACAATCTGTCAAGTAAAAATCAATAAACATTATTTACAAAAGTCTTATTTAACAGATATTAAGCCTTTAGAGGTAAATATCACAACCAGTTTGGTGCATCAGTTTAGTGCAGTGATTTTCAACCAGAAGGCCATGGTGCTGTTTTCAGTGGGCCACAGAGCATAAATCAAAATGAAAGCAATATGAGACTTTAATGATGTCATTATGGTTGAGTAAATCAGAAACAAATTCCAAGTGAATACCTTTTTTTTTGGAGATCACCAGATTTTTGCAACAGAAATTGAATTCTGTCCACAGAGTGGGTCATTAAGTTACCTTGGGTTGGAAAGTGGGCTGCAGTATGAAAAAGGTTGAAAACCACTCGTTTAGTCATCCATTTAGCAACATGCAAAGGCCATGATTGGCTGCTTAAATGTCATATTGGAAGCTAAAATGTGAGTTTTATAAACCACAACTGAGCTTTGCAAATAGATTTAATGTTTATATGCCACACCCATCCTAAACAGAATTTTTAGTCATGGGTTTATATGCCATACCCATCTCAATAGGGTTAATTAGTCATATATTATTCCTAAAAAGAAACTCTATTCTCTGTTACAAACTTTCTCTATTACAAGAATTTTGTTACAATTTAAAAAATGTGAAACAACAATTTCTTGGCATTCTTAGACATGTCAAGAGTGTGAGCCCCATCTCAGCCTCTCTTCTTAAAAGGATGGATTTATACAAATTATGGTTTGAAAACAATTATGTGTGGGTGTGACAAAAACTAGATTTAGGACTACAGCAGAATTTGTTTATAATGCAGCTTCAAATAATTTCAAATAACAGCCACTATAAAGAAATTGATGTTATAGTAAAATTACCATAATTCAATCTCTTTTTTTGTATTATAAACACCAATAAAAAGTCCCATTCCTTCTGTATTAAATATTTGTTTTGTTTAGAATTCTTTTCAAAGTGCATAAAATTGGCATTGCGAGATTTCTACACAAAGATTTTGACTCCCAAGTTCCAGCAAGCACTGGGTTCAGCAACGTGAGCTTTCAACAGGCAAGAATTCAGCACTCAGCTGTTCTACAGGGTGTCAAGAAAGTTCCCGATCGATTTTTAAATTTAATGTAATTCAAAAACTTCAATGAATTATGATAAGTTCTGTACGTCATTTTTCCACTTAATCCTCCTTTTCAATGTTTCAGATACACTTTTCAAATTTTTTTGGCTAAAATAATAATAAAATGAGTAAAAGAGCTGCAATCATTCAACTTCATCGTGCGGGACATTCAAATTCTAAAATTATGAAGTTGCTTAAAGCACCAAAATCGACTGTTTGCGATACAATCTTGCGCTTCCAAGAACTTGGAACCATGGAGGATCGGGATAGGAGTGGACGACCTTGATCCGCTCACACTCCAGCGAAGATCAAGGCCCTCAGGGAGAGAATTTGGAGGAACCCCAAACGATCCTTGAGGAAAACGGCTAAAGACATGAATATCAGCCATGAGTCTGTCAGAACAATTGTTGAACAGGATCTCAAAATGTCCCCGTACAAAATCAGGACAAGACAACTCCTAACTGACCTCCAGAAGCGAAAAAGAAAGGAGAGGGCCAAAATTCTGCTGAACCGTCTGAAGGGAGGCACGGAGAAAGGCGAAATCGTTTTTTCAGACGAAAAACTCTTCTCGGTGGAGGCGAAGTTCAACACCCAGAATGACAGGATTCTCGGAAAGTCGCCCAAGGACCTCCCTGATCATCTTCGATTCGTTTCACGCCGACAGAAACCCTCGTCTGTGATGGTATGGGGTGCGATCTCCAAATCTTGGAAATCTCCCCTCATTTTTGTTAAAGAGGGGGTCAAAGTGAATACAGATTCGTATGTCAATGATATTTTAACCCCTGCCCTTGCATCGATGAAGGAAAAGTTCAAAAATAAGTCCTTCACCTTCCAACAAGACGGCGCGCCTTCTCACACATCAAAGAAGACGCAGAAGTGGTGTGAAGAGCACTTTCCTTCATTCTGGACCAAAGATTTGTGGCCACCATCTTCGCCCGATCTCAATCCTATGGATTTCTGTGTGTGGGGTATTCTGGAAAAAGAAGCCTGTTCTTCACCCCATAACAATCTGGAGGATCTTCGAGCTTCCCTGAAACGAGCATGGGAGAAAATTCCTCAAGATGCCCTTTGTGCTGCTTGTCAGAATTTCCAACAGAAGCTCCAATGTGTTATTGATACAGATGGGAGTCATTTTGAATAAACCAGATTTTTTTATGTTCATGGAGCTTTGTTCTATCACCACAATAAACCTTTTGTTGATTTAACCTTCTGTCATTAGCCCTATATAATTTTGTTTAGGATCGGGAACTTTCTTGACACCCTGTATTGTCTTAGGTCAGACAGCACAGTAATTTGATAACAACCCTTTTGTTTGTCAGGATATAAAAAACTACAGGTTCTAAAAAACAATATGCAATTGTATGTTACCCAAGCACCTGTATCAGGAGGCCTGCAGCTTTTAGCACTAAATATTCTTTGTAATTGTACAAATTTTTGTCTGATTTAGCAAATTCTGCATGTTTTGTTGAAGATTTTGGTTAACTCACACTAAAGTGTTGCATTTTATCTTCAAGAATTCATTTATTTTATCTCTATATTTATCCTCCTGACTTGCAGGAAATCAACAAAAGCACTAATTTCTAGGGCATGCAATTACCTCAACCTGCTTCCAGGGCTGTCAGGATATTGTCCTGTAGAAATTTTTATTGGTTGTGACTGAAATTTACAACTGCTTTTTAGGACCATTTAATGCTGCAGCAAAATATTGGCTACAAGCTATATCTATCAAACCATAGCAGGTAAAATAGTCAAACTTAATGCCAGAGTTGAAATTATTCAAGTTTAACTTATAATTTTTTGAGAATTTAAATTGGACTTCTAACTTTTAATTCAATTTCAGTTAAATTCAGGACTTATAATTTGGTGCAACTTCAACTTGTGATTAAAAACTTGCACTTGCACCAACATTTACAGATATTTTTTTTGAATGACCTTATAACAGTTTATTTGACTAACCCTTGTTCAAATAATATTATGCTGTTTAATGGGAAATTGTAACATTAGTTTAAGTACGCTACTAAAAAGATACTTAATGCATAACCAGAAACTCTTTATGTAGCATAAATATGATTTTAAAAATGCACAACAAAGTAGAAATCTTGGATTTCAACAAAAACACAGCATAATTTTTGAAATTAATATTTTTTAAAAATTTTAAAAACTATATACCAAAATATTGTTTTTAAAACACTTTAGATATCTGAAAATACTAGTTAGTTCTAGATCTATACAGAGTTTTAAAAATATATCCCTGTTATATTTATACAGCAAGGATAAAAGCAAGCAGTGTGTTTGATCAAAATTGGACAAGTGTAAGATCTTCACAAACAAAAGGGTCATTATCAGATTAACTTTGTCCGATGTTAAACAGAACACTTGATTAAGTAAATGAACAAATACATAAAGATCAAGTGCCAAACCCTGGCATGCTGAAATCTCTATATCACCAAATTGCCATTGATGGCACTTTTTAGTGCCATCTGCTTTATAACCTGACAAATTGAAATGTACAGAAAAAAAGAATTTTGCTGGGGCCAAGCAAAATAGGATGTTATAGACAAAATGATGATATAAACAAGTTTACATTGGCAATATGGTCAAGTGGTTAAAAGCACCATATTAATGGTATACACAATCAATATGGTTACAGTTGAAAATTGACTCGTGTTACAAGTATTTTGTTGCATCATGGGAATATTGGGAAATTGGGAAAGACACTTTAGAGCACCTTCCTTTGCTTAGTGGTTTAAAATTTAACTAATTTAAAATTTAACAACAAACAGCTTCAAATTTTAGTTACATCACAAAAACTAAAAAAAGCAATTAAAAACTTTTAACTTCACAGCAATATTTTGGCATCTTGTAAAGCAGATGGGAGAAACCTCTTGACAGTTTTTGTAAATAGAACACCTCCAGTGTTTTTCTCCAAGCCAAGGAAATAACTATTGAAACAAAATAAAAAAATTTTTTCAAAGATATTTTATTCTGAATAAAAGCCTAACCAGAAACAACATTTTACTGTGCAAGTTCTAACTATATCAACACAATAATATTGGCTAACTGGCTAACTATTGAAGTAATAATTATTAAAAAATAAATCCAGTTTTATATCTAAATTACTTTATATTTGTATAGTTAAATCTATAATGCTTATGCCAATGTGCTAACTAATTACTAAATATTTACACTGTTGATTTAACAATTTTTTTCAGATTTAGTAATTATTTTTGTTTACTTATCTTTAAACATTTAGTACATAATTATGTCTGCTACATTGACGTGATTTGTGCATGCTCAGCTCACGCTTACTGTATTTTCCAGAACTTTTGTCATGTCAAATTCTTTTTTCTTTATTTTCCTCAACAATTGTTAAATCAAATTTTTTATTATTGCATTTTGACTTTATGACCTAGTTGAACAATGTTTTTGAGTATCCCATTCAGAAATTTAAGGCTTTGTATACATTTGTGTCATGTTTATTATGTAGTGATTTCCAACCAATGTGTTGTGGCAGACTAGTGCCACCACAAGAAATTTCCAAATGTGATGGAAAACTTTTAAAAAAACATTCGTTTATTGATCATATCAAAATTTAAAACACTTGTTTTCTATTAAGTCTAGCAATTAGTCTTTGCCAGTTTTAAATTAACTCTAAAATTCATAGACAAAGAATATTTTTAAAAATTGCTTTCATTCAAAATAGTGCCCATTATCCTCTATTACTTTTGCCCATCTTTCTTTTAAAAGTTTTATTCCATGAAAATAAAAGAACTGTTCTTTTTCATCAAAAAATTTATGTAGGAAATTATGGACATCTTCCTTATTCTTGATTTCTTTGTCTGCCAGGGCATTTGAAAGGGAGCTGAACAGGTGGAAATCTGATGGGGCAATATCTGGAGAGTATGGAGGGTGACTTAAGACTTTCCAGCCAAAATCTTTTATTAAGTCTTTAACGATTGTGGCTGTATGAGAACGTGCATTGTCATGCAGAAAAAGAACTTTATTGGACCTTTTTGACAAAGAAAGTCTTTTTTAAGACTTGTGGCTCCTACCAAATGCAAGATTGCACTGGTAGAAATGGCATTGTGCCTTGTGTACACTGATGACCAGATGCTAGGAATATATCAGGTTATAAAACAAATGGCACTAAAGAGTACCATCTATGGCATTGTGCTTTGCACACACCAAACCTGAGTTCACTGTCTGACCATGGTTTTGAGTTTTAAACTCTCATCAGGGACAGTCTGCTTACTCAGATTTTAGTCACAAAGCTGGTCATATAGGAAGAGATAAATCCAAGACTTGTGGCTCCTACCAAATCTTGGTCAAAGGTAGGAGCTACAAGTCTTGGATTTATCTCTTCCTATATGACCAGCTTTGTGACTAAAATCTGAGTAAGCAGACTGTCCCTGATGAGAGTTTAAAACTCAAAATCAACAGGTTCAGCCTGCGCAAAGCACAATGCCATAGATGGTACTCTTTAGTGCCATCTGTTTGATAACCTGATAAAGTCTTTTTTCAGAAATTTTTTGTTCAGATGCTGAAGTTGGTCACTATACTTTTTTGAATTTATTGTCTGACCAGGATCTAACAATTCAAAATCAATCACCTTCTTTTGTTCCCAAAACACACAGAGCAATAATTGAGTACCTTGTGGGTCTGTGCCGATGAGTATTTTAGGTCAAAATAGTGCAAGATTATTGACCTATAAAAATCTTTTTGTCTTTATTTATTTAAAATGTCTTTAGCTTTGATAAACTAAATTTAATCTACACAAAGGGTTCCTACATAAACAAACAAACAAACAAAAAACAGATTTATAACTTGCTTAAACATATCAGTCACAAAAGGTGACCAATATGCTGCCAAAGTGATCAGAAATGTTTCCAAAGATAATATATACAATAAATACAATATACAAACATAAAATTCAAGCAATGATTCATTATAAGCACGAAATTCAAGTATGCATACATATAGCACACACACACACACATATATATATATATACATGCTGCATAGCATACATATAAATAAGCATACAAATATGAGCACAGAAATTCAAGCATACAGTTGATCCAAATCAATAGAAATTTAAGCATTAAATTCAATCACACATCTTCATAAGCAAGATTAAAATAATGGGCTTTGAGGGAAGACTTAACGTTTGAAAGAAAAGTAGCAAGATCTGATAGAAGGTGGTAAATTATTCCATACTGTAGGAGCAGAATATTTGAAGGCATTTGAAACTTTGCAATATTTAGGAAAAGGCAGAGGTAGAAGACGATCAGCACGATTTGAGGTATGCAAACCAGTTTGGGGCTGAGACAACACAATTAAATCTTTTAGATAATCAGGTGCATTACCATGTATAAATTTGAATACAGTTAGTGAAATTTTATACAGAATATGAAATCGAATAGGTAAAATATGCAATTCCATAGCAAGTTTAGTGACAGATACACCTTCTCTCCAACAAAATCTGCGTTTAGCATAGACAAAACGAACACAGTCATTTAATAACACTTGAAGTTTAGTTAGTAGCTTTTTAGATAAGCCATAATACAAAATGTTGCAACTGTCCAAACATGAAAAAATGTACGATGTTACAAGCTGTAGTTTTCTGTCTTTATCCAACATCCTACCAATTCTGCACAAGTTATGTAATCTAGAGTAGCAAGTCTTGATTACTTGATTAATCTATGGCTCCAAGCACAGTGTTTCATCAAGAATAAATCCTAGGTTTTTGACTTGTTTCACTGTATCAAAATTAGAGCATGATTAAGGCTTTTAAATTTACTGTGGTTGCATAAATCAGAGCTATTAATTGTTTGGACAAATGCGTCAAGATCAAAATTTTGAGAAATCTTTAAAAGTTACTATCGTTGTAAGAGTAGGTTTTCAAAGGCAGGAAACAAAAACATCAAGAGTAATTAAGTAATGATCAGATGATGTCCCAGTATCTTCAATGACATCTATATTTGCAATGAAGTTATTATCATAGTCTTTGGTAAGTACAGCATCAAGTGTGTTCCCAGCTATGTGAGTGGACACATTTATATGCTGATAAAAATTGTGAGACAGACATAGCTGTTTGAATTGAAGGGTATTGACATGGTTGTCATTTTGCAATTGAAAATTGAAAGCACCACACACAATGGGAAAGGTAAGTCTCAAATTCAAAGAAGAAATTATCAATTGATGATTTTGAGAGACCTGCATTACATGGCTGGTATAAGCAAGCTATAAGGAGTGTTTCTTCACTACCAATATGTAGGACTGTTTGAATGATTTCAAATGAAGTAAAATCAAGTTTACAAATTATAAAAGAATGATCACACAAAAAATCAAATAATTTACTTTAATCATATAAATATCTAAAATCTATTTTTCTGACAAAAACTAATTGCTAGACCTAGTAAAAGTCTATAATGATAAGGCTTTGTTGAAATGTTTTTATAGCTTTTTTTCTAGTAAAGTCAATCCTAACATATTAAAATAAAAATCACTCATTAAGACATATATGATCAACCTTCAACATGATTTATATTAACATTTTATTATATTTTATATTGTACCAAAAATGTAGCAGACATAAATTTGGTAACAATTGATCACAAGTTTCTCAAAAAAATTTTAATTTTAAAGAGAGTATTGATTTTATTCCGACTCCAATAATTTGTTCTGTTGTGGTCAAAATTTCTATGCTTACTAGCTTTCAAGTGCAATCTCATTTTTTAATGCAATTGGATTTAATGAGTTTTAAACAAACCTTTGTGGCTTAAAGTCTTTTTCTTCTTTGTTAGATTTATCAAACTATACAAATACTACTCTCCAAGGCCCATCACCAAATATAATCATTGAGACAACAGCAAAATTAATTTAATTGAAAAGTTGATTTTCTGGGCAAGCAAATTTTTAAAAATCTTTATTAGTTTACTGCTTTTAACAAATCTTTAACAAAACAGAACAAAAAAAAAACAAAAAAAGCAATTAAACCAGAAATCTGGAACACATTGATTGGACTGCAGCTGGCACTCCAGTGGTACTTCCCAAAGTTTGATGTAACTAACAATAAGTGGGGATCAATCTTTACAGAGTTAATAAAAAAAGCAACCTAGGTTTTAGGTTTGTGAGCTCTTATTAAATACATTGCTGCACAAATAAGAGCAACATTACAACTGAATAGTTCCTGATGAAAGTTTAAAACACAAAACCGTGATTGGGCAGTGAGCTTGGGTTCAGTATGCAATGTCATAAATGGCACTCTTCAGTGTTGTACATCCACAACTCAATAGATTTCCAAGCATGTGGTCATCAGTGTATGTGATGCACATCTATTAATGCAGCAATGCATTTGATAAAATCTTACAAACTTAAGATTTTTGTCACTTTATAAGACTAGAACAACTCTGTAAACATAACCAGAATAAGCAAATTGTTTCTAACTTGTTAGAATTGTGAGCTTGGGTTTAGCATGCATAATGCACAATATCACAAATATCTCTTTTTAGTGGGGTTTGTCCACAACCCAAAACAATCATCTGTCAAAAAAAGCAAGTTATTAATTTGTAAACAATGTCTTTTTTGGAATTTTTTGCCATATAAAATTTGTTGTATCTTTACATATTCTGTCTTTCAACAAATCTCAAAACATATTGTTTCAAAAAACATTTATGTAAATGATAAATTTGTCTGCTAAAGTCTTTTCTGAAAAAACTTTTTTATTTATAACCAATTGATTTTCTTTTTGACCCAGATTAGTTATGTTATATACAAAGAGCATTCAAAAAATACATGGAATTCTCCCATGACAAGAGTGCCAGCAAGAAAAAACGTATTTTAGCATGCTAGCCATAAAAAGCATGTTCTTTGTGATCAAATAATTGCTATCACTCATTTTGCGCTTGTAAACAAAGTTGTCAAGAGCTAGTTTATTTAAGGTACTTTTTTAACCCATGGATTGTAAGGATTTCAAGGTAAGAACCAACATCAAATTTTTGGTAAAGCTTGGTTGGAAAAGAATGGAGATCATTCAAGCTTTGCAGATCGTTTATAAAGATGATGCTTCAAAGAAAACTTGTGTTTGCAAGTGAATTGAAAGATTTCAAGATGTTAGAGAAGCTGTTGAAGATGATGAGGGTAGTGGAAGATTAACAACCTCAAAAAACAATGAAAAAATTGATTTAGTTAGGAACCTAGTCAAAGAAGATGGACGATTGATGGTTTATCAGATAGCTGAAACTGTGGGCATATCAGTTGGCTCAGCTCATTCGATTCTGCATGACAATTTATGCCTCAGCAAGCTTTCAGCACGATGGGTGCCAAAAGCGTTGTGCCCAAATCTGCTCAATCTCAGAAGTGAATTGTTAACAGCGATTTTGCTCAAAATTGAAGCAGATGAAGACTGCTTTTTTGATCAAATTATCACAGGAGATGAAACATGGGTCTACCAGTATGATCCTGAAATATGTTTTTTCTTGCTGGCACTCTTGTCATGGGAGAATTCCATGTATTTTTTGAATGCTCCTTGTATATAACATAACTAATCTGGGTCAAAAAGAAAATCAATTGGTTATAAATAAAAAAGTTTTTTCAGAAAAGACTTTAGCAGGCAAATTCATCATTTACATAAATGTTTTTTTGAAACAATATGTTTTGAGATTTGTTGAAAGACAGAATATGTAAAGATACAACAAATTTTATATGGCAAAAAATTCCAAAAAAGACATTGTTTACAAATTAATAACTTGCTTTTTTTGACAGATGATTGTTTTGGGTTGTGGACAAACCCCACTAAAAAGAGATATTTGTGATATTGTGCATTATGCATGCTAAACCCAAGCTCACAATCTGACTATAATTTTAAGTTTCTAACTTGTTAGGAACAATTTGCTTATTCTGGTTATGTTCACAAAGTTGTTCTAAGTGACAAAAATCTTAAGTTTGTAAGATTTTATCAAATGCATTGCTGCATTTGATATCCTGAAACACTATGATCCTGAAACAAAACAACAGTCCAAACAGTGGCTCCCACGTGGATCATCTGGCCCAATCAAATTCAAGTCCGAGAGGTTTGTCAAGAAGGTAATGGCAACTGTTTTCTGGGACTCTGAAGGAGTTGTGCTAGTAGATTTTTTAAAAGGTAAAAAAATTGTTACAGGTGCCTATTACGTAGAAGTTTTAAGAAAATTGAAAGCAAAATTAGCTTAAAAGCATCCAGGAAAACTCCATTGTGGAATTCTTTTCCATCACAACAACACCCCAGCATATTCTTCTTGGATCGTATGAGATGTTTTAAGAGAATTTCGGTGAGAATTGCTACCACATCCACCTTATAGTCCAGACCTTGCCCCATCTGACTTTTTTTTATTCCCAAAACTCAAAGAACACTTGAAAGGCATTTATTTTAATGACACTAATGAGGCAAAGCAAGCAGCAAAAACATGGCTTACAAAATGGTCAGCAGATTACTTCAAAAATGGGATAAAAGGATAGAAGCACCACCTGGAGAAATGCTACACCCATTGTAATATAACTGTAATATTAATTCATTTGCACAACTTTTTTGCTTTTAGCCTGCCAAAAACCAAAATTCTATTATTATAAATATCATATCATGAGGAGATCATAAAATATTAATTGAAGATTTGTTTTGGAAATTACTGTTTTATTATTTTAAAATCAAAGCAAAACAAAACTTACTAAAATAGAATCAAATGAATTAATTTATCAAAATAATCATTAATCATCATAACTTTTAAGAGTCTTAAATGAAAACCAGCATATGCCATCCATACAACAGTACAATACTTTATGATCTTTTTAAAACAGTACAGCCATGTTGCTATATATAGCAAACAAGAGTTAATGTACACAAAGCTATAAATTTCTGATCACAAGACTCAAAAACACTATCAATAAAGTCAGAAATTCAAAATTCAATCACTGTCATGGTAAATATAAAATTATTGATAAAACAATAAGCTTAAAGTGAACATGCAAAAAATTGGGTCTCTTCAAAAAGTCACCATAAGCTTTTTTTTTCAGTAAAACTAACTTTAAATCCCTCTGCAGCACTATAATGAAATAAAAAATACAACGGGAAAAGGATCTCTTTAAATAACATTAATAACCACATGGGGATTTGGGTTAGTTTCACAAACAAAAATCACTTAGAGTGACTTCTTGAAGAGACCCCTAAAATTACCCATTTGCATGCACAAATCATGCCACAATTAAAATATTTTAAAAATCTTTTTTTATTCATTTACATATTTATTAAAGTGGCTTTAAACAATTTTGATACAACTCACTAAATCCAGCTATGAAAAAGTATTATGTAAAAAAAACTCAAATCTATTTCTGAAAAATTTATTTGTCATAAGATGGTTTTATAGACTTAAAAGTGATTAAATAACATGTTTTAAACAAAAAACTAATTCACAACTAATTTTTGAAAATTTATATCCAAAAAGTAAAAAAAATGTAAAGCGGGTGAAAAGCAAAAAAAATAGAGACAAATCCAAAAAGCACAATTTGCAGCATTGTAAACCGCGCACGCCGTTTTTGAGGCAACTGCTTAAAAAAGGTTTAAATTGTTAAAATATGAAAAGGCCAAAACTTTAAGAAGCCCCTAAAAACAAAAATATAGCAGTAAGCACCAAACTGTGGATCATAAGTACAAGTGGAGTGGCTGGAAAAATTTCCTGGTTTTGCACCATTTTGTTGTTGAAATCGCCTAAACGAAAGACACCAAAGAATAAAATTTTTGAAAATCAAATGACAATTCTATGCCATTATTTTTAGGATCAGCCGTCTTGTAAAATTGGGTAAAATACTAAATAACAAAATAATTTTAATTATTCAAGTTGCCAGAACTATTTCGAAAAAAAATTAAAAAAGCTTGAAAAATTTTTTTTTAATTTTAATCTCTAAATTTCTGCTTCTGCAACATTGTGATACCTGGTAACACTAGGCATGTGAAAGTCGAAAAAGAAGTAATAGAAGCGGTGGAAGCCATGATTTTTGGATGTAAGCAAAACTGACAAAAAGTAAACCATTGCCGCTTCCAACAAAACGGGTCTGATATTAAAGCGAATCAAATACCCTAGATTTATTTAAGGTTTTCTATATTTTTTAAAGTTTCTAAATCTATCGACTATTTGATGAAAAAAATTGGACGTTTATATCTCTGCCCCAACACTTACGATTGAAAAAGATTGATGCTGTCCAAAAGACTTGCAACTAATTTTTTAATTAAAATTAGAGTTTACAGGGAAAACGGTAAATCAACATTTTTATCATGAGGTTCTTGAACACTTGCTATTCCTCGAAGCACAGTTCACAAAGTTTTACATAAACGACTTCGACTCCATGATTACAGTTCCTTGGGCTGCGTTGAAATGCTACACGCACAGCATCAACAGTCTCTTCATCAATGCTTGGCCTACCCAATCTTTTGCGATCCAAAATGTTGCCGGTTTCAATAAAATTTTTAAACCATCTCTTAATGCTGTTAGTTTGAGGAGGGTCTTGTCCAAACTCATTTCTAAATTTACGTTGTACTGCAGTTGGTGAGTTCAATTTATGGCACCAAAGAGCACATTTTGCTTTTTGTTGAATGGTCAACATGTTTCATACTTTGTTGCAAATTTACGCCTTTATTAAAAATGACTTATTCTTGCTTATTTTAACAATAAAATAACCTGTAAAAAATAACAAAAAAACTTTATGAAGGTATAATTCACTGTTAAAAATTTAAAGTTTCTATGTACCTTATGCGGTTTTTGAAATATTAAAATTTTAAACGTGTGCAGGACTTTATGGACACCCTGTATTTTTATTATTAAATAAAAATATTTCTAAATATTTTTTCATTTTAATTTTTTACTAATCAGTTTGTTGCTATTCCCATTTAGTATGTAAAATAGTATAGATATGCAGACGTATGTCGGAAAACAGAATTGGGAGAAATTGCCCGGTAAACATTTTTCATCTAGCCAACGTTGGCAAAAGGCAGTTTTCCAGCAGCAGAAATGTTGGCAAGATGATGGCGTCCAAAGTTGGCCCAGAGTCGAGTGCACCAAAATCAGATTTTTTGCCAACACTGATAAACTGTGCTTTGCCAACGTTTAGCCAATACTGAAATTCCAGACGTTGTAGAGAGTTGGCTAACTATGAATGACCAGCGCATGCTACTGCAGCTGCCCAACTACTTCAGCAAATCTTACCAACGTTTGCAAAACGCAAACTGCCAACTTAAGAAACATTGGCAAGATGTTGGTGCTAAACATTGGCCCAGAGTTGTGTGAGGTGGATTCAACTATTTTGCCAACCTTTAACCTGCGTTTACTCATAGACTATGGATTTATTGTAGAGTCTATGGTTTACTCAATTGTACCACCATGCATCATTACCACTGTAGCAAACCTAACTAACGAACCTTTGGAATGTTCCACTTGGCTTCGTGCTGGTCACGTGACGGTTCCTCGTTAAGTTGCTCATAAAAGATTAGATGCGTCCGGCAGTTGACGATCGATCAATTTTGAATCGATTCCCAAATGAAGTTACTTGAGATTGGTATATAAACTACACTGCATTGGAGTCTTTCATTTGTGGTTTTATTAGCGACGTAGTTGCTATATTCGTCCTCCTCTTTCATGCTTTCCAGTGCTTTGATTGCGTGTTGGTTAATGTTATTTGAGCGACGATTGACGTTGGTGATGAAGCCAGCATGCATGGGCGTCCCGTGACCAATTTCCAGGGGGGGAGGTAAAACTTCTGGGAGGAGCAGGATTATGCGAAAATGCCGTTTATATAGCGAAATTAAAGTATTTCTTAATAAAAAGTCAATTTGCAGGGGGTATATGCCCGCTTTGCCCCCAGCGGACGCCCATGGCAAAGTAATTAACTAAGAACTATTTTAATTCAAGAAATAGAAACGCTTAAAGAACAAATCATTAATAAAAATTTTAACTATAATATTTCAAATAAAATTATGCGCATATCAAATGGGCATTGTGCAACACGCACCGGGCTCATGCCGCTCAAATAAAATTGATTCATATAGACTTAAACAAAGGAGAACAAAGTTACATTGGCATTTTGTTGGCAAAGTGGGCAAAGGCAGTTTTTCCGACTTTTTACTGTCATCCAAAAATTGTTTGAATTTTTTTTCAACTATCAGACCATAGAGACTAACATTTCTTTTATTCTTTTTAAACGTTGAGGCATAACAAAAACATATAGGCTATCCCTCATCAGAAAATGTTCTATTATTTAACAATCAAAGCAATTGAAATTTCATCAAGCAAAGAACTGTAGCAGAAGTACATTACTTATTGTCGCTGTTTTGTAAAAAGCTTGCATCAATATTTAACACAAACAACTGGTAATGTTTTTAAACAAAAAATTTTGGCCAAATTAATCACAGGAGGAACAGCCAATGCTGCCTTCAACGTTGGTCCAACACATTACCAGCAGCTGTGAACACGAATTTTACTAAGCAAAGAAACAGTGACAAAAAAGCTTTTTTGAGCGTAAATTTAATTTTTTTCCACTTTAGTACTTAACGCAACAAATAGAACAAACCAGAATTCAAAAATAAATCATCGGCAGAAAGTTGGCATTGCTGGTTAAATGTTGGCAATTTTGCCAACTTTTTCCCAACCCGGCCGCGCTAAAGCCAACGTTGGCCCGATGATGAATGTTTACTGGGTTCTTGCAATAGATTTTCATATTTCAGTAACACAATGCGAAAGAAAATATACTGCTTTTGCTAGTAAGCTATTGCTAACCTAAACAAAATCAATAATTTTAATTAACTGTAACTTGCAACAGAATGCACTTTATTATAGATTATGGTGTTTGATTGGTGTTGAACAGAATACACTTTTAACGGCCTTCCTAGGTAACCGCCAAAAAATGAGAAATATGCAATTTTATGACAGGAAGGTTAGCGTACAAAAATGCTCCAGTCATAAAATGCTCTCGCAGTGAGCCTTAACTCTATTCAGACTGGGCTTTTTAGAAAACTTGTACGACTGGGAGGAAGGGCGAGGCGTAAAGTGCCCGCGCTCTTTACTTGCTTATATTTCGACAATTAGTAGCGCTAAAAGTGTCATTCAAGATTGTGCAGAAAAATAATTTTATACTCTTTCGATAGAGATACTTAAATGTTGTAATAAAATATTATTTTGGGTTAAAAAAGCAAGTTTTTGAAAGGTAGTCAACTTTCGTAAATTGACTGAAAAGCAGAGATAGGTTTCAAAAAGTTAAAGACTTCGGCGGTTTGATTGATCGTATAATTAAAAGTAAAAATTTTTCACAGTTTGAATCCCCTTAGGAAGGTTACTACAGTTTGCAGAAGAAAAAACTCAATTTCAGCAAAATCTGATTCATAATTAAAATACTTCGATCTCAGCAACAACGAATGTTTTTTAAAATTCACTGGAATTTTTAAACAATTTTGGAAATGAACTTTTTATACAATAAAAAGAAATACAAGTCATTTCAAGAAAAAATTGAAATTCTAAATGTCACATCGTACTTTTTTAGAATTATTTTAAAATGTTCTAATAGGCCTAATTAAAAAATCGAAAATCAAATGAATTTCTACCTTGAGTAATTTTGGATTTTAATATTGGTTTTGGTTATAACTTACGACATCGACATTTTTTCTTTCAAAAATATTCAATTTATAGTATGAATTTTGACATTAGAATAAAAAATAAAACATCGGTACAACCAATTAATGATATTGCACTCAAGCACAGCACAATATATATTCTATTCGAATGTCTTTTAATCTTGTTTACGTAAATGTTCGATACAGTCCGCAGCATAATTCAAAAGTAGGACGGAAGTCCTTTAATAATTTTCGATTACCTCAAGCAAACTGCGAAAAATATTTCTTAAAACTTTACTTTTTAAATGAATCTATATAGTTTGATTTTTTGGTCATTTTCATAACAGTGCAGCAAAAAAAAAGTAAGCTATTCTATTTGAGTTATTTCAAACATACACTTACAGGGAGGAAAAACGAACGCATACCTATCTAGACATGTACAGAAAGTAACGTATAAAAATGAAATAATTATTCACGCCAAGTCATTTATGCTAAATTTTATACAGTGTTGTAAAATAATTTCCACTGCTTATTCTTGTTGGAAGCAAAAATATAAGAAAAAAGCTAGAGCAGGCATCTTTTAACTCTGCTACATTTGATGTGTCATCTGCTTGAATAAAAAAAGTCAAACAACCTTTGTTGGTGCGCTTTCTGTTAAGTTCAATATTAACACTTCAAAATGATTGTGTTATTTTTTGTGGTAATTAGGATTTCATTGGTTGATTTTACTTCAGAAACTTCTTTTTATTCCGTTAAAATTGGTCAAAAATTAGAGTTTGAATAAAGTTTCAAGAAAAATACAGATATTGGATATGTAAAGGTCGAATGATCTTTTTTCAATTTAGTCAAAACAAAACCCGATATTTTAACCGATAAGTTAAAACAACATTTTTTCAACCAATTTTAATTTTGTTTCTTTTTCTCTGCACATTAATAACATGATTAAGAATGATGAAAAAAGATAAGACAAAATAAGCTTCATACACAAACCCATCATTCGTTTTCAGGATTTAAAATTTTTATTGATTTTTATCGTATTTCAAATCTATTTATCCTCCAGACTTGTACAAAAATGTTGAAGGCGTTATACTAAGAGCAACCTTTAAGCGATACCGTACCTGGTTATTTAATACTATATATGCAGACCCGCAAGCAACCAGAAGACCTAGCAAATACTTGCTTTCAGAGATGCCAAGATATTACAGTGGGTTGAAAATTTTAATTTCAGACATAACTAAAATGGTAGTCTACCCAGACTACCCTACTAGCCTGAGTAAGCTAAACCTAAACGAAAAGTAGTAAAAGGGCTTACTGGCTATGAAGTGCGTCAAATGTTCCTAAACCTGACCCTGCTTAAAATTAACGTAACTAGGACCAGAAAGATGGGAAATGTACTGGTAAACACTTAACTATGACAAATATCAATTTGTGATAATATTACTGTAAATTAAGAAACTCCTTTGAAGCTGCAATCGATACGAAAAACCAAAACATGTCGCAATGCTTGCAAAAAAAACTTTCAATGACCCTAGAATTAGACCGAGTACCGACGGTACCGCGGTAACGGTACCAAAAAAGTACCCCGGTACTTTAGTACACGGTACTGCCCACCACTGATCTTAGTCCCTGTAACTTTTTTCTTTTTCCAAGGTTGAAGAAATGTTTTAAAGGTCATCATTTCGGCACATTAAACAACATCCAGAAAACTGGACCAACCTCCAAAAGACATTCCAGCTTCAGTGTTCCAGCACTGTTATGAAGAGTGGGAGAAACGCTTCCCACGCTGTGTGGCTTCCCAAGGAAATTACTTTGAAGAAAATAGACTTGACGTGTAATTTAATCAGTTAATCATAAATAAAAATGCTTATTAAAAAGTTCTCATTTCTTTTTGGACAGACCTCGTACAGCTCTCAAAACATTAAAATTTTTGTTACTACCATGTAAAAAATGCAAAAAATGGCAGCCATTGCCCCCCTAAAAATGCCTTGCCCAGGGACCTTGTTAAGAAACCCTGACCCTGATATTGGCATATGCTTTTTATGAATCTAATTTAGAGCAACAAAAATATTGTTCAATTGCAACAACACACAAAAAATAAATCTTTTTTTATCAATTGCTATTTTGATCAACTGTCGTTTCGATCAAGTATCGATAGATCAAGTGTCGTTTTGATCAAGTGTCGGTCATAGTATCGGTGGTGGACGTGTTGGAGTGTTTGTGTTTAGCATAGGTGGGCACGGTACTTTTACTCGGTACTTTTGAATAATCCAATTTAATAATTATAACTATTAACTTCTCTGTCATACATTGAATTTCAATTGATATTCAAAAATAGTGTAATTCAAAAATAAAAAAATAAAAAAAAAATAGTTTTTTTATTGCTATTAAATTGGATTATTCAAAAGTACCGAGTAAAAGTACCGCGTTACTGCGTTACTTTTACTCGGTACTTTTAAATAATCCAATTTAATAGTTATAACTCTGTCATACATTGAATTTCAATTGACATTCAAAAATAGTGTAATTCAAAAATAGAAATAAAAAAAAAATTTTAAAAATAGTTTTTTTATTACTATTAAATTGGATAATTCAAAAGTACCGAGTAAAAGTACCGCGGTACTTTCGTGCCCACCTATGGTGTTTAGTGTGATCAGTGATGGCCTAACAAAAAAGGGGTTGGTGCAAGAAAAGTAAGGGGGCCACTATTTAGTGTATTAAAAAAAGGTAGCTAAACTATTTTTAATGTATGAAAACAAAGTGATTTATCTAAAAAAAAAGGTCTTCAATTTAGGGGAGGGCCACTATTGGGTGATTTAAACTATGGAGAAGTACCAATTTTTACTGTCTCAAGATAGTGTGATCTCTAAAGAAAAAAAAGGTGCTTACTGGATCCACAAGCACAAATGACACAACAACCTAAGGAGCAGCGAAGCCTGCTGATCTTCAAAATTTTTTCTTTTTTTTGACATGCCAACGACGTCCTGGTGCTACTATGAAGAAATAAAACAATTTTTTGGTGTAAGGGGGCTACTTTTTGATGTATTTTAAAGGGGGACCTGTTGCCACCTGGAGTGAGCGTTGACATCTGCGGTGATGATTGTATTTGGAAGATTTGCTATGGTAGTAAATGTGCCAGATATAATTGAGTTTTCTGTTCGTGATAGCTGGGTTGAATGTTGGGCGGAATGTATATGTTTACGATATGTAATTGCTGTGATGTAGAAAATTAAATTTTTATGATTTGTAGCTTATTTGAAAAGTTCATTGGAAAAGATGAATTGATGTATTAAGTTGTGAAAAACTGATGTTTTTTTTAATGTAGGATAGGAGGCCTCCTCTTTGATTGTGAGTGCGATCTGTTCTGATAGGTGTGAAGTGAGGAATGCTTGGTGTTTTGTGGGATTCATTGAGTTTTGTTTCTTGTATTGTTATGACATCTGCTTGTGTACTCTTAATGAGTAGTTGTATTTCATCTGTTTTGTAGCGGATGCCATTTGCATTAAGTTGCAGGACTTTAAGAAAATTTTTTAGTGTTAAACAGGATGTCTTTGATCAGTTCTCATCTATGGTCTTCGGTCGGCGAGTAGGCCTACCATAACGATGAGATTGCACGGCTTTGAAAAGGTGTCACTTATACTGATTTTTGGGCTATGCACAACAAGAGCTAGATGCTGTAATTATTCGTACACTCCTTTCCTTTTCATCGACTTACATGTGCGAAAGTGGCTTTTTATCCTAAGAATAAAGACAAAATGTGGAAACAAACTTGACTGTAAAGACGATCTGAAGTGCGTTATCTGCTGCAAATTCACAAATTAAACTTCTGATTTCCAAAAAAATTTACATCCTTCTTATTAACAAAATTTAATTATTATTTTTACGTTTAATGCTGTTAGATTTTTTGATATGATAGGGCTTGGGTTTTGTTGGTATCATCAAGGGGGATGCGAGTTTTATTTACATGAAGAAAATGAGGAGGGGCGTCTCAAATAGTTTAAGAATTTCTGACTTAAACTATTAATTGATTATGCACCCGAAATTTGCTCTTTGTCATTGGATTGATGAAGCGAAAGCAATTAAATCGGTTACCGAAGCAATGGCATTATGCAAAATACGATTTGCTTAAAATTTAAATGTAAACTTTTCATGAGTTTCACGTTGCGCGGCGCAGTACGCGGCAAGTTTTTTAAAAAGATTACTGCGCTGCACTTCGCGGGCGCACGCGGCAACGTAAACTGCGCGGTTGATATGACTAATCTGATTATATTAGCTTTATTAAATCATGTTTTTCCGTGTAAACTGTATTTCCCAATCAATTTTTGACTACAAGTTATTTTTGTTTTAACTTAATCTTGAGCGCTCTTAGTGTATGGTTCGGCTGCTACGTGTAAAAAATAAATGCTTTTCGTGTAGTAGCGTAGAGGCAGAAATTTAAATTTGCCAATTTAGTCGAGTTAAATTTTATGAACTAAGTTAGTTTATTGTTTTACCACCTTTTCAATATTTTAATAATTCTTTTTGTGCACTGGTGCCATACTTTTCTCGTTTTACTTAGTCTATCTTTTATAACTGCAATTTTTTAACAGTTTTAGTAAGCAGTAGGTTACAAAGTGAAATATCTTCGTTTCATTTTTTTAGTCTATTGTCATGATTTTATATTTAGATACTCTTATTATTAAATCCCAAATAATTTTAATTACTTTGTTTAAATATGAGTGCTGAACTGGAGCAAAATATTTCTGGCACAATCAATGAAACTCTGGACAAATCTAATGTCACAAGTAAAGAACCTGCATCAATTGAAGGCCAGGCAATAGCTTACTTAGCTCTTGTTTTAATGGCTGTTTTTCCTATATTTATTGGTGCATTTCGTTCAGTGAAGTATCTAGAGAAGCAGCATGCTGCTGGTGAAAAACTTGAAACAATAACTCGAAAAGATGCTTTAAAATTTCCCATTATAGCAAGTGGAGTTTTGTTTGGAATATATATTTTTTTTAAAGTTTTTTCACAAGAATATATTAATTTATTGCTGAGTTTTTACTTTTTTGGTCTAGGAGTTTTTGCTGTTTATCATATAGCTGGAAGTTTTCTGGCACATCTTGTTCCATCTCTTTTTCCAAATCAAACATATCATATCCTTTTTACTGAAGGAGAAAAAAAAGAAGAAATAGTTAATGAAACATTTGACAGAAAAGACCTAGTTGCTCTTGGTGTTTGTGCTCTTCTTGCTGCTTGGTATGCAATGCAAAAGCATTGGGTAGCAAACAATATTATTGGATTAGCCTTTGCAACTAATGGTGTTGAATTACTTCATTTAAACAGTGTTGGGACTGGTTGTATTTTACTAATAGGTCTTTTCTTTTATGATGTGTTTTGGGTTTTTGGAACAGATGTTATGGTAACTGTTGCTAAAAGTTTTGATGCTCCTATAAAGGTTTTATTTCCACATGACATCATTGAGCATGGTATTTTTGCTAAAAATTTTTCTATGCTTGGTCTTGGTGATATTGTTATTCCTGGTATTTTTATAGCTTTGCTGCTTCGTTTTGATATAAGCTTAAAACGAAACCAAAAAACATATTTTTATTCATCTTTTATTGCTTATTTTATAGGACTAGCTGCTACTATTCTTGTTATGGTAGTTTTCAAGCACCCTCAGCCTGCATTGCTATATCTAGTTCCTGCTTGTATCTCTGCACCTGTTGGTATTGCTGTATTGAAAGGGGATTTGGAAAAAATGTTTTCATATTCTGATGAAAAAAAAGATAGTGATAAAGATAAAAGTGCAGATAATGATACTGCTGGTGATAAAAAGTCTGATTAATCAACATAAAAATGATAATCAATTTTTGTTTTTTTCTGGTTTTATTTGTGTTAAGAAAAGGATAAGCTAAATAGTGAAATTTAAAGTAGAACAGCTTGTTGCATATTAAATCAGTGTTTTTTATGGTTGTATCCACGGTGAAAGTTTTCAGGCTGATTTGTTGTTGTCAGTTGTATTCTGGTTGTATTTCAACTGTTTTACCAGTAAACTTGATCTTGCAACTTGTATTGATTGAATTATTTTTGTTTAATGCTAAATTAGTGTCAAAAATCCAATTTCTCTTAAACTTCAAAAACTTTCTTGGCTTACATAAACCAATGTTTTGTTTTGTTGCATGTGCTCAAAAATACTTAACAATTTCACTATAAAGTAGATTTGTTTTTAAAACAGATTTACATTTTGTATAATAGCATTTAATGTAAAGGCCTTTTTTGCTTTTTTTTTAATGCCAATTATCACCATTGTTTTGGTAAAAAATTTACTTAATGTATTCTTTGTTTAAATTGTATGAAAGCTCTTAGTGATTGCTTATATTTAAGAGAGGTGTTGTGGAACAAAAGGATTAAAAAAACATCAAATCTAAGTTATTGTTTCAATATTATTAAGATAGCATTTGCTCAAATATTGCGTATTTTACTGGTAATTTATATTGTTAAATTAAAATTATTGAAACTGTACCAAGAAAAAATTTTGAAGCTTTTGTATTTTGATAAAAATTGAAATATAATTTTTTTTGGTCATAATATATTATCATATTTACATATCTTTGTGGTGTTTGAATGATTGTTGTGGAGGTAATTAAAGTATGGTGTTTTTTTAATAGAACTCAGATCAATGTAAGTGCAATTTTGCTTTATGGTGATTGAGAATTTTTAAGTTGTGTTTTTATATTTGGAAAAATTGTAAATGTATATATTTATATAATTCTTAGCTAAAAAGTTTTTTGAGTGATTCCTTATTTGTAATGCTTGTTTTTTGTTGTAAATTGTGGATGCTTGTCTTATCATTCTTACATTGTGGGATTTAGTTTCATGGCAAGCAGACTACTACTTGTTTTAAAATCAAAGGAATTTGGCTAAGTGTGCATAACTTTATTGTGTTTGTAAGTAGGTTTAGTTATTTTAAAATATCAAATCTTTAAATTATAAATCCAAAGCTATTTAAATCTAAAAATAGTTATTCTTTCACATACTTATCACCATATTTAAGATTGATTGAAAATGATTAGATTGTCTTCATATTTTTTTTAAAGAAATGGTTGTAATTTTGACAACCCAAGCACTAATTGAATTAAAAGTTTTAAATTTTCTTTTTTGTTTCTGTAACAAGAAATTATCACACAGAAACTTATCACATTTCTCCATGCATTTGTTAGAAAGAATTTTTATGCCTTTTTGTCTATAACTTAAAAGAAAAGTTTAGAAACAGAATAAGCAATCATTGGCTCAAATAAAGTTATTCTAAAATAAAATTTGAAGTTCCATATTCAAAAGAAAGATTTTAAACGACATAATTGTTCTTCAAATCAATTTAAAAAACACTGTTACTTAGCATATCTTGTTTAACACAAAATTATTTCAAAATCAAAATCAACTAGTTGAGATTAAGCTTTTATTTATTTTTCAAATTTGTTGTGCATTCACTGTACAAAAAGTTATACTTTGCTTCATTGAAATCAGTTAAAGTAGGTTTCAGTGTTATAATTTTTTAATGAACGTTAGTTTTATAAAATATTACATAAGCTGATTAATGTGTATAAAAGCTTGTTATAAGTTTTTACGGTAATAATTAGTTTTTTTTTAACCAAAATAATCTTTTAAAAATAAAAGATATATAAAATGGTTTTAAAAAATAAACAATAAAGCCTTTTATAAAATGTAGATTTGGTCTGATTCAAAATTAACATTTAATTAAGCTTAATTTATTTATGTGCTATTTGTGTATTAAAACATTATTTGATGATAAAATTTGTTGCAAAAGTATTTTTCATCATTTTCTTGCTACCATAATTGTACTAGCAAAATTTTTTTTGTAGTAAATGAGGCAATATTGTGTTTCATTTTTTTATTTGATGTTAAACAACAATAGCTTAAACTTATTTATATTGTACTTGTAGTTTGTATTTAATGATTGTTTTGTATGAAATTTTGTGATTGCTAATATTTTCAAATTTTAACTTTGCTATAAAAAAGATGTTTATCTTTTTTCAAAAAAATAATTAGTTTATTTAATGTTTTTCTTATTTTAATTTTTTAGTAAGTTGATCTAGTATCAATTGTGTAAAAGCAGAAATGCCTGTACTTAATCAATATTAAACTAAATTCAATTTTACGAGTTTTGTTTTTTTCTTCATCATCATTACAAAGGCTAAAGTTGTGATAAAATAAATTTGTAAGTTTTGTATTGTAGCAATGCTATAAATAGTTTTTAGTCTTGGTTCCCATAATAGCAGTGTAATTTTTTTTTTTTTTTGACATGCACACTGTTAAAATAATTCATACTGCCACAGGTAAAATAGCTAGTATTTTGACCAAATGGGTTTATTTTTTAATATGTAGAATGACTGGAATTATTTTGCTGTTTTATGTTAATTCTTAAAACATGGCCTATCAATCATTTCAGTTATCTTTACTACTGTATCTTTTTTAATAAAACAAACTATTTTAATTAACTACTTAAAACTAGTCATAAAGAATACTATAAAAAGTTTAGTTTGCATTGGTTTACTTGACATCAAAATAAAAAAAATTGCTTTTTTTATAATCAGTTTCTTTACTGCTTTTACTGGCACAAAAAATTTGTAAGATGTTTTTTGAACTTACAAATTGGTACATAGAAACTTGGTGATGTGAAACCAAACACCACAAAAACTGACAGAACTTTTAATATTATTGAAATGCAAATATGCTCATGATGCCAAAAATCAACAAAAAAGTTCAACAAGAAATGCTACTTAATTTGGTTTTTGGTTTTTCACAGAACAAAACTCTTGCATGCAAAATTCTTAACATATTATATCATATCTACCATAATTGGTAGATTACTGACTACAGATTTATGATTTGAACAGAATCATTATTTGAAATAAAGGTTGTTCAGCAAATAATAAATCTAAGACAAAGTAAGAATAAACTGGCATATACCATGCATTAGTTTTATGTAATTGCTATTGGCCTTCATGATTTTCTATTGATAAACTTGTGTTTGTTAGATTTAAATTTAGTTTGATTTTCTTATTTTGTGTTAAAGATTACTCAAAAGAAATCGAAAATATTGAAAAAAAATTTTCTTTGATGCAGTTACTTTGCATTCATTATACATATGCCTACTTCAAAAATTTTTTGTCAGACATTTTGTTCAAGTTGCTGTAAATCTGCAACTAATAACATATTACTGATAGTTTATATGA
Source organism: Diplosoma virens (assembly GCA_963680785.1). Lineage (NCBI taxonomy): Eukaryota > Metazoa > Chordata > Ascidiacea > Aplousobranchia > Didemnidae > Diplosoma > Diplosoma virens. The sequence continues at coordinate 16,507,424 of OY796889.1, forward strand.
TATATTATGCTACAAACTATACACATATGTTGCTATAAAAAGTAATATCTAAAAAAGAGATATAAACTACAAAGCAAGTAAATTTTTGTTTGTAGATGAGCATTTTATCTTTTGTTTTGATTGTTTTGCTTTATAAAGTAATAGTATAATCATATTTTTTCCAAAGCAGCAACAGAAGTAAAAGTTTGTTTTAGTTTTTATAGTGTCTTGTTTCTGTTTCTGTGCCATTGGTTTTGAGCTTTTTGTTGTTTTCTGTCATGTGTCTAGTTTATGTTGCCTAAAGTATGTGCTCTACTGCTTATGCATGCATATATACAAAAGAGATAAAAATTTTCAAATGCAAAACTATTTTTAACTTTGCAGGATTTTCAATTAAAAAGCTGTTTTTGATACTGATAACATAAAATTTTTGATTGTGTTTTTTTACCAATATGTGTTGTAACATTTTTGATAATGTTTCAGATATTAGAAAATCTTGCGTTTATCACAATAACAGTATATAACATGTTTCAAATAACTTCTCGATTATTACTGGTTTTACTTTTAATTATTCCAACTGTTCCCCTTTTAAATAACAATGGTGAGAAAAAATAATTTGCAAATTTTTGTTTTTTAATGTTTATCTTGTTGTTATCTGAATATATCAATTTGCACTTTTGCATTAATGTTTTTATTGCTATGATTTCTTTTTTTATAAGCATCCTGTTTTCTTGTTTATTGACTGTACCATCAAATATGCAATGGATAAAACAGGATTTGTGTGTTTGTGTTGAGAATACATTAAATAAAAGTACAAACTTGCACATCTGATTATTTATGCAGGATTAACTTGCTTTTTTACTATTTTAATGTTATTTAAATTGTAATTTGTCAAAATGCAAATTTAATTGTTTGCTTGACTTAGAAAATCCTCAGACAGTAACTTTAACACTATCTCACAGTGGCAAAATTTTAATTTTTCATCTTGTATCTTCATCTTCAATTTGCACCTTTAAATATTTAAAATTCTGGTGTGAATTTTTTGATGTGCAAAGTATGTTTTTGTGGAAAAGAGACAACTTTACATAATAATGAAAAATCCAAGAAACTTCCCGGTAACTGTTTTAATTAAGAGTCCTTCTACCTTAAAATGAAGTTTTCAAATATTCAATGCTTTATTTGTGATTTGTTTAAATATTAAAATAAGTATGATCAGTAATGTTATTTTGTTGAAAGTAAATTACTTTTATTTTTAGTTTTTGCTGCTGCTGAAGAAGATGCAGTTGAAGAAGATACTGTAGAGATAGAAGATGAAGGAGAAGTGGAAAGTGAGGATGATGATGAGGGAGTTGTGGAAGAAGAGTATGAAGGAGGACAAGCTCCTTCTGCTACTGTAAGATTTTTTTCAAAATGTTTGTGTTTCAATACAAAAACTTTTTTGTGAAAGATTTATGTCAAGATTTTTTGGAAATGCAGTAGAATTGAAAAATTTTAAAATTGAGTTTTTGGTATTGTTAAAAGCTTTACATTTTAACTGAACCTCAAAGCCTCTCATTTTAGCTATCAAATATTTTTCTATTAAAGTAGGTGTTGATTTTGTTTTTTTCATTGTGTCCATAGACAAAATACATGGCATAATTATAGATATTTCCAGAAACCCCCTTGCAATCAAAAAAAATCTTGCATTTGAAAGCAAACAAGCTATAAAAATCTTATTCAAATTGAAAACCTTCTACATCTTGCTTTATGCCCACAATCATCAGAAAAGTGATGTTCCTTATTTTTCATAGCTTAGATATTTGAGCAAAACAGACCAGGGTTTTTAATTCTAAATGATATTTCTACAGTTTTTGTGTAAGTAAATTTATACATTTTTGAACACTTTTTCTCAAATCACTTGTATTTATACAAGATATTAATGGAATTTTCGTTTTGCTTTAGTAATTTACCTTGATGATGAGCTTTTTCATGAAGCCTTTTTGAAATTGCTTGAACAAATTGTACACTTCTAATGCAGTAATCACCAAGTTATTTCCTTTGTAATATACCCATACTGTTATGCATGCTCAATTAAAATTGTTTTAATCAGTCCAGCAAAAAGTTATGCTGTGGATGGTCCAAACCATAACCCACAAAAGCCACATGTGGTTGCATTATTTTATAATTTTTAACCTTAATCCTTTCAAAATTTTTAATCATCAAATGCCTTATTGAACAGCTGTAAACAACCTACTCAAGCGATATTTTTTGATGACTGGTTGTCATATGCGGTCAAAAGTCATTTAACTATTGATTTAAATGAAGGCCTTTTTTTTATTACTAATCTATTTTAGATTACCTGAAACAAGCGAGTTTTTAACATTTTTAATAAGTGGCATGCAAGAGTCAAGAACTTGTATTACCCGGATTTACTAGGATTAGGATTTACTAGAAACGCTCCTAAAAATACTCACGTGATAAAGTTTTGGAAGAAATTGTATGGTGTTCAATTTATAAAAGATGTTCATTTCTTTTTTGGGAAGTATGAAGAGATTTTTATGGCATTTTAAAACTTTTTTTCAGTCGGAAGAAGAAGAGGAAGAAGCGATTACTGCGTCAAAGGATGCCGACACTGCTGTTATATTTTCCTCTGGTGCAGAACGTAAGAGAACAGTGTGGTAGTGTAAAATATTTTTTCTTTATGCAAGAACAAATCATTTATGTCTCATTTTTTGGTAGGGTGAATTTTTTGTTCATGACCAGCAATCATGCATGAGCAAAAAAGAACGCATAAACAAAGTTGTTTTGAAATAAAAGGTTCTTGGGTTAAAAAGTAGAGAAACACTTTGTTAAGTAATCATTAGATCTTTATGTTAAAAAAGATATATTTTTAGTGATAAATATGTTCTTGAAATAAATTCGAATGTTATTTTAGCTTTAATTGTTGCGGGAAAGAAAAGCAGTGCTTATATTCACTTTGCAAATCGCGGATCGAGTAACTTCGTCATCACTAGCATCGATGGGTCCTTCCGTTATCCTCAGGATTTCTCTTACGTCATTCAAAATGTAAGCCTGCTTCGTTTTTGCGCCGTTTTTAGTTTTGCGTTGAAAGCGGAACAAAAAAGTTGCCGGTGAAAATCTGGGCTTGGTACTTCGCAAAAGTTAAATGCAGCGATCCTTCGAAAATTTTTATAATCAAGCCTGGAATTTTCTCGTCTTTTTTCGTTATATTTCTTATTTTGCGTTTTCTTTCAAGGTTTGACTGTAGATTTAGAACACAGAATTTCGTTTGAAATCGATTGCCAAAAAACATTTTAGTAAAAAGCTATACTTGATTAACTATCTAGTTTACTGTCATCAACCCGAAGAAAATGGTCGACGCTGGATACGAGGGGTCGTTCCGTTACGATTTTATCGCCGGGGAGCTGAGCGGGGGAAGACCCTTTGGCCTCGTGATTAACATTAATTATAAAGACGCCGTGAGTTCTGTTTTTTAAAGGTCGTTTTGTATATTTTGTGTTTTGATCCTTGAAAAATCATAGCGTCGTTACTTTGGCGATTGTGCTCCATCAAACTCGGTTTATATTCTCGTCACTGACGGCAATTTCGTCTGCTTTATAACCCGTGGTTTTCGACCTTTTCGCGCCCACGGCACACTTTGTGACCTTTTTCAAAAATTGGCGACACACTTTGGTTGACCAGAGTGCAAATCTTGATTTTCGTCCCTAAAAATAATGTTCTTTAGAAGGAAAAGGTATTCACTTTGAATCTGTCTGGGATTTCTTGATTTTCGTTCCCAAAAGGTAGTGTCCACTAATAAAAAAGATTACGGAGCAATTGACTAATGTTTTTAAAAAGTTTTGCGGCCTACAGGTTGAGAACCACTGGTGTAAACGATTTTTAGCAAGTAGCTCGAAATTTTAATTACAATAAAAAAATCGACTAAGAATTTTTGACCAGACCACAATATTATTGCATTTGAACAATATTTTACCAATTTAAAAGAAGCCTCAACTATTTAAACGTTTAAAATGTGTTAGTTTATATTGTATGGTCAATTATTTAGTTTCAATTTTTATGGGATGATTTGCGAAGTTTGGAAGAACACTTTTGATAAAAAAAAAAGTTTTTGCTAAGATTAGGTTAGCTTAAACAAGTGTTTCGCAGGAAGACAACATGTACAGAGATGCTGTATTCAATCAAACTATTCAAGTGTTGGAAAATGAAGAAGGAATGGATACGGAAACGTTAGTGATGTCATTTTGTCTCTGATTTGTTGCGTAAAACCTTTTTGGAATGTTGAAACTTAAGCAATCGAATATTCCGATGAACTGCAACAATAACCAATTTAGGTTTTTCTTTTTTTCCAAAAATTTTTGCTGCATTGAAGAGATACTAATAAAAAAATACGCCTCAAATCACGCCTGAATCAACGCGCTAAAATGTATCAAATTAAGGTTTATTAAACAGTTTTTAACACTATAAAATTCTAAAAAACGATTTTGGTTGAGTAACTTGAAAAAATTTTGCTGTGAATTTTGTGGTCCGAGACTTATTTACATCAAAGAGGACGGTTTGGCATATCTAAAAAAATAATGACTTATACCCAGTGGCGTACCGAGGATTTTGAAAGTGGGTGGTGTGGGTGGGATACACAACTACAATCAAATATGCTTAGTGGAAAATTTTTTTCAAGTGGTAAAAAAAGTCTTCACTTTGAATTCGTCTCGCTTTTGTCGATTTTTCGTCTCAAAAAACATAGTGATAAAGGTTTTCACTTTGAATCTGTGTCTGATTGCTCGTATTAGTGATCTTTAAGGAGGGGGGACCATGGCACAATGCCCCCCAAATATACTACTGCTTATACTGATTTTAGTTTCAAGCAATCTCAAAAATTATTACAATTCCAGCTTCTTCATGTACGTCATGTTGCTCGGCTTGTTCGCGCTCGTCGGCGTCGCCGCCTATCACTTTTCCGGCGGAAAGACTAAAAGACGAAGAAAGCCAATCACGACTGCGGTGGGGGGAAAGCCGGTAGAGGTCGGAACCGCAAATGGGCCGGTTGATTACAGTTGGATCCCGGAATCGACTTTGAAGATTTTAAGTGAGTTTTTTCTCTTTTTTTTCGTCAAGGGTTATTTATTTATTTTTTTTTCCAGATAATCAAAATACTCCATCTCCTAAACGATCCCCTCGTAAGCGCGTTACTCGTAGGACCCACGCAGCGTAGATAATTGTTCGAGTCGATTTGAAAATGTTTTATTGAAAAACGTGTGCAAAATTCCTCCCGGCATGAGGAAAATTATGTTAGCATTTTTATTTTATTTCCGAGAAATTTTTTCCCCGAAACTATGAAGCAATTCCGCCGAAGGGATTATAAATATAATTTTTTGAACGGGAATAATTGGATTAAGCGAATCATTCTGAACTACTGAAGCTGTTTCTTGGTGCAACGGATGAAGCACACAAGCTGTCGCTTAAATCGATTTTAATGGCAATAAAAAACGGTATTAGGTGTCTGTTCTTTTGAGTCGTACTACGAATTACATATCCGTCTGCAGCCAGTCGGACAGAGATTTTCGTTTCAGTTTTAGTTGATTCTTCCACGAGGTACGTCACCTTGGGCCCACGCGTGTTGACTTTGCGTCCAAAGTTGCTGCCACAATTTTTTGTGGGTAGTTAATGCCATCTGAAACCGAAAATAGCAATTAATGTTGCTAAGTCGCTTATGGCAACTAAAAGTTATTATTTAGAACAGAGTTTTTCAAACCATGGGTCGTGAAAGCGAGACTTAGAGACCGCTACGTTTTTGTAGCAAAAATCGAGTTTTCAGAGTCAGATTCAAGGTGAAGACCTTTTTTTCTGTAGATCACTACGTTTTTGAGCCAAAAATCAAGAAATCAAAATAAGTTTGCTCACGAACAAATTTCTGCCCCACACATACAGCTAAAATTTAGAGGATATTGTTGGCTTTCATAACAATTTCGTGTTGTTTCAATATCCGCTCACTCAAATTTATTTGGGTCGCAGTCATATTTGTAGATCGCTGTTTTTAGCGATTTTGGGTTGCAGAAAAAAAGGTTTGAGAAACGCTGATTTAAAATCTCTATTTTCCCGAATGTATTTGAGGTCCTCATCCTTATACCTGCGCGATCTCCACTTTCCGTTCCCAACTTTTTACTGTTTTCCGCAATTCGGCGAGATCCGCTTTTCTGTGTACGTACTCCTGTACGTGAGGTACGCGATAATCCGCCAGACGTTTGCGCAACTGCATATTCCGCTTTTCGGCAACCAACCGCTCCTGCATGTAGACGACGAATGATTTGCCGTCACGTGACGTCGACAAGTTTGAAATTTTAACCAATTATACGAAATATCTCTTAGAATCTCCGTTGAATTAAAATAAGAGTTGTATTGTGCCGTTTAAGAAAAACATGTTTAGGCACGAGGTAAATAAGCAAATTAAAAATTGTCTCGCCTCTTCGACTCCGACGGTTTCTTCAGCAAACCGACCCAAATTTTCTTTCCTGGATTCGATGTCGGAGCAGAGGCTGTCAAACTCCAAAGTCCGCTCATTTAACCTTTTCTATAACGTGAAAGGCACATTTATCTCGTTGGAAGATACAAAGCTTGCCTTTTTCAAGATATCTTACAACATTTTACTTAAATAATTAAAAACTTAAAAATAATGCGCAGTGTAACACTTGATATCTTTACATGAGCAATTGATCCTTATAATTTGATTTGTATCCGACATTAGCGTGAGCCATTTAAGGCGGTACAAAAACCCATTTTATTATTGAGACTGATGCGGTTCAAATCTTGCCTTCGATAAAAACACTAAGTCATTTTTACTGATTGGCACACTTGACAAAGTTTTAGACGGCGCAAAAAATGAAAAATTTCAACTGAATAGCAATTCGTAGACGGAAACTTTAAGCGTAAAGCCTTTTCATTATCCTACAAGCAGATCTTGGGGCACGTTAAATCCTTAATATTGTACACTCTGAACAAATAACCAAATCAAAAAAGAAAAGAGTATTTAGTCCGTCTTCCCCCCCAAAAAAAGTTTCTTTAAAGACCGTAAAAAAATGTAGGGCTACACTAGGAATCAATTCTGTTTTGATTCGGGAGTTTATGACTCCCCTCCAAAAAAAACACCTACTTTGAAATGATTCAGAATTTGTAGGGTGTTTCCGGCCATTAATTTTAATCTTAAAAGTTCCTGATTTTTTTCTTCAATTTTTTCCAAGTACTGCTTATTTTCGATTTTCAATTGATTAAAATCAACCTCATGCAGGACTTCACCCATCTCTTCTTTCTGTAATAAAAGAAATCATTTCAATTCGTTCAACAGCGACTTATCAAAAAATCAAACTATTAGCATCGTACATTAACCTGAAACCGTATACTTTAAAACTACCATTTTGTATTATTTTTAATCTTCGGGACTTTTCGAGCTTTGCGCTTTGGTCTACGGACATTTACATAGCAAACATATTCAGAAAATTGATTCTACCACCAAAATTTTCCAGTGCACAGCTTCAATAAGTACATTAAAAAAATATGCTTTTTGTGCGTGATTAAGCAGCACAACACAAGACAAGTCCCTTCTTTATAACCTAGCACAGGGTGGTCCAACTTCTGCACTCTTGTGGGCCACTTTTCAAAATTATTCGAGTTTGCGGGCCTCAGCTGGCTAAAAACATCTATTTTCGTCCCAAAATCATTGTGTTCTCCATAAAAAAAAAAGGTCTTCACTTGGAATCGGTCTCAACGCTAGACTCTGTCCCATAAGCTCGCCATGCCTTGTTATAGAAGGTTGCCGCTGCTTGTCATCGACAAGACTTGAATTGTGCTAAATTGTTCCGCGGGCCCGTAGTCGGACCACGCTGACCTAGCAGACGTGTTTAATTTAAGTGCCGTTTTGTACAATTGTACAGCCAAGCGTTTGGTCATTGAAAAGTCGTTCCTATGAGAAGCTTCAATCTTTGCAATACTGCGGCTTTCCATTGTAGCATTACTGTTTAGATAAATTTAATTTTTGCGGAAAATATAAATTCAACTCACTTGTCGCAGTTGCAAAGCAATCTTTTTCTTCTGGACTTTTAACGAAGCGTTTTTCAACCTTAATTTTTCCATTAAAACGTCCTAGAATAAAAAAAATAAAACAAAAGTAAGAACAATGCAAACAGTCAGGCTTGTTCCATATCACGGATAAAATAAAAATTTAAATAAATTGACTCTATATAATGTGAAAATTAATCACGTGTACGATGATTAAAAAATACAGCATGATACAACAAACCAAAAACCTACTTCCAAACGGCAAAAACAAAACCATTTCTTACTCTCGACTTTAGTTTGTCTTCGAAATGACGAATTACTCGTTCGGCTATGATTTTGTTGGTTCGGGGATTCACCGATCCTTTGCATATGTCTCTTTCAAACTCGTACATCGTCTTTTTGATCTCACCAATACGAAGATCAGTCTCTTCGAAACTGGCCTGAAAAGAGCCATTTTTCACTAAGGCGTTATTTAGCATATTCGCAAACTGTGTTTACGACCTTGTTCCAGTTCAAAACAAAACGTTTTCTTAATTGTAGTTCTAGCTGTCAGTTATGTATGCAGACCCGATGAAGACATAGGTTATAGCATTTTTTAATATTATTATTCGTCATCGAGGGAGTTAAATGTACATTTCATTTCGTCTTTATGTTTATTCTCCGGGCTCGCAGGAAAGCGTTGGAAGTGCTTTACATAGGAAAGCAATTACCCCGATCTGTTTCCGGAGATGTCAAAATATTGCTGTCCAGTTAAAAAAATTTTTTGTTTTAGTTTTTTAATTTTATAGAGATATGACTGACATTTAGAACTGTTTCCCAGGACCGCCAAGCAGGAGAAAAGTGCCTCAAAGTGTCCCAAGGACAAAATGGCGCGATTAGGTTTTGAACCAAAACAGTGTCGACCACCATCACGGCGCTTTTAACCACTCGACCACGCTGTGTTCAGTTCGATGTTGAGGGGTTTCTGTTGTGCCCTGAAGAAAGACCCGGTTGATGAATAGACAGACTGAAGACATTATTAGTTTAGGCATTCTATTCAGTGAGCGCGGATATAGTGAGGATTTATAATTTTACTTCCAACTTGGTATTGTTTATTCTTAAATATAAATATCTTAGTACAGTGTACTGGCAGAGATAGGCGTTGGAAAAAAATTTAAATGATAAAAACAATTTTTCACCCGTTTTACGTGAGCGTTGCTTAAATTTAACTTTGCATGACAACGCAAATATATTTAAATAGAATGAAAATTGACTAAAAGCTGAAAAACAGAAGCGCAGTATTGATAACGAAGGCAATATGGACTCATTTCAAGTGCTGCTCCGATCCTCTTGTGGCGAAAAGCCAAGGTTGGGCGACAGGACGTAACAATTGAAGGTCGTTTAATGATATTATAAACTGCTTGTGATGATATTAATGATATTATAAACTCCAGCTGCTTGTGATCGAGTTGTTGTCGGGCTCGCGTGGTCTAGTGGTGTTGTATCCTGCTTGGAAGACAACACGTAGCGAGTTCGATTCGCAGTGAGATATGCATCACTGACGAGCTCTAATAAGAGCGAAACTCGAGTCTGGTGCTTCTCATTTTAAGCAGTTTGGTTTCTATGAAGATCGTTTCGGGCCCAATTTGCGCTCGCTCAAAATTGAAAAACAAGTTTAGCAGCAAAGAAGAAATTCTTATTTTAAACATTAAAAATTTAGAATGAAGTAGAATCGAATACCTACAATCAGCAAAGGTGTTTATATTTTTTCATACCTTCGCACTACTTTAAACAGGTTTGGAAGGTTTAATTGATACAATAACATTTATTACTAGGTTCACCAACACTCTTTAAGACTAACCATATTACAAAACAAAAAACGAATTTTTTATTTCAATATTTCAGATTTTACAATCTAGAAAAAACGTAATCAAACTAATGAGATCGCGTATCATAGTAGTGATATAAGACTGGCCCGATCTGGATCAAGCTGATCGCGTTTTTCGGAAACCTTCAACCGTAAACATTTGAGAAAATTTGTGAAAATAATTAGCTTGATTTTGAAAACGAGATCAGTATTTACAAATCTGTTGTTGGACAACTTGTTCTTTTTAATTCAGCAGTTAAATAATCGGTTGCTATGAAATTAAATATGGCGGGATAAGATGTAAGTTACATTGCTGTTTGAAATATCAAGTAGGCTACGCGATAAACCACCGATATACGAACGGATAAACAGGATTCGTTAAGGGAGGGGGGTGTTTTTTGATTTTGAGATAAAATTAATATTTTTTTGGAAATATTTTAATGTATTGTTAAGAGTTATTTGTATTCAAGATTCTCTGCATATTACCCGAGAATTCGTACTTCGGCTTATAGTGGGAAGCCTCAGCTCGTTTTAGTCTTCACGTTGCTAACAAGGAGTTATCACCAGTGAAATTTGAACTTACTGCCTTAACGCAGTAATATTCGTAATGAATCTCGTAAGTTACAAGCAAGGAAAATTGAAAAAGAACAAAAATGAAATTACAAATTAAAAAATTTCTTGTAGCTATGTTACATTTCACAAGGGTTGCCAACCGTCATTTATTTCAATGAAACAACCACCTTGTAATTATCCAAAACTTTTTCCGATTCAACTTTCCATTTTTCAATCTCCCCGCGGACTTCGTCTAATTGCCACGAAGCGATATCACACTTCTGCTCGGCCGTGAGCCATTGAGTGTCGTCATTTCCGCTCATTCGGGGCCTTTGAACTCTTCGCCTTCCTCTAGCAGGCAGAACTTGCTTTAAATAAAAAAGATTCACTTTGTTTTTTCTATTTACATAAAAGTATAGGTAATCTTTTTATTTCTTATAATTTTTGAATAAATAATGACGATTTGATTTCTTAATTAGCATCGCTTCAATATATAGCCCTCTGGTAAAGTAATGTAAATAACTGTGACAATTGCTTTTTGTGGACTAGATAACTATCTAGTCGTAATTGCCATACGGGAAACTTTGCTTTTCAGGAATACAAAGAGGAACCGATTTAATTACTAGCAGCGTGGTTGAGTAGAAAATTGGTACTGATCACGCATGATTGGTACTGATCACTCATGATTGGGACTGATCACTCATGATTGGTATTGGTACTGATTGATATTGTTTCAGTCAAACTTCTACAATGGTTATGGGGTTGTGTCCTGGAAAAAACGCTTTGCTTCACTTTCTCTGCTTTACAGTCTTAAGAACAAGTTAAAAAATGTTTAGTCATATCACTTTTAAATAAATCAATATAATTATTGATATTTTGGCATTTTTAAAATTAGCATGGAGAGATTTTTTTAATGGTTGCTTTAACTTTTCTCATACTATTCAACAAGTCAGGAGGATAAATAGTTCATATAATGACGACAAATTTTTGTTTTCTATGTTGCATATTGTATTTTAATTCAATAATGCAACAATTGATATGCTCTTCATAAAACCAACTGATTACATTTTTACAACTTCGCAGTTTCAAGATATAATTATACATACAGTATATTAAAAGTCACATCAAAAAGAAATAACAATATATCAAGAATATCTAGGGGTTATGTAGAAATATGTAACGTAACTGTTCAGAAATTTAATGGTTTTGTTGCTGCTTTAAATATTGAAATAAGGAAGAAAAGTGACTATGGATAATACAAATCATAAAGCCCAATACATGCGGCAATTTTTATTAAAAAAAAAATTATAAAAGATTTTAATTTAATTTCTCACTTCTTGATTAGTAGTTGTATTAACATTGGTTGGAGCTTGAGGTACAATGAGCTCTTTGGGTTCAACCTTGGAAAAATACTTTTCAAACATTTCTGTTTCATTTCGTAAGACATCATTGGCATGTCTAAATTGCACAACAATGTAAAAAAAAGGCCCTAGAAAACAATTATGTAGCACAATTATAAAATATAATGTTTTGATAAAAGGTCATATTCTGTACAACATTCTTTTATACTAATTATTCAAAAATTATTTTAATTTTAAAATGTTTTGTAATTGAAGATTTTTTAAAAGAATAAAGAGATTTCTTGAAGCTTTTTTTCAGGTTTTATTTCTTAATAACATTTTTAGTGGAATACAATAATAAATTTCAAACAAGAGTTTCAACAAAAAATTTATCATTTGAAGTAATTTACTTCAAACCATTGTAAACAAAATTCATTAAAACACAATGATTTATCATAATAGCAGACATAGAAAGCAGTGCAACAATTGATTTTGTTTAATTTACAGCTGTATTGATGGTAAAAAGCAACAAAATATCTTTTAAGTAATTATTAAATTATGATGACTTTAGACAATTTTTAGTGGACTTGACATTTTGCAAAAGGGTTGGAAATTTCTTTCTGAACACAAAATAATATTTAGTTTATGGAAACTTAAGTTATTGTAAATTAAAAAATTTTAAGTGTTATCTAGAAATTTTTCCTGTTTTTTATATGTGTACAAAATAATGAATTTTTGAAATTCTAATAATAAATGATGATGCCTTAAAAGCTATAAAAAAGGGTTAAGTACAATTTGTTTGCTAAAAATTTTTAAAATGTGACTTATTTTTGTCATAAACACAAAAATGCACAAATTAATATAATTTTACTATCATCTTGAAGCATAAACACAAAAAACTAAATAATTGGACAAATCATTCATGCTCCACCATCATTGTGGTACATTGTGCAAAAATTTATCAATACTTGTAACACTGTTGAAGTAACTTGAGCAAGAACTAAACAACACTATACAGCTACTCTGCCTTAGGTCTACTTTATAGCTGAGTACTAATCACCTGCCTGGTGTTGCAGTCTGCATGTTTGCTTTATAGACATTGTACTGAATTACACCCTATTTATATTACTGGTATTTATGTTCCACTCAAACAGGCAATTGGCCAATTCTTTTAGTATCCAGCCAGTAAGTTTCATAAACTAGCAACCACACTTTCTTTGAATAACCAGACCACTCTGGATCCTGACAACAAATTTACTTGATCTACTAGATGCTTGCCAGGGGTTACTGAAGTCTATATGCTTAATGGTTGCAACTATGCAAAAGTTTTTATTTTCTTATTTTATCTCTATAGATTTATCTTCCTGACTTATAGGAAAGTGATGGAGGCGCTAATACATAAGGTGAGCAATTACCTAACCTGCTTCTGTAGATACCAATATATTGTGGTCAGGATGAAATTTTTTATTTTGGTTTTTTTGTTTTATAGAGATATGATCGAAATTTAAAATTGCTTGCCAAGATTACCAAATAGAGGAAAGTGCCATGAAGTGTTTTTCCCAAGGACACAACAGAATGGCATAAGTAGGTTTTGAACAGAGACCATATTGATCACAACCATAGCACTGAACCATGCTCAAATTGCAAGTACATTGCCGCTGTACAAATTAAACACCAATTTGTAGTAGCATGATCCATATATCAGGCACTAAAAGAAGCAAAAGGTTTATAGGTTTTGACTTATAAATGTCAACATTGTCTCAACAATATCACTGCCAGCATCTAATTCAAGCATTACAGCAACATGAGAAAGTAAAAAGATGAACCTTTTATCCCATTTTTGTTTATATCTAACCCACAGTAGATGCCCTCTAAACAAAAAAGAACAAAACAATGCAAGAGTCAAAAAATTTAATCATTGCCATTTAAAGGCCATCTAATTTCAACCCTTTTGCAAATTTTAAAAACCCAACATTAAATAATCATTTAAAAGTATTTTTTTATTTTGTTTTTACATAAATTATAAAAAAGCATAAAAATATCTGATTTAATATCTATTTCCAGATTTTGAACATTAAAAAATATTTAAAATCAGCATAACAGCATTGTGACAGACTGTATCATCACAACAATGTATTAGGTTGAAAAATATGTTTGTAGCGTTTTTATCAAAGCTTTTTATTTAAACAAAAATGAAAAGTTATGGCTATAAATTAATAAATTATGTATTTTCTGTTGCTGTTTATGACCTCCTCCCACCTCTCAACCAATTTGTTGATGCCATTCCGCCAAAAATCCCCAGGTCTGGTATCAAAGAATTTGTTGAGCCAGTTTTTAAGGTCCTCTTCATTGTTGAAGGTAATGCCCCTCATATGGTTTGACAAAGAGCGGAAAAGATAGTAATACGTGGGTGCAAGGTCCGGAGAATACAGTGGTTGCTAAAGGACCTCCCATTCGAGCTCTTGGAGTGCAGCTTTGACAACTTGTGCAACATGAGGCCTGGCGTTGTTGTGAAGATGTATGATTTGGCCTTGTTGATGGGGTCTTTTCAGTTGAATAGCCTCATTCATGCAATGTAGCTGGGCTATGTAGAGCTCCTTGTTGACCATGGCATTCCTTTTGAGCATTTCTTAGTGCACCATGCCCTCCCAGGCCACCAAATGCAGACATAGTCTTTCTTGGCTGGAGGTCAGGGTTAACTCTCAGCTTTGATGTATCTCCAGGAGCTACCCATTCCTTTCTTTGCTTCATATTTATATATAGGCACCATTTCTCATCTCCCATGACGATTTGGTACAAAAAGCGCTGTTTGTGACTGTGTGTTGCTTGATGGCGGGTGAGATGTTGAGAAGCAATTTGAAGGCGATTTTCTTTGTTGTTTTTGCTAAGCTCATAAGACACCCAGACTCCCAATTTTTCAGCACATCCCATTGAATGAAGATGATTGAGAATCATTTTTTGATCGCAGTCTCATTTTTTCAGCCAATTCATGATTTGTTTGGCGACTTTCCTCTTTCAAAAGTGCTTTGAGATGGTTTTTGTCAAATTCAGAAGATTTTCCGCTGCGGGGCGTGTCATCGACGTCAAAATTGCCTTTTTTGAGCTTTGTAAACCATTTTCTTGCCGTAGATTTGCCTATGACACCTTCCCCATTTACCATGCAAATGTCCCAAGCTGCTTCAGCCGATTTTTGGCCTCGATGAAAAGCGAAGAATAGCAGGTGTTGAAAATGTTGCTTTTTACCTCCTGGATATTTCATATGTAAGCCTCACAAATAATAAAATCTCAAAATACTCAAAAAGACAATCAGCACAGTTTTTTACAATAGAAAGAGCTCTATCGAATGAATATATACATTTTGCCAAGTAGTAAAAAATCATTGTAAAATAAAAGAAAATATAAAAACGCTACGAACATATTCCTCAACCCAATACAAAGTACCAATATATATTAGCAAGAAAATTTCAATTGGCAAACCATAGGTTGTTGAGGTCTAGTCCAGAATAGAGCAGATTTAGTTTAAAAAATTGTAGCTTTTACTGCTATAAATTAAATAATAAAGTTAGTTTAATTAAAATGATGTATCATTTTAATGCATAAAAAATAACTACTTTAGAACTTCTATAAAAGAACTTACATCGTATTTTGAACTAGATGATAAAGTTCTTGGTCACTTAGTTCACTTATGTCATCTTGATGGTCAGTGCCAGTAGTCACTGACATAACACTGTCAGAGTCAGTCATCTTGAAAATAAAGGCTGCTTAAATTACCATAAACAGTGTTTAAAACACTGGCTTAAATTTTATAAATCTTGCTAAAGCAAAAATAATCTGTTAAAATAATTTGAAATTTGAATTAAAAGCAATTAAATGACCTCTAAGTACTAATTAAGTTTCAAAATGAAAAACTAAAAATGCAGTGGAGATTATGCAAAACATACAAATTTATAAAAAGCCAGTTAGGTTTTTATATAATACATAAATAGAAAGCTTAATAAATGGTTTAACTTATATATTCATAACCACCTATAACAAAAATGTTATGATAAAGTTAAGAACATAATTGCTCTACTTGTCACACCAACAAAAGTATTAGATATAGTTTATAAGTTGTAGTTAAAAAATTTGTTAAATTCAAACAATTTTATTTTGCTGTTTGAAAAGTGTTGAAAGAAAGGTCAAATTTTTAAAAATAGAAAACTGTTCCATTTAAAATAATGACAATATTTATGAATGGTAATATAAACAGTTTTTTAATAAAAAAATTACAAATAACAAAAGCATGTACAAAATTGGATATAAATTTTATGGTTGCAAAGTGGTTTTTAATCATTATTATCAGATCAGCGATTTATTTTTTTGGTTTAAAAAACACTGATAAAGGTGTTAAACTTAAAGCAATTATCAAGCAATCATGCCAATATGCTTTTGCACATTTCAAGATAATGCTGTCTAGTTTCAAGATTTCAAGACTATAATTTAGAATTGCTTATTAAGACTACCAAACAGAAAGAAACATCTCTCATGAGCACAACAAGATTCTTCTTCAAATGGAGTAAATGTTACTTTGGAAGATTCTTCAGATGTAAGGCTAGGTATTGTTTAGCCAGGCCATTGTCTCCTCATCAGCTGATTCCAGACAAAACCCCCTACTTAGATAATGAAAAATTGGACAGGATGTTATGATGTGGTTACTGGTTAGTGGTTTGCTCCTCCATCCACACTTACAGGTATATTATGGGAGTCATACCCCATCTGTGCACTCTGGAGCAGAATAAACCAACACCAGTGCAGAAGCGATTAAACCTGACTCTGGATGCTCTGGGTAGATACACTTCATTTATTCACATTTTTTAAAGCACATTGAAAAAAGATTAAGCATCAAATTCAAGTTCTTTTGCTCACAAGTTGGAGTTCAAGCATACTAAGCTAGCACATAAAACTAACAATTATCAAGAAAACTTTTTACAATTTAAAAAAATCACTTAACCACAAAAAATAAAAGGGTTTCTTGAAAAAGTCATCATAAGTGATTTTTTTCTAGTGAAACTCAGCCAGAATCCCCCTTTCAGCACCAGGATGGAATAAAGAAGAAACCAAGAGAGAAAGACCCTGTCAAGAAGTGATAGTAACTGCAGGGGGATCCAGGTTAGTTTCACAAACAAAAATCAGGTCCTTACGTATTATCGGGAGGACCTTTGATTTTTGAAGATCTTTGATTTACCGCGCACTGAGGATTAGGGTTAGGGTTAGGGTTAGGGTTAGGGTTAGGGTTAGGGTTAGGGTTAGGGTTAGTAACCCTAATTTACTTTAATAATAAGTAACCCTATTTACTTTAATTTTTGAGTCGTTTTTTTAAAGGTCCTCCCGATAATACGTAAGCACCAAAAATCATTTATGGTGACTTTTTAAAGAGACTCATATAAAGTTATTACCCATATAATTTGAAAGTTATGAAACCAAATTGTCGGCAGCGTGGTTGAGTGGTTAAAGCACTGGACTGATGATCAACATGGTCTTGGTTCAAAACCCACTTGCGCCATTCTGTTGTGTCCTTGGAAAAGACACTTTACGGCATTTTCCCCTGCTTGGTGGTCTTGGCAAGCAGTTCTAAATTACAGTAATATCTCTACCAAATTACTAGCGGACAGCAATATCTTGGTATCTCCGGAAGCAGGTCGGGGTAATTGCTTATCCTATGTATAGCGCCTCCGTCGCTTTCCTGCGAGTCAGGAGGATAAATATAGTGATAAAAATAAAAATAAAAAAAATAAAAAACAACTAATAGAAAGTAAAGAGAGTATTTGTTCTTATGTGTTTTGATGGACTCAATTATGATATTTAAAGTTATTTAAATGCAATTTTTTAATGTGTTTTTGTGTTTTTTCAATTTTGCTATTCTTATCAAACTATGTAAGCTAGATACTACAAAGAAAATATTATTAAATTTATTTTTTTTACTAATGGTGTACATCAAGGTGCTGTGCCAAGCTTTTTTGTATGCAGTTTACATGGATGATCATTCTTTCAAATTAAATACTCTTATGTTGATGTTTTCTAAAAAGTTTATGCTTTAACCATGTATATTTTGTTGATGATCTATGTCGTTTTTTGCCTTCACTCTTTGGTCTCTAAGACCTTGTAAATATAAACAACAATTCTGTGACTATTCTCATAATACTGTTTATAATTGTAGCAGGTGTAGCTAATCTGCTACTACTTTATTCTTCCCAATGAATTTTAAACTTTTCCAGTATTCCACTGTTTTAATTGGGTGTAGATAATATTAAATTTAGTGAAAAAGTGCAATTCTTAGCATTGTATTTAATTCATCTATAATTGAAAATTCTACAACTGACAGACAAGCTAGATTTCTGTATTCTAATGCAAATAAGTTGACATCTAATTTTTCTTTGTGCTCTACTTTTATAAAAACTCTTTTGTTTAAGTCATACTGCACAATTTTATATGCCAACTCTTTCTAGTAGAATTTTAAATTTAAACAAAAAATTGCTTCTGTGTTGCTTATAACAATTAATTTCAGTAAATCATAGTCTTCTTATTATATAGGTGTTTAAAAAACAAATTCCTTCGGGCATTTAGACTTTTGAACCAATCAATCGTAGCTATGACTTTACCCAACTGATGCTTTAATAAATTTAAACATTCCTAAACTTTGGTAAAATCTTATATTCAGATGATGTGTGAAATCCCATTATTTTTTTATTTTTGTTTTTATGCTTATAATTTGAACAGCTAGCCTGAACTAATGTAATAATCCAAGTTATTATCTTTGCGAAAACCAAACTTACGAAAACAAGATGTAAATAAAGTTTGGTGTAACCAAGAAACAAAACTTCTGGTAACCGTAAAAATATATTTTTCATTTTGTATTAAACAAGCGTCTTGGGTACTTCGAGCCATGTCTGGATTAAGAAGATTTTGTTTAAGTTTAATTATTAAAATTTGGTTCTCAATAAAAAAAAGAGTTAAAGAAATTCCTAATATTACAAGATTTCAGTGGTATCATAATCGTACTGTTTCGGTCAGATTGCTTAAAAGTGGAAGGGAAGCGTTGGGAAAAAATAATAAAGTAATTCAGAGTACATGTGTACTGATACCTGCAATAATCCAAAAATATAATTGACGCATGAGTGATACATCTTCTTCACTTTATTAAAAAAAAAATATTGTTTTTCATGAAGTTAAGGGCTGATACTATACATGCATTTTTTTATTTCATTTTGTAATGATCGCATTGATTAATGCGTGATTACTGGAGTACCGTTATTATCAAATACCAAAGGTGTGCAACCGAGATTAAAAAAAAAACTGCTTTTTTCAGTAGTAATCAATTGCCTTATTTAAAAACACTGATGCAAAGTGCAGAGCCAGACTAACGTCTCCTGCTTATCGAGAAGATACTGCCTACTTTACAAGAAAGCGTAGCCTAAATGACACGCATACATAATTGACATGTAGGCCTATATCGGCTTAACTTTTACTCTAAAATTATTTAAGAGTTCCAGATTTTATGCTCCCAGATACAAATTGTATTTTTAAATAACGTTAACTTTGTTTGTCGGCAGCGAGCCCGAGTGGGTAAGAACAACGTATTTATGAAGAACCCAATGGAGCCGATCGCGGTTAAAAAGCTACTTGCGTCATTTTGTAATTGTGTCCTTGGGAAAGACACGTTACCGCTCTTTCTTCTGCTTTAAATTTCAGTCCCATCTCTAAAAGAAAACTCAAAAGTCAAATGAAATACTTTAACCGGATAATCATTCTTTGGTAACTCCGAAAGCAGATTGATGGTCGGCTTAAGCATAACTTAACCCTATGGAACCTCAACCAATCAGCATAAATATTTTTTCTAAAATTTTTCACTTTGTTTAACTTTTGTTTGGTATTTCTTCAGACTATAGAAACTCAATTTTTTAAGTTCTAGTATTTTTTGGAGGGGGTATTTTTTTAGCAGGGGTCCGCAAATAGTGGGTCGCGACCCAAATTTGGGTTTCCATTCTGGGTCCTTCCATTCTGAACCTTCCATTCTGGGTCGCGAAATAATTTAAACTATTTAAACCTACTCTAAATATAAGCTTCGCATCTGTGTAATAATAATGAACTTTGACCATTCTAAATCTATAATTATTATTGCATTGTTACGTAATCGAGCAGAACACGTGTTAAGTAGTCATCGAGCAATCATGTTGTTTTGTTACTTTTGCACAATGCGAGATTAGCAGCTGCGAGAAATTGCTTAATATTCTATATTTTTTTAGAAGCCCCCTTGTACCGCATATAGTTTCATTTTGCTGTATATGTTTTTTTTAGAGATCACCATGATTTTGGGAGAAAAATAGCGAAATATGAGATCCAATCAAAGTAAGGACCTTTTTTTTTTAAAAATCGATATGCTTTTGGGACAAAAAATAGCAAAATTTGAGATCAAATCGAAGTAAAGAACTTTTTTTTTGAGATCACCATGATCTTGGGAAAAATAAGGGAAATACGAGATCAAAGCTTTTTTTCTTAGAGAAGAACAATTTTTGGGAATCCTTGCCTCGGGCTCCTAACTTTGAATATTCGTCACTGAACAGTAGCCTTAAAACTCCTAACTAATTGAAAATATTTTCTATTTAATTCTACCGCTCACGAAAAGTATGGGTCGCAAGAGTTTAAGTCAAGGTTTTTTGGGTCGCGTCAAAAAGTATTTGCGGACCCTTGTTTTAATGTATTATTTTCAACAGACTAAGTCTTAAATATCGCTGCAAACAAAAAATTAACAATTTTGTAGAATATAATTATTTTTATTATTGGTCATAAACGTCCTGTTGTAGTTGAAAACATGTAAAACAACAAATGTTACCATAGGCATGATGCAATGTAGCCTACATATTCTGCCTTTATAATTTTCATAAAAAATTTTGCTTTTTCTGCAAACAAAGACGAGCATTATATTTTTCGGCCAAGGCGTTCTTTCGGTATTCAGTCTAAAATTTCTTTTGAGCTATTTTCAACCAATGTCTAACTTCTCTACACAAAGCTTTTTTGCCTAATTTTTATTCACCATGCCTAATCTTCACATGGAGATTAGACCTAATTAAATCACAGCTATAAAAGGAAAACATTTGCAAAACAAAACAGGGTGTCCATAAAGTCTAGGGTGGCCATACGTCCCGTTTTCGCCGGGACAGTTCCGTTTTTAGGCCTTGGTCCCGGTGTCCCGCCCAGTATACCACTTTGTCCCAGAATTTTTGATTCAAAATTTGCTTTTGTTAATACGGTATGTCAACGATACATAAACGAGCCATTTGTTATACTGTATTAACAGCAAGGCACAAATTCCTAGCTTTGTGACGTCACAGATTGAGTGTCTACACTACAGATAGGTTAGCATTACTTCACGCAATTGCAGGATGGTTAAAGCAGCGTCGGCTTAAAGAGAAATGTACAGAGCTGTAAGGAGACGCTACAGAGCTGTTTAGCTGTTTTTTGTCATTAAAAACTTTAGCTAGACTAAGCAAGCAAATTGACCGCGGGATTTCGGTAAAAGTTGACAGAAGTTGATGTAACAGCATAACGTAACAATAACTAGATTAATTTTTAGCATTACTATTAAGACATTATGCCCAAAAGAAAATGTAAGTTTACAAACGAGCTGAAGCAAGAATTTCCTTATCTGAAAGACACTGGAAATGGTAAAGTGCTGTGCAATCATTGTGGTTCTGTATTTTCAATAGTCCATGGTGGTCGTGCAGACGTTAATAATCATTTAGGGAGCAAAAAGCACAAAGTCGCTGTTGAAGCAGCTGCATCCTCATCTCGAGTGACTTCTTTTTTCAAAGATGTTGGCTCCGCCTCCGTTGCTACCCTAGCTTTGGCTGCTAAAGAAGCAACTTTTGCTTATCATACTGCTACTCACGGGCAAAGTTTCAGAAGTTCTGATTGTACATCCAAGTTGGTCTCAAAACTGTTTGAACCTAAATTCTCATTAGGGAAAACTAAGTGTGAAGCTATAGTTGTTAAAGTCATTGCCCCGATGTGTATTGATGAACTTCACCAAGAGTTAGATCAAATTAACTTTGTCACTGTGTCAATTGATGCGTCGAATATGAAAGAAGTGAAACTTGTGCCGATTGTGGTTCGTTACTTTTTACCAGAAAGTGGCGTTAAGGTAAAACTTTTAGAATTTAAATCGGTTTTCGGAGAAACAGCTGAAATATTAAGTGAATACCTGCTTTTAGTTCTAGACCAAACAAAACTAAAAGATAAATTGATTGGATTTTGTGCGGACAATTGCAACACCAACTTTGGCGGTGTTAATAGAAGAGGACATAATAATGTATTCTATAAAGTTAAGGATAACATTAAACGAGACCTTGTAGGCATCGGATGTACAATACACATCGTATACAACTGCCTTCAGCATGCTGTGGATACTTTGCCAGTATGCGTAGAAAGCCTTGTCGTAAAAATTTATAAATTCTTTCATATTTACATTGTTCTGGTTTCCGAACTTGAAGAGTTTTGCGATTTTGCTGATGTTGAGTACCAACGACTTTTGCAGCACGGCAATACCAGATTTTTGTCGTTTCTACCCGCTTTGGGGAGGGTTCTTGAGTTGTTTGAAGCATTGAAAAGCTACTTTAATTCACAAGAACATTGTCCAACTATAATTCGCCAATGCTTTGAGAATCCAACCCAAGAACTCTATCTGTGGTTCGTTTATGGACAGTTGAAGTACTTTAACGAAACAATATTAAAGTTGGAGAGACAAAAGACAAGTGCTGTGGATATGGCGATTATTTTTACAGAATTGAAGTTAAACCTACACGAAAAAAGAGTTAATAATTTTGTTCCACACCAAGCAAAGTGTATATTGGAAAAGCTTCAGAAAGATGGAGAAGCGAATGCAAACTTCTTTCTTAATCAAACTATATGCTTTTACGAGAAATGTAAATCATACCTGGATGTTTATCGACATGCCTACGAAAGTGTGACACCTCATCTTTGGCTAAACTCAAGTGAAGATCTATCCTGGCAACCTGTATGTGCATCAGCGGAAAAGATCAACTCCATGTTTGCGAAGCAAATAATCGATATTGACGCTCTTTTCAACGAGCACGTTCTGGTGAAAAACTACATCTCTGCCAGCGATAGAAAAGAGAGATGGAAAAATACAACCATATCTTATGAGCAAAAGTGGACCCAATTGCTTCAGGTTTTCAAGGATAAAGACATTCCCATTTCAAACTTTCAGAAACTGGTCGAGTTTGTATTTTGCTTACCAGGAACATCAGGTCCGGTTGAAAGAATTTTTTGCTTCAGGCTTTCAAGGATAAAGACATTCCCATTTCAAACTTTCAGAAACTGGTCGAGTTTGTATTTTGCTTACCAGGAACATCAGCTCCGGTTGAAAGAATTTTTTCAATAATGAAAAATATGTGGTCTGATGACAGAAGCAGTATGCACGAAAAAAATGTCAGAGCTCTCCTCGTGTGCAAAAGTAACATTGATTTGACATGTACCGAATTTTATGAGAACATAAAATCAAACGTTGTGCTATTAAAAAAGGTGATAGGTACAGATAAATATCAATGATTATTTGATTTGTTGATCAACCGTAATTCGTTTTCTTTTTGTGTGTTTAGTACCATCGGGCTGCTCTAACTGGTGATTTGCCAAAAAAGATCAATTTCATTGTATCTAAAATATACAGTACTTTACTGTACTTACATAGTGTGATTTACTGTACTTACATAGTGTTGGCAGTTTGCTATAAGCGTCCCGTTTTTGCATTTCGAAAAAATGGCCAGCCTAATAAAGTCTCTTTACAATTTAAAAAAATTATTACAAAGTGAAATGATGAGATATCGCAATGAGGGTTGTTTTATGTTAATCAATATTTCATAAAGTTTTTATTGACACTAAAATTTATTGTTTCAGATAAAATTTTTTAATTAAAATTTCTTATGTTTAATGATTGAGTTATATGAACTGAACCCCCATAAAATGACTACTCCTCAAGAAAAAGCGCAATGTGTATCCTGGTTCATTGAGACAAATCAGATGTTCAGACCCAGCGAAACTACAGAAGTATGGAAGAGACCCACCATCACGTCCTTCAATTCGTTTATGGCACAAGAAATTTATGGAGAGAGGGACAGTGTTCGATACTAGGAGGAGTGGGCGACTAAGAACATCTGAAGAAAACATCGAGCGTGTAAGGCAAGCCTTTCAACGTTCTCCTTTGAAGTGCATCCGTACTGCTGCCAGACAATTGGAACTACCACGTTCAACCGTGCACAAAGTCCTACACAAGAATTTAAGATTCTATGCTTACAAAGTGCAAATGTTACAGGCACTTCAGCCAAACGACATGCCAAGACGAAAAGAATTCGCAATAAAAATGTGCTTCGTGCAACTAATGGTGCCCATATAGAAGTGTATTAAATAGAGTAATGATATTTTTAATTAAATGTTTAGAAGTGTATTAAATGTGTCAATAAAAACTTTATGAAATACGGGTAAACATAAAACAACCCTCATTGCGATATCTCATCATTTCACTTTGTAATAATATTTTTAAATTGTAAAGAGACTTTATGGACACCCTGTATATTGTGTTGTCAAGAGGCAATCGCAGATTTTTCTTCGAATTGTTTATTCACTTTATAATTGTTTCTTTTTTTCTTCAGCTTTTTTCTACTTTCTTCTCAATTTTGCTTCCGCTTAAGATACAAAAATCATTGATCCATCAAAATATTTTCATGATTATATCCATCAAAATATTTCTTGTCTGGATGATTTTTCATACAATCAAATAATTGTTTGATGTATTTATTACATGTCTCAGTATGCGAATGCGGAGAAAAATCAGACATTTCTAATTATTTCTTCGTTAAATTGTTTATATTTTAAACAAAATTGATTCTATTTGAATAAGTTTCAGATGTGCGCTTGATTATTTTTACTTGGCAAAAAGGCTTGTGTTTAATTATTATTGTAAAGTACTATTTTAATATTGAATAATTTATTGTTTTTGTTGATAATTAACTGAATATCTTTCATCAATTTGCAATGGCTGATGGTAAGTTATCTTTGGGTGGTAAGTTATCTCTAGATGAAGTAATGAAGGAGTTACAGGTAATCAAATCTACTCAAAAAAGGTATGCTGAACAATTTTTGAATGATTCTGCCAATGGTGCTGCTTGCTCTTGTTTTTCAGGTCAGAGCCAGCAACTTCAAGACCTTGAGAATGCCATTGCTCGGGTCGATACCATTGTTGAAGGGCTGGCGAAATCACTTCGAGAAACCCAAAATTCCTTGGATGATCTGGAGCAATATGGACGTCGGAACTGCCTAATACTACATGGATGCCCAGACCAACAAGTTGGAGGGAAGTATCCTGTTTTTGAGTCATATGTGACCAACAAGCTCAATTCTGAGCTTGATTTGGAATATCAAATAAGATCTAATGATATTGACATATGCCATGTTTTACCATCTAGGAAAGGTCGTCCCCCTCCTATCATCATCAAATTTGTGAGAAGATCCGTGCGAAATTTGGTGTTTTACAACAAGAAGAAGCTGAAGAAATCTCAGGAAAAGCTCTCGATAACGGAATCCTTGACCAAAAGAAGATTACTACTTGTAATGGAAGCAAAGAAAGCTTTTGGGTTCAACAATGTTTGGACCAATAATGGTATAGTATATTGTTTTTACAAAGAAAAAAGGCAAGTACTTAAGGACTTTGGAGATATAAATAAATTAATTACTAAGTGAATTTTTGTATTTTTTATTAAACTATTTTTCATTAAATAAATTTATCAATAAATTATCAAGTAACTTATTGTTTATTTAGTTATTTTTACTTATTTTTTTAAATTTTAAGTAAGCAAAATGATATAGTAGCCTGAAATGCCATTCTCTGCCAAAAAAAAAAAAAAAAAAAAAAAGCACTTTCTCTGGAATTTTGATTTGCTTTCTTCTGATTTTTATAATTTTCTGCTTTAATTTTTCATCTCTTATGACCAACAAAAAAGTTAAAAAATGCTTTGTTTGCCTTAAAGTAGTTAAAAAGAACCAAAAAATATTATCATGCTCTACATGTTTGCAGACTATTCATCTTAATTGCATTAAAGATAAATTTTGCATCACCAAAAATATGCTATGGAAGTGCACTTTTTGTTCATTTACATTTCCTTTTAGTTCTTGTTCAAATAAAGAATTTGCTGAATTATTTGATTTTAATATTTCCAACCTTTCTTATTCTGCTAATCATCTAAATAACTTATTCAAAAATTTATCTACATATAATGAACATCCAATAGCTAATGAAGATTCTTGTAATGATAATGAAATTAACTTTTTTCACAATGTAAATGACCAATACTTATCCAGTAAAGATGCTAAATCTCTACTGTTTGACAATTTCAATGAAAACAGTAATTTTTCAGTATTATGTTTAAATATTAGATCATTAAGCAATATTAAAAACTTTTTAAAATTAGAAGGACTATTATCTTCTTTAACTTTAGCACCTAGCCTCATAGCTGTAACTGAAACTTGGTTAAAGCCAAATTATTCAGAGTCAATTATAAATCTTCCTGGTTACTCATTCATTTCTAATCCAAGAATTCAAACTCAGGGAGGTGGTGTTGGATTCTATGTAAAAGAAAATTTAGTTTATTCTACACGACTAGATTTAAATAGAATGGAGGAAAAAATTTTTGAATCTCTATTCATTGATGTTAAATTTAAAAATAAAACTATTACATTTGGATGCATTTACAGGGCTCCATGCAATGATATTATTTCACATTCTTCTTTTTTAGATATTCTAAATAATACTTTAAAATGTATAAAAAAGAGAGATTGTTTTTTATTAGGTGACTTTAATTACAATATACTTGATTGTGAAAAACCTCAGATTACAGATTTTGTAGATCAAATGTTTAGTAATGGATTTGCCCCTCTTATCAATAAACCTACAAGAATTTCAAAAAATAATGCAACTCTTTTGGATCATATATGGAGCAATTCATTGGTAAGCATGAAGATAAACTGTGGTGTTTTAACCCACTGTATATCTGATCACCTTCCTGTCATGATGTGCACTTCCATCAGCAAAATTTCTCATCAAAATGTCCAACAATGTCGCCATTTTACAGATAAAAATGTATATCTATTCTCTAAAGCTCTTTCAGAAAGCGATATTACTCCTATATTATGTGATTCTGACCCAAATTCCAGCTACCAAAAATTACAAAAGCTTTATATGAATAAATTTGAAAATTTCTTTCCTTTAACTAAAATTTCTTGCAAAAAAACAAATAATCAGTGGTTTGATTCTGATCTTCACATACTATTAAACAAAAAAGAAAAACTATATAAAAGATACATTAATAATAAAAACCCACAAACAAGACAGGCATTTACACAAGCCAGAAATTTGTATTTTTCCACTGTTAAAACAAAAAAACAGGAATATTATAATTTAAAATTTAACAATTGTAAAAAAGACATTAAAAGCACTTGGAAATTGATTAATTCTATTATAGGAAAAAAACATAAATCTAATTGCAGAAGCCTCAACATTGATGGAAAAATTGTTCATGATCCTTTAAAAATAGCAAACTATTTCAATAAACATTTTGCTGATGTTCCCAATGAATTAGTGAAATCTTTACCTCCCAAGAAGAAACATTTCTCAGAATATTTAAAATCTTCTACATGCCAATCAATGTTTACTTGGCCAACATGTCCTCAAGAACTTGCTTGCATTCTGAAAAATTCAAAAAACAAATTAAGTGCAGGGCCAGATCATATTCCAACCAAAGTTCTTAAATCCTCTCCTCATAATATACTTCTAGCACTTAGCCATGTCTTCAATCTTTCTATGAGTAAAGGTGAATTCATAGATTGCTTTAAACTTGCAACTGTGTGTCCGGTGTTCAAAAAAGGTGATTCCAACAATATTAATAATTATCGACCAGTTAGTTTATTATCAAATATTTCGAAATTACTTGAAAAAGTTATGTATAATAGATTGTACTCATTTTTAGAAAAGCAAAATTTTTTTTACAACTATCAATTTGGTTTTAGAAAAAATCATTCTACTACACATGCAATTTCAATTTTAGTGGAAAAAATATCTCAGTCATTTGCCTGTAAAAAGGCAACCCTAGGAATTTTTTTGGATTTATCTAAAGCATTTGATACAATTGATCATACAATATTACTTTCCAAACTTAATCATTATGGGATTAGAGGCAATACATTAAAGTGGTTTACTAGTTACTTAACAGGACGTACACAACAAGTAAAATGTACAGGAATTCTTTCTACAACTACTCTTGAAGTTACAAGTGGTGTACCTCAGGGCTCTAATCTAGGACCACTTCTCTTCTTGATATACGAGGTCTGTTCAAAAAGTATCCGACCTTTTTCCCTCTCGCCAATAAGGTATGAGCAAACTGCCCGTGCAAAACGTGGCTGCACACACACACATTCACGCGTAATCGTGAAGCGTTTCAGGCCGATTCGTCATTCGTATCTCTCTGTGTAAAGCATTTAGTGCAGGCGTGTAGTACGTGTTCATCGGTTTTTTGATTTTCAGAAAATTTCATTTCAATGACAGAACGCATCGAACAGAGGTATTGCATCAAGTTTTGTCAAAAACTTGGTGATACTCAAGTTGAAACAATTCGAAAGATTCAACAAGCTTTTGAAAATGAGGCCTTAAGCCCAACTCAGATAAAGCAATGGTTTAAACGCTTTAAAGATGGCCGTGCATCAGTGGAAAGTGATCCTCGCTCAGGAAGGCCATCCACAAGCCGAAACGAGGAGGCGATGGATCAGGTTCGTGAAAAAGTGTTGGAGGATCGTCGTTTAACAGTACGAGAGATTGCTGCAGAAATGGGAATAAGCACAGGCTCAGTTCATTCAATCCTAACTGAGGATTTGAACCTGCGGAGAGTGTCGGCTAAATTTGTCCCCAAGCTGCTGACGGAGCAACAGAAGGAACTCCGGAAGGAAATTTCGGAGGACATGCTGGATGTTGCAAATCATGACCCAGAATTTATCAAGACAATCATCACTGGTGATGAGACCTGGGTTTATGGTTATGACCCAGAAACCAAGTTTCAATCATCACAATGGAAGCATCCGGAATCACCACGCCCAAAAAAAGCTCGGCAAGTCCGCAGCAATGTGAAAGTTATGCTGACCTGTTTTTTTGATTCCCGTGGCATCGTGCATCATGAATACGCACCAGAAGGTCAAACAATCAACAAAGAGTACTACCTGGAGATTCTACGTCGCCTTTGTGATGCTGTGCAAAGAAAGCGGCCAAACATGTGGGCAGCAAAAAATTTTCAGCTTCACCACGACAATGCTCCCGCTCATTCTGCACATGTGGTCCAAGCTTTTCTAGCCAAAAACAGCATGCCACTTATTAGACAGGCTCCTTACTCTCCCGACTTAGCACCGTGTGATTTCTGGCTGTTCCCTAAGCTAAAAACAACTCTGAAAGGGAGGCGATTTCAGTCAAGAGAAGACATTATGAAAAAAGCGACGGAGGAGCTTCAGAGCATTCCGGGGGAGGAGTTTATGAAGTGTTTTGAGAAGTGGCAGAAGCGCTGGGATAAGTGTGTGAACCACCAAGGGGAATATTTTGAAGGAGATTGAATAAAACTTGCAAAATTTATTGTGTTGTGTGCTTTATACAAAAAAGTCGGATACTTTTTGAACAGACCTCGTATGTCAATGATTTCAAAAATTGTCTGAATGATAGTGATTCTTTGATGTTTGCTGATGATACAAGCATTTTTTTACAAAATAAAGACATCAAGGAGCTATTTGATGCTGGTAATAAAGAACTTCAACTAGTTGACCAGTGGTTGATTTCAAATAGATTATCAGTTAATGTTTCTAAAACTAAATACATTTTATTTAAGACTGTTCAATCCAAATTAATAACAAAAAAGCAAACTCTCACATTGCGACAAAATGAAATTGAACAAGTTAAATGTATTAAATTTCTTGGTGTTTATATACAAGAGCACTTATCATGGTCAAGACATATAAATCACCTAATATCTAAACTACGTAGTGTTCTTGGAACTGTTATTAAAGTAAAGTCACTGTTAAATAAAAGATCTCTTCTTCTACTTTATCACTCTCTTATAAATAGTCAGCTTTCTTACTGTATTTTAAATTGGTGTTTTGGCAATAAAACTTTGGTTAAAAGATTACAAAGATTGTGCTATAAATATGTTAAATTATTTTTTAGTTTTAACAGTAGCTCAACTGTTTGTGATGTCATGAAAGAAAATAAATTGTTAACAATAGATCAACTTTTGGCCAAAGAACTAATTGTGTTTATGTTTAAGCAAAAAAATGGTAAAAACCCATCTGCATTTAAAGATGTTTTTACTAAAAACGAATCTAAATACAATACCAGAAACAAGTCTCTCTTTATTCCAAAGAAATGTTTTAGCACAGTATGTCAGCAAGCTATTTCACACCGTGGTCCCGCTTATTGGAATTGCATTCCCTTTGACTTAAAAAATAAAAAACAAAGTGTTCGATCTTTTACTCTTGAGGTTTATAAATATCTTTTAAGTAATGGGAATAATACTTAATTGTAATGTTTAGATTCCTAAACGCGATACTGCCCTATGTATTTTTGATTACAGGTTCTGGAAAGAAGGAAATGGTGTAAAAATTTTTTGAATTCAATCTCTGGAAGAAAAGCTTAATCGATCAAGATATCCAGTCTGCACACAAAGCTTTAAAAAAACTCTTCTTATATTTTGATTGTCTGCATAATTTCAAACTCTAAACAAATTAATTCTTTTTCACCCTTATCTTCGCTCTTTCATTAAAATTTCTTTTTGGCAATGGTATACTGTTCGTTTTAGCAATTAATTTTTTATTTTTAGAATTGTAAAATAAGTTTCAAAACAATTACTAAATGTTATGGACTTTGTTTAATTTTTTTATGTTGCTATTATGCTGGTCTGCAAAAATTTTATCTAATATTTTTTGTAGTGCATGAATTCTGTTGTAAATGTTTTTTTTTTTTTTTTTTGTTGTTTATTATTGTTATATTATTAATATATGTTTTTCCATCAACTTTGACTAGCATAATAGTTTTTTTTTTTTCTTTTTATGTTATGTTATCTCTTTTATCGTTAATATTTGTTTATTATTAGCTGTATAATTCCGTAATTTTTTTTGTATATACTTTCGGCATTATTTACTATTCTATTATAGTCACCAGTTGCATTTAGAAAAGGTTTCCGGACCTGGTGAGGTTTCTTTTTTGGGTGGTTTTTCTTTACTCACCTTGCTCAGTTGAGCTAAATTCCCATCTTGGCTAGCTGTGCCACCCATCACCATTACGCAGCCTAGTCATGCACTGGTTATTTAATTGTTCAGTTTGTTTCATAATATTATTGTTACGTATTTATTTTATTTATTTTGTTTTTTCTTTTTTCACTTATGTCTTTATATGATTAAGGTGTTGCAGCCATGCTTTATACTATCTTGTACTTTTACTTTGTTTGTCATATGCATGTTTTAACGTCTGACGTTGTGCTGCTTCTTCCTTTTCTTGATCTTTTTAATGTTTATAATTTTTGTGTTAAACAAAAAAAAAAAAAAAAAAAAAAAAAAATAGGAGCTTTTATTTGAAAACTTATTCAAATAGGATTTTAGAATAACTTTGTCAAAAGTTAACACAAATTGACTTTCTCCTGCCGAAAAAATGTTTTCTCAGTGCCCAAAAAAATCTGATCTGGCCAAACTTTTTGTGTCTTGTGGCATGGGCGTACGATCCGAAAAAAATTCGGGGCAAAAAAGTTTGCCCAAATTTTGTGACGTTTGTCCAAATGTTGATTATCTCGAACTTTACGGATATGGGAAGAAAATTCGTCTAAAATTTAGGGTGAAGACCAAAAAAAATTTTTTTTCGCTTAGAACCCATTTCTAATTTCTCGATTTTCGTCCCAGACATATAGTGATCTCTAAAAAAGGTCTTCACCTAAATTTGTAAACTTTTTTGTCACTAGCATAAAAACTTGGTCACTTCCCTAAATTCCCGATTTTGGCCACATTATTGAAACTTGGGGGACAATCTCCGGCTTTGTTTTGTGAGCAGTTGCCCCTGCCCCCGCTTTGTACAGTTACGTAAATAAGTACTTAAAATAGGTCGCATCATGGGCGACTCCAGGACTTTGTCGCTAATCGGGCTTGTGTTTGATACTGATACAAAAAGTTGCAAATACACAACTACACAGTAAATTATTACTGTAGGATAAAGATAGTGGCTAAAATTTTGTAATAAATAAAAATATATGGTGGGTAAAACTATAAACTGTTAATTATTCACTTGGGCTACTCGGGTCGCATATAACTTTTTTAATGGAAGAACAAATAAGTTTGAGAAGCTCAATATAACGCCTTTTTTATTTATTACATTTGCTGGCAAAGCTATATAGCTCTATAAAAGTGGGTGGAATATGGCGTGATCATGCGATATAAAACGACAAGATGTGAAATCCGAAATGTATGAAAATATATTGACAATTAGCTATAGTTGCTAACGGTTCTAAATTAAACTATTGGTTGTCAAAAAAGTTCTAGCGGTATTTCAAATTTTGATTTTAAACTATGTATTTTTAAACAAGTTTTCGTTGTATTTTTGTACTGTAGCCTATATATCATTTTAAAGAACATTTTTGTACTGTAAATTTTAATCGTTCTGAAGAAATTATGTTTTTTTTCAGCACGTTGAACCAAAAATGAAAAAAAACATTTTTTTGCCATTTTTCTTTTTCAGTTTCAATTAGGCCGTAAAGCTGCAGAAACAGCTCGCGACATAAACCAAGGGCTTGGCATAGGAACCACTACTGAACGCAAAGCACAGTGATGGTTTAAGAAATTTCATGCCTATGATGAAACTTTTGAAGATGATGAACATAGTGGTCGGCCATCGGATGTTGACAACGATCAATTGAGAGCCTTAGTCGAAGCCAATACATGCATAACTGTTCGAGAGCTTGCCTCTGAATTAGACATAGCATATACGACGATTTCCAACCACCTGAGAGAGATTGGAAAAACGAAAAAACTTATTTACGAAAAAAAATTTTAAGGTCAAAACCGCAAGGACTTTCTTGACAACCTAATAATATCTCTATTAAATTACTAGCGAACAGTAGGCTAATATCTTGGCATCTCCGGAAGCAGGTCGGGGTAATTGCTTACCTTAAGTATTAGCACCTCCATCGCTTTCCTGCCAGTCAAGAGGATAAATATAGAGATAAAATAAATAAAATAGGCTTTCACTAAACGCTGATAAGACCAAATACATATTATTTAAAACATTCAATTCTAAATCATCCTTTTTTGACTTTTTATTTATTTTATTTTATTTTTATATTTATTCTTCTGACTCGCAGGAAAGCGTCGGAGGCTCTATACCGGAAAATATTTACCCCGATCCCCGACCTGCTTCCGGAAATACCAAGACATAGCTATTCGGTTGAAATTTTTTGTTTTGTTTTTTTAGTTTCATAGAGATATGATTTTAATTTAGAACTGCTTGCCAAGACCACCAAGCAGGGTAAAGTGCCGTAAACGTTCTTTCTCAAGGACACAACAGAATGGCGCGAGTTGGTTTGAACCTAAACCATGCTTTGTTTTTATTTTATCTCTATTTTTATCCTCCTGACTCGCAGGAAAGTGACGGAGGCGCTAATACATAGGCAATTACTACGTAGGCAATTACCACGACCTGCTTCCGGAGATGCCAAGATATTGCTGGTGTTCGCTTGTAATTTAATAAATATATGAAATGTAGAACTGCTTGCCAAGACCACCAAACAGGGGAAAGTGCCATAAAGTATCTTTCCAAAGGACGCAACAGAATGGTACGAGTAGGTTTCGAACCGGAATCATGTTGATCATAAGCACGGCGCTTTAACCTCTCGACCACGCTGCCGCTGCTGTTGATCACAATCACGGTTCTCTAACCACTCGACCACGCTGCTGACGACTTCAAATTAGAGATTAAAAACGTCCAAATAAGAAAAAGTGACATCAACAAATTAACTTCTTGGCATTACTATTGATGACCATTTGTCGTGGAAAACTCAAATCTAGTAAAAAAACTTTAAACTGAACATCAATTGTTTCCATGTGGTCCAGTGTTTAAAAGCGCCATGCTTGATGCCTTAGATGTCAATTTCGATTGACCCGATTGCGGTGCAAAACTTGAAAGATTCTGTTGTACTTAAAGTCTTACTTACATCATTCTATTGTATCCGAGGGAAAGACTCGTTGCGGCAGTGGTTCTCAACCTGTTTAGTTTACGGACCAGTAAAATTTTTCAACAAATTTTGCGGACCGGTGAACCTTCAAAATCAACTAAAAATGCCATAAGCACAAAAACAAAGTATACCATTTACAAGCACAAAAGTATAAAAAATTCAATTTAATGAGAAATTTGCTGCTGTCTTTTTGATATCATACGTGATAAATGCGGTTGTCACGAAATTACTGAAAGACGAAGTAAACCTACGAGGGTCAGTCAATAAGTAATGAGACTTTTTTAATAACTCAAGTTTGCAATGACTGGTAATCAAAAAATGCTTTTTTATTTTTCAACATAGTCTCCCTCCTTTGCAACACACTTGTTCCATCTTGATATTAGATTGTCTATTCCTTTGGCATAGAATTCCGTGGACTGGGTCCTTAGCCAGTTGCTCACAGCAGCCTTCACTTCTTCATCAGTCTGGAAGTGAATTCCCCTCATACTCTCTTTGAGTGGGCCGAAGAGGTGAAAATCAGATGGTGCAAGGTCTGGGCTGTAGGGTGGGTGTGTTAGAAGTTTCCAGCCTAAATCTTCAATTTTGGCTAGGGTTCTTGCTGCTGTGTGGGGCCTTGCATTATCCTGAAGGAGAATCACACCTCTTGATTGAAGTCCTCTCCGTTTGTTCTTAATGTCTTTTTTCACTTGAGTTAGCAGCTCACAGTAGTTCTCTGAGTTCACAGTATTGCCCCTTTCCAAGAAACTGATAGTGATCGGCCCATTTCTGTCCCAGAACACAGTGAGCATGACTTTCCTTAAACTTTTCTGAGATTTGAATTTTTTCTTCACTGGGGAAGAAACATGCTTCCACTCCATTGATCGTCGTTTCGATTCAGGTTCATAATGAAAGACCCAGGTCTCATCAGTTGTCACTATTCTCGATAGAAATACATCTCCCTCCTTTCTGTATCTGCGTAGTGATGCTCTGGAAGCCATCAGGCGCTGCATTTTGTGATCATCCGTTAACATCTTTGGAACCCAGCGACAGCTGACTTTTGAAAAACGCAGCTTCTCACGCACAATTGCGTACACTGTGCCATGGGAGATGTCCAAGTTTGTAGCAATTTGATCTAAAGTGACCCTTCTATCAGATTTGATCAGGTCTTCAACTGCCTGTACTGCTTCTGGGGTAGAGACATCCACAGGTCTTCCACTTCTCAGATCATCAGTAATGCTTTCGCGTCCATCTTTGAATGCTTGCACCCATTTGTAGAAGTTTGCTCTAGACATACAGGAAGGACCATATTGTCTTTGCATTCTAGACAGAATCTCACATGATTTTACACTCTCTGCCAACAGAAATCTGATGACTCCTCTTTGTTCCAAGCATGAGCTGTTTCCTAGCCTAGTAGTCATTTCAATTTATCGTCACACCTACAGTAATCTGAAAATAAACAAGTTTTGTTGTAAATAAGATGACAACTCCATTCATAATCATCACATAAAATTTCAGTTGCATAACTCCAAGAACACCAAAGTAATTGAGAAAGTCTCATTACTTATTGACTGACCCTCGTATGACTTCTACACGATTTCTCTGTTTGGTCTTGATGAGCGAAAAAGATGAAAAGCTTTTCTCACATAGGTAAGTTCTAAAAAAAATCAGCAGTAATTTGATCATTTTGTCATTTAGCTTAGAATAAATTGTTTTTAAGCTTAGGATATTTGTCACTGCTTTGGATATCGTTTTTAAGCGATATCCAAAACTGTATCGCAGGAAAGTTCCACCAGCCATTCTTTCTCAAAAGGGTGAAGATTGGATGCTATGACAGTTCATCGAAACGACTCTTGATCGAACGACACTTGATCGAAACAAAAGGTGATAAAAAAAGATTTTATTCTTTTTGTATTTCTGCAATACAATCTTTTTGTTACTGTAAATTAGATTCATTAAAAACAGAGGCCATCAGTAAAAAGACCGTTAGTTTTTATTTTCTTATAATTTTTTGCCAATGTCAAGGTCAAGGTTTCTAAACAAGATCCCTGGGCAAAGCATAGTATTTAGAGAGACAAAATCGTCCCATGGTCCACCCTTGGCGACCCCTTGAAAAAATCAGAGACAGATTCAAAGGGAAGATATTTTTTTAGAAATTACTATATTTTTGGGACAAGAAATCAACAAAACTGGAACGGATTTAAAGTGAAGATCTTTTTTTAGAGATCACTATGTTTTTGGGACAAAAAATTAACAAAACCGGGACAGATACAAAGTTGTAAATTTTCTTTTTCGTTATTCAATCAAATGTCGTTTTGATCAAATGTTGTTTCGATCAACTGTCGTTTGATCAACTGTCGGGTCACGTAAGATTGCACGAATCAATATCCTCTGCAAAAGGATTAACAATCTAAAAGTTTCCCTTTTGAGGATCTGCATTTTCTGGAAAATATTGGCCAAAACTGATGGTTAGCTTTTTTAAGTGTTGACTTATAAAAGTAATTAACTCTCCTGTGCTAACAGAAGCGTTTGCTACATCTTGCAAACATGGAAACATATCATTATCGCCTTTCTGCACATTGCTATTTCAAAACACCAATTTCTTTTTGAAAGCATCAGTTTTGTTACGCAATGTAAATATATTGGCGCGATTAAGGAATGAAATGTTAAGATCATTCAAACGGCTGAATATATCTGCTAAGTAGGCTATGCTATGCTAGTTTGGCTGTTTACATCTCGTTGAAAAAAGTTTTTTTAGGGGGGAGTTTTTTTCACAAAAAAACTGCTTGGCTTCTTCTCTCAACTCAGTGACGAGTGAGAACGCGTCTTCTCGAAAGCCATCTTATATCTGCATGAAATAAGAGATGGTGATGTTGCGAACCTATGCTATCACACAAAGCCTCAAAGAGCCTTGAATGCAATCCTCGCTCGCGTATATCATTTACGATCTTCACTGCGCTGTTCATAACGTCGTTTAATTCAGGAAACAGTTTTTCGGTAGATAAATTTTTCCGGTGTAGAATGCAATGTGTAATCAGCAGATCCTGTTTGCCACTTCTCTAATTTTTGCAGCTACACCCGAATGAAATCCAATTATGTTAGCAGCGTCATCAGTACTAACCCCGACACATTTATCCCAATCTAAACCTTACTCTTGTAAATAGTTATCAAGAGATCTAAACATTTTTGAACTGGTCATCCGTCCAGGTAGTTTGAGCAAGGATTGATTTGAGACTACAAAAAAATTCTTCATGATACTTTCTTCATTCTCATATACCAAACAAAGCAAACAAGAATAGAACAGTTGCTAAAATCTGTTGATTCGTCAAGCTGTATTGCAAAATATTTCGATTTCTGTACTTGTTTAATAACTTGCTTTTCAACATTAACTGCCATATCCATTATTCTCCTTTTAAATCTGTCATTTGAAATTGGTATGGCTTGAAGTTTGTTAGTTGCTTCAAGACCCCAAACCTCTGTAACAGCTGCTAACATGCAAGGTTTTATTAAATCTTCTCCAATTGTATAGGAATTTTTAGTTTTTCAGATTTGAAGTGCAATTACATAGAAAGATTTGAAAAGGGTTTATCAGTCCTTGTCATCTTTTCTATTTTAGTTCTTTGATTTTCAGTTTTACTCAGTAGTCTTTTGAAATACACAAGAGGCTTGCCAACAAGATGCTATGCTGCGAGTAAAAATGCCGAGTTAGCTTTGAGGGTTTCATCCCTGGTTTCATTGCTTCTTTTAAAAAATTTTGGCGCAGACTAAGCACATGGGAACTTGGGAAGCGACACTTTTTCACTGCTACGAACTATGGTGAAACCAAGCTCCATGTACTTCTTTTCATACGGTCTAATAAAATCTCCTTTTCGCTTTTTGCTTGTTTCTGTATAATCTATATCAATCGCGTGCTCGTTTCTAGCCATACTGGACATATGAACATTACATAGGGCTCATTGCACTATCCTTCTTACTTTTTCCTGTTAAAACCGCTGACTTGATTTTTACTGTTCGGTTTCTCTTGAAAGAACTAGAAAATACTTCGGTCTTTGCTTGATTATATTTCACTACCAAATTTCACTAAATTATACTGTTAAATTTCGCTAAATTTGCTTGAAAGTATTCTTAGCTTTTACATACAGTACAACTGGTGTTTAATGAGTTGTACTGCTCACTACATTTCCATTAAACTTTTGACACTATCTTACGTCACAATGGTGCAAATTGCGGAACGTGCGAAATTCTCAATCCGTTTTAAATTAAAATGCTTTATTTGATTATTTCTTAAAAATGGATCAGTCTTGAACATTTTGCAATTGAGATATAAAATCGGAATATATTTGGCGGACCGGCGGTTCAGAAACACTTAAGCACTTTCCTTTGCTTTGCGGCGTTGGCAAGCAGCTCTATTTCAGTCATATCTCTAACAAAAACTAAATAACCAAAATATAAAATCTGAACTGGACAGCAAAAGCATGGAATCTTTGGAAGTAGGTCGGAGTAATTGCTTGACAGTTGCTCTTTGTGTAATCTCTCCAACGTTTTCTAATGAGTCAGTAGGATAAATTTAAAGATAAATAGTTATAAAATACATTGTACCAGAAAACAGGTTAGGATAATTAACAACTGGCTGCTTTTTATGTTTAAATAAAACGAAGCATAATTTTACTTTTTGCTTTTTATTGTAAGAACTTCGGTTAATTACATACATATTTGATTCAGAATGCCGGCAATTGCCCATTATTATGTATATAAAGAAATATAATCTAAATTTTAATCTTCAAATGTAGAAGTTTAGTTAATAACCACATAATTTAAAATTTTCAGTTTTGTTTTGCTTCCTTATTACTAGCATAAAAAAATTTTGTGACCTCTTCTAACCAGGTTGAAAAACTGAGGCTTCTAAAATAATTTTTGTGGTTTGTTTGCTGTTGTGAAGAATTTTGTTAACTCATCGAAGTGATGACATTGCAATTGTTTTGGGGTTTAATGTTGATTGTATTTTACTCATGGCATTAAATTGTTAGTCATGACCTTTTACAAAAAGCCTACTACTAGTCAGGTTCTTATTTAACCCTTTAATGTACTAATTATTATCAAAAATATGTGTCAAAATGAACCTAATTTTTTTACAAAATTAATTAAAAGTTTATATTCTATAGACACCATGAATCTTGATTAAATCTTAAAATTATTATTATTCCATAAAAAAATTTTATAATAAAGATTAGATTTTTGTGTTTTTTTACCCATAATGAGATATTTTAGGGAGGTGAGGCTAAATATGTGGTCTATCACAAGATAAATTATATGTTTTTTTTTGGTAATCTAACTAAAAAAGTCTTTACGTCATTATCAAAAGCTTAAAAATTACTTTAAAAGACTGAAAATCAACTACAAAGTTATATGCTTAAGATGAAAATTATGAATGAAGTATGGCATATGCATACAACAACAACAAGCAGCAAATGCTGCATCATCTCACAGATCTCTTCAAAAAGTCAGTGTAAGCAATTTTTGTTTGTGAAACTAACCTGGATCCTCCTGTGGTTACTATTGCTTTTTGAAGAGATTGTTTTCTTGGTTTCTTTTTATTTCCATCCTGGTGCTGTAAGGGGATTCTGGGTTAGCTTCACTGAAGAAAATCGTTTACAGTAACTTCTTGAAGATACTCAATCTCACTTGTTCAACACTGCCAAGTATACAATGTCTAAAAGATAGCCATAATTTATTAAAAATCTTTTATATTAGCCTTTTATTGATATAATAGATAAATAAATAACTTGGGTCTCTTCAAAAAGTCACCATAAATGATTTTTGTTTGTGAAACTAACCCAGATCCCTCCTATCATTACTATTGTTTCTTGAAAAGATTCTTTTCTATTCCATTTTGGTGCTGTGGGTACATTCCAGGTTAGCTTCACTAAAAAAATTGCTCTTGGTGACTTTTTGAAAAGACCCGATAATTTATTAAGTCTCATTCACCCTTTGCTGTTATTAATCTTGCAAGTTTTGGGAATTTTCCAAAGTTAAAAAATTTAAAATTAAAAAGTTAATAAAAAGTTAAAAAATTAAAAAAACATGCCAGCAAAATGGTTTTGGCAGATTGTAATGTCACAATTACTGCCCATGCATAAAAAATTTCAAATCAATAGTTGGTGTCATTCTCTTTTTTTTGAACCATTTAGTGCAATTGTATGAAGCATAATCGTTGATTTTTTGCCTGTAAGTGTAATGACAGAAAGCATC
The DNA here is from genome assembly GCA_963680785.1 of Diplosoma virens. NCBI lineage: Eukaryota > Metazoa > Chordata > Ascidiacea > Aplousobranchia > Didemnidae > Diplosoma > Diplosoma virens. The sequence goes on from OY796889.1 coordinate 16,547,755, forward strand.
AAACAAAGATATTGTATCAAGTTCTACCAAAAGCTAAATAATAATCAAACTGAAACAATTTAAAAGATTCAGCAAGCTTTTGGACATGAGGCCTTAAGTCAAACTCAAATAAACGAATGGTTTAATTGCTTCAAAAACAGTTGAATGTCAGAGGAGAATGAGGCATGCTCTGGCAGGCCATCCACAAGCCAAAACAAGGAGGTGATTGAAAAGGTTTGCCAAATTTTAATGGAAGATCACCATCTAACACTCAGAAAAATTATTGAAAAAGTGAGAATAAGCAGAGGATCAGTTCAAGAGTATTACTTGGAGGTTTAACATTGCCTTCATGATGCTGTGCAAAGAAAGCAGCCAGACATATGGACAGGGAAAAACAGGCAGCTTCACCATGACAATGCTCCTGCTCATTTTGCCTATATAATCAAAGGTTTTTTGGCCAAAAACAATACAGCACTTGTGTGATAGCCTCCTTACTTGATGTGACTTCTGGCTATTCCCCAAGTTAAAAACTACGCTAAAAGGGATGCAATTTCAGTCATGCAAAGACATTATGGAAAAAACAATGGCAGAGCTCAGGAGCATTCCAGAGGAGGAGTTCAACAGGTGTTTCCAAAAGTGGCAGAGGCACTGGGAAAAGTGTGTGCATTTGCAAGGAAAATATTTTAAAGGAGATAAATAAAATTTGTGATATTCATTGTGTTGTGTGTTTTATGCCCAAAGGTCGAATACTTTTTGGACAGACCTCGTATATCAATAAGCTACAAAATTTGCATATAATAAGGAGCATCAAAGAACATGCATTATTGAGTCAGATGCTCCCTAACCCACCAATCAATAAAAAGAATAATAAAAAGAATATAAAGAATATAAAAAGAAAATCATGTGCAATAAAATAACAAAAATACATATAAGAAATTTGTACAAACATTTAAACACATAGGTGAGAATAATGTTGAAACAAAAGAAATCAAAATAAAGCAATAATAATATTTAGATAAAACATAATATTTAAATAATTTTTTTAAGGAAATCAATGCTCTTAATGCTGTAATGAATACACCTTTATGAATAAGTAATAGTTGGCCAAACAATTTTGTAACACTGGGTAGAAAATAAATACTTTTTAATTAGTCTCTCTAACAAACCATTGGAATGTTGCCCTTGCCTTAGCATTGGTCATATAATGGTTCCTTGAATAAGTTGCTCATAAAGGGTTGAATGCAGCTGGCAGTTAATGATTGATTGCTTTCGGAGTTGACTCCTTAAATTGACATTGCATTCAAAAAATATAATTTAGCACTGCATTGGAATCCTCTATTTGTGGTTTTTGTTAGGCTTACTATGTAGTTGCTGCATTCATCCTCCTTCTCTCTTTTTCCTGTGTCCTTTGCATCACTGTAAATTTTAGTTGGGAATATCACTGCTACAACAATCAGCCTTTTTCGTTTTTGTGCATGCAATCATTCAGGACTATATTAATGGACAAGGGACATTGGACAATAGTTATAAGATGGTTGACATTAATGAAGAAGGTGCTTTTACATTTAAACCAGGGTCACCACTAAAGCAAACTTATCTGATGAACCATTAAAATGCTCCACTTGGCTTCATGTTGGTCATGTGATGATTCCTCAAATAAGTTGATCATAAAAGATTGAAAGCATCTGGCAGTTGACAAGGTTTTGGAGTTAACTCCTTGAATTGACATTGCACAGGTTAAATATACAGGGTGTCCATAAAGTCCTGCACACATTTAAAATTTTAATATCTCAAAAATCGCATAAGGTTTAAACTTTAAATTTTCGACAGTGAATTATACCACCATAAAGTTTTTTTGTTATTTTTTACAGGTTATTTTATTGTTAAAATAAACAAGAATAGTCATTTTTAATAAAGGCTGAAGTTTGCAACAAAGTAGGAAACATGTTGACCATTTAACATCGATTTTGGGACTATCTCTTTTTCTACAACCTCACAAGGATTTTCTGATCCCCATATTTAAATGTTATGCTTATTGACTTTCCTGGATACATGAAAAGTTGCTTCATTGGAAAAAACCACACTGTTAAGGTAGTTATTGTCATAATCAATACACTGAAGAATTTCTTCAGCAAAAGCTGCTTAGCGAGGATGATCATTCAGCTTAAGAACTTGAACAATTTATAACTTGTAAGCATGGAGTCTTAGTCATTTCTGTGAAATTTTGTGAACTGTGCTTCAAGGAATGCAAGTTCATTTGAAGCAACATGAATTGATTTTCTTGGGCTGCAATAAAATGCTATATGAACAGCATCAACAGTCTCTTCGTCAATGCTTGGCCTACCTGATCTTTTGCGATCCAAAATGCTGCCGGTTTCTATAAAAATTTTAAACCAATTTTGTTGGCAGCGTGGTCAAGTGGTTAAAGTGCCGGGTTTGTGACCAACACAGTCTCGATTCAAAACCCACTTGCGCCATTCTGTTGTGTCCTTAGAAAAGACACTTTATGGCACATTCCCCTGCTTGGTGGTCCTGGCAAACAGTTCTAACTTACAGTCATATCTCTATTAAATTACAAGCGGACAGCAATATCTTGGCATCTCCGGAAGCAGGTTGGGGTAATTGCCTACCCTATGTATTAGCGCCTCCGTCGCTTTTCCTGCTAGTCAGGAGGATAAATATAGAGATAAAATAAAATAAATAAATAAATAAACCATCTCTTAATGCTGTTAGTGTGAGGAGGGTCTTTTCCAAACCATTTCTAAATTTACGTTGTACTGCAGTTGGTGAGTTCAATTTATGGCACCAAAGAGCACATTGTGCTTTTTGTTGAATGATCAGCATGTTTCATACTTTGTTGCAAACTTACACCTTTATTAAAAATGACTTATTCTTGCTTATTTTAACAATAAAATAACTTGTAAAAAATAGCAAAAAACTTAATGTGGTATAATTCACTGCTGAAAATTTAAAGTTTCTACCTTATGCAGTTTTTGAGATATTAAAATTTTAAATGTGCGCAGGACTTTATGGACACCCTGTATAACTTAGCACTGCATTGAAATCTTATATTTGTGGTTTCTGCTAGGGTAGCTATGTAATTGCTACAAGGTAATTTATTATTTTGCAATTAATGTATAAATTTTCCCAATTTGAGGTTATAAATATTAGGTACTTTTAGTGTGTTAAATGATTTGTACAACATTGTAACAGGTGTATATATTGAATTATTATGATCCTTAAAATATGATTTAGTTGAATTTTATCTTTTTATGGAAACAAATTAGAAGCTGTATCCCATGTTAAGATACCACATTTAATATGAGAATAAATTTTTATTTATTTTATCTCTATATTTACCTTTCTGACTTGCAGGAAAGTGAAGGAGGCAGTAATACATAGTGTAAGCAATTACCCCAACCTGTTTCTGGAGATGCCAAGATATTGCTGTCCACTTGAAATTTAATAGAGATATGACTTTAATTTGGAACTCCTTGCCAAAACCATCAAGCTGGGGAAAGTGCTGTAAAGTGTCTTTCCCAAGGACACAACATAATGATGCTAGTAGGTTTTGAATTAAGACCATATTGATCACAGTCACAATGCTTTAACCATTCAGCCACTCTGTTGACTTAGCCACTCACTCATGCTGCCAATGTGCTGCTGACAGATAATACTGTAATAAAGCAAGCAGAGAATTTTCTGTAGACCTATCTATATATTCAAGATACCTTGCATAATTTGAAATTTTGAAAAATCTGAATGTGAGATATTTTAGGGTAGTATATTAAGGGGTTAAATGGCTAATTTTATTATTTATTTTGCTTATATTTATAATACTTTTGTAAAAGCTCAATGATGTAATGTTTGAAATTTTTAAAAAGGTTGTAAGTCCAATGCTTAGACTACCTGCATAATTTCTCTTGTGCTCTTGGAAAAGGCACATCATAATAAATTGTTACATGGTGTAATTCTGTTTGTGTAAATGGTGTTTTTTTTAACCTAAAACAGAAACTCAGTAAATATAGATATATGACAAATGGTTAAATTTATAATTTGCTTAATTTAAACTTAGTTGTTTTGAATTTCTATATACTTGCAAAATTTATGGTGAAAACAATGGCATTTTTTTGAACTAGAATTTAGGCCTTTAATTGAACTTAATTTCACTGCATTTTGTGCTACATATGGTACATGGCCACTTGTCCCAACCTGCATCATGCGCCACATGTGGTACACACTTTGTACAATATGCAATTGCAGCTTAAAGCACTTGCAGGCACAGTATAATGACTAATCTCAGAGTTGCAGTTAAAGTGTTAAAAAATTAAAAATGAAAAACTCTAATTCAGACTTGAAAATTTTTTGTGAACATAAACTTGATTAAAAATGCATTGAGCTCTGCAATGAATACCCAGTGCTATAAAGTAGAAAACCATTTTAAAAAGACATTCTGGCAAGAAATAAATCTTTAAGATAGCTTTAAAAAACATGTTTATTCTTTCAAGACTTTTCATCTGACACTTGTTGAGAAAAATTATCAGAATAAACTAAGAGCAATTTAATCATGCTTATGTAGAAAACGAGAGCACATCTGACTGGTCAAAAAAGTGATCAATCGAGTTGGCTGCAGTGTGGCTGAGTGGTTAGAGCACCGAGACTGTGATCAACATGGTCTCAGTTCAAAACCTACTTGCATCATTTTGTTGTGTTTTTGGGAAAGACACTTTATGGCACTTTCTCCTGCTTGGTGGTCTTGGCAAGCAGTTCTAAATTAAAGTCATGTTTCTATTAAAATTTTTTTTGGACACCAATATTGTGGTATCTCTGGAAGCAGGTTGGGGTAATTGCTTGCCCTATGTATTAGCACCTCTTTTGCTTTTCTGCAAGTCATGAGGATAAACATAGAGATAAAATATAAAAATAAATTAATTCATTTGGTGTTTATGAAAATAAAAAATCAATTCAGACTTTTAAAATTGCTACCTTCAAACTCCTATCTAAATTTCTTTTGTTAAAGAGCTAACTATCAGGCTTTTTGTTCAAAATTGTTAAAATAGTGTTTTTGTTTACTAAAGCAGTTTTTTAGAATCATAATATTTTGTATACTTTCTGCAATAATAGATGTTAATTGTAAAACTTTAGAAATTGTTCAAGTTATGCTAAGTTGTGTGATTAGTCGTAACTTTTTTAATGTCCAAAGATATCAACACAAAATGGTATTGAAAAATTTGAAATATGAAGATGCTGTCAATGCATTAAATCAATTGCAAAGGAATAAAATGCTCCCATTTAACAAAAGACGTAATGAAACAGTTTTAGTGGTAATGAAACAATTTTTGGAAAGAGTACACATTACTGATAATGACATTAAAAGTTTAAAAATTGTACATGTAGCTGGTACCAAAGGCAAAGGATCAACTTGTGCTTTTGTAGAAAGCATTTTGAGACACAATGGTGTAAAAACTGGTTTTTACAGCTCACCACATTTAGTTGAAGTGAGAGAACGCATTCGCATTAATGGAAAACCAATTTCACGTGAGTTGTTTGCTATGTACTTTTGGAAAGTGTTTGATTTATTAGATTCTTCCAAACAAAATTACTCCATCAAGATGCCATCCTATTTCTATTTTCTGACTACCATGGCATTATATCTTTTTAAGCATGAATCAGTAGAAGCTGCTGTTTTAGAAGTTGGCATTGGTGGAGCATATGATTGCACAAATGTAATTAAAAATCCAATGGTTTGTGGTGTTGCTTCATTGGGAATTGACCATGTTAATGTTTTAGGTAATAGCTTATCTTCTATTGCATGGCAAAAAGCTGGCATTTTCAAAAAAGATGTTCCTGCATTCACAGTTGAACAACCAGAAGAAGGGTCAAAAGTAATGCATGAAAGAGCTGAAGAAGTTGGCACTTATTTAAATTTTGTGCCTGATTTAAGTAAATATTGGCACAAAGCAAAAATTGAATTGAGTCTTCAAGGTAAGTTTCAAAGAATCAATGCTTCATTAGCAGTTCAGTTGGCATATACTTGGTTAGGAAATGGAATTTTAGCAACACCACTGACATTACCACAGTCATTTATTGATGGTTTATCAAATTGTAAATGGAATGGTAGAGCTCAAACATTGAAATTTAAAAACATAACATTTTATCTTGATGGAGCTCACACTAAAGAAAGCATATCATATGCATCTGAATGGTTTAATGAAGAAGCTGCAAAAGAAGAGAAAAGTTTAAACAAGCCTTGTTCAAAAATACTTTGCTTTAATCTGACAAATGATAGAAATGCATGCGAACTTCTTTTGCCATTACTTAATTGCAAGTTTACCAGTGCAATATTTACACCAAATGTAGCAACTTTGGTTTCCACTGGTTTTAATGATCAAAGCAATTTGCGTTATACAAAAAATGATCAAATGCTTCAGTTATACACATATCGTGATGATTGGATAAAGCTTTGCTCTTCTCAAAATGCAAAAAAGTCCAAGATTTTTACATCAGTGCTTCCAAGTATTGCTGAAGCTATTTGTCTGCTTTCTAAGAATCAAGAAATAGAGCTTTATGAATATGCCAGTTCATTGGTTGAAAGTTGCAATGAATCAAACAATTTGTCTGATGAGTTTTCTTTTAATCATCTACAAGTATTAGTAACTGGTAGTTTGCATTTAGTTGGTGGTTATTTACGAATTCTGAAGCCAGACATCAATGACTAAATTATTGTTTTGATTATATGTAAACAAGAATGAAGCAAAAACACAACAAAAACAGTAAATTTATTTGGTTTTGATAATGTGAATTATTGTTTAATCAACTTAATTAGTTATTAGTAAACGAGGTTTGATTATTTATTTAGGATTGAGAATATATATACTGGCCTGCTAGTAAGACAAAAGCATGTTGTATATAAACCTAATTGCCAAAAACCAATCACCAATATGTTTCATCCAGTGTTATTTTGTATTAGTGTTTTAAGACTTGATTGATTCCAAGTCACAATGACAATAATTTTCATTGTGTTGAATAAAAGTATTATGGATTGTTTATACAAATCCTGAGAAAGAGAAGCTCATTAAAATAATATCATTATTGAAAATAAATTATAGCCTAGTTATTTGACCTTCTTAGCAAGCAAAATTGATTTAAGCAAAATTTATGACAGAGGTAGAATAACTTGAGTGTTAAGATCTTAACATGATATTTATTAGTTTCGTATTATTTTTTGCAATAGGTTTACTTAATTTTTTGTCATGAGGTCTGCAATTGCAATATAATGATATTGCAAATTGGGATTCAGATGTTAATGTTAATTTTTTGATAACACTGCACTGACATCTGGGTTATTTTAGAATGATGCTAAATAAATATTAATTAATGAATAAATTCTTTTTACAAAAAAATAATCTTTAAAAATCTTTTTTGATTGTTTGGATTAAAAGGGATTATTTGATTTATAATATTTGGAAAACCAGAAAATAGCATTAGTCAAAAAACTTACAATACTGGTGCAAATATTTAGTATTTGAGATTTAAAACAGAATTGAAAAAAAATATTGACAGCATTTTACAGCTTTATTATATTTAAATAATGCTGAGCAACTAAAGATAAGATTAAACTTGAAGTATTTTTATGTCATACAACCATATAAAAGTTTCAAGACATTATCAAAAACAAGCTAAAATTGTTTAGTGCAAATACACTTAGTCCTTGTTGTTCTGTAAAAATCATGTGGATATTTATAAAATGGATACTGTAAACTTTTTGATTTTTAAGTGGTTTGTATTTTTAAGTATTTCTATTCAATCTTTTCAAGTGACTGTGTTGCTAAACCAGCTTATAGTGAGAATAATGTGATATATTTTGAAGAATTATTAACATAGTGTAAGTATTTATAGTTTTTGACCCAAATGGCAAAGTTGTCAACCAAATAGGATTAAAGTAAATATTAATTGGACTTTATTCAATCAAGTAATGACACATTTAAGAAGTACTTATTTGCTGCCTTTTTGATGTCCAAAGTTTTTTTTTTTTTTTTTGTCACATGTTTTCTACTATTTTTTTAGGCTTATTTAATGATTTATTTAAAGAGAATTGCTGTGGTACTATTAGTTTTGATATATTTAATGCAATGTTATGTAATAACAATCCTATTTTATTGCTTCTTGAGTTGATTAATTGTATTTTTCTGTGATCTTTAATAGTGCATGTTATATTTTCACTATTTTTAAAATTTAAAATGCAAGTGGTGCAGTTTTGGGTAAAAATTCAACACCTGAAATTTTAGCTCATGATGTCACAAAGATGTGACACATGACAGTTAAAATTCCAATTTTAGCATTTTTTGCATTTATCATATATCTTTTATATCAAAACCACTTGTTGTAAAGTGATGAAATTTATATTAAAACTTCCTATGACCACTTAATATATATGATACCTCTATCTACAACAGAATAACAGATTTTTTGCAAACTATTGACCATATCAAGGGTGCACCATCTTTTTGTTATTACTGGCCCCATTTGTTAGTTCTAACTTAGAGATAGTTTTAACTTGTGGCTGCCATTGAGTTAAGGAAAATTTTATGAAATTACTTTCATAAAATAAAGAATATGATAGATGGTATTTACATTAACCAAAAAAAGTAATGAAAAGACATGTAGCAATTTTTTGATAAATTTATTCAAGCACGATTTGAAAAAGATTCTATTAATGACTCTTTTGGTCTTTGCATACTCACTGAAAAATGTACAAAATTAGTAATCTTAAGCTAGTAACAAAATTTTATAGTTATGTAAACATTGACAATTTGTAGGCTACAAAAAGTTAATCAAAAAAGTATGGCTATAATACAGGGTGTAAACGCCAAGTGTAGACTCATTTAAAACCATATATCTCATGAATTATAGAATCAATTATTTAAAGTAAGGGCTTAAAATAAAGCTACACAAATACACTTTCAAATTTATCAACATTTATTCAAAATAACCCCCTTTTGTATGAATCATACATTGAAGTCTGTCAATAGTCTGAGAACATGTTGCACAAAGAGTTTTTGGAGATATTTCATTTCAGCTTTTCTCCAATGAGTGCTTCAGAGCATCAATATTCTTATGAGAAGTTGCACATGCTTTGTGCTCCAACATAGATAGACTCCAAAGTCCATTGGGTTTAAATCTAATAAGGAAGGGGGCCAAAACTCCTATGACCAAAAAACTGTAAAATTCTCCTTACACCAGCTCTGAACTGTTTTGGAAGTATGAGATATTGCCCCATATTGCTGCAATGTCACACCACTATTTTCCATAGTTTTTTTAACCCACATAAGCACTTCATCTTTCAACATGGCCAGATAAACATGCTGATAAATTTTTACACCCCCTTCAATAAAGATAAGGGATGCTTTTTGGATACATGATGTGTTTTTTGGCCACATGGGTGTTTGGTGTAAGGAGAATTTTACAGTTTTTTGCTTAAAGGAGTTTTATCTCCTTCCTCACCAGATATAAACCTGATGGACTTTGGAGTCTGGTCTATGTTGGAGCACAAAGCATGTGCAACTTCTCATAAGAATATTGATGCTCTGAAGCACTCATTGGAGAAAAGCTGGAATGAAATATCTCCTGAAACACTGCATGCAACATGTTCTCAGGTTATTGACAGACTTTAATGTATGATTTGTGCAAAAGAGGTTTATTGCAAATAAATGTTGATAAATCTGAAAGTGTGTTTGTGTACCTTTATTTTAAGCCCTTTAAAAGATTGCTTCTATAATTCATGAGATATATGGTTTTAAATGAGTCTACACTTGGCGTTTACACCATGTATAAGATTATTTGCTATAAAAAAAGAAAATGTATTTAGGTAAAGTTTACCTTAAATTAAGTGCTTGACCTGTTGCATAATCATATAAATTACTATCTTAGGCCACATGTTATGTATCATTACACTATATTGTAACAGATTGATTGAGTAATCCAAAAAATTTTTTTGGTTTTTATTCTTGTAGAATGTTTGATGCAAGAATATTTATAGCTATTTTAATTCAAAGCTTAATTTAGACCAAGAGTTTGCAGGGGACAGTTATTTGGAATCATGAACTTTTGACATTATATTTCCAAAATCTAATATTTGTAAATCGATGCACCAACTATAGTTTCTTGAAAATTCCCATGCAATAGATCACTACTTTTACTGAAAAAAACAACTGGGCAACCAAAAGTGCAACTTTTGAAAAATCTCCAGATTTTGAGTACCTATTTAAAAAGCTGTTTGAAATTGTTATTTTCTTGCAGGAAAAAGGTGATCTCTAAAATGAGTAAACAAAAGATGGAGACTGAACTTAAGGCCTGGTTGACCAATGCAATTTAGCAAAGAAATGTACATTGAGATTGAGATAGTGAAAGCGAAATTGTAAAAGAGTTAATGAAGAGTCTTTTTATCATCTGTTGATTTTAACCTGGTATTTCTAATTATCCTAAAGCTACACTTAATAAAAGCTTGTAAAAACAGAGTCTAGAAAATAAAATTTTTATTTTGAAAGCTGAATTTAAAACTACAGCTTCCATGGCATGATTTATTAGACCAAAAATAAGTTTCAGCACAATGTTTCTAAAGGCTAATATTAGTAAATCTATGCACCAACTTCAAAAAAATTTATTAACCTTAAAATTTTAATGTAATAGGTTCAGGTTAGTATGGTAAAAAAGTCTTTACCAACAAACTTTATTGTAAAGGGATATTCAAATTGTTTTTTTTTTTTAACTTGCAGTTTGTGTGAGCAAATTGTTTTTTCAGTTATAAGTAGTGATGGATTGCAGAGGTAGTCAACCAGTTAGAGATCAAGAGCCACAATTCTTATTGTCTTGCGAAGAGTAATGTTCCATAGTTCAATGGCTTTTTTTACAGTCAACAAGATTTTACCTTTAATGTCAAGTAAAGACAAAAAAGCAGGTCAACTTGTAACACATTGTTTAATAAACTAATACCCCCTAATAAACACAAACACCTTATCAACATAAAGGTTGCATAAAACCAGCAAAAAAGCCAGCTACAAGTTGGCTATGCTAGATCTATTGCACCAAAATTTAAAGGTAAATAGATTTCCTTGTAATCTATTTACCTTAAATTTTAATAAGTAATAGTGCATAGGTTTTCTATCAGATCTTAGAAAACATGTACTAAAACTTTTTTGTGATACCAGGTAATTGTGTCATGCAAGCTGTAGTTCCAAATTAAGCATTTTTTCTAAATTGGTATTTTGCAAGCTTGTTCATTATATGTAACTCTAGGATTGTCACAAATTACAAACTGACATCAACAGATGATAAACAGACTCTTCATTTACACTTACAATTTCACTATCTCATTGTCTTGAATATCCATTTTATTTTGCTAAATTTGCACTTTGAGCTTAGTTTCCATCTTTTGATTACTCACTGTGTGGAGAGCACCTTTTTCTTGCTAGGCAATGACATCCTTAAAACAGCTCAAAACCCAGGGGCTTTTTTAAAAGTTGCAGTTTTAGAGATATTTTTGCATAGTTGGTGCATTGATTTGCAAATATTAGTTAAAACTTTTCTGTGGTTCCAAATAATTGTGCTGTGCAAGTTGTTTGAATTAAGCTTTGGATAAAAATAACAATAGATATTATTGCATCAGATAGTTTAGAAGAATAAAAACCAAAAAATTTTTGGATAACTCAACCAATCTTGTCAGAATATAATAAATAATTTGCAAAACCTGTTTATCATTGCAAGTTAAGCTATTGCATAATAAATGTGTTATATGTTGTAGGAAGTCAACCTTTCTGCATATTTTAATACCAATTTTATCACTTTAGAACAAGTGGTTTATAAGATACATGATATAGGCTGAAAATGCTAAAGTTGGAATTTCAACTATCATGTGCCACATCTTTATGACATCATAATAAGCTCAAATTTTGGATTTTAGTTTTTACCCAAAATCACACCCCTTGAGACCACAGATATTTTAAATTTCAAAAATGATAAAAATTTGAAAGACCCTAATGTACAGCTATTACAAGTTTGTCAATACATGTGCTTATACAGTATAAAAATGCCAATTGGTGTAAAGGGTGCTAACTGATGCTCAATTTTATTAAGGTTTTGTTATTTTTATTAAAATACAAATTGGTTTTCACTAATCTTAGGTTTTCTAATTATATGCTCTACAAATTTACAGGTGTGTTTATTAAAAAAGCTGTAAGTAATTTAATGTTTAATTTAAAAAAATTTATAGTAAGGGTAAGTAAATTTATTCAATGGTTTTTGTCTTACTTTATAATCATTAGTTTGAAGTAAAGATAACTCCAAATTTAAAGTTTTGTAGAAGTGGTTATTTATCAACTATGTCTTTGTTGTTGTTCTCGTACGTAATATTTTTTTTATTTCTTAGTAATTACATTGAAGTTTTGATTTTTCAATTTGTATTGTTAGTCATAAACAGTTTTTTCTTTCCTTTTTTAACTCAACAAAAAAGTATCTAATTTATTGGGTTGGCAACTAAGTTCTTGCCGTTTAGGGTTAGGGTTAGGGTTAGGGTTAGGGTTAGAGTTAGGGTTAGGGTTAGAGTTAGGGTTAGGGTTAGGGTTAGGGTTAGGGTTAGGGTTAGGGTTAGCTAACCCTAACCCTAACCCTAACCCTAACCCTAACCCATAAGTTTTCTAAACACAATAAATTTTAATAAAACGGCAAGAACTTAGTTGCCAACCTAATAAATTACCTTTTGGATGATTGTGCTCTTTTGTTTAAACTGGAGAACTGGTTAATTGCACAGCTAGAAATTAACAATTGGCTTTTCTTGTCACAAAATTACTACACAGCTAAGCTTTTTTACAGTATCATTCAGTTTGTAATTCTCTACAATAGGGGTTCTCAACCCGTGGCCACAAGTGGCCTGTGACGCACTTTTTTGTGGCCCGTGAGCTTCTTCCCGAAATCCAAAGAATATTATACATGTCTGAAATGTCAAGCCAATATCTATGTAACTGAGATCTGATAGAACCTACAACGCTGCTTCAAACCACAGCCTCCACTGGCTGTGCAAGTGTTTTATGCAAAAAGGTAACATGACAAAAATTTTCGATTTTTCTTTTTTTACATATTTTTAAATCACAAATAGTTACAAGTTTTCTGTGCAAATTTCAACTGCCCAGCTTATTTAGTTTGTGAAATATTAGCGTTTAAAAAATGCAAAAAAACTTTGCATTTTTTAATGCAAATATTTTATGCAAGAAGGTAACGTGAACACAATATAAGACAACAAGATTATGCATAAAAAAAGTCTAGTAAAGAAACAATCAAAACAATTAAAAAAACTTGCTTAATTCGTCATATTCCTAAAACAATGAATCACAAAAACTTAATTTACTTGAAACAATGATTTTGCTCATGTTACCTTCTTGCATAAAACGATTCGTACTGATTAGCACGTGCTATTTGGAATTGTTTTGTCAAAACAACTGCGTCTTCCCATAAATTTTGTAAGTTTCTGATTCCATTGAGTGTTATTTTGTGTTATCGGAGATGGCTAACTAAGAGAAAGGCTGAACACTGCAGAAAATTTCATGAAGAATGGACAATGGACTATTTATTTGTTGAGAAAAACGGGAAGGGATGTTTGGTTTGCAATGTTATCGTAAGCTCTCTGAAAAAATACAACATCAAGTGCCACTACAAGACGCATATGAATTTTATTTGTGAACATCTGGTAGGCTCAGAACTTCAAAAATCCTGGATAATGAAAGCCTGCAAAGAAATTGAATACCACAGAAACATGTTCAGCAGTGGCAACAAACGATTGAAGGATCAAACATCTGCTTTATTCGAGCTCGCTTTGTTAATAGCCAAAAATAAAAGGCCTATGGTGGAGGGAGAAGAGATTATCAAACCAGCTTTGCATATTGTGACGAAATATCTGGGTGACAATGCTAGCACATTCACAACTGGTATACCGTTATCTGACAGCATGATGACCAGATGAGTGGAAATGATGTCAGAAGATGTGAGTGAGCAGTTGATACAATCTCAGGAGGATGCTGTCTTCTTTTTGATTGCATTGGATGAGAGTACTGATGCTACAGATACAACCCAACTAGCCATATTCAGGAGGATTGTGGATCAAGAATTGAATGTAAAGGAGAAGCTACTCAGTCTTGTCGCTATGGAGGGGCAAACATGAGGAATTGATATATTGAACGCACTCAAAAAATGTGGCAAAAAAATGGACTTTTAGTGGGACAAGTTGACCAGTGTTTGTACTGACGGAGCTCCAGCTATGACCAGATGTAACGTTGGATTCTGCGCTCAGTTAGAACAGTTTCTAGGAAGAACACTGCAGAAGTATCACTGCATAATTCATCAGGAATCACTCTGTGGGAAGTCATTACAGATGAAAGACGTCATGTCAGTGGTCGTGAAATGTGTGAATGATATACGAGCTGCAGCTTTGAAAAGAAAAGAATTTTGCCAATTGCTGAATGAGGTGGATGAACAGTATGGGAAACTTTTTCTTCATACAGAAGTGTGTTGGCTTTCTCTGGGGAAAGTACTAGCCCGATTCCTCACCGTCGTGTATAATTTCCTATGTGAGAAGAAGATGCTTCCGGAAAAATGACAGAAGCTAAAAGACCCATCATGGTTGAATGATCTGGCTTTCCTGACAGATATCTCGGGACATCTGAACACGCTGAACAAACGCATGCAAGGAAAGCAGCAACTCGTAAGTCACCTCAATGATCAAGTGAATTCATTCCGACAGAAGCTACAGTTATTTTGTCATGAATTAAATGAGAGATGCTTTGACGACTTCTCAGCATTAAAAGATAGAGTGGCAGAACCAGGCAGCAGAGTGGATGAAGATTTTTTGTTGACAAGCTTGACGTGATGATTAAAAACTTTGAGCAAAGGTTTGAAGAACTAGACTTGGATAAAGCAAAACACGAAAATCTACTATTCATCAATCCATTTGCAGTCAATCCTGGCAAAATGGATTTTGGAGTTCAGGAACTGATTGATTTTCAAAATTCAGCGGCGCTCAAAGCATGCTACGAGAAGTTATCAGTGATTGGCACATGGCAGGACTTGGTGGACTTTTGGAAGGCCGTACCAGTCACAGCCTTTCCAGAGTTATGGTCATTCAGTGCGAAATTCATCTTTTGCTTTGGAACGACGTATTGGTGCAAATAAGCTTTCTCTACAATGAAATTCATAAAGTTGAAGTACAGAACTAGGCTCACACATGCACATCTAGAGGCATTGATGAAATTGGCTGTTACTGACTTGCAACCAAGATTAGAAGATTTGGTGAAGAAAGTGCAGCTCCAGGGCTTGCATTGAAAAATTGAAAATGGAAAGAATAAAACATTTCTTTTTTTTTATGTGTTTTTGTTTTTTTTCTCTGTATTTAACTATTTGTGCATGGCTGGCGACTGCTGCCCCCGAATAAGATTAGCCCGCTGAACATAAAGGTTGAAAACTGCTGCTCTACAAGATCACAATTCTTTGCTATAGTGTTGTTGCAAAAGCAATGACAATGGCAACTTTAATCTTCCAAATATTTATTATTTATTTATTCTCCTGACTTGTGTGAAAGTGTCGGAGGCGTTATGCATAGAGCAACTGTTAAATAATTACCCAACCTGCTTTGGAGATGCCAAGATAATGCTATCCAGTTGATATTTTTTATTTTGTTTTTTTTATATTTTATTCAGAGATATGATCTAAATTTGAAGCTGCTTGCTAAGACTGCCAAGCTGAGGAAAGTGCCATAAAGTGTCTTTTCTATAAACACAACAGAATTGTGCAAGTAGGTTTTGAACTGCAACCATATTGATCATGTTTGCCATCAATCATGTTTCTCTTAACCACTTGACCACACTACCGATAGTTTTCCTTAACACTTATTTCACCCTTTAATGGTCCAGAGATTTATATATAATTAATTAAATTAGTACACCACAAAATTTTTTTTTATCATTAATTTAATTTTTCCAACAGATTATTTTACTTGTCTAGGCCCATTAAGGGGGAGTTAAAAATTTAAAAAATAGATAAAAATAAAGTTTTGATTGAAAAATGTAAAACATCAACAAGAAAAATATAACAGTAATGTCAAATTAATGAATAAATTTCATTGTCTAAAACAAAGTTTTTTATGTAGCTTGGGCTACTGTTTGAAAATAATTGGGTTGATTGAAAATTGACCTGAATGCTGGGTGAGTAGTTCAATGAAAACAATTGTTTTCACCCAGCGTTCAGGTCCACAACTGGCTGTTTGAGGTGTAAAAACCACAAACAGAAAATTGTGCCAGCTGTTTTAAGTTTTCAACTTTTTCAGCTGGGGTCAACAGCAAGCTGTAGTGTCATGACAAGTCCTAACAAGGAGGAAACAGGTCTGTCAACACTTGCTTGTTGATTGACTTAACCATTCTTACTTAATTTAATTTTGCTTAATCAATTTAGTTGGTATAACTTGACATGTTATAATTTAAGAATGCAATCTCTTGACTATGCTCAGGAAATAGTTTTCAAGGTTGCCAGTTTATTCTCGCTTAAAGTGTATGGGTTTGCTTGGTAATAATATTGAAATTTTTTGAATTATGTTAAACCTAATACAAAAAAGATATATGAACAATCATTGCCAAAAATAAAAGAATTGAAAAAAACAACATTTTGGTATATTGTGAAATCTTTTTGTTTAGCTGCTAAAGGCTGAAATAAATTATTTATATAATGTTGTTGTTGCTTAAGCCTTTTGCACAAAGATCATTTTTTTCAAGATACCAACATTTAAGGACACTTCCAAATCAGAAATATGAAGATGCTGTCAACACATTAAATCAATTGCAAAGTAACAAAATGTTACCTTTATCTGAAAAATACTGTGGTTTGGGTTTGTGTGTCATGAAACAATTTTTGGAAAGAGTACACATTACTGATAATGACATTAAAAGTTTAAAAATTGTACATGTAGCTGGTACCAAAGGCAAAGGATCAACTTGTGCTTTTGTAGAAAGCATTTTGAGACACAATGGTATAAAAACTGGTTTTTGCAGCTCACCACATTTAGTTGAAGTGAGAGATCGCATTTGCATTAATGGAAAACCAATTTCACGTGAGTTGTTTGCTATGTACTTTTGGAAAGTGTTTGATTTATTAGATTCTTCCAAACAAAATTACTCCATCAAGATGCCATCATATACCTATTTTCTGACTACCATGGCATTATATCTTTTTAAGCATGAATCAGTAGAAGCTGCTGTTTTAGAAGTTGGCATTGGTGGAGCATATGATTGCACAAATGTAATTAAAAATCCAATGGTTTGTGGTGTTGCTTCATTGGGAATTGACCATGTTAATGTTTTAGGTAATAGCTTATCTTCTATTGCATGGCAAAAAGCTGGCATTTTCAAAAAAGATGTTCCTGCATTCACAGTTGAACAACCAGAAGAAGGGTCAAAAGTAATGCATGAAAGAGCTGAAGAAGTTGGCACTTATTTAAATTTTGTGCCTGATTTAAGTAAATATTGGCACAAAGCAAAAATTGAATTGAGTCTTCAAGGTAAGTTTCAAAGAATCAATGCTTCATTAGCAGTTCAGTTGGCATATACTTGGTTAGGAAATGGAATTTTAGCAACACCACTGACATTACCACAGTCATTTATTGATGGTTTATCAAATTGTAAATGGAATGGTAGAGCTCAAACATTGAAATTTAAAAACATAACATTTTATCTTGATGGAGCTCACACTAAAGAAAGCATATCATATGCATCTGAATGGTTTAATGAAGAAGCTGCAAAAGAAGAGAAAAGTTTAAACAAGCCTTGTTCAAAAATACTTTGTTTTAATACAACAAAAAATCGAAATGCCAATTATGAATTGCTATCTAATTTTATCAAAAGTAATTTTTCTGGTGCAGTATTTACACCAAATGTAGCAACTTTGGTTTCCACTGGTTTTCATGATCAAACAGATATGATTCATTCTTCTCATTGTGTGATGGATAATGTTTACTCTCATCAGGATGATTGGATTAAACTTATTTCTCAAGATGATTTATTATCAATATCTAACAGTTTTGTGTTTACAAGCATTGCTGAAGCTATTTGTTATCTTTCTAAAGACAGAGACTTAAGTTTATATGAAACAGCCAAGACCTTTGTCACAGAAAGTAGTTCTTTAAACAGCCTTACTGACCATTATGCCTCCAATCACTTGCAAATATTAGTAACTGGTAGTTTGTATTTAGTTGGTGGATATTTATCTATTTTAAAGCCTGATCTACATGACTAGTAGGTTTTGGATTTTATTTGAAATATTTTTTATTTCTTGCACATTAACTTTGGTTGAATGCTCTTTGTGTTTATTTTGCATTTAGTAAATATTATTTTGTACAAAATCAAAACTTGTTTTTTATGCTAAAATGTACTATGATTAACTAGTTACTTTTTATCAATCAATTTAAGGAATAATAGGTTGTTTGTTATTTCATATTTTGTTTTAGCCTTTATGTACATTATTTTTTCTCTGCTTAAAATTAAAATATTTTAAGTACTGAAAATGACTTCAATGTATTTACATTCAAATGTTTGTATGTACAAAATGTATGGAAAACATATTCATGCATTAATTATGCCTATATATTGTTATTGTCAAGATTTTCCATTTCAAGTTACTAATATATATGCATTAATATTTTTAATTATTTTGCTGCATGATATTACTTGCAATTTTGGATTAATATTATTTGTTACTTCTAGAATATTTTAGAATGTTTAACAAATAAATTTTTTATATTGCTTTTATTTTTTATTTTGATGTTTAGATAATACATATCCTCATTTAAGATAATACATACACATTTGGCTTAAAAATTAGCTAGGTACTTGGAAAAGTTCAGCAAAAGTTTAAAGTTAGCTAGTCTAGTAGAAGTTTAAAGTTTTTTATTTCTGACAAATTACCGTATATACCGGCCAATAAGCCAACTCGGCGAGTAAGCCGAGGTCAATTTTTAGCTCAGAAAATGAGGATTTTTACATATTACCGCCCAATAAGCCGAGGCGGAAAAATTGCATTAACTACTGTACCTTTTTCTCTTTTTCTAACATTTTTTTTCAGTTATGCATTGCATTCATTACGCAACAATGCACGCTCTTTTAAACAAATATCATTCTATTTGCGCTTTTTTCCTTTTTATGCACCAACGCACTTTTTAGCACAGATGCAACAGACGAAGTGCTTTGTTTTGATCAGTCACTAAATAATTTGGTATGGTTAATTTGTTAATTTTTGTGCATGAAAAGATGTCTGCTCCTGCAAAAAAAAAATGCGTTATAATGCTGGCTTTGAACTTGTTATTTTATTTACCATCTTTATTTAACTCTAGCTGTGAATTGACGTGCGGTGAGATCGTGCTATTGTGGGATCGAAGGTGTCATTTTGTGACCAATTTTGACCTCTGGTATTTTTGGTCCAAAGCTATATTCGCCCAATAAGCTGACCCCAGAAAATTAGGTTAAAAAATTAGGTCCAGAAAATTGGCTTATTAGCCGGTATATATGGTATCAAGTGTTTGATCAAAATTGCAATTAAGCCAAAGTATGCTGCAACAGACTAATAAGGTTTATTTCATAACCCTCTTAAAATTATATTAATCATAACAATGGGTAATTATTAACCAATTAAATTTTTTTAAAATTAACCCTTTGTTGCCTGAATATATCTACAAGCATTGAAAAAAATCTTTTTATTTGATTTTACATTACTTTTCCTCTAACTTAAACATACACATACAAAAAAACTAATTTTTTTGTTTTTTTAAGTTATTTTTGGGTTTGTTGCTAATTCGCAACAATAGGCATTAGTTGTAACAATACGCAACAATTATACCCCAAACTACTTTATACAATTTAGTTGTAAATACACCAAAATCATGATTATGATGCAATTCCAAGTCATTATAAGACAAAGAAATTTTTTCTATTGAGATAAAATAAATTTTGGGGACCAAAACATTGAGGGGATTTGCAACCAGGGACTGGTTATTGATGTAATCTAGTTGTTCATTCATAAAATTGGAAAAAGCAGTTTGAGTTCTTGTTTAAACACAAATGAACTTGGCATTTTATGCATTTAAATACTGTTTGGCCTTTGGACAGTGTCCACATAAGGCCAATAGTTGCTCATCTAAGGTGCAAAACTCAGAAGGGCTATAACAAGCTTTGCAATTCTGAATGAACTTTTCCTATATATCTCTTATTGGAGCAAAAGGTTCAGTTTCTTTCCTTTCCAATTTAGTAGATTTGTAATCAAATCTCAAGCAATTTATCAAAAAGTTGAATCTGTCTCTACTCAGAATGGCTTTATACCAAATGCATCCATTCAAGTTGTCCCACATTTCAATTTTTGTTAGGTGATTATCTTTCAAGGCAGCAGCTTTAATGAGGATTCAAACTAGGGCCTTGATTTCCTTCATACAATTTTCTGATGTAGCTTTCATTGTTTTATAGGAGGTCCTCTTTGAGTGAATTTCTGCATTTGTATAAAAGACAATGATATTTATCATTTCATTTATGATGAAAATCAAAACATTTTTGCACAGTTTTTGCTTCTATTGCAGTAGTAATAAGCCCAGGTCTAATGTTAATGGTATTTCTTGGTGCATTTTTTCACTCTGTGCTTTATTTGATGTTCTCCAAGTATATTTATTCTTTTCATAAATTAATTCAGTATTGAAATGCAAAATTTTATCAGAAGCATTAGTATCCATGGGACTAATTTTGGGCTGCTTTCTATTGTTTTAGAAGTCTCAATTTGAGGATTTTCTTCATCAGAATCAGGTATATAATCTGGATCATTGTCACTATCAGTGAGTTCAATAGCATCAATCTCAATGTTTGAAACTTCATCATGATCACTGGAGTCATGATCACTTTGGTTTAATAAATCTGTTATATCAGACTTGTTGAAGCTTTTTTTAGTCATTTTTAGATAATTTCTGAAAAATGTTGAATATTTATTAACCCTAGAAAGACCAAGAAATATGTATAGCATTGGAGACCAAGTGGGCCTGTGTCACAGTCTTTGTTTGGGAGTCCCAAAGGACCAGTTGAGCTAGGTAACCCGAATACCTGTGCTGAAACAAAGCTGTGTCTAAATTTTATTTTATTCCGGCTCAAGAAGTAGTCTGATTTGATTGCTCGGATTGATTTCGTTGAAGACTCTTCTTCACAACAAACAGAGACCACTGTCTCTAATAAGAACGAATGTATTAGAAAAATCACATCTGACCAAACTTCTATTCCACGCTTTGCCAAACTGCAAAGTGAAATCAACACTATAGCTTGATTTAATCAACACAAATAATTCTACCTCTGTAGAACACAACTCCCAGCCACTGGCACAAAATAAATTCAACACTAGACGACCAATACAAAAACTAACAGGCCTTCCGCACCCAACCAATTACTTCCACTTGAGTTGTCTCCAAATCACATCTCATCTTAATAATTTGCTATGTATTGGCTTTATATAGAAAACAAGATCACGTGATGCAAACATGCTCATAAATTCGAGATTTAGCCAGGACTCCCTGGAGAGATTGCTACGCTCCAATGCTCCAGAACATTCTACAATATGCAAGCTGTAGTAAAGCTTGAAAAACATATTACGTCAATACAAAAAGAAAAAAGATACATGTATTGAGCAATAGAGAGCAAATCGGACATATACGCTAGCAGTGCTCAAAGAGCTGCAAATATTTTTTTATAATAACACTACGAATTACTTTTAACGGGGATAAATTACATTATTATGAAGTGTGACAGCCTGTTAAGCCTGAGCATATTTTTGTGTTTATGAGCTTTTATAAATGCAAAATATGTAATCATATCAATGCTAGTAATGCATCTGTGATAAATAAGGTTTATTTAAATAACTTCAACAAACTGTATAAGTATTCTATATATTTCCATATAAAAACAAAATTTAATAGTATCTCTATTTACAGCTTCAAATTCAAACATCTGTGAAAAACACATCCTTTGTAACAAAAAAAAATACTGAATTGTATAAGAACTTGCAGACATTGATACATATAAACACATTCTAGTAGAAAACAAAGCAAAAAATGCAACAAATTGTGATTATTGTGTACAATTTTTGCACACTATGACACTGCTCCCCATAAATACTCTTTTGACAATCATAACAGTACATGTTTGATTTCTGGTCTTGTTTAGAAAGACACACGTAACATCTTTTTCTTTTTTTTGCATCGATGTAGTTGAATATGAAATTCATAGGAACTTAACTCAAATTCAATGAAGCGATGAAATATAAAACAGTTTCTTATCACAATTGTATTGTACGACAAGGCCCTGTTTCGCTCTTATGGAGCTCATCAGGTACAAGATCAAAAGTAACAAGCCAAACTATTACATGCACAACCAAATATATATAACATAATAACAAACGTAATGATTACATACAAGCGATAAATGTTTATCTAACTCCACAGAGGTGGACTTCACATTCATAAAATATCATCATGTTGGTATTTCCGGACGATGAATAGGCTTCGTCATAGTACCTGGACTTATTCGGATTTATAACTATAGTATCTTATCACTATAGTGGCCGAACCAGGACTGCTACTGAAGTCAGAAAAACTACCGCTTATATACAAAATCGTTACATATATTACATATATATATATACATTACATATATGTAACGATTTTGTATATAAGCGGTAGTTTTTCTGACTTAAGTAGCAGTCCTGGTTCGGCCACTATAGTGATAAGATACTATAGTTATAAATCCGAATAAGTCCAGGTACTATGACGAAGCCTATTCATCGTCCAGAAATACCAACATGATGATATTTTATGAATGCGAAGTCCACCTCTGTGGAGTTAGATAAACATTTATCGCTTGTATGTAATCATTACGTTTGTTATTATGTTATATATATTTGGTTGTGCATGTAATAGTTTGGCTTGTTACTTTTGATCTTGTACCTGATGAGCTCCATAAGAGCAAAACAGGGCCTTGTCGTACAATACAATTGTGATAAGAAACTGTTTTATATTTCATCGCTTCATTGAATTTGAGTTAAGTTCCTATGATTTAGCCCAAATCCTCGTCTCTTAATGATGAATATGAAATTGTTCTCAAAGTGAATGGGTTCTTTTCTGATGATATGCCAGCAAGGGATTTCACCAATTTTACAAGCAGAGTACGGCAAACCATTTTCTTGGGTTGAAAAGAATTTTGAAGTTTCAACCATATAATTATGGCATTTAATGCACTTGAAAAATATTACCATTGGCCATTTATGAGTTATTCGTTTTGTACTATAATATTGGGTTATTTGATCCATTGTATCTACTCTTCCTTTTGTAGAATTATAGTACTCAATTATTTCATATTTGTTCTTGGTTGTTGACTCACTGCGGTTGTCACTATGCATTGTACTTAGTAATGTAACCACTTTGTTTTTCTTTGGGCAGTATGAAACAATTGTAGCATCTTTTTGAAAGCCATATATAGTAGTAAAGAGCTGACTGCCTGAAATGGTTGTAAAAGCGACAGGCAGTTCAGTTCGGTGCTTTCAAATTGTTCCAACTAGTGTAAGTTTGTTGAGCAGCAGTTCTCTTCCTAATTGTAAACTTGTGAAAAAGTTATCACAAGTGATATTATGACCACTTTTCTTGTAAGCATCAGAAAGTTGTAGTACTACACTAGTACCCAGATTGGAAGCTCTTTGTTCATTGTCTTTTTTACCTTTATAAATGTCCATTTTCAATGTATAGCTGGTTGCACTGTCACAAATAACCCAAAATTTGATTCCATATTTTCCTGGCTTTGATGGGATATACTGCCAAAAAGGACATCTGCCATGGAATGTTACTAGTTGTTCATCAACAGTCAAGTTTACACCAGGGGTAAATGAATCTTGCAAGGTACTGTTTCACATGTCAAATACCTTTCTGATTGGTTGTAATTTGTCTGGAGATCTATTTTGCCTCCTCTTGACAGTGTCGTCAAACTGCATCATATGCAAAATTTTTTAAAAACGATTTCTTGCAAAAATTTCATTGAAGATTGGATGGCGATCAGATTTACTCCAAAGTTGAGAAACTGGTTCTCCTTTTGACTTATAAACTCCAATAAGTAGAAGAGTACCAATAAACTTTTAGTTCTGTAATGTTTATTGGCTTCCATTTTTCTTATAGTCTGTACTTTCCTTCAATGTTTGTACATGTACAAATTTCCTGAAGCAAAAAATCACGAAAAAATAGTAAGAAAGCAGAAGCAATATCATCCACATTACAGTTAGCGTAATTTGTTGGACCACTCCTTTTATGTACTATATTATGAATACCAAGTCAACCCTCTGATACCATTTCTGGAACAGTTGTCCAAGTTTCAGACTTATTTCTTGATGTGAGAATTGTTGAAGCACTTTTGCTCATAACAGGGTCTTCTCAGTCGTATTTTGAAGACTTTTATCTTCTTCATTAGAGAGAACTAAATCTGCTATTACTTCATCAATTTCACCATTATCGTCAGATGGTATATACCGTATATACTTGCGGATAGGTCACAACTTTTTTATATTTTTTAAAAAAAAATATAGGTGTGACCTATCCGCTCGACATAAGTGCAAATTGCCACCAAGTCGGAACAAAATTGAAAGTTTTTGGCTATTGCAAGTACCGTATTTTCCGGCTAATAAGCCGATTTTCTGGACCAACATTTTTGACCTAATTTTCTGGGGTCGGCTTACTGGGTGGATATAACGTATTTATTCGAGTATAACGCAAACAACAAATACGGGTGCATGTGCTCGTGCACGCACATACCAATGCGACATACCAAAACAACCAATGATATATTTAAACATTTTTTGATTATATTAAGCCCTACAAAAAAAACAAAAAAGGAAGTTATCTGTGCAAAAAAGCTAGGGAAAGGGCCTTTTAAATCCCTAGATTTTCAGTGCGACTTATGTGCGAGTCAACTCTAAATTAAACTTTTTTAACACAAAACTAATAGTGCGACCTATACGGTGGTGCGACCTATCGGCGAGTATATACAGTAATTGTCATCTTCTATTTCGTCACTACTGTAGTCCCCATTCTTATCAAACAGTAAAATTCTAATATCTTCATCCAACAATCTCCTTGTAGCCATTTTATGGGACAACCTTTTATTGACAGCAACAAAAACACAATGAAGCAATTATGACATTTCTAATTATATATGACAGGAGTTCAGACAAGTTACAGCACGTTAGAACATGTTTCAACAGGTGCAGGAAGTAGAGAATGATGCAACAAGCACTTGCTTTGCACCAGGCCTAAGAGGCTCACTTGGTAACCTTTGCTGTATTATTAATTGTTGCAAAAAATATTTAAAATATTTCTTTTAATTATTGTTTAATATTTTTGTAAAGAGTACACAAATAAAGTCAACAAGTTTCAGAGCATTTATTCAATTATTTGTTAACACTAGGTTTACCGCGATTTTTTTACCCCTTCGCTTACCATTGAGTCGATTTCGACTCAACATTATAATTGATCTGTTAAGTGTGTTTTTATGTGTTTTTTTGCCCAACAACAATCACTGAAAATGCAAATAATATGCAGAAAATTGTATTTATTCTAAAATGATGTCAATAAAATACCAGATGATAATGCAGCTGTAATGTTTTACTGGGATGAAGCACACTGTTTGCATTTTACATACACAACTCTTGTGTTATTTTGTGAGCAGCTTCCGCAGGATGGACGATTGCAAGTCATGCACAATGTTACAGTCATATTCTTACAATTTGCTCCATGACAATGCCAACGCTTCCGAGTTGCAGTGCTGTTTGGTCTACATTGAGGGAGGTCACTGTCCACGCTATTGTTTGCCATTCTGTTGATGAGTGTTTCCACAAGACAAAGAATAAATTTTCGTCGGCTAATTTGTTTTCGTGTTGATTTTTTATAGAGTATCCAAGCGTTGATTGCAGCAATATCCAGCATATTTCCCCAAACACTCATAGGCCATCTTCGAGTTGCAGATCGTGTGGTGTACAGACGCGCCATTTGGTCAAAGCAATCGACTCCAACTTTGTTTTTATTGTAGAACAGTACGATCTCTGGCTTTTTCTTTACCGTAGTTTGGTCCACATCCGGTGATCGATGCATACTTCATAGCATGCATACTGTTTTCTTTGATTTTGGTTGATACTTTACAAAGAGGCCTTCACTGTCGCTATTCCAAAAGAACTGACTTGAATGTAGACCTCCATTTTCTGCCTCTGTCATTTTTTTTGACAATTCTCTTCGATTTTTCCTCATTGTTCCTATAATGGAAATCTTTTCATTTGCAAGCCTTTTTGCTAACTGCAAGGAGGTGAAGAAGTTATCGCAAGTGATGTTGTATCCTTTTCCAGTTACATGTTGCGCTAGCTTCATAACAACCGACTCAGCAAGAGGCACACCACCACGTTCATCTTTTTCTTGCGCTCCGAGATAAGGTATAATATTGGAGACATACTTTGAATTTACGTCAACAATTACCCAAAACTTTATCCCATATTTGTCGGGTTTGTTGGGCATAAATGTAATAAAAGAGCACCGTGACTTACAAGGCATAAGTTGTTCGTCGACAGTGAGAGAAAAATCACACACATATTTGCTTTGGCACAGTGAGGTAAACTTTTCAAAGACTTCTCTTATCGGTGCAAACTTGTCAATATCAGGTCCTCGCTTGTTTCTGTTTGGCTTATCATCAAATCGCATAAATTTCAAAATTTTGAGAAACAAATTGCGCCCCATTGTTTAGTAAAATATTGGAATGCCATAGCTTTTGCTCCACAGAAAAGCAACTGGATGGCCTTTTCCGTAGATTCCTCGTGCGTACTGTAGACCAATAAAAGCTTCCAGTTTCTGCAAATCCAACAAAAATGAAGTAGCACCTCTGCATTGCGCTTCCTCGTTGGTGTACTTGACAATATTTCTCAGGATGCTTTCATGAATAAAATGCTTCCAAGCATCATAAGGGGTCACAATACCTCTTGCAATTGCTCCTGGAACATCAGAAGAGGCAGTAAA
The DNA here is from genome assembly GCA_963680785.1 of Diplosoma virens. Lineage (NCBI taxonomy): Eukaryota > Metazoa > Chordata > Ascidiacea > Aplousobranchia > Didemnidae > Diplosoma > Diplosoma virens. Next base: position 16,574,876 of record OY796889.1, read on the forward strand.
AATGTTATGTGCCCTGATTCTTCCGGTAACTCTTGATGAAAAACGTTCCCACAAAGCACCGTTTCTTCCTAACACCTGGTTAGATGACAATGTTGCAGTTTGAGGTAGCATGAGATTAGCTTGTTCACTGTCACTCTCATCGTCACTATTGTCACTGCTTTCAGCATCTGATACAGCTAAATTTGAGCAGTCACCAGCAGTTTCTTCACCTAAACTATCTGCAAAATGCATGTCGTCTTCATCTGAACAATCATCATCTGTGTCCCAAGACACAATTATATTTGCAGCTTCATCAGCAGTATTTTGATTAGCCATATCAACTATTTTTAGTTATCAAATAAATTTTGCTAAAAAAAGCTTTCGTTCAATTTATCTTTTGGCTATCTTATCTGTAAAAGCGAAAGAAGCACTAAAACTAGTATGGTAATTAGGCAACTAATGAGTAATATAATTCATATATGTAGACCTATAGCCTAACAATTATGCAAAAACCGCGACTACTTTGCGGATGATCTAACTGCTCGGGCAAATAATTCTCTCTAATATGCTCATGTCGAAGATGCTTTATATTCTGCACTAATAGCCTGATTTTTCTAAAACGGTTTGACGATTCTGCTCAACTGAGCTCAAATGGAAATTGAAAACACTAGGTACAATTATAACAAAGTAGCTGGAAAGCTTCTGCACGTTACAGCATTTAGAACAAATATCAACGAAACGAGGGCGATGACCTGAATATCATGTTGTGAAAACGAAAATAATTATTTAAGACCGGGTCAATATTTGTAAATAAGATTATTATCTGGCAATAATTAGATCACCAGCTGGTAGCACTGTGTGCTTCCCGTCGAAATACACAACTATAAACGCCCAATCCAGGCTTTGAGTCGAAATCGACTCATTGGTAATACACGGGGTGCCAATTTTGCGGGGGTCAAAGGTCGGCTTCCGGTCAACTTATAAAGTTAGAAAAACTAAATTTAGAAACTACGATAAATTAATGGAAAAGTCAAAGACTTTTAGAAATCTTTTTGCTATAATAAAGTGGGAATGCTACAATAAACAAACATGCCGAGTCGAAATCGACTCGGCGGTAATCCTAGTGTTAAACAAGAAATTAACCTTTTTTTTTAACTGGGCCTCATAGACCCAATGGTCTTTCTAGGGTTAAACTAAAATGAATAATTGGACATTTTTTTTATTCAAATGAAGCAATATTTTTATTTATCTATTTATAAAAGGGAGGTAAAAATGTAAAAAAATACTGACCCTTAAAAATTTATAAAAGATAGATATATTTTTTGTCTCAAATCAAAAATGGATAGAATTTACCTAAAGATTAGTTACATAGTTTATAAAAAGGGCAAAATTTACCTAATCTAAAAAAAAAACACAAATTATAACATGGGTAAAATTTACCCCTTAAAAAATCACAAGATTAATAACATGGGTAAAATTTACCCTACAAAAAATAACATGATTCATAACATGGGTAAAATTTAGTGATGGGACAATGCCAATTTTTTTTTTTTGATTCCAATGCCAATTTTAACAAAAATTTTCAGTTTCGATGCCAATTTCAATTCCAATTCTGATTTTTGTCATTTAAAGTTCACCTTTATTTGTCATAATAGACCAACAAAATGTTTTTTTTTAAAGACATTTTGTTAAATGAATTGGATAATTAATGTACACTGCCCCTCACCTTTTTTGTCTTAAATTGTTAACAATTGCCAATGCACTTTTATGATTCACCAAAATAAGCTTTCATTGATTCTTTCATCACAAATGCAAAAAATTAGGTTTAAATCTTTTTAATTTATGCTACAAATTACAAAAAAGAACAAATGTCAAAATACAAAATATGTAGTTATACTGAAGATCAAAAAAAAAATCTTGAAACTAAAATTAAAATTCGATTATAGATTTTAATCACAAAAATAAAAACACTATCTTTTAAAAACTGAAATATGTTTCAAACAATTCAAAATTAAAATAAATTTATTTATTAAAAGTAAATTGTCATATAACAAAACTATAAAATCCAAACTGACAAATGAGAAATTATTTATAATTAAAATCAAACTTTATTAGATTGTAATGAAGAAACATTAACAATTTTTTGGTATAAGCATCCATTCTGCTTTTTTTTGGAGAGTAAAGTGTTTCTCCAACACTAAAAATTCTTTTGGTTTCCACAGACGAAGAAGGTGCACTTAAGTATTTTTTCAGCTAAATGGCTCATCTCTGGAAAAGAGTCTTTTATTTGCTAGCCACCATTTAATTGGGTCATCATTATTTTCAATGTTGTTTAAACTTTGATATCAAATCATTTCTCATTTTAAGGTACTTTTAATATTTTGATTACCTGAATCATTAGATCCTTTTGATAAAAAAGTTTGCTTTGCTTTCTTTTTATCTTTGAGTTTGGAAAAACAGCTTGCAAAATTGAAGTTAAATTCATTTTAAGTTCATCATCACTTTTGCTATCAATTGATTGAGAACACTCTGAATCTTGTGTTGATGAAGAGATTTGGGAAGCTTGAATCATGCTTGTAAAAAATTTTTCAAATTTTTGGCCATCATATTTATCTTCAAGAAAGGTTTTAAATTGGGGATCCAAATATGTTGCAAATACTAGGTTTTTGTCATTAAAAGTATAAATCAAATCTCTTTTTAATTGAAGACTTCCATGCTGCTACTGTAGACCCAAGTCCTAAAAACAATCCCTTCTCCCTTTTCAAAAAAAGGGACATATTACTTTCATGTTTGGAATAATAGCTGAGGCAGTTGCATTATGGCTACTTAAGTACTTTGTACAATCTTCAAAATGATGAAGTATTTTTAATAATCTTTCCAAAACTTTCCATTAACTTGTTTCAAGACACATTGGCTTGGAATATTCACTGCAAAATGAAATAAGAGCAGTTTTTTGTTCATAAACTCTTGAAAGCATGTAATACTGACTGTTCTATCTAGTTTTGATATCTTGAATAAATCTGTGCTGAGGGACATTTAATTTCATCTGAAATGCTGTGTATTTTGCAAATGCTGTTGGGAAGTGATTAAAGTGTCCACCAATTTGTCTACATATTGTTATTATATCTTTCACATATCTTTGTTCAAAAATAGCATCATTTAGAACTAATTGCAAAGTATGAATAAAGCAAAGAATGGACTGAAAACCTGCTTGAGCAATGCCTGCTGCCATGTTTGCTGCATTATCTCTCAAAAAGGCATGAATTTTTCGCTCTGGAATTTCAAATTGTGTCATGGTACTTTGTAAGCAATCACAGATGTTTGATGCAGTATGTGATTCATTGAATGGTACAACCCTAAGGATGGCACTTTTTTGTTCAAAATTTGTGTTGATCCAATGTGCTGTAACATTGTGAAAAGAAATATTTGAAGTACTTTTTGTCCATCCATCAGATGTAAAAGAGATCTATTCAGCAAGGTCAATTGAATTTTGTAATTTTTCTTTGACATTATTATATATATGTTGAACAACTTGGTCTTTAAAATATTTTCTGGAAGGAGTTTGATAGTTAGGACATATGTTTAAATGTGTCTTAAAAGCTTAATAAAACCAATATCTTCTACCACTGAGAAAGGTTGAAGATCAACAGCTATCATCTCACCTATATATTTATGAATTTTTTGTGCTTCATGATCATTAATGTCCCAAAGTTTATTTTTTTCAAGAGTTTCTGGTAAAGTAAGTTGCCTTGAATATTTAAAGTTGATTTTTGCTTTTTTGTTTAATGATGCACTTTTTTCATTGACCCCTCTCTTCTCAGGCTGCTTTTCTTTCTTCTTTTCAGCCTGTAGTTCTTTGTTATGCTTTGTATTTAAGTGTTTCAGCATATTAGTTGTTGTGAAATCAGGTTTGGAGCCTTTAGATATTGAACAGTTACATACTTGACAAGTTGCTCTAGATTCATCATTTTGTTCAATTTTGAATAACCTGCATAGTAAACTCTTTCATTTATTAATTGAAAAATATGGATCTTTTCTGGTTTTGCTCATTGATTCACTGCTATCCATAATTTAAGACAAAAATATTTGGAATAAGAGTAAAATAAATAAATATTGTAATTAAGTTGTGCCTGAGAAAATAAGTATTAGCAGAAATAATAGTTTATTTTTCTAATAATCAAGCATAAATTAACTGCTTACTTACCGTATTTATTTAAGTATAAGTTGCACCTCCTAACTCTAACTCAAAAAATGGTAAAAAATTTTTTTATTGGTTTTATTTGAAGACTTAGTACAACTGATGTTAACTGTGCTTTTTTACAAGCAGAACAATATTTACTATCCTTAAAAATTGTGTTCATCTTTACTGTCAAGTCTTGCTTTTTTAGCATTGATATCATGCCTGCAATGCACAGACACATGCAACTGGGCAGCATGCATGCTTCTTGCTCACAAATGTTAATCGCTTGCATGTGGTTAATTGCTTGCAGAAGAAGTGCCTGTAAAAGTTGCACTTTCATGTACAAGTCCCATCTCCAACTTTGTGACAAATGTTGGGTACACAATTTCTTGACTTGTACACAAATAAATACGATACTTTAAAATGATCGGTTCTGTTGCAAAATTATAATTTTAAATACTAAATCTTCCACAGAAAATTCAAGAATTTTTAATAGAAATACATACTAGACTACGTACTATTATACATTGTTCTGAAACAAAAATGTCTTTTTTAGTATATATTAGAGGTGTACAAAAAATAGCAGTTTATTAAAAAAAAAAATTAATCGTATAGTCAATTGCAAAGTAACAGTTAAGAAGTAGATGTTCTTGTTTATGCTGTGTGGTTTTACAGCTTAATCCTTGCAAAACTTTTTCTTTTTCAAAAAAGTCACTTTATCTGCTTCTGCTTTGATATAATAATAACATCACAATTGCTATTGGTTAGTTTTTAGTTGGTGTAGTAAATATGAAGTAACAATTAAAAGTAACAGATAAAATTTTCAAAAGAGCAGTTAATAACAATTATTCAGAAGTAGCAGTTAAACACATCAGTAGTATATATATGCCTGCACAGTTATACCAAGATATATATTAAAAGATAAATACACAAATAAATTAGGAATTGTTTTCAAGAACTGAAATTTTCATGAAAATTTTTTTGATTCCAATGCTTTAAAAATCATTGATTTTTTTTTTATTCTCAATTCCGATTCTGGTTAATCGTCCCATCACTAGTAAAGTTTACCTATATACCTAAAAATACTTACTTTGAGAAAAAAATGTAACCAGCACTTATGACAGTAATTCATCAACTGGGAATATCTACAACAGTGGTTCCCAACCTTTTTGACCTGGTGGCACCCTATATAAGAGATAAATAGGTTGCGGCACCCTGGTAAAACTGGATCAATTTTATGAGGTTTTGTCCCACCGAAAATGTGTTTCTGTATTTCAAATAACAGTATGAAATAACACAGAATGAGTTGTTCAGTATAGCACACGCAAATAAAGGTATTTATTCAAAAGTCAGTGTGAAATTTGGGCTTGACTTCTTGCACAAATTCCCTTAATATCTGGGGGCACATTTGATAAAGCCACCCTCATTTCTTCCTCGACAATATGTAGTCGTTCTCGTTTTTTAGTTTTTATGTTTGTCAAAATGGAAAATCCACTCTCACATAAGTATGACGTGGAAAATTGAAGCAAAAGCACAATAGCTTTCTTTCCAACGTAAGGATATTCGTTTTGAATTCTTATCCAGAACTCGTCGAGAGGCATCTGCTTGTGCATTAGCTTAAAATTTCCATCGTTACGAATGTCAATTAACTCTTCTTCTTCTTTAAGATTCAAAACCACATGAGAGTCCAGTGGTAAAAATGGATTTCTTACCCACATGTAATTTTCCGTGGACAAACTGGGAAAATACCTCTCAATTTTTTCTTCCAATGATTTTAGGTGCTGAGTTATTAATGAGACAACTTCTTTGTTCTTCATTTCAGAGAAATGTGAAAGCATGTCAAAGTTTCCGTTTGCCACTCTTACGGACCATAATTTCAGTTTTTCTCTCAGTGCTTTCATTTTATCCGTTGAAGTTACAAGAGTTTCATTTTTGCCCTGCATTTTGGAATTCACGTTATTTAAATGGTTGAAGATATCTACCAAATACGCTAATTTGGAGACCCAATTGTAATCGCAAAGCAATTCACAAAATTCTTCTTGCTTTTCAAGCCTGAAAAAAGATAGCATTTCATCCTTCAACTCATATACGCGTGACAATGCTTTTCCATGCGACAACCATCTTACTTTGGTATGCAACAGAAGATTAGCATAGTTTGCTCCCATTTCTTTACAAAGCTTTGCAAATAGACGTGATTTAAGTGGTCTACTTTTGATGTAGTTGACCATTTTGACAACTTTGTTTAACACTTCCTTTAGGTCTGAACCTAATGTTTTTCCGACAAGCGCTTTGCGATGAAGAAAACAGTGTGTTGTTATAATATCACTATTTTCCCGTTTTGCTAACAATACAAATCCTTTTATTGACCCAACCATCAACGGAGCTCCATCTGTGCAAATTCCTACACACTGTTTCCAAGATAACTTCGTTTCTTTCAGATACTTATTCAAAGTGTCAAAAATATCTTGACCAGTGGTAGTTTCTGTAAGTTCTTTGCAACAAAAAAATTGCTCTGTTATTTTTTCATTATTGACATACCGGATAAATGCCAGTAATTGGGCTTTCCCACCGATGTCAGTTGATTCATCGACTTGCATTGCAAAAATTTTGCTTTTATTCACAGAAGTAATGACTGTGTTTTCTATGTCTGCAGACATATCACAAATTCGTCTACAAATGGTATTATTTGACAAGGGAATCTTTTTTATTTCTTCCTCAGCCTTATCTCCGAGCATCGTTTTCACAATTGCACTGCAAGCAGGAAGGATAATTCTCTCTGCTTCCATGTGAGGCCTTGAGTTTTTAGCAATGATTTCTGCTACTAAATAACTGGCCTCTTGAGCTTTGGTAGATACTTTGAAAACTTTTGTAAACGCCTGACTTTGCTGTTTCTTCTCAGCTAAAATTCTCTCAAAATATATTCGCGGTTTATCAGAAAGATGTCCATGTTTTGCAGTGAAGTGTCTGTTCAATTTACTTAGCACCATGGCTTCGTTTGACAATTTTGCTTTGCATACAAGACACTCTGGTAGAGGTTGTGCTTGGTCACCACACCAAGTAAAGCCTATACTCAAATAACTGTCACAGTAAAAGCGAGTTTTTTTTCCTTTCTTTTTACTTGTGCTTCCTATGTTTACTGCCTCTTCTGCATCATGATTGCCATCGCCTGACTTTCTTTTTTTCGTAATAAATTTTTCCATCATGAATATAACAAAAATTTGATTATAACTTAGCTTTTTAACTATTACCTACATATAGCCCCGCATTTCGACTGTCAACCTTGTACTCTAGCAATGATTGTTTTTATGACAAAACAAGCGCATTCACAGGAGCAAATTTAAAAGAGCAGATTTTTGTTTCTCTTAAGAAATTGCCTTTTTAGTGTTAAAAGAAAAAATGAGTGCTTAACTGCTCAAATACGCAACAATTTTCACACAATGCAGTGCTTATCATTTCTATCAGTAGAAGAACTATTTGGTCGGAGTTTTAACCAAAAGAATGAGCTGCAGCATTGCAACATCTCGCGGCACCCTTGAGCATTGCAACTGGCACCCCAGGGTGCCGCGGCACCCCGGTTGGGAACCACTGATCTACAAGCTTGCAACGTTTATCTTATTTTGCCTACATAAGATAAAATTTTTAAAAATGCAAGGGTAATATTTACTGAGGTTATGAATCTAGGGTTAATGTTTACATGAAAGTTTTATGTAATTGTGTTCTACACGTAAAGCTGTGTTACATCATATCAATCAAGTTATTATAATTTAATGTTACTTTTGCTGTATATGCATGTTAAAATCAACCATTCTTAATTTTGTATTGATTTATCGTAATTATGAAAAAGTTCTCAATTGTGTTTTTTCACTGTTTTAAATGTTTTTAAAATGAATGATTATGAGAAAAAAATTCATTATGTTTTTATTCTGTTACTCAAATACTCAGTTACTTCTGGTGACCAGTAAATTCTACCGTTGGAAATTTCATCATGGCACATTCAGACCCAGTGTTGGCAGCAAGTAAATTTGACCCTTGATGAAACCTTGTACCTTTAGCCATTGTTCTAGCAGGGATGACCATAGCCCCTAAAAAAAGGTGCTTTCACTTTTGTATGTGAAGAACAAAGTCATTATTCTCTGACTATATGAGCTTTTTTTCACTTCCTCAATTGAATTAGCTATTTACAGAACAGACCATGGGAAGGTGCTCATTTTGCCTTAAATAAAAAATAACATGAAATGAGCAATCAACATGTTGTTACTTATGGTGGAATTTATGGCAGTGAAATATGCTATGGTGGAATATACATACAACTGTTGTACCTTTTTTTATTGTTTATTTTAAGTTAGGCTAACTTCACTTGCAATAAACTATTTGGATTAACATATTTCTATCCTTTTATGATTTACATTTTTTTAACTATATTACAAATCTTTGTAATTTTTTTCAATAAAAGTAGATCTGCACAACCTGGGTTTTATAAATTTGCTTTATAAAGAATTAAGAACAACATTAACTTTGTACTCCTTTAAAAGTAAATTGCTCTTTCATTAGAACACGATTATTTCTTTTTTCTTCTAAAGAAATCATAAAAAAATTGTCTAAACCATATTTTTGTGATTATAAAACCTTTATGCAAATATGCAGAATTACACCAAAAAGTTTGAAATGTTTACATTGCTTAAAATTATCTTTTATCATAAACCAGACACATACAATTTACAGTCTTCCGTAATCTATGCAGCTTGTAATCTATTCATGCATTTGCAATACTGGTTTTGAGCTTCAGTCATAATCAATGGAATTTTATTGAGCTGTAAAAATGAATTTCAGATGAATAAATAGGCAAAATGTGGTTATCATAAACTTTAAATTGAAATGATTATTTTTGGTCTTTAGCAATGCCATTTAAGCATATTTTATTATTTGGTACAAAAACATTTATAAATTTTATTGATATGGCTTTTTTGGTAAATATACTTTTTAATTTATTAACCAGTTTAAATGCTCTAAATGTTCATGCCTTTTATGAAGTATAAGAAAATCAATACTTTAATAACATAAAAAATTTTGTTTCATTGTTAGTGGTACTGTAGCTTTTATTAGTTGAGCCTACACTTATGAAATGTAGCACAATCCAATAAAAAATGTATAATTACCACTTTTAAATAAGAGTAGAACTAACATATTATCTTGTTTGTTGGAAAAATAATTTGGGTTTGCTTAAACAAGATTGACAAGGGCAAGCTTACTTTGTTAATATGTACTTAAAAAATAAATAACTTTATGTTTCTCTTTAAAAAATTTGACTGGTTGCAAATTGCTGTTTATTTTTAAAAAATTGTTCTATTTAATCATAATTTTTTACGTTGCTCATTTTATCAATTTTACAAAACACAGTTCTTTTTGTAATCAAGATTATTTTTAAAGTCTATTTTTTAATATTAATTACTTAAATTTTCAGAAACTTTTTAAACATTATTTAATTATATTATGCTTAATATATAAATTCTTTATAATTTTTTTAATGGCAATTCCAAGCCGAGCTCGAGTGTATCATGATGTAAATACTCACCGTCCTCGAGATTATTGGGACTATGAATCCCATGTAGTAGACTGGGGGTAAGTTTAGTTCTTCTCTATTACAGTAAAAACTGTAATTATGAGGTGTTTAAAATTCACTTTGTAGTGAACAAATATATGCATTGCTTGTTATAAAAGTATGAAAACAAAATAGTGTAAGAATTGGAACTAAATGTATTTATAATATCTAATTCAAAAGAATTATATAAGTACAGTGCAAGCACTTTTGTAGACTATTAAATTCTTGATATACTTTTTCAATCAAGATTATTTATATTTTTTTTTGAAACCAAAGGCTATTTATGCTAAAAAACTTAATGTTGTAGTTAGATAGCTCATGATTTCTTTTACAATTACAGTTTTTTTTTTTTTCTTGCCCTTTAAAAGGGAAAATTTCAGGGAGACTTCTAATTAAAATATTATTGGCTCAGACTTAATTTTCGGCTTGGTAGTTTACAAAATTTTTTGTATTGTATGTGGGTGCAATATGGAAAAGTTTGCAGACCCACTCAAGACAATGTTTGTTCTTATTTTTTTACTAGATAGATACTGATAGATGTACATGCCTTTATTTATTTGTTATGAAACATTTTCAAAATAAACACATTACATGTAATTTAGATTAAATGTTGTGACATGGTGACTACAAAATAACCCAAGTTCTTCAAGTTAAGCAGTCGCCTTATCAGTACATTACTGGGATCCAATCTCACTTAGCCAAGCATACAATGTCTAGGAGATAGCCATAGTTTATTAAAAGTCTCTTACATTAGCCCTTTATTGACATAATAGATAAATAAATAATTTGGGTCTCCAAGAAGTCACCATAAGTGATTTTTGTTTGTGAAACTAACCCAGATCATCCTATTGTTACTATCGCTTCTTGAAGAAATTTTTTTCTATTCCATTTTGGTGCTGTGGTTGCATTCCAAGTTAGCTTCAGTAAAAAAAATTGCTCATAGTAACTTCTTGAAGAGACCCAATAATTTATTGAGTCTCGTTCACCTTTTGCAGTTACAAGTTTTACAAGTTTAAGGGCTTACCTTGCAAGTTTTAGGGGTTTCCCAAAATTAAAAAGTTTGTAAAGTAAGCATGGCAAATAGAGAATGAGAACCAATTTATTTTACCAATATGCACAAAATAACACAAATAACTATATCAATAAGCTACAAAATTTGCATATAATAATAAGAAGTAGCAAAGAACATGCATTGTTAAGTCAGGTGCTCCCTAACCCAGCAGTCAATAAAAAAAAACAATAAAAAAATATAAAGAATATAAAAAGAAAATTATGTGCAATTAAATAACAAAAATACATATAAGAAATTTACACAAACATTTAAACAAGTTGGTGAGAATAATATTAAAACAAAAGAAATCAAAATAAAGCAATAATAATATTTAGATAAAAGATAATCTTTAAATGATTTTTTAAGGAAATCAATGCCCTTAATGCTGTGATAAATACACTTTTATGAATAAGTAATAGTTGGCCAAACAATTTTGTAACACTGGGTAGAAAATAATTACTGTGAGATGGGGATACTTTGCCTGGAGGAGTAACTTTGCCAAAAATGCTTAAAAAGAGTTTTTTTGTTTTTTTTTTCATCTGAATGTATGCATTTTTGTCATAACTTTTTATATTCTTATCATCTGTGTGTATAATTTTAAAAATAAATCAGACATTTGCAATTGCATCATTTAATTTTTATTTTATGGTCATTTCCTTGGTGGTACCAAAAATAACGAGACACTCATGCTTTTAAAACTTTTGTAAGGCTCTCCTACATCTGTGTGTGGTGCATTGTAGTTATCTATATATGTCAAAGTACAATCTGTGGTATGGTGTATGAAAACTTATTTTTCTATAAAAACCTCTGTGTTTAGGCATGAGTCCCATAGGCAAATTAATAGGCAAATTAACCTATAAGCAAATTCCTTTTAGACAATGTAGGGGGCAAAATCTGGCCTTTTGCAGTCGCAGCAAACATGACAGATATAACCCCTTTGTAATAGTTCATAATATGTTATTTCACTTATTCCCTTTTCTGCAAAACAAACACCTCTGGCTACCTTGATTGTCAGAAAAATTTGTTTCATCAAAGTTAAGAATGTTTTTTGGAGAAATACCTTAAATAGATTTTTCAAGTTCATTAAAGTAATTCTCAATTGTCTCAATTGAAGTTTCGGCTTTCGCATGTCGAATGTTTTGAGCAACTCATTCTGTTATTCTGTCAGAGTGTCTAGATTTCAAACTCATATACCAATCCTTTTCAGGTAGGTTGTTTTTAAATGTTGTCTTCCGGTTCTATGAATTTAGGTACTGTCGTATAATGAGTCTTATTTCTAGTTCAATTAGGGGGTAGCTAAAGTCAGCACATACAGTGAAGAGTTTAATGAATTCCACTTCTTTTTTAAATGTCAGTACTGTTAGCTTACCAAAAGGCTTAGAATGCCAACCTTTCACTTTGTTCACTATTGTCCTCCTGGGGATGCCATATTTTTCTTCTGCTTTATAGGAAGACATTTTTCCCAATATAACAGCATGTACAACAGCTTGCAAAGTTTTATCGGAATAATCACAGTACCTTCAGGTTCCCAGTTTGCGTTTATGCCGTCTTGGCATTACAAGTTGTAGTGTGCATACATATAAATTATTATACAAAGGTATATGAATGTTTTAATACATGTAATACTTAAATATCCTTGAAAACAAAAATTATGAGTAATTTGGTAAAATTGAAACTGAAAGTTATAGGCAAAGTAACCCCATCCCCAATCAGGACTTGTATATTTAAAAAGTTTTTTGCTGGTACAGGTTGAACCTGCTAAGTGTTAAAAATATGACTGCAAGTTGTTGGTGCTCTTCTGAAGAGTGCTCAATGACTCTAATTGTCAGAGTGATTATCCATAATTATCAGAACAAAAATTTAAAACAAAACATTTTTTTGAAATTGCCCTAAAAGACTGTTTTACTTTTAGTGCTTATCCAGGGACTTAACATCTAAAAAATAATATCAGTTGCTTTAATGTTAAGTTTGTATGAATTGAATTGATTAATTAATTAATTTAATTAAGATTGCATAGATTAGAGTGCATAGATTAAAGTTGAATGTTAAGATTGAGTGTAAATTAAAGATCAGTAGAAAAAACCAAGTTAAATGTGATGCTTCAGATAAAAACTTGAATTATAGTAAAATAATGCTAGAAAAAGGAAAAGCTGTTTGTTTTTGTACAATTTTTTAAAAAGGTTACTGTATCAAATAAGTATTTTTGCAATGATATTAAAAAAAACATGCTATAATGTTGCAGATGCATAGATTTTTAAAATTAGCTGAGCCACAGAAAAGATTAAAAGTATAGGAAAATTTGTGGATGCTTTGTTAACAAAGAGAATTAAAGGAATTGACTTTTAAGAGTAACTAATGAAATCAAAAAAAAATTTTTAGTGCCTTAGTGGAACATGTAAACAGAAAGACAGATGGACAGAAAGGCAAACAGTGAATGTGTCAATAGCAGTTTAATGAAAAATAGAAAGAACATAAAAATAAAAAGATTGATAGTCATGCAAATACAATTAACTAGGTTACATTGAAATTACTAAGCATAAATTTGCTTTTTGAGATGACATTTTGAGATTATTTCATAACATATATTAAGTGGACCATTTAGTTTTGCTTCAAAAGATTTTTAGTTTTTTTGATAAGCATAAGTTACAAATAGTTGAACCACACAATATGAAGTATATTGATTAATTATGTCCTATGTTATTTTGGGGTTTCTTTAGCATCTTTAATGTCTTTTTGATAATTCTGTGGCATTTCTTTTTTGGTTATCTCTAAATGAATTGCTGTGGTTATTGAAGCATGTTTTGAAACTTGTTTATTATGTAAATTTATTATAATCACATTATTATTAAATTGCTCTAAATATTCACAAAAGAATAAGTATTACTTAATCAATTTAGTTGGTATAACTCTACATGTTATAATTTAAGAATGCAATCTCTTGACTATGCTCAGGAAATAGTTTCAAAGTTTGCCAGTTTATTTTCACTGAAAGTACTATGGCTTGCTTGGTAATAGCTGCTGAAATTTTTTGAATTATGTTAAACCTAATACAAAAAAGATATATGAACAATCATTGCCAAAAATAAAAGAATTGAAAAAAACAACATTTTGGTATATTGTAAAATCTTTTTGTTTAGCTGCTAAAGGCTGAAATAAATTATTTATATAATGTTGTTGTTGCTTAAGCCTTTTGCACAAAGATCATTTTTTTCAAGATACCACATAATGACACTTCCAAATCAGAAATATGAAGATGCTGTCAACACATTAAATCAATTGCAAAGTAACAAAATGTTACCTTTATCTGAAAAATACTGTGGTTTGGGTTTGTGTGTCATGAAACAATTTTTGGAAAGAGTACACATTACTGATAATGACATTAAAAGTTTAAAAATTGTACATGTAGCTGGTACCAAAGGCAAAGGATCAACTTGTGCTTTTGTAGAAAGCATTTTGAGACACAATGGTATAAAAACTGGTTTTTACAGCTCACCACATTTAGTTGAAGTGAGAGAACGCATTCGCATCAATGGAAAACCAATTTCACGTGAGTTGTTTGCTATGTACTTTTGGAAAGTGTTTGATTTATTAGATTCTTCCAAACAAAATTACTCCATCAAGATGCCATCCTATTTCTATTTTCTGACCACCATGGCATTATATCTTTTTAAGCATGAATCAGTAGAAGCTGCTGTTTTAGAAGTTGGCATTGGTGGAGCATATGATTGCACAAATGTAATTAAAAATCCAATGGTTTGTGGTGTTGCTTCATTGGGAATTGACCATGTTAATGTTTTAGGTAATAGCTTATCTTCTATTGCATGGCAAAAAGCTGGCATTTTCAAAAAAGATGTTCCTGCATTCACAGTTGAACAACCAGAAGAAGGGTCAAAAGTAATGCATGAAAGAGCTGAAGAAGTTGGCACTTATTTAAATTTTGTGCCTGATTTAAGTAAATATTGGCACAAAGCAAAAATTGAATTGAGTCTTCAAGGTAAGTTTCAAAGAATCAATGCTTCATTAGCAGTTCAGTTGGCATATACTTGGTTAGGAAATGGAATTTTAGCAACACCACTGACATTACCACAGTCATTTATTGATGGTTTATCAAATTGTAAATGGAATGGTAGAGCTCAAACATTGAAATTTAAAAACATAACATTTTATCTTGATGGAGCTCACACTAAAGAAAGCATATCATATGCATCTGAATGGTTTAATGAAGAAGCTGCAAAAGAAGAGAAAAGTTTAAACAAGCCTTGTTCAAAAATACTTTGTTTTAATACAACAAAAAATCGAAATGCCAATTATGAATTGCTATCTAATTTTATCAAAAGTAATTTTTCTGGTGCAGTATTTACACCAAATGTAGCAACTTTGGTTTCCACTGGTTTTCATGATCAAACAGATATGATTCATTCTTCTCATTGTGTGATGGATAATGTTTACTCTCATCAGGATGATTGGATTAAACTTATTTCTCAAGATGATTTATTATCAATATCTAACAGTTTTGTGTTTACAAGCATTGCTGAAGCTATTTGTTATCTTTCTAAAGACAGAGACTTAAGTTTATATGAAACAGCCAAGACCTTTGTCACAGAAAGTAGTTCTTTAAACAGCCTTACTGACCATTATGCCTCCAATCACTTGCAAGTATTAGTAACTGGTAGTTTGCATTTAGTTGGTGGATATTTATCTATTTTAAAGCCTGATCTACATGACTAGTAGGTTTTGGATTTTATTTGAAATATTTTTTATTTCTTGCACATTAACTTTGGTTGAATGCTCTTTGTGTTTATTTTGCATTTAGTAAATATTATTTTGTACAAAATCAAAACTTGTTTTTTATGCTAAAATGTACTATGATTAACTAGTTACTTTTTATCAATCAATTTAAGGAATAATAGGTTGTTTGTTATTTCATATTTTGTTTTAGCCTTTATGTACATTATTTTTTCTCTGCTTAAAATTAAAATATTTTAAGTACTGAAAATGACTTCAATGTATTTACATTCAAATGTTTGTATGTACAAAATGTATGGAAAACATATTCATGCATTAATTATGCCTATATATTGTTATTGTTTCAAACACTGCTAGCTGAGCTGTTTTCAAGATTTTCCATTTCAAGTTACTAATATATATGCATTAATATTTTTAATTATTTTGCTGCATGATATTACTTGCAATTTTGGATTAATATTATTTGTTACTTCTAGAATATTTTAGAATGTTTAACAAATAAATTTTTTATATTGCTTTTACTTATTTTTTATTTTGATGTTTAGATAAAACTTAATAATGCTAAATTATTCTCATTTAAGATAATACATACACATTTGGCTTAAAAATTAGCTAGGTACTTGGAAAAGTTCAGCAAAAGTTTAAAGTTAGCTAGTCTAGTAGAAGTTTAGAGTTATTAATGATGACAAATTATTAAGCGTTTGATCAAAATTGCAATTAAGGCAAAGCAAGCTACAAGAAACTAATAAGATTTATTTAATGTTTAAATGTTTTTTTTAACTTCTCATTAATGTTTTTTAAAAACTCTACACATAAAGGTGTGTTACATTATATCAATAGAGTTATTATAATTTAATATTGTTTTTACTGTTGTTGTTTTATATGCATGTTAAAATCAACCATTCTTAATTTTGTATTGCTTTATTATATTATTTTGTATTGCTTTATTATATTATTGCTTTATTATATTGTATTGCTTTATTGTATTGCTTTATTATCTTAATTTTGTATTGTTTGCAATTGTATTTTTCACTGTTTTAAATGTTTTTAAAGTGAATAATTATGAGAAAAAAATTTGTTATAACTCTCAAATTTTTTTTATTGTGTTACTCAAATACTCATTACTTGTGGTGACCAGTAAATTCTACCTTGGTAAATTTCACCATGACACATTCCAGCCTGGCAAATTCCAGCATAGGTAAATTCCACCATGATATATTTTACAAAGGGGGTTTGTTTGGGTTAGATTAGGTGTTAGGGTTAGTTTTAGAATTAGGGGTTAGAGTTAGAGTTAGGGTAATAAATGTACTTGTCACTACTGTACTTTGTATTTGTCAACTTTTAGTGTCGTCGTCATCGTCGTTTGAAGGGTATCCACTCCAGGCCAGACACAAACAGGACTGGGGCCGAGGGTTTATCCTTTTACTACCCCAGACTGCTGCACTGCCTGGATCAAATGCTGGCAGTGATGTCATTAAGCCAGCATCGAGTTTTGTCATCCAAAACCCTCAGACCTCATGCTCCATGTGGTGCCCGATGTATAGGGCACGCTGTTAGTACATGGTCTGCGGTTTGCTCAGAGGTGCCACACTTGCAATTCGGTGAAGGAGCGAAACCCCATTTGTGCATGGACGAATGGAATCGCCCAACACCAGTCCGCAGGCGGTTGAGCTTAACCCAAGCTGCTTGGGGTAAGCCCATCCCAACAGGCCTGGCACTGCTGCCGGGCACAAAAGCACAGAGCCTGGAAGCATTTTCACAATACTCTGTTTTCCATTTGTGATTTGTCCATTCAGAGGCACAGATGCCAAGTCTGGCAAGGTTGTCCAAGAGATTCCGTGCACCTGGCACAAACAGGGGTCTGGATCTTAGTCTCACTTGGCGAGTATCTGAGGACCCACTTAATAGACCAAACTTTTAGTGTGATAAATCAACAATTAAACAAACTTTTAGTGTGATAAATCAACAACAATCAACCAATAAAAAGAACTTCCTCTTTTATTTGAAATGTTGTCGTTTGACCTTTGGGGTCAGATGTTTGGACAGTCTTTAAGCAACCATTTGATGTTGTTGTCATTCAAGGTGAGGAATAAGAAAGTACGACTGCTCCAGGAAGTGAGTAGATGGGACAATGGTACAGGATATAGTCTGTGGTTTGTTGTTCTGCACCACATTTGCAAGTTGCAGATGTTATCAGTCTCCATTTGTACATCAAGGAACCAAATCGTCCAGCACCAGTGCGTAGGTGATTCAGCCATAGCAGGCTAAGTGACTGAGTTTGTGTTATGTTGGGATTGAGCCTACTTCAGGAATAGAAGAGTGGAGTCATGAGATGTTTTGGGACAGTTCTCTTTCTATGTGTCATGAATCCATGTTGGAGCATCAGTGTGGTAAGGCAATAAAGTTTGTGTTTCATCATCAAATGGTTTTCTTGACTTGAAATGTCTCTTGGCCCTAGGTCTAGTAATGCAATTATGGAGTGTGTGACTTGGCTCTAAAATTGACAAGCCAGTTGAGTGTAGCAGCTTTGTGGCAGAGCTCAGCAGCAGGAATGCTGGACAATGCTGGAAGATACTCAGTGTATGTTAGGTTCAGGCATCCTGTCACAATGTGCAGCACTTCATGAATAGGCCTGCCAAGCAGGTGAATATGAGTGCTGCAGCACCATACTGGAGCACAGTACTCAGCAGTGGGGTGTACAAGGACTAGGGTTGAGGTGAGTGAAGTTGTTGCATGTGCTCCCCAGCTTTTACCTGCCAGTCAATGGATCAAGGCAACACGTGATATCAGTTTCTTGTCCAATATTTTCAAATGGTAGCAATAAGTGGGGGTCCTGTCTAGATTGATGCCAAGATAAGTAGGATTAGGGTTGAAGGGCAAGTTGTTTTCTTCAACCATGATTTTTAGCTCAAGTTTAGCTTCCCTGTTGTTGAGATATAATGCTGTTAAGATGGTTTTGGATTTTTTGAGCTTAGTCTTCTCTGTAAATATGTTGACCAAGTTGCCATGTCCAGGTTAAGAGTCCTTTCCAATGAGGACCATT
This sequence comes from Diplosoma virens, assembly GCA_963680785.1. Lineage (NCBI taxonomy): Eukaryota > Metazoa > Chordata > Ascidiacea > Aplousobranchia > Didemnidae > Diplosoma > Diplosoma virens. Next base: position 16,593,474 of record OY796889.1, read on the forward strand.
CTGTAGTGGAATGCACTATAGTCAAATCATTGACAGAGGCATACAGCTTTGATATTGTTAAAGGAAGGTCATGGATGTAAACATTGAAAAGGAAAGGAGCGAGATAGATATCCCTGTGGGATGCTGTTTTTTATATGTTGCAATCTGCTTTTTCATCCATTTTTTGTTTTTTAGACCGGTGATGAGGGTAAAGCTACAGTTATAAATAAGCTTCATTATCATTTTGACCACTTGCCTGTCAGGCAGAAGGTGGAGGAATTTGCAAACTAAGCCATGATGCCATATGACAGGGCTGGGCAAAGTTTTCAATAAAAGAGCCACATGTGAAAATTCAAAACTCCCGGAGACCCACAAATTCTGCTGGAGGTGTTAATGCAAACACTGTAAACAAAGCAAGTTTTAATCAAACAATAAAAACAAATACAACGTTACATTTTTCCGAGATTTTACCAGCATTAGATCTGCTGTGGATTGTCACTTTATTAGCTAGCTTTTGAAAATCTGGGCGATATAAAGTCAGGGTTGCCAGTTTGGCTTTTTTGATGCCAAATTTGAGAAATCTGGCTTTTTTCCAGTATGGTTGGCATCAAAAATTTTGTTTGGCATTTTGGATTTTTTTGGTTTTTTCTTTATGGCTTTTGGATGCAAAGGAGCCATGATTTTGGGAGAAAAATTGAGAGATCATAGACAGATTTTATGTGATGACTTTTTTTTTTAGAGAGAACACTTGTTTTAGCAACAAAAGTTAAATCTTGTTTGGCTTAATTTTGGTAATTTTGGCTGCTTTTTCACCTTAAATTGGCCTGTTTTCAAGTTCTGCATCTGGCAACCCTGTATGAAGTCAAAGCAATGTGAATTAATTTTCTCAGATCTTCATTTGTTAGACTTGCACGATGTAATGATTTTATAAATTTCATTACAGATAAGAGAATCTGAGAGAAGTGAGCACTATCTTTTTTTCTTTTATGCTAAAGTTACCAGCGTGTCTTGGCAGGCGAGAAATAAATGAAAGGAAGATAGTGCTTGCTTTGCTCAAATTTTGCTCCTTAATATGCTCCTTAACAGCAAACAAAAAAATGCTTTATTTTCATGCTGTAATCCAACTTAGCACCTAATTAAAAATCTTTGTTTCACCAAAATTCAACTATGAATAACAATTGTACATTGTTCAATTTCGTTATTACTGTTTAGCTAGAAGAGCCACAAACAAAATGCAGCCACATGCGGCTTGCGAGCTGCAATTTGCCCACCATTGCCATATGATATTGCAGGCAGCTGTGAGGTTGATAAACACAGCACCAGCTTTCATTTTATCCTCAAAGCAATTCTTGATATCTTGGTTTATGCGAGTGACCTGTTCTGGAGTGGACCAGCCACATTGAAAGCCTGCTTGTTCAGATGAATGAAGGGGATTAATTATTGGCTCAATGTAGTATGAATGAGTTGTTTAAGAATTTTATATGGGATGCATAGAAGTGACATAGAAGTATAACTTCTTGCATCATCCAGAGGTTTATGGAGGTTTGGTATGGCAACCATGTCAGCTCATCTCCAGATTTTAGGAATCTTAAAGTGGTGCAAGCTGGAGGATAGAAATGTATGCAGCCAAAGCTTCATAGCTTTGCCACTATGGAGGACAAATTTTGAGCATATGTGATTTGGGCCCAGGGCTTTTCCTGGTTTTAGGTGATTTAGAGCAGAGATGAATTCTTCATTGGAGAATTCATCAAAGGTGTGGTGCTCTGATGGTGTTAGGATCTTCTATAGTTTAGAAACCACTTTAACAACTTGATGAGCCTCATCTTTACCCCCTGTGCAGTATGATCTATTATTCATAAGTTGTGATACTGTGGCATTGGCATTAATTGGGCACTCTCCAAGAGGCTAGTTCTGCCAGTTAGTCTATCAATGGTTCTTTGTGCTTTGTGACTTGAGTGCATGAAATCGATGTTTTAGACTGTCTTTTCCCATTGTGTAGCAAGCTTTTCAATCAGGGTGTTGGCAGCAAGGGCTGTTGCACTGCCACTAGAGGCTTGAGTGGTATGGACAAGGGCTTCACATTCTTTGTCCAAGCATGGTGTGTAGACTTTCCTCTTGCCAAGAGGGACACACTGTTTTACAGCTTTGATGGTCAGACTGCAAAAGGCATGATAGGCTGTCTCTACATTTGAAGCATCTGGTGGCAGTAGCGTATTAGCAAGCTTGTTAGTAATTTCTCTGTAGCAGTCAGCCTTTCTCATTGAGGTTTCTCAGGTTTCTCAAGTTTTAATGCTTTACTGATTTTCTAGATGTTGTAATTTGGTGCTTGGTAATAATTAGGCAGGGTTAATATTGCAAACATGGGAACTTTCCAAGTACTTGTCTCTTAGGGAGTTGCCAGGATGTTTTCTCACAAATGCCAGGTCTGGATTAGTCCCAGACTTCAGCATCCCAATTTGTAAATGGAGTTGCCCTTAGGATCTTGAAGAAGGATCAAATCATTGTTGGCATCCGATGCTGCTTAACATTCTCCATCACCATTGGTATTGTTGTACCCCCAATCTGCATACTGAAAGTTGCCAGCATAGATGCAGGAGGTTTGAAAAACATGGATTGAAGTTGCAGTCATTTGTGAAGGAGGGGGCTTGTAGATGTTAATGATGTTATAACCCTCAACCTTGATGCACTACCACTCTATTTCAGACTCTTTACAAGATGAATCTATTAGTGTCCATAATAGGTCACTCCTGACAAATGAGGCAAGGCCATGTTTCCTGCTTAAGGAACATCCAGCAAGCACAAAGTTATTAAGTGCAAGCTTTCCCACAGTTTGGTAGTGGGTTTCTGGAGTAGAGTGATGGTCGCATTGTGCTTGAGAGCCATCAGAGCCAGCTAGATGTCAAGTTTGCTGGTTGTGAGCTCCTCAATGTTTAGCTGAGTATTTGTATATTTGACCTTTAATGGTACCTTGTACTTCTAGCCATTGCCTTGGCTGAGATGACCATAGGCCATAAAAAAGGTTGCTTTTGCTTTTGTATGTGAAGAGCAAGGTCATTATCTCTGACTATATGAGCTTTGTTTTGCTTTTTCATTTGAATTAGCTATTTACAGAACAGACTACAGGAAGGTGCTCACTTCCACCCCAAATAAAAAATAACATGAAATGAGCAATTAACATGGTGTCACCTATGGTGAAATTTAGGGTGGTGAAATGTGCTGTGGTGGAATTTACTATGGTGAAATATACATTCACCTGTTACTTGTACCTTTTTTTATTGTTTATTTTAAGTTAGGCTAACTTCACTTGCAATAAACTATTTGGATTAACATATTTCTATCCTTTTATGATTTACATTTTTTTAACTATATTACAAATCTTTGTAATTGTTTTCAATAAAAGTAGATCTGCACAACCTGGGTTTTGTAAATTTGCTTTATAAAGAATTAAGAACAACATTAACTTTGTACTCCTTTAAAAGTAAATTGCTCTTTCATTAGAACACGATTATTTCTTTTTTCTTCTAAAGAAATCATAAAAAAATTGTCTAAACCATATTTTTGTGATTATAAAACCTTTATGCAAATATGCAGAATTACACCAAAAAGTTTGAAATGTTTACATTGCTTAAAATTATCTTTTATCATAAACCAGACACATACAATTTACAGTCTTCCGTAATCTATGCAGCTTGTAATCTATTCATGCATTTGCAATACTGGTTTTGAGCTTCAGTCATAATCAATGGAATTTTATTGAGCTGTAAAAATGAATTTCAGATGAATAAATAGGCAAAATGTGGTTATCATAAACTTTAAATTGAAATGATTATTTTTGGTCTTTAGCAATGCCATTTAAGCATATTTTATTATTTGGTACAAAAACATTTATAAATTTTATTGATATGGCTTTTTTGGTAAATATACTTTTTAATTTATCAACCAGTTTAAATGCTCTAAATGTTCATGCCTTTTATGAAGTATAAGAAAATCAATACTTTAATAACATAAAAAATTTTGTTTCATTGTTAGTGGTACTGTAGCTTTTATTAGTTGAGCCTACACTTATGAAATGTAGCACAATCCAATAAAAAATGTATAATTACCACTTTTAAATAAGAGTAGAACTAACATATTATCTTGTTTGTTGGAAAAATAATTTGGGTTTGCTTAAACAAGATTGACAAGGGCAAGCTTACTTTGTTAATATGTACTTAAAAAATAAATAACTTTATGTTGCTCTTTAAAAAATTTGACTGGTTGCAAATTGCTGTTTATTTTTAAAAAATTGTTCTATTTAATCATAATTTTTTACGTTGCTCATTTTATCAATTTTACAAAACACAGTTCTTTTTGTAATCAAGATTATTTTTAAAGTCTATTTTTTAATATTAATTACTTAAATTTTCAGAAACTTTTTAAACATTATTTAATTATATTATGCTTAATATATAAATTCTTTATAATTTTTTTAATGGCAATTCCAAGCCGAGCTCGAGTGTATCATGATGTAAATACTCACCGTCCTCGAGATTATTGGGACTATGAATCCCATGTAGTAGACTGGGGGTAAGTTTAGTTCTTCTCTATTACAGTAAAAACTGTAATTATGAGGTGTTTAAAATTCACTTTGTAGTGAACAAATATATGCATTGCTTGTTATAAAAGTATGAAAACAAAATAGTGTAAGAATTGGAACTAAATGTATTTATAATATCTAATTCAAAAGAATTATATAAGTACAGTGCAAGCATGGTAAGTCAAACTCATATCTCTTGGTTTGGTTTTAAAAAATATTTAGCTTTTGTAGACTATTAAATTCTTGATATACTTTTTCGATCAAGACTATTTGAGGGCTGTTTGAGAAGTAACGAGACTGTGCAAATAATTATTTTATTTCAAATGCCTTGTAAAAATTACAATTTGTCTCCTTTGAAGTAATCTTCTTGAGCCAAAATGCACTTTTCCATTCTCTGCTACCATGCTTTTAAACACTCCTAGGAAGATTCCACTAGAATTGCTAGGAGTTCCTTTGTTACGACTGTTGTAATGGCTACAAGTCTTGAAAACAAGTTTCTTTAATGACTCCTTTGAGCTTAGAAAACAGGAAAAAATCACTGGGAGCCAGATCTGGTGAGTAGGTTGGTTGTTCCAGCATGGTGATATTATTTTTTGCAAGAAATTACCATATGCTTAAGGCAGTGTAAGCAGAAGCATTGTCATGATGAAACAGTCATGACTTCATCTCCTACAATTCTTCTCTTTTCTTCTCTTTTCTCCCATACTAAACGCATGAACCATTGCAAGATGTTTTTGTGAACATTCTGGTTAATAATTTGGCCCTGTGGCAGGAATTCTAGGTGAACAATTCCATGAACATCAAAGAAAACAATCAGCATCACCTTTATTTTTCACTTGAACAGCCTCACTTTCTTGGGTCTTGGTGATGATGCACTCTTCCATTCAAGGCTGTGCCATTTGGTGAGTGGATTGTACTTGAAGATCCATGACTTGTCACTGTTAACAACTCTACTCAGCAGATCTAATTCAGTTTCAAGTCATTTCTGGATGTCTTGACACACTTACACACAATCTTCCTATGGCCCATCATTTAGCAACCTGGGTACCATTTTCACACAAATCTTTCTCATTCCCAGATCTTCCGTGATGATCCTCCACACCCTCTCACTGTTCTTGTTCAACTTATCTGCTATCATTCTAATGGTAAGGCAATGCTCACTGTGCACTTTTTCTTTCACATGCTCAACGTTTTTGTTTGTTCTGCTTGTTTGTGCCTTCTGCTTTTGGGGTCATCTTCCACATCCTCTCTTTCCTCTTTGAACCTCTTGTGCCAATCAAAAATCTGAGTTCTTGACATTGTGGCATCTCTGTTGACTTCTTCGAGCAACTTGAATGTTTCAATTGAAGTTTTTCCAAGCCAAATGAGAAACTTCAAGTTGATTTGTTTAAAGCTCATCATTTGTTAACCAAAGAAAAAAAAAAGCAAAAATCTTGATTTATTAAATTATCCCAAAACGAACTACAATAAAGCACCTTTAATGAAAAGCCTGTGAAAAAGTATATGGTTGTCACAGAATGCTGAAACTGCATTTTTACAACCAGAAGACATTGCGCCATCGTTAGAAATAAAGCTTTTATCACTGTTGTAAACGTTGCTTGTGCAAAGCATACAATTCTGATACTTTTCAAATGCACCTCTTATGTATTTTTTTCAAAACTAAAAGCTATTTATTCCAAAAACTTTTAACTTATGTTGTAATTATTTTAATAGCTCCTGATTTCTTGGTGGGTGTTTGCAATGTGGTTGTTTGCTTAATTGTTTTTTTTTTGCAACAAAAGAAATGTCATGCACGTTACATCTAAATGCCACATATGTTTCTGTTTTAATATGTGTAATGTCACCATTGGCAATCATCTTGATTCCAAGTTAAAGTAGAATTTTTGAAAGTTTAAAATCATTTTAGATGAAATATATCTTTTAGAAAAAATTGATTTATTTTCAACATAATATGAAATTTTTTATCACTTTTAGAAATCAAGAAGAATATCAACTTGTTCGTAAATTAGGCCGGGGAAAATACAGTGAAGTATTTGAAGCATTTAACGTCACTGAAAACAAAAAAGTTGTTATTAAGATTTTAAAGGTATATGAAATTTTCCTTTCTCTTAAGTGTTTTAGCATAGTCATATCATTTTGCAACTTCATTCATTTCCATTTGGCATTAAAAACTTAGTACTTTTAACTTGTGTTTTTTGTTTTAAAAAATAATCCAAGTATTGCTTTTTAGCCTGTCAAGACAAAAAAAATCAAAAGAGAAATAAAAATTCTTCAAAATTTAAGAGGAGGTGGACCAAATATCATTACTCTTCTTGATATTGTAAAAGACCCTGTTGTAAGTAAATTTCAAACTTATGTTGTTTTTTTTTAATCATTTTAATATACAGTATAATTTATTGTTTACTTTGTGTATTACCATCAACTAGGGTCAACATCTGAGAGCTATCTTAATTCACATTTATAATACCTCAAAGATTAAACTTTGCTAAACAGATTGTATAGGTACCAATTTCTTTATACAGGCATTGCTTTTTTTGATCTGATCTATTTAGACCTGTTTTATGTCTGATTGAAATGACCCTGGCTTTGGGGTGGCTTTAATCACAGAAATGAATTCATCATTTGATCAAAACATTTCATTCCAAAGGTCAGTTTTGATCATTTTATGATCTAGAAAAAGTTATATGAGGCCACAAAGCTTTTTTTTTATCAAGAAAAAGATTATTGATTATCAGTAGTTTTAATTTCAACAAAAAGAACTGTATAATTTTTGTTTTATGCCATGGTCTTAAATAGAGATATACTGGAATTTGGTTCTGGCTGGATTTAAAGATTTAATTCCAGTTTTGGTACTGGCTGGAATGGAATTGATTCTGGCTGGAACTGAAGGGATTGTAGCCAATAGGACTGATTTATTTAGAAACATATCTACACTTAGTTTACATGGTAAATTGCACTTACACACCATTTGCTGCTTCAATTTGAAAAGTTAATAAAAAGAAAATTGTCACACAAATTATGACATTGACATATCAATATGTATATTAAATATATTAGGTCAAACTTGAATCAGCAACAATGCACTACTGCTAAATACATAAATAAATTTATGCAGAAGAGTGTCATATGAGTAAAAGCCATTAGCATAAATTGGAAGTAATTCATTGTAGGAACTAAGGTCAAATGATAAGAGTGCTTAACTCCATTGATCTGGAAACAAATTTGGGGCACGAGTTCACCTAGTTATGAGCATTAATAGCACAGGCAAAACCTAACCTTGTAGCAAATCATTGGCAACATTTTATTGCAGTTTGGTCAGTCTAGCATCAGTTTTATCTACTAGCCTTTTCAAGTAAAGTGATCGCTCTATTCTACTCCCTACAAAGATAAAAGACATAAAATAGCTGAACAGCCACAATAACATAAAAACGAACTTTTTCACTGTATAACTTCAATAAATGTGTCTATAATATTTTTGGTCGTTATGTTTCAAATATCCAATGCTCAGCAGGGAGTACTCTTATAAATTGCTTTAATGTATACTTTAAACAAAACTGACAGCAAACTTTTTACCTTAGTATTTTTTGAAGTGATCAATCATCTTCACTTACAATACTATTATCTAACTGACAATCTAACTATTTAAGCAGTTTCATGTCTTATCAAGGTTAATACTGCATTTCTAAATACCATAAAATCTCTAATTGAGCGACACCCTATTTTTTCAAAAGTGACTGTAAGCGATTTTTGTTTTTCCAACTAACCTGGATTCCCCTGTGATTACTATTGCTTCTTCAGAGATCCATTTTCTCTTGTTTTTTTTTTTTATTCCATGCTAATGCTGATGCTGAAAGAGGGATTTTGGGTTAGTTTCACTGCAAAAAGAAATCGCTTATGGTGACTTTTTGAAGAGACAGGGTGTGCTAAATTAGAGGTTTTACGGTAATTCCAGTTCCAGCCAGATTTTATGTAGCAATTCCAGCCAATTCCAGTTCCGGTCAGTATTGATTATTTGAGTTCCAGCACATCTCTAGCCTTAAAGAGTGAAAATTTCAGGGAGACATCTGTAGGCAAAAAGTAATCAAATAAAAATTTAAAGCAATTAGAAAATAATCAAATCAAGGTGACAAAAATAACTTCATTTAGTATTTGTTAACAGTCATTTTTAAATTTACAATAATAAAATTTTCAAATTGATTGTTTAAATTGAAATATTTTAATTTTGTCTGATTAAAATTCTGGACATTGGGTAATGCTATTAAAAAATTAGGGGTATATTTTGACATCATGATTTGATTGTTCTCAATGGAATGTCTGGTAAATACTATAAAACATATGAACTCAATTTTATTATTTTTGTTGCAGTTCTTTATTAGCTTGTAACAAATAAAGGTTACAGAACTTAATTTTTAAAATAAATACTACTCAAAAAGCAAGGGGCTTATACTCATGCTGAAGAAAAAAATAGTCAGAATCATATGAAATACATTACCAAATGACAACAAACAAGTGAAATGAACAATTTTGATAAAAAATATAACAAAACAATGACCTTTGATACATTGAGTCTCAAAAGCACCTTTTTTTGCTCACATCTTTAAATATCAAACAAAATGATATTTTTGATTATCATTCTTTTTTAATACATACCCAGAAATATAAGTAAGAACAACTTTTACTATGTCTGATAAACTTGCTTCAATAAATTGAAATTCATTTACAAGATTACACTAATTTTCTGAAAGTATAAAAGAGTATTTATCTCATTTATGATCTGAGGGTAAGTTTTAAGACTTAATTTTACTGATGTAGATAGACTATAAAGGATAAAACTAAGCAGGGTGGTTGATAATTTGACAAGTGTCATATCTTGACGAACAAAAAGGTCATTATCAGATAAATTCTGTCTGAACTTAAAAAGTAGAATATTTGCTTAAAACAAATAAAGATTGAGCATAACCTTTGTGTGCCAAAGTCTACATTGCCAAACTCTGTGTACCCCAAAAGCTGGATGCTGAAATCTCATTTGCCAAACTCTTGACTCCTAAATCTAGTAGACCAGCGTGGTCCAACTATGGGTCTGTGGGCCACATGCAGCCCACGGATGAAATTTGTGTGGCCCATGGAACAATTTTGCACAAGTCTTGTTGATTACAAGCAGCGGCAACCTTTTTTTTTTCGAAAAACGCTATGATTTTGGGAAGAAAATAGGAACTTTGTAGATCGATTCCAATTGAAGACCTTTTTTTTTTTTTTTTTTAGAGAACACCCTGATTTTGGGACCAAAATAGGTTTTTTAGAAATTGATTCCAATTGAAGACTTTTTTTTAGAGAATGCCCTGATTTTGGGACCAAAATAGGAATTTCAGAGATCGATTCCAGTTGAAGACCTTTTTTTTTTAGAGAACACCCTGATTTTGGGACGAAAATAAGCGTTTTTAACCAGTTGAGGCCCACAAACTCAAATAATTTTGAAAAGTGGCCCGCAAGACAGGAGAAGTTGGACCACCCTGACCTAGATTTTATCTTTGCGGCCCGCAAAGCTTTTTCAAACCTTAATGCGGCCCTTCATGCTCTTAGCCTTGGACCACACTGTAGTAGACCCTTCCAATGGAAACTCATTTACTTAAATGCTACTCAAACAATTTACCAAACATAAACACACCAATTACATCATCTTGATGCACATTCAGATCCACACCTAGAAACCCAAAGGTCACAATCTTTCATAACAATGTTAAAAGTAATGTTACCATCTCAGATATAGCTATCACACCTAAGAAATGTAAAAAAATACTCAAACACATTTGCTCTACCATCATTGCACCACATCTTAGCTCCAAAAAAAAGCAAGTTACCAACACTTTATTTTATGACATACATACATGAAAACAAACATTATATTCTCATATGCATGCAAAGCTGAATTTATCACAACCAACTAATCACCTCTCCTGCAAAGCTACCTACACACAATAAACCTTAACAATGACACTTACCTGCCACAATACTTGTTATACTTGACACACACACACACACACACACACACACACACACACACACACAACACTTATCAATATATTAACTGGAGTTAAGTGTCAACACATCACATAACAGATCTGTGGAAGAACCCTTGTAGGCAGTCAAGTTTATTCAAAAAAGGAATTCTAGGTTGCTTTATTAGAGAGTTAAGGGATGCCTCCAAAATTAGCCTTAGCAAAGGGTAACAACAACTTTCTTTTTTTAGATTCCAAGATACTGCTTTTATTTTGAAATATTTGTATGAATGAAATGTTTGAATAATACAAGTGAAATTTAAAGGTGATTGTTAAAACAGTTAAGCAAAGAAAAGATGCAAGAGTAAGTACAACAGGGCAAGCCTGAAAATTAAACAGAAATTTTGTCAATTGTTGAACTAGTCATAAAGCATTTTCCAAGTTTATACAGCACAACATTATAATTTTTTTTTGCTTGTTAATAGTACATGGACTTGATTTTAGTTTTCTTCTGGAAAAGCTTATGTAAGATCATATTTTTTTGCATAAATTTTTGCAGAGTTTGAAGAATTCTTGCTTAATCTCACCTTTCATAAGAAACAGCTGTGTTTTGGTAATTTAAACTTTTACATTTGATCACTTTGGTTTTTAAAAATGCTGGTTATGCCTGTTATTTATATTCAATTGTCAGCATGTCTTTTTCAGTATGATACTTCAAATATTTGTTATTTGACATATTGTCATAAAAAAATAAGCATAATATATTCTAGAAAAATAGCTAATATGTAGTTAAATATTTAGTAAAAAAAATACTTAAAACAGAACAATACATTTAAATAACTGTTAAGTTTTTGCATTTGTTTTAATACAGTATAAAAATGCATAATTTTTATTACTAATGGGTGAAGTTATTCTTATAAATGTCAGCACTAAAAATGAAATTGTTTGTTATGTCTCTTGTGTTTTGTTGAGGAAGAAAAGATTGTTCCATCCAATTTACATCCTACTTACCTCAATGTATAACTTATGCTTAGACTAAAGGTTCTCAAACTTTTCTGCATGTCAACACTCTAGCCTAGCCTAACAGTTACCAACAGTTTACTAGGAAAGAAATGACAAAATAAATTTGAGTAGTTTTGTATTACACGATGAAATAATATAAAATCTAAAAATGTGCTTTGAAGGACAGATGTGAGCATAATATAACTCTCAGTAAAGCTCACCATTTTTACCACTTTCAACCTCCTTAATGCAAACGAAGTTTTTAATGGGTCTTTTGTGATTAACAATAATTTTGAATCGAGGCTTTATTGCTCCAGTAGATGCCAGCAGTTTTTCATCAACCTCCTGGCAATTTTGTTACTAATTGCCTGGAGATTGATGTTTTGCTACTACTACTGGCAATTCTATTACTTGTTACTAACTGTATGTTACATGTATGGAAGCTAATTCTGAGGTGCATTGACTAAACATAGTAATGGCTAGACTATCAAAAGTTATCTTTTTTGTGTAATTGCTTTGTACACCAACATCTTTTTTCATTGATCATCACATGTTTTTATACCTTCAATTAAATTTTTTTAATGAAGCTTTTTTACCATTTTAAAGTCAATAAGACAATTATTGTGCAATCATGTACTATTTTTGATAAATATTAGGTCTATCAGAAAGTTCTGTCCGTTTTTGGAATGAAACAAAATACAAATTTTTATAACCACCAATAAACTTTATTAAATAATCTAATTGCCATTATTATTAATGACTTCTTGCCAGCATGCCAGCAATTTGTATATTCCATTTTTGAAAAATATTTCATTTTTTGATGCAAAAAAGTTAACCAGTGCTTGTTTGATATCTTCATTTTAAAATTTTTTGCCTCTCAAAAAAATTTTGTAAGGACAAAAACAAGTTATAATTGGAGGGTGCTAAGTCCAGGGATATATGGTGGATGCAACAGAATTTTCCAGCCTAGTTCCACAATTTTTTTGACAAGTCCCCAAAGCAGCATGTGGCCTGGCATTATCATAATGCAGTATGATGTCCTTCCTATTAAACATCTCTGGCCTCTTTTCTTGGACTGCTGTCTTTAAATCATCCAGTTGCTGACAGTATGAAATCATCCAGTTCTGAGTGGTTGGAAATGGTTTGCTGATCTGAATTAAGCCTTTCTGCGATCTCCGATGTTGTCAGAAAAGGATCTTGCTCCAACATGGTCTTAACAACATCATTGTCGATCAAAGATGGTTGCCCAGAACGTGGCTTATCAAAAAGGTTGAAGTCACCTGTTTCAAATTTTTTGAACCATCTTCTGCATGTCCTATCAGAGACTATGCTTTCACCAAACACTTTCAATAAATTTCTACATCTGTAGCATTTTTTCCTTCTTGAAATTCATATAAAATACAGTGGTGTAAATGAACTTTATCAGTAGCCATGAGTATAAGCTTCACACTTAAAACTAACGTGAATCAACTTTGTTTTAGCTAATTTGCTACGTCTTTATGTATAAATTAAACGATAAAAATAGAGATCAGAATGTATGCAAAATAAACATGTGCTTATGTGTCGAAAATTATTGTCATAAAAATGGACAGAACTTTCCAATAGACCTAATATTTTTATTAGGTGCAGAGTCTACGACAATGCCATTTTATGATTTATAATTATTATATTGCTTAATTTTGTCTGTTAAAAATGAGTCTTGGATGTTTTAGCATTTTATTCTGGTTCATACACTTTTCATTTATGGTTTTCAAGCCTTTTCCATTGCCCAGTTTTTTGAAAAAAATTTAAGTTTTCTTGATATCATTTTATTGAAGTTAAGGTATAATGTAAATTATTAAATTTAAAAATTATGTCTATGATATAAATTTTTTAATAATAAGATTACAAATTTTTAAGAAACCATAGATCAACATTCTGTGCATAATCATGCAAGCATGACTAGATTTTAAAATTATTGTGGCTAATTTTTGGCATGAATTTAATTATTTTCACTTGTAGTTGGTTTTAATAATAGTTTGCTGTTTTGAGTTTAAAAATGTTACTTATTATTACATTTTACAATTTTTTACATCTATCTTTCTAAATTAAACTATTTTAATTTTTATTAAAAAATTATTTTCAGTCAAGAACTCCAGCGCTTGTTTTTGAACATGTGAATAACATTGATTTTAAGGTGGGTTAAATATATATAATTATTAAATTTGATTTTACAAACATGAAAATTGTTGGTAGATTAATTTTTTCTTATCTGTAACAACTGTAGTTACGATATTTTTACAACAACTGTAGAAATACTGTTGTATTGCCTACTGGAGATAACTTTATTGTGTTAATACCATTGTTGCGGAGTTGGAAGATTTAAGATTCAACTCTGACTTCTAGAATTTCTAAGATGACTCCAACTCCAGCTTCTAGAATTTCAAGGATTCCAACTCCGACTCCCTACACTGACTCCCCAATAAGGGCAATAGCATTATGCATAGGCATACCATATTTCTGAAGGGGCAAACTGGCACACTTGTTATTAGAAAAAAATTCATCCTTAATAAAGGTCACCACTTTAAATCAGTCTTGGATTTCTTGATTTTCAACCCAAAAACCAAGTGTTCACTAAAAAAAAGATGTCCTCTTGAAATCTGTCCCTGATTTCTTGCATTTCATCCCTAAAAAGTGCCTGCTAAAAAAAGTGACATCAGAAGTCAGAGTCAGATAAAATATTCTGACTCAAACTCTATGTTCTCTTAAGGGTCTGATTCTGATTCTTTTAAACCTCCAGCTCTGCAACCCTGGTTAATACTGATCATTTTTATAATCAAAACTTTTCTTTTGCAAATTGAAGCAAAAAGAAATCAATAAAAAACAAATAAGTTATTCTTGCTTCATAATGCAACATAGAAACATCCCCTTGTCTATTTTGATTGACTGCTGAAATATAGCTGCCATGAGTATTTCATTTATGTGAGTTTAAGACGTTTGATAGAGAACTGTTTGTTAATCTGCCCAAATGGAAGCATAGTTGCCATTTTATTAAGTAAATCTTTTCTAATTTGCACCACACCATCAGAAACCCTTAAGTAATCCAAAATCAATAATTTTATTAATATTCGCTGATATGCCGAAGCCGGTAACGAGGTCACATGTTTGCGCCTGGACTGCACGGTCGTTTTCATAAAACTGCCAGCACTGCACGATATTTGGTTGATTTGGAAATGAAACCAGACATCTCAAACCAGGGGGTCCAACCCGTGGCCTCCAAAGCCTTTTGGTGCGGCCTGCAAAGAAATTTTTAATCAGATGCTCAATCATCTCGAATTATTGCAGTGCCTTTAAACCTTCTCAACCTGTGTTGCATGAGAGATTCCCAAGTGTGTGTAAAACCCTTCGAAAAAAACTAGTCCAGCAATGCTCAACATGCAGATCGTTGTTGTCGTTTAAAGGGTATCCACTCCAGGTCAGACACAAACAGGACTGGGGCTGAGGGTTTATCCTTTTGCTACCCCAGACTGCTGCACTGCCTAAATCAGATGCTGGCAGTGGTGTTATTAAGCCAGTATCGAGTTTTGTCATCCAAAACTGTCAGACCTCGTGCTCCATGTAGTGCCCGATGTATAGGGCACGCTGTTAGTACATGGTCTGCGGTTTGCTCAGAGGTGCCACACTTGCAATTCGGTGAAGGAGCGAGACCCCATTTGTGCATGGACGAATGGAATCGCCCAACACCAGTCCGCAGGCGGTTGAGCTTAACCCAAGCTGCTTGGGGTAAGCCCATCCCAACAGGCCTGGCACTGCTGCCGGGCACAAAAGCACAGAGCCTGGAAGCATTTTCACAATACTCTGTTTTCCATTTGTGATTTGTCCATTCAGAAGTGCAGATGCCAAGTCTGGCAAGGTTGTCCAAAAGATTCTGCACAGCTGGCACAAACGGGCGTCTGGATCTTAGTCTCACTTGGCGAGGACCCACTTAAAAGACATAATTAAAAGACCCACTTATATACAAGATATGATCGGGGTCCAGAGATCCACGGTGAACCAAGGAGAGTGTTGCTCCCATTCGGCGAGGCTCAGCTGGCTGGATGCCTGAAAGTACAGGTAGGTGGTCCGTTGGAGTGGGACGCAGGCATCCAGTAACTATGCGCAAGGCGTCATTCAAGACACTGTCGATGAGGCGAGTGTGAGCACTGCGACACCAGACTGGCGCACTGTACTCAGCTGTTGAGTACTCAAGTTAAGATATGGTGGCTAAGGTAGAGATAAGGTGGCTATGCGAAGTGTTTTAGCACCAGCACCCCATCCTGAGCCCACGAGTCGCTTCAGCAGCGTGACGCACAAGGATAGTTTTTTGTGCAATGCCACTAAATGGTGACGAAACGTCAGCGATCTGTCCAGTTTTACCCCAAGATAAGTAGGGTTGGACAGAACGGTAAAAGTCTACCGTTGTTGTAGACCTTTAGCTCACGTTTGGCCTCTCGGTTATTTAAATGAAAGGCTGCCGTCACCGTCTTAGTGTGACTGAGTTTCAACCTCCAAGTCTGGAGATACGCTGAAAGTGTAGACATGTCTTGGCTTAAAGTCCCCTCCAAGTCCTTCCAGTTTTCAGAAGAATTCAACAATGCTAAATCATCAGCATAAGCAAACTTTCTGGAAATCGTGGAAGGAAGATCGTACGTATAGATGTTAAATAGGATGGGAGCCAAGACCGATCCCTGAGGAACGCCGTTTTTAAGACGGCGTAGCCTGCTTTGCTTGCTGTCACCGGTGGTAAGGGTGAAACTTCGATTTCGGACAAGCTTCATAATCATTTTGACCATGTGCTTATCCGGAAGTAGTCTCAGCAGCTTTCAGGTAAGGCCACGGTGCCAGACAGTGTCATAAGCAGCTGTCAGATCGACAAATATGGCACCGGCCTTCTTTTTAGCCTCAAAAGAATCCTCGATGTTCTGGGTTAGCAGAACAACTTGATCTACGGTTGACTTCCCGTGTCGGAACCCAGCCAGCTCTTTAGGGAGCAGTGGATCAATTAATGTTCAACGCGGGCGTAGATAGGCTTATCCTCTCGAGGATCTTGTAGGGGACACAGACAGAAATATCGGTTGATTGGGTCCCCCATGGGCTTTCCCGGTTTTGACATCGCGATTACAAGCCCTCTTCTCCAGATCTTGAAAATTTTAAGTCGGCGCAAACAGGAAGAAAGGAAGCACGTAACCAGGACTTCAAAGCAGCTCCTGTAGATGTATCATAGTATTCATTTAATCGACAAAATAAACCCCTAAAGCAGAGCGATGACTTTTTTCTGTTTTTTCTGTTTCTTTTTTAGAGAATATATGGTTTTGGAAACGAAAATTCCAAATCAGAGGCAAATTTTGGGTGAAGACCTTTTTGTCTAGAAAACACCTGTTTTGGAGACAGAAATTTTTCAACTACCTCGCATGAGAAGGTCACTGTGATTACTGCTGCGATTGTGACCCATGATAAACTTATACGAATGTTTGGCTCGCGACGAGTAAAAAGGTCGGACAACCTTGTCTCAAACCAATTAGCAATGATAGAGAAAATGATAACCGCTAAAACCAAGTGGAATCTTATAAACCGGTATCTGTTTTCAGAAATTCGATATACTGATGTTCTGATATTTTTTAATTCTTTTAAAAGGTGGTATCATTTAAATTTTTTATTTTAAACTTTTGTTTAACTCTTGTTTTCTCAAAGCAAAAGCAAAAGAATAATCCTCTTGTTACTCAAAGCTAAAAATTTAAAAATTAAAAAATTCCTTATTTTTCTTTAAAGTTAAAAAGTGTGTTTGTTGTACTATCTTTGGCGGACAATAGCAGTAAATTTTAATATAATTAATTTATTAGACTCTAGTAATTAATGCTATAACATTCTTGTTTTTAATTTTTTCATCGCTTTTTTACTTAATTTTCTTGTATTAAAATTAATTGTGTTTTCCAGCAACTTTATCAAACCTTAACCGACTACGACATTCGATATTACATGTTTGAAATTTTAAAAGTAAGTATTTTGTAATCGTCTTTTGTAATTTTTCTTCAACAATTTTCAATTTTGTTTACTTTTCAATTCCCTTGCTTAAATTGAACGAGTGCAATAAAAACTTCAACTTCAATTTTACCGATCATTTTCCATAATTTGCCCAACTACATTTTTCTAGTTGGTTTGAATAAGCAAGTGTGTTGCTTTCTATAACAAAAAATAAGCCGATACTTCTTTGAAGCAATGACTTAACACTTAAAAGGTTGGCACATTGTTGTTTGTGTTACCCCTTTTTTCGCAATATGTTTTATTGTTTTTTTTTTTGTGTCTTGACTTTAGGAATGTACGACTATGTTTTAATTTACTCGCAAAATTAAACCCAAGCTTGTTTTATCTTTTATCACTCTTACAAATTGTTATTATTCGCCCCTCAGCACGATTGAGAACACTGACATAAACCCTGTTTTGTTGATTGAAAAACATCATTTTTTTAATATTTAAGAGAGGTTAAAAGCTTGATAAAAATTAACTTGATTGGCATATTGCCACTAAACGTTTTTCTTAGCTGGAAAAAGTAAATAAGTTCGTTAAAATTCTAGTTGTTGTTTTCTTTGATTTACTTTTTTAGATTATTTAACTTTCTGATAAATTTTGATAAGTCAAAGAAATATTTATTGATTTTCAAGCTTAGTTTTTTCATCAAAGATTTTTCTCGTAAATTTTTGTGTTCACACGTACAAAATACAGCATTTTTTCAAATTTAAATATTACAAAAATTTTGAACTAAAAAAAGTCGTGAACCGTGGTTGGTCAAACAAAAAACCGTCTTGAAACCTTAATTTTATAAGATACAGTAGTATTTTTTAAAATTTAGCCAAAAGTTTTCTGATTTTTGTCGAAAGTTTTGCAATTTGGCTAGCAACTAAACATTGAAAAGGCTAATTCGATTTTATCTACAGGCTTTGGATTTTTGTCACAGTATGGGCATTATGCATAGAGACGTGAAACCGCATAACGTCATGATCGATCATGAAAATAGAAAAGTGAGTCTACCCCGTTGTTGCTGCGCATTTGATTGCATTAGATCCGTTTTCATTATAAGCCTTGGCGGGATTATTTTTATTACTTTATTGATTTTTTTTACTTCTTTCAACGCTGAAGCGTAAAAAAATCAATGGCAAAAAATAATCCAGCCAACGCTTCTAGTGGAAATGAGCCTTCACCTTAATCAATCGCTTTTAAAAATGAATTAGAAAGAAATCATCTTTTGTGAATTGCTAGCTTATGGAGTAGAAAGTAGTAAAGACAATAAATTTTTAATTTTTACAATGAAAGTTTTATAGGAAAAAACTATAACTTGAACAAATAAATCTTTATGACATCATTGAACATTTTCCTTGTAACTTCATTCTGTTAGTTTAATAGGAGCTATTGCAGAGATAATATTTCAATTACAATATTACCGTTCGAAGCCAAAGGTAATACATTTGCTGACCTGAGCAATTAGCAAAGAATTTCAGCTCTGCGTTCGTTTCAGTTTTGCTCTGCATTCCTTGCAGTGGTGCAAAATTTCCCATGTTGCGCTGAATAAATTAACGTAGATATCCTAGCGTAGTTGAATTAAAGCTAAAGGTATTGGGTATTTTTTTTGGTCTATTCCACCAACTCTTATTTTTAAGTAGCCGATTCGATCTACTTTTTAGTTCTGGATTAATAGAAACTGTTTTTTCTGAATTGCCCACATTTACACGCACTCATACGTTTTGTGACTTGCACACTGAAATAAACAACGTTTGCAAGATTTTCAAATTACTTTTTTTTCGATTGAAATTACTTTAGAAATGTACTTTTTGGTGCGCTAATATTAGGCAAAAAAATCTATAAGCTTACGCAAGCAAATATCTATGCACGTTTGCATCAAAAAAATAAAGGCAACATTAATTAGCACTTGGCAGTAATTGTACAGTTTATTGATTAAACAGATTTGTAAAATATAAGCACAAAAAAGGCAACGTTTCTCGCTTCTCACAAAATTTTTATATTTCAGCTTCGCCTTATTGACTGGGGTTTAGCCGAGTTTTACCATCCCGGGCAGGAATACAATGTTCGCGTTGCCTCGCGCTATTTCAAAGGACCCGAGCTGTTAGTCGATTATCAGGTTGGTGTAGCCAAGCAAAAACTTTTTTTTCTAATTACCCTTGCTAGTCTTTGTCGGCAGCGTGGTCGAGTGGTTAAAGCACCGGACTGATTATCAACATGGTCTCGATTCAAAACCCACTCGCGCCATTATGTTGTGTCCTTGGGAAGGACACTTTACGGCACTTTCCCCTGCTTGGTGGTCCTGGCAAGCAGTTCTAAATTACAGTCATATCTCTACTAAATTACAAGCGGACAGCAATATCTTGGTATCTCCGGAAGCAGTTCGGGGTAATTGCTTACCCTATGTATAGCGCCTCCGTCGCTTTCCTGCGAGTCAGGAGGATAAATATAGAGATAATGAAAAAAATGAAAAGGTTGTTCATGGCTTTTTCTTACAAACGCAGTGACCGTTGTAATCTATTTCCTTAGTTCTACGGACAATCTTGCCAATCCTCTAGTAAATCTATATTATTATTATTACTTCGTAAAAATTGCAAGTTAAAAGCAAATCTACTCATACTACGATCGTTACAGTGCTGCAATTTATTATTACTTTTATTACGATGCCGCAAAAAAGTTCTGATGTTGTGTATGCCCTTATTATAACAGAAATTGCGTAAAAATTTCAGCTGTGTAATGCCTCGTTTTTAGTAGCTATGTCATAGGTGGAGAACGTGTGGCCTCTACAACAATTTAAAAAGTAACAAAATTATATGTCAATGACTACTGGTGATAACTACTTTTTAGGGATGAATATCAAGAAAACCGGGACAGATTCAAAGTGATGACCTTTTTTTAAAGATTTTTAGGGACGAAAAACTTTACTTTTTAATTACTTTTTATGGACGAAAAACAAAAAATCCCAAACAGAATCAAAGTGAAGACTTTTTTTTAGAGATCACTTTGTTTTGGAGACGAAAGTCAAGAAATTTATTTATAAAAGTCGCATTTATAGGCTTTTCAACTTATGCGGCCCCATTTGTTGCTACCTGATATAAATGTGGCCTCTAATAATAAAAAGATTTCCCATCTCTGATCTATGTTTTTCCACGCCCAAAATCTTTTTTGTATCATTACGATTCATTTTCTCTAAAAATTTTCTAACAAATCAAGGCTAAACAAAGATCAATAAAAATAACATAAAAGCTTTTTGGCGTGCGCCGAACAACATTGGTAGTAGAAACAAACATGTCAATGTAAATTTTTTTTTTATTCCAGTATTACGATTACTCGTTGGATATGTGGAGTCTAGGATGTATGCTGGCCTCAATGATCTTTAGAAAAGAACCGTTTTTCCACGGTCATGACAACTACGACCAGGTTTGTTTGCTTGCGCTTGCTTTTTTTTTCGAGTGCTTTTTTGATATGTTTTGTATGTATTACGGTGATGATCTCGTTATGTTTTTCTCGAGGTTAATTTGCATGTAAAGCGTTTCCTTGTAAAAGAAGCAGTAAGACTGTTTTTAAATGTTTTCAATCTTCAAGTTTCTTAAATAAACTGATAGACTATTTTTTTGAAGATAATGTGATATTTCAATTATTTAAATTTTTATTAAAACGTCTACTTAATGAGATACAAGTCGAAAAATAAGCTTTAATATTTTACAAACATTTCGTGAAATATCTTGACTCACCGCATGTTGATGCTCGGGATTTCGTGAAAGAGCCTGAATAAGTGCGATTTTCATTTAATTTCTAAATTCCAACCCCCAAAATTTGCGATTCAATTTCTAATTCCCTAGAATTTTCAACACTCACGCAATTCTTTCCACAAAACCCGCTTTAAAAATTTGTAACGATTTTTGTTTTCGATCTATGCTTGACTTTCCAAGACAAACAGCCTGCGAATCGCTATTCAGTCCGCATCCGTACAAACAGTCTATGCCAGGGATGTCCAACCTGCGGCCCACTTAGGGTTCTGTTGCGGCCCAGCGACTATTTTCAGTTTTCTGGCTATAATGAAGGTTGCGAAGACGAGTTTCGCGAGGTTGCTGAAACACATTTGGGCCGGAAATCGATAAATAAGAGCGAGATTCTAGAAGACCTTTTGTTTCTTTTTTTTTGTTTTTTTTTTTTTTAGAGAACATCTGAATTTTGGGAAGAAAATTAAGAAATTGGAGCGAGAAAATAGGTGAAGACCTTTTTTTTTTTAGACTACACCTGAATTTTGGGACGAAAATTAAGAAATTGGAATAAGATTCTGTTGGAATAACTTTTTGCGGCCCACCGACTTTGGTTCGATAAAAAATTTGGCCCAAATTGGAAAAAGGTCGGACAACCTTGGTCTATGCTTATGCCTGGCATAACGTTTGCTACTATTTTTTTCTCTAAAAGTTGTAGTAACCGATTTATCTCTACTCTTATGTATTATATTTGCTTTGCTGCATAATAATTAATTTCACTTTATTATTATTATTTTTTATGTTTACTCGGAGTAGTGTACAACTGAACGAGATGTTATTTTATTACTTTTCAAAAAGTCGGCAATAAGATTTTTTTCGAACATTGTCGCCTGAATTCACCACTTAGCGCATGTTCTATTCGCCGTTGTCAGTTTGTTCTCTTATTATGCAATTGTAACTGCTCGTTGCTAAAAAAAAAAGTAGTTTATCCCATTTATGTGACGGAAAAACATCTTATTAGTTAAATGCAAATATATGACGTTTTGTTTTCAACTCAATAGTAATTTTCGAAAACCTTTCCTACAGTTGTCCTTGACGCAATATATTATAAAAGCTTTATTCAAAATGTTTCATTTCGTCGTGCGAAGATCAGTCGTACATTTGTTTAAATACTTTTTAAAATAGCTGAACAAGATTTTTCGGTGAAAGTAATTGCTATCCTTCTTAGCATTTAACCTTTGCTACTTCCTTTAATCACTAACTCAAATGTTTTTACTAAGACAAGAGGTTGATAATAAAAACGTAGATAAAGATAAATTCCGTACTTGATTAAAGCATTGGGGCCACGGTCTTTGTTGTTCATAACTTTAGGTACTTTAAAGCATTGTTTGCGCAAAATGCAATTTACCAATTAGAAAGAAATATAAGGAAGCTTTAAAATACGAAATTAATAAAAACTACACATCATAATTACTAGAAAATAATTGTGTCTTTGGCAAGATTTTGAACGAACTATATAAAAATTATAGCCGGTCTCCTTGCGATAAGATGGTTTCATTTCTAACATAGCACCTGCAACACGAAGTCTTCTATCAGACAAGAATAGCAGATTCAGTTTTTTTTTCAATCATTTTCCTTGGCACAACAACGGCGTTAGTTTTACTAGTGCGAGTAGAAAGAGCGTTGAAATCCCGACCAATCTTGGAATCAAACTTTTGCTTGCTAGGCGATGTCATGATCACTTGACTAGGAAGGCTTTCAGAAAGCTATTTTTTTGTAATATTTTGTTACCGTATTGCATATTAAATAAATATACTTGACGGCAACCAAGGCCTACTATTCAACCAGCGTTTACAACCTTCGTTAAGGTTTTGCTGGTTGTTGCATCTGGTTCGTTGAATCGAATCGGTAATATTCAATTGACCAAAATGAAGGAAATTTTAATTGACATATCAAGCGTAAAGCGCCGTCTATTTTGAGCGCCTTTCTTTTTGCTATACTAATCAGATCTAATGATCATGGGTTTTAAACTCATGAGCGGTGACCTGTTGTTGTTTGATCGCATTCTTTCCAGCTTGTTCGCATTGCGAAGGTACTCGGCACCGAAGATCTTTACGAGTATTTAGACAAGTACAACATAGAGCTGGATCCTAGGTTCAACGATATTCTGGGAAGGTACGTCACTCGTTTCTTTGCTTACAAGACTTGTTGAATTTCGTATCACGTGATCTTGATGATTGCTTGCGTAACGCATGTCGAAATGACCTTTAAGACATCGTGCATTTGCTCAATTTGATCAGCATCGAATAAAAAAGATCGATATTTAAGAATTTAGTCAAGTTTCTGCAAATTATTTAATTGATTTGGATAAGAAACGCAACCAGGCAAGTCAAAAATTTACCGTTTTGGCATCGAGATAAGGTTTAGTAGCTTTCCTTCGCCTTGCCAGTGACCCGATTGCGAGTTGTTGAGACGTTTCTTGTGTTACTGTTTGTCTTGTAAATTGACTTTTAATCATCTTGGCTTACTTCCCGAGACCACTTGGATTTGTTTTGCCGTTTGTGCAATGGTCGTGCCGTCTCAGCTAAGGCTCGTTCCCACTCCGAGCGTGGAATGAAGTATTCTTTGTTTCTTTTATTGATTTTTCCTGGCTTAAAATCTAAGCGAGCGCTAAGCGAAGCAAAAAAAATCAATAAAACAAACAAAGATTACTCCATTCCGCGCTCGCAGTGAAAACGAGCCCTTAAGCGCGGAAAGAAGCAAAAAAAACAATGAAACAAACAAAGAATGCTCCATTCCACGCTGGTAGTGGAAACGAGCTTTTTATAGCGAAGTGTGTTATGTGTGTGCTAGGAAACACCATGCATGCTTGTTGTTCTGTTTGTAATGATTGGTTTTTTACCGGCCCGAAGCAATTTAAGCTTGAAGTTTTAACGCCTTGTAATTTCGGAAACCTTCGCCGTCTATTATAGTAGTTTGCTGTCGGAAACAATTTAAGTCACAACGCCCAGAGGTTTGATCCTAAATATTTAAAATCACTTCAACCTATTTTTGACCTGGTTCAAAATTTTTTTCATAGCATAAAGCGGGATTCCCACTGGCTTTGTTATTGCGTCAAATCATACGTTTGACGTCATTATGAAAAACTACCCATTCCCACTGCTCGTTTTCACGCGATAACGAAAAGTCGCGATTTTACCTACCGAGAAACTACTTGTTAGGTTTAGCTCGCTGAAGTAGAATTGATTTCTAATTTTTCGTTCAGCGCTTTCTCGTAGTTTCAAAAAAGATAACCACTTTTCATTCTTTAAAAACGGGTTGTTGATGAGCTTTAGCTGAAGACTTTGTTGATTAGAAAGAGAGGTTGTTAATTTTCTGGCTTATTGGTGTGAATGAGCAACATTTGAAAATCTTTTAGTAACTGGAAATTACCCTTTTGACGTATCGATTTCCAGCGGGTCCCGCTACTAGTCACAAGCCGGTGGAATTAAATCAAAACAAATAGACCAACTTCCTCTTTACCTTCTACTGAAAACAACAAAAAATATTTTGAATTTAAGGAATTGACTTTGTACAGGTGCTAAGAAATAAAATCCTCAGGGCTTCTATTTATGTATATTAAACTTTATAGGACACGCGTTCTAAGAATTCCGACCACCGCTTTTCAATTTTTTTTTTCTGCGAAGGGGGCGAGATATCTTTATCTAGATGCGAACTGGTAGTTTGTTGTATAAAAGCAACGTTTACATAAATTACCTTTCTTACAATACTTTATGATAATTATCATTTTAACTTTGACGCGAAAGATCTGAATCTCGGAGTCTGCTGAATCATACGCAGTGCTGCGACACTTCCTCGTAAGTGACTGTGTTGGCTGTGATCGATCGCCGCAAACTTGCGACACGTTTCGGCGTGCGAACTCGCGACACGCTTCGGCGCACGAACTCGCGACGCGCTTCGGTATACGAACTCTCACGACGCGCTTCGGCATACGAACTCTCGACACGCTTTGACGTATGAATTCGCGACGCGCTTCGGCGTACGAAACGACTAAGTTAATAGGTTTATTTTGGTTGGGGTTATAATTACACCGGCTGGCTGGTGTAGCGCAGGATGTATGAGTTCGATTCCCAGGCAATCTATACCTTGCATAGTAGCTTTATTTCCCAAGTGCATTGTGGAGGAGTGGGGACCGCTAACTCGCTTCGTCGTTTTTAAAAGTATTGCAAAAGATGTTGTTCTCTAATTACATCGTCGTTGCTTTCTCGTGAAATAGATTATTTCTAATAAAAAAAAAATTTTCAATTCTTTTCACTATTCTCTGAAAAAAAGCCTGCCGTCTTTATTCTTGTTTTTTACGTTTGATATTATCGTTGAAACCAGGATCATTTCAGACATTCTCGAAAACGCTGGGAAAGGTTCGTTCACAGTGAAAACCAGCACCTGGTCACCGCGGAAGCGATCGACTTTCTGGACAAATTAATCAAATACGACCATCAAACGAGACTTACTGCTCGCGAAGCAATGGACCATCCTTATTTCTGTGAGTGTTTATGAGATGTTAAACAATTTTGCTTCGAGTGTTGATAAGTCGGTTGGGTTGTTATTGATTGCAAAGTCTGCCTTTAATAAGGTATTTAAAAGTCAATAAAGTCGATTTTTAATTCATTTCTTAAAACGCAGTAAAATGTTCTTGGTCAATAATTGAGTTTTCTTTGCTCTTCTATGAGTGTTAGATAAAAATTTAAATTGGAGTTTAAAGTACTGTATTTGTAAATGCAAAAAACTGATAATCTATTTCTAAACTTTGCATTTGCATTGAAAATCTGCTATAAAAGCAACGAAAGACTGTTACAATTGTAAGGGCGCGTTTCCACTATGAGCGTGGAATGGAGTGTTCATTGTTTTATTAACTTTTTTTTTACTTTCCGCGCTTAAGCGCTGAGCAAAACAAAAACAAATCAATTAAAGAAACGAAGAATACTTCGTTCCACGCTCGTAGTGTAAACGAGTGTATTTAACATGTAAAAAAAGACAAATGTTTTCAGACTGAAAAGGTATGTTGTTCTGGCCAAACTTAAATGAGAGTGCAATATTTCTTGCCATTATGTTTTCCGCCTTTTTTTGTGTAATACAAAATCACCTTGAATTGGAATAATTGCCATGGCAAATTAAAGTTACATTTTGTAATTGTTTTATTCGTTCGAATTGAGTCAAAATTTATCGAACAAAAGTTTTTAAAAAAATAAGTTAAAAACCCTTTGCTTGTTAGATATAATCGATTTGCACGTACATTTTTGTCAAATGATTAGCATATCCATTATCAAGATAACTAAAATATTTTCTATTTTTTCTTTTATTGCTCTTGGAAAATGTTAAGCAAAATTTAAAACTAGTAAAGTTGCATGTATTTCACTAAGCTACATGTTTTTGTTATTGAATAAAAACCTTTGTTTTAAGAATCACAGAATTATCATCTACAGTCAAATTTCAAATACTAAAGATCAAGCGTGATAACTGTGCATGCGTATTTTTTTTCTTTTTCGTTACATTAAATTCCCAGTCGCGCATCTCATTCGTGTCACTGAATGCGCCTGCGCATAACTGTTAAAGTCGTTACTTGCCCTTTAATTAAGTTCGGCTTCAGGTAGATTATTTGACATTTGTCCAAGCCGTTTTTTTTTTTTTTATTGGTCCGGGCATATTCAAAATAAGTCCTTCAATATATAGTTTATGATTTTCGTTATAATTTCTTTAAAAAGTTGAAGTAACAAAATTTGGAACTTTTATTTAGTTATATTTTAAGACTTTTCTTGATTTGTTTCTGATAATTGATTTGCTTTTCAAAAGTAATTTTTAGTATATCACGGTCATTTTCTTTAATCAGGCATTAGTTTTTCAACTTAAAATTTTTTCCTGTACGACCGTGCTTTGAAAACCTTTTTTCACTTACCGCACATAAAAACTTTCAAATTTTCGCGGCACCCCTTGACCAATGTAAAAAATTTAATCAATTTAAACACAAAATAGACTTTTGATGATTTATGTAAAAGAGTGTAAGAACTTTGCTAGAAATTCATTTAGCAGATTTTTTTAGCAATTTTAAAGCTTTAATTTGAAATCAAAAGTTTTCTTTTTCAAAAAAGTATGGTTAAATCAATGGTTTTTAACTGTTGGGCCATGGCTCAGTGGTGGGGCATAACGCTCCTTTTCAGTGGGCCACAGAGCATAAATCAGAGCAATATGAGACTTGTATAATGATGTCATTATCATCGAGAAATCGGAAAGAAATTCCAAGTGAAGACCTTAGTTTTTTAGAGATTACCAGATTTTTGCGACGGAAATCAAATTCTGTTCACCGAAGTGGATTGTTAAGTTACCTTGGTTTGGAAAGTGGGCCACGGTATGAAAAAGGTTGAAAACCACTGGTTTAAATTATTCTTATGCCGTGGACACCGGTTGCGGAGCACTGCTGTACGAGATTTTTTCAGTCATATAAAATTTTTTTTAAGTTTTGAACGACATCTTACACTGAGGATACCATAGGCAGCTTTAAACCTTGATGAAAGTTTTTTGACTGTTTTGCTTCAAACCAAAATTTACACAAGCACACACATTTTACCATTAAAAAATTGTGGATTCAAGTCTGCATGGGCTTGTTCACTGAATTGCTACAGAATTAAGTCACATTATTTTATAGTGTTGTTGGTTTGATGACAAGACGGAGCCGTGTTCAATTGCACTTCTAAGGTTTTGCCTATTGCATTATTATATGCGGTTATGACGATCCATGCGCTTTTGATAAAGGCAAAAGTTGGATAAGCTTTTACTACGTCCGATTTTAGCTCATTTTGTAAAGTTGGCTTTTGCAATCCAAGCATAATCGCAAAACTAAAGGTTTCGTTGCAAAAGTGTTTTACATAATTCATAATTTGAAAGTTAAGCAAAGGGATCCGCCTGTGGAGGTCACCTTGTCAAAGTGCTGGGTTGTGGCTCGCACGTTGACTTTCTGATTCACTTCCCATCTTTGCCTTTTTAAATTTTGAAGTTGTATGATTTATTTGCTGTGACTTCAGTTCAGAGCTGTGTGCTCGTTAATGTGATATAATCGTTTTGCCTGTACTTCAGTCTAGTTAATCATGCTTCTTATCTGTATAGCATTCTCATATGCCACGTCCAATTAAGATTGCTACAAGCGGTTAGAATTCAGTAATTTGTTTAAGTTCTAACCTTTTCTGTAAATGAAATCTGTTAAAAAACATTGAAGTGCCGCTAAATATCATTATGCAGTGTTTTATTAAAGAAAAAATATTGAGACGTTCCGCTCTACTTGCGCGCCAATGCGATGCAAAATTGTGATTTTGAAGCTTTAAGGCAAGTTTACAAATTGCGATGCTTTTTATTACAACGTCATCAAACATGCTCTTACTTTTGTCGTGACGTCACTATAAAAAGAAGAAAGAAAATTTCAAGATCTGCAACGGTTTCGGTCAAATATGGCCGCTGTACTTATCAGCTAGGTGTTCCAAACTTTTGCCTGTTTTGCAGAAACTTATCTCTTCAGCCTTCAATATTTAAGGCATTTTCGGATTGAAAAAAAAATGTGAAAAAATGTGCAGGATATTTGCTTGTAAACGCTGGACTACACTTTATTTTAATTTGAGTAAAGTAATGGCCAGTTCTGTTTTTTTTTCATTAGCTG
Source organism: Diplosoma virens (assembly GCA_963680785.1). Classification (NCBI taxonomy): domain Eukaryota; kingdom Metazoa; phylum Chordata; class Ascidiacea; order Aplousobranchia; family Didemnidae; genus Diplosoma; species Diplosoma virens. Next base: position 16,622,481 of record OY796889.1, read on the forward strand.
ATTCAGACTTTTTTTACTACAGTTTTACTTTACTGGTCGTCGTCGTCGTCGTCGTCGTTTGAAGGGTATCCACTCCAGGCCAGACACAAACAGGACTGGGGCCGAGGGTTTATCCTTTTACTACCCCAGACTGCTGCACTGCCTGGATCAGATGCTGGCAGTGATGTCATTAAGCCAGCATCGAGTTTCGTCATCCAAAACCGTCAGACCTCGTGCTCCATGTGGTGCCCGATGTATAGGGCACGCTGTTAGTACATGGTCTGCGGTTTGCTCAGAGGCGCCACACTCGCAATTCAGTGAAGGAGCGAGACCCCATTTGTGCATGGACGAATGGAATCGCCCAACACCAGTCCGCAGGCGGTTGAGCTTAACCCAAGCTGCTCGGGGTAAGCCCATCCCAACAGGCCTGACACCGGTCCCGGGCACAAAAACACGGAGCCTGGAAGCATTTTCACAGTACTCCGCGTTCCATTTGTGATTTGTCCATTCAGAGGCGTGGATGCCAAGTCTGGCAAGGTTTTCCAAGAGATTCCGCGCACCTGACACAAACGGGCGTCTGGATCTTAGTCTCACTTGGCCAGTATCTGAGGACCCACTTAATAGACCATGCAAGGTATGATCGGGGTCCAGAGATCCACGGTAAGCCAAGGAAAGTGTCGCTCCCATTCGGCGAAGCTCAGCTGGCTGGATGCCTGAAAGTACAGGTAGGTGGTCCGTTGGAGTGGGACGCAGGCATCCAGTAACTATGCGCAAGGCGTCATTCAAGACACTGTCAATGAGGCGAGTGTGAGCACTGCGACACCAGACTGGCACATAGTACTCAGCTGTTGAGTAGACTAGAGACAATGTGGCTATGCGTAGTGTTTTAGCACCAGCACCCCATCCCGAGCCCACGAGTCGCCTCAGCAGTGTGACGCGCGAGGATAGTTTTTTGTGCAATGCCACTAAATGGTGACGAAACGTGAGTGATCTGTCCAGTTTTACCCCAAGGTAAGTAGGGGTTGGACAGAACGGTAAAAGTCTACTATTGTTGTAGACCTTTAGCTCACGTTTGGCCTCTCGGTTATTTAAATGAAAGGCTGCCGTCACCGTCTTAGTGTGACTGAGCTTCAACCTCCAAGTCTGGAGATACGCTGACAGTGTGGACATGTCTTGACTTAGAGTCCTTTCCAAGTTCTTCCAGTTTCCAGAAGAATGCAACAATGCTAAATCATCAGCATAAGCAAACTTTCTGGAAATCGTGGAAGGAAGATCGTACGTATAGATGTTAAATAAGAGGGGAGCCAAGACCGATCCCTGAGGAACGCCGTTTTTAAGACGGCGTAGCCTGCTTTGCTCTCTGTCACCGGTGGTAGGGGTGAAACTTCGATTTCGGACAAGCTCCATGATCATTTTGACCATGTGCTTATCCGGAAGTAGTCTCAGCAGCTTGCAGGTAAGGCCACGGTGCCAGACAGTGTCATAAGCAGCTGTCAGATCGATAAATACGGCACCGGCCTTTTTTTTAGCAATAACTTTACTGGTGATAAAAAAAGACGACTTTTTCTAAAAAAACAAGTCTTATAGCCATAGAAAAATTAGTAACGGACATTTTCTGGTTTTTAGGAGGTGCAACCCTCCACCACCTGCATATTTTCCGTTTTTTATAGTTAACCCCATCTTTCTTTCTCATCTACTTAAAATTTCATTCAATTTTTCAAAGTATTGCACGAGAAATTCTGTGCTATGTCCATTGTTTTTACGTTTTCCACTTTCAGCTCGAACAATCTTTCCCCGTAGTGTTTTTCGTCACACCTTTTTTGCGTCGACTTCCATTCAGAACCGACCTTAACCCGTTTGATGCCGTCATCAAGTCGATTGGATGAAAAGATGATACGATAATAATGTGATGTCGATAACGTTTCCAACCACCACACTTCTTTTGTATAGCGTTTGGCTATATTCAAGCAAAATTTACTTTTCTGTAGTAATGACAAATTTTGTTTTATTGTATTACCAATTAATGAATAAATTATTATCCCACTTGTTGCATATTTAAAATAAAAAGAAGAAAGTATACTTTGTTGACGTTTACTCAAACATACTGGGTTATTGCTGTTAAAAGTTATTACAACATGGTGCTGAATCGATATTTCAAACTGACAGATCCGGTTGTGAAAGAACAAGCTGGCTTATCCGGAAGTAACTCGACCGTACAAGCCTCGTCTCAGCAAATCTCTTCTGCTTCTCCGTCACAGTTAGGATCGGGTAACGAAACAATTTCTTGTTTTCGAAAATTAATATAGTTTTAAATTTTTTTCGTCGTTTCTCAGCGGTTAGCAGGCGAAATTGCTTGTGAACGGCACGACGTACATTCTTTTCTGCGCTTACAATAATATGGTTTGGGAAATGGAGTAGAATAATAAGACATCAGCGTGGTCGAGCGTTTAAGAGCGCCGTGATGGTGATCAACGTGGTCTCGGTTCAAAACCTACTCTTGCTATTCTATTGTGTCTTGTAATAGACACTATACGGCATTCATGTCAAACTCGCGCCCTCCAAGTTTTTTGGTGAAGAATTTTTTAATCAGGTGCTCGAATAGCCTACGAAATCGAAATATTAATTAATTTAAAAGTAGGTTTGATTTACGAAACGACATAAATTTTTTGGAATAACTGATTGAATGCTGACTTTTTTTATTTTTAATTTTTTTGATCTTTACTTTGAATTCCATATAAAATTATAAAAAAAGGTTTACGCAAGTCCCTGTTTAGTGGAGATTTATCAGCCCATCAAAACAAAGACTATTTTCTCTTCCCTTTGATTTGATTTTAGCGTTAAATTTAAAAAAAGGTAAACCTAAGTCCCAAATTTTGAACCAAGTAAGGATTTTACATTAATGTCCAAGTAAAGACAAAAAAGGTAGTCATCTTGTTTGCTGGCCGGGTTGCGGGCCGTGGCAGATTTTCGGATTAAATTTTCACCGATGCGGCCCGATTACGCTTACGAGTTTGACATGCCTGCATTTTCCCTGCTTGGCCGTCATGGCAAAGCAGTTCTAAATTTCAGCCGTAATCTCTATCAAAGTAAAAAAAACAAAGTAAAAAAAGGCAAACGGACAGCAATACAAGTTTTTGCATCTCCGTAAACATGTCGGGTTAATTGCTTGCCCTATGTATAGCGTCTGCGACGCTTTCCTTCGAGTCAGAGGATAAATACAGAGATGAAACGAAATATTTTTATATGGTATTCATAACAACACTATTTTCAAGCTAAAATTATATTAATGGTTTCTTGTAATGAGTTGCTGATTTTTTGCTTGCTTGTTTCTTACCTTAGTAAAGCTTTGATTCCGACCATCGAAGCATAAAAGAATATTTTTTTGTTTTAAAACAGGAATGAAATTGTGACACGTCGTTAAATTAGGTAGGATTGCGTCACGGTATCCGCTTGATCGCAAAATTCTCGTAATTCTCTTTGAACGTAATTGCTTGTTAGTGGTTATTGAACTAGGGCCTGTGCAAAATGCTTTCGTTTTGAATTTGCATGCTAATTTATCTTTCTGCTGGAAATTTATCAAATTAAAAATATTCTAAATTGCAATGTACCATCTTTGACAGTTTTATTCGTTTAAGTTTTGTCCTGCTTTTTGAATTTTTTTTTTTGCTTTAAAAATCATTGGGGGTCTCCCAGTCAAAACCACTGGCTTATTCCAAGTAGACCGTAGTTTTTAATGTATATTTTCCTTTGTTTTTTATACTTCGTTCTTTTCAAAATTCAAAGTTTTATAAAGCTTTGAATATGAAGAGAGTTCGTGTGGAATACTTCCTTCACAATCTGAAATGTTATGTTTTTTGTTTTGTTATGTCGTCACAAAGCCTTTTTTGCGTGGTTTGCTGATTAAAGTATAGAGGGCACCGCAATTCACAATAATTACAGTCAACTCTGATAAAAAAACTTTTCGGTTTCGAAATGAGAAATGACAGTCTTTTTTTAAATTTAAAAATTTAGGTGCAGCCAGACAATGTATTTTCTATAATTTGCACACGCCAGAATAATGTTCGTCGTGTTTTCAAACTGTCTTTAAAACCCAGCAAAAACACCGGGGTTAATGTTTTCACACAAGTTGATTCAAGTTATTATCGAAAAATTAATCGCTCCCAGCCGATTGGCGTAACACAGTTTATCTACGTATAACTGTCTTTAGGTCGGTGTCCAAATAAAAAGGAAAAACCATGTCATCGCTCAACTAATTAAATTGAACAATTTTTCAATGCTTCTGCAGAATTTTTAAAATTGTTCGGCTGGCCGCAACGATTCGCCCATAGTGTGCAAGTCCAGTATTTATTAGTGTACAGGACCGATGGGGCAATTAAAAATATATTTAAATTATTCATACTTTTGTAGATTACTAGAAAAGCTTTTCGAATTATCTATCGAATCGTAAAACAATATTTTACGCCAATCAGCCTGTTGTTTGTGATATTTCAAGTGCAAAGCGTGTTCGTTCGTAAAATCTGAGCTACGCAAAACGTAACTCAAGGGCAACCAGCTTAAGTAAAAGTTTTAGATTAACAAAATATTAACCAAAGGAACCGTTATGTGCATAACCGTACGGGTACGGGAGCAATTGCCCCCCTAAGTCTCAAAAATTTGGACAAAATCAGAATTTTTCGGGTAGCGGCAAGGAATTATTTGGGCAAAATCAAGTTTTTTAGTCACCCACAATCAACTACTTGCGCACAATAAAGTTTCCAAATATATAACGATCCAGATTATTGAGCAAATATAATTTAAATTTAATGTGAAGACTTTTTTTTAGTCACCACTAGTTGTTTGGCACGTCAACGACTAGTCATCACTAGTTTTGGAAAATGGACAAATTAGACACAGTTTCAAAGCGAGAACTTTTTTTTATCAGAATTTTGAGATGAAAATGTTTGACATTTTGTATATATTGCAATGCTAAAGATCATGATTCGAATAATCGTCAATAAAATTTGGGTAAAACTCTATAGCGCCCTCAAAATTTTTCGGCTGTTACGGCTATGGTTATGTAACAAGCAAATATTTTTTGAAAACTATGCATAAAAAATGTGACGAAACGAACTTGTGCTCGGAAAGTGGCCGAAATGACCGAGCCGTTGCAAGCGTTCGCCAACTTTTAAAAGCAATTTGCAGCGTGAGAATCCACCCCAGAAAAAAAAACAAGCAAAAGCTTCAATGCTTGTCCGCTGCAGTCGATGACAGGCTGTCCTGGTACGAGCATGTACTGGTGCGTTCTAAATAATTGGTTCCAAACTTGTTTTACTTTCGACACTTGATTGTATTTCGTTGGTTTAATTATCATCAATTTGGAATGCTTTTGCGATTTCGACTTTACTGTGTTGCATCGATTCGGCACAAATAAATACTTTTTGATCAATCTTTTATTGTAATTTTAAATCGCACTTTGCTTATCTTTTTCAAGCTTTAATGTCTGTTTTTGGTGTTTTGTTTTTCGTAAACTTTGCAAAAAAACATATTAGGTACAAATTTCAACAATTTCACCATTAATTTTTAAAGCATGTTGTTTATATTTTCACCATTAATTTTTACAGCAATTGAGCGAAATGCTTTGAAATAATTTTGCTTTTGATTTAAAACAATTTTTTCGGCCTAAATAATTTATGCCTTCACCTTTTTTCAACTGATTATGAAAATTTCTTTTAAAATACTAAAAGAATTCAATTGATTGTGATTCGAAATTATGCTGTTTTTTCTAAAAATCGGCTTTTCTATTTTTTCAGGTTCAAATTTTGTCCCTACTTCCAACTTGCAGGATAATAATACAAGACAAAATACAACATCTAACGCTATGAACTGACTTTTTGGTTTTGCTTCGTCTGGTCAGGTGACCAATTGTCATTTAGCTCTTTTCAGAATACTCGCTGCGATTTTTGAAAACTAGTAGACTGCCAGATTCACGGTTCCGAAGCAACAGGAAAATGTTTGTTTTGTTTTAAGTAAATGTTTTGTCTGCTAATTTAAGTTTTTGCTTTTCTATTTGTGTTGAAATTTTTCGAATTATTTGAAACTATATGGTTTTCTTTTTAATCATTTGCTACTCTTTTTAAAAACTCGATGAAGTTTTTAAGTTTACTTCTAGTTCTAATTATTCGTATGCGTCTCAATGACAATTTAATGTTAGTTTTTGGAAATCTTTTTTCTGAAAACTTGTCACTACAATAAAGTGTTGCCAAAGACAAATTGCAATTTGAACTCAGTGCTTAAACTTGGTTATAAATGCGAATATTTGTGTTTTTTGGGATTTTTATGTTGCGAAGCAGTTCAATATAGTATTTCGGGCTGCTTTTTTCTGTAATGTTTCTTGGCTTATACAGAAACACGAAATAGCATTTGTTGCTGAATGTACTAGTTGCTAATAATACGATATGTTTCTTACCTAATATTCTGGCTTCATTATTCTTAGCTATTGCTTGTTTACTGAATATTTTTCTTTATTAATACTTCAAAAAATCGCACTAATGGTTCAGTTTTTCATTATGATGTACTTTGTAAATGTAAATAACAGCTGCTTGTATGTAGAGCTTTGACTTCAGTGAAACCGAGGTCTATCCAAGTAACGCCTAATCAAATATGATAATATAGAAAATAAATAGCACTTAGAAAAAAAAAGTTAGTAATATATACTGTACATTTTATACCGCATATTTGAATGCAGTTTTAACAACAAATGAAGTAAATAGTAATTTGTTGCCTATTTATTAACATTAAATGTTTGTGTATCAAAATATCTCGGCCTCTGTTGCTGTTACCGTTTTCATTGTATTTATATTGGTCTGTGCTAAAGCTTACGATTAGACGACGATTTGTTTCTAGTCACCTGTGATAAATATTGAAACAATTTGAGTATTACAAAACACTGAGCTCGTGACGACAGAAAAGTAAAATTAAAGCAGCTTCTATGATTCGTGTGTGATGTTATTATTGCTTTCACTTTTTCAGTTAGTTTTTCGGTTTATTCGATACATTAATGCAGCGTGGTCCAACTACAGGCCCGCGAATAGAATTTGTGCGGCCCGCGGAACAATTTAGCACAGTTCAAGTCTTGTCGATGACAAGCAGCGGCAACCTTCTATAACAAGGCATGATGAGCTTATGGGACAGAGTCTAGCGTTGAGACCGATTCCAAGCGAAGGCTTTTTTGTGTCCAGAGAACATCATGATTTTAAGACGACAATAGGAAAATCGGAGATCGATTCCAAGTGAAGACTTTTTTTTTAGAGAACACTGATTTCCAACAATTTCTAGTCGTTTGAAGCCCGTAAGCTCGAACAAATTTGAAAAGTGGCCCGCAAAAGTGAAGAAGTTGGACCACCCTGCATTAATGACTAATCGAAATAAAGCCATGGAATTTAATCAGCATGTTAAAAGTAAAGCTGCTTAACTAATTATATAACTAATTAGAGTTATAGAATTTCTGTTTGAAATTTACAAGGTCAAGTAGAGCCAAGGCACTTGGGTGCAAGATAAAAGTATCACCGACTTATTTAAAGTTTAAGAATGTGGTTATTAACTTATTTAAACTAATTGCTTTGAAACAGCGTTCAATGTATTGCTAAATGTAAAGATATACATCTCTGTAAAGTTGAAACACGAGACCAATTTGGACGTACTTAACTGTTTTCTGCTAAAAACTCTTCATATTTTAAATAAAGTTGTTCAATTTAATCGTTTAAAGCAGAATATTCCACTTGGACTGGTTAAGCACGATAATTGTGTGTTAATTGACATTGATTGCTGTTTACCCAAGTTCAGTGTACAGGGCACGTCGGTTCAACGTGGTCTGTACAAAAGATGTTCTGCTATTTGTTGAGCGGCGTCGCATACGTGATCCGGTGAAGAAGCGACACCTGACTTGCGTGCTCAACACCAGTTTGTAAGTAATTAAGCTTGACCCAAGGTGTAATGGGAAACCCCAGTTTAAATGAGCCTAGTATTGGTTCTGGATATCAATGCATGGGGCGTGAATGTACTGTTATTGTAGTCCTGTTTTCCATTTATAATTGGTCTCTTTGGTAGCCTTGTCCGCTAAGTTTTATGTTTTCATCTCCATTTTTCCTCGTGATTCATAGAAATTCGTCGGAGGCGTTGTGCTCAGGTCCACCGTCAAGCACTTAGCCCTGACCTGCTTTCGGAGATGCCAAGATATTATTGCGCGGTTGTAAATTTTCATTTGATTTCTAAGTTTTTTATTTACAGTTATGACTGAAATTAATAGTTGCGTGCTCGAACACAAAGGACACGACGAAATAACGCGATCAGGTTCGCCATCAACACGGCGTTCTTAACCACAGCCACGCTGCCGACTAGTTGCTTAGTAGTTTCCGCCGAACTGGTGTAGATCTTGGCAACCGCTTATCGTGTGTCACGCTTCATTCTTTGTTCGAATTTCAAATCTATTTTCAGTCTGCGGTAATTTTAATTGTGACGTCATCTTTCCATTGTTGCGTAGTGATTGCGAAATCGTTACGCCACCCCCTACTTGATTTATTTTATTTGCAAATTGTTCTTAAAAGTAATTATAAAAAGTCGTTTTACTGTTCAATTTGAAGCGCTTTGATTGACGGAAGTTTTAAGCCATTTGCGAACAACATTGCGGCAGCGATGACGTAATTTGCTTTTAGTATACTATTGAAGCGAGTTTTTTTTTGTAACCAGTTTTTTGCTTTGTCAGTGATGGGTTTACAAAAAGAGGGGCCTAGTGCAAAAAAAGTAAGGGGAGCACTATTTTGCGTACTAAAAAAAGGTAGCTGAAGCCATTTTTTAGTGCATGAAAGCAAAGTAATCTTTTAAAAAAAAAAAACGGTCTTTAATTTAGGGGGGAGTAAATTGGGGTCTTTAATCTTCAATTTACACTAACTATTTGGGTGATCCAAAGCAAGGAGACGAACTTTTTACTTCCTTAAGACATTATGGTCTCTAAAATAAAAGTCTTTATTTTCACAAGCACAAGTGACAACCTGAGGAGCGGAAGCCGAGCATGCTGTTGATCTTCAAAATTTTTTTTGACATGCCATCGACGTCCTGGTGCTACTATAAAGAATCAGCAATTTATTGTGTGGGGGAGCCTGGTGCGGCCGCTCCGTTCGCACACTATTAAAGCTATCACTGCACTTTGTCATATGATTGTGTTTGTGACGCCATAAACCACTTTATTCTACATAATTAGCAATTAAGAGCAGGACTCCCAGTCCTAGGTCTTTCCACCCAGATCTTGGTTTCTAGTTTTTTTTTAAATCCTTTTAAATCTGAATTTTTTCAAAAAAATAAATAATCATAGCCGTATTTCAAGAGATTGGGCAAAATCAAGAATTTTGGGGCAGCAAGAAGAAATAACATGGTTAAAAGAATTTTTTTGGCATCTAAACACTAATGCTAAATAAAGTTTAAGATTTGAGATGAAAACTTTTTTTTAGAGATTTTGGGACGAAATTGGAAAAATCAAAGCAAATTTAATATAATTTTTGCAAAAAATATAACATCTGGGTTTTTAAAGGAATTTGAAGGAATCTGGGTTTTTTTCTTATGCAAACTGAGTTTTTTAAAATCCATCGCTGGGAGCCCTGATTAAGAGTTCTTGGTTGTTCCAGTATATGCGCTTTCTGTCTGGCAATTTTTGCTGATTCTTTAGCCTATAGCTTGCAGTTTGTTTTTCATTTATTCTAGCTGAGTAGTTCAAGTAAAAGTAGTTGGAATTGTTTTTGTTATTGTGGTCTGTGGGGCATTGTTTAAGTGTTAAAGAATAAAGAACATAATCGTACCTGCCGGGAGTGGGCAAATTTAGACAAAACTCCATCACCCTGCAAAATTTTTTTCATTGTAAAGGGTCAAATTGACGCCTAGGAAGTAATTCTATAGTGAGATAAAATGTTTGGACGAACTATTAAGTTTCATATTAACCATCGGGACACTAATTATACTTAAAGTTAGTCAGTCAAAGTTGTTAAGTAATTATTGCAGTTGTTAAATTACTTTAAAATTTTGTGAAGCTTGAGAGTTGAGTTTTTGAGAGTTGATCAAGTGCCTTTAATTTTGTAAATAATATATTCTGTATAGGCTACGAAAAAACAGTGGTTTTTAATTGCTATCTGTTGAGAGAAGTTTTATGAGGGAATTCATTCGTGCTTAGCCAGAACTAATTGTATTAAGGACTTTAGTCTCGCTGTAAACTATTTCTAAAGCTGGCATAAAAAAAAAAAAAATAGCTTTACTTCAGCGCAGTATTCGGGTTACCTAGTTCAACTGGTCTTTTAAGATTCCCGAGTAAAGTTGTGACATCATGTAGAAGAGGGCTTCTTAAACTATGGGTCGCGTAAAAAATTTTGGGGTCGCAAAACAAATTGGCTTTCCGTGCTACTGAAATTGGTTTTAGAAAAGGTAAAATGTCATTACATCATTGCTGCGTCATAAAGTAGTACGATAGTGTGACAAGAGAACAGCGAGAAACAAAAGCAAAAAAAAATTACTTACTGAGTCCAAAGCCAAGATTAATTTTTATAGATGAATGCAAAAAATTAATTTTTTTCTTGATAAGGTAGCTGTGAAAAAATATATTGTAATTTCTCCACCCTATTAAACGTACTTGATAATGTTTATTAAATAAAGTTTTTTTTTTAATTTTATTAATTCGCTTTAGGTTGCTATTTCCATTTCTCGTATGGTTTTTTATGCACACGCGTGGTTTTCCATAGGAAAAAATTAGCGTAAAATTAGCATACACATATTGGGATTGCAAAAAAATTTATTTTATAAAATCAGGTCGCAGAAAAAAAATTTAAGAAGCCCTGCTGTAAAATATGATCATGGACTAAACGGGTTGGGTTTGACCAAGTTGTTCATGCAACTGGACACATGGCGACTGGCAAGAAAGTAATATTTTTTAAAAATATAGTATGGTTAGGAAAGAACATTTTACATCTTGTATTACACACTGCCTCCTAGCCCTAAACATTTACTTTGATAAGTCACAGTGAGTCGGCAAAAAAGCAGGTATAATGTTAAAGAATATACGAGGTAAAGGCACAAACAATCGAGACAAGCCAAGTATTAAATCAAGAAAAAATAGCACTAAAGAAAAGATTATTGCTACCACGACTTCCAAAAGCCGAAGACTTTTAAATTACCTCGTGCCCGAATAGACATTAACTACGCCACCAAACGGAAGACAATAAAGAAAAGGACTTAGGAGTCATTTCATTTTCTACATCTTGCTTTAACGGCTTTCAAATGAATGAAATTGGCTCTATTATGATTAAAAGTTCAGTTCGAAAAACTAAAAACTATTTGCATCAGATCGAATTCGTGCAAGTTTCAATTTTGAACAAAGAATATCTTTATGAAAATTTAAATACAGTAAATAAAATTAAATTAAAAAATAACTGCTACAAAGTAAACTGCTTTTGTAGTAAAACTGCAGAGAGGGCAGTACAGTGTATATTTGTCGTGCGAGCCCCTAGTAAATGTAATTTTGACGTCGCTTTTAAGTTAGAAAGTTTGTCCACACTCTACCAAACTTAGATTCAATGGTTAGCGAGACAAAACAAGAAAAGGCATTTGTGGCCACTTTGGCACTCTCCGTACGTCCTTCCTCTTTTTCAGCAAAATGTTAGATGTCATCAGGGGCGCTGGAACAGGGGGCAATTGCCCTCTGTGGAGCTTGCTGGCTGACACCCCGCTTGCCCCTCCGCACTCTCCTGCTCATTGATCATAGCATATTTGGTCAATTCGCTCGTTTTGTCGCATTTGGTTGGTTCCAACAGAATTCCTATCTTTTGCATGGCATTCAATTCATTTTGTTTGGACATTGTTTTTTTTTTTAAATAAATAAAAAAATTACAGTCGTGTTGCAGCGGCTACTTCTTTCTGTTCTAAGCGGAGTCACCAATGAAAGTAAACTAAGCATCGTTATTCCTCAAAGGATAGTCGTAACGTGCTTTTTCCAGGGAAAATTTACTGCATCGTTTATAGTCCGTTAACCTACAGTAGATTTTAAATTACGTTTTGTTTTTCCGATGGATAAGATTGCAATATGCACAACAAACTTGATAAATGAAACCAGAAAGTTCATCTTTTTTCACTTAATTTTTAGGACGTCAGTTTAAATAAAAATAAGGGTTTGTTTCCACTACGAACGTTGGCTGTATTATTTTTTGTTTTTTTGTTGATTTTACTTTTATCTGCGCATAAGCGCTAGGAAAAAGCAAAAAAAGGATCTCATTCACTATTCGCTGTTACTAATCATGCACTGATGCAGGCTTTGGGGATTCCCCAAATATGAAAAGCAAATCAATTAAATAAAAAATATTCTTTCCTACACTCGTAATGAAAAGGAGTCATAAAACTCTTGCTTTACATAAATAAAAACGTCAGTGAACTATGTAATCAACAAATTTTCTGTGTGATGTTTGCCGCGCGTTGCGCCTTTTCTCCAACGCGCTAATTTGTCTTTTCTGTTCCCATTCTGTTTACGCTTTAGTTTTATCAGTTGTTATTTTGTTAAGTAGTTAAAAATCATTTTCAGGTTGCTCGTTTAAATTAATTCTTATATTCAGGACCGGATTCAGACCATAAGAGGCCCTAGGCTATTCCATTTGTGGGGCCCCCTCCCTATTTTTGAACTCAGAATTTCTCTCTAAACAACATAACATGTCGTTGCTTAATGTTAAAAAAATGAGTGCATTAAACCGTTCGTTCTTTTAAATTCCTATTCATGGTTGCAAATTTTCAATTAAAAAAATAAAAATTTAGTTAACCACTTCGAGACGGTATTTTTCTGCGTTTGTAATTTTCCTGCGGAAGGGTTTATTTTATAATTGTTTGAAATTAGTAGCGTAAAAAGCATGTGGTCAACAAATCTATAAGTATTATTTATCAGGTTACATTTGACTACAATTTTTTTTGCTTTGCTTAGCGCTCGCTTTAATTTTAAGCGCGGAAAGATCAATAAAAGAAACAAAGAATGCTCTATTCCACGCTCGTAGTGGAAACGGGCCTTAAGACTTGCACGATATTATGATTTTACAAATTTCATTACAGAGAAGCGAACACTATCTTTGTTTCTTTTATTCTAATGTTACCAGCGTGTCTCGGCGGGCGAAAAGTAAATGAAAGAAAGATAGCGCTCGCATTGCTCAAATTTTTGCTGTAGTGCAAATGGTCCTCAACAACAAATAAAGAAATGCTTTATTTCCACGCTATAACCCTACTTAGCGTCTAATTAGAAATCTTCGTTTGACCCAAATTCAATTATGAATAACGATTGTACATTGTTCGATTTCGTGATTATTGTTCAGCTAGAAGAGCCGCAAACGAAAGGTCGGCAAGCCGCAATTTGCCCACCTTTGCATAGTCCAAAAACGTATTGTTTCGGCAGCGTGAGCTAACAGGTAAAAGCGCCGTATTGATGGCAAAGCGATCGACGCGGTCGGGATTCAAAACCTATTCTCGTTATTCTGTAGTCTTGAGTAAAACAGTTTCCTCTGCTTGTTGTTCTTCTTACAAGCAGCTCGAAATTTTAGTCATATTTCTAAATACAAAGTAAAATACCAAATAAAAATTTCAAATCAATCAGACATAGCAGTATCTTGGCATCTCCAAAAGTAGATCCGGATGATTACTTGACAGTTATCCTTAGTTTAATGCCTCGACTGTTTTCTTGCAAGTTAAAAAGATGAACAAAGATGATACTGATAATAATAATGATACAGTAGATTAAATCATAACTGGCTTAGATAAATTCCGCCGAAGGACGGGACCCTTGCCCAGTGGTGGATATTCCAATTTAGGGGCCCGAGGCAAGAATTTTCAAAAATTGATGTTGTCTGAGAAAAAAACAGGTCTGATCTGGACTTGCATATTTTTCTCCCAAAATCAAGGTGTTCTCTAAAAAAAAAAAAAAAGGTCTTCACTTCGATTTCATCTCTATTTCCCTATTTTTCTCCCAAAATCAAGGTGTTTTCCAAAAAAAAAAAAAAGGTCTTCACTTCGATTTCATCTCTGATTTCCCTATTTTCTCCCAAAATCAAGGTGTTCTCCAAAAAAAAAAAAAAAAAGGTCTTCACTCAGAATCGTCCTCTGAACAAACATCTACAGCGAATCCAAAACTGTATATGCTGTTTTCGAGGCGACTGCCTCATTCGCCTCACCCAATATCAAATGCTGCCCTTGCCCCTCCATAAATTCACCCTTGTTTGATGGCAATCTCGAAACCAGGCCCTTTCTCTATCCAGTTGACTATTTTCTCATTTGATAAATCTTTCCACAAACCAACGTCCTTTAGATTCAGTGTACGTATGTGTAGACCTATGTTTGGCATAATCTGCATAAGTATCTGTAATACTTTGGGATTGATTTACTTCACCAAGTGTGAACTGAAAATTTTGACTATCTCCACTACTTTCATGTGTTTCTTTTTCCCCTCCCTTTGCAGCAACTGAGTTCTGAAAGATATTTGTATTTTCATTTTCACTGGACATGGCTGCTTCCTCATTACCAGGTTGCTGTTCAACGTCTTGCATTGCTTTTTCAATAAGACTTTCTTCTGGTTGAATGCTAGCAGTTGGCTGACTAGCTTGATCATATATAGATTTTCTTGTGCTAAAGTCAATACACCTACTTCACTGCCAGCACCTGTTGCTTCTGTCAGAGGTTGATGCAAGAAAGCAGTGATTAGTTTTATCTTCTTTACAATATCATTTTCAATTTTCTTCTCTTGCGCTTGCTAGCTCCATTTTCAAATCTTTTACTCATAATAGAATTAGGGTTAGAAAAAACAAGAAATAATAATATTTCTTGATCTAAACCCAGGTAAGCAATACCAATACGTCTAATAATAAGATAAATCGATAACATTGGTAAATTTTAATTGATAAAAACGCATAATTAACCACAAAAGTAAGCAACACACTGTCTATAAGTTATTTTAGCAACATGTCAACTACTGATATTGTTTTTTGCAGAGTAGACTACTTAGTGACCTTTATGACTACGTTTATTTATAACCTATGTAGAAGATATTTAGCAATACAGGTACAAATTCTACTTTAGGTAGGGTTTAAACTTGTCAAGTTTTTAATAGAATTACAAACTTCGAAATTGAATTTTGAGGTCTCTGAACGTTGAGGCCCTAGGCTTCAGCCAACCTAGCCTATTGGTAAATCCGGCCCTGCTTATATTGTTTCGTTTAACCTTTAAGTGTATTTAAATTTTTGGTTTAAACTTTTATTAAAGTCTCGTTAAACATTATCTGAATATTGTAATTTCAGTCAGTTTTACTTTTTATTTGAATTGACATTTTATAATCAACGCAAATTTTACGGGCTACATTAGCCTACTGACGAAAACGAAAACAGGTCCAGACTTGCAATACATGGTAGAATACATAGACAGGGAAAATTAATTTTAAAAAATCCTTAATAAAAATTCCAGCTAAAAACCACCCAATTTATAGGCCTAAGCTTTTATTTATTGAAATTTCTTCAGATATTTATTCAAGTAGAATGATTATTAAATTCTATTCCATTTGTATTAAATTTTTATTCTATTCCATTTGTATTAAATTTTTATTCTATTCCATTTGTATTAAATTTTTATTCTATTCTATTAAGCTCTTTCTATTCTATTAAATTCAATTCTATTTGAATAAGTATCTGAAGAAGTTTTAAGAAGCGAAAGCTTATAAATTGGGTGGTATTTAGCTGGGGTTTTGTATGAAGAACTTTTTAGATTAGCATGATTGTTTTGCCGATAGATAAGTTTCTGCCAACAAACAAACAGCCATTTATTATAATAACAGAATAAAACTTGAAGTTTCGCAGGTCACGCCGAGCATCATACTCGTAGAAGGGATTTAAAGCCAAAAAGTACAAAAACATTTTCTAAAAGATTGCAAAACAGTAACAGAACAAAAATTTAAACCAATATCAAGTAATTAGAAACAATTATACATATTACATCACAGTCAAGGTTATAAGCGTACTAGCCGAAAAAATTTGGGGGGCGATCGAGTTTTGCCAAAATTTTGTGACATTTTTTCGAATCATGATTTTGTAGTACTTTCCGGATATGAGAAAAAACTTTATACAAGATTTTAGGGTAAAAACGAAGAAAAAAAAGAATTTGTCGCAATTTTCTCAATTTTTGTCCCAAAATCATAGCGATATCTCTAAAAAAAATGTCTTCACCTTAAATCTTGCCCACGCAATTCCATGTCGCTGTACTAAATTGCTAATTTGCTCTCATTTTTCCTATGGCTACCCGAAAAATTCTGATTTTGTCCAAATATTTCTTTGTCGCTGCTCAAAAAATTCTAATTTTTGAGACTTGGAGGGGGCAATTGTTTCCCCTGCCACTCCGGCAGGAATGGCTATGGTCAAGGTACAAATAAAAAAGCTCGAGTCGTAAGCTAACAAAAAATACAACATAAGACAAAAATTAAGCAAATAAAAATCAAACAATGATGCGGTAGTAAATTAAGTCTACGTATTGGCATCAAACATACTCTCATAATAGACAAGTAACGAAAAATTAATTAAATTAGTTCAGCAACAAAATGCTAAACATAATTGAGCTGTTAAAAATGACTCAGTCTTTCTACACACTTTTGAAAATGTAAGTAGTTTATCTTCATAAATGACTAATTTGCTATACAATATCCACTGAGGTTTAGCCAGTAACAAAAAAGAATGCCATTAAGCCGCTGCATTGCACGAGGCAGATACTGGGGGTGATGGTGTGTTTTTATCTATCTGATTATGTTGTCTTGCGGGTTTGTCATTAAAATCGTCATACCTTGTGCTACATGCCGTGCCTGATGTACGGCACCAGCTTAGACAAGGTGGTTGTGGTTTGTTTAGTGGCACGGCAATCGCAGTCCGATAAAGAGTAAGGAATTGTTTGCACAACAAGCGTTGGCGAAAGTAGTCTTTGCCTGTTTTAATAATTTTTTAGTTCGCTTATCGCTTAAGCGCGGAAAGAAGTAAAAAATCAATAAAACAAAGAATACTTCAATGCACTATCGTAGTGGAAACGACCTAAAACTAATTGTACTTAGAAAAAGATATAAAAAGATAAAAATAATTTTTTTTGTTTTGCCGGAAAAAAATAAAAATAAACACAAACGAAAATAAACACAATTGATGTCAACACTATACTATTCAGGCCAGGAAGCATTAAGTAACCCTGAGGTTTTCTAGTCAAGATGCTCTTTGGTTATTATCAATTAAGAATTAAAGAATGAATAATTTTTTTGATTACTTTTAAAAAATAAAAAAAAGGAAATAAAACGTTATAGCCCTTATTGTAATTAGAAAAATCTTTTTAATACAGTAAAATTTTGTTTAAAAATAATTGCTTTGATATTTTTGGTCACAGGCTAAAAATAGCAAACTACAAGTGTTTTAATTTGAACAGATACTAAATTACGATTTTTTTTGCAGAAAGCAAACTGTTAGCAATAAAAATTTTGAACACTTATACAGAACATAATATTTCTATAATTAACACTTTTTACAAATGTTTGACACAAAGTATCAAACATTTAGATTTCACAATAAAGACATTCAATTTTTGGCATTCTAAATTTTGAAAAATCAGTCTGAATTGCTTTTACTTGCTCCAGTTTGCAATTTTTCCAATTCTTCCAAGCAACTTTTCAATTTGTCATTTACATCTTTACTCATTAACTCGTTGTCGTTCAATACCTGTTTGCATTTGCTGATGGCAATTTTGAAATGAGATTCAGCTTTTGCGTTGAAGAAATTTACAGCTTTGGCGTAGTTATATACAGCCCAACAGCGGATGTTGAATCGCAAGTTAAGCTTTTCGTTTTCTATTATTTTAAAAAACTCCGTGAAACAGCTTATGCATCTTTGAAAGTTGTTTCTGGCAGCATAGTACTTTGCACAGTAAATAATGCTCATGGTGCCACTAGACATGTTTAAAGCATTTGCATAAGCTAGATCAAGTAGTTCTTGGCAATATCTTTCTGCCGCATCAAAATCTGTTTGATTTTTATTTAGCCTGACTTGACGAGCGTTGATTCTAGTGATGGATTTCAAAAGTGAAATACGCGGAGAAGTTTTGCAAGGACCAAAATCTTTCTTCAACAAACCATTTTCGTACACGTCAATATTTTCTTTTTCTTTTGATAAAGCATCTTTGCAAAGTTTTAGCACTTCCTGGTTTTCTGTATAGCTTGTCTTTTCAAGTTTAAGAACAATTGGAATTATTCCCCAAGTTTGTGATAATCGTTCTGTTAGTAGAGAAACGCCACATGAGGTTCTACATTCAATAGCAATACTATTACTTAGCTTGGTCATCCACATCCACTTGTCGTTTTGCCGAGCTTCATTTAAATTAGCATACAGCACAAGACGACTGTGACTGTGCAAAATAGAAGCAACTCTTTCAGCATAAAACACTGGAGCATACTCATCATTCGACAAAAACAACTTCCTACTTTGCAACTCTCGAAGGACAAAAATTTTTTCCAAAGAAGTATCACAAAAGTTTTCAACTTCTTCGTAACCCATTTCTCGACATTTAGACTGTAGAAAAGCAACTTCATTTTGATCAAAATCCAACATTAATTTAGAAGCATATTCAATTGTAAAGTCTTCTGGCAATGTCTGGCCAATATTTTTTGATCTTGCCACTATTTCTTTTGCTACCGTTTTGTAATCTGAAGGTTTGGAATTACTAATTAAATTGTGATCATCTCCAGAAAAAAGTTTTAAAGCTTTTTCGAAATACTTATTGCTTTCATCCAAAAACATTGCAGCTGATTCATTTAGCATAATGGTAGCAGCAGTTTCATACAAATGACTCGTAAGAGCTTTCAACATAAAGCAATCTCTTTCGTTTCCAAACAATTCTTCTTCATTTTTCTCAATGTGACTTAGTAATGTTTGTAAATGCCTCCTAAGCTTATACATTTTTTCAGATTGAACATTCCTTCTCATGTCTTTTGTAACTAATCCACTCATTACTTCGATAGCTTTTTCAATAGGATTGAATGGCATTTTAAAGACTGTTTGCTGTATAAGCCTGAAAGAGTTGTTGACCACTTCATGGAAAATGATTTCTTTTTCCCTGGTTTCGTTGCACATATCATGACCTAAAAGCTTACTAATCATATTTCCAACATCTGCAGTATTTTGCGACATGCTAACTTTTTCCTCACGAAGAACATGTGAACAGTAATCAATGGCAGAACGAGGGATTCTATAAAAACTGAAGTAAGCTAGACAAGATAGGATCATCCAATAAAAGGGGGTGTTTCCAGATTCAGGTCTTGGTATAAATGGCATAACTATCGCTTGAAACATATTCTCTACAGATTCACCGAACTCTTTTATAATTTCTTTTTTTTCCTGAAAACTGATAACCATTTTGAGGTTTTTAAATAAGTCAAGATAAGTTTCATAACCGATTTTAGCATCAATGCAATAGCTTCTCGCTACTTGTAGTCCTAAAGGCAAGCCGTTGAAACGGTCGTAAATCTTTTCGGCTGCAATTTTATCCACTTGACTGAGTTTTCCATGAAGTTTTAAATATTCAAGAGCTTCTGTTTTTGTAAATCCTGTCACAGTTTCCTTGACATATATATCCATATCATTTATTTCCTGGTTATCTAGAATTGCAGTTTCAAAACGTGAGGAAATATACAAATGTTTTGGAAATTTGTGATGACTTTGTTTAGCATTTTTGTTTAAATTTCTCAAGAGATCTTGAAGTAACTTGTTGCTTTTTTTGTTTTTATCTGATGTAGGATCTTCAACAATGAGTAAAACAGGAGCGTTTGCATGTAACAATACTTTGACCAAGGTGTCTGTCACACTATCATCAAGTTGTGCAATAATCTCTTGATATGTTTCATAATCAATAAAGGAGGAGTCTTTCCGAAGCTCATCAGTTAACTGTTTTAGTTCTTCCTTGACGTCATGACCTTGGTCTTTGCAGCGAATATGCCGTATAATCAATTTTTTGGTTGTTTCTTTATCTTCTGGAGCAAATGGAAATCTTTTACGAAGCTCTCGCACAATGTTGGATGTGCCACTGCCAGGCACTCCACTACAGTGAAGAATTACGTTTTTTCTTCCTCTAATTTTTTGAAGAATGTTGTTAAATTTTTCAGTTTCAACAATCCGTCGTAGTTCACTCATACGATTTCCAGGATTAGCATTCGTTGATGAGGCTCCTAGAACACGGATTAATTAATATAATGATGATACATTGACTACATTGAACAGGGCGTCGAACCGAACCCGAACCGGATCCGTAAGTCGGTATTAACCGTTATTATTTTTTGAACCTGAACTGGTAAAAATCAAAAATGTTGAACCTGAACCAGAGCTGAACCTGTAAAAATTTAATTTGCCGAACCTGAACCTAAATCGGACCTTATTTTAAACGGATCCGGTTCAGACGCTCTGATTTTAATTTTATATAGGCCTAGAATAACAATTTTGCATTTGAAGATGCCATAATTTATTTGGTCACTTACTTGTTAAGTGGCAAAACAGTCATCATAAACGACTTTCTATAGGCGCTAAGTTAAAGCAAAACATTGCTCACGTGACCTAAATAAATAAAACGCAGTTTCAAATAGATAGTATGCTAAAGTAGGAAAGTAAAAGATTTATTGAAATGGAGACGCACCAAAAATAACAAAAGAAACTCATAGACAAAAATCTAATCTTCAGAAAATGGTGATTATTTTTAACTTTATTAAATATCTTAATAAAACATGGGCCACTTTTTTGTTGTTGTCGGCCGCATTAAATGGTTAGTTTTAAGTAATGGCCGTTGTTGAGTTATGGTAAGTAGATGAAAGTATGTCTGAAGCGTATAAAATAATAGGTTTCATTGATAATTTACCGCACTAGTCCCTGCTTGGTGGCCTCAACAAGCAGTTTTAAATTTCAGTTATATCCTTATAAAACTAAAAAAGCAAATAAAAATTTCAACGGACAGCAATATCTTGGAATCTCTGTAAGTAAGTCAGGGTAATTGCTCTCCGTATGTTTAGCGCCTTTGTCGCTTTCTTGCGAGTTAGGAGGATAAATATAGAAATACTGTAAAATGAAATGGAATATTTTACTTTGGAATAGTTTATTTGTATGCGCTGTAAACCAAATTCAATCATAAAATTGTCTTTTTGGGAGTAAAATTAATTATTTCAACGCATAACTCTTTTTATGTTAGGGCACCAAAAAATTTCGAGTACTTAACAAAGCTAACGTATGCTACTCAGTTAATAAGCCTATTTGTTACGTGTAGGCTTCTTTGTAAAATCGTACATTCGTAAATACATTCAAACAAAATTGTTTCGCTCTTTTTGCCAAATTCTTTGGTTTGGTATGTCTAAGGCCACGATCTACAAGCCATGTCCTTAGTTTATACAATTACAAAAACGGACAGAAAAATATTCTATAAAACTATAAGGATTGAACCCAACAAAAATCGAAAATTCGTATTAGCCGCTAATTGTTTTCTTTGAACCCGAACCGGAGCTGAACCAGAAGTGAACCTTTAAAATAAAATTTGCTGAACCTTAACCGGAACTGAACCTTTAAAAATAAATTTTGCCAAACCTGAACCGGAACTGAACCCGCAAAAATAAAATTTGCCGAACCTGAACCTGAACTGGAACGTTATTTTAAACGGTTCGACGCCCTAAAATTAATTAAAAGACCATTTAATTTTTTTTAAAAGATTATATTAATCAAAGTTGTGCTGTAACAGTAAAAATAATTTGCCTCTTTGATACTTTCATTAATTTCTTCATTACTTTTATTCATCCTTCTGACTTGAAAAACAAAGTCGCAGGTGTTAAATTAAGCTTAGGACAACCGTCAAACGATTACCCCCACCTGGTTTCGTAGATAGCAAGATATTGCTGTTCCATTGAAATTTTTACTTCGTGTTTTGTTTTTATGCTTAGAGATATGATTCAAATTAAATCTGCTTGTCAAGACCGCCAGGCCGAGAAAAATACAGTAGAGTGTTCTTTCAAAGACAAAACAAAATGGCGCGAGCAGACTTTGAACCAGGGATCGAACCGGACCCGAACCGGACCCGAACTGGATCCTTAAACCCGTATAAACCGTTATTATTTTTTAAACCCGAACCGGAACTGAATCAAAAAAAAATGTTGCTGAACCTGAACCTAAACCGGAACGTTATTTTAAACGGTTCGGGTCCGGTTTGAGTCCGGTTTGACGCCCTGCTTTGAATTAAGTCCCTGTCGATCGCGTTGGCTATTAATATCTTTATCTCTTTAATATCATTAGCACAAAGCTCTTCATACCTGCTTGCCGACGCTGCCTTTTTCAAAAAGTGCTATTGGTCAAAATACTGATAACAATAAGTGCTTTTTTTTTTAAATATACAGCTTTTGTTTCATTGGCGATCGTTTTTTTGTTGGTGTGAAACTTTATTTCGATTTGACTCTTGGCTTTGGCAAAGACATCAACATTAAAAATTTTTGATCTAAACAAAATTAATTGTGTACTTTTACCGATGCAAAATATTTTATTTAAAGTACAATTTTTAATTAAAATATTTACTAAGTTAATGTCGATCTGTTTCTAACATTCAGTTTCTTTTCATTATACTGATTTTACACCACGAAGCATGTCATGACCTCGTCGTACCCATCCTCTCAACAATAACCCTGGGAAACACAGCCACTTATCTGGTGCGTATTCAAGGCGAGCCTTAGGCAACACAGCATCTGATATGGATGTTTTAGTCAGCGAACTCACTTCCTCAGTGCAGGAGGCAACCATGATAACCATTCGACTAAAGTACAACATCTGAATCTACATTGTATATAAATTCTTAAACACTTTTGCTTCTCTCTATATTTTTATAGAAGAATTTTTGTTTACCCAGGCGTTAGTGTTGATAACCTTCGGAAGTATTCTTTAAAGAAATCCAGCAGTACTACATCAACTTCATTTAATTATAATAAATTCAACAGCTTAACAATAAGAACCAGTTCTCAGTAACATTAATAAAAAATCACGATACAAAATTATCACATGAGGTATCACGCATAATCAGTCAACTGTGTTAATATTAAATGATTTACATTATTAACAGTAAGTTTAGTTTTAAATTAGCCTAAAACTTTTCGTCAAGTCGGTGTTGATAGAAAAATTACATAAACTTTTTTGGCAACCCTTACGACAAACAGTGTAATGTCACTGAACTCGTAGCTCTTACACTGATTACTGTAAATCAAGATAGAGTATTTTGTTTTCCTTCCTGTCAATTTTTGTTGACTTTAGCCTGGTTTTTCAAAAACGCATACATGTCTCGCCCAGAATATGTCACTGAAGTTGATCTTTTCCATACAATGATTTAGTGTTTTTATTTAACATCACATCGCTTTGTTCAAAGGTACAGCGACCATGCACAACGTCAGTTGTGCATGTAATAACGTACTTCGTTTAGTCGCTGCTTCCTTATTCACAATCTTTATTTCTACATGCACTATGATTAATTTCAAGTTGATTGTGAGTAAAAATGAAATAAATAAAAAAATAAAAACAAATGACAAATTGTTCAAAAAACAATGCAAATATTACAATGCAAAAAAATTTAAAAATCACTCTAAAGTATTTAAATAATCCAAACTGTTGATAACTAAATAAGGACCAAACTTGCAATGATTGGTAGTTCCATTGTAGGATACCATCGACTGGGAAAATTAATTAAAAAATCCTTCTTAACAAAAAATATCGGCTAAATACCGTCCAATTCTATAGGCTTTCGTTTATTAGAATATCTTCAGATACATATAAAAATGGAATGAGTATTTCAATAAATATTATTATTATTATTGTATCGAATCTGTTTAAATAAGTGTCTGAAGAAGTTTTAATAAACGAAGCTATAGAATTGGGTGGTATTTAGCTGAGGTTTTTTGTTAAGAATCATTTTTTTAAAAACCGAATTTTATGGTTAAGCTAAAATCCGAATAAGATTAGCTAGCATTTGTTTAACACGTTCTCTACCACATCACTCATATGTGAGTGACAGTCTACATTTTTGAAAGAGCCTCGTCATTCATACCAACGATATACGGAGTGTGTATCGTTGTTCAAACAGATCCGCTTTAATTTATTCAGCCAAAATTTATCTTTGGTACCAACAATTTATGTTTGAAACAACAAAACATACAAAAAAGGTATTTCATATAGAAAAAGTAACCTAATTCCACAAACAAACTACAAAAAAAGGCATAAATTTTTATGAATACATAAACTGGGCTGTACGTTTGTAGCACAATAAAATCAACAGTTATTCAAAAAAGTCCCGATTTTAACCAGCTATATCTCTCCAACCATAAACCCCTGTGAATGAAACATAGTGTATAACTGTATATCAAATTAAAGCGAAGAAATAATATTTTTAAATATTAATATTATTGTGACGTCATAAGCGCGCATATTCCTGTGTTGTCATAGTTACGAATTTTTCTTTTAACTGAGAATTTTTTTGTGACAATGGATAACGGTTCCAAAAAAAGATAACAAAGTTACTAACACGATACCCCATCACATTCATTCTTGAGAACAAGCATTATCCGTCATGGAACAGCTCAGAGCCAACAAATCACTACTTTTGCAAAGTTAGCTACATACAATAACCCCTCACACTTACACGCCACATTGCCCACAATGCTTGACACACGCACATGACACCAATCACCTCTTTAACTGTAGCCAAGTACTAACGCAACATCGCGTCACTAATCTGTGGAAGAAGCCTTTGAAAGCAACAGTGGTGATCCAAGAGTGGAAGTCTAAATTAGATATTTTGAAGGGTTATGAATTGACTGCTCCAAGATTTCCTTGAAGAAGAGGCAACAACAACAACAATAACATGTAAAAAATACAAGAAAATAGCAAATGGTGTAACAGGTTATAAAAAGTAATCTGTAAGTTATTTTATAAGTGCTCTTTGTGCCCCTAATCTGTTGCACAAACAAGATGACGACGATAATTGACTTTTCGCAAACACCATTTAGAGCAGTGGTTCTCAACCTTTTTGCTAGCAAGTACCATCTAGAAATTTTTCTTTATATTACGTACCACAAAATTCATCAAAAAATTAATTATTTCGATTTTTTTTAATTTTTTAATTTTCGTCCCAAAAATTATATATTCTCTAAAAAAAAAAGGTCTTCGCTGAAAATCTGACTTATCTAAAAAACGCAATTTCATCCAAGTGTTGGATTTTATAGAATCTAAAAACTATTCACGTATCACCAGTGGTAGATTTTCAAAGTTAGGGGCCCGAGGCAAGGGTTTCCAAACCTTAATGTTCGCTAAAAAGAAAAGGGCTTTGATCTCGCATTTCCCTCTTTTCTCCCAAAATTGTAGTAATCTCTAAAAAAATAAAAAAAGGTCTTCACATCGATTTGATCTCCCTTTTCCCTTTTTTCTCCAAAAATCATGGGAGAAAAAAAAGGGAAAAGGGAGATCAAATCGAAGTGAAAGAAAAAAAAAAAAAGAAAAAAGAAGGTCTTCACTTCGGATCGATCTCCTATTTCCCACTTTCCTTACACAAGACACATTACTTCTTAATTACACAAACAAAACTGGCGCACCCCACATCATAATATCTAAAGCAGCTTCACTAATCAGACTTTCCCTATACCATATAAGAAACTATATTTCCCTTTCTAATACCCCCATCCCTACTTTCTCCCTAATAGAAGAAAAGTACAAAATTAAAACAAAATTCAAAATCTTCTTGGAGAAAAACTTTCCTGACCATTTAATGTAAATTCTCCCTTCTCTTATTTCATCTCCCTACGTTCATCCTTTTCTTTTTCGTTCCTCGTAATAGTAACTGAAAACTCTTCTAATTTCCCCTAAGGCTTACCAAAGCTGTCATTTTAATCAATTGAAAAATATTAAATTAATAAACAAATAATAATAATAATAATAATAATAATAATAATAATAATAATAATAATGTTTATGTTACCCAACACCTTATTAACTGTAATTTACTTCCTCCCTTGATATTAAATACTTCTAATTTACAGCGTAATAATAACATTCGTTTTTTTCTCTCTCATATTTCATTGTAAATATCGCTTTTTCTTCGCCCGCCCATAATTGTGAAAAATCTATTTCCTATTACAAACATATAGTAAGAATGGTCAAGTCAATCAACAAGCAAGTGCCGACAGACCTGTTTTGTCCTTATTTTTTTTATTTATTTTTTTTTATATATAAATTTTAATAATAATTGTAAACACACAAAAAAACAAAACATATAAAAAAACGGTTGTCAAAATTGAATACATTTAGTTTTGATTATTTATGTGTTATTTTAAAATTCTTTTATAGGACTCGTCAGGACACTACAGCTTGTTGTTGACCCCAGCTGAAAAAGTTGAAAACTTAAACAGCTGGCACAACTTTCTGTTTTTGGTTTTTACACCTCAAACATCCAGTTGTGGACCTGAACGCTGGGTAGGTAGTACAATGAAAACAATGTTCCACCAGCGCAACTGCAAAAGACACCGCTAAACCGCAAGGGTATACTGGCGGCGGTTCCTATTGTTATTGATTATTACTGTTGTGTATTTATCTATTCTGTATTATGATTTGTGTATTGATCTATTCTGTATTAGTATTATTGTATATTGATTCTATTGTTATTGATTATTATTATTTATTTCATATTGTTATTGATTATTCGTTTGCCCAATACTGTGTAAAACTTATATCCTATTGTTACGTTTTTTTTTTGTTAATTGTATTTACAAGTAAAATCAACACATTATTCATTCTTTATAAGTAAATAATTTTTTTTTCATCGTTTTGTATAAAATTTTTTTTCTTTCTGTTGTGATATTGTGCAATAGATAACGTAGTGTTTTCTTAAACGCTTCTAATCTTAATCAGCGCCTTCTGCTCGAACAATTATTGGACACGCGCATCTCCAAGCATAATTGTTACAAGTTAAATATGCGCCTTTATTTTGGTTCATCAGTCAGTTCAAAGCTATCAAGCTACTACAGCAAACGAACTAAAAGCATTCTATTTCAATACGGTTGTTTTTTGGCTAAGTGATTTTTGTGAATTTTAATTATTGTTTTTTTAATAAACCTGTGTATTCGTGCAAAGATACAACAGGCAAAAGTGGCGACGAGGATTCAAGTAACTCATCTGCGTCAAGAAAAAAGAAAATTTGTTGAATCTGCATTAAAGCTTGAATTGTCAAAATGAGTGAAATTTCTGAACTAATTTTGTTGTTAAATAAGCAACACCAAGAGCAAATGGCAGTTTTACGCGGCGAGCATCAAGAGCAAATGACAATGCTTCAAGAGCAGCTAAAAATTCTACAAAGCAGCTTGAACAACCCGCGAGAAAATGTTCCAACACCGATAGCAAGTTTTCAACCATTCGATTCCACATCTGAGTTATGGACTGATTATTTGACAAGGTTCCGAACATTCGTCACTGCTGACTCTATTCCCGACAACAAGCAAGCACAAATTTTTCTTACCAACCAATCTAACTCCGTTTACAAAATGCTTAGCAACTTAGCGGCTCAGCAACAACCTGTCAAAAGCATACATGAGCTAACCATGAATGATATTCAGACGTTTATGGCAGAGCAGTTCGACCCAAAACGATTTGTTGTCAGAGAACGTTTCAAGTTCTGGTCTGACATGAAACGCAAACCTGGCGAAACTATTCCTGAACTGGCAAGCAGAATACGACAAGATGCAGCTACATGTGATTTTCAATCCATTAAAAGATCCATTAGATATAGCCTTGCGAACTAATTTCATCTGTTCAGTCGACAACGAAGCAGTTTTGAAGACACTCTTCAAGCTCAAGGACGATGAACTGAAGTTTAGCAACGCCATCAGAGTGGCTCAAGAAGTGGAAGAAGCAGCCAAGGTAGCATATCACGCAAAGTCCAAAACTTCCAAAACGCAAGAAAAGAAAACCGCCTGCTTCAGGTGTGGAAATTCTGGACATTTTAGCAAAGCTTGTCCCCACATTAAAGCTATTTGCAGCTTCTGCAAGAAAACAGGTCATCTGCAATCTGTATGCATGTCTCGACTAGGTGCACAAAGTCCAATGTTCTGTTTCACCCATCTATCAAACTATTAGACTTAATGACCGCAGAATTAAGTTTGAAATTGATAGCGGAGCCAGTGACACATTTTGCTGTGAAGCGACGTGGCAAACGCTGGGTAAACCCATTCTACAACCTGTATCAGTTCAATATCAAGTTGCTGAAGGTAGCCCGCTACCCGTCGTGGGACAATTCCAATCAACTGCAAGTATTGATGGAAAATCACCTGACGTGACCTTTCCTGTAATTGTCACTAAGGTGCCCAATCTAAATTTACTAGGTCGTCTGGCGATGATGAAGTTGAAACTCACCAACTTAACTGATCACTTAGCTGACACAAGTTTTGATGGGGAGGAGATGGAAGATGATGTCAATAGCGTTTGTTTAGTTCGAACAATCAGTCGTCAAATCAATCCTGACAATCCATTGCTTGTGGTCAGAGAGACTGCCAAGGATCCAATTCTTGCCCAAGTAATGCGATTTGTGAAGGAGGGATGGCCGCATGCATTTTCGGAAGAGCTTAAAGACTTCAAAAAGTTGGAAAATTCGTTGTCAACAGAGAATGGTTGCGTTTTTTACGGCTTACGGGTAATAATTCCTTCAACCCTACGTAATCATATTCTTAAAAATTATTACACCTTGGACATTTCGGCATGCAACGGATGAAACAACTTGCCAGGTCAACTGTCTATTGGCCTAGAATTGACTTTGACATTGAGGATTTATGTCGCAAATGCACTTCCTGTGGCCAATTTTAAAATAAGCCGGATAAATCTTCAATCCATCCGTGATGCCAGAAAAACCATGGTCAAGACTCCACTTGGACCATGCGATCAACTTTCTGGGAAGAAACTGGTTAGTCCTTGTAGACGCTTATTCAAAATATCCTTGCATTCATCCAACAACCTCAACGTCTTCGAAAAGTACTACTGCTATACTTGAACAAGAATTTGCTCATTTCGGATATCCCCACACGTTGGTGACCGATAATGCCACAACATTCATGTCTCAAGAGTTCCAAGCTTGGTGCAAACAACGAGGCATTGTACATCTCACCGGAGCACCTTATCATCCAGCAACAAACGGTGCTGCCGAGCGTTTGATACAATCGTTCAAACAGGCATTGAGAAAATCCTCGTTACCCTCCACAGGAAGCTTTGCAAGAATTTCTAATGCAATATAGAAGAATTCCTTTTGCATCGGGACTGTCACCAAGCGAATTGTTGAATGGAATAAGAATTCGCACCAAAATTGACACTTTGGTTCCATCCATTCCGTATCTCCTGCAGGGAAGACAGTCAAGACAAGCGAGCAAGCATTCAAATGCTGAAGGCTCGGAAGTGGTTTCGAAAGTCGAACATCATTACTCACTAGGAGACCCTTGTTACGCACTGTGCTTCGGCCCTAGAAGAGATCGTGACCCACGATGGGTGCCTGCGATAGTTACGAAAGTCCATGGTACACGAAGCGTCAATGTACGAGTCATTCCTCGAGGACCAACTTGGAGAAGACATCTTGATCAACTTCGACCTCGATACGGTTCGGATCAAGATGATGATCCCTGTGAAATCCCAAAACGAGCGTTTTGTCTACAGAAACACTTCCAGCCGGGACTGACCACGCATCTACTTCTTCTTCGATGAACCAACGCAACAATCCGAGATTACCAACCGGAGACGAGTACGGGCGATACAATCCACGACGATCAGCGAGAACAAAAAGACTTCCAAAAAAATATTGTTGCTAATATGTATATATTTTTTTGTCGTATTATTTGGAGGTGTTGTGATATTGTGCAATAGATGACGCTTCTAATCTTAATCAGCGCCTTCTGCTCGAACAATTATTGGACACGCGCATCTCCAAGCATAATTGTTACAGGTTAAATATGCGCCTTTATTTTGGTTCATCAGTCAGTTCAAAGCTATCAAGCTACTACAGCAAACGAACTAAAAGCATTCTATTTCAATACGGTTGTTTTAAAAAAGTGATTTGGTTCAGTGCTGTAGTTTGAAAAGTGAATTTGTAGATCGCAAGCAAAACTTGGGACAATTTTGTTTTGCGATTACATTGTTGGGCTGCACCGTTGGCTGTACAGTTTACCCTCGTCAAGTCGGACAGCTTGGGGGAAGGGTATCCGACTTAGCCGATTGTCCGACCTAACCGAAGGCCTATAGGCCATAGCCTATAAACATGCCTAGGGCAATGGAATTTAGTTGAAAATGCCCTGTTATTGTATAGGCTATTTTGTTTTACTAAATTTACCTTCATAACATGTAAAAGAAAACAGATTTATTTATTTCGGGGGAATTAAGGAAAACACTGCAAAACCGTACATTTTTTTTACTATGTACCATAACATTAAAGAATAAACATACGAACAATTAAATCAAGTGAGTGAACAAAGTATCGCTGTCAAAGAAAACGGCCGCTAAAATCCGCGTCGAAGAAAACTGCCGATTTTAGGCATTTTAGGGCAAACATTTTTTTCTCAATCATGGAATTTTTTTCCTTTTTTTTTCTCGGTCATGGTCCGACTTATCCGATATCTGAGTTACCCGGGTCCGACTTAACGAGGGTAAACTGTACTGTATTGTCTCGCTGCATTGTCGAGTAAATAATTGTGGTCGTTGGCTTGTGGAAGCCTGTGATAATTTAATATATCGAAATTTCAACCTTAATATATACAGTATAGTATAAAACCATAAGACGTGTGTGAAGCCAGCGTTGTGATAGGGGAAAGCTCGGATAGCTTCCCTATAATTCAAGAATTAGAAGAGAAAAATAGAGGGATTCGCTGCGCGGTCTACTTTAAGCTTTTTAAAATTAACACTTCAAGACATTGGTCATTTTTGAATAATCTATAGTTAGTAGTTTTTTAAATATAAAACGTGTTATTTATAAGTAAATGCGTATCGGTTTTTATTTTTTTGTATATTTAGAAATCTCATAATTCTCTACTTTGTAACTTTGTTTTTAATAGATGAAATAAAAGACATCCCCCAAAATAAGCCCTGGTGTCATATTTTTGAACGAAAACTAATATAAGCCCTGTTTTATTTTTGAAGAAACGGTATTGTGATGAACCTTGAAGCATAAAATTTGGAACGCTCGGTGTTTTATTGTTTCGTTTCAAATTTCTTAAACCAGTTTATTTTGTATGCGCCAAACTGCTGTTGTATCAATTTAATTTTAAAGTTACGCGCAGATAACTCCGTTTTATTTAATTGGTATATTTTTAAAATATTTTATTTTGTTACGTCATAAATTATCTAAATTTAAATATTCATTTGCAATTAATAAATTAGTTTAATCAAAGTCCCGAAAATGTTAATTGACTATGGCTTAACGCAGTTGATGATGAAATGAGTTACAATTCCGAAACGTCCTGAATAAAATAGGTTTAGAAATACTGATTGGCTTTACTTTTTATTCTGAAATAATTGTGATAAATTTTGCATTTTGCTTAAAAACAACATTCAATTAACCAGCTTTGCCGCAATTTGAAGTGGTAAAAGCTTAGAGCCAAACTTCTTTGATCTTTGGTTTTGCAACTTTTTTACGTTTATTTCAATGAAGATTTTTTATTGTTATCAGGCCATCTGTTACGAGCTAATCCGACTACGAAAAAACTTTGTTTAAATTTTTTCTTTCGGCAACAAACAAGTCTGGTAATTGCTTTGAATGTTTCAACTCACACCCTGGCACACCAAATTGATTCGATTTTAAAAAAATCAAGTAATTTAATTACGTAAGTAATTTTTAAAGCTAGTTTTTTTCAATTGGAAGACAAGCTTTAACAGAAGAGCAAAGGAAATACTACAATAAATCTAAATCTGCAGCAGCAAAATAGATTACATGTAGATTTGATTTAACCTAAATGCAGCAGTAGCCCCAGAGAGCCGAGATGGATTTTTTAATGTTGTTTGTTACAGCTAATCTACAACTAGTCACCTAAGTTAAAATTTACCACGCCTTTCAAAAGTTGCTTTAAAAAGAAATTAAAATTCTTGTTTTGGATCTTGATTTGAATGTGTAGCGTCATAATCAGAGATGCCGAACCTTTTTTATAGAACGGGTCAAAAATTGACTATTTTATCAAAATTACCATTAAGTAGGCCATTGGCTCTGATTTCGGCCAAAATTCAAGGTGAAGGCTAATAGAAAAAAAAAAGTCCCTCACTTTCGATCAGCATCCAAAACCTCTATTTTCCCTCAAATTCAAGGTTATGACTAAGAAAATAAAAGAAAAAGTCTTCACGACTAAGTTGTCCCAAATTGCCCGAATTTTTCCGATGATGTTCCGAAAATGCCAGAAATTTTGGAAATAAGATGGGTCATTGAATTTCAACTAGTAGGTCGCATTATGATCCGCGGGTCAGTGGTTCGCCATCCCAATCATAGGCAATACATTTTACTAAAGTGTGTTTTAAAGCAGATTAACTGATATAAAAAAATGATATTAACTTTAACTGGAAGCTAAAAGTTTCTAAATAATCAGTTGAAAAACGTCTTAAAGTAGATTTAAGGTGCGTTTACAGCCGTTTACAGTACTTTTTTCTTTCAGCGCGATCTTGGTTTGTTTTATTGACGCTCAAATCCACTCATTTTTTCATGAAAATATGAGTGGATTTGAGCGACAATAAAACAAACCAAGATCGCGCTGAAAGAAAAAAGTACTGTAAACGGCTGTAAACGCGCCTTTAGAATTAGACTCCAATAGAGGCAACGCTATATTAACGATAAATTTAAGTTGCCTGAAGATAGACTTTAAGCGGGTAGTGCAATGGAATGCAATAATATTGTTCAGACCTGTGCAAAATATGGCCCGTAAATGCCAGAATATGGTCGCCGAGACGATTAGTAAAATTTTTATTTCGATTTTTTTTTTAGTTCAATATGGCAGAAGTGCAGTTACATAAGATGATGTAATTCCTAAATCGCCAACATTTAGGATTACATCACGATGTCCGACCTTTTACACGCTGGAGAGCAAATGTTTTGCAAGTATCTTCTGGGTCGCAATCGGTACAAAATTACAGTGATAAAAATTTTTTCGGTCTTTGCTTTGATTTTAACGATTATTTAGGATTATCTTCAATGTGAACTTAAATCGAACTTCTACCCCCTGAAAAATTCATTACTTTGATCCTACGTATTTTTTTTAAATCAAACAAACAAATTTTGTTGTAATAAAATCTATGTATGCAATAATTTGAACACCAGTTTTATATATTTATTGAATATTGCAGCCAGTGGTGGATATTCAAATTCAGGGGCCCGAGACAAGAATTTCCAAAAATCGATGTTCTCTAGAAAAAAAAAGGACTTTGATTTCGTCTTTCACTTTTTTCTCCCAACATCATGGTGATCTCTGAAAAAAAAAGGTCTTCACTTCGATTTAGTTTCCGATTTTGCTATTTTTCTCCCAAAATCATGGTGATCTCTAAAAAAAAGGTCTTCACCTTGAATCGATCTTGTATTTCCCACTTTTCGTCCCAACTACATAATAATCTCTAAAGAACATCTGCAGCAAACTCAAACTATAAGTGCTATTTTCGAGGAGGGCTCCTAAAATCGAGGGGGGACCCCAAAAAAAGGGGGCACCAAGGCAACTGCCTCATTCGCTTCACCCAATATCCACCACTGATTGCAGCGATTATTAATAAAAGTGAATGAAGAGGTGGTGTTCCTCTTAGTTACAAAGTTAGTTTATTTTTTTATATTTTCATCTCTATATTCATTTTCCAGCCTCGCAGAAAAGCGTCGAAGGTGCTAAACTTAGGACCAGTAATTACTCTGACCCATGTCCGAGATGCCAAGATGTTGCTTTCTGGTTGAAATTTTTATTTTGTTTTTTAGTTTATATTTACAGGTATTATCTAAATTTAGAACTACTTGCCAAAACCTCCAAGCAAGAAAAAGTGCCGTAAAATGTTTTTTCCAAAGACACATCAGAATGGCGCAAGTAGGTTTTGAACCGTGGCCGTTGCGGTCACAATCACCACGCACTAAACACTCGACCACGCTCCACAGTACTCGTTAACAACGGGTTAAAACGTTGTGATTTATGAATCCATTGACGTATGAGCGGAAGAGAGAAGTTTGGGGGTTAAAAAACCTCCATAAAGAATGATGGTTAAAGGCTCACAGTAGCTTAAAAAAATAAGTGAGGACTATATTTCAGTGAAAGTGAATTAGGACTAGAAAAAGTAAAGACCTTAAAAAATTAAATTATTTTACATTTGTCGGCAGGGTGTTTGAGCGGTTTAGAGGGCCGTGAATGAAGGCAAACGTGTCTAAGACCGTCTCGGTTCAAACCTACTCTCACCATTCTGTTTTGTGCTTGGAAAAACACTTTAAGGCACTTTTCCCCGCCTGGCGATCTTATCAAACAGTCCTAAATTTCAATCATACCTCTGAAGTCTGAATATGAACTAAAAACGAAATAAAAAATTTTTGGATAGTAAAAGGACACAAAGGAAGTTTTATAGAGGGATTTTCCATCTTTCGATCTACAGCTTGGACATATTTTTTTAGTCTTCATTTTACTTTTAACAGAAATAATCAGTTTTTTTGCGTTGAATGTAAAGTAAAGATTTTTTTGTCTTTTCTTCGTCTTGAAAACAAAACAATTTTTTCCAAACTATATAGTATAATAGCTGGCGCCGCCTCTATTTTTTTATCGTGGTTTCCCATCAAATCACATTAGGGAGAAATCGGCAACATTTCTCGATGCAACATAACTCGATGCAACATAACTCGATGCAACATTACTCGATGCAACAACACTCCAACTTATGATGAAAAGGACGCGAGTTGGATGCCCAGTCTAACTGAGTGATTTCCGTTGTGTCCTCAGAAAAGGCACTTTATAGCAAATTCCTCAATGGGTCAAGCTGCTTAAAACAAAAATCAACAATTAGACCAGGGTTGCCAGATTTTATTAAGGCTTATTAATATTCAGGCTTGATCATTGGCGTAGTGGAAAAACTAATAATAAAAACTGATTTGGACCATACGTTGAATTTGCATTTTGATTCAATTTAAATTCCTTTGAAAAGCTCTTTTGAATGTAAAACTACAGCTAATTTTTATTTAAGTTTTCATGAAATTAAAGAAAAAAATATTTTGTTTTCCCACTCTTTCTGCGTGTGTCTACTGAAAAACGCGCCCTCACCGTTTTGAATAGTCTGGATCAAATGCTTGTTGGTAGAAATTTCATGATGAGTATTGTTGTCAGATTTTTCCTGCAAAAAAAATAAAAATTAAAAAAAAACTCTGCAATTTTTGCATCAGTTAAAAACACGCACCTGGTGGCGTGTTTTTTAGTAAAGTAGTTCTTGGGGCATATTTTAAATGATCCGATTTTTAATTTTCAACTTTGATCACATTTCGGGATCATGTTAAAAATACGCACCGGGAGACGTATATTTTAATTGTGTAATTTTGAGGGTGTAATGTCTTAGTTTTGTAATTCTAAGGGCGTCTTTTTACCATGATTTCAATTTTCTTTTGTTTGAATTTGTTTGCCTCAGATTTTACGTTGAGTTTGGTTTTATCAGACCTTTCAAGTCAGTGTCGAAATTATCCGACAAGATTTTTAAAACAAACGTTGCAAATTTGGCATTTTTTTTACTTTGTAATTTGTTTAATTTCTTGGAAAATTTTAATTTGAAAAAGCGTAACTCTTAAAAGCGGTTTCTTCATACCATTTGCTTTTAAAAAATTGATTATTAACATTCAATTGCGTATGATTGCAAACATTTATTGGACAAATTTTTTTGCACGTGTAGGAATCAGGGGCGCCGGAAAATTTTTTGGCTGGGGAAGGGCAAAATTCAAAAAAAGTAGCTTTTTTTGGAATTTTGTAATTAAGGTTTATTGCCGTATAAGCCGAAAAAAGTTGGGGGAGACAACGTAATCTTATCCACAGTTTATTGACGTTTAACGAATCATGATTTTGTTTACCGTTTTCACCGCAAAAATCTGATGATGACTAAAATAAGAGTTCATCACTTTCAATAAGTGTCCAAAATTTCTATTTTAGTCCCAAAGTTAATTTGAAAACCAAAAAAAGATCTTCATCTTCAATCGATCTGATATTTGGTCAAGTTTTTGTGATTGTAAGGATAAATCTGACCTAATGTTTCTGTACGCCAAATTTCAGAGGGCATCATCTGTACTTTTTGAAAAAAGCAGAAGGCAATTTGAAGAAATCAAAAAAGCCAGGAGGAGCAATTGCCCCCACTTCCGGCGCTCGTAAGAATAATGGTTCGGATGCTGTTTTGTTTTTAAGAACAAACTAGATAAGCCAAATTAAAAGTGTTCTTTTCATAAAACATTTTTAATTTGTGAATTTACTGTAATTATGGTTGCTGATGCACACCTAGTTTTCTATTCACGTTTGCGTTTGTTGAGAGTAATTTTTCAATCTAAAAGTGCGTCTTTTTTTTTCTAAACCTTTTAAAGGTTTCCTGGATGAGTAAGGACCCCAATGAGTGGGTTAGGGGTGGTTATGCCGGCCCTAATGGTTTTAATTTAAAGCTGTTTGTTGTGAATGCCAAGCAAAAGAAAATATCGTAAAACACTTTTTTAAGAAGTCAACTGACGGATGAAAGCAAGTATTGAATCAAACCCATATAAAATAAAAATAAAAGTAACATCTGTACAGTAAATTTATCCACGGCTTTATCAATTAATTAGTGTTATCCATGACTTTCCCTATTTCATTCCCCTTAGCTAATGATTGTGCAAGGATATTCTGAGTATGTGATTTACGTTAAACGTTTCTGGTAGTGAATATTAAATTTATGACAGATTCACATTTATTATTTACAAAAAGAAATACCGTAAGCATATTCCAATTCGAAATTCCATCTTTAAACACTGTATCATTTTTGCCATTTGATGTTGATGTTTCTGTGGAAACAGATTGAAATTGAGGCCCATACTCGCTTAGAGGAATTCTCTTTGCAGAGAAGCTTTGTCTTGTTTTCTTCAGGTGTTCAGTTTCAAACTCTTCTTCATCATTAAATTTTTTGAGTTCATTTTTTACTTGTTTCATAGTAGGACGATCTTTTGCATTTGTTTTCCAGCAATCGATAACGATGTTTTTTAGGCATTGAAAAACCTGAAGATCTGTTTCATAGTTTAAACATTTCTCTGTTTCATCAAAAGTTTTTTCATCTGGTTTTTGTCCTTCGTTTTTGATCAAAAAAGTAATCATTTGAATGGAAAATCTGCTAGGTCCTTGAAATATTCGTTGACGATTTATAATCTCATATCCAATCATTCCAAAGCTGTATACGTCCATTTCACAAGTTCTTTCCATCAAAGGATCTTTCAAAAGCTCTGGTGGCGAATATAATACAGTAAACTGCTTGCTTTGTTCAATTTCTAACGACGCCGAAAATGCGCCTGATGCCATAGCGATACTTACAGCACCGAAATCAGCTATTTTTGCTATCAGATATTCATTTAAAAGAATGTTTTGCAATTTCAAATCTCCATGAATATAAGATCGACCCAAAAAGTTGTTGTGCAAATAATCTAATCCAGCAGCTATGTTATGAAAAATTCTCCGTCGTAGATGCCAAGGAATATTTTTAATTTCTGTTTTGTGAATAAAAAGATCTTCTAGGTTATGCCCTATCGCTTCTTCCATAACCAATCCATAGCAACTGTTCCAACATGTTACACCATGAAACTGAATAATGTTTTTGTGTTCCAATCTTAAAAGCACTTGTGCTTCTTTTTCTATGTTTTTTTTAGTACTTGATATAGCTTCATCCGAGCCAGTAAGAGCAACACATTTTACAACCACATTTCTCAATTTGCTGTGAAAACAGCGTCGAACTGATGCATAACTACCGTTGCCCAAAAAATCTGTTTCGTCCGAACTAGTTAAAAAATCTGAAGTTTTAAAACTTTTCATTTTCTATTTTATCATTTTGCTTCATCACAAAGTGTAAAAAAATATAGTTCAATAAACTATTTAAGTATCTACAAAAACTTTAGACAGCAATCGACGCCTAATTTTAAATTGTTATAATGAGTAATAGGCCTATTAAACAAAAACGTTAAAATTCAAGTAAAAAAGTTTTTTAGTAAAACGTTTTTAAATAAAGCAATTAATGCTTCAAATGCTATTTCAGAGAAGGGATGGGTAAACTACGGCCCGCAGGCGCATGCACGGCTTTCTGTGCGGCCTCCAAAAGCCTCAAGCAAATAGCTTCACTCTCTCTTCGCTTTCAATCGTGATGTTCTCTAAAAAAAGTCATCACTTTCAATCAATGTCCAAAACTCGGAACCATTACATTTTTGGGACCAAAAGGAGATTTTCGACATTAATTGAGAGAGAGATCTGTTTATTTGCATCAAAATCTTTTTAATATATTAACGGTTAAAACAAAGACAAGGATTTTACATATTGAAATTAAACAGTTTGATTAATAATGATAAGAATTTATATTAAACCAAAATGCACTATAAAGATATGACGCAAGGGTAGGAAGGGAAAAAAGTTATTTAATCACTATCCCCAACTTATTTGAAAGTTTCATAACACGCAATATAATATATTAGTCAAGTTTTTGGTCAGTAAAACTGATTATTAAGCATAGAAAAGATTAACACAAGACATATTACATCATAAATATAAATCACGATGAAAGAAAAAAAAGTGGTGAAAGTGATGACCTTTTATTTTAGAGATCACTTTATGTTGGGTACGAAAATCATGAAATCCGAGACAGATTCAAAGTAATAACCTTTTTTTCAGAGATTACCATAGTGCGGCCCGGAAACTAAATCAACTTGTGAATGCGGTCCTCAAGCTAAAAAATTTGCCGACCCCTACTTCAGAGAAAAGCAATAGTTGATAAACTTAAATAAATCAAAATTTTTACAATGATATTAATTAAAGGAACGAAACAAAAATTGATATATTACGCTTAACGATAAAAAGTATTTAAAAAATTTTATGTAAGATTTAGCATTTCTTGTTTTGAAAATTACTATTTTTGGTGGCTTTGAAGAAGTTTGAATACGCGTGCTTGACTTGGGTAAAACCATAGTGAGAGCCAAAGGGGAAATAGCCAGAGGCGCCCGAAGCGAAAGACAAGAGGGCGATTTCACTTTCTGTCCTATAATATTTTTAACACTCGGGGCACCATGGGGCAGATAGTGCCCTGTGAAATACGCATGACAAAGCATGACAAAGCATTGAGTTAAATCTGTTCTGCAGTTATATAATCTCAACCCAAAGTTAGATCCAACAAAGCTTGTAAAGTTTCGATTTGGGAAAAGAGTCACTTTACTTTTTTTTAAAAAGGGCCCAATAGTAAACAACAGTGACAGATTAGAAAAGGAAACAAAATTCAAAAAAAGCATTTTGAGGGCTGAAAAGGCACTTTAAACAAACGTAAATTTTTGTGTGTTGGAGAAACGTTTTTACTAAAAAATTAAGGGAAGAACCAAAAAAAGTTTTCACTTACGACAGGGGTGTCCGACCTATTGGCTAATCAAAATATTAACGAGCCAAGAAAATAAACCACCGCAGCCAAATTTCACAAGTAACGAAATTTTTTTGGGCTTCACTAAATTTTCTGATAAAATTTTTCTCTATTACGCCAAAAAATTCGTTTGTTAAGAGAGTTTTTTTTTCAACTAAAAACGTGCCCTTTGTAAGTTTTGCCTCTTTCCGCAAAATTTTCCCGGGCCCCTGACTATAACCTCTCCCAGATATTAATGTTTTGTTATTTTTTGTTCTTACTTTTAAAAACATTATTTTTGAAACTATTTTTAAAAAACAAGAATTTATTTGGAGTTCTAAGCTTAGTTTTTATTTATTACAAAATCTACTTAAAGTCTCATAAAAAACTAGCTTCTTCATTTGTTTTATGGTTAGAGTTTTTCAAATTAAAACGTTAATTTAAGAAATTGCAGTTAAGCAATTTTAATGGTAGCAAATGCCATTTTACAAACTTCAGAATGCCGATTTTATAATCATAATTAATCTATACGAAAATATTTTTCGAATTGTCAATATCTCCAGTGAAGTGCTTTTCTATATTCTTTTTTTTACTTAGGACACCACATAAAAGAGATAAATCTTTCGCCGCGTATAAAAGAATTTTTAACTTATCTTCTTTTCCAAAAGAAGACTACTGATTTTAAAATCTTAAACTTTAAGAAGTAAATTAAATTTTTAAATATTTGTAGCACCCTTGGCAATCAAAAACAGCACTCAAAGGTGAAGCAAATGCAGTGCTCTTTAACCATCTTTATGCGGTACACTTTTTGCATTTTTTTAAAAACTTGTAAGTATATCTCACAATTATTAATGTTCAATCGTGCACAAAATGTAAAAAATTAACCTTGCAACAAGTAAAATTAAAATGAAGACCTTTTTTGATCTTTAATTTTACTTGTTAATTTTTAATCAACCTATTAATCAATAATTCAGAATTTAAATTTAAATTTTATTCAAATCGGAATTTAATTCAATAATTCAGTTGAAGACCAAAAAAAATCTTAACTTTAATACTATCTGTTTTCTTCTAAATGAAACGATCAACCTCGCTGGACTGAATATCTCCTCAAAAAGTTTTTGCAAGCCGCATCAAATTTCTTCGCAAATGAAGCAGCCCTACTATGTACTTTTTGTATATCATTTCTCAGCTTGTCCTAGTTTTGATCCGGTATACACTTGGGTATACAGTACACCATATTAAAAAGCATTGCCCTAATGTACAAACAAAAACGTAAAAGTTTTTGGGGTCTTTAACTAGTTTTGTCGAATCTTAAATTTTTCTTATTGTGATCTGTAGAGCTAAATCAATTAAAAATTGAAAAAAATTATAGAAAACAATTCAAAAATTGTGATAAAACTTATTTGTGTTCTTTTACAAGTCTACTTATTAGTTACAGTAACTCTAATTTTTTGCTAATAACTTTTA
The DNA here is from genome assembly GCA_963680785.1 of Diplosoma virens. Lineage (NCBI taxonomy): Eukaryota > Metazoa > Chordata > Ascidiacea > Aplousobranchia > Didemnidae > Diplosoma > Diplosoma virens. The sequence goes on from OY796889.1 coordinate 16,663,607, forward strand.
AGACATTTTAAAAAATGATCATTAGGTTGCTCTATGAAACAGCTATTATCTAAATAATACTTTTGTTTGAGACGTTGAGACGTTGATAATGCCGTAGGTTATGGTTAAATATTTACAAAAAACTAACAAGTTGTACATTATGCGCTGTAAATAAAACCTTGCGGTGTTCCCAACAGTTCTATCGACAATGTGATTGGCCAACTGTTGAGAAAAAAACGAAACAAACAAAAATAATAAAAAAATCTCACATTTCTCTGTTTGACTTTTTATACAAAAAGTTCACTTATTTAAGGGTTAATGATTAACATTTTTATTGATGTAAAATATTTGTTTAAATTTTCTTATAGCTAATATCAAAGGTGGTTAGTAAACTAATCTGGAACTATACTTTTTGAGGACAACTTTTAGTTAGAACATGCAAGAATTGTTGTTTTATCTAACTTTTTACTGCTTTAAGCAAATCTACAATAACTGCAATGCATTACCTTTTTTTTTGTAACTAATTTCTAATCAGAATCATTTAACATACGAACCACAAACCAAAGTACGCCCTCGGTAGACAGTTATGTGGCCTGCATTTTATAAAATCAGGACTTTCGAATTTCGACTGTACGATACTAAGAAAACTGTTGCTTTAACGTTATTATTGGGATTTATGACTCGGCATAACCTTATACTGTTATTTCGATATTCATATACAACACAAAATTCGATAGCTTAATTTCATACTAATGAAAATTTGTCTACCCAACTGAGTTGTCACGTCTTTATCAAAGGCGACCTTGAAAAAATATGTGTCAAATTCAGAGAAGATTTTAGATATCTAACTAATAACTTAATCTTTTGTTTAAATTGGTTGCGAATGCTTTCGTACAAATAAAACTTGTTTTTGTATATTATTAAAATGCTTGGCCCCGAGCGCTATTGGCATCATACGGTACGGTAATCGTACGCTATGGCATCTTGCGATAAATAGTTGCACGCCCCTGTTCTAAATAATTTTATTCGTCAACGCTAATTTTGAACGTAAGAGAAAGCATTTTTAATTGGTAATTTAAATTCAGTTTTTTAGTTTCAAAGCTTGTCTTTTTATCAGTGATGAAAGTCTCCAGACCGTTCTCCACACCAATTTTTTGCGGTCTCGCCCTTGTGCTGATGGTCCCGGTTTCGAGGTCATGTGGTCCTGGTCTCGTGTTTTTTACATTGGTCTAGAGACCAGATATTTTTGAATAGTTTTGTTACTTGATGTTATTGTGATGAGTTTTGCAGGTTGCTTAAGAACAACATTTAATTGACCAGCTTTGCCGCAATTTGAAGTGGCAAAAAGCTTAGAGTCAAACTTTTTTATCTTTAGTTTTGCAACTTTCTTACGTTTATTCCAATGAAGATTTTTGTTTTGTTCAGGCCCATCTGTTACAAGCTAATCCAATTACAAAAAAACTTTATTTAAATTTTTTTTCTTTCGGCAATAAACAAATCTGGTAGTGCTTTGAGTGTTTCTACTCACACCCTTGCCGTTAAAACATTCACATCAAATTAACCCGATTTTTCGGCAGTGTGGTCGAGTGGTTAAAGCGCCGGGATCGCGATCGACACGATCTCGGTTCAAAACCTACTCAAGCCATTCTGTTATATCCTTGGGAAAGACACTTTACGGCACTTTCCTCCTGCTTGGTGGTCTTGGCAAGCAGTTCTAAATTAAAGTCATACCTCTATTAAAATTTTAAGCGGACAGCAATATCTTGGCATCTTCGAAAGCAGGTCGGAGTAATTGCTTGCCCTATGTATAGCGCCTCCAGCGCTTTCCTGCGAGTCTGAAGGAAAAAAATAAAATAAATGGAATTTTAGAAACATTTTTAAAGCTGTTTTTTTTTTCAGTTAGAAGACAAGCTTTGACAGAAGAATGAAAGAAATAATGCAGAAAAACTAGATCTGAAAAAGCAAGATAGATTCTATAAGCTTTAATTTAGCTTAAATATAGCAGTAGCCCCAAAGAGCAAACATGGATTTTTAAATGTTGTTTGCTACAGTTAATCTACAGCTAGTTACCTACCTTAAAATTTAGTACGTCTGCCGAAAATTGCTTTAAAAGTGTGTTTTAAAGCAGATGAAAAATGATAAAAAAATAACTTTAACGTTAACTGGAAGCTAAAGTTTGTAAATATTTAGATTAAAAACGTCTTAAACATGGCATTCGTCACGAAAATATGGGGGTGGGTGCTGCAAGTTATTACATCCTAAAATTTAGCAGAGGATAGCTTAAACCGGTGGTTGCCAAAATTTAAAAAAAATTTCCATGACGGACCCCTTGTAATTGTTTAATGATTTGCGTCCTGTCGTCTCTTCAATCTATTGTCTATTTTGCCACCATTCTATTAATTAACGAGCCGTTGACGCCAATGACGCAATTCCCTGTTGTGAACAGTAGCATAAAGCAGTGGTTCTTAACTGGGTTTGATCGAACCCCGGGGTTTCGATAAGTCAGTATCAGGGGTTTGGCGGAGATCAGGATAAGTATACACACGTTATGTGTATGTGTGGCGACCACAATGTCCTCTTCACTTGAGCCGCAGTTCTTGCTCATTGTGACGTAGCACAATCTCTCCTTCTTTCTCTTAGAGATCATGCTGTATTTTGCCGACCTCACCAGATCAAGTCTATCAAGTTTAAAGCGCAAGCTTTATTGATTTATATATTGAGCAATTAGTTTTTGACATTATTTTGTCATAATTTTTTAGTTCTTGTGTTATAATGCAGGGTTTTAATACTGTAATTCTGTTTGAAGTTAAGCAAACACAATTAGGCACTAAATATGCAATTTTTTTCCTTTAATATTTAAATTTAATCTGTTCTAAACATTTACCTTTTTATACTATTTTGATCTTTTCATACTAACTATATCGATAAAAAAAGGAGTGGTCAGAAAAATATGTACAATATGGATTTACGTATATCACAGAAAGTGATGGGAGTCAGCGTCCTCAGTACACGATTTGCTACGCCAGGTTGAGCAATTGTTGCTTAGCACCGGCAAAACTAAAAGAACAATTTCAAAAGGTGCATGACGATAGAAAATACTGGAACACCACGCTCGCTAAATTTAAAATGAAGAGAGCCAGATTTGATGAAAATGCTATTCTGCCGGTTTTCGGCTTTGTACTCATTGACATACCGATCCTCATAGCATCGTACGAAGTTGCGTACTTGATTGCAAAACAGGGAAAACTACACACCATTGGTGAAAAACTTGTAAAACCAGCTGTGTTAAAGAAGGCGAATATCATATTTGAAAAACCAGCGGAAAATAAGTCATCCCAAATTTCTCTTTCTAATGGCACCATTAGCACCAAAATTGATAAGTTTAAAATTCATTCGTTCTTCTGGTAAAAATCAGCAAGTTAAACTTTAACAAATAAAGAAAGGCATAATACATTATCAAAGAAAAACGTAATATATTACGCCTTCTGTTATTTGTTAAAGTTTAACTTGCTGATTTTACCAGAAGAACGAATGAATTTTAAACTAAATAATATCCCTGGTAACAGTGTTTACATTGAAAATTGAAATTGATAAGATGAACGATGACATCTTGGCTCAAATAGTTTTAGACTTGATTTCGGACACGGCAAAATTCAGTCTCCAATTCGACGAGACCACGAACGCTTCCAATCTAAGCCAGCTTGCTGTATTCGTGCGCTATGGGAATAAAGAAGACGTGAAAAAGGAAGTTTTTTATTTTGTCAGCCCCATATAACAACTAAGGCTGCCGAAATTAAAAAATTTGTAAATAATTTCTTCAAAGACAATTATCTTTCGTGGGATATTGTTTATGCAATTTGTTTGGACGGAGCTCGAGTCATGTTGAAACGAAATTTTGGTTTTGGTACGCTACTGAAAACCAATGCACCACACATAACTGTAACGCATTGTCTCTTGCACAGGCATGCATTGACAACAAAAACCTTCACTCCAAAACTGGCAGAAGTACTAAAAATTGTGGTGGAATATGTGAACTATGTGCGAAATAATGCTATGAAATAGCGCATATTCAAGGAGCTGTGTAATGAAATAAGCTCTGAATTCGAGGTACTTCTGTACTATTCTAATGTTTGGTGGTTATCCCGGGCAAAGATGCTGAACCGTGTTTCTACCTTGCGTATAGAATTGGCCATGTTATTGCCAGAGCACCAACATCGTCATGCAGATTGTTTTGAAAATTCTGAGTTTATTCTCGTTTTGGTATACATAGTCGATATCTTCGATGCTCTCAATAATCTCAATCAACAGATGCAGGGTAACGACGAATGGGGAATGATAACTTGACTAACTTTCCTCTGTTTGACGACTGCACAAGTAAGACCAAAGATGTGTCTGGAAATGGGAACATTTCCGTACCGAGAGAACTGAAGCAAGAAATTTCCATGCACTTAGATGAGCTTGCAAAGTCTCTCGATGGATACTTCCGACCAGAGAGTCATATCCAGCATGGGTAAGACAGTCATTCACGTTTAGTCCTGATAAAGAAGATGTCAATGATGAATACCTCAATGAAATCGTTGAACTTTAGCAGAGCCAGTTTTAACAGCAACTCTTCAAAACAACAACGCTCTTAACGTTTTGGTGTAACCAAATCGTAGCTTACCCTCTTCTTGCTAAGAAAGCCCTTGAGATATTCATACATTTTGTTACAATGTATCTTTGTAAACACTCCTTTTCGAAGATGGTAAATATAAAAACAAAAAAAGGGAACAGACTATGTTGCCATAAGCCTTGCCAAAGTGAAGCTGCGCATTTTTAGAATTGTTTCCAAAATGCAACAGCATAAGACATATTGATCAGTTGTAAATATTTATTGAGTTGTGTTTTTGTGTGTAGTTCATGTTTTGTTGGTCTTGTTTCTTTGAATGATATGATTTTATGTGCAACAGATGCACAGTTTACATTGGGCTCAAGTTCGTTAATAAAAATTTTTGAATTTTAAGGAAGGGTTCGGTGAGTGCCTGCATGAAACTTACTGGGTTCGGTACCTCCAACAAGTTTAAGAACCACTGGCATAAAGCCTTGACGTTTTGCGACGTATCGCGGTATAGAATTTAAATAGCTTTTTTTTATAGTTAATTGGGAAATTTTATACAGAAAATTTCTTTCCCGGACCCCACTTTGGGAACCACTGGCTTAAACTACCATACGATTCTGGTGGGAATATGCAATCAAGCGGTGGCGTACCGAGGATTTTTAAACGGAGGGGGTATACAGCCACAATTAAATATCTATAGCGGAAAAAAAATTTTATTTGGCAAAAAAGTCGCAGCAGCACGAGATTTGACAACTTTCTATTGCTAGTGTTTTTTTAATTTTTCAAATCCAGATTTTAAAGAAGTGCTTCGAGATTTCGAAGCAAAAAAAGGCCATTATCGGTATAACTGTTTGCGAGGAAATCTCTACGACAAACATAAAAGATAAAGTTTGAATTACTTTCTCATTGTATAATAAGAGACGTACAATATTCCCATAATTGAATTTTTAAAAAGTAAACAAATGTACTTAAAATGACGACATTTAATCAAACTTTCGCTCGGAGTTTTGACCTGCTGTTTTGCATATTTTGTCAATTCGCTTAAACAGCTACTTTTTTGTCCCCTTGAAGTCAACAATCAGGCAAACGTTATCTATTAATCCTTCATTGGCAAGTAGCAATAAGGTTTTAAAAACGAATTCAGCAGGCTACAATCTGCAATCTTGTTATGGTAAAATTACAAGTGCCTCGTCAATCATTTACCAATACAGTAAAATTTTTATTTTATATTCGTTTAATTTTCCATCAACTAATCTAATGAATTATTTTTTCTAGAAATCTACTGGCTATTCATTTTATTTTTTGAACTAAAATTAATGCATACAGCATTTAAGTCTGTGGAGAATGTCTAGATTCGCGGAAGTGGTTGTTGTTTTTTTTCTTCCTCCAAGCAATGGCGTTAATTGGAATTACTTTTTAGCTGGGGGGAAGATGACTTTAATAAACCTGCACTTGTGTCTGGAGAGGGGGGGGGCAAAATTAAATTATAAAATTAAAGCAAAGGTTTTTTGTCTTCATTTTTTTCCAATAAAATTTTTTAAAAATTAAAAGACAACAAAAACTTATCAACTGTTATTGATACTAATTGACATGATCGTAGAAACAGCGGTTGAAAAACTTCTAGGGGGTGCAGAAATTTCATTAGGAGAGGTTTAAATTTTCCTCTTTCCCTATACTTCCAACGCCCTTGGCCCCAAGGCTATTTTAGAAGGGCCATCTCTTAACCTTTAAAAGAAACCGATCTAGATTCCCGCTCTTGGATGACCTCCGCAGCTTGCAGACTTTTTTTTACCGACAAATGGTGTGTTGTTGTGTTGATCTTTGTCACAGTTAACCCTTTCGCCGACGCACCCGATAGTGACGAGACGGAATTTCGCGTTCTGGCTGGCCAAGTCAACACGCCTCTGAACACCTTCCAATTTTTATTTTATTTTTTAGTATTTTACATTATAATATTTTTGAATGTGTACCTATCTTATAATTTTATATTATATTTTGATAATAATATTTTCACATGTCCCTGACAGGCGCTTTGCGCCCAACGGAGGTTAAGATAATGGGTGAGTCATGTCATGTGTGTGTCAAGCATAGTGGGCATAAGATATTGGGTTTACTACGTGTATGCAAGTGTGGTGATTTGTTGGCTCCTACACTGTGCCAGACATATAGGCTAAGCATGTGACATGGTTGTGCTTGTTCTAATGAGTGAATATTATGGTAATTTTGCTATTTAGTCTCAAGTGGTTATGAACAAAAGGTGATTATTGATAGATTTCGTAGGAAATCTTGGTGGAGCAACATTGGAAGTTGTCCACGAAACCAAAAACGCTTTAGAAATTACAGTAGTTCGCGTGTTTCGCATGTTAAAAAAAATTGGTGGCAGTGGCGTACTAAGGGGGGGGACGCCATGCAACCACAATTAAATATGCAAAGTGGAAAATTTTTTCAAGTGGTAGCTAAAAAAAGGTCTTCACTTTAAATCAGTCTCGGATTTCATGATTTTGTCAAAAAAGGAAGTATTCTCTAAACAAAAAGTCTTCACTTTAAATTAGTCTCGGATTTTATAATTTTTGTTTTTGAACACTAGTGATCTGTAAAAACCAAAAAAAAGGGGGTCTACACACGGAACCTGTCTTCGTTTTCTGGCGGGATTTCTGCCCAAATGAGCGGCACAAAGCTCTAAAGTATTAGTGATCTCCAAAGGGGGGCCATGGCACAATGCCCCCTAAATACGCTAGTGCTTGGTGGCCTAAAGTATTAAATCATTCTACTCTAGACCAGGGGTGGGCAAACTTTTTAGCTCGAGGGCAGCACTACAGTTTAATTAAGCGAAAATATAATATCTAAAATAGTGAAAACCAGGAATTCAGTCGAAGACAAAAAGTCTTTACTCTTGTTTTAACGTAAATTTTACCAATTAACTACCAAGAATTTGGTTGGAGACCAAAAAAAAGATTTTTATTCTCTTTTCAACATGGATTTCATCGGTGAACTACATGGAATTTGTTGCATACAAAAAATTTTTAATTATTTGAGGCTTCGCCGTCCTCACAGAAATCCGTCGCGACCCGAAGTCTGCCCATCCCTGCTTTTGACAAATAAATTACAACAATTCAGGTTTAGGTCCATTCCACATTTGGTGTATGCGCTTGGCATATCTTACTTGTTTATTAAATTTTGGCAAGAATCTTCTAAATGCAGACGTAGACCAAGCTTTGTTCTTTAATCTATGATAGTTTGCAATTAGGCCGCGCTTGAAAAGTTTATTTATTCGAACAAGCACTTCATCATTTTCAGTTAAATATCGATAACGAAATAAATGAGTAACATCAAGGTAGTCTTCTTCTGTCTATATTACAGATCAGTACCAAGGAGAAATGCAGTGTCATAACACTTCCACTATATTTTTCAGCAGCATGTCTATATTTCTGATATGAAAAATGCTATAAATTTTTATTTTGCTTAGAAATCATTGACTCTCTTTGTACCATATTTTCGTAAGCGTCAAGTAGTTTTAAATGCCTTTTTACTTGCAACTGGTCACGATTTGTGATTGTTTTTTCTTGATTTGCTGTAGTCATCCTACGAATACGTGTATTTCGCTGCATCGCTTCTTCATCACTGGGCAGAGCATTTAATGAAGATTCGTATTCATCTAGCTCTTTTGCTTCTTTCACCAATGCTGACCTCAGAGAAACTCTAAATATAAACATTTACATTTATTCATATGCAGTAACCATGGGTATTGTAATAGTCTTACTTATTTTTAGGGTCACAATCAGAATTATACAAAAGGAAATACACTTTTTTAAAACTTTAAAATTTTTTTTACTTTTGATTAAGTATTAAAAATCTTAATAGTTCTCACAATGAAGAATCGACAAGGCTCTCAAAGTGAAGAAACGAATATTTGGTTTCTCACAACTAAATGGCTCCATGATACTACGGCTTTTAATGAAATTTTAGATTTATTTAGGGAATATTTTACTTGTCACGAGAAATAAGTGAGATGAAAATAAACGATATGGATTGCGTTTGGTCCGACAACAGTGCCACACATCAATGAATACAAAATGTATGCTTCAAGGTTGTTAAAATTATGCTAGAAATTCAAGTACTCAACCCAGCCCAAATTTAAAATGAACAAGTAAAACATTAAAAACTCAAAACAACTCAGACACTAAAAAACTTTTTTTCACGCACAATTAGCCAAATTGTATTGTATTTTTAGAAAAAATACTGGAGCTATTTTTTTTGCAGCATTTTACTTGTTGAGGAGAATTATAATTACCATAATGCAAGCTCAGCTAAATACTCAGAGCTTTCTTTATGCAAGGTTAGTAATTTAAAATAAAGTTTCACCAAATAATTTCTTATATACAGGGTGATTCGTAAGTAACTCCCTATTCTAAAATAACTATAATTTATTCAAATACTGTAATATGTTTCTCAATTTTTGTGTGTATGTTACTTAATCTATGGCAATTAAATCTATGCTCTTGTTTTCTTTTCTCGTGAAGATCCTCGTGTTACTAGTGAAAAAATGCAGAATCGACCCAAGATAACAGTATGATGCATAATGACTTTTAACAGGATTGTGGGTATCTTCATCCTTCATGATATCATGAACGCCGAAAGGTACCTCACTATGCTGAGAGATAAAGTTTGGCCAATTATCAGTGCTTGGGACAATATTGAAGATTTAATTTTCATGCAAGATGGAGCTCCTCCACACTTTGCTATTGTTGTTCGTGAATGGCTGAATGCCCAATTTCCTGAAAAATGGATGGGTTGTCGTGGTTCGCACGAATGGACAACCAGAAGTTGGTGGCGAATGATGGTGCCCATATTAAATTTTAAATAAAAGTCCATGCAATATACTTTCTTCTCATATTTATTAATTGGAGAAGTTACACTTCAAAAATAAATTATAGTTATTTTAAAATAGGGAGTTACTTACGGATCACCCTGATTCTGCATTTTTTCACTAGTAACACGAGGATCTTCATGAGAAAAGAAAACAAGAGCATAGATTTAATTGCCATAGATTAAGTAACATACACACAAAAATTGAGAAACATATTACAGTATTTCAATATATTATAGTTATTTTAAAATAGGGAGTTACTTACGAATCACCCTGTAGTTAAACACGAGGATTTATTTTTGATTACAAATCGAGCTGCTTTGAAAAGATCACTGACGAGCTCTAACAAGAGCGAAACTCGAGTCTGGTGCTTCTCATTTTCAAAGCAATTCGATTTGTAATCAAATAATTTCTATTAGAGTTGGCTCTGATTAACTGGCTCACGGATAACTGGATCATTTTTTTAAGTCCCAAATTACATACGTAAGCATTTTCAACGGAAAAGTACGCCGCTTTTCTGGATCACTTTTGCATGAAAACTCACAGTAAAATTCCACATTTCGCACGGCACGCGTTTCCACATTTCACACGAAACGTGGCACAATCACTGATCACGCGCTCAAACACAATACAGTTGCATATACATAATAAATACAGTTGTATTATTGATTATTGATTCTCATTTCATTATTTTTTTTTTAACTTGAGTTTCTTTGTTGACTAAAAAAAACTTGACCTTTTTTAAATACAGTTCTGTATCTTTTCGGCTAATTGGATCAAAAGCCCTCGGCCCAAAGTGATCCATTTAAGCGGAGCCGACTGTATTCTATTTCAACAATTACAATTTCAAGAATGTAGAATATGCCCATTACATTTTTTGATAACGTTGATTTAGTTCCAATTCACTTGCTATGTTATTATCCATTCAGTGCTAAAAATTATTAAAATTATTAGAGTACAGCAAACAAAATCAATGCCTAAATATATATTAATTAATAGTTAGAAACTACAAAAATCAATTCTGCATAGGATTGGACCAACCTTCTGCAACAATATTTTTTTACAACTCTCTAATTGTGCAAAAAAATTTGAACAAAAAGATGACATAATCCTAAGATTTTTAAGCAAATTATTTTAATTCAATTTAATTTCTATTAAAATAATAAGAAATTCTTTATTTATTTTAACAAGTGATTATAACAACTTAAGAGACAATATAAAAGTTTTATGTAGTGATAAGACTAAACAGCCATCGAATTAGCTGCCACCTAATATAATAATAATAATAATAATATTCACTTAACAATATAGGCTGTGAATTTCAATTTATTTTCATGTTTGTATGTTTGTTTATTGCTCAGCTGCAACAACTCAAATCAATACAGAAAACATTGCAGGCTGATAACATGAAACCAGTATAGATTAAATTAAATATAGATTAAATACCATATATAGATTAAAACATGCAATTAATGCATTGTACTGACATAAAATTCAAATTACATTTGTTATATTTGCAAAATGCATTATGTTTGTGTATGTTTACTGCAAATGAATGAAAAAAACAGATGTATATAGCACATGTCAATACAGTATAAAATTGGGTCTCTCACCGTAAGCAATTTTTTTTGAGTGAAATTATCCCAGAATCTCCCTTTTTAGCACCAGCATAGAATAAAGAAGAAACCAAGAGAAAAAGGATCTCTGAAGAAGCGATAGTAACCGCAGGAGGATTCGGGTTGGTTTCATGAACAAAAATGGCTTGCAGTGACTCTTTGAAGAGACCCATAAAATTATAATTAACAACAGAGAGACTGTAAAGAACCTGTGGGGTCATTGATTTTACATAATAAAATAGATTTAACTGCTATTACAAAGGCCAACAAAAAATTTTTTTTGTCAAAAGGCAAAGGATGTTGAATTGTTTTGGGGTTAAATCAGGGGTGCTGAGTTTGAAAATGCACTTAGTTTTGCTGAATTGAATCTAGTTTTGAAGATATTTTTACTTCTATTTTTTATAATTTTGCTTGAGCATGGTGCATTCTCAAGCACGCGAAGCTTCTTTAATGTAATATTACTGGTTTCCCATTCAAAGTTTAGTGTCCATTTACTCCATACAACCTATTTGTATATCGATTCATATAAAAAACAAGTCATAATGTTGATGATTCATGAAAGTTTGATAGGTTTAGAGCAATACTATCAGCTAATAACCATAAAATTTACGACTTACTCTTATCAAAAGTTTCTCTTTATTACATTTATATTCCTTCTTAGAGAAGAGTTATCAATTTTAGTTCATTTGTCCTCCCCTGTGTGTTAAAACAACCATGATAAGGCCTAAAGGCAGTATAGTGTGGAAAGCATGTATCATTCAGCTAACTAAAGTGCTAGATTTTGTGGATTTAAGGACATAGTGAACAATGAATTGCTGCTTTTTGGCAAACGTTTTAATGGGTACTATATATTTATTTGCAAAAAAATTTAGTTACATTGTCTGGAGTAAAGCTGTATATGAGAAAGTAGTAGAGATTAACACTAAGTGAAGGCAATGCTGAATCAATCCGAAAGTATTTTGCTACATTTGTGGTGAATATATAATGGCAAAGTACTGATTCAATGTGAGAGATTTTACCAAGAGAGCTTATGAAGCCTACTTTGGCATGAAGTTAGGGGACCAAGACAAGTCTTGGGTATCCTACAAGGTGTGCAAAACACTGTGCTTTTGGACTCAAGGCAAAGTCAGTTCAATGCAATTTGATGTTCCTATGGTATGGTGTGAGCCCAAAAATCATCATGATGATTGTTATTTTTGCATGGTGGATATGTCTGGATGGAATCAGTGAAAGAAGACCTGACCTTACTGCAAATGAAATGCTACTGGAAGCAATGGATGATACTGATAGCTGCAATAGTAGTATTGGTAGCTCTTCCAGCATTACTTCTGCAGCATCTTTGCTCAGTGCAAAACCAAAACCTTTAGTCAAGGCTAACTGAATGACCTAGTTTGTGATCTCGGCCTATCCAAGAAATCATCTTGAGATTTTGGCATCTCATCTTGGTGAACATGGTGTTCTGGATTCGAGAACTAAAATTACATTCTACTGTGATAGGAATGATTTGTTAATTCGTTTTTTCACTATGGATGATGACTTTGTTTATTGCAACAACATCCAAGGCCTCTTTTCAAAATGGCTCTTCCAGAGTACAACCCAGATGAATGGAAATTGTTTATAGACAGCACCAAATGAAGTTTGAAATGTTATGTTACTTCATATTGGCAACAAGTTTACATGTGTTCCAATCAGTCATTCTGTGATTGTTAAAGAACACTATTTGAATGTTAAGATGGTTTTGCAAAAACTGCATTACAGTGAGCATAACTGGGCCATATGCATAGACTTTAAAATAGTCAATTTTTTGTTAGGACAGCAAGGGGGTACACCAAACATCATTGTTTTCTCTGTTACTGGGACAGTCGTGCTACTGATCAGCACAGGGTAAAGAAGGATTGGCCGGCAGAAGAAGATCTTGCTGTAGGCAATAAAAATATCATAAATAATCCACTGGTTAATTGGGATCACATTATCCTGCCTCCACTTCACATAAAGTTGAGTCTGATGAAACAATTTGTGAAGGCTCTTGATAAAGATGGTGTTTCAATTATATCGCCAAAACCTTTCCTGGTCTCAGCATGGAAAAACTTAAAGTAGGTATGGTATTTTTGATGGACCCCAAATTTGCAAACTGATGCAAGATCAAACCTTCACTGCTTGTATGACAGTGGCTAAAAGGGCTACCTTGTGATAGGGAAGTTTCTAGGTAACACAAAAGCTAGCAACTACCGGAACCTTGTGAATGTGATGCTCCAAAACTTTCAAGCTCTTGGTGCAAAGATGAGCATCAACTTCACTATCTATTTAGCCATCTAGACTATTTTCCAGAGAATCTTGGTGATGTTGGTGAGGAACAAGGGGAGAGGTTCCATCAAAACATTAAAATGATGGATGAAAGATACTAAGGTAATTGGGACTCTCACATGATGCTGAATTATTGCTGGACATTGATCGGTGATTGCACTGAACAAATTCATGTCAGACATGTTGTCAGATGTCAGACTAGCCAGTGTTCAAATCCAAAGTTAAAGTATCAAAAATTATGTTGATAAATTGTGGAATATATCAAAAATTGTGCTGCAATAGCAACTCAGAAAAGCTAAAATTATGTTTCTATTGCCAGAAACCTGTATCGAAAATTATGTTGGTGTCACTGCCAATGTAAGTCAATCTGATCATCCTAGTCAAGATTACAGCTATTAATGACCTGATGCTTTCTTCACGAAGATCCTGCACCACTTTCGAAAGTCCATCTTCTAGTTGGCGAGTGTCTTCAAGAGAGATCGTTGGATGAATCTCTCCAATCCTACCTCCTCCTTATAGCTTACCGAATTTACAATTTAAAATTGAACACAACCTTATTCAAGTGAATTAGTCATCATATAGATCCACAGAGCATAAAATTTTCAATAAAAATTTCCCCCGATTTAACCAACTATAAAATTCAAATAACAACAGAAAACAACTTTACTTGGCTATTCAAACAATCTTTAAGTGCCTTTTACAAATAACGTAACACTGTCTTATGTGAAAGACTTCAACTGAATAAATTCCTCTAAGTCAGCTCTCCAATTTATAGAGAGATGCTTAAGAAGTTATGGCAACCAAACAAAGTATTTGCAATGCAATACATGGTTCTATCGATTGACAATAAAAAAACAAAAGAATCCTGTGTCACTGCATTTTGCAATAGTAAATACAATGCAAACTAATTTGGCATGACTGAGTACAAATAAGAATATGAATTGAATACAATAAGACTTTGATAAAATTTAGGACGATTCTTAATTAATTTCAATTCTTTAAAGCCAAACAACACTGATCATATTTTCAGAAACAATAACTATTTGCTAAATTGAATTTTTTACCAAATAAGGGCCGATTACAAAACAACCAGTCAGACCAATATGGATCAGTTACACTGAAAACACATTTTATTCATTGACCAGCCCTATATAAATGTCCATTTAAAAATAGCCCTAATTACTGTAAAGAATAAATAAAAAATTCAAAATATCTCAAAAACTAAAGCCAATCTGCAAAAAATAATGTCATTTTTGAACTCAGTGCCTGTAATTTACCCTTAAATTGCTTTCACCTTATATGCCAGAAATTTTTTGTTGGCTGTGTTATTAAACTGATCTTTTGAAAAATACTTACAAACAACAGTTCATCTAAAAATGCTGTTTAAAAGCATTACAGATAGACATAATAAGAAATAGCTGATATGGTTTTGAAAAAAGTGATTTTAACAGATATTAAAAGTGATAAAATAGTGATTTTTTAAAATTTATCTTTATATTTATCCTCCTCAAATGCAGTAAATGTTGGAGGTAAGGCAGCCATCTAGCTTTTATTATGACCTGCTTCTGAAGATGGCAAGATATTGTTGATGGTTAAAATTTAGGTTGTTAGCTAATATTTCTAAGCAGAAGAAAGTGTATTAAAGTGTCTTTCCCAAGGACCAACAGAATGACAAAAGTAGATTTTGAACCACAACTGTGTCAATTGCATGCACCACCAACATGGTGCTTATAAACCACAAAATTTTAATAACCAAAAAAATGTAATTTAAAATTAGAATAAAGCCATGACTGAGATTTCGTGATACCAGGATACTAAAAAATTTCGGGTCTCTTGAAGTCATCATAAATGATTTGTTTTGGTGAAACTAACCCAAAATTCCCCTTTTAGCACCAGGATGGAATAAAGAAGAAACCAAGAAAAAAAGGATCTCTCAATTAGCAATAGTAGCTGCAGGGAGATCTAGATTACTTTCACAAACAAAAATTGCTTATGGTGATTTCTAGAAAAGACCCAAAAATTCATCATACAACAGTTTTATTGAACAACAGTTTACTTAATTCTGCAACTTTCTATGATTGAACTGTCTCTTTTTTATATTAAATTAAGTCTATTAACATCAGAGGATAGCTGTGGGAAGCTATGATGTCATATATTCCAATTATGCAGGTTTAATAATTGTTGTTTCCAAACTGGTGCTCAAAAAACTGTTGGGATGCAAGATTTTCTAATTGTAAAATTAATTTTAAATTCTGGTTTAACATAATGTACAAAAATACTTAAACAAATTCTATTTAAGTAAAAGTGGTCAAATTTCCAAATCACAAAAAAATACGGGTCTCTTTAAGAAGTGCTGTGAGTAATTTTTGTGAGTAAAACTAACTTGGAATTTGCCCTGGTTACTATTGCTTTTTAAAAGATCCTTTTTCTCTTGGTTTATTTTTTATTTTCTCCTGATGTGATAGGAAGGGATCTCCAGTTAGTTTTAATGTTGAAAAACAGTAACAGTACCTTCTTGAAAAGGCTCAAAAAAAAACAATGGAATAAAAAGAAATAATAACATTGTTTCAATCTACAACATCCAACTGATGGATCAAAAAAAAAATTTCCAAATGCTAAAATCAAAAATAACAAACAAATCCTTTTTATTGTATCAATTTGTGCATGCTACTTTTTAAGTTTATTTTCATTATTCACCAGTTACTTTTTTCTTCTAAAACTTTTATAACTCAAGACCAACCAAACTACAGTACATAACTATGTCAAAAAAAGCAACAGCTACGAGCCTTTATAAATATGTCTAACTAAAATGCTAATAACTGTAATTCAGATAATAAAAAAAGCTGTATTTTTAAGGTATTTCATAGAATGTTCATTGAAGTAAAGTTTATTGAGATGGCAGAATCAAAATTCAATAATTTCTAGAACATTAAAAAAATATATTTTAAATTAATGATAAACTTTCTCTAAGTTAAAATTATTTCATACCCAACTTCATAAAAGTAATTTGCTAAAAACCAATTTAAAGGGTGACAGCAAAGCTGTTAAGGGTCATAAACTTTATAAGAATAGAAATCGCTGAACAAGTAGAGTGTAAACAAACAACACATGTCTCTCCTTATCTTCTATCTAATTGAGCTACAAGAATTTTTATGAAATTAGAATAGCTCAAAGCTAGGGCGGTTTCGTAGCAACTACAGGCAGATCAGATTTGGAACTGGCGCTTCTTTCGTTTTAGTCAATAAGCTTTCCTTTAGTTCAGTCATGCGTTGTTGTTCGTAGCAACAGCTTTCGCGCAAAATCATTGTTGAAAATATTTTATTAAGAACCAAAAAAAGATATTAATTGTGCTGTTTTTATTATAAAGAATTTGTCTTATTAAAGATGTGTTTGTATGGTTTTATTTTCTATTTTTTTTAAGTGTTTTTTCACTCTGTATTGCAAAAATTGTGCAAAAGCGGAAGAATATTCTTTCGTTACGGGTGCCTTAGTAACTGTCAAATTTCTTTTGCCACCTGACAACGGTTTTCGACGAGCATGGAAACGTGAACGGTTACTACCGACCATCAAGCAGATTGTACATCGCGTTCTTTTGCGATTTATTAGCTGACATTTTACGTTTACAACGAACATATTTGGTTCATACAGTAAAGTGAGATATTCTGTTAAGATCTCGTGGTTTAATTACTATTAAAATGTTTAAAAATACCTTTCAAAGTGGATTTTTGTCCATACTCTACAGCATAGGAAGCAAACCCCTTCAAATATGGGATAAAAAAGTAAGATCAATAATTTATTTAGATATAAGTTGAATTTAAAGATGCTTATCGATTAATTTAATGTTTTAAATTTATGTTGTTCAATTTAGAATTATTCTTAGTTTACACAAATCATTAATGTAATTTTTATTATAGTCAATTGCTTTATTTTTGGTAGATTGTTTTTAAGGTGTTCTGCTTTTATTTTCTTAAACTTTTTTTTATTCTATTCACTCCGAGGTGAATTTTTTTGTTGAAAAGTGTATAATTTTTGGCTTAAGTGGTAATGCAATCATAATAATTTACTTGATCAAAGTATTTTTAAAGTTATTTAATAGAAGTGATTTTCAATCTTAACCCAATTGAGGAAAGTAGTTTTTTTTGCAAGAATACATATCTAAATTAAATTTTTGTGTTTAAATTACAAAAATAAGTATTGGTACCATTATATGTTTAATTAGGGGGTCTCATTCTCTGCTTACTAAATTCTAAATTCATAAGCTTTAGGGATTTTCAAAATTTGGAAGATACTGAACAAGAACCAAATCTACTAGAAAACTGCATTTGCTGTTCAAATTTAAACTATTTACTTTTAAACGTATTAGTTTACTTTTTTAATAATCTTATTTTGGGCAAATGCTTTGTTGCTTCCTTTGATGAGCAGTTAATTTCTTTGCTGATTTTAAGACTCTTAAAATGTCATGTCCTTTTACTAAACTTATGTCTGTGTTTACTAGTGTGCATCATTTTAAGTAACAAATTTTGCTGAATTGTTTGTTATAAAATTTAATAAATTCTTGTTTTTTATATGATTCTGTAAATATGTTTATACTGTACAAAAAAGTTATTTAAAAATATTGACTTTTATTGCTGTGAAAGCTACATTCAGGAAACTAAAAGTTATTTAAATAATTTTGATATTGATATAATAAAAATTTTTTGCATTAAACTGACGGTATGTAAAAAATAACATCTTTATTTTTTTGTCTCTTTAATTCTCATTTTATAGTTATAACAAAATGTTATGTCACAATGCTCTTGATTATGTTTAAAGTTTGGTTTAAGGTAAAAATTAGATTAAGATTAGGTTAAAAATGAGAGATTAGTAAGAATAAAAAATAATCTAGCTATTAGTTTGTCTAAACCTTTAAATTTCAACTCTTTAAAGTTGTGATAAACTAATATTATGGCATTAATTATACACTTTGACTGCCATGTCAACAAATATTGTTGACATGGCAGTTTTTAATGAGGTTGTGTCTGGTATAATTTTTATTTCATTACTTTGAAACAAAATAAATTCAGGTAAAAATGGGTTAAAGTCAAGTGGAAATAGTTTTTTTGCATATATATTTTCAGTATTATGCAAATCTAGAAAAAAATTTTTGTGGCCCCACTGAGGTATTTCTAGAAAACCAGCTTGGCAGTCAAAGTGTTAATATGCTATGTTCATGTTTTTTAATTAATTTTCAATTAATATGATTGGTAATGTGGTCAAGTGGTTAAAGTACCATGCTTATGGTCTTGGTTCAAAACTCACTTGCACCATTATGTTGTGTCCTTGGGAAAGACACTTTACGGCACTTTCCCTTGCTTGGTAGTCTTGACAAGCAGTTCTAAATTACAGTCATATCTTTGTTATGTTACAAGCGGACAGCAATATCTTGGCATCTGCATAAGCAGGTTGGGGTAATTGCTTATCTTATGTATTAGCACCTTTGTTGCTTTCCTGCAAATCAGGAGAATAAATATAGAGATAACATAAAAAATAAATAAAAACAATGCAAATATTTCATGAATTTTTATTTTTTTAATACCATACATGAAAAAAATCAAACAAATTTTTGTTTTGACCAACTTTTTCTTTGCAAATATATACTAAATGACTTTCCTGTTAAAATATTTTTTGATGTTTTTATGAAATCATGGTTTTGTAAAACTTTACAAAAAACATATTTTATTATTACAAAATCAAGACAACTGTGTGTTAGATATAATTCTTTATATATATACAGGGTGATTCACCGAAGTGTTGACAAATTAAAACTGAATTATCCAACTTACTATAAGGGCAAAAGAAACAAGTTTTTAATAGATAGAATGGAAATTTAATGGGCTTTCACATAAAATTCAAATTATTCAATGTAGCCCCCTTTGTTTTTCACAAGGCGCCTAAGACGTGGACATTATATTCCAAAAAGATTACTTGGGTGCACGTGGCATGCACCACTTCTGGGTCAATTTCTTCCCATGACGCCTTCAGTTTTCGTTTAAGGGTTTCGATATTTGGATGGGATGTTGAGCAGGCTTTTTGCTCCAGAATGGACCAAATCCCAAAGTCCATTGGGTTCAAATCAGGTGAAGAAGGGGGCCATACTTCCTTCTCCCAAAACCCTTTAAAATTGGTCTTGCACCAATGCTGGACTGCTTTGGCTGTGTGGGAGGTTGCCCCATCTTGTTGAAGCGTAATTCCTTCCTCTCCCACTGTTTCTTGAACCCAGGAAATGACTTTTTCTTCCAACATCCGACGATAGATAGTTTGGTTAATTTTCACGCCTTCGTCGATAAAGATTAGAGGTGTTTTCAGGCCTGTTGAAGTGACTCCTGCCCAAACCATCACGGAAGAAGGTTTCTGCCTCCTAAATGAACTGCAACGTTCAACTGGCACTATGTCCTTGTTTGGAATCCAAATCCTGTCATTTTGGTGGTTGTGGATAGCTTGGACAGTGAAAAGCTTCTCATCTGTCCAAAGCACTTGAGGCCGCGTGCCAACAACAAGTCTCTTGATCAAAACCTTAGCTCTATCAAGCCTTTTCTTCTTAGTGGCGTTTGACAGGAGCTGCCTCTTGGTAAATTTGTACAGGTAGACGTGGAGATCATCCTTGAGAAGCCTTTGCATGGTGCTCACGCTTACAGAGGTGTCCTTAGCCAGTTTTCTTGCGCTCCTTGAAGGGTTCTGCCTCAACCTCTCCCTGACCTTCTTAATCAGTTCCTTTGTCCTGATGGGTTTTTCAGGAGTACTTCTGATTCTTGGAGCACAACTTCCAGTCTCCCTGAACCTCTTTGCAGCCTTGTAAACACCTCCATGACTCACAAATCGCTTCATCAACCGGAAAATTTTCGCAGGTGGAAGTCCTTTCTTGCAATACCCTTCAACGATGTCATTTACTGTCTTTGCCATCTTACTTTTCTAGATTAAATATTCTTATTGATATTGAAAACTTACTCTAGAATATATAATAACAATCTGAAGAGGTAATGCGAAGTTAATAATGGAATAAAGTACATGTAATAACAATCTGAAGAGGTAATGCGAAGTTAATAATGGAATAAAGTATTTGTCAACACTTTGGTGAATCACCCTGTATATATATCACTTTTGACACTGCAGATAAAATTTATTAAAATTCGCAACAGTCTGTTTCTCTGTGAAAATGGCTCATCAGGTGATTATCTTATTAAAATAAAATAAATTCTATTTGAATAAGATAATCGCCTGATGAGCCGTTTTTACAATGAAACAGACTGTTGCGAATTTTAATAAATAAATTTTATCTGCAGTGTTTATACATAATTTGATAATTTTGCTCTGATCTTCAAATCATTGAGCACTGTCAAAAGTGAATTGTCAGCACTGTTCCTTGTATAAATATATATACATATATATAATACTTATCTCATACTGTATAACATGTAGACATCTTATATGCAATTTAAAATAGATATATATTAATTAGATATGTTTAATACTTTACTATAGTAGAAGTGATAAGATTGATAGTAAAGAGTTTAATGAAAACTCAAAGTAGCAAATTAAATTGCAAGTGCCACACAGAGAATTTTTATTAAAAAATGTCAACTGTTTTGCCTTAATGCTCATCAGGAGGTAACACTTATTCAAATAGAATATTCTATTCTATTGTGAAAGTGAATATATGAGTGTGACAAAGTGAAGTGAAAACTTTTTTTGGTCTTGTAACCTAAATTTTTGACAAAATTTCTTCATATCATCATTCAGGCAACTGCCACCATCATTCAGGCAAATGCCACAATATTATCATTCAGGCAAATGCCACAAAATATTGGCAAAACTGTATTACCTGCACAATATTTTTTGGCTGGTATACTTATGGTGCAGCCCTTAAACAAAATCAACTTCTAAATGCAGCTCTCAAGCTAAAGAGTTTTTCCCACCATTGAATTAGATTAGGTGTTAATTCAACCCTAATTGATTTTATGTTTTTATTGTGTTTTAATGAAATTGTGATTTTAGTAAACTCTGGTAGATTCTATTCAATAAAACAGATGATTATTCAACTAAAATCAACTTTATGATTTTATTGTTTTTAATAAAATTTTGATAAACCTTAACTTTTTAACTTTTGCAGATTTTGTAATTCACGACATTTTTTAATTCAATAGAAGAAATATTGATACTTTTTATATGATAATTTTTTGAGCTGTGGCTCCATAGAGAAGTTTTTCAAAGAGCAGTTCTGTTTTAAATTATAGTGAATTTGATATTGTGTTAAAGTTAAGAATTAGATTTTTTCTACTTATTGAAGAAAGTCATTAAATATTTATTGTGTGTGTAGCATTACTAAGAAATCATGTTTCTTTTATGTTTATATATTTTTTAAAATGTTCTTTTTTTCTGGATAGTTTTTTCCCTGTTTAAGTTTTATCACTAGCAAAAATTTTTATAGTTTTGCCAAATTAAATCTATCATAAACACACTATTTGCTTGTAAGTTAATATTTTATTAATGTACTTGTCATCTCCTTGTAGATCAGTAATTTAACCTTAGTTTAACTAACAATTGAACTGATTTTATTGTTGACTATGAAATACCTTTTTATCAGATTTGATTGAACTTAAAAAAATGACATATTTGTTTCAGGTAAGGAACGGTCACATCAAGCGAATTACTGACAATGATATTCAATCATTAGTTTTAGAAATTGAAGGAACTAATGTCAGCACAACATTTATTACATGCCCTGCCGATCCCAACAAGACTTTGGGTATTAAACTCCCCTTTCTTGTAATGATTATTAAAAACTTGAAGAAATATTTCACCTTTGAAGTTCAGGTATTTTTTGTTTTCTTCAGGGAAGTTGTAGGTGTAATTTAGACATACCTGCACACTTTCCTTTATTTTACTTTATACTTGTTCATCTGTTTCTGTTAAGAAATAAACTTTTGTGGTATTTTATATTCCAAAAAGATAGCAAAGGTTTTAGACACATAGGCTCAACATAACTTTAACGAACACCCTCCCAAAGTGAAATTAAGGTTCTAGAAAACTATGTAAAAACAAAAAATCTACAGTACACATTCTAAATGAAGATTCTCATTAAATAAAAACCTTTATCTCTGGTTTTTATCGTAGTTTATAGTTAATTTTGCGTTTGTTGAAAATGGTTTTCGACCGATATAATTAATGTTTTTTTATGTGATAATTATTTTTAGGTAATGTTATTTTTTTGTCCTAATGCCTATAATTTGCAGATCCCCGGTTGGGAGTTTTTGGGGGTTGTTACGCTGGCTGTACGCAGATAAAAATAAACTCCACCATTAGAACACCCACCATATTAACATTTATTAATGACTTGTTTAATTTTGCTAAACAGCTAGTGTCCTTCGTATTTCCAATTGTGAGCACAGTGCGATTGTGAGCAGAAAAACACAAAAATGGTTTCTGTTTACGACAAAATTTTAAACGGGGCAATACTGCTTGTTTATTATGGTGACTTTACCTAATGTATGAAACAGCAACCAGACTAATACTACAATACAAAGAACGCAGTCAGCATAAGTTATTTTCCACTGCACAAAAATGCGACCGCAAATAAGTTAAGTTGAAAAATTTTAAATCAAACCCCAATTGGGTGGTTACGTTGAATGAACTCCGTTTCGAAGCAAACGTACAAGTACAGCCAAAATATTAATTTTCGTATTTCGTTCTATCGTTGTGTCAAATAAAATTATCAGTGCTTAAATTACGACTACACTCTCTCAGGTACTGGACGACAAAAATGTTCGACGACGTTTCCGTGCCTCCAATTATCAAAGCACGACGAGGGTAAAACCTTTTATTTGCACAATGCCTATGAGATTGGACGACGGTTGGAACCAGATTCAATTTAATTTATCCGATTTTACTAGAAGAGCCTATGGTACAAACTACATTGAAACTTTACGAGTTCAGGTTTGTGTTCTCTGATAATTCCACGTTCTATTAGTTATTGATACCGAAATAGGAAGCATCTATTTTGCTTAAAAATATTGTGTTGTTTTCCGATAGAAAAAGTTAATCGGCTAGCAATCAATCAATACATGAATTTCCTACATTACAACTTTCAGAAATTAAAGAGCAACTTAAGTTTTAAATCAAAAATGAAAAGGATTTGAAATCGATTCTCTGCTTTAGATTCACGCGAACTGTCGGATTCGACGCGTCTACTTTTCCGATCGTCTTTACTCCGAAGACGAGCTTCCCGCCGAATTTAAACTCTATTTACCGGTGCAGAACAAAGCTAAGGTTTGTTCTTATACGCGACTTTTGAATTTTATTGGCACAAATGGTTATTTTTAGATTAATTGGTATCGTTCGTCGTTTTATTGATATTTTTCTTAAGTCAATCTCCATGCCAGCCAGCTGATTTTTTCCCCAGGATCTGTATTTGTCATGTCGATTTCAACTTGTCACCTCTACTTAGTTCCTTCACAGCTTTTTCTCGCTTCGATTTATATATTTTGTACAAAAATTTATTTTTTACTTTTTTTCGTGACATATGAAAAGTTTTGCGAAATCTGTTTCTGACCAGTTCCTGAAATGTTTTCTGTGTGCTTGTATACGTCTCACTGTTCGCATTTTGATTATTTTTTCAGGATTAAGTTATAGTAAATTGATGTCGTTGTACACCACACAATAGGTAGAAGACTAGGCTATGCTATGTGTTGCACTCTCATCTCACTTTATATCTTCTGATTTTTGTAATTACATAAAAGTATAATTTTTATTCTATTGTTTTGCAGCCATAGAAAAAAGAACTGGACTAATACTCCGATTTCAGCAACAACCACATCAAACTACATAAGCCAATTTTGCATCCATAACGTTTCCGTCTATTCTATTATTTTGTTTTTTTTTTTTTTTATAACATCTCTGCGTTAATCGATCTTTAATAAAGCGTCATTCAATTTCGAAGTCAACTTTCCGAAACTATCATCTTGATTAGCTTGAAGTTCTTTTATAAGTCCACCGACAATTTTGGTATTGCCTTTTTTTTTTTGAGATCACGGCATACCGTATTTGGAGTTTGTTTTTTTTTGCAAGTTCGTCTTCCTCTCTTGCATTTCTTGCACGTCTTTGGTACGCTGCTAAAATTTTTATCAGTTTTTTACTTTAACTAATAGCTCAACAACCTGAAATTGTAATTTTTGTTGCAATATGCAAAGGATTTTTTCTTAAACTACAAAAAATTGACATCGATAACAGCCAGTCCGAGTAAAATCAATTTAAGCCCTCTCGATAGCTAGGTTTTTTGTAAAGTAAATTTTATTAAACTTTTTTTGCTTTTAAGTTTTTGTTACCGTTGTGCTCATTACAATTCAACGACTTGTGTTCTATTACATTTTCGCTCTTTTTTTATGTTTGTGGAGTTGCTGATGAAGGTTGGTCAAACTGTTTTGAAGCAAATGTTTTTAAACTTTATTGCTATTGAAACCACATGCACACTCCTTTCGACGTTTTTAAACAATCAAAAAACTTTAAACGATTTACACAAATTTAAGGACAACCTTTTTGCGTAAAGCTACGGATTTCTGGTTTGGGCCTTCAAACATTTTTAATTCTTAGAAAATTTGTATTGTCAGATTCTTTTTTTTATCGACGTTTTCCCAATTAATTGGGGGTCGCCATTTCGAATTTAGCATAAGCACTTTATATTCTGGATGCAAATACGAATAGTGCTTACTGCTATACTAGAGTTTCGAACCCTGGGCTTTTGCAGAGTCCAGAACGCTAACCACTACATCACGGAGCAACAAAGATTGTCAGATTTTTAATGTGTCAAATCTGGTTCACAAATGACAACTCAATTTTAGATATAGCTAGTTAAATGATTCCAACTATTTTTTGCCATCTGTTCTGATAACGTGGGCTGAAACCACAAAAGTCCCCTTGTGAATCAGTGAAGCCAAACCGCGGCCCCAGAAGTGATTTTTTGCGGCCCGCTGAATAATTTTGCACATTTCAAAACTTGTCGATTGGAGACAGCGGCAACCTACTATAGCTTAATAGGAATGTTCAAACCAATGATGGCAAACCTGCAGGTCGGTTTGAAGTCGTTGGAATTAAGTGAGTTATGCCACTTGATTAATGGCAGGACAACCCACTTAATGCAAACAATGTCAAACTGACTCTGGCCCGCAAGTTTGAACAATTTAAAAAAGTCCACCATGAGTAAAAAACTTGGACCACACTAACTTAAATTTTAACGGTAAAAATATTGTTTTAAGTTGTATTTACTGGTAACTGAACAGAATGCATAGCAAAATTAAATTTAAAAGCTGTCTAAACTAGGCTAATGCCAAAAAATATCTACTTAAATGTTTCAAAAAACTGACAAAAATTGTTAGTAAAGCGTTCCAAATTACTAAGTCATTGTTAGTAAAGCGTTCCAAATTTCATACTCCGAGATCTAAAATATGTACCTGGTTTGAGCGTGCTCAACAGGTCAGGAACTTGCAGTTTAAACTAGGTCTCTCAAACTGCGTTGTCTGTAGCGTGCTGGTCGAGGTGTCGGAGTCGCTTTTTTTAGATGTCCTGAGTCGGAGTCGTTACTGTTTTTGTCGACCCGAATTTTTGGTAAATTTTGTGGAAGCGAGGCTATTAAAAATTTTATAAGAATGACCCAAAGCTAAGCTTTGGAAACTGTTTTAAAAAATGGAACTTTTAAAACTGCTAAAAAGATAAAAAATAGTTTTTTACTCAAAAAAATACGTCGAAATGTGTTTAGGCTATCGGTTTTGAAAGTCGAGTACTACCGTACGACTGAAAATGATCTATAGTTCCACTCAAATTTAGCCTCCCTAAAAATTTGGGATACTTCAGGAATTGTGAGTTATTGTCTTGAGGTACCATTGTGATCAAGTATCATTCTAATGTTTATAAATATGCTTTAATAACCAAACCAAAAAATGTGCGTTTGATCAGCGGTTGAGTGTAACCAAAAAATTTTCAATTTTAATTGTTTTTTGCAGAGAAGAAAAAGCACCAACAAATAAAATGCTAACTCGGCAATTGCTCATAAAAATCTATTTTTAATAGTATTGAAATTTTGAAAATTTTATGAAGTAATCGCCCCTTTTCAACCTTTCCATATCTATTCTGGGTTCAAAAATGCAGACCAAAAAATGTTGAGATTCTAACTAAAATAAAATTAACAAGAAAACAATTCAAATATGAACTAAGACGGTGCAAAAGGCTAAAAAACAAAAAGTCTGCTGATGCATTGGCCAAAGCATTTTATTCTGATCTTCTTTTAAAGCCTTCTGGCAAAATATTAAAAATCTTAAGAAATCAAGTCCTTTGTCAGCTGCAGTTGGGGGGCCTTAGAATCCCAAAAAATTGCAGAGATGTGGAAAAATTATTTCAGTAACCTACTTAACTCTGTCGGAAACGACAATATTACTAGTAAGATTAGTTATATGAATTTATCCCAGTGCATGTGTGATGTTAATAGGCTACTATTTATTCCTAAATGTGTAAACTGCCTTTTAACAGTGCTGTTGATAGTGATGACATTTCTGCTGAGCATATTCGTTTTGCTGATTCCACTGTAGCTCTTAAGTTTTTTTTTAATATGTTTATCCTACATGATTATATCCCTAAACCCTGTATTAATACAGTTATTGTACCTGTTTTAAAAAATAAAAATGGTAAATCATCAAGATTGTGGTAATTATAGACCTAAAGCAATTGCAACAATTGTTTCAAAGCTGTTTGAGCAAGTCATTTTTTTTAATATTTAAAAATTTTTAAGATACCACATCAATTTGGTTTTAAAACTAAGCATAGTACAGACATAATGGTCCAATTTTTTGTGTTTTTCTTGATGCTTCAAAGGCATTTGATCGGGTATATCATTATTTGCTCTTTCAAAAGCTAATTGTGCGCAATATTCTAATGTGTTTTTTTCGTTTATTAGTTTACTGGTATACTCAACAAAGTATGCAAATTGGATGGAGTAAATGCAGTGCCGGATTAAGGCTTTCGTGTTCTCAAGGCATATTTCAAGTATGACCTGAACTAATTATAAGAGTAAATAAAAAAACAAAAA
The DNA here is from genome assembly GCA_963680785.1 of Diplosoma virens. Taxonomy (NCBI): domain Eukaryota; kingdom Metazoa; phylum Chordata; class Ascidiacea; order Aplousobranchia; family Didemnidae; genus Diplosoma; species Diplosoma virens. The sequence goes on from OY796889.1 coordinate 16,691,077, forward strand.
AGCTTTATTTGTAAATATTTTTATTTTTCATCATTAATTCATTAATTCGAGCAAGTTGTGAAAACCAACGCTCTCCAGAGCAATTAGTACACATAAATGATAAGTACCGTATTTCTTTGATTAAAATGCGCCCTAGATTAGTATGCGCCCTTGTTTAGAATGCGCCCGAATTCGCGATAAAAAAAATAGAATGCGCCCTTGAATACAGTGCGCATAAATAAAGTCACCTTGTAGCATAAATAACGTCACCTAGCGGACAGTGCAAAACTAGTGCTGCTTGCCTGCTGCATAAACACTTGTATAACTTATTCGCTATAAAAACACACATTTGGATTTAAGGTGTTCGAAGCTACTTTAAAATAGAGTACGGTAGGGTTAAAGTTGGCCGAAAGTTGTTGTCAAAAAATAGAATGCGCAAAACTCGTGATAAAAAAAAAAAATAGAATACGCGCATTCTATTCGAAGAAATACGATATATTCTAAAAATTACTTCGGTATTTGGGAGTGCAGTGTAGACTCCATTTATGTGCAACAATTTGAGAATATGTTAAGCAATGCCTGTTGACTCTTTTCTACTGTATTTTTTTGACTGTTCCTTGTACCAGCAAATAAATGGACAAAATTCTGAATAGAATTTGAAAGAGAGATTTTTTGAATATATGCCAACAATTCTTTCAATTGCTGTTTTAATATCTTCATCGGACATCGAATTAAATTCGGTTAGAACGCCAAAACACTGTTGCATAAATATAATTTAATGCGTTGCTTCAAAGCATTGTTGAGTTGGTCAATTATAACATAAAAAGTGCTCACTTTGAACTTGCTGACTCCTGACATCCCTTGCAAAGCATCAACAGCACTTCCTTCACTAAAATGCTTTTTGCGTTTTGGTGCTCGGTGTGATTCACTTTCAAACTTATAAGTTTTGTTTCTACTGCGGTCAAAAGCTTTCACGTCATAAAAGTCAAATTTTTTTCTACATTTAGTTACAAATTGATCCAGACTTGTCATAAGACTAACAGCGGTGGTAAGTTCAATGCTAGAGCTTTGCAGCAATATGCTGCATTGATTGAAGCGCTGCAATATGTTGTTCCAAAGTTCACATAAGCTACTTCTTTGTTATCCATTTATTTTATTATTTTTTTTATTTGTTTTATCTCTATATTTATCCTCCTGACTTGCAGGAAAGCGACGGAGGTGCTAATACATAGGGTAGGCAATTACCCCGACCTGCTTCCGGAGATACCAAGATATTGCTGTCCGCTTGTAATTTAATAGAGATATGACTGTAATTTAGAACTGCTTGCCAGGACCACCAAGCAGGGGAATGTGCCGTAAAGTGTATTTTCCAAGGACACAACAGAATAGCGCGAGTAGGTTTTGAACCGAGACCGTGTTGGTCACGAGCCCGGCGCTTTAACCACTCGACCACGCTGCCGACAAATTTGCTTTGCTAAAGCGTTTGACTAATTTAGAGTATCTCCAGTCTGATTATCATTAGTTGCAATTTTCTGAAGAGCACTCTGAAACTGCTTATATCCTCTAAATACAGCCTCAGTGGCATCCGCTCTGGCAGACCATTTGGTATCGGATGGGTATTTAGGAACAAGATAATCAGGCTCCTGTTTTACATAGGATAGCAAAATCCCCATCGATGCGTAGAACTTAAAAAAAAGTTGTACAACTGGTGCAGGGACCCAAAGTATGAAACAGCTTCAACGCAATAATCTACTGCAGATTGACCTGTAGGAAACAGTTTTATTCGTTCCCTTATTTCTTTGCATGAAACGTTGTGATTATCCGGCACGTGGTGCGCGGCTATATGAACTCGCCAGGTGCGCACGAGGACTTCTTTTACGTAAGTCAAAGTTGTAGGAAGGAGGTCACAAGCTTGTAGAGACTGGAAGTCGAAATTCTTTTTTATAAATTCTCGCTTCACCTTTTTAGTTGTTTTAAACGTTTAACTGCTGCATCGTTTAGTTGCTTTATCCAAGTAGCATATTTTACTTTGCGCTGAGTAAGTTATTAAGTTGCAAACTTTACTTAGTGTCTGTGTTTAGCAGAGTTTGGTGGCTAATTAATTAAGGGAAGCTAATTAATGAATATGTACGCCGCTCTACCGCTTAATAGGTAAGATTTTTTTACATGACTTACTAGATTTAGTGAGTGACATACACACGGAATATAATCCACTAAGCTGTTCTTGTTTTTCAGAATTTGCTGCATGCCAATAAATGTATATTGGCCAGACATATTGTTGACATTGTCATATGTCTGTCCACGGAAGCAATTGAAATCAATCTTCTGCTTTCACAAGTACTGAAGTAGAGTATCAGCAAGATTCTGGCCAGTGTGACTGGAAATGTTGATGAACGTGAGAAAACGTTCTACTGGGTCATAATTTGTATTATATTGACATGATGAATAATAATTGCAAGTTGGTTAGTACGAGTGATATCTGGTGTAGAATCCACTAAAATAGAGAAATATCTTGACTTCACAATCTCTTGTTTAATGACACCAAGCACTTTCTGTCCCATTACCGTTACAATTTCATCACATATTGTTTTCGGAAGATAAGATGAATGACCGCGTCCACGATTTGGAAATTGACGAATTTGTTAAGAAAAAAAGGATCAAACTGATTAATCAATTCTAATATTCCCAAATAATTGCAATTGTTTACGGAACCAATAATCTCATTGTTTCCCCGAAGTGGTAAATCTCTTTCACAAAGAAAGGCAATTGTTGCAACACAACGGTAAAGTACACTTTTCCAGTAATTTTTCTGCTCGCATAGTTTTGTGTAACCTTTCATCAAGGTGACCAGCAACAGAAGAGCGATCAGCTAGTCATAATTGGACAATATGTTTGGCGCTTGTTTCATGAACTTTCAAGGTTTGATTTATATTTTTCGAGTCATTATCGCCTGATGTACATAATTTTATACTTCTATCTGATGAGAGCAATATACATAGAAAACAAAATACACTGGTCTTGGATGGAGAATAGACAAGCCAGTCCCAAGTGACTACCACTCGTCGTTGTCGTCGTCGTCATCGTTTGAAGGGCATCCACTCCAGGTCAGACACAAACAGGACTGGGGCCGAGGGTTTATTCTTTTACTACCCCAGACTGCTGCACTGCCTGAATCAGATGCTGGTAGTGGTGTTATTAAGCCAGCATCGAGTTTCGTCATCCAAAACCGTCAGACCTCGTGCTCCATGTGGTGCCCGATGTATAGGGCACGCTGTTAGTACATGGTCTGCGGTTTGCTCAGAGGCGCCACACTCGCAATTCGATGAAGGAGCGAGATCCCATTTGTGCATGGACGAATGGAATCGCCCAACACCAGTCCGCAGGCGGTTGAGCTTAACCCAAGCTGCTTGGGGTAAGCCCATCCCAACAGGCCTGGCACCGGTCCGGGGCACAAAAGCACGGAGCCCGGAAGCATTTTTACAGTACTCCGTTTTCCATTTGTGATTTGTCCATTCAGAAGAGCGGATGCCAAGTCTGGCAAGGTTGTCCAAGAGATTCCGCGCAGCTGGCACAAACGGGCGTCTGGATCTTAGTCTCACTTGGCGAGTATCTGAGGACCCACTTAAAAGACCATACAAGATATGATCGAGGTCCAGAGATCCAGTGTAAGCCAAGGAGAATGTCGCTCCCATTCGGCGAAGCTCAGCTGGCTGAATGCCTGAGAGTATAGGTAGGTGGTCCGTTGGAGTGGGACGCAGGCATCCGGTAACTATGCGCAAGGCGTCATTCAAGACACTGTCGATGAGGCGAGTGTGAGCACTGCGACACCAGACTGGCGCACAGTCAGCTGCTGAGTAGACTAGAGATAAGGTGGCTATGCGTAGTGTTTTAGCACCAGCACTCCATCCCGAGCCCACTAGTCGCCTCAACAGTGTGACGCGCGAGGATAGTTTTTTGCGCAATGCCACTAAATGGTGACAAAACGTGAGCAATCTATCCAGTTTTACCCCAAGATAAGTAGGTGTTGGACAGAACGGTAAAAGTCTACCATTGTTGTAGACCTTTAGCTCACGTTTAGCCTCTCGGTTATTTAAATGAAAGGCTGCCGTCACCGTCTTAGTGTGACTGAGCTTCAACCTCCAAGCCTGGAGATGCGCTGAAAGTGTAGACATGTCTTGGCTTAAGGTCCCCTCCAAGTCCTTCCAGTTTCCAGAAGAATTCAACAATGCTAAATCATCAGCATAAGCAAACTTTCTGGAAATCATGGAAGGAAGATCGTACGTATAGATGTTAAATAGGAGGGGAACCAAGACCGATCCCTGAGGAACGCCGTTTTTAAGACGGCGTAGCCTGCTTTGCTTGCTGTTACCGGTGGTAAGGGTGAAACTTCGATTTCGGACAAGCTCCATAATCATTCTGACCATGTGCCTATTCGGAAGTAATCTCAGCAGCTTGCAGATAAGGCCACGGTGCCAGACAGTGTCATAAGCAGTTGTCAGATCGATAAATACGGCACCGGCCTTCTTTTTAATCTCAAAAGAATCCTCGATGTTCTGGGTTAGCAGAACAACTTGATCTACGGTTGACTTCCCGCGTCGGAACCCAGCCTGCTCTTTAGGGAGCAGTGGATCGATTAATGGTTCAACGCGGGCGTAGATAAGCCTCTCGAGGATCTTTTAGGGGACACAGAGCAGAGATATCGGTCGATAACTCTTTGGGTCCCCCACGGGCTTTCCTGGTTTGGGAATCGCGACTACAAGCGCTCTTCTCCAGATCTTGGAAATTTTGAGTCGGCGCAAACAGGAAGAAAGGAAGTCACGTAACCAGGACTTCAAAGCAGCTCCAGCATGGAGTATAAGCTCTGAGCAGATAGAATCAGGACCCGAAGCTTTACCTGGTTTTAAATGTTGAAAGGCAGCAGCAAATTCTCTCTGTGAAAAATTGTCAGAGATATTTACTGCGTCTGGTGTTGTGGCCCTCCAAAGTTCAGACACTTCTTAAAAGACAAGTTGAGATGACTTGCGATAAACAGCCTCGTATTTCCCATTTATAACCAGCTGAGATGCAATAGCATTGGCTGAAACAGGACAGTGATGAGGAGAGTGTCGTGACCTACCAGTAAGGTTGTTCAAAATACTCCACGCTTTTCGACTAGAGTGTGAGAAGTCCATGCTCCGAACTGCTTCGGACCATCGATCCCTCCGCTTTCTGTCAAGCTTGGCAAGCAGAGCTGTAGCAGCCAAGCTCAAGTCGTCTTCCTGAGGAGACTGCAGAAAGGTTTTATAGAGGGATTCACACTCTGCATCCCAACACGGAATATAGTTATTTCGATACCTGCGTGGGATAGTCTTTTTGGCTGCTTTCTTAATGGTGTTACAGAAGTCCTGATAAGCCGCAACCACATCAAGTGAATCAGGCGGCAACAAAGTGTTTGTGAATTTATTTGTCAAAGCAATGTAGTGACTCCATTTGGCCTTGCGGAAGTTCCATCGCTTAACAGGCATGCTTGGCACCGCCATAACAAACCTTGGTGGTGTAATAAGCGAAGGTCGATGTTGTGACCTGGGGAACTTGTCAAGGACACTGTTATGAGTTCCACTAGTATCTGCAGTTAGCTCTTTTATTTATACGGAGTTACACGATAGTTATACGACTGAATCTGTAAGTTATACTAATAGTTTATCACGCGGTTAACCACACTTATCAAACCAGAGAGAAGAAGGCAGCGGAGCCGTGCGCTATGACGTCACATACTATAACAACCCCCTTTTAAGAAGCTTTTTAGCGAAAAGGTTGTCTAAGAAAAATATAATACATTGTACGAGCCCGATTAATAAACATGCAACAAACTATATACAATACGGCACAAGCGTTATGAGTTTTACGCTACTTCATACAAAATCCCTTAAATGATCAGGAAAGCGTTTTTGTCTCACGCTTCGCCGCGAGGTTGGAGATGATGGAAAGACTTCATCTTCAAAATGGACGTGACGTTCGTCTGATGTCATCATTTCCTCTTAGGGGTCTCCCCCTTCGGTGGGGAGAGGGCGAATAAAACGTCTATTGCGCCAACAGACTCGACCGCTTGGTAGTTTTATGTGGTAGTCGCGGTTTCTTCCGACGCCGATGATGAGTCCCGATCGCAACCATTTTTTTGTAATATGGTCTTGAATTCGAACATGTTGTCCGATTTTTAGTGGGTTGAGGTGTTTTGCTCGTTTATTGTATTCGGTTTCTGCAGCCACTTGTAGATTTAATAAAGCTGCGTCCCACTTGTCGAATTTGTTTTGCCAATCTTCCTTGAAATATTTCAGTTTAGCTGGGACGATTGAACGTAGCGGGGCGCCGTATAAAATCTCGGCTGGTGATAACCCATGGGCCTTGGGTGTGTTAACCCATTCGATTAGGCCGCTGCTAAACTCATCGCAGTCGAGACTACCATGCTCAGCAGTTTTGGCAACAAGGTGCTTCATGGCTTTCACTGCTGCTTCAGCGTGTCCGTTTGACTGTGGGTAATGTGGAGTACTTATGGTGGAAGTTACTCCCCATTTCTTGAGAAACTGTTGAAACTTGCTTGATGTGAATTGCGGTCCTCCGTCAGTTCTGATTCGTACTGGTACCCCTGTGTCCACGAAAAATTTTCTTATAGTGCTGATTATCTGATGTGAACTAGGGTCATGAGAGAACTCGCTGAGCTTAATCCATCCCGACAGACGGTCTACATAAACCAGGTAAGTCTTACCGGCATAATAAAATAAATCTGCAGATACGTCTTCAAAGGGTCTTAATGGGAGGGGATCGCGTTGTAATGGTTCCTGTTGCAAGCTTGGTTGGTGCTCTTGGCATTTCGTGCAGGCTTCAACTGTATTTTTGATGTCGCTATTGATTCCTGGCCAGTACACTATTTGACGCGCTCTTTGTTTTGTTCTTTCGATGCCTTGATGTGAGGCATGTAGCTTTGTCAGTATTTCTTTTCTTTTCTGTACCGGCACCACAATGCGATGGCTGTTCAGGAGAATTAATCCATCTTCGAAAGTAAGCTGATCTTTCAGCTTTTTGAAAGGTTGAGCTAATGGATATTCGTTTCCTTTTGAAAAGTTGCTTTTAATAGCAGTGATTAATTGTTGTGCTGCTTCGTCCTGCTGAGTACTTTCTTTTAAGTCTTCCAGCATTGGATCCATAAATGTTTCTTTTGTAACTTCTGGGTCTTTTCCTCTCAGAATTGTAGAAACGTTTTTGCAAATCATTCTGGTTGTGTCTACGTTTATGATATCTTCTGGTTCTGGGTCGCGGCACGGTGCTCGTGACAACGCGTCGGGGATCACATGGTCTTTGCCTTTTCTCCAGGTGGTGTGGAATATAAAAGCGCTGAGTTTTTCTTTAAGTCTCTGAATCCTGGGATTATCCACCATATCGAGTGTCTGGGTATTCAGGATTGACTCTAATGGCTTGTGATCTACTATCAGCTCGAAATTGGGTAAGCCTTGCAGATATATGCGGCATTTACGCATAGCCCAAACAACAGCGAGCAATTCCAATTCAACCATAGCGTAGTTGGCCTCAGTCTCAGTTATAAAACGTGATCCTGCTTGAACCAATTTCCACGTTTCTTGATGTTTTTGCAAAAGTGCAAAACCTAGACCTTTCAACCGAGATGCATCTGTTTGCAGCATCGTTTCCAGATTGGGGTCGAATGCAACCAAAATATGGGGGCTACAAAGAATGTCTTTTGTCTTTGTAAATTCTTCTTCATGCTGGGGTGACCAGAGAAAAGCATTTTTTGGTTTGAGCAAGTCCCGAAGTGGGCCTGCTGCTTCACTGAGTAGGTGAGTAAATCCGCCCAGCTGGTTTGCCATACCCATAAAAGATCGTAATTCAGTTATATTTGTTGGAGCAGGGAATTCAGAGATTGCTTCAATTTTTGTGGGGTCTGCTTTAATACCGTCGCTGCTCACTATATATCCGACATATCTCACAGCACTTTGTAGTAACTGCACTTTCTTCGGATTAAGAGTAATACCGTGTTCTCGACATCTGTTTAGTACAGCCACTACGGTATTCAAGTGCTCCTGTGCGGTTTCGCCTTGAATAAGAATGTCATCTACCACTTTTTCGACTTTTTCAATACCTTGCAGAGCTTCATCGCCTCTTGAGCAATATTCGTCTTGAGAAGAAGCTAGTCTCATCGGAGCTCGAAGGAATTTAAATCTTCCGAACGGCGTAATGAATGTGGTAAAGTCTTGACTTTCTTTTTCTAAAGGTACTTGCCAGTATCCTTTAGTGGCGTCTAATGTTGAGAAAAATTTAGACGAAGAAGAAATATTCGAAATAGCTTCAGCAGGTGATTTAGATGGATGATATGGACGGCGTACGTATTTGTTCAATTTCTGCAAATCAATACAGAGACGAATTCCACCATTGGGTTTTTGTACAACGACCATGGGGTGCACCCAATCAGTTGCTTCTGTTACTGGTGCAATGACTCCGGCTTGTACAAGTTGGTCAAGCTCTGTCTTCACCATCCTTCTGAAAGCTAAAGGTATTTGGCGTGGAACAGGTAAAGCAAATGGAACAGCATCATCTTTCAAAGAAATTTTCATGGGTTTACTGTTCATTTCCCGTAATGTTGTGTCTTCAGAAAACACATCGCTGTACGATTTTACCAACTTGTTCTCAATTTTACTAATTTCTGCTTCAGTTGGGTTCTCTGATATAATGAATCTTGTGTTCTCTGCTTTTAATATGCTTGCTAATTTTCGAGGTGTTTTTGACGAATTTATCGGTTGAGGATACGTGTCAGGTAGAATGTTAACCTGTTGACATACGTACCAAGCAAGCAAAAAATCTTCTACCTCAGGACAGACGTAAATGGTTTCTTCCACGAATCGGCCGCAGTATTCGATGATGCATGGGAAAGTCCCTACGCATGTTACGGTCTGCCGGTTTACTGCACTAAGAGTGTCTTGATTTGGCGGCATTAGATTAGCAAGGTCTATTCCGAGCCGTTGAATGATGTTTACCCCAACAAGACTTGCTTCAGCATCACCTGTGTCTGGTGTAGCTTCTGTGGAACCTAACGGGTTACGATGTTTAAGAGAAAAAAGATTAACAGTTATTTTGGGCGCCGCGGAGTTAGCAAAATTTGCCTTGGCATTGTATCTACGCTTTATTTGTCCCGTTAACTTTTTCTTCGTTTCTTCGCGTCTGTTAAACCCGGGTTTGTTGTGAAAGCACACTGATGTAAAGTGACCTTTTTTGCGACATATTAAGCACTCTGTATCCTTTGCGGGACAGTGGGTTTGACCTTTTGGTGGGCAGGTCTTTTTACCGCATTTTGTACAGGGCTTTTTATTGCGCTCTTTAGATTTAGAGAAATTTCGACGAAATTTGCTTTGGTACGCTCTTCTCTCATTCAGCTGTCGGCTTATTCGCGCGTCGTCTAGTTTTGCTGACTCTTCCGATCTGCATAAATCAGTGACGGTCTGAAGATCAGGTAATGGGGACATGGCTAGGAGCTTTGTTCGAGTCTCTTTGTCATATATTCCCGACATGATTTTTGTGACTAAACGACGATTTAAACATTCATTGCACAAGTCTGCGTCTCTTGCCAAAGTTTTAATCGCGATTAAAAACGAATCGAAGTTTTCGCCAGCCGCTTGCTTTCTCTCTTCAAATGCGACGCAATCTAACGCTATATTTCTTTGACTCCGGATGTAATTTTTAATTTTGTCTAACACTTCGTCTGGTTTAAGTGTCGTGTCATCCGGGATAAGAAGTACGTGTTCTACGGCTTCTCGCATGTCCATCGAAAAAAAACCGCGAAGCAATGCCAACTGACTGCTCAATGGCAGCTCTGTTGCAAGCGAGACCGTAGCATAATCGTTGTACGATTTACGCCATTTCGCAAATTCAGCTAACGAAATTCCCACCTGCAGTGTGGAAGGCTTTTGTGCGTCCGCTTTGGTTCGCCTTGCCTTGTTGTTAGAATTGTTGACGTCAATGGTTTGCTCACGTGATTCGCTTCTTTCGCTATTCGCGCTTTGAGGCAGCTGCTGTTGCGAAAATCGTTCGATTATTTGTTGCATTGTCGCTGACTTTCAAGCTGCATTTGTCTCTGATTTTCGACATTCTGTTCTTGTGTTTGTCTTTGCATTGATAACTGTGCTTCTAAAAAAGTTTTTAACCAAGAAGGAGGTTCATCATTATTAATATTACTATTCGCGTTTTGATTAGATTGAGATAATTCGGCTATACGTTTGTTTGCTGCTTCTAATTCTGCTTGCAGCTCTCGCTTATTTTTTGCCATCTCTCTTTTATCTTCAATCTTTTACAAATCTCCGATCACGAACTTGCAGTATACTTTTATAATGGTTCGTAAGCTTATTTTCTTCAAACAAATTTATAAGCTGACTGTCGACGACGCCATGTTATGAGTTCCACTAGTATCTGCAGTTAGCTCTTTTATTTATACGGAGTTACACGATAGTTATACGACTGAATCTGTAAGTTATACTAATAATTTATCACGCGGTTAACCACACTTATGAAACCAGAGAGAAGAAGGCAGCGGAGCCGTGCGCTATGACGTCACATACTATAACAGACACGTCTATCCGGTAAGCGACTGTTTGGACCTACGCTAGCGAAAGCTAGATCTGGATTGGTGCCAGTGTTCCAGCGGCCGGAGTAAAAACTGGCAGCGTCCTTGGCACTATATAGGAGGGCAAGACAATTAATACTTGCCCAACCCGCCAAGCACTCACCGTCCGGACTGTTGTCGTTGTAACCCCAGTCAGCATGACGACAGTTAAAATCGCCAGCGTAAAGACATGGGTGAGGAAACACTGGGAGATCCAGGGTTCGCAATCGCGTTGGCGGTGGCTTGAAGACGTTGACTATTTTATAGCCATCAACGTCCACACACAACCACTCGATCTCCGATGTCGGTGGAGATTGGTCCAAAAGCGTGTATCTCAGTCGCTCGTGGACAAATGTGGCAAGGCCATGCTTCCTGCTTAAAGAAGACCGAGCTAGTTGGTAGTTTGGAAGTACCAACTTCTCTGCATCAATGCAGTGAGTCTCCTGCAGTAGGATGACGAATGCCTCAAACTGCATAGTGAGGTGATGAAGAACGTTCATCTTGCTTGCAGTGAGGCCTTCGATGTTCAGCTGAAGAATAGTGGGTCTTCGGAACTTGTTGGCAATGTGCCCTGAAAAGGGCAGTTTTATCCTGACATTGCCCCGTCCTGAGAAGGACGTTTGCCCACTAGCAGACCCACACTGAACATTGGAATGGGTGGATACCCTTCCGTTTTGTTAGGTTCGGTTTCGGTCTGTTATTTTAACAGCAATGAACAGACTTACTTACGGCCCAGGCTGCGAGAAAGCACCTACCATCTGGCACTACCACTCCATTTGGTAAAACACAAGTGAATGCACTAAGATTAAAGAAGTGGTTCACTCCAGAATATTCTTGTTTTTTTCTAGATATTCATTTGCTTTCTTTTAAAAATGATCTATACCCATACCAATACATACTTCGCGCAATTTCTCAGTTATATTACCAAACAAACTCACATCATTTGGTACATCTTGAATCGGATGTGAACTCTGAATATCTGAAGTGAGTAAAGATTCTATATCATCATCATCATCATCACGGCTAAAAATTTTTTCTTGGACAGTGCTTGACTGAGAAGAAATTGGAGAAAAATTGCTATGCAAGTTATCACTGCTGTGTCCAGCTTCTTTCTCAATAACTTAAAAAAACCAAGTTAATTTGTGTGGTTTAGTCGAAAGGAAGTTAACTTCAAACAAATAAATAAAAAATCAATTATACATTTTTTAATTTATCATAGTACTAAAAAATTTTTTCAATATAATATGATTTATTAATATAAACACTGTTACCAGGGATATTACTTATTTTAAAATTCATTGTTCTTCTATATTTCATGTTTTCATAGCTCAAATTTAGTTGTTTTCCTGACAGAAGTGACCCGTATTTTTTCGTGGCCTTAAGGCACAATCCTAGTTTGCCAACTTAATCCGGCTCTGGGTAGCCTAGATCTTATTCTTCGTTATTTCATCCCGGCCTTTAATTTAGGTTATAATTAGTCCGCGCTTACATTTTGGTTTGATACATTTGGTTCTTGGTAAAATAAATGATTTTTCCTTTGGTTATCGCTTTGGACTTTGTGTTCGTATTATTGACTTCAGTTGCCGTTTTGGTTGCCGGGAAGAGCCATCACTATTTTGATTTGCCAATTGATGTGCCGTTGATCTTGGATTTATGTTTAAAGTTGATTTGGAATAAAGATTTTAGTTTTGCTTTCTTTGGTATTGCTTCTTGGAAGTGCAGTTGGTGAAGGCCTTGGAGTTTCCCCGGGCCACGTTGTAGTCAATTTAGCTGATTGCAACAATGGTCTTCAACGTATCATTGATGTATGCCACTCGTACACTTACATAATATAATGTTCAATTGTCCAAAAAACGCTAGGCTTATCTTTTGCATCTTGCAATTTTACATTAAATATTAAACCAAATGTGATACTTGTTGATTTCAAGATACGGTTTATAAATGAAATTAAATACCTCGGGGTATTTGCTAACTCCAAGTTACGTGATGATGAAGATATAAATAGACAAGTTTGTCATTTATATGGTGTTGCAAATAGGTTAAAAACATGCTTTTATAACTGTTCAACTAAAATAAAAAAAGTTTTATTCTGCATATTCAACTATGGAATAACTTTTTGTCCTCTAGTTTAAAAGAATATGTGTAGCCTACAATAATTTATTTCGATTTTTACATATACTACCTAGATATATAAGTGTCCGTGAACAGCAGGTGTTGAATAACATGACAACATTTGATGCAATTTTAAGAAAAATGTTCCTCCTTTGTTTATCGTTGTTACAAATCTGATAATAACTTAATTTTTTTAAATGGCCTTGAAATGTGTTGAATATCTTGTCTACTTTTGTCATCTAAAACTAAGTGGTTGACCTGTTTTTAAGTGTTAATTACAAAGTGGTATGACAAGTGTTTCCTTCAAAGGTAAAAGAGCATTAATCACAGGAGCAGGAAAAGGTGAGTTTTTTTTATTTGTGAATTTGAAATGCATTGTGTTCCCTTGTTTAGAAAAATATTTAATGTGAAAGTGATGAATTTTTATTGTGATTGTTAGGTATTGGTAGAGATTTAGCAAAACAGCTGGTTGAAAATGGAGCAGAAACTTTTGCTTTAAGTAGAACATTATCTGATTTAGAATCTTTAAAAAAAGAGGTAACTTTACAACAAATGTCTTTAACTATTTTTTTGTTCATTGTCAAACATATTGTTATAACAATACTAGGTTTTGATAGTTAGCACAATTGATATTTGCATAATAAATCTATTTTAATTAATTTTTAAACCATATATATTTTTTTTGTAATCTAATTTTGCCATTTAATAAAACTGATTGTTTTAATTGTATAGCAATTTCTTTGTTAAATGTTTTTAAATGAAATCAAAAGCTGTGGATCACCTTAAAGTGATATTTTCAATTAATTAAGTAAACCTTATGATATCAGTTTTTCTTCACTTTGTGATTAATATTTTGGGCTCTTGTTCACTATTTGTCAAGTTCAGTTTATTAATTTTTAAATTTTGGCAAATCCCCAAAGCTCATGAGTTTCATGATGGCAAACAATGAATGAGACCCATAAATGGTACAATTTTGTTTATATTTTATAATAATTGAATATTTATTGTTAATCTTATTAAATGCAATATTGCTTTTGGATAAAATAGATTTATAAAGCAAGTTCTATGGTAATATTAATTGCAAGTATACATGTGATTATTCATAATAGTTTTAAAAATTAGCAATTTATTATATAATTAGTTAATTTAAAGAAAAAAATTGATATAAATTTTTCAAAGATTTGGAAAAAAATGATTAAAAGAATTAAAAGGTGTTTATAGAAAGTCAGCAGCATTGTCAAATGGTTAAGAGTGCTGTGATTGTGATCAACACAGTTGTAATTTAAAACTTACTTGCACCATTTTGTTGTGTCTTTGAGAAAGATACTTTACGACATCTTTTCCTACTTGGCAGTCTTGGCAAGCAGCTTTAAATTTCACTTATCTTTATAAAACTTAAAACTAAATAAAAATTTCAACCAGACAACAATACTTTGGCATCTCTGGAAGCAAGTCAGATTAATTGCTTGCCCTCAGGTAAAGCGCCTTTTTCAATGCTTTCCTGTCAGTCAGGAGGATAAATATAGAGATAAAAATGAAAAATAGAAGAATCAACATTTACTTATCTAATTTATTAGTTTTAAATATGTAACTGACATAGTCAGAATTACACTTGATGTATATTGTGTCAGATAAACAGCAAGGTATAATTATATATTAACTGAAAAAAAAAACATAACAAAAATAAGTTTGTATCTTGGTATATAAAAAAATATTGAAAGTAGTAATTTATATATATTTAACAATGGTGAAATCATGGAAATAAAAACAAAGCTAAAACCCAACAGACTGTTTCACCTATAAAAGGGATCATCAGGATTGTCTTATTCAAATAGAGAATTTTATTTGAATAAGATACCCCTGATGATCCCTTTTATGGGTGAACCAGTCTGTTGGGTTTTAGCTTCGTTTTCCATGATTTCGCCATTGTTAATTTTAATTCAAGCTCTAACTTTGTTATCGAGCACTTTAGAAGAACTGATTTTCCTACAGTGTTATATATATATATATATATATATATATATTACATTTGCACTCTTCTAAAAAGCACCAGCAATTTGCAGTTGCATTTGTATATTTGTATATATACAAGGTGTGACAAAAAAGAAACTGGACTGTATCAATCATGCTATTGGTACAATGCCAATCAGCAAGCCACTTGCTGCCATGAAACACAACTTCTTAGCTCTATTGTGTTGCAATTTTTTTAACGTAAATACAAGATTAAATTTGATCGGTACATGACTAAAATTGGTCGACACAGAACTAAATTTGACGGTAGTAACTAAAATTGATCGACACATGATTAAAATTGATCGGTAGAGGACTATGGTAGATCAAAAAACACTCTATGAGATGAACTGAGCCTAAACAGAGAATCAATGCAAATGATCTTGGAAGGCTCTCCTGTCTTGGGATCATCCTCCACTTCCTTGCAGTCTTAAAATGTTTGTGCCATTCAAACATTTGCGTCCTTGACTTCACATCTTCATGAAAACCTCTTTAAGAAGTTTAAGACACTCAGTTGGGTTCTTCCTCAGTTTCACCAAAAACTTAAAGTTCATTCGTTGTTCATTCTTCAGCTACTAACATTTCATAACATTTCATAACATTTCATAACAACCAACAGCATGGAGTACAAACAAACATGACACAAAGTAACAAACTGTGACAAAGGCTACCAACACTATGTTAAATAAAAGCCTGAAATACGAAAACAGAATAACTTTTGTTAAAGAACTTCCAACACAATAGAACTAAAAAGTTGTGTTTCACAATCAGCAAGTGGCTTGCCTATTGGCATTGTGCCAACAGCGTGGTTGATACAATCCAATTTCTTTTTTAATCGCATCCCATGTATATATATATATATATATTTTTTTTTTGTGTGTGTGTGTGTGTGTACAATATCTATGTATACTGCTCAAATTTAGTCGTATATGTAATTTTTCATGATATCTAGAATATTTTTAAAATAACAGTTAATTAATTACCTAAATGTTTGACTAGGTTTTTTACTTTTTTTTGAAAGTTTTTCAAGTAAATTTGCTCTGTATCTGTTATTTTTAAAAAATTATTTGTTATGTTTTGTTTTACAGTGTCCTACTATCAACATAATACATTGTGATTTGACTGATTTTTGCAATCTTGAATCTCACATAAAATCTTGTTTACCAATTGATTTCCTTGTTAATAATGCTGCTATTGCAATAGTTGAACCATTTTTAGAAATACCTGCTGAACATTATGACAGGTATGTTTTACATATATTAAAAGCTTTTAAATTTTAGCCTAGACATACTATATTCTCACTTTTTTAAGCTTTAGCTTAAATGCTTGGTGACCCTAGAAACTTGTTTAATGATCATCCCAATGGCACAATATGGTAAAGTTTTGAGTCTTGAACATTTTATATATGGTATCTTAATCTAATCAAAAGTAAAAAAAAACTATTCATTTAGGTGTGTTAAAAATTTAAACCTTTCTCTGCGGTTGTTTCATATGCCAAAATATATTACATGTTTGCATTGTCTATTTCTACAGGGTGGGGACTTCAAATTGTTGCTATAGCTCGCTTTTTAATTAAAAGGACATAAGACCATCAATTTTGAAGATATTTATTTTAAAGAAAAAACAGAATAAGGATATGATGCGAGAAACACATTTTACTTGACATAGTTGCCCTCAGCCTCAATGACATGCTCAATTTTGGTCTTGAAGCTCCCACAGGCCTTCTTCACCATCTCTCTGTCTATGGAGATGCATTGCTCCTTGATGGAGGCAATGAGAGATGCCTTGGTGGTATGAGGGCGTCAGTTAGTTTGATTCTCCAAAACGCCCCAAAAGAAATAATCCATTGGGTTCAGATCTGGGCTACTGGGAGGCCATTTGTCCTTGGTTACGAAGTTGTAGCAGTGCTCCTCCAGCCAGGTGAGGGAGTGTTTGGAGACATGACAAGGTGCACTGTCTTGCTGCCATACCCAGGGGCTGTCCTGTGCCACCTGCTTACCTTATTATTTAGAGTGACATTTACCTTGTTAAGTCCAAATAAATTGACTGTAATTTTTAAAAAATTTCTTGATTTAGATTACATCTAGACATTATGCTTGTTTGACTTATTTTTTGTTATTATCACAGGCGAATAGATTAACAGATTGAATACGTCAAAGACAAAACTTGGAATTTTTTTATTAGCAGCAGGCCACGTGCGTTGAGAGTTTCTGAAAAGAGGCCGCGAAAGGTTATAAACCATTGATTTAGAGTATTATCACACTGAATTATCATTACCGAATATTTGATTCAAGCCAAAGTTTAATTGGTTTATTTTTTTGATAGGCTTGGAAAAAATTGCATAGGGTAACTGTAGCTAGGTTACGGCAATTTTGTGAATATTTATAGCTAAGGTTTTTGAACCGTCATTGTAAATAAATTGTTGGCCTTTTCTAATTTAAAAAAGTTATATTGTCCGAAAAATTATTATATTTATTCAAATACAGTATACTATAAAATCCAATCAATCATTATAGTTCGATCATTAATCAACTTACAAATCAGCAAAGGAATTTTTATATTTTTAAGTAAGTAATTGTTGGTCAGAGTCAGACACTTGTGGCAGCTGTTAGCACCATTGTGTTTTTTAGCAGATTTAGATGACACTATTTTTTCAATAAATATAAGTTGTCGTACAAACAGTATTTCAATATTTTAAAACTTTTTAGGCACATGGATGTCAACTTAAAGGTTCCGTTCGTAGTATCGCAGGTAATTTGTTTACTATTTTTTTATTTACTATTAATTTTCATGATTCTTTTATGTCTACCTGAGTTCCACAAGGCATATGCGAGTTTCATTGACATTAAAATCAGTGTTTTCAAATGTTTATAAAAACAAACTTTTTAAAGTTTTTGTTGAATCGCTAATCTCTCAAGAAACTCTATCAAAGTAAAAAAATCAACAAAACTTCTAATTTAGCACAATTTTCAAGCACATTGCATTTTTATTGTCATTCATAGTCTATGTTAAAATTAGTAACATAACACAATCACAATCTTTCTTACTAGCCGTCATCTTATATTCCAAATCTTGGGGACGACTGATATAGCCAACTACACAATTGTAAACTTAAAAAAAATTTTTAATTCAATATTTTAAGTCATGACAAAGCCTGACGTAAAGTAAGAACCTGGCTGTTAAGGTCATAGCTCACGCTGAGTTCCAATAAAACTAACTGCACTAAAACTGTTAGATGGCACTGCCAAGCAATCGAACTGTTTTTCTTGCTTTACTTCCTGTTTATCTTAATCATCTACATCCCTTTTTGGTATCTAATTCAATAAAAAAACTTGAAATTCATTAATTTAACTTTAAGAATGAAACCCCTATGCAATGTTTAGCAAGTTTGTTTTTAAAAAATAACTTTGCTTTTGATTTATTTTATTGAAGTAACTAAACTCAAAAATATTTTCAGATTGTTGCGAGGGACATGGTGAAAATGGGATCGGGCGGTAGCATTGTGAACGTATCGAGCCAAGCTTCCACACGCGCGATTTCTGACCACACCATTTATGGCATGAGCAAAGCTGGGCTTGACCAGATGACGCGCAACCTGGCCCTAGAACTCGGTCCTTTTAAGGTAAGGCTTTGCAACAGTTTCTACTAGACTGTGCAAATAATTGATAAATAATAAAAAAATGGCTAAAAATTGACAATGCAGCGTTTCAAGCAGGGTTGTAGAGTCGGAGGAATTATTTTTCGACTGTACAGTATTTAATCAAAAAATTTCCTACTACGACTCGACCTATTAAAAATTTTACGACTCCACCAGATTAAAAGATACGACTCCAATTCCTTGTATTTCCTGTGCATACTCAGCAATTTTGTTGCCTGTTTTAAAGTTTGTTTGCTCATACCGCGCAATGAAAATTGTGTTAAACGTACTTCCTTCTATATTGTGACATCATAAACGATTTCTTTTAAATTGTCATTTTTATAAATAGCCTCAAAACAAGTTTAAAGTAGGAGGACTTTTGTCGGTGGTCCAATGATTGTGACCATGTATTAAATATCGTTAAATGATTTAAATTAGTTTCTAAAACAATAATTATAAATATTGTGTAAATATTTTACTTTTTATATTTATCAAAAGCGGTCGGACCCCCATGAAAAAACCCAGACGGCTCACTTAGCTTCCACACTATTTACTAGAGTCGCCGAAAATAACGATACTGACTCTTGCAAATCTAAAAAGTGACTTCGACCAGTGATAGCCTTACAAAAGGGGGGGGGGTGCAAAAAATAAGAGGGGCATTTTTTAGCAAAAAAAAATTTCAATTTATGCCCAAAATCTTCATTTTTGTATATAAACTGTACTGCTCTTTAAAAGAAAGTTCTTCACTTTCAATTTTTGTCTAAAAACCGTAGTGTTCTCTAAAAAGAAAGTTGATCACTTTTATCAAGAACATTATGCCTACTTAGGTTAAGTTACGTTAATACTTAGGTAAGAAGTTAAGGTGCAGATGGGAGCTACCGTCATGATTCTACTATAAAGAAATATAGCTATATTTTGCTTAAGGGGTCCACTTTTTGACGTTTTCTAGGAAGGGCCGGTGCGGCCGCTCCTTTCGCACGGTACCAAAGCCATCACTGACTCCGACTTGAACATATCTAAAAAACAACTCCGACTCCACAACCCTGGTTTTCCTATTTCAACATTTTCAACATTTTCTACTTATTTCAACATTTTATGCATTTATCAATTGCCTATTTTGAGGGTTTAAACTGTAAAAAAGAGAAACTTATTTTTCCAATTGTAAACTTGAATTGTTTTTCGAATTTTCTAGTGGCACTAAATGATTGCGCGACCGCTGTTGTTGTGCATCGTTGTTGTAAGTTAGTCACTGACTGCGGTCCGCATTCAGGTGCGCGTCAATGCTGTGAACCCCACCGTCGTCAACACGGAAATGGGGAAAGAAAATTGGAGCGACCCAGCCAAGGCGGGACCGATGATTGCAAAGATACCTCTCCAAAAGTTTGCAGGTGATTTCGTTGCTGATTCTACAAGGTTCCTTTATCGATTGCATTTCAGTAGGCGGGAAAGTTTATTTTCTGTAGCTGATTGCTGTGATATGAATTCGTGAGATCATTTGATTAGATCTCCTTTATGCTCTTTCGTTGCAATCTACTTTTAATAACACGTAGTATTTATTTGTTTTAATTTTTAATTTTTTTTGTATTTAAAATTGCAATCTTTAATGAATGAATGAACGAAGATAGATTTGAGTGATTAATACGTAATTTTAAAGCTAAGATACTAAACTATGTTTAAACTTGCAATGAAGGCTATGTATGCCCATTTGTGGGAAGAATTTTTAATCATTTTTAAGTTAACACTAACAAAAATATGTTTTGTGGTCGGATACGAACAATTTTCTTTTTAAACCGGCTCATACCGTTAGTTGTTCAGTGGTTACTGCTTGTAAGTAGCTTAATTTAATAACAAATTAAATCGTTGCTATTTACGTATATGTACAAAAGCTTTGACGTAATACTTTTATCTAAATTCTGAACTGTACTTTTTGAACAATTTTTTTTGCAGAAGTTGAAGATGTTAACTCAGTCATCATGTTTTTGCTGAGTGATCAAGCTTCGATGATTACTGGTAGTTGTATACCTGTGGATGGTGGAGTTTTATGCGCTTTATAATTTTTTGAAATTATTAATTTCAATCTTATCAATTCACTTCTCGCCTAAGTAAATATGTTGCCCGATGCTATTTTTGCAATAGACTTTAATTTTTTGCTGTCGTGCTGGCGTAAGATAATCATGAACCTTAATTTAAAATTTGAATAAATAGTAGTACTTCTGTTGCTGCAATAGTTTTATATGTTTGGTGTGATTTAATTTATGTCTCTTTCACTTCAAAACTGGTTGTATTATTTTCTTAGATTTGACGGTTTTGTAGTTTACGGAAGTTTAGGGACAATTAATTCCCCAGCTCTCGTGATTTTTCGTAAGGTCGTTATAGTCTCTAAAATCAACCAATGGAATCAGATTTTTGGAAGTGCGTAACAGCATTAAAAAAAAAATTTCAACACATTTCCGTACAAATTAATTATTCAATTCAAACAATCCTTTAAATAAAAGCTTTTTTCATTTGTCAAAATTATTATTTATAATCTCATCCTTTTTGTTTTCGTCTGAGGTCATATTAACCTTTACCTTTTATTAAACGTTCAACTAGATAAATTTCTCAAAAAATTGATAAGATTTGAATTCGTCGCTGGCAAGTGGGACTTTATTTGTAGCTCAACTCTTCTTCGTCGTCATCGTTTGAAGGGCATCCACTCCAAATCAGACACAAACAGGACTGGGGCCGAGGGTTTATCCTTTTATTACCCCAGGCTGCTGCACTGCCTGAATCAGATGCTGGCAGTGATGTTATTAAGCGACCATCGAGTTTCGTCATCCAAAACCGTCAGACCTCGTGCTCCATGTGGTGCCCGATGTATAGGGCACGCTGTTAAAACATGGTCTGTAGTTTGCTCAGGGGCGACACTCGCAATTCGGTGAAGGAGCAAGACCCCATTTGTGCATGGACAAATGGAATTGCCCAACACCAGTCCGCAGGCGGTTAAACTTAACCCAAGCTGCTTGGGGTAAGCCCATCCTAACAGGCCTGACACTGGTCCCGAGCACAAAAGCACGGAGCCTGGAAACACCTTCATAGTACTCCGTTTTCCATTCGTAATTTGTCCATTCAGAAGCGCGGATGCCAAGTCCGGCAAGACCGTCCGAAAGACTCCGCGCAGCTGGCACAAACGGGCATCTGGATCTTAGTCTCACATGGCGAGTATCTGAGGACCCACTTAAAAGACCATACAAAATATGATCAGGGTCCAGAGATTTATTACGGTGAGCCAAGGAAAGTGTCGCTCCCATTCGGTGAAGCTCAGCTGGCTGGATCTCTGAAAGTACAGGTAGGTGGTCCGTTGGACTTAAGAACTTATGAGTAGCATAAAGCAAATCTTTTCACAGCACTCGCCTAAACGTCGAAACGCGTCACGACATTGCTGTGCTCATCTCCGTAACTTTGCGGCTGGACACAAAAGTATCGGAGCGGTAGTGAGCCGATTTTAACTTTGTTAGCACTTGTCGTTTTTGGAAGAAAATTGCTTTTAAACGAACAAGATCTTAGCAAAAATTGCTTTATAAAATTACTCGTCTTTCTTAAACATTTTCTCGCACTAACAGCAAACCACTACGGTTATTTTTTGTAACAACACTTTAAAAGCTCTTTTGTTGAAGTCCATTTCGGCCAGTGCCGCTAAACCTTTTCTAGTGGACGCTACTTTTTAGAAACAAAAATCAAAAAATCCGGGACAGATTCGAAGTGAAGACTTTTTTTACAGAACACTACTTTTTTTTAGGAAAAAAAATTAAGATCTGCACTTTGGTCCAAGTATGCCGCGAATGTTGAAAAGGTCCCAAAGTGTGCCGCAGGCGCGAAAAGATTGAGAACCACTGATTTAGGCTATTGCTTTTTTTCAACAAAAAATTATTTACATGGGCTTATATCAAAAAAAATTCAAGTTAAAATATTGTAATACAAATCAACTGAAGCATCGAACTCGAATGTTATTTCAATTGTTCAAAGTAATCAACCGCAATAAAACAACTGATTGTTCAAAGTAATCATCGCTCTCGCTTCACTCGCCGTTACTGAGAGAATCCCAGTTGGTTTCTCTTCCACCGCTTAGTAATATGCTTAAATTCAGCGGGTAGTCCAGCTCGACTTCAGGTCACGTTATAAGATTTATTTTATTAAAAAACCAAACTAAGGCTTTATTGAACTGAAAAGAAATCATTCTAAACAAAACAAAACAAACATTAGTATAAAGAAATAAGATTACATAGATTTAACACAACACGTGCTTTGAAGCGCAAACTGAAACATTTTGCGATTGCAAACCATTTTATTACTTTAGTTGTTTTATTGCGGCGATGATTACTTTGAACAATCAGTTGTTTTATTGCGGTTGATTACTTTGAACAATTGAAATAACATTCGAGTTCGATGCTTCAGTTGATTTGTATTACATTCTCCCCTCCTTAAATTGTAGACATATTGCTTTGAGTTAATTGTATGGAACAGCTCCGTATCTATCCACTGCTTTTCTTATACGAGTAGATCTTCTTGGCACTGGATTAACATCAGAATTAATATTCGGTGCTTCTTCTCCAATAATTTCCTCTTGGTCATGGCGTTCAATACTTTCATTTTGCATATTCGAACCATTACTAACATCACTTAAGTTAACATTTACATTTTCCGATTCTTCGTTTTCGTTGTCAATATCAACGATATCATCACTATTAGCACTAGTACAAGGCGCCACATCTTTTAATGAAACAGTTGTTTCTCTCCCGTTTGGTAATCTTACAATCGCATAATTTGGGGTTGCATGCAGGAGATCTACTCTATCCACTACAGGGTCGTATTTACTGGTGCGAATATGGCGCTTCAAGTACACCGGCCCTGGTGAGCTTAACCAAGTTGGTACTGACGTGCCAAAGGTTGATCGACGTTTAAATGAAAACATTCGCTCGTGGGGCGTTTCATTAGTTGCGGTACATAGCAATGAACGTACAGAATGAAGAGCATCTGGTAAAACAAGTTGCCAATGACAAACATCTAAACATCGAGTTTTTAAAGCAGACTTTATAGCCGACCAAATAATACCATTATAGCGTTCACACTGGCCATTACCCGGAGCATTATAGACTGAAGTTCTACTACACGCTACACCACGTTTTTGCAAATAACTTCGAAGTTCCTGCGAGATAAAAGCGGTACCCCTATCGGAATGAATATAAGCAGGCATACCAAACATTACAAACACTTGGTTTAAACAAGATATAACTGTTTTCGCGTTGACATTAGGGCAAGCAAACCCAAACGGAAATCGAGAATATTCGTCAACAATAGTCAATAGATAGCGGTTTTTGGATGAAGTCGGCAAAGGACCTTTAAAATCTAAGGAAAGCCTTTCGAAAGGCTGGGTTGCTTTAATTACATGTGCCACTTCAGGTTTATAAAAATTGGGTCTTAATTCAGAGCAAACTTTACACTTTGCAACAACATTACGAACTTCGTTAACGGAATACGGCAAATTTTTTACGCGAACAAAATGATGCAAACGTGTAACGCCCGGATGACACAACGACTCATGCAATTTGTGCAGCGTGCTATCGTAAATGTTGGCACAAAATGCTCTGGAAAGAGCATCGGGAACACTATTCATTTTTCCGGATCGATAAATAATATCAAAATCATATTCGCTTAGTTCCATCCGCCATCGCAAAATTTTGTTATTTTTAATTTTGCTATGATTTTTGGAATTGTACATATATGCTACGGATTGTTGGTCAGTAATTACAGTAAAATGTCGGCCGCATAAAAATTCTGTCCACTTACGAATTGCTTCTACAATAGCTGTAGCTTCTTTTTCCACACTGGAATGGTGCCGCTCATTTTTGGTCAGCATTCTAGAGAAAAAAGCAACTGGTCGGTCATGTTGATTTAATGATGCAGATATGGCATTGTCTGACGCATCAGTTTCCACAACAAATGGCACATTTTCATCAATAATTTGAAGAGCTGCTGAAACTAATTTATCTTTAAGTGACTTAAAAGCATTTAGAGCTTTTTCACCCATAGGAAATTGTTTTTCTAATATCAAAGGTCTTACTTTTTCCGAAAATTGAGGCAACCATTGCGCATAATACGAAAACATACCGATTACTCGTTGTAGCTCTTTTTTATTTGTGGGGTTTGGCAAATTAATTATCGGTTTCACTCGCTCCGGATCTGGGCGCATGACTCCATCGGATATATAGTATCCAAGCAAATTCAACTTTCTTGTAGCAAAGACGCACTTATTTTCATTCAGAGTTAAATTACAGTCAGAAGCAGCTTTTAAAAATTGTTTTAAATTCTTGTCATGTTCTTCTCTTGTCTTACCACAAACTGTTATATCGTCAAGGTACGCAAATGTCCCCTCACATTTATAGTCAGATATTATTTGATTTACCACTCGTTGAAAACATGGGACTGCATTCTTTAAACCGAAAGGGATGCGCTTGAATTGATATAATTGTCCGACGGCCTCAAACCCCGTGTAAATTCGTTCCTCAGGTATCAACGAAACTTGATGATAAGCGCTTTGAAGGTCTAATTTCGAAAACCATGTATAACGTGATACTTTCCGTAAAACACTCTGCATTGTTGGAAGCGGATAGGCATCCAAACGAGTAAACTTGTTGATTGTTTGACTATAATCAACACACATACGTTTTTTATGATTTTCGCTTTTCGTTACTACAACCTGAGCTCGCCATGGTGAGTTACTAGGTTCAATAATATCATCAGCAAGTAATCTTGAAATTTCACTACTAATAAAACTCAAGTCCGTACTTGAATAACTGCGCCTCTTGGTTGCTATAGGGCGAATGTTAGGGCTAAGATATTCAAACAAACGCACGGGTTTTATACCTCGAAGCGTACTCAAGGCTCCTAATTTTAATGATGATTCAGGTCCACCAAAATCAATTTTCACGCTTTTATGCAGACTTAAAAATTCACAACCAAGAATAACATCCCACAACAAATTTTCTAACACTAAAAAATTTACGTTATTATAATCTCGTCCTTGAAATTCGACGGAAGTGGAGCACAACCCTTTAGTTTTTATGGCCGAATTTTTCACAGCTAACTCCAATTTCAAAATGTCACTATTTCCTTCGTAATTTAATTTAGCCCGTTGACAAAATTTTGAATCTATATGGTTAAATTTTGCACCAGTATCAATAAGGCAATTAGCTCGTACTCCATTAACCAACACAATAACATTTACCTTTTCATCGCCAACCAGGTTATTTAATGCACTGATGTACGAGTGCTCTTCTTCGTCTTCACACACTGTCGCAATCGTCTTCGGGATTTTCTTAACTTTTGATAGACAAACTTTTGCGAAATGGCCCATGCGATTGCATTTGTAGCAAAGGCGTTGGTTTGCTGGACAATCAGCACGTTTATGCCAAGAACCACCACAAAACTTGCAACTTTGATATTTAAAGCTGGCGAATCCGCTCCGCCTCTTCTCGTTCTCTTTCTGCAGTTGATTAATTTCAGTATTACCAAATGAGACTGTTGCAATTCTCTCGGCATGTCGAACTTCATAAGATTCAGCATTTTTCTGTGCTTCATGTAAGGACCTTGCCTTGTTAAATACATGGTTTAAACGCAATTCGTTATCTTCAAGAAGTCTTTGTCTTATGTATGGTGAACCAAGTCCCGTGATAAATGCATCTCTTATAGCAGCTTCTTTGCATTGATTATAAGATTTATTTTATTAAACGTGCATGTTAGCCTATTAATTAGCCTATTAATTTATTAGGAGTAGAAACGATTTTATTAAACTAGCGCTTGTGCCGCAAGTTTTTCGAAAGACTTGTAGCTCAAATATTTTCGCTTTTGCCGCAATTATTTTGTCTTGGGCTGCCCATCTCTGTGAAGTTTCCCAACGATTCATGTTGTTGGCATGACTATACCCAAAACCTGTTTTTACATAGATTACCGATTATAATTACATGACCGTTGATTCGAAACTATAGAAGATTTTCGATCAGAAAAATTTACGAAGCTCCAAAAAAATATCAAAGATACAAGCTACAAATTAACGAGCAAAATCAAGATCTGAGTCTTCTAAAACAGTCCGTTGATGTCAAACTGTTTTAGAAGCCTGTTGCTGCTCCGTGTAAAAATTTGCAAATTTGCTAAAAAATATGTATTTTTATTTTAACCTTGTTTCGAGTCGTAATTTAAAAACGTCAAGAATTTTTTTCATTTCATCTCTATTATTTATATCCGCCCGGAGGATTTTGATGCCCAATAGTATTTTCTATTCTTCATTTAGGCTATATGCGCCAAGCTAAGCTATACCTTTAATTTTTTTCTAATGCTTTATGACAAGATTACTTTTCTTTCTTTACAATTTGAGGCCCCCAAACTATGTTTTCTATTTGCTAATGTTTTATGTCTAGATAAACTTTTTTTCCAAATTAGCTAACTTATTATCGTTTTCACTTTACCAAATCAATTTTCATCTGTCCTGTCCTGTCCTGTCTGTGGTCGTAAACAGCGAAGTACCAATGTGATATTGGTCGAAATCGAATGAGTCTTTGTACTTTTGCACAGTAATGTGTCATTTGGCTCGATGGTAAAAGGTCAAAGTACTCCTGCGTGTGTATTTTCTCGATCAGTTGAATATATTGCAGGCCAAAAGTGAATTTGGTCATATTGTGATTTTTTTAAATGAACTATTTTATGGGCAATAGCCCAAACGCCAAGTACACTATCGAAGGGAATTTGTTTGAATAAATGATAATTCAATCAAAACAAACTGCGGCTTTTCTTCTTGTTGAAGTACGCGCACGGGGTATAGCACTCGATAACAGAGCGACACACAAATATACGACGTATGTATGCACGCACGCACGTACGCACGTACGCACGCACGCACGCACGCACGCACGTACGCACGTAATAAATTTACCAGACTTGTTGGGCCACAATACAGTTGCAGTCAGTATAGCGTTGATAACGATAAAGTTCCAAAATAAATCCAAAATTTCAATTCAAATATTCACTTATTTAACTAATTCAAATAGAACTTACCAAGCATAAAACATATTAGAAAATTGAAGACATAACAGAAAATTGAAACCTTTACTATTAAAACGAAGCTAGCTGCTTAAAGGCCCGTTTCCACTACGAGCGTGGAAAAGATTATTCTTTGTTTGTTTCATTGATTTTTTTGCTTTGCTTAGCGCTCGCTTCAATTTTAAACGCGGAAAGATCAATAAAATAAACAAAAAATGCTCTTTTCCACGCTCGTAGTGAAAACGGGCCTTAATGCATTTACACACCGGTATAAGAAACTGACTTCAATAAGCCTCCACCATGTCATTCAGGGCAAAGCCCTCGAGATCCCCGTTCTCTTGCCTCATTCTATTACTATCAGCGTGTCGTTATAGCTATAAACGCGCAGTTTTAAGACTCTAGTTATGCTTTAGCAACTCACTAATGCCTCGCGAGAATCTGCTATTTTAGGAGTCTGTCTTGGAGTATTTTAGGAGTCTGTCCCGCACTAGGAGTCTGTCTTGGATTTCTGCCAAAATGTCCGCGACAAAAACCTAAAAATTGGGACGTATGGTAAGCCTTGCTATACATGTATTCAATTTTGTTGAATTATACAAAGTTGGTTTTGCATTTCATACCTGAATAGCTTGCTGGTGAATCGATTTAGTGCTTAACTATTTAAAACTTTTATGCCTATCGGAAATACCTCCCCTTTAAAAATTTTAATTTGCAATTGTTTAGCATAATTCTTCAAAAAACATGCCAGGTGACACCTATGAGATATCATTTGGATACCAACATAGTCTTACAAAATAAACGGCAATAGAGGCATTGTCGCCGTCTCAACCTGTCACCAACAAAAAATTGATAATTAACAATCTGTTCGGGCAATGAATCTGTTTTTCGAGGGATAAAATGCACCTGTAAAATGTTTCTTAAAAAAATGGAAGTTATTTTACGTCCAAATAATAGTTTATTTCAATGTGCTGTATACCAGATTCAATCATACAATTGTCTTTTTTGGGATAAAATTGATTATTTTAACACATATCACTTCTAAATTAATTTTTGGACGCTAAAAAGATTTCGGATACAAAACAAAACTAATGTATTCTATTTTTATTTTATTTTATTTATTTATTTTCATGTTTACTCACAATCAACTTGAAATTAATCATAGTGCATGTAGAAATAAAGATTGTGAATAAGGAAGCAGCGACTAAACGAAGTACGTTATTACATTGCTTATTAAACGAAGTACGTTATTACAACTGACGTTGTGCATGGTCGCTGAACCTTTGAACAAAGCGATGTGATGTTAATAAGAAAAGGAAAGCGAAAAGAAGATAATTAATACACACATGACACATCCAAGCCATAGTCAGAGAATGTTGTATGATCATGGGTGGGAGAAACAGCTACGTAACTCAAAGACCAAAAGGGTCAGGCAGGCAAAGAAACCCACCAAAAGAAATCCTGCCACGGGTCAAAAGGACCATTTCAAAAGTATATGGCTGGACAAAAATTTACATACGTAAAATAAAATATACAAATAGCAAACAAGAATAGGTGCAAAAGAAGTGGAAATGGCCCAACTCGATGCCGCCAACTCGATGCCGCCGACTCGATGCCAGGCAACTAGTTAGGGTTAGGGTTAGGGTTAGGGTTAGGGTTAAGGTTAGGGTTAGGGTTAGGGTTAGGGTTAGGGTTAGTAAACAACAATTTGAAAGTTAAACTGTTGAAAGTTGGCTTGGCATCGAGTTGGCCTGGCATCAAGTTGGGCTGGCATCGAGTCGGCGGCATCGAGTCGGCGGCATCAAAGCGTACCCGACCAAAAAAAAGTAAGTTATGTGAATTTTCATCCAACTGGACGGGCCGTAATGATCTGGATGTTGCCTTTGAAGTCGCATCGGGCTTTTATCATCATCAATTTCTTTGTCGAATTAGGTGGAGTTACCTGTAATAATAAAAACCAGCAGCAGATGTTTTAAAATTTGTTAAGTCTATTACCATTAAAAATTACGTTGCTATAAGGTGCTTAATAAAAAACAGCAGCAGATGTTTAAAAATTTGTGAAGTCTCGTACCATTGAAAATTACGTTGCTATAAGGTGCTTATTAAAAAACAGCAGCAGATGTTTTAAAATTTGTGAAATCTATTACCATTAAAAATTATGTTGCTATAAGGTGCTTTTGAAATTCTGTACGAAATTTTGTATATGATTTTATCTGTTTAATGCTTGATGGGACTTTATTCCAAGCAAGAGGATCTCCGTATCTTAAAGATTGTTTAGTTATATTTAATCTACAAAATGAGGGATAGAATTTGGACTGGCTTCTTGTACATTTGGTGAAATTGTCGCTTACCAAGTTGTTTTGAAAAAAATGATGAAAGCATGGTGGTAACATGCCTTTTATATATTAATACATAAAACAAGTTATTTCTAATTCGGTCATTTGATCAATTGTCATTATGTTGTTGTTTCGCAAGATGTCACTAATGTAAGCTCTGTGATGTAATCCAAATGTCAGTCGTATAAATTTATTAGCGATTCGTTGAATTTTTGAGGCTGTGGTTTTATTACCAATACACCAAGTTGTAATGCAATATCTTATATGACTGATTATATCAGGGAGTTGTAGGCTACAATACAAGCAGAGTTTTTATGTCAAAGTGTTTTGAAATTTTTTGGTAGTACCATAACTTACGCAGATTTTTCGTAGTACTAAGTCCATATGCAATTTCCAACTTAAATGTTCATGAAATATTATTCCCAAAAATTTCGTTTTTGGTTGCTGAGAAATAAATTTATTTCTGATTGAAATTGTCAGTTTTTTGATGGAGGCTTTGTTTTGGGTGTGCGAAAGATCAAATAATGTGTTTTGTCAGTGTTTAGAAATAGTCGATTTGCTAGAAGCCACTTATCTATATTCACTAACTCCTTGTTTGCAGCTTCATATAAGGTTTCATAACAATTACTTTTTAAAAATATGTTAATGTCGTCTGCGTACGTGATGCATTTTCCTAAGGTCATGCAATTATTTAAATCATTTACATAAATTGAGAGTAGTAAAGGACCTAAAATTGAACCTTGAGGGACACCATATTTTATTGACTTAGTAGGCTATTGAAGCAGATATTATTTATTTGAACTAATTGTTTTCTTTTGCCAAGATAGCTTCAAAACCAATCATGCGCTACACCACGAATTTCACAATGCCATAATTTGGATAGTAAAATTTTATGATCAATGGTATCGAATGCTTTAGATAGATCAAGAAATATGCCAAGTAGGCTACATGTTCTTTGTTTTCAAAAGCTTCAGCAATATATTCAATTAATATGAATTTGCGTGACTATTTGAGTGATTTTTTTTGAAGCCAAATTGATATTTATACTATTGATATTGGTATTTATATATAATACTACACGATTGTATATTAACTTTTCCAATATTTTTGACATGGAGCAAAGTAAGCTGATTGGGCGATAATTGCATACATTAGTTACACTACCTTTTTATGAATCGGTGCTACTTTTGCAGTTTTAAAGTTAGAGATAAATTCACCACAAGCTAACGAAAGATTAAACACATGTGTTAGAGCTATTAATATATTGTCTGGTGTGCTTTTTAAAATACTTTCGTTACTTTCGGGCTTCTTGGTAAAATTATACAAAAACAAGATGCGGCCAAAATGGTTTCGTTACCCTTTACCAAAGGTCTATGGCCACAATCTACAAGCCGTTTTTTGATTTATACGCTAGCAAAAATATACATAAAAATATTTTATAAAATTATTAGAGATTGAACCAAATATTTATCAAAAATCATATTAACCGTTAATTGCTTTTTTAACTCGAACCGGAGTTGAACCAAAACTTCTTCTTCTTTTGGCCTTTCCCTTCAATCAAGGGTAGCCACGACGTATCATCTTTCTCCAAGCCATCCTATTTTTAACGTCCGTCTCCTTTGCACCAACTTCCTTCATATCTTCTTTTACTACATTTAAAAATCTTCTCTTTGATCTCCCTCTTTTTCTCTTTCTCGGTAACTCCATTTCTATCATCTTTTTCCTACATACTCTTGGTCTCTCCTCATGACATGTCCATACCACCTCAGCCTGCCCTCCGTCATCTTCATTCCTAATCGTTCTACTTTAACTGTACCTCTGATGTACTCGTTTCTAATCTTGTCTTTTCTCGTCATTCCCATAGCAAACCTCAACATTTTCATCTCTGCGATTTCCATCTCTTCCACTTGTTTCTTTGTGACTGCCACCGTCTCAAGTCCATACACTATTGCTGGTCTCACCACTGAACTCTACACTTTTCCTTTTACTCTAGCTAGTAACCTCCTGTCGCAGATTACTCCCGATACTTTTCTCCATCAGTTCCATCCTGCCTGCACTCTTTTCTTTATCTCCCTCTCACGAATTCCACTTTCTTGCACCGTTGATTCCAAATACTTAAATTCCTTTACTCTTGGAACTTTTGTATCCTCCATCATCACTGTTTCGTCGTCATTTCCTCCATTTATGCAAAGATATTCGGTCTTTGACCTACTTACTTTCTTCTTTCCAATGCATATCTCCAGTCTTCTAGTTTTCGCAAATCACCATATCATCAGCATACAGCATCGTCCACGTGTGTTCTCTCCTTACTTCATCCGTTAGCCTGTCCATTGTCAATGCAAACAGGAACGGACTTAACGTTGATTCCTGGTGCAGTCCAACCTTGACCTTGAAACTTTCTGTAGTTCCTACTGCACATCTCACCACTGTTTCGCTTTCCTCGTACATATCCTGTACAAGTCGCACATACTTTTCCGTTATTCCCGATTTTCTCATACCTAGTACCACAGCTCTTCCCGCGGAACCCTGTCGTAAGCTTTCTCTAGGTCTACGAATAGACAATGTAGCTCTCTTTAACCTTCCCTGTACTTTTCCATCAACATTCTCAAAGCAAACATGGCATCGGTAATTTCCTTTCTTGGCATAAATCCATATTGCTGTTTGCTGATCTCTACTCTATCTCTTAGCCTGGCTTCAATTATTCTTTCCCATACTTTCATTGTATGGCTCATTAGCTTTATTCCTCTGTAGTTTCCATAGCACTGTGCGTCCCCTTTGTTTTTATAGATTGGAATAAGCACTCTCTTTCTCCATTCTTCTAGCATCCGTTCATCCACTAATAGTCTGTTGAACAGTCTGGTCAAAAATTTTATATCCATCTCTCCCATGCACTTCCAAACTGCTACTGGCAACTCATCTGGCCCAATTACCGCTATACCTTTCTTCATCCTTCTTAATGCATTCTTCACTTGTTCTCTACTGACGCAATTTACCTCTTCTTTAACCACTTCTGCTTTCTCTATCACCGGCATCAAGAAACACAAGAATGTGCCTCCGATGGGTCGGAGCTGAACCGGAACTTAACCTTTAAAGATAATATTTGCCGAACCTAAACCGGAACCGAACCTTTAAGAATAAAATTTGCTAAACCTGAACCAAAACTGTTACTTTAAAAACAAAATTTGCCGAACCTGAATCTGAGTCTAAATCGGAACGTTATTTTAAACGGTTCGACCCCCAGTATCAAATAGGGAAAACGCAATATGCTTTGCATTAGTAATTTTCTGCAAAGTGATAATGTGGCAACCCTGCAGTGCGAAGTTTTAAGTAAAATTAATGTGATTTTCAGAGACGTTTTTACATTAGGCTTAAACTTTTAGGTTAGCATACTGTATGTCTAAATATTTTTTGTTTGTGGTAAGGCGATAATATCTAAAATTTTTGTGTTTGATTTGCGAATTAGAAAAATTAATAGTAAACTTAAACAATACAATTTAAATGTTTTGCATAACTTTGAAAGTAGAAACCTTAATTAAAATTAACATTGTAGTAGTTTGTAAATGCATTTCTTATGATATGTGATAGGCTACAAAAATCGTACTTGTTTACTTCGTTGAACTTTGATAAATTGAAATTACAACTTAAAATCTTGTTGTTTTTAAATTATGTAGAAATTATTTGTTAAAAAATATTCTGTAAAAATCTCTTGACCATTATTTTGAGATATATTCTAGAATAATTAATTAGAACCAGGGTTGTAAAGACTCAAGTTTAGTTTTAATTGGGAAACTAAAATTTGTTTCTCATTTTATTACTCTTTGCTATGGTATCAGGTTTCTTATGTTTGTTTTACATTGTGCTTTAAAAAGTAATTATTAATTTAGTTTTTATAACAAAATTCATTTTTAGCTTAGTTTAAGTTAATAATGTAAGTTTTGATAAGTTTAAAGAGAATTTTTTTAGAGAATTAAAAGAGAACAGCAGTACCTAGACATCACATAAAGCAGGTAAACATTTTTAGCAAAAATTTCCAAAACTTTCAAATAAATGAAAAAATTAAAAGTCCTTTAAAATTTGAAGATAATTTATGCTAGTAATTTGACAGCACCACAGCTCTTTTTGTAAGAACTTTCTGCCCTCCCATCTAGTCTTAATGGCATTAACCTGTTATTTGCATAAGGTATAAATTTCTATTTGCACTATTGGTCTTATTGTTGTTTAGATGGAAATTAAAATTTTTCAATTTTAACCAAATTTAAAAAAATTCTTTATACAGCTAATTCATCTTTATGTTGTAAGAATTGCAAAACAAAGATAGTTTAACTTATAACAGATAATTAAAAACATTTGACTATTAATTAATTGTAATGAAAAGTTTTATTATTATAGCGAGAATTGTTTTTAAACCTGGTTGCCAAACACCAAATTGAAATCAAACTAGTTAAAGATATTTCAGTTTAAAGTAATTATTGTCAAAGAAAAAAATTAAAATTATTATTATAGATGTTATGTCAAATTACCTTATGCAATTAAAACAATAAAAACCAATCAAAAGTTTTCAAGACTTTTTGAAACAATTTTGTAAAAAATAATCATGATGACTTTGTAATATTTTGTTAAAAAGTTTTCTGTCATGATTTGATCAAGTGTTGTGTTGATCAAATGTTGTTTTGGTCAACTGTCATTTAATCAAGTGTTGTCCAATCAACTGTGAGATCATGCTTGGTCACATATGAATAGTTTTATGCTTGTTTTAATAAAGGTACATTTTAAAAATTATATAACCTTAATGCACTTTTCCAATGTAGTACCAAACAATGTGATGCATCATTTTTTAAGAAAAGTATTATATTAAAAATCTTGACCTCTTTTTCCTAATGAAAAAGTGTATTTGTGATTGTCAAGTTGAAAAAAACAAAATAATTTTATTGTCTTTTCCGTACTTTTTGAACAAAATGCACAATGTGTACAGTTTTGTATTTGGCTATAATGTTATGTAACTACATGTGCAACAGTCACTTAAGTATCAAAATTTTAAAAATTATGTACTGAATTAGAAATATAAACATAACGAGAAGAATATGACTATGTACTTTATAAGTAACCAATGCTGCTGACAGAACAAATAGCTCTTTTGATTTTTGGTAATTTTTAAAAAGATTGTTTTTTTTTAGAATTCTTTCAGCCAACTCTTGTCAGAAGAAATCATTGACAAATGATAAATTGCATGAAAAACATGGTTTATATAAGAATAAAAGACATCAAAAATAACAGCATGTCTGATTGGTTGAAGAAAGACAAGAAAGCATGTGATTGGTTGGATGCTCACTTGTGCCGCAAGTAAGAAAGCTTCAGTTCAATCCATAGATGAGCTCTTTCTGGCAAAAAAAAGAGAGTTCAAGAGACTCTATAAAGATGGCTAATCAAAAAAGTTAATGGTTGGAAAATTGGAAGAGTTAAGGGTTCCATCAGCACCATTGGTTACTTTTAAATTCTGTACAACCAAGAATTTATACAGTTCTATGTACAATAGTGAACAATTGTAACTTTGTGACAGATTGATAGCTCAATTTAACTATCTAGCCTAGTGTGTGATTTGCTAGTTTAACAGCATTTATGTTGGCAAAAGTTTATTTATAATGCAGTATGTTGTAAAGCTAATTTGTGTGAATCTCAATTTCACTCTATTTATGATTAGGCATTTAAAATAAGAGAAATAACTGATATTTTTCAAAAAATATATAAACACTGTATAACAAACAACTTTTTAAATATTGTATTACCACATGCTTGTAAAAGATTCAATGAAAAATGCTTACCAACTACTAAAAGACATGATACAGATGACAAATTTACTGCTCTACAATGCAATTTTATCTTACATACAAAATTTTAAATGTTCATAATGCTTTGTATTGGCCAAGAAACCAAACAATTTGTTGTACTGATAATTTGATATAACCTGTAACTGGCATTTGTTGAGTAATCAGTTAATTCAATCAACTGCTGTTCATTCTTTAAAAGTGATAGTTTCATTAATGTCTGGTAATTTGGCATTCAAATAAGTTTTAAGCTTTTATGGTTTGGATAATACTTGCATCTGATCAGTATGCAATTTCTCTTTGCGTCACAAACTAAAAGATTCAAGGGGTCTTGGTATGACTATAATACTCAGAAAAAAGTGATCAATTTTTTTTGTAAAAATAAAATTTACTTGTATTCTACCAGGTATCAATCATCATATTAGAAGTCTAAAAAATGTGTTTGAACAAAAACAGCTAATGTTTTGTGCATTAAAAAAATGCACATAGCATTTTGTCAAAAGTATGCATAAGACAAAATTAATTTTTCAAAATTTTATCATTTTACTTTCTAAATGATATGTTACTGCTTGATGTTCTGGAACACATTCTGTGTGTGTATGCATATTACATCAAAATGTCATCTTCTTAATTGATGCTGCTCAGATAGAGGAATCATATCAAGATGTCATCAAGCTTTTACTTTGGTAGATATTATATGCTGATAAAATGAGCACTGTCCAAAGCATGAAAGCTTAGAAACTTACATGAATGCCAATTTTCCAGATGTTGATGACATTATTTTTTCTTTTAAAGAATGGGTAAACTAATTACTAAAAAATGCCAGTTACAGATTACATTAAACTTTTAGGACAGAAAGTAAATAGCTAAACAGCAATTGATTTATCTCAAAAATAGATCTTGAAATGACATCAGTTTTAGTTCTTTTAGATTTTAGTAAAATTTATACATTCTGCTTTCAAGACAAGGTTCAAGGGTATCATTGGTCATATATTTCTTGTTTATTTCACCCAACAGTCTGCTATTACAAGAATCAAAATTGTCAGCTAAAAAATATAAATTTCTTTTTGTCAGATGACATCAGCATGATATGTTTTTTTTATTAAAAATTAACATCATTTTAAAAACCAAACCTTTAAACTTACAGGCCATGAAATGCTTTTTAGATGGTTGTGCTGCACTGTATAAAAACTGCAAAAAACTTTGTAAATTGTGCATGAGCAGCCAAGATTTTTGTCTTGATGTGTTATGGTCTTTTTTGGCAACTTTACACAGAAAGTGACTTTGTGATGGCATTGGAAGAACAGTAAAACAATCAACTGCTAAAGTTTATGTTAACCCCTTCAATATTTGATAGTATAAGAAGATGCTGTGAATTTATACTGCAATGAAAAGCTTCCAAATATTTTCTGCATGAAGATTCAAGAAAATCAGTGGTGGTGTTAATTTGTTGCACACCAATGACTTTAACCCATTGACTCTTGACATTAGAGCTACATCAGTGCCAGTACAACAACAAACAACAACAATGCTGCTGCATCATCAATCATCATCAATCCAGTTTTAATCTGGTTTAATCCCCAGTGACTGGAGATGGCCAGATGCATCCCACTACTGCAACTCTTCTTACACCTTTTCTCCACCTGCATTGATCTGCTGCATCTTCTTTCTTTAAACCAATTTTTTTGACTTGTTCCCTCTATTTTATCTTTGGTTGACCCTGTTTATGTTTTCTATCACTTCATGTACCATTGCCTTTATCGAAACATCTTCCTCAGGTCATTGTAAAACATGACCATACCACCTCATACCATTTGCCTTTGCCAACTTATCTGCTGTTTTCTTCAATTCCAACATGTTCATTAGGTTCTCTGTATTCTTCTTGTCCACCAACTTTACACTGCATATTGCCCACCCCATAGATCTTTATGGTCTTCTCAAAATAGCTACTTCATTTTTTCTCAAACACCATGTTTTGCTTCCATATACCATAGCTGATCTTACATAGCTCTTATGTATCTTTCCTTTCGTCGTCATTGTCGTCGTTTGAAGGGCATCCACTCCAGGCCAGACACGAACAGAACTGGGGCCGAGGGTTTATCCTTTTACTACCCCAGACTGCTGCACTGCCTGGATCAGATGCTGGCAGTGATGTTGTTAAGCCAGCATCGAGTTTCGTCATCCAAAACCGTCAGACCGCGTGCTCCATGTGGTGCCCGATGTATGGGGCACATTGTTAGTACATGGTCTGCGGTTTGCTCTGAGGTGCCACACTCGCAGTTCGGTGAAGGAGCGAGACCCCATTTGTGCATGGACGAATGGAATCGCCCAACACCAGTCCGCAGGCGGTTGAGCTTAACCCAAGCTGCTCGGGGTAAGCCCATCCCAACAGGCCTGACACTGGTCCCGGGCACAAAAGCACGGAGCCTGGAAGCACTTTCACAGTACTCCGCGTTCCATTTGTGATTCGTCCATTCAGAGGCGCGGATGCCAAGTCTGGCAAGATTGTCCAAAAGATTCCGCGCAGCTGGCACAAACGGGCGTCTGGATCTTAGTCTCACATGGCCAGTATCTGAGGACCCACTTAAAAGACCATGCAAAATATGATCGGGGTCCAGAGATCCATGGTAAGCCAAGGAGAGTGTCGCTCCCAGTCGGCGAAGCTCAGCTGGCTGGATGCCTGAAAGTACAGGTAGGTGGTCCGTTGGAGTGGGACGCAGGCATCCAGTAACTATGCGCAAGGCGTCATTCAAGACACTGTCAATGAGGCGAGTGTGAGCACTGCGACACCAGACTGGCACAAAGTACTCAGCTGTTGAGTAGACTAGAGACAAGGTGGCTATGCGTAGTGTTTTAGCACCAGCACCCCATCCCGAGCCCACAAGTTGCCTCAGCAGTGTGACGCGCAATGATAGTTTTTTGCGCAATGCCACTAAATGGTGACGAAACGTGAGCGATCTGTCCAGTTTTACCCCAAGGTAAGTAGGGGTTGGACAGAACGGTAAAAGTCTACTATTGTTGTAGACCTTTAGCTCACGTTTGGCCTCTCGGTTATTTAAGTGAAAGGCTGTCGTCACCGTCTTAGTGTGACTGAGCTTCAACCTCCAAGTCTGGAGATACGCTGACAGTGTGGACATGTCTTGGCTTAATGTCCCCTCCAAGTCCTTCCAGTTTCCAGAAGAATGCAACAATGCTAAATCATCAGCATAAGCAAACTTTCTGGAAATCATGGAAGGAAGATCGTATGTATAGATGTTAAATAGGAGGGGAGCCAAGACCGATCCCTGAGGAACGCCGTTTTTAAGACGGCGTAGCCTGCTTTGCTTGCTGTCACTGGTGGTGAAGGTGAAACTTTGATTTCGGACAAGCTTCATGATCATTTTGACCATGTGCTTATCCGGAAGTAGTCTCAGCAGCTTGCAGGTAAGGCCACGGTGCCAGACAGTGTCATAAGCAGCTGTCAGATCGATAAATACAGCACCGGCCTTCTTTTTAGCCTCGAAAGAATCCTCGATGTTCTGGGTTAGCAGAACAACTTGATCTACGGTTGACTTCCCGCGTCGGAACCCAGCCTGCTCTTTAGGGAGCAGTGGATCGATTAATGGTTCAACGCGGGCGTAGATAAGCCTCTCGAGGATCTTGTAGGGGACACAGAGCAGAGATATCGGTCGATAACTCTTTGGGTCCCCCACGGGCTTTCCTGGTTTTGGGATCGCGACCACAAGCGCTCTTCTCCAGATTTTGGGAATTTTGAGTTGGCGTAAACAGGAAGAAAGGAAGTCACGTAACCAGGACTTCAAAGCAGCTCCAGCATGGAGTATAAGCTCGGGGCAGATGGAATCAGGACCCGGAGCTTTACCTGGTTTTAAGTGCTGAAGGGCAGCAGCAAATTCTCTCTGTGAAAAATTGTCAGAGATATTTACTGGGTCTGGTGTTGTGGCCCTCCAAAGGTCAGACACTTCTTGAAAGACAAGTCGAGATGACTTGCGATCAACAGCCTCGTATTTCCCATTTCTAACCAACTGAGATGCAATAGCATCGGCTGAAATGGGACAGTGACGAGGAGAGTGTCGTGACCTACCAGTAAGGTTGTTCAAAATACTCCACGCTTTTCGACTAGAGTGTGAGAAGTCAATGCTCCGAACTGCTTCGGACCATCGATCCCTCCGCTTTCTGTCAAGCTTGGCAAGCAGAGCTGTAGCAGCCAAACTTGAGTCGTCTCCCTGAGGAGACTGCAGAAAGGTTTTATAGAGGGATTCACACTCTGCATCCCAACACGGAATATA
This sequence comes from Diplosoma virens, assembly GCA_963680785.1. Lineage (NCBI taxonomy): Eukaryota > Metazoa > Chordata > Ascidiacea > Aplousobranchia > Didemnidae > Diplosoma > Diplosoma virens. The sequence continues at coordinate 16,730,964 of OY796889.1, forward strand.
GTTATTTCGATACCCGCGTGGGATAGTCTTTTTGGCTGCTTTCTTAATGGTGTTACAGAAGTCCTGGTAAGCCGTATCCACATCAAGTGAATCAGGCGGCAACAAAGTCTTTGCGAATTTATTCGTCAAAGCAATGTAGTGACTCCATTTGGCCTTGCGGAAGTTCCATCGCTTAACAGGCATGCTTGGCACTGCCATAACAAACCTTGGTGGTGTAATAAGCGAAGGTTGATGTTGTGACCTGGGGAACTTGTCAAGGACACGTCTATCCGGTAAGCGACTGTTTGGACCTACGCTAGCGAAAGCTAGATCTGGATTGGTGCCAGTGTTCCAGCGGCCGGAATAAAAACTGGCAGCGTCCTTGGCATTATATAGCAGGGCAAGACAATTAATACTTGCCCAGCCAGCCAAGCACTCACCGTCCAGACTGTTGTCATCATAACCCCAGTCAGCATGACGACAGTTAAAATCGCCTGCATACAGACAGGGGTGAGGAAACACTGGGAGATCCAGGGTTTGCAATTGCGTTGGCGGTGGTTTGTAGACGTTGACTATTTTATAGCCATCAACGTCCACACACAGCCACTCGATCTCCGATGTCGGTGGAGATTGGTCCAAAAACGTGTATCTTAGTCGCTCATGGACAAACGTGGCAAGGCCATGCTTCCTGCTTAAAGAAGACCCAGCTAGTTGGTAGTGTGGTAGCACCAACTTCTCTGCATCAGTGTAGTGGGTCTCCTGCAGTAGGATGACGAGTGCCTCAGACTGCATAGCGAGGTGATGAAGAACGTTCATCTTGCTTGCAGTGAGGCCTTCGATGTTCAGCTGAAGAATAGTGGGTCTTCGGAACTTGTTGGCAATGTGCCCTGAAAAGGGCAGTTTTATCTTAGCATTGCCCCGTCCTGAAAAGGACGTTTGCCGATTAGCAGACCCACACTGAACATCGGAATGGGTGGATACCCTTCCGTTTTGTTAGGTTCGGTTTTGGTCTGTCATTTTAAAATCAATGAGCAGACTTACTCATGGCCCAGGCTGCAAGAAAGCACCTACCATCTGGGCCTTATCTTTCCTTTTATTCTCATAGAGAATTTTTTTCCAAACAGTATTTTACCACACTCCCTCTGAATTTCTTCCATCCCACTCTTGTTTTTGCAGTTACTGCAGCTTCACATCCTCCACTGGCATTTAACCTATTGCCAAGATAGCAAAATCCTTTCACAGTTTCCACTTCATCACACATTACCTCCTGTTGCTCTTCTGCACCTGCACCTGCACCTTTCTCACATTTGCTACAAACAGAAAATCTTGTTGCACTTGGAGCTACTTTCTTCAACTTAAACACCTTCCATGAATCCATTGGTCAGATTTTGTGCATAGCACTGAGTTGACTGTCACTCTTTTGCCTCATAAAATTTCAAATGTGCTTGCCCAATGTAGGGCTCAAACCTACAACCATTAGATTGAGAGTCTAACACTCTACTGACTAAGCTAGTTCGATGACATATGATCATAAATCTTATATTGGTGTAAGTTGGAGGCGGATGAAAGCAATAATGACACTTTGTTCAATTTTATGAAGCCTAACCTGCCATCAAATTCACTTTGTTGGCCAAAGCATTCAGACAAATTTTGGGAATCAAACAAACATGTGCTATGTATTATTAAAAATCTTTGCTAACACTAGAGGATATTATCAACTTTTAAAGCAATCATTGGATTAGCTTTTTCAAAATAAAGTTAATATGATTCATAGACTGGATAATAGATACACTTCATTGCCTTTTTTCCTCAACTTATGTGGAGCTAAAATGAAGCTTTATGTATAGTTAAATTGAGATATTAGCCTGTCATGAAGTTTTATTTGTTCACTAAATTTACATAGTCTTCAATATATTGACATGGTTGGTGAAATTTCTAATTTAGTGTATAATTTAAAAAATTTTGATATTTAAGTGAGTCTTGTACATGCGAAAAGCAATATATAACATTATTTGCTGAAGAGTTTTGCTAAAACCACTCTTTGAAAAGCACTAACAATTTGCAGTTATACTAAACATTATTGATAAATAGAAAAAGTGTACATATTTAGCATCGTGTTCAAAAATATGTAAAAACAAATGTAAAAATCATTTTGCATTTTGAACTTAATATCACAAATAATTCACTAAAAAAAGCAGGTCAAGACTTCATTTTATATTTTTCTTTAAAAGATTGATGCATTGCTTTGCTTGGTATTACATTATAAAAAGTTGATATAGTTGAGTAGTTTTTAAAATTTACTTTTACTAAAATATGCACAAAACTATTAATTTGTGACTAATAGTTTTGATAACTCTTAATATTTGTCTTGGACTGGTACTTTATTAAAGTTGAAAGATACAACATTTATATACAAATGCATCACTTAAAAACTTTAACATATTTTTATGCTTGAGCAATCCTAAAATTATCAATTATTAAGACAGCATAACTTAAAAACTACTGAACTGATTTTGTTAAAATTGAGATCATTTAGTTTAAAACAACTTTATCTGTAAATTATTAAATTCTCATCAAAATCCAAGATGGTGCATTACATAACTTGCAAGTTTTCACAAAGAATGACACCATATAAAAATTAACAAAACACCATAAAATTTTAAATTTCTATTTAAGATTAGCATTGTCTTTGTCTGCATCTGTTGTCTTGTTTTTGACTGTATACTTGTCTTATGGATCCACTAGGTCATCTTTCTGATGGTTGATTTTTAAAATTTTTATTTAATCCTTTCACTGCAGCAAGAGAGATTACTCGCATACCATGCTTACCTGTTCATTGCAACAAGCAGGTATACTTCACATCAATAAAAAAATTTAGCAGTTTAGCAGTGGAGAGTTTAGAGTTTAATTATTTAACCTTAATTTGTTAAAATTTTAGTTTATTAAAGCTTAATTAGAAAAATTTTTTAATTAATTAAGGTTTTTTTGAAAAAAAAAAATTATTAGCAGCAAAAGAGTTAAAATAATTTTTGTTAAAACTTTTATGTTATAGCATTTAATAAGTGCATTGTGATTCTTGAAATGATGTTTTTAGTTGGAATTCTATCAAAAGTTTTAATTTTTAGCCTATTATGACTTTATTTTGATATATCTTGGAATACATGATTAATTATTCAAAACCTTGGCTCTTGAACCTTGCTTTAAATGTTAAAATATAAATTATAGAGATTTAATTGACAATTAATACAATATACTTTTAAATATAGATGATTTGAATTCATTCAATGAAACAAAAATTTTATTAAATTTATAACTAAATATTTGGTTGTTAATACATTGAGTATTTTCTAAAGAGTGTTCTACAAGACCGTAAGATTTCAGCCAAGCTAATACTTAGCTCTAAGCAAAAATTGCCAATTATGTTCTTAACCTTTTGGTCTGTCAAAATCCATGAATGTTGAATGTGTGGTTGCAGCATGCTCAGCTTATACTTGTTATGTTGTCAATCATGTTCTGCTTCCCATAGTGTTTGTTGTGTGAAATTTTGTGTAACGGCATTTTTGTGTCCTGATTTTTAGTGATGGCATTTCTATGTCCATACAGCCTGTACAGCCCTTATAAATTTTCATCGTGTGTCTTGTCAGTTATAAAAGAATATAAAAGCAACAGCAACTGAATTATGTGGATAGGTTTGTCATGAATGCTCAATGCATGGTTGCAGCATGCTTGGCTTATACTTGTTATGTTGTCAATCATGCTCTGCTTCCCATAGTGTTTGTTGTGTGAAATTTTGTGTGATGGCATTTTTGTGTCTCACAGTTGGTGATTTGTACATTCAGTCATGCTCACTATATATGGGAACATGGCTGTATCACTCAGTAGACAGGTGACAAAATTATGCATAGCGTGATAGCACTGCTCTGGGTCAGAGACATTGCTTTTTATCACAATTAATTAATAAATTCAATAAATTCTATTTGATATAAATATTGTTATACTATGTTAGGGTTAGTTCTCAAAACAAAATCCCTAATCTTAACAGGTCTGTAACAATGTCCAAATTATTTGCTGTGATACAGAGTGAGGGCTTCAATGAACTGGTATTGCATCATTGAAATGATCTTTTTATTAACTGATAGGCAGTGTTTATTGTAACTGATAGCAAATAAAAAAATATGAACCACTACCATTTTTCTGTTGCATCCTTATTCTGTTCATGCTAACTGCCTGATCCATAACATCTATATATCCCATGTGAACATTGTATACATGATTGCTCAAGTATCTTTATAATTTTTTTTCTTTTGATCATAATGCTGAGCAGATTTCATTGTTGAATCAAAATTTGAGACAACAGTAACTTCTTTGTTATCTTTCCACTTCATCAATAACATATTATTGCTCATTTTGTAATCTACAGCTCCTTGTGGTTGATATTTCTAAAAGTTTTTTTCAGATATCACTTGTCACTCCTATTATTTTTACATGTTGCAAGATATCCACATGAAATCAGTTCTTCCATGAGGAGACTACTTCTGAAATAATTGTCAAAAAATAAATTTGCTTTTGCAATCAAATTCAAAACAACATTTCTCCTAAGCCAATGTTTGGAACAGAACTGATTGCTTTGTTTTCTTTTTTAACCATGTAGAGATCAAATAAATGTAGATATTGTCCTTTTGAACAAAAATGTCCACATTTTGTATCCAGAACTGATATGCTTTCTCCAGATAAATTGTTCAGCAAAATGTTTTCCAAAGTAAGGAATCATACTTTCATCTATTGCTAATTATTCAAGAAATCCTCCACACTTAATAAATTTTTTGAAGGTTATCCATCAGTGACCTCAATTTGGCAGCATGATCTTCTGTTGATATAGTGTTGTACGGAAAGTGCAAATTATGCAATATGTCTAAAAACTAATCTCTTTGCATGCTATTTCAAAAGAGCTTAAAAACATGATTGTCTGAAGCCTAATCTTTTTTCTTGTTCAGCAATGGACAGATTGCAGAGAGAAGCATGCCACCAATGAAAATTTTCAACTCATTTATTATAAATCCTAATGTTTTATCATACAAATTTGTTTAAATTATGATATCCATGAAAATTTTTTCCTCAAAAAATAGTTCAAAAAATTCTTGAGAGCTTTTGCTAATGTGGTTTCTTTGGATGATATGTTGTTATGCACAATTATATATTTGGGGTTTCTATTTTTTTGCACCCATCTTCTTTTTCTCTTCTTTTTGATTTTGTGGGTACAATTTTGTTTGTTTTAATTCTATTCTCTTAATCCAGTTCAGTATGAGCTGGAGCTCAAAGCAGAAACCATCTTAGTCTTTTACTAGTTCTTTCTACTTCTTCATGTGACTTTTTGCTGTCACCATTAGACAGCTGATTGTTGTCTGATAAACCTGTCATAATATCACCATTGGTGTCATGCTTTATTTAAAAAATTTAAGCTACTGTTAATGCCATTTTAGTTATTATTTTGAATTTTTGCTTACAAATGATTTATTATCGTAATATTTTTCATTTATTTTTCTATTTTTTATTTTTTAAGACAATACAGATGCTTCCTTTCTTATTAAAGTAAAGATTAAAAAAGATTTTTGGCTTTAATTAGAAAAAACTATAATTATTTAAAAATTTAGATTTTAAGTAATTCTTTTTCTGTAAAAATGATGGTAGGCTAAATAATTTCTTTAAGTTTAGATATTTACAATGTTGTTTGTTTTGTAATCTTAAATTATCTGAGTTGAATATATCTTAAATTCTAAAATATATGAATCAAAGTTATTAAAACCAAAAAAATGTGTAATCTTTATGCAGATTATTTGGAATTCGTGTCTTTTTATTAATAAAATTTATAACATTTAAAGTTATTTTGTTTAAAATTATATTTGAACTCACTTCAATGATCTAAAAAATACTATCATGTTTCAACCTGAAGAAGATGATATTGGTGCTCTTTTTTATAATGTAAAATGCTTACTTGGTTTTTTAAATTGCATTATAGCTTTTGTAAAATAATTTAATACAGAAAAATATCTTTCTGACTTTCAGTTTTGTTACATACAATTATATTATTCTACTGTTCTGCTACATCACATGAGTGTCTCATTGATATTTTAATGAACATTATTGCCAATTTGTATTTTAAACTAAGTTTTTGTTTTGTTATGCTTTTGTTTCCCATTAATTAATGTGTTTACGTCAATATTTTTTTCATAAGAAATTTGTTGCCTAAGTAAATTAGATAATAGTAATGAATAGGTAAACTTACAAATTTCAAGAAGATCAAAACTCATTTGAGTTTCTCCAATCAAGTTGGGAAATATTAAATTGGACAACAATTGAGAAAAGCAGCCATAATGGATTCAGCATTTTTCATTTTATTACACAAACATTAAAAATTACTTATAAAGATGAACGTTTTCAGTTTACTATTTTTTTCTTGCTCACATAGAAAATAAGTTATTAGGAAAACGATTCGACTTTCATCCAAAATTGCATTCAAGATACGTTAATGACATATTTGCTGTATTTGATAATTCTAATCACTACTAAATTTCTCGATTTGCTTAATTCTCAACATAATAATATTAAATTCACAGTGGAGCTCCCTTCTGATACCATACCATTTCTTGATGTTGAAATTAGGCTCAATGAAACAGGGATTGATACTTGGGTATACAGAAAACCTTCAAACACCAATTTAATTTTGAATTTTAACATGCTGTGTCTCACTAAATAGAAGTCTGGATTAATTCCATGTTTTTTAAATTGAGCCAAGCATATTTGTTCCTCTGATTTTTTATTTGAGAAATAAGTTACTAAGTTAAAGATATTTTTGAATAATGGTTATCCTTCATTGTTTTTTGCTAAAATTCTTGCAAGCTTTCAATCTTCTAACAAATTTTCTCAAAACATTAGCTTTGAAAATTGTTTTTGTATACCGTATTTGGGTAAGGAATCACATCACTTTGCAAATCATCTTTCTGCATTAATAAAAAACAAGTACAATTTAAAAATATCTCCCATCTATAAAACTTTTAAAGTAATCAATTATTTTCAGTTAAAACCTAAAACTCCTGTGGCTCTGCTCAAATGTTGTCTATAAATTCTTGTGTTTGTGCGATACGAACAAGACATACATTGGTATGTCTTCCTGACATTTGATCACTAGAGTCTGGGAGCATCTGAATTTCAAAAGTCTACAGGATAGTGCAATTAAAGATCATATTTTATCATGTGGAAAATGTTCTAATAATTAGTTTAATGAAAACAATTTTATAATAATATGTAAATGCAAATCAGAATTTTGTTCCAAGATTCACAAAGCTCTACTCATAAAAAAGTTAAGTACAAAATGAAATTAACAAATGTTTGCAAATGGAGCTTCATACTTATTGAATATATTTTGATTGTAATATTTTTTCCTTTTTTTTCTTTGATGACATCATAATCTGGAATTTAATTTGTATTAATTTAGTCTCTCACTTGTTTTGATTTAAAATTTAGCCTGTCAGTCAAAAGCACAGCCTGTTTTTTAAAAATTTACATTGTTTTTTGCTGTTGTTGTTTTTTATGTGTGTGTGTAAATTTAAAGTTAGTTAATATTGCTAAAATTGTAGAAACCTGATGAGAGCTGAAGTAAGCTAAAAATGTTTGTCTTTATAAATAATTTTTTAACGTTTGTGAATAAAATGAAAAATGCTGAATCCATTATGGCTGCTTTTCTCAATTGTTGTCGATTGAAAAAAGCAACCTCTTTACCGTAACTTTAAATATCAAATTGTTGTTTAAACTGAATAGTTACTGTGCTTAGACTTCTATATAAACTTTAATCCACATAAACAATTTGTAAAGCTTTTTTGTGAACAGTTTGAACATGCCTCACACATTTTTATTTTTATGTTATTGTAGCAAGATGTGATAATTGTTTTTTGGAATCTGATGCATTTTGAATTGACCACTAACACTCCATAAATGCATGTATGTTTCAGTAACCAGTAAAGCCATAAATACTGCTTAAACATGTGAATCAAATCTCTAAAGATGTATTTGCTGAACAAAAAATTTTTTGAAGATAAAAAAGGTTTTAATTTAGACAAACTGGAATGCAAATAGAAGATAGGAATTCTGCTTAAACTGACAAAAATTGACTGCAAATTGACAAAATAGGATGACATATTAGAAAAATTCTAGTGCATGTAATATAGGATTTCATTATTATTTTCAAATTTTATTATATTATGATTTTTGCTTAATAGTGGATTTAGTTTTTATATATATTTAATTTTAGCTTAACATTGGAAGATCATCAAAGTTAAAAAAATCAAGTAAAAAAAAGAAATTTGGCCATCTTCGTGTTGATCCAGTTACTGGAAAAACAACATATAAAAATGTATGTAAAAAAAAATTTAATTATCATTTTCAACAACAATTTTAGTATTAAAGATAATAAAAAATTTAGAATTGCAAAACATTATTTAATGCATATAGCAAGTTAAAATAAAAAGTGACAATATATAGTGACAATCTCTGCTGTTGCCAACTGACATAGCAGCTGAGCTTTGCCTTTAATAATATTACTTTCTTCTGTTTTTTTTTAAGTTTGTGAATTGTAACTGTTATTACTTGTAGACTCCTGCTTCGGTTTTAAGCAAATGTTTACAAAAAGGAATCAGTTTTTCTATTGGTAAATTGACTCAAAAACCTAATCGAGATGTATTATTAAAAGATTTTCAAGCTGTTGAAACGATTTATTTTCCAAGGTAAATAGCTTATATGCATCATGCATTAGTATTTTTAATTTTATGATAAGATGCTTAATTTAATTTACCATTGTTTCATAAGATTTAGACAAGAAAAACCAATTTGTTTTTTTTGCTGTGTATATCAAAAAAATATTATCTAAGAGTTTCATGATGAAAATATAAACAAATTTGATAAATAGGGTCTGACATAAGTACCGGTAATGGCCTTTTTATGGTTGAGTTTGAGTTCTGGCCTAAAGTTGAGAATCAAAATAATTATTACCTTCAACAACACAGCGCGCTGCCCAATTATAAGTTAAGCATTTGGGAATGGTAAATTGAAATTTTAAAGAAAATGTATTGGGCAACATGGGGCAGTTGAGTGCCTTCATGCCACCAGACTTTTTGTGGGATCAGCTAAAAGAACTTGAAACCAAGCACAAGTACTGAGTTAAAACAAGCCATCTTTTAAGATTTTCAGAAAATTAATGTGGACATCTGTCAAATTGTTTGTAAAATTGTTTTGGATAGGGTTCAGCATTGCATTTAATACCAAGAAAGAATTTTAATTTTTTAATTAAATTTCATTCACACATAAATTTCATGTTATTTTCATAAAACAATATTTGATCTTGCATTAGTCATACTGGGTCTCACAGACCTAATCAATAAGTTTTGATAGAAAATCTCATATTATAATTATGCTACATTTATCATGGTTCTAAGGATATTCTACCATGCTACATTCCACCATGGTAAATTCTATCATAGGTATATTCCACCATAATATCACACTTATTGTTCATTTTGTTTGTTGATTTATCATGCTATATGTTGACAAATACAGAGTACAGTAGTTGACAAGTACATTTATTACAATAACCATCTAGGTAGAATATACTGAGGTGGAATTTACCTATGGTGGAATATACTGTAGTGGAATTTATCTATGGTGGAATATACTGTAGTGGAATTTATCTATGGTGGAATATACTGGGGTGGAATTTTCCATGGTAGAATTTACTGGTCACCATTTATAACACATGGTGTATCTTCTTAAAAACACCTATAGTTTCATGTTAACTGTAAATATTAGTTTATTGACAATTGCTTAGATAAAAACAATAAGTTGGGCCTATCAAATCTAATGAAAGTGATGGTGTTACAATATAGCATTTATTAATCCAGTCTAAATGATAAACTTATTAGTCTAACAATATATTTTATAAAATAATAAATTTTAAAATGGTAAAAATGATAACTAAGTTTTAGTCTTTCTTCATCTCCAAATCTGTAATTTTGTTTTCAAGTTGCAAAGTTGGTTCATTTTATAAATCTAGCTTCTACAGCAGGGGTGGGCAAACTGCGGCCCCTGACGATGTTTTATGCGGCCTGTGGAGCTCTTTATAAAAAATACATACCCTCACTTTAAGCCACAGTTGCATAGAATTATGTTGGGAATACCCCAGTTTCAGTTTCTTATGTTTTAATGCTTTTAGAAAGCACACCAAGATTTTGGGAGAGAAATAGTGAATCACAGATCGAATGTAAGTGAAGACCTTATTTTTTTAGAGATCACTATGATTTTGGGAGAAAAATAGTGAAATTTCAGATCAAATAGAAGAGAAGACCTTTTTCTTTTTTAGGGATTACTACGATTTTGGGAAAAAAATAGCGAAATTTTAGATCAAATAGAAGAGAAGACCTTTTTTTTTTTTTTAGGGATCACTACGATTTTGGGAGAAAAATATAGCGTAATTTGTGACCTGCAAACAAATTCAACATCCAAATGCGCCCTTCAGTCAGCTTCCACAGCCTCAATGCAGCCCGCAAGCAAAAACAATTGCCCACCTTTGTTCTACAGGGTGTAAGTGCCAGGTGTAAACAAAATTTTGGATTATTAGTATTTTTTAAATAATGCTAGAATCAAATGTAAGAAGAAGCAAATGTAAGCCATATCACAATACAAAAAGTCCTTATAAAGGATCTCAGATGTTCAGTACAAAGAGTAAAGTGACCGCTTTTGTTAGCTCCAATACATCAAAAAAGGCTGAAAAAAGCATGACTACTTCTCCAATGCTTAAAGAATAGCATACAACTGACTATTCTGTAGACTAATTAAAAGTTTATACTGCTCAGGCAGTTCATAATACACAAAATGACCAGATCTAGTGCAACCATATTAAGAAGATACTTGCAGAACAATGCACGTCATTTTAGTGCCCAGAACTACCATCCATGATGGTATGGGCCAATGTGACATCATGTGGCAAGAAAACACCCCTTGTCTTCATTGATCAGGGTGTCAAAATCAACCAACAAGTTTACTTGGACATGTTGAAGAATAAAGTGGTTTTCTGAGATGAAAAGGCCATGGGAAACAGCAGGATAAAACTTCAGCAAGACAGGGCAAACTTTCATACTGCGAATAAGTTCAGAGATTTTGTCAGAAGAATTTCGAAAGATTCAGTCAATGGAACTTTGGTCCTTTGCCAGATGTAACCCAATGGACTCTGGGAATGTGGTCAATATTAGAACAGAAGGCTTGTGCAATCTTCCAATAGAATGTTGAATCATTGAAACGCATGTTGCTTAAATGCTGTGATGAAATAGACACTGAAATTTTGCATGCTTCAAGGTTTCCAGCAGACTCTGGCATGTATTTCAATGCAAAAGGAAGGTTGTATTGAATAAAACTTGATGTTGAATCAAATTACTCTTTCTTTGCCATTAATTTGACCCATAATTTAATAAAATTGTTTAAATAATAAAATATTTGTGAGGGTTTTAAATTGTCTACATATGGCATTTACACCTTGTAAATAGATTGTTACCATCCATTTATGTTAATGTAAGTATTCTTAGTTAATAATAGTTTTAACTACATTAAATTTATAGCAAAGATTAGAAACATTAATGTGGGTCTGTGAGACCCAGCAAAAGCACTTACATATATGAGGGTGAATCAAAAAGTTCTCAGACAAATGCCATATTTTCAAAATATGCAAAATTTTTCAATTTTTTTTATGTTCAAACATACCTTTAGGGTTTCCCTAATAATTTTGGAAAGTTTCATCATTCTATCTATTTGCAGGATTACGATTTGTTGTGTTTGAAATATTTTGTATTTTTGTGCCTTAAAATGGCAAATTTTAAAATAAGAGAAAACATTAAATTTTTGACTAGACTTAATTAGAAACCTGTTAAGATCATTGAAGCTTTACAGCAGGTTTATGGTGAGTCTGCACCATGTAGAGCAGTTGTTTATGATTGGATTAAATGCTTCAAGGAAGGAAGGGAGCAACTTGAAGATGATTCAAGAGAAGGGATACCCTCCACCTCAAAAAATCAAGAAAGCATCAGGCTTGTGCAGAGTCTAGTTGAGGAAGATAGAAGAGTTACTATCGATGAAATTGCCAATGCAGTGGGAATCTCACATGGATCTCCATTTTCAATTCTTACTGAAGATCTTTGCTTGAGCAAGCTTTCAGCACATTGGGTCCCAAAAGCATTGCAGGAAAATCAACTGAATCAAAGGGCTGATTTTTTCTTAGCAATTTCAACAAAGATGGAAGCAAATGAAACCATTTTTTTCAAGTGCTGCCTCACCAGAGATGAAACTTGGATCTATAAATTTGATTCAGAAAACAAAATTCTATCAAAAGAGTGGCATTCGAAGCGATCACCAGGACCTGTTAAATTCAAAGCAGAAAGGTCTGTTAAAAAGGTTATGGCCACCATTTTTTGGGACTGTGAAGGAGTCATCTTGATAGACTTTTTTGAAGGTAAGAAAACAGTTACCTCAAGCTATTATGAAGACATTTTAAAGAAGTTGAAGACACCTTTAGCCAAAAAACGCCAAGAAAAATTGCACAGTCAGATTTTGTTTCATCACAACAATGCCCCTGCTCATTCTTTGAGGGCTGTTATGGCCCTATTATGCAAATTTTTATGGGAAACACTTCCACACCCATCTTATAACCCAGATTAGCTCCCTCTGACTTTTTTTTGTTTCCAAAACTAAAAGAAACTCTCAAAGGTACTCAATTTAGATCCTTAGAAAAAGCAAAAAGGCAAGTGATTACCTGGTGTCAGAGACAGCCCCCAGAATTCTACAAGAAAGGGATTTATAGATGAAAATATAGATTACAAAAGTGTATATACAGTAATGGAGCTTATGTTGAAAAATAAATGTAATCACTTAAAAAATAAACATTTTATGGCATTGTCTGAGAACTTTTTGACTCACCCTTGTATTGACAATTAGGTAAAACTAAGCACCACTTGTTTGATTGTTGAAAAAGTGCAATGTTTTTCTTTTTGCTTTTAGGGAAACAATTACGGTACCAATTGATGAACAACTTCAAACTTTTACCTTTAAAACATATGCTCCATTAGCATTTAAATATTTTCGAGATTTATTTGGTATTTCTCCAGAGAATTGTATGGTAATTATAATGTGATGACTACATGCATATATGTTAAGCTAGTTTTTGATATATTATCAATTTTTTTATTGCTTTTTTAACCAAATCTTGAAAATATTTTATTTATCAAATAATCATTAAATTTTTTCACTTTTGCATGAATGGGTGTTACTGAACACCATTTTGATTGCCACTATGATTGACATGGTCTTGGTTTAGCTCATATTTTCATCATTTTGTTTTGCTTTTGAAATGATTGTAAATAATTTGTATGATAAGAGCATTGCGTTGCTGTCATCTAATGTAGTTGAGTTTATACTGTAATATTACAAATTAACTTTTTAACATTTTAGCTTTCAATTAATGAGCCTTTGCGTGAAGTAGTTAATCCTGGTGCAAGTGGAGCTTTGTTTTTTGTTACAAATGATGATGCATATATTTTAAAAACAGTTCAAAAAAAAGAAGCAAACTTTTTACAGAAACTTCTTCCCGGTTATTATATGGTAACTTTTTAAAGATATATGTTTAAATAACATCTTAAATTAAACTATGAATTTTTTTATTTATAGGTTTTTAATTTAAAGTTTTAAAAATAACTTAAGAGTACTTATTTGCATATAAAATCAGAACAATAATTTTAAAATATTTAGTGTGGAATCAAAGCAAATTTTGAAAAATCAAGCATATATACAGTTTAGCTAAATTTAACAAAATTGCTTCTGAAAAGTACACTAAAAACTATTATTGCTGTAGGTAAACAAACACATCACTACAAACTATTAAGTTGAGGAATATGTTTGTAGCATTTTTATCAAAGATTTTTATTTAAACAGAAATGAAAAGTTATGGCTATAAATTAATAAATTACGTATTCTCCATTGCTGTTTACAACCTCCTCCCACCCCTTGACCAATTTGTCGATGCCGTTTTGCCAAAAATCCTCGGGTCAGGTATTGAAGAATTTGTTGAGCCAGTTTTTAAAATCTTCTTTATTGTTGAAGGTAACACCTCTTTTATGGTTTGAAAAAGAGCAGAAAAGATAGTAATTTGTGTGTGCAAGGTCCGGAGAATACGGCAGATGCTAAAGGACCTCCCATTTGAGCTCTTGGAGTGCAGCTTTGACAACTTGTGCAACATTAGGCCTGGCGTTGTCATGAAGAAGTATGGTTTGGCCTTGTCAATGGGGTCTTTTTAGTCGAATAGCCTCATTCACACAATGTAGCTGGGTTATGTAAAGCTCCTTGTTGACCGTGGAATTCCTTTTGAGCATTTCCCAGTGCACCATGCCCTCCCAGTCCCACCAAATGCAGATCATTGTCTTCCTTGGATGGAGGTCAGGCTTAACTTTCGGCTTTGGCGTATCTCCAGGAGCCACCCATTCCTTTTTCTGTTTCATATTTATATATAGTCACCATTTCTCATCTCTTGTGATGATTTGGTACAAAATGTGCTGTTTGTGATTGTGTGTTGCTTGATGGTGGGTGAGATGTTGAGAAACATTTTGAAGGCGATTTTCTTTGTTGTTTTTGCTAAGGTCATGAGGCACCCAGACTTCAATTTTTCGGCAAATCCCATTGAATGAAGATGATTGAGAATTGTTTTTGATTGCAGTTCATTTTTCAGCCAATTCATGACTTGTTTGGCGACTTTCCTCTGTCAAAAGTGCTTTGAGTTGGTCTTTATCAAATTCAGAAGGTCTTCTGCTGCAGGGCATGTTGTTGATGTCAAAATTGTCATTTTTGAGGTTTGCAAACCATTTTCTTGCCATAGATTTGCCTATGACACCTTCCCCATATACCATGCAAATGTCCTGGACTGCTTCAGCAGCTTTTTGGCCTTGATGAAAAGCAATGAATAGCAGATGTTGAAAATGTTGCTTTTTACCCCCTGGATATTCCATATGTACGCCTCACAGATAATAAAATCTCAAAATACTCAAAAAGACGATCAGCACAGTTTTTTACAGTAGAAAGAGCTCTATTGAATGAATGTATACATTTTGCCAAGTAGTAAAACATCATTGTAAAATAAAAGAAAATATAAAAACGCTATGAACATATTCCTCAACCCAATATAAGTTACTTAAAAATTAAAAAAATAATTTTGAGGTTTAAATTGGGAATGTATTAATGTATTTTTCATTAAAAAACTGAATTATTGTTGGAATAAGTGATTTTGTAAAAATAGTTATTTGTTTTGTACTCCTGCTTATTTAATTAATTGTTGTGCCACCAGATTATTAAATTAAATTTTTTGGTAAACATTCACTCAGCATTGTGAAATTAATTTTTTTTGTTTTTTGCATCCAAGTTTCATATAGTATGAAGAGTGTAGTTTTGGCAATAAGTTTGACTTGTTCTACCAAAATTATTTATAAGAAGTGTAGTAAAAAAAAAAGCAATCAAAACAATCTGTGATTTCAATTCATGAAAATCATCTTTACCAGATAAAAAAAAATTGCTAAACTTAAGGCTAAAAAAAACAAATAAAAAGCAGCAAAGCAAACATTACCAAAGCTGCTTGAAAACATCTTAGAATTTCTAATTCATTTTCTTTAGTTTTATTTCATCTTTATATTTATTTGAGACTCTGACTCACAGGAATTGTTGGAGGCACTATAGATAAGGCAAGCTATTGCCCTGACCTATTTTCCGAGATGTCATGATATTGCTGTCTGGTTGGAATTTTTTATTTTTAGTTTTGGAGATATGATTGAAATTTAGAACTGTTTGCCAAGACCATCAAGCAGTGGAAAGTGCTGTGAAATATCTTTTCCAAGAGCACAACAGAATGGTGCAAGCAAGTTTTGAACCAAGACCATGTCGTTTGCAGTACTTGACCACACTGCTGACAATATTCCATTCTTCAACATGACACCTGACAACATATCACAATTTTCACCTACCTAACTTTTCTAATAAAACACAAGGATTATTTGCATATCAAGTCTGGAAATCAAGTTCAATCAAGTCTCAAAATCTCAACCGAAGAAAGAATAAAAGCAAAGTGATATTCTAAAGCAGGGTTCTTCAAACTGGGGATCCTGACCCCCTGGTGGGTTGCAAAAGGGCTTAATGGGGATTGCGAGATGTTTCAAGAACATTATTAAAGTATTGACAAAAAACATTTTAAACAGATGAGAAAATCCATTTTACGTGATTTTTATTAATAGCTCTATTATAATGTACAATTATTTCTACAAGCAACATTATTAATTAATGCAAAGAAAATAAATGTCATAAATTATAAAATTTGTTTGATTGAATTTAGGTTGCATTAGTTGCTAATGCATTCAAGTGCTGACGCATTCAAGTTGCAGCAGCTGCTAACACATTCAGGTTTTGTTTGATGCTGGTAATGAACGAGTTTCAAATGCAAGTGGCTGATTGCCAGCCTGATCGTTGAGTGGTTGCGCATATAGTACTGTACTTAGTTCTTGTTTGGTTTCCATTTGATTTATGGTCAGAAGGAGTGACTATATATTATTGTGCTGGTGATGAAGCATTTGCGAAGTGATTTTGTTTTTAGTTGTTTGCTGTGGCATGGGTATTTACTTGTGAAATTGAAAATAAATAACCTAATATTATATTTTTAGTTTATCTATTGCAGATGGCAACATGGAGTTCATTGCTTCTCGATGCATGGTTGCAATTTCTTTCATGCAAA
Source organism: Diplosoma virens (assembly GCA_963680785.1). Lineage (NCBI taxonomy): Eukaryota > Metazoa > Chordata > Ascidiacea > Aplousobranchia > Didemnidae > Diplosoma > Diplosoma virens. The sequence continues at coordinate 16,747,795 of OY796889.1, forward strand.
AATATTGTTGCAATACCCTATTAGAAATTGACAACGTTTAGTTCATTATTCATAGTTATTTTTATTAGCGGAAAGCAGAGTAAAGTGGACACCTTCATGTTCTCACAAAATAAAAACTTGCAAAAAATTTTTTTTGCTGAACAGCTAAAATCAAGTACAAAACTGTTCAACAAAAAAAATTGGCAACACAGCTTTTCTTAATTTGAAGCAATTCAGGCTTATATTTTTTTGCGCTTGTGATGAAATAAACTTGCTACGTAAATAGTGCCTTTGCTATGTTTTGAAAATAAAATATTAAGAAGTTTTTTTGCTTCTAAGATTTAGGTATATTGTAGTGGTTTACTATCACACTACGTTTTATTTGTTGAGGCTTAGTATTTTTTAAAATTAGCATTTAATTAAAACATGCCATGATGGAGCAAAGTGTATATTAGCTGTTGGGGCAAAATGGTCACACTAGTATCCTAGCTAGTACTAATAGTAAAGTTGTCTGTAGACTTATCATGGTTGTATTATTCTGCAATAAAATTCGGTAAAGATTGATATAATTAACTTTTTAGTGAGGTTGACTGGTTAATGATGATTTTGAGTTGGTTAATAATTAACCAGCTAACTGTTTTTTAACTTGCAGAAAAGTATAGTAATTATATACCTATCTTTAGTGTGCTTAAGCCTGATAAAATTGACATTTCATTGCAATGGTTTGGAACTATAAAAAAACTACAAACCAATGAAGTTAGTAGCTTTTTTGATAGCATGACTGCCTTGCCCCAGGCGAGTGGCCATGCAATCAAAAAAATTCGAAACCTAAATTGTGTAAAAAAAATTTAAAAAAATTTGCACATTGAATATTAGAAAAATGTTTTATATTGATGTCTTGGTCTTTCCAATCTATCAGATGCATAATTTTATTTGCAGATACTGGACTAAAATAAAAAGATATTTTTATTGTTATGGGTTACAAAAACATTTGGCCATGCAAAGTGGGTCGTGAGGAAAAAAGTTTGAAGAGCACTGTTCTAAAGCATACTTTAAAGATAGCAAAGCTTAACACATTAGGTGTCATTTAATAAAATCGTATCCCATATTGCTAAATTTTTTTGACTGTTGGTTAATTAGTTGGTTTATTTTTTTAACTGTTTGTTATTTTTGTTTTATTGTTGTAAGTTTATTTTGTATTGCTTGGTGGAATTTATTGGGATTGCAACTTGGGAAAGATTAAAAAAGTTTAGCATGCTTATAAAATTTAAGAACCACTTTCTTATGTTAAACAATCTCACTTATGCTTGTTTATTAAATGCTATCAAAGAAGAAACTTTGAGTATATTTGATTTTTAATTGCAGCCTAACTAATTCATGAAAAATTTCTCACCTTTGTTTGTGAAAATATACAAACCAAATATTTATTTTTTAGAATTTAGTTCAAAATCCTAGAACACTCTTACCCAAGTTTTTTGGTCTGTATTGTATCAAGTCTAAGGGAAAAAACATTCGAGTTGTGGTCATGAACAATGTTCTTCCCAGCAATTTAAAAGTAAAGTTGTATATATATGATAATCTTTTTATAGCTTTTTATTGCTGCATTGTGTGTAAAATTTTTTGTTGCTGCTATTTGTGTGTTATTATCATTACAATGATTTTGTTGTGATAATCATAATACACTTTAGAAGTAGTAATAAATTTTTAATTGAATAACTTCAGGTAAAAATTAATTTTCTGTAAAATTTCTGGCAGCATCATTTTTAATTTGTTTTTATTACAGATGCATTTGCAATTTGATCTTAAAGGGTCAACTCATAAACGTAAAGCTTCTCCTTCTGAGTTAACAAAAAAAAATCCTGTTTTTAAAGATTTGGATCTGTTACAAATTCTTCCTGAAGGAGTGTTGTTTGAATCGTCAATTTACACTGCTTTTATAAGAACTTTAAAAAGAGATTGTCTTGTAGGTTTAATTTAACATATATAATATTTGCACAAAACGGCTTTTAATGTTAAGAAATTATTTATTCAAACAAAATAAATGTGTTTCACTTGTAAAAATCTTTATCAAAGTGTTTCAAATTTCCTGATTTATTTTTTTATGTAGAAACTAAGCCAGTTGAAATAAGAAGCAGCAAAACTATTTATTTTTTTGTCTATTTAGAATTATTTGATAAAATTGCCATTGTACTTGGAACATTAATTTTAGAACAATTGATTTAATATTAAAATCATGGTAGAACTTCAATCGTCAAACAAGGATTTACTGGCTTGAGTCTTTCTAGTTTAAAATAATTAAGACATTATATTTTGATGTTGACTTTAGCTAAGCAAGCTTATAACTTCCTGCCCAACTCTAAATTTGTTTATTTTGTGTTACATTTTATTACTTCATGTAGTGTTCAGCTCTAGTTAACTTTCTGTGGGTTAAAAACCACAAATTAAAAGTACACAGGCTGTTTGACTTAAGCTATAGTGTCTTAATGAGTCCTGGCAATAACGAAACAAGACTATCTAGATACTTGCTTTTTGATTTGACTTTACCAGTATTACTTGGTTTGTATGTATTGTAACTTGTGCTTTTCCTGATCTGGAAAACTGACTTGTTGTGTATAGCATTTTAAACATAACTGCTGTATGCCCTGTTAGATTAGTTTTATGCTATTATCCTTGCCATGTTTTGTTTACATTGTAGCAATTGTGAAAATTTAAATTAATTTACTATGTTAAGCACACAATAAATTTATAGTAGCATTTTTCAATTTATAACGTTGTTTTATTGTTGCTTTAATGTATTATACATTTTTTATTGCTTTTAAAATTAATATTTTTGAATTAATGACTTTGTCAGGTGTTGGAATCATTTAAAATAATGGATTACAGTTTACTATTTGCAATTCATAATATTGATGAAACTGAAAAGGAAGCAACTCAAAAGGTTTTAGTTTGATTTTTTTTGATGCCTTTATTCCTAAACTTTTTAGCAACATTTTTTTTAGCAAATGACACAGGCTTAAGTAGTTAAGAGTGCTATATTGTTATATAATAATTATTAAGTTATAAAAAGTAGTTAAGAATGCTATATTGATGACAAATGTAATTGATTTTGTTGTGTTTTTAGGTAAGACACTTAATAATATTTTCTTTTGCTTGATGGTCTTATCATGCAGCTATAAGTAGAAAACTTAAAAAACTAACTAAAAATTTTGAACCAGATAGCAATATCTTGGCATCTCTGGAAGCAGGTCAGGTTAATTAATCACTTGAAGGTTGCCTTAAATTTAATGCTTCCAATGCTTTCCTGCGAGTCAGTAGCATTAGCAAGATATAAAAAATAAATGAATAAATTAAAACATTCTTTCCTTTGCCCATTTCGTAATTTTTGTTCCTCATGCAACACGAACACTTAAAGCTATGATAAATTAACACGTTAACTGCCAGAGCAATTTATTGGATGCTGGCTGCCAGTTTGTTATGTATTATTGGTGTTACATATGGCATTTAATGTGTCAAAATAGATTGTATTGTTATGATGTCTGTTTGTGTATTTTTAATGACTAGTTGTATTTTTTCTGTTTTGTTGTTGATGCCATTTGCATTAAGGTGAAGAACTTTGAAAAGGATCTTTAGTGATGTTGTGTTTATTTATGTAGTTGATTGTGTTGCCTGGTCAAAAATTTTGTGAAGTGTGCAGATGAATCTATATAGCTGAATCTATAGTTTGATGGCTGCTTGTTTTTGTCACTCTAGAAGAGCTTGACATAGTTTTTGATTTTGCACTAACTCTAGATTGTTTTGTTGTATCCTCAGTTTCAATTATTCATGCAGCCTCAGCAGCATTTTCCTTTAATTGCTTTGCCTTTTTTGTCATTATGGTCAAAACAGATTTTAAAAACATTTTACTGATCTTTTGGTTTATTGGTGATTGTGTAAATGTTTGGCATTGTTTAAGACAATTTTGTAGCTTATTAAACAAATGACATTAATTTAAATCTGAAAATTACAATTAATAAATAAGGTTCACTAGCAAATTATTAAAAGGTTTTTACAGTTTTTCCAAATAAAACTTAAGTTCTTTCCAACTTACAACATCACTGCATACAGACATCTAATGTTACTGAATTGTAGAAAAGAAAACTGGGTGCGTTTGGTGCAAAATAAAACAATAAATTGTGATTATGCATCAAAAATATAGTGCTCTTAGAAATTATATCAATGAGGAACAGACAATAATTTGTTTAAAAAAAACATCAACATTGCCAATTAACAAATACAAACTGCAGTTAGACTTTTATTAGCCTTAAGTTTAGCATATAATTTAGTCCAATAATTTTTGAAATAACATTAGAAATCCAATATGTTTCCATATGATTGAAATTGTAATATTTGCAATGTTTTTTGTTGTATGATTTATTTTCATTATATTTTAGTATTTTTTTTTTAATTTAGGAGTCTATTTCAAGGACCAAATTTGAAACAAAAAAACCTTTGAATGTAAGTTTGTTTTTTTATTTTTTTAAAAACCTTATAGCTAAATGGTTTAATTTTTTGATTTGTTGGACCAAATTTTTTCCTGTGTATGAGTTATGTGCAATATGTTTTATTTTTTAGTTTTTATAATAATTTGGTAGTGTGTAGGTGTCATCAGTGAAGGTATCTTTTGGGATAATTGCCAACATAATCTCTCTTTTTAAGTCTACTAAGTGTATAGTCATGCATATAAAAATGCATTCCAAATGCTTAACATTTGAATATCCAAATTCTTTGTCACTAGAAAGAATTTGTTTATGGACTGAAGCTTTCTTGCTTATGATGCAAATGAGCACACAAACAATTGCATGTTTCTTTCTCTAAACCAGCACTTCTCAAACTGTGGTATGCGAGAGCTTTTTAAATGGTATGTGAAGATATTGGCCAACATGATTTACAATGCCTAGTGACCATGATGTGACAATAACTTCAGCTGTGCATTTTGTTTTTAAATTAATTGGCAGCAATTACACATTGGTATTATTATGTCACAAATACACGATAAAGAAAATAATTGTGTTTTCTATGTGCTTGTCAGATCAATTGTGCCCAACTGATTTGATTTAATCTGTTTTCTTTTCTATTAGCTAAACTGCATAGACTAATTGATGAGAACGCTTAATCCAAGTTTCATTTGAGAAGTACTGAAGTGTTATTTCTGTAATTCTAAATAAATTATAAAATGTAAAAAACAGAACAATAATGATTTAAAAATAGCCAACTTACAAAAATTGTTTTTAGTGCAGCCCAAATGTACAGTAGATTAGAACAAATTAAAACAACTAACAGTTCTGAAACAACAAAAGTTATCACTCAGATTCCAAAACCACTAAATGACCTCAAAAAAAATGCTTTTAAAGTTGCTACTGCGTATCTCAGTGAGACTTTAATGGTAATTAATTGCCAATTTATCTTGGAGTTATTGATGCAAGAAAAATACACGTTTTAAATGAGCTTGTAAAGAACAAAGAAGTTAAGAAAACGCAGCCTAGATTGAGACAAGCAAACCAAGTGCATGAATATTTATGATTTGTTAATTTTGAACTGAATCACAGATGGAATGTTAAAGCAAATTTATCAGTAAGTTAGCAAGATAAGTTTTAGCCATGTCAAAACCAAAGTATAATCCAGAATATATGAAATATGATTTCATTCCTATCAAGCATAGAGGAGAATGTTTGCCACAGTGTGTGCTTTGCATGAAAACCCTTTCTAATGCAGCCATGAAGCCCAGCTTTTAAAAATGGCACCTTGAATTGAACCATGCAAAAAAAGAACAAAGATCAAAGTTATTTTGAGCAGCTACAGGAGAACGCAAAAGGACAGCTTGTGCAGAAGAAACAGTTGCATCTATTGCATTAAATTGTGTTGTTTGTTTTGTACCATATTGGTGTTATGGTATAATAAATACTGATAGATTTGAGTAAATAAGTTATTTTGGAGCCAGTTGGTACACAGTGCAGTAAAGAACAAATGGGGGTATGCAATTGGAAAAAATTTAAGAAACACTGCTCTAAACCAATCAGAGATGCCATTACTTTCAATGTTTACTAACTTTATATAAACCATGTTTTCTTGCAGTTCATCTTTGCCAAAAATTTCTGTTGATAAGAGTTGGTTGAAAGGATTCTAAATAAAACAGTCTTTGAAAGACCACCATTAATTGAAAGAGTTGATAGTTCTGTCAGTACCACACAAATACGAATTTCTCTGGCTTAAGAAAGAAGTCAAAGGCTAACCTACACATCTTTTAGCAAATATGTATTTAAACTTTTTTAACAATGTACAAAATAACCATTTTTATTAAAAAAAACTTTAATTTTAGTTCAACTCTAAAAATTTGAATTTTTTGTTTAAATGCCCTTGGTTTATGCTTAAGATTTATTTAGATTTACCAGTTTTTATCTGTTATACTTGCATTTTAAGCATGTTTAGAAGTATCTAAACTTAAAAGTTGTGACTTTCAGCAGACTATTGAAAAAAAACATTGTTACAAAAGTTAAATAACTGATTTTAAATCTGCATAAAATTTAAAATTACATTTGTTTAGTTTTTTACTTAAAAATTATTAAATTTTGGTGGGCTTCTGATGTCACAGATAAGGAGTCAGTGGCTTAAAAAACCTAAAAGTTTTTTACTTGTTAATTTCATTGGACTCTTTTATGTACAAATCCTGAGAAATATTTAGTTTAGATATAATGAATTATGCCTCATGTTTTGCCTTTGTGCAAAATTTATGGCCTTTATTTAAACATTTCTTAACTACAGATTCTTTCTTGTAGACCGCATCCATTATATTAAAAGAACCACATCTTGAAAGAGTTAAAAAGATCACAGAAGATTTAGTAACAAAATCAAGTCATTCTTCAACTCCAAAAAATTGCAAATCAGGTCTGCTTAATGTTTTTAATTTAAACCTCATTCATTTTGGTTCAATTTCACTTTTTTAAGTGTTCCTTTAGTTAATATAAGCTTTTAGTAAATTGAAAAAGGTAAGTTGAAATTCACTCACCACTTTTCTTTCTTGCTTATTAATTGAAGTATGACTTTTATTACACTGATTTTTTACTGCTTTTTTGTATTAATTTTTTGCTTTAGAAAATTAGCAATTTTAAATTTTAAGGATTAATTGTTGTTGGACAAAGTAAAGAAACAAGATTTGTATATACTTTATTATTTAATAAATTTTTATTTGCAATCATTTTGGTTTGTATGCTACTGCATACTAAAACAGAGATTCCAAATACTAACATGAAAGTCTTTATTTAAAGTAATGTCATTTATTTTTTTATTGAACTTGCACAAACTTAAAGGTAAACAGCATTCACAACTTTTATTTTGTAATTTAAAAATGAATTTTGTATTACTTCAATTTAATATTATAATAATGTCAATACATTTCTCTATGCACTATTAAATTTGGTGATTTTTAAAAGGACAAAAGGTTTTCTTTGGTTTTTTTTGAAAATAACATTTCATGTCTAATTGTGTCATTATTAAATTTATAAAATGATGTCAAAATGGTAGAGAAAATGTTTAAAACTGGCAATGTCAAGGAAGTTTTTTTTCTGGAAGACCAGTAAAATGTAAAGAGAGTCATGCACTAACTTAGATCAATTAATAATTAACTTGCTTTTAATCAATATCATCTCAAAACACCACACAGTTATATATAATAAATTTTTGTTTAATGATTTCCAAACCAAACAACCTTTAGTTTACTGTTATTATTATAAATTTCTGCTACATTTCCAAAAAAGTTTGATGAAAATTTTTGGCACATTTTCAGTTAATTTTAGTTTATTGAATCAACTTTGAAAAATTTTTACAGATGATATAGGGGACATTCCATGTCAACTCACACCCCTCTTTTTCCAACCATCTCCGATTTTGCTGAAATTTGGCATGTTTGTAGGTTTGGATGAGAAAATGTCTCACACCAAATTTCAAGTTTTTAAATCAAATAGTTTTTGATATATGAAGGTTGAAAATTAGACACAAAATTGCCGCTTGAATGCCCTGATCGAGCAAAAGTGGCCCTCCTGGCTTTATTTTTTGTTCGATTTCAAAGATGTTAATATCATTGGAAAGCTACTGAAAAGAGATATTCATATCTCAAATGTATCTATATAAATAAAAAAGTTATCTTTTGTCATGACCTTGTGACCTTGACCTTGCATGACCCCAAAACCCCCACTCTTGACAAAAAAAATTATTTAATATTTTTGTTCCTCCCATAAAGGACTATCAGCATGCCAAAAATCAAAGTGGGATCTCCATGGGTTTTTAAGATGTCTTTTAATTAGAAAAAAATTAACAAAGAACTTGTGAAAATAATTTATTTGAAAATATAGACAAAGTTGTGAAAATATTTATTGCATAAATATCAACAAATATGCATCATTAGGCACACCTGTTCAATAAAATGCAACTATCTTAAAAATTCATAGAGATTCACTTTTGATTTTTGGCATGCTGGTAATCCTCTATGTGAGGAACAAAAATATTTAAAAATTTTTTTTGCTTAGAGCAGTGGTTTTTAACCTTTTTGGTGAAGCGGAACCCCAATGAAACATTTCAAAGGCTTGAGGAACCCCTGTGCAATTATTTGATTGTCTTACGCAAAAAACATCATTTGATTAATAAAATGGGATTAAAATACTCATGTTCAGATTTATTTACTATAAAAATATTAATACAAACTGTAAAAAATTATATGTATTCTCGTGAAAAATTCAATGAGAAACTTGAGCCTAATGTTTCTTGCACAACTCTTTAAGAATGGATTGTGTTTTTAATAGACACACACGAAGTTCATCTTCCACAGACAGCAATTGTGCTTGCCTCTTGTACTTGATTGTTGTCAGAGCTGAAAATCCAAATGAACAAAAGTAGGAGGTTGAAAACTGCACAAGAAGTTGAAGCGCTTTTTGGGCAATAGCAGGATATTTCTTATCAACCAACAACCAGAATGCATCCAAGCTAAGCTCAGAATGCTTCAACTGTAATGTTCTATCACTTGAAACACTGGCAAGTTCTTCTGTTAATGTAAATTGTTCTTCAGATGGTTCAAATTCCACATATAGGCTTCTATTCCAGTCATACTGGTCAACAGATATCGATGGAAAATATTTTCCAAAATTCATTAACAAAGTGTCTAAGTGGTTCAATATTAGTTGTGCAATTTTCAGACAATTGCTTGGAGTACTTCGAAACATTTTCAAATTTCTTGCAGTTATGCGTTTCTTTCATATTGTCGCTTTATTCTAAAAATTGATTATCACTTTTGCTATATCACAATGCAAACTAACTAATACTGTAATGATACTGTAATGAACAGGGAATTATAGTACAGTACAGTAAAGTAGCCTACGGTACTGTAATTCCCTGTTTATTACTAGTTAGTTCGCATTGCAATGTAGCATAATTGATAATTATCAATCGGCATTATGATGTGCTGTGTGTTTTAGCCGAAGTCATCTGTACTATAAAAATACAGACTTAATTGAATGCAACAGAGACTTATATGATTGCAATGGGACTTAATAGATCAAAAATCACTGTATATTTAAACAATATGCATACAATAATAAAATAGACTCTTGGATTTGAATCTAAACTTGTGAAACCCCTGGACTGTTCTGGCAGAACCCTGGTTGAAAACCACTGGTCTAGAAGGAGGGTTTGGGGGTCATATGAGGTCAAGGTCACGACAAAAGATAACTTTTTTATTTATATAGATACATTTGAGATATGAACATCATTGGAAAGCTGCTGAAAAGAGCTTTCCAATGATATTAACATCTTTTGAAATCAAACAAAAAGTAAAGCCAGGAGGGCCACTTTTGCTCTATAAGAGGCATTTAAGCAGTGATTTTGTGTCTAATTTTCAACTTTCATATATCAAAAACTATTTGATTTGGAAACTTGAAATTTGATTGTGAGACATTTTCTCATCCAAACCTACAAACATACCAAATTTCAGCAAAATTGGAGATGGTTGGCAAAAAATGCCGAAAAGGATGTGAGTTGACATGGAATGTCCCTATAACGAAGCTGAAAATAGTGGTGTACTACAACTGATTGAGTGGTGCTGACCATTCACACCAAAGTTTGACTGCATACCTAATGAAACATAACAGCAAGAAGCACTAGTAGGAAATTTTTAGATTGTGTTAATGTAGCTGTTAATAAGGCACTTTAGTTCTTGAAGTTTGAACATGGTCATAAAGACAAAAGTTTGTTTTCAGTATTTTTTCATGCCATTGCCAATTACTACTATGGTGCAATAGTGTGACAATGAGGATACAAACACCTATTTCTACACCTATGAATGATGATTCCATAGTTCCTTCTGAAGTTTAGTTTGATGGCAAAGCTCATTTGATTTTGAAATAAAAGCAATGTTTTTGTGCATGGTGTATGAATTTTGAAGTTATAAATTTTATGACTTATTAAGTTTTTTCAATTTGTCTTACTTAGTCCAAAATTAATTTTTTAACAACTCTTCTCTGATTGCTTTTTTTGATATGCTTTTTGATGTTACCTCAAGATATTTTTGATGTAATATATTCCATTTAATTTGATGAAATCCAAAATTTAAATTTTATTAAACCTTTTTGATGTTCCTTCAAGGTTCTTTTTAATGTAATTTATTCCAAATGATTTAATGAACTCTTTTTCTGATTGGTGCTTTTTCAATGTTCACTGCTCCTATTTACATTTGGAATTGTAGATTCTTGGTTGAAATTCCTAATTTCCAAGAGTTACTTTATGAAATTCTTATCTTTATCTTTAGTTCTGCCATTCACCTTAGAGGCTATGAATTCACCTTAAACATTCACCTTAGAGAACTTATTCCTATGAGGTCCATAAGACTGAAACAGGCCTGTTGCATAATAGTCATCATTTTTGTTATTTTACTTTACTTTTACTTATTTTACTGTTCCTATTAAACTCATTAAAATTACATTTGATCAGTCACTTTGTGATCTTTTTTGAGAATTTGCTGTGCATGTCTAGTTATTATACGTATTTACAGGTATATCTGTGTACAGAGTACTATTATAAAGTTGGCATTTATGTCAAACATTTTCAAGCATGTCACTATCCATCAATTTATTATTCTTGTAACAAAATATTGTGTTGGTTTATATTTTTTAATATATTTGCTTGAAGTAGATGGGGTATTATTTATGTTTCAGATTTTTATACTGCCTTTTTTATGCTATTAAGCACTAATAAAATTTGCTTTTAAATTTGGCTGCATATGCAACTTCACAATTTAACGCAGTCATCCAAAAACAAGGACACCATCAGCAATTTTTGCAAACCCACACAGCCATAAGTGAACAAATACCCTTACGAAAATTTATGAAGATCTTTTTATCAAAAATAATTATTTTACATTATAAAGATGTAAATGGTGGACAATGTTTGAGAGGAATAAATGGCAGACTTGTATTCAGCAAGAAGGATCAAAAGAGACTGTGAAAAAATATATGGAAAAGAAGATAAATAAGGAGAATGCATGGGACCAGAAGACTGAGATTGGTATAGTAGAAGAGGTTTCCATAAAGGAAATTAAAAGTGCAATAAAGAAAATGAAATTAGGGAAAGCATCTGGACTTTTTCAGGTGAGCATGGAAATGATAAATGCAAGTGGGAAAGTTAGAATTTATGTAATGATAAAACTTTGTCAGAGAGTTTTTGATGGAAAAAAATGCCTGAAGATTGAAGACTAGTGCAATGGTGCCAATCCACAAGGGAAAAGAAAATGTGATGAACTGTGGAGCATATAGAGGAGTGAAGTTATTGGAACATGGAATAAAGATTGTTGAAAGATTATTGGAGAAAAGGATAAGAGCATTGGTGGAGGTGGACAATATGCAATTTGGCTTTATGCCAGGAAGAGGGACAACAGATGCATTTTTTTATAGTGAGAAGAATGCAAGAGGAATACAGGAAAAAGGATAAAAAGTTGTATGTGTGTTTTTCCGGATTTAGAGAAGGCCTTTGATAGAATTCCAAGAGGAGTAATGCAATGGGCACTGAGGAAGAAAGGACTACCAGAAATCTTGGTGAAAGCAGTGATGAGTCTGTATGAGGGTTCAAAGACAAAGATTAAAGTTAATTATGAATTCTTGGAAGAATTTTATGTAGTAGTTGGTGTACATTAGGGATCTGTTTTGTTACCTTTGTTGTTTGTGATTGTGGTGGATGTTGTGACAGAGAATGCAAGAGAAGGCTTAACGAAAGAGGTTTTGTATGCAAATGACTTGGTACTGATGAGTGAAGCAATGGAGGGTATGAAGGAAAGGTTTCTAAAATAGAGAAGTGCATTGGAGAACAAGGGACTGAAGGTAAATCTTGAAAAGATGAAGATGATAGTGTGTGTGTCAGAAGGTAAAGTCATATCAAGTAGAATAGACCCATTTGGAATATGTGATAAAATAGTGACTGTAAACTCAGTGTTATGTATGAAATGTGACCAATGGATTCATAAAAGGTTTATTAAGTTGAAGAAAGTAACTCCAAGTGTGGCAAGATTTTTTGTTTGCTGTAAAAGTGATAAAGTGACAAATAGTGCAGGAGAAGTGCAGCAGAAGGTAATGTGTGATGAAGTGGTAACTGTGAAGGGATTTTGCTGTCTTGGTGATAGGTTAAATGCCAGTGGAGGGTGTAAAGCTGCAGAGACTGCAAGAACAAGAATGGGATGGAAGAAATTCAGAGAGTGTGGAGAGATACTGTTTGGAAAAAGATTCTTTTTGCAGATGAAAAGAGAGATGTATAAAAGCTATGCAGGGTCAGCTATATTATATGGAAGCAAAATGTGGTGTTTGAGGGAAAATAAAGTAGCTATGAAAATAAAATAGCCATTTTGAGAATAGCAGAAAGATCTATGGTGAGAGTGATGTGCAGTGTAAAGTTGGTGCACAAGAGGAATACATCAATCCCAATTCAATCCCAATATCAGAGGACCTGATGTTGGGATTGAAGGAAGCAGCAGATAAGCTGGGAAAGGTGAATGGTATGAGGTGGTATGGTCATGTTTTAAGACGACCTGAGGAAGATGTTTTGATGAAGGCAATGGTATATGAAGAGGATGGAAAATGTAAACAGGGCTGACCAAAGAGAAAATGGAGGGAACAAGTTGAAGGAAACATGAGAAGGATTGGTTTAAGGAAAGAAAATGCATCAGATGGGTGTAAATAGAGAGAAGGTGTAAGAAGAGTCATGGAAGTAGTAAGTTCCATCTGGCCACCTCCATTCACTGGGAAAATTTAACTGGATTAAAACTGGATTGTTGTTGTTGTTGTTGTTATTGTAAAGGGCCTTCCTTAAAATTCATGGTTTGGTTTGAAAATTTGCTTTGAGTATTTAAAAAATGCATGAGCACTTACATCCTACTACTAATTGAATTAACCATAATTTCATTTATTTTTAGGTTGTAAATATAATTTAATAATGTCATAAATGATTTTATTGATCACATAATTGTCAAACAATTGTTATATATAAAGTGTATTTTATTGAAATAGTTCTGTTTTTTAAGGTTTTAATGCATAAAGCTGAGACAGTGCACCATATTTTTTCTGGTCATTTTTTTCAAACAGTTTTACCTTTTTTTATTGTCCTTATACAAAATGTGTTTTGGAAAGTTTTTTAAGCAGCCATGCAGATTTTACAACAATTTTACTAATTAAAAATAACATGCATCTTCAATCAATCATTTGTTTATCTTATATTTATCAGAAAAAAATGCATCTTTTTTTTTAACTAAGTAGTGTTTTGTAAAAATTATACAAAAATTAGTTTTGACTTTTTGAAAATTATTATAGACTTCAATGATGCTATTAGTATATATACCACAGGTGTAAAATATCCTCAATTGGATTTTTGCATCAAAATTTTTGGAACCCTTTTATTTTGTTATATATTATATGTTACAAAAGAAAAATTTAGTTTAATCTATCAATTGGTAGTTTAGGTTAAATTTTACAAAGATCAAATCTCAAAATTTGGAAAATGCAAATGTTGATTTACTTTATTTGATTAACTTCTTACCACTTTTTTTGCTTAAGACTTTTTAGCCATGAAACTAAACTTTCAAATGAGATCTTTTGTAATGATGTCACTAAAAGCATTTGATCTATACCCAGAACACAATACAAACCACTCTTATGTTGCAAAAATTCAACACTGGGCATAATTGAGTTAATTGAGTAAACTCTTAAAAATTTAATTCAATTAAATAGATTCTATTTTTTTTTATAATTGTCAAAGATTTTTTTTGTTTGGTTTGTTAAAGAATTTGAAATAATATTTTGAGTTTTAATACAAAATTATGTTTTGACAGACTTGAATGAATCTATTACAAGATACAATCGTCGAAATAGAATGATACATATATCTCTGTTTAAGACAAAGTTTTCATCAAATCTTGACTTTTGGTAAGAATATAATATACTAACTGATTAAAGATTATTTTTAGGCTTAAAGTTTATTTTTTAAAAAATAACAAGGGTATATAATCCTCACTTTTATTTTTGTTCTCTTTCAACTGAGTTGACAGCTACAGATATTTTAATTTTTCCACAGTATATGCAAATTATTCTTAAAACTGCTTTTAATATCTTAACAAAAATAGATATTTTTTGTTGCCACTTCTTCATGCGTGGTCATGGAAAAATAATTTTTTAATTTTTTTTTGTGTGTGTAGGCAGGCATGTGTTAGGCATAGCAGACAATGTGATGTGATGTTTAAGTGTCAGGGTTTATTGTAAGTGGTAAATTTACCAGTGTGGTGATAGAGATGTGCCAGTTTTGTAGGCAGGTCATGCAGTGAGATTTGTTATGATAAATATATGTCATGGGGTATGGTGGTGGTAACATATTTTTTGAAGCTGCATATTGTGAAGTACTGGTAGTGTGGATCATTTTAAAGTTTTTTCTAGATTTCATTAGTGTGAACCTTGGGATGATTGTTATCAGAGATTGTGGCCATTAAGTTTCTGGCTGCATCTAAATGTAATTAAGATTAATCAAAAAGAAGTGTTTGTGTTAGTTGTTGCAGTTAACTAACATAAAGCTTTAGTGAATGTCAATTAATAAGACACAAGTTTTTTTTGTCTAGGTGCTGAGAGTTTTTATCTCTAACACAGTGCATAAAGCTGTGTTTGCCTTTGGTTAATGTTGATGTTTTAAATGATAGTGCTTTGTGGAGATAATGTGGAAGTGATTGCTTTGAAAATGTTTAGAGTCTATTTTGCTTTGGCACTTGTGTGATTTATGTTTTGTGAAAATGTTATTTTGGGGTTTAGAAAATGCTTACTTAATTAGATACAGACTGGGATACTGTACAATGCAATTGTTTTCATTGGGAGCAAGTGATTTTATTATTTAGTTGTCTTTAATGAAACTGCTTTCTCATGTAACCATGTTTTAATTGATAATTGTTTTAGCAGTATGTTGAAGCTTGTTACCCAACAGTTAATCAAATGACACTTCATCAAAACACATTTGATCAAAACAACACTTGGTTGAAATGGCATTTAATCAAAACAACACTTGATCAAATAAGGAAAAAAAATTTACAACTTTAAATCTGTCCCACTCTAAAAAAAGCTCTTCCCCTTGAATCTGTCCATGATTTCTCCAAGGGGTCTCCAAGGGAGGCATCATGACACAATGCCCCCTAAATACATTACTGCCTACAATGGCAGCAATAGGCATTTAAAGAAACAAAACCATGACAAGAGATCAACTTGTTGCCCCCCTAAAAATGCTATGCCTAGGAACCTTGTTAGAAACCCTGACCTTGACATTGGAAAAAATTATTGAAAACAAAAACAAAATGTCTTTTTACTAATGGCCTCTGCTTTTTATGAATCTAATTTACTGTAACAAAGAGATGGTTTAATTATAGAAACATAAAAAAGTAATATTTTTTTTTTCATCACCTGTCGATCACATCATATTTCATTTAAGAAATTGATATATTTTGAAAAAAATTTGTTTAAAAAATCCTTTACAATGTGATACTTTCACAATTTAATTTTTTTCAACAATAAGAAAACCATGCAAAGTAATATAACCATTTATAGTTGTATGCTGAAAGTTAAAGTATGTTGAATAACATTTTAAGATAAGAATTTAAAAAAAAGAATTGCAAGGTTGCAAAACTCAATTTGTTACTGATTTATTATAGTTTTGTGTAACTGTATTTTTTGCAATATCAAATTTGTGCATCTAAGGATTTAATCTTGTTTAAATAACAGTCTAAATAATTACTAAAGTGAGATTCTTAGAGGCATTGAACAAGTATGATTGGTTTTTATGTGCTTGATGTCAGTATGTCTATGACTGATGGATTTGCTTATGTAAGCCAGTGAACATGTATGATTGATTTTGAACTTAAAAGTTAGCTGTGATTGGTTTAAACATAAATCCTAAAGGCACTGAATGATTAGTTTTGAACATGTTTTTAATGATTGGTTTTGAACATGTATTTGATGTCAGTATGTCTATGATTTATGGATTTGGTTATGTAAGCCAGTACAAGGATAGATTTTTATGATCAAAACATTTTTTAGTAAAACAATAATTTAAGTCTTAAACAATTGATTTTTTATCAAAAGACATACTGTGTATTCTTGTGTATAAGTCAATCTACGTATAAGTTAATGTGTATTTTAAGATAAAAAATTTTGTCATTTTAGGTATTTCCTATGTATAAGTTTACTGTAGATTCCAGACACAGTCACTATTTTTAGACCAATGTGGCAGTGCCATGAGGGTCTATGTTGTACACAGTAGTGACTCTGGCACTTGGGTTACTTGGGCTCAGCCCAAGTCATAAAACGAAAGCTGGCATTGTTTAATTTGAATTCTATTCAATTCTACAAAACTCAGGTGCATTAAAAAACATCTGACATTGAATAAAGTTTGTATGATGTCAGACCATACTTATTATTTAGTGATCCTGTAGGTGGTTTATTGTTTGCATTAGCAGTTATACTTTTTGCTTAGCTTTTATGTTGGACTCGGGCCATAGAGAAATAATTCTAGTTACAGAACTGAAAAAGTAGTAATTCACAAGTAGAATTCTGTTCAAGAAAATTGTCCCACAAGAGAGGATTCTGAGAATGATGACCAACATGACTGTTATGATGATCTTGATGATGATGTAACTAACACTGGCAGTATTGAGGAGTGAATTGAATTGCTGGGGGTGAGTGATAGTGATGGCAAGAATGACTTTGAAGGCTTTGAATAAACTTTTTGTTAGACTGGTGTTAAATGTTGATGTTTCTCAGATTTAAAATGTTTGTATATTTGCATAATTACCTATATATGTAGATCAAATCATTGGTATATATAGATTAGTAAACTTGTGTGCCAATAAGCTCATCACTACAGTATGATTTTACCTCACTATTAGTAATTCATAATTAACTAAACAAAATTTGAAGTCATCCAATTTTTGTGCCAAATGGTTTACTCAGTTGCAAATGTGTAGCCTACTATTATTTCTCATCTCAAAAATTTGTCATCTGTTGTTGCCTTGAGCTGGCTGTTATTTGTTAATTTTTTATTGCAAAAAGCTTGAAAATCAACAAACCTATTTCTTTAAATTGCAGACTGCAAAAGTTTTATATAGTTAGGTTTGTTGTAATGCTGAATGCTGAATTATGTAGATAGGTTTGTCATGTATGCTCAATGTGTGGTTGCAGCATGCTCAGCTTATACTTGTTATGTTGTCAATCATGTTCTGCTTCCCATAGTGTTTCTCATGAGAAATTTTGTGTAATGGCATTTTTGTGTTTTGATTTTGTGTGATGGCGTTTCTATGTCCATACAGCCTGTACAGCCCTTATAAATTTTCATTGTGTGGCTTATCGGTTATAAAAAAATATAAAAGCAACAGTATAAAAATTTAAATTTATTGCTACTCTAGATTATTTCATTAAGTGATTTTTTTAACCTATTCAAATTGCTTTCTTTTTCTTCTAAGATGTTTATTTGTAACTTGATCATTTTTCTTATTTGTAACCCTGGGAAAAAAATTGAATTGACATTTTTGGTTATTTACCTACTTGTTCCATAAACATTAACTTAGCAATTTTTTGTAATATGTATGTTTAATATATTAATTCTTTGATTATTAAATTTTTAAAGGTCTGGGGGTATACCAGCAACAAACTTAAAAGGAGAAAAACTTCTTGTTTTTTGTGGAATAATTGATATTTTACAGCATTACAGGTAATAGTAGCATATTACTTTGAAAATTTAAGCAGTACTATTTTAATTTAAGTGCTCAACAAGTAAAGCTTTGTTGACAAACATACAATTTATCATATTTTTCAAAGCAGTAATATTTAAAAAATTTTAATGAAATAATTATACCAATAAAAAAACTTAAACATATTGATACAGCACAAAAATGATCAAATTAAAGCATTACAGAGGTCCAATTCATCAATTCAATCAGGTACAATCATGCAATTCATCAAACTCTGCATTTAATTGTACAAATAACAGCAAGAAAATGATCAAAACAAAACATAACAGAGGTACAATTGGTGCAACTTTTCAAAAAGGACTTGTATTTTTTTTAATTTTGAGCAAATTTCATGCTTCATATGCAAACTTCTGTTAATTTAATCAAAGTAAGATTTTTTAATGAAAAGAACCTCATAAAACTTTATTTCAAGTTTTGTACAGCAGCTTCAAATTGACAATAATTAAGTAAAAAATGGAATTTCTATATAATCAACAATTGATGATGTAATTTTTTACTAGACTAAAGTTAAACAGATTTCAAAGTTTAAATTTTTTAATTTTTTTATCAGCAAATGCCATAAGGTCATATTAATGTAAGAATTGCATATATTTTATGAATAGTTGAATTTACAATGACATTGGAACAGAGCAAAAAATAAACAATGGACTTTAGTTAAGCATCTACCCACAAGCAAAACTCATGTATATATTGAAAAAATTTTTTTCTTAATTACTTGCATTTTTTTTTTCAAAAATAGCCAAAATAGAATAGATAGGCTCAAATCAAAATTTTGATTAACAAATTTTTTTTTTTTTATTAATATCATACAAAATTTTTCTTAATAATTACTAAATAATAAGCTTTGACAGATAATTCAAAAATAAAACTTTGTTAGAAGAAATGTTTTTGCTGATAAAGCAGACAAGTAATAAGGCCCTTACATTTTTAGACCAAAAAGCTCAAAAACTAAACAATAAACCAATCTGGGTTGTTTTACATGATACCTGTGTTTCAGCACCTTTATTCTTAAATTTGTCTTTGATATCTGAAAAAGGTAAGCTATGAGTATGCTTGCTTTGTTAAAATGTAAGTTTATAAGAATATTTTTTTTATTTAGGCTGTTTAAAAATTTAACACAGTTATTTTTAAATACTATATTCATACACTTAAGTAGTTAGCAGCTATTCAATATTTACATTAGCATTTTTTAAATGCATTTGAGCACAAAGCGCATTTTCTTAGATTTTTTTCATTGTTATTAAAATGAAACTACTTGCAGATTTTTCAAAAGAATGGAGCATTGCCTAAAGTCACTTGTCGCTGATTCAGTAAGCTTATTTTTTAAAAATGTTTTATTGTCATTTTAAGATGAAAATTACAATTTTTTTTGTTAACTAATAAATAAGCCTTATAGGGCTAAAACTTGGGTTCTTAACTTTTCTTAATGCTAGGATCTAATTCATAACCTTAAAGCTTGTTAGGAGCTGCATGAAAACAATGCAGGTTAATAAATAAAAGTATATTGGCAGTAACAAGCTTCCAAATGCACAAATTAAGGTCAAAACTGCCACTTTGTTTCATTTTTGTAGAAAAATCAAGAAATATGTGTTTGATTTTGTGCCTGTTCAAATCTGACTCATAGTTAATGATGACTTTTCCTGCTGGATGACTAGTTTTAAAAATATATGCCATAGCACAGTGCTCTGCAACCACTATGCCTACTTGACAAAAACAGGTGTGCTGCTGAAAAATAGCAGTTCATATATGCTTTTTGATGTCATAAAAATTTTTTTCAAAAATGACCAAAAAAGTTTAAAAAACTCAATGCATTTCTCCATATGTTAATTGTAAAACAAAAACTTTTTTTGGTCTTAACTTGTCTCTCAGCCTTGTTTTGCACTAATACATGCATCTTAGACACCTTTAATAAAAACAATGTTTAAAATTTAGTAAAGGCGAAAAAAGGTCTTCACTGTAAACCTAAAAATTTAAATTTAAATTTTTTTAGCTCTTTAGTTACCATCTTAATTAAGATTAAAAACAGTTTTTGCTTTGGTCTAGGTGTTCTGCAAAATTTCGAAATGTTTCTAAATGTAACATGAGCACACCAAAGTTGCAGAGTACTTTCATAGATGTGAAAGGACTATATAAGCTTTATTGAATATTAAGCTTGATATTAGCTTGAACTTTTTTGTTTAACAAAATAACGCCATAATTTTGGAAGAATAGCAAAATCTTTTTAAGATAATTACAACTCTCTTGGTGATACTGATATTTAAGTTTGACAAATTTGCTGAAAATTGCATCACAAGAAGTTAACCCAAATGCAAAAGCATTCCTTCATGTCCTTAGACTATCTACTGGAAATGCCTTTCACTATAAAATTTATGTTGTAGCATAACATTTAACTGCACTTCTATCAGATCTAATTGAATATGTTGAGAATTAAGATCATTGCTCTATATTTTAATATATTTGGAAATGCATTATAACATCACTTATAAGCTTATTTATACAAAGATAAAGCTTTTTAATGAAAGCATAATTGTTCTTTAAAACTCAACTAATAAGTACACTTTAAAGATGACAAGTTTGCAGTGATATCAGCCATGAACACCCTATCAGCTATCTACTATTTGATAATCAGCTGCAGAACATTTTTCTTTTCTTTGACCAATGCTTTCATCTCTCAAAAAAAAGTTGAAGAATCTTTTATTCATGCACCATTATTTATACATCATCATACATGTGTAAAAATGACCAAGTTAGCCTGGTCAGCATAAATATCTGTAAAAAACTATTTGGAAGTTACAATGGTTTAGTACAAGTACTCAAATTCTATATTCTCTGCATTACTGTAATCACTGGATTTACACTTTGTATTCCAAGACAAAATATAGTTGTTTCAATAACTGCGTGGGATAATCTTTTTAGCTGCTTTTTTTCATAATGTTACAAAAGTCCTGGCAATCTGCATCCACAACAGGAAGACAAAGTTTTGTGAATTTGTTTGTCAAAGCAATGTAGTGACTCCATTTGCCCTTGCAGAAGTTCTATTGCTTAACAGGCATGCTTGGCTTTGACACAGCAAATTACTCCAAAAGATGGCATGATAAATATATTGTTCATGCTCAGTGCAGGTTCAATTACATAACACTCCTGCTAAAAGAAAATTAAGATTATGTTGCAGAGGAAACAAACAAGAAAAAACAGGACAATACTCAAACAATAATTTTTAAATGTACCGTAATCTCTTGGGGGGTTGTCTTTGGCAATTCAAGCACCAACTTAATGGAGTTTGTAGATCAGTTTGATTGTCAAAATCATTTTTTTAATGAAGGTTATCTGGCTGCTATCTGTACTTTTTCATCTGGAAAATGGAATTTTTCTGCTTTGTGAAAACCTGGACTAATCACCTCAACTAAATCAACTGAAGTAGGTGTGGTATCTTGAGCAAAAACTGTAACTTTGTGAGCTTTGAGCAATTGTACTGCAGCGTAATTCTGATTGGTATGGAAAAAGTTTATTTCTAAAATGTGAACATATTTATCTTGTACATGTTTATGCACATGTACAAAGCCAGATGCAGTCATCCAGCTTGGAGTATTTGTACCAAACATAGTGCGATGAAAAAAAATAATCATTTGGAACTTTATCAGTAGCCATGAAAAGTAATTATCACAATAAATAAAGAGCTTCTGGAATGACCATCTCCCTGTGAGCAATTTCTAAGATGTTGCGTTGAGTGTCAGTTTTACAGTATTCCAACTTATGCCAGTAAAATATTTGCATTGAGAATTACCACATGTTATACATGAATTAAAAATGTACGTACTTGTAATTCTTTGTTCATTTAGCAATTGTTTAATCTCTTTCAATATGAAGCATTTAGCATTATCACTCTGCAAAATAGCAGGAAAACCAAATCAACCCCAAAACAATCTTAAACATGTAATAACTGTGTGAGAACTGGTATCTTTACATGCAAACACAAAGAAATCATGAAAAATTGTTGACAACAATAAAAATGTAATGACTTTTTGGTTTTTGACAGGCTCTTTTAGTTTAAGGCATTTTTTATTTAAAATTCATATTTAACATCTTGAAAGATTGTTTTAATCAAATTAACCACAGGTAGTTATCTCAAATTGGGCTTAATCTCAGAAATTGCACATTTTTATGTCATCAAGCAAACAGGGCAATTTTTTTTGTTAAATATAATAACTCATTGTAGTTATTCTGAAGTGACACAAACCTGTATAAATTATATAAAGCACATTTACAGTTGTGGTAGCACATTATACTTGTGATAATGCATCAAAAACAACATTAAACTTTCCTTAACAATAAAAATATCATAATAATATCATACAAATATATACAAAATAGTGATGTACTGATACCATATTTTTAGCCAATACCGATACCACTACTACTGATACCAGCATTTAGAGCTGATACTGCTGCTACTACCAATACTTTTTTATTTATCGAGCACTATCAGTAAAAGCTTTTGTAAGTAACACCAAAGAATGTATTTACTAAATATAGCTTGTTATTGCATTTTGAATTTTTTCTAGGTATTTATCAATCATTACACTAGTCTACACAATTTTGGAAACAAAATAGAAAACAGGTGCCTTTGGCTAATTTTGGGGCACTGATTTCGAATTTGATGTCCATTTTTTGTATCAGCCTTAATTTTTCAGTAATCTTACAATAACTTTCCTCCAAAGAACTTTAAAATGCCATATAGCATGTACCAACTCTTTGCAGTTTTTAAAAACTGCATGCACAAATCTGTTGGCTGATAAGTTGTGTAAATTGTCCACAACAACATTCTTTATTAGAATGCAATGTTTTACCTACCTATGTGCTGCATCATCTTGTGTTTTGCTCTGTTTGGCATTTCCATGATGTGACACTTTTCACCTTATTACTGTACTGTATTTCTTCCTTTCTCTTGTTGCTTTTATCGCTCTTTCCAAACTGAATATTACATTGTTTTGCTACAAATATTCTCCTTTCTACAGACTTGCAGCTGTGATAAGGAGATCCTTTCTGAAATTTCTTGGTTTGCATTGGTTCAATAGAAGCTGAAGTGGTAGCATAACTTGATGAGTTTGACTGCTATTGGAAGTGTTAGTGCAGTTACCACAAGGCATTTATTTGGAATTCACAAGGTGACAAGTTTCATGTTTTTTTTGAGCATTTACAAACTTAGAATCTAGAGATAGTGTTTTGTTAGTTAGAAAGTCTTACTGAACTTTGGAATTTAATACCATAAATTTCTTTTGCACAAATTTAGTAAAAAGTTTATTTTAGTATTTGAGTAATTAAACGTGTCAACATTACAATGCAGAAGGTGTGTAAATGATCCTGACAGTTTCTGTTACATCTGAGTCGGTTCACGAGAAAGAAAGACAGACAAAATATCATTTAATTCATAAAGAATGCTTACTATGCTTACTTTGGTGTGAAACTGGTAGACCAAGACAAGTCCTGGGCCCCACATAAAGTATGGATAACCTGTATGTCAACATTCAGCTTGTAGATGAAAGGAAAAAACATTTCTCATTTGGAGTTCCAATGGTATGGCAAGAGCCACAGACTTATCTTAGTGCTGTTACTTTTGTGCTGTCAAAACTACTGGTTTAACATCTAAAACAAGGTCTTCCATAGAATATCCCAGTTTGCCATCAGCAATTCAACCAGTTCCTCATAATGTTGAACTTTCTGTATCAACATTCTATGGTTTTCAGCTCAGTAAAAGTGAATCTATATCTACAAGTGAGAAGAGTGAACTATATGAAGATTTTGTAGTTTCCCATCAGAATGATGAACCACAACTGTTTGGACAAGCAAAGTTGAATGACTTAGTGAGGAAACTTGATCTTTCAAAATGTTCTGCTGAACTGCTAGGACCACAACTGAAGGAAAAAAACATGTTGGCTCCTGAAAACAAAGTCAGCTTTTACTGTTACAGGGAAAAAGGTCCAATAAAATTCTTCAAAATGGAGGAAAATTTGCTGTTTTGTGACAATATAGAAAGACTAATAACTGCTTTGGGAACATCTTACACTTCATCAGAATGGAGACTATTTATAGATAGTTCCAAAAGAAGCATGAAATGTGTTGTGTTACACAATAGTGATATACTTGCTTTCGTACTGATTGGACATTCAATACAAAAGAAGGAAACATATGAAAATATGAAAACTATTCTCGACAGAATCAAATATGAAAAACATGAATGGATAATATATGCAGACTTGAACATATTATCCATGCTTCTTGGGTAACAAGGTGGGAACACAAAAAAAAACCTTGCTGTTTGTGTCTGTGAGAAAGCAGAACAAAGCAAGACCACTAGATAAAAAGGGAATGGCCAAGTAGAGAGATGTTTGTACTGGGAGAGAAGAACATAAAGAACGTTCCATGTATGAATAGAGAAAAAGTACTGTTACCACCATTGCACATCAAGTTGGGGTTAATTAAGAAGTTTGTGAAAGCTTTGGACAAAGTGGGAGAGTGCTTTAAATACTTTTGTACAAAGTTTCTGCAGCTTTTAATATGAAAAAATCAAAGCAGGTATTTTCAATGGACCCCAAATGCAGCTTTTGCCGAAAAACCAGGTGTTTATTTCCACCTTGAAGAAAAAAGAGTTGAATGCATGGAAAGCATTCTCTAATGTAGTGAAAAACTTCCTGCAAAACAAAAAATTCCCAAATTTCAGCAAACTTGTTGAAAGCTTATTACAGGCTTTTCATAACTTATGCTGTAACATGAGTGTTAAAGTACATTTCCTGCATAGCCATCTAGACTATTTTCCAAAAAACTTAGGGGGATTCAGTGAGGAATAGGTTGAAAGATTTCACCAAAATATAAAAGTGATGGAAAAATGGAATGTCAGTATGATAACAGAGTATTGTTGGGGTTTGATACGTGAATGTTCGGATTCTTGCATTGAAAATTACTTCTAAGATCATCTCTTGTTAATCTAAAAGAAGGAAACTATTGCAATAAAATTGTATTCAATCCATTTATTTTCTCCTTTGTGCTAAGTATGTGCTTTTGTATTCACAGCTTCACATTAATTTATGCTTTTCAGTGTGCAGTGCTAAAATTTAAAATTGTATTTTTGGAACAATGTGACTCGCTGCAGCAAAAGCAAAATCAATGGGAGATTTGAAATGAACACACTCAAATTAGCTAGAAAGCATAGTTTTCATTCTTGTTCAAATTTTGTAGACCTGTGTTATTTACTACAATATTATTACAAATCTGTAAAAGAAATCATTAATTATGTTACAAATCCAGTCCAATGCCAGGGGGAGACAAAAATTTTTTATATTTATACTACAAAAAAATAAAACAAAAATTTTTATTTATTTTGTGCTTTGGCAGGTATCGGCTATATTTACTGATACTACTACCACAAAAATAGGCCGATACCACTGATACCAATGCCGATATTTAAGTATTGGTATATTACTAATACCAAACTTTTAAAAGTTTTTAACTGAAAAACTAAAATTATTTATTGTGCTACCAAAGAAAATTTTGTCTCTTTACCTCATAAAATGTATTGTTTCTTGAAATGCTGCATTGAGACACACTGTTGACCGTTTTCATTTTTTTAAATTTTGCATTTAAAACTATGCATTGTTAGAATGTATGTTAAAAGTCTTTTAACAGAAATCGATTACCTTTTTCAGCAAAGTCAAATTGATGATTTTATTTAACTGTTTAAATTGTGATACAAAAATAAAATAATATAATCAATCAAACATTCAATGGGCCAAATATTTGATATAAAAATTTAAAACTAAAGGTAACCAACTCGTAACAAAAAACTGATTTCGACCTATAAAGGTTATCATCTGTTTTGTATTTAAATGATTATATGTGAATAAGAAACTGATGATGATAACCTTTATAAATCAAAATTGATTCTTTGTTATAAGTTAGTTAGTTTTAATTTTTAATTTCTATATTAAACATTTTGAACCATTTAACTTTGACTGATTTCATTAGTTAATTTATTTATTGCAATTGTTAGAATGTAGTAACATATAAATTTTTTTCCAACAGAAAAACTGCTGAAATTAAAAAACTTGTTGTTGTATTTGTTTGTGTTATAAGAAAAAATTTTTTATTTGTAGCAACTCTCAAAATAAAAATAATAAATACTTATGTTTTTATTGAATAAAAGAAAAGTAAATTTTTTTTGTTAAAAAAATTAGTTAAAAAATAATTTTGGTCTTTTTAAAACAACAAACAATTAAAATTGCCTAGCATATATTTTAAAAAAATATTCAGACATGATACCAACAAGCAGATTACAGTTAATATTTTAAAAATTATTTCATTTATAAAGTTTTTTTTGCAGGCATCTATATCTGTCCAAAATCCTTCATTTTATGGCAAACGATTTCTATCTTTCATGGAAGAAAAAGTTTTTAAGCAAGGTATTTTATACTATGGAAACAATAAAAAGTTTTATTTTCAAAATTGATATGTCTGAGAATTTTTTTTCATGCATAGTATGGAACCAATGTTTCCCAATATTTTTTAGGGGCAACCAACTTAAATTTAAAATTTTTTTCTGACAACAATAATGCGTTTCAATGAAAAACAGTCATTTTGATAAAGCATCTGTTTATTAAATCACTTCATAGTCATAGTCAGCAAAAACATATTCTCTTTTTAAATTGTGTTGCTTTTCTTCTACAACTTATTGGCTATAACTTAGTGCATTAATATTATTGGTGTCCATTTAAAAGAGCTAGTTACAAAACAGCTAGCCACAAAAGAGCTAGTACAAAATAGCTGGTGCCATAAAAGAGATAGTG
Source organism: Diplosoma virens (assembly GCA_963680785.1). NCBI lineage: Eukaryota > Metazoa > Chordata > Ascidiacea > Aplousobranchia > Didemnidae > Diplosoma > Diplosoma virens. The sequence continues at coordinate 16,774,945 of OY796889.1, forward strand.
CCACAAAATAACTAGCCACAAAAGGACTAGACATAAAGAGTTAGGGTTAGGGTTAAAGTTATAGTCCTCCTCCTTTCTCATCTCCTTGTGCACCTCACCTTTTATGGCTAGCTATTTTATAGCCCTGGCTCTTTTTTAGTACTAGCTCTTTTACACTAGCTGTTTTGTAACTAGCTCTATTGTGGTATAATTCATATTATGACCTCTATACAGAAAAACCCACATTTATGTGCAGTTTACATGAGTGATTTCTGTTATGTCTTAGGCAAAGCATTTTATGACAATTTTTTTAATGTAGACAAGCAGCTAACCTACAATAATGACTCTGCTGAAAATAAAATCCCTCTTTAAGGCAATGTGATCATACAACTAATAAGAAGCATCAACTTCTGACCATGAGTATATTGGGTGTTGTTGTGGTTGCCCCTCCTCCATGGTTATCTTAGAGTTGTTATCACTTAATCCCTCAGTATATTGAGTGAAAACAGCATTTTAAAACTGTTTTTAAATGAACATAATTTTCAATTATTTTAATAAATTTGTTTGTGAAGTATTTTTAATGAAAGTTGTTTGGTTTTGAAGACCTCACTTGTAACCAGAACTAATTTGTTATCAGGAAAAGGTGATTATCCCCATTTTTTTGTTTCACTTGATTTTGTTGGTTTAAATTCAATCCATTCAATGCATTGTCTTTTGTCATATAAAATGCAGTCTACCTTGCACCTGGTGCAAACACAACTGAAAGAGCAAAGAAAGCACAATGACCTTATTTTTGTTTATAATGATCTTGAGACAAGAACTTTTTTGTGATTTTTTAGTACCATGCTCCTTTTCACCATTTTGATTTTTTTAAAAACTTGTTCAATGTGTTTATGGTATTATGTATTTGCTGTTGTTTTTTTTTTTTAAACAATGGTATCATTGCTTGCACTCTTCAATTTATATTAACAAGTAATATATCAGTTTATTTTGTTGGTTGGATTTGCTTTCTAAACTTTACAAATAAATCTTATTTTACAGTTATGGTTGTATAATAGTGATAAAAGTCTAAAAGGTTGAACTGTTTACAAATTTTACTAAAGAATTTATTGGTGTTACAAAAATTTTAAGATAACTTTTAAAAAAACTGTTTATTTCTCAAAGACTTGTACTCGTAGGAAGGAATTGTAAGAATGAACTAAGAGCAATCCTACTTTGCTTATATTCAAAAATGGGAGTACATATGATTGGTCAAAAAAGCAACCAATTGAGAAAAGAAAAGAAAATTAGAGCACATTTGATTGGCTGGGAAAAGCAACCAATCTGAAGCAAATAGTCTGTAAAGAAATTACTTGTGTCAACTTAGATTAAGTTAAAAGATTTGATAAAAGCAGCTTTAAGAGCAGACAGGTAGGAAGAAGTTTGTTGTTAGGCAATGAGAGAGAATTTGGTGTCACTATATTGGCTGGCACAAGAGGGTTTTCCAAAAGTTGCTGTCCAATAGCAGAGTATGGGCAATAATTTTAGAGGTGCTGTTTGTCTTGCAGGCATGGGAAAGATTAAGACAGTCTTGAGAAGAATCATGGTTCCTAATTTTTCTGGAAACATGTTGTTTAATGTGTTCTTGCAATCTTTGGGATCATAGACATGTTCCGTTATGAGCAAAGCAAAGGTTACAGGATTTTTTTATAAACAAGCTGATGGACAGTCTGACCCTGCAGCAAACATTCATAATGGACCATGTCTCTGACTTCAAAAACTGTTATCAACATGAACTTGATTTTGGACTTTCTGTAGTGATTGAGGACTTTTCTAATGGGAACTTTGAGGTTAGGTCTGGGTCATACTCAAAAACCCATGTTTTATCACCAGTAATAACTTTATTCAGCAAGTCACATTAGCAAGAGAATTTCTCAAAAGGCTGTTTTGTTGTCATTACTAAATTACCAAGCAATAAAAAAAGTTGTAAAACAACAGTAAATATGTAAACTATTTTCTTTCACACCTGAAAGGCTAAATGAATGTTACAGTAAGTTGAAATTGTCGTTAAATACTCTCAAGGAGTTACTAAATAATCTACCACTTAACTTAGCCTTGTAGCTCAACCAAAGCTTACACAGAAAGCAGAATCCTAGAACTTTTATAACAAACCTTGTACTTAAAAGAAATCAGCACAGCAATATTTTCTTGGCCTAGCTTTTAAAATATTCAATATATTCTACAAATTAAAAATATCATTAATAAACTATTTTCTCATGCCTATACCATTTAATTTTTGAAAAGCTTTGCAAATATTCATTATTTAAATTTTACTTTTTGGTATCTTAGTTTCATATAGAAGTCTTATTTTTTTTTATTTTGCTTGACTGATGTTATGGACATTCTTATTGCTGCAGATGTTTTTTAGAAATTTCACAAAATTATTTTGTTTTTAAGTAAAATACATTATTTTATTTTATTTTATCTCTATTTATCCTCCTGACTCGCAGGAAAGCGACAGAGGCATTAATACATAGGGTAAGCAATTACCCCGACCTGCTTTTGGAGATGCCAAGTATTGCTGTTTGCTTGTAAATTAATAAAGATATGACTTCAATTTAGAACTGCTTGCCAAGACTACCAAGCAGGGGAATGTGTTGTAAAGTGTCTTTCCCCAGGACACAACAGAATGGCTTGAGTGGGTTTTGAACCAAGTCCATATTGATCATGAGCATGGCCCCTTAACCACTCAACTATGCTGCCAACAATTAGAATAAAAAGCAAAGTCTAATATATTGCAAAACATAATTATTAAAAGATTTTTTGGTATTTTAACTCATTCTATCCAGTTTAATTCAGTTCCAATTTTTTTATGCTTTAACATTATGACAAGCTATTACCATTAATGCTAATTTTCTTAATTTTGTTTGCAGATACTGCAAGAAATTCAGATCATCAAGGGTTAAAAGCCTTTTACAAACATCCTATTACTACTTCTCAACACTCTTTGAATAATTTAGCAAGTGATGCAGGCTTTTTTAATTCATCATCTGTTTTATCTCAAGTTGAAGTAGAAAAATCCAAACAGTACTTAGATCCTAATATTATTATATCTGGTGTTAAAAGGCAATACAGATCACCAAGCATTTCTTTAGAAGAGACTTTGGCGTTTCAAGGTAATTGATTGATAAAATTTTTGTGTAAATTAAATTAATGTTTTGTTGATTTATAAACAGAGTTGTTTTAATTTTTTTTTTGCTCAAAATGCTAATTTGGGTAAAATTCATTAAATATTTAAATATTAGTTTCCTTTGATAGTACTGTCTTAGTAAATATGTCTTGCTGAACAATTTTGATTTAACATTTTAAATTTAGATTTAGATTTTAAATTTTAAATTTTGATTTGATAAACTATTTTAAAAAACTTATGTAATTCAATTGAACGTCATCTTTGTATATACATATATATCAATGCAACAACTGCTAAAATTTTATAATTTTAGCTTTAAATTTTCTATGAGGAAAAATCAGCAAAAACCTATTTTAAAGCTTGTTAATATATTTTTTAAAATAGGATTTGAGCTATGAAGTCTGTCAATATTTTTATTTTAGATTCTCATCCGCCTCCTTTTGCATTTGATGTTTCTGCAAATGATCTTATTAGCACAGAAAGTTCTACTGATTTTGCAAGGTCTGAAAGTTGTTTCTTCAATATAAAATGCAATTTTTTAAACCTAATATTAGTTTTGGTTTACTAAACGATTATAATATTTAAATGAAACATTTAGATAAATTTAATTTCAAGCTATCATTTCTCCTATTTTGGAATATGCAAACATCATATGGAGCCTTATCATATCAAACACCAACATCAAGGAACTACAAACCATTCAAAGCTTTGTGAATTACTACTGGCTGCACACGAGATACAAATTGTTAACATCTACACAATGAAACCAAAATACTTTCAATGGAAACTCATCTTAAACTTCATGCTACTCAACTTAAACATCAACTTCAAAGCTACTACTCAACTTCAAAGCGTTGTGAATTGCTACTGGCTGCACACGAGATACAAATAGTTAACATTAACACAATGAAACCAAAATACTTTCAATGGACACTCATCTTAAACTTCATGCTACTCAACTTGAACAACTGACTCAAACACAAACACACCCTTTACATGATCTTGATGCATACTCAGATTCACCCAGAAACATGAAATCCACAATCTTTTATAACAATGAGCACATAACCATCATTATTCCAGAACCAAACACAACATCTGAGGAATGTGGAGAAAACCTCAAACACATTCACACTGCCCTCATCTCACGATACCTCAGCTCTAGAAAAAACAAAAAAATTAATAACACCACACCCTAAGACATTTATTCATCAGAACAAACATTACCACATCATATGCATATGAAACTAACAGAGCTCAGAGCCAACAAATCACCACTCTGGCAAAATTACTACATACAGTGATACCTGAAACTTACACACCACAATGGCCACAATGCTTGTCATACACACATGACACTAATCACTTCTTTAACTGCAGTCAAGTACCAACTCAACACATCACCATAAGTCTGTGGAAAAAGTCTTTAAAAGCAGCAAAGGTAATAAAAGCCCCAGAATCTAAATTGACTTCTTGAGGGATTAAGGGATGGCTACTCCAAGAAATCCTTGGAGGGGCAACAACAACATATAAATGTAAGAGGTTATGCCTTTCAGTAGAGTGCTTAGTGACTTTGTAATCAAAGTGATTAAATTATTTATAAATTCATGTTCTATTATTATGGGTACCCATAATGTCCATGTGCACAAAAAAATTGTATGTTTGTGAGTATTTGCAGTAGAAAGAAATATTTGAAAGTATTAGAAAAAAGACAAATTTGACTTATAGAAATGCTCAAAATTCAGCAGCCATGCCAGTTGACCTTATCATTAATGTTAAATGTTGCTTGATCAAAGAACACCAAACTGTTTCATTAGTGCGAAAGTTTTTGTTGAACTGATGTCAGAAAATAGAAATGTTAGTTGTATTTCAAATATTTAAATTCAAGTATTTTAAATAGTGTGATGTTTGAATACTGTTCTTGATATTCAATTATTTGAAACAGAAATATCATATTAGTTAGCAAATGTTGAAATGAAGCAGAAAAATTGTGAGTATTATTTGTATTTGGCATAGCAATTTGCACTCTGCAGTATCACAGCTTGAAGCTAAATAAGTCCATTCATTTTTAGGATTAAAAAACGTTTGTCAGAGACAAGTGCAGGGTGAGTGCTTTTTGGTGAAAACAACTGGACACAGGAAGTCAGTACCTGTATGCAGCTGCAAACATGTTTGGATGCATTAAGATCTTTAAAAATATCAAACAATTGCAGTCACTTACAAAAAAATAATTTTTTTTTTTATAAACTACTACCTTGTGATGTTGGGAAAATTTGCATGTGTCAATGATCTTTGACTTTTTAAAATAAACCTGACAACAACATTTTTTAAATATATGTAAATGTCACAATTTCAATTGTAATTAATACAAAACAGTCATTGTAAGATTAGCAATATTGCTATGGTGAAATAACAATTTTTTTTGCAGTTTTTTGTGCATAATGTTTATCTTCTTGTACAGGACTGCCAAATTTTAGCATATGCATGTGTGCATGTGTGTGTATGTAATATATAACTTTGTTAAACTATTGCATCCACAGATATTATTTTGACTTTTTGTATTTGCCTCAATAATTTATTTTGTCTAAACAACAGCAAGAAAAATATAACTATGATGAAATTATGTTAAACATATGTTAGTGTTATACTCAGCACTACTAATCCATTCATAGCAAATAACAAAAAAACAACAATAAATTGACACAACTGCAAGCATCAGTTTTCATCAGACAAATTAAATCAAAAAAGGTGGCAATCAATTTTAAAAATCAGCTTGTCGTTGTTGTTATTGTTTGGAAGGGCATTGACTCCAGGTCAGACACAAACAGGGCTGGAGCCAAAGGGTTTATCCTTTTACTACCCCAGGCTGTTGTACTGCCTGGATCAGATACTGGTAGCGATGTTGTTAAGCCAGCATCGAGTTTGTCATCCAAAACTGTCAGACCTCATGCTCCATGTGGGGCCTGATGTATGGGACATACTTATTTATTTTACTTATTTTTTATTCTTTATTGCTATTAAATACTTCACGAAAAAAATGATTAGTATTAAAAAAGATCAAAAAAAGGAGGAAGCAGCACAATGTCAGATGTTAAAGCATACATAAGATAATTAAAAAGTGCAAATACAAAATGATTGAAAGCATGGCCTCAACACCTTGATTAGTTAAAACATAAGAAATGAGATAAGAAAAAATAATTTAATATCACAAGAAAATGCTATTAGAACATGGTCTGCAATTAGTTCAGAGACGCCACACTCGCAATTCAGTAAAAGAGCAAATCCCCCATTTTTGCCTGGATGAATGGAATTGCCCAACACCAGTCCTCAGGCAATTGATTAACCCAAACTGTTCATGCCATGCTCATCCCAACAGGCTTGGCACTAATTTTGGGTATAAAAACAAAGAGCCTGGAAGTATTTTCACAACACTCCACATTCCATTTATGGTTAATCTTTTCAGAAGCGCAGATGCCAAATCTGGCAAGGTTGTTTAAAAGATTCCATGCAGCTGACACAAATGGGCATCTAGATCTTAGTCTCTCTTGGCAAGCATTTGAGGACCCACTTAAAAGACCATACAGGATATGATTAGGGTCCAGAGATCCATGGTAAGCCAAGGAGAGTGTTGCTCCTAGTTGGCAAAGCTCAACTGGCTGGATGCTTGAAAGTATGGGTAAGTGGTCTGTTGGAGTGGGACACAGGCATTCAGTGACTATGCACAAGGTGTTATTTAAAACACTGTCTAAAGGACAGGTGTGATTGCTGCAACATCAGACTGGTACAAAAACACTGTGTTTTGGCACCAGCACTCTGTCCTGAATCTACAAGTTGCCTCTACAGTGTGATGTGCAAAGATAATTTTTTTGTGCAATGCCATGAGATGGTGACAGAATGTGAGTGATCTGTCCAGTTTCACCCCAAGACAAGTAGGGGCTGGACAGAACAGTAAAAGTCTATTGTTGTTGTAGACTTTTAGCTCACATTTGGCCTCCTGGCTATTTAAATGAAAGGCTGTCATTGCCATCTTAGTGTGACTAAGCTTCAACCCCCAAGTCTGGAGATATGCTGAAAGTGTAGTCATGTCTTGGCTCAAAGTTTCTTCCAGGTCCTTCCAGTTTCCAGAAGAGTGTAACAATAGAGTACTCATTAGTAGAGAATCTGCTAATCAGCAGTCAATGATCTTGCGTAAATTGTTTACCAAAATTTTGATGAGATTTTTATAAGGGAATTTAGTAAATCAAAAGATTAAAATAAAAGTGCAAAACTATTTCTAAAGTAGTTATTTTTTATTGTGTTTTTTTAGTTTTATCAAAATATGATAGAAATTTAGAACTGCTTGCTAAGGCTGCCAAGCAGGGTAAAGTGTCATTAGGTGTCTTTCCCAAGAACACAACAGAATGGTGCTAGTAGGTTTTGAACTGAGACCATGTCAATCATAATTATGAAACTCTTAACTACTTGACAACTGCACTGACACAATAGCATAAGCAACAGAAAAAAGTTTATCTCAAGCTATAAAATTAATATTCAAACTTTAAGGTTGGAAATCAGCTCAAATTATTTTTTTAAAGTTTTTTTCTCAGATTTTTGTTTTGTTTAAACTTTGTTTTTTAATTTAGTTTTTTCAATTTTTATTTGCTATTGATTAACTTTATAAACAAAATAGTTTATTGGAGATAATAAATTTAAGTTAAAAATAAAACTAATTTAACTTGCTCAATATTTTGACCAATAAGAGCATTCTCCTGTTTTGTAACCTGAATTACCATCCCATGCTTATTTCTAAGATTTGTGATTACTTTTACAAACATTGTCTTCGAGATTTTTTATGTTTTTATTTTTAAAAATGTGGTAATTTTGAAGCAAAGTGCTTAATTTTTATCTACACCATTACTAACGTTTTAGTTTTTAATGGCATATGTTTCAAATGAAAACTAAAAAAAATTTACGTAAAGAACAGGTTTTAAATGAACATCAAGTAAGGACCTTTTTTGTCTTTGTCATTACCAATAAAAAACAGTTTTAAAACAACTACAGCTGAAAGTGTTTAGTATCTCCTCAGTTTGAGTAATTACTCATGCTTTTTATTGGTCTGTTCTGATGGTGGCCCTGTTTGTAACTCAGTTCAACTCCGACTCATTTGAGTACAGGTGAAGTATAAATTGGATTGAAAGCCAGGAGAGGGCAGTCTTTTTAACAAAAAAGAACCATTAAGGCATAAGTGATGTCTACAAGGGAGTAACACAAGATTTTTATTTTGAATAAGAATATAGAAAGTTTTTTAAAGGACATTTTTCTTTCTAAAAGTTAAGGAAAGACTAAAAAAAAAAAGATAAGATTTACTTTAATTTAAAATCCCAAGAGGAACTTTTTGGGTTTAAATGAGTCCATTGATAACTTTAAAAAAAGAGTTTTTTAGTTTATGAACACACCCAAACCTAGCTCTATTATGGCTAAGTGTTATGATTGTTTAACATTTTTTTCTCTTGTAGTAATGGAACTGTGGCTGCAAGCTTGCAAAGTATGAATTTCAATAAACTACCTAAATCTGAAGTCAGTGTATTTCATGCTTATGCTTTATGTAAAAGTTTTTTTTGCTTGCATTTATTATTTGAGTTTGGTTTCTTTTTATTATAAAGCATATTATTTTTGTTATACGAGCTGTGACAAAAACGAAAACAGAGTGTCTCAAATATGCTCTTGGCACAATGCCAATCGGCAAGCCACTTGCTCACCATGAAATACAACTTTTTAGCTCTCTTGTTTTGCAATTTTTTTTAATGTAAGTTATTCTGTTTTTGTGTTTCAGGCTTTTATGTAACATAGTGTTGGTAGCCTTTGTCATAATTTTGTTACTTTGTGTTGTGTTTGTTGGTACTCCATGCTGTTGGTTGTTACTAAACTATTAGTAGCTAAAGAATGGAACTACAAATCAATTTGAAGTTTTTGGTAAAACTGAGGAAGACCCCTAACACTCACTAGTGTTTTAAACTTTCGAAAGAGGTTTATGGTGAAGATGTGATGTCAAGGATGCAAATCTTTGAATACCGTAAATGTTTTGAGAAAGGCTACAAGGAAGTGGAGGATGATTCCAAGACGAGACAACCTTCCACAATGAGGACAGATGAAAACAGCACTAGAGTGAAGCAGCTGGTGCAAAGTGATCACAGGTTGACAGTATGAATAATATCAGATGAACTGAGCCTAAACAGAGAATCAGTGCGGAAGATCTTGCCGCATGATCTGGTGATGCAAAAAGTGTGTGCCAAGATGGTGCCCAAGATTTCGTCAGAAGACCAGAAGCAGAACTGAGTCAAATTTTGTGAAGACATGCTGGAGAAAATTAAAGACGATCCCAATATTCATAGGCAGATCATCACAGGAGATAAAATTTGGGTTTTCCAACACGATCCTGAAACAAAGAGGCAAAGCATTCAGTGGAAGACTGCAGAATTACTCAGACCTAAGAAGGCATGCATGTCAAAATCAAGGTCATGCTGATTGCTTTTTTTGATCAGAAGGGTATGGTTCATCATGAATTTGTGCCTAATGGTGAAACAGTGCATCAGCACTTCTACCAACCTGTTCTCATTTGCCTCCATAATCGAATTTGCAGCAGGGCTTCTTCACCATGACAATGCACCTGCACACAAGGCAATTAGTGTGAGGTAACTCTTAATCAAAAAACAAATAACAGCTCTTGACCACCCTCCCTATTCCCCAGATTTAGCACCTTGTGACTTTTGGCTTTTTCCCAGGCTGAAGGCTGTGATGAAAGGAACTCATTTTTCAAAGAAGAGTATCTCAAAGAAGATTTAAGAAGATTTACTTATTTCTCAAAGAAGGGAGCTAGAGAGACTCAAAGAAGAGGATTTACTAAGTGCTTCCGTGGATGGCAGAATCGAATGCAAAAGTGTATTGATTTGGAGGGGGAGTACTTTTTATAACAATAGTCTGGTTTCTTTTTTGTCACACCTGGTATTAGTTTTTAAGATTTTTTTTAGTAAATTTGTTTGATATTTTTATTGATTTAACAATTAGTTTTTGCTGTTCAATGTTAAATTAATCAAGATTTATGAAAAAATTGAAGACTTTTATTTTTATGTTTTAATATAGAATGAAAAAATTTGTAATAACTATTATACATTTTTAAGGGTTGCTAATAAAATTTGAAATTACTTTTGATTTTTTAAATTTTAAAGATTTTGTGCTTGATATATAGCCTTATGTCTGATATAGTTCATTACTGTTTTGATAATATTAAAATTACATTAAAACAAATTGTAACTTAATTGGGGTCTGGCTTTGAGGTTCAAATTTTACTAAAGTTTATACTCTTATATTTTTAAAAATTTTTCCTAAACCAACACAACTGCCACAACAGCACTTTCCTTTGGTTGGCAATCTTACCAAATTTTATTAAATCTATTACCTATATTTTTGTTCTTAATTAAACTCTCATTCTTGACTTGTTTAATGAAAAACATTTGTCATGTCTTCCCTAGATAATCTTAAGATTGATGACTTGATGAAATATGTTTATTATTAATCAATTAATTTTTAAAAATGCATATGCCAAAAACTTATAGCTGGTAAGGTTAACCAACTTTTGTGTCATATCTACACCAGTATGCAATTGTGTCAATTTCTTGTTGTGTTAGGAGGGTCAACCTGCACATAATAGAGTGTCTCATAGTTTTCTTAAGTGCTTAAATAATTGGTAGAGTTAGCTTTAACTAATTGACACAGTGAGTTAAGATAAATCATACCTTGTAGGTATTTTATCAGTAAATCAGCATGCTTTATGTGAATACAATTTAATTTTTTAGTAAATTACAATTTTTTTACCAGTTGCCATGTCAACTTCAGATGTTCTTTTATATATTTTATTTGTATTATTGCTATTTATTAGTTTGAGTTATAGGACAGATGGCACTAAAGAGTACCATTTGTGGCATTCTGCATCACATATGCTGAGCCCAAGCTCACTCCCAAACCAAGGTTCCAAGTTTTAAACTATCGTCACGGACAGTTTGCTTACTTAGGTTTTGTTGCAGAACTGGCCATATAAAAAGAGATAAATTTAAGATTTATGGCTCCTATCAAGTGCATAATTGCACTGGTTGAAGCAGCATTGTGCATCACACACATCAATGACTAGATGCTGGAAATATTTTAAGTTATAGGATGGATGGCACTAAAAAGTACCATTTGTGGCATTGTGCATCATGCATGTCAAACTCGAGCTCAATGCTCAACCAGGGTTTTGAGTTTTAAACTTTCATTAGGTACATTCTGGTTACTCAGGTTTTGTCACAGAGCTGGTTATATAAAAAGAGATAAATCTAAGGTTTCTGCTTCTACCTGGTGCATAATTGAACTTCTGCATTTGTCATTTGTCCTATAACTTAATATGCACTGTATGCCATCTGTTCTATAATCCAATATATTTCTAGCATCAAGTTATCAGTGTGCATGATTCACAATGCTGCTACTAGTGCAATTATGCACCTGGTAGAAACCGCAAATTTTATATTTATCAATTGCTTAATAGGTCAATTTTTCCTTCTAAACTTTAATTGTTTAACTTTCATGTTATGTTAACGGTAGGAAGTTGATAGTTGTTTTAATAAAAAAATACTTTGGTCTATGCCTAGCATATCTGATTGGTGTACCTTTAATTGTTTATTGAATTGCTTGAAATTTGATGCTTAACATAAACATTGAATTTTAACAAACCAAATATGTTATGTCAAATAAATACTCCAGGTGTAAACCAAGCTTAAAGATTTATTTATCTTTTCCAATTCTTCTAAATTTATTTAAGTCAAGCTTATTTGAATTTCAGAAAAAGAAGAGAGAAGATTTGCATCATCTTGATTTTATAAATATAAATGACATTAAATTTGTAAGAATTTTCAATATGTTTTCTTGTATAAATTTTTAGATTTGTTTAAAAACAGTAGATTAATTTGTTTTGTCTAAAATTTATGCAATATAATTTAATTAAACACTGATTTAATATTTTTTTGTATTTAAAATGTGATTACCCATTAATGCCAGGTCTTAAAATTATTAAATTTTCCAAATTGTAATATGTTACTACAATGCTTGTTTTAAGACAAAAAATAAATTTTTTGGGTATGATTTTTAGATTTTGCCTGGCAATTTAAATTGCCAATAGCCTATAATAGGATCAAAGTTTGTCAACTTTTGAAAATTATTTGTTTATGTTCTCTCTCAGTAGCTTAGAAATTTATACCTATTAGGGTTGTGTTGATTACAAAAACTATCATGTTAATGTTTTTGTTCTTAACTTCAACTTTGCCAAGTGTAAGCAAGAGTTACAAACAACTCTTTGCAATAGTTGGCCACCATGTAAGTTGCTTTCTTGTCCAGGTGCAATGTTGTGGATATGAGAAACATGAACTATTTGTTTACTTGTTTTAATTTTAATTTTAGTGTTTTAAATCTCTTGATGAAATCTAAAAACCATCTGAAGGATATATAATAGTCTACATTTTTCCTACAAACACACAAACCTATCTTTGATTTGTTTTTAAAAAGGATATGTTTAATTTTATTTTTGAGGTATTTTTTCATTCCTTTTCTGAAATACTGAAGCTCAGACAGATTTTGTGTTTTAAGAAAACCATCTATGTTATCACTATTTCTCTGATAGAAGAAGTCAAAGAATTACTTTGGAATTTTTTATACATAGCCAAACCCAAGCAAAAATCGGTAAATTTTTAGAACCCAAGCAAAAACTCATTTTTTAAATAAAATCAAGGTTTATGTATTTCTGCATTTTTATTATATAGATCAAAATCTGCAAGCTTTTTAATTGTGCAAGTTTGAGAGCACTTTATTCCTAAATTTATAGTCTATAACAGTGCTCTGCAACTGGTGTGTTGCGAGACCATATCAGGTGTGTTGCAGAGTATTTGTAACTTTTCTAACAAACTAACAAAAATGCTTTTTATCTTTTGCAAATCTGAACATTTGTCTACTATCTACTATTTGTGACGTAACAAGTTTGTTTGCATTTGGTTACAGATGTTCTGTTTTAGCCTCAATAATTGCTAAAACCAGTGCTACCACGCCTAATGAAATTTCACTAGATCTAGTGAAATTGACTCTGCCTAGTGAAATTTATTTCCGTTCTAGTAAAATTTTATTGTTTTACGAACAGAAATTTAAAGCATTTTAGCTTATTTTTGCAGCAAAAATCAGCAAAATATGTCAAAAAATTGTTGAAAATGGAAATCTAGTGAAATTTTTCGGATTTTTCTGATTCTAGTGAAATTTTTGTACAAATCTAGTGAAATTTGCCCAAATGGGTGTGGCAGCACTGGCTAAAACAGACACATGTAACCAAATGCAAACAAACTGAAGTGTGCATTTGCAGTGCATAATGTTCTTTAATTAAAAGTCAAGGTACTTTTGTTAAAAAGTTTAGCAAAATGGATAAATTCTTGAAAAGAAAAACTGACACATGTAATGCTGGTACTCAGCAAGATAGTGCACCTGGCACAAGTAATGTTATAAAGGTAAAGAAACAAAAACTTGTCAAAAGAAAATACAGGGAAGATTACATTTAGTATGGTTTTTCTTGGTGCGGAAATGAAGATGCTCCAAAACTGCTCTGTGTTATTTGTGGGGAGAAACTTGCAAATGAAGCAATGGTTCCTAATAAACTTATGCGCCACTTAAATACAAACCATGCTGTTCATGCAGGCAAGAACAAGGATTATTTCCAGCGATTGTTAAGCCAAAATAAGAAGCAAGAGTGTTTTATGAAGTCATCTTTTACAGTCTCCGAAAAAGCATTAGAAGCCAGTTATCATGTTGCAAAATTGATAGCACATCAAAAAAAACCGCATACTATTGGTGAAACGTTATTAAAACCAGCTTGTCTGGAAATTGTTCGATTGATGCTTGGATCAAAAGAAGTTAAGGAGGTTAACAAAGTGCCATTGTCTGCAGATACTATTAAAAGAAGAATTGATGACATGTCAAATGATATGCTTGAAACTTTAATAAAGAAGCTTAAAACATCTCCAAAATTTTCGATCCAGATTGATGAAACAACAGACATCAATAAGAAAGCACAGCTGTTAAGTGTAGTGCATTTCGTAGATGGTAATTCCATATCTGAAGAGTACTTGTTTTGCAAAGAACTTCCAGAGAGAACTACTGGTGAGGAAATATTTTGCATAACTAACGATTTTTTTGCAACTCATGGTATTCATTGGAGTAACTGCATCAGCGTTTGTGCTGATGGTGCTTCAGCGATGATGGGAGCAGATAAAGGCTTTGCTGCATGGGTAAAACGTGAAAATCCAGCCATACAAATCACACATTGTTGTATACACAGGGAAGCTCTAATGACAAAACTTCTGCCACAAGAACTTTCGGAAACAATGAGTGATTGTATCGAAATTGTTAACCTAATCAAATCAAGAGCCTTGAATTCGTGAATTTTTTCAAAACTATGTGAAGAAATGGGATCAGAACACCAATCATTGCTATATTATACTTCTGTGCGCTGGCTTTCATGGGGAAAGGTTCTTGCAAGACTATTTGAGCTCCAAAGCGAAGTAAAGCAATTCTTGTTAAATCAAAACAAGCGCGAATTGTATGAACATCTTGAAGACGATTATTGGATTGCTAAACTTGCATACATGGCTGACGTTTTTGAACACATGAATGAGCTCAATATAAAAATGCAAGGAGTAAATGAAAACATATTGACATGTTCAGACAAGTTACATGGGTTCCAACAAAAATTGTTACTCTGGCAAAATGAGTTAAAACTGGGATCTTTCGAAATGTTTCCAAGAAGCTACAAAAATCAAGAAAATGTTGAAAAGGGTTTTGTGATAGATCTGGCCAAAGAACACTTAACTTTAATACAGCAAAAATATAACAAATACTTTTTTGCAATTAACACGGAACAATATGACTGAATCCGAAATCCTTTTTCAGCTAATGCTGAAATGTCAATGAAAGAATTGCCTCTGCGTATCCGAGAGAATTTGTCTGAAGTAAAAAGCAATAAAACACTAAGACTGAAATTCAGTGAAGTTCAACTTGATGCATTTTGGATTTCAATCAGAGACGACTACAAGCTGATTTTTGATGCAGCTATTGAAATTCTGCTCCAATTTTGCACAACTTATATGTGCGAACAAAGCTTTTCGTCACTATTGGTAATCAAAAATGATAAACAATCCTGCATAAAAAATGTTGACGGCGAACTTCGAGTTGCTTTTTCACGTATTGAGCCAAATATAGAACGATTGTGCTCATTAAAACAGCCACAAATTTCTCATTGATGTACGAGAATAAATCCCTATTGTTTTTTGCATTATTTGTGTTTTTACTAACGTTGTTTGTTGCGGTGTGTCACCGAATTTAGCAAGTTTTATAAGTGTGTCGCAAGTTAAAAAAGGTTGCGGAGCACTGGTCTATACCACCAGACCCAGTAACCATAAAAATTTCTATTTTTCTTTTAAAAATTTAAAAATTTTTCATCTGGTGGTATGAAATAAAATTAAAAAAAAAGAATTTTCACATAAAACACAAAGAGAAAAACATGTAAAATTGGCAAGGCAAAAATGCACTTAAGCTTGATTTAATAACTTTAAAGTTTTAAAAGTAAGCTTATATTATTATATTGTCTTAGTGCTTAACATAACTAGAATGGTAATTTTCACATTCAAAGTTAAAACAAAAACAAAATGACACAACAATGCAATCACAGTGATGCATCAAATTAACCTGATAAAATTGAAATTTGTCAGTAATATCACTGTTTGACTGTATTAAGGATTTTAATCAAATCTAAAACAAAAAATTTATAGAAGTATGCTTTTTTGTTGTGCAGGGTATTCCAAAAGTCTTGGGCACATTTCAAGTGTTCATATCTACTGAACTATAAATGGTAGTAGGATAAAATGAAACTGGTATCATTTTAAAGCTAAATTTATTAATTTTTTGTCATGCCAATGATTTTTTTATATCTTTTTAGATCTTTTCATGTAGCTTAACTAATTAAAATAACTAAGATCCACTGGTGTTGTTCACTCAGTTGGAAAAGCTATGTTGCATCCTTGAATTTGCAAAAACTAAATCATAGATACTTGTTTAATGTGCTTTTTGCACAAAATTCCAAAAAGGGCACCAGAAAGAAATTCTATATTGAGATGGCATATTAATTTGTAAAGAATGTGTATTGTGCCCAGCTAAGAAAATGGGACACTTTTCAACTTCACATGATACAATTGAGGGAATTCAAACTGCTTTTGAGTGGAGCCCCATAAATTGATCAGAAGAACCAGGAGGAAACTTCCTAGAACAACTGTTTAGCATGTCTTAAAAAATGACTGTGCATGACACCTTACAAGTTACAGTTACTCCAACATTTGAAGTAGAGGTGGGTCATACATGGGATCAAAAACCTTGATGTCTAAAATCCAAAAGGTCTCATTCTTATTTGATGCAGAATTCTTTTCTGAGTATTTTGGTACCATTTTCATTGAAATCTGATGAAAACTGAGTATGCGCCAGCCAAAAACCAATTCAGGGGTGCTGGTCAAGCGATTTCAGAGAAAACGTAAAATCACGTTATTTTGTTTTATCTTTACATCAATTTTCATCTGATTTTAACAATCTTTGTGGTAAAATATATGTTTTCTAGGATAAGAAATCTATTTAAACTATCAAAATCAGTGCAAAATCAATGACTTTTTAATTACCTTCTATATCTTATATACTGTATTGAAGAACATAATTATTTGACATTACTATCCACTTGCTCCAGTTTTGCTGCCATTGTATTTTACACATGTAAAACATTCATCAAAAAAAATCCCTTGCAAATTTTATTTACCTAAGAGTTCCTTTTTACAAAAGCAAACACACTCCAATAGCTAGTTTAATCAGTAATATATAAAGAACAGAACAATACATTGATCGACTCCCAGTTTTCAAGAATGAAAGTCATCACATGTTTTCTCAGGTCCCATGAGCCAATCACATTGCATGAGATTATTGGTACAATACTGATAGTCTGAATGTCTGAATGCTGAGGGTATTTCTATGACCTGCTGTCACCAGTTTGATTGCATCGCTCTAGATGTTTCAAAGTGTATGTCCCATCTTCATGGTTGTGAGACAAACCCCAACATATCATTGTCATTTGTCACTTGTATCTCAAATCACAATACATGGTTCATTTATGTTGACTTCAGGTTCTTTCTTTGGTATATCTGTTGCTCATTGTTTGCTAGGTGCAGTTTCAGGAATTGCAGTGTTGGGTCCATTCAAATTAAACATGCGCTTTATATCTTTTGTCATGTTTGATAAGGTCTCTTACATCATGTCTGTCTCTGATGTGAGAATTAGAGCCAGGTTAATTTTCAGTTCTACTGTTGTAATTTGGTTAAGCCTATACAGCTGTGGTATAGCTTTCTGGTCATGAGGTGATGTGTGTTTTCTATAAGCAACTTCACTGCGCAGGATCACTTCTGAGTGCATCATCATTATCTGAAGCATTCACACACCTTTCTAGCTTATCGATGTTGGTGAAAGGACCACTTCAGGATTTGCACTTTTGTAGTAGAACATGGACATATTCAACAGTCTTCAATGCTGCACTACAGTTTTGCTCCAATTTCTCTCTTGACAGAAGATTTTGCTTCTCTACCCATTGTCTTTCATGATCATCCAGAATTTTGACAAGATTTGTTGTGACTTTCTCTACAGAAACTGGCAAGCATTTGTGGACAGTCATCAGAAACTGGCGAACATTTGTGGTCAGTCATGGAATGCCCTTTGCTTTAAACTTGTGGTTAGAACATGACGCTGACTTTGAAGCAAGCTTGTCGAAAATGGCCAAGTCCCTTTCACAGTCTAGGTTGTTTGTTGGCAGGTACTAAAGCTTGGATGGGTCCAGCGTATGGAGTGTTGTTGCATGACAGGAAACACCTTCCTGTGGTCCAAAACCATATTCACAGGCTCTCTGGGTTGCCAAATGTGAAGCTGCTCTTACACATATTAGACCAAGTACATGTTTCTCTACTGTGGATGTAAGCTCTGGCACGTTAAATGAATAGCTTACTTTGTAGTCACTTAATGTGTCAAGACATTTGATAGAAAGGTCATCATAGAGTTGTGGAAGGATTCTCAAAAGGTCATTTTGTGAAGAAAGTTCTACCATGTTCAAAAAGGGAGAGGTAACTTTGTACGTAAGTTGTGATATCCTACAATAGATGAAATGCATTCAGAAACAGTTGGTAGGGGGTCCATAAACACAAATACTGGTTGACCATTCAGTTTAGAAGCCATAACTGAAGATTTGTTTTAACTAAATAAATATTTCCACCTGAAATTGGTAAAAGAAGGCCATTATTGGTTTTAAAATTCATTTTTATACAGGGTGATTCAGCAAAGTGTGCACAAATACTTTTCTTAGTTTTATGTACATGTATTTCGTCCATTATTAACTTTCAATTATTAACATTTCAGTTTCTTATTATTTAAGAGTTAAAATTTAAAATCTGGTATTATTTGAAGTAAAAATAAACGATGAGTAAAACGATCAATGACGTGATAGAAGAGTATTGCAAGAAGAAGCTCCCACCAAGTGAAATTTTCCAGTTGATGAAGGAGGTTGTAAGCCGTAGAGGAGTTTATAAAGCTGTGAAAAGGTTCAAGGACACTGGGACTTGTGCTCCAAGAATCAGGAGTGACCCTGAAAGAACCGTAAGGACAAAGAAACTGATCAAAAAGGTCAGAGAGAAGTTGAGGAGAAATCCTGCAAGAAGTGCCAGACAACTTGCTAAAGACTACTCTGTGAGCATGTCCAGCATGCAAAGGATTCTCAAGGATGATCTCCAGAGCTACTCATACAAGTTCACCAAAAGACATCTCTTGTCGGAGGCCACTAAGAAGAAAAGGCTCGATAGAGCAAAGGTTTTGGTCAAGAAACTTGTCGATGGCACACAGCCTCAAGTTTTATGGACAGACAAAAAACTTTTCACTGTTCAAGCTGTCCATAACCATCAAAATGACAGGATTTGGCTTCCAGACATAAACATGGTCCCAGTTGAGCGTCGCAGCTCCTTCAGAAGACAAAAACCCGCCTCCGTAATGGTATGGGCAGGCGCAACATCAAAAGGGCTGAAAACTCCTCTCATATTCATTGAAGAAGGGGTCAAGATAAACCAGACCGTCTATAGGCGAATGCTGGAGGAGAAAGTCCTTCCCTGGGTCCAAGAAGTAGTCGGAGAACAAGGAGTTACTCTTCAACAGGACGGTGCAACCTCCCACACGGCCAACTCAGTTCAAGCTTGGTGTCAATGCAATTTCAAAGGTTTTTGGGAGAAAGAGCTTTGGCCGCCGTCTTCACCAGACTTGAACCCTATGGATTTTGGGTTATGGTCTATTAAGACAATATTATTAATAATGGTCTATTTATTACAATATTATTAATTATGGTCTATTAAGACAATATTATTAAGACAAAAGCCTGCCGTACTTCTCATCCAAATCTGGACTCTCTAAAGCGAAAATTGACATCGGCATGGGACGAAATTGACTTAGAAGTGGTGCGTGCCACATGTGCCCAGGTTCTGCCACGACTTCGGAAAGTAATCAAAAACAAAGGGGGTTATATTGAATAACTTGTATATTTTCTGAAAGCTTATTAAATTTACTATCTTCACAGCATATAACTTGTTTCATTTGACCTAATTATAAGTCTGAAAGATGAGTTTTTATTTGTGCACACTTCGCTGAATCACCCTGTATATAATATCATACAATTTATTAGATGCCAAAATAATTATTTTTGGACCAAGAAGAATTTGTACTCTAATAACTATCACAAATGAAGCAAAAAATAAAAGTAGTCAATGAAAGGATTAATTATTACTGTTCTAATGCATCTATTAGATTACTTGTTTATAAAATATATAGTTTGCCATAAAAATTAGAATCTGATGAAAATTGACAAAAATATGAAAAGAAATTGTTGCGAATATGCAATTTTAGATGTCTGGCACCCCTAAATCAGTTTTTTGCTGGCGCATACTCAGTTTTCATCCGATTTTAATAAAAATAGTACCAAAATACTCAGGAAAGAATTCTGCTTCAAATAAGAATGAGACCTTTTGGATTTTAAATATCAAGATTTTATGACCCACCTCTATTTGAAGAACACAGATAAACCAGCTCGTTGTGACTTTTGCATTGCAATGTAAGAAAAGTTGGGAAATGATGGTTTTGATGACCGGCTTGTTTTTAGTGATTAGGTGATCTTGCACATAAATGGCAAAGTCAACAAGCATAACACTCACATATGGAGTACTGAGAATCCACATGAAATTCTGGAGCATGTGTGAGATTCCCCAAAGGTGAATATCTTCTGTGCTATGTCAAAGAAAGCTGTCTATAAAACATTTTTTTTTGAAGGAGTGACAGTCAATTTTCAAAATCTAAAAAGGAAAACTTGCAGTTGTGATCTCAAAACCAATAAAACCCATAGGAAACCCAAAAAACTATTTACTGATATCTCTGGTTTGTGTCCTCTATAACTGCGCTTCTCAACCAGTGGTCTGCAGCTTACAAGTAGGCCATGAAGCTCTTTCAGGTGTACCATGCACGTTTTATTAAGGCATTTTAATTTTAAAAAATGCAATAGCAATTATTAAATTTTGATTAAATATTATCAACAGTTAAAACTGACACTAACAGTGGAAGGTTTTCTGGTTTTTCAAATGCAAATAATTTTGCAATGCATATTTTTTATTGCAACTTCCTACTTAATTTTTGAATAAATGATTTTTGGCCAATTTCAGCAAACCAGTTTTTATAGCGCTATTGAAAATGTAAAGTACTGATAGCACATTATTTGTTAGAACTATGATCAGGCAACAAGCTGGTTTATTCTTTGAATGCACAATGATTAACTGGTTATGTATCAATACAGCAAAAACTGCCCAGAGAGATTTAACATTTTTCATTTTATTTAATAAATGTTAAAATAATTTCATAAGAAAACAAAATTTTTGGCCTGCTCAGCTCTAATCAGGTTTTTGAAGTATTAGCAATGTTAATGTTAACTTTAACTGCCATAATTTTTTTAAAATTTGAACTCTCAATTTGCACACACAAGAATATTTTTGAAACACAAGTTATTATTATAACTAACTAGGTTAATTTAAAATTAAAATGAGTAAATTGCTAAAAGGATACAAATTAAATTAGAAACTTCTCATGATATCATGCAAGAAAAGATTATGGCCAAAATAACTAATATTTGTGAATTGAACCTCTAAATCGTGACTGTATCAAAGGAACAAAACAGGCCTAAGACTAATTCTCTAAAGGCTACTTTGCATATAAGCTTGTCTACTATCAAGTCTTGATTTGATCTTGTAATATCAAACATGCAAGGTCAAGCTTTAAATTAAAAGTAAATTTCATGAGTTTTTTTTTTTTGCCACTTTACTTTATTATGGGCCCAATAATAAATTCTTAGCAAAAAGTGGGCTGTAAAGTTAAAGAGATTCAAAACCAGTGCCCTACATGTTCCTCAGTCAAAGCAATTATCGATTCCATGCTTATTAGTAGGAAGTCTGAGTTTCAACATAGAAAGTTATAGATCGAGTTGTTCTGACAACAGAGAACATAAAAATTTTTTTGAAGCTAAGAAGACTGGTGCCATTTTTTTTGATTGAACGACTGCATATGACACTCTTTGGTATTGTGGCTTTACCTGCAACTGCTGAAACTTTTGCTTTATAAATGCATGATTCAAATAATCATGAAACTCATCCAAAATAAATGTTTTACCTGTACTGTTAGTGATAGCAAGCAAAGCAAGCTTTGCCATCTGAAAAACAATGTTCTTAAGAAATTACTCTTTGCTTCCCTTCTGTTAAATATATATCAAGAGTTTTTTAACTTGTTGGAACATGTGGACCCCAAACTAGTTTTGTAAAACTTTATAGACCCCAAGGTCTAAATTTTTCTAAAAGTCCACTGAAGACCAAAAAAAGTCTTTGCTTTACATTTAAAAAAAAACTATAGCTGCACTTTAATTAATGATTTTTTTTGGGGGTCTTCACTTGACTTTCAAAAGAAATTTAATGCTTCAACAACTGGTCAACACTGTTTTAGGTTATGCAAGAAAAATCTTTGGATCCTCTGGGTAAGTTGCTATGGATCCTCAATTTAGAAACCCTGATCTATATGTACAATCTGCCATTTACAATCTTCAGAAAGTTTGCCTAAGCTGACTGTTTGGCATTGTTTTACTCTTTTGGAGACTAGAAGCTTTCAGAGGAGACTTAAAGCCAAGACATGACTACAGTTTTAACATATCTCTAGACTTAGAGATTGAAGCTTGATCTTTCAAAGATGGTGACTAATAACACCTTTTTATTTAAATAATTAAGAATTCAAAACCTGAGCTAAACAACAACAATAAACTTTTATCATTTTGTCCAGCTCTGACATATCTCAGAAGAGAACTGGCCAAATTGCTCAGAATCCATAACCATCTTTTGGCATTGCACAAAAAACTATCAAATTGCTGAGATGACTTGGGGTTTAGGATGAGATACTGGTGGTAAATTTTTTTAAAAGATTTTTAAAAAAGGTTATTTGTTGATTTTAATGCTGTTTTGCTTTTTTATAATTTAAAGGAAGATGAAGACCAGCAAAGGAAAAACTGATGATTGATCTGTTGAAAAAGATGTAGTAAGCTTGTGTTATTCTCTTTTGCTTTATGATTAATGTTTTTGTACTTTAAGGTGAATTTTTCTCTATTTTAAAGTGACTTCTAAAGCATTATGATCACTAAAAAATGCAAGATGGTTCTTAAGTGATTTAGTATTATTTGGAAAGACATTTCTTTTAAGTTTTAGTATAAAATTATTGTAAAAATTTAAAATTTAGCTGTGACATCAATAAGAGGGGAAGTTGTTTACTTGGTATATGATGCAACTGCAGCTGTTGAAAGTAAATATCATGCTTGTTTTTTAGATTCATAAAGAATATTTTTCTAACTTTGAACTTAATTGCTTTTATCAGTTAGTTTTTTTTTTATTTCAATTGCTGCTAACTGTAGGTGCTGACATTACACACAATATTTTTAATTTAAAGATGACTTTTATCTCAAAGGATTTTTGACTTAAATTTTTTTATGAATAATTCAAAAAAAGTTATAAGATTATTGAGTATTTTCACTACTTTTCACCTTTATGTTGGGCACAAACTGTTAAAAACTAACTTTTTATCATCATATTTTATTGCTTTTTTATGAGCAAGTTAGATAAAATCTGAATAGAAGTTACCCAGGTAATTTTTTCTAAACAAATGTTTTACATAGTTTTTAAACTAAAACAATAATTATTATTTATTTTGAATTTTAAGTTAACTGTTAGTAATTAAGTATTCTTTTTCTTTCAGCCTTTCCCTTTGGTCAGGGGTAACCACGGCATATGATGTTTCTCCAAAGTGTCCTGTTTTCAATGTTTGTCTCCCTTGCACCAACTTTCCCCATATCTTCCTTCACTACATCTAAAAATCTTCTCTTTGGCCTCCCTCTTTTCCTCTTTCCTGGTAAGTCCATTTCCATCACCTTTTTTTCTACATACTCCTGGTCTCTCCTCATGACATGTCCATACCACCTCAGCCTGCCCTCCCTCATCTTTATTTCTAATCATTCTACCTTAACTGTACCCCTGATGTATTCATTTCTAATCTTATCTTTTCTTGTTACTTCCATAGCAAACCTCAACATTTTCATCTCTTCTACCTGTTTCTTTGTTATGCTGCCGTCTCAAGTCCATACACCATTGCTGGTCTTACCAGCGAACTACAGATCTAAAATGTACACACTTTTCCTTTTACTCTAGCTGGTAGCCTCCTGTCACAGATTACTCCCGATACTTTTCTCCATCCATTCCATCTTGCCTGCACTCTTTTTTGTACCTCCCTTGCACCGTTGATCCCAAATGCTTAAATCCGTTTACTCTTGGCACTTTTGTGTCCTCCATCTTTACTGTTTCGTCATCATTTCCTCCATTTATGCACAGATATTTGGTCCTTGACCTACTTTTATTGCTCTTCTTTCCAATGCATACCTCTGGTGTTCCTGGTCTCTTTGCAAATCACAATATCATCAGCAAACAGCATTGTCACATTGGTTCTCTCCTTACTTCATCCGTTATCCTATCCATAATCACTGCAAACAGGAACGGGCTTAACACTGATCCCTGGTGCAGTCTGACCTTAACCTTGAAACTTTCTGTAGCTTCTACTGCACACCTCACCACTGTTTTGCTTTCCTCATACATATCCTGTATAAATTGCTCATACTTTTTTGCCATTTCTGATTTTCTCATACAGTATCACAGCTCTTTTCTTGGAACCCTGTCATAAGCTTTCTCTAGGTCCACAAATGCACAATGAAGCTCTCTTTGACCTTCCCTGTACTTTTCCATCAACATTCTTAAAACAAACATGGCATTGGTGGTTCCCTTTCCTGGCAGCAATTTTCAATTTTGTACCCAAGAAATTGTAATCTAAATATTTTCAATTTATAAAAAAATTCAGATTTTTTTCTCTGGTCAAAAAAATTCTCATTCAGCTCTTTACAGTTCAATCATATTTATTTTTCAGTACATTTGCAAATCAATCATATTTATTTTTTGGTACATTTGGAAACGCTATATATGAAACAGATTGGTTTGTTTATCATCTTAAAAAGTTGTTAAAAAAAGCTTTGCTATGACAATTAACATGGAGTGCTCCTTGATCCCTTCAAGAGCTGAGTGACAGAATTTTTATGAGCAGAGAAAAAAATTTTGGATTTTTGATCGATTGAAAATATGTAGATTACGATTCCGTGGGTACAAAATTGAAAATTGCTTCCTGGCATAAATCCATATTGCTGTTCACTGATCTCTGCTCTATCCCTTAACCTGGCTTCAATTATTCTTTCCCATATCTTCATTGTGTGGCTTATCAGCTTTATTCCTTTGTAGCTTCTATAGCACTGTGTGTCCCATTTGTTTTTATAGATTGGGATAAGCATACTCCTTCTCCATTCTTCTGGAATCTGTTCACCCATTAATAATCTGTTGAACAATCTGGTCAAAAATTTTATCCCCATCTCTTCCATGCACTTCAAAACTTCTCCTGGCAACTCATCTGGCCCAACCACTTTACCTTTTTTTGTCCTTCTTAGTAAATTCTTTACTTCTTCTCTACTGAAGCAATTTACCTCTTCTTTAACCACTTCTGCTTCCTCTGTCCTAGGTTCTTGGTCGTTTTCCTCGTTCATCAGTTTCTGAAAGTACTCCTTCCATCTTTTTTTAAAACAGCCTCCAAACTTACCATCACATTACCGTTTTTGTCCTTCAAAACTCTCACGTGCTGTACATCTTTTCCCACTCTGTCTCTCTACGTAGCCAATCTGCACAACTCCTTCTCACCTTCTTTTGTTTCCAATCTATTAATAGCATACAAATTGTCATACACACATCCCTTTGCCATCACAACTGCCTTCTTTGCTTTACTTTTCTTTGTATACCTTTTTAGTATTTTCATCTTTTATTTTGTCCCATGCCTTCTTTGCCTTTTTCTTTTCTTTTATGCTCTCCTGTACTTCCTCATTCCACCACCATGTCTCTCTGTCTCCATTTCGTTTCCCAAATGTCACTCCCAGCACAGTTTCAGCTGTTTTTCTTAGTATTTCTGCTGTTTTGTCCCACTCATCAGGTGACCCATCCTTGCCTCCCAAAATCCTGGTCACCTCTTGTCTAGACACTTCTTGACAGGTTGTCTCTTTCAGTTTCCACCATCGTATCATTGGCTTTACTTTCTCTACTTTTTTCTTTTTCACCATAGGAGCCATTTTGCATACCACCATACAGTGCTGTTTTGCAATGCACTCAGTCACCATTACCTTACAATTGCACATTTTCTTCAGGTACCTCCTTCTACACATCACATAATCTACTTAGGTACTTTTTCCGCCACTTTTATTCGTTTGTAATTAAGTATATCTCTTATTTCTGATAGTCGCCAAGAATTCACAAAAGACTGAAATAAAAGACAGATTAATGGTTAAGAAACATGGCATTGTTGATAACTGTGTATTAGATGATAGCTAATGATTAATAGTAACAGTTTTATTAAAAGCTTCAAATGCTCTATTGGTGACCATACCAAACCAAAAAAATTAGCAAGGTATTTTTACTTAAACTGATGTTTTGTAGGGCAGCAATATCTTAACAATATTGATGCCTGGTTTACAATGTCATTACATTTTTAATGTTTTTGAATTATTAGCCGATAATATTCAATAAAAGCTTTCTACCATGCTTTTTAACAGTCATAATGCAAAGGTTTATAAATTAATTGGTTTGTTTTATGAATAAACAATTCGACTTTTTCAGTAAGAATCTTTTTTTATATTTGGTCTTGGGTTGATTTTTGCAAAAAAAAAGTATCCAAAAAGTGCTTTTTTAACTTTGAACTGAAAATTTTATGTGCAAAATTTAAAAGCATTCTTGTAATATTTCAAATTTTAAATTACTTTGCCTGCCACACAAAATAGCCTACTTTTGTGGGTTGTGTGCTTCAGACCCCATTCTTTGTTAAGTTTTAAAAGTTTTTTTGGAAAGTGCTTGCATTGATTTTTAAAATTTTTTTTGGAAACACATCTATGTCAAATAAATTAAAAAATTTTTAATGCTAATTATTTTTTTGTAAATTATAATATCAAATTGAAATACTTTTTTGTAGTTTTAAAAGGTCTTTTGAATGGTGTTAGAGTTTTTGAAAATTGTTAAACTATTTAAAGTTGCAATGTTTTAAATACAAATTTTCAAAAGTTGGCATGAGAATCAAAGTTAGGTTAAATGTTGTTTTTAATAGCTTTGTGCTTATTTAGCAAATATCTTTATATTTTAAAGTATATTGAATATTTTTAGTTAAATTTATTTTTAGACTGAGCTGCTCTCAAACATTTTCATAAATTTTACTTTGGTGTCCTTATTACAAAATCTGACATCACAGAGTGCTTTATGATCAAATTTTTAGAACTACAGAATAAAACTTTATTATATTGGTGTAAAAATAAAGAATTATTTGAGTGCTAAAATTAATATTTATAAAATTTTCTATGTTATAATCGTAATTAAGTTTTAAACCCGTTTATCTTGCCAAAATCTGCCAACTTGTTTACTGGCAAATCAAAAGTTAATCTTGTGTATTCTGGGGAAAAGTGTATGTGCGATGCTATAGCAACGAAAAATTTCACCCTGCATTTTGCAAAGGCCAGCTTCAGTGTGGCAGACACACAAAAGCTGGCCTTTGCAAAGCTATGTTTAACTTTACGGTTCTACCATAGTCGCGGGTGCTTTAGGATATTATGGAATCAAATGAATTTGTCATCTACAGAGCAATTTTAATTCTGGTTAAATACAAAAAATTGTTGAAGGAAGTGGTCAAACCATTTTGCAAAGAAAACATGTTCTGAGGTTTTCTTTATCAGCAGCACAACAGTCACGTCCACAGATCTAAGTTTGGAAAAAATTTATTTCGTTCAAATAAATTCAAAGTATTAGATTGGCTTGAACCGTGTTGAGGACCTCTGGCCATGGTTAAAAAACGAATCTCAAACAAAAACCCTGTAATACTACTGATCTCTTACTATATGTTTGCTCAAGTATGGTCTGAAATTACTCCTAATCACTGTCTAAAACTTGTCAGCTCAAAGCCACATTTAATTCATTAAATGATTTGACTATTTTTTAAAATATTAATCATTCTTCAGTTATTTTAAAATTTTGTAATAAAGTTTTGTAACTTTGGTTTTTGCGCCAATTTTTGAAAATTTGCACTTGAAACATTGTAGCTTTTAAATAGTTTGTCAATTTTCAAAAAATTTTACACCATCCGAAAGAGCTTTTAAAACTCTACAAAAATATGTAAGCGTTCAATTTTATATTATAATTTTAAAAATAAGAAGCATTTTCTTAAGATTACTCAAATCGCACTAACTTCAATTTTCGCCATTGTTTATGTACAATATATTTTTGATATATTATAATTTAGCATATATAGCGTTATTATATGGGTGCATTATTTCACTATCAAAAACTGAAGATTTAGATTTAATACAATAAGTATAACTGATAGTTTCTTGGCAAAAACTCAAATTGGACCCAGAAAACTTATAAGAACCAAGGAATAGGGTTAGGGTTCGATTATTAAAAAAAATAATATAGTTATCAAACAAATGAAGATGGTTTTGGGGGGTTTTACCAGCTTTCAATTCCAATTTGCCCAGATGTGCTCCTCACGTCACGCATTCTGGGAATGGCCCTGTCCACAATTAAACATCACACCATATTAAGCAGTAGGTCTATTCACGTTTTTTGAAATTTTTCCAAAGAAAATATGGAAAGTTAAGTTTTTATTGGATTTTAGAAATCTCACAAAAAATTCTAACAGGCAAATATAAAAACAAGTTTAGGTAATATCGCTAACAAGTATAATTGATATCAGAAACATGATTAGAAGGCTACTTAAAGATTTAACAGATATAGGTTAACGCAAGTCACAATAATTGCGGCGAAATCCCTCAAGAATTTTGTGCCACAACTCCATTGGGAAACTTTCGGCGCAAGCGCAGGTTTTATAAAATTACGCTGTTTTTACTGCCAAAAAGCATTAATGATTTAATTTTATACAGTATTTTTTCTTTTTGAAATACGAGGTGTGGCTGAAAAGAAACGGGACTGATTTTACAGATTGCGTAATACGAATAACCGTCGGGGGTCAATGCTTTCACAGCTTGGCGTAACATGTATTCTCTGTTTAACAGCTATTTCGACACAATAACGCTATTGTGTTTGCTTTTACAGAGCTGTAAGTGAATCCGATAAATTGCTTGTTGAAAAAAATTTATTGTGTGCCAAAATGGTGCCGAGGCTCTTGACTCAGGAGCAGAAAGCTGATCGAGTGAATGCATACCTCCTTCATCCTTCAGTAGCTGGAAGCGAACGACAAACTCTTGGAAAAGGTCATCACAGGAGACGAGTCATGGATTTTTCAATATGATCCTGAGACGAAGCGACAAAGTCGTCAGTGGAAAAGTGCGTCTTCACCAAGACCGAAGAAGGCCAACATGCAACGGTCACCAGTAAAGGTGATGTTGATCACCTTCTTTGACCACCACGAAATGGTGCATCACGAGTTGCTGCTTCGAGGACAAACAGTTGATTAACAATTTTACAAGAAAGTCTTGATTCGTCTTGTGAACAAAATCAGTCAAAAACGAAGAGACTCCTGAGCAGGCAAAACCTGGATTTTGCATCACGACAATGCACCTGTTCACTTAGCCCTCAGCGTGAAGCACTTCTTGGTTTTAAAGGAAATCACCACGTTGCATCAGTCAACGTATTCGCCGGACTTAGCCCCTTGTGATTTCTTCCTTTTTTTAAAACTGAAAGGGATACTCAGGAGACACGCTTCAAAGGAGTTAATGACGTCAAGGCCAACTTTACAGCCTACCTCAAAAGCATCAAAAAAGAAAAATTTGCACAGTGCTTCATGGCGTGGTCAAGAAGAATGGCAAAGGGCGTCGAAGCCAATGGCGAATACTTTGAAGGGGACAACTATAGATCACACAATAATTGAATGTGTTACTCAAAGTGAAAATGGTATGATATGTGTATAATTAAACTTGTAAATGCAATAGTCCCATTTCTTTTTAGCCACACCTCATATACAAACAATTACTAATAAAAGAAAAGCAATAAATGGACTATACCAAACAGTTTTTCAAGTGTTGTTATAAAATTAATGAATAAATCATAGCCTACATTTTCTTTAAAAAAAGAACATTTTAAAATGTCTATCATTACTTAGAACGTTTTAGATGTACGCGTAAAATGTTTTTTACTGAAAAAAGATCTTATTTCTACACCAAATTATGTAATAAAAGGATCCTTCAACGTTAAAGCGCAATTTGTAGTTCTATACAAAAGAAATATTTTTTACTTTAAAAACTGGTGAGGTCTTTAGGCTAGATAGATTGAAATATATGAAATAAAATATTTACATTTAGGGTTGGCAAGATTACTTTTATATGGCCTATATGTCTCTATATGGCCTATATGTCTCCAATTTCACTCATAACATTTAACTTTTTTTATGCCTTGTTTGATTACAATAGACCTATTTACAAGTTTAAAGCATTGAAACCTTGATAGTTCTAGATATTCCAGGTTAACCCTGGAACGGTTACCAGGGTAAAATTCACCCGGTGTAATTGAGGTGATTGTTACTCATATGTTTGGCAGCGTGACTCCGGCTTGACACTCCCAGTAGCTGCAGTGTCTTGCGTGACGTAACTAAGGGTGGTTGTGTGGTCCAACTGTTTCCATTAGTTTTTGCTCCTTGGCTCATTTCGTATGAATTTCTCCCACAGTTACTAATTTCGTGTGTTGTGTCAGCTGGGTATTTTTGTCTCGGTATTGCCGCTTTTGTATTGTGTCACCTGGGTAGTGGTACACACTCGCCAAGGATATCATTCTCAAACAGCAATGGTGCTTTGGTGCGCTGCGTTGAGTGCCCCAGCAAGAGTGATAGGAAGACGCGGCACAGATGCAACAGGTTCACCAAGGCAAAGAGCCCTCGCCGCCTGTATCCTGTTTGTGGTGACTGCATGTAGCTGGTGAATGTTATACATAAACATATAAGTATAAATATACACAACTACATAGTCAAATCAAATCGAATTAAACAGGGTTAATGTCGAGCTAAACAAGATTTATTCCAGTAAATTTAAATAAGAAATTCAAAGGCACATGAATACCATAAAAGGTTTTACAAATGTTCAATATGCGCACCGCCTGTAACGCGGCACACGTGAAGTCGGTACTCTGGCTCCTCCTAAACAAGCTTGTCTTGGGTAACAGTCTTCAGTTTAACTCTCGTGCGAGACAGGTAGTTAACAAAGAAACACCACCGTTTCGTATGACAATGCTTTGCTTACTAACACATGTTAATTTAAAATTTACTGGCTACTTAAGGGCTCGTTTCTACTACAAGCATTGGCGGAAGTATTCTTTGTTTTGTTGATTTTTTTGCTTTGCTTAGCGCTGAAGTGCGAAAAGAAGTAAAAAAATCGAACAAACAAACAAAGAATACTTTCACCAACGTTGGTAGTAGAAAGGAGTTTTAATAGTTTGCAAAATATTGAAATTATTTTATAAATATTGTATAAAGTATTTTAAATGTCAGTTTATCAGGGCAGCATTAGCATTGCAAATATCACACTTCATTATGGCAAAGCAACTAGTATATCTTTTCAAAGACAAAAATAATTTTTTTTAAATGAAGTTATAAATAAATTTTTTGCTTCTTAAGTAATTTTTATTTTCTTTTGCATTGGCAGAATAAAGAGTAAAATGTAAATTAAGTTCGCACAGAAAAAATTTTCGTGACATGAAGTGATTTGCAGCTAATCACAGAATTAAATTCGGTTTAACTAAGTTTAATAGAATTACAGTAAACTTGGTTTAACCAGCTGTGTTGTTGGGTTTGTGCAAAAAAATTTTCTATGAAGCCAACAAGTTATTTTGTTAATTTAGAAAAGATACATTTTTAGCGGTGAGAAATTTTCGTAAAATTAGTTCAGAGTCCATATAACAAGATTTCATTTGTGTTTTGATGCTATACGCACTTTTAAAAATAACCAAATTTTCAAACAAAAAATAATGAAAAGGCAACGGTATTGGGACAGATTAAGATTTTTTTAAAGTTTTTATAATGACCTCACTGATTAAACTTGGGTTTTAGAAATGCCTGAAATAACTGCGACGCGATTGGTACTACTCAAATACGAGGCTGTTAAATTGCATAATAAAAGCAGTCTTTGAATGAGAAAATAAAACAAAAAGAAAATAAAGCAAAATGTCAATTTTAATGTCAAAAATAATTTTTAAAACATACCAATATCAATCAACAACGTGACAAAAAGACTTGTTTCAATGTGAGTCTATTTAAACGGGACGTTAACAGGTTAGATTGATTTAAAATGTTTATTGACCAAAGTTTTCACTTTTCTTATTTTGACAACACGCTCAAACATATATTGAGTGATATCAATACAATAAAAGAATAAAAAATTGCTAAGTCAACCAGTCGAGCACAATGAAGACGATACTCATTATCATAAAAATTATTCCGAAAATTGCCGTTGCCAATGCCTGAGAAATAAAAAAATTGTAAAATTTTTGATTAATATGTTTTTTGAAAGAGCTTAAAGTTTAACAGGGTATTATGTAAAATAACAAAATCTACAAAAAAAACTATATCATTTTTAATCACTTTTATTGAAAATATTGTTACCCTTGTTCTATATGTAAGATTAGTTCAGGCAAAATTTTGATAAATATAATAATAATATATCTTACTACTTTTCGCCGTATTTTATATTCTTCTTCAAGCTTTGCGTTGTTTCGAGTTAACTTTAAGAAAAATGCACACGGAAGCACTATTGATAGAGACATTGAAGAAGTAGCACCTGTGATACACATTAGCAGGGATTTCTTGCGACCAATTAAAAACTCGTAAATAAATTTACACGTTCTAATTTTTAATTATTTTCTTTATTGTCTTTCAGTGGTTCCCAAACTTTTAAAAGATTCTTCCCTTTGGCCATTTTAAAACTAAAATTTTCCCCATACCATACAAAGGGTAATAAGCAAAAAATAGTCTTCAAGAAGACTAAGCCAAAATACAACAAATGTTATGAAAAATTTGCAAAGGCAAAGCAAAGTTTTGTTGATTGTTGTGGTGTTATCAAACACTGTCTTGGGGATGAATATTTTAAGTCACTTCACTGTGACCCAACAACAAGGCAACTCCTCACAGTTTGGTACAAATAAGCAATTAAGAGGATCAAGCGATACTATAAAAAGACTAAACGAAACAATCAAACCGAAAGTAAGAAATATAATGCGTTTGGTTACTTTTGCTGGCGAAAGATGTGTTTTCCAGTTTTCTGATTTGAAAAAGTTAGTATAATGTAAAATCTAGAGAGAGCAACAGCAAAGTCTAGAGAGAAAATATCAAACCGAGCAAGAAAGGATAAGTTTTTTGGAAGAAATAGAAGAAAAACTTAGCAGTGAATTTAGTTAGAAACAAAGTCTCCAATTGTAAAACAAAAGATATTTCATGCAACTGATGAAGATGCAAAAGTAGGAATAAAAATTCATGCATCTTCAAGCCCATTTGGAGTTTTATTTCCAGGAAAGGAAATGGCATCATGAATCTCTTGTAGGGAAAAATGGACCTTGACAGAAAAGGCAGTGAGAAACTTACCGTTCATGTTTCACAAAGTTAGAAAGAGAAAAATTGGAGAAAATAATAGAGACGAGTGGACTTTTTGAGTGAGTAAAAAGTAAAAATGAGTGCAGCGATTTTCACTGTAAACTGGAATATTTAAGGTTAGCGAATCAAGAAAAGAAAAAGATTACGAGTTCATATTTTTAAATTTTCAATAGCCGCAAAATATTTTTACTTAAAATGCAAAGATTTGGCGTTTTAATATATACTCTGGCTCTCGCATTAACACAAAAACACAGAAAGCCGTAAATGGATTTAGTTATTAACTTTTCTACCTGATATCCCAAAAATGTCTCTTATGTTTGGTACTAAGAACACAAGCAAAGCAGATATGGTTAAATTTCCAATCATGACTCCAATATGGCGGATCCAGGAAAAATTTTTCCGATCTCGGAAAACGGTTAAAATTATTGTTTTTCTCGCCTAAATTAATTGAAGAATAATTTATCTTAATTAGTCGAAAGAAATTTGGGCATATGTCAAAATTTTGGGCAAAAGTCACTTGTTTAACTTTTTTTTAAATAACAAAAATATCTAACCCAAGGTTTTGTATTTTTTAGGTTGTTTTCTTACCGGATAGTGCAGAAGAGGAACAGAAAACATAACGCAAATTATCACCATCATTCGAGATATTATCACCAAAGTGTCCTTCGAATTGTACAAACTGTAGCTCAGAAGGAGTTCTGATTGAACTCTATCTATAAATAATAAAAATATAATAACGTTAAATTATCGTATGTTTGAAAAGTGGAAGTTTGAAATTTGAAGCAAAGTTTGAAAAAAAAACACGTTCTGTATCGATTAAAATATATTTTCTATTTTAAAAAGTATAACGTCTTGATAGAGATCGCTTTCGAAGTTTGCACAATACATTCACGTAAGGTTACACGAACAACAGCCCACGAAATAAAACCTAAGAGCATTTGTTTTCAACTTTTAGCTCGAGGGCGCTAACATATTCTTGGTTTCTTGACGCACGCTTTTTTAATTCGGAGTTTTAAATTGACTTTTAAAGCAACATTGTGCATTTTGTCTTTTCAAGGCGCCATCAATGCTGATCAATTATAAGTTGGCGAACCACGCACAAAAGGTGACGCCACCGTTTTATTTAAAACAAAATAAAACCATTGCTCTAAAAAATTAATAGGTACTCGTTGAAAAGTCGCAAGAAAGACGTTACAATTGTCAATACATAAAACAAAATCAAAAATATAAAGAAACTAAGCTACTTAAAACAAGAACAACCTGATAGAATATTCTACTGCTATCAAGAAACATTCTTTTTAATAAGCTACATGCATTGAAACTTTTTTTGAAAGGCCAATTTTTTAACTGCGAAAGAATTTCGTTTAGTCTCATTAGAAAACTTTAAGCAATTTGTCGGAAAGCAATTTTCTTATTTCTGTTTATCATCCTCGCTCTCAGAAAAACGTCGGAAGGGCCAAACTTAGGGAAAGTGCTCTTCAAACATTTTTCAACGTCTTTTACAATTTTTCAAAAACTTTATCGCAATTAGCAATTGTGCACGAAAAGTAAAAAATTAAACATTATGTAATGCGTTGCCAAACTTTTTACTAAGTCTAAATTTGCCCCATAATTAAAGTATAAAACCTTTTTTTGGTTTTCACTTTGGTTTTATGTGTTTATTTTCAGTCAACTTCTAATAATAGGAATTTTGAATTAATAATGTAACTGAACACGCAAAAAAAGGTCCTCATTTTGTAACTAAGTGTTTTTTCTCATAAAAAGCGAAAAAACTTTACGGGGTCAAAAATAATTCTATTTCTAGTTTTTATGGCGCCCTACTGGAAAGGTTGAGAAGCACTGCATTAATTGAAATGGTTGAAGTTAAATTCAGCATCTAATTAAAAAAAGTAGGGATTATTCCTGGTTTTTTGTTTTTTGTGGTTAATGAGGACCAGAACTCCCCCCTTTGCGAAAGGTAAAAAACGCGAAGTAGGATTTGCCCTACAAGTATAATTCAACAAAGTTATCGCGAGCACAACACTAAGATACCGTATGCGAGAGAGTCAACAGCTTGGCGAGATACAACAATGCGATGATACGCAGCCAATCAGCTTACGGGATAAATCTGCGCGTGATCTCATTGGTCAATTGGCCTGAGTCAACTCATCTTTTTGTTTGGCATGCAGGAAAAGCTTCTCTCGCGCGCATCATGAAACAACGCATTTTTCCGCAATATGGCTGTATTTTTTTTAATATTTTGAAAAAAGCCGAGAAGTGGGGTGGGAGCACTATATGTATATTCTCATTTTAATCAGGTATATACTATATCCGGTTGAATAGCACTGCTTGAGGCAACCCATTTACCGATTATTCCCAACTTGATTTTAGAGATACCGAGATATTATTATGCCGACAATTTGCGTCGTAATTCTGTTTAAAAGATCTTTTCAGCAGGGTTTGGATAATTAGGTTCGCAGTGTCATTTCTGATTATATTCTTAATGCTAAACTTCTTAGTAGCCTCACATCAAAAGTATTCGCGGGGCGTGCTTTGTGCAGGCTGCTATGGAGTTTGTGAACAATAAAGATCCTAAAGTTGCCGAGTAGCTCGATTGGTCATGATGCAATAGCCGTATAGATTATATTCAGAGACTGCTTTTTGGAAAGCCAACTCTGTAATCTGATAGGCACACCTAAAGCCTAATTTTATAAACAACAGAAAACGCTTTGAACTTGGAAACATTTAAGAAGAGTTTTTGGTCCGCCCAGGCCACTTGCTGGGACTAACCTTGCTTAAGGAAATTTTTTTGAGTCCCGCTATAAAAAGGAATAAATAGTGCAGTATGTAAAATAATTAAATAGTTGTTGATTATAATGTGAATGCATCTTTCTAATTGAATAGTAGCGATCTGACCTCGCTTTGAGAAGTGATTTTGCATGGTGCGTGAAATTAATTTCCTTAGGCCCAATTCAAGTTTGTTATAAATAGAGAGGCATTGCACCCGTCGAAGTGGGACCTTAACTTCACTGAAGAAACAGTAACCATAATTTTCTAAAAAATCAAGTGACCATTATTTCACTGAATAAGTTGCAATGTTTTGCTAAAGAAGTTTGCTGTATTTTGCAAAGTTGCTACGTTCATATTTAAACCGCAGATAAAAAATCAATTCAATCTCCATCTGAAAGTTTACAACTATAGTTTTTCTTGCTGGGCGTGAGAAACACGCATTTTTAAACATAAGATCGTGTTTACGAAAGATAGTGGGTAAACTAGGGGGATTTCGCTGACCTTATCCAAGAAGTTCAGTATCACGAGGACGGAGAAAGCAATGGGATTCCGTTAAATTTTCGAACGAGCCAGCTTCTTTTAGACAATCAAATTTTCGAATCTTTTTACCACTAGGTTGTTGCTAAATGATATCTCATGGGCGTGAACTGACAAGTTTCTCGGAAAATTATGGCAAACAATTGCATAAGCTGTTGTCGATATACGTGTTATTTCGCCTTTAAGTTTTTAATTTTGTCACCTTTCTTTTTATTTGGCAACACGGTGGCGTAATTCTTCTTTGTCTTAACTGAATTAAGCACATGGCGAGGTGCTAGCAGAAATATGCTTGTGTTCTTTATGTATCAATTCTAATCTATTAATTTGTAAGATAATAACCGATGTTCTATTTGCTAAATTAACTTTATATTTTAATATTATATTGTACTTGTTTCAGACTGTGAAGTGTTAGTCTAAAACCGCCGGACCAGTTACGATTTACGATAACATTATTAAATTACAATATTGATATAAACTGTGTCGGGTAACCTCTTTTGTGCGAGAGAAGTTTAGCTGGCTCCATACCCTCACGGTCGGTGTTCAAATAGGACCAGAGAGAGAGAGAAAAAGATCTAGCGAGTTTCTGTGTCTCATATCTTTCGATTGTCTGTCTGTCACTTATTATCCTCTCTCTGTTTTCATAAACTAACCCAAATTTTTAAAGTGAAGATATTTTTTATAGGCATATAGGTTTTAAAAAGTTAAACACTAAATCTATTCACCGGCAAGCTATTTCGGTGCGAATTGTAAAACCAAGCTGTACTTTTCAAAAACATTTAATGAAAGAATAATAATAATTTTGCGAGCCCAAAAAGCGCAAGAGAAAACTTTTTCTGATTTTATTTTTGATAGAAGAAATGTGGGACCAATAGATCTCCTGCCAAAAACGTACGAGCAGTTAATTTTACAGAATGATCAGTGTTATTGACAAAATTCCAAAGAAAAAAATTGTATGAAATAGGCCTATTACTATGTATTGGTGTTTTAATAAAATTATGAAAGCTTAAATGTAGCTTATCTTACTGTAAAATGTCAGATATCCAAACATCGCGGTGCAAAAGTAAAGAGTGAATATGTTGAGAATTGATAAGTTGGCGACTTTTTGCATTTTTGTAATGCTTGGTCTAAAAAAATATCTTTTAAAAAGTTAACAAACCAAACACAAAGCTTAGCTGAATTCTTTGACTCAAGAATTCAAATGTTACCCGTAAATAAATTTAGCTGCTACATCACCCAAAACAGTATTAATCATAAGGTATAAATAACAAAATAAGTACAGTTTTTTCCGCCACGTAGCAAATAACGACACAAAATTTTAATTTCACTTTTATATATTGTGCGATAAAAAGCTCACCAGGCAAACAAGCCCACCAAAAGAAATTTTGTCATAGATCATAAGATCATGTTTAAGTAAAAAATGCATCTAGAAAAAAATTTTAATTGAAAAATAAATTAGATTGAATTCATTGCTACCATTAGTTAGACATACGGTATGATAATAGTGGGAATAAATGTTGGATTATTTTTGTTTTTAATTTCTGTTTCTCTTTTTTCTTGTTTTTGCTGATTAAGATTGGCAGTAGGAATAAACCTATATTTTAAAATGAGGTATATATCTTTTATCAAACAAATACTAAGAAACAACGTCTTGCTTAAGCAACCGCCAAGCAATTATTCTCTTGCTTTTGATACCAAAAATAATTAATTTCATCTCGAAATTTATCCTCCTAACTTGCAGGAAAGCGTCGAAAGCACTAAACAAGGACAAGAAATTACCCCTACTTGCTTCCGGAGATGTCTAAATATTGCAGTCCGGTTGAAATTTTTTATTTTGTTTTTTAGCTTTATAGAGATATGATTGAAATATAGAACTTCTTGCTAAGACCGCCGAGCAGGGGAACGCCGTAAAGTGTCTTTCCCAAGGATCTAAAAGAATGGCATGAATAGGTTTTGAACCGGGACCATGTCGATCACAATTATGGCGCTCCTAACCAATCGACCAGCTGATTGGTTGAATTGTTTAACAATGCAGGCCTGCGCTAGAATTGGGGTTACTTGTTTTAACCGAGTGTTTCTTTAGCAACTCTGGCACTCGACCTGAAATTAAATATTACTACTAACTTTAGAAATCAATCGATATCACGTAAGTTAGGCTATTTGCTAACACCATCAACTATTGACTAATACTGAAATAAAGCATAAACATGCTTGTTTTCCCAAAGTTTTTCATTTAAATCAGTTTGACCATGAATCAGTGTCGTTGCTCACCTTCTCAACTCTGAGTAGATGGGAAGCATTGAAGCGTGACACATGAACGCAAAAACCATGGTCGGAAGAGCGTACGCTGACTAAAATAAACAAGTAAAAGTGTTTATTAAGGTGAAAATTTTTCTGCGGTTTGCTGAATCTTGCGACACAGAAATATTTTTCTTAAGGTTACAAGCTTGAACGGTTCTTTGTGTCAGGGTTGTAAACGAGCCGACTAGTTCAGACCCGAACCCGAATTTGATTCGAAGTTGTAAACTAGCCCGAAAAAGCCCGAAAGTTAAGTTTGGTCTAAAACACTTAGAGCGAAAAAGGCGGTCGTTTGTCTTTAAGCTCAGCACTGGCCCCAAATTAGGCCCGAAATTTTTTTTAAACTTAGGCTCGAACCCAAACCCTACCCAAAAAGCCCCGCCCGACTTATAACTCTGTTTCGTGTAGCCATTAATTTCAAAATAGATGAAGTCATACATATAACGAGAATTTCTTTTATCGTTTATGATTATTTATATTTTTATTTTATCTCTATATGTATCCTCCTGACTTGCAGGAAAGCGACGGAGGCACTAATACATAGTGTAAGCAATTATACCCCGACCTGCTTCCGGAGATGCTAAGATATTGCTATCCGCTTGTAATTTAATAGGCATGTGACTTTATTTTAGAATTGCTTTCCAAGACCACCAAGCAGGTGAAAGTGCCGTTAAGTGTCTTTTCCAAAGACACAACAGAATGGCGCGAGTGGATTTTAAACCAAGACCATGTCGATCATAATCCCGGCGCTTTTAACCACTCGACCACGCTGCCGACAACGTAAGCTTCTCTGCACTTGTGCAGTGGGTCTGCTGCATAGCATGGCCTGTGAGTGAAATTGTAGAGAAAAATGATGAAGAACGTTTATCTTGTTTGCAGTGAGTCCTTTGATCTTAAGCGGAAAAATGCTGGGCCTTCAGAGCTTATTGACAAAATTGCAATTTGCAGAGATAAGAACAGTTTTTTCATGCATTGGCTCGTCTTGAGAACTATTTTTGACAATTATCAACATCTCTTGAGCTTAAAAAAACTAAAGATACTCTTTTGTTTTGGCTGATTTGGTTTTGGTCTGTCATGCAAAATAGTTAAAACATACTGTACTTACGTACCGCTCGGGCTAAAAAAAACCCTCCACCACTCAGGCAAATGCAGGCTTAAATCCAGCTTTTGATACGGGCATAACGGCAGCCTGTAATTGTAAAAGAATAAACCCTCTGCCCCAATCTTGTCTGTCTCTCACTCGGAGTAGATGCTTTAACATAAGACGATGCGATGATTACTTACGCATGTTTCCAGACTTGTTTTTGGTATTTCTAATTAAATCGACCTGTTTGATGTTTTTCGTTTTAAGCGGGGTCATTATTGCAGCTAACCCGAATGCCCCCAATTAAAAATTTGTGTGAAACAATAATCTTTAAGTTCAACAAAAATTATTTGGATAGACTGAGCATCGAAGTGTCATCCCTCTGTTTGTAATTAAGATTGTAAGCACATTTATCTATCCAGCCGGTTATTGCAGACTGATGATGTTTGATTCAACTAAAATCTGTCCATGATGTATGACTTTATTTATTTTTAAGCTAAGATATATGTCTCTTGATTATTTGGTTTAGCGTTATGATTACCGGTAATCTCAAAAAAGTTCCATTTTCCTAAACAGAAAAATCCGACTTTTAAAATTAATTAAAAATCAATAATAGTTATACAATTTTTAGCATTAAGAAACTTTTCAACAAAGCTTTAAAAGAACGAGCACGTAGAACATGAGCAAAGCTATTAGATAAAGAGCATAGTATAATGTTATTAAATTAACATTTACCCTTGCAGTTATGGTAAAATATTCTGCTGTACACGTTTGATTTCCTTCAATATCAAAGCCGCTTGTAGAATTCCCACTTTCATGCACTTCAAACTGTTCAGCAGGTAAAGGGCAAGGAATAAAAGATTTTTTTATTATGACGGTCATAGTGAAAAAGAACATGCAGAACATGCCAAAAGCACTTGAATAACCAAGAAGCCCTAAAAGCAATTTTTTTGTAGTTATTTTAGGCCTACAAAAAATTAATGTATTGTTTTAAATTTTATCATTTTTCGCCAAGTAATATCTGAGTTTGACATCATTTTGGAGTCTACTGAAGTGTAAGAAGCATAATATTCACGTAAGAAACTACTATACTGTATATATCAGCTTAATTGTCCCTCTATATAAGTAATATTATTCGCTTTAAAGAGGAAAGTAAAAATCTTCTCAAGGAATAAAGTAGGTTTATTCCTACACATTAATTTAAGAAAGCCATCAGTAAAAAAATTTTTGTAGTCTATTAATTACAGTATATAACTTATCAATCAAGGGTTTTAAGAAAAATAAAAAACGATTTATTAACATCATTTACTAATGTTTTTGAGCGTAGAGAGAGGTGTGATTATCAGTACTAAAATTATCAAAGCAAGAAAATCTCCATTGAAGTAAATAGGAACATCTTCGCCGTTTCTGCAAAAGATGTCAATTATTAAATCTCTATTTTTTGCCCAAGCTATGTTATAATAAAAAGTTATATAATATAAATAAAAAATTAGGTAAAAAGATTTAAGCCAGTTACAAAATCAAATAAATAAGCCTAATAAAACTCACTGCGCTTTGAATCCTGTCAGTGCTTTCAGTACTTCAGGAAGTTCCTTTTTTATGATGTAGAGGTACGATATCATAGCTGAAATCAAATCGGTTATAAAAATTTTACATGAACCAAAGGTTTAAGTAAAACAATAAAACAGATAGGCTTTCAAATTAAATAATAAAATAGATTTTTACGGTAAAGTTAAAATTTTAATTTTTTTAGAGCTATAACAATCATCAGATGTAGCCTACCAAACAGCATGTCAGCAGGTATTGTTTAAAAAGGGACATTAGCTCCAGAAATCTATCAAGTACGTTCTAGAATAATATCAAAAAAAACATTGTTTGTTCATCTTTTTACCTCCCAAACAGTGAAGAATAATCATAAGCGAAGTGATCAGTTTTCCCTTGATTCCGAATGAATGCTCCGCCAACCCTTCGTACGTCATCAAACCAGCAATTTGGCTGGTATGCAAAAGAAGATTAATCTGATATACGGCTAAAACGGCGGTAAGTATCAGAAGTATCCTAAAAAAATACAAATTATTTGCATACGCGTATTCATTCACAATTCTAAGGAAACAATTGGAGTTTAATTTGAAAAAACTGCCACTGACAATCGTTTTTCCGGACTAAAAATATCCGCATGTTAAAAGTTCTAATTAACTCGTATATAGCCTTATTTAAAAACCTTTTTCTAATTTAAAAACTTACGCTTACAAACCTTGGCTGGAGATCACCAATTGACAAAATTTGAAAGAGTTTGAAAGTGTTGACCGCTTTTTTTGTCATCACTAGTTTTTTAGGACCAAAATGATGTGGCATTTTGCAATGCTTCAAGTTCATGATTCGGGCAATTGTCAATAAAATTTGGGCAAAACTGTATTGCCTCCAAATTTTTTTCGGCTCGCACGGGTATGTACTTACGTAAAGGAAACAGCTCCCAAGTTCTTGACGACTTCAGCTAAACCTAAAATACCACTTCCAAGGATCACATTCATGAGATTAAAAACGGAAAGAGCAAACGAAAGACGATCCTAATAAAATAAAAAAAGAAAGCTGTATAAAAATAAAAAACGATTTGACCAAAAAAATTTTTGTTAAATTAGTAGTACCGTAAGCCAATTTATTGTTTTCAATAAATCGAATTATTCAGGATGTCCATAAAGTCCGTGTGCACTTTTAAAAAATTATAACTTTAAAAGTCTTTGTGATAGAAGGAATCTGTAAAAAGTGCTCTAAAGTTTTCTTTTTCTAGTTTTGGGAAACTGAAAAGCCAAATAAAACTGTCTAACATGAAAGAGACTCCCACAAATTAATTATGGGTTGCGCTTTTGGAAAAAATCACGTTGTAGAGCCATTCTTGTTCGGAGATCATGTTACGAGTATTAACATTAACAGACCTACTTCGATATACTTTAGAATTACTTTATTTCACAGCTTGAACAACTAAATCTGAAACATGATGCAGTGTTTTAACAAGATGGAGCTTCTTGGCACTTTGCTCTACGTATTGGA
Source organism: Diplosoma virens (assembly GCA_963680785.1). Lineage (NCBI taxonomy): Eukaryota > Metazoa > Chordata > Ascidiacea > Aplousobranchia > Didemnidae > Diplosoma > Diplosoma virens. Next base: position 16,818,258 of record OY796889.1, read on the forward strand.
CAGTTTCTAAATCGGAAATGCTAAATCGGACTGAATTCATTTTACCCTTTACATTGCTAATAAGGGAGAACATGTGGAAACTTTAAAAAATACAGATTTTCTTTTTTAAATACTTTTTACAGATTGTTTTTATCACAAATACTTACAAAGGTGTAATCTTTTAAAAGTGGACACAGACTTTATAGAAACCTTGTAGATTTGCGTTTCTAAGACAAGCTAACAACAAACATAGACAAATTCTGATATTGTTTTTACCTACGCTTTAAAAGAAAGTTTACTGGTTTTGGGTCTTTAATTTACCGAAGTCAGTAACTTTATATGAGTCGCAGTCGTTGATATTTAATTTTTTTCAACAATTTTATGTCGCAGAAAAAATGTTTGGAAAACTCTTTTTTAACATTACACAAAAAATTAAAATTTGTCCGTGTTATTGTAGTATTGATTGTCTTATACGTAAACGCAAATTTATAATTTGATTTATACAAAACAATAAATGGGCTAACTAAACAATCTTTGTATTTTAAAACGTTGAACCGTTTGAAGCCTGTATAATTATTCCAAAAAATTGTAAAGTTTTGGGCGAGTTTTCTGAATTCTTGAAGTAAAATTAATTAGAGATAAAATATAGATTACGTCAGGCATGTTTTCCTAAATTTTTTTCGAGAGACTCACTTTTCTAAACCTAAAAAAAACTTAAACTTTACACTTCGATTAGGAGATTTAGCATTTGATTGTATGAGTGGGCTAATAGGCAAAATATTTTTTTCATATTTGCAGAAAAGATTTATTCATAATTTTACGTCAAAACCCTCTGCTTTGTATGTACCATTAATTAAAGTAACCACCTAATTAGTAAAAATTTTCTGCGACCGATTTGAGATCTTTTGTATTTGTAAGTTTACAAGGTTTAACCTGAGGTTTAACAGTGGTTTGGTGAGCTGGCAACCATTTCTCTGTTGCTGCAGTTGCGCTCCACATATGACAAGGTGAGCCATTGATGTGCATAAACAGTAGGCCTAATGCCGACAAAAGGGTGCAATTCAGTATGTAGATTATTGTGGAAACCCATTGTTGGATGGTTTCTTTTTGACTTAAATAGTGAGGGCATTCAGTTTTTCAAAAACTGCTCAACGTCTTTGAAAAACCAATCTATTATAAAATCTCCAGCACTGTTTCTCAACCTTCCGTACGTGTACCGGTGCCAGTCCTTTGTAAGCTAAATTTTTTGCCGGTCCGCAGAGGTATTTCTATAGTTAATTAATAGTCAGCAATGAAGTTACAAAAACTCTGAAAACAAGGCCATGAAAATGTAGTTTCAGATACTTTCTATTTAGCTATTTGCATAAAAAAAGATTATTTTTTAAAATAAAGATAGTTTTCATATTGCTAGCTTTTAGCAATCACAGTAGCAATCAGAGTTTAAAAAACTGCTTTTAAGGGGATCAACTGGGAACTATACGGTCTCATCACAAACCAGCTATCTCAGGAATTACCATCCCCTAACTCTAGCTATATTGATGAGGCATACCAGGAATTCTGTAAAAACATCTTGTCAGCAGCAGAAAAATTGTCAATTGTCAATTTTACGCGGTGGCAAAAATAACTATAGACCGTGTTGGGATGCGGAGTGCAAACACCTCTACCAGGTTTTTCTACGGGCTCCTCCGGGTGAAGCAACTAGTTCAACTGCTTTCACCTTGCTGTCCCATCATAATGAAAAACAAAAAGATCGCTAATCCCAGGATGTCAATAACATCGACTTGACGCACTCCAGTCGGCTGGCATGAAATATAATTAACAACTTAATACCAGCACCAGCACGCCACCTCTGGCCCATCACCGCTAACTCGATTGCTTCGCAGTTAGTTAAAAACGGAGTATATAAAACAACGGACCGTGAGTCAGCCAGGCTTCTTGTTAGAAAGGTGTCTCAGCTTTGGAGGATTTAAACACCGCCTGAAAAATGTATCTCTGGAGATTTTTCTACGAAAGAATTTGCCAATGTGTAGTTAAAATTAGTATGTAGTTAAAATTTGGAAATGTTTTATCAGCCCCGGCACATACACTTTTTGTCAAATTAAAAGTAGTTAAAATTTGGAAAAGCTCCGGGCTCTGACGCCCTATGCCCAAAGCTAATACTTCATGCCGGCTTTGCTTTGAAATCCTAGTTAAACCATTTCCTGCCTTTCAGCATGCGCCTAAAAATTTGAAGGAGAGCATTAGTGGTTGCCATCTCAAAACCGAATAAGCTATTTGAGGATCCAAACAGCGATTGACATGCGGTATTTCTTTACAATGTGTCCCCTTCAAGATCTTGGAGAGATTTCTGTATGGCACCGCGGCCTCACCTTGAAACTACTCCGTCTTCTTCCAGACAGGCTCATGGTCTCATTGATTAAGAAACTTGTTTGTAATCAAAGTTTTACCCTTACCACCGGTGCCGGAAAGCAAAGCAGGTTTTGACGCTTTAAGAATGGTGTCCCACAAGGATTAGTCTTGGTTCCCTCTTATTTAATATCTGTTTCTGCAGGACAAAGGGGAATAACTCGTCTACAGACCTTCGCAGTCAGCCTTCGAAAAATTAATTGTATTAAATCATCAAACATTTAAAACGCGTGTGTGTGTGTGTGATACAAAACAATTTTGGCATTACAAAAAATTAACCAAAAAACTATTTAAAATACAAACAATACAACTAGATTTAACCCAATGAGCTAGAAACTTATTCACATATAATGTTCAAAATAATTATAAAGAAAACAAAAATATAATTGAAAATAAAGTACGTAACCTTAAAAAACTGATTTCGAATGTTAAACAAAAAAACTTTTAAATTAAGAACTGCCATAAAAAAGTTACTTGAAGAAAGCTTTTTACACAAAATTACGCGCCGCGAGGGAACAAACAGAAAGAAAACTAATTACAATGTCTGATTAATTAAGTTGAAAGATTAGCGACGCGAGTTTAAAATCCAACAAAAACGGTAAATTAAAACAATAAATAACAGAAATTAAGACATATAATAATTTTTTTGCCAAGCCGAAGATTTTACTGTTTGCCTTCTTGATGGGACCTCACAGCTTGGCGAAATAGCACTACGACGCGCATCGTCTGTCGCAAAAGTATCTATACATATGACCTGCCAGTGACAGTCGGCAGGAAATTTGCTTATGCTGATGATCTGGCAATCTTGCACTTTGCAATTGACTGGTAGGCGTTAGAGGGTCTCTTACTCAGGACAGGCAACCCTATTCTCCAATCTTTGCAAATGGAAGCTCAAACTCAGTACAACAAAGACTTTATCGACAGCCTTCCATCTTTACAACAAAGAGGAATGAGTGAGCTTTACATCTTTGTCAACGAACAGGCTTGACTGATTTGTGCTGAATCCACTTTTCTTGGCATAAAACTGGATAGGGCACTCACATTTTGCCGAAACTTAGAGTCACTGTGCAAGAAGTTGGCATCTCGCGTTGGGTTTTTAAGGTGATTGGCTGGATCAAGCTGGGGTGCGGATGCCACATTACTTCTCACAGCAACCCTTGGCTTGGTCCATTCACGGATGAGTAGTGTGCGCCTGCTGTGTCGCAGTGCCCATACTTGCCTTATTGACAAGCCAAACGATACCTTGTGCATAGTTACGGGATGCCTGCGTCCCACACCAACGGACAATTTTTATATCTTCTTTTTTTGTCTTCATTTCTAGCAGGCATCCAACCAACTGAGTTTTGCCGCCAAAGAGCCGTACCGTCTCTAGCTCGCCGCGCTTAGGAGCCAGAACATCTAATATGTGAAAGGTTCCTGTCTTCACTTCGTGTACCGCTGCGGCACCTTAAATCAAGAAACACATTTGTTCCTGCGGCACTGGAACTGCTGAACAACCCTTCCCAGTCAGGCCCCAGTGTAGCACAATGGGAGGAATATAGATGGGGCATGGTGTGGCGAAAAAACATCTCTAGACTCCATATATTTATTTAGAATAGTTGTCCAACGCCACTAGAAATTAGCTTTTCCAGACCTACATGAGTCAAGCTTAACGGTCTCCGAACTGGTGTTGGTCTATTCCGCCTAAAACACACATAAATGGGGTACGGCTTCTACGGAGGCCTGTAAGTGTGGCGTAAAGGACAGCTGGGCACGTTATAACATCTTGCCCCATCTATCACTATTCAAATGGAGTCCATGTTCTCTCACATGTCGACAAGAGCTTGATGATTTGGCCGACGGAAACATGTCTGGCCGTTTTGTGCACCGTCCAGCGTCCTTCCACCTCCTCCAAATGAAGAGGAAGAAGAATAGTCGGCAAGCTCTGAGTTGAGAACCACTAGTCCAAACTAAAGTATTTTGTTAATTTTTATATTTGGCTGAATAAACTATTTCTACGAAAGCACACAACGCAATCTCAGCTGAGTACCGGGTATGTGCCGGGGCTGATAAAACATTTTGTCAAATCATCAGTTTATTCGCTTTTTGTGACATCATAGGTTGGATTTTGATTCTTAGCTTTAAAATTAAGGAACAAAGGAAAAGCACAATTGAAATGTGCTGCTTGTCAATAATTTACCCCAAGCAACAGCTAAAAAATTAAGTTTGCAATCAAACAGAATTTTTGATTTTCATTGCTCAATAATATCGCACAATCCTGGGCCAAGTCTATTACTCATTTCTTTAAAACACATACGCCTACTTTGTTTTTTGCTTATTATCTTGTAGCTATAATTTTTATTGGTTAAAATGTCAAATATATTACTGAGCCCCTCATGGTCCTCTCTTCACGAACGTTTTTGTTACTTGAAGGGTCTCAGGCCCTCAGGAATGCAATACTGGATTACATTATAAACAATTTGGATCTTTGCAAAGCTTTTTCTCGGCAGCGTACTATATTATTAATACTTTTTTTATATGTCTGTATTAAACTAATTTTATTTTTTATATTTCTGTATTAAACTATGTCTGAGATGTCAATGTTAACTACGTCTGGGGTTTGTGAATGTAGATTATATTGTTTGTTAAATGGGTAATTGTTTGTTAAGTGACCAAAGTTTGGGAGATGTTTTGTTTTATGGGTTGTAAAAGGCTTGGTATGGCTGTGACCATGGTTTGACGAGAGTGTGATTAAATTCAGTCGAAATGTTTTTTACGACATTATCAAGAGTTTAGCTTGGTTCATTCTGGAAGCCTTCCCGGAAAAAGCAAACAGAAAGTGTATTTATGCTACGCTTTTAAGCTGATATGCTATCCGCTTGCTTTTCTCGCAAACTCTCTCTCTCTCTCTCTGTGTGAACCAAGCTAAAAAGTTGAAATATTTCAATTTCCATATTTTTTCGCTGAGCAGAAAAAATTTTCGCTTCGGCAATTTCTTTACACTTTTAAAAGAAAATTTTTTTATGCTTTTCACCACACGTTTCGTTTTATCCGAAAACACTTTTAATCTGAAACAAGTTTTTATGAGGTTTGTTTCTGCAGTTTGTAAATTTTTAAATAAGAATATTCAATGTTTTTGAGGCAGTTTTAAAAATTTAGTGACAATTTGCAAATCCGATTCCAAACAGTTACAATAATGATATCTTGAAACGCAAACACGTATTTTTATCGGAAAATACCGTTGTGACTCTAGAGCAATGGTTCTCAATCTTTTTATTATCGCGGACCCCTGGACCATCGGCGCCGGCTGAACCAATCTTAGAGGAGCAAGATAGGCGTGAAGTATATATGGAAAGAGGCCAGATAGTTAAAACTTATCAAAAAGCTATATGCTACATAAAAAATTCAGATTCCAGGGGCACCAAGGCTCCTCTTGCTCTCCCCCCCGTGCCGACGTCTATACCATCACAAAATGCAAATTATGAAAAACAGCACAAAATGCAACATAATGTTTGAAACCCTATTTAAAAACAGCACAAAATTATGCAGGTTATTTCATTTATTTCAAAGTAAACGCACTTTAATACGATTTTTGCTGTTGCATATCAGAAGCAAGTTTTGAAATACGTGGTCGTGTTTCTATAATCTCTAGTCTCATTTCATTTTCCACATCTAGGTTGTTGCGAGCTTTTGATTTGATATGCATGAGAGTAGAAAATCCACCTTCACAGAGGTAAGTGGAAGCGGATAGAACAATGACGCGTAACGCTTCCGTCAATAACTTTGGGTAAGACTGCAACATAGAGGTCCAAAATTGAGTAAGTGATTTCATCATAAACATTTCACGACCAGCTGAGTCATTTCTTTAGTCCAGCAGCTTATCTTAAATTTCTTCAGGAATAGTTGTTATGTCTATTATTGGGGAAAATAGATTTCGAGGTAAAAGTTTAGACACTTCTTCAAGATCGGGAAAGTACTTCTTGAATGCATTTTTCAGCAATTGTAAATGTTCACTAATTTTTTGTTTTATTTGTGCATTGAGACTAACAGATTCAAATTGAGATAGTTTTTCAAACATTGCAAAATTTCCCTGATTGACTTTACAATTCCAATTATGCATCTTTTCTACAAAGCCACGCAAAATGTCTCTAAATTGTATAATGTTTGTATCTGGCCCTTGAAGTCTCAAATTAAACTTATTGAACTGTTCAGTAATGTCAGCTAAGTAAAACAGAGCTTGTAACCATGTTTTGTCACCAAAGAAGTGTACAAAGACATCTTTCTTAACCGTTTCCAAAAACAGTTTGATTTCGGTTTTCAGCTTGTAGAAGCGAGCAGCAACATTTACTTTTGAAAGCCATCGTACCGCAGTATAAAACAAAATAGTCTCATAATCAGAGTCCATTTCTTTGGAAAACTGTTTAAACAGGCGAGAAGGCGTGCCACTCCTCTTCACGAAGTTAACTATTTTCACAGCAGAATTAAGCACGTTTTTCAAAAAATTACCAAGAGTTTTACATGGGAGCGTATATCGATGCATCATTCAATGTAATCCTCTAACTTAAGGAGATTTTTCCTTAACCTTCATCGGGAAACCAGATTTGCATCCAAGCATTGCCAGGGCTCCATCCGTACATACCTAACAAAGCTTTTTCCACTGCAAACCTTGGGTTTCAAAAAACTTTGAGATGCTGTTCATTATATCTTGAGCTGTGGCTGTAGTTTCCAAAGAATTGCAAAACAAAAACTGTTCTTTAACATTTCCTTATGTATGCATCGAACAAATACCAAGAGCTGCGAGCATGATGCAACATCTGTTGATTTGTCGAGTTGTACAGCGAACATGGGAAAAGATCTGATTTCCGCTATAACTTGCTGTTTGACGTCTGTTGACATAAGCAAAATACGCCTCTTAATTGTGCCATTGGATAAAGGCACTTGTTGGATCTTTTTTGCACTTGTTTCTCCAAAAAGCAACTTTACCATATCTACGGGACATGTTTTTACCAGGGTTTCTCTGTTGGTATGGGGCTTTTTTTGCTTAGGTACATGTAATGTCACTTCAAAAGAAATTGTCAGGCTTGTAGTGCTCTGTTTTTGAAAATATTCACAAGCATCCAATTTTTGCCGTTTTAGCAAGAGTTTTTGTCTTTGAAAAAAATCTAAGTCTTTTTCTACATGCTCTGGCTGCTTCTGCTGCAGGTGACGCTTAACCTTTGATGGCTTCATTGCTTCATTGCTGAGGACAGAACAACATAAAACACATTGCAGTTTTTCTTTGCCACTGTCAAACACAGAGGTAAATCCCATATTAAGGTAACTTTCTGAAATCTTTCTAGATTTAGCCATGCCGTTTTAGTTCAAGTATTAAACCTTTCTCACTACAACTATGTACTACCAACTGAGTAAAAGATTATTTTGCTTTCTCGAATCATTTAGCGTCATAGTGTGCAGGTGCGTTGTTTTGTATAACTGGCAATAGATTTGATTAATGTGACATCACAATGCGGACAATCACAACAGGTTTTCTGGCGACATCAAAAATCAGTAATTAAGCAAATATTTCTAAATTTCATGAATATTTTAAAAAACAAATAATAATCAAGGCGCCATTTTAAAAAAGAGCTTTAAAAAAAATCAGTTTAACAGTTGGAAATTTATAACCTTTCACGGACTCCTTGAAAGTGTTTCGCGGACCCTCAGAGGTTCGCGGACTTTCGGTTGAGAAACACTGCTCTAGAGTTTTAAATGGTGGGGTGAATATAGGTTGTAATCTTTGTGGTAGCTGTCTTCTTATTTCTAACCTCTATTTTGATGTCCTTTAGCGAGTACATTAGACTAATTTAAGAGCTTAGTTCTAAATGTACCTAAGTCACATAATGTCATTTTGAGAAAATGAAGTTTAAAGTTTTCAAAAACCCTACTTCTACAATAAAAATACGCTAAGATTTCAAACCTCTGTGCTATTCAAAAAGTGATTTCCTGAAAAGATTTTTTGTCAGAATTTTTCTGGCGAGTAAATAAACAATTTTTTCAGCTTATCGTACTTTTTCGAAAATGTGACTTAGGTACTTTTAGAAATAGGGCCTTCAATTGCAAAAAGAAAAAAAAAAACAAACAAATTACTAAATTTTAGACATGTACCTTAAAGAAATCTTTTTCTTTCTTTTTAGGAGCAAAACAAGTTTTTGATGTAAAATAGTAGCTTCCATCCCTATCATCATCTTGTGGAGACAAAGAATCTTCTTCAAAGTCAATTTCATTTGTTGGTAAAGACAAAAAAACCATGTCATTTCTCGAGTTTTGTCGATATTTATTACTCAATAAACTTTTTTTTGACTCCGTCATTTTTTGTTTAAGGACAAAGAATTATAATATTCCAACTATTAAAAAAAAATTACCATATTTATGCAAGAATGTGTGGTGAAAATAGGATAAAATGACATTTTGAAAAAAGCCAATATACTAGAGTTTAAAAAACTTTAAATTTAAGCAATTGAGCAAAAGAAAAATAATCGTGAAATCAAAGTATTTAAATTGATTAAACTTATGTAACGTTTGCTGAAATTTGAGTTTTTTGCGTTAGTGTGGTATGTTGGTCTGGCTATTTCACAAAATCAAATCTTTGATTATACAGCGTCTTCACGCGGAAGCGTGTAGCAAGTTTGGTTTGCCATTTCTGCAACAATAAGCCTGTGTAATACAGCCATTTACTTGGAACCGTCGCGATAATAGCCAGCCGTTGGCAGCAACTCTGTGACACACGCGGTCGGAGTTTGATTCCCGGGTCAATCAAATCTGCCACGGTTGTTTTATAACAACTCCTTATCACTGCAATCATAGTCGTACCTGCCGGGAGCAGGGCGCAATTTTACCCCAAGTTTCAAACATTTTGGTAAAATCACAATTTTTCGGGCAGTGACAATAAAATATTTGGGCAAAACCAGGAATTTTAGGGCAGTGATAAAGATCAAAAAAAGTTTTTTGTGCTAATTGCAGAAAAGACGTTTTTTTGGCCTCCATCCTAAATTTTAAACAAATTTTCTTCTCATATTCGTAAAGTTCTGGAAAATCAAGATTTGGGCAAATGCCACAAAATGTAGGCAAATTTTATTGCCTCAAGTTTTTTTTAGGCTGGTGCGCCTATGACTGCGACAGTTCTAAGTAAGTGACTGCGTTACCCGGGCGCAATGTTGCAAAGATGCCACTCGATAAACCTTTTGACTTAAAGACGCTAGTATAAAAAAGAGAGTCTCTATTGCAGGGTTTCTAAACTCGTTGGAACACGCGGACTCCTAGGCTAATTTTGTGGAACTTTATTGACCCCAAGCCTAAATGTTTTCCGAAAGGCAAGTAAAGACAAAAAAGTCACCAATTGAAATTTGGGTTCGGTTTCTCTTTACCGTGGAGTAAAAACCTTTTTTTCACTTGAATTTCGAAAAAAAATTAATTCTTCAACCACGAGTAAGACTTCTTAGGTTAATGCGCTTTTCATTGTCAAGTTCTTACGATCTTAAGAGCGTAAGTAACAATTATTATATCACAGAAAAATCCTGTGGACCCCCTGGATAGGTCGCTATGAGTCCTTAGGGCTCCAGTAGAACAGAGTTAAGAAATCCTGCTTTATTCAATCATTTTTATATTGTTTGTACATCCTTTTCATTGTAACTCGGAAAAAAATTCTAAATTAAACTGAAGACATAAAGATCTTTTCTTCTTATTGTCACATTTTTTTGCTATTTGAAGATACAGAACCAAAAAAATTTATCAACTTTTATTAATATTTTATTAATTTTTTAAGTTAAAGCAAAAAAGTATTTAACAGTGCACCTGGAGCACATATAACTCTTAAATATTTGTAATATTCCAAAATATAGCCTACCACTAAATGGAACGGTTCGGATCAAAACACTTTTTGATGCTAGTGTTACTTATTTTCGTTTTCGAGGGAGGCTAAGACAAGAAAAGATTCGGGCTCAGTCGTACAACAAAGTATAAAAGTTCTTACAAAGGCTCGTAATCTGCAAAAATCAAATTCAAAACTTAAATAAAAACTGACCTTCCGTATGTTTCTACTTGCTCTATTTAAATTGCTTCGCTTGTTAAATCAAATAAATTTTAATGCACTTTAAAATAGAACCAATGTAGTGATAAATATTTTTATGACGAAATGTTTTATAAAATGAGTTCTAGTACTTGGGCTCTGTGTTTTATAATAAAATTATAACCAAGTTTTTGTTACCAATATGACTGTCAGCAGCGTGGCCGAGTAGTAAAAGCGCCGTACTGATGGCGAGCACCTTCACAAAATCTTCTTATGTTTTGAAAAAGGCACTTTACGGTATATTCCTCTGCTAAGCGGTCTAGCAAGCCGCTCTGAATTTCAGTCATAACTCGAAACAAAAAAATAAAAAAATAAAAATAAGAAATTTCAAAGGAACAGAAATATTTTAGCATCTGCGAAAGCTGGTCGGAGCAATTGCTTGAAGGTTGCCCTAAGTATAACGCCTCCGACGTTTACGAGTTAAAATAACAAATATTGATGAAAAAATAATAACAAATTCTTACTTCATTTTTTAACAAAATTTAACGTGTCAGATAAATTGAAGCAGTTTAAAAAGCCGCTTCGACCAAAAGATAATTTCTTAAAATGCTAATCTTAATGTTAAAGTTTCATTTTTATATTTATACTCATTTAAAAGTCCAAGTATCATGGTACCACAATACAATTATTTTTAATAATAATAAAGATAATAAACTACTTTGTTAGAAACAATCGATTCTTAACTGTAAGCTTTGTAGAAATACTGTATAAATGACCTCTGAAAACAGTTAGTGCCGACTTATAATGGAAACTTAATATATGGAACAAAGGATAAATTGTATAAAACTATCTCGTCATAGCTTCTAGTTGCAACGCATTGTCTAAGCCAAGGATGTCCAACTTTTTTTTTATAATGGACCAAATTATAAATTTCGTTATAGTCGGCGACCGCAAAAAGATCTTTACTTTGAATTTGACTCTATTTTCCGGATTTTCGTCTCAAAAACTTAGTGATCTCTAAAAAAAAGTCTTCACTTTGAATCTGTATCTGGTTTCTCGGTTTTTGTCTCAGAAACTTAGTGATCTCGAAAAAAAGGTCTTCACCGGGAATGCAGCTCGTCAAACTTTTGAAGCGAGTCAGAGTCCCGAGTCCGAGTCCGGGATAAAAGGACGAGTCTGAGTTCAAGTCCGGAGTCCGCATAACTGTTTAATACTAAGAATTGTCCCTTTGACTTTTATGAAAGAAGCCAGCCAAGGCCTGACATAAATTTAAAAAAATCTAACTGGCAATATTTTGGTTCTGCACAAGTATTGAACAACAGGGGCGCCCGAAAGCGGTGGCAGGGAGTAATTGCCCCTGCTTTTTGATCCCTTTAAATTGCCTCTGCCCTTTTCAAAAAAGGAGTATAGGCTACTGATGCGCAGATGCAGAAGCATTGGGTCAGATTTGGCCCTACAACCGTAGAAACTCGACCAAAATATCAGATCGATTGAAGGTGAATGTTATTATTTTGGTTATAGCCTGCACCTTAAATTTAGAACAAAAATAGCAACCATGAACTTGATTGAAAGTGATAACCTTTTCTTTATTTTTAATTCTCACCTAAAATTTGGGACAAAAATCGAAATTTTGCACACTAATTGAAAGAAATGATTTTTTTGGGTATTACTAGTATTTTGCGCTGAAAACGGTCGCGATACAAAATGGCAACTTTTAAAAAAATACTTTTTTAAAAATAAATTGCCTTTTTTAAATTTTGCCCCCTCCCTGAAAAATTGGCTTTCCCTGTTTGATCACTTATTATTACAAAAAAAGTGACAACCTTGAGCACAACATAGTAAAAAACAGTTACAAAAAATTTAAAATAGTAAAGAGGAATACTATGAAGGAAATTATATTTTGATTTCTCTTTCATTTTTTATCTAAGGTTTAGCTTTTTTTTCTTAATAAGTATTGATAACAATAATCTGCGAAACCGTCGAATCGTCGATGCTGCATGAAAGCTAGACGTCGGATTAGCCGGACTCGCTACTTTTTTGTAAAGTCCGAGTCTGAGTCCAACTATATTGCACCGAATTCACGGGTCCCGAGTCCTGAGTCCGAGTCCGCATCCGCATCCCCTGTCTTCACTTTGAACCTGACTTGGTTTCAATTTTTGTCTCAAAAACGTAGTGATCTCTAAAAAAAAGTCTTCACTATAAATCTTACTTTGGTTTCTCGATTTTCGTCGAAAAAATAATCTCGCGGAACACAGTTTTAAGAAACCTGCGATAGAGCTATGAAAATATGACTAAAAAATTTGAGTAAGTAGTGGGCCGCATAAAAACGTTAAGTGGATCACAGGTTGGACACATTGGACATCCCTGGTCTAAGCCTTAAACTCTAAGGCATAGGCGTGCAACATAGGGCCTATGTCTTCTGTGCCGCATTCTGGATGTCTTTCTGTGTCGCAACATACGGAAGTGCCGCATTCTGGCCCGCGGCACTTCTTTTTATGGCTCGCTTCTAGTGAAGTAAACATGAGTTAAGCAAAAATGTGTATAAAAAGAATTTTTTTGTGGTAAAATAAGAAACAATTTTAAAGTCAAATAAACAAACCATATTTAATTACTCTTTTTAACCAGCTTAACAGTTTTTATTCTTATTGCTATTCTTGACATTTCATACTAACTAAATTTTACTACAAACTGTGGCAATTTGTTCTTGCTGCATCATAGCGCTTGTTGAACTGCTAGTTGAAACGAATGTTCATCCAAGAAACGAGCCTAAAATCCTAAAATGTCTTCAAGTGAGAGAAGGAAGGTTGATTGTGAAGCAAGAATGTTCAACAACGAGTTGCAAAAAGTACTTCGTTATTTAACATAATAAAAATGTAATTTGTCTGATTTTTATAAATGTTATCGCGATAATGAAAGAGCACAATAAGCGTTACTATTGCACAAAACATCCTGCCAAATTTGATGGCATTGAAGGTCAATTACGATTTGACGAAATAGAGCAGTTTAAAAAGTGTTTGAGCATGCAAGAGGTATTTCATGCATATGAAAAATACATTGAGCTTGTTAAAGATCTAAGCCTTGAGATATCTGAGGTAATTTAAGAAAAAAAAGCTTAGGTCTACAGTGATGGTGAATTCATTAAGAATTGTTTGGAGTTGTTCCCTAGACATGTGTTTCCAGAAAAAAAATGTGTTGTGGGGGAACTAAGTCTGTCTTGGTTTACAATGGCAAGCCGGATAGATGACCTTTCAAAAAATATCGAACTTTCTTTAAACCAGAAAATAAACAAATGTTCTGCTTTTAGTATTGCTTTGGGAAAGACGTAAGCGATACTGCACAGAAAGTTTTTCAGTATCTTAGTTATCTCAGCATCTTCAAATAGAACAATATTTTGACTTTACATGTAAATTGATTGAGAAATTCTTTTTTACAATACAAGGAATAATAACAACAGCTGTTTTGCTTGGTACTAAATTGTCCGGCTTGCAGGATTATTATTATTATTGTACAATTTGGCCCATTGAGATAAACAGTTGCGGGTCCCTGCTCTAAGGCATGTAGTTTTTCAATTTATAAATTGTATAAGCCTACAATTACCAAAAAACTTCGTACAAGTAAAACGTAAAAAACCGAAAAAGTTGGTCTGTAAGCCTACGTAAAAGAAGAAGCGGCCAAAAAATAAATTTTATATTACAAAATAAGTGAAAAAAGAAAGCAAAAACACTTAGGCTACGTATTATCTTATTAAAGATTTCAAAATGTTCACGAATAATAAAAAATATTTTTCAAATTTAAAAATAATCCATTAATTGATTTCTTGTTCTACAAAAAAAAAGATTTGAATCGAAGAATTTTATAAAGTAAAAAGCAGGGTGTCAAACCGGACCCGAACCGGATCCGTAAACCCGTATTAACCGTTATTATTTTTTGAACCCGAACCGGAACTGAACCCGAAAAAATAAAATTTGCTGAACCTGAACTGGAACTGAACCCCTAAAAATAAAATTTGCTGAACCTGAACCGGAGCTGAACCCGTAGAAAAAAAAATGCTGAACCCGAACCTGAACCGGAACTTTATTTTAAATGGATCCGGTTCGACCGTTTGATGTACAAATTTTAATTTTGAAGTCATTTGTAGAAGAATCAGAATCACAATTTTGTCTTTGAAGTTGCCGCAATTTTTTTGGTCACAATACTTGTTGTGTGGCAATACAGAAACGTTATAAACGACTTTTTCAGGCGAGAAGTTAAAGCAAAAACATGTCACTTGCTAGATAAAGAAAGCGAAATTTTAAATACCTGTATATGCTAAAGCAGTTGTTCTTAAGCTTTTTACAGTGCCATACCTTTAAAAAAATACATATTAATATAGAGACGTAGCAAACATAGTGAAACCATCGTTGGTGAAGCAAAATTATTTGACGCCATTGAAAAATTAAAGCTGCACAGTGCATGCTGTTGGGGAGCCACTCGACTGAAATTTAGTTACGTGGAGAAGTTTAATAAAAAAGCAGTGTAAACTTATCGAATGATTCGAATTCAGTGTAACTTATAGTTGCCTCAAATGGTTTTCACTAGTTTTCACATGCGATGGTATCCTTAACAGTCGAGATTGAGTAAAAAATAATGCAATAAAGTTAATTAATTTTTGATTTTTCAAAAAAACAAAATTAAAAAAAAAATTTGTTGAGATTAGAAAGAGAAGCTATTAACCTTCGCCTTGTAGCGTGAAGTTTAAGTAAAATTTTGTAAGCTAACTGCTTTTCTCTTATTTCTCAGCTTCTTATTAGGCTCAAATTTGCATGTTGGAATCTAAAAAGGCCTTCACTTTTGCAGTAAGGTTGATTCGGGATGAGCTGTTCATAGTTTTTAGGCTTATTTAAAGATATTACGTATAGCAGTGAAAATTGGATTACTTAAATTTTTTATTTGCATCAATGTTCGCTTCAACTTTACGTCAAAGGTTTGTCTCTTAAGGAAAAAAAATCTTATACAACAAATTGATTTAATTTTTAATTTATTTCTAGTTGTAATTATTAAATCAAATGTTACCGTTTGAAGTTGCCACAATTTGTTTGAGCACTTGTATGCCAACAAAGAAACGTCATAAACAACTTTATCAGCCGAGAAATGAAGAAAAAATATGTGCACTAGATACATGAACGTGCGCCAAAAGAACCAAAAGGGGGACTGGCTTTTTTAAATTTCAAATTTTACAAAATAATACATAAATATGCATTAAAAACTTCTAAAGTTAAGGCTCGTTTCCACTACGAGCGTGGAATAGAGCATTCTTTGTTTCTTTTCATCATCTTTCCGCGCTTAAAATCTAAGTGAAGCAAATAAAGTCAATAAATCAAGCAAAGAGTACAGTGGCGAACAAAAAAAGTAAGACTTTTTTATTTTTTAAGATTTTTTAAAAATATCATTGTTAAAATTGAATTATATTAATATATATCAAGTAATATATCATTAAAAGAGCACAAAAAATTATATTAAATCCAATATTAATTTATTTCTTTTTTAGAAATATAATTCAATTGCAACTAACTTATTTTTAAAAAATTTGATAAAATAAAAAATCTTACTTTTTTGCTCGCCACTGTACTCCATTCCACGCTCATAGTGGGAAAAGAGCCTTTATGCGTCAATTTTTTATTATTATAAACTTGAATGACTTAATGTTTAATTTGTTTAAAACTTTAAAAGTTTAGATTTAGTAAGATAAAGGCCCGTTTCCACTACCGGCGTGAAACGAAGTATTTTTTGTTTTATTAATTTTTGTACTTCTTTCGGCGCTTAAAGGCAAAACGAAGAAAAAAATCATTGAAACAAAGAATACTCCAATCTACACTCGTAGTGGAAATGAACCTTAATGACGTTTCATACCTGATAAACCTTCTGCGTGAGGGCCGCCACTAAAAAATTATCAAAAAATTCTTAGACAAGTGTATCAGTGGCTAGTCCAAGAAAGATCTATATAAACTCATGTAAACGCAATCTATAAGAAAGTTATGAGATCACAAAACAACAAAAAACTTCCGTTGCAGCTTTTGGCGCTCGCAAGATCATTACTATAAATTTATTAGTAAGACTTGATTTTTACAACCAAGACCTATGCCAGTGAATTAGTTTAATTTAATTTTTTAAAAACTTGTACCAGAATTTTTTAAAAAACCCTTTTTAAGAATATTTTTTGTGTTTCCGACTGTTTACCATCACTCCTCCAGGAAGCGCGTCTACGGGCGCCCATGATAACATGAGGTAAGAAATTGTGTTTACAGTCCTAACGCTTGTAAGAAATAGATAAAAAATATATATTTCGAACCCGAACCGGAGCTGAACCGGAACTGAACCCCTAAAAAAAAAATTGTTGAACCTGAACCGGAACTAAACCCGAAGAAAAATTTTTTGCTGAACCCTAACCGGAACTGAACCCGAAAAAAAATTTTTTGCTGAACCTGAACCGGAACTGAACCTTTAAAAATAAAATTTGCCGAACCTAAACCTGAACTGGAACGTTATTTTAAACGGTTCGATTCCCTGGTAAAAAATGCCAAAACTCAGTCAAAAACTCAGATTGAGCAAAAATTGTATGGTGAAAAATAGGCGGCGCTACTCCAAAGTGCGATCTGACACGATGTTCTACGCGTTCTAACGCGGTGACTAAAATTAAACTTAATAATTCGTCCTCCACACAGGCTAAAACAATTCTATCTCAGTATAGAATTAACTTCTAAGCGATCAACACTGACTCTTAAATAACTTAAGCACAACCAAACAGCCAACAATTACACAAATGAGAAATACAATAAGAGATAAAAAGGTTCAATTGGTTGTAAACAGTTTTAAAAAGGTTATATAACTTATAGTTTCCAATTACCTTAATAGTAGTAGATGATACCAATCGTTCTTGAACGCTCTAGCCAAAATTACGTAACACTGCCGCAAACGTCATAATGCCTCAACTTCAGTCAATCAATGCGCTTGAATTAAAACCGCAAAACGAATCGTTTTAATATATAAATAAGAACAACTTGCAGACAAAATAAATTAAACGGAGGATGGCGAATAAGAACAACTTGCAGATAAAATAAGTACATTCACTACGTAACAATGGAAAAGATTACGTTTTTATCAAAAGCTAAAAATTACTGCAAAACACAGAAAATTAACTACAAAGTTATAAGGAAGAATAAAATTATGAATGAAGTGTGACAGTGATCAATACAATCTCGGTTTAACTCCACTTATCATTCTGTTAAACCTGTGAAAAAGATACCTCACATCAATATTTTATGCTTGGCGGTCTTAACATTCAAATCTGAAATTTGAAGAATCGATTGGCGATACAAAACTTTAAGATGGCTTTGAAAAGCGTGTTCGTTCCTCGAAGACTTTTTATCTGACACTTATTGGGAGGAATTGTCAGAAGAACTGAGAGCAATTCGATGGTGTTTATATAGGCAAGGAGAATGAGTCTGATTGGTTAAAAAAGGCATCCAATCAGGAATAGAAAAGAAAAAAAACGAGAGTGTGTCTGATTGGTAAAGAGAGACAACCAATCAGAAGTGAAAGTAAAAGAGCGTTAATGAATGAGTTTTAAATTGTAAAGAAATTTCTTGTGTCCACAGAGATTAGGTTGAAAAGATTTGATAAACATGGCTTCAAGAGCGGAGAGGTGGAAAAAAGTACGTCCTCGGGCAAGGATAGAGAATTTGGTGCAAAATATTGCTCTATTTCTTCATAGTAGCACTATGATGGTGGCCCCCTGTCTGCACCTTAAATTTTGGACGAAAGTAGGGATAAGATACTGGGAAGAAAATGAAGAATTTGGACATTTATTGAAAGTGATGATCTTTTTTTTGATCACTATACTTTTGGGACAAAAAACTTTGCACACTAAAAAGTGGCCCCACCTATTTTTGAACAGCTTCCCCTTTCGTAAGGCTATCACTGCTCCTATTTTAACGTCTTCTACGTTATCTGAAAAGTTAGGGGGATGAATAATTGATATCATAACATGAAGATAATGATGAAAAACAAGCTATAGCTCACAAGAACATAGGCTGAAGCATTTGCTATAGGAGGGATACAACGCCAACGCAACACCTTTTCAAAATTTATAAACATTTTTACATTTCGAAAAATTTTGCAAATAAAAAATAGACTTAAAAGAACTTAACAATCAAGAAAATGAAAAATTTAACAACTTTTTAGTTAGGGGATGAATAATTGATATCATGACATGAAGCAAGAAAGTATTTAATTAAGGCTGATTCTTAACATGATTTTGATCAAACACCCTAAAGTTTGACGGAGCCGTTTCAAGAGTTTCTCTGAAATAACTGATAATCTGCCTTTGATCATAGTAAACTAACCACAACAAATCTTCTTTGAACAATTACATCTCTGGTATATCAACAAATTAAACGTGGAACACAGCGCAGAAAAGTAATTTGTCTATAGTTTTTATCCATAAGGTTTTATGGAAGAAAGATGAACACACAATTATCTAAATATTGAACATCAGGTATTACTGTATTTAAAATGCAACCTTTATTCATGCCAAGTTATCTATGCTAAATTGTAAGTACCGGTACGCAATGTTGTCAAGTGATATTAATTTTTTGTAGCAAGCAATAATTTTATGCGCATAGTGGAGCAGGAAATTGCTTTTAACTCCGCTATATACTTAAGGGGCCATTTTCCCTGATTGTAAAAGATCAAATTACCTCCTGTACGTACAATTTCCTATAGACTGAATATTAAACCCCATAAATGATTTTGGAGATGTAGCAGAGTTGTGTGTAGGTTAATTTTTATTAGTTTCTACCTTTGCATTGGATTTACTTGTTAGTCCGGAAATAACAAATAGCAGATTTTTCTGTACATAATATTGAAGGTTTGCAGCTATTTTATCACTTCAGCTCAAGGTTAGCAAACTATGACCCGGCAAAAGCTTCTATGAAGCATTATATTGCGTCATATCCGTTAATTTTTAAGATAGAATACCCACAATGTGGACTGCACAATGCGCCGGCCGCAAAACCCCTTACTTTGGCTATTTTGCAAATTATTTATTTTATTTAACTGTCTTAACATAACTCAACTACGTCGTTCTTTTAAAAATGTGCTTTTCTGAATGTGGCTCTTTGAAAAATGTGATTTTCTAAATACGGCCCTTGTACTAAAAATTTTACCCACCCATGTTATTGCTGCTTGGCCTTTAAATATCTTCATTAAATCAAAGTTTAATAAATTAAAAATTGTTTTTGTGTACCGTACGTTTGCTTGAAAAACATTTAAGGTACAACCGTTTCTCTTCGATTGCTTCAAATACAGTTTTTTAAAATTGGTTAAAACAAATTTTGACAATCGGTTGAGACCAGTCAGATTTTTTGTGCTTAAAATTGAAGTTTGAAAAGTGTTAGTGTTTGAAATGAACCCATTAAAATCTTATATAAACTTACTTAGCTTGAATAATAATGAATCTAGGAGCTCTTAAACTTTTTTTATTTCTATACTTTTCTCATTGGTTGAATAAAAAGGTTTAAAAAGCGATTCAAGAAAAACTGTTTTATATGAAGCCATAATCGACATGTCGAAAGATATGTTCAATTGCGATTGACGGATTTTTAAACCGAAGTATTTTGATATTTGATATCTTTGCGAAGAAGCTCCAGCTGTTAAACAATGGTTTGCGGAGTGGTGTTTATCGTGTGCTTGTACACAAGAAGTGACCTTTTCGTTTAGTACTATCGAAAGACGAAGCGAAAGAAGCGTTGTTATTGAAATGGGACATGGCTACAGTGTCTTACAATCCGATTTAAAGCTTTGTATATTTTTTGCTTCTACTATCAATGACAAGAAATTTTTTGTTGCTTTTTCACGTTTTGATCTTTTTTTTGTTATGCTTACGCCTTCTTTCTTGTTCTATTACATTTATACTTGGCTTGTTCTTTACTTTTTTGCTGTTTCATGCTTAAATTATCTTTTAGTATAAGTATCAATCAGAGATCTTTATATTGCTGTTTATTTAAAAAATCAACGAATTTTCAAAGAAAGGGCGCGACTGTTTGTTAAAGTATCAACCGATTTAGAGCATTATTTTCTACCGGTTAGAAACTACTTTTGTGGGCTCAAAATCTTGGTTTCATAGAATGAAAATTCTAAACAATTTTCGGGCATTAGTTGAAATTGTACCACAATTTAACTTCGTCCGCAGCGTCGTCAATTGGTTAAAGCGCCGTGCTTGTGATCGTCATGGTCTCGATTCAAAACCTGCTCGCACCATTCTGTTGTGTCCTTGGTTAAGACACTTTACGGCATTTTCCCCTGTTTGGTAGTCTTGGCAAGCAGTTCTAAATTACGGTCATATTTCTATTAAATTACAAGCGGACAGCAATATTTTGGCATCTCCGGAAGCAGTCGGGGTAATTGCTTATCCTATGTATTGGCGCTTCCGTCGCTTTCCTGCGAGTCAGCTAAATACCACTATACGTATTCGTTTATTCAATCTCTTCAGTATTTGAATAAGTTATTTGAAGAAGTTGAATAAACGAAAGCTTATAGTAGTATTTAGCTAAGATTTTTTGTTACGAAAAGTTTTTAAAATTAATTTTCCCAGTCTCTGCACACTACAATAGATCTAGCACTCATTGCAAGCTTGGATTTGGTTTAGTTTTCGACAATTTTGGATTATTTTTATCAATTATTATTAGCTTATTTAAAACAAGAAATTGCTTTTTTATTGGACTCGACCACTCGACCACGTTTAATTTGAAAAGGTTAAAAATAGTAGTGAAACATTTTTAATTAAAAAAAACTTTTTTGATTTCTAGTGAAATTCTATGGTTGATTGCTTATATTCCATATTGGTCAATAATATCAAACTACCATTATTTTGGTCATTCATAAACATTTTCCTTAGATGTGCCTTAGATAGTAGGTGCAGTTTTTTCGGCTGATCTATAGAAACGGTTTATTAAATAAACGACATAATCTACGTCGGTTTGTTGGAACAAAAAAAACAAAACAAAAATAGAGAAAAGTAGGCTAAGTGCCAAGTGGAGACCCGCACGGACCGATATTTTGCGTTTACTGTGAATCCGCAATTGGTCAAGACCTTAACCCTATGCGCGCTCAATACTTCACTGATAAAAATTTTATCATTTGGCAGTATGTCTTTTCATTTATCTGCTTTAGAAGCCGTTTACATCAAATTATCGGAGCCAAATTTGCACCGCAAAAAGAATTTGTTTACAACTTGAAAATCTTTCGCTGATGACGCGTTTTGACGCCTTTCTCAAACATCCAATCATTTTCGTTCAGTGATATGAGATAATCAATTGTATTTTTCCTTCATTCTGACGCTTATCACCTGACGAGTGTCGGACGACAAGCTTAGAGATGAGTTTTTTTGCCGGTTAAAATTTTTTAAGTAGCCATAAATACCATGAATGTTTTTTTTTAGAAACTACGTATATAAGAAATATTTTAATTTCGGGTGCTGTGACCAGTGATGATTTAGCGGGTTCGAACAAACCTGTTCTAAACATATCGTCATTTCAGAAAACCGGTAAAACTGTTAGCTCAAATCGAAATTAGTAGATGCGAAAGTGAAAGTGAATGACAAAAATTCTCAATCTGGCTCTAAAAAGCCTGTTCTTAACTTTTTCGAATCCCCCTATCGGCTGTGACCGTTACTCTTAAAACTTTGCATCCCCACTTAATAGTTCATCAATCTACGCCTCTCCTAAAGACTATTAAAGCCTTACTGACTCCCTGACACACAACGTTTACCTTAAAATTTGTTGGATGTATAGGCCTATGGTTTTGAGAAATTTTTGTCAGTGTAATATTATATAAAATTAAAGCATTATTCTCATGCAATTGCACCGAAAAAGTGTCTCTTTATGCATGTTCGTGCTAAAAACATTTTGGCTTCACAAAATTATAATTGCTAATGCTTGAAATTAATTCTGTAAATGCTTGTCGAATTTTTTATACCATTGTTTGTCTCAGAGAAAAACACTTTTTTGTATTTTTCGCAATCGTGGATCATTAATTTAGGAGATAAATTAAGATTTTTATCTTAATGCTGAGAAAAAAATACAATTATACTTTTCTAAACTAATGTGAATTGTCGCTTCTGCAACATTTTAACCAAATGTTTGGCAATAAAAAGTTATGAGCCAAAATTGTTAAGTCAATGTAAAGGCAAAATTTAACAAAAAGAAAGTTAAAAAATCTTTTTACATGTAGGTCAAAGTAATGGCTAGTTATATAATCATCAAAAGATGGCTAGTTATATAGTGAACATAATTGTCTAAGCTTAATAGTTTACTATTATCTAACACTTCCCTTTTAGTTATTTCCTAACAAGACAACGCACCATTTAAATTGATACCTAGAGCATTTTCTACCAATCGGATCGCTCTGGTTACATTACGCTGAGTAAGTAAAAATTTTGACGTAAGCCTACTGGTGAGATTACAAACATCAAACCGTTGAACCCGAACCGGATTTATAAACTCGTAATAACCGTTATCGTTCTTCAAACCTGAACCTGAACAGGAATTAAATCCGAAAAATTAAAATTTGCTGAACCTGAATCTGAACGGGAGCTTTATTCTAAACGGTTCCTGTTCAGTGGGCACTAATTTTAATTTTTGATTTACAGTAGTTATGTAAGCCTAGATAATAACAATTTTGTATTTAAAGTTTCCACAATTTGTTTGGTTATTTAATTGCAAAGTGGTAAAACAGAGATGTCATAAATGATTTTCTAGACGATAAGTTAAAACAAAAAATGACGCATGTGGGCTGAATAAAGAAAGCGCAGTTTAAAATAGATAGTATGTTAAAGCAGTAAAGTAAAATATTTATTAAAACGGAGACGCAGCAAAGATAACAAAATTGGTGGCTATTTTTAATTTTGTTAAATATCTTAGTATAAAGCAGGGGTTTTCAACCTGTGGGCCACAGTGGTTTTTTTAGTGGGCCATGGAGCATAAATCAAAATGAAAGCAATATGTATAATATATATGCATAATTAGGCTTGCCATCCGTCCCATTTTTTAGGCATTTTTCTGGCATCCTGTGCAAGCAACCACATGAAGACTTTTTTTTTTTTTAGAGAACACTATGATTTTGGGACAAAAATAGGGAAAATTGACAGCAATTCCAAGTGAAGACCTTTTTTTTTTTTTTAGAGAGCACTATGATTTTGGGACGGGAATTTAATTTTGTTGACCAAAGTGGGTTGTGAAGTTAACTTGGGTTGAAAAATAGGCCACGGTACAGAAAAGGTTGAAAACCACTGGTATAAAGGGATACACAACTTTTTTGTTGTTGCCGGCCGCATTACTGAGTTAGTTTTAATTAATGTCCGCTAATGGGTTATGGTAAGTAGATGAAATTATGTATTAGCCGTACAAAATATTAATAATAAGTTCTGTTGATAATATACCGTTTACATCCACCGATTACAATAAAACGAATTTTTACCATTTTTAACAATTAAAGTTATTCAAACATAATTTGTAAAACTTTGTAGGCCTATTAGTGATTTCCTTAATCTTACGAGCTTGAAAATAAACTTGCAAGCTCAATCAATCTAAGCTTCTTACAAAATTGTACGGTCAATAATTTGTATTGAATGTGAACCAAAGTAGCATGATTATAAATGCTTCGAAAAAAGGAGAAATTTAAGTTAAATTTTAACGAAATGACGCGAGTAGATTTTGAATCGCGACCCTTTCGATCACGTTTGTCATCAATACGGCGTTCTTTAACTATAATTAGGCACGGTGCCAACTTTTTATGACAAACATGCACGACACATATTCTTTTCACTTAAGTGAGAATGATAGAATAACTTTATTTTTACCAAATTTTAAATTGGTAAACGTTTTTACAATGTGATTAAAAATTTTTAAATTAAAAATTGTTCACCACGGGGGGGGGGGGTACTGAATGTTTTTAGAAAAGGTTCGAACTTGGTGGGATATTATAAAATATGTAAAACATATATGGCTAATTCATAAGTTATAAAGAAAAAAGCGAAAAGTTGACGCTAATGGTTTGCAATTTCAAAAGTTTTAGAATACCTGCTATTAAATGCAGGCACAAAATATTCAAACTGTTTAGTAGCTGCTTATAAAAATATAGAAACAAGCAAAAAATGATTTTCTGTATGTAATCGGTGTTCAGGAATTAAGATCGCATCGGTTCCATTCTATTGTGATTACTGGCGAATTTAACACTAAAAGGACCAAAATTTACGACTACCTAGAAGGACCAAACGCGTTGACATAGATACTTGTTATAACTTATCAAATGTGTACGGCCTTTCAGAAGCCTTACAATATAGCGAGAAACGCATTCAAATTTCAAAAAAAAAGCGCGTGCGTCAATTGACGCGTTTGGTCCTTCTAGGTAATCGTAAATTTTGGTCCTTTTAGTGTTAAATTCGCCAGTAGTCACAGTACAATGGAACCGATGCCATCTTAATTCCTGAACACCGATTACATACAGAAAATCATTTTTTGCTTGTTTCTATATTTTTATAAGCAGCTACTAAACAGTTTGAATATTTTGTGCCTGCATTTAATAGCAGGTATTCTAAAACTTTTGGAATTGCAAAGCGTCAACTTTTCGCTTTTTTCTTTATAATTTGTAAGAGATACAACCAGAGATTCGAAAATGGTTCATCATGACTGCAAAAGTTATTTACGAAATGCTTTCAAAGCGAAATGATGAACCCATTGTATCTATGTCGAAATCCCCCTTTTCAAGATTCTTTCTGCAAGAAACTTGATCGTGTAAAGCCAGCCTTAGCGAAGCAAATACGAACAGACGGTAACTCTCGCGGGTTTTCATTGTGACTGGTGATGGCTTAATGAATTTCCCATCTTCGAGGATGAGTACGCGTCGAGAGTAGGATTTGATATTGCACCATATCAAATAGAAAACATTTTGATTACTGTGTGAGCCCTTGTCCAGTAAGGTTTTTCTTCGAATCCAATCTTAATGCGTCTTGGGAATTCCAACCAGGAATGCTTCGGCCTACTTTATAAATTACCGTACCTTACGTACCGAATCTTGTATTAATTAAAAACAAATTAAAATAAAATTTGATTTATTTATTACATGATCCTGGCTGCCGTTTTGCGGATTGCGTTTAAATTTTCTTGATTGATATTTTACTTGAGAAATTTGCCTTGCGAGCAGAAGGATACTAATTTGTCCTTTAAGCAATGAGTGGTTCTTTTTTATATTAGCACAATGACACTTTAAAAAAGCTTTTCAATTCAAAAACATTTTTTTTTGTTTTTACTGGAACCTAGTTTTCGCAAAGTTTACTCTGTTTTTCTACATTGTTTGTTTTTGTCTCCACGTGACTTTAATGAAAAGAACAAAAAAAGTTTTCACTTTGATTATATATCATTTTTCCAAAACTAATCTTAAAAAATGGCTTTTTTATTTTAAACCAGAACCCCTTTTTGTAAAGGAATTACTGCAGATGATGTGAAGCGAAATCATTCATTCATCGATAATAGTGAATTTGATGATGCCAATCACCAACTTTAATTTAAATAAACGTTCAAGTCTTGATTAGTCTCAAAACATAAATATTCGAACATAATCGCACTTTTAAAACTTTTTTTAATACGTAAAATAATTTCTTTGCAATTTTTCTTTTTTTTAGAAGTTGATACCAGGAACAATGTGGAATTCACCTAAGCATTGTGATGACTTCACACAATGCTTTGATGGATTCCATTATGTTGCCACCGGTTTTGAATTTCTACAGCATTCGCTTAAATAATAAAACTAAAAAATTGTTAAAAAAGACACTCCCTAATAATAATTATAACTGGTCAGGAGAAAAATAAAATATTCATGACGTAGTTATCGCGAAAACAACCCGACAAAGCAAAAATATCTTTTCTAAATCTTTTAGCGTTATAATACATACCAGGAATTTGAATTCGGGACTCGTCAATTCGATGCAATATACCTGGACCTCGATTAGGAGTCGGCAAAAAAGTAGCGAGTCCAGCGAGTCCGACGCCTAGATTTCATGCAGCATCGATGATTTGAAGGTTTTGCGGATTATTGTTATCAATACTTATAAAGAAAAAAGAAAAATTGCTAAACCTTGAATGAAAAATGAAAAAGAAGTTGAATTATAATTTTCTTCATATTATTCCTTTTTACTGTTCTAAATTTTATAATTGTTTCTTACTCTGTTGCGCTCAAGGTCGCCACTTGTTTTGTAATACCGAGTGTTTAACAGAGGAAATTTTTTCCGGGGAGGAGCAAAATTTAAAAAAGACACTTTTTTTCTGTTTTTTTTACGAAAACATTTTTTTACAATGTTGCCATTTTGTATCGCGATCGTTTTGAGGGCAAAAATCTAGTGACAACTAAAAAAGTGTCCAAAATCTTCATTTGCCATCAATGATCCCTACTTTCGTCCCAAATTAAAGGTGCAGATTATAACCAAAATAATAACAATCACCTTCAATCGACTTGATATTTTGGTCCAGTTCCTATAATTGTAGGAGGAAATCTGACCCAATGCTTCTGTATTTGCGCAACTGCACCCTTTCTGGGATAAAAAACAAGTTAAAATGCCATAGCATTGTAATATGGTAACACATTGTTGCGAGCAGTTTAATTTTATCGATCTATGAAAAATTTTACTACGGAAAAAAAACGATTAAAATTTTCAATAATGAAGATGTTGATTGTAGTAACGATTTGGAATGTACCAGGGCATTGCAATGTTGTCACAAAATGCCTTGGGAAGTTCCAATTCGTAGACACAAAACTTAACAAGTAACTAAAATCTATTTCTAGACAAAACATTATTATTTCTGTCAATCTTTTTCAAAAACACGAAATATCGTGTAAGAACAAACTCTGATAATTTAAAATATTTCCAGTTAACATTCAAACAAAACTATTCATTTATAGATGAAAGCAAATTTCATGCCGTGAAACTTTCCGATTATAGACGGTATGTAAAATGCTTCGGTTTTGGTTAGTTTTGTGACACGAAAACACATAAATATTTTAACAAAACGCCATTTTCGACAAACAAACAAATATTGCTTTGTATAATTGTAGTCACAATTTGGAATGGACCAGAGCATTGCAATGTCATCACACAATGCTTTGGCCTGTTCCAATTCGTCAACACAAACGTTTAACTCGTTGCCGCAGTTTATCACCATGGACAAAAATGTCTCATTTAAGGTACATTTTACTTCAATCAATTAAAGATCCGATCATGCAACCGTATAACAACGAGGACTGCTTAGTAATATAATAAGTAACTTGCTGAAAGAATGACAAACCGTAATAAATCTTGAGAAGTTTGAAAAATTCTACAAAAATAACACCGCTTGCGATCTTGTTTTTTTTCTCAGAAGTTAGTTGCAGGAACAATTTGGAATGCACCAAACCATTGTAATTTTATCATGCAATGTGTTGGGCAGTTCCATTACGTTGCCGCAAATTTTAATTCGTTTTTACGATAAGAAGCAATAAACAGTTTGATATAGTGCAAAGCATGACACTAACAAAAATTCAGTCATTTATTTTCTAAAGGCTCGTTTCCACTGCGAACGTGGAATAGAGCATTCTTTGTTTCTCTTATTGTTCTTTCTGCGCTTAAAATTGAAGCGAGCGCTAAGCAAAGCAAACAAAATCAATGAAACAAACAAAGAATACTCTTTTCCACACTGGTAGTGGAAATGGGCCTTAACTAGTTTTGGGCTTCAAAGGTTGAAAAGCGCAGCCAATATAAGTTTTTGATTAGCTCTCGCGTTAGCACAAAGCTGCGCTTAGTCTTCCTTTGAATGATTTTCAACCCTCAAGCTTCTGTATTTATAGACCTGAGTGCACGTGTCTCTAAAACGTCTCATTTAATTTTAATTTGTCGAAATAATCACGTGCATTGTTTACGAGTCTAGTAGAAGAATCGATGATTTTAATCTTTTTTGTGATAACTTTTATTTGGTCAGAACGATCTCCTGCGTTTTTGCAAGTTTACCAAATTTAATCAGATCACAATAGCAGCGTAATCACACACTGACCTAGTTTTGTTGTAGATAATTATTTGGAATTGTTTTAATGAATAGCTACTTCTTTTCGAGTAACTTCGATTGCCTTATTTGGAAACATTTTTTAAGACTTTTTGGTTATTTGTTTCTCCGATTTGAAAACGAATACAATTTTTTGGTTTCGAATTGGAAGCCTGGTTTAGATAACCGGACAAAACCTGCAAATAAGAATAATTTGAATAAAGGTCTCTCACAACCTGTAAAAATTTTCATTTTGCCTCGTTGTTATTTGTGGAATGGTTAGCGAAAATGTTTTAATGTTACATAAATTTTGATTTGCTGAAATTTATGCTTCAAAATAAAATTTATTGAAAACAAATCCAATCAAAAATTATTTTAAAATATTAGCAACTTTCTGTGTCTAAGCAAAATAATTTTTTTAAATTTAAAGTTTATTATTGCACCTCAACTTTTGTCAAGTAATCAAAACATTCAATTCATTTACTTTGTTAAAAACATTCTTGTCTTAATGAATAAATTCAGAAAACTTAATGATATCATTAGATGACGTACCAACTACAGTTGTAAAAACCGGAGATCAAGCAAATAGTTTTGTTAGCTCATATACAAAATCATTCCAAGCATTAAAAGTTGGTGAATAATTATTTTTTGATTAAGCATTAATTTAAGTTTGACTTTTATTTTTGTCGCAACCCGCCTTCGAGGCTTTATTTGCGGCACACAATTCAAAGTTTGCTAAAAGTAAAAAATTTCTCTAATCTTCAGTTTTCTAATGAAAACCATTGTAATGTGTATGCATTTGTTTTAGAATTGATTGTGTTATTTTTAAGTAATTTCGCCGCATCGAAAATTCCCACCAAAGGTTTGGACAAATTTCTGAAAACAATATGGCTTCTCGCTGTTAATTACGAAGCAATAGGATGAGTTATGCGCAAAAGATCTGCGATCAAAATATTTCTTTTTCATCGCTTGTTAAATCCCAAAGCTTTTAAAATTTTTGTAATGTGAGTTATTTTTCCAAAGTAATTTTTAAGAATTTCCAAAAGACAATTTTGTTAATTAAGCGAAATAAACACTGGAAGATTTTGCTGGAAGTGTATTGACTCAATAGAACAATGCTGATTTGTTCATGCTCGCTGTAAAATAATTGTTACGTCATTGAATTTCCTTCCAATAAAAAGAAGCAAACCTTAAATTTCGGTTATTCTGGCATATTACAATC
Organism: Diplosoma virens; assembly: GCA_963680785.1. Classification (NCBI taxonomy): domain Eukaryota; kingdom Metazoa; phylum Chordata; class Ascidiacea; order Aplousobranchia; family Didemnidae; genus Diplosoma; species Diplosoma virens. The sequence continues at coordinate 16,847,989 of OY796889.1, forward strand.
AATCAAATGATCAAGTGAAGCGAGTAAAAAAACTGAAGTCGACAGCGTAGTCGAATGGTTAGAGCGTCAGAATAAACCCGCCTCAAAACTTACTCGAGCCATTCTTTTGTGTACTTGGTAAAGACACTTTACGGCACTTTCCTCGGCTAGGTGGCCTTGGCAAGCACTTCTAAATTTGAGTCATATTTCTATAAAAAAATAAAAATAAAATATTTCAAGCGGACAGCAATACTTTGGCATCTCTGGAAGCAGGTGGGGGAAATCGCTTGCCCTACGCCTCCGTCGCTTTCCTGCAAGTCAGAAGGTTAACTATATAAATTGAATAAATAAAATAAATAATAAACTCTTCCTGCTAGAAATATGATTTCGTCTGTAGTTTTATTTCATTTTTTCAATTTCAAAAAGATTCAATAAGAATTGTTTAGAAATAAAAGGAAAGCCTAGTTGAATGAACAAAATGATTGTTGTTTAAAAAAAGAAGCCGAACAAAGGGGGATTGATGTTAGAAATCCTGGCCCCACAAATTTACTTGAAAGTGAAGGCCAAAACGTTTTTACCATTGATAACAAAATAATGGTTTTAAAAAAATTTTTTACGACAAAATAAACTTTAAAGATTGTTTTTGCCATTGTAAGTCAAGTGAAGACTAAAAGAACGTCTTCGAATCGAAACTTCCTTAGAAATTTCGAGCCGGGTTTAAAGTCTTCCAGAAAAACCGTGTCAACTGTCAAATCCATGAGTGTAAATCTAAATGCAGATCTAAAAACATATCTAGTGCATAAAATCTAAAATTATATTTGGCTATTTCAAAATTTATCGATTGAAAAAATTTGCATATTTTACTTTGCACGAGAGACGGAAGGAATTTGAAAATATCTTGTTCCTAAAAGTTCTTTTTGATTTTTTCAATTTTGTTTCAGTAAGGCTACCGCACAACAGCAAAATTTTTCTTTGACTATTACAAAAATGCAGCGTTGTATTTTTTGATATTTTTTTTTGAAATCGACTAGCCGAAAATCAATTATTTGGAAACTAAAGCCAAATCACAAAAATTCAACACAAAATTATTTTGACATAAATTCGTTCAACAAATGAACTGACGCCGTCGGAATTTTTATTTTTTTTGTTGTTTGAGTGTATATGTTATAGATAAAAGCAACTTTTTTGTGACTTACCAAGATTAATTTAGAAAAGAAAAGATAATGTATAGATATTTCTCAACCAGTTTTACATAACAAAAACAAAATGGCGGATATTTAATTCTAAATAATTGCTTGTGAAGTAAAAAATATGTACCTTTGATTTTTAAAAATTTTCTCAACTTGACCAATCACACACTTGACCACTTGCAATCTCTTTCAAGAGTAGCGGACTCTGTTGAACTTGCGCGAATCGCGAAAACTTTTCCATAGCGACTCCACAAAAATTAGTTCAAAAAAACTGAGCTGCTATTTTATGAAACAAAATGGAAATGAGTGCCGGTTTAGTATGTGGCCTACCTTTTCGAAAGGTAGGCAACATACTAAACCAGCACCTGGAAATGTTTGTTTTTGATCATAAAGTTTATTGGATACGCCGAACTCTTGATTTTTATAGGCATGAATATAATTTTTAAAGTAAAGGTCGGACTTAATTTTTATTAATCAAAATTTATTACATTAATATTTCTTCTTCGATTTTTCTACAAATCGAACAAATTTTAGTTGAGCATGAACTGATTTTAGTGACCTAGTTTATTATGTTTGGTCAAAACAATCACGTGAATTGCTGTTTTGCAGCGTTTGTTTGTCCGCGATTCTGGAGAATTTAATCAGGTTATAACAGCAATCTAATTATTAATTGACCTGGTTTTGTTTCAGATAATTACCTTGAAAATTTTCGATTAATCCCCAATAGCTTTTAGAAAATCGTTTCCGCGCGGTATTTTTTTATTTGGACACACTTTCTTTTGTTTTGAAACAATTAGTTTTCAAGAAATTTGGTTGGTTCATGGCTGAAAACAATGAAGCTTGTTTTTTATTTCTCCGATCTATTCAGAGAGAAAAATTATAAGTCTGTGATCGATTTTAATTTACTCCAAGGTTCTTTGTGAAATGTTTGTGAAAAAGATATATTATTTAAATAATAGTTTTTTATTTGATGAAATTTTTTCTTTCAGATTAAGATTTTTAAAGGCAAGTTTGATTATATATTAATTTTACACTCCTAAGCAATTTTTTTTGAGCAATAAAATTTAAATTTATTTTAAATCTCCTTTAAAAAGTAAATATTATAAACAAGAACAAAAATTATTTACCCAAAGGCTTCTTATCTAAAACGTCACCTACTTTACTCAGTTGCGATTCGATTCCAAAAAAATTTTTTAAATATTTAATCTTCGATTCGCTAGGTTTTTATGAAACTGAGGTTGTTTGAAAAAATGTCGAAAAAATTAAAATAAACAAAGTCTTAATAACTTCATGGATGTTTAAAAGATTATAAAACTTATAGTTAAATATTTCTGTTTTAAAGTTTGCAAGCAACATTTTAATGAACACTTGACCATTTAAAAAAGAAATAATCAACTAGAAATAACTAATATCGCGGCAAGGAGTTAAAGTTTTTGATTGTTTTTGGCACTTTTCCAAGGTTGATGAAAAAGAAACGACGTTTTCTGATATTTTTGTTTCTTGATATTATTATGATGAATTTTTTAATTTCTCTTTCATTTTCAAAACGACTCTCAGCCAGTTTTGCCGCAATTTAAAGGGGTAAAAAGTGTAGTGTCAAAATTTTTTAATCTTTTGGTTTTACAACTTTCTTAGGTTTATTCCAAAAAATTTTTTGTTGTGTTTTGGTCCATCTGTTACAAATTAATTTGATTAAATAACTTTATTTAAATTTTTTTCCTTTGACAACAAACAAGTCTGATGCTTTAAATGTTTCTACTCACATCCTTGCTTGTTAAAGCATCCACACAAAATTAATTCAATTTTTAGTATCAGTATCAGTATCAATATCTTTTATTTCAGTTCCGCCATAAAAAACATAGTGAAGTAGGAAATTTGTAAGTAGTAGAAAGCAGAACAGAAAAAGGAAGAGGCAACAAAACGATGAACGTTATGGCATGCAATCAAGATAAGAAGAGATTTTTAAGAACAAGTGTGCATGGTTGCAGCACCTTTTAGAAAATGCAGTAATTTGATACGTAAATATCTTTTAAAGCTAATTTTTTTCAGTTTAAAGACGAGCTTTAACAGAAAAGCAAAGGAAATAAAAAAAAGCTAAATCTACTGCAGCAGGATAGATTAAGTAGCTTTAATTTAGCCTAAATGCAGCAGTAGCCCCAGAGAGCAGACATAAATTTTTAAATGTTGTTTGTTACAACTTACAGCTAATCTACAGCCAGTCACCTAATTAAAATTTAGTAGGCCTACGCTTACCAAAAGTTGCTTTAAAAAGAAACTAAAATGCTCGTTTCGGGCATTGATTTGAATCTATAATGTCATAACTAGCTATAAGCTAGGCCTACTATATTTTACTAATCTGTGTTTTAAAGCAGATTAAATGAGATAAAAAAAAAGACTTTGAAGTTAATTGAAAGCTAAAAGTTTCTAAATAATCAGTTTAAAAACGTCTGTAAGTAGATTTACAATTGGACTCCAATAGTGATTGTTGACGATAACGCTATGTTAATGATAAAGTTGCACGGAGTTATGACTTAAATCGGGTAATGCAATAATAGAATAAAATAGTATAGTTCAGACTAGACTTACCATATTTTTGCAATTAAAAACCGGGACGCTTCAGAACAAAGGCCTTTATCAGATATATATAAAAAGAATTTTTGCAAAAAAACTGAAGGCTAAATTAGTAGGATAAACCAGTGCTTTTCAACCTTTTTTGTTTGCGGCACATTTTTGAAACTTATCAAAAATCGCGGGACTTTTAGACCGTTTTTATTAATTTTTGTTCCCAGAATCAGGTGATATCTAAAAAAAAAGGTCTTCAGGTCTTGACTTCGATTTGATCTTTAATTATCTCTAATTCTAAAATTCACACAAAATAAATCTTTTCAATAACTTACCAGCAAAAAGCACATGCCCTCTTACTTAACAACCTACCCGCTACAATGACATAACGATTGCATTGTACACAACAAAACGAAACAAGATAGCGCATCACTCTGTTTAATGAGTCGGGAAAACATTAAAACACACTGTACAAAACAAGTTTATATACCTGTAGGGCTATGTTAGCTGGTTGAAGGACTTAACCAGGACTTTTCGACCGACCGGCGGGACGCCAGGACAAAGCCTTAAAACCGTAACTGTCCCGGCTAAACCGGGACGTATGGTAAGTCTAGCTTAGACCTGTGCAAAATCTGCCCCGTAAATGCTCAGAATGCGGCCCACGATATGATTAATAAAATTTTTATTTCAAATTTTTTTAGTTTGATAAGGCAAGAGTGCAATTACATGATGCAATAAATTAAGTTAAGATGATACAATTTTTAAATTGCTAGCAGTTAGAATTACATCACTGGTGTCCCAACAACCTTTTACAAGTTGACTACCAAAATTTTTTACAAGTATATTTGAGCCGCAATTGGTATAGAATTACAATAATAAAACTTTATTTGATTTTAACTTTTATTTAATGATTATTTCAAATTTTCGTCTTCTAAACTCAAATTGAACTTCTTTCCCTCAAAAAATCAATACTTTGATTCTATTTATGTTTTTCCTAAATGAGGAAACAAATTCTTGCTCCAATAAAATCTATGTAAGCATTAATTTGAATACCATATAAACTGCGATTATTTATAAAGTAAGGTGGTGGCACTCTGAGCCACAACGTTTGCCCAACCCTACAGTTTATTATTTTTTTATTTTCATTTCTGTGTTTATCCTCCTGACTTGCAGAAAAACGTCAGAGGTGCTGTATTTAAGACAAGTTATTGCCCAGTTATTGCCCAGTTATTGCCCAGACCCCCTTAAGACAAGTTATTACCCAGACCCGCCAGACCCAGAGATGCCAAGATATTGCTGTCCGGTTGAAACTTTTTGTATTTTGGCGTTTTAGTTTTTTTTAAGAGATGAATATCGCTGAAATTTGAAGCTGCTTGTCAAGACCGCCAAGCAAGGGGAAGTACCATAAAATGTCTTGCCCAAGGACACAACAGAATGGCACAAAAGTAGGTTTTGAATCGCAACTGCGTCGATCACAATCATCACGATCTAGATCAGGAGTGGGCAATAATTTTCAACCTTGTAGGCCTACCACATTTGGGCTTTTGGAATAAATGGTAGGCCGCTCATAAACTGACTGTGGTAAATTTTATTAATAATGGGTCAATATAAAATATCATTCGTTTCTAAGACGATGTGATCTTTTAAAAAAAAAGGTAGCCTATTCACTTCGAATCTTAAATCTTAAAATACTTATCTGGAATTTGTTTGCAGACAAAAAAAATATAATTAATTTTTTAAATTATTTGCTAAAGATTTCGTGGGTCGCACAAAAATTTGTCGCTGGCTGCAGTTTGCGCACTCCTGCTATATAGACTGTTTAATTAATATTTTTTTATGTAACCAATGCGTGCTTATTGTTGAATGTTTTTATTTTATTTCACTTTGTGTTTTATTTTTTTATACATAGGCTTACCATACGTTACGATTTTAGGGGGACAGTCACGATTTTTAGGGCTTAAATCCTGCCCATTTTGGCAGAAATCCTGTCAGAAATCGAGACAAATTCTATTGCAGACATTTTTTATTCTTGTTTTTTTCAGAGACGAAAATGATGAAATCGGAGACTGATTCAAAGTGAACACCTTTCTTTTAGATAACGCTTCGTTTTAGGGACGAAAATTATGAAATTCGAGAATGATTCCTAATGAGGATCTTTTTTAGAGAACACTACTTTTTAGGGACGAATTATTTTCTATTAGTGAGCGTCCTGGTTTGCCCTTCCGAAAATATAGTATGCCTACTCATACAGTCATGTATTGGTATCAATTCATTTTCGATTTTCCACATATGTATTTGTAGAGATCAATAACCCAAAAATGCTCATTATTAACCGGTAGTTTGGAATTTTGATTAAATCATTTTATGTATAATAACAAGAACCAAAAATAGTTATGTTTTAGAATCTTATTTAACATTGAAAGTTATTTTTTGGTTTCTTTGATGGCTGTTCTTAAGCCAACCTTCATTTGTAAACTTTTTGTAATATTTTATTTATACTTTAATAATCATTTTAGACATAGTAATTCATTTTTATAATTTTATTTACTTAAAAAACTAATAATCATGGCTATGCAAGCAGCAAGACGTGCAAATGTAAGTATTAGTTTTTAATAATTGCTATTCATAACATATGTTTTGTATATTTTAGTATGCTTTATGATAATTAATTGTAATTACAATACATTTAATTATTTTATCTTTTGTTTAGTCTTTAAAATGTTGCTGTAACGTTTTATAAATTTTTGATTTTATGACAGCAATATTAAACTATTTTTTCAAATAAAAGTGTACTGTGTACTGGTATATGTTGTATAAAATTAGTAATTTAAAAATTGGTTTAAACATTAAGAAAAGCACGACTAGACTTTTCTTGGTCAAAATTAATTTTGGCATATACAAGTCTTAATCAAATTGTTTAAACAACCTGGAGTGTTTGCACTTTCAAGTAGTGTAAGTGTTTTCAAAATTTTTTCTTTAATTTTTTTGAAAATTCTGATGTACAATTATTAAATAATTAATATGCTTTTTTAGATAGATTAATTTTTTAAAAATTATTTGTATGTTTATGATGAGCTTTGAAAAATAGTTAGTATTTGATTATTTCACTCATTGATAATGATAATTGTTACACCTGCAATATTAAGATAAAAGGCCAAGAATCTAAAACAAAATTTAGCAGCAAAGACTGGAAAGAGCATTTAGGCATTTGCATCAGTGGCATTTAGGCATTTGCATCAGTGCATCAGTGCTTAAAATGTTAGAAGTTGCTTAACATAATATGTAAGTTGCATACAACAAATAAAAGATAAAAAAATTTTTAATTTAAAATTTAGTTGCTGCTTTGCTGTAGATTTTTCAAATTAATGATTTGTAGTAGATGCAATAAAAAGCTGAACAAAATTTGCAAAAGTTTCTACAAATATTATTAAAAATACCCAACAAATTTAATATTAAATATGAAGACTTTTTTTGTTTTGTTTAAATCAGATTTAAAAACTAATAATTTTTTACATCAGAAGCATTAGCCTATTGCGTGATTTTTTTGCTAAAGTAAATATGACACATGTATTCATTTTTGTCCAAATATGACATTGTATGGTGCTACTTTGGCATGCAGTCTTACTTTTGACAAGTGATCTCATTAATGGCTGTTATTTATGTGTGCCATTTCAGTTCTTTGTTTAGGCAATATATTAGAGGCATAAACCACCAAACTTTTCAGGTCATTTTGATTTTATCCATTTAAGAGCTGTTTTCCCATCGGTGGCAGAGTGATATCATACCCTAAAATAAATTTTGGCTGTCCAATTGCAATCACATTCCAAGATAGGTTTTGGATATCCTGATATTATTAGTTAAGTAAGATTGCATGCTGAAGTAACACCCATTGTAATAAAGCATATATAATTGTGGAAAATATTTTGCCAAAACAAAAAACAAACTAATCCAACACAAATAAAGATATGTCTAATTTATAGCTGAAAATTGTTAAGTGACTATAACAATTTTTCTACTGTTTTTTGTTATGCAAGTCATGTTATTGGATTGTCCCAATAAAAAAGTAGGATTGAAATCAGTTTTATTGCTTCATAATGTAATGGTTTAATCAGTCCCCAAATGAACATCTGTAAACCAGACTTGAAACATGTTGATATTAACTTTATTTTAATCACAGCAATTTTAAGATTAAATTAATTGTTCTTAATAAAAGAATTCAATTACATGACTTGCATAACTAGCTAATAAAAAATTTATACAGTTTCATAAAAATAGCCAGTGTGTACCTGTTGCAATTGTTCAACAGTCACTACTTATAGTTTTATAAATTATTGATAGATTATGATAATTCATGTGAGATAAAACTAAGTTGTAAAAAAATTCTTAAATATTAGTAAAACTGGTAGCAAAAGTGTTAAACTGTTGAAAATTTCCTGCTTTTCAAAGTATGCAAGGTTATTAAAAAAACAATCATGCACTTTAAACTTTTTTTCAATATATATATCATTGATGCTAAAACTGTCTTTAGGACACCTAAATAAACAAAAATTTTGGGACTAGTGTTTTACCAAGTATTGTTCTTATATGTGTAACTAATTGAAGTTTGTTTTACAAGCACTAATCCTTGCCAGTTAGCTTAGTTGTAAATTGCAAATAGCAAGTGTAAATTTTAAACTTTAAGTTGATTGTAAACTAAACTTCTCATGGTTTTAATTTAGAGCAGTGTAGACCAGTGCTATTAAATCAGGTACACTGTATACTCAAGTCTATACTGGATCAAAACAAGGTGACCACATGGGTACTGGATAAACTGGATCAAAACATGGGTTTACAAAAGGTATACAACAGGATTGCCAGGCCCTTGAAATCTTTTGACGCAGCCTGCAGAGAAACTTTTACTAGATTTTCAGTCCAACAGAATTTATTTACTTTATTGAGAAGAAAACCATGTTTTATCAAAATAAAGACTTTTTTTAGTGAATTACTGATTTAAATTCCAGTAATTAAAAAGATTGATTAAAAATTAACCAATAAATTTAAAAATCAAGGTGAGAAAAAAAAGGCCTTCACTTTAATTTAGTATTTGGTGCACATTTAAACATTGGTATTAGTGAGATATACAAAGTTTTTAAAATTTGTAAAAGGTGTACTGCAGAAAAAATGATTAAAAAGCATTGGTGTAGACAATGATTGTAAAACATTGAAGTACAGTTTATTAATTGTAAGCAGTAACGTGTTAACTTATAGCTATATAATTTCTAAAATACTCATAGTGCTGTCTATTACTTGTAAACAAAAGCAAATTGTTAAATCTAACATGTTTAGAAATAATGTATATAACCTATTTGAGCACATTTTTTACCATATCAAAATGTCTGACTTATGAAATATTGACCAGTTTATTAAAGATGAAGCTACTTTCCTGTTATCACCCCACCATATATTGCTTCCTGTTATTTTCAATACATTTCTCTTGGTTTCTTCTTTATTTCATCATGGTGCTGAAAGGGGTATTTTGAGTCAGTTTTACCAAAAACTTACAGTGATTTCTTGAAGAGACCCCAAAAGTCTTGGGTTTTCATTTGTTATTTGCTGATTTTGGGGCAAAATTGGAAAGTACCAAAATCAATTAAGAAAACAGTATTGACAAAAGTATTGCAAAATTAGATATTTTGGATTTCAACTAAATTTTAGACTATCAAATTATTTTAAAATTTTCATTCTTGATCAGTAATTAGTATAATGTTCAATTTTTTTAGTTTTAAATTTGAAACTGAAAACCGTTTTGTTTATACAAGGTATTTTGTAGGTTCGTTTGCCACCAGAAGTTAATCGAATTTTATATGTAAGAAATCTTCCATATAAAATTACTGCTGAAGAAATGTATGACATATTTGGAAAATATGGAGCAATTAGACAAATAAGAATGTAAAATTTTCAATTTTATTAAAAATAATGTTTTCATAATGTCGTTTTTTAAAATCTAGTTGACAAAATTGTTTTGTTAAAAGCAAATCAATTAGAAAAGTAATCTGGCAAAAGTTTCAACATGTAGTGATTAAATGTTGGTATTTGCATGTTTTTAATCTTTTAATTGCACAATATTTAATTGTTTTATTTTAATTATAGCTGGTTGATTGTTTACACTTAAATTATTCTGTACAATACCAAAATTTTAAAACAAAAGTTTGGCTAATGCCCTGTATTATTAATAATTATATTTTTTAAGAATTCTTAATTAGCATCAAAAATAGAGTTTTAAGTCAGCTAAAAGTGCTAATTCTTGACTTTTTGATAAAATTGGGGTTGCAATTAGTTTTCTTTTATGTAAGTCCTTTTAAATTGTGCACCTGTTACATATTTGCCCTATGTTAAAGTTGCAATATGTTAAACTTGCATTTTCCTGTTGAAAAAAAAAAAAAAAAAAAAACTTTGCCGGCTGCTTGATTTGAGGTAGTTTTCACTGTCTTTTTGCAGAGGTACCACCACTGACACTAAAGGAACAGCTTATGTTGTTTATGAAGATATTTTTGATGCCAAAAATGCCTGTGATCATCTTTCTGGCTTCAACGTTTGTAACAGATACTTGGTAGTGTTGTATTATAATCCTAATCGAGTAAGTTTCTAATTTTTCTTTTTTGTGTACTTGATTAAGTTTAATAGTTTATAAAAATTAGAGATGTACCGGAATTCTGTTCCGGTCGGAATTCTGGCCTGATTTAAAGATTTAATTCCAGAATAGAATTGATTCTGGCTGGAGCTGAAGTAGTTGTAGCCAATAGGACTGATTTATTTAGAAACGTATCTACGCTTAGTTTTTTTTAGTAAATTGATGTAGGCAGTCATTTACTTAAAGATTGAACCTGCTAAATTGCACTTACACACCTCTTAGTCATGGAAAACCAGTCAATTGAAATTTTTAAATTGAAGCTGCTTTGCTGCTTCAATTTGAAAAGTTAATAAGAAAAAAAACATCACACAAATTACGACATTGACATATCAATATATATTAGATCAACCTTAAATCAGCTACAATGCACTACCGCTACACATAAGAGTGTCATATGAACGAAAGCCATAAGCATAAATTGGAACTAATTCATTGTAGGAACTAAGATCAGATGATAAGATCACTTAATTCCGTTGATCTGAAAACAAATTCGGGGCACGAGTCCACCTAGTTATGATCATTAATAGCACAAGCAAAACCTAACCTTACAGCAAATCATCGGCAACATTTTATTGCAGTTGGATCAATCTGGCATTAGTCTTATCTACTAGCCTTTTCAAGTAAAATGATCATTCTATTCTACTCCCTACAAAGATAAAAGACATAAAATAGCTGAACAGCTACAATAACATAAAAATGAACTTTTTCACTGTATAACTTAAATAAATGTGTCTATAATATTTTTGGTCGTTATGTTTCAAATATTCAGTGCTCAGCAGGGAGTACTCACATAAATTGCTTTAATGTATACTTGAAACACTGACAGCAAACTTTCTACTTTAGTATTTTTTTGAAGTGATCAATCATCTGCACTTACAATACTATTATCAACTGACAATCTAACAAATGTATTTAAGGAGTTTCGTGTAATATCAAGGTTAATATTGCACTTCCAAATAGTTTTGGATTTTATGTAGCAATTTCGGCCAGTTCTGGTTCTGGTCGGAATTGATTATTTGAGTTCCGGCACATCTCTAATAAAAATCTTATAAAAAATAAAAAAGTTTTTATTTTTTACAGAGTAAGCTACTGAAGTGGCTCACCATTTTGTATTGCTATCAAATTTTAAAAAATTCTAAAAAGGTCACTTTATTAGACACCTAGGATCCTATGTACCAGCTGTTGTCAAAGATTATTATTATCATAATCCTTTAAACCAAGAGTTTTCAACTCAACTTGTGCTGTTGGACAAAATGAAAGTTTATTTTTCCACAAGTCCACAACGTAGCATATAATTCATAGACTTCTTCATTTGGGGGAAATGGACAGGAACTGGATGGTACACTAAATGGCCAGACATGTTTTATCAGCCAGGTCACCAGGTTCTTGTCAATATCGAAGAGCACGGGGTTTATTGGATGGTGATAAATGGGGCAAATTGTGATTGCATGCTCAGCTACCTGCTCCTTTGTGCCACTCTTACAAGCCACCATAGAAGCCATCTTCATTTTTGCATTTCTGAGCAAAATAGAAAAACGCCAGTTCTGAGGCTGTTAAGCTTGACCCATGTAAGCCTGAGAAGCTAATTTTTGGCGGTGTTGGGCTAACATTATTGACAAATGTAGTCAAGAGGCGTTTTCTCGCCACTCCATGCTTCATCTGTATTCTGCCCATCGTGCTACACTGGTGCCTGACTGGGGGGGGGGATTGTTCAGCAGTTCCAATGCAGTAGGCATAAATGGGTGTCTTGATTTAAGTTGCTGCAGCTGTCCAAGAAGTGGAGACAGGAGCCTTTCATATGGAAGGTGTTCTAGCTGCTGGGTGCAGTGCGCTAAAGACAGTATGGCTTTTTGGCAGCAAAGCTCAGTTGATTAATGCTTGCTAAGATAAAAAGGTTGGTGTGGAATGCATGCATTCGTTCACTATGCACAAGGTATCGTTGGACTTGTCAATAAGGCAAGTATGGGCACTGCGACACAGCAGGCGCACACTACTCATCCATGAATGGACCAAGCCAAGGGTTGCTGTGAGAAGTATTGCGGCATCCGTACTCCAGCTTGATCCAGCCAATCGCCTTAAAAACCCAACGCGAGATGTCAACTTCTTGCACAGTGACTCTGAAGTGTTGGTGAAATGTGAGTGCCCTATCCAGCTATATGCCAATGCAATTGGGTTCAGCACAAAACAGTAGGGCTTGGTCATTGGCAAAGCTGTAAAGCTCACGTCATTCCTCCTTGTTGTAAAGATGGAAGGCTGCCGATACAGTCTTTGTACTGAGCTTGAGCTTCCATTTGTAAAGGGAGGAGGATTTTTTTATCTCTATATTTATCCTCCTGACTCGCAAGAAAGCGTCGGAGGTGCTATACATAGGGCAAAGCAATTACCCCGACCTGCTTTCGGAGATGCCAAGATATAGCTGTCCGCTTGAAATTTTAATAGAGATATGAATTTAATTTGGAACTGCTTGCCAAGACCACCAAGCAGGGGAAAATGCCTAAAAGTGTCTTTCCCAAGGACACAACAGAATGACACGAGTAAGTTTTGTACTGAGACCGTGTCGATCACGATCCCAGCTCTTTAACCACTCGACCATGCTGCCGACTGTCCTGAGCAACTGGATAGGGTTGCCTGTCCTGAGTAAGAAACCCTCTAACACGTGCCAGTCAATTGCATAGTGCAAGATGGCCAGATCATCGGCATTTAAGCAAATTTCTGCCGACTGCCACTGGCAGGTCTTAAAATATATATATTAAACAAGAGGGGAGCCAGGACCGATCCTTGTGGAATGCTATTCTTAGATGTCATAACCTGCTTTGCTTTTTGGCACCAGAGGTGTGGCTAAAACTTCGATTACGAACAAATTCCATAAACAATGAGACCATGTGCCTTTCTGGAAGAAGAGGAAGTAGCTTGCAGGTGAGGCCGCAGTGTCATACAGTATCATAGGCTGCTGTGAGATCGACAAACACAGCGCCGTTCTTCTTTTCTGCACCAACGACAAGCCACCTCAACGTGGTGGTGCAGTCCCCTTCCCTGCACTGGGGAGGGTCGAAATGGCTTGTCAATTCCCCGAGGGTCTCATCCTCGGGCGATTCTCCCTTGGACAACTCTTCCCATTTTTTATCCCGGCTGTCCAATGCGCGGTCACATGTGGACAGCACTCTTAAACCCAATTGACCGCCCTCCTACCCCTTCTATTCTCTCTCGGACATCTCTTCCTCGTCCCTCCTTCCACCCCAAACCTCTTCATTACTCATCCCATTCACCACTGCTTCTTATCTCTATTCTTCTTCTTATCAGCGGTGACATTCACCCCAACCCTGGCCCTATAGACCCCTGCTCTGTCTGCTCCCGTAGAGTCACCTGGGGAAACAGATCAATACAATGTACCGGCTGTTCTCTCTGGGTACACCTCTCCTGCTCTGGTCTTTCTCCTGCTGACTTCCGCAAAATCTCCCCAGGACACTCTTGGACTTGCCCAATGTGTCCATCCTCTTCTCAACCCCCCCCCTCCCTCTCACATTCCAATCCCATATCCTCATTCTTTTCCGCATCTCCATCCTCTCACACTCCAAATCCCCCACCTTCACTCACAATCAAACACAAAACCATATCTTCAAAAACTAAACCCTCACCCAAAACAACCTCGAATAATCCCACCTATCTTCCTAATCACCCCCAATTAATTTATACTTACCCTCCCTCAGCCTTGACTACTCCTTCTCCTCAAACTCAACAAACCACCTCTCCTCTCACACAATCCTCATTTCATCCTTCCTCTCCCTCTCAAAACAACCTCCGAATCCTACAGTGGAATGCTAATGGGATTCGCCCGCGTCGTACTGAACTCCTACACTTTCTCTCTCATAATCAGTACGATCTCATCTTCATACAAGAGTCACACCTCTCCTCTGACTCCACCTTCCGCATACCAGGCTACAAAACCCTCCAAAAGAATTGTTTTATGACGAGGAGAGGAACCACCAATTCTACGGGAAACCTAGGAGGAGGTGTTCTGATACTTGTCAAAAATGGTCTATCTTACACTTCACTCTCCACACAATCCCTCTCCTCCCTCGACCCCAGCTCCGATTATTTAGCTATTGCAGTTAAAATAAAAGGAGCCGCTCCCATACATCTTTTCAACGTCTATGTCCCTCCTATCCGCTCCTCTTCCTCCGACTCCCGCCCAAAATCCTTCTCACCCTTTCTCCTACCATCATCTCCTACCACTTACATCTTTGGCGACTTTAATAGCCATCACTCATCCTGGGACTCCCACTCACCGGAAGACCATTCAGGCAAAGATTTGTTTGATTGGCTCCTCTCCTCTGATCTTTTACCTCTTAATAACCCCGAACACCACACCCTACTACACCGTGCCACTGGAAACCGCTCTTCCCCGGATCTCTCCCTAGTTCCTGCCCGATTAGCCTCTAAATGTACATGGCAGACCCTTCCGGACCTCGGCTCAGATCATCTTCCTATCTCCATCACTATTCCCACTTCCCCTATAATTAACTCTTTCCACCGCCCCCCCTCATTTAACTATAATAAAGCTCGCTGGGACGAATACCTTACTTATATTGATACCCACTGCCCCATTCCTTCTAACTTTACAACACTCTCTCTTTCTGAAGCCACCCACACCTTTACCAAACTCCTCAATGATGCTGCCACTTCTGCCATTCCTTTCGGCAGCATCAACCGTCCTGCTAAAGCCTGGTGGTCTCCTGAAGTCGCAGATGCCGTCGCAAAACGCCGAAAGGCATTTGCGAAGGCACACTGTTCCGAAGAAGACCGCCAGCACTATATCGCTACATCCAGATATACCTCCACTGTGATTAATAAGGCTAAAGCCAAGTCATGGCAGAATACTTGCTCTAGCCTTTCTCCTAAAACCCGTCCCAGCGAAGTCTTTTCTCTACTTCGCTCCATCTCTGGTTCCCCCTCCCCAACTACTTCTGATCTTCCCAATTTCTCAAATTGCCATACCCCTGTAGATTGTGCCAACCATCTCTCCTCACACCTACAGTCCCATTTCTCCACCCAAACCCCAAAACCTTTTCGAAGCACCGAGAAAGCCCAAATGAAACAAATCAGAACTGCACACTGCAACACCCTGCATTCCACTTTCTGTACACCATTCTCCTCAATTGAACTCTCTACAGCTATCTCTCAACTCTCAACCTCAACCTCCTCCGGCCCTGATCAAATTACCTACCCTCTTCTAACCCACCTACCACAATCTGCGTTACATTTTCTTTTATACATCTTCAACCTTTCCTGGTCAACACACACCTTCCCGTCTGCTTGGAAACAATCAACAATCATCCCCATTCTCAAACCCGGAAAACCCTCTGACTCACCTTCTTCATATAGACCCATTTCTCTCACTTCATGTACCTCCAAACTCTTCGAAAGAATGGTATTAGGACGACTAACCTATTTTCTCGAACAACATGACATTCTCTCACCCGTGCAAGCTGGTTTTAGACCTGGTAGATCGACTGTAGACCAGGTTCTCCTTCTCTCACAGTCAATCGCAGATTCCTTCCACCAATCTAAGCCAGGCGCACGTACAGTCCTTGCCACTGTGGATTTTGCGAAAGCTTTTGACTCAGTATGGCACTCTGCCCTACTCTCTAAACTCCTCTCATTAGATCTTCCTCTTTGCTTTGTCGAATGGATACGATCCTACCTCTCAGATCGCCGTTCGAAAGTCCGTATCTGTAATTCATACAGTCGTCCTTTCCGTCTCCGAAGAGGAGTTCCCCAAGGTTCGGTTCTAGGACCAGTTCTCTTTTCTTTATATATCAATGACCTTCCCACTTTCCTTCCTGCATCAGTTAAGACCTCTCTCTATGCAGATGACCTAGCCATCTGGGCCTCCTCCCCGAAAGTTGAGTGTGCAACCGCTGTAGTACAAGCTGCCCTCAACAGACTGGTGGAATGGTCCTCAAAATGGCGCCTTCCTCTCAACCCTCTCAAATGCGAAACATCCTTCTTTAGCTTAGACCCCTACCAATCACGAATACAACCCTCTCTTCACATTCTTAACACCCCTCTCAAATTCAACCCTCATCCAACCTTTCTCGGTGTAACCTTCGACCGCACTCTCTCTTTCAGATATCCCGTCTTATCCTTACGGAAAAAGTTTCACAACCGATTCCGTGCTTTTCGCTCCATTGCCTCTGCCTCCTGGGGCCCATCAAAAGAATCCTTATGTACCCTATACAAAGCCTTCATTCGCCCCATCCTCACCTATGCTTCCCCAGGCTGGTTTCCCTTCTCATCTCCTACTCACATCACCTCCGTGGAAAGGATGCATAGATCTTCCTGTCGAGTAATCACAGGTTGTCTATCGTCCACTCCCATTCCTCTACTTCATATAGAAGCACTTCTACCTCCACTACGAGTCACCCTCACTCACCAATCCCTTTCCTTCTTTGAACGAGCCCTCCGTCTACCTCCCACCTTTCCTATAGCCTGTCTTGCGAACTCTAACCCCCGTACACGTCTCAAAAAGTGCTCATGGAGATCCTTCTCCAGATCACATAACCTTACCCCTAACCTACATCTCACTCGTGAACCACTAATCCTATGCCCTCCAAAACCCCCCTGGTCTGCCCCATCTAATTACACAATCTCACTCCACCTCTCATCCCCATGCTCTCGCAAAGACCCCCCTCCCTTCGCAACACTGCAGCTACCTCCCATCTTTCCACTCTATCTCACAGCGATATCTCTGCCTGGACTGACGATTCGGTACCTGGCGGGCTGGGACAGGGTGGTGCAGGGATACACATCAAGTGTACAAAGTGTGTCACTGCTACCTCGCTTTCCTTCTCGACTGGTCTCTGGGCTACCAGTTATAGCGCTGAAACCTTCGCTCTCCTACATGCTCTTGAGTGGTGTATCTCTCACTCCAAGACATGTAATTTCGACTCTATCACCTTCTTTTCCGACTCTTTATCTGTCCTTTCAACTCTCTCTACCCCCCTACCATATTTAACCCCAAAATCCCTATCCAATACCCAATCTCTTCTTAACTCTCTATCTCAATCCAAGGTTGTCCATCTTCAATGGATACCTGGTCACTCTTCCCCCCCAGGCAACGACTTAGCTGACTCTCTAGCTAAAGCCGGTGCCTCTCTCGATCCCTCCAGTATATCTGTATCCCTCACACCCCTTATCTCCTCCCAACGGCTATCCCTCTACACCAGTTGGAGACGCAGTGTCCAATCTGGTTTCTTCCAACACCAAATCCCTACAGTATCTCCCGAGGAGCTTACTCTCCCTCGCTCCGCTCGCTGTGCTCTCTCCCGTTTACGCTGCAACGGGCACAGCACTCTCCTCAACTCTTATCTCCACAGGGTTGGTCGAGCCGAGACTCCTTCTTGCAGCAACTGTGGTTCTGAACCACAGGATCTCTCACATCTCGTGCTCGATTGCCCTGTACTAGACCCTCTGCGTCGGGCCATTTTCGGCCACACTCCTTCTCTTCTGGACCTCTGGTCCCGTCCGTGGGGAGTCGCCCGACTATTGGGATTTCGCGGAATTGATCCGCGCCCCCATCCCTAGGAATGGGTCGGGTAAAACCACCACCACCACCACCACCGTTCTTCTTTAAGGCTGAAAAGCTATCTTCAATTTCTTGAGTTAGGAGAGAGTGACTTGATCTACAGTTAACCTTCCCCGCTAAAACCCAGCTTGCTCTGTAGGTAACAGTAAGTCTATAGTTGGTTCGACGCGAGCACAGAGAAGTCTCTCCAAGATCTTGAAGGGGACACATAGCAAAGAAATACCGTATGTCTAGCTCTTTGGATCCTCTAACAGCTTATTCAGTTTTGGGATGGCAATCATTCTTGCTCTCTTCCATATATTTGGAAGCTTGAGTTGGCGCATGCAGGAAGACAGGAACTTGTTTGATCAGGAATTTATAGACAAACTTATGATAATGATTTCATAAACAAAAAAAGATTTAGACTGCAATCAAGACCTTAAAGAGCTTTTTTGACAATATCTGTCTTAAAAAAACGTTCACTGAAAACCCGAAAATCTCAAGAATAACTTTTACCAAACAAGATTATCTGTTTGTTAAAAGTAACGCAAGTCCTAAATTAATCGTAATTTTTTCTACCATTTTTGCCAAAGATCTATGCTAAAAGATTAATTCCCTTTATTTCAAAAATACTTTGCGGACTTATTTTAACGGCCACAGCTTTAAATATCGTTGAGTATGATTTAGCATGTTTAAACCTTTTTTAGCATAATTCAGTAATTTTTTCTAATTTCATTTTAATATTGCTATGTTTCTTTTTTACGAAAACTTGATTTAATTAAGAAAACAGAACAACACCTGGTATTATATTTTTTCTTCTGTAGTATTTCAACCGAAAAACGGTTCAATCAATGTTTAAATGTACGCAAAATCTTTTTTCTCTGGTCTTTATTTTAATTTTATCGGTTAACGTTCAATCAACCCTTTTAAATACCGGAATGTGAATCAGTAATTCAGTTAAAGATCAAAAAAAGGTTTTACTTTAAACAACGTGTTTTTCTTATTAAGGCGAATAACTTTATTGGATGAAAATCTGCTTAAAGCTTCTTTGCAGGCTGCGTCAAAAGACTCTCAGGGTCAGGCAATCCTGCTTTATATTCTTTGCATGCCCATTAATAGTCTCTTTTTTTAGATTTACCCTCTGTAAATACTTTTGTTCAGTTGGTGATTTCCTCAGTTTAGCACGTTTTGTAGTTATGTTTAAGGCAGTCTTAATCTATGAAACTAAAGAAATTTTTCTGTATTTTTAGCAATTCAAGAAGAGGGATGCCGACAAAAAGCAAGAGCAGTTAGATTCAATGAAAGCAAAATATGGCGTCAGCACAGACAAGAAATGAGGAGCGTTAATCGCTTCCATGAAACAGACAACAACTTCTTAGTTCAAGAAATCATTTTGCTATAAAGAACGCAACCTCGGAATTAATGGGACTAATGCACTTTGCTCTGTACAGAATATTTGTGCATTGGACTGGGCTGTTTCAATCAAATCGTAGTCGCGATGTTGTTCAGTAATTCTGCATTGTTCGTATTTAAAAGTGATTTTGAACGACTTCACTTGTTGTTTTACTTGAGACTCTAACATAAACTGGTAACGTTGAAATTTTAATTTTAGTATTTTTTTTGTTACTAAAATGAAGTTTTGTGTTTTTTTATTGTTAAATACGTATTTTGATGTTTTTGCTTGCTATATTGTTATCCTTTACATACTTTCAAAAAAAGATGTCAATCTACACCTTGTAATATAGCACAAAATCGCTTACGGCAGCAACTCGCTCATCTGTCCTTTTTTTGAACACTTGTTACTTGTCGTAATTTTTCAAGTGCATATTTTGTGAATGATTAAAATGTTTAACTTTCAATGTAACTTTATGTCTTTCACTCAGGGGTCCGCGGACCACAGTTTGGAGAACCCTTCCCTAGTACATATCGGCATTAAGTTTTGTTTCCGAACTGATCAACATAAATAATATTAAATATAAATAATGTAAATTGAATAAAGTAGTTGTAGCATGAATCCTGTTCCGTCTACTTTTGATGCATAAAAATAAAAAAACTAGGACATGTTTTGTTACATTACAACGCAAAATTTTTTATTTCTAAATAAGAACTATCGAGAGTTTACTTTAATGCATCCAAACTTTTGTTAAACTGCTGTTACTATCTTTATTTTCAAGACCTTATTATTATTCGTAACCTGAAATTGGTTTTTCAGATGGTAAATTTAACATATAAAATATCAAATGCTGACAAAAAAACGTTTACGGACTCCGACTACTAGTAAATATTTTAAGAGATTGAAAAGTAATGGCTCCAAAGTACTGAAAGAAGATTTCTACAACAAGAACTGCATAGATTTGGCAAAAGCACTTTTGGGTCAAGTCATTGTCAGGGTCGATGGGGGCCAAATATCAAAATGTCGGATTGTCGAAGTTGAGTCCTACCTTGCCAAAGACGACAAAGCGTCGCATTCTTACAACTTTAAGCAGACTCCAAGGAACAAATCAATGTTCATGAAGCCGGGAACGCTTTACGTATATGTTACGTACGGAATGTATTGCTGCATGAATATTTCAAGCGCAGGTATGCAAGTTCTTTGACGATTTTGACAAATAACTTGTGTATTACAGACGACAACATAATAGAATAACCGTTTCGGAGGTTTCGGTGGCGATTGACACCAAGATGCTTCGAAAAGAAAACAAATTTTTGGCATGATGGTGTCAATTGACACCAAAAGGCAAATGCAACCCAGAAGTTGCTCCAAATTTCACAGGGCTATCCAAAAGTATATTTGAACTCGTCTCTGAAAAGGATAACCAGTTTCAATTGCTTCGGGAACAAAAGATTGTTTGAGGTTTATAGCGAGGCTTTTGAACTTCTTTTAGTTCTAAAACGTACACTAGAGCTAAACCTATGGCAATGGCATACTCGTTCATTTAATAAAATGTAAAACCAAAACTAGTATCAGTCAACTGTTTAAATTTATGGGCAAGATCTCCGTTGCTTTGCAAGTAGCCTAATTCTAAATCTGTATTTTTGGAACCTGATTAAAAAGACACCAGTAAACCGCACTAAGTTGTTGAAAAAGCCTGCTTTTATGAGATGTGCGCCATGATCTCTTGCTCTGATATTATGATGTAAATTTTGTGTGGCAAAAAATAACTGAAAATCATAAGTTTCAGTTTCTATTTTCTATATTTATTTGAATTCTATACTTTACCCCGACCTGCTTGCGGAGATGCCGAAATATGGCTGCTCGTGTTGAATTTTTCAGGTTTTGCTTAGAGATAGGCTACGACTGAAAATCAGCCTAGTAGAGTAAAGTGTCTTTCCAGAAACACAGCAAAATGGCAAAACTTTGAATCATACGATTTAAATAATTTTTGAAAATGTCATTATCACAATTTTGTAAAAAACAATATACCGGTATGCAATTATAATTAATCGATTAATTAATCGACGCAAATCGATATAAATGAGTCAAGAACTAGAATTCTTTAACCGGCAGCCACATCTCGACATCTTTGAAAACAGGTCGCGGTAATTCCCCGACGATTGCTTAAAGATTGGGCCGAGAGTCGCGAGATTAGAGTGAATGCAATGACCTTCACAGAAATCAATACATTCAAATAATAAGTTTTTCGGAAAATAATGCCAGTTTTAGGTGGTATTTTTTAACATTCTTAGTTCGTGCGGGATCTATTTACTGAGAAATTTTCTTGCCCCTCGACAATCGCTTTCAAATCTTCATTCTGTAAAATGTGTGGCTATCTCCTAACGTCTTCATCTTTGAGGCTCTCACCTCCGCCAAAAAATATCTGAAATCATCTCCGCACTGTTGTCTCATTTGCTGTGCCTTCTCCCCATGCCGTGCTGATGTTCGCAGTAGTTTGATCAGCATGCTTGCTTATCTTGAACTCGTACAAAAAAAGTAATCGCAAATCTTCTTTTTTTATGTTCGAAATTGTGGGCTTTATAGCTTATAAAATGAGTTGTACATGTAATAAGTACAAAAATATTGTAGAGCAACTGTAGATAATAATTATGTTCATTGTTTACCGGTACCTAAAATGCGGGAAAAAGTTCGACAATAAAACCAAATTTTAATTATACCACCTGAAACGGCCATTATTTTCTGAACAACTAAATACAAAAATTTTTCGACGTCTAAAATAAACCGAAAAATAGATTCTATCTGTTTGTTAAAGGACCTGGCGACGCCGTATTAATCAGAGGTGCTGAGCCGCTAGAGGGAGCTGACCGCATGAAAGAGTTACGAAACAAAAAACAAAAATTAAAGAAATCGATCGAAGACCGAAACATTTCAAACGGTCCATCGAAATTATGTCAGGTAATTCAAGTTGGTGCTACTTAAAATGTGCGCGAGCCAAAATCTCTGATTGAATTTTACGTTTAAAGATATTTCTTAATGTAAAAATAGGCCAAGGACAGGAGTCGGCAACCTTAACCACTCGGAGTCATTGGGACCGTTCACTCACAGAATAAAAACTCCGGGAGCCACTAAATTTTTTTGATATTTATAATTAAAATAATACTGCAGATAGTAATTCACTCTATGAAAAGATGTGAATATATGTCAAGTAAGAGTCGCATAATAAAAAAAGTATGTGGCAAACACAATTTTGCTAATATCCCTGGCAGAAGAAAAATAGGATAAAAGTAATCTCCCCATGCCGAAAATCACTTAAGTCACTTATAATGAGCTTTATGTACTTAAATAGCGCTACGAAAATATCATAAAGTCAAATAAAAAAAAAAAAAATTTAAATGATTTTTGAAAGAAAATTGATGTTTTCAATTTACGGCTGTATTATCTCACAGTAATTCAAACAATGTAATAGGTTAATGTAACTTCACATCTACACGCGTAATTTAAAGAAACTGTTATTCTAAACAAAACAATGAAAACTGCTATTATACAATCGATTTAGATTTTTTTACCTATTTTTAAATATACGGTAAGCCAGACAAAAATTGAGCTTGCACTTAATGGTGAAATGGTTGCTACGCAAGCGTTTCGTAACTTTTTAAAAAATTTTCAACGAAAATCCCCACTTTTTCTTAAAACGTAATAAATTTTATTACCGGTACTTTAACGGCAGAGAGTAAATTAAATAGTCGTTTATTTCCAAAGGCCACTATGAGCCGTAGCAAGATTAAAGCGCCACATGCGGCTCTTAAGTTGCGGTTTGTCGACCTACAATAATATGGTGGGGGGAGTTTGTGACTAAATATTTTGACCAGTTCGGTCACAAAGCTTTCCGCGCCAAAACATTAAGAGAGGATATTTTATCGTCTCGGTAATCCCTCCCATGTTTACTTCATCCTCATAAACAATCGCAAGCATTTAAAACCCACACCAAATCTCTTTGCGCTGACGAAGTATGCGAATGCTTTCCAATAATTGAGCATTGACAAAAATAGAAATTGTTGATGAAATTTCTTATTTGTATAACTATAACATTTAAACATTGCTGTATTTATAGGCGCTTAACATCGATAAAACTTGCGACCAATTGGACCTTACTAATAGTGAAGTAATGTACTTGGAAGAAGGACAAAGGATTTCGGAAAATTCTATTGTAAAATGCCGGAGAATAGGATTGAGTGAGAAATATGGGGAATGGGCGCACAAACCGTTGCGGTTCTACATCATGGACAGTGTCGGAGTCAGTACAAGGAACAAAAAAGCGGAGGCGGAGTTGATGGACAAAAGAAAAGAATAAAGTCGATTTCATAATGGAATCAAACATTCCTTTAACTGGTTTTGCTTCACATTGCTATATGAAAAGCAGCGCCAAAATCTTTTTACACAAAACTACAGGGTGTCCATAAAGTCTCTTTTTACAATTAAAAAAAATTATTACAAAGTGAAATGATGAGATATCGCAATGAGGGTTGTTTTATGTCAATCAGTAATTTCATAAAGTTTTTATTGACACTAAAATTTATTGTTTTAGATAAAATTTCTTATGTTTAATGATTGAGTTATATGAACTGAACCCATATAAAATGACTACTCCTCAAGAAAAAAACTCGCTTGAAGAATGTTTCATCTTTAGAAATTCGTTGCAGCATTTTCACTGCAAATTCTTTTCATTTTGGCATGTCGTTTGGCTGAAGTGCCTGCAACATTTGCACTTTGTAAGCATACAATCTTAAATTCTTGTGTAAGACCCACTCCTCCTTATATCAACACTGTCCTTGTCTCTATATAAATTTCTTGTGCCATAAACGAATTGAAGGACGTGATGGTGGGTCTCTTCCATACTTCTGTAGTTTCGCTGGGTCTGAACATCTGATTTTATCTCAATGAACCAGGATGCACATTGCGCTTTTTTTTGAGGAGTAGTCATTTTTATGGGGTTCATTTCATATAACTCAATCATTAAACATAAGAAATTTTATCTGAAACAATAAATTTTAGTGTCAATAAAAACTTTAAACTTTATGAAATACTGATTAACACAAAACAACCCTCATTACGATATCTCATCATTTCACTTTGTAATAATTTTTGGACACCCTGTATATCTGCTGGCTTTGAGTAGCCTATGTAACGTTATTAAAAGAATTAAAAAACAAAGACTAAAATCCATTTTGATGCTTGGTGAATACGAACTTTTTGTGACGCATATATTTTCAAAAAAAGCAATGATCACTACTATTGAAGAATGACACATTTTGTTAATTGATCATGTACAGCTTCACGATAATAAAATTGTGTTAAAGTGCAAATACAGTTACTCGGATAAACACAACTTTTGAAGAAATCAATTGCGCAATGCGCAAATAATTTACATAAACTACAATAATAACTGAATAAATAAAAAAGCACCTCGTACAAAATTAGTGTATAGAGAAATAAAATTGTGAAAACTATAGTTTTTTTAAGGCACCGAAAGGTACATACAAGTGTATTGCAAACAACTACAGAAAAAGAGAAAAATATGAATAAATATCGAGAATACATTGAAGAACTAAGTAATTTGGTTATAAAATAAAAAACAAACGTTATTTTTAGCCATTCCTAAATCACTCTTGCACCGTCTGACGGAGAAACGACATAGAACGTGGCGGTGCCGCTATATTTCTCCTGCAAAAACATTTTTGCTTAAAAAAAAACTCTTGTTTGAAGTACAATTTTCATAAAAATCTCATAACATTTATTATAAATCGCTTGTCAATCAATTCATTAAGAAAGTATAAATACAAAAGTCTTTAAATATTCTCCCTAAAAAAATACCTGCATAAATTTGACGCAATCATCAACTTTGTCGCTGTCCACTAGGGTAACAGTGCACCCCCCAAATCCACCTCCGGTCATACGGCTTCCATAAACCCCTGGGCACTTAAGGGCAAGCTCCACCAGTTCGTCTAACTCGGGGCAGCTCACTTCAAAATCGTCCCTAGCGAATAGCAGCAGCTCGTTTATATTGGCTGATTTATATTGTTTTGCGTCATCATCGCGTTTATGTTGTAATAGTAGCAGCTCCTTTATGTTGAATGAAAACTTTCTAATTCGATTTAAAGCGATTGTAAACTGATATTTTTAAAAGCAATGCTACTATTGTACGACGTTAGAATTTGATTTGTCGGACTTCCAGCGAAACGCGATGATGACGCAAAACAGTATAAATCAGCCAATGAATTGGCAAATGTTTCAGGGCGATAAAAGATTTATTTCATTGCAGCTAGACAGGAAATTGCTTATTGATTAGTTTTTGCATTGTTGCTTTGAACAGTGTGCACGTAACTGCGATTTTTGACAACCAACATCATAAATTTGTCCATACGTAAGCAGAGCTACTAGAAGTACAACGTTACAGACCTGTATATTATTCTAATGTTCTAATGCTGCTTGCTGCATATTATTCCCTTTAAACAGGGCGTTAAAAGTACCAAATCAATATTAGACCAAGTACAGCAAACTTGGGTGCATTTTACACCAACTAAACGTATTTTAAAACAAGTTCATTTGCCATAACATATTCTCACGGGAATTCTGATAAAACAGCATGGTCTATCGCTTAAACACAAAGAAAATTACTACAACAAAATAAAATCTTAGTAAATCTTTATTCGCATGAACTTGTCTCGTGTGCCATCAGCTTCTACCTTAATGACTCGTGGCTTTGAACCATTAGCTGTCCAAAAAGCGAAAAATCTCCTTTCTTCAGTGCTTCAGCTGCCTCCACAGTTCGATTAATTTCTCCAATAACGTGTCTTGCTCTTCGGTAGACAGTGTCATCTAGGTCTTTGATATTGTCTGAAGCAAAAACGAGCTTTTACTACGATTTTACTGTAAAAAAATTCAGAAATATTAAGTTGTTTTTTTTCTGTAAAATGTTGCCAAAACAGCCAAAAAATATTTATGACGTTTCAAGTTTTGTATTATTATTTCATTTTATCTCTATATATATCTTCCTGATTTCCACACAAGCGACGAAGGTGCTAATTCACAGGGTAAGCAATTACCCCGACCTGCTTTCGGAGATGCCAAGATATTGCTGTCCGGTTGAAATGTTTTGTTTTGGTTTTTAATTTTTTAGAGATATGACTGAAATTTAGAACTGCTTGCCAACACCATCAAGCAGCTGGTAAAGTGCCTTAAAGTGTCTTTATCAAGGATAAAACAAAATGACGCGAGTAGGTTTTGAACCGAGACAATGTCAATCAGAATCACGGCGCTCTAACCACTCTACCACGCGGGCGAAAATATTTTTAAAAAATTAAAAGAAAAATTGCTTCCCAAATGCGACATTAAAACAGATAAAACAAAAACTGGCAAAAAAATTACTGGCAAGATCCTTCATCGTTGCTTCTCTTAAACTTTTCTTTTGCAAGATCTCAGCAGCTTTAAAGCAATCCTTTCTTCTAGAAGGATATTCACTGCCTGTGAGTTGATGGTGAACGTTCGAGTTAATTATCAACACGGAAATGGAGTTGTCCTTCATTGGTATGAGAGTTGATTCCATTGATCTGAACAAAAACATGTTATGTACACTAAGCATTATTATGCACTAAAAAATATAAAATATTGGAGTACAATTATGTTTTGGAAGATGGTGATGTTTTACAAAAGGCATTTAAATTGGATGGGCAGAAGAGTAGAAGACCAAAGATAACATGGAGACTGCAGATAGAAAAAGAAATTGGTAAAGTTGATCTGAAAGAGCAGAGAAAATGACCATGAGATGTGTGACCGCCTCCATCCAGGGGCACCAAAATCAAACACCACATGAAAAACGTAAATAATGATGATGATGATGATGATGATGAATGGCAGGGCAAAAAAATCAATGCTACCAATATAGTATGTATATGAACGTAGGTACCTTTGTTTTGATAATTTATTAACATAAAAAGATTAAAAAACTATTTATTTGAAGCACTAGCTTACCTACAATCGAGTAAAAGAGCGTGTTCTTTTTTACCCATCACAGAAATAAACTGGTCCATTATACCACAAGGCATTTTTGGAAACTTGTGTTCAGCTTCTTGGCATGAAAGAGCTTTTGTTTTGAGATCACTCACTGTAACTAGATTTAAAATCATTTAGGTTACAATTAAACGATAATTTTGCGTTATAGTTGCTTTTTTCATAAAAGTAGAAAAAAGTATAAATATGTATGTTCGTTTTGTACTTAGATAGCATATGATATAAAAATATAAACAAAACAGACAATAAATTACAGATATATTGCATAGTAATACACTTTCGCTGATCAATATTAAGTAGGCAAAGTTTTGGCGCTTTTTTACTTGTTTTTCCACATTGAGAGAAACATCTTTTCTCTCTCGTTTCAAAACGAACCTCCAGTTAGTTTTTCTAAAAATGTATACATTGCAACTTCCAACGATGCTGAGCTGGACACTCCCCCACCAATCGGAACACTGCTGACAATAACAGCTTTGAATCCAGGAACAGGAGCAACTGTAAATGCAAAAAGATTGCTAACTTGGAAATTAATCAACTCGTTAGTTAAGAAAATGATACTGGTAGCTTTAAAAAAAAGAAATTTATTAAACAAGATCAAAAGTTCAGTAGTATCTAGTTTTATCACTTTCCTTTGGTTTCAAGATAACCACAAAAGCATTATGTTCATTAAACAACTACTTTTAAGATACCAAGGTATTGTAGTCAAGTTAAAAATTTTTTATTTTGTTTAACTGAATTTTATAGAGTGATAAAATTGCAATTTGGAAGTACTAGATTTAATTGCTAAGCAGAGGAAAATAGTGCATAATTATATGATTGATTCTAATATAAACTTTGATTCAAATGAACAACAGTAAACTGTCTAATTTTTGCAACAAATATAGTTAAAATTATTTTAATGAGTAATATTCTAAAAAACATCCAAAAACATTTTTCCAATAGACATTTTAAGTTAAAAAAATACACTCAAAATATATTAAATAAGACAGCTAATTCATTCAAAGATTTCAGTAAAAGTATTTAAATATACTCATCAGCACTCATTTTTGGTGGCATAAGACAAAAATAATTATAATTTACTTTTAAATGATTGAACAACCCCTTTTACATAATTTGCCCAATGAGGTTTTCCTGGTGTTAATGGAAAATCTTTTGTTGGGGCTGAGAAAGTCACAAATTTTGGTTCATCAGCCATATCAGCATTTGTAGCAACTGAGATAGTATTGGACTCTTTTTCAATGCATCCAGAAACAATTGTTACTTGTGGTAAAGCCTAAAATACATTTTTTAAAAATTTATGTGATTTTATGAATGCTTGCTCAATTTCAGATTAGGCAAAACTACATTTGACCATTCATAAATGATTGAAAATATTTGAATAAATATAAGTTTTTTAAAGACTGACTTAGTTTATAAACTAAAAGTTTTTTTATTTATGTTGCAATTAGTCATTAAAAAATCCAAACTAACAAAAACTGTAATTTCATAATGCAACGATTGTATTTTAAAAAAATAATGCCAACTAAAAGATGTTGAAAATAATTTGAGAAAAAGCAAACACAACTGCTTTATATATTGTTTAAAATCAAAATTTTTTTAAAAACCTTTTTTTACTTGTAATCCTTTTTTTATTTACACAAAAATTTAATATAAGTATACCGGTATGTTAAAGGCTATCAAATATTGAAAATAACTTTTAGAAAATTTAACAACCTATTACTATGACAACAATAATGTCTATAAGGTTTTTTAATCAATCTATGAGTTTAAATGGTTATTCTCCAACAAAAATTTAACTGAATCACATCAGCATTCTATGAAGTTAATAATGTATATCAATATAAACCAAAATTTTTTATATCTGAAAAAAGTGTTTTTAAGTATTACACATAAACATTTAAAAATTAACATACCATTGGAAAAACGAAACCTTCATTGTAGTCTGTGTGCTCACCAATCAAATTTACTCTTCCAGGGGCACAAGCTGTAGCTGTAGGATAACATCCAGGAAAATGTAATTGAAAAGCTGTTTTTGCTTCTTTTATTAATGTTTCTATTTCAGAAACTTTAGTAATTTGTGTCATATTGTTAAATAAAATAGGTTCAATTACTTTAATTGTTTACTTTTCTCAATTGTAGAAAAATTTATTTACTGTTATTTAATACTGGACATTCTATACTGCATAATGGCAAACACATATAAACATACTGCACCACAAATAAAAAAATATATGCAATGAAAAAATAAAGGCTACAATATTACAAATTTAGATACGATGAATCCCTTAACGATCTAAAATCTAAAATTTGGAAGTAACAGTACATAAAAGCAAAAATTTAAATTGCAAAAAATAACCTAAAAAAGATGTTTTAAAGTAAAACGTCAAACCTAGTCCAACCATCGACTCTCTGACTTTCTGACAACAAACATTTCCAAGCAATACGGGAAAGTCAATGTAGTTTCAATACAAAAGTATTAAATGACAAGAAAAAAAATTGAATTCTCATTAGAGGTATGTTTAAGGCAGAGTTACGAGTCCAGGGGTGTGTCCGAGGTTGAAAAGTAGGTGCGCTGTTCGATAAAAATACACTTTTAAAAAGGTTGTCTTATGCTTTTATCTCAAACCAGTCTGTTTCAATTAAACCAATTTTACAGAAGCAAAAAGCCAAACAGAAGACTTTATGCAGAATTCAAAACGCAGGCAAATAAACGTTGCAAAGAAAAAATTCAGGAAAAACAATCATTTAGCAAAGTAAGATAAATGAAAAAAGGAATTGGAACCTTGCAGTCGTCACAAGTTTATGCCCGGTATTTAGCGCAGTAGCAATATTACATTTCCCCAACTGCAATAAATCAATTTAATGCGATAAACTGCGATAAATCAATATATTTGAATGGTAGAAGCAAGTAGCTAAAATTAATCTCTCTTTTAATTTTTTTCAATCTGCTTGACTAATTTTTATACGAGCTGCTGCTTCTCCGAACTGTAGGCAAGGAAAGCAAAACATGTCTACTTCACGCCCTTATAACCAATAAAACTTTTCGTCAGAAATCACAGAAATAAAATGCCTCACAAAAGTTTTATTTCTGCTTTTTGCTTGCTGTGACAATCGAAGCATTAGGTAGGTCTTTGCAGTGACGGCTTTAATAGGGTGCAAACGGTGCGGCCGGACCAAGCCCCCCTAAAATACATTAAAAAGTGGCTCCCCAACACAAAAAATTGCTCTATTTTTTATAGTAGCACCAGGACGTCGATGGCATGTCAAAAACGAAATAAAAAACTTTTTTTTCTTTTTTTTTAGAGATAACTTTATTTTGAGAGACTAAAGAATGGCCTCTTCTAAAACAATTAGGGGAGAGCCTCCAACAGTGCGCCACTTTTTGGATTTTTTCAAAATTTAGGAAACTGAAAAGCTATGAATAAAAAATATTTATGACATTTTAATCTCATTTAATTGGTATTTAAAGTGCATAATTAGGCTTTTCGTTGAAAGTCTTTTAACTCCAAAAAAAATTGATTTTAAAATGAAGTAAAAAAAATGGCGCACTGTTGGAGCATAGGTCCAACAGTGCGCCATTACGGTTCCAACACTGCGCCACTTAGTTTTTTTAAGCAACATAGCTTTATATTACCTGATTAATTGAATTTTTAAATTCTTTTTGTTTATGCGTTTTTTTTATTGTAACAGCAAAATATGTGGAACTCTTACGTCAAAATATATTTTTTTATTTATATATAAAAAGACAAAACAACTTTAAAACCAATTTAAACAAACAAATACAAATTTTACCATTAATAAATCAACATAGAAAACAAATAATTTATAAATAAAAAACAAAAACACAAAAATAAAACTCTTAAGTAGAAAATAATAAAAAAAAAACAAATAAACAACTTTTACTTTTTTGAAATTAAAAAAATAATGTACATTTTAACTTGTGGGTATCCTCCAGTGTGACAAGTTAAAAGGAAATCGATATTGGTTTTCACATCGAGAAGAAGTGCCAAACGAATAAGGTTTTGGTAGAATCATAACCACGTCATCTTTATCAACGCCAGCAACGTCATCTTTCGATGGAAAAGAAAATATATGAGCGTCCACATTTTTTGTTATAATTCTTTTCAAAAACTTTACTTCAAATTCATTATCTTCGTTGTCTTCATCCAGAATTTTTCCAACGTAGTAATGAAAAATTGAATGAGGTTTTTTCATTTCAAATTTGACTAGCACAAAATCACCAATATTCGGTAACTGTTTTTCGTTTAGATCATCATCTTCTGAACTAATGTCACAATCGCTCTCATCACGTAAACTTATATTGTCTTCCGATTCAGTATCATTATGATTTTTATTAAATTTTAACAAGTTATTTGATACTGCTCCCTGCAATTTTTTTGATTTTGATCTAAACGATCGAATATTCTTTTCAAAATTTTCTGCGCCAATTATAGGTTCTGCTGATTTTCTTTTTTGTAAATTTGAAAAACTTACTTTTACCGCCGGATAAGGTCTGACTAATTCAGGGGAAAAAGAAAATTGGATTGTAGAGGATGAAGAACAAGTTGAGTTAGTGCTTGACAAAGCAATGTTGTTGCTAAAACTTTTATTTAGAGATTTAGAAAGACATTCATTTCGGTTTTCGACTTCATTTAGGTTTTGCTTTAATTGAAGTTGTTGGCAGTTTTTATCTTTTTTTGCAATAGGCCTATAAGCTACTGATGGAAGAAAATCAACTTCTTTAAAAATATCATCATTAAAAGGATATATGCCAGTTTTTTGGAAGCCTGCAGTAGCTTTTTCCAAAGTAAAGGCTTTAGCATATGATTTACCCAAAATTTCGGAAACTTCATACAATGTTATTTTTCTTCCTGGTTTATTAATCATCCAATTTCCACACTCGGCATTATAGTACGTTTTCAAAGGCCCATATACAGAAACGTCTAGTGGTTGCAATTTATGACTACAGTGAGGGGGAAATGTAAGAAGAACAATTCCATTTTTTTCGCAAAATTCCAAAGATTGAGCAGTTATATGAGTTTTGTGATTGTCCATTAAAAGCAAAACTTGATTTTCCATAGAAGCTCTAGCATGTTTTTCGAAGTGTTGTAACCAATCCAAAAAGATTTCAGAGTTCGACCATCCACTTGTATTGGCACAACCAACTGATCCAACGGGTGCACCATTTAGCATATGGTCTTTATAACATTTTCGAGGAAACACCAAAAGCGGAGGGATGGAATTTCCTATTGCACTGATAGCACCAATCATTGTAATTAGAACTCCGCGCTCTGCCGATGTAATTTGTCCAACTTGTTTTGATCCAGTTTCTGCAATTATTTTTGCAGGAGTTTAAACTGTAGTTAAGGCTGTCTCATCTACATTATAAATATTTGCTGGGTCAATCTTTAATTTGCTATACGTTTTTTTCACGTTTTCAAAAAATTGCGTCACTGCTTCTTTATTAAAACCAGAACATCTAGCTAAACTAGTAGCTTCGGGTTTTCGAAGAGAAATATTTTTATTTCTTTTCATAAAAGATGTTATCCATTTTCGCCCAGCTTTTTCTTCCTTTTTCCAGTTTTGGGGAATATTTTTGTTGTATTTTAAGGCAAGTTCATAAGCCAATGCTCGAGCATTTTTGTATGTGAAACCATAATGATATTTTGCAGACTTAATGAAATACTCAGACAAAGTTTTTTCTTCTTCAGATGTAAAAATTTTACGAACAGAATAATTTGATTCAAAATCATGGGGCTGAATCTTTCCGTCTTTTAACTTTTTCAAATATCTGTCTAAAGTTCTTCTGGAAACTCCATAATCCCGTGATGCTTTTCTCACTGACGCGCCTTCCTCTACAACAGCTTTGCAAGCTTTAATCATTGTACTAGAAGCTGTTCGGCCAATTTTGCGATCCATTTTAATAAATAGACTATCTATGTGACACGAAAGAATTAATTAAAAGCAACCTTAAAAAAGCTGAATAAAATTAAACTTTTTATCTTTGTTTGCTCCTAATAGACTCTCATTGTTTTGTTCATTAAATGTGGTTTTATTTTTATGAAGTAAAAATTTTTTTTTATTAGTTTAATATTAGGCTACTTAATGAAGCAATTTTGTAGAAATAATAAATAGAAAATCCGCAAATGCAGAGCTAGAGTAGGTTAGTATTTAGTTTTACACTTCGTTTTTGTTTTTTTTTTACAAAAATGTAAAATTTTATTTTTAAAAAAATTTTCTTTGAAAGAAAAGTCCTCTTTGCTGTGAATAGCAATGCAAGCACAAAAGAAAAAGCTCATTTATAAAGCCGAATATATGAAAATTCTGTTGTGTATGTTTTTTTTAGTAATATAATAATATGTAAAATGTTTTTTCCAACAGTGCGCCAGGGGGCGCACTGTTAGGTTCTACTGAGTGGCGCACTGTAGGAACACCTGCCATTTTGACTTTAACTCTTGATTTCTGAGAAAAGCTGCAATACTAGATTATAATCTTTAACCAGGCTTTACCTTACGCTATGGAGAAGCTGATGTCATTTTCACTTAATTCCTAATGCTTTTATGCAACGAAAAAAAATAATTTTTTTTTATTAGCAAAAACTAACTTTACTTCCATAAAAATTGAAAAACCTTTTTAAAAAATTTTCTGTTTTTTTTAGCATTTTTGAAAATACAAACAGAAATTGATATTTTAATACAATTCTTGATAATGTAATTATGATGTCATTTTACGCAACAATAAAAAAATAAAACGCAAAGGCGCACTGTTTGCACCGGCGCACTGTTGGAGGCTCTCCCCTACTATTTTTTTAGAGAATACACTGTTTGAGCACTTAACAGTGATCCCCGATACGACAACTGTCTTTTTTTAGAGATTGTTGTGCTTTAAAACACTAAAATGGCCCCCTTTACTTTTCTTACACCGGACCTCCTTTTTGTAAGGTCATTACTGGCCATTACAGGTAGATTTCTTAATGGCAATCTTTTGTGCTAGATTTGATTGAACAAAGTTCAAGCTTTGTAGATATTCAACACTTTTTTCGCTCCTTTAGCCCAATGTGAATCGCACATTTCTTTCCCAAATGTCTTTAGATGATTTGCAATTTTGGGGTAATTTCTTCGTTTTTTCTTTGCATTCTGTATTGGCTTGATGTAAAAGTGTTGCCACTCTGAGTTGTAAAGAGTCCACCATTTGAAGGAATCGAGTCAAGCCGAGTTTTTCTAAAATCGGACTAGAGTCCAAAATTTTTTACTAGAGTCATTTATTTTTATGTGGACTCAAGTCTGACTTTTTTGTATTACAAAATTGAATTGAGTCTGAGTCTTTTGTAGTAGGCCTATATGGATTCTAGTCGAGTTTGAGCCTTTTAAGATCTGATTTGAATCCTTTGAATTAGGCTCGAGTCCTTCAAAGACTGTACTCGACTTGGAGTTATTAAGCTACAACTCTGCTGCAATCATAATCAACATAATCTTTCTCTAAAGCCTATTTCTATTCTCTCTGATTGCATGTTAAACGCTTGTTGTTTTGTTACGTTGTCTTTTTTTGTCCCACTCATCTCTTAATTATTTATTTGTATTTTCTAAATTTTTTATGATGGAAATAAAATGAATGAATTTGCTTAAAGACGTACGCCTATTGCTAATATGTTAAATAAATATTGGATATTGAAGCTGACATTTATTTGGGCTAGGTTGCATGGGAAAAAAATGGCACATAGACCTACCATATTGGTAAAATTTCTTTAATGCAAAATAATTTTTAGAAACAAAGTTTCATATTCATTAAAGCAGGGCTTCAAGTCCTGGGTTTTTCTTGTCCCATCTGGGTTTCCAAGTTTTATTTTTTAAAACCCTTTTAAATATGGGTCGTTTTTTAAAGAAAATAAATATTATTTGTTATTTACTCCTTCCCCTCCGCACATCTATACAAAAATGATACGAAAAAAACCCGACGAAACGTCAGTTTAAATAAAAATACCTTGCTAATTTTTGGTTTGTTATCATCACAGAAAAAACATTTGAAATTTTTAGCAATCTGTGTTTTTTTCTATGTAACCTGGGTTTTTATAAAATACATTGCTGGGAGCCCTGCATTAAAGTAAGGGATATCTAAAATTTACATAGCTTCATTTACAAAATTAGTGTTAGCCTACAACATTAAAATTTTAAAATAATACACTATACTTACATTTCCTGCTTACACTAACACTACCTTGCACTTACACTCTTCTTTTCACCACTAATATTATTTCTGTCTTGATTTACATTACTACGAAATTTTATATTTCAACTTTTGACTCTTTCACGTCACAATTGCCTTTATGAATATGCAATCAGCTGTTTTTCTTGATGTTTACTATTGTATAGTTTATTTAATTTAATTGGCACGAACAGTTTAGAAGTTTAACAATTTTGACAGTTCTTTTAAGTTTTTCGATAAGATTTTTTTACTTTAATATTTAAAAAAATTTTTTGACAAGTGAGTACATTTCATTTTACTTTATTCTATGACATATATTAAATTTAATCATTAATCAATAATTTTCTATTAATTTTTATTCTTACAATTTGTAGATTTAACTGAAGATAACTTTATGTCGAAATCGATATTAAATTAAAATAAAATAAATTTCTAGCAAGTTTTGGACTGATTCTTGTCTCCGTAATTGAAGAATTTTAATCGAGATGCGTTTCACGAGAATCGTCCTAAAATCTTAATCCAATAGGGTTAAACTGACCCACTAGGTTTTTTAACAAATTAAGCTTTACAACTGATGATATCAACTAATTAAATCTTTAAAATCTAAAGATTTCAAATTTAGAATTTATAAAGGTAAGTAATATCCAAGCAATATCGAAAAATTAGAAATACGTGTAGTTTGACATACTGTTTTTCATATTCAAATCTTATGGTTTTTCCAAAAATAAAATTTTTTGCATAAAAACTTTGCAATTCCATAAGGTATAGAAACTTTGTCTGAATCAAGATTGGCGTATTGGCCTTTTTGAGGCCAAATCTGAGAAACTAGGTTTTTCT
Organism: Diplosoma virens; assembly: GCA_963680785.1. Lineage (NCBI taxonomy): Eukaryota > Metazoa > Chordata > Ascidiacea > Aplousobranchia > Didemnidae > Diplosoma > Diplosoma virens. The sequence goes on from OY796889.1 coordinate 16,884,456, forward strand.
TAAAACATGCTTGGCATTACAAATTTAAAGTTTGGCTTTTTAGCCTTTTCTTGGCCTTTTTTACATAACAAAATCTTATTCTTGTAAATCAGTATTATTGTTTAAATATTTGAATTTTGTGCGCAAAAGTGTTCGAGTTTTTATTGTTGATTAATTTTTCAATCGTCTTCACTTTGAACTTGGGTCGTCAATAAAGACTTTTGATACTGATTGAATGTGATAAATCTTTTTACTCTTCACCTTAAATTTGAGATGAAAACAGGGATCTTTCAAAGTGATGACCTTTTTTTTAGTCTTCACCTTAAATTTAGGATGAAATTAGAAAAAAACAAATCGGCCTATTTTTCAAACTTGGCTTCTTTGGAGAGTCCGTTTGGCCTTTTTTAAAAAAATTAATCTGGCTATCTTGGTTTGAATTTGATTTTGATTCTAAATGTCTGAAAAGTTATTTGTTTATAATTGTATTCAATTTCTTTAGTGTATGTATTTTGTGAACTTTTAAATTTACTTTCATTTTGCAAATAGTTTTCTAAAAAAATTACTTTAAAACTTTAAAAACTTGTTTAATTTGAATATTTTGAATTTGTAACTTATTATTATACATTTTGGTTTTCAAATACCAGGTATATGGAATTGGTCGGAACAATATTGTGTACTGGTTTCCTTTCTAATTCGATTTGAATAGGATGCATATTTTGACGTCATTTTCGAGACCGTTCTAAATTGTTCGCAATCGAATTCTTGAACTTTCAAGGGCGAAAAAGGATTGAATCATACTTCATGCAATGTTCAAATGAAAGTAAATTACCTGATTTACTATTTTTATTCTCAAAAATTTTACAAATGAATAAGTTGTATAATTCTTATTAAACAACTTAAATTATTATTAATGATTTATTATTCATTTTATCTCTGTATTTATCTTCTTGACTTGCAGGAAAGTGCAGAGGTGCTACTACATAGGAAAAGCAATTACCCAGACCTACTTCTGAAAATGCCAAGATTTGTCTCCAGCGTGGTCGAGTGGTTAAAGCGCCGTGCTGGTGATCACTATGGTCACGATTCAAAACCTACTCGCGCCATTCTGTTGTGTTCTTGAGAAAGACACTTTACGGAACTTTCCCCTGCTTGGCGGTCTTGGCAAGCAGTTCTAAATTTCAGTCATATCTCTACAAAACTAAAAAACCAAAATAAAAAAATTTCAAGTGGACAGCAATGTCTTGGCATCTCCAGAAGCAGGTTGGGGTAATTGCTTGCCCTGTGTATACCGCCTCTGTCACTTTCTTTCGAGTCAGGAGAATAAATATAAAGATAACATAAAAATAAATAAATAAAATATTGCTGTCGGATTGAAATCTTGCATTTTGGCTTTTTAGTTTCACAGATATATGAGTGAAATTTAGAACTATTTGCCAAGACCACCAAGCAGGAAAAGTGTCTTTCCCTAGAATGCAACAGAATGAGGCAAGTAGGCTTTGAACCGAGAGCACGTTAATCATAATCATGACGCTGTAATTATTGGACCATGCTGGCGACAAGGTATAAAATAAAAGTGATTATTGATTAAGGCAATAATAGGGAATGAAATAAATTATAGTGTATTGTTACAAACATGCAGATTTTTATTGATTTGCCAAATTTATAAATTTTGTACTTTTTTATAACTGTTACGTAATGCAAACGGCTTTTCTGGAGAAAAATTGGATTATTCTTGTTACCTCTCGAAATGCGAAAGTTGCAGCTGCCAATAGCGAGGAGATGTGTTGTATTTGACGTTTTTTAACAGATCAATCAACTTATAGGCTTTTTAAAATTAGATGTGATGACCTATCTCCGCTCTTAATAACCCAAATGCATCGTTCTAATTAAATAGTAGCGATGTGACCTCGCTTTGACAGTGATCTGTGTAAGGGCATAAAATTGATTTCATATTAAAGTTTGTCGTCCGAGCCACTGGCCCAATTCAAGTTTATTATAAATAGAGAGACATCGCTCTCATAAAACAGTAACTATAATTTCGCTTAGGGAACGGTGACCGTGATTTTCTGAATGGTATCATCATCATCATCACCATCATCATCATCATTTTTATTTTTGTCACACTTCATACAGCAATAAAAGAAAAAAAAAAAAATATATATATTAATAATAATACGAATAATGATAACAATAACTTCGCAGAAAAAACAAAAAAAAAACAAAAAAAAAACGAAGGTGACAGGGAAGCTGCGAATAGACCTCACGGTCATCTAGTCAAGCAACCACCCAATAAGCCATTGTTTTATGCTGTATTGTGTTACCATTATTTTATGCTGTATTGTGTTAAGTAGCTGCGCATGTGAAACCGCAGGTAACAAATAAATTCAATCCTCTCCTTCGTATTTAAGTTACTACTATATTTTTCTGGATTGGGCGTCGTAAAGTTACGCATATTTAAATAAGGATAGTTTGTAACTTGGAGGGATTTCGCTGACCTTATTCAAACAAGTTCAGCACTTCCAGGACGGATATAACTATTGAATGCCGTTAAATCGTCGAACATGCCAGCATCCTTAAACAAAGAGTGAATTTTAAGAATCGCGAGTCTTTCCTTTATTAACAAAAATTGAATTTAGTCTTTATAATTGAAGGGCTTAGTTCTAAATGTACCTAAGTCACATAAGGTCAATTTTGAGAAAATGAGGTTTAAAGTTTTCAAAAACCCTGGCAAATCAGAGTAATGATGGAAAAAACCTAAATGGTTTTTTATTACATTGGTTATGTATCTCTGCCTTTTTCAACAAATTTTTAGAATTTTATTATGACGTCATAAAAGCTTGTTTTGCAAATTGGACTAGGTACTTATTATTGCAAGTTTTGTTTTACAAGCGCTTTTCTAGCAAATTGGCAGTGTAGTTAGGCAGAAAAAGTCAACCACATGTAATAAATAATGATAATATGCATTCTATTTTTTATGGAGTGACATATCAGAAAAGAATTTAAGATCTGGGGGAAATCAAAAAACCAAGTAATGAAAAGCTAATTTTCCGAAAATTTGCGTACCCAAACCAAGAAAACATAAAAAAACTTTTCTATCATCTATTAACTAAACGCTAAATCAATATAAAGCTATTAAGTACAAATTTTTTAAAAAAATGTTTCTGAATGTCAATAGATGAGTTGATGCTTCGTCACTCCAATAGAATGCTATGCAACTAAATTATTAGGTTATAGACGGGAATCAAAAGCTCCAAATAAAACATTAGGATTTCCAATTAATTTAAAAATAATGATTAAAATAATAATACAGGTAAACCTAATGCAAAAATAAGTTATTGAATAAGCTTGCCTGTAATGAAAATGAAAGTAATTACTTCATTATAATGCTTACAGTGGCCTCCCCCTTCGGTACGCTAGTGAAACTGTATATTGTATACTACTTGATTAGCCATAAAGATTAAAAATCTTCAAATAGGTATGGCTATACAGGGCAAGCAGGTAAGACTTGCATCTATAAATGGTTTACCAAAAAGTTATTCAAGCAAAGCAAAATATTTAAATTTTTTTAGAAATTTCAATTGTAGCTTTTAATGTTTGCAACTTGAATCAAATTGGTACACGGAGCATAGTTTTTTAAATATAGCTTAATTTTGGATATCCTGTAGCATGAACCAACTTGAAACATTAGGCTATAGAATTTTCTTTATCTTCAGCAAACAATTTATTTAATTTTTGATGCTAAAAATTTGTTAGAAACCTAGAAAGCAATTCATTTCACAAAATTTATAAACATAATTGACCTACTGATAGTATCTAAAAATTAAAGTGAAAAATTCCCAAAACTTTTATTTATAATCAGTTGCAACATACAGATTAAAAAAATCCTTTGTTGATTGCAAAAAATTTGAAAGCATCATGGAGACAAAATTGAGCTTAAAAAATTTTTTAACATCATCAAAATTTCTTAAATGGTCTAACTCTAAAAACTTTTCATATTAGGCAGCATTGCTGATTTATCATCAAACCTCATTTTTGAAAGATTTCTGAAAGGTTTATTCTTGCTTATGCAATTTGATAAATAATTTTTAAAAACGGAAGGAACAGCACCATGTTTTGGTCATTTATGACATAATCGCCCAGTTTCTCTTTTTCTTTTTCATCAATGTTTTGAGTCAGATGAAATTTTTTGTTGCAAAAGCGAACAGAATCACAATGCTTTTCCAAAAAAGAAATGTGACTATGAAGTTTATTTTCTCTTACAAAAGTTGGTGAAATTCAATCTAATTTTGTATATTTTGATAATTTTGAATTAACCTTTGAGAATGAAGTATTGGAAATAGTTACTAATGCTGGTATAAAATGTGGTTTTTCTGACCCATATACGAAGTTTGTTTAAAAAAATATCTGTCTGTATTCTTACCTATATGGACACGACACACATTATTAACCTTAGTCTTAGTGCAACATCTAAGGATAATCTAAAGCAGTGTGGTTCAAACCGCGGCCCGCTGAAATTTTCTGTGACCCGCTCAACAATTTCACACAATTCACACCTTGCCAATCGCTGGCAGCGGCAACCTTTTATAACAAGGCATGGCGAGCTTATGGGACTGAGTTTAGGGTTACCATACTCAGTGGTGGATATTGGGTGAGGCGAATGAGGCACGGCATGCCTCGGGACCCCTTGAAAACACCGCATATAGTTTCATTTTGCTGTATAGGCTATGTTTTTCTAGAGATCACCATGATTTTGAGAGAAAGATAGCGAAATATAAAATCAAATTGAAGTGAAGACTGTTTTTTTAGAGAACATTATGAAAATAGTAAAAATCCGAGACCGATTCCAAATGAAGATCTTTTTTTTAGAGAACATGATTTTAAACAATTTCTAGCCGGTTCAAGCCCACAAGCTCGAACAATTGTGAAAGGTGGCCCGCAAGAGTGATGAACTTGGACCACCCTGATCTAAAGCATGCTACTATCACTCCATTACTAAAGAATGCTGATCTAGCTTTCAATAAATAAAAAATTTTCGTCCAGTATCTAACTTAACATTTATAAATAAATTAACTGTTTGTATGTATGTATGTATGTTTTTTTTATTTCTCAGCCGCAACAGCACAAATCAAAGCACAAAAACACAATAAAAGCTGAAAAAAAGGAAGCAGTAAAAAACGATATACATTATAGGACATGTAAACAATACATTGTATAGATAGGCCTATAACGAATTCATAATAATTTACATGCTGACTGCACCTTAAAAGCAATAACAGACAAACTTGAAAGGGAGAACAGGGAGAACTAGCTTCTAAGATTTGTGGTGAATATTTATGCAAACCATATAGGCCTACAAATAACAATTATTTTTATCGCATGCAAATAAAAAATTATTGTGTGTGCAAGTCATAATAAATAGAAATGGAATTATGGGTTTGGGTTACAATAAAAAAATTTTAAATATGATTAGCAGACTAGCAACTTCTAATGAAAGGTCTGATATAATAGACAGATTTTAAGATCATACGCTTATGCTACAAAATTTGCTTCGTAAAATAGCTTTTCGTTCTGCTTAACTGGAATAGTATGTCACAATGCAACTGCAATACAAAAGTAGATAGCAAATAGTCTATTCAAAAGTTACCTGAATTTTGATTAATTAAGATACACGAATAAATATTCAACATTGTCATAATTTAGTAATAAGGAACAGCAATGAAATAGTTTGCTGAAGTGGAAGCTAGGATTGCATAGTTTTAGGATTGCAAAGGTTTAGTTAAAAAAATTTTGTAACTGAAGAACGGAATGACTTTAATGATTTAGAATCTTGTTGAAGATTAAATGGAATATCATTCCCAATAAGTGTTCCTTTACATCTCATAGCTTGCTTTGTAATATGTACTCTACAAAACGATGGATAAAGTAAAGATTGTGACCTGGTATTTTTTGTAATTTTAAACGCAGTTTTAAAAGAGTGGTCAAATAGCAAAGGTAGTAGTTTATTCATAAATTTATACACAAAAATGGCTATCTCTAGGTCCCTAATCTGACGTATTATCAGTAGATTGTTATCTTTCATAACGTATGAGAACGTCTGCCGCTTGACGAGATTAAATATAAAGCGCATCAATTTGTTGACTGTACATTGGAGCTTGTTAATTATGGTTGTGTTGCCAAAACACCATGAAGTAATGCAATATGAAATATGACTTTTAACCAATGTGTGATATAAAATCAACAAAGTCTTACGGTTAAGAAGAGATTTCATTTTTTAAATGCAATAAATGCTAGACCTAATCTTTTTTAGCAAATACTCCATGTGTAGCTTCCAAGATAAATGCTCGTGAATGACGACGCCAAGGAATTTTGTGTCAGAAACTCTTTGTAATGCGTGGTTATTTAAAATAATATTTAATTGTTTAGAGCTTTGTTTACAACGAGGGGTTTGGAAAATTATGTGATTAGTTTTGGTAATGTTTAATGATAATTTATTAGCAATCAGCTATTTGTTAACATTTTCTAATTGAGTGTTTGCTGTCAAAGTTAATTCAGACAAACATTTATATTGAAAAAATATAGTGGTGTCATCTGCAAACATTAAAGCCTTTCCCTTCTGCAGACAGTTTTGAAAATCACTTACATGAATTAAAAATAATAGGGGGCCAAGTATAGAGCCTTGAGGAACCCCATGAGATAAACGGCAAGGTGATAACAAATTACCCCTGTATTCTACCTGTTGTAAACAATTAGATAAATAACTTTGAAACCAATTTGAGGTTCAACCTCTAATACCATAATAATGTAATTTATTAAAAAGAACGTTATGGTTAATAGTGTCAAAAGCTTTTGACAAATCCAGAAATACACCAACTTCAAATTCTTTCTGTTCAAATGCATCTGTTACTGTTTTGACAAGTTTAGCAACAGCATGGTTACTACCATAATTTTTCCTAAACCCAAACTGTAACTTGTAGAAAAAGTTATTTCTATTAAAATATGAATACACGCGATTGTATACAATTCTTTCAATAATTTCTGATACAACAGAAAGAAGGCTAATTGGTCTATAATTAATAACATCTAAGGAGTGCCTTTTTTGGTATAACTTTTGCAATTTTTAATTCAGAAGGAAAAACACCTTTATTAATAGATAGGTTGAAAATATAAGTTAAACAATTAATCATGTGATCAGGAGTCTGTTTTAGAATTTTCGAAGAAACTTCATCCATTCCACTACTACTTTTTGATTTTATTTTGAACCATAATCTTTTTACTTCAAGTGTTGTAGTAGGAAGTAAAAAGAAAGAGTATATTGATGGTGAATTAAGGTAGTCATAAAATGTATTTGTAGGTGAAGGAAGCTTATTAACTAGTTTAGAGGCAACACTAGCAAGGTGCTCATTAAAGTGGTTAGCTACAATTTCTGGATCATTGCAATTTTTCTTTTTAGTGATTAAAGATAAAGAAAACATTTTTTTGGTTTTCCAAGGAGGTCATTAACTATGTGCCAAGTTTCTTTAACATTATTTTTATGCAGTGCAACCTTTGATTTAAAATAAACCTTTTTCTTTTCTTGTTCCATCCAAGAATAAATGTTTCTTTCTTTATGATATTTAGCTTTAGTAAGACTTCTTGTTCTCATGTATTTCTTATAACATTGTTCTTTGATTTAAAGTTCATTTTTAAGATCAGACTCATACCAAAGATTTTGTGTTTGTGATGAATTAATTTGTTTAATTGGAAAAAATTTATTGAATGCAGTTGAACATATATTCATAAATAAGTTGTATGCTAAATTTGGATCATTTGTATTTAATATTGGCTCTATATCAGTTTCAGACAAGTACTGAATAAAACGACGACAATTATTTTGACGACGACGACTAAAAAATCTAGTGTATTTGGGTTCATTCGTCACCTCTGTATGTTTAAGATCAGTATTGATTAGGACAGGCAAGTGATCTGAGATTTGATGAGCTAAGATTACTGATATTGACAAAGAGTTAGTCCATATTTGATAAAATATAGTAGCACTTGAATTAGTAAAATGTGTAGGTTTATTAATTAGAGGGTAAAATGTATTATCAAATAACAAGTAAACAAACTTCATAACAGTTGTATTCCTACTGTCAAGCAAATCATAATTGAAGTCTCCCATTAAGAAAGAGATATTAGTTTTTATTTTATTTATTTCTATTTGACATGCATTTAACTCAATTAAAATTTTTTTCATTTTTTACTAGCTTGACAAGAGGGTGATCTATTTGTACCACATAAAATTGGTTGATTATTCAAATTAATTTCAATAAATAGGGATTCAAACACCTTTTTTTTCATAATTGACAACTTTTTACAAACAGTAAAATTAAGTCTATTTTTGCCATAAAATCCCACTCCACCTCCACAAAAACACTTTCTACAATTGGGACATTCCATGTCAACTCACACCCCTTTTTTGCCGACCATCTCCGATTTTGCTGAAATTTGGCATGTTTGTAGGTTTGGATGAGAAAAGTCTCACACCAAATTACAAGTTTCTAAATTATATAGGTTTTGATATATGAAGGTTGAAAGTTAGACACAAAATTGCCGCTTGAACGCCCCTAATCGAGCAAAAGTGACCCTCCTGGCTTTATTTTTTGTTTGATTTCAAAGATGTTGATATTATTGGAAAGCTACTGAAAAGAGATATTCATATCTCAAATGTATGTATATAAATAAAAAAGTTATCTTTTGTCGTAACCTTGTGACCTTGACCTCGCATGACCTCAAAGCCCCACTCTAGACAAAAAAATTTTTAATATTTTTGTTCCTCACATAGAGGACTATCAGCATGCCAAAAATTAAAGTGGGGTCTCTATCGATTTTAAAAATATTTTTTAATTAGAAAAAAATTAACAAAAAACTTGCGAAAGTGATTTATTTGAAAATATCGACAAAGTTGCAAAAATAGTTATTGCGTAAACATCAACAAATTTGCATCATTAGGCACACCTGTTCTATAAAATGCAAATATCTTAATGAAGACAGTGCCTTCTTCTTCATCAGACAAGCCTTCAATTTCTGACTCGTCACCATAAGCACTGTCTAAAATCATTTGTGCAATTTCTTCGGGAGTTTGTTTCGGCATGTTTGTTAACTAGAAGCTTAAAATTTGTAACACCTAAAGGTAAAAATTATGGGAAAAGGTACAAAACTGCAATAATACAAGAATACAAAATTATTTGGTTTAACACGGATCTAAATGCCTTATTTGGTGATGGCACCTAATCAATGAAACATAACAAACACAAAATTAATAGTTTAAATTCAACATCGTAATAACACACTACAAGCGCCTGTTTCGATCTTGTTAGATCTCATCAGGTTTATATAATTACAAGTAGAAAAATCGAATAGGAGAGATTCACAAAACGTACTGTAAAATTTGAAACTGATAACATGTCGAATTTATTCATTACAGTAAAAATCCAAATAATATAAAATTAATAAAATGCCAAATAAATCGACGAGAATATTAAAGTACTAGAAGAACTCCTTTGCAACTCTTTTGGAAATTTGGAATTCTAACTATCAAGATCAAAAGCCAAAATTAATTAGAAGAATTTCGGACGCCAGCGAAATAACTGAATGACGTTGCTTATGTAACTTACATCGAAATATCAACAAAATTGTGCTAAGAAATTTGATGTTATTTAAAGATTCCTGAAATTTGAAATTAGAAGCTAAATAAAAAAAATACAAGAATATCAATAAACAGGAGTATCAATAAAAAATATCAACTAAGAATAGTTTTATTTGATATAGAAACGGAAGTGTCCGGTGTAGGAAAGTGATGTGCCCATTTTCACTGATAGCCTATACCGTGTGTCCAGTTGTTAGGAGTTAGAGCTTGGGTCAGTGTTAGTACTAGGCTTAATATCAAAACTTGGTTGAGGGCAAGGGTTAGTGTTATTGAAGTGGCGTGCACCAACAACTAGTCGTCAAAGGAAATAGGTTAATTCTGGTGCTAGATTTGCAAATTGACTGCAGTAACTTTAGCCTGTGCCCATAAAAAAACTAATTTAGTTTTCCATGATGTTATTTGGCAAACAGGCTATAATATTAGCTATTTACCTGACAATTGTTCCGTAATTACCAAAGTTAATACTTAATTATTTACATTTCTGCACTGTTTTAGTAAGGTCCTTTATGATTACGTACTCACATTGTACCATATCTAATATATGAAAAAAATTTCAACAAAAATATGTACACCCAAAATAAAAATTCTTGATTCTGCCACCAAACAAACACTTACATAACTTGCTTTATCCCAAGAAGTGAAATCATTCGTTACCCTATCGTTTTGTTAAAATACACACAACTTTTTATCATGCACCCACTCAAAAAGTAAATCTTAAAACAGTTAATATTCAAAATGTACGTAAATTTAGGAAAAAAGCAAATCATTCATGCATGAGTAGTTTCAAGTTTCACGTGTTTGTGCTGATGTAATACATTATGACTAAATGGTTGTAAACTTACTTTTAAATGCAAAGGCACGCGTTTTTTAAATGTAACTTATTTGATACAAAATGAGTGAAAGGGTTAAGCTAGTAATTAAAATCTCAAATTTAGAATAATTATTTAAGTTTGCTAATGACCTCATGTTAATGTTTAGAATAGTAAATCCAAATTTATTGTTAAATGACAAACATTTAGTTTCATTCGAAGTAATATATTTATTTTCATTTAAATTAAAACCAGTTGTCGCATCATCCTTAAACATTAGAAAAGATTTATCATATTTATAAATACAGTTTAAACTTTGAGGAGATAAAGAAGTACTGTCAAAGGTAGACTTTGATTCAATAGACACATCAGGAAAAGTTGCATAGTCTGGTGTTTTGGATATTTTAAATTAGATACTTTATTTTTAGATATTTATTTTTAGATATTTTAAATTAGATATTTTAAATTAAATTAGATATTAAATATTAGACATTTTAACTGAAAAAGTTGTTTTAAAAAGACTTTCAAATCATATGCATCACAATAATTTAAATATACCCAATCAACATGGATATAAAAAGAATAATAGTACTGAAACTGTTTTCTGAAGCTAATTTATGTCATTTGCATTAATTTTAATAAATCAAATGCAACAGTCTTATTTTTTTTAGATTTGAGCGGAGCATTCATACTGTTGGTGAAGACATTTTTTAAAATATATTGTCAGTCGAAAGTGGAGTAAGAAGTACGGTTTATAACTGGTTTAAATCATATTAAACTGATCGAACTATGTCTGCCAAAATAAACAATGATTTTTCTAATCCTGTAGTTGTAAATAGTGGCGTTTCACAAGGATTAGTATTAGCTATTAGGTCCTATTTTTTTCAATATTTATGTTCGTTCTTTTTATAAATATTATACATTGAATCAACAGGTTTTAAAATAAAAAGCTTTGCTGATGATCACCAATTGTACCTTTCCTTTTGCCCCACTTTCCAATATAGTATAGTAATTGAAAAAAGAAAAAGCAATTTTTTGTTTAATAGAAAAGTGGAAGAGTTGTTTTTTTCTTATAACCGCTGCAAAAAGTCTAATAATTATTTTTTCCACTGATAATCTTAGAATATTTCTTTGAATGGCACCTTTATCAATAGTTCTTGTATAAAATTTTGCAATACTGTAAAAAATTTAGGTTTAATTCTTGACCAAAAGCTTACGTTTAAATCCCAAATTAATAAATATTATCATCTATTTTTTGTACATTTAAATTATTTTCTCAAAACAAACACTTTCTTACCAACCGTGAACCATTAATATTAGTGTCTTTTCTAATTTTATCAAAAATTGATTATTGTAATGCATTATATTACAACGCAAATAATGTACTTCTTTAAAAATTACAAATTGCCCAAAATAGTACTGCTAGACTGATTTATCATATACAAAAGTTTGATTATGCATCACCTCTTTTGTATGATTTACACTGGCTACCTATTAAACGAAAGATCATGTACAAAATTTGTATTATTGTTTATAAATGTGTGCATAGTTCCGCACCTGCGACATATCTTCACTTTTACGCCTTGCCTCAAATAAATATACGAGATTTAAAGCAATTTTTAAACAACGAAAAGTTATTGATGGTGCTTTTTCTATTTATTTATTTTATTTTTATCTCTATATTTATCCTCCTGACTCGCAGGAAAGCGACGGAGGCGCTAATACGTAGAGTAAGCAATTACCCCGACCTGCTTTCGGAGATACCAAGATATTGCTGTCCGCTTGTAATTTAATAGAGATATGAATATAATTAAGATCTGCTTGCCAACACCACCAAGAAGGAGAAAGTGCCGCAAAGTGTTTTTCTCAAGGACACAGCAGAATGGCGCGAGTGGGTTTCGAACCGCGGTCATGTTGATCATAAACACGGCGCTTTAACCACTTGACCACGCTGCCGACTATGCTTATATATTTATGCTCTAAAACTCTGGAACTCTTTACTTGATCGATTGAGCCTTCTAGCCGATTTTAGTGTGTTTAAATGTGACTTAAAAAAACATATCTATTCTCTCAACATTTTTTGTCTAATTGATAATATTGATCGCTGTTCACCATTACGGCTATCCGCTTATTGTCAGTGGTATATAGCTAAATAAAAAAGTAGGTGACGGTTGGCCTCAACACTCGTCATTTATAGTAAAAATGTGCCTTTAGTGAAGTGTTTCTAAAAAAAGTGGGTGGACGGCAATGCCCTACGATTCTCCTCCAATACCCCCCATGCTTATTGTAATATATGTGATTTAATTGTGCTAATATTGCTTTTCTTGTGTTGTATCACGTTGTCTTGTCATATTTTGCTTGTTCTACAGCTAAGCAAAAGCGTTAACTTTAGCAATCATTGTTGCCATTGTTATCACTTAGAATCTGTGGTTGAACCTACTATTATCATTGTTATTATTAATATACGCGTATATTTTAGTACGTTTGAGCTGCATTCACTGCAGCTATAATGTACATAAAACCTTCTATTTAAAGCGTCATTGGATTGCGTCATTTTGCGTCAGTTTGCCTGAAATTTTGGAGCTGCATTTAAAACAACTCAAGCTCTGAGTTTCCATATCAAAAACTATACTCCACCACCAATAAAAGAATAGCGCCACCTGTGGAGGGTTATATGATAATCAAATGAACGTAAGGGAAAGTCGGGTATTATGAACCTCTTGAGCAAAAATCTCCGTAAAAATTTAATTTTTAATTTTCCGTACCCAAAATTTTTTTGACACAATGTCCTTAACCTAGACTTTCTTTTATCCAAGCTATGATGGCACTCCAAACTTTTTATATAAAGGGGTCCACTTTAAAAGCTGTGCTTGTAATGAGAACCCAAACCGGAAGTGACGTAATTTGAAACTAATTATAAAAATTAAAAGTACTTTCTCTAGGATGCGTAAATTTATTTACTAAAAACTTTCTAAGCAACGTCTTACCGTGCGACGAAAAATATGATGCTAAAATGTAAAATGTAATCCATTGATATCAATCGAGTTTGTCAACAACCCAGTCTTATCCCGAAGAAATTAATGCAATAAAAATCATACTAATATGGGACAAGAAAAAAGGCAGAATAACACATAAAACAAAGCAATGCACTTATATTTGCAAGTAAGCTATACAATAACATGTGATGTCACATTAGACTAGCAATAAAGGTATAGTGATAAATAAGCAAACATTACTAATAAATAATTCACAACAACTTTTTAATATATATATAAACAGAAATTATAATCAAGCTGCAGGTGATACAAAAATGAGTTGCTTTCTAAAATTAAAAAAAATAGGGTTCTATCTAAAATTCAAGGCACAAAAACATGTTTTGATTTCTAAAGTTTTGTGTGATCTATCTGATACAATGAATTAACACTCTTATCTCACCCACAAATTTTACCTGGCTAATTGTATAGATAAACATAAACTAAACTACATTGCTTACTTAAAACAAGATTATTTGACTTTCCAATTTAACTGGTCCGCTTTTTTTTTTTTTTGTCTTATAGCGTTGTGAACTATACAAAAGCATGTCTGTGGCAACAAAATTTTTCATTAAGTTAATTGGAAAAAAATTTGATATATAACTTGACCAATAAAAACTATGTAAATATGGCATTTGTCCACATATTAAATTACTACAGACTTGAATTTTTCATAAGCCGAATTTTTCCCAGCCAAAAGCAGCCCAATTAGAACTAAAAATAATTTGTTTTAGGCACACCATAATATCCAGCGGATATTTTCTTGCTTAAATTGCTTTGCTAAATGTCAGAAATCGCAAGCTACATTGCTTCAAAAGACCATCGTTGTTTTGATAACCCTGAACAATACAGCAGAAATATTATAAAGGTAAAAACTCTATACACTGAATAAATGCCATAAGCAACAAACTTTTAGCCTAACACTCAGCATGGTTGATGGTCTAACTCAGTGGTTCTCAAACTGTGTGTCGCGACGCCCTGGTGCGTCGTTTTAATTTTCCAAGGGAGTCGCACAATAATTTCATTCGTAGCAATACTCAATTAAGCAAATAGTAGCAAATTTCAATGCAGTTTTATCACTTCATCAAATAACAGTAATTGTTGTTAGGGTGCAGTTTTATCAATTTACACTGACTGCTGGCACGTGTTTTTGAATTCCTTATTAAGTAACTGCAACGATTGATTACTTATCACGTTTGCCTCGTTGTGTACCACGGGTGGTACATTCGTGGTTTTCACTGCATTCGTGGTTATCACTACACTACGTCTGTATAATTTACGAACATACATGTATAATTTACGAAATAAACTTATGACATCCCAAAATTTAAAATGTGAAAAATATACGTCATGTACCACCGGTGACCACTTCAAATATTATACTATCTTTGCCCTGATCCTGCTACGTCATGTGCTTTAACTACTCGTGCTTTAACTACTGGACCAATGTGTAGAAAACGAAAATCGTATATAACCATTTACGTCCCAGAGGATGCTTTGGCAAAAAAGCAAACGAGCTGAACGTGTCAATGAACGCATTCCGCAATTTTAATATTCTTTTTGCTCATACAAGCAAAGAATACACCAGTCAGTTATAAAATGGATGTAAACAACAAGCTAATGTTGCAATTTAAGCGTAAATCTGCAATTGAAGATGATAGGCCTAAAAAGAAGTCTCACAAGTACAGCGACAGTTATTTAGATTTTGGATTCACGTTTATTTTGCGGAATGGCGAGGAAAAGCCTCAGTGTGTTCTTTGCAGCAAGGTATTGGCCAGTGAGAGAATGTTACCTAATCAGCTTAAACGTTATTTAAAAACATCACATCCGCAATTCATTGATAAACCCAGGGTTTTTTTCTCGAAAATTAAATGATCTAAGGAAGCAAATGTCCACCATTTCAAAATTCACGCAACTCTCATCAAAGGCTTAATTAGCATCTTACCAAGTGGTGCACAGAATTGTTAAGTGTAAAAAACCTCACACCATTGCTGAGGGACTAATACTACCTGCTGCAGTGGATCTTGTAGGTACGATGATAGAAGGAGCTGCTGAAAAGTTGGAGATGATGCCGCTCTCAGATGATATCATGTGTCGCCGAATTGATGACATGGCACAAGACATTCAGGACCAACTAATTGATGAAATGAAACAGCTAGAATTCGGTTTGCAATTAGATGAAGCAACTGATGGCAGTCCTGATTTATTATGTGCAGTTTGTTGACTTTTTAAACCAAAAGTTAGTAGAAGAACTATTATTTTGTAAACCTATTGAACTTGGATGCCGAGAGATTGATCTTTTTAATATAGTCGACAATTTTATTTCGACAAACAACTTAGACTGAAAAAAGTGCATCAGTTTATGCACAGATGGCACCAAAGCTATGTCTAATAGCTGCTGTGGACTGCGAAGTCTAATTCAAGAACGTGCACCAATGGCAAAATAAATGCATTGCATGATTCACCGTGAGGCGTTAGTTGCTCGCGAACTCGGTCCTGAGCTTGGTGACAAAGATGACGTCGTTATCAAAGTTATGAATTTCATTAAAACACGACCATCGAAGTCAAGCGTTTTTCAAGAACTTTGTGCAGAGATGAATGCAGAGGATGGAAGTTTGCTATTTTATTGTTTGTCCAGATGGCTTTCACTGGGAAAATCCATTAAACAAGTCTACAAGCTGGTGAATAAACTTCAAGCTTTTTTTGCAACAAAATAGTAATAATCATGCTGATTGCCTAGTTGAGAACAAATTTTTATTAAAATTGGCTTACTTGTGTGATATCTTTACTAAATTGAATAAACTGAATATTTCTATGCAAGGGCCGGATAAAAATATGCTTGACGTTTCAGATAAAATTGCAGCGTTTATTAAATGTCTTTGTGGAGGAAAGATGTAGAAAGCATGTCTGGAAGTTCTTAGTACTTTACTTTACTGTCAAGTTTGCCGGAAAAGAAAAGTACGATGCTTTCTTCAAATTTAGGAAGCGTATTTTTGCAGCATCTACCGAATCTCCAGTTGAAATTCAAAAAGTACTCTCCGGAAAATTTATCCAGTTATGAACGGATTCGCCGTCCTTTTTCCCAGCCTACCCCGTCGTCCTTTACTGAACAAGAAAAAGAAGACTATCTTGTCTTATCTGTGTTAATTCCCTGAAAAGAAAGTTTAATTTAGTAAATCCGACAAATTTTTGGATTTCTTAGAATGACGAATATCCAGCTTTGACCAAAAAAGCACTGCGAATGTTCATCTTATTTGCTATGTCCTGTCTGTGCGAAGCAGGATTACCTGCTATGGCTGTCATCAAAAGCAAATATAGATCACGAATAAATGTTGAAAGAGAAATGTGGGGAGCAGTTTCGAAAATTTTCCGAAGATTCGAAGATCGTTGCAAAAACAAGCAAGTCCACACATCATATTACATAATATGCCAATCTGTTTCGTTTTGATGTTGTATTAATAAATTGAACTTTGATTATAAGCATCTTTATTATCTTATTTTCAATCATATTTTCACTGGTGCGTCGCATGCCTAGCAAATTTTTCCAAAGGCGTCGCAAAGAAAAAAGTTTGAGAACCCACTGGTCTAACTCAGAGCTATTAAAAAATTTATTATTTAACTTGCAAATCTAAAGTTAAATTAGAAATTATTATAAATTACAGCGAAAATATAATGCGAGCATTAATTTTAGTATTAACTCTATATTTTAGCTTATTTATTCACTTTTACAAATATACTAATTTTTTTAATTCCTTACCTAGATAGGCTAGTAAATATAACAACAATGTGAATTAAATAGTAGAAAAAATTTTCCTGATAAGCATAAGTTGGAACACTAGATTAATGAATTAGTCCAATGCAATTTGAAATTTGTCAATAAAAATTGATTAATTGATAAATAAGGGTCTGTGTTACAAACAACTCAGACGTCCATATTATAATTTTAGGCTAAGCTTTAAAAAAATTAATTTTTTTGTAATAGGAAGCATTTTTTTTCAATGTTTCTACATTTTGTAAAAGACTGATAACTTGTGATTAAACAAAACAACAATTTTAAAAAATTCAAAAAAGTTGCAAATAAGAAAGTTAACAAATAAGATCAAATGAATAAAAATATTATTTTTGAAAAATGCAAAAAAATAAAGATAAAATTTAATTTTCCTAAAACATTTTTTTGATTAGTTTTTTATATAGTTTTCAATAATGTAAATTGTTTTTTTTAAAACTTTTTCATATTCGAGAAATCAAAAGAGGTCCATATTTTTTCGGGGTCCGGATTATCCGACTTTCCGAATTTTCTAGATTATACGACATAAAACAAAAAATAAAATACTATCGGTTGACGTCTAAAATGGCGTCATAAGTTAAAGACTACATAAAACATAAAGTGATTTATTCTACAATAGAATTTAGCAAGCCAAATTAAGTTTACTAGATTAGAGAATTTGTAACATTTAAGCCGCCTATTCTCATAGGGTCCAAATACACCTTATAGATGCTTTTATGTAAAAATTAAATTTCAAGCATCCAAGGGTTGAATAATAATAATAATAATAACAATAACAACAACGTTTTGTATACCGCTCTACGTTAAATAAAAGCAAGACGAGATTATTGAACAACGAAGCAATTGATTAAAGTCAAAATAGGCTGTAGCCTACTAAGTACTAATGTACCTAATTGCCATAGATTTTGAAGAAACATATCTAGAAATTAAGGGTACGACTTAGTTTCATGAAAACGTTTCAAATAAGGAAGCAAAGCTATCTTTATAAAGGGATAAGAACATTAAGGAAATGACAAAGATCCAGCGGAAAAAACACAAATCCATATAAGGAGAAAAGATTGTATATGACAAAGAGGTTGACGATTTGGAAGCATACAGTATGACAAGCGAGTTGAACAATTTACAAGCTCGAAAAAATAAACCAAAAAAGAAACAAGTGGTAGATATAACGCAATATTAAAAATAAAGAAGCGATTTAGAAAGCGATAAGCAACCCTAAATATGCAAGTCAGATTTTACAAAAAGAGAAAAGAGAAAGGACAAGTTGAAATACGACAACACCTTTTTCTCGAAAATGATCTTCTAATTGAAATGATAATTGTAGACGCTAAAAAAAGTCTCTGCTCAAGCTTGCAAAAAAACACTTTTTTAACCATTAACTTAATGTAAAAATCTTTTTTAGTTTTTACTTTACAGTCAAAAGAAAAAGAAACATTCTTTTTTGTCTTCAATAAATGTGAAAACCATTTTTAAGACTTTACAAAAATTTAAATAGGCATACAACTTGTACTAAAATTAAAAAGGCTCAAATTTTCGAAGAAAAGTCCTTCTTTTTAAAATTTTAACTCCACTTTTTATTAAAATTTAATTTGCTTTTTTAATATTTAACCGATGAACAGTGATACAATTGCTTATAACAGGTTGGCAGCGGTGTCATAGCGTTATGTAAGTGGCTGCGTCATCCAAGTGCAATGTTGCGGAGAAAGGCGCCATAAACTTGTTATAAATTTCGACTTTAAATCAAGTATCACAAAAAGTTTATAAAAACCTAAATATTTTAAACTATTGACAAATTTTCATAGATTTCTGCAATTTAATGAATGTTTTTTTCTAACAATTCTAAACAATAGGTTGTTTTTATATCTGCTCTAAACAAAAATCTACCATGGGTCATGAAATAATTTTAAAAATAACTCTTTAACAAGGCAAACTTTTTGTTGCAAGAAGCCTTTTGCAAGTTTGGCCTGTTCGAGAGTTTTCTTTAAAGTGATTTTATGTCTCTTGGTAGATTTTTGTTTAAAGCAGAAATACAGTAGAAACAATGCTTTGCCTTGAATTGTTGGATAAAACCATTGCAAGAATTCGTGAAAGATTATATTTAGTTTTTAACTGAAAAAATATTTTAACAAATTGGAAATTATTTGTAATACACTAAATATTTTAAAGTCTATAGACAAATGTTTATTTCGTTATTAAAAGCACGTTTCACAAACAATTGCGGTTTTACAAGTTTTAGATCAGAGTTTCGTAAGAACTAAAAACTGAGTTGTAAAAACTTTAATTGATACTTGAAGAAATAAGGCTACTAAAAAAGTAATAAAATGTTATTGTTGTAAAATGTAGTTAGATGTTACTTTAATGACGCATACACGATTATAATAAGAGATTAAAAACTACTTTCTCGACTGATGCTGTGCTGTGGAATGCTGCTGGGAAATGGATGCAGCTTAGAAAGACTAATAACATGTTTTATCTCTAATTTATTCTCGCAACCTCTTTTCATATTTCACTATTTACTCAACGTTTATCTAAGATTTGATGGTTTTTGTTCTATAATTTTTCTGTTAGCTTACATACTTTTTGCAGTACAATAGTCAATATTTTTTGATAAATTGTGTGACATCCGTTCTTTGCTCCACTTTTTAAGGTTTAGTTTAGTAAACCAGCATCAGGTAAAATTCATTTTCTGAAATCTATTTTTAAATACTTTCTTCTATTTTCTTTTGACAAGTTGTTTAGTAAAATAACCCTCTATCGCCCAACTCAACAAATTTGTCACGTTTCAAATTTTTGTATTTTTTTGCCTTAAAAAAATTTTTTTTTTTTGATTGCCTTATTAACAGATTTGATACAACTCATATTTTATCATTTTAATTGGAAACCCAGAAAAACTTCAATCAGTGGGATTTTTTAACCAAGTTACCTTTTGACTTTTTCTTATTTTTTTACATCGCAGAAAAGAAATCTTGTATCATGTTTGATCAGAGTTGAAAAGTAATAAGAAATCTAATAGTTTTTTTCAAGTAGGCTACTTTAATTGAAGTATGACTCCCTAGAAAGTACCAAACTCTTCAATAAAATTTAACATTTTAATCAAATAGGCTGTTTAATTGACTACCGTTAGAAATTTGTAACGTTTAAAAAATGGGGAGGGGCTTAAAAATTTTTTGAAAATTTTATTTCTGTTGGAATTTTAATGCACTTTTAACCGCTAAAACACACTAAATAAACATTTTTCATTTAAAACCTAAAAGCGACGATAGAGGATTAAGCTAATTATCGAAAAAACCTGGTTGTACTAATGGCAAAAGCCAGGGTTCTTTCTAAGAAAACTCTACGAGTATATTGCGCAAATACTTTTTTTAGCAAGCATTAATAATTAGAAAAGTGCTTCTCAACCTTTTTTTGTGGCAACCCAAACGCTAAGCGGAAATAAAGGACAAAGATTAGGCGACCGAATCTTTTTTAGAGACTTTTGTGCAAGCATGAAAAGTGAACTAAAGATGCAATTTAACCTTCTGTCTCGGATTTCTCGATTTTCGTCTCCAAAAATTTTTAAATCAATGAAACTACTATCGAATACAACAAAAATATACTCAATCAGCTGTAAAAGAACGAAATAAAAATTTTGGCATGTTTTTAGTGTGAAAGACCAGATTTTATTGCGCCAAGGGACTCTTGACACGGCGCACATTAGAGGGAACACAGTCAAAAGCGATCGACAGGGTGTGGCTTATAACCTACACGTTTTATTCTGTTGTGTCCTTTGGAAAGACACATTACGCCACTTTCCTCTGCTTGGCCATTTTGGGAAGTGACTTGGCTCATTGTGGATCTCTGGACCCTGATCATATTTTGTATGGTCTTTTAAATGGGTCCTCAGATACTCGCCAAGTTAGACTAAGATCCAGACGCCCCTTTTGTGCCAGCTTCGCGGAATCTTTTGGACAACCTTTCCAGACTTGGCATTAGCGCTTCTAAATAGACAAATTACAAATGGGAAACGGAGTACTGTGAAAATGCTTTCAGGCTCCGTGTTCTTTTGCCCGGTACCGCTGCCAGGTCTTTTGGCATTTATGGGCTTACCCCGAGCAGGTTGGCTTAAGCTCAACCGCCTGCGGACTGGTGTTGGGCGATTCCATTCGTCTATGCAAAAATGGGGTCTCGCTCCTTCACCAAATTGCGAGTGTGGCGCCTTTGAACAAACCGCAGACCATGTTCTAACAGCGTGCCTGATAGATCGGGCACCACATGGAGCACGAGGTCTGACGATTTTGGATGACGAAACTCGATGCTGGCTTAATAACATCACTGCCAGCATCTGATCCAGGAAGTACAGCAGCCTGGGGTAGTAAATGAATAAACCCTCAACCCCAATGTAACTTTGGACACGCTTCATTCATAGTTATTATTAACGCCTCTAATCGCATTCGCTAGTTAAGATTTCGCAAGAGAAAAAAAAGGGAATGAATCATTGTGACGTCACACGCACATGGTTTTACAAAACTCTAAGATAAAGAAAAACATTGTTAAAAGTTTGCTGCTAGTTTGTGTAGATTAATTGAGGCAAGGATTTGATATCTTGCAATTCTTGAGATTTGGTGTAAACTTGGAGGAAGTATTGTTTCGTTAAGTCTTCTGAGTTTACGCATAATTAAGAGTAAAAGCCTGTTAAAGTTATTGTTGTTTAACGTGTAGAAAACCGCTTGCCTTCGTAGCTGTGTGTGCTTTCGTTAGCAATAAAGCGCGAAAGAATAAAGTTGTCGAACGAGAAGTGCAATAGCCGACCGAGGAAGTGAGTTCTAAGAAGCAATCCCGTTGACGGTGTAGCCGACCTCCAACGGAAAGAACGCGTCGTCAACATCGTTTTCGAAACAATAGCTGCAATCTTCACGCGTTGGGACGGTGAGATCAGCAGAAAGATAAAATTAAGTTTGTTTGACTGTTCAAGACGTTCAGTAAACCAACAATAATTGACTCTTTGAAGATTTGTTTTTAAATTCGTATAAGAATTATTTGGTCATACGTTTTAATTTGTGGACTGTTAATTGAACTAATATTTATTGTTCTAATTGTTATCGATTTAATAGTGTAATTATTTAAATTCCTAATGGATATCGCACCTAGGTCTAGTAATGATATTGCCGCTGGTAGCGTTGTGCCCGATGTAACACCAGAGTTGGCGGAAAAGCATTTAGGTCACACTGGGGACAATACACAACAACATCCCGATCCTTTTAGGTCTAGCTTTGCGCGCAGTAGAAGTGAAAGCTCTACAACTAGTTCCACCAAGAGCATGCGCCGACGTGAAGCTAGGGTTAAGCTTCAGCTCGGCAGGATGAGCAGCGTGAAGCTGAACAAAGGTCAATACTTGAGGCAGAGTTGAAGTCACGAAAGGTACAAATTGAAGCAGAAGAAGCTCGCATTGACTTAAGTACCAAAGAAGCCCAAAGAACTGTAGAAAGGGCACGACTTGAAGCCGAACTATGGGAAGCGTCATCAGCTGTGAGTTGTGAACCTCACCACGAAAATCTACCTTATAAAGAACCGCCTTTTGACAACTTGCCCTCAGCAAGCAGAATGCCAAATACTGAAGCAGCTTTTCAAATGCCCGTTCGCATTTGTTCACAGTCGTATTCTTCTCCACCTGTAATGTCTGAGATGAATCACATTTCTAGATTTAGGCAAATCGGGAAAAATGAAGGACATGCATTGCGCTTTGAAAATGAGGCAGCACCCTACAAATATCCCGAGACACTTGTGCCGAATAGAACCACGGAAATAGGAGATCGATTCCTGCCGAAGCCATCGGTTGAAAAGTTTGACGGCGACCCCATGGATTACTGGGCTTTCGTTAATAGATTCGAGGTGCATGTGGCTAGTAGAATCCAAGATGACGATCTTCGGTTAGCATATGTACTGCAACATTGTACGAGGCCAGTATATGATAAGGTCAAACACATTGCTGGTAGCAGAGATAAATCCCTTGCCTACCGCATGGTATGGCAAGAATTGTATGAGCGTTACGGTCAACCACATGTGATTGCTCGCTACTGTGAAAACCGTCTGGAAATGTTCCCTAGAATTGCAGCAAATGATGCTGAAGGTCTGGAAGAACTAGCTGTTCTTCTAAAGCGATGTCTTGCTGCGATGGAGGAGACTTCGACGACTACAGCTATAGATTCTCCAAGCTTCATTGCAACTATAGCAGAAAAGCTACCCATTGAATCGAAAAGAAAGTGGGTGACGTTTGCCTTGAAGTGCCAAAGAAAGAATCAACAGATAGCCGGTTTTCAAAAATTTGCTGAGTTCGTGATTGAACAGTCATTGAAAGCAAACTCAGTGTATGGTAAGTTGTTATTTCCTAAAGCGTCACGCAAGGGGGATCTGAACCTTTTTAAACCTTGAGAAAGGAGTACTAGAGCACTGACGTCAGTGGCATCCGGACCCGCACGTCATGTTAAGATAAACGAATTGTGCTTGTGCTGTAAGGAAAGACACAAACTTGAAGAATGCCCCGAGTTTTTACATATGAGTATCAAAGACAGAAAGTTGTTCGTTCGAAGCCTTAAAATTTGCTTTAAGTGTCTTGTGCAGGGCCATATGATGAGAGATTGCAAGGCTAAACTACTATGCAGTCGGCGAGATTGTACAAGTCAGAATCATCACACCTTGTTGCACTTCGACAGATCGGATGTAAAGACTATTGCGGCCAGTGATTCGACAAGTGATCCCACTCATCTTGAGACTGGTAACTGTATGCATGCAGTGCTACCATCTTATAATCAAAAGCAGACGAAGCAGCATGCTGCTTATTTGGACATAATACCTGTGAGAGTGCGAATAAATGACGAGGAAGTCCGTACCTACGCTTTGTTGGATTCTGGAGCAAATAGAAGCTTTTGTGAAAAGGTTCTTTTTGAAAAATTTGAAGCTCCTGAATCTGAACAAGTAGTCTGCAGCATTAACACATTGGCAAGAGAAACGCCAGACGAAATGAAGACGGTGGCAATGCCACTTACAATTTTACCTCTACGTGGAGAGGAAGAGATACAGCTTTCAGAAGTGTTGGTGACTGATCTTATTCCTGCTACTCCGAATCATTTACCTGATACTAAGGTCTTGGAAGATCTGGAATATTTGGAGGGAGTAGAGTTGCCTGAGCTCGAAGAAGGTACAGTTACCATATTGATAGGGAACGACAACGTATATGCCCACCGATGTCTCGAAAGCCGATTTTCACCAGATCCAGAAAGGTTTCCCGATGCTGTACGTACGCCCCTGGGATGGTTGTTAAAGGGTCCAGCTTTGGTTGAATCGCCTAACCTTCTCGACTCAGACTCTGTGTTTTTTACAAATGTTGATAGTTTTGGAGATGATCCAGTACTAGGAGAAATTTTGGTGAATGACAAAGGGGATGTGTGGAATAATCCTTCTACAATAGACACGGATCTGATGAATGTGGAAAAGCTCATGTCTTGGGCGCAAATGAATAAAGAAGTTTCGGAGTTCGGCATGAAATACTCCAGAGAAGATGTGGTCGCTTATGATTTCATGAAGCGGAACATAGACTATGTCGAAGGACATTACGAATTACCCCTGCCGTGGAAAAATGACTCCATTGTGCTACCAGAAAGTTTGCAGAACGCAGAGCGCCGTTTGCAATCGCTAAAGCGACGCTTGGTAAAGGATCCCGAGCTCTGTAAAAAATATTCCCAGCAAATTGAGACGTATATTCAAAAGGGATATGCGGAAAGATTACCAGAAAAGGACCAGGATGTAAGAGTTCGCACTTGGTATTTGCCGCATACGTCTGTTGTAAGTCCTCGAAAGCCAGGAAAGGTGCGGGTCGTGTTTGACTGTGCCTCAAAATCTCATGGCCATTCCCTTAACGATTATTTGATGAAAGGACCAAACTTGGTTAATTCGCTCGTGGGTGTTTTGCTGCGGTTTCGTAAGCATCCTGTGGCAGTGGTAGCGGATATTGAGTCGATGTTCCACCAGGTACGAGTAGCGCCACGCGATCGTGACGCTTTGCGCTTCTTATGGTGGCCGGAGGGAGACTTGGAAGCTGAGCCTAAGATTTATCGTATGTTAGTGCATTTGTTCGGCGCCAAATCTTCTCCTAGTTGTACCGCGTTTTGCCTGAAAGAAGTGGCAAACGAGTTCGGAAAATATTTTGAACCAATCATATCCAAAAATGTTCGGCAGTGTTTTTATGTCGATGATTTTCTTTCCGGATCGAAAAATTGCGAAGCTGGAATTAAGCTAGTTGAAGACATGCGAGCAATTTTGGCAAAGGCTGGATTTAACTTGACGAAATGGCGGTCTACAAGCGCCCGAGTAATGGCATCAGTTCCAGCCAGTCATAGAGGTAAAGGTGTATGTGAAATGCCTTTAGGAAGCGGAGGTGAGAACGTTGTCTTGGGTATAAAATGGTCGTTGGAAAAAGACGAATTCTATTTTACCGCGGAAATTCCCGACAAACTTCTTACCAAGCGTGTTTTGCTATCAATTACCAATTCACTTTATGACCCGCTAGGATTTCTTGCGCCAGTCGTACTTGAGGCACGTATGATTTACAGAAGCGCATGCCAGGAACAGCGAGACTGGGATGAGCAACTTTCCGAAAAGACCAAAAGAAGGTGGATGCGTTGGTGTGATAGTTTGGGTCAGTTAAAAGAACTTCGCATACCACGTTGGTGCCGAGTAGAAGGCCTGCATTTGGGTTTGCAACTGCATTTTTTCTCAGATGCATCTAGCTATGCCAAGGGATGCGTTTGTTACGTGCGTATCACACGTGAGGACGAGACAGCTGAATGCCATTTAGTGTTGGCAAAGGCTCTTTTGGCAGACGAGGAAAAAAGAACCATACCGCAACTTGAACTTGACGCGGCTTCAGACGCCGTGCTGATGGCGAGAGTTGTTAAAAGAGAGTTAGGTATGGAGGACTGTATGTGTATTTTCTGGACAGATTCTTCTGCCGTTTTGTTGAGTTTACAGGCAGATAGAAAACAGTTTCCTGTATATTGTAAAAACCGTCTTGCACGTATACAAGAATACACTAGCATTCATGATTGGATGTATGTTCCCACGAAGTTCAATCCTGCTGATCAAGCATCAAGAGGTGCAACTGCTGCTGCGCTCTTGAGAGCCGGAACATGGTTAAATGGACCAGAATTTCTTATCAAACCACCAAAAATGTGGCCAGATCAACTGCCACAACACCAGAACATGGTAAATGTTTATCAAGTTTTTAATTCTGACGTGAATCAGGAGAATGCACCGATCAGCATTACTGCTGACAATGCTGTTGAAAAAATTATTGCGTATTTTTCTACTTTATACCGTTTAAAGCGATCTGTGGCTTGGCTCTTCCGTTTTCGACAGTGGTTGAAAGGAAAGGCTGCAAGGAACCATGATACTTCGTTCACAATAGGCCCGCTGACAACAAAGGAATTGAGAAAAGCGGAAATTGCTTTGGAAAAGTATGTGCAAGCAAAGGAGTATCCGAAGTGGATAAAATACTTGTCTGGTAAAACAAGTAGAATAGTTAATAAGTCCTCATCATTGTGGAAATTGAGTCCGTTTCTGAATGACGGATTAATCAGAGTCGGAGGAAGATTGGGAAATGCTACTTTTAGTTATGAAACAAAGCACCCCATAATATTGCCACAGAACTCACTATTTACCTTTCTCGTGATCAAACATCATCATTGCAACAAAGTTGCTCACTCTGGAATAAACGCCACGTTGAATTCGGTGCGGCAGGAGTATTGGGTAGAAAATGGTCGCGTAGCAACGCGTCGAGTGCTGGGAAAGTGTTTATTTTGCATTCGCCGGGACGCAAAACCTGCGCAACAATTGATGGGAAATCTGCCGGTAGCACGATTGCAAAGTGGAGAACCGCCTTTTGCCCACGCAGGAGCTGATTGCTTTGGTTTATTTATGGTCAAAAGCGGGAGAACAGAGTATAAACGATACGGATGTGTGTTCGTGTGTATGACCACTACGGCAATCCACCTGGACGTTTTACCCGATATGACCACAGACTCCTTCATTAACGCTCTTCGAAGGTTTCTAGCTAGACGAGGTCCAGTGAGAAACTTTTACACCGACATGGGCAGCAATTTTGTGGGCGCAGAACGGATTTACGAGAAGAAATAAAGATATGGAACCAAGGAGAAATTCAAGAATACCTGCGACAAAACGATATTACGTGGACGTTTAACCCCCCCACCGCGAGTCATATGGGTGGCTTGTGGGAGCGGTCGATTCGAACAATACGAAGAATATTGCTTGCTGTCATGCCGAATAAAGGGAGAGGGATTGATTGTGATGGACTGACAACAGTGTTCTGTGAAGTTGAAGCTATTGTTAATTCACGCCCCTTGACAGAAGTGCCCCTGGAAATCGGCGAAGAATTGCCTTTGACTCCGAACCACCTCTTGAGAGTAAATCCCCAAATTGCTCTACCACCGATTGTCAGTCACGAGAAGGATTGCTATGCCAGAAATCGTTTCAAAATTGTACAGTATGCCGCAGATGAATTTTGGAAGAGGTGGCTGAAAGAATATCCCTCGACGATTATGTCCAGACAGAAATGGAAACAAGAACGTAAAAATTTATGCGTTGGAGACGTAGTGCTTATTATTGATGAAAACTCTGCTCGTGGGGATTGGCCTTTGGGTAGGGTTATTGAGCTTTGTCCGGACAAACATGGGCTCGTCCGGAGCGTTAAACTGAAAACAAAGGGTGGGTGTTTGCACAGGCCAATTAGCAAATTGTGTCCAATAGTTAGAGGGTCTTGCAAGAAAGATACTAACGGGGTGGGAAACGCCGACTCTAGTGATTGAATAATTGTAGTATGTGATGTATATCGCTAGTTTAAAAGCGGTGTTTATTTGCAGTGTAATGTTAAGTTGTTAAAATAATTTTAGTTGTCTCGCTGTGTCTACAAAGTTATTATGTCTTGGTAAAAAATGATCGCTTGCTGCGTACCCATTTTTGGGGGGGAATATGTAACTTTGGACACGCTTCATTCATAGTTATTATTAACGCCTCTAATCGCATTCGCTAGTTAAGATTTCGCAAGAGAAAAAAAAGGGAATGAATCATTGTGACGTCACACGCACATGGTTTTACAAAACTCTAAGATAAAGAAAAACATTGTTAAAAGTTTGCTGCTAGTTTGTGTAGATTAATTGAGGCAAGGATTTGATATCTTGCAATTCTTGAGATTTGGTGTAAACTTGGAGGAAGTATTGTTTCGTTAAGTCTTCTGAGTTTACGCATAATTAAGAGTAAAAGCCTATTAAAGTTATTGTTGTTTAACGTGTAGAAAACCGCTTACCTTCGTAGCTGTGTGTGCTTTCGTTAGCAATAAAGCGCGAAAGAATAAAGTTGTCGAACGAGAAGTGCAATAGCCGACCGAGGAAGTGAGTTCTAAGAAGCAATCCCGTTGACGGTGTAGCCGACCTCCAACGGAAAGAACGCGTCGTCAACACCCAATCCTGTTTGTGTCTAACCTGGAGTGAATACCTTTCCAAACGACAACGACGACGACCGTCTTAGTGGACTGAGCTTCAACCTCCAAGTCTGGAGATACGTTGAAAGTGTAGATATGTCTTGGTATAATGTCCCCTCCAAGTCCTTCCAGTTTCCAGAAGAGTGCAACAATGCTAAATCATCAGCATAAGCAAACTTTCTGGATATCATGGAAGGAAGATTGTACGTATAAATGTTAAATAGGAAGAGAGCCAAGACCGATTTCTGAGGAACGCCGTTTTTAAAGCGGCGTAGTTTGCTTTGTTTGCTGTCACCGGTAGTAAGGGTAAAATGTTGGTTTCGGACAAGCTCCATAATCATTCTGACCATGTGCTTATCTGGAAAAAGCCTCAGCAGCTTGCATGTAAGGCCGCAGTGCCAGACAGTGTCATAAGCAGCTGTCAGATCAATAAATACGGTACCGGCCTTCTTTTTAGCCTCAAAAGAATCCTCGATGTTCTGGGTCAGCAGAACAAATTGACCTACGGTTGACTTCGCGCGTCAGAACCCAGCCTGCTCTTTAGGGAGCAGTGGATCGATGAATGGCTCAACGCGGGCGTAGATAAGCCTCTCAAGGATCTTGTAGGGGGCACAGAGCAGAGATATCGGTTGATAACTCTTTGGGTCCCCCACGGGCTTTATTGGTTTTGGGATTGCGACTACAAGAGCTCTTCTCCAGATCTTGGGAATTTTGAGTCGGCGCAAGCAGGAAGAGAGGAAGTCACGTAACCAGGACTTCAAAGCAGCTCCAGCATGGATTATAAGTTCTGGGAAGATGGAGTCAGGGCCCGGAGCTTTACCTGGTTTTAAATGTTGAAGGGCAGCAGTAAATTCTCTCTGTGAAAAAGTGTCAGAAATATTTACTGGGTCTGGTGTTGTGGCCCTCCAAAGATTAGACACCTCATGAGAGACAAGTCGAGATGACTTGCGGTCAACATCGTCGTATTTCCCATTTCTGACCAGCTAAGATGGAATAGCATCAGCTGAAACGGGACAGTGACGAGGAGAGTGTCGTGACCTACCAGTAAGATTGTTCAAAATACTCCACGCTTTCCGACTAGAGCGTGAGAAGTCAATGCTCCGAACTGCTTCGGACCATCAATCCCTCTGCTTTCTGTCAAGCTTGGTAAGCAGAGCTGTAGCAACCAAACTTGCAGGAAAGTTTTATAGAGGGATTCACACTCTGCATCCCAACACGGAATATAGTTGTTTCGATACCCGCATGATATAGTCTTTTTGGTTACTTTTTTAATGGTGTTACAGAAGTCCTGGTAAGCCGTATCCACATCAAGTGAATCAGGCTGCAACAAAGTCTTTGCGAATTTCTTCGTCAAAGCAATGTAATGACTCCATTTGGCCTTGCGGAAGCTTCATCGCTTAACAGGCATGCTTGGCACTGCCAGAGCAAACCTTGGCGGTGTAATAAGCGAAGGTCAGTGTTGTGATCTGGGGGACTTTTCAAGTACACGTCTATCCGATAAGCGATTGTTAGAACCTACGCTAGCAAAAGCTAGATCCGGATCGGTGCCAGTGTTCCAGCGGCCGGAATAAAAACTGGCGGCGTTCTTGGCATTATATAGGAGGGCAAGACAATTAATACTTGCCCAGCCAGCCAAGCACTCACCGTCCGGACCGTTATCATTGTAACCCCAATCAACATGACGACAGTTAAAATCGCCAGCATAAAGACATGGGTGAGGAAACACTGGGAGATCCAGAGATCGCAATTGCGTTGGTGGTGGTTTGTAGACGTTGACTATTTTATAACCATCAACGTCCACACACAATCACTCGATCTCCGATGTCGGTAGAAATTGGTCCGAAATTGGTCCAACTTAAATAGGACGCAGCTATTTAAGCAGAATCAGAAACAGAATCCTGGAAGTATGCATTGGAAAGAAGAGGATGAAAGTAAGTAGGTCAAAGACCGAATATCTTTGCATAAATGGAAGAAACGATGACGAAACAGTAAAGATGGAGGATACAAAAGTGCCAAGAGTAAAGGAATTTAAGTATTTGGGGTCAACAGTGCAAGAAAGTGGTGATTGTGAGAGGAAGGTAAAGAAGAGAGTACAGGCAGGATGGAACGGATGGAGAAGAGTATCGGGAGTAATCTGCGACAAGACGTTACCAGCTAGAGTAAAAGGAAAAGTGTACAGTTCAGTGGTAAGACCAGCATGGACTTGAGACAGTAGCAGTCACTAAGAAACAAGTGGAAGAGATGGAAGTCGCAGAGATGAAAATGTTGAGGTTTGCTATGGGAGTGACGAGAAAAGACAAGATTAGAAACGAGCACATCAGGAGTACTGTTAAGGTAGAACGGTTAGGAATAAAGATGATGGAGGGCAGGCTGAGGTGGTATGGACATGTCATGAGGAGAGACCAAGAGTATGTAGGAAGAAAGATGATGGAAATGGAGTTACCAGGAAAGAGGAAAAGAGGGAGACCAAAGAGAAGATTTTTAGATGTAGTAAAAGAAGATATGCGGGAAGTTGGTGCAAAGGAGACGGATGTTGAAGACAGAAAGATGTGGAGAATGATGATATGCTGTGGCCACCTTTGACTGAAGGGAAAGGCCGAAAGAAGAAGAAGAAGAAGACTAATCATATAACATATTGATGAAGTTTTTTAAATTAAGCAAACACTGTGCGACAGCAATAACAAAACACTTTTACGTTACATATCCTATTTTCATTTTTAATCAGCAAACCGCAATGGTTCTGTGATATGCTTTTTTGGTTACTAGAATACTCTACAAATAGAATAATGTTCGCTTGATTTCTTACTATTTTTTAAGAAATTTAACTATTTAACAGCGTTTTATTTCACTCAGTTATTTGTCTCTGCTGCAACTCTCCATTGTTTATACTCTGCTTTGTTTTTCGACGGCTGTCGCGATCGCGCTTTCTATTTACTCGGCCTCATGTTGGTCGGCGATAGTTTTGATTTTCCATGGATTTTCGCTTCGTTTTCAGTCCAGATACTACTAATTTAGAAGTCCATGCTCGAACGATCGAGAAAAAATAGGCACTACAAATTACTTGCTCTTAATCTGATTGACACGTGCTTATGGTTACTATTGATAAAACGAACAATTAAAACAATCATAAAACAGCTTGCAAATAAGTTATATAAATAAATTAAGTGGGGATTTTATCGACTATGCAATTATTACTCGGCCTGGAAAATATTACGTCATAATAAAGCTAAAATTACTGAAAAAACAAAAAATTAACTATAGATTTGTGAAGTTAAAATTATTGCAAATGAAGTGTGACATACACCCCACGTAAAGAAAAATATTGTGCGACAATATTTTTAACAACACACTGAATCTAACAATAATCTTACACAACGAAACATAAAACACACAACAAAACACTTTATACAATTATGAGATTGAAGTAGTGGACCCTAGTGTTCTCCTTACCGGCAATGTTCTTCAACCCAAAGTCATATCCATGCAATGATAGAGACCACCCGAGTATACCATTGTTTTTGTAACCAGCCGTACCAAGAAAAGTGAGTGGTTTGTGATCCGTATGCAGAACATGCTTCTTTCCGGCTGAAGCACTTCTTCTCGAGCGTGGAGTAGGCTACTTTGTGTCTGCATACTTCAACTTTTTGCTAGCGTATGCGACATGGTGGATTTTTCCTTCATGCTCTTACATTAACAGGCCTCAATCCTGTTGTTGGAAGCGTCTGTGCGTAGAGTAAATTTTCTTGAATGATCGGCAGTTTCAGTAAGGGCTGCTTCAGAAGAGCCTTTCTCAAGCTGTTAAAAGCTTTCTCCTGAGCCTCACCCCACTCAACATTCACTCGAAAAAATTAGCCTCCCTTTTTTTCGTTAAGTCAGTCAACGGTAATCACAGCATAGGGAGGAAAATAGTCTCGGTAGTAACCAAGTAGCCCGCAGAACGATCAAACTTTTTTTTTGCGACTGGCTACTTCGCTGCGCAATTCTAGTCTAGATCATCTTCATTTAATGTAATCCAGCCATATCCAACATCATGAATAAAAATTCAGCAATTAATGCCCTGAAAATACACTTTAAAGGACGAGCAGTGAGGTTAGCCTCATTTAATCTCCTCAACAGCTTTTCCAAAGGTTTCAGATGCGTCTTCCAATCGCTGAAAAACACAATCAAATCGTCGATGTAACTTTCAACGCCAGACATGCCTGAAAGCACTTTTTTTAGTACACGAACAAGCGTTGCACTGGAGTTTTTCGTATCAAAGGGCATTCGGAGAAATTCGTATGCTTCGTCTGGTGTCGCAAACGCGGTCTTGAACACATTTTCTTCTGCTACAGGTATCTGCCAGTAGCCTTTAATAAGATCGATTTTCAAGACAAATCTTGATTTTCCCAACCGCTGGAACAGATCCTTTGAAGTCTTTATCAGCTCCGGATCCAAAAAGGTTACTTTGTAGGGCCCTCGCACCCCTTATTTCCTCTCAAACACAATCCCTCTAAACCAGTTGGAGACGCAGTGTCCAATCTGGTTTCTTTCAACACCAAATCCCTTCAGTATCTCCCGAGGAGCTTACTCTCCCTCGCTCCGCTCGCTGTGCTCTCTCCCGTTTACGCTGCAACGGGCACAGCACTCTCCTCAACTCTTATCTCCACAGAGTTGGTCGAGCGGAGACTCCTTCATGCAGCAACTGTGGTTCTGAATCACAGAATCTTTCACATCTCATGCTTGACTGCCCTGTACTGGACCATCTGCGTTGGGCCATATTCGGCCACACCCTCTCACTTCTAGACCTCTGGTCCCGTCCGTGGGGAATCGCCCAATTACTGGGATTCCGCGGAGTTGGTCTGCGCCCCCATCCCTAGGAATGGGTCGGATAAATCCACCACCATTACTAAAAGGTTACTTTGTTCAACTTCCTATAATTGACGCAAATACCGTTTGAACCGTCCTTTTTCTTTACAATAACCACCAGTGATGCATAAGATGATGATGACTTCCTCATCATTTCCATGCCCAACATCTCTTTTATATCATCCTTCTGCTCCTGCTTCAGCGCACACGGCAAAGGTTACGGTTTAGAATGGACTGGCTCCTCCACCAATTTGATTTTGTGTTCAATCTTTGATGTTTTTCTCGGCTTATCCGAAAAAACTTTACCATGGCTTTCTATCAAAGCTTGCAACTGTCGACTTTGGCTATCATTCAATTCTGTTCTTAATTATACGTTCCTTACATTTTCCTTTTGCCTGTAGGCTAACAGCAAATCTTCATCTATGCTTGATGTTTCTTTGTCCAATAAAACTTCGGTACTAGCTGCTACTTTTAGATCTTTTTCTATTCCTGTTTCTGCTTCTTCTTCTCGTGCTTAGTACTCTTTTCCAAAAAAATGGCATTCACTTTTTGGTTCTTGTCTGCTGCAGATTTCCATTCTTTGACACATTTCTATAAAAAAAAATAATAATAATGAATAAATGAAACAGTTAAAAATACAATTGACTAAAAACAATTTTCAATACTTCAAATGATAACAATATTATAATATTATAGTATAAAATTATATTAAAATTAAAATGGAGTCATTGTTTACTGTTTTTCGTTTTTTTGTGCTTATTTTTTAAAAAATTAAAATTTTATTCCAGTAATATTTCTTTTCATGAAAGCAATTATATTTTTGTTAGTTGAAAGCAAAATCACTCAATGTGCTAAGACTCAAAACTTTTGAGCAAAAGGATGCAAATTTAATGAACAGTCTAAAACAGTCATTTTGAACGTAATCTAGAAAAGTTATTTTACAAAAATATTTACACCGTAAATAAATTGATGTTTCTTACTTCCCTTAAAAAAAGCCATAACTAGATCAATGCTAAAACAAAGCATGGAAATTAAACGCATATTATCAAATATATGACAAGTTTAATATAGTTTCAGTTAAAAACAACTTTATTTTAAAGATGAAAATTTACTTTAACAATTAGTAAACATTATATTTTATACCTGAAACTCATGTAAAAAGCAACTATAGTTTATCCAATTTTAAACCACCACATTATCTTTCAATTCTTAAAAAAAGTTGAAATACTTTAGAGCAGTGGTTCCCAAACTTTTTTTGTTCACGGCGCCCTTCGAAAACTTATCAATACTCGCGGTGCCTTAATGAAGCCAAAATTTGCAAATTTTAAGTTTTACCAAGAAATTGTATTTAAATCAAGTTCATTATTCAAAATGCACAAAAATGTCAGCATTATTCGCAAAACACTAAAAAACATTTAATGTGAGCAGTAAGCTTGTTGCTCTATGCACATTTTATTAAACCGCGGTGCAATGTTTAATATTGCAACACGCAGCGATGCTTCGACCTGATTACTACTGCTGCAGAAAAACCGGCTTTACCCAAGTATGACGTTGCAAAAGGCACAAGAACACCGGGAGCTTTACAGCCTACAAGTAAAATCCAGATCGAGCCTTAACTCAAAATGAAATGAGTAAATTAAGGTTGTATAAGCTTTTCAAAGTGAGGTTAGAAGAAAGATCGATAAATTGTTGAGCTTCCAGAGATGTAAACCCCTGAGAGGCATTTGGATTATCAACAAAAGGATTCTCGACAAAAGGATACTATCCTCGCGCGTCACACTATTGAGGCGACTCGTGGGCTCGGGATGGGGTGCTGGTGCTAAAACACTACGCATAGCTACCTTATCTCTAGTCTACTCAACAGCTGAGTACTGTACGCCAGTCTGGTGTCGCAGTGCTCACACTCGCATCATCGACAGTGTCTTGAACGACGCCTTGCGTATGGTTACTGGATGCCTGCGTCCCACTCCAACGGACCACCTACATGTACTCTCAGGCATCCAGCCAGCTAAGCTTCGCCGATTGGGAGCGACACTCTCCTTGGCTTACCGTGGATCTCTGGACCCCGATCATATCTTGCATGGTCTATTAAGTGGGTCCTCAGATACTCGCCAAGTGAGACTAAGATCCAGACGCCCGTTTGTTCCAGGTGCGTGGAATCTCTTGGACAATCTTGCCAGACTTGGCATCCGCGCCTTTGAATGGACAAATCACAAATGGAAAACGGAGTACTGTGAAAATGCTTCCAGGCTCCGTGCTTTTTTGCCCCGGACGGGTGCCAGGCCTGTTGAGATGGGCTTACCCCAAGCAGCTTGGGTTAAGCTCAACCGCCTGCGGACTGGTGTTGGGCGATTCCATTCGTCCATGCACAAATGGGATCTCGCTCCTTCAACGAATTGCGAGTGTGGCGCCTTTGAGCAAACCGCAGACCATATACTAACAGCGTGCCCTATACATCGGGCACCACATGGAGCACGAGGTCTGACGGTTTTGGAAGACGAAACTCGATGCTGGCTTAATAACATCACTGCCAGCATCTGATTCAGGCAGTGCAACAGTCTGGGGTAGCAAAAGGATAAACCCTCGGCCCCAATCCTGCTTGTGTTGGAGTGGATGCCCTTCAAACGATGACGACGACGACAACAAAAGGATTTCTTAACCAATTGTGTTTCTCCATGTCTTCAGAAAAATATTTCTCAAAATGCGAGATTAGAGCATCCACATGCAAACACATCACAGTCTTCATATCACACTCATCGGTATTCTGCAGGGAGAGATTGCCGGATTGCTTGGAGGGAGATGTTTAATTGATTAAATTTTTAAAAAATACCACAGAGATACGCCAACTGAGTCAAGAAAACTTCATCCTCAAAGTAGTAGCCAGTGCATGGTTTTCTTCTTTTAAAAATATGGAGATTTTGTTTTTCAATTCGTACGCACGCAAAAGCACTTTGCCTTTGGAAAGCACCTTGCACTACAATAAAAGAATAAATTGTT
This sequence comes from Diplosoma virens, assembly GCA_963680785.1. Lineage (NCBI taxonomy): Eukaryota > Metazoa > Chordata > Ascidiacea > Aplousobranchia > Didemnidae > Diplosoma > Diplosoma virens. The sequence continues at coordinate 16,921,117 of OY796889.1, forward strand.
TTGCTCTGCTCCTAATTCATCGCAAAGACGTTGGAAAAGCCGAGCTTTAAGCGGCCTTACTTTAATGAAGTTCACAGTTTTGACAACTGCTTTAAGCACTCCATTTAGGTCGCCACTGAGCTGTTGCGAAGCCAGCACCTCACGTTGTATTAGGCAGTAGGTTTATTTTACGTTAACGGCAATGCCCTGCACTAACGTTCGCAGCCCGCCAAAGCGGCCAGACATAGCTGGGGCGCCATCCGTGCATAAACCAACGCAATATTTCCACTGGAGATTATTTTCCTGAAAAAAATTGTTCAGTATTGCAAACAATTCATGCGCTCTACAATTTTTTAAAATGGGTTTACAAAAAAGTAAATCTTCAACGATATTGCCGTCGTTATCGATAAAGCGTACGTAGCGAATCAAATAAGCATCTTTATTACTGGTACTAGTTGTTGCCTCATCTAACTGTAAGCTGAATTCATTTCTACGCATTTTTGCTATTAGCTGATCATTAATATTATTCGAAATTTTATCGCTCCTCCTACTAATGGTGTTATTTGAGAGTGAAACAGCTTTTAGTTTTTAAGCAGCTGATTCTCCAATCATGGTCGAAACTAAGTCAAGAGCAGCAGGAAGCACAAGTTCTTCCGCAATGGTATGCAATCTTTTACATTTCGCAATTCCGTACGCAACTTTAAAAGACGCAAGCTGTGCTTTGGCTGGTGTTTGCAAAAAATTTGAAAGTACGACCGACTGCTTATTCATTTCTGATAACTTACGAGCAAAAAAACTCGCGTGGTTTTCTAGATAAGTTGTTGTAACTAACAACTAACAAGCGGTTCCACACAGCTGCTGCTTACCATACAATGTAAAATTGTAAAAAGCTGCTGACAATTTTCACATTGCAGTTTTTATGAGAAAAGCAGTAAATGCAACAACTTTCACAAGTTTTCGCGGCGCCCCTGGCAAGGTCTCACGGCGCACCAGGGCGCCGCGGCGCCCAGATTGGGAACCGCTGCTTTAGAGCATTTATTTATTAGACTTACTGGTTTTTATGTCAATTTTTTTTATTATCATATCTATTTATTCTCCTGACTCACAGAAAAGTATCAAACATGTTATAATCAGGGCAACAGCTAGCAATTACACTGACATGTTTTCAAAGTTGCCAAGATGCTGCTGTTCAATTAAAATTTTCTATTTGCTTTTTTTAGTTTTATATTTTTAAGTTTAAGATTGTCAATGTTAAAGCACTGCATTGACAACTAAATAGTATAAGCGTTCACACATGAAGTGCTAATATTATAAAAATAAAAATAATACAGTTTCATGGTATTAGCACTTGTACCATACTTTTTATTTATCAATGCAGAATTGTAACACCGACAATCCACCAAAAATTATACAGAAAATCAATCCTTGTTTTTGTATGGCTGTACTGGCCTCGTAACTGCTTTCTGTTTGAACAAAGTCACAATTGTAGTTAAACTACAAGACCCCATCAAGAAATTGCTATGAAGTAGCTTTCCTAAAAATCACTCAGATAAACTTAACATTGAGCTTGCGTGCTTCTGCTTGCAAGACAGAGTATTATCACTTTAAGCCAGTGATGGCAAGAGTTTAGTTGATGTGTCAAAAAAAATTTTTTTTAGTATTTTTTTCTCATAGCGTGTCACTTCTAAATAACAGTTCTTTAATATTAGGCATATTTATATTTTTCATTATTATTGTAAACTTAGGTGGTATTATTGTACATTAACAATCCATCATAAACGGAGTTGACTTCGCGTAGTAGTAAGGTGAATTCACGTTTGTGCCATGCTTGTGCTGATATCAGGTTAGCTACCTTAGTGACGATTGAAGTCACATCATTAAATTCTTTTAAGCCGACTTTAGTATAGAGTAGCCTTCTTCCTGATGTATAATACAGTGACAAGGTAAAATAGGATGACCAACTACTTCTGTGAAAAGCTTTATAAATCCGACATAACGGCCAACTACGTTGGAAGCACCATCTGTTGTTGTTGACATAATTTTTGACATATTTATATTTTTTTCATGCAGCATATTAACTACAATGTCACATATATCTTTCCCTGTGGTATTTAAAGGCAAAGATTCTAAACTAAGCAATTCTTCATACATTTCATCACTACTGCAATACCTGGCAAAGACTGCCAGTCGAGCAGATGATGTGATATCAGTCGTTTCATCAAGACAAATTGAAAAGAAATCACAACCATCCAAGTCTTTTCTCTTTTGACTTGGTATATTAGAATGCATGTCATCACCCGATTTTTTATAATGTTTCTGAAAACAGGTAACTCTTTTTTATGCGTTTCAACTATATCTTAAAATCGTCAAACAAAAAAGGTGCAGATTCTGCAAAAGCACTTTTAAGGAACTCGCCTTCACTAAAAAGTTTTCCATGCTTAACAATACTCTGAAACTTGCTGAAGCCAAATCTAAGTTTCTGCTAATAAATCTCAACAAACTTTTAGATTAAACTGTTCTCTTTCTTAACTCTTGCTGTATATACTTTGTACGTTTTTCTTTAGATTTTTCTAACAGCCACTTGTGAATTGTTTCGCAATGTCTTTTCATATTCCCCATTCTGCTCACAACTTATTTATCACGTAAGATGCAAAAAGCTTTGCAATTTCTATCAATCACGCTATACTAGATAATCCAGCATTCTTAGAAATTTCTATTACTTCGGTTTTCAGATAATTTAATCTTTTTCTGTTCATTATAATTAAGAGGGATGCAATCAAACCTGTTCAATCTTTAAGTAAAAGGATAATTACAATAAAATTACGAAGCCTGTACAATAAAATTATCTAGTGATACACGATCATTACATCACAAAAACGAGAAAAAACAATGGTATAAACAAGGTTTTTTTTGAGTAAAAGAATGAAAAGAACACGGCAAAACCTGCGATATTAGCCTAACTACAGTCCTTATTTGTAATACAATGCTCGTATTAGGAACCTCCGAAAATTTCCTATCAACTTTTCACTAGCGGGTTACACAAAATCCCTTTGCGTGTCATTAGTGACATGCATGTTATAGTTTTGCCATCACTGCACTAAGCTATTGCCAACAAATTAATAATAAGTTTTCAGTAATCTGACTATAGCTGAAAATTAACTCAAAAATAAATATTACTGCATAAGCTAGTTACATATGTTTAAATAAAGCAAAAATGATATAAACTTTAAATTATTTCTTACAATGCCAATTATACAGCCAGTTATCAAATAATGACTTTTAAAAAGACAACAATTGTAAAAAGCAGCTATAGTGGACTCAGCATTCTTCATTTCTATTTAAATAAACATTTAAAAAAATTATTTATAAAAACAAACGTCTGATAAATAATTAGCTTCTAAATGTCAATAGTGGTATGTTCATTTACACAATAGCAATTAGGACTTTAAATATGCAAAAAAATTGTCTTACCATTTGAAGCACTTTTTCTTTATGTTAATGGAAAGTGAAATCATAAGATGAAGAAATTTTTTTTAAAACCATTTCATTAAAAAAAGATTCTGAAAAACACATATTTAAGTTCTGCTATTACATATATAATGGCAAAATGTAATGATTATAAGTAAAAAATTAAGCTTCCTAAAATGAAAAGCACCAGCATGAGGTGCGGCCTTGGTCTACACATACAAATTCCTTGTAGTGATAGTAAAATAATAAATTAGCAGTAACTATTTTAACTTATTATTCTAACAATTCTAATTAAACATTTTTATTTACCAATACTTTTTTGACTTTACACAACTTACAAATAGTTTTTTAAAACAATTTTTTATTTAAAATACACGTATATTATACCGCATTAAAAATATACTTTAAACAGGATAAAATATTAATTTAAATACATTAAAAAATATTTATTAAATTAATAAGTACGACTGCAAATGAAATTGCTGTAAATATAAGTTTTTTTTGATTGGTTGAAATGAACAATGGTTTGCAAAATTTAACAAATAATAAATTTGATTAAACAATATAATTAAAGAAAAAATTTCAGTCTTAAAACGAAACAAACGTATAAAATTCTTTTTACAAATATACTAAACACAATACCTTCTATTGAAACAATTATCTTTCTAATTTATACATTTATCAATTCTTAAAAAATTATTTAAATTCGTTAAACTGTAAAACCTACCTGAAACCTGCGCTTATTTAAGCACATCTTAGTTTCAAATTATTGCTCTCGAGTGAATTTCTCCGTAACTTAGTTAAGTCGTTGGTGAAGTGAATATAAATGAATATGATTGAGTTTGAGTGAACTTGAACGTCAGTAAAACAAACAAAGATCACGTTGAATAAAAAGTGCTGTAAAAAACTGTAAACACGCCTCAAGAAAGAAGTAGTATGAACTTACATCAAACCCGTAAACTGGCAATTTGTAATGAAAAAGGACGCTCGGACCAGATCATAATAAACAATTAGAAACGACTAAATCATTTGGCGCGGCAGTTAACAATTTAAAACTACTAATGCATTTATTTGTAGTTCATAGTTGATGAAATTAGAAATTTAAGTAATCATAATAATTTAACCTTAAAAAAGTTCACAAACTTGTTAAACTTTTTCTTTCTTAGCGAATAGTTTGATTAAACAAAAAACAAACATGAAGAGCTGGTGGTATTTTATTATTCTTTACTGGATAAAAATATCTTCCGCTGAAATAACAGTTTGTAATAAAATCGCTTCTCTTGATGATGAGCCAGAAAGTCTCTCTAAAGATCATAATCAATGTTTGATCTTTATTGAAAATATTTCGGAAAAAGGACAAAAAGGAGAAAATGGAGAAAAAGGCGAGAAAGGTGAAAAAGGAGATAAAGGCGACAACTGTCAAATAAACCAAACTGAAATCAATCATCTGAGACATCAAATAAAAGGTTGGATAATTTTGGCTTTAAATTAAAATGTGTAATGTGTCAGCATAGGCGTACCATCCAAAAAAATTTAGTGGAGCGATGAAGTTTTTCTCAAATTTTTGACATTTGCCCGAATCATAATTACACTTAAATTTGGTAAATATTTTTTGAATTTGATCATTGTCGCTGCCCTAAAATTTTTGATTTTTCCCAATTTTTTCTTATCACTGCCTGAAAAATTTTCGTTTTGCCCAAATATTTCCTTGTCACTGCCCGAAAATTATAATTTTTTCCAAATTTTGGAAAATTGGGGAGACCGATTGCCTCCGCCTGCCCCCGTCCTCCCGCTGCCAAGGTACGGTTATGTGTGACAGTATACTATGTTAACTTTATTCAGAAGCAATTGCTATTATTGCAAGAGCAAGTTTTCAATATTGTCTCTATTAAACTCTAAGCGGACAGTAATATCTCGGCATCTTTGGAAGCAGGTTGGGGTAATTGCTTACTCTTTATATTAGCGTCTCCGTCTTTCCTGCAAGTAAGGAGGATAAATATAGAGATAAAATAAATAAATAAATAAAACTTAGGTGTGTTTCTAAATTTAGATCTATCAAAACTCTTATCTTTTGGTTGGTTTAGAGTGAACATACTAATTAAATATCCATATTTTTAAACCACTGACATTTAGAACTATGGCCGACTTCAAATCTGAAGAAGATTTTATTGACTTTATTGAATAAATTTTAATGAAAGTATTGCAGAGAGAGACTTCGGGCAGTGTGATTAAATTGTTAACTTAGACCCAGGATGGCTATTTAACTCACTTAGTTAAAAATATTTTTTAAATCTAGTTGTTTTGATAACACATATTATTAGGCTTATTTCAGAATTTGTAAATATACATAAATAGAAGGAGACAACGTAAAACAAATAAAAAAAGAAAATATCAACTTTATGGTTTATCGTATTTCTGAAGAAAGCGATCACACCTAAAAGGCAATACTTACTTTGTCGAATCAGTAGTTTTCATGAATCAGTATTTGGTACTTTAATTGGAAAGAAACATTCTTTTGATTTTTTGCAGTTAGAAAAAATTGAAACAAATTTTTTCAAAAAAGAAAAAGCTGAAGTTTGGGTCATCCGTGAAAGGGTGAAGTTACAGAGTCATTTCATTATGGAGGGTTATTATTATAATAACCCCTCCATCATACCACTTGCTAAGTCGTTATTTGGAAGGGAAGAATGACCAGATATTCATTGAAGATAGACTACCTTAGAGTCACATAAAGAATTAAAGAGAGATTGGGAGTCGGGTTTAAAGTTACAGGACGATAAATGAGAAATACACCATTCAAGGGCATGAAGCGTGACATAAGTGTCGGCGCTATAGCTGGTGGCCAAGCGTCCAGCCGAGGAAAGAGAGACAGAAGTGAAACATTTAGTACATTTAACATGAACTCCTGATCCTCCCTCTCCAGCCCTCTATGAACCGAACCATCAGTCCAGGCAGTGATGTTGTTGTATGGGAGGATCGTAGATGGGAGACAGCGGCGACATAGCGGAGGAAAGGAAGGTCGTTACGAGAGCATGAGGAAGAAAGATGGTAAGAAATAGAATAAAAGGAAAAAAACCAGAAAGGTTTGGGAGGATATAGAATTAGAGATTCGCGAGATAATAGTAGATTAGGGGTGAGATTATGGGATCTAGAAAAGGATCTCCATGATCCTTTTGTGAGGAAGTACGAGGATTATGATAGGCAAGAGAGGCTAGAGGAAAGGTTGAAGGTATTTTTAGAGCACGTTCATAGTAAAAAAGAGACTGATGGGTGATGGTGACCCGCAGTGGGAAAAGAAGCGCTTCTAGGGATTGAAGAAAAATTCGAGTTGATGACTGACTGACTGTGCTGACTTTACAAGAGGTTCTGTAGCAATTTATTGGATAGCCAAATATAATTTCATATTTTCAGACAAAATACAACTGCAGTTATTATATAAGTTATAAAATTTTGTTTCAAACGTAGAATTTAACTTTTTCATACATTTTTTGGAATTTCACATCCTGTCGTTTCATATGGCATGATCACGTACAATACACCAGTTTCATACAGCGATATGGTTTTGTCACAAATAGCAATGTAGACAGCTACTCTCCGGCAGAAATCAGTTAGACACGGTTAAACTTCTGATTTAACTATCTTAAATTAAATTGTTTTTAATGTTGTAATCGCTTTGTTTTAATTTTTGTTTTGTTTTTATTTCTATTTAAATAAGTGAATAAATGTAAATAAAATCAACTTAGTGGTTAAACTTCTAAGTTTGAACTGCAGCAATTAAATTTGAACATTGAGCTCCTAATCACTAGATATCTGTGGATTTTCTCCACTAAAGTAATATGGGCGGGGGACGAGAAAATAAACCAGCCTGGGGAAGCATAGATAAGAATGAAGCGAATATAGTATTTACATAAAGCGCAAAGAGATTATTTAGAAGAGTCCCCGGAAGCAGAGGCTATAAAATAGAAGGCACAAAATCCGTTAAGAAACTTCTTCTGTAAAGATAGAATATGATATTTGAAAGAAAGGATTCGGTCGAAGGTAACACCGAAAAAGGTCGGATTTGGATTAATATTAAGTGGGGTACGGAGAATTGATAGCATAGATTTAAGAAGGGATTTGTAGGGGTCTAGGCTAAAAAAAGATGGCTCACATTTGTGGGGGTTAAGAAATAGACGCCACTTAAAGGACCATTCCACCAAGTTGTTGAGGGCAGTTTAGACAGCCACAGTTGCACGTGCAACGCTTGGAGAGGAGGATCAAATGGCGAGATTGTTAGCATATAAGAGACTTTAACAGTTAAAGAAAGAAAGGTAGGGAGATTACTAATCATTTAAAAGACAGGAAATATATTAACAACAACTACATTTTCATCGACGTGGTTTTCAGGGCTAGTTGAATAGTTTCCAAACTGTTTGCACTGTTTTCTCCTTTTGTCCATTTCCAGAAGTGTAATAGATGCTACATCTATTAGAAGAAATGCCACGTTGGGATAGATACGTTTTAAATTCAAGTGCAGAAAAAGAGGTAGCGTCGTCAGAAAGCCCGAAACTAACGGTATCACATGAAGTTTATCGAGGCCTTGTATTGCAGTTGAAGTGCTCATATCTTTACATGTAAAAGCAAAGGAAAAACGAAAATAATTGTAAATAAAAATAAATAAATATTTATTAGGCGTATATGGCAACGGGGCCTTTGAAGTCAATGCTTATCAGTTCCATTGGTCTCATTGCTTTGATTAAGACGCCCTGCTCTCTACAAACAAAAAACGGTTTAACTTTAGCACCGGAGTTACCCCTGGATGATACAACTTTTCGTGTGTATCTTGTAAAACGTTTGATGACATGTAAGAAGTGGCAGTTACTGATGAAAAATTTGCTCGAGTAAAAGTATCGGGTGCAAAGTTTCTTTGACAAGTACTGTATAACGTATGAAAAAGAGGCAAGTTCCATCCGTTAAATTGTACTGTGTCATTTATTATTTTTTTGGTTGTCGGCTATCGAATAAGAAGGCAACAGAACGCTGTTCTGTAATCAACGTAAAGATTTGTCGTGACAATAAATGTGACCATTTTTTAACAGCTTCAATAATAAATGTGGCCTCAGTGTTTTTTTTAAGGTTTGGCTTGAAGAACTTCTAAGCAATTTTGAAAAACCGCTAATTTTTTTCCTATTGTTCCTGAGCGTACTTAGCTTTGCATACACTATTGTAGAAGCAGATTTTGAGAGACCGCTGGACAATTTTAGGAGACCGTTTCGGTTCCTCAAAACGCCTTAAAAAAAACACTGTGTGGCCTCTTTTTCGAACGCGGGGTAGTATTTTTTGCTGCCCTGCAAAGTTTGAGACATAACAGCAACTGGGCGGCCGCCCTGATTCAAGGTAGCCGCAATGGTTACATCCAAAGCATCACACTCAAAAACAAACGATAATGATTTTTCAATAGATTTCAAGCTACTTTCGCGTAATTTACGTTTTAGCAATTTAAAAGCGTCCAAGGCACTATCAGAAAAGGGAAAACTTTTGGCCTCAGCTAGGGGTCGTACTTTAATTGCAAAGCCATTAATCCATTTGGCATAATAAGCGAACTGCCCAAAACACGATGCAAAGCATTTTCACTATAAGGCACAGGAAAATCTTGCAAAACTCGCATACGTTCGGAATCTGGCTTAAATATGCTGTTACCAACTACGTAGCCCAGAATATTTATAGATTCTATTGGTCCTATAGTTTTACTCCCGTTTAAGGTAAAGTTTCTACGGCGAACGGCGTCTAAAATTGAAGCCACGTTACTGTCGTGATCGGCTTCATTGTGCCCAGCAATCGCGATGATGTCCCGATACGGAAATGTACCGTTTAAATTTTCTTCCTTAATAAGTTTACCTTCTTGAATTATTCCTTCTTTTAGCCACTCATCAACCGTCTTCTAAAAGGAAGACTTGATCTGTCTCGTTGAAGCGACTTTGTTGTAATGGGCTGTACTCCAAAAGTTACGTTAAAAAATAAAGATGCTTTTTTTGTAGTAGCTACAGCCAAAGCACAATTCAAGTCACTGGACACTACTAATTCAGGCGAGTCACCATTAAACTCAAAAACGAACCTCTGGCGTTGACTTAGAAAACTCCACAGATTGTCTAAAACATTCAGTCATGTTGCTTCATACGTAGTATTGTTAATTATTACATCAGTTACGCAAAATGGGGATTTTATCTTCATCACAGCAGATGCTAACTGCACATTATGCTTAGATGAAACAGACCTAAGCCCAATTTTTTACAGGTATCAGAGTTGATGTAACTTTCCAAACTTCCGCAATTGACTAAGGATGTTAATTTTACGCCATTAACGTAACCTTGCAAGGAAGCTTTAATTAAGCTGCCAGGATGCGTAAGTTGTAGATGCGGCCGCGTAAGTTGTAGACACGGGAGTTGGACCTTCCGCAGTTCGAATGATTTCCCTATCGAAGCCTTTCTTATTGGATCTTAAAAATTTTTTTTTTTACAGACACAAGAAAAATGTCCAAATTTTTCAAAAGAATAGTAGGCTACCTCTTTGGCGGGACAAATTGATTGTCGATGATAGGTACGTCCACAAAAAAGTACCTTTTACCATGAGAAGCTGTTATAGCCACTACGTCATTGGTTAATGTAACAGCCAGATCTGGGGCCTCACTTTCGTCTCCCGTATGAGTGACAGATACCGTCACTAAATCCTTTCTTGATGTATAAATAGCTGAATATTCCTGAGCCTGGTAGAGCGCTTTAGCCCTATTAAAAGCTTTGTTTACAGTTAATTCGTTGTTTTCTAGTAGTCACTGGCGTCTATGATGTGAAGCTAAGCCATTGATAAAAGCATCTCTAACAAGATCCTTCCGATATTCTTCAGCTGAGACGTCTTTGAAATTGCAGCCCTTTCTCAGGACATGTAGTGCTTGGAGAAAATTTTTTAAGGATTTTCTGACTTTCCGCCTTCTTGTTGCAAGGAGATGGCGAGTAAATACAACATTTGGAACTTTAACAAAGCTTTCTTAAGCTTCGCTATAGCAATAATGTAAGACTCACATTTTTCCATCAGTTCCTACACATCAGAGTTAAAGTAAGTGCAAAAATCTCCGACTTTTTGGGCTCATCTACTCCTTTTGATCATGAGATTGCTGATATCTTTGTAACAAAATCGGTGAAGGTTTTAAGCCAATGATGAAAATGTTAAAATGCTTTAGAAGAATTAAAATCGATATCAAGCTTTTCTGGTTTTAGCCATTCGTGCAACAAGGTAGCCCATTATTATTTTTAGATGATTTAATTGAAATGAAAACACAGTTGTTTTAAATCTTACGCATAAGCTTGTATTTCTAAGCTTAAATCAACTAAAAAAAATCAACATATCTAAATAGAAAATAATTACAAATTAATAGAAAATAATATATAAGTGCACAGCACTTACTAAATAAAACGAGATAATTACTTCCACTGTTTGCAACAAACAGTTTGCAAGTTTTTGAATAATGCTTTATGTTAACTCTAGCAAACAACGTGATTACGCAACAAGTAACTGACAAACTAGACCGCTAGAAAGTACTCAACACTAATTGCTTCACTATTTTTTCATTTGGCCATTCGTCTTTTTATTTATCTGCTTTAGAAGCGGTTTACATCAAGTCATGCTAGACTTTATGTCGCCAAAAAAAGTTTGTTTATAACTTGAAAATCTTCCGCTGATTACGCGGTTTGACGCCTATTTCAAACTTCCAATCATCTTCGTTCAGCTTTATTAGAAAATCAATTGAAGTTTTTCCTTCATTCCGACATTTATCTCCTGACAAGTGTCGGACGAAAAGCTTAGAGATGAGTTTTTTATTGGCTATTTGCTTCATACATTTCAAAAGGTAATTGCACAGAATGTTTTCTTGCTCTTCTTGACAAGTTGTCCACATACAAACAAAATGCGTTTGCAGAATTCTTGCAAAATGTTGGAGGCATTTTCAAAAATAGAATCAACAGCACTTAAAAAGATTGTAAATAAACTGAAAATTCTTTAAGTTCTTAAAATTCAAATTAAGTACAAATTTTTGTTTAATGATAACTTAATCTTAAGAAAGTTTATTTGGAGCAGAAAAACTTATTAGAATAGTTGTCCGAAACATAACGTAAATTTCTAATAAAACTTTCGTTTGCGAGGTCAACAACAATTTAAATACCGACCAGACAGTACTAATACAACCTTTAAATAAACATAATTACAAAAGCTTCTGTATGTTGTCTTTAAACTTCCTTAGAACCGGTTAGCAGACGTTTCTTACATTCATTACATTACAGAATATCTGCTAACCAGTTTTAAAAAAGTTTTTTTTATTACACAGTGTTATTAATTAGCTCGTCGGGGGTATTGTTAAACCTTTTGAGAATCTTGTAGAAGACACAAACTACAGTAGAAATATGTGTTGATAGTTTCTGGGGTATTTTATAGCCTTTATCGGCTTTGGGTGCGCAACTAGATGAGCTATTTTCCAAATTTTGAAAATTTTGAGTCGCATACATAATGAAAAGAAGTTACCTGACTAAAATTTTCACTTCATCTTGGGATTATACTCAGTAATAGCTTTAATAGGGTGGAAACGGTGCGGCCGCATCGATCCCCCTAAAATACATCAAAAAGTGTCCCCCCTACACAAGATATTGCTCTATTTCTTCATAGTAGCACGAGGATGTCGATGGTACGTCAAAAATAAAATAACTTTTTTTTTTAGAGAATAACTTTATTTTGAGACGCTAAAAAGTGGCCTCTCCTAAAACAATGACTATTTTTTTCGAGATTACCCTGGTTTAAACACTTAAACTAAAATGAAGACTTTTTTTAGTTTTGAGACACTAAAAAGTAGCCCTACAAATCCAACGACGCCTTTTTTTAGAAATCATAATGCTTTGGATCACTCAATAAAGCAGGGGACTATTTGGCGAAGCCGTTTTGGCGCAGCCGTTTTGGCGCCTGTCTATTTGAAACTAGCAGAAAGGTTTGAATAAAACAGTATAATCAATCACCCTAACCCTAGCCTAATCCCTAAACCCTAAAATTTTCAAGATTTTACGAATAAGAAAACGCTGCCACAATTTCTGGCGCCAAAACGACCGCGCCAAAACGGCTTCGCCAAATAGTCCCATCGCGACTCAATAGTGCTCCCTCCTAAATTGAAGACATTTTTTTGTTTTAGATATCACTTTGTTTTTATTCATTAAAAATGGCCCCGGTTATGACAACAACTTTTTTTAGAGATTGCTTTGCTTTGGAACAATAAATAGTGACCCCCTTACTTTCCTTGCACCGGGCCCCCCTTTTGTAAGGCCATCACTGATTATACCAGTTACTTGTAATACCTTCTAATTTTTTTAAATAACTTTATTTTAATTTATTTTCTTTTAGATATTAAAGAAATAACAAATAGAAATCTCACTAAATTAAACAAGGATTTGGATGAATTAAAGAACTTTCAAGGTATTCAATAATAACTTAGGTGCGTTAATCCGCGCGTGGTTACATGGGATACTTTTTATCCCGCATAGAAACATTGATATAAGAATATTAATCAGTGATATTTGGTTAGCAATTGGTTCAGCAGACATTTTGATCAAATTTGAATGTGTTAAATTATTGCTAGCAGAAAAATTTTATTTCAAAATATTTTCTTAGTAAAAAAACACAAAGGTGCTTTTTCTTTAATTAAATTGTCAAAAGTTCAATTTTTTACTGAAATAAATTTTTCTTGATCACAGTATAAGAGTTTTTTAGTTTTTGTAAACTATTTCTTTTTGCAAATTAAGCATGACGTAGTCGTCGTCGTCGTCGTCGTTTGAAGGGCATCCACTCCAGGCCAGACACAAACAGGACTGGGGCCGAGGGTTTATCCTTTTACTACCCCAGACTGCTGCACTGCCTGAATCAGATGCTGGCAGTGGTGTTATTAAGCCAGCATCGAGTTTCGTCATCCAAAACCGTCAGACCGCGTGCTCCATGTGGTGCCCGATGTATAGGGCACATTGTTAGTACATGGTCTGCGGTTTGCTCTGAGGCGCCACACTCGCAATTCGGTGAAGGAGCGAGATCCCATTTGTGCATGGACGAATGGAATCGCCCAACACCAGTCCGCAGGCGGTTGAGCTTAACCCAAGCTGCTCGGGGTAAGCCCATCCCAACAGGCCTGACACTGGTCCCGGGCACAAAAGCACGGAGCCTGGAAGCATTTTCACAGTACTCCGCGTTCCATTTGTGATTTGTCCATTCAAAGGCGCGGATGCCAAGTCTGGCAAGATTGTCGAAGAGATTCCGCGCACTTGGCACAAACGGGCGTCTGGATCTTAGTCTTACTTGGCGAGTATCTGAGGACCCACTTAATAGACCATGCAAGATATGATCGGGGTCCAGAGATCCACGGTAAGCCAAGGAGAGTGTCGCTCCCATTCGGCGAAGCTCAGCTGGCTGGATGCCTGAAAGTACAGGTAGGTGGTCCGTTGGAGTGGGACGCAGGCTTCCAGTAACCATGCGCAAGGCGTCATTCAAGACACTGTCAATGAGACGAGTGTGAGCACTGCGACACCAGACTGGCGCACAGTACTCAGCTGTTGAGTAGACTAGAGATAAGGTAACTATGCGTAATGTTTTAGTACCAGCACCCCATCCCAAGCCCACGAGTCGCCTCAGCAGTGTGACGTGCGATGATAGTTTTTTGCGCAATGCCACTAAATGGTGACGAAACGTGAGCAATCTGTCCAGTTTTACCCCAAGGTATGTAGGGGTTGGACAGAACGGTAAAAGTCTACTATTGTTGTAGACCTTTAGCTCACGTTTGGCCTCTCGGTTATTTAAGTGAAAGGCTGTCGTCATCGTCTTAGTGTGACTGAGCTTCAACCTCCAAGTCTGGAGATACGCTGACAGTGTGGACATGTCTTGGCTTAATGTCCCCTCCAAGTCCTTCCAGTTTCCAGAAGAATGCAACAATGCTAGATCATCAGCATAAGCAAACTTTCTGGAAATCATGGAAGGAAGATCGTACGTATAGATGTTAAATAGGAGGGGAGCCAAGACCGATCACTGAGGAACGCCGTTTTTAAGACGGCGTAGCCTGCTTTGCTTGCTGTCACCGGTGGTAAGGGTGAAACTTCGATTTCGGACAAGCTCTATAATCATTTTGACCATTTGCTTATCCGGAAGTAGTCTCAGCAGCTTGCAGGTAAGGCCACGGTGCCAGAAAGTGTCATAAGCAGCTGTCAGATCGATAAATACGGTACCAGCCTTCTTTTTAGCCTCGAAAGAATCCTCGATGTTCTGGGTCAGCAGAACAACTTGATCTGCGGTTGAATTCCCGCGTCTGAACCCAGCCTGCTCTTTAGGGAGCAGTGGATCGATTAATGGTTCAACGCGGGCGTAGATAAGCCTCTCGAGGATCTTGTAGGGGACACAGAGCAGAGATATCGGTCGATAACTCTTTGGATCCCCTACGGGCTTTGCTAGTTTTGGGATCGCGACCACAAGCGCTCTTCTCCAGATCTTGGGAATTTTGAGTCGGCGCAAACAGGAAGAAAGGAAGTCACGTAACCAGGACTTCAAAGCGGCTCCAGCATGGAGTATAAGCTCGGGGCAGATGGAATCAGGACCCGGAGCTTTACCTGGTTTTAAGTGCTGAAGGGCAGCAGCAAATTCTCTCTGTGAAAAATTGTCAGAGATATTTACTGGGTCTGGTGTTGTGGCCCTCCAAAGGTCAGACACTTCTTGAAAGACAAGTCGAGATGACTTGCGATCAACAGCCTCGTATTTCCCATTTCTAACCAGCTGAGATGCAATAGCATCGACTGAAACGGGACAGTGACGAGGAGAGTGTCGTGACCTACCAGTAAGGTTGTTCAAAATACTCCACGCTTTTCAACTAGAGTGCGAGAAGTCAATGCTCCGAACTGGTTCGGACCATCGATCCCTCCGCTTTCTGTCAAGCTTGGCAAGCAGAGCTGTAGCAGCCAAACTTGAGTTGTCTCCCTGAGGAGACTGCAGAAAAGGTATTATAGAGGGATTCACACTCTGCAGCCCAACACGGAATATAGTTATTTCGATACCCGCGTGGGATAGTCTTTTTGGCTGCTTTCTTAATGGTGTTACAGAAGTCCTGGTAAGCCGCATCCACATCAAGTGAATCAGGCTGCAACAAAGTCTTTGTGAATTTATTCGTCAAAGCAATGTAGTGTCTCCATTTGGCCTTGCAGAAGTTCCATCGCTTAACAGGCATGCTTGGCACTGCCAGAGCAAACCTTGGTGGTGTAATAAGCGAGGGTTGATGTTGTGATCTGGGAAACTTCTCAAGGACACGTCTATCCGGTAAGCGACTGTTTGGACCTACGCTAGCGAAAGCTAAATCTGGATTGGTGCCAGTGTTCCAGCGGCCGGAATAAAACTGGCAGCGTCCTTGGCATTATATAGCAGGGCAAGACAATTAATACTTGCCCAGCCAGCCAAGCACTCACCGTCCGGACTGTTGTCATCATAACTCTAGTCAGCATGACGACAGTTAAAATCGCTAGCGTACAGACAGGTGTAAGGAAACACTGGGAGATCCAGGGTTCGCAATCGCGTTGGTGGTGGTTTGAAGACGTTGACTATTTTATAGCCATCAACGTCCACACACAACCACTCGATCTCCGATGTCGGTGGAGATTGGTCCAAAAGCGTGTATCTCAGTCGCTCGTGGACAAATGTGGCAAGGCCATGCTTCCTGCTTAAAGAAGACCCAGCTAGTTGGTAGTGTGGTAGCACCAACTTCTCTGCACCAGTGCAGTGGGTCTCCTGCAGTAGGATGACGAGTGCCTCAGACTGCATAGCGAGGTGATGAAGAACATTCATCTTGCTTGCAGTGAGGCCTTCGATGTTCAGCTGAAGAATAGTGGGTTTTCGGAACTTGTTGGCAATGTGCCCTGAAAAGGGCAGTTTTATCCTGACATTGCCCCGTCCTAAAAAGGACGTTTGCCGATTAGCAGACCCACACTGAACATCGGAATGAGTGGATACCCTTCCGTTTTGGTAGGTTCGGTTTCGGTCTGTCATTTTAAAATCAATGAGCAGACTTACTCACGGCCCAGGCTGCGTGAAAGCACCTACCATCTGGGCCATGTCGTAGTAATCTGACTTCGTCTAGTGAAGGGATGTCCAACCTGCGACCCACTTAAGGTTCTGGTGCGGTCCATCGACGATTTTCAGTTTTCTGGCTATAATGAAGGTTACGAAGAAGAGTTTCGCGAAATTGGTGAAAGACATTTGGGGCGGAAATTGATAAATAAGAGCGATATTTCAGGATAAGACCTTTTTTTTTTAGAGAACACCTGAATTTTGAGACAAAAAGTAAGAATTTGTATCGAGAAAATAGATGAAGACCTTTTTTTTTAGACAACACCTGAGTTTTGGGACGAAACTTAAGAAATCGGAGCAAGATTCTGCGTTCATTTTTACTTTCATTTTTAGGCAATTTCTTTTTAGTGTACTATGTTTGCAGCCCTTTCTAAAATAGAAAAATAAATTTTGGTCCTGTGACACATTTGCTGGTCTAGTGTCTGCTACAAACCTGCTCGTCACTTGCGGCTACTACACAGAGTTTTTACCTTAATCCTTTTTTTGCTTACTTTGCGAGTTTTGGCTTCTTTGACTTAATACAATTGCAGCTATGGAATCATTCCGGCAACATCTGCTCAGCAGAGTTGGAGGGCGCAATCTCTTAAAAAATCTGGCGTTGCAAGCCCAATTGCAAGCCCTTTGCGAAACTTGTAGGGCAAAGGGCAAGTTTTACAAAATTAAAAGTAACAATTTCATTTTTTAGATTTTTCTTTTGACATGAACAAATAATAATTCTTTAAAAAAAGCTGTAAATAAATTTTACTTAGCGAATTTTAAAAGTGTTGCTATAAAACTTAAGAAAAAATTATAGTCCACACTTTTTTAAAAAAAAACAACATTTGGAAAAATTGAAGTTCATTTGAGTGCTTCCGACATAACGATAAACATTTTTTACCAAAGAAAAAAATCTTAATTCTACAATTTTTTGAATAAATTCTTGCATGCACAAATTTTAAAATAACCAAAATTGGGGCGGAAACATTAACTCTTTCAATTCTTCTTTTTTTTTTTTTTTTGTAGTCTTTACAAAAACCTTTTTCTTAATAATTTTTTCGGCCAACTCTCGTCAGAAGAAATAGTTGGCAATGACAAACTGCAATTGACCCAGATGGCAGTTGCTTTCTCGCAGCCTGGGTTGTGAATAAGTTTGCTCTTGTTACAACACATGACAGACTGAAACAGAAACTGCCAAAACGCAAAGGTAACTTTCCATCCCGATCTTCAGCAAAGGTCTGCTAATCGGCGACGTCCTTTCAATGTTAAAAAAGCTGCCTTTTTTAGGGCACATTGCCAACAAATTACAATAGCCTACTATTTTTCAGTTGAACATCGATGAACATTCCAGGCTTCATTGCAAGCAAGATAAGCATTCTTCATTATCTTGCTTTAAAGTTTGAGGTACTTGTCATCCCATTACAGGAGACCCATTGCACTAATGTAGAGAAGCTCGTATTTCCAGGCTTCCAACTAGCTGGGTCTTTCTTAAGCAGGAAGCATGCCCTAGCCGCTTTAAACAACCGTTTGTGCCACTGCGCGCAATCAATTAAATAGCCTTTCTGGACTTGGCATCCACACTTCTCAACGAATTATAAATGGAATACGGAGTACTAAGAGAATACATTAAGGCTTCGTGCTTTCGTACCCATAACTAGTGCCAGGATTGTTGGATTAAGCTTGCCCCAAACAGTTTGGATTATGCTGAATCGCCTGCGGACTGGTGATTGGCAAATGAGGTGAGTGCGGTGCCCCTGAACAAACTGCACACCACGGCCTAATAGCGTTCCCCATACATCGGGCACCACATGGAACACAAGGTCTGACGGTTTTGGATGACGAAACCATATGCTGGCTCAGCATCATTACTCCCAGCATCTGATCCTCGGCCCCAGACCTGTTTGTGATTGACCCGTATTTCATGCCCTTCCAAAAGACAACGTCGACGAACTAAAAGAAAAATGTGGTTTATACAGGATCGAAAAACATATAATTAACGGCGTCTCTAATTGGTTGAAGAAAGAGAGCACGCGATTGGTTGCGGGCTCACTCGCACTGCAAGCGAGAAAGCTTCAGTCTCTAGACGAACTTTTTTTGGCGACAAAAAGAGAGTTCAAGAGATTGTATGAAGGTGACTTCGAGCATTGCCAGTTAATGTCTGCTAATCGTGAATAAACCACATTTTTCTTGCTCTTCTTCATTGCCAACGATTTTTTTTGACGAGAGTTGACCGAAAAAATTCTAAAGAAAGCTACCAAAAAAATTGTACCAAAAAATTGAAAGAGTTTATGGTTCAGTCAGTACAAATTTTTTTGGACTTTAAAAACTGGTGAGCTTTGTAGGTTACACAAGACTGAAATATATCAAGTAAAATTTTTTAAATAAATAGATACAGCGTATCTATTTTGAGTATAGGGTTGGCAAGATTACTTATAATAAGTGTCACACTTTATTACTAAAAATTTTAATCATAACGATGTAGTTTATCACTGTTAAAAGTAATTCGTAGTTTTATTATAAGAGAATAATCGCGTTTCTTGTAGCGCTGCTTTCGTATTATGTGATATAACGTCCGATTCGCTTTCTATTGCGTTATATGTATCTTCTTTTCTCTTTTGCTCGACCGTATTGACTAATATGTTTTTGACAACGTCATTGTAATAGGACGTTCGCGTATATACTAGATGGCTCGAGAAAAGCGTATTCTCGGGAGAGTTGTGGAATTGCTTGGCGTTTACAAGAAATTTGCGTCACTTGATCTTCTTTCTATATAAAGCCGATGCGTGGCGAATTATTATTATTGTTGTGAGGTAATTTGAAGCGACTCGAGGGACGGCTCGAGTGAAATTGATTTTGTTTGGCCACAGGGGGTGGACCGTTAGATTTTGCATCGGTTGACGATTGTTGAATTTATTTTGCGCCAGTGGTTGGGAGTTGTGTTCTACAGAGGTAGAATATTTGTGTTGATTGAATCAAGTTATAATGTTGATTTCGCTTTGCAGTGTGGCAAAGCGTGGAATAGAAATTTCGTCGGTCGCGATTTTTGTAATACATTCGTTCTTATTAGAGACAGTGGTCTCTGTTTGTTGTGAAAAAGAGTCTTCAACGAAACCAATCCGAGCTTTCGTTAAACCAACTGTATAACCGTCAGGCTCATAGCAAGACTACTTCTTGAGCCGGAATAAAATAAAATTTAGACACAGCTTTGTTTCAGCGCAGGTATTCGGGTTACCTAGCTCAACTGGTCCTTTGGAATTCCCGAACAAAGTCTGTGACAATAAGACATTTGTAGATATGGCTCCAATTTCACTTACAATATCGACAGAGCGATAAAATAAATGCCCAAGTCCTTTTTTTGAGTTTTAAAAAAAACAAAAAAACTTTCTCATTTAATAAAAAATTATTGTGTTTTTTGAAACCTTCTTTAAAACTTAATAGGTGCCATTTAATATAAGCGATGTAAATTTTTGTGTGCCGAACACAGTTCATAATAACTTTTTGTATAATGAATACCTTTGTTTTTACTGATTTTTGCAGACTTAAGCCAAGCAGTTTTGGTTAATATTCCAAAAGCAATTGAATTAGAAATACTTTTTTTGAGATTTTCATATTCATAGTCGCTTTCCTGCAAGTCAGGACGATAAATATAGAGATGAAGGATGAAATGGTATTTTAGCGGTAATAAAATTGTACCATTCAATTTTATTCATTTTAAATTTAAATTTTAATTTTCAATTTTAATTTAAAATGATAAATTTTTAAGAAAGCTTACAAATAGGCAGTAAAAAGTAAGTGTTTTTATACTTGGTACAGGTAAATTTGTTCGTTAAACTCTGAGAACAAAAAATGCCAAATATAAAAAATCACAACAATTCTTAGATCCAGAGCCACCCTATAGCGAAGTATACTCAGAGATTCAATTTGCAGCAAACGAATTGATAATAATACTATCAGAAAAAAATTATTGATGATAAACATAAAACTTAAGAAATAAGTGAAATTTTTAAGTTTTTGTTTTATATTTATAGTTAAAAACTTTTTTTTCAGAACAAGTTTTAACAGGAAAATCTGGAGCTTATTCATGCTTGCAGCTAAATGAAAAAGGCGTTAATGAAAGCGGATATTATATACTTGACGTTAACGGTAGTGGCGTAAGTTATAAGGTAAAGATTTGAAGAAAAAACTTAAACGTAGTTTAATTTTCTCATCTTTGACATAAAGTTTGTAAAACTGTTGGCAAAATATCTTTCATAAATTTTTTTTAAAGCAAAATAACTATAACATTTTATTGCATAAAGAAACAAGTTTTCCATAGTATTAATGAAATGATGCCATTTTTTGATTTTGCCGTAAATTCGTTTATAGACCATTTTTTAGCTATTCATTATAATCTTTTCGAAAAAATTAAACTATTGGCCATTGTTTTAACTAAGCATAACGATTCAAAAAGCAGATAACTGCAGGCACCAAAATAAGTTTGTCTGCCTTATTTTTTTTTAGCTTTCTTCGTACAAGCCTCAAAAAGATTTATAGGTGAACAACAAAAAATTGGGCTTATTTTATATAAAAATTTAAACTGTGGACAAACCTGAAAACAGGAAATATTACAGGCGTTTCAGGGTTGCGACTATCTGGTTATAGCCATAATGATTTAAAGTTTTTAAAAAATTTAACAAACAACTATTTTTAAATAATTGTTTGGTCATCAACAATAATTTTACTTTTTTACTCTCCTTTTAAATTTACGCATTTTAAAATCAAAAACGAATTTTTTCATAACTACGGTCAGCCGTAATTACTTGATTGTTTTAGTATGTTGCATGCAATGAACAGAATCTTTGTGTTTTGAGTCTCATCAACGTTTTACATAGTTTGCAATCGATTCAAACAAAAAATAAAGTAGATTAAAATTTTTGGTCTTTCAACTTTTCAAACAATATGGAAAGGAAGTAAAAAGTTAATTAAAAACTGTTTTTAAACTGCACTATATTCCACGATTTCTATCGCAATTCTTGATTGTGTCTAAAAAGAATTGTTTTTTGAATTTGCTTATGTAAAACAAAAACCGTATATTTAAAATATATTAAAACGCTTAAACAAACCAAATCATAAGCTTTTTTGCATAGCAAAACCGTAGTATAATTGCATGAGAGGCTGAGATCTAGACACAAAATTGCGCCAGCTGTAATACACACCTTTATCATAAAATAAAACTTAAATTTATATCCACTTATTTAATTTTTAACCAGTGATTTGGACAATTTTTTTGTTCTTTGGGAAGTGTTGCATCTCATTCACAATTTCAATCTTAACATTATGACTTTGTAGTTAGTTTTTAGTCTATTTCAACAAACTTAAGCTTTTTATAATGACGTGATCTTTTTCATTGTTGATTAGTGATTGCGTGATCAATACATCAAACTCCACTTAACTTATTTTCAAGTTGTTTTCATTAGTGTATTATACGGTAAATAATCGTTTGTCGTTTTTAATTCAAAGAGCATGGCTAGTAGCTTAGATATCATTATGACCTTTTGAAACGTTTTGTTCAATTTTATCTCTTTTTTTGTTTCGTTTTTATCTCAAACGCTCAAGAATGCTATCGGAAATCTTGTACAATTTTATAGCTAATTTGACATCACGTAATCATTTACGGCTATGTCTTGTGATTGATTGAGTTGAAAGGTCTGACACAGCGGCTTCGACCGCTGTCTAGCGACGTGGCCTAATTTATATAAATAAATCGAAATTTGTTATTCATACATTCCAGTTAAGAAGTGCTTAGGAATCGTTTTCGCAGTTATTACTCGCAGTTGTTGGCGCTGTGAATTGTTTTGAAATTTGGTAAAGCTTGGAAACCAAATTTCATGAGAATTGATCAAGTTCTTTTGATTTTTTGTGAATATATTCTTTATAGTCAGAAACCGTACTTTTTTTTATTTGTGAAAAGAAGTTTCTAAAGAATCCATTTGTACTTTAACCAGAAACTAACAGTAAAAAACTTTAGTCTCGCAGAAAACTATTTCTAGAGTCGGCATAAATAAGAATGAGTACAGCTTTACTTCTGCGTAGGTATTTGGTTTACGTAATTCAGTGATTCTCAACCTTTTCGCTATCGCGTACCACCTGGCGATTTTTCTTACACCTGCGTACCACTGAGTTTAGTAAGAAATGTATTTATTGAAATTGATTTAAAAATGACAGTATTATTTAATATGATGTTTGCTTCTGTCTTTCTTACACAAGCTGATTTATGCGGGGAGCCACCGTGCTCACTGCACATCGGAAGTCGTGAGAGGTCGAAGTAAGGCGGTTTCTGCTTTTACTTTTAATACTCATCATGGTAGAGAAGCCTTACTCACATTCCCATGTACTGGGGAATACTAGCGACTAAGGAATAGCTTTTTGAGCCAGAGTAGGGTATGTAGAGGACATCGTTAGCCAGAAATTTATAGTACAGCATTCTTATGCTTTATTTTAGCTGCCTCGTCAGACTGGATGTCAATGATTTCCTCTTGTTCTCCTGTTCCAGCAAATAGAACGGATGGATCCACAAAGAACGGATTTGAAAGATACGGACTAATATCTATGTTCGGAAAATAATGCACCAACTCGGTTTTTAGCAGTTTTAGATGGCAGCAAATTTTTTGAAATAACTTTTCGCTGTGTTGATATTGAAGCGAAGAAAGATCTTTGAACATGTGATACTGCTTGGCCTCAATGTTTGTTGTCCACAAGTCTAGCTTCCGTACATACGCTTGCAATTTTGAAACAAAGTCTGCAATGGTACTGTTTGGACCTTGAAAAAAATGTTCATGTGGTTGAGAGTGTCAAAAATATCCGATAAGTAAGCCAGCCCCGAGAGAAACTCCGTATCCAAATCGTTTTTAAAGTTATGATTTCTTTGTTCATAAAATTCGAGTAACTCATTTCTCAGTTCAAAAACCCTTCTTGTCATATTTCCGCGTGACAGCCAGCGCACCTCTGTATAAAAAAAGCAGACATTTGTGATCAGACCAAGATCAGTACAAAGGTTTGCGAAAAGTCTTGTATTCAACGCTGACGTTTTCACAAAATTAACGATCTTGACGATTTGCTGTAAGCATGACAGTAGTTCAGGAGCTAACACCTTGGCACAAAGTGCGAATCTGTGAATGAAACAGTGAGTAAAAATGATCTCAGGTGAAACAGCTTTTAGCGTAAGACTGAAATCGTGATTTTCTCCCAAGCATAGCTGGAGGACTATCGGTTGTACAGCCAACCAATTTTGACCATTCTAAATCATTTTTTTTGAAGAATTCATCGACGATGTTAAAAATATCTTTGCCCTTTGTTGTACCAGACACCTCCTTACTCATAAGCAGTTCAGTTTTGACGATGTCATTTTTTTTCATAGACAAGCAATTGACCGCAGTGGTGACATCGGTCGACTCATCGAGTTGCATGGCAAACCCATATTTTGAAGCTCTTACCGCGGTAGTCACTTGATGAGAAATGTCGTCGGACATGTCATGGATCCGACGTCTCACCGTATCATTAAAAAACGACACAAAATTCAACTTTTCAGCCTCCTTTTCTCCAAATAAGTTCCAAACAAGTATTTTTGCTGCTGGTAGAACAAGATTTTTGGCAATAGTGTGAGCTTTCATATTTTTGGCAATTAGTAAAGATACTTCATAAGAAGCGTGGAGAATCTCATCACTCTTCTGGTAGCTCTGGCCAGTCTGGTCCAAACGCTGTCTCTTCACGTTTTCACCTAATCTTTGAAAGTAACTCTTATCTCGATCTTTCTTGTCTGACTGGTTTGACTCAAGGTGACGCTTGAGAAGATTAGATTTCATTGCTGAAGTAGACAGAGTTTTCTTGCAGATCACACACTGAGGAAGGCATTCTCCTCTGTGTTGTACAGAAACGAAACCATATTTTATGTATTCCGTATTATACTTTCTCTTCGACACGTTTACACAGCTAAAATTTATAAAAATTTATAAAAAATGCTTTTTGGAAAATAGTAAAATACATTTTAAAAATTACAATTTAGGTAGAGAAGTAACTTTTTTATCCATATTATAATTAAGCTTAGCAGCACAACTACATTTCTTTAGCAAAAATTTTTTATTAACAAAAAAATCATTAAAGTGAACGTTTTCGGCTAACGTGAGCCCTCATCAGACGAAATACATAACAAGCAATAACTAACTTTTCAATATTACAGGGCTACGCTAGGCTAACAAATTTTTCAAAATTACAATAGAATATATGCCCTGATTAGACGTAATAAGTTAATGGGAATAATTACACTCTGATTTTAAAATTAAATTTTTAAATATATCAATTTTAAAATTAAGTTTTTGTTAAATGAATGCAGTTGCGCAGCTAAGCTTAATTATAATATTTTAAAAATTAAGAATTGAACAAATGTCTCGCGTACCACCAAAAATAGCTTCGCGTACCACAGGTTGAGAACCACTGACGTAATTCAACTAGTCCTTTAGGATTCCCAGTAAAGTTGTGACAGGAAGCAATTTGTGAATGCAAGCATATCCATGTGTTCAGATAAATTGTCAAAGGCATGAGAAAGTTAAAATAGTGTTAATTTTTTCATCTTTTGAAATGACTTCATCAGCCTTTGATAAACTTTATAAAAAATGCATTCAAAAATAACAATAAAGAAACAACTTCGCAGCGATCTTGACTGCAAAACAACTTGAATCTTTTTGCAGTCATTTTGACTTAAGTCTTTTTGCAGTTTTCAACTTTGAGTTAAGTGGTAATTTTAACATTCTTTTTAGTAAAAAATTAATATCTATACTGTAGGCCCTATGCTAACACAATAAAAGTTTTCTAAGTTTTTAGCGTTTGTTTTTAAAAAGATTGTACGCCTATAAGTTTCGTTTTTAATTCAGGTTTTTTGCTATTATAGACAGCTAATTCACAATTGTGGTACTATACAGATTGAGTAGATCAATTGTTGCTAAAATTATTCCTAAAACTTGCAATGGTTTTTGAGACGTTTTAAAAGATAATTTTATACCAATACCAACAGCATCTAGATGAGAAAAAATAGTTGCTGATTATGATTATTTTTAGCAGTTCCCGAATTGTGTTAGTAGCGTCTTTGGAGAGCATGTGACAATTAAGGATCAAATAAACTCTGGGTCTCTCTATTGCAATTACAAAAAACAACAACGCTTAGTCTTGTTTGCAGTGTTGAATATTGGATGAGGCGGTTGCCTCGGGTCCCCACTTTTTTGAAGTTATTCAAAGACTCTTCTTTTGGAAAATGCTTTATTTTGTGGTTTTTCACATTGTTCTATAAATCTCGACAACTCGTAAAAGTTTGGAGCTTTATGCAAATAGGAGAAATGTATGTCATATATTATTTGATCATGTTAGGCGATGGAGTGCAGCGGAGAAAGAATATCTTATGGTTTGCCATCCAGCATGTGTGCAAGTCTACAATGAATTTATTGGCGGGATAAACAAATTTGACTGTTTAAAATCTTACTACTACATTAGAGCAAAAACTAAAAAATGACCTCTTAAAGTTATTTATCATTTTGTGAATTTTGTATTCGCTAACTTATGGCTTGAATACAGAGACAATGAAATTTTGAATGGTAACAGAAAATTCCATGATTTGTTATCATTTAGAAATGAAGTTGCGAATGTTTTGCTCAAAGCAAAGTTAGATCCACCATTTTTCAAAGCGGCAATTCCTGTTGGATGGCCTCACTTTTTGCTGCAGATTCTGACGAATCGAAAAATCTGCAAAGAGGCAATAGACCATCTAACAAGAGGCTTCATCCAAACTTGATGTACGATTTGATCAGCTTTTCCATATTCCAACTGCAATTGATGCTTTCAGCCAACGGTGTAAGATGAAAAGCTGCAAAGGACGAGTCGCATCAACTGCCAAAAATGTGATGTGTTTTTGTGCTTGACTAAAGAACGAAATTGCTTTAAAACTTTTCATATTAAATGACTCCTTAAAAAAGTTATTCTGCTCCTAACTGTGTTCAATTTCTGTAAAATACCAGAGTTGAAAGTTTTGAAATGTAGTGTTATTACGAAAATTAGTCCATCAACAATGTGAAGTTTTCAAAATGAGTGACATTGCAGCAAAGAGAAAAAAGTAAAAAAAAGCATGAAATACACGAGTTTGTACAAAATATGTACAATTGTACACATCAATTAATTTGTATATGAATGACGTTACATCTAAAAAAGTAATTGTTTCATGTATCGTGACCATATCCTTTTTATAAAAATATATTAATAATTCTTTGCTCATTTCCTTCAAGGGGCGTGCACAAAGGGGCTATGGTTGTATTCTAGATAATATGTAGAATTCTTGGATAATACAGAACTCTACTCATTGGCCGTTGGGTAATATTAAGCGCTTGGATAATGTATAATTGGTCTCAGGGTAGTAGCAAATGCAAGTTAGTAAATTTTTGATGATCGATGTATTATCAAGTTGGAGCCGTAGCTGGAGCCGGAGTCGCAGTTTAAGAATAATTAGGCTGGCTCCCTAGCCCTGATTAGCAAAAATATTGCAAGACATAATACGAGCTTTAACAGAGCTTTGAGTTTTTGAATTTACTCTTTTTGTAAAGCATTCTCTGCGCGATACGCAAAGATAATATGAATTGCATTAAGATTTAGGCACAATAGATTTGGATATATGGATAAGCAAACCAAACAATAATAACTCAAATTATAATGTTTACTGCTTTGAACTTAGAAAACTTTGCAAATCTGTACCAATATTTTGGCACAAAAAAATTATTGAGAGCTCTTTAGAAAAAAGGTTCTCAAACTCTTTCGCCCTTGATTTTACTTCTATTTTTACGAGTATTTATTTGTTTATTTTCAAAAAGGGCTTGGTAGTTTGCATTTTTGACGCAATTACAACAAATTAAAACAACAATTTAGAATGAGTTTTCTTCTGTTTGTGTGCACATCTTACCTTTTTGTGCGCTAGTTTTAGCCATATGTGCGCGCAAAAGCGCGGACAGTTTAGAGAGAACGCAGTCCTAAGAGATATTAAATTTTCGTTGAAATGTTAAGCTATGAAAGCCTTCTTTTGACATTATGTAAAACCGGGCATTTCTATGCCAAAATTGCTGTACTATATTCACTCCAAGTAAAACATATATAGGGCTGGCCCCCGTGCTTTATTTTTTTACTGAGGATTGCTATCGTATTGCCTGGATCAGATCAGTACCCGCACTGAGCCGCAAGTCGTCTCAGCAACGGGATTTCCGAAGAAAGTTTGTTGCGCAACGCCAAACGGTGGTGACGGAATGTGAGTGATTTGTCAAGTTTTACCTCAAGATAAATCGGAACTGGACTGAATGAAAAAAGTTGATTGTTGTAAATTTTGAGCTCACATTTTTTCATAATCTGCTGGTTGTGAAAGTAGATTATAGCCTACGTACAGATAATAAATAAAAAGAAATTAATTTTAATTGATTTCGGAGGAACACCATTTCTCTGACACCCGAAACTGTTTTGCTTACTATCGCTGTCAGTAAGAGTAAAACTTCTGTTCCGAACAAGTTCAATAATCATTCGAATCATGTAGCCTACTTATCCATAAGAAACCTCAGCAGCTTGCAGCTATGCTTCAGATTACAAAATACTGAACAACAACAGCTTACCCAACAAACTAAAGACTTTATGCAAAAGTCTTATGACGAAAGACTTCATCTGTTGATTCATGACATAGGAGAATCCGATTCAGCTTGGAAAACCCTTGAAAAAACTAAAATATTAATTCATGATTATATAAAAGATGGTCCTATGATCGATGATCCAAAAACGACTTCTTTTGCTGACTATCATTGCCTACCACAACAACCAATTTTCAAAAACTATCACAAGGCACATCGACCAATTATTATTGAATCAACTAATTTGATTGATAAAAGGCTGATTCTTACTAAACTAAAAAATCTTTAAAAATATAACAAAGTACAAAAGTCCTTCAAGAAGAAAACTCATTATATTACTGCGCATTTACCCAAACAGTTTCAGCAAAAATACAAAGCTTTGCTTTCTTATTTTAAAGAGGCCAAGCTTATGAAAAAGAAAGTAAGTTGGAAAGCTGAAATGGTTACTATTGTTTTGATAATGTTTAAGTTAATTATGTTAAAGGCAATACTTGCTCTTCCTCTCCTTTCACGAAACAGTAATCTTTAATTACTCTGATAATCATTGTATAATTATATCTTGTTATTAATATAGCTAATTATCTTGTAGTATTTTAATGTAAGTTGTTGGTAGATGTTTACTCTTGTGAAAAATCGAACCTTGTACACTAATGTACAGTTTTCGTTGATTAATTTACAGCAGTAAAAATTCTTTTTTCATTAGTGTAACTTTACTTGTTCCTCTAATAATTTTAATCTTCTTAGTCTGGTTCTGTTTGTCAACAATTGTATTGCGTATTCACAGTCGACTACTATTGAGTGTTTGGATGATTTAAATTTATTTTTGGCTTCAAGTCGAGCAGACACTGATAATTTTCAGTACTCTTAGTGTGCGGTGAGCATGCACATTTTTTTGTGCATGTTATAACTTATATCATTTAGTTGCCGTCTCCCTATTTGCAACCTCTGCTCTATTTTGTCTTCAATTACTATAAATTTTTCTTTTGGATGCAAATAAAAACAAACTACTACTTCTACTACTGCTACTCTTATGCAGACTTTTAAAATAATTTAAATAACAACTACAGTAATTAGGTAATTTCGACAAATTTGCAAAAATTGCGTTTATACAGAATTCTTAAATTTTGACCGTAGAATAGATGTACGTAATTCAATGTTTTTGTTTTATTTTAATATTAGATCCCTTCAAAAAAACTTTGACTCCTTTTGCGAAGCTTTGCGGTTGATTCCAACTCTTCCCCAAATTATTGGATTTTCCGAAACAAAAATTAATGATACTCCTCTTACTAATATTTCTACACCTAATTATACGTTTTTACATGCTAATTCTTGCCCTTGCAAGCGGTGTTGATTTATGTATTTAGTTCAATATCTTTTAACATACTTGATAAAAATTAACTTAGTAGTGTTGGCTGTGAAGATCTCTGGGTTTCTTTGAAATTTCTCGGAGTCCAGCGCAGTGTCGTAATAGCTGTAGTTTATAGTCATCCTAGAACTGATGCAAATGCTTCTACTGAAACCCTCAATAATAAACTAGGTGAAATCGACTGCAAGAAGAATGATTTTTATTTAATTGGCAATATCAATTTAAATATTAGCAAAAACGATTGTTCTTTATCTGCTATTAGTTACCTCTCTATGCTAGAGAGTAATGATGTTTTTCAATTGATCACTAAACCAACCAGGGTCACCAAAAATTCAGCATCTTTAATCAACCATATTTTTATAAGCGCTTATCTAATTCTATATTTCCGGGGATGATTCTTAATGATATCAATGATTATTTTTTTAGTTACTGCGCAATTTCTTTAAAATATAAACCTGAGTCTGTTAAACATTAAAAGTATTTTTGTTTAAGTCTGTTAAACATTAAACGTTAAACATTAAAAGTATTTTTGTAGAGACATTAAAAATTTCGATATATAAAGTTATTTACGAGATCTTCGAGCAAGTGCCGTTCGATCAACTGTCGGGTGGCGTTGCCAATGATACAACCTTGTTAATTAATACTTCCAGTTTACGTGAACTCGAAATCAAAATAAATGAAGAGCTTTCTAGTATGTCCCAGTGGATGAGTAAAGTTTGTCTTATTGTTCATCCCTCCAAGTCGCTAGCCATAAAATAATGTTTTTTTTTATCAAAAGTAGTTTTGCCTACTAATATTAATACTAAATTAATTTTAGTACAATTGCCATTTCAGAATGTATTAATTGCATGTGCATTTTAATTGATTCCAAATTATTGCTTCGTAATCATATACATAAAATTCAAAACAAACTCTTTCGTACAGTTGGTATTTTGAGCAAATTAAAAAATTTCTTTGCTTCTTGTGTTTTAAAAATTCGCACTTACTTTACGGTCTTACAATATGGAGTAATCTCAAACCTTTAAAAAAATAGCAAATAAGTTATGTGAGTGATCAATAATATGGAACGGTCATCGAATGCCGATCCTTTGTTTAGTAAAAACAAAATTTTAAAATTAGAAGGCTGAGTTAAGGTTGAAACTTCAAAATAAATGTTTAATTTTGACAGATGTAAGTTACCGAATTTTTTTACTATGTATTTCAAAGAAGTATCTCAAATTTAATACCGCCTAACCTGTTCATCCGACAATATTATGTTGTACTTACCAAAATACCGATCATATCCTCTGCAAACATTTTTTAAATATAAAAGAGCTAAAGTTTGGATTGATGTTCCATATAATATAAAAAAAATATTACTATTCTTCATATAAGTTTGGTTTTATGTACAAACGATATGTCTTAAATTCTTATTCTCAAATCCATTCATATTTTGATCAAACTTATATTTACTGTGGTCCATTTTCCTCTTATTGCTCTTGCACACTTTTATTTCTATAATTTTAGTTTATCGGTGGCTACTTGACTTGAAGACCAATATATCCTTTTTGATCACTTCGCAGTCTCCGCATACGTTCGGTATTTTTTATCTATAACAATTAACGTCAGTAAAGTGCATTCTTTTTGTTTTTTATTATTATTATTACCATTATTGTTTTGTATGCATTGTTGTATTTTACATAGAAATATATGAAATAAATTTTCTCTGTTCTGCTAAAGTGGTAATCGAATTCTTATAACTTCATTTGGGATAATTACAATTTTGCCTCAGGTCTCTAATTTTGAATATTCAGCACTGCTTGCTGGCACTTTGTTGCGGTGGATATTGAAGCTTATAAAGTGGAGTAATGGGAGTGTATTCTCTAATTCACAAATTGGGACACTTTTGAAGTCCAAAAATTTCGATTTGCCGGCTGACAGGCCTTTAACGGGAGGAAAGGTCCCTGCATTTCTATTTGCATTAGTTGGTCAAAAGGGTTTTCATTGCTCGAAAATTCAATGCGGCCTTATCGTGGTGATTGTTTAACAGAAAAAACGAATGTTTAATTAACGTTATTTCAAAGCCAGACAGGTTCTGGAAAGTGAGTTTGGCATAATAGTTTAAGAATTTGATGTGTTTTGTCCTTTTAAAATAGTCTACATTACGTTTTAAATGAATTTCAAAATCGCATTGCGCAAGTTGCGCTGTGCTTTACATGATTCCCAAAAGAAATTGCTCCTTACATGATTTCGAAATCACATTGCGCAAATTGCGCTGCACTTAACATGATCTAAAAAACGCATTGTGCAAGTTGCGCCACACTTTTCGAAAGTAAAAAAATGCCACCTTTAATAATATCCTTGGGAAAGACACTTTACGGCACTTTTCCCGGCTTGGAAATCTTGCCAAGTAGTCCTAAATTTTAGTCATATTTCTATAAAACTAAAAAACAAATCTTTATAAAACAAAAATTTCAGCTTATATTTCATTAAAGCAATCATATCTTTGTCAGATCTCTACAAAAGAAAAATTTCAACCGGTCAGCAATATCTTGGCATCTCCGGAAGCAGGTCGGGGTAATTGCTTGCTCATGTATTAGCGCCTCCGTCGCTTTCCTGCGAGTCGAGAAGATAAATATAGAGATTAAAAAAAAATGAAATACTAAGAAAAAGTTGTATGAACACTCAACATATTTTTGCTTTTAGCCTTTACTTTAAAGTAAGATCAGATTCTTTTGAAAAACCCAAATGTCTGGCCTGGTGATTTAGTTCTGCTTGGTTAAATGACTTAGGTTGCTGAATGTCATCAGTTTCATACCCTGAACCTTTTGTAAACTGGCTCTTCGACAAAAAATCCACACTGTCAGAATTTTCAATCCTTTATAAAACTCTTGGAGGCAATAGGATGGGACACCTTGCCCAAGAGGAATTGGTCGTACGGCAAAAGTCAAGTTAGGGTAGTAAATATTATGCTTATTTTTAACATTAAAACAGATAAACTGTAATTGCAGAAGTAATATTTTTTCATGACTTTTCGGTTATCTCCAAACTATTGACACATAAAATTTTAAAGATTTCTTTTTTCCAACGTTCCAACGCTGTAAAGACTGCACACAACTAAGACGAACTTTGTGTGGCGCTAATGTCTTGTCTTGATTACTTAATTTTGTTCCAAAACAAATAATAAACATTTTCTTAATAGCAGATGACCCGAAGGCATAAAGCTTTCACATATGTAACAAAATATATTTGGGTCCTTTACACAACCTCTTACTGTTTGCATTTCACTATCAAAAATCTAAAGGAGTACTTAAGCATCTATGAAACTAAAAAAACAAACAATAATTCACAAAACTTTTAAAAGGAACTGTAGAAACGTTTACACAATAAAGTAGTATTGACGTCACAATGAACTCTAACAATTTTGACTATCATCGAAGAATTAAAAGGAATAAAAATTGGGAAAGTCGTGTCAGCTATTGAAATCAATCAGAAAAAAAACAAAAATTGTGCACTAAAGTTGACTTAGTTTTTATTAATGGCATAAGCTTTCGTGAGCTACTGCGCATTCCGTCAGGTGCAAAAGAATAAAAATAGCTTTTAACAGCAAATATTTCATTTAAAGCTCTTTTGTTGAATAAGTAGCCTTAAAAAAGGCTGTTTTGAAAATTCGAACGTTTTCGTCTAGCTGTTTTGAAAACTATAAAAACTATAAAACTATAAAACTATAAAAACTATAAAAACTTGAAAACTAAAAAAAAAAAAAAAATTGAAATTGTCTCTTCACCTACTCGCTTCACCCCTCCTTAAAATTTATCAATGAAATTGAAACCAATAATTCTCTGCCTTTTTTGGATTTACTTGTTACCACATCTGAAAATAAATTCATCACTTCAGTCTATCGAAAGCCCACTTTCACAGGTCAATATATTTATTGGAATTCCTTTGGACCAAAACAACGTAAAACAAATATCATTGATACTTTAACACATCGAGCCTTAAAAATCTGCTCTAAATCTACTGTACATTAAAACACGAACTAGAGAATATTCGCTCTATTCTTGTAAGAAATGATTATCCAGAATTCTTTATTGATTCGAGAATTTCTAAAAAACTTTTACGTTTCCAACAAAGCACTAAAGAAGGCCCAAAAAAATGTCCTGTCTATTTAAAATTGCCTGGATTGGCGAAAATTCCCTGTAATTTGAAAGAAAAATGAAATTATTTATTAATAATTGTTTTGGAGCGGTTCAACCACGAGTGGTCTTTTTCACCAGACGAATTTTACCTGCTATACATAAAGACGTTCTTCCCACTTTTCAACAAAGTAACGTCGTATATGAATACGTGTGCCACTGCGATAGTCGGTACGTGGGTCGAACGTCTCAACGTTTGCAGGACAGAATCCGCCAGCATGTGCCGAAGTCTATTTGGAACAGAACCAGCCAAGAACGTAAACAACGAGAACGCCCAGGAAAACTAGCTAATTCAATACCGCACTGTGATTCAGCGATTGAAAACCATCTGTTACATAACCAAAAATGTGCATCTCACTAAGGACAATCAATTTTTTATTCTCTCTAAAGCACGATCCGATTTCGATTTATCAATCTTAGAAAAATTTTCATCACTCTTCAAAAACCTAATTTGTGTAGACAGAAAGAATTTGTTTACAAACATAAATTGTTAGTATAATGTAAAAAAAGTTTTCTTTTTAGCTCCAAAATTTAGCACAAAACTTGCATAATTTTGTTTCTTTTTTTGCCAAAAAATTTTTTACGCTGACGAAACGTGGTTTTATTTATTAAATACTTTTAATTATTATGATAACTGTTACTAACTTTAATTTTTAGCCAATCAGGATCAGTCTTAAAATTTTTGAAATACTACGTTCAGTTCTGCAATTCATTCTAGCGAAACCTCCTGAAGAGAGCTAGACAAAAACGTTCGAGTTTTCAAAACAGCCTTTTTTAAGGCTACTTTTATTTAACAAAAGAGCTTTAAATGAAGCATTTGCTGTTGAAAGCTATTTTAAAGTTTTGTACCAATAAAAAACTTTTTAGAATAAAAATAACAATGCAATCAAAACAAAATTTACACCAACGGCATTAAACGTAATAAAAAGATATGTGTGACGTAATGAAATACAAAAAATATGGGTTAGAAAAGATTGAGGTTGGGAGAATATGGCATTACAGTAAATTATACTGTAGTAATTCAAACAAGAAACAAATGCGAAAAAATGGCATGCAAACATAAACCGGTGCAAAATAGAGAAAATAAAAATCATAAAGGACCCTCACGTTTGATATAAGTTTCATGGAAATAAGCATTACATATAATGAGACATGAACGAATAATCTCTATTTAAAGCTGTACTGACGCAATCAAATTTGTAAATAATTTTTTGTTCTTCTACTTCCCGTTGTTGTTTTGTTTTACCATTGACTTTTTTGATCACCGCTTATCTGAGATTTTCCTTAAGTGTGGTCCGGTTTATTACAATGTTCGGCTACAGGTTTGTTTCTATTGTGTTTAATGTCGCTCCTGTGTCCATTTATCCGCTATTTAATGAAATTACTAATTTCTTCAATATAGATTGTTTTTGGGCAGAGATGACACGAAATCGCATAGATAAGGTTAAATGAGTTACAGTTAAAATTTCCAGAGATTTTTCTTTTAGGTGTCTTTGGAATGGAATTAAAAGCCTTCATCGAAATTGGTTCGTAATGTCTTAAATCTTCATATCCCAGCAAAATTTTGCCAGGCCACACGTTGAAAACCACTGATCTGTAGCAATCATATTAGAGAAACAATATTTAGAAAAATTTATCACATCAAATCAACAAAATCAACTAATGACTTAAATGAGATTGCAATAATCTCAGCATCTTTTAGTTTGAACAGGGTTGTTAACTATCTAAGAGATAATTTATTTTGGAGAAAGAAATTATCCAACCAGTGATTTGATGTTTTTAAGTCCTCTGAAAGGAAACCAAATTGTGGTGCATTTATAAGGGCAAATTCGGGATATCAGCCCTGAAACAACCAAAGCTTTTGCTTATTTTTCAGCAACCCATTTACTGATACCATCTTTCAACTCAGAATATAGTGGTTGTCGACCTGATCCAACTTGCGTTTCTTTGCATTCTCTTGCTCACATGCTGATTGAGTTTATTGTAGTCTGATCGCCACTTTTGTCTCATTTTTTGCAGAAATTAGTAAGATTCTTGTCCTGTGATCCCTCCACGATGCCTTTCTTGTACTCGATTGAATAACTTTTTCTCTTACTCATCTTGTCTTGGAATAAAATGCGCAGAAAAAATATTTCTTAACTGTTTATACAAAAATAAAGGAATCACTTAATTGTTGCGACAAAGATTGACGTGTTTTGTTGCTACAACGTGCTACTTAAAACTAACCCTAACTTTTATGACGTCATAATTTTCCACTATCAACTAAGGCTTATTTTAAGGGTAGGTCTAATAAATATTAAAGTCATCATGAAAATTCACACTAGGTCCTATTTCAGGAAAAGTCTTATTTTTGGGAAAACATGGTGCTTCAAGCGAATTTTTTCAAAATCAAAATTGTGAAAAAAAATTTTTTAATATCTAGCTTAATCCTTTAGCTACTACCAGCGTCAAAAAAAAATTGAATCGATTCAAAAATTTTGAAAACATAAAAGCTTTTTTGTAATTATTTTTAGATTATAGTTATTTCGCGGCACGCCGATTGCCAGCACTAGTCAAAAGGAACATCGCTTTGCATAGCCATGAAAAATGTTTTTACAATTTTTTCTTAATTAGATGAAAAATGACCTTACACTTAAAAGTAGCAAAAAAGTTATCTGTATTTGTGGTAGTGCCCATTAATAGGTAAATTTAAACGCAGACTCATTGTGACATGACAACAGCTGGAGGTGGTTGGACATTGGTTGCGTCTATCAATGACAATGACGTCTTTTGGAAGTGCAAAAGCGCCGACACGTGGTTCAGCTTTGACAAAATACAAGCTGATGATCCTTTTGGTGAGTAAATGTGCATGTCATGTACCAGTGATAAAAGTCTTGAGACCAGTCTGAAGACCAATTTTTTGGGGTCTCAGTCTTGTTCTCGAGGTGATGTGGTCTCGATCTGTTGTTTTTTAAATTGCTCTCGAGACGGGACATTTTTTATATTTTTGTCACTTGATGTTATTGTGATGAATTTTGCAATTTGCTTAGCAACAACACTCAATTGCCCAGCTTTGCCGCAATTTGAAGTGGAAAAACCTTAAAGTCAATTTTTTTTAATTTTTAGTTTTGCAACTTTCTTACGTTTAGTAAAATACAAATTTTTATTGTAATCCAGGACATCGGTTACAAGCTTATCCGATTACAACTTTATTTAATTTTTTTTTTTGGCAACAAACAAGCTTGGTAATGTTTTGAATGTTCTACTCACATCCTTGCCTTTAAAACATTTACACCAAATTAATTCGATTTTAGAAAAGTAACTTGATTATGTAAAGATTAATATTAATATTTTTAAAGCTAGTTTTTTTTTTAGTTAGAAGACTGGCTATAAGAAAAAACAAAGGAAATAATACAAAAAAACTAGATTTACTGCAGCAAGGCTAATTTTGTAAAAAATTCAGTTAATCAGTTAACCCTTTTGGATGAAGATTTTACCACGATTGCTTGTGAGACGTATCTCAATTCAAATTATTCATTTTCATACACGAGAATCAGTCTAGAATTTATTAAAAATCTTTTTATTAATTTAATTGAAAATCGATTCCGACTATTAAGAAATGAGTACAATGCAAATTTGCGACAATGTTGTTTTAACTAAAACAGTACAAAACATCAAGAAACCAGCTGTTATATTTTTAGATACTTAAGAAATTTTAGGAAGCTCTTACAGTGGAATTTTTGTTTAAGCGCAGACGTACTTCACATTTTTGACTCTTAAATATAGCTCGTTTGCAGGGTTGTCATTAATCCATTACTGTTGTCATATGACTTGTCTGATCTCTCTGCAAACATCCTGCTCAGCATTGGCTTGGGTTGGTCCTCTGCATTTTTTTTCCAATTCACTTTGCACTATGGTCAGGAAAGATCTACTCCTTTTCTAAACACAATTTTTTCAAGTTAACCAAGATGATATGCACTGTTTAGCTTGAAACTCATTTGATTGTAAACTTTTTTTTTGGAACACTGAAGATCTCGCACTCCCGTCTGCAGAGAAACCGATCATTCATAACCGCCAAGTCAAGGAAATACAAATAATTTTATGTAGTAGGCCTAATTCTTGATGTGCATTCAGAAATATACTACATAAGCACCCAACAAGTCCACCCCACCCATAAAGGCACCGCATTGTTTGACTGTGTTTGAGTAGTGAACAAAAAATTTTGTTCGCTTTTTTGTTCTATTGTTTAGTCTGACCAACCAGATTTGCTTTTACGAAAGTACTGGCTAATGATACAACCATGTTGCCGTACAAATTGAGCGCTATGACTGAAACACCGTCAATGCGAGCCCTTTTTTTTCTTTTATAAACTTTTTTTTTCAAAGATACACCACTACTAAAAGAACATCCTAGCAGTCTATTTGATAGCATTGTCCCAACAGCATAGATCCCATTTATAGCTAGTTTCACAAACCTTTTATATCATGTCAGGTTACAGCCCTTCTGTAGGGCTAAGTAGCTATGCATGAACCAAACAACACAATAAAATTAACCTCGTTTGCTTTTCTTTATGACATATTTTTCTTTTATTCTTTGTGATACATTTTATTATACCCTTTCTTTGTGATACTTTCAAATCACTTATTCTACTACATTTTGCAAGTGTCTTAGAACAAGCCTAACCTATAGCAAGTAATACATTGGGTAACAACAACAATAAATGGATAAGGGTAATAAATATAGGTGCGGCGTAAGTAACGCCCTTTTGTATTTGTAAATAACGCTTATATTTTCATAAAACAATGCTTAAGAACTTTCCAACAAGTTATTATTTTTATTTTCTTTGAGGCAATGCAATAAATTTATGTTCAATAAAAGTTACGTAAGAAAAGTTTTATAATATATAATATAAATATTTTTAAATAAAAAAGGGCGTTACTTGTGCCACACCCTGTATATTATGAGACCATAAGAATAAGGGGAACAGCAAGCTCTAGATCAACCAGCACAAGTATGAATGATTAGATAATAAAAAAAGAAGACATGTTAAACAACGTTCCAGCAAATGATCAATCCTATATCGTGCCATCATTCATTATAGCAATACTATGCAAGTTTCAATGACAAAACATCTCTTTTGTAAACTGTAGCAAACAAAAATTTTTAAAAGACTATATCTTACTGTGAAAATGAAGTATGGACTATGGAACACTTTATTAACGGTTGTAGCATATTTGCATTAAACTGAATTTTAGTTTAACACAAAAAATCCTTCAGAGGTAAATGCAACTGCTTTGCTTCAGCTCATACTTTACAACATATAGACATTAAAAAAAGTTACTCAGAAAAAAAAACTTAGTTTTTCATCAAGTCACAAACCAAAGAAAATGCTACTAGCTTTGATATGATTTAGTAGTTCCATTCCTGACTTTGAAACTCACGGTAGTCCTTTTATAAAATGATTTTTTTCAGTGCCAAATGTTGCCAGAAAAGAGATGGAGTGTCTAAAACTAGCAACAACAAAATTCTGAGACAAAAAAAAGTTGTTTCAGTACCAGTGATGGCTTTAGTACGGAGAAAACGGAGCGGCTACAACGGACCACTCCTAAAAATTGTCTAAAAGTAACTCTACCTAATCCAAATATTGCTCTAATTCTTTATGGTAATACCATGACGGTGGACCCATTGCCTTAACTTTAGTACGAAAGTAGGAACATTTAGTCAATTGAAAGCAATGACTTTTTTTGTGATCACTACTATTTTGGGACAAAAACGTTTCGGTTTGTTATGCACTAAAAGTGGCCCATCTTTTTTTCTTGCACCGGGCCCTCTTTTGTAAGGCTATCACTGCTCAGTACTTATAAGTATAAATTTGTGGTATAAGGCAAATTCGTGACATTTGGCGACAAAGGGTTACTTTTGGCGGATGAGGAATGATTCCGACATATGAAGAAGAACGGCCAAAGAAAGGAATGCATAAAAAGGTTGGAAACCACTAATCTTGTGTGTTGTTGACACAAAATATCTAAACAAAACAAATACAATCAAGGTTACAATTAATTCACTATATCTCAACAAAATGTAATAAGAAATTCTACACCATTGAAAAAGGAGAGATAAACCTTTTACAAAGATATTTTACTGCTGTGAAAACTTTGAGCTGTTTAAAAAGCACAATTGGTCAAGAACCACCAAAAGCTATGCTGAAAAAAAATTTGGATAGAATCCATGCAGTTACGAAATATTTTATTGAGTGTAAACAAAATGGAAGAAAGCATAAATGGCAGATTACTTATATCTATTTATCATGAAACAATTGATTTTGTAACTCTGCAATTTTTTAGATTACAGGTAGTTTTGCTTTAATGGGTAGCTGCTGACTCGAAGACTGAAAGGTCAAATCGCAGTACCCCTGCGGCTAAAATTTTTTTGTGATATTGTGGTTTTATTTTCGTTATTGTATTGTTTTTTTCGCAAATAAAAGTTTGTTGTGGTTGTTGAGGCTATGCTGCTTAGAATTAGGCCTATTAATTTCGTCCTCATACAGCACTTTATCTTCAACTCAAATTGTCACCACTTTTCTGTGTTCAACTTATAACAAAACTGCGAGTGGGTTTCTGAAGAATTCATAACGTCTACAATATAGAAGCCTGAATGTGTTTGTTGACCTGAAAGTGCTACAACAACGCAAAAGGTCTACATGTATATACCTGTGTTCCTTATTAAGTTGCTAATTAAAATAAGTATTTCGGGTAATTCAAGTTTAGTCCAGCTAAGTATTTTATTTTCGGATTAGCATCAGGGCTAAATATAATTTATTGATACGATTACCACAATGGCCGTAACAATGTTAAAAATTTTTGTAGCACTCAGATAATCATTACCAACCAAACAAGATCTAGCTCATACATTGTGCTTGCTTATGCAACTACTGAATGTTATTTACAGTTATTTGAAATGCTGGTAGCGTAGCCTACCGCTCTACCTAAAACATTAGAAGTATTAAATAATTTAAACTCAAACGCCAGCCGGACGTTATCGACATTAGTAGAATAGCGACATATTAAATAAAACGAACAATTTGGGACGAAAAGCGATCACTATTTATAGTTAATGTTATCCTAATGCCATTTCCTTTATTTAGTGAAAATTCTTGTCAAATTTTAAAAGTTATCTACATCAAGTTGCAAAAAAGTTTCTATCGCTCTGTATTGTCTAAATAACCCAATCTACATTTTACGGTGAATTGATGAAGCGAATACTAATACATATGCGCTAGTGAACGTTTGTAATTTGGAATTATTAATCATGACGTTATTGTAACAGCTTCTCGAAACTGGGAGAACAAAAACATTTTTGGCGATATCGACTTGGCGACTTCCCGAGATTACAAAAATCCCGGATACTTTTCAATTCAGGTAATTATGTCAGCTGAAATTGATTTTTTCGAGATAAATGTGTAATCTACTAGTCATTGTTTTTTCCAATTCATTTGTATTCAATTGCTAAACCTTCTGTAATCCAAACAATTGTGTCAAAGTTTGTTTTAAGTAACTTTTACGACTTTGCATTAATCGGTTCCTTTAACTTTGATAAAATGTGCATCTTGTAGTTTAAATCTGATTACATTTTAATAATATTAAGTTTGTTTATTTTGTCATAAACAAATAATTTCCCTGGATTTTAGCATTAACGTAACTTATTTTGGTTTTATAGGATATGTAAAAAACTTATGTTAGCACAAAAGTTTTATAAAGATACAAACTGTCCCTACATCGACATCAACTAAAAATTCTTCTACCCTCCATTCCAATACTAAACTTTCTAATCTTCTTTAAACATCCACAATTGACCACTACTAATCACCCTTAGATTTCACTTCTCCTCTTCAACCACAAGCTTTTACTTCACCCTTTACCAAAACGGTTCTAGGCATATTCCACCAACGCAAGTTTTACCACGATATTATATTGTGTTGTTTCGTTCTTAAAAATTGCCCCATTATGTATATTTACAATCTCCTAAACAATCTCTTTAATTTCGCTTTGGTCCGGCTTAAATAGCCAAAGAAATAACGTTTCTATAAGCATTTAAATATTTTACATTTATTTACAAGAAAATGGCAACACTGCTTAATTTCGTAATTCTTAAAGAAAATTCCAGAATATTTGCTTGACTTGTTAGCCATTTTGACATGTGTGGCGTAATAATGGTTATTTGTGATTGGCTTGAATTTAATGAGTTTCAAAACATTCGAGCAACTTATGACCGATTGATATAAATAAGGCTCGCTCGGAAGCGTGATTATTATTCATTTTAGTAATTTGGTATTGGAAATTTGTTAGTTGTGTGAATTTATAGTTTTTGATTGCAAGTCTCTGGTTGCCTACGTTATTGTTGAAGAATTAAGCTAGTGAGCTTAACCTGCTGTTGATTTTATACTATTGTGGGCTCCTAAGTAGATTGGGGCATATATTATATATCTATCTTTTTTTTATAAATAAGTTATTGTGGTAGTCCGAGCTGTGGTTTAGCTAGACTATATTTTTGCTGTTACTGGTTCCTAGGGCAGGTCCAGTAAGAAGATTTAAGAATTTATCTTGTGGTAGGCAGCCAAGATTGTGTTGTCGGTGAGAGCCTTCTTAGCAGGCACCGAAAGGTTAGAAGATTAAACAATTTACCGAATTACTGAATCAATTTCTAATAAATTTTCAAAAACTAATTCTGTGGAAGTAACACGCGTTGATTGTTCATTTTATTTGTTGATTGTTTTTGATTTATCACGCAATAAATTGACAAGTATAGAGTATAGTTGTTGACAAATAGGCCTACATTCATTACCCTGACTCTAACCGTAACTTCTAATCTTAACCCTAACTTTTAACCCTAACCCTAACTCTAACTCTAACCCTAAAAACACGTTCACCTACAATGAAACCAACGAGACATTAAAACCAGTTAAACAATGGACATTTTAAACTGTTTTATTTTATTATAATGTCGCATTGGTTTCAATGACAAATAGACATTATAGATTTGTAGGCAAAGGTCAGGTTAAATGATATAGCAGTTCTAGCAGTCAAAAGAAATAACCTTAATTTGAAATAACGCTACCATTTAAAATAGCGTTATTATGCTTAGTTGTGATAAAAACGTTGTTGGAATTCGTATAGTTTTTAGTAAACAGTTTTAAAAAAGGCCAAAAATTTACTAAAAACCTATTTCAAAAAATTTTTGTTTATTGATTAATTGTGAATGATAGAAAACTGGTATGAAACTAAATTGTGGCCAGTTTGTAGCTTATGTGTATGACCTTTGCACAGGCGTTTTGGTCAGACGTTTGCGAAGGAAATATTTATTAGACGCGCTTTCGGCTCACAACACCTCTAGTGGTTTCTGCATAACAACGAAAAACAAATTACACATTCGAAATTTCACATGCAGAAACAAAAATGCGGCTCAACATAAAAAAGCAGTTAATATTTACACGGCGGTAAAACTACAAAGTCAGAAACAATAAAATATCGTCAATCAAATTCGTTACAATGACTCACCAAAAATTTTCTTTGACCAAAACGTTTCACTACACGTGTTGAACGATAATTTGCGTAGCCAAGTACTTCCACAAAGTCTTTTATCAGTCGACGCAAATTATTTACCAACATAGGTGGGCACGGTACTTCTTAAAGGTACCGCGGTACCGGTATTCGGTACCTTGATAAAATTGTACCGCGGTAGCGGTACGGTACTAAAAAAGTATCGCGGTACCGCTACTCGGTACTTTTGAATAATACGAATTAATGGTAATGACTAAAACTCTGTCATACATTGCATTTTATTTGACATTTAAAAATTGTATTAAACAAAGCAAAAACAATATCGTACGTATCCAACTGTTCACTTTCAAAAATCAATTATGATTTGGATGTAAAAAACATGCAGTGAATATATTTTTAACTTGATTTTTCGAATAAAATATGCCTTGGATATATGAAAAGCGTGATGAATACGTTGTCTTCTGCTTTGTTTTTTATATTAAAAAATGTTTGTCAAAAATCGTACTAATTTCCATATAACCTATTACAGCGGTTTAGTTAAAGTTATTCTCAAACTTTTTGGGTCACGAACCTCTATTTGCAAATCTTTTTTTATCATGGACCCCAATCTTATATCACATAGATTTTTTGCCCAACCAACGAGGAAAGACAAAACAAACCCAAAAATAAATAACACAAAATCCGTTAAAAAATAAATGCTTATAAACAGGCATACCATATTTCCGTAGGGGCAAACCGGGACGCTCGTTTATAGACAAAAATTCGTCCCTAAAAAAAGTGCTCTCTAAAAAAAAGTCTTCACTTTGAATCTGTCTCGGATTTCATGGTATGGATTACTTTACCGGCTATATATGTTGACAAATTTTGTCATATCGTCGCGAACCCCTTGTGCGCTCATCACGGACCTCATTTTGGGAAACTCTGGTTTTGGTAATTTAGTAAAATTACTCAACCTTCGCTGGCCGTTAAATGTTATGATAATTTTTTATATTTTTGCTTGCAAAGCAACAAAATTAAAATTTCATCAAGTCCCTTTTGCATTGGTATGAATATGAAATCTGGTGTTTAGTGGATTTTTGATTTTATGCAAAATATTTCCATTTTTATAATTAAACAACTAGAATGTTCCTTGCAAATGCAATACCTTCAGAAAATATTTACTACCCTAAGATTGATTCCTATAATTTCTGATATACCATATTTAACGCCCAAAGCGCTAAAGATTTCACATAATTGCACGCAAAAATGCTACTTTTTCCAAAGCTACATTTTTTTTTGCACAATAATCACTATATGCACATTAAACACGATAATCACTCTTTTTTTCGCACAACTGGTGCGGTGACCATGCACAATGTTTTTTGTACATGTTATAACGTATATAATTTAATAAAAACAATGCAC
The DNA here is from genome assembly GCA_963680785.1 of Diplosoma virens. Lineage (NCBI taxonomy): Eukaryota > Metazoa > Chordata > Ascidiacea > Aplousobranchia > Didemnidae > Diplosoma > Diplosoma virens. Next base: position 16,965,854 of record OY796889.1, read on the forward strand.
TACCAGCGTAACTACGACAAGCACGGCTAAGCTGCAAGGGCATACTGACGGTGGTTTCGATAAGCTGACCACATCATCGAGTCAGCTAACACGAATCGGGTAAAGTCAAGTTAAACCCTGCAGTTCCATTGCTAACATTAAGTAAGAATAGTCAAGCCAATCAAGAAGCAAATGCCGACAGACCTGTTTCGTTCTTGTTAGGACTCGTCAGGACACTACACCTTAAATAACACTTTTGTTGACCCCAGCTGAAATCAGCTGTATCCCCAGCTGAAAACAAAATTGTTATTTAAGGTTGCATAGAAAAAGATTTCATACTCTTTGGATAGAGATACTTAAATGTTGTAATAAAATATTATTTCGGATTGAAAAAGAAAGTTTTCGAAAGGTAGTCAAATTTCGTAAATTGGCCGAAAAGCAGAGATTGGTTTCAGAAAGTTAACGACTTTGGCAGTTTGATTGATCGTATGATTAAAAGTAAAATTCTTTCACAGTTGGAATCCCCTTAGGGAGGTTATTGCAGTTCATAGAAGAAGAAACTCTATTTCAGCAAAATCTAATTTCATTATTAAAATGCTTCGATCTTACCAACAACGAATGTTTTCAAAATTCACTGGACTTTTTAAACAATTTTGGAAATGAACTTTTCACATAATAAAAAGAAATACAATTCATTTTAAGAAAAAATTAAAATTTTAAGTGTCACATCGTACTTTTTTATAATTATTTCAAAATGTTAAAAAATTTAATTAGGATTGATTATTTGGTGAAATAAATTTTTTTGGATTTTTGCAAGCTTTTTTCTTTTTTAGTAGGTTAGTTTAGCTTAAATAGTAAAATATTTTATAGTTAAACTTGACTAATGCTCTGGCGTATATTTTTTTATTTTAAATTTACCGTACATTGAATTATTTATTAATACATTTCGTCAGAGCAGGGCTGTCCAACCCGAGACCCGCAAAGTCTATTGTTGAAGCCTACCAAAGAATTTGTAATTACATAATCGATCAAATTATTGTAATGCTTTGAATCAATCCAATGACTCCCAGAAAAATCGGAATAAATAGTCTAATTTTCGTCCCACTAGAGATTTTTCGCTTTATATAAGAATAAAACACGTAGATATATCAAACTGGTGACCTTTTTTGTTTGGTTTTTAACTAAATTTGTAGTCCGAATTCCTGTTATCAAGCAGGTTCAATAAAAAATAACATATTAAAAATAAGTAAAACCAAAAAAGAAGATACTTTGATTTCTGCACCGATTGCGACTTGCAATAAACTTTTCGACAAAAGTTGGACCATAATGATTAAAAAATTGAGCATCCCTGCGTCAGAGTATAAAACAACCTAACATTTTCTAAAACAGTCATTATCATCAAAATGAATTTCTACCGAGAGTAATTTGAGATTTTAATATTGATTTTGTCACAACTTACGACAGCGACATTGTTTTTTCAGAATTATTTAATTTATAGTACGAATTTTGACATTAGAATATCGCTATCATAACATCGGTACAATCAATCATAGCCGTACCTACCGGAGGGGGGGGCAGAGAGAGCAAATGCTCACCCAAGTTTCTAAGATTTGGGCAAAATTGAAATTTTTCGGGCAGTGACAAGAAAATATTTGGGCAAAATCAAAAATTTTAGGACACTGACAATGATCAAACTGCAAATAATAGTTACCAAATTTCGGTGAAGACTTTTTTTTTTGTAGAGAACACCTTGCTTTTGGGTCGAAAATTGAAAAATATGAGACTGAATTTAAATGAAGACTTTTCTTTTTTTTTTAGAGATTACCATGATTTTAGGACAAAATTTGTTCTTGGTTTGCAAATCTCAGACAATATTTTGTTCTATCCGTAATGTACTAGAAAATTATGACTTGGGCAAACGTCACAAAATTTGGGTAAAACTTCATTGCCCCCATATTTTTTTGGCTGGTACGCCTATGCAACCAATTAATGATATTGCACTCAAGCTTAACACAATATGTATGCTATTCGAATGTCTTTAGACTTTGTTTACGTAAATGTTCGATACAGTTCCCAGCATAATTCAAAAGTAGGGCGGAAGTCCTTTGATAATTTTCGATCACCTCAAGCAAATTGCGACAAATATTTCTTAAAACTTCACTTTTTAAATCAATCTATATAGTTCGATTTTTTGGTCATTTTCATCAAACACTCAGTGCAACAAAGAAAAGTAGGCTATTCTATTTAAAGTTATTTCAAACATAAACTTACAAGGAGGAAAAACGAACGCACACCTATCTAGATATTGTACTGTACAGAAAGTAACATATAAATACAAAATAGCTATTCACGCCAAGTCATTTATGCTAAATTTTAATATCGGTGCGTAGTGTTGTAAAATATTTTTCACTGCCTGTTCTTGTTGCAAACAAAAATATAAGAAAAAAGCTGGAGCAGGGATCATTTAACTCTGCTACATTTGATATGTCATCTGCTTGAATAAAAACAAGTCAAATAATCTCTGTTGGTGCGTTTTTCGTTAAGTTCAATATTAACACTGAAAAATGATTGTGCCATTTTTTTGTGGTAATTAGAATTTTATTGGTTGATTTCATTTCAGTAACCTCTTTTTATTCTGTTAAAATTGGTCAAAAAAATGGAGTTTAAATAAAGTTTAAAAAAAAACACAGAGTCGAATGACATAGACTGACGCTGGCGTATAAAAAAATGATAGAATTAATTATATAATGTAAAACTTCAAGCGCATAAGCAATTAATGATCTTTCTTCAATTTAGTCAAAACAAAACCTGACATTTAAACGGATAAGTTAAAACAATATTTTTTCAACCAATTTTAAAATTGTTTCTTTTTCTATGCACATTAATAACATGATTAAGATTGATGGAAAAATATAAGACAAAATAAGCTTTATACACAAACCCATCATTCGTTTTTAAGATTTAAAATTTTTATTGATTTTATCGTATTTCAACTCCATTTATTCTTCAGACTCCTACAAAAACGTTATACTAAGGGCAATTTTTAAGCAATACCGTACCTGCCTATTTAATGCTATATATACAGGTCCGCAAGCAACCAGAAGATCTAGCAGATAATTGCTTTCAGAGATGCCAAAATATTGTAGTGAATTGGAATTTTTAATTTACTTTTTTAGTTTTTATTTGAGACATAACTAAAATGCTAGTTTACCTAGACTGTCCTACTAGCCTGAGTAAGCTTAGCCTAAATAAAAAGTTGCAAAAGGGCTACTGGCTATGAAGTGCGTAAAATGTTCCTAAACCTGACCTTACTTAAAATTAACTAGTAACTACTACCGGAAGGATGGAGAAATACTAGTAAACACTTAAGTTTGACAAATGTCAATTTGTGATAATACTACTGTAAATCAAGAAACTAGTCGCAATGCTTGCAAAAAAAAAACTTTTAATGACCCTAAAATTAGACGGAGTACCGCGGTACTTTGTAAAACAAGTATCGCGATACCGGTACTCGGTACCAAGTACCGACGGTACCGGTACCGGTACTAAAAAAAGTACCTCGGTACAGTACCGCGGTACTTTTGTACACGGTACTGCCCACCTATGTTTACCAATTACAATTACCAATCGTTACAGTGATTCTTATTCAAATAGAAAGTAAATACAAGGTTAAAACTTTGACTTTACCTGGTTGCACTACAAAAAAAATTTTATCAAAAATAAAAGACTTATTTTCTAAAGTTGAAAACTGTAGCTTTAAAAACATGAGGTTCACTTTAGCTAAGCACACACCGCCAGACAGACGTCATAAAGGAAACCAAAGCAACGTTGAGGAAAAAAGAGAAACCCTAGAGACTTACGTCATAGGAGCAACAAAATTAGCAATGTGATTGCTTATGTGTGGCCAGTCTGAAAGATCTTATTTAAGTTGCTGAAAAACGTTTTTTGAAAAATATGCAGTGCAGGTTAGTTGATACAACGTAAGGTAAAATAGTTGATACACGGTATTAACTAACCCGCCAACCTATCAACCTGCATAAGATTAACATTAGTTGATCTTGGCCTGATTGAATAGTCTAAAAAATTAATTCTGGACTTTAGATTATAAGGTTAAGTTTTAATGTCTACTGATAACTGATTAACATGTTTTTTTTTCTAACATTATATTTGCCTATACCTGTAGGCTATATAGCTTGGCTTCTTTCAAACTCTTGATTCAGCAAAAGTTAATTTAAATTTAAAAGTTCGTTAAACTAGGAAGGCTGTAACTTATTATTAGTCTAAGCTACATGAATTTATTCTTATTATTAATTTTTAAAAGGTTTTGCTAATGCAGTACCTAAAATTTAAACATGCCGCAAGTTTATAAAAAAAACTGAGAAATGTAAGAACTCCCAAAAAGAAATCCTTTTGCAAGCTGCCAAAGAGTGTGATAAAGAATAATCAATTGGAAAAGCTCCTTTGTTGTTTAATTTGGAAAAATGACTCCCTATCAATACTTAAATAAAAGCAAAAAATATGGACCAGAATGTGCATTTGTGTATGGTGCTGCCAGTCAGGCTCACACTATTTTTCTATTAGATATGGTAAAGAATTTGGCTGCACATATTAAATTACTTGCGAACCATTACCATGGATTAACAAGTGTAAATTGCAAGGAGTTAGCTTATGAATTTGCTCTTTACAACAATCTTGCCATTAAAAATGTAATGATTTTGCTCAATAGGCATTAATATTGCCAGAAACTTTGAATGTTTTACAGGTGAAAACAGAGAGAGGCGAAAGATAAGAGAGAGACACACTCGCTAGGTCTTTCCCCTCTGGTTCTATCTGACAACCGACCGTAAGGGGTATGGAGCTAGCTAACTTTTCTCGCACAGAAGAGGTTAACCGATACAGTTTATATCTATTATTGTAGTTTAATAATGCTATCGTAACTGGTCCGGCGGTTATATACTAATACTCCACAGTCTAAAAACAAGTACAATTATAAGATTAACAAACACAACGACAGCGGCTAATTATCCTCCAAATTACAGATTACAATTGATATAAATAAAGAACATCAAGCATATTTTCAACTAGCACCTCGCCATGTACTTAACTAATGGAGACAAAGGAAAATCTACGTCACCATGTTGCCAAATAAAAGATCGGTGACAAATTACAATTCAAGGACGAGGCACACGTATATCGACAACAACAAGTATTTTTATTTAAATTGACCGATCAACATATTTTGAATGACGAAATGTCAATATAAATAAAAATACCTTGCTAATTTTTGGCTTGGTATTATCACCGGTACAACGTTTGAAGGTTTTTAGCAAAATCTTGTCATTCCTAATCAATAAAAACCTAATAGGATGGCCTGAAAATGGATGGCCGGAAAAGAAAGGGATGGATGGCCTTGAAGTTTTTTAGCAAAATCTTGTCATTGCTAATCAATAAAAATCTAACAGGATGGCCTGAAAATGGATGGCCGGAAAAGAAAGGGGGTTAACATTTAAATGAAGACAAAATCTTTCCATTAGGCTAAAACTCCAGAACCCACATAACTTGGGCGTGCATCTGCTTTTAATAGGTACAATGTTAGTCATTATTTCCAAAATTTAGCAGAAGTTTTAAATAAATACAAATTTATAGCTAGCAGATTTTCAATCTTGATAAAACCGGAGTAAGAACGGTCCAAAAAAGTCAAACCAATTGTGATAGTAAAAGGAATGAGAAAAATTGGAGCTTTATTTTTGCAAAACGAGATCAATTAGTAACTTTAGTATACTCAATCTGTGCAAATGGAAATGTGGTGACACTGATATTCATTTTTCCTCGGAAAAATTACCGAGATTATTTTGCACGTACATGGTGGACCATACGATTGCATTTTCTATGATGATAACTATGAAGGAGTATTTTTAAAAAAGGTTCCCACTAGCAGTGGTGAATATTCAAATTCAGGGGCCCGAGGCAAGGATTTCCAAAAATTGATGTTTTCTAAAAAAGAAAAAGAGCTTTGATTTCGTCTTTCACTTTTTTCTCCCAAAATCATGGTGATCTCTAAAAAAAAAAGGTCTTCACTTCGACTCCATCTCTGATTTCCCTATTTTGCTCCCAAAATCATGGTGATCTCTAACAAAAAGGTCTTCACTTCGAATCGATCTTCTATTTCTCACTTTTCGTCCGACTTTATAATGATCTCTTCAAAATATCTGCAACGAAATGAAACTATATGTGCTATTTTCGAGGGGGACCCAAAAAAAGGGGGGCCGAGACAACTGCCTCATTTGCCTCACTCAATATCCACCACTGCCTATTAGTTCTGGAATTAGTAATAAAACAACATTCATAGTTAATGAAGAGGATGAATACTCCTTTGCTGGATCTGATATTTTGATCAAATTGCCATCCCCAGACTGTGGGGGGATCATTGAGGAAAAGCGTTAATTTTAAATTTTATTTTGATTTTAAAAAGTAGATCTGGCTTACAAAAATAGAACAGACGACACAAAAAATATTTTCTTTTAACATTTTGCTGTGTTCTAGTTTGTAATATTGGCAATAATTAACTTTGAAAAAATTAATTAACTTTCTGCTAAATGATGTTTTTAAATTGTTTTCAGCTTGTAACAACTTTTCAAATTGTGTCTTGTGACAGCTATCTTGCACGTAGAACGTCACCAACAAATTGTAATGAAACCAATTCTTATATATTTTGTTGTGCTTCTCAAACTGTACGGTTAAAAGCTGGATAAACATGAAGTTTTTACGGGCTGATAATTAAATGTATCAAACTAACCTGCTACTGTATCAACTCACCTCCCTTTGTATCAACTAACCTCTTGGGTGTGTTCATGTTTCAGAACATGCTGCAGAAAAACCAGAATAACCAGATGCTGTAACTACGTAAAAAAAATAGCCCAGTAAAGAAGCTTTGATTTGCGTTATTGATAACAATTCTACGAGTATGTCAAATACTTTTTGAATTATGCAAATTTAAGTAAAACCCGCATCAACTAACCTGACCTTCCCCTATATAAGTCGAATTGAAAAATGTCAATTCGACTTTTTGCTTCAATGAAAAAACTAGTTAGCCAGGTCTCGCTAAGCTAGTTATTTAACAAAGTTATTGGTTTTTAATTTTTTTGAAGGTTTTTGAGGCTTTATGTATGAAATAATAGTTACAGTAAATGTAAAATTTTAGGTGAATCAAATTATAAAAGAAATTTAATCACTGATTTTTAGTAAAAAAAAAACTGTTTCATCATTAAAAAATAGGTCTTCACTTAGAATCGATCAATGATTTTCCTATTTTTCGCCCTAAAATCATAGTGTTCTTTAAAAAAAAAAAAGGTCTTCACTTAGAATCGATCAATGATTTGTCTATTTTTCGTCCTAAAATCATAGTGTTCTCTAAAAAAAGAAAAAAAAAAAGTCTTCACTTAGAATCGATCAATGATTTTTCTATTTTTCGCCCTAAAATCATAGTGTTCTCTAAAAAAAGAAAAAGGTCTTCACTTAGAATCGATCAATGATTTTTCTATTTTTCGTCCTAAAATCATAGTGTTCTCTAAAAAAAGAAAAAAAAGTCTTCACTTAGAATCAATCAATGATTTTTCTATTTCTCGTCCCAAAATCATAGTGTTCCCTAAAAAATAAGGTTTTCACTTAGAATCGATTTTTGATTTTTCTATTTTTTGTCCCAAAATCATAGTGTTCTCTAAAAAAAGGTCGTCTGATATACCTAGATATAACTTGTGGAACGTTTTTCATTTAAATATTTTCCCCAACTGCAATGCGCCACCACGAACCCTCCAATGCGCCGCAGGTTGGCCACTCCTGTTCTAAATTATCTAGATATTGTTCCTGTTTCTCCACCATTTCTGCCAACTGTCCAACTTCAACTTTAATAGAATCAATAATATTTGATAATTTCATAAGTTCTTGATGCTTTTCCATTTTTTCCTTTTCACCTGCAAAATAAGCAGTATCATGGTCCTTTTTTAAATAATCTTTTTCGTACTTATCCTGTCTTTCCTTGACCTTGTTTAACAGTTCCATTACTTCATCAAATTTCCGGTTGGCCATTGTTTTAAATATTTACCAAAATAAATTACCAATAATAACAAAAACCTTTAACCACTTATAAACACCACTTACACCGTCATGTACCTTATTCAAATAGAATCTTATGAATATTTATATTATAAAGAACCTACGGGACGACTAATAAGTACGATCTGAAATCGCATAAAGTTCATGTAATGTCAAATATCTTGTAATGAGCCTGAGTTTTGAAGAATCAATGTTGACTTTAAAGTTTTCAAATTAAACAATGCCAGCTTTCGTTCTATAACTTGGGATGAGCCCGAGTAGCCCTAGTGCCGGGGTCGTTACTGCTTTAAGCTAACAGTTCTTTTTCGGATGAATAAACTGCTTAATCACTTTTAAAAATGTGGTGCCTTGAGTATATTTTTAAGTTTTTTAAAAATTTAGTCATAATTCTGGGTTTCGTCAAAAACTAACTGTAATAGCATTAGTAATTAGGGGAGAGTGGAGTGCAGTAGGACAAAAAAGTAAAATTTTTGCTGTAGTGCTTTTTTTGCAAGTTACTGTATATCCTGACAAAACATTTTTTGTATAATTTATACAACTAAATCTATCATATGCAAATGTATTTTCACAGATCTAAATTCGTAAAAAATTTACGAGCTCATTTAAAAAAATGATTTTTCTGTCCAACTGTGCACCATGCACGGGGCAAAAATCTTAAGTTTTAAAATTACGCTGAGTTTTTAACTTTTAATTTTTAATTGAGAGCTAATTGTCTTTTAACAACAAATGCTATTATCTTTTTGGTGGGCTGTATATCAACTTACTATAAATGTGTCATGAATGATCGTATGGTTATGTGAAGCCTTTTCGTTTATTTTTAATGTTTCTTTTAGTTTTATAAACAATCGCTCAAATTTTTTTTTTTAGTCTTATAAAGAAAATAAATATTTAAGAGTCACTGAATCTTTAGCATCCAACTTTTAAAATACCTTGTATATCAATCAAAATGTAAACTGTTTGAGTCATCAATCAATTATCGTGACCACAGCAGAGTTAAAGCAAAATTTTTCTATCAAATTTTTCCCGTTCATCTATAAAACAGCTATCTCGCCATTACAACTCGTGATAGCTTTTGGCAATATAAATAATAAAGATTCAAAGTATCTGAGAAATTATGTTAATTTTTAGGCAAAAGACATCATGGTACGTCACATTCAAAATTATAAAAATCTAAATACTGAAAAGGAAGGCGTGATATTGCAATATCATTCTGAATCCGAATTTCTAACCAATTATGGTGGAAACTTGTTTAATCTTTACCAAAAAAATTTTTCACTCAATACAAAAATGCCAGGTATAGTAGAGAAATCTTTTTTTTTAATTCAACTTACGTAGTGTAATATATTTATTTCATTTATATAACATTTTTCGGGCTTTAAACGCCTATTTTATTGGCATCTGAAAATATAACACAAAAATTACAACACCACAAAATTATAATACATCTTTTTAAAAAATGAAATGACAATCACAACAAACGTCAATGTGAACCGAACAGCGCATTCAAACAAATCATTGATCAAACTGCCAAACAATTTCGGAGTTCGAAAATCATGATGGGAAGAAAATGCAAACCACTGAAAGAAAATTTGAAAAAATTAAATTCAAAGAATGTGCTAGACTTGAGCTTAAAGATACAAGGAAATATTTGCAAAAAACTCATAAGTCATAATGTTTTAAGTCCCAACAATAATGTTCTTTGTATATTTGTTATTAGTTCTTAAAATGATAAAGAAAATTATGAGTCAAAATTAACATATTTTTATACAAGATTTTGACAAATTACTAAAAATGGGACATTCCATGTCAACTCACACCCCTCTTTTGCCGAACATCTCCGATTTTGATGAAATTTGATATGTTTGTAGGTTTGGATGACAAAATGTCTCACACCAAATGTCAAGTTTCTAAATTGAATAGTTTTTGATATATGAAGGTTGAAAGTTAGACACAAAATCGCCGCTTAAACGGGTCTGATCGAATAAAAGTGGCTCTCCTGGCTTTATTTTTTGTTCGATTTCAAAGATGTCAATATCATTAAAAAGCTCTTTTCAGAAGCTTTCAAATGATATTCATATATTAAATGTATCTATATAAATAAAAAAGTTATTATTTGTCGTGACCTTGTGACCTTAACCTCGCATGACCCCAAAACCCCCACTCTAGACAAAAAAGTTTTTCAATATTTTTGTTCCTCTCATATAGGACTATCAGCATGCCAAAAATCAAAGTGGGATCTCTATGGGTTTTCAAGATATTTTTTAATTAGAAAAAAGTTAACAAAAAACTTGCAAAAATGACTTATTTGAAAATATCGAGAAAGTTGCGAAAATATTTATTGCGTAAATATCAACAAATTCGCATCATTAGGCACACCTGTTCAATAAAATGCAAATATCTTAAAAACCCATAAAGATCCCACTTTGATTTTTGGCATGCTGATAGTTCTTTATGTGAGAAACAAAAATATTAAAAAATTTTTTTGTCTAGAGTGGGGGTTTTGGGGTCATGCGAGGTTAAGTTCACAAGGTCACGAAAAATGATAACTTTTTTATTTATATAGACACATTTAGGATATGAATAGCATCGGAAAGCTGCTGAAAAGAGCTTTCCAATGATATTAACATCTTTGAAATCGAACAAAAAATAAAGCCAGGAGAGCTACTTTTGCTCGATCAGGGGCGTTCAAGCGGCGATTTTGTGTCTAATTTTCAACCTTCATACTCGTATATCAAAAACTATTTGATTTAGAAGTTTGACATTTGGTGTGAGACATTTTCTCATATAAATTAACGAACATGCCAAATTTCAGCAAAATCGAAGATGGTCGGCAAAAAAATGACAAAAAAGGTGTGAGTTGACATGGAATGTCCCAAATTCAAGTTAAAATTACCGTAATAACTCACTATGCAGTACATTGATATAGCCTAAATAGTCTTCTGCTCCATATTTTGATATAATAATTTTCTTAATAAATCAGCGTGGTTGAGTGGCTAGAGCGCCGGAATTGTGATCGACACGGCCGTAACTATTGCCGGTGCAATGCACCAGGGCTCCAACACGAGGGAGCCCTGCATTGTTACATTTTATTGTAAAATATTTTCGATAAAAGCTCAAGTAAAATTACTATTATTAAATGGCACACTTTATCAATAATTTTAATTTATATTTAAACTTCTAATTTATTTGATGTATTTCTTAAATATATTTGAAGTTTCGATTGTGACGTTTTATTTTAATTGTGACGTAGTCATGATGTAATCGGTACGCTACCCCCACTTAAGTCTGCTTAGTAAAATAAATTTAAGCTATAATGACCATATAGCATCATATTTATTCGCTTTATTTTACCTTGTAATTGTTAATAAGTTTTGCTTTATGACGTAATACGTAATGTCACGTGATGGTTTCGAGATAGTTCTACAATTTTCCCTCATAGTCCAGTAACTTAATAGTATCACATGTTACATAACTTGTTTACCAGCCTTTTAACTTGGTGCTTTGTGACGTAACAATAACTGTCTGGCTGGCTTGTATCGTCGTAAAATAATTAATTAAGAAAATATATGGGGTTTTCCATTAAGAAGTTAACCTTTTGCAATAAGAAGTTAATCTTTTGCAATCAAAAGTTAATCTTTTGCAATTAAAAGTTAAAAAATTAAAAATCAATTTAGATCTTCTGTTCCCCCCTTGTTGCTTTAATAAATATTTTCCTGTAGCTAGAAATATCTTGACGATTTTGAATACAGCGTGATAATTGAGGTCTAAAGCCGTTGCGATAGCTTTGGTCGTCCAACCTTCTTGAACTTTATGCACAATTCTTCTGCGGTCGTCATTCGTAATTCTATGTAAGGCATGCTTGCAAAATATTATTTAAGAAGATTTTTAAAACAGTAAACTAAAAGTGTTGTATCTTTGCACGAATACACAGGTTTATTAAATAACAATAATTAAAATTCACAAAAATCACTTAGCCAAAAAAACAACCGTATTGAAATAGAATGCTTTTAGTTCGTTTGCTGTAGTAGCTTGATAACTTTGAACTGACTGATGAACCGAAATAGAGGCGCAGATTTAACTGGTTACAATTATGCTTGGAGATACGCGTGTCCAATAATTGATCGAGCAGAAGGCGCTGATTAAGATTAGAAGCGTTTAAGAAAACACTACGTCATCGATTGCACAATATCACAACAAAAAGTTTACAATGCTATATAGGTGAAATTCTATATAAATTTTTAATACTCGTATATTAAAAAAGTTGGTTTTTAACTTTTGATTGCAAAACATTAACTTTTGATTGCAAAAGATTAACTTTGATTGCAAAAATTAACTTCTTATTGCAAAAGGTTGACTTCTTAATGGAAAACCCTATAATATCTTTTTGAATTTGCAAATATTTTCTGTTAAATTTTGCCCGCTTCATATAAATAAGTAAATTCGTAATTTGTGCTTTGAAAGTCAGCGTTTTGTCGTGTTACTGTTTAGCCTGTGTGACAGGAGTTAGAGTTTTAAGGGTTAGTGAGATCTAACGCCCTAGTTTGTGAGAATAGTAAATATTCTATTTGAATAAGCTACGTAGATTTAGTTCAGCCATCTGGGTGCTAGACGTAATTGTATTAGTCAGTGATCAGATTTGTGATTTCTGTTAATAAACTTCTTTGGTTGAAAGAAATTGTGATTTGAGTGATTGAAAAGTCAGGTTTGAGCTTTCTATTTAAATCTTTTTTGCTACACATGTCATAGTCCTTACGCTCGCAACAGTATTATTTCGTAAGTCTGAAAAACAATGACAAAGAGAGTTTGTTACATTAAACTTTATTAACCCTTGTCTAAATTTTATCAAGCTTTTTAGGTTTTGAGTAAAAAGTTTTAGCTTTTTAGGCTCTGCTATTGATAGAAAATGAACGAGCTAAAAATTTAGATTTTAGAAAAGTGATCCAGCAGTTCGCTAGTGCAAAAACAAGACGGTTTTCAACCACCCGCAAGTAAATTACGGTCGCCTACTTAATTGGCCTCAACATATTGTGTTTTATTGGTTTGTTTTTTTGTGGTGATGTCAATGTACTGTACATTAATTGCATTTGCTTTAACAATTTATTCGCATTGCATAGCACATCTCCATTTTGCTGAAATATCGTTAATAATGCTCATAAAGCACCTTGCCTCAAAAGGTTGCATATACGTAGTTTTTTTGTCATTATAAAACGATTTTGGTTTGCAACGTTTATTTGATTAAACTTTTATTAAATAGTCAAAAAATTTTTGTTGCAGTCTGCCCCCCACGAAATTCTTGCTATGCCATTATTTTGATTTGAATACACTGCAATCACAAAAATCATGTCGAACCGTGCAACATTGGTAAAATTTTATTCCAATTATAGCCTTTTATTTGCAGGCACAGTAAACTTAGCTTTAGGCCTTTTTACCTGTTCAGCTCAATGCTTTTTTCACTCATTATTTCAATTAAAAAATATTTCTAAAACGCGGAGTCGTGAATGATTCCTGTGTTGAAAAAATTAGCTCAATTGAATATTAATTACAGAAAAAAATGGGGGCCCCATAATAGATGTTTGCACCGGGGCCGTACCTAACGAAGTTACGGCTTTGATGATCGACATGATCTCGGTTCAAAACTTACTTTCTTCATTCTGTTGTGTCCCTGGGAAAAACACTTTGCGGCACTTTCCCTGTTTGGTGTTCTCGACAAGCAATTCTAAATTTACATCATATCTTTATTAAATTTAGGGATAGCAGGCAGCAATATCTTGGCATCTCCGGAACAAGTCGGGGTAATTGCTTACCTATGTATTAACGTCTCTGTCGCTTTCCTGCAAGTCACGAGGATAAATATAAAAATAAAATAAATAAAATAAAAAAAATTAAAAAAAAGCTTAACAAAAGTCCTTTTAAAACTTGGTATTTTTTAATTGAATTGTTATTTCTAGAAAAATCTTTTTGACAATTCAGCGCATTTGCTTTGCAAAAAATTAATGCAAAAGATAAGATTTTTAAGAAGCCAAAAGTTTTGATTGAGTCCTAATTAGGAAACTTATAGATTTTTTTCAAAATTTTAGGAAATGAATAAATTATTTATATTTTTTTGAACAATAAAAAAATTTTTAAAAATGTAAAAATTGCAACCAATTAGGCACACTCAGGAAAGCCAAGATAGTGGACTGAAATTGATTGTTTATATTCCTACGCGGCAAACAATTTTAAAGTTAAAATTCTTTTTTGTGTAGCTGCAAACAAAATACTTTGTGCTGCCAGTACATTAAAGAGAATAATATAAACATTTAATAACATTGTTGTAAACTTATGCAAACCAAAGCAGGATTAGCTTTAGTTAATTAGCTATTGATCATCTCTTTGTGGACAAATTAGTTGTCGACTCATAATAACCCACCTCTTTTAAGCCTATTGAGCTACTAACTACATTAAACATTTATATAATTTGTCTAACTTTGAATCTTTTTTCCAACTATTTTATCTTCCAAAATACATGTATGCGAGGTTGCATTGCTTTTTTCGCCTGATTTCAATCTCGTATTTCGTATCGAATTAGTATTCTCGATCCATTTTTTTTGATTTTGCATTCTTTGTGTCAATTTTCATTCATCTTGTGTTTTCCTTTGTACTAGTTTTTATTGACTCATTCTATTCAGCTATCTCCTAAGTATTCACCTTTGAAAGTACTAAAGCTTCTTTCTTCAGTTCTTAAAGTCCATGTTTCAGATAAATACGCAGCTAACCTAATCCGAACAGAACAGAACAAAACAGACAAATTTATTTTATACAATTCAATATTAATACAACAACGCACACAAACAATAATAGTAAAAATAATAATAAAGAAGAAGAAAAAGAGTGCATTTTACTGACGTAATTTGTTATACGTAAAAAAAAAATAATAATACCGCGAACGTATGCGGAGACTGCGAAGTGACCAAAAAAACAATAAATTGGTCTTCAAGTCGAGCAGACACAGATTAATTAAAATTATGAAAATAAACGTATGCTAGAGCAAGAAGATAAAAAATGGACCACTGTAGATATAATTTTAATTTAAAATATTAATGAATTTAAGAATAAGAATTTAGGATATAACGTTTGTACATATAGCCGAAATCATATAAAGAGTAGCAATTTTGAAAAAAATTACATGGTACATTATTCCAAACCTTAACTCCTCCATATTTAAGAGATCTTTGCAAACGATTGGATCAGCATCTAGGTAAGTGCAAAATATTATTGTCGGATAAACGGGTTACACGGGAATGAATTTGAGATATCTTTTTTAAATACTCAGTGAAAGAATTCGGTAATTTACATCTGTCAAAATTATACATTAATTTCAAAGTTTTAAGTTTGGCTAAGTCTTCTAATTTTAAAATTTTGTTTTTATCAAACAAAGGATCAGAATTCGATGAATATTGTACAAGGTGTTCCAAAATGGTTGACCCCATTCTAAATACCCATATCTCGGAAACTACTTGATGGATCATAATGAAACTAAATACATTTTATGTTGAAGGTCATAAGTTTTATTGGTTAAATTTACAAAGAAAAGTACAAATATTTGTTGGTTCTATGACAGATTTTCATAAATGTTCAATATGAGCGCCGCCTGTGACTCTGCACACGTCGAGTCGGTATTCGAGCTCGTGCCAAACTCGCTGTAGCATGTCTTCGGTAACAGTTTCCAGTGCAGCTGTAATTCTCTGTTTTATTTCTTCAATGTTAGCTGGAAGAGTAGGTACGAAGACTAGTCCTTTCACATAACCCCAGAGGAAAAACTCACACGGAGAAAGGTCGGGTGATCGTGGTGGCCATTTCAGAAGCAAATCGTCTTCTTCACTACCTCGACCAATCCATCTCTCTGGCAGAACCTCTTGAGGTAGGCTCGTACAGTGAGCTTCCAGTGAGGTGGAGCCCCATCCTGCTGAAAAAAGAAACTTTCGTCTTCATTTTCTACGAATTGATCAATTAGCCAATTTTGAAGCATTTGAAGATAAACATCTCCGTTCACATTTCCTTCGAAGAAAAATGGCCCATAAACTTTTTTCTTGAATATTGCACAAAACACATTAACTTTTGGTGAGTCCCTCTCCTGTTCAATTGTGCCATGAGGATTTTCTTTGCTCCAAATGCGAACATTATGTTTATTAACTTTGCCACTCGTGTGAAACGTGGCTTCATCACTAAAAACTAGCCGATCATCGAAATCGTCTTCTTCGAGTTTATCTTGCATTTCAACACAAAATTCTTTACGTTTTCGCTTATCACCTTCCCTCAAGGCCTGAACGAGCTGCAGCTTGTAAGGTTTAAATCGCAATCGTTTCCTCAGTTCCTCCAAACTGTTGTTTGTGGAATGTGAGTTTCCAAACTTGCTCTTCTAACACTCTTCCGAGGACTACGCAGGAAGGCTTCACGAACCTGCTCCACTGTCTCTGCTGATGTTGATGGCCGTCCTGGTGATTTAGGTGTGCATAAGCAGCCCTTTTCTTGAAATTTTTGGTGCCAAGTCCTAATTTGTTTTGTAGTTGGTGCCTTCTTTGCAAACTTTGTGAAGAAGGACGCTGCACTGTCTTCGGTGACTGAGTCCGAGCATACTCTAACACGCAAAATGCCTTTTTTTTGAAGTGAACGGCATTTCTTAACCTGAAAAGATAGAAATACCAAACGTTACACACAAAAATTTGAAACGTTTCTACACAAGCTGTGAAAATTTGGGGTCATTTCAACGAAAATTGTCAAAATGATTGGCCTACAAAATGGGGTCAACCATTTAGGAACACCCTGTATATCACTGATGACTCGCATAGCTTTATTTTGCAGTTTTCTTAAAGGTTCGAGATAAATTTTATATGTAGCACTCCATATTATAAGACAGTATAGTAAGTGCGAATGAAAGAAGAAAAAGTAAAGTTTTTTTAAAATACATACAAGAAGGAAATAAATTTTTTAGTTTGCACAAAATACCAACTGCACGAGAAAGTTTGTTTTGAACTTTATGAATATGATCACGTAACAATAATTTGGAATTAATTAGGATGCCTAAATAATTAATACTATCTAAAATTGCAATCGCGCTAGAATTAAGTTTAATATTAATATTACTCGGCGAAACTATTTGTGATAGCAAAGGCGATATTATTATAACTTGCGATTTGGAGGGATTAATAGTAAGACAATTTTTACTCATCTATTGGGACGCTTTAGAAAGTTCTTTGTTTATTTTGATTTTGAGTTCAAATGTACTGGAAGCATTAATTAACAAGGCGTTGTCATCAGCAAAGAGTCTATCTTCTAAGTATCAAAGGCTATATTTTTGACAAAGCTTGATATCTTTTGCATAAGTTTCTTCATTATTAATGAGACTTACAAAGTATTTAAAGTTAGCTCCCACTTCAATTTTTCTCCTTTTAGATATCTGTTCAGGAGTTTTATCCTTTTTTCCGGCCATTTTCAACACTTAAAGTTTTGACGGTGTTTATTTTCATAGCAGAGTTTTTGCATTTTTTACTACGTAGTCTTTTTTTTTTAGACAACTTTTTCTGTGTCCAAATTTAAGCTAGAATCATTTAGGTATCGTATGCTGGGTACCAATTTTTATTTGACTTTGACCCTTTGATTGGCTTTTTTTATCGCCTACCTAATAAGCTGACCACTGCACAAAGGAATAGAGAAAAAAAGAATACACATCCATCTCTATAGCCCTTCCCATTTGGGATACTTTTGTGATCCCTTATTT
This sequence comes from Diplosoma virens, assembly GCA_963680785.1. Lineage (NCBI taxonomy): Eukaryota > Metazoa > Chordata > Ascidiacea > Aplousobranchia > Didemnidae > Diplosoma > Diplosoma virens. Next base: position 16,983,702 of record OY796889.1, read on the forward strand.
TGTCTGCACTATGACTTATAGGTCACTCTAGCTCTGAATCTTTCCAGTCTAATCCAAATTTCGTTTCACTATTCAGCCACTTTTTTATAATTTATAAAACTTAAATTTAATCTAATACTTATTTAATCGACACGATGCCAATTAAAAAAAAAATCAAAAGAAGCGGAGTTTATTCAATTAGTTGTGTCAAATTAAATCAAGTTAGTTAAAAAATCAATAAGATCGAATTAATCAAATTATTTAATTAGATTTTAATAAATATTTCGCCGTAGTCTACATCCCAAGTATAAAATATCTAAAATGGTAGTATGATTTTTAGCAAAAACCTAAGTAGTTGTCGATGCGTGATTTCTTGGCAATGTGGATTTGTGGTGGATCTTGTGGCGGATCTGCGGTGGATAGCTCAACGACGGCTTCTAACGGTGGTGGCTAACCCAAAGGTTTGCAATAACCATAACCACAGCACTGTCAAGACCAAAGATCTTATTCTAACTTAAATGTCTATCGGCCGTAAGGTCTAATTAACCAATCTAAAATTAAATTCAATCGTTACCCAAAACACTGTCAAGACCAAAAACCGTATTTTAACTCATTAACATATTTAGAAGATTTTAAAATCAATACTACTACATCGTTTGAAGAGGTATCCACTCCAGATCAGACACAAACAGGACTGGGGCCGAGGGTTTATCCTTTTACTACCCAGGCTACTGTACTGCCTGGATCAGATGCTGGCAGTGGTGTTATTAAGCCAGCATCGAGTTTCGTCATCCAAAACCGTCAGACCTCGTGCTCCATGTGGTGCCCGATGTATAGGGCACTCTGTTAGAACATGGTCTGCGGTTTGTTCAGCAGCGCCACACTTGCAATTCGGCGAAGGAGCGTGACTTCATTTGTACATGGACGAATGGAATCGCCCAACACCAGTCCGCAGGCGGTTGAGCTTAACTCAAGCTGCTCTGGGTAAGCCCATCCCAACAGACCTGGCGCCGGTCCCGGGCACAAAAACACGGAGCCTGGAAGCATTTTTGCAGTACTCCGTTTTCCAATAAATTTCCGTACTCCATTAAAATCAATTATATAGCCAGAGAAGTTGTTTTAACCAATTACGTACTTTTCTATATGAGTTTTAAAACATGTCAGTAGTGTACCGAGAGATCTTTTTTTAACCAATTATGTAACTTTCTATAATAAGTTTAAAAAATTATCAGTAATGTACTAAGAGATTTTATTTTAACAACAACAATTGAGTTTAAAGACAAGTCAGTAATGTAAAGAGATCTTCTTTTAACAATTATACTTTTTATCCGATTCAAGAGTTTTTTTCTTGAGAAATAATGCATTCAATGACGGCATGTAAAGAATGTATTTATACCATTGTTGGAACCATTTAATTGTTTATACACAATGTCGTTTACTTGCAATTAAAGGTAGAGTCGAGACACTGTGCTTCGAGACCGAGACGACACTTTGCGGTAACGAGACCGAGACGAGACGAGACTTTGGAGTACCGAGACCGAAACGAGACACGAGAATTTATATAAGTTGTCTTAGTTTAAGCCATAGATGTGGAGTTAAAGTCGGAAGTAGGAGATGCGTATTTTAGGTGGAGTCAAAGTAGCTTTTAACATGCTGAAATCGGAGTCGCTTTTTTACATGTGCTGGAGTTGGGAGGGATTCGTATTTCTCTTTAGTCACTCCGACTCCGAATTTCGGTTAATTGCTGGAAGCTATACTGTAGTCATATTTACCATCTGAATGATTCAAAAATAAGCAAGCAAAAATACGCCGAGTATTTGGACAGGTCACCTTTTAGATTATAATTTAAAGTGCAAATTAAAAACGATTTTGGCTTTATATTGCGGCTAAATTTGGCTTTTTATTTACAAAATTAAACTTAAGTTTTAGTTTTGGAGTTGTTTTGAAAAATTCGACGATAGAGAGTAAAAAAAGTTTTTATTAAAGAAATGGGTCAAAATGTACTTAATTGCTTATCGCTTTTGAAAGTCAAGTAACGAAAAACAGAGAGTCTTCATTCAAATTCAGCCCTCCCTATAATGCTGGGCTTCTTTAAAAATTGTGGTTACTTGTCTAAAGCTACCGCTTGTATTCTCTTATCATTCCCGATATTTATAATATGCATCTACTTAGCAGAAAAAAATTGCTTTGATCAGCGGTAAATGTAACCAGAGTAAGAATAAAAATTTTTCAAATTTAATCTTTTTTTAATTGCAAGCAAGAAAAGGTATTATGAAATGCTAACTCTGCAACAGTAATTACAAATGCCAAAAGTTATTTTTGATGTTGTATTTTCAAAAATTCTTAGGGGATGTTGCCCCTTTTTTGCTGAATTTTCCCGGGTTGCTAAGTGTGACTTATAACCAGGGTTGTGGAAAAAGAGAAATTTTTTACGACTCCGACTCCAGCCCTTTAAAATTTTACGATTAGAACTTCGAATCTAGAACATTTGAAAAAACGACTCCGACTTCTGATTTCACAACCTTGGAGGCCTAATTGTAAAGTGATTAAAGCGCGTTAAAGCGCGTTAAAGCGCGTTAAAGCGCGATGATTGTGATCAACATGAGTTTAAAACTTAAAATCATGGTGGGGCAGTAAGCTTGGGTTTGGCGTGTGTGATGCACAATGTCACAAATGGTATACTTTAATGTCATCTATCGATATGAATATTTATAATCTATATTTTGTAATATGACTGAAATTTAAAGCAAAAAAACAGTGAAGTGTCTTTCCACAAGGACATAACGGAACTCAGCAAGTAGGCTTTGAACTGCAATTGTGTCAATTGCTTAGTGCTCACACATGCCACCTATTATAATGTCGTAGAACAGTATTGACTGCAATTAAAAACATAGTAATAAACCGGTAGCCGCATTCCAAGATACCAAATTTGTTTTGCTAAAATATGAAATGCAAGACGTTTAAATGTTGATAAAAACAGGTCTATAAGTTTTGAAGCACCCTATACGGTGTCCAGAATTTTTGATTGCCGTGCATAAAGGTTGCCATGGTTCAATTCTACTGTGACTAATGGCAAAGTTAAAGTGAGTCTTGACTCCCAAATGGCTAAAAAAACAAAAAAATAACCTATTTTTACCACAAATCATGACATATTTACAACATCTGTGTGCTTTGGTCACATTGCTGCAATGTCTCGACCTGGAGTCGGGACTCAGTGGTGCGAGGCCGAGACCGAGACCGAGACAAAATTTTCAGATCACGAGACCGAGACGAAACCGAGACTTCAAAAAACGTGTCTCGAGACATCCACCTGTGCTTGCAATATATGCTTTATAGAGTGTTTACCCTAAAACGCAATTTAATGAGACATATAGCATAAATTCCTAACAGTATAAGTTATGTTGTCATCGTTTTGAAGGCTATCACTCTGAATCGGACACAAACAGAACTTACCCGAGGGTTTATCCTTTTACTACCCCAGGGGGCTGTATTTCCCGGATTAGATGCTTTAGGCAGTGATGGTGTTGAGCCAGCTTCAAGTTTTGTCATTTAAATTCGTCAGAGTTCGTGCTCCATGTGGTCCCCGATGCACTAGTGGCGTAAGAGCCACGCTATTAGGACGTAGTCTGCAGTTTGTTCAGGGTTCTGCATTCACAATTCAGTGAAGGAATCAGACTCCATTTGTGCATGGACAAATAGAATTTTCCAACGCCAGCTCACAGGCGATTGAATTTAACCCAAGTTGTTTAGAGCAAGCTCAATTCAACAGGCCTGGCACTGGTTATGGGTATGGAAGTGCGGAGTCTGGATGTATTCTCACAGTGCTCCGTGTTTCATTTGAAATTCGTTTACTGAGAAGTGCGGATGACTAATCCGGCAAGGTTGTTTAATTGATTCTGTGCAGCTGACACAAATAGGCGTTTAAATCTTAGCCTCTCTTGGCGAGCATCTGAAGAGCCACTTAAAAAACCATTTAGGATATAATCAGGGTCTATGGATCCACGGTAAGCCAAAGATAGTGTCTTTCCTAGTCAGCGAAGCTCACCTGGCTAATATCGGAAAGTATGGATAGGTGGTCCGTTGAAGTATGAGGTAGGCATTCAGTGACTATACGCAAGGGTAATTTAGGACAGTGTCTATAAGACGAGTGTAAGCGCTGCAACATCAAACTGGTGTACAATACTCAGCTGTTGAGTAGACCAGAGATAGGACAGCTGTGCGTAGTGTTTTGAAACTAGCACCCCATCCTGACCCAGCAAGTTGCCTCAGCAGCTTGCAGGTAAAGCCACGGTGCCAAACAGAGTCATATACCACTGTCAAATCGACAAATATGGCACCGGCCTTCTTTTTAGCCTCGAAAATAACCTCACTGTTCTGTGTTAAGAGAACTACTTGATTCACGGTTGACTTCCCACATCAAAACCCAGTCTGTTCTTCAGAGAGCAGTGGATCAAAAATTGACTTGACACGAGCGTAGATAAGTTTATAGAGGATCTTGTAGGGGGCACACAGCAGAGATATTGGTTGATAACTTTTTGAGTTTCCCACGGCTTCAAGCACTCTTCTCCATATCTTGAAAGTTTTGAGTTGGCGCAACCAGGAAAAAAAATTACGTAACCAAGACTTCAAAGGACCACCAAGCAGCTTTAAGCAACGTTTTCGGAAAAAACAGAATTGAACACAAAAGGCAGAGCGCCAAGGAAACTAGTTTTTTTGATCAAGTGTATCAAGGTAATGGAGCTTACAACAGACTTCAAAAGAAATTGCGTTTGGTATCGGTTGGGAAGGCTGCACAACCAATCATAAAAGTTTCACAACTGGTGATAGGACCGTCCCATCACATAACAACGCATTTATTTGTTGTTTGTGCTTGATGCTCTCTTGCAGACGTTTCGTTGCATGTGGCAAATGCATGCAACCGTTAGGAACGTGTCCAATGTATTGGTAAAACATTTTCTTGTTTGTTTTTGTGTTTTTATAAATAAATAGTGTGTTGTAACCATAGAAGCTCATTTCTTGTGTGATGGTATTGCTATTTCAAAATCTGACTAGGTTTATAATTGCCGGGCCATTGGGGACTGGCAAAAACTTCGGTGCTTTGTTTTGCAGTTAGTTTAAAAGAGATATTTAAAAAGCTCAAGTGTCCGCAGCATGGTCGAGTGGTTAGAGCGCTGAAATTGTGATCGGCATAGGCTAGGTTCAAAACGTACTCGCGCCATTCTGTTGTATCCTTGGGAAAGACACATTACAGCACTTTCCTCTGCTTGGCAGTTTTGGCAAGCAGTTCTAAATCTCTATTAATTACAAACGGACAGCAATAATTTGGTATCTCAGGAACCAGGTCAGGGTAATTGCTTACCCTATGTATTAGCGCCTCCGTCGGTTTCCTGCGAGTCAGGAGGATAAACTTAGAGATAAAATAAAAATAAAAAAGCTCTGCCCAGAAATAAAACGCGTCGTATACTATTACAAGGTACGGCAAGGAATAATCGATAGCTTGGCAAATAAATTAATTCTAGACCTAGCGTTACATGTCTAAAAGATTTAAAAGAGTTTTAAAACGTGTTTGTCATACTCAACGATTTGATGTTTGCTAATGCAAAATTTCATTTAAATCTATATTATCTACTCGCGTCACTTTTGTTTCAATGATCGTACAGAATTTGTTTCACAAAGGTCTGTATGAGATAAGTCTCAGTTTTCAAATAATATTATTTGTTTTATCTTTATATCTATATTTATCCTGCTGACTCTCAGGAAAGCGATGGAGGCCGCTAATACATAGAGTAAGCAATTACCCCAACCTGCATGATTGTAAAGATGCAAGAAATCTTTTTAAAAAATCAAAAATACGAATTAAATCACGCATTTTACGAAACAAATCTATTTAAGAACTTTTTAAAATGCTATGGAGGTTTATAAAGATGCTGCTTCTTTAGAAAAAAGGTTATTTGGTGATTGACGTACTCTACGAAATCCACGATAAACAAAGGATTTTCATGCGGGGATTTTCCCAGAAGAAAACAATTCATTCATAATGAATCATTCGCAAAAATACAAACCACACTGTGTTTGCTTCAAAAAGCTCCAACAGCTTGGCAAAAGCGTATTCTAGAAAAGGCGCCGCCAGAGTTAATACATTGTCTGGGTTATTGCGGTCACAACTTGCTGCAAGGAAACGTCAGCTTATTATGTCATTCCAAACAGAAATTAAGACAGCAAAAAGCCAAGTTACGAAAGTTGGCTGACTGTAAGATGGCGTTAAAACCAAAAAACAACTGGTATAAAACGATAGTTTTTTCCATTCTTGTTGTCTTTACTCGCTCCTGTGATTACTGGTGTGTTAGGTAGTCTAATAAAACGATAAAACTAATTGCGTTGGAACCTGAAGCTTATGAAAAGCTCACAAGAAATAAACAAGAACTACATCGAGGAGAGAAATACCACGACAACTGTTTCATATTTGGACTTAAGCAACTTTTTTTCTAATGATAATGATGTTAGCATAAATTCACGAGGGAAAAATCAAAGCTTGTTTCCAGCAGAAGGTGAAGAAAAAAAACAAGTAGGAGGTTAGACCTTCTCCCTCATATTTATAGAAATTATCCGGAATTCTATCATCACCTGGGGATTCTTGTTTTTGAGGTATTTAATTGCAGTGATCATTTTAGAAAACTGAAAACATGTACCTAGGTTGTCTATTTGAAAAAGATTTGATAGTTTAGATAATACTAAAAAATTAATTGATTGAAAAAATCTTTAATATGTTCTGGCCAGCATTCCAAAAAAATTTTTTTCTTCAAAAGGATTTCATATTGGCAAACCCAATAGGAGCAAATGCTTGTACAAAGGGAGCCAAAACGCATTTTATGCGATTGTAAAATTGATATGTTTTATTTTCGTTAGCGTATAGTTGCATCTTTTTGATTTTCTATTTACCAATAATTTTTTACTTTACGGAGTGTGCATTGAGCAAAGCTTCTTCCATTACAGAAGAAGTGTTTTGGAACATTTTGCAAGGTGAGCATCGTGGACACGATTCCTATGCTCAAAAAGAGATTTGGTGATTACAGTCAATTCATTTAACCAGTCAAGATTCTTTTGTGTGGTAGAATCAAATGTTGCTCTGTTTATTTTTTGAAAGATAGCAAGTTCTTCACTCCAACGGTTCTCACTCTCTTGCTCATTAGGTTCTTTAAGTGAGAATGAATCAACCAAGTTTTTAATAGCTTGTTTGATTTTTTAAATTCTATTTTTTTTGGAGTTGCAGAGGCTGGCAAAGTTTTTAGTAGAGATAGATGTTATGACTTTTGGGCAAAAGGCGGAGTTTATGGCAGATTTGGAATTGTAGGAGCCGGTGGTCCATCCAACATTCTGGTCCGCGCATTACTCTAGTAAAATGTACTTGACTGCAGCCATTGAAGAACAGTGATATAATCAAGCAGATGCCATTTCTGGATCGTGGATGCTACAACATGTTTTGTACATGATTGCTTCTAGGAAAAGCAAGTTAGTGATGACAAGCTGATGTTCTGAGCACAGGATAAAGAGACCAGCGCTAATGAAATTTTACTTACCAATACCATGGCGTCCCAAAGCATCATTCCTAGCTAAAAAATTGCGACAAACTCTGGCATTGAAATCTTCAGGGAAAATTATCTTAGAACTTGGAATTAAATCTAAAGTGCTATTTAGAATTGCTTGATATCTTTTCTACGAGTAGGTGTTGGAGCATAAGAGCTGATGAGCAGAGGTGGGCAGTACTGTGTACAAAAGTACCACGGTACTTTTTAAGTACCGGTATCTTCGGTATTTGGTACCGAGTACCGGTACCGCGGTACTTTTTTTTATAAAGTACCGCGGTACTCCGTCTAATTTTAGGGTCATTGAAAGTTTTTTTTGCAAGCATTGCGACATGTTTTTGTTTTTCGTATCGATTGCAGCTTTAAAGTAGTTTCTTGATTTACAGTAGCATTATCACAAATTGACATTTGTCAAACTTAAGTGTTTACCAGTACTTTCCCCATCCTTCCGGTAGTAGTTACTAGTTAATTTTAAGTAAGATCAGGTTTAGGAACGTTTTACGCACTTCATAGTCAGTAGCCCTTTTGGCTAAGGTTTATTTAGGCTAAGCTTACTCAGGCTGGTAGGGTAGTCTGTGTAGACTAGCATTTTAGTTATGTCTCAAATAAAAACTAAAAAAGTAAATTAAAAATTCCAATTCACTACAATATTTTGGCATCTCTGAAAGCAATTATCTGCTAGATCTTCTGGTTGCTTGCGGACCTGTATATATAGCATTAAATAGGCAGGTACGGTATTGCTTAAAAATTGCCCTTAGTATAACGTTTTTGTAGGAGTCTGAAGAATAAATGGAGTTGAAATACGATAAAATCAATAAAAATTTTAAATCTTAAAAACGAATGATGGGTTTGTGTATAAAGCTTATTTTGTCTTATATTTTTCCATCAATCTTAATCATGTTATTAATGTGCATAGAAAAAGAAACAATTTTAAAATTGGTTGAAAAAATATTGTTTTAACTTATCCGTTTAAATGTCAGGTTTTGTTTTGACTAAATTGAAGAAAGATCATTAATTGCTTATGCGCTTGAAGTTTTACATTATATAATTAATTCTATCATTTTTTTATACGCCAGCGTCAGTCTATGTCATTCGACTCTGTGTTTTTTTTTAAACTTTATTTAAACTCCATTTTTTTGACCAATTTTAACAGAATAAAAAGAGGTTACTGAAATGAAATCAACCAATAAAATTCTAATTACCACAAAAAAATGGCACAATCATTTTTCAGTGTTAATATTGAACTTAACGAAAAACGCACCAACAGAGGTTATTTGACTTGTTTTTATTCAAGCAGATGACATATCAAATGTAGCAGAGTTAAATGATCCCTGCTCCAGCTTTTTTCTTATATTTTTGTTTGCAACAAGAACAGGCAGTGAAAAATATTTTACAACACTACGCACCGATATTAAAATTTAGCATAAATGACTTGGCGTGAATAGCTATTTTGTATTTATATGTTACTTTCTGTACAGTACAATATCTAGATAGGTGTGCGTTCGTTTTTCCTCCTTGTAAGTTTATGTTTGAAATAACTTTAAATAGAATAGCCTACTTTTCTTTGTTGCACTGAGCGTTTGATGAAAATGACCAAAAAATCGAACTATATAGATTGATTTAAAAAGTGAAGTTTTAAGAAATATTTGTCGCAATTTGCTTGAGGTGATCGAAAATTATCAAAGGACTTCCGCCCTACTTTTGAATTATGCTGGGAACTGTATCGAACATTTACGTAAACAAAGTCTAAAGACATTCGAATAGCATACATATTGTGTTAAGCTTGAGTGCAATATCATTAATTGGTTGCATAGGCGTACCAGCCAAAAAAATATGGGGGCAATGAAGTTTTGCTCAAATCATAATTTTCTAGCACATTACGGATAGAATAAAATATTGTCTGAGATTTGCAAACCAAGAACAAATTTTGTCCTAAAATCATGGTGATCGCTAAAAAAAAAAAAGAAAAGTCTTCATTTGAATTCAGTCTCATATTTTTCAATTTTCGACCCAAAAGCAAGGTGTTCTCTACAAAAAAAAAGTCTTCACCGAAATTTGGTAACTATTATTTGCAGTTTGATCATTGTCAGTGTCCTAAAATTTTTGACTTTGCCCAAATATTTTCTTGTCACTGCCCGAAAAATTTCAATTTTGCCCAAATCTTAGAAACTTGGGTGAGCATTTTCTCTCTCTGCCCTTTCGGCAGGTACGGCTATGATTGATTGTACCGATGTTATGATAGCGATATTCTAATGTCAAAATTCGTACTATAAATTAAATAATTCTGTAAAAACAATGTCGCTGTCGTAAGTTGTGACAAAATCAATATTAAAATCTCAAATTACTCTCGGTAGAAATTCATTTTGATGATAATGACTGTTTTAGAAAATGTTAGGTTGTTTTATACTCTGACGCAGGGATGCTCAATTTTTTAACCATTATGGTCCAACTTTTGTCGAAAAGTTTATTGCGAGTCGCAATCGGTGCAGAAATCAAAGTATCTTCTTTTTTGGTTTTACTTATTTTTAATATGTTATTTTTTATTGAACCTGCTTGATAACAGGAATTCGGACTACAAATTTAGTTAAAAACCAAACAAAAAAGGTCACCAGTTTGATATACGAGGGTCAGTCAAAAAATAATGAGCCCAAGTCTCTCCTGGCCATATTTGTTGCAATAAAATCAAAAGTCATACATCAAAAGAAAGCCCAGGGATAGGAGATCTCAGTTCTACTTTTCAATGTAATCTCCGCACTTTTCAATTCCAACTGTCCATCGATGAACAAGGGACACTATGCCAGCCTTGTAAAAGTCAGCAGGCTGCATTTTTAACCAGTTTCTTACAGCGTGCTTGACTTCTTGATCACTAGTGAAGTGCTGCCCCCTAACTCCTTCTTTCAATGGTCCAAAAAGATGATAGTCAGATGGTGCCAGGTCGGGTGAGTATGGGGGATGGGTTACCGTCATCCATCCAAAAGAAGCAATCACTTCACGAGTTTTGAGACTGGTATGGGGCTTGGCGTTATCGTGTTGCAGCAAGACCTTAGACATGTCCAGGTGAGGTCGTACTCTTCTCAGTTTCGCTTTCAGTTTGCGTAAAGTGTCAATGTAAGCATCTGAGTTGATGGTAGTACCTTTAGGCATAAAATCTACCAATATCACTCCTTCAATGTCCCAAAACACAGTCACCATAATTTTTCCAGCTGAACGTTGACTTTTGAATTTCTTGGCTCTTGGGGACGTGGGGTGACGCCATTCCATGGATGATCTTTTCGACTGAGGTTCATAGTGATGAACCCAGGTTTCATCTCCTGTCACTATACGGCTGAGAAAAGTTTTGTCACTTCTGTGACACTCAATAAGCTCCGAACAAGCTTCAAAACGGGCTTGCTTGTGAAAATCCAAAAGTTGCCTCGGAACCCATCTGGCGCAAACCTTTGCAAAGCCTAGCTCATTAACAATATTCACAGCACTTCCATGGCTAACTCCAACACGTTCAGCAATGTCATCAATAGTGATTCTGCGATCATCTCTAATCAATTTCTCAACCTTATCATTGTTTCCAGGATTGACAGCAGAAGATGGTCTTCCACTTCTTGGTCTGTCCTGGAGGCTACTCAAACTTGGATCATCTTCTTTGTGTTTAATCCTGGATACCCACTTTTTCACAGTGCTGTAGGCTAATGAAGCATCTCCATAAACATTTACCAATCTTTCGAAAATTTGTTTTGGTGGCTCCCCTTCCGAAACAAGAAATTCAATCACAGCTCTCTGCTTCTGACGGACATCCAGTGATGACGTCATTTCCAAAACACAATACCAAAAGTGGACACGTTGAAACAATTTTTTTTTACAATTTATCTTTAAAGCAGTAAATTTACTAAACACCCTTAAAATTTCTAGAAAAAATATGAAGGTTAAAGCGGTTAAAGTTAACAGGGCTCATTACTTTTTGACTGACCCTCGTATCTACGTGTTTTATTCTTATATAAAGCGAAAAATCTCTAGTGGGACGAAAATTAGACTATTTATTCCGATTTTTCTGGGAGTCATTGGATTGATTCAAAGCATTACAATAATTTGATCGATTATGTAATTACAAATTCTTTGGTAGGCTTCAACAATAGACTTTGTGAATCTCGGGTTGGGCAGCCCTGCTCTGACGAAATGTATTAATAAATAATTCAATGTACGGTAAATTTAAAATAAAAAAATATACGCCAGAGCATTAGTCAAGTTTAACTATAAAATATTTTACTATTTAAGCTAAACTAACCTACTAAAAAAGAAAAAAGCTTGCAAAAATCCAAAAAAATTTATTTCACCAAAGTAATCAATCCTAATTAAATTTTTTAACATTTTGAAATAATTATAAAAAAGTACGATGTGACACTTAAAATTTTAATTTTTTCTTAAAATGAATTGTATTTCTTTTTATTATGTGAAAAGTTCATTTCCAAAATTGTTTAAAAAGTCCAGTGAATTTTGAAAACATTCGTTGTTGGTAAGATCGAAGCATTTTAATAATGAAATCAGATTTTGCTGAAATAGAGTTTCTTCTTCTGTGAACTGCATTAACCTCCCTAAGGGGATTCCAACTGTGAAAGAATTTTACTTTTAATCATACGATTTTACCTTTAATCAAACTCTTTAACTTTCTGAAACCAATCTCTGCTTTTCGGCCAATTTACAAAATTTGACTACCTTTCGAAAACTTTCTTTTTTAATCCAAAATAATATTTATTACAACATTTAAGTATCTCTATCCAAAAAGTATGAAATTTTTTTCTGTGCAACCTGAAATCAGCGGGGTCAACAAAAGTGTTATTTAAGGTGTAGTCTCCTGACGAGTCCTAACAAGAACAAAACAGGTCTGTCGCCATTTGCTTGCTGATTGGCTTGACTATTCTTACTTAATGTTAGCAATGGAACTGCAGGGTTTAGCTTGACTTTACCCGATTCGTGTTAGCTGACTCGATGATATGGTCAGCATATCGAAACCACCGTCAGTATGCCTTTGCGGCTTAGCCGTGCTTGTCGTAGTTACGCTGGTAGTGCATTGTTTTCATTAAACTATATATGTTATAACATGTACAAAAAAAATTGTGCATGGTCACCGCACCAGTTGTGCGAAAAAAAGAGTGATTATCGTGTTTAATGTGCATATAGTAATTATTGTGCAAAAAAAAATGTAGCTTTGGAAAAAGTAGCATTTTTGCGTGCAATTATGTGAAATCTTTAGCGCTTTGGGCGTTAAATATGGTATATCAGAAATTATAGGAATCAATCTTAGGGTAGTAAATATTTTCTGAAGGTATTGCATTTGCAAGGAACATTCTAGTTGTCTAATTATAAAAATAAAAATATTTTGCATAAAATCAAAAATTCACTAAACACCAGATTTCATATTCATACCAATGCAAAAGGGACTTGATGAAATTTTAATTTTGTTGCTTTGCAAGCAAAAATATAAAGATTATCATAACAGTTAACGGCCAGCGAAGGTTGAGTAATTTTACTAAATTACCAAAACAAGAGTTTCCCAAAATGAGGTCCGTGATGAGCGCACAAGGGGTCCGCGACGATATGAGAAAATTTGTCAACATATATACCTGGTAAAGTAATCCATACCATGAAATCTGAGACAGATTTAAAGTGAAAACCTTTTTTTTAGGGACGATTTTTTGTCTATAAAAGAGCGTCCCGGTTTGCCCCTACGGAAATAAGCATTTATTTTTTAACGGATTTTGTGTTATTTATTTTTGGGTTTGTTTTGTCTTTCCTCGTTGGTTGGGCAGAAAATTGATGTGACATAAGATTGGGGTCCATGATAAAAAAAGATTTGCAAATAGAGGTTCGTGACCCAAAAAGTTTGAAAATAACTTTGACTAAACCGCTGTAATAGGTTATATGGAAATTAGTACGATTTTTGACAAACTTTTTTTAATATAAAAAACAAAGCAGAAGACAACGTATTCATTAGGTTTTTAATATATCCAAGGCATATTTTATGCAAAAAATCAAGTTAAAAATATATTCACTGCATGTTTTTTACATGCAAAGCATAATTGATTTTTGAAAGTGAACAGTTGGATACGTACGATATTGTTTTCGCTTTGTTAAATACAATTTTTAAATGTCAAATAAATAAAATCCAATGTATGACATTGTTTTAGTTATTACCATTAATTCGTATAATTCAAAAGTATCGAGTACCGGTACCGCGATACTTTTTTAGTACCGTACCGGTACCGCAGTACAATTTTAGCAAAGTACCGAGTACCGGTACCGCAGTTTAAGCAGTACCGTGTCCACCTCTGCTGGTGAGATGGCAAAGTTGTTCTTTGCAAAAGGTGTTTTTAAAGTTATCAATCGTTGATTGATTTCAAATGGAAGATTTGGGAGATATTTTTTACAAGTGACGTGTTAAAAGCAAAACCACGCTCCATGAATTTGATTAGCTTCGGGTAAAAGCCCCTTCCAGTAAAATGTATAGCCCTTAGCAACTTTTTTCAGCAAGCTCTCTTCTGCAAGACGTGTCTCACAAAGCAGTGATTCTACTGCTGTAACGCTTGAGCTCTGCGGCTTCAAATTCAGTTCCACGATCAGGTTCGACAGATTTATGCAAATACTGAAAAGTTTGAGCATTCCAAAATACTAAAGTAAATTAATTGGATTTCTGACGGCTAGGGGGATAATCTGACAGGTGCGGTTTCTTGTTTAAATACTTTGGGACTACAAGTTTTTGGGCCATTTTTGGGCACTTCAAAATGAGGCAGGTCGCGCTTATCCTAAAAAACCGCCTGGTTATACAGCAGGACCGAAGGACTGCATAGTCCCGGCTTCAACTCCAATGACCACCACACCTACGTCACCTACAGATAAATTTCAAACTAAAGGTGTAGCAAAGTAGCTAACATATTAAGAATAACTGAGTAACTTGACTTTTCAGTAAAATGACGTTACTCTACTACTTGATTGTAAGACTGTATTTTCACGACTCAATCTTTATGACTCAATTTTTACCACTGAATCTTTACGACTCAATTTTTACCATTAAATTGTTAACACGTGCGAGGCAAACTGATACATTCAGACAGACGTATTGTTGCGTCATAATACACATTAGCCACAAAGCCTTTTAACATTATCCTATGTGTACCCTTGTTGCTTGTCATCTGTCGCCACAGAAATTTTAAAAAGGAAGAAATAAATTTTGGGCAAAGATTTGTTTGAGGTAGTGCTGAAATTCCCAGCCACACACACTTTGTTAACGTAAAGTTGGTTTCAACAACAAGGAAGAAGTTCCAAGACAATTGAAAACTAAAAGTGGCTGCAATAAGCTGCCAAAGGTCAGGTCTGTTTAGATTCGTCTTAAGGGCCTGCTCACAATGGACGAAATTCTGACTGGAATTCTTCCTTAGTCTTGCTGTAGTAAAAAGTCATCGCAAGGCCCAATTGAATTTTTCTATAGCTGGGGCTTTGGTTGTGGGCATCAGGGTGTATCCATATTAGGTTGATTTTGAGTTTAACACGTCTGGGTGCCATACCCTTGTAGTTTGCCTGAGGCCGCGAGGTGCTCTATTACCCAATGACACTGCGAATAGGTGCCACATAGGGATTGCTGGTGGAGAGGTTATGTACTAACAGAGAAAGACTTACGCAATTAACAATTTTGTTTGTATGTCAGCAGCGTGATCGAGTGGTTAAGAAAACCGTGATTGTGATCGACATAGTCGCAGTTTAAAACCTACTCGCGCCATTTTGTGGTTTTCTTGAAAAGAAACTTTACAGCACTTTTGACAAGCAGTTCTAAATTTCAGTCACGTTTCTATATAACTAAAAAACCAAAATAAAAGTTTACTACAGGACAGCAGTATCTTGACATTTCCGAAGCAGGTCAGAGTACGAGTACCTACTTCACCGTTTCTTTATGTATAGCGCCTCCGACGCTTTTCTGCAAGTCAGGAAAACAAATATAGAGATAAAAAAAATGATAATGCAGCAGTATAGCTAGTCAGCGGCTAGACCAGAGGTAACAAAAATGTAGGCCGCGAGAAAATTTTGTGCGGCCAACGAATCGGTTTGACACAATCAACCTCTTCAATTTCAGTATATCAAAAGCAAGCAGCTAAAGCTTGATATCTTTTCTATACCATTCGATTTTACACTCATTTTTTCCGGGATGTGACTATTTGGCGAAGCTGTTTTGGCGCCAGACATTGTGGCAGTGTGTCGTTTTCTTATTCGTAAAATTTTAAAAATTTTAAGGTTAAGGAGTTAGCTTAGGGTTAGGGCGATTGATTATACTGTTTTATTAAAACCTTTCTGCTAGTTTCAAATAGGCTGGCGCCAAAACGGCCGCGCCAAAATGGCTTCGCCAAATAGTTTCATACCCCATAATTGCACCCCCTGAGCTCAACTCAAACTCACAAAACTACAGAGGAATGAGAAGCTGAAAGCAATGTATCTGAGCAACCCGCTGCTTGAATCATTCGTGTTTGTGTGTCAAAGGAAAAGTTTCTAAGTTTGTGAGCTCGCTCTCAAATGATCATCAGTTTTCGGAAGCACGTACCTACGGGAACAACTTTTTTCTAAATTGAACATGACAAAAAGTCGTTTAGTTCAAGACTGGCAGAAGAAAATCTAAGTATGCCGTTTAAAGTTGCCACATTTTCAGTTAGATCTAACATTAAGTGCTTAGTAAAGCCAAAAATTTCTAAACATCTTACTTGAGGTTATATTGGTAAAGCTACATGTACGTAGTTTTATCTTTCATTCCTTTCTATTATTTTATGCTTCAGTACCGCGTTATATAACTTCAGCTGTATGGTTTGCATTAATTTTTTGACTATTTTGTGTATATATTTGTAATTTTGATTTCTTGCATTTACATGTATTTAAGGAAATTTTAAGCGGTGACTGGTAAATTCTTCCGCGGAAAACTCCACCTCAGTAAATTCTACGATAGGTAGATCCACCACGATATATTCTACCACGGGGTTTTTTAGGGTTAGTTTTAGAGTTAGAGTTAGAATTAGGATTAGGAGTTAAGATTAGGAGCTAGGGCTAGAGTTAAGGTAATAAATATACTTGCCAACTACTTTACTCTATACTTGTCAACTTATAGCGTACTAAATCAACAACAATCAAGAAATAAAATAACAATCAACATGGTGTGATATCGTGGTAATATATACCGTGGTGGAATGTACCTACGGTTAAATTATCCCGGCGGAATATGCCGTGGTGAACTATAACCATTTTAAGGATACTTACGCCAGAATCTTTGTAAAGTGGCAGTTTTAAGACCCGTTTCTGCTGCGAGTGTTGGCGGGATTATTCTTTGTTTGTTTATTGATTTTTTTACTTTTTTCCGCGCTTAAACTAGAAACAATATAATGAACAAAGAATAATTTCACCTACGCTTGTAGTGTAAATGGGTCTTTCGATGACAAACTGGGTTTTTATTATTTTTGTTTGTTGGTCATTACTACCTGTATTGTTGAACAATTTCTGTTTTTGTATCTAAAAAGTTTATGATTTTGTGTTACAAACCCTTTGTAGCCTGCGTTCTTTGGTTTTTTAACACGCTTTTATTTCTAATATTTAACCAGAAATTTATTGTGCTAAAATTTTTATCAGGATTGTTTTATTTCATGTTTTATGGCTTTTAACCAGAGCTGGTAACTTGTTAGATTTTTATTGGAATTAAATTTAATTGTATTCTATGCCGTAAAAATCGAAAGCTCGATTAAGCCTATCTACACAATAACTTAAACTATTGAAAAAATTGAAAAGCTACCACAAAGAGATAAATAAAATAAAAGAAATCGTGAAACTGGCCGTCATTAACAAAATAAAACAAATTCTTTTAATGATTTAAGTCTAACAGAAAACGAACATTAATTGGAAACTCAGTTGTCCAATCGAAAGTAAATGTACAACTTAGTTATGGAATCGAAAGTAAATGTACAACTCAGTTACATTTGAAATTTAACAATTTAATGTCAAAACTGAAATTCTAAATTATATTGATTCTCTTTCAAAATTCTTCAGTTTATGAACTCAAATTCGATCTCACATTTTTTGAGTTCGAAGTCAGCAATTTGTATTTTTTTAGTTCATGTTCGAGTTCGGCAAAAAAAGATCGAGTTCTTTAAAATTCAAGTTCGCAGCACTGCCTATAACATAACTATAAAGGCTCTTTTTGCTTTTTAAATTATCTGAAAAAAAGTTTTATATTATAACTAAAAAATTTTGCGGCCCGCTTAGTCAGGTAGAACTAACAAAGTGGCCTTCGACAGCCAATAGGTTCGTCATCCCTGGGCTAGACCCTTAAGATTAGCACTTGACACATCAATATTAATTTAAGTATAATTATCAAGAATTTAATTTTTTTAAAGACCTTAAAAGCTTATTTTATTAGAATGTAAAAAAATATCATATTGTAGCAACCCGTTTTTACCGCATTGTTAAATTACGTCACAAGCGCACTGATTACTCTGCTTTAACAAACAGTCGTTTTCTTTAGTAGTAAAATAGCAAGCTAGCAAACTGGAGTGTTTTCTTGTTGACACCACAGTCAGCGTTTTTTAAGATAGCTAAATCATCTCAGTTAGCTTTTATCAAGATAGCTAAACTGTCTCAGGTAGCATTTATCGAGATAGCTAAAATATTAAATTTCAACACACAAATTATAACACATCTTTCTAAAAACTGAAAGCATCTTTCTGAAACCCATTCAAAAGCAATCACGACCAACATCAATATGAATTAAAGTGCGGGTTCAAACGAGCCATAGATCAAACTGACAAAAGTTTCCAAGTTCAAAACTCATAACATTCACGCCCGCAAAAGTTGTACGACACAACCAAAAATAATCGATAATATTAAGGGACGCTGTAACTGTCAATAGATTGACGAAATTGCAACGAGGGATGCAACTGAACTTTATTTTTAAGAATTTTTGATTGGTTTGGATTTTAGAATTACTGTCAGATTGATTTAATAATATGTCAACATCCTTTTACTAATCATTGTAATAATTTTGTTTTGTTCATGCAACAAAGATTTTGTTGCCTTCTCATAATTGTTGACATAGTTTTCTGTCATAAATCTGTTTGCCTTTTGAGCCAAATCCAAAAGGGAAGCAGAAATTTCTCTGCTATCTTTTAATATTACCCAGGCATGTTGCAGATTAGCTTCCAATAGTTTTGCATCTTTAACTAGTAACTTGGACTTATTGCTCCGATTGTGATCTTTTATGTGGACGTGTCTTGGCTTTACCGAAGATGGCAACAAACATTTACTGTATATTACCTTCGTTCGGTTTGCTTGATATATAATAATTTCACATATACTACATATTCTAGAACTTTTATATTTTTTTATCACCCTACTTCCCTTACTTTTTTTATTTTATATAAAATTTCTGTAAGATATTTTTACGTACACTTTTGAATGGTACAAAATGGCAGAAATTAATGCAAAAAATTAAAAATTTTATTATACAATAAGTTTTTTAGTATAATATGCATATAAAAAATACATTATATTTTTATGCGTATATTGATATCTGAGTAAAGTAGTTTTTTGTAAAAAAACGCATGTTTTATAACTCAATATTATGGGTAGTTTATTTAAAATATTTAATTTCGGTTTAAAAGAAATACATTTTATTCTCATAAGATTATGCTACCTACAGTTCCATCTTTGCAAAAGGTACGGAGGGTTTTTTAGTTTATTAGACAGCAATAGGCGCATAGTTTTGATGTAACTAATAACTATAATAAGTATACTCTAATATATGGCAAAATATATAACTCGATAAGTAATGTCTACTAATTATAAAGATATGAGAACATTATATTTTTTTTAGATTTTTATCAAGGATTATTCGATCAAGTTTAAGTTATACTATTCGTATAGAACTTGCTAATTCTAGAGAAATGATGAGAAACGGGCAACTTTACTATGCAGTTGTAGCTGGACTTGCTCTAATTATAAATATTTTTTTTTATTACATACATTTATTAAAAGATTTGGGAACTGATTATTACCTTTATATTGAGAGCTCCTGATATAGCTTTTACTCGATTAAAGAATATAAGTTTTTGATCACATTCTTTCTCCTTAATGCTCTTTATATTATCTATGTTTACAGGAATAAGATTGGGGACGGAATGAACTATGTACCCCTCTTTGTCATCCGATTTAGCTCACTCTTCCCAGCGGTAAATATAAGCATTTTTTTCCCTTCATCCAACTAGAATCTCCAGTATTTTAAGATCTATAAACTTTTTAGTCATTTTAAATAACATAAAGACAAAAACATGGGTTTTTAGATCTCTTTTTTGTTGAACAGTTTTAATCACAACATTTTTATTAGTTCTTTCCTTACCTGTATTGGCAGCAACCATTACGATATCGCTTTTTGATCGAAATTTAAATACATTTTTTTTGATCCATCAAGAGGTAGAGACCCAATTTTATTTTATATCTTTATTTTAACATAAAATTATAATGTAATTTTACCAAGATTTAGAAGTATCTTTCTAGTGGTAAAATTTTATAGCAGAAAAAGAAGGTTTTTTGAGTATTATAGAATAGTTTGAGCGATATGTTATATTCAGATAATCGCCTGATGAGCCGTTTTTTGGCGAACATGCTGTTGCGATTTTAAAAGTTTCTATGGATTTAATGTTAGAATAGATACCGATACTCGAGCTTACTTTACTGGCGCCACTATAATTATTGCCATTCCAACTAGAATTAAAATTATCAAAGTGTCTTCCTCTTCTGCAAAAAAGACCTCTAGCGCCACTGCGTTGAATTCTTGTTGGTTTTGTGAGAGAATCAAGCATTTAAATGTTTTTTTTAGTTTCTCGTTTTGCCTCAGATGGGCTAGCACACTTTTTTTGTAAAGCATCCTGTTTGTTTTTCAAGTTTTTGTTTGCTACCGTAAATTCTATGGGTTCTGAAATGCCGTTGAATAGTTAACTCACCTATTCAAAAATATAACAGACAGTTTTTCAATAAAATCCATCTTTTTTTTTTTTTTTTTTTTTTTTTATCCCTATATTTTTCCTCCTGACTCGCGGGAAAGCGATGGAGGCGTTATACATAGGGTAGGCAATTACCCCGACCTGCTTCCGGAGATGCCAAGATTTTGCTGTCCGCTTGTAACTTAATGGAGATATGATTGTAATTTAGAACTGCTTGCCAAGACCACCAAGCAGGGGAAAGTGCCGTAAAGTGTCTTTCCCAATAACACAACAGAATGGCGCGAGTGGGTTTTGAACCGAGATTGCGTTGGTCACGAGCCCGGCGCTTTAACCGCTCGACCAAAAATCTACAAAGTATAAAGAAAAAAACTATGAAATGACTTTACATTTTTGAAAAAAGAATCGGTTTAAAGAATAAGAAAATTATTTTCTTTTTTACAGTGGTAGCACCATAAAAATCTAATACAACTACAGCAATTGCTATGCTAAAACAAAAATATGGATATAACCATATTGGTCATCACCCAACCTTAATCAAAACCCACCAAAGATGTGATGCTTTGCTAGGCACTGCTACCGCTTTGCTTAAATACAACAACAAACTTTTTACGGTGTTTCAAATCTACAATAAAGATATGGTAGAACCAAAAAAATTGTTTTCCAGATTTTTATTTCAAAAAGTTTATTTGCTTTCAGGGTATTTGTAAATATCAAAATATTGCAGTGTTCTTGTTCTTGTTGTAGTAGATTAGTATTTATAATCTCGTTAGGCCACAATAGAGGATTAGGATTTCATTGTTTAAACAGCTTTTTTTCAAATTTTTAATGTGGTATTTAATATTCATTGTTGTATAAGACCCAAAACTAATATAGAAATGTGGTTAAATAAGTTTATTTTCATAAGAAAAAGTTCATGAATGAAAAATTAGGTTGCTTCCGATTAAGTTAAAATGTCTAAAAACGTTCTGTTAAAGATGCCGAAAAAAAGGAAATACCTTCTTTTAGAGATCGGACTTTTCTAGATAATCTATCCGCAATTACGTGCTAATTGAGCCCAAAATTTTATGGTTATCATTTTGATCATTTTTTAGTTTATTGCTTATGGTTATCGTTTACGTCGATTTTTCTAATCGGCGATGAAATATCCAAATAAAAGTAATTTCTGATAGACTTTCAAAACTTACTATATTATATATGCTGCTAAGAGTTTTATTTGACAAGAATCTCTGCGACTTAGCAAACACAAAAATTTATGCGCCTGGTGTGCGTAATTGCAACGTCATAGTCAAAGCATAATTTCGAAGCCGACAAGTCGCGTTTCGACTTGTTTGATAATATCAGTAGAATTTTTATTACTTGTTTTTCGATTTTTATTACTTACACTGGAAGTTTTTTGTTTGTGTAATATCGATTATTGCACAAACAAAAAACTTCCTGGCATGAGACCTTAGATTTAGTTAAATTGAATAAAATATGATATCGCTTTAAATACTCTACAAAGCATAGTATAAATTTTACAAAAAGTCAAGAATTTTCATAAAATTATCAATAATGTTTATTTTGAATTTTTTCGATCAATTTAAACTTGCATGATAAAAAAAGGTTAACAACTAGTTATAAGATAACACGACAAAAAAAGATTGACACAGTTTAAGTTTCACCGATGAGTTTCATTACAGATTGCGTATACGTAGAGTATAAAAATTTATCTCTTTTTAGAAAAAAATTATCCGGATTTACAAGTTGTCTTGAATGCTTTATCAGCTCGAGCAAACGAAACATGCAGTCATATTCCTAACTTTTACAATTACTTATATGGAAATTCTTTAACAGAACTAAACAACGGAGGAAGCAACATGTTCAATAGCTATGGAATGAGGGTACTTCTAACTTTTATGTATTTTTATGTTGTCAATAGGGTGTAGACTCCTAATGTATCATAGACTTGTAAAAAAATAAATGTATATGAACCTATCCTAGCTCCGTGGTTACAGTGGTTTTTGTTTAATAATGTTAAATGTTTAACAATGTTAATAGTTGCATAAAAAAAACTTCACCTCGGCACAATTCAAGTTAACTGAAAATGTTTGGTGCGTAAACCAAACACTTCTCAAATTATATTAAAAATTTTTTTGTGGTACAGAATTTTAATATCGCTTTAAACAAAGTCGATTTTATCGGAGCCATAAGCTTTTCGTGACGCTTTCATCAGTGGCAATCACGTGAAAATGGGACGAACCAGAGAAAATCAAGGTATTTATAGTCTCAATAGTTGGGAGAAAGGTGCTGCAGTCTCGGAAAGGAGAAAGGCACAATTGCACAAAATCAAAGAAGTGTGGTGCAATACAGTGTAATCTTGGAAAGGAGAAACACACTATGTGCAATTACCCAGGAGAAACACTGTTACTCGCAACTTAGGTTATTTGAAAAGTTTTAATGTGTAAACAAATTCCAAATCGTTTAGGCATTCTATGCCTGGTCCTGAGAAGTGTCCCGTGTATTTGAGAGTTCCTTGGATAGGGAAAGCTTCCATTGGTCTTGATAAAAATGTCAAAACGGCTGTTGAAAGCTGCTATGGCTCCGTTACCACCAGAGTTGTATTTACATCCAAACGCATGTTGCCTGTAGCCCGCAAAGATGTTTTACCTTCCACGTTGAAAAGCTCCGTTGTTTATGAATATTCGTGCCACTGTGACAGTAGGTGTGACAGTAGGTACGTAGGACGAACATCACAGCGACTACAAGATAGAATCAAGCAGCATGTTCCTAAATGGCTACAACAGCAAGCGAAGCGCCCTACACGATCTCAACCTGGCAGATCCTGTAAGCTAAAACGCAACAATCCAGATTGCTACTCTGCCGTAGGACAACACTTGCTTGATAACGAGCAATGTGCTGCAAACTATAACGACAAACGTTTTAAAATTCTTGCTGTGGCACGCAACTCGTTCCATCTGTGTCTACTCGAGGCAACTTTTATCAAAACCAGACATCCGGTTTTATGTAAACAAAAGGAATTTGTTTACACATTAAAACTTTTCAAATAACCTAAGTTGCGAGTAACAGTGTTTCTCCTGGGTAATTGCACATAGTGCGTTTCTCCTTTCCGAGATTACACTGTATTGCACCACACTTCTTTGATTTTGTGCAATTGTGCCTTTTTCCTTTTCGAGACTGCAGCACTTTTCTCCCAACTGTTGAGACTATAAATACCTTGATTTTCTCTGGTTCGTCCCATTTTCACGTGATTGCCACTGATGAAAGCGTCACGAAAAGCTTATGGCTCCTATAAAATCGACTTTGTTTAAAGCGATATTAAGAATTTTTTGTTTAATAATTCTTATTCAAGGACTCAACTGCAGGAATTAAAAAAATGCAAGAAATTTTTTTTTGTTATAACTAGGGTCGGTAAGATTTAACAGCAAGCAAGAAGCAACAAGCCAGTTTCCTTGTCATATTATATACAGCGTACATTTTGAATGAAATAATAGACTGAAATTTGTCAGAAAAAAATTAATATACAGGATAACATGTCTTAGCATTTAAATATAAAAATACATTATACAAAATAAACATTTTATGATAGTGGATAAAATAGGTAATGGCATTAATTGTCATTTAAATAAGCATAATTACCATCAATCAATATCAATAAAAGGTTTTGAAAAAAGTATAAAGATCTGGGAAGGATTTATTTTAAAAGATTTATATCATAAAAAAGTTTAACTAATGAACATCGAATTTTTTTTTTGATTGATGTGCCTCACAACCGCAACAGTCTGTTGGGACTATTTTAATATTTGTGTTCTGTTAAATGGGTATATGTACAGTTGTACATGTATATAACTATTGAAACCAAAGGAATTTATTTGACTTCATTTGAAACTCATCAAGGATTCCTTTGAAACCTTTCGTTTTAATAGCTATTTTAAAGCTTTTTACCAAGCAAAAAACTTTTTGTATATATATATTTATTTATTTATCTAGGTAAAACATTACACATAAAACTTTTAAAATCGAAACAGTCTGTTCGCCAAAAAAGAGCTCATCAAGTGATTATCCGAATATAATAAAAACAACAACAAACAAAAACATAAATATGAAAAACCACTTTCTCTTATTGTCTTTATAAACATGTACATATCGGCTTCATTTCTTGCACGTCATTCACGGGCTTCCTCTAGTTTGCATTGCTTGCCTGTAAGATCTCTTTATATCTGTACAGTGCGCCCTATTAGTGTGAGAAAGCTGCTCAGTAAATCATTCAAGGATTTTATTATTTATTATTATTGATTTTGAATTTTTTTTATTTTCCCATTTAATTTATTTGCGCATAGAATGCTTTTTTGTTTTTGTTGTTTTTATTATGTTTTTGATAATTGCCTGATAAGCCGATTTTTGGCAAAACAGACTGTTGCAATTAATAAATTTTTATGTGTAGTATTTTACCTAAATAAATAAATTTTGCTCTGATTTTGATCATCCAGCACTGTATTAACTAAAAATTCTGTGTGAAATTGTTAATTTTTAGTCGTAATGTCATGGTGTTCAAGACCAATTTTCGTCCTAGATTCAAGGTGATCTCTAAAAAAAAAAGTCAGTAGTATGTAATGATTTTTTTGGCGACCGTCCGATGGAGCAGGCGCTGGAGCGCGTTGGAGCGCTCCAGCGCGCTCCAGTGCTGACGTCATCAGTGCGTCTATGGTTACAAACCCTAGACTCCATGAGTCAACAAAAAGGTCGAAACCCTATCTTTTACTTTCTATTGTTTATATGTTTCAAATCAATTTAGTTTCAAATTAATATTAATAATAAGATTAATAAGTTCTATTGAAAACGATTTTATAAAGTTTATGCAGTAGACAATTCCACATATTTTCTGAAGCGTGAACATCGTTTCCTGTTCTGAATCGTATTGATTTGACCTTAACCCTTTCAATACCGATTTTGTAATGAACATATTAACATTTTCGGTGCCAAAGAACGTATATTTAAGTCTAAGAACGGGTCTCATTTATCGTTAACCGTTACTAACCCACAAAGCTTTGGGGTTTTGCCCAAAATTAAAAAACCATTAATTAAACTTGGCAAATAGTAAACAAGAGCCGAATTGCTTAACCTTCAGCACCGAAAAAGTTAAATTAATTCAAGGAAATTTATGTCATATATGTGTTTTAAATAGATTTTTGTTACTCCGCATTGTATTTCTTCTACTTTTCTTAATTGGGACGCATTTGTCCCATGGGACATATATGTCCCGACGGTATCGAAAGGGTTAAGTAAACTCTAACTACTTCCAAAAAGTGATTTAATATGTATTTTTTTTCTTCTAACTTTAATCTCAAAGGCAATACTTGTGCAGGTTTAAACGTTCCCTATACAACCTTTATTTTTATTCACAAGATACCTATAGTCAAAAGTTTTTTGTTTTTTTTCTAGACAAGCTTGATTTTTGTTGTAGACCATTAAATTTTACTTTCTAGTGTTTATGACAGCAGACCGTTAATTTTTACTCCTAATTTTTACTTTCTAGTGTGTATATAATTCAAATCTATTTAGTTTCAAATTTAAAGATTGTTTTTAGTCTTTCCCGGTGTTATCCAGCTTTAAGATTTATCGAAAACAATTTTATTATAAAGTTTTGATTTTTGTATATTTTCACTTTCTAGTGTTTATGACACCATTCATTTACTATATGTTTCAAGTCTATTTATCTTCAAAAATCGTTTTAGTCTTAGTGTTACACAGCTGTAAGGTTAATTAAAAATGACTTTATACAGTGGACAATTCCACGTAGTTCCTGAAGCGTGAGCGTTGTTTCTTGTTCTGAATGGTAGCATGACCTTATCGTCTTTCAAAAGAATCAATGTGCCATGAAGTTTTTCGTTTTAATCAATATGTATGTACATACAAAAAGAATTGTCACCAAGTGTAAAGCGAGCAACTTTATAGATTCAATGTCTGTTTCAAGATTTTAGCAAAAGAAAAACCGAACATAGTGAGAAAGTTTTCTCTACAGACTTCCTGTTGCAGAACTCTGATTTTTCACCAAATTTTTTCCCTAGAGTAATAAAAGAACACTGCAAAATTGTAGTGCAATCTATTGCTAAAAATAACACAGAGGTTTGTTGCGCAATAACTTTCCACAGGTATATAAGCGAATGGTTCTGGTGAACTGTTTATTCTACTTTAAAGTCGTTGAAGAAAGAAGAACTATTCAAGATGTTCAAGTGTGATATTTGCAAGAGTACTTTTACCAAAGAGCGTAATATGCGCCGTCACAAGAAAACCGTTCATGAAAAGTCAACTGGAGTTTGCTGTAGCAAATGCAAGAAAAGCTTTTCCAGACCCGATAGTTTGAGAGCACATCAGAAAGTATGCTGGAAGTGCAGTCGTTGTGCTAAACAGTTTGAGACTTTAAACTTGTTCAACAATCATCGTTGTTTCAGCAAGGAAGCACCCCCAATGAAAAACTCTGTTGCAGTCAACAACGGTAAGTTTATATTTGACAATCAGTTTGTTTGTAACCTAAAAGATTGTTGTTTCTCATAGATAGCGGAGAAGCACCCCCAACCAAAAAGACAAAAATTGCTTCTCAGAATACCAATGGTAAGTTTTTATGAAAAGTGAGTTAACTTTGAAATAATTTTTATTTTTGTTGTAGAACCCCAGAATTCTACTAAAAGTTTACTTGAAGTCGGAGAGCTAAACTCAAACGGTAAGTTTTGATAAAAAATTTTTTGTTTTAAAGCTAATGTTGGTTTTTCTTAGATCGGTCACAAACTGATACCTCGCCGGAAAATTCATCAAAAATTCCGGTTGAAAATTCGGTCGAGGTTTCACACGGTAAGTCTATTTTCGCAGTTTCATTTTAAGATACTATAAAATTTTATTTTACAGAAATCATAGAGGAACCACCAAAAATGAAAACCAAACCTGTGGCAACTAACAATGGTGTGTTTTTTGTATAAAAGAGTTTGATTTGAATTTAATTTTGTTTTTCTTAGAATTGGAAGACCTCCCAGATGAGGAGATCAACACCCTGATGAGAAAGCATTTTTCCAGCATTCGGACTTTCTACAAAAAAAGCAAAGTGCAATCCATCTTTAATTTTTGTTATAATGAAGATTTAAAAGTATTAATTCCAAAAATTGTTCATCAAATTATACAACTACAATTCAACCGTTTTAAAATAAATTACAGTTTTGCATATGTTTTAAGAAATATTAATAATAATGATTTACGGTATTACCACTCATTGTACAATAATAGCTTAATGATGGAAATTGCGCGTTTAATTAGTAATCGCCATGAATTAATAGAGTTTTTGAATACGTTGGCTGAAGAATCTTTTTTCGATAAAATTAACCGCCCTGACAGCAAATGGAAAATAGTAGACATCCCCAACATTATCTTTTATATAAATCACATAAAAGATGCACCTCTTGGTGCCCCAATTTTTCTTCCCGATTATATCAAAAATAACCATGGTTTACGAAATGTAAATGCTGGGGATCACTTGTGTTTTTTTCGATGTTTGGCAGTGCACCGAGGCGCCAACCCTCACAAATGTGAACAACCTGCCAAAAATTTGTTTTATAAATACTGTACTCGTTTTGACGTGGCGCCTGGAGATTTTGCAGGCGTTCAACTTTTTGATTTTATCCACTTAGAGGATTTTTTTGAACTGAATCTCATTGCATATGAGCTTGATGGTAAGGTTGCCAAACTGGTCCAGCGTAGCCGCGAGTTCTACAAGGAGACAATGCGATTGAACTTTTACAAAAATCATCTAAGTGTGATTGTAGATTTTGAGTTATATTGCGGTGTGTACCAATGTGTACACTGTGATAAGCTGTGGGATCATAGTGGTAATTATTATCGTCATACCAAAAGTTGTACCACAACGGTGCGTGAAGTTTTTCCTGGTGGCGTTCACAAAAATCCTGCCACTATTTTTGAAAAATTGGAGGAAATAGGGATTGTTGTGCCTCAGTGTGACCGTCATTTTCCTTTCTTTGCGTGTTATGATTTTGAAGCGTATTTTTCCAAAAAACAAATTTCTAATAGTTCCATGTTAACTTTGGATGCTTGTCACATCCCTTTGAGCGTTGCAGTAGCAAGCAACATCCCTGGCTACAAATCGGGTGTTGTTTTGTCACAGAAGGGAGTGAAGAAGAGTTGGTACAAAAGTTAGTCGATTGTTTGGAGACCCTGTCAGAAGTTTCTTATAAGTCGCTTCTAGAAAAATTTGATTACGTGTTTGAGCAGTTGGAAAGGAGTGAAAATGTCAGAAAAGAAAAAAATTTAAACGAATTTAACTGTTATCGTAAGGAATTGGTTGTACTTGGTTTCAATTCGGCTTCCTATGATTTAAACCTCGTTAAACCCACATTAATTCAAATTCTTTTAAAAGACATCCAATTTGTAATAAAAAGAACCAACAGTTATCTTTGTTTAAAAACATCCAAATTAAGGTTTTTGGACATCAAAAATTTTTTGGCCCCCGGTTTTAGTTACCGCAAATTTTTGGTAGCTTATGGGGAAGAACTCAAAAAATTTTATTCTCCATATGAATTTGTGACTGATCTCGATAAATTAAAAAGTGGATTGCCCAAACACAGTGTTTTTTATTCTTCTCTTTCCAAATCGAACATCACCCAAGAAGAATACAATCTTGTAGTAAAAACTTGGACAGAAAAAGGATGGAGCTCCCTACGTGAGATGCTCATTTACTACAATGTCCTGGATTGCGTCCTGTTTGTTCAAGCCGTTCAAAACTTGCTCCGACCTTATCTACAACAAGGTTTGGATATATTTAAAACATTTTTTTCGGTTAGAGGAGTGGCCAAACTACAAATCATAAAAAAAATTGAAAAAAATGCTTTCTTTTGTTTGTTTCCCAAGCGGCATGGGGATCTGTACAAAACCCTTCGATCTCAATTGACAGGTGGGTTAAGCTTGATTTTCTGCCGCCTTGCAATTTCGGGAGAAACCAAAATCCGCTCCCAAGAAGTAGATAATCCTGAAACTGTCAAAAAAGTGCTCGGTTTGGACGCCAATTCTCTTTACCTTTATGCTATTGCTCAGAATAACCCCACTGGTTATTTTTTTCGTTACAAAGAAGAAGAAGATTTTCGGCCTGACCCCTGCTCCAAATTCGGTTTTCAATCTTATCAGTGGTTAAGTTATGTAGCTTACAAAGAAAACAAATTTTTGCAAACACGTTTCAATATGGGAGAAAGACGAGTCAGCAAGTATAGTTTGCCAGTGGACGGTTATTCTGAGCAACAAAACACCGTATATCAATTTCTTGGTTGTTTCTTTCATTCTTGCGATCGATTTAATACCAATCGAAACTCTGACGGAAGTTTGGAAGAAACACACCCCCTGAAAAACATTTTTCATGAGGATATTCGGAAAGAAACAACAGACAACAGAAAAAAGTTGGAAGAAGAAGGGTTTCGAATGGTGGAGATGAGAGAGTGTGAGTGGTTGAAAATAAGAAAACAGCCAGAAGTTTCTCGTTTTCTAAAAACGCTAAAATCGATAACGCCCAAACGAAAACTAACTTTTGAAAAAATAATAGAAGGCATTCGAAACGAAACACTCTACGGTTTTCTTATCGTTGACATTCACACTCCCAACGAATTAAAAGAAAAATTCAAAGACTTTCCTTTAATTATAAAGAACAGTTTTATTTCTCGAAAAGACATTAGTGACTATATGCAAAACGTGGCAGAGGAGCATAACCTTTTAAAAAAAGAACAAAAATCTTTAATCAGTAGTTACTTTGCAGAAAAATTTTTAATTAACTCGGAAATGGCCAAATTTTACCTAGAAATGGGATTAAAAATTACCAAAATTTATGAATTCATCGAATTTTTTCCACAAAAATGTTTTGCTCCTCTGGCACAAGAAATTGTAAACTCCAGAAGATTGGCCGACACAGATAAATCCAAAACAGTGATAGCTCTTACCAATAAACTAACTGGGAATTCTCTCTATTCCGCTAGTTTATTAAATAAAGAAAAGCACAGAAATATTACATACCATTCCGAGGAAACAGTCAACAAAACCATCAACGATCCTCGTTTTATTCATTTGGATGAAATTAAAAAGAATGTTTATGAAGTAAAACGTTTAAAGAACAAAATTGTGAATGATCTTCCAATCCAAATTGGACTCAATGTATATTTAAATTTCAAACTCCACATGTTAAAATTTTTTTATTTGTTTCTCAAAAAATATATTCTAGATCGTCATTTTGATCTGTTAGAAACCGATACCGACTCCATTTATTTTAGCATTAGTAGAGAAAATCTAGATGACTGCGTTCCTTCGCATTTAAAACCCAATTATTTTCGTGACAAGTTAAAATAGTTGACCTCCGAAGTGTGCCCTAACCACGAGGAAGCCTTCATCCAGTGTAAAATCGAAAACAAAGAGTGGGACGCACAACCTTGTTGCTCTTCCTTTGAAGCCTTCAACAAAAGAACGTTAGGTAAATTGAAGGTGGAATATGAAGGAAAAAACCAAGTTTGCCTTGCTTCCAAATTTTATTTTTTCCAAGGAGAAACGAACAAACAAGTTTGTAAAGGGGTGTCTATTTCCCAGAACCCTCTCATCTTTGATAAATATTTGAATGTTTTAGAGACCAACAAACCGCTTTTTGTAGAAAACCGTGGTTTTCGAAGCAAAAATCATCAAATTTTTAGTTATGTACAGAAGAAAAAAGGATTAAGTAATTTTTATCCCAAGAGGAAAGTGTTGAGTGACGGGATTCACACCGAGCCGTTAGATTTGTAAAAATTTTTCCAAATTTTTAATTTATCAAAAAGATCTCGCGCACCGTGGTTTTTTGTGATTTTTCCGTGAATTTTTTCAAACAGCAAAGTTTTTGTGATTTTCTGCCAGATTTCCCAACCATCGATTTTTGTGTGTTTTTCATCCATGTGTTTTCTGTGTTTTCTTTTTCGTCAGTGTGTTTTTTTTGTCAATGTGTTTTTCTGCCAATGTATTTTTTCCCAATCATGTGTTTTTTTCGTCAATGTATTTTTCAGCTATGTTTTTCTGTGTGTTTTTCTGCCAGATTCCCTAACTATCGAAGTTTGTGTATTTTTCGTGCATTTTTCCCTTGCATTACAAAAGGGCTATGTTACAACGTTTGCTTTCATTTTGTTTCACGACCAGTTAGCGTAATGTCTTTGCGATTTCAAAATCCAACTAGCTTTGTGGTAAGTGGACCTTCCGGAGTTGGAAAGTCTTATTGGGTCCTTAGACAGTCTAAAGCAACTTTGCCCAGCCAGGTTGTTTATCACTATGAGGTATGGCAAGCAATGTTTGATCGTTACACGGATAAAATAAACTTTAAACAAGGCATGCCGAGTCTTGAAGACCTAAAAGAAAGTCGAGATGCGTTTTTAGTACTAGACGATTTCATGTTTGCCAATTCTGAATTTTTATCCAAAATCTATAGCGTCTACTCCCATCACTTTCATTTCAATGTTCTCATGACAGTGCAAAATTTGTGGTAAAACAGAATATATTGAAAATTTTAATAATGGCATAGAAACGGTACTTTACTAAAAGTGTCTTTCAAATCAATTTTATTTTACGTGACCATAGCTTCACCTCCGAAGTGTTTTTATACATCTCACGCGCGACCTTGCCAAAGCTTCGTTACGTGAAGTTCGAAAAACGCTTGCTTAAAAACAAAGCTAGTTTTATTGTACAATATTGTATTAAAGTAAAACAAAACATTTTTATACAAGTAAACTGTTATTCTATTTTTATAAAAATATCCCACTTAACGAAACATTTTATCATCTTCTAAAAAAAATCTTAACATTCAACTGATCTCACTCTATGAGCGTTTGTTTTCTTGTTCGTTTTGAACCCTAATCAAAAGAACTGGATTTAAACATTATCAGACCAACAAACCTACCAAGAAAAAAAACCGTCAAAAATTCACACGTTTCACCGTTAAAAATAATCACAGTTCTTCTTTCTGTTATTCTCGTTTTCAACACTATCTTTGTCATTTTAATTATTTTCTTGTATTTTTTCCTCCATGTCGTCATCACCAACCCATAATTTCATAACTATTTTGCTTATTTTTGTTAACATTCACGCGTCTGTTTTTAGCTTTTGTTTAATTTTTCTAATTTTAATTTTAAAAAAGGTTCTTGTCAAAATATTCTTGAAAATGTAATTATTTTTAATGGTGAAACGTGTGAATTTTTGACGGTTTTTTTCTTGGTAGGTTTGTTGGTCTGATAATGTTTAAATCCGGTTCTTTTGATTAGGGTTTAAAACGAACAAGAAAACAAACGCTCTTAGAGTGATATTTTTAGCACAACGACTGCACTTCCAGAATACTTTCTGATGTGCTCTCAAACTATCGGGTCTGGAAAAGCTTTTCTTGCATTT
The DNA here is from genome assembly GCA_963680785.1 of Diplosoma virens. Taxonomy (NCBI): domain Eukaryota; kingdom Metazoa; phylum Chordata; class Ascidiacea; order Aplousobranchia; family Didemnidae; genus Diplosoma; species Diplosoma virens. Next base: position 17,016,703 of record OY796889.1, read on the forward strand.
GCTACAGCAAACTCCAGTTGACTTTTCATGAACGGTTTTCTTGTGACGGCGCATATTACGCTCTTTGGTAAAAGTACTCTTGCAAATATCACACTTGAACATCTTGAATAGTTCTTCTTTCTTCAACGACTTTAAAGTAGAATAAACAGTTCACCAGAACCATTCGCTTATATACCTGTGGAAAGTTATTGCGCAACAAACCTCTGTGTTATTTTTAGCAATAGATTGCACTACAATTTTGCAGTGTTCTTTTATTACTCTAGGGAAAAAATTTGGTGAAAAATCAGAGTTCTGCAACAGGAAGTCTGTAGAGAAAACTTTCTCACTATGTTCGGTTTTTCTTTTGCTAAAATCTTGAAACAGACATTGAATCTATAAAGTTGCTCGCTTTACACTTGGTGACAATTCTTTTTGTATGTACATACATATTGATTAAAACGAAAAACTTCATGGCACATTGATTCTTTTGAAAGACGATAAGGTCATGCTACCATTCAGAACAAGAAACAACGCTCACGCTTCAGGAACTACGTGGAATTGTCCACTGTATAAAGTCATTTTTAATTAACCTTACAGCTGTGTAACACTAAGACTAAAACGATTTTTGAAGATAAATAGACTTGAAACATATAGTAAATGAATGGTGTCATAAACACTAGAAAGTGAAAATATACAAAAATCAAAACTTTATAATAAAATTGTTTTCGATAAATCTTAAAGCTGGATAACACCGGGAAAGACTAAAAACAATCTTTAAATTTGAAACTAAATAGATTTGAATTATATACACACTAGAAAGTAAAAATTAGGAGTAAAAATTAACGGTCTGCTGTCATAAACACTAGAAAGTAAAATTTAATGGTCTACAACAAAAATCAAGCTTGTCTAGAAAAAAAACAAAAAACTTTTGACTATAGGTATCTTGTGAATAAAAATAAAGGTTGTATAGGGAACGTTTAAACCTGCACAAGTATTGCCTTTGAGATTAAAGTTAGAAGAAAAAAAAATACATATTAAATCACTTTTTGGAAGTAGTTAGAGTTTACTTAACCCTTTCGATACCGTCGGGACATATACAGTGATGGGATTCAAAATTTTAAGAACAGGTTCTCTTTTGTATCGAACTCGCTAACAACAGTTTTAGTGTTGGGATTCAAAGTTTTAAGAACAGGTTAAAAATTAGGGTGTTCTCTAAAAAAAAGAAAAAGGTCTTCACTTCGATTTCATCTCTGATTTCTCTATTTTTCTCCCAAAATTATGGTGTTCTCTAAAAAAAAAAAAAAAAAAAAGGTCTTCACTTCGATTTCATCTCTGATTTCTCCATTTTCTGATTAATTTATCTCTGATTTCTCCATTTCTCGATTTTATCTCTGATTTCTCCATAAAATTATGGTGTTCTCTAAAAAAAAAGGTCTCCACTCAGAATCGTTCTTTACCCTCTAAACAAACATTTGCAGCGGATTGAAACTGTTACATCAAACACAGAGGTATTGAAATACATAGATTACGTAAAGTTAAAAGCGGTTCGCTAAACGTGCTGAAATTCCAAGAACGGGTTCGCTAAACGTGCCGAAATTCCAAGAACGGGTTCGCGCGAACCCGTGCGAACCCCCTGAATCCCATCACTGGACATATATGTCCCATGGGACAAATGCGTCCCAATTAAGAAAAGTAGAAGAAATACAATGCGGAGTAACAAAAATCTATTTAAAACACATATATGACATAAATTTCCTTGAATTAATTTAACTTTTTCGGTGCTGAAGGTTAAGCAATTCGGCTCTTGTTTACTATTTGCCAAGTTTAATTAATGGTTTTTTAATTTTGGGCAAAACCCCAAAGCTTTGTGGGTTAGTAACGGTTAACGATAAATGAGACCCGTTCTTAGACTTAAATATACGTTCTTTGGCACCGAAAATGTTAATATGTTCATTACAAAATCGGTATTGAAAGGGTTAAGGTCAAATCAATACGATTCAGAACAGGAAACGATGTTCACGCTTCAGGAAATATGTGGAATTGTCTACTGCATAAACTTTATAAAATCGTTTTCAATAGAACTTATTAATCTTATTATTAATATTAATTTGAAACTAAATTGATTTGAAACATATAAACAATAGAAAGTAAAAGATAGGGTTTCGACCTTTTTGTTGACTCATGGAGTCTAGGGTTTGTAACCATAGACGCACTGATGACGTCAGCACTGGAGCGCGTTGGAGCGCTCCACTGCTCCATCGGACGGTCAACAAAAAAATCATTACATACTACTCTCGTGAGTTAAAATGAAGGTTGTCTAGGGAGCGCTTAAACGTGCACAAATATCAATTAAAAGTAAGCAACATAGGATATTGATTCTTTTTAAAGACGATAAGCTCAAATCAATAGCATTCAGAACAGGAAACGACGTTTACGCTTCAGGAAATACGTGGTAACTATCTAGAACTTTATAAAGTCGTTTTCAATAAATCTTACAACTGCATAACACTAAGTCTAAAAATAATTTTTGAAGATAAATAGACTTGAAACAAATACATTCTAGAAAATAAACGGTGTTATAATCACTAGAAAGTGAAAATATACAAAAATCAAGACTTTATAAATTTTATAAAACTTAATCTTACAGCTACATAACACAATTTTTTAAAACTAAATCGATTTTCGACTAGGTTTTTTGCTGACTCATGGAGTGCTCCATCGCGCTCCAGCGCCTGCTCCAATGATGACGTCACAACGCAACACAAACCAGCCATTACATACTACTAAAGTCATCACTTGAAATCGTTTCCCAGTAATGCACTTTTTGTCCTAGAAATGCAGTGATCTCTAAAAAAAGGTCTTCCCTCTCAATTACTCTTCACTTTTATGTCCTAAAATTGCAGCATTCCCTAAAATAAAGGTCTTCGCTAAGAATCAGCCTTAAATTTCTCTAATTTTGTTCCAAATTAGTGCCATTCCCCATTAAATTAAAATCGCTAAAAATTTGGTCATGCAACGCATGACTTGCATGCCTTGACCGCACGCCACTGTAGTAGGGTTGGCAACCGTCTCGTGTCCCGGAAGTTAGTGACAGTTCTTTGCATTTTCTTTTGGAGCAATTTTTGGGGCTCTGTCCTGCTCATTTTGGCAAAAACTCCGCCAGAAATTGAAGACAGATTCTATCTAAAAATTCCTTTTTCTCTTGTTTTTTCCGATATCGCTAGTTTTTAGAGACAAAATTAATGAAATCCGAGATTGATTCCAATTGAGGACCTTTTTTTTTTTTAGAGATCACTATGATTTTGGGACAAAAATTGAGTTGTTTTATTTGTTTGGCCAGCCAGTATTATTAATGAGCCAAAATGGCCCTCGGCTTAAAAAGGTTCGACCCCCCTGTATTAAGGTGTCCCGGAATAGCAAAACAGAAGTTGGTAACCGTACACTGTAGTGTACTTTATTAGAGTTCTTTAATTTTGGTAAGAATTTAATAATAATTAATAAGAGTAAAATAAGATTAAGATATAATTATAAGTTAGTGTACTTTAATAGCTTAGCTATTCAACACAATTATAGCACATCTAGATACGACACAATTATAGCAAACTAACGAACACACTTTCTAAGTGGAACTGATATAAATTTCAAGTAACGAGCAATTTCTAAACGGCTTTGGATAGTTCAGTGGAGTTAATTTTTCTATTGTCTTTAAAGGATTGGTTATGGTTATTATATCGGAGTTTAAATGATGTTTCGCAGCTGCTGTAATAAAACTTGTCAGTTTCACCAGTTTTTAGGGAGGCTTTGTAAACTATTGAGTTTCTGCAACATTTTCCGTTAAGTGGGCAATTTTTATCTGACCTACAGTTGCATCGTTTGGCGTCTACTTTGTTGTCCGAGTTGTTTAGGCGTGAAGTGTTTTGCTAATTTATCATAGATTTCACATTTGGCATGCAACTATAACTCAGTTTTATGTTGTTTTTGTTAAAAATTTTGTGGTATTTGTTGCTGGGTGGAAAGTGTTTATTGAGGAGAATAAAAAATTGTTTGCCAATATTAGTGTTGTCTTCATCATTGAAAGGAGGATTGAACCAAATAATCTTTCTTGTTCTGTTTCTTGATCGGTTTATTGAGGTTGAGTTGAATTGATCTGTTTGTTTTTGTTTTTCTTTTACATAGGTTAATTTTTCCCTATATCCGCTTTTTTCAAAGGCTAGTTGATATTTCGAAATTGTTTTATTGAATTCTTGTAAGCTGTGTGATTTTTTTGATAAACGTGATTAGATCATTTTGAGTAATTGTTTTTTTATATTGGGAGGGTGATTCGATTTTGCATTGATATAAAGGGGTATGTCTCCGGGTTTGCGGTATGGCCAGTATTTATCTGTAATTAAATTTAGGGTGATATCTAAAAAATCAGTTTGTAAAAGGTTAGATTTTGTTGTTACTTTGAGGCCACTGTTTTGAAAAATTGTCGATATATTTTGCTTTCGAGGCTGCTTTTCGAGGTGGATGCTTTTCGAGGCGGAAAACGTTCAACGCGGTCGTCAAGTTAGAGTTTGCTGGCTATTGTTTTAGCTTCTTTGTTAATTTTTGCAACTGTTGAATCTTCTGTTTTTTGGTAGGTTGCTGTAATGTTGTCCCGGAGTAGTTTTTTGTAGTTGTCGATTTCAACAACATATAGATTTGTTGTTTTATCAGCGGGGACGATTATGTTTTGTGATGAATTTAACGATGCTATGTCCTTTTGTAAATCTTAAGTTGTGAATCAATATAGCTAAGCTATTAAAGTACACTAACTTATTAATATCTTAATAAATTAAATAACTCTAATAAAGTACACTACAGTGTACGGTTACCAACTTCTGTTTTGCTATTCCGGGACACCTTAATACAGGGGGGTCGAACCTTTTTAAGCCGGGCCATTTTGGCTCATCAATAATACTGCCTGGCCAAACAAATAAAACAACTCAATTTTTGTCCCAAAATCATAGTGATCTCTAAAAAAAAAAGAAAAAGGTCCTCAATTGGAATCAATCTCGGATTTCATTAATTTTGTCTCTGAAAACTAGCGATATCGGAAAAAACAAGAGAAAAAGGAATTTTTAGATAGAATCTGTCTTCAATTTCTGGCGGAATTTTTGCCAAAATGAGCAGGACAGAGCCCCAAAAATTGCTCCAAAAGAAAATGCAAAGAACTGTCACTAACTTCCGGGACAAAAGTGACCCAGCCCGGGACACGGGACGGTTGGCAACCCTACTACAGTGGCGTGCGGTCAAAGCATGCAAGTCATGGGCTGCATGACCAAATTTTTAGCGATTGCATGACAAACTTTTTTGCAATAAGGCATATATTTTTTAATTTAATGGGAAATGGCACTAATTTGGAACGAAGTTAGAGAAATTTAAGGCTGATTCTTAGCGAAGACCTTTATTTTAGGGAATGCTACAATTTTAGGACGAAAAGCATAAAAGTGGGATCACTGCATTTCCAGGACAAAAAGTGCATTACTTGGTAACGATTTCAAGTGATTACCTTTTTTTTGTTTTAGATATCACTGTATTTTTAAAATGGAAAGTGCATTACTTGGGAAGGATTTCAAGTGATAACCTGTTTTTAGAGATCACCTTGAATCTAGGACGAAAATTGATCTTGAACACCATGATATTAGGACTAAAACTTAGAATCACACAGAATTTTTTTCCTATTAAAAAATATTGCATGTCTTACTCATTGACTACCCATAAAATATCCGATTGCATGACCCGACTATATATATATATATATATATATAACTAACTGCAGACAGTAACCCAACTTCAGGATGATTTTCAGCAATACATAACCACCATATAATCGACGCTAATTTTTCTGATGTTGTCGTCATCGTCGTCGTTTGAAGGATATTCACTCCAGGTCAGACACAAACAGGACTGGGGCCGAGGGTTTATCCTTTTACTACCCCAGACTGCTGCACTGCCTGGATCAGATGCTGGCAGTGATGTCATTAAGCCAACATCGATTTTCGTCATCCAAAACCGTCAGACCTCGTGCTCAATGTGGTGCCCGATTTATAGGGCACGCTGTTAGTACATGGTCTGCGGTTTGCTCAGAAGCGCCACACTCGCAATTCGGTGAAGGAGCGTGACCCCATTTGTGCATGGACGAATGGAATTGCCCAACACCAGTCCGCAGGCGGTTGAGCTTAACCCAAGCTGCTCGAAGTAAGCCCATCCCAACAGGCCTGGCACCGGTCCCGGGCACAAAATACGGAGCCTGGAAGCATTTTCACAGTACTTCGTTTTCCATTTGTGATTTGTCCATTCAGAGGCGCGAATGCCAATCTGGCAAGGTTGTCCAACAGATTCCGCGCAGGTGACACAAACGGGCGTCTGGATCTTAGTCTCACTTGGCCAGTATCTGAGGACCCACTTAAAAGACCATACAAGATATGATCGGGGTCCATAGATCCACGGTAAGCCAAGGAGAGTGTCACTCCCATTCGGCGATGCTCAGCTGGCTGGATGCCTGAGAGTACAGGTAGGTGGTCCGTTGGAGTGGGACGCAGGCATCCAGTAACTATGCGCAAGGCGTCGTTCAAGACACTGTCGATGAGGCGAGTGTGAGCACTGCGACACCAGACTGGCGCACAGTACTCAGCTGCTGAGTAGACTAGAGATAAGGTGGCTATACGTAGTGTTTTAGCACCAGCACCCCATCCCGAGCCCACAAGTCGCCTCAGCAGTGTGACGCCCGAGGATATTTTTTTTGCGCAATGCCACTAAATGGTGACGAAACGTGAACGATCTGTCCAGTTTTACCCCAAGGTAAGTAGGGGTTGGACAGAACGGTAAAAGTCTACCGTTGTTGTAGACCTTTAGCTCGCGTTTGGCCTCTCGGTTATTTAAGTGAAAGGCTGCCGTCACCGTCTTAGTGTGACTGAGCTTCAACCTCCAAGTCTGGAGATACGCTGACAGTGTGGACATGTCTTGGCTTAAGGTCCCCTCCAAGTCCTTCCAGTTTCCAGAAGAATGCAGCAATGCTAGATCATCAGCATAAGCAAACTTTCTGGAAATCGTAGAAGGAAGATCGTACATATAGATGTTAAATAGGAGGGGAGCCAAGACCGATCCCTGAGGAACGCCGTTTTTAAGATGGCGTAGCCTGCTTTGCTTGCTATCACCGTGGTAAGGGTGAAACTTCGATTTCGAACAAGCTCCATGATCATTTTGACCATGTGTTTATCCAGAAGTAGTCTCAACAGCTTGCAGGTAAGGCCACGGTGCCAGACAGTGTCATAAGCAGCTGTCAGATTGACAAATACAGCACGGGCTTCTTTTCAGCCTCGAAAGAATCCTCGATGTTCTGGGTTAGCAGAACAACTTGATCTACGGTTGACTTCCCGCGTCGGAACCCATCCTGCTCTTTAGGGAGCAGTGGATCGATTAATGGTTCAACGCGGGCGTAGATAAGCCTCTCGAGGATCTTGTAGGGGACACAGAGCAGAGATATCGGTCGATAACTCTTTGGGTTACCCACGGGCTTTCCTGGTTTTGGGATCGCGACCACAAGCGCTCTTCTCCAGATCTTGGTAATTTTGAGTCGGCGCAAACAGGAAGAAATGAAGTCACGTAACCAGGACTTCAAAGCAGCTCCGGCATGGAGTACGTATAAGCTCGGGGCAGATGGAATCAGGTCCCGCAGCTTTACCTGGTTTTAAATGTTGAAGGGCAGCAGCAAATTCTCTCTGTAAAAAACTGTCAGAGATATTTACTGCATCTGGTGTTGTGGCCCTCCAAAGGTCAGACACTTCTTGATGGACAAGTCGAGATGACTTGAGGTCAACAGCCTCGTATTTCCCATTTCTCACCAGCTGAGATGCAATAGCATCGGCTGAAACGGGACAGTGACGAGGAGAGTGTCGTGACTTACCAGTAAGATTGTTCAAAATACTCCATGCTTTTCGACTAGAGTGTGAGAAGTCAATGCTCCGAACTGCTTCGGACCATCAATCCCTCAGCTTTCTGTCAAGCTTGGCAAGCAGAGCTGTAGCAGCCAAACTTGAGTCGTCTCTCTGAGGAGACTGCAGAAAGGTTTTATGCAGGGATTCACACTCTGCATCCCAACACGGAAAATAGTTATTTCGATACCCGCGTGGGATAGTCTTTTTGGCTGCTTTCTCAATGGTGTTACAGAAGTCCTGGTAAGCCGCATCCACATCAAGTGAATCAGGCGACAACAAAGTCTTTGCGAATTTATTCGTCAAAGCAATGTAGTGACTCCATTTGGCCTTGCGGAAGTTCCATTGCTTAACAGGTATGCTTGGCACTGCCATAGCAAACCTTGGTGGTGTAATAAGCGAAGGTCGATGTTGTGACCTGGGGAATTTTTCAAGGACACGTCTATCCGGTAAGCGACTGTTTGGACCTACGCTAGCGAAAGCTAGATCCGGATTGGTGCCAGTGTTCCAGCGGCCGGAATAAAAACTGGCGTCGTTTTTGGCATTATATAGGAGGGCAAGACAATTAATACTTGCCCAGCCAGCCAAGCACTGACCGTCCGGACTGTTGTCGTCGTAAACCCAATTAGCATGACGACAGTTAAAATCGCCAGCGTAAAGACAGGGGTGAGGAAACACTGGAAGATCCAGGGTTTGCAATCACGTTGTCGGAGGTTTGTAGACGTTGACTATTTTATAGCCATCAACGTCCACACACAACCACTCGATCTTCGATGTCGATGGAGATTGGTCCAAAATCGTGTATCTCAGTCACTCGTGGACAAACGTGGCAAAGCCATACTTCCTGCTAAAAGAAGACCCAGCTAGTTGGTAGTTTGGTAGTACCAACTTCTCTGCATCAGTGCAGTGGGTCTCCTGCAGTAGGATGACCAGTGTCTCAGACTGCATAGCGAGGTGATGAAGAACGTTCATCTTGCTTGCAGTGAGGCCTTTGATGTTCAGCTGAAGAATAGTGGGTCTTCGGAACTTGTTGGCAATGTGCCCTGAAAAGGGCAATTTTATCCTAGCATTGCCCCGTCCTGAAAAGGACGTTTGCCGATTAGCAGACCCACACTGAACATCGGAATGGGTGGATACCCTTCCGTTTTGGTAGGTTTGGTTTCGGTCTATCATTTTTAAAATCAATGAACAGACTTACTCACTACCCAGGCTGCGTGAAAACACCTACATCTGGGCCAAGACCGTGTTGGTCACGAGTCCGGCGCTTTAACCACTCGACCACGCTGCCGACATCGACAGAAATGTTACAGAATGTGGGCTTGACCGTGACAAGAGACGAGGCGATGAAGGTGGCTGCTGAAATAGAAAAAGTTTAAGCTGAGGTCAGGCAGGAGCAAATGTAACTTGATCTGAAAAAACTTCCTACTCTTGCTTCTGTTTGCGATAGGTATGGTGTTTCAAACTATGCTGGTGCTGCCATAGCCTCGTCCACGCTGGTTGATTACGCTATCATAACCAAAGTTGACAAGAGTCAAGTTATTAGACAACAGAAACTGGGAGACGAGGAGGCGATGCAGAGAGGAAAGGCGGGAAGCAGAACTTGAAAAATTAAAGGGACTAGCATCTTTATATTTTGATGGAAAGAAAACCATGATCAGAGTTCTTGTAAAAAACAATAAAACAGGAAGGTGGAGTCCAACCATAAAAGTAGATGATCACTATGTCGTGTTGACTGAACCTGGCAACGACTATTTAACTCATGTGACCCCCAAAGCTGGGCGAGCCATCTATGACTTTCTGGTTGAGCACGAGTTGACAAATCAGCCACTATATGTTGCTGGTTGTGACGGTTGCCGTGTCAATACCGGACCAAACGGAGGTGTTATCCATCACCTGGAGATGCTGCTCGCCCAGCCTCTGCATTACAGCATCTGTCAGCTCCACGGTAATGAGCTCCCATTCCAGGCAATATTTTACTATTACGATGGCAAACCCAGCGGTCCGAAGAACTGGCGAGGAATGATTGGTCAGCAGATAAAAGAGCCATTGTCAGACCTTTCTGTCATTGACTTCCAGCCAATCACCTTTTCTAATTATCCGGTTCTGTCTGAGGAAGAGGTAAATTATTATTGTTTGATTTTCAAGCGTTTGTTTTGACTTTGCTGAGTCTTAGCATAGCTTACTTAACCAAGCTGTTTATCAGTTATGTTTGTTTTTTCTTGGTAATAGATTTATCCTGGGACCAAAAATATTTGTACAGAATGTTGATTGCGACTATAATAGGGAAAGTGGATCATGATCTCGGAGCCATTGAACTTGGTTCTCCCTATGTGTCTAGGTGGAACACCCTCTAGAGCAGAGTATTGAGGGTATATGTTGCCACTGTTCAACCAAGTAACCAACTTCAGAGGATCGCTAACATGGTGGTCAAATTCTCTGTGTCAATGTGGTTTCAGATCAAGAGATATTCGTACATTACAGATGGTCCGCACAACACTTTTGTATGCTTGCAGTTGCTAAACATCTGAACAACACGGAGATAAACATTGTGAAGGAGCTGGTTCAAGGAAATGCCTTTTTTGCTCATCCAGACCAACTCCTGCTTGCCATGTGTACAGTTAGAAAGATCGGAAGTTAAAGAAAATGATGAAAGGCGCCACATTGATGAAGATTTTCTTATACCAACAGATGATGAAGCGGAGGAGGATACAGAGGCAATAGAAAAGACACATGACATGCCTTTCAAGTTCATCAGAAAAGTAATCCTTCCAAAGCTGAAGTTACACACAACGAATTACCATCATATGATTGACTGGGACACTGAACTGAAAACTGACCCTCCATTTTTGACATCCCTCAGTGATGAAAAAGTTTTAGGTATCCTTGAAAAACCGATGAGTGTTTCAAAGTGGCCAAACCACACTCAGTCAGTTGAGAGAGGAATCCGGGTCATGATTAAAGCTTGCACAGAGGTGGCAGGCTACAAGGCAGATGGTTACATCAGGCAGCGATTTAGCAGCAGACGGATTATGCCTACATTTAGAATCAAGAAGCATTTCAGCTTCAATTACGTATTAACTGAAGAACAATAACAATTATTAATGCTAAGACATCGCAGTGTTTGAATAAAATTGTTTCTCATACTTAAAAGTCGGTTAGTGTTTACATTTATTAACGCTTTGTACTAGACCAAGTGTCAGCTTTGTACTAGACCGCTAATTTCGCATATAGGCAAAATTAGCGAAAAATTGACATGAAAAGTCGGTAAGGAAGATGAGCTCATTTTAACGCAAAATTTGGCCTAGATCCCCATAGGCCAAATTTTGCGTTTGCCCATAGCATATCTTGCCCATAGCAACAAGGCACTAAGCGACCATAGTAAAATTCAAAAATTTGTATTTTTTCATTGCGCCCTAATGGACACATTGTCCGAGTGATGTCGAAGTCTATTTCCAAATATTTGGGATGCTTAAGCAGAACTCGATACGGGCTGCTGTAGAACGAGACGAGCGGTAGATGATGTTCATCAATTCTTACGTAGACGCGTGTACGTGGAGGTGAAAACAACAAAGGATCAAGATGAGACGGTCAGTTCGGTTTCCTAGGTGTGCGATATGTCAAGGCAGTGATATGTTTAGCGAGACCTTTGAAATAGTATTTGTGCGGCGGAATCTGGGAAGATGTACACGTGTCAAAGAACTCTTCCGGTAGGCGGACTGGTTGGCCGAAAACGTAGTCGGTGGATGCAAGAGATTGTAGATCCTGCTTTGGAATGTTTTGTAACGCAAGTAGCCCCCAATGGTTAGTGGTCATATCAATCAGACGAATTTTAAGAAGCCCTAAAGGAAGACTTTAAGCTGTGATTAAACCTTTCAACCAAACTTTGAGATTGTGAATGGTAGGCAGTTGTGTGTTTTAACTCACAACCCAAATAATTGCAGGCTTCGTCCAAAGTGCCGAAGTGAATTGTAATCCTCTATCACAAAATATCTTATCAGAACAACCAAACAAAGCTACCCAATAGTAGATGAAAGCCTCTGTGCATTCGGATGCTGATATTCTGACCAAAGAAATTGCGGAAACAAACCTAGAAAATCGGTCGACTATCATCATAAGACAGAACTAACCGTGCAAGAAGAAAAAAAGAAAACTTAGAAAGAAAGAAGACTTAGCAAGAAGACCAGTGAGATCAACATAAACGTGAATGAATCTTTCTGTCGGAATTGGGAGTATTGAGCTTAAAGGTGCTGTGTTGTGCTGAGTAACTTTTGCACGGCTACACTTTCGACATTTTCGTGTCCATTTTGCAATCTCTACGCAACCCAAGCCAAACAAATTGGTTTCCATCTGGTGCCAGTCTTGACACCTGGGTGAGACAAATGTGGTAGTGTTGAAACACTCTAAAGTGCATAGACCTAGGAATGATTGATTGAGGAAAGCCAAGTGCACTTTACATAAAATATGTGTTCCATGGTCATTCAAAGGGATTTCTTCTATCTCGAGAGAGGCGTCGTTTTCTACGCGGAACTGTGTGATTTAGGAGTGTCGTCGTTGAGCTAGGGTAACATAAAGACGATTAATGGATGGTAACGTTGATAAAATTACATGTATTAGCGGCTGTTCTTAGGGCCTGAAAAGGGCACCAGCAAATTTGTTTGGACACCCACATACCCAATGTCATTAGTGAATTGGTCAATCAAATCAAGGTATCGGGCCTGGCGTGGCGAAGGGGGGACCATTTATGAATAAAAGCGACTTACTACGGGAAAGTGGTCTGTGTAAAGAGTGAAATCTCGGGGGCCTAAAATGTTATTTGGCCTGTGTTGTTATTGTAAGTGTCTTGCACGAGGGCAGCAAGAGTAGTATAGTCTTCGTTTAAAACAGAACCACCGTTGTTGTGCTTCATTTAACGTCTTTTACCAGAAAGCTAGGGCTGTCATTCCCCTTGTACAACCTGTTGTAATACTGTTCTGATTGCTTTTTCACTGGTGTACACGTAAAGCTCTAACGTGGCCTGTGGTTTTGGGAAAGCAAGTTTTGTAGAATTGGCCAAGGCGATCTTGACTTTTTTAAAGCAACTTTCTTCGATGTTTGTGCAAGCTACCTGAGAATGAGTGGGGTCTCTACCAATAGCATCGTATAAAAATTGTAGCAATTCAGCGTATCGGGGGATAAATTTGGAATAAAATTGAGTCATACCGAGGAATCGTCTAAGTTTTTCTTTCGTTCTCGGACGTTGGTACGCCTGTATGCTTTTAGCGTTTGTTTGTGACGGAGATAAACCTTCTGACGAGACTTTGTGACCTAAAAATGACATAGTAGAGCTGGCGAAAGTAAATTATACGAAAACGTTCAAAAACCAGGCACGAAATTCGATAGTGTTCTTCTAAATCTTTTGTCATAATCATAACATCGTCAAGTTACACAAAAACTTGCTGAATTCCTGAAAGTACTTTGCTTATGAGGTGTTGAAAATACGTCCTACTGGACGCCAAACTCATGGATAAGTAGTGGTAGCGAAAGTTACCGATATAAATCGTAATCGTCAATTTATCAGAATCAGCCGGTGCCACTGGAATCATGTAATAAGCATTACGAATATCTACAGAAATGAAGAACTTACATCCGGCTGCCATGACAGCAAAGTCCAATATATTGGGGAGTGCATACCGCTTTACTTTCAATATTTTGTTCTGGGCAACGAAGCCTGCACATTACCGATATTTACCCGGCTTCGATTTTAAGACTAAGACAATAGGAAAAGCCCAAGGGCTCTTTCTTCTCTAAGACACCTTGTCGAACAAATTGGGAGGTTTCTAACTTTTATTCAGGCGCTATTTGGCATGCAAGAAAGAATATATGATTGTCTGAAATCGTATCGACAATTGCCACTATCGAATATTTAATTAATCTGGAGCGATGGAGTGGTTCGAACACTTCGGGAAATTCGCTCCATGGGGAAGGGAGAAAACCTTGTTTCGAAACTAGAGTTGGGTAGTTAGGATCTCTTACGAAAGAGATTTGTGGTGATTGTTCAGTCTCGCGAGATAGAAGGAGCCTTTGCGCCGCCATGTTGACACAAAGATGGTGGGCGGTTGAAAAATTCGCATACAAACTGCCATATTTTACACCTTCTTGATAAAATCGGAAAGAAAGGTGCGTACAAATCCAAAATTAATCTCAAGCACCGATGTGCCAGTGGTTCGGATTTGTGCTTGTTTTAAGTGCCGCCAGTGCCTCTAATTGCCAAACTTATGTTATCACAATGAAAAGAACCGAACCGTATCTCGAAATGTGGCACAATTGAAGAAGTTGCTCCGTGACAACCAAAAACGTAACTCCAATTTTTTTATCGGTAACAAAAATTAGGGGTTTATTCTGACAAGTTTTTCCGACCCCCTAATTCGTGGAGGGAGAGAGCTTGTTTTTTGACTTGATGTCGTGTCGTAAAGCCAAAGAACACGGTTCACCTTTGCATTTATTAGCTCGATTTCTATAAGTTTCGTGATACCAACAACCTAATAGCTGTATGGTTGCGGCACGTTCAATGGTCGATTTATAGAAGTGTTTGGTCTTGGAGGCGATGTAACATAGGGTTGAAAACTGAGCATAAGCATGAACGAGGCGGTTTATGCGTAAATCCAGCATCTCATTGATCATTTCTTGATGCGGTTTTGTCGATGTAATATTCACTTTTGACGTGAAAGTAGCAGCCTGAAAAAAGAGTGACTAAGACTTAGATGCCCGTTTGTGCCAGCTGCGCGGAATCTATTAAAAGAGCCTTTCATGACCAGGCACCCGCTCTTTTCAGTGGACAAATTATAGATGGAGCACTGTGAAAATACATCCGAGCTCCGTGTTTTCATACCCACGACCAGTGCCAGGTGTGTTGGATTGAGCTTGCCCCGATCAGCTTTGGGTTAAGCTCAATTGCCTGCGGACTGGTGTTAGGCGATTCCATTTGTCTATACACAAATGGAGTCTTACTCCTTTACCGAATTGCGAGCGCGGCGCCACTGAACAAACTACAGACCACGTCCTAATAGCATTCCCCACACATCGGGCAACACACGTAGCACGAGGTCTGATGGTTTTGAATGACGAAACGGGTGCTGGCTCAACACCATCACTGCCTAAAGCATCAGATCCGGCAAGTACAGCAACCTGGGGTAGTAAAAGGATAAACCCTCGGCCCCAGTTGTGTTTGTATTTGACCCGAAGTGATGCCCTTATAAACGACAACGACAAATGATATTATTCGTGAAGAAAAAGCTATTCAAAAAAAAATCATATTGTTTTATCAGACTTATGCTATTGATTTTATTCTAATTGTTTTAAGTTTTTTAATAAGTTATATTTCTCAATTATCATAATTTTATAGCTGTAGGTATTTGCTCATTAAAATAATTACATGTGTACGTAAAAACAATCCAAACAAATTATTACATTTTTAGAAAATTTTCTTTATTGGATCTTAATTAAACAGTAAGTATTAATAAGGGTTTTTTTTTTATTAATAAGACATAGAATAACATCTCCCGCTTTATTTTTTTTTTCAGAAATATTTATGCTGAAACATTATATTTTGGTATACTTTTAGATAACCCAAATAAATCATGGGTTTCTCATACTTGCTGTTCTTCTTTTTATTTTGTTCCAGTGGATTGTAACAGGAAGTTTGTAACCGGCTGTAAAAGAAAAAATTATTCACTTCATGATTTGTCGTATTGAGACAGATCTCCTCAGTTAACTGCTGTAAATAGAAAAAAATTCAAAAACCTGAATGTATGTACGTATGCTTTTTTATTTCTGAGCCGAAACAGCACAAATCAAAGCACAAAAACACAATAAAAGCTGACGAAAAGGAAGCAATAAAAAACTATATACGTTATAGGATATGCAAATAATACATTGTACAGATAGAACAAACGTCGTTATAATCTACATGCTCACTGTACCTTACTGCACCTCTTGAGTTGCTCGGATCACTGCACTTCTTGAGTAGAAGTCATATTTCTAGCTGGTAATGAAGAAAACTATTAAGTTGTTTGTTGAAGAATAATTATATCCAGTTTGTGCGTTGACGGCGTTAATTTGACGGCGTCAAATGTCGGCGACAATTTTTTGTTTACGATGACGTAAACGCCGTAAAAATATTTTTCGATTGACAGAATAGGTGTCGCCGACAACTTTTTGCTTGTTTTTTGCGTCAAGCGTCAATTGTTTTTTGCAAGGCGAAAATATATACAAAAATTTTTCAATCGCTGACTCCGATGGCGCATCTTCATTTAAGAAAAAAAGTTACGAAAGCTACAGCATGTAAAAACAGATTTAGACCATGTCAAACAAACTACTTGCAAAAACACTATAAAGTTATAAAAGGGTCATCACGAATTCTTGCTTTGAAAATGCAGCTGCTTCCAATTGCTAAAAATGTTCTCAAGGATCACAACTTTGCTTTCTATATGTTTTTAGAAAATCCACCTGCTGGAACTTAATTAAAAGCCGCAAAATCAAAGAAGAGCAGTTGAGGAACTTAAGCGCAGTTGTTTTTATTAAGGGCACGATAGCAACTTTCTTGTTTTCGCAGGATGTTGTTTGAACACAAAAAAAAAAAAAAGATATGCGTGGTCCTTGAAAGTGTTCGAGTCCCAGCTCAGTTGGCAAATTCAATCAAACTAAAAATCACATAACTGTGGTCTGTGGAAAATGTTAGCAAAACAGAGATTCATAACACAAAAAATTGTTATCATAAAAATAAATTTTAATTTTTGTTATAGAGCAAACAGACTAGGCTACCAAATAAATAATTTTACAGTATAGTTAATTTTCATATTATTAAAACTACGAAAATAATAATTGCAATTTTAATATAGTCTGTATAGATCACAATAGTAGGCTTCGACCGATATCCAGCGCAATCCATAGTAAATGTTAATGCAGACTCGAGTTCAGTCAAGGTTAGATTTTTAACTAAAATTGATTTTTCCGTCAATGTCTTTAAATCAAAAGTTGCTTTATTTTCGCTGCCTTACGTAATTATTTTTGCTGTTTACGTCATCCAAAGTTGTCTTTTCACACCAATATCTCTTAGACCATAAGTTGTTTTATTTTTGCCTTACGTAATTGTTTTCGGCAATGACATCATCAGAAGTTAGTTTTTTCCCGCCAATACTTTGTAAACCAAAAGTTACTTTATTTTTTGTTGCATTACGTAATTCTTACCGATAATGACATCATTTAAAGTTGCTTTCTCGTCCCGCCTCTCTCCATGTGTTATCTTAGTATGAATAGTCGGACCCTCGTGGGCCATTTTTAAATCAAACGCAAACGTCGATCTTGTTTGGGAGATTATGAAGCGATTTCAGTTAGTAAGTGTTCGTGTGTTGTGTTAATTTTTGAATTTGTGTTTATTTCTGTTTTATAAGTTTAAATATAGAAAACCATATTCGTCCAAGGTGCGCGTATTTTCATCCCAACTTCACCGCAATAGTAAGAATGACGTTTGCTGAAAATACATGTACATTGTACACAACCGAATAAATTTTTTTGTCGAGTTGGCTATTGTCAAAATTTGATAGCTTGCTAATTTAATTTTTTTCTAGTTGATCAAACAATTGTCTCCTGATTCGTAATCCAGCGTAACCTTTTTATAAAAATGTATTTCTTAAATTCAATGCTTTTTGAATTAGCGATAGGCCAGACTAAATTGACAAAAGGTTTTATAGCCTTCGATTAGGCTTCCACAGTGTTTCTGAAAATTGGTATTTAATTTAATAAAAAGTATCATAAACCTGTTGAAGAAGCTACTAAACTATCTTATAGAAATAATGTTTAATGATTTGTAATTTGTATTTGTAGATTTAGCAATTCTCGGCATCTCCGAAAGCTGGTCGAGGTCATCGCTTGCCCTAAGTATAACGCCTCCGCCGTTGTCTAGCGAGCTAGGAGAATAAATAGAGATAAAAATAAATAAAAAATAATACGAAATATAAATTTACTCGCTATTACAGACATAGGCGACGGCATGAAGGACAAAAAGCGGCCAACGGATCTTTCAAAAATGACAATTGAGATGTGACACGTACAATCAAACTTTAAGAGACCCAGGCGTTTACGAAGAAAAAAAATATAGTTTCGGCAGAGAGTTATTTTTTTGTACCATAAAATTGCTATTGAAAGCAACCATATTGGATTTAACACCTTTTTTAAATGATTTATTTATTAACATATTAAAGAGAAAACAACACTCAAAAATTAAACGAACGTTTTCTGCTAACTTCAGCCCTCTTCAGATATTTATATTGAATATAGTCTTCCTGACTTTATTTCGATTTAAATAAAGAAATTTTTTTTAACGCTGACAAAGTAATTTTATACACGACGAAGACAGATTTTTTCGAAATTGTAAACACATTAGCGGTAGTTAAACGAAGCAGAAAAAAGCAAGTGGATTTTAAAGACTTCAAACACATTAGAGGTGAATGAAATTACTTGAGAAGATAGATTTTTTTGATTTTTAGTAAAAATGATGTTCCATTGGCATATAATTGGCGATTTAAATTAGGACTGGACTTTCTTATTAAATATATTACCACAATGATTCGATCGATTAGCACAATACACTCTAAATTCCCATCTTGGCTAGCTGTGCCACCCATCATCATTACGCAGCCTTATCATGCCTGGTTATTTAATCGCTTAGTTTCTTTGATAATATTATTATAATGTATTTTTTTTCTTTTTTACTTCTTATGTCTTTATCTGATTAAGGTGTTGCGGTCATGCTTTCTACTGTCTTGTACTTTCACTTTCTAATTATCTTATGCATGTTTTAACGTCTGACGTTGTGCTGCTTCTTCCTTTTCTTGATCTTTTCAATATTTATAATTTTTGTGTTAAACTGTTTAATAATGATCGAGAATAAAAAATGAATGAATGAATGATCTAAATTATAGTAACAAAGAACGTAATTTTGCTGTTACTTTTAACCTCTATGCATTTAACTCAGATGTATTGTTTGCAGATGTAGGGAGCTATTCAGATGCACAGCACTGAATTTGGTGCAGAACCTTAAAAGAAAAGTCAATAATAGCGAATTGATAGCATATTGTAGTTTTTGTTTTAACTTATAATGTAAATATTTAGAAACTAGTCAATTGAAAATTCGGAGTTTTCTGCATTAAATTATATCAATAGCCAATTGTTTGGGTGACTGCTTTGTCTGGTGGCAGGCACAGGTGGATTGATAATTTTAGCGCAGGTACGAATTGCCGTTAAATTGAGGACACCTTTATTCAGATAGAATCACTGTAGAAAGTCATTTTGGATCTTTCGTTATACCATGACCTTTTAAACAGTCCTCACCTTGAAATTTGGTGAAAAAATGGGCGATTAGAAAGTGAAAGATTTTAGGAGAAGAATTTTATTTTCTTAAAATTCCAAAACTTTTTCAGTGGCAAATGATTTCCATCTTTATCATGACTACCGCGTTTTTGCCCCTCCCTCCCGTAAAATTGTTGTACCCGGCGCATTTCGCAAGTGAATATAGAGTTGTGACGTGCTCTAGAATTAATTGAATCTCAGGTCTATTATAATATTAGGCTATTACTTTTTGATGCTATTTTAGGAAGAAGTATACATTCACTTTCATAAATAGTAGTTTTTAGTCAAATAATAATTTCATTGATAGTCTTGTAAACTTAGATGTTCTTTTTTAAATCCCATTTTTATGGCTTTTACAAAAATCTGCTGTGTATCTAAATTATTCAGGCCGTGTTGTACTGTAGATCCGTAAAATAGTATTTACTTCAATGTAACTTTTTTTTTTTTCCTGTTGTGCTTAGTTGTTATTAATGTTTTGTGTTCCTTGTTCGTACGGGCTCTAAACCTGAAGTAAATAAATGAATAAAACAAGTGTAACAATCATTTTGTGACACATTTGTTTTAAAATTAAAGCATTTTATGACAATTCAGAAATTCCTAATTTTTCTGCCCTACTACATAATCTATGATTTTTTCGTAACAATACTTTAATTTGTGGGATTGACGCTAATCTTGACGCTGACGCGGCTAACATTTTTGAGCGTTATCGGCGTACATGACGCCGATAAGAATTTGAGGAGGTGACGCTGACGCTAACGCCGTCAAGATTTTTCGTTGACGGGCACAACACTGATTATATCAAATGTTTTAATTTATGCTGTAAAAATTGGCCCAGATAGCTTTTAAATTTTTACTGGTGATATAAAGACCTAGTAGATGATTTCGATATGTTCTGCCATGCTTCGTGTTGATGCTAGTTGAAATGTATATGTTATTTCGTTTATTGATGCTCAATCAACACATTTGCTTTATTTGTCTATAAAGGATTTTTATTTCCAAAAACTTTTTTTTTAAAAAATTGAAAATTCATATTTTTTTCTATCTTTTGTTTTATTTCAAATAAAAATTTTTGATAACTCAAAATCCTGACGTAGAACAAAAAAGCAAGTTTATATTTAGATTTGGGGTCCCACATTACATCAAAATAGATTCAGTGATAAAGATGACTTTTTTTTTGTAATACAGTGTAATTGTTATTGGCAGTAATGGCTTTTAGTAAGAAGCGAATGGAACGGCCGCATCGGACCTCCCCGAAAAAATGTCAAAAAGTGGCCTCCCTAAGCAGAATATTGCTCTATTTCTTCATAGTAGCACCATAAAGGTGGCACCCTTAAAGTGATAAGTTTTGTGTTTAAAGATCATTTTGTTTTTGAACAATAAAAAGTAGCCCCCCAAAATTGAAGACTTTTTTCAGAGATCACTTTTTTTTTGGAAGATTGAAAACCCTATTTCCCCTATTTTTCTTGCACCGCAACCTCCTCTATTGTAAAACCATCACCGGTTGTTGGTGGGAGATTAAAAGTTTAGAAGAATTTTGAGACGAAGTCGGGTTTAAGTAAAGTAGATAAACGTGTAAATAGTTAAAAGTTATTTTAAATGGATGGTCAAGAGGAATGTTAATTTTAACAATACGATTAATGGTTTTATTTCAGTGGGAGTTAAATCAATGAACCTGGAAATTTAAATAGAATTCGGGTTTGAAGTGAAAAATTTTGTTTCCAGATCGTAGATAGTACAGAATAGGTTTGCTTAACTTTTGGTCGTGAAGAAATTTTTAATCAGATGCTTAATTAAATTCAACTATTGCAGTATGTCGCAATCTTCCCAATCGTGCGCACAAAACTCGGAACACTATTTCGGCCCAGTAAAAGGTATTCCACTTTATTCAGAAAAAAACGCAAAAGCAAAGCAATAACCTTTTTTATCTTTAACAAAATTTGAAGTGGTTCAAATTACAGTTATCATCAAAATGAATTCGAAAATACCACATTGAAATCAATAAAAAAAGTCATCACCGTTTAATTGCTGCAACGATTAAAATTTGTCCGCGATAAACTTGCAGAAAAAAATTGTGTCGGCTACGGGTAAAAGTCGGCACCCCTGGTATCCAATATCCAAAAATGACGTTGGAAAAATATAAATCTTTGTGCAATATTATGCACTCATATAAAAAATATAATTGGCACATAATAAAATTTAGTTTCGTAAACTTACCGATAAATTTTACTTTAGATTCATGTATCCAATTGTGTCAGCCATATCACCTATGGAAGGACATACCAGTAAGTTTTAAGCTAAATAACCTTAAACATAAAAATTTTTTTTTTATTTTAATTAATTGAAAATATTTTTTAAAATCAGATAAAACTGACAAATAACCATCAGTTGCGACTCGTCCATTGGAGCTGCAGAGCTGTAGCATCCGCAAATAACTGCGCAGGAGTTTTAAATATTATTTTAGCAAGGCTTTAAAGAAATTTTTCCTAAATGTATTTTAATTTTTTAAATATTTTTTGAAGTAAATTTGGGTTCAATCGGGATTTTAAAGCAAATTTTCCAAAAATTTATATTGGTAACTTCTTGAGCTCTTTTAAATGGACGAGTCTAAGGGCTCGTTTCCACTACGAGGGTGGACTGGAGTATTCTTGCTTTGTTTATTAATTTTTTATACTTCGCTTAATACCTAAAAGTTAAACGTCGTATTATTTTCACCACCAGGCCACGCCAAATGTGTTTCCACTAACATAAAGTTCGGCGTATTTTTTTGTTTATTTATTGAATAATTTTGCTTCTTCCACGCTGTTGTGACGCGAAAGAGTTTTTGGGGCGACTAATTGCAGTTATCAAAATCAAAATTTACGTTCATTTGACCCTTACTAGCAAAGAACCTAGGTTGGATTAAAAACTAGTTGCTTGTATTCATAAAAAATTAAGTTTAAATTAGACTAATTTGTTACAAAAAATTTAAAGTAATATTTTTTTGCTCTAAGTCTTTAAAATTTAAGGCTAAAATTACAATTTCAGGCCAGCAATGTTTTTTTGAGCTTACTTAACTAAAAATTACGCATAAAACAAATTTAAAAAAATTAAAACAAGCACGTTTAGTTTTTAGCTATTTTACAAACTTCAAAACTACAGAAACGCCCCAAATTTTTCCCGTAGTAAAGTGTAGCTTAACATATCAAGCTACATCTCAATTTAATGCCAAAGCTATTATTTTTGTGTAATAGGCTTATACCTGTGATTCTTAACCGCGGCTCTCACTTTTTATATTAAGAAAAACTTCTTAATGAATGAGGTTTAAAATTCTAGTAATTTATTTTATAAAATTATTTTATATTACGTAAGTCTTAATGTCAGAGAAACCTACAAAAAAAGCTCGCACACTTCAAGAGAAAATCGGGCTTTTAAAACCCTTTTTGGTTCTGCTGAAACACACATAACTTACATATAAATTATTGATACATACTTTATTTACACATAAATTATTAAGTTGATATTAATTAAATTTTGAAGACGTTTTCCCACGTTTTACTAAACAAATTGCGTTAAAATTGTCTTCGCGCTCTTTTCTTCGTTAAGTAAAGTGTTGCCAAATCGAAAATTATAAATTTCTAATTTTACTGATAAATCCTTTAAAGTAGCACGAACAGATAGAGATTGGATTTTGATTTCGAATTAGCCTTTCTGCCAAAGAGTCAAATGCAGACTTTTTTATTCGCGAAGGCATCCAAAGCAGTGTGAATCATTTTGCATTTGTAGTGGATTTAAATTCAAAGAGGTGGCAATAAAATTTTTCTCTTTGTTTGTTGGCATACTACAATTAACAAATACAATCAGTCAGAATTTCGATTTTCTAGTTTTAGACTATTTTTTTATAATTTCTTATGTATATCTCCCTGGCATGAGTAACATTAATAAAAAAATTATTTTCAACCTATATACACCCATGAAGGTCATTGGAAAATTCAAACTTTTTCACCATATTAAACTGATACGCGTTAAAAAAGTAAATTAAATGAGCTTATGGATAACAAAGAGTTACTTAATATTTTTTCAGATGCTATCTTTTGGATTCCTTTAGTAGCTTGAAATCTCATCCTTTCTTTGCTTTTCGTGCAATAACAAACGCACAACGTTATTTCTCGGTTGCTATACAAGTAAGAATTTTCACTTTTTTTTTTAGTACAAATCATAATGAGATTTAGAAAATTAGTAATCACCTTTAGCTTATACAAATGGATACTACGTCACACAATATAATTTTTCAACTTTTAAATAGTTTTGAATTCTTGTAAACCTTAAATAGATTTTTTTGTTATAATAATTTAAAATTTATTTATTGTTAACATAAAATAATGATAAACCCAATGCCGACCTCATAAATTTTTCTAAGTTTTAATAAGGTGATAAAACACAATAAGCTATTTTTGTGCTGAATATAAACTTCAGTTAAATAAATTTTCTCTTTACATTAAAATTTTTGTTTATTAAAAAAATGTAAAATACAGTATTACAAAAATGCGCGTAATTAAATTTATTGCTTTGTCACGCTCATTGCTTTGTCACGGGACAATTTCAGCTTTTTCTCGCATTTCACGCCTTATGAAATGTTGTCAAATTTTGGCAGACCTGGGAGATAGTGGATAACATGCAACCATACCCACTTTACTTCTGCTTTATTAATTCACCTTATTTCCTTGTGATTGTGTTTCATTTTACTGTATTTCTTGCGCACCACCTGACGACCCTTGCGGTGAAATAAACTGTTGAGGTTTTGGCTGATTTTTTTTGTAATTTTTCAATCCAAACCGCTCTGACCTGCTTGCCGAACGCTACACCAGCATTGTGCGACAATTCGGTTGTATATATATATATAGACGTACATAAAAATTTTTCGGCCGGTGCTCTTCAAAGAAAAGTGCTCTATGCCGCCAGGTCGGAGCAGTTTCATTGAATTTTAGACCATGCTTTCACATTATTTTATTTACCACCGCAGACTGTTTTGCCTGTCCGGGTCCATCAGGGGGCAGTTAGAAATCTTATTCAAATGGAATTTTTATTTTATTTTTTATTTTTATTTATTATTTTTATTTGAATAAGATTTTTAATTACAAACTAACAAACGATGTATACTGCCACTAAAACAAATTCACTTTAAATTAAACAAATAAACCACCTAATTTTATACACTTGAATCGCCCCCCTCTTTTGTATACTTTCTTGTCCGTCTTAATCCGCTTGTACCTCTCACTATCGTTCGCACTATCTTTCACTCACTTTTCCTTTCTACCTTATAAGGCTCACAGTGTTCCCCCTTTTACTCTTATTGCTTTATAGAGTTCTCCCCTTTTATACCTTTTTCAACACACCAAACTCGCCTTCCCTCATTTTTGAATGAATGCAAACCTCCATATTTGCATTTCTTATATTTTTTCTTCTATGACGTCACAGGAATTGTATTATTTGCTTGACTAATTTAACTACTTATTATTTTTACTAAAACTAACTGCATTTTTGATTTTCTAGTAACCACCTGACGATTCTATAGGATGAAACAGGCTGTCGTGGTTCAACTTTTTTGTTGTAGTGTTTTTAATTTAAATAAATTGCTCTAACCTGGTTATCGAGCACTGTACCAGCATTTTGAGACAATTTGGTTATACTGTATATATATATATATATATATATATATATACGTATATAGGTTTTTGGCCAATGCTCTTCAGAGAAAAGTGCTCTATGACGCCAGATCATAGCAATTTCATTGAATTTTAGACCATACCTTCACATTATTTTATTTACCACCGCAGACTGTTTTGCCTGTCGGGGTCCAGAGGGTAGTTGGAGATCTTATTCAAATGGAATTTTTATTTTTTTATTTTTTATTTAAATAAGATTTTTAATTACAAACTAACATGATATATGCCTCCACTAAAACAAATTCACTTTACATTAAATAAATGACCTACCTGATTTTGTGCACTTGAATCGCCCCTCTCTTTAGTGTACTCTCTTGTCCGTTTTAATCCGCTTGTACCTCTCACTATCGTTCGCACTATCTTTCACTCACTTTTTCTTTCCACCTTATAAACCTAACAATGCTCCCCCTTTTATTTGTATTGCTTTATAGAGTTTCTTACTTTTATACCTTTTTCAACACACCAAACTCGCCTTCCCTCATTTTTAAATGAATGCAAACCTCCATACTTGCATTTCCTATATTTTTTCTTCTATGACGTCACAGGAATTGTATTATTTGCTTAACTAATTTAACTACGTATTATTTTAACTAAAACTAACTGCATTTTTTAATTTTCTAGTTTCCACCTGACGATTCTTAGGATGAAACAGACTGTCGTGGATTTTAAATTGTTAATTTTTAATCTATTTTATTGCTTTCATTAATAAATACTGCTCTAGCTATTAGGTTATTGAGCTCTGTACCGGCGAAGTAAAGCAAACAGATATATATATGTTAATTTAAGCTCTAACTTTGTTATTGAGCACTTTAGAGGTACTGATTTTCATACAGTGTTATATATATATATATATCTCTTTGCTTTACTTCGCCGGTACAGAGCTCAATAACCAAGTAGTTAGAGCAGTATTTATTAATAAAAGCAATAAAATAGATTAAAAATTAACAATTTAAAATCCACGACAATCTGTTTCATCTTAAGAATCGTCAGGTGGAAACTAGAAAATTAAAAAATGCAGTTAGTTTTAGTTAAAATAATACGTAGTTAAATTAGTTAAGCAAATAATACAATTCCTATGACGTCATAGAAGAAAAAATATAAGAAATGCAAGTATGCAGGTTTGCATTCATTTAAAAATGAGGAAAGGCGAGTTTGGTGTGTTGAAAAAGGTATAAAAGTAAGAAACTCTATAAAGCAATAAAAGCAAAAGGGGGAGCACTGTAAGCTTTATGAGGTAGAAAGGAAAAGTGAGTGAAAGATAGTGCGAATGATAGTGAGAGGTACAAGCGGATTAAGACGGACAAGAGAGTACACAAAAGAGAGGGGTGATTCAAGTGCACAAAATCAGGTGGGTCATAAATTTAATATAAAGTGAATTTATTTTAGTGGCGGCATATATCTTGTTAGTTTGTAATTAAAAATCTTATTCAAAAAGAAAAGTAAATGAAAATTCCATTTGTATAAGATCTCCAACTGCCCTCCGACGGGCTCGGACAGGCAAAACAGTCTGCGGTGGTAAATAAAATAATGTGAAGGTATGGTCTAAAATTCGATGAAACTGCTATGACCCGGCGTCGCAGAGCACTTTTCTCTGAAGAGTACCAGCTAAAATACTATGTACGTATATATATATATATATATATATATATATATATGTGAAAGTGATTTAAAATTAAAAAAAAAAAAAAAAAAATTGAAAATTTGGAATCCACCGTAGTCTGCTTTGCCAAAGAGGGCTCATCAAATGAAATTTGTGAAATGAAAAAACATAGAATGTAAAAATATGTAAAAGGCGGAAATACTTTTATATGGACTGTCACTTATCCACTAAAACAAATAATTCTCTAAGAAAACATCAATAGTTACACATGCAAGTCGGCTACGTACGCACTGGGCATAAACAACTTGGTCTGATTTAAAACAACAAGGAAACACACAACACTACATAAAAACGTCATACGATAGAAATCGTAAAGAAACAAACGTGTAGGGGAAAGGTTTGATCAGGCGACACAGAAAAGAAGCGGGAAGAGTAAGTCAAAAAGATTCAAGTGAAATTGCGTAATTTAAATTTGTTCATATGACGACATTTTCCGTTGAGTTCCGTTCTTTTGTTGAGGATTGAGCTTGCATCTGCCTGTAAGATTGTAAGTTTTTCTTTGAGGCATAGATTGCAAGACTTTGCCCCCGGTTGGTATGGGCTGTATGGGCCACGATACTCCATTTTATGCGGGGGTTTTTTCCTGCGTCCTTGGCCTGCCAAAAAGCTTTGGAGAGTTCGGTAGCGTTACTCTTTCTCCGGTATTTAAAGCTTTGGTTATGGTTATTGAAACGGGCTTTGAATTCCGTTTCACAACAACCATAATAATTGTTGGCAGCATTGCCTGATATTAAGCATGCTTTATAAACAATAGAGCTTTCGCGGCATTTTCCCTCTAACGGACAACTGACTTTGTTTCTACAATTGCACGGTGGTGTGGTGCTATTAGCAGTAGACTTGTTGGATAGCACGATTTTATTATGCCTCGATATAATCGCCGCCATGTTTGGCATACAGCTATAACTCACTTTGATGTTGAATCTGTTGCAGATCTTGTGCAGTCGGTGATGGGGAGGGAAGTGTTTAGCGAGCAGTCGCAAGAATTCCTTGCCGATGTTGGTTTTGACATTCTCGCTAAATGGTGGGTTAAACCACGTGATGTTACGTTTCCTCTTCTTCTTTTTCTTGGAGCCAAGGTTATCTGCATACTCCAGCTTACCAGTGTGTCCGCTTCGATGCATAGCCTCTTCGTACTCCGGGACTGCATTGGAAAATTCCTTGCTGTCGCATGAGAGTTGCGATAGTCGAGTAGCAAGCATTAGTGGCAGTTGTTTCTTAATGACTGGCGGATGATTAAATAAACGGTGTATATACAGAGGTTGTTTGTTGGGTTTGCGGAAGGGCCAGTATCTTCCCGACCTCAGGTCTAAGGTGACGTCGAGGAAATTAGTCTGAACGAGGTTGGTTTCTGCTGTTATTTTTAAGCCGTGGTGTTGAAAGAGCTTTATGATCCGTTTTTTAATGCGTTCTGAGCTTGGACCAGAGGCATTTTCCAGGATCGCCAAACCGTCGTCTCTGTAGAGGCCAATGTTGTTGCTCCCGATAAGTTGCGTTAAGTTGTTAAGAAGAAAGAGGCCAACCAGTTCGCATATTTCGGCTCCATCAAAAGAACCCATCGCAACGTCAAATAGAGAGCCATTCTTTTTTATCCAGGCACCATCGCTGCCAAATAGAATTGATTTTCTGCAATGCAGAATTATGTTGACTTCGTCGTCATTGATTCTTACAAACTGTCTTGCAAAATCTATGGCATCTGTGTGAGCAGTTCTTCTGAGATAGAAGGGTAAAAATCTATGACATCAAAAGACAGGAACTTGCATTTTTTTTTGTTGGGGAAGTTATTAAACCATGAGATCACAGCCGTAGTGTTACCCCATTGTTGTAGACCTGTTGACTGACGAATTGAAATATTGATCCTATCTAGAATGTGTTTGCTAACTTTCCCAAGGTCCGATTTAGTTGGGTTTATGAGTCTGCATTTGGGGTTGGTGGCAAAGTTTGGCTTATGGTCTTTCAAAGTTATAAACGCTGGTTTTTCCGGTAATTGTTCAATGCGGTTGTCTAATTTAAGATTTTTTGCTAGTTGCTTTGCTTCCGAATTGATTTGTCTTAAGATATTTCCGTTGGACTTCGGGTATTTGGTTGTGATGCTATCCTGTAGTAATTTCTCGTAGTTGTTTACTTCAACCTTATGAAGGTTCGTCGTTTTGTCAGCAGGGACGAACAGATATGGTGACGAATTGATGGTTTTTACATCACAGGCCAATTTATTTTGGAAAGGATTTGAAACTTTACGGAACGAAACTGATCGGGCCATGCGATAGAGGTCAGCTTTAAAATCTATAAGATCATTGATTTGAGGCGGGGTTCTCTCTGATTTAAAACCGTAGTTGCTATTGTCTTCATTTTGTGCATGTTCATCATGATGGTCAAAATAGTAGGCCTTCCACCGAAGTCGTCTAATGAAACTGTTAAGTTTTCCCAGTAAGCACTTGAGGTAATGTTGGTTTGAAGGAATTGGAATGCTATTCATCGAATAGCCAAAATTAATTTTATCCATTGTAGTGTTACAGGCTTGGTAAAATAGAGAGCTCAACTGGTAGCAGGAGCCCAAATATATATCTGTTTCCTTTACTTCGCCGGTACAGAGCTCAATAACCTAATAGCTAGAGCAGTATTTATTAATGAAAGCACTAAAACAGATTAAAAATTAACAATTTAAAATCCACGACAGTCTGTTTCATCCTAAGAATCGCCAGGTGGAAACTAGAAAATTAAAAATGCAGTTAGTTTTAGTTAAAATAATACGTAGTTAAATTAGTTAAGCAAACAATACAATTCCTGTGACGTCATAGAAAAAAAATATAAGAAATGCAAGTATGGAGGCCTGCATTCATTCAAAAATGAGGCAAGGCCAATTAGGCATGTTGAAAAAGGTGTAAAAGGAAGAAACTTTATAAAGCAATACAAGTAAAAGAAGGAGCATTGTGAGCTTTATAAGGTAGAAAGGAAAAGTGAGTGAAAGATAGTGCGAACGATAGTGAGAGGTACAAGCGGATTAAGACGGACAAGAAAGTACACTAAAGAGAGGGGCGATTTAAGTGCACAAAATCAGGTACGTCATTTATTTAATGTAAAGAGAATTTATTTTAGTGGCGGCATATATCATGTTAGTTTGTAATTAAAAATCTTATTTAAATAAAAAATAAAAAAATAAAAACTCCAACTGCCCTCTGACGGACCCGGACAGGCAAAACAGTCTGTGGTTGTAAAATAAAATAATGTGAAAGCATGGGGAAGAGAAAAGGGGAAAAGTGCTCTATGACGTCAGGTCATAGCAATTTCATTGAATTTTAGACCATGCTTTCACATTATTTTATTTTACAACCACAGACTGTTTTGCCTGTCCGGGTCCGTCAGAGGGTAGTTGGAGTTTTTATTTTTTATTTTTTATTTAAATAAGATTTTTAATTACAAACTAACAAGATATATGCCGCCACTAAAACAAATTTACTTTACATTAAATAAATGACCTACCTGATTTTGTGCACTTGAATTACCCCTCTCTTTGTGTACTTTCTTGTCCGTCTTAATCCGCTTGTACCTCTCACTATCGTTCACACTATCTTTCACTCACTTTTCCTTTCTACCTTATAAAGCTCACAATGCTCCTTCTTTTACTTGTATTGCTTTATAAAGTTTCTTCCTTTTACACCTTTTTCAACATGCCTAATTGGCCTTGCCTCATTTTTGAATGAATGCAAGCCTCCATACTTGCATTTCTTATATTTTTTCTTCTATGACGTCACAGGAATTGTATTGTTTGCTTAACTAATTTAACTACGTATTATTTTAACTAAAACTAACTGCATTTTTAATTTTCTAGTTTCCACCTGACGATTCTTAGGATGAAACAGACTGTCGTGGATTTTAAATTGTTAATTTTTAATCTGTTTTAGTGCTTTCGTTAATAAATACTGCTCTAGCTATTAGGTTATTGAGCTCTGTACCGGCGAAGTAAAGCAAACAGATATATATATATATATATATATATATATAGACGCACATAATAACAATATTAGATGAGTAGGACTCTAAAATGGAACTGATTAAAAAATATACTTAAAATAAAAAAGTATGAACCAAGGCAAAAGAGAACATAAGCAATAATTGCAGATTGTAAGTTGGGTTGATAAAAAGAAGAGTGAGAAAAAACACAAGAAGATTAAGTAATAACAGTTCACTAAAATAAAGCAAATAAAGGAAGACTCTTGGAATATTTTATTTTTTAAAGTTGGAGTGGGATTGGGTGTCAAATTGAATCGAAGAAAGAAAACGGTTTTGATATCAAATTTTTATATGATAAAAAGTTGCAATTAAACTTTCATGAGAATATAAAAACCCTTGGAACAAAGAATACTCAATCAGTTGAAATTCTAAATAAAGTGAAATACTTTTTACCCAGCTCGGCGTTATTGAGGTTATATTCTTCGCTTTTTCATTTCAATTTTAATTATGGCCTTGTTGTTTGGGGTAGCACTTCTCCGACATATCTAAACAAACTAAAATAGCTTCAAAATAAAGCGATTCGTATTGTTATTCCTCTCATTGGTCAACTAGTTCGAAACCCCACTACATTAAAACCAATATTTTGCCTTTGCCAAAACTGCTTGAGTTTGAAAAAGCTTTTTTTAACAGGAATTTTTTAACAAAGCATGCTGTAATTTTTACTACCAAAGACAACTTTACGTAAAGTCAAGAGAATTCTTTAAAATAGAAATGGTAATGTAACAGAACATTAAAAAACATAGAGAAATTGATATGCTCTACAAGTTACGTGCA
Source organism: Diplosoma virens (assembly GCA_963680785.1). Taxonomy (NCBI): domain Eukaryota; kingdom Metazoa; phylum Chordata; class Ascidiacea; order Aplousobranchia; family Didemnidae; genus Diplosoma; species Diplosoma virens. The sequence continues at coordinate 17,048,169 of OY796889.1, forward strand.
TAAGAAGTCAAGAAAGATTAGGTTTTTTTTAAAAAACCAAAATACACAAGTTGAGACTTCAAATTGAAAAATAAAAAAAAAATGTTGGTCAAACTTTTGAAAAAAAAACAAAAAGAACAACTTAAAACGTAAACAAAGTAAAATGTTGGTTTGCGTCACCAGAATTAAGAAGTTTGCTTGTGGAATTGCAAAATTAAATCATGCTAAAACGTATTGTTTCTTATTTTTAGATACAACCGGTTTCAACTTGAAAAAGCTAGTTACACTTTATACGGATGATTGCTTTTTTATCACAAAATTGATTTAAAACATTTCATTTAGGTCACTTGTTAAATAAAAGGTTGCTAAAAACAGATGTTGATTTGCAAATTGAACAAATTTAACGCCAACTTTTAACGTCAAACTTGCTATTTTTCAATTAAGACGGTTTCAACTTGAAAAAACTTTGTAAAATTTTGTGATGCTAACACCTTTTTAATGCAAAATAGATTCAAAACATTTAGGTTACAAGGTGAAAAAAAAAGGTCTTTAAGTCAAAAAATTAATATATTTCAATAAAGAGATGAGTTTTACAGGACTTGACTAGTTACTTTTCGTTAGTTTACTTTTAAAATAGCTTTTTAAATGTTTCTATTGTTGCTTAGTGTTAATAATTGAAAAACAGACGTATCGATATTTGGTTAAATAATGTTGTTCTAGATCTTTAATACGTCTTTTTTCACTTTGGAAAAAACTAACAAAATGAGAACTTTTGAACAGTGCAAAAATCGAATACTTGTCTCTGTGCAAAAATTATATAAAGAGTTTGAGCTAGAACTCCCCATGTTTGATAAAATTACAACATTCACAAAATTAAAACTTAGTAAGAAAGCAATTGGGACAAAATTTTTAAGATTGAATTGGAAAAAACAGCAAAAATCTAAAATCTAAATTTAGGAAATTTTTCTAAAAATTAACATTGTTTAAAAAATCCTGCGACATTGGAAGAAATGTTTTTGGATTTTTTAAGCAAGCTAATGTTTCCGTATTAAAATTTTTTTAATGCAAGAAACTTGGACGAAAGGCAGGACTCTCAAAAAAAAAGGTAAATTTTTTGGATTTTTTTACATAGAAGGAATATAGTGTTTCCGTATTGAAAACTTTAAATTTGATACTCTTGAGAAAATTTTTAAATAGTGACAATTAGGCTTAAACTTTTAACACAATAATTTTAAGAATTTGTCCACAAAACCTCCATACCAAAAGAAATTTTACAAATATATATTCGTAAACTCATTTTCAATATCCATAGCTGTTTTACAGAGTTACTGCTTTTATTCTTTAACTTCTAATTACCCAATATGTGCTGGTTATAAACGAAAAAGTATACATTTTTATGGTCAAATTATGATTGCTACCAGTCCAATTTTGTTTATTTTTGAGGTATCTTCGCACAACATTTTGACCCCCTTAATTTTTTTCTCGGTTACGCCCCTGCAAGCAAATAGAAAAGATAGAAAGTTTTACTTAATGATTTTTATTCAGTTTGTTTCAATAATGACTGTTGAATCTAAAAACGACCGCGATCTTAAAGTATTGTGTGTATAATTCTAATTACAATGTTTTTAAAAATTTGTTTTTTTGTTTTATTTTATTTTTATTTCTATATTTATCCTCCGGACTCGCAGAAAAGCGCCGGAGGCGCTATATATAGGGTAAGCAATTACCCCCACCTGATTCCGGAGATAAAAAGATATTGCTGTCCGCTTGAAATTTTAATCGAGATATGACTTTAATTTAGAACTGCTTGCCAAGAACACCACAAGGGGAAAATGCCGTAAAGTGTCTTTCTCAAGGACATAATAGAATGACGCGAGTAGGTTTTGAACCGAGACCATGCCGATCACAATCCCGGCGCTCTAACCACTCGAACACGCTGCCGATTATTCTTGAAATTAACCAATAAATTTTTGGGTAACATTTTTAGAAATTTTTTACAAGTCAAACAATGCTACGTTGGAATAGATTAAATAAAAAAGTTTTATCTTAGAAAAATGAATTAAAACTATAGTTTTAAAAGCATGTTGAATTTTTTTTAGTATAAAATATTGAAGTTCATATTGCTGGCTAAAAATTGAGGTAAAATTAAGTCAGTCTATAAAAAGTTTTACGTTTTTTGGATATTTTACATTTTCGACAAAAAACTTTTGGGAGAATTGTTAAAAAGATTAAAAGTTTTTATACAACAATTTAAAACTTGATCATAGAACGTTGGTATGAAACTTAAAATTAAAAAGTCTAAGTTTTAAAATCCGTAGACGGTTTCGTTAACAAGGTCACTGTCAAAACCTTTTTTCTCAGAGATTAGCAATGTTTAATATAAAAGAATAAATTTATTGGTTTATTACTTTATTTTTGTTTATTACACCAAGCAAAAGCGTGTCCTGAAAGCGAAGTTTTAGTTATTTTTTTTAAAAATCTCGCGTTTTCAAAAGTTTATTTTTAGATTTCGAGCTTGCACAAAGATAAAAAGTTTAATAAATAATTTTAAAGATTTCAGTTTGATTTGTTTTCATTTAGATATAACAACTAACTGTGATAAGTCTTAATAGAATAAATCTTATTACAACATTTTCAAAATACAACCGACCTTTCTTGGAATTGATCTTACTTCAACAAAACTTTTTGGAAACTTACGTTGGTTTTATTTGACTTCAAATTTTAAAAAAATGTTAATTTTAGAAAATTTAGTTGATAAAATGGATTAAAAAGTTCAGTTTTATGATGACTTTGTTAGTAAAAGTGAAAAATGTAAAGCTTTTTAACATAAACAGTTGTTAGACTTGACTGGGGATCAAACTAATAGTTATGACTAAGTCGGTGTTTTGAAACCTTACACAAATTTTTTTGGTCAAGCTTGTAATAAAATAAATTTTCCTTTCACAAATTGTTTTTAAAAAACTATAAAAATCAAGGTGAATTATAAAAAAAATTTTTTCGCAACTCTATTTTTACACAGGAAATTAAATTAAGTTTCACGCTCCAATAATGAATATGCTACACTTTTAACAGGAAATGCAATACTGTATGAACAATAAGCTTCTGTGTAAGAGAGAGACCTGGACACAATTATACACATTGTCTCGCTTACAGCGATTACAGTTAGTTTTCCTATTATTAAAAGTTAATAAAAACGATCAAAAGATTAAAAATAGTTAAAAGTTAGAACTCAATTCATTTTGAAAAAATTTAAATGTTATCACTAGAAAGCAAATTCATACAACATGAATTAAAGATAATAACTATGTTTGAATCTGGTTGGTCTACTAAACAACAAAAATGGAAAAAAGTCGAACTTTTTTATTATGAAACATCTGTTTTAAGATTGAACACATATATCCTATAAATAAAAAGCGAGCTTGGCCAAAAACGTTTTAACAAATACTTTAAAATTGACTATGAACAAAAAATCAAGGTTGTCAAAAAAAACTATTAAAATTGAACATCGGTATAACAAAAATTAAGGTTTCCTAGAGAAAAAAGTTTTAAAATTGAATGTAGGCGTCCAAAATTAAAGTTTCTTAAAAAAACTTTTAAAAACTTAAACATAGGTATAACAAAAATCAAGGTTGCCTAAAGAAAAAATTTTTAATATTGAATATAGTTGTCCAAACATCAAGCTTTCTTTGGAAAAAGATTTTAAAAATTGAATAAAGGTGTAATAAAAATCAAGGTTGCCAAGAATTTTTTTTTAATTTAAACATAGGTATAATAAAAATCAAGGTTAACAAAAAATTTTTTAAAATTAAATATATGTATAACAAAAATCAAGTTTGCTTAGAAAAATTTTAAAAAAATTTAACAAAGGTATAACAAAAATCAAGTTCGTCTTGAAAAAAATTGAAGATAGATATCTAAAAATCAAGGTTGCCAAGAAAAATTAAAAAAGATTAAATATAGATATAACAAAACTTGAGTTTGTTTAGAAAAAAATTAAAGATAGATATCTAAAAATCAAGGTTGACTAAGAAAAATTTTTAAATTGAACAAAGGTATAACAGAAAATCAAGTTTGCTTTGAAAAAATTGAAGATAGATGTAGCAAAAGTCGAAGTTTACAAAGAAATTTTTAAAAAATTCAACAAGGGTTTAACAAAAATCAAGGTCGTCTAGAAAATAAATTGAAGATAGATATCTAAAAATCAAGGTATCTAAAATTCAAGGTTGGCTAGAGAAAAATTTTTTTAATTTTTTATCCTCACTATTGTGGATTGCATCAAATTTGCATATTTCGAGATTTAATAGTTACATTTTTTTCTCTAAATTATATGAACTATTCTTTAAATATTACCAAATTAATTTTTACTTGTATTTGTCATGATTGTTTAAAAATTGCGCAAAGCTATCGTAAACAGATGAGTATGAAATACAATTTAGGGAGAGATTATACTTTTTTCAACCATACCATAATTATGATCAGCAACACTATTCCATTCATACCAAATTAAAATATGAAATAAAACAAAAAAGAAATCATAAACGTTTTCGGCTTACATTAGCCCTCTTTAAATAAAGTGTTAAGAAATTTTGCCATCAAATTTAAAGATCAAGGGAATTTAAATTTGATGGCAAAATTTCTTAACATTTTATCTATAGAGAGCTCGTCGTCGTCGTCGTCGTCGTCGTCGTTTGAAGGGCATCTACTCCAGGCCAGACACAAATAGGACTGAGGCCGAGGGTTTATCCTTTTACTACCCCAGACTGCTGCACTGCCTGGATCAGATGCTGGCAGTGATATCATTAAGCCAGCATCGAGTTTCATCATCCAAAACCGTCAGACCTCGTGCTCCATGTGGTGCCCGATGTATAGGGCACACTGTTAGTACATGGTCTGCGGTTTGCTCAGAGGCGCCGCACTCGCAATTCGGTGAAGGAGCAAGACCCCATTTGTGCATGGACGAATGGAATCGCCCAACACCAGTTCACAGGCGGTTGAGCTTAACCCAAGCTGCTCGGGGTAAGCCCATCCCAACAGGCCTGACACTGGTCTCGGGCACAAAAGCACGGAGCCTGGAAGCATTTTCATAGTACTCCGCGTTCCATTTGTGATTTGTCCATTCAGAGGCGCGAATGCCAAGTCTGGCAAGGTTGTCCAAGAGATTCCGCGCAGCTGGCACAAACGGGCGTCTGGATCTTAGTCTCACTTGGCCAGTATCTGAGGACCCATTTAAAAGACCATGCAAGATATGATCGGGGTCCAAAGATCCACGGTAAGCCAAGGATAGTGTCGCTCCCATTCGGCGAAGCTCAGCTGGCTGGATGCCTGAGAGTACAGGTAGGTGGTCCGTTGGAGTGGGACGCAGGCATCCAGTGACTATGCGCAAGGCGTCATTCAAGACACTGTCAATGAGGCGAGTGTGAGCACTGCGACACCAGACTGTACTCAGCTGTTGAGTAGATTAGAGATAAGGTGGCTATGCGTAGTGTTTTAGCACCAGCACCCCATCCCGAGCCCACGAGTCGCCTCAGCAGTGTGACGCGCGAGAATAGTTTTTTGCGCAATGCCACCAAATGGTGACGAAACGTGAGCGATCTGTCCAGTTTTACCCCAAGGTAAGTAGGGGTTGGACAGAACGGTAAAAGTCTACCGTTGTTGTAGACCTTTAGCTCACGTTTGGCCTCTCGGTTATTTAAGTGAAAGGCTGCCGTCACCGTGTTAGTGTGACTGAGCTTCAACCTCCAAGTCCGGAGATACGCTGACAGTGTGGACATGTCTTGACTTAGAGTCCCCTCCATGTCCTTCCAGTTTCCAGAAGAATGCAGCAATGCTAAATCATCAGCATAAGCAAACTTTATGGAAATCGTGGAAGGAAGATCGTACATATAGATGTTAAATAGGAGGGGAGCCAAGACCGATCCCTGAGGAACGCCGTTTTAAGACGGCGTAGCCTGCTTTGCTTGCTGTCACCGGTGGTAAGGGTGAAACTTCGATTTCGGACAAGCTGCATGATCATTTTGACCATGTGCCTATCCAAAAGTAGTCTCAGCAGCTTGCAGGTAAGGCCACGGTGCCAGACAGTGTCATAAGCAGCTGTCAGATTGATAAATACGGCACCGGCCTTCTTTTTAGCCTCGAAAGAATCCTCGATGTTCTGGGTTAGCAGAACAACTTGATCTACGGTTGACTTCCCGCGTCGGAACCCAGCCTGCTCTTTAGGGAGCAGTGGATCGATTAATGGTTCAACGCGGGCGTAGATAAGCCTCTCGAGGATCTTGTAGGGGACACAGAGCAGAGATATCGGTCGATAACTCTTTGGGTTACCCACGGGCTTTCCTGGTTTTGGGATCGCGACCACAACCGCTCTTTTCCAGATCTTGGGAATTTTGAGTCGGCGCAAACAGGAAGAAATGAAGTCACGTAACCAGGACTTCAAAGCAGCTCCAGCATGGAGTATAAGCTCGGGGCAGATGGATCAGGTCCCGGAGCTTTACCTGGTTTTAAATGTTGAAGGGCAGCAGTAAATTCTCTCTGTGAAAATTTGTCAGAGATATTTACTGCATCTGGTGTTGTGGCCCTCCAAAGGTCAGACACTTCTTGAAAGACAAGTCGAGATGACTTGTGGTCAACAGCCTCGTATCTCCCATTTCTCACCAGCTGAGATGCAATAGCATCGGCTGAAACGGGACAGTGACGAGGAGAGTGTCGTGACTTACCAGTAAGATTGTTCAAAATACTCCATGCTTTTCGGCTAGAGTGTGAGAAGTCAATGCTCCGAACTGCTTCGGACCATCGATCCCTGCGCTTTCTGTCAAGCTTGGCAAGCAGAGCTGTAGCAGCCAAGCTCGATTCGTCTCCATGAGGAGACTGCAGAAAGGTTTTATAGAGGGATTCACACTCTGCATCCCAACACGGAATATAGTTATTTCGATACCCGCGTGGGATAGTCTTTTTGGCTGCTTTCTCAATGGTGTTACAGAAGTCCTGGTAAGCCGCATCCACATCAAGTGAATCAGGCGGCAACAAAGTCTTTGCGAATTTATTCGTCAAAGCAATGTAGGACTCCATTTGGCCTTGCGGAAGTTCCATCGCTTAACAGGCATGCTTGGCACTGCCATAGCAAACCTTGGTGGTGTAATAAGCGAAGGTCGATGTTGTGACCTGGGGAATTTTTCAAGGACACGTCTATCCGGTAAACGACTGTTTGGATTTACGCTAGCGAAAGCTAGATCTGGATTGGTGCCAGTGTTCCAGCGGCCGGAATAAAAACTGGAAGCGTCCTTGGCATTATATAGGAGGGCAAAACAATTAATACTTGCCCATTCAGCCAAGCACTCACCGTCTGGACTGTTGTCATCGTAACCCCAGTCAGCATGACGACAGTTAAAATTGCCAGCATAAAGACAGGGGTGAGGAAACACTGGGAGATCCAGGGTTTGCAATCGCGTTGGCGGTGGTTTGTAGACGTTGACTATTTTATAGCCATCAACGTCCACACACAACCACTCGATCTTCGATGTTGGTGGAGATTACTCCAAAAGCATGTATCTCAGTCGCTCGTGGACAAACGTGGCAAGACCATGCTTCCTGCTTAAAGAAGACCCAGCTAGTTGGTAGTTTGAAAGTAACAACTTTTTTGCATCAGTGCAGTGGGTCTCCTGCAGTAGGATGACGAGTACCTCAGACTGCATAGCGAGGTGATGAAGAACATTCATCTTGCTTGCAGTGAGGCCTTCGATGTTCAGCTGAAGAATAGTGGGTCTTCGGAACTTGTTGGCAATGTGCCCTGAAAAGGGCAGTTTTATCCTAGCATTGCCCCGTCCTGAAAAGGACGTTTGCCGATTAGTAGACCCACACTGAACATCGGAATGGGTGGATACCCTTCCGTTTTGGTAGGTTCGGTTTCGGTCTGTCATTTTAAATTAATGAACAGACTTACTCACGGCCCAGGCTGCGTGAAAGCACTTACCATCTGGGCCAAAGAGAGCTAATGTAAGCCAAAAACGTTTGTGTGTTTAATTTCATATTTTAATCTGGCATGAATGGATTAGTGTTACTGAATATAATTGTCATATAAATGAATATGAATCTGATATTGATACAAATCGAGTAAAAGAAGTCAAATTACCTCTGTGTGTGTCCAATGCGCATCAATTTTTCATAAATTTCATTTCTATATTTATCCTTCTGACTCGCAGGAAAGCGAAAAAGGCGCTAATACATAGGGAAAGCAAGTACACTGACCTGCTACCGGAGATGCCGAAATATTCTTGTCAAGTTGAAATTTTTTATAAATTAATTTTTTTTAGTTTTTTAGGATATCACTGAAATTTAGAATTGCTGGCCAAAACCGCCAAACAGGAAAAAAGTGCCGTAAATGTTTTTCCAATAATACAACAGATTGGCTCGAAAGGTTTTTAAACCAAGACCATGTCGATCACAATCACGGCGCTCTAACCGCTTGACCACGCTGCCGACTGTATTATACAACAAAAACAACTTTTGTAATACAGTAGACCTCGGTAAATCCGAATACAATTGGACAGACAAAATTATCCAAATTAGGCAAAGTCCAGATATTCCAAAGCTTTTTATTAAGAATTACAGTATAAAGGAAATCATTTTCTTTCAGTTTTATCCGAGTTAAGCGAAATTCGGTATTAACCGAATCCGGATTAACCAAGGTTTATAGTATTTTGATTAAAAGCTTAACCGATTTTGCAAAGATTTCTTCCTGATTTTTTAACTTTATTCCAACAGGTTCAATCCGCCAGAAGGAGCAACGAGAATCAAGTCACTTACACCGGAAACATAAATTATAGTAATTACAGCTTGCAATATCGAGCAAAATGTCGCTATGGCACCACTGTACCAAGCTGTTGCGATGTCATGTATGTTGTAAATAGCACAAAGGTGAGTGACATCAACAGTACAGAGGCAAGAAAAAAGCTTCGTTTGTCATTAACCTCAAACGTAATATTTTAGTATCTTATCTTCTACTAAACAAACTTGGACTATTTCTAATAGTGTTTTACGCCAAAGCAATTATAAATTTGATCAAAAATTGTATAGGGTTGTTAGTGATTGAGTTGCAAATTAATTCTTTTTTTTTAAATTTAGATCAAAAGTTTTAAAAAATTCATTAGAAATATCACAAGAGGTAAACAACTGAGCGTTATGTATGTAAAATAGATATAGGAGGTAAACAACTGATATTATTTTGTGGCCAATGTGTTATTTAAATATTTTTGAAGTGCGATTGTTTTCGGATTACTCATTCAATAATATGCCAAATATTGGATATCAATTTAATCACCGAAATGTTTCCTAGAGTCTAGAAAACTTATGTGTAAGGTTACTCCATAAACCAAGAACATGCAATGTTCTTCAATAATAATATGCCAAATATTGGATATCAATTTAATCACCGAAATGTTTCCTAGAGTCTAGAAAACTTATGTGTAAGGTTACTCCATAAACCAAGAACTTCTGGAAAGTTAATAATTTGGGTTCATTGTTTGGAAGGACATCCATTCCAGATCAGACACAAACAGAACTGGGGCCAAGGGTTTATTCTTTTATTAATCCAGGCTGCTCTACTGCCCGGATCAGATGTTGGCAGTGGTGATGTTGAGCGGGCTTTGTCATCCAAAACCGTCAGACCTCGTGCTCCGTGTTGTGCCCGATGTATGGGGCACGCCATTAGGATGTGATCAATAATTTGTTAAGGGACGCCGCACTTGCAATTGGGTAAAGGGCCGAGACTCCATTTGTGTATGGATAAATAGAATTGCCAATACCAGTCTGCAGGATATTGAAAATAACCCAAACTGTTCGGGGCAAGCTCATTCCAACTGCTAATGATTAAAGGTTATTGAAAAAAAACAAGTATACAAGTTAACAAACTTGAGGCAAATTTGTTTTAAAAACAATTTAGATTGCTCGAATCAATTGGAAAACATAAGTCCAACACTTTAGTAGAATTTTTAATGGAAAATTAAAAAGGGAGTTGTATTCAGTTTTTGAGTTTTTGGACATTCATCGATCGATCTACATTCTTATTCAAGTTTGCAATACAAGAATAAAATGGTGATTCTGTTGTCAATGACCCATAGTGACAAGAAAGAAAAAAACAATAACAACAAAAATAATTTTTAATCGCAAAACAACCGAAACAGCACAGATCGTGTCAATAACTTTACTTAATTATAACGTCAAAAACAAGGTGTTGGTCGCATGCGCGTTTCTTTAAATAATATTGCAAGTAATTTTTTACTTCCGTAATATTTCAGCGAGACATCGACATTGAAAAGAATTACCCAAAGCTTATGAATAACGAAGTCACAAGCAGAAATTTGTCATAGGTGTTTAGAAGCTGAAAACATGATTAATATAAGTAATAATAATTTTTGAAAAAAGTGGGGACTAACCCTAAAATGAGGCGACTATTCAAGATTGACTTTGCAATAAAAAAAACTTAGGCTGAATTAAAAAGGAATACCTTTTATGGTCTTCACTTTTTTATGCTCCAATAATCTTTTGAGTGCATGGTTATTGATTTATTTATTTGTGCAACTGAAAACTAAAAAAAATTTTCACTTTTTTTAGCTGATATGGAGCTATTGTGAACTTTTGAACATCATTTTTCATGGGGAGTTTGAGTCCCGAAACCCCCTGTGCATACGTTTTGCTGTTTATCAATTGTCAGTTGAAATTTACAAATATATTGTAGTTGATTTTTACATATTAGTGTAAAAGTTTGAAAGAACTTCTACTTTAAGAAAACCTTTGTCTGCATTGGGTTCACTTCTTATTCTATTTTGGCTTATAATCGCAACTAAAGCGTTCCAAACATGTTGTTGTTGTTGTTGTCGTATAGAAGGACATCCATTCTAGGTCAGACACAAAAAACTGAGGCCGAGAGTTCATCGATTTACAAGTCCCGGTTGCTGCAAGTCCCGTCTCGAGGACTGTGCAGGGGATACAAAGCAGAGATATCGCTCGATAACTCTTGGGTTTATTCTAAAGACTTTATCAGCTTTGAGATTACGACCTCAAGCGCTTTTCTCCAGATTTTGCATATTATAACTCTACTCAATCAAAAAGAAAATAACTTAAGTAGCTCCACATGTAAGCCTCAGGCATATAGAATCAGGGCCAGAGCTATACCTTCTTTTAAATGTTGCAAAGAATCTATGAAATCTCTGAGTGAGATATTCTTAGCGGTGGTCATTAGGTCTAGTGTTGTGGCCCTTTATAAGCTAAGACATCTCTTGAAAAACCAGACGTACTGACTTGAGGTCAACAGATTTCTATCTCCCGTTTCTAACTATCTTAGATGCAACAGTATCTACTGAAACGGACAGTGATCAGGAGAGTGTCGTGACTTTCCAAGTAGGTTATGCTTTTCGACTCGAGTATGAAACATCGATGTTTTGAACTGCTTTGTATTATCAATTCATCCGTTCTCTGTCAAATTTTACGAGTACAATTGTAGTAGCCTTATTTGAGTCGTATCCTTCAGGAGACTGCAAGAACATTGTATTGATGGATTCACACTTTGCATTCCAACACGGAATACAGTTGTTTCGTTAACCGCATGGGATAGTCTTTTTGGCTGCTTTTCTTATAACTTTGCAGAACTCCCGGTAAGCTGCGTCTACATCGAGCCCATGTGTAAGCAATAAAATTAAGTTTTTGTGACTTTATTTGGCTTTTAGATCGCAATTAAATTGGGTTTAAAAATATACTGTATAGTTTGGAAGATAAGAAAAAGCCCTTCACGGCAAAACTCATAACTTGGGCAAGTTGCTTACAATTTCCTTTCATTTTTATTTATTTTTTACTCTGGATCACTATTAAATAGTTTACGCAAATCATAAATAATAAAAAAAAATCAAGCATAGGGAGAAGCAGCACAAAATCAGACTCTAAAACATGCAGAAGATAATTCCAAGAGCGCAGAAACAAACGGTGGAAAGCATGGTCGCAATGCTTTTATCAAGTAAAATATAAGAAATAAGAACAAAAAATTTATAAACTTTCAGAAGGAAAAAAGTCAAACAAATTAAAAGATTGTATAGTCAGTGCATGACTAGTCTGCGTAATGATGATAGATGGCACAGCAAGTCAAGATAAAAATTCAGCTCAATTAAGCAAGTACAATGGTTACCCTGCTTAAACAGAAAGTAGAAACCAGTTTATAAGAAGAGATGATGGATGTTTCGAGACACGTTTTTCGAAATTTCGGTCTCGGACCAGTGCGTCTCGAATTCAAGTCGAAGCGTTGCAGCGATGTGGGCAAAGTTCACAGGCGTTGTAAATATGTTGTGATTTTTGGTAAAAATAGGTTATTTGTACGGTTTTTTAGCTATTCGGGCGTCATTGCCCTCTTTAAATTTGCCATTAGTCACAGTAGAATTGAACCATGACAATCTTTATGTATGGCAATCAAGAAACTTGGACACCGCATAAAGTGCTCGAGAAATTAAACTTTTTTTATTAAAATTTAAACGTTTTGCATTTCATATTTTTAATAACAAAATTTGGCATGATCGCGAAATGCAATTATATCACGATGTTTTTAATTGCAGTCAATACTATTTTATGACATTTAATAGATTGCATGTGTAAGCATTAAGCAATTGACACGTTTGCAGTTTAAAGCCTACTCGCTTGGTTTTGCTGTGCCCTTGTGGAAAAATATTCTATGGCACTGCTTTGCACAATGATATTACAAAATAAAAATTAATTTTATTCCTTCCATTGCTCCTTAAATGGAACTTAATTTTTGAGGCAGTGTAAAAGTTGTGCTTTGATTTTAAATTTAACTTTTATCACATACTTACTCTAAACTAGTCTTATTTAATTGCAGGATATAATAACAACTTTAATTCTTCTTGATAGTTTAAAAAGACTGAATTTATAAATAAGCTAAAATTGCTATTTTTTTCGGATGAGCATCGTGAGGCCTTAAATAACCAAATACTTAAATCTGACCCAAGTTTTTGGCAACAGGATATTACTCACCATCAATAAAAGTCTGTATGTACACAATAGAAAATATGAATTACAGCCAAATATTTTGATACAGAGAAAAATAAAATAAATGTTCCATTTATAAAACATTGGAGGTTCACTGATAAGAAAATACAGCAGGAAAGCGACAGAGGCGCTGTATGTAGGAATTATCCCGAATGCACAAAAGCAATTACCCCGACCTGCTTCCGGAGATTCCAAGATATTGCTGTCCGATAGAAATTTTTTATTTTGTTTTTTTAGTTTTATAGAAATATGACTGAAATTTAAAACTGCTTTCCAAGACCGTCAATCAAGGAAAAGTGCCGTAAAAGAATACAACAGAAATTTTCCAAAGATTTTTCAAGAATACAACAGAAAGGGCGAGTAGGTTGAACTGAGACCATGTCGATCACAATCACGACGATTTAATGCGTTTTAACCATTTGACAATTAAGCCTCCAAGGTTGTGAAATCAAAATCGCTTGAGTTGCAGGATTTAGGATAAAGTTGCAGTCGAAAATTTTCAGATCTTCTATTGTCGAATTTCGAATTGTAAAATTTTAAAGAGATGTAGTCGAAGCCGTAACAAATTTCTCTCCCACAAAGCCGGTAATAATAACAACACTTAGCAACCAGGGAGCCTCCAGCAGATAAGGAGCAACATCCTCTTAGAATTTTCCAAAATATAACATTAAAAATAACTCTCAGCAATCGTAATTACTATTGCAGAGTTAGCATTTCATAATACCTTTTCTCGTCTGCGTAGATTAAAATTGAAAAATTTTTATTCTTGTTGGAGTAAACCGCTGACAAAAACACTTTTTTTCTGTCAAGTTAATGCATATCATAAGTACTAGAAATGATATAAGATTACAAGCGGTAGCTTTATACAAGTGCACGCAATTTTTAAAGAAGCCCGACATTTTAGGGAGGTCTGAATTTGAATAAAGATTTTTTTTATTTGTCAGTTGACTTTCAAAAGCGATAAGCAATAAAACACATTTCGATGCATTTTTTTTACTAAAAATCTTGTTTTAGTCTTAACTTTAATTTTTCAAACAGCCTCCAAACCCAAACTTAAGTTTAATTTCGCAAAAAAAAAGCCAAATTTGGCCGTCAAAATAAAGTAAAATTGTTTTTAGTTTGCACTTCAAATTAAAGTTTAGATGATAATCTTTTCAAGTATTTTTGCTTGCTTATTATTGAAATCATTCGGATGCTAAATATGACTGTAGCTTCCGAAAATTAACCAAAAATTGGCGTCGGAGTGTCCAAAAAAAATACAAACCCCATACCAATCCAGAACATCTAAAAAAAAGACTCCGGGTTCAGCATATTTAAAAAACTACTTCGGTTTCGACTCCAACCAAAAACATGCAACTCCAACTTCTGATTCTGACTCCACAACCAACTAAAACAACTTATGTAAAGCCTGTGTCTCGTCTCTGTTTCGTTACTCCAAAGTCTCGTCTCGTCTCGATATCGCTACCTAAAATCTTGTCTCATCTCGGTCTCGAAGCACCGTGTCTCAACTCCACATCTGTTAATAAGAATATAAATACTAGTCATTCACATCTAACCTAACAAGAAAACTGTTTTTTTTTGCATTTTATAACTAGTTGCTTTTTTATGCAGATGTGGAAATCTTCGGTTGATTTTACTTTCCCAGAAGATTCTTCAGCAAGCAGCTTAGCTCCAAGCTACAACTTCTACCAAATAATTTATAACTACCCGCAAAATGTGTTGCTTGGTTACACAATGTTGTCAAGGTAATGCAACGATTATGCTATGCTACTTGAACTTACGTTAAATTGAGTTAGACCACAAAATGCCAAGACAGATTTTGCCATTTCGAAATCGAAACCATATTTCCGCGCTGGGGGCCAAATATCAGTCGCAAGATTAAAGTCGATAGTTTTTGTACCATGTACGGCACAATATTTCTTTGCTTAAAAGTGCGCCATAAACGTAAAAAGTTTAGAGAGTCACTTGTCGTTTTCGTTTGGAAAGACACCACTCCAGGTCAGACACAAAAAACTGTGGCCGTGGGTTTATCCTTTTGCTACCACTGGCATTGATGATGCTAAACCAGCAGCGAGTTTCGTCATCAAAACCGTCGGACCTTGTGCTCCGTGTGGTGCCCGATGTATGAAGCACGCTATTAGAACGTGATCTGCAGTTTGGGCAATGGCGCCGCTCCTGTTATTGGGTGAAGAATCGAGACCTCATTGGTGCGTGGACAAATGGAATCGCCCAACACCAGTCCGTAGGCGATTGACCTTAACCAAAACTGTCAATCCAACGAGCCCGGCACTGGTCCTGGGTATGAAAACACCGAGCCTGGATCTGTTCTCAGCGTGTTCCATCTATAATTTGTCCACTGAAACGAGCAGATACTTAGCCCTGAATGACTCTTTAATAGATTCTGCGCAAGCAGTGCAAACGGGCGTCTCTCTTGGCGAGTATCTGAGGACCCACATAAAAGACCATACAGGATATGATCAGGGTCCAGGAATCCACGAGCCAAGAAGAGTGTCGCTCATAGTCGGCAAAATTCAGCTGGCTAGTTGCCTGAAGGTATGGGTAACCAATCTGTTGGAGTGGGATGCAGGCATCCAGTGACTATGCGCAAGGCGTCATTTAGGACACTGTCTATGAGGCGAGTGTGAGCGCTGCGACACTAAACAAGAGCGCAGCACTCGGTTGTTGAGTAGATTAGAAATGAGGCAGCTGTGTGCATTGTTTTGGCACCAGCACCCTATTTTCAGCCTAGAAGTCGTCTCAGCAGTGTGACGCGCGAAGTAGCTTTTTTGCGAAAAGCCACTAGACGGTTACGATTAGCTTTTCCTAGTTGATGAGCTTTTTTTTTTCCTAGTTGATGAGCGCGTTGTATATCACTATCTTTTAATTTAATATTTAAATCTTTAGCCATTTTTTAAACAACTTTTTCACCATCGTCATGAAAAATATGTTGTTTCTGGTATTCCATAAACACGCATATTGTTCTAAATAATTAATTGTATAAATGCTGATATTAGTAATGTAATCAAAACCACAAACGTCGAAAGCGAGGCCGAGCGGAGACCCGATAATTTTTCCGCGATCAAGACCGAAGTCCAAACCGGCAAATTTTAAGAGCAAAATTTTGATACCGAGACCGAAAAATTTTACAAAAATATACAGTCCAGTTTCAATTACTTTAAAAACAATAAATTTTTATTTCTTAAATAACCTCACGTTAAATTTTAAATAAACAAGCATTTCTAATATTTTCGAAAGAGTAAAGATTCTGAGTGGTGGCATTATCAACAACTAGCTTTAAAAAACCGATCAAATGGCGTAGAAGAAAGCCGAAACACAAGGTACGCTGGTTAACGATGTTGAAAAAAGCAATCGAAAAAATTTTTAATGGCTATTTGTTAAAAAAATTTTTTCGAAACTCAAAAATGCTAAAAGCACGATCTTAAGGGGAATGGTTGAAACTTCATCCAAACATTAGATTAGCTCGGTTATCTGTGTTGACGTATTGCTATTGTTGGATTTGTTGACTACGTCTGGCTTACGTGAATAAAATTTCTCTAATCAATCACCTCAAAAAGAATAGAAATAATGACGAATTATGCTAAAGAGTAAAAACTGTTTAACGACTCGCTGGTTTTTCATTCGATATCACCCATGTTACGTATTTGGAGTAGTTTTTAGGATGTTGTACTTTTTCATACTAGCAATTTCGTGTTTTGTTTTTAGCGATTAGATTCATACAATGGCGTTTGCAAAACTTTGTTATGGAAGGCAGTTGAGGGTCAAAAACATGATCACTATAATTCGTCATGTCTTTCACAAAAGTTAGGCCTGGTACAACAAGAAAAAGAAGCCACATTTAAAGATTCACTTAAAAAACAGTTAAAATATTTGTTTATTTTTTGAATATTATTATTTTATCTTTTATCTTCTGAATCCTCCTGACTTCCTGACTTACGTAAAATTATTGGAGCCCCTATACATAGAGCAATTGTCAAACTATTATACATTGACCGGTGTTTGGAAATTTTCTGAATTCTGTCTAGTTGAAATTTTTTTATTTTTTTTTTAGTTTATATTATGAGGTATGATCAAAATTTAGAACTGCTTGCCATGACCGCGAAGCAAGGAAAAGTGTTTTTCTCAAAAACACAGCAGAACGGCGGGAGCAGGCTTTGAACTGCAACAGTGTCGATCAGGTTCGTCATCAGTCACGGCACTCTAAACCACTCAAACACGCTGCCGACAAATGTTAAACAAGGTGAAGACCTTTTTTTGTTCTTCACTTTTTTTTTAGCACTAATTCTCTTTTAATTAAAAAAAGTGTTTACTGTTGTTACGTAATGCAAATCGCTTTTCCGGAGAAAAATTAGATTATTTTTGTGTCCTCTCGAAATGCAAAGTCGCAGCTCCCAATAGCGAAGAGATTTAATATATTTGACGTTTTTTAACAGATCGATCAACTTATAGACTTTTTTAAATTAGATGCGATGACCTATCCTCGCTCTTAATGACCTAAATGCATTGTCCTAATTAAATAGTAGCGATGTGACCTCGCTTTGGCAGTAATCTGGGTAAGGGCATGAAATTCATTTCATTGGAAAGTTTGTCGTCCAAACCACGTGGCCCAATTCAAGTCTGTTATAAATAGAAAGATATTGCTCCCATCAAACAGTGACCATAATTTTGCTCATAGAAGTGTGACCATAATTTTGCCGATAGAACGGTGACCATGATTTTGCTGAATGGTCAGGTGACCATTATTTTTGCTGTATTGTGTTCAGTAGCTGCGCTTGTGAAACCGCAAGTAAAAAATAAATTTAATCCTTGCCTTTGTAAATAAGTTACAACTATATATTTTTTCTGGATCGGGCGTCATAGAGTAAGCATATTTAAATAAGGATAGTTTGTAATTTGGAGGGATTTCGCTGACCTTATTCAAACAAGTTCAGCACTTCGAGGACGGATAAAGCTACTGAATTCCGTTAAATCGTCGGACACGTCAGCATCTTTTTAACGAAGACTGAATTTAAGAATCGCAAGTCTTTCCTTCATTAACAAAAATTGAATTTAGTCTTTATAATTTCTTTTTGTACCAAAAATTGAAGTTATAAAATTTCTCTTTATAACAACTATGTTTAATCAGTTTTTAAGCTGCCTTAGTGCTATTATGAACCTTTAACCATTATTCTATTGTAGGTTTTTTAACCCCAAAACCTTTTTCTTCCACGCATAGCCTATGCCTATGGATTCGTAGATCATAGCTTTTTTACCCGGTTGTACAACGAGTTCTGGGCAGCGTGGTCGAGTTACTGTTAAACTTGGTTATCAAATTTTCTGTTTCAATTTTGTTTAAAATAAAATCTTGATTAAGAATACGGTCAAAGTTGGAAGTGCAGTCGATGAAAGCCTTGGAACTCCCACGGTTCCAGTTGCCGTTGATTTTACTAATTTCAACAGTCAGAAATAAATGTAAAATTCATTACAAAAATTTTATTACAACAAGATTTTGTTTGCTTTATTGAAGAAAAAAATACTTAGGATCAAAATAAACGATTTTTTGGGGAGAGGGCTTTGATCCAAGTTAACATGGACAATGATCCAAACATTGTAAAGGCGAAAAAAGTTATTACTGTAATTCTGTATCGATTGCGGCCCAGAGATCTTGCAAAAAATTTATCTACCAGCATGTAAAATGTTGGGCACCCGTGATGTAATCCTAACTGTTAGCGACTTAAGAATTGCATCATCTCATGTAATTGCACTCCTGCCAAAACGAACTCAAACTCTCGCAATGAAAATTTTATTAATTGTGTCGCGGGCCATATTTTGAGCATTCACGGGCCATACTTGGACCGGTCTGAACTGTACTATTGTCTTCCATTATTGCATTATCCGTTTTAAGTCATATCTCCCGGCAACTTTATCATTAACATAGCGTTATCATCAACGATCACTATTGGAGTCTAATTCTAAATCTATTTCAAGACGTTTTTAAACTAAATGTTTTGTAACTTTTAACTTCCAGTTAACTTTAAAATCTTTTTTTATCTCAGTTAGTTTCCTTTAAAACATTTGTTAGTGAAATATATCGCCTATGACATTATACATGTATAATACCAGGGTTGCGAACTCGAACTCGAAAAATAAAAATTTTTGAACTCGAACTTGAAAAAAGTTTGCAGAGTTTGAGTTCATTTAATGAGTAAATTTGACTATAATATTTCTCAGTGAATGTGCCCAATTATAATTTGCTACCCCATTTATTTTGTTTAGATTAATATTGGTAACATTGTAGATAAAGCAATTTTAACATGTGCTCAGTTTTTCACGGTTGAATTATCCTCTTAACTCTATTCCGACTGAGCTTTTTAAAAACTTTGTACGACTGGGGGGGCGGAAAGTGTCCGCGCTCTTTTCTTCCTTATATCTCGACAATTACTGACGCTAGAATTGTCATTCAAATTATGCATAGAAAGAAAATTTCATACTCTTTTAATATAAGTACTTAAATGTGGCATTTAAACACTATTTGGGATTAAAAAAGCGAATTTTAAATGAGTAGTCAATTTTTGTAAATTGGCTTGGAAAACGAGAGAGCGATTTGAGAGAATCAATGACTTCGGCTGTTTGTCAAACGTCATTAATCAGTAAAATTAGAAGTAGAAATGGTGACAGTTGAAATCTACTTGGCAAGATTATTACTGTTTCAGACAAAAAAATTCTTCACCCGCAAATCTGCTAAAAGTTATTTACAAACACTTCGATCTTTGCGATTTATCAAATGATTTTTTAAATGCACTCACTTTTGTGAAGACTTAAGGCAAGAAACTTCATACATAGAAAGAAAGGCAAATCGTTAGACAAAAAATTATATTTGTAGTTACAAATCGCAGAAAACTCACCTTAATTCTTTTCACTATAAAAAAATATTTGAATAAACATTTGGTGGTACAGAATTTGAAGATTGCTTGAAGTAAAAGATTTTTCTTCCCAAAGCTTTTCATCTGACACTCTTCAGGGGAAATCGTCAGAATGAAGCAGAATTGAAACCGAACTAATTTATAAAGGAAGAAAGTAGAGTTCTCATTGGCCTGAGACGTCTCAACGGCTAGAAGAGCGAATTAAACAACACGTTCCTAAATCCATCACCAATCCTCGTACCTCGACCAACCGCCAAAGTCTTTCCCGCTCTTGCAAGAACAACATTCGCCCACAACAATTTCACGAATCCGCCATTGGTCAACATCTTCTTGATAACGCCCAATGTGCCCTCCATTACAGCAACGAAAAATTTTCTATTCTCGCTCGAGGTCGCTCTTCCTTTCACCTTTCTGCTCTTCAAGCTACTTTCATTAAATCTCTCAATCCCCTTCTGTGTAAGCAAAAAGAATTCGTATACTCTTTGAAAATTTCTTAACCTTTTCTCTCATTGGTTGACTCTTTCAGCCAATGAGAACTCTACTTTCTTCCTTTATAAATTAGTTCGGTTTCAATTCTGCTTCATTCTGACGATTTCCCCTGAAGAGTGTCAGATGAAAAGCTTTGGGAAGAAAAATCTTTTACTTCAAGCAATCTTCAAAAAAATATTTCGACTTGACTAATTTATTTAGAGTTGATTGCTTTTGATCACATCTGTTTTTTTAATTTTACAGAAATCTTTTTTATTTCAAATGTTTTCTTCTTTTGGTGAAGGACGCTAATTCATTAACAAAATACTTGTTCATTAAAATTTTGTTAACGTTTTCTGACGTAATTATTTAGCTTTTAATTGTTGTACGGCTTGTTAAATTAGTTAGGTGTAGTACTTTCCCCCCTTTCCCCCAGTCGTAAAAGAGTTAATGATTCGTGTAAATTTTAAACTTAACTAGAATTGTTTTGTCACAGTTAATAAATGTTAAATTTTTATTGTCTTTGTATCTTAAATAAAAGTTAGTTGACAGCATTGCCATTGTTACGTGAATTGACAATGTGATTGGCTCCAAGGAATTGGTACGACGACTTTTGATTCTTCTTATAAGTTTGATTTACGCCATTGTCACGGGATCGCGCGATGGTCATAAGATTGCACAAGACACATATAACCTAAAATCATGGGACCTCATGTGACATTTGCCTATATAAGATGGAATTAAAACCGTCACCTTACTTTAGTCGTGGCCAGAGGGCAACAAAGTAATTTGTACTTAACCAGGATAGAAAATCTGATATATGTAAAACAATTTAATTAAAGTACGCTGCAGAATGTTGCAAATTGTAATAATTTTGTATTTAACCAGGCTAGAAAATCTCATATGTGTAAAATAATTAATTAACGTACGCTGCAGAATGTAGTAAATTGTAATAACTTCGTACTTAACCAGTCTAGAAAATCTGATATGTGTAAAATAATTTAATTAAAGTACGCTGCAGAATGTTGCAAATTGTAATAATTGTGTATTTAACCAGGCTAGAAAATCTCATATGTGCAAAATAATTAATTAACGTACGCCCCAGAATGTAGTAAATTGTAATAACTTCGTACTTAACCAGTCTAGAAAATCTGATATATGTAGAATAATTTAATTAACGAACTCCCCAGAATGTTGTAAATTGTAATAACTTCGTACTTAACCAGTCTAGAAAATCTGATATATGTAGAATAATTTAATTAACGAACTCCCCAGAATGTTGTAAATTGTAATAACTTCGTACTTAACCAGATTAGAAATCAATTAATCAATCAATCAACATACTTTTATTTGCGGGAAAAAAAATAAAAACACATAACGAATTCAAACACTAAAATCAAATAAAAAAAATAAATAAATAAAAAAATAAAATAATAAATTTTTTTTAGCCGCAGGGAGACTGCGATTTGACCTTTCGGTCTTCTAGTCAGCAGCCACCCTTGAGAGCAAAACTACAGATACAACAACTTGTAAAATTTAACTGTTGCAGAGAAGAAGGTTTTTCGTTTTAAATAAGGTTTTTTTTATTTTAAATATAAGGTTTCAATAAGTATTTTTTAAATTCATATTTGAAAACACGGTAAGAAGCATTTTGAATTAGAATGGGAATTTCGTTCCATATCTTAACTCCTTGATATTTTATACATCTTTGTAATCGTGAAGTTTTACAAAAAGGAATATGCGAAGTTTTTTTTGATTTTTCATTTAATCTAGTGTTTTTTTCCGAGATCTGGCTGGTTAAAATAAAATAATTAGACAAATTTTTGGGAAGCATTTTTTTAAAATTGGAATAAATAAATTTACCAACTTCTAGTTTATAAAGATCTTTAAGTTTTAGAATCTTAAGGCGTTTGTAATAAGGTGAGGAATTATCACAAAATTTAGCTGCACATATAAATTTAACGGCTTTATTTTGAAGAGTTATCAATTTTTGAAGATACGTCGGGAAGGTAGATCCCCAGATAATAAGGCCATATAATAAATGGGAATGTATCAGAGCGTAATAGATTTTTAATAGTGCTGTTTCTGGTAGATAGTGTTTAATTTTAGAGATAATTCCAACCGTTCTTGATATTTTATATGCTATATTTGAAATGTGGAAATCAAAATTTAAATTCATATCAATAGTTAAACCTAAGTATTTAATATTCATGCATTGTGGAATAGAAATATTATTTAAAAAAACATTAGTTTGTGGGAAAGGTTTGTTTAGTTTGGAAGGTATGATTAGGAAGTTGGATTTAGAGGGATTAACTATAAGTTTATTAGAATCAAACCAAATTGATAAATTTTGAAATTTTTTATTCATAATTGTAGTAAGGGAAGCAAGGTTAGGGGCCGTAAAAATTAAGCATGTATCATCAGCAAAGAGTATTGGCGTACAGTTTACCGCTTGGGGCATATCATTAACATACAAGAGAAATAAAAGAGGGCCAAAAATCGAACCCTGAGGAACACCATAATTATTTTGTAACAGCTTAGATTTAGCACCCTTAATGGAAACGAATTGTTTGCGAGATAAAAACGATTTAATTAGTTGATTTGTTGAGCCGCGTATGCCATAATGATCAAGTTTGAGAAGGAGAATGTCGTGGTTTGCTGAATCAAAAGCTTTTGTAAGGTCAAGAAAAACTAAACCAGTGTATTGATTAGAATTTATATTGTCATAGGAGTGTGTGATAACATAAACAAAAGCATGATTGGTTGAGACTTTATTTTAAAAACCATATTGAGAATTTATAATTATATTATGTTTATTTAAAAAATTATTTATACGTTTGTATAAAAGTCCTTCAAAGATTTTTGAGAAACAAGTAAGAATAGAAATAGGGCAATAATTTGTAGGTTTATCACGTTCTCCTTTTTTAAAAATTGGAACTATCCTTGCAATTGTACAATTTTCGGGAAAAGCGCCTTCTGTGAAACAAAACTCAATAAAAACTTGAAGGTACGGAATAATAACTGAAGAAGCGATTCGAAGAAAAAAACCTGGAATGTCGTCATGGCCAACTGCTTTATTATTTTTTAGAGAATAAATAGCGTTAAAGATTTCTGTGTGGTTCGGTATGTTCAGATAGATAGAAGAAGAAACTCGTTTGGTTAGATAGGTAGAAAAAGATTTAAAGGACGTATTTGAAAAATTATTTGCTAAATTTGAGCCAATTGAGCAAAAGAATTTATTAAATTCATCAGCTATATTTTGATAATCTGAGGTTGTGCCACGGTCAGTTACTAATGAGTCAGGAGTATCATTAATTGGTTTAGAGTTCGGAAGCGTAGAACGAATTACATTCCATACTTTACGAGCATCCTTCTGGCATTCATCAAATTTAGAAGTATAATATAATTTTTTAGACAAAGTTTTTAGTTTAGTTAATTTATTAGAGTAAACTTTATAAAACGATTTTTTTTTTCTTCACCACTTAAAAAATGAGATTTAAACATCCGTCTCTTTTTCTTAATTGAAGTTAGTAAGCCTTTGGTAATCCAAGGTTTTTGTAAGAGTTTTTTCATTCTTCTTGATATTGGCCTCAAAGGCGCATGGGTGTCAATAGAATGTGATATGATGTGGACAAAACTATTAAATAGTTCATTAAAATTTTCATTAGACAGGGTTGGTCGATGACTAAAATAATTGTCTAAATCAGTTTGAAGGTCTTTACAAAACGATTCTGTACAAAACTTTGTTTTATCACGATAAAACAATTTCTCTATATTTTTTTTATTGTTAGGGGAATTTTTATTAATAACACAAAAAATTGGGTAGTGGTCAGTAAAGTCAGATTTAACTATAAAAGATTGCAATTCATGCTTTGAATCATTAGTTATAATATGATCGATTATGGTTGATGAATTATTAGATATTCTTGTTGGCTTAGTGATGAGGGGTATAGCACCATGACTTAAAATTGAATTAATATATAAGTTAGCACTATTCGTACGGTTATCTCTATTTAAATTAATATTGAAATCTCCTAGGATATAATAAACTTTTTTGTTTTGAGAGAGGTCTGATAAGGAATTTGTAAATTCATCAATAAATTCAATTATCTTAGTTTGGCCTGGATGACGGTAAACTGCACCCACAGTAAGCTCATTTTTGAAGTTGTTTTCAGAAATATCTAACCATAAACATTCAGATTTTGAAAAGTTATATTGAGTAATAGATTTCTTTACTTGAAACTTATTTAAAACGTAAATTCCCACACCGCCAGCGTTAGATGTAGAATCAGTATGAAAAAAAGTATAATTAGAAAGTGAAATGTTTAATAGGGGGTGTAGTTTAATTCGTGTTTCAGTTAAACATATTACATCAGGTAAAAAATTTAATTCAACTAAAAAATCATAAAGATTATCAAAATTTTTATGCAATGAGCGAATATTTATATGTAAAAGCACCAGGGAACGATTAGGATCAAAAGTAGGTCGTTTTGAGTTTAAATCAAAATAATCACATGCTTTTATATTGAAAAAGTTTAAAAAGTAGTCGTACGCTTTTTCAGGAGAATGATCACTTATTCACAGGGTGGCTGCATTATTCGGCTCAAGGAATTTATTTAACTCCTTGTTATTTCCATCATCTAATTTATGAATTCTAGTTTTGGATGCCATTATAATAATAATAAAAAAAATTCAACTTAGTATATACATGTAGCAAGCAATTATGCTACTTAGAAACTGTTTAATTTAGAAGAAAAAAGTAAATGTAGAAACAAGTACCTCAAATTGTAATTATTCTGCATTATTAGTAGAACAATCTTCATTTAAGGAATCACAATTAAATAATAATGGCTTGTAGTTAAGTGTTTTAAAGTTGATGTCAACGTCGTAATTAAACAGGTCGTCCGGAGAGCTCACAGTCAACCACACGCCAGTGCCTTGATCTTTTTCGCCTTCCTCAATTAAACCTTGCTTTTTAGCCGATATCTTCATCCTGATGTTACCATTAAAAGTGTGACCAAGAACAAAATCATTTTGACATTCTTTTTTTATGTATTGCAACAGCTTTGAGCGCAGAGGGGTTAGATCCTCCGTAATGAATACTTGTGAAAATTCTTGCGTTTTGTAGAATTCTGATATATTCTGATATATTCTGATATATGTATTTAATTAACTTAACGATATATTATTTAATTCTGATATATTCTGATACATGTATTTAATTAACTTAACGATTTAATTCTGATATATTCTGATATATATTTAATTTAACGAAATTCTGATATATGTAGAATAATTTAATTAACGTATGCCCCAGAATGTTGTAAATTGTAAAAAATAATTTAATTAACGTACATTGCGGAATGTTGTAAATTGTAATGACTTCGTACTTAAGCAGGCTAGAAATTCTGATATGTGTGGAGTAATTTGATTAGCGTACACCCAGAATGTTGTAAATTTTAATAACTTTTGGTATATTTGTATATTTTAGACAAAGGAATATTCGAATTTAACTCCTTAAAATCTTGTAACGCTTCACTAACGTAATAAAATTAAATCGAATCTTTAATTAAAGTTCTGTGATTGCTTGGAGATTTAGGTGATAAAATTCTCCCTAAGTTTTTTCAAGCAGTCTCACTCGCAACTTCATAAGGGCTTGAAGAAACGAGATTAGAGCCATATTGGCTTTATTCAAGACAAGCTTTGCAAATCTGACTTTTTTAAAGACGTTTAGCAGGAAGATTCATGATTTGGCTTTTTTTGGCTTTTTAAATAACTATAATTTGGGCTAATATTGTTTAATTTTTTAGAATTTTCAGCTTGTTTAGAGGAATATTTTTATGGTGGTTTTACAAAATTTTTCGTTTTTTCCTATTTAAAAGGATTTTATATAATTAGATCGATTAGTTAAATTTACAATATACTTATTTTTCTAAAGCCAATGTCAAAACCAACTAATCAGTACAGTTGCGTAGCCTATATGATTGTTTTCAACTAGACGAAAAAAATGAATCATATCAATGCATAGAAACAAAAAATAATGGCGAAGTACGTGGCACTACAATCACATTTGGAAAGTGAAATCCATGCAGCAATTTAAAAAACATTTAGAAATATGCCACAACGAAATATGGAAGAGAGTAAAGTTGGCAGATGAACACGAATCAAGCTTAAGATCCAAGAAAAAGAAAATATCATGTACAAGGCAATCAACAATTAAGTCCCATTTAATGCCGGTCTCGTTAACTATTGGTATGAACAAAGAAACATTAATTTATGGTATAGTGCAAATAGTCATGTCTGGTGTGCCATTATTTTTTTTTAAAGTACAGGATTTTTTACATTAAATGGCGAAATGGCGCGAAGGTTGGAAGTATTGCTCTCGAGAGAATCAATCCGTAGATTCGTTATGGATGCAGCAAACCGCATGAGGGATGCTTTAATAAGAGATTTAAAAGGAAAGCTCGTTTAAATTAAAATGGACTGCGCAACAAGGCAATCGAGGAGCTTTTTGAGCATCAATGTTCAATATTACAACGAAGCCAAAAAAACAGTTATTAAAACATTGACTTGTGCAGATGCAGCAAGAAAGCATACAAGTGAGCAAATATGTAACATGTTCAATGTAATATTGCAGAAATTTGACATACCCACTGAAAATGTATTGGCTTTATTGTTGACAATGCAAGCAACATGACCAAAACGGTGGAACGGTTAAAACAAAATGGCACACCGGCTTCGCCAGAGGAAACGACCACCTCATCTGATGATGAAGACGGCGATGACAGTAAATATTCAATTCCGGTTCACATTCAACATATGCGCTGCGTAGTCCACACACTTCAACTTTACATTGAAGACTGGGTGAAGCAACTCCAATGCAATAAATTGCTAACTAAAACTCGCTATATTGTTGCGAAGCTTTGTTCCCCTAATATCTTGTCCTTGCTTGAAAAACGAGAAAAAAAACGACAAGTGCTTGATATAGCCACACGTCGGGGCTCAACCTATTTAATGATCAAGCGTTTTTTGGAATTGCAAGATTCGATTGAAGAATTAGGTGTGGTCTCTCCTGAGTTTCACATCTCATCTACTACGTGGTCCAGCTTAGAAGAACTTTTCTCTTTGCTTGAAATTCCATACGCCGTAACTCTAAAACTCCAGGCAGAAAATTTGACTTGTGGTGTTTTTATAAAAGAGCGGTGCTCTTTAAAACACACACTGCACAAAAAACAAACCCCACTCGCGTTAGAAATCCTCAAATTGATGGAAAAGAGAAAAGTATCTTTATTTTAAAACAAACTTTTTTTGGATGTAGTTTTTGTTCATGCAAGGTACCGCATTCTACTTTCTGAAGAGCAAATGGAAGTTGCAAAGACAGGGCTGATGGAAGTAGCTCTAAAATCTCTTCACTGTTTTATTTCAGTTTCCAACTCATCAAGCACAGAAAATGCAGTTGCCGAAAGCATACAAGTCAACAACATCATCAGAAGTTTCACATCTTTGCCTGTATCTGAAGAAATAATGAGATAAATGAGATAAGATAATAAATGAGATAAGCATCACTGACGAGCTCTAACAAGAGCGAAACTTGAGTCTGGTGCTTCTCGTTTTCAGAGCAGCTTGATTTGTTATCAAAACTTAAATCCTCGTGTTTAATTATACAAAATAAAAATTTTTCATCCGCTCGGCAAGTTCTAAAAGAGTAAGCACTTGCTTAACCACTTGTTGGGTTAGTCTCGGTCGTGAGGTGCGCCTTGTGCTGTAAATCTGAGAACTACTTATAGCTGCTTTGAGACGATCTATCGTCCAGGTTCTGTGTTCTAGTGGTATAATAACCTGCGTGGAAGACTACAGGTACTCGGCTTGATTCGCAGTGCGATAAGCATCACTGTTTATTAAAAGTAACACATTATAAAATCCTCATGTTTTATTGTATCTGAAGAGAATGACTTTAAAAAAGAATTAAATTTGCTTGAGCAAAGAAGATCGCCCGGAACTTGCACTTCAAGTAAAACAATTGCATTTAATCAAGTTACGCAAGAATTAAACAATAATAATAGAGAAAATGATTTAAAGTAGAAGATTAAAAGGAGAAAGTGTTTCGAAAATTATTGCAAATTTAGATGAGCCACTTTGAACAACAGCCAAATTTTAAGCGCTATGCCTGTTACTCAGGTTTCGGTAGAACAGCTCTTCTCGTCCATGAAATTTATTTTAAATGATCAGAGATCATCAACTAACCAAGATCTTTTCGGAGCAATATTGCTTTTACGAGCAAATGGCGATGTGGACTAAACTTAAAATGCTGTTAGTGCATAAATGACAATTCGTTTTTTTCGTTCGTGTTTTTCGTCCGTTGTCTTTTTATTCGTTTTCTGTTAGAATGACAATCCAATTGAGTTTTCGATTTTTTTATAGCATGCCTGCTGTAAAATTTTATTACTAAAAAATTTGCAAAAAGTGCATTCAAACTTTGTTTGCAATTTCTATATACTTCTACGGATAGGTGGGCACGAAAGTACCGCGGTACTTTTACTCGGTACTTTGAATTATCCAATTTAATAGTAATAAAAAAACTATTTTTGAAATTTTTTTTTATTTTTATTTTTGAATTACATTATTTTTGAATGTCAATTGAAATTCAATGTATGACAGAGTTATAATTATTAAATTGGATTTTTCAAAAGTACCGAGTAAAAATAACGCAGTAACGCGGTACTTTTACTCGGTACTTTTGAATAATCCAATTTAATAGCAATAAAAAAACTATTTTTTTTATTTTTATTTTCTTATTTTTATTTTTGAATTACACTATTTTTGAATGTCAATTGAAATTCAATGTATGAAAGAGAAGTTAATAGTTATAACTATTAAATTGGATTATTCAAAAGTACCGAGTAAAAGTACCGTGCCCACCTATGCTTCTACGATTGATGACGAAAACACATTTTGCTGAATTTAAGTTTAGCCTAAACTCGATAGAAAACTATCGAACTCGGATTTGGACTCGAAAAAATGAAATTAAAGAACTCGAACTCGGACTTGCAATTTTTTTGTGAACTCAAACTAGAACTCAAAAAATTGAAATTTAAAGAACTCGAACTTGAACTTTAACTCGATTAAAAATGCTTCGAGTTCGCAGCCCTGTATATTATATTTAAATCAAAGTTTAAAATAAGCTAACTGAACAAAACTAACTTCAAAAAATATTTACGAAATCAAGTTACTTTATTTTTTAAAATTGGATAAATTTGGTGTGAATGTTTTAAGAGAAAAGGTGAGAGTAGAAATATTCAAAGCATTACCAGATTTAGGCTATTTGTTACCGAAATAAGAAAATATAAATAAGTTTTTTTCGTACTGGGAAAATAAATTTTTTCATAATCAGATAGTTCGTTACAGCTGGCCCTGATCACAATAAAAATCTTCATTGGAATAAAGGTAAGGAAGTTACAACACCAAAGATTAAACAAGTTTGGCTCTTAGCTTTTTATCATTTTAAATTGCGGCAAAGCTGGTCATTTAAGTGTTTGTTTTTAAGCAAATTGCGAAATTCATTATAATGACATAAAATAACAAAAACGTCAAGAAATGTCCAGTCTCGAGACCAATTTAAAAAACACGAGATCGAGATTACATCACCTCGACACCAAGACCGAAATCGAGAGATGAGACCGAAATCACGAAAATTGGTCTTGAGACCTTCTTCACTGGCTAATGTTCACTGTTTGCTTGATTTTTGGAGATTTTTTTCTTTTACTTATTATTTTCGGTTTTGCTATCTTCCTAGGTTTTTTTCAAATTATTCATCTCACCTACAATTTCCTTAAGTTAAATTAATACCTTTTATTGCTTTCTATCTTCGATAGTAAAATTAACATCTAAATTACAAGCAGTTTCCTTGCGATTGTAGTTTCGCGTCATTTTCAATGATTTTATTTTTGCTCAAGAGAAAAAAGGCACGTCTTCACGACTCGACTGTCAAGCCTGATTGCAGTTAGCTTTGTTTTATAACTCTTAAAATTTGCTGACTGCCGTTCAACCGAATTGTTTATTGGAGTTTAAAAAACTTGTTTCATCAAGGTTAAACAAAATCGTATTTGCACGTCAACATCTTGATCACAAAGTGTTTGTTTGGATTTTTATATAGGTCTACGTCGCCAGCGTGGCCGAGTAAGCTGAAAAGCTGTTTTAATGCGAACTTAAGCGACAAGGCCCCGGTTCAAATCTTGCTCTCGCTCTTCTGTTGCGTCCTTGGAAAAAATGTTTTATGTGGTTAGCGGTCTTAGCAAGCAACTCAAAATTTCACTTGTGTATATTTAAATAAAAGCCTTAAAAAGCAAATAAAAAAATTTAATCGGGAAGCATCAGCTTTAAAAGCAGATTGGGAAATTGCTTTATGGTTGTTCTTGTAAGTATGACCCTCCGACTTTTCCTGCGAGTCAAGAAGATAAATATTTGATAAGAAGTGATGGAAACGAAATAAGTTTTTATTTTATAATAACATTGATGCAACATCTCAGTTTCTGTTTTTGATTTCAGAACATCAGGATTGTTGGTAAACCAAACTTATATAGAAAAGACTCTGGAAAAGATCCTAAAAATTTTGTCAAGTTTTCCTGATCTGTGTAAGTCGACAATTAATAGAACGCTTTTTATTGCAGATTTGCTATTCATGACAGTATTTTA
This sequence comes from Diplosoma virens, assembly GCA_963680785.1. Taxonomy (NCBI): domain Eukaryota; kingdom Metazoa; phylum Chordata; class Ascidiacea; order Aplousobranchia; family Didemnidae; genus Diplosoma; species Diplosoma virens. The sequence continues at coordinate 17,079,269 of OY796889.1, forward strand.
TGCTTTTTAAAAACGCAAAAAAAAGACTGCATAGAATTTGTTTATATCGATGTCAAAAGTATAACAGTATTTGAAATGTTTTTACTCATTATAAGTTGTATATTTTTATTTCTAGCCATATGGATACTGATTTTAAAATTAAATTAAAGCGTTCCAACCATACCAACTAAAAAGTGAACTAAGTAGCAAAATAAGTGGGTGCAAGCACTCTTTAAAAATGAAATTATAGGGTGAGAATTCATTTATGTGAATTACTATACATAGGTGATTCAAAGCGTTTTCAATGAGCAATGAATATTTCTTACAAAATAGAATAGTGTTTTTTAATTAGAGGGATGGTACACATTTGTGCGGATAAAAAAATTTTTAGTGCAAATGTCATACACGGTGATTGGGATGAGAATTTTGTTTAATTTTTAAACATATTTTTTCTCACAAATATACAACACTAACTAGTGTAAAGGTCGGTTTAGACTAAAAGCAAACGGGGAAAAAGCAAGCGGAAAACGTAATTTTTAAAAGCGTAGCAAAAAATTACATTTTTACCTTGCTTTTTTCGCGTCCGCTTATGGCCTGAACTGAGCTCAAAATTTAGAATCTTTCAATTTCAATTTTTTCTGCTAAGCATAAACAATTTTGCGCCTTGGCAATTTTTTATCAGTTATTTAACCAATATTGGTAGATATGGGCGGTAAATGTGTTTTTAAAAAAGTTTCTTATTAAAGTAAGTCATTTACTATTTGAACCGATAAAAATGTCTAAGCGCTGGAGGCTGTTCGAAATCTATGCTATACAGATTGACCAGTTGGTAATATGCTTTAGCCTTCACATTCAACTTTGGAAAAATAAATTTCCGTACTGCTACTCTGGAACCGTCATTACTTTGAGATAAAGATGCCTCACTATCTTGATAGTTTATGATTTGACATTGATAATGACTATTTCTTCTTATGTCTTGAATTTTGTTAACATCAATTCTGTGGACACTTTCATTTTCATCACAAAGCATACCCCAAAGCAGATTTTCTGGATGGGCAAAATATGCATTTTTTTGCAAAACTCGCATCGCTATTTTTTAAACTTGGCTATGAGGAAATCTTTGAACTCTTTGCACCATGTTAAAAAAATGATTAGATCCGTTTGACAAGATTTTTTGAAGGTTTTTTATGGAAGTATACAGACGAAGAATGCGACATCAAAGATTGAGCTATTGAAAATGAACAACAGGACCAACTTCAAGTAAACTTAAATCAGAATTAATTTTACCAAGAATAACAGCCCAGAAAATTCTGTATGCATAATATTGATCAGTACTTAAATTATTAATAGTTTTATTGGGTAATATTGGTAAATTTTGATTTGAAATAGATTTAAATTCTTCAATTGGCCAAGTGGATACAGGTTCTCCCACTTTTTTCCAATTGGTCCATTAAATTTGTCTGTACTTGTAGTGGAGCTATCTAAAGCAGTAAACCCACGACCAATAGGCAACTCCACACAGTGCGGTAGACAAATAACCCAATGTAATGGTCTCTTTAAAAGCCTTTCCAAAGCAGCAATTAACATATTGGTGTGTCCTGTCATAGAAGGAATGCACTCTGTATCCTTGATAGCATTGTGTATGTGAACTGCAAGAGTTTAGCCAATAGAAACCTTCTGGCTCACCTACCATGACATAATTCTCTTCTAATGTGGTTTTCATAAAAGATTTACTATTTTTGTCAATTTTTAAAACTAAAGGTGCATCTTGTCTGCCACCAACATATATGCCATTGACCAGTTCAAAAAACCTGTCTTCTTCAGCTCGGATTTCTTGCCTATATTTATTTCTTTGCCTTCTTAATTTATTCATGTCAATTTCAAACTATTTATCTTATGATATTATAATTCCAGCATCTTGAAGAGCACTATATTGCAATAGCAGCTCCAGCTCGATCAGACACTTGATATCTTTTACACATCGTGCTAAATTTGGCTACAGTTTTTGATTCTGATGTGATTCTTCTAATCGTGTTAAATTCTCATACTTATTTGTGGTGTCTGATTGTACAGATTCAGTTTCCAATGAAAAGGGTGAATGATGTTGTAATGAATTTGTGCTAGAATCTAAGGCTGAAAAACAACTTAAACTTGCAACTGGGTTTCTTTTCCTGGCTTTGTGCCGATGGCTAAAAAAAATCTCAAAAATCCGGTGATCTTACTTACTATATCAAGACACTTTTTTTGCGTTGGTCCTTTTGATCTTCATAAAAAGAATAATTCCTGTCACTCATATGTAAATTGTTTTGTTTCTCCAATTTTCTTCTTTTTGATAGGTCCTGACAAAAACTATCAAAAAGTTTGTCCATATCAGCAATAAAATCTCTTTCCTTTTGCAAAAAAAATTTTATTTCTCCTTTTCTTGGACCAATCGTCCAGCATGCTAAATTTATTGATTAGATCCTGCAGCTGCTTAATGATTATTAAGGGAAGGATACAGTAAATAATACATCACAGCCATTTCCATTTTAGCCCATTTGCAGCAATTCTAGCAGCTGTTAGTTGTAAAAAATTAACATCATGCAACAACCGCTCAATAACTTGTCTTTTAGTTGGTACAATATTCGTTGGAAAATCTGCAACACTTTGAAAACTTGACCACTCTGCAGGATTTTTGTTCTTTTTTCAAAATGACTTTGTTGTAACTTTATTTCATTTTATAAATCATTTTCTACATGAAGTATCGATAACAGTTTCACTGAACTATCTAATCTTACCTGCAATTAGAATATTGTCATGAAGCATTAATAATGTACCACACAATAGTGGCGTGAGGTGACCTTTGAGACTAGTCATGCAATTGGTATGCCTAAACCAGGTCATAAAATTGGGTATTTTCAAGACCAATTTTCGTCCTAGATTCAAGGTGATCTCTGACTAACAAAGGTCATCACTTGAAGTCATTTCAGGTAATGCACTTTTCGTCCCAGAAATGCAGTGATCTCTAAAAAAAAAAGTCATCGCCTGAAATCATTCTGAGTAATGCACTTTTAGTCTTAAAAATGTAATGATATCTAAAAAAATAACAGATCATCCCTTGAAATCGCTCCGAGTAATGCACTTTTTGTTCTAGACATACAGTGATCTCTAAAAAAAAGGTCATCAATTCTAACCAGTCTCCGATTTTTTACTTTTCTCCCTAAATTCACGTTATTCTCTAAAATAACACAAAAAAATAGGTCTTCGTCTCAGATCGGCCTTACATTTCATCTGAAACAAGTAATATTTCTTATCCAATTCAACGATATCTACCTCATCACGCAAAAGTTCGTCATGCAATGCAACGCATGACTTGCATGCCCTGACCGCAAGCCACTGCCTCACAAATGTTATTGGTGAAGTCTATTCAATTACTTATCAATATAAAAAAGTTAAAATTCTTTGCTAAATATATATCAGAAATATTATAGGTATATTTTTTTTGAAAAAAACTAATCAGACAAACATTTTATCATAGGTCAGACTTGGCACTATTGTCTGAGAGGACAGTTTGAAAAATATTATTGCTATTGTATAGCCTGTAACTTTGACCACATAGTTTAACCATTTGTGGTTTCAACAGTTGCTAGCATAATAATAGTAGTTGCTGCAATATGTTTTAAAAAGCTCTGAAGTAAAACAGCATCATAATTTATAAAAACAGAAATTCATTTTATAAAAAATCTGTAACTTTGTAAAATACATGGAATAACAGTTTTAAGGCTTGTACAGTAGTAGAGTTAAATAGCAGCCGAATGGGAGAAAAATCAGTTTTTTGCCAATAACTAAAATTCTCCTGGGTGTGAGTGCAAATTGCATCTGGTTGTAAGCTTATCAACTAATACTCGTAAGTCGGAATGCTGAGAATACCCAATTACAACTTCCTCCTGGTCACCCTTGGGCAAGGTGTGGTACCTGATAACCTCCCTGTGCTGGGGTTACAAGCCATCAAATAATATCATAAAAATAAGTAAGGCTGCGTTAATTTTTTGTCAATATTTTTTTCTTTATGCTTCACACATTTTTTCGTTATATACATTTTTTTTCTTTCTTTCTCTAGGTAATCCAACCATGCAAGCCTTTTTCTTAGCTAGTGTAATTTATTGAGTTTTTGCATGTTTCAACGTTGTTTCGTTTTGTTTCATGCCCCTTTTTCCGTAGTGTAATTATGTTGATGTAAGTATATAGTTCGACAAGTGGCGGAAATAAAAAACAACCAAACTAAACTCAATTTTTTTGGTTATATAAAAACATTTTCTTAAAGAGCAAACATAAATTTGATTCTTCTGATTATTTTAAAACTAGTTTGACCTTTCTACAGTGTTGTGCGTTGACGGCGTCAAATGTCGGCGACAATTTTTTGTTGACGATGACGCAGACGCCGTAAAGATATTTTTCGATTGACAGAATAGGTGTCGCCGACAACTTTTTGCTTGTTTTTTGCGTCAAGCGTTAAGCGTCAATTATTTTTTGCAAGGTAAAAATATATACAAAAATTTTTCAATCGCTGACACCAATGGCGCATTTTCATTTAAGAAAAAAAGTTCGAAAGCTACAGCATGTAAAAACAGATTTAGACCATGTCAAATAAACTACTTGCAAAAACACTATAAAGTTATAAATGGTTCCTCACGGATTCTTGCTTTGAAGATGCAGCTGCTTCCAATTGCTAAAAATGTTCTCCAGGATCACAACCTTGCTTTCTAAAAGTTTTTAGAAAATCCACCTGCTGGAATTTAATTAAAAGCCACAAAATCAAAGAAGCGCAGTTGAGGAACTTAACCGCAGTTGTTTTTATTAAGGGCACGATAGCAACTTTCTTTGTTTTCGCAGGATGTTGTTTGAACACAAAAAAAAAAAAAAAAAGATACGCATGGTGCTTGAAAGTGTTCGAGTCGAGTCCCAGCTCAGTTGGCAAATTCAATCAAACTAAAAATCACATAATTGTGGTCTGAGGAAAATGTTAGCAAAACAGAGACTCATAACACAGAAAATTGTTATAAGAAAAATAAATTTTAATTTTTGTTATAGAGCAAACAGACTAGGCTACTAAATAAATGATTTTACAGTATAGTTAATTTTCATATTATTAAAACTACAAAAATAGTAATTGCAATTTCAATATAGTCTGTATAGATCACAATAGTAGGCTTTGACCGATATCCAGCGCTATCCATAGTAAGTGTTAATGCAGACTTGAGTTCAGTCAAGGTTAGATTTTTTAACTAAAATTGATTTTTTTGTCAATGTCTTTAAATCAAAACTTGCTTTATTTTCGTTGCCTTACATAATTGTTTTTGCTGTTTACATCATCTAAAGTTGTCTTTTCCCGCCAATATTTTTTAGATCATAATTGTTTTATTTTTGCCTTACGGCAATGATATATCATCAGAAGTTAGTTTTTTCCCGCCAATACTTTGTAAACCAAAAGTTACTTTATTTTTTATTGCTTTACGTAATTCTTGCCAATAAGACATCATTTAAAGTTGCTTTTTCGTCCCGCCTCTCTTCATGTGTTATCTTAGTGTAAATAGTTGGACCCTTGTGGGCCATTTTCAAATCAAACGCAAACGTCGATCTTGTTTGGGAGATTGTGAAGCGATTTCAGTAAGTGTTCGTGTGTTGTGTTAATTTTTGAATTTGTGTTTATTTCTGTTTTATAAGTAATATAGAAAACTGTATTCATCCAAGGTGCGCGTGTTTTCATCCAACATCACCGCAATAGTAAAAATGACGTTTGCTGAAAATACATGTACATTGTACACAAGCAAATAAACTTTTTTGTCCAGTTGGCTGTTGTCAAAATTTGATAGCTTGCTAATTTAATTTTTTTCGAATTGATCAAAAAATTGTCTCCTGATTCGTAACCCAGCGTAACTTCTTTATAAAAATGTGTTTCTTAAATTCAATGGTTTTTAAATTTGCGATAGGCCAGTCTAAATTGACAAAAGGTTTTATAGCCTTTGATTAGGCTTCCACAGTGTTTCTGAAAATTGGTATTCAATTTAATAAAAAATATCATAAACCCGTCGAAGAAGCTACTAAACTATCTTATAGAAACAATGTTTAATGATTAGTAATTTATAGTTGTAGATTTAGCAATATCTCGGCATCTCCGAAAGCTGGTCGAGGTAATTGCTTGCCCTAAGTATAACGCCTCCGCCGTTGTCTAGCAAGCTAGGAAAATAAATAGAGATAAAAATAAATAAAAAATACGTAATAAGAATATATAAATTTACTCGTCGTCGTCGTCGTCGTCGTTTGAAGAGGTATCCACTCCAGGTCAGACACAAACAGGATTGGGGCCGAGGGTTTATCCTTTTACTACCCCAGACTGCTGCACTGAATGGATCAGATGCTGGCAGTGATGTCATTAAGCCAGCATCGAGTTTCGTCATCCAAAACCGTCAGACCTCGTGCTTCATGTGGTGCCCGATGTATAGGGCACATTGTTAGTACATGGTCTGCGGTTTGCTCAGAGGCGCCACACTCACAATTCGGTGAAGGAGCGAGACCCCATTTGTGCATGGACGAATGGAATCGGCCAACACCAGTCCGCAGGCGGTTGAGCTTAACCCAAGCTGCTCGGGGTAAGCCCATCCCAACAGGCCTGACACTGGTCCCGGGCACAAAAGCACGGAGCCTGGAAGCACCTTCACAGTACTCCGTTTTCCATTTAAGATTTGTCCATTCAGAGGCGCGGATGCCAAGTCTGGCAAGGTTGTCCAAGAGATTCTGCGCAGCTGGCACAAACGGGCGTCTGGATCTTAGTCTCACTTGGCCAGTATCTGAGGACCCACTTAAAAGACCATGCAAGATATGATCGGGGTCCAGAGATCCACGGTAAGCCAAGGAGAGTGTCGCTCCCATTCGGCGAAGCTCAGCTGGCTGGATGCCTGAGAGTATAGGTAGGTGGTCCGTTGGAGTGGGACGCAGGCATCCAGTGACTACGCGCAAGGCGTCATTCAAGACACTGTCAATGAGGCGAGTGTGAGCACTGCGACACCAGACTGGCGCACAGTACTCAGCTGTTGAGTAGACTAGAGACAAGGTGGCTATGAGTAGTGTTTTAGCACCAGCACCCCATCCCGAGCCCACGAGTCGCCTCAGCAGTGTGACGCGCGAGGATAGTTTTTTGCGCAATGCCACTAAATGGTGACGAAACGTGAGCGATCTGTCCAGTTTTACCCCAAGATAAGTAGGGGTTGGACAGAACGGTAAAAGTCCACCGTTGTTGTAGACCTTTAGCTCACGTTTGGCCTCTCGGTTGTTTAAATGAAAGGCTGTCGTCACCGTCTTAGTGTGACTGAGCTTTAACCTCCAAGTCTGGAGATACGCTGACAGTGTGGACATGTCTTGGCCTAATGTCCCCTCCAAGTCCTTCCAGTTTCCAGAAGAATGCAACAATGCTAAATCATCAGCATAAGCAAACTTTCTGGAAATCATGAAAGGAAGATCGTACGTATAGATGTTAAATAGGAGGGGAGCCAAGACCGATCCCTGAGGAACGCCGTTTTTAAGACGGCGTAGCCTGCTTTGCTTGGTGTCACCGGTGGTAAGGATAAAACTTCGATTTCGGACAAGCTCCATAATCATTTTGACCATGTGCTTATCCGGAAGTAGTCTCAGCAGCTTTCAGGTAAGGCCACGGTGCCAGACAGTGTCATAAGCAGCTGTCAGATCGATAAATACGGCACCGGCCTTCTTTTTAGCCTCAAAAGAATCCTCGATGTTCTGGGTTAGCAGAACAACTTGATCTACGGTTGACTTCCCGCGTCGGAACCCAGCCTGCTCTTTAGGGAGCAGCGGATCGATTAATGGTTCAACGCGGGCGTAGATAAGATAATTTACTCGCTATTACAGACATAGGCGACGGCACGAAGGACAAAAAGCGGCAGACGGATCTTTCTAAAATGACAAATGAGATGTGACATGTGTACAATCAAACTTTAAGAGACCCATGCGTTTACGAAGAAAGAAAATATAGTTTCGGTAGAGAGGTTATTTTTTTTGTACCATCAAATTGCTATTGAAAGCAGCCATATTTTATTTAACATCTTTTTTAAATAATTTATTTATTTACATACTCGTATAAAAGAGAAAACAAAAAACAAAAAATTAAATGAATGTTTTCTGCTAACTTCAGCCCTCTTCAGGTTTTCATATTGAGTATAGTCTTCCTGACTTTATTTCGATTTAAATAGAGAAATTATTTGTTAACGCTGACAAAGTAATTTTATACACGACGAAGACAGATTTTTTCGAAACTGTAAACACATTAGCGTAGTTAAACGAAGCAGAAAAAAAAACAAGTGGATTTTAAAGACTGCAAACACATTGGCGGTGAATGAAATTACTTGAGCGGATTTTTTTTTAATTTTTAGTAAAAATGATGTTCCATTGGCATATGATTGGCGATTTAAATTAGGACTGGACTCTCTGATTAAATATATTACCATAATGATTCGATCGATTATTACAATACAGGCTAAATTTCCACCTTGGTTAGCTATGCCACTCATGATCATTACGCAGCCTAATCATGCACTGGTTATTTAATCGCTCAGTTTGTTTGATAATATCATTATAATGTTTTTTTTTTCTTTTTTACTTCTTATATCTTTATCTGATTAAGGTATTGCGGTCATACTTTCTACTCACTTTCTAATTATCTTGTGCATGTTTTAACGTCTGACGTTGTGCTGCTTCTTTCTTTTGTTGATCTTTTCAATATTTATAATTTTTGTGTTAAACTGTTTAATAATTATCGAGAATAAAAATGAATAAATGAATGATCTAAATTATATTAACAAAGAACGTAATTTTGCTGTTACTCCTAACCTTTGTGAATTTAATTCAGATATATTATCTGCAGATGTAGGGAGCTATTCAGATGCACAGCACTGAATTTTGTGGAAAACCTTAAAAGAAAGGTCAATAATAGCGAATTGATAGCATATTGTAGTTTTTGTTTTAACTTATAATGTAAATATTTAGAAACTAGTCAATTGAAAATTCGTAGTTTTCTGCATTAAGTTATATCAATAGGCCATTGTTTGGGTGGCTGCTTTGTTTGGTGGCGGGCACAGGTGGATTGATAATTTTAGCGCAGGTACGAGTTGCCGTTAAATTGAGGACACCTTTATTTAGATAGAATCACTGTAGAAAGTCATTTTGGATCTTTCGTTATACCATGCCCTTTTTAAACAGTCCTCACCTTGAAATTTTTGAAAAAATGGGCGATTAGAAAGTGAAAGATTTTAGGAGAAGAATTTTATTTTTTCAAACTTCCAAAACTTTTTTAGTGGCAATAGATTTTTATCTTTATCATGAGTAGCGCGTTTTTGCCCCCTGCCTCCCGAAAAATCGGTCTGCCCGGCGCATTTCGCAAGTGAATGTAAATTTTCTAACGTGCTGTTGAATTAATTGAATTTTAGGTCTATCATAATATTAGGCTATTACTTTTTGATGCTATTTTAAAAAAAGTATAGGTTCACTTTCATAAATAGTAGTTTTCAATCAAATAATAATTTCATTGATAGTCTTGTAAACTTAGATGTTCTTTTTAAATCCAACTTTTATGGCTTTTATAAAAATCTGCTGTGTTTTTAAATTATCCAGCCCATGTTGTACTGTAGATCCGTGAAATAGTATTTACTTCAATGCAACTTTTTTTCTGTTACTGTTGTGCTAAGTTATTATGAATGTTTTGTATTCTTTTTTCGTACGGGCTCTAAACCTAAGGTAAATAAATGAATAAAACAAATGTAACAATTATTTTGTGACGCATTTATTTTGAAATTAAAGCATTTTATGACAATTCAAAAATTCCTAATTTTTCTGCCCTGCTACATAATTTACGATTTTTTCGTAACAGTACTTTAATTTGTGGGATTGACGCTAATCTTGACGCTGGCGCCGCTAACATTTTTGAGCGTTATCGGCGTAAATGACGCCGATAAGAATTTGAAGAGGTGACGCTGACGCTAACGCCGTCAAGATTTTTTGTTGACGGGCACAACACTGCCTTTCTAGCATCTCTATATCAAAAGTTATGACAATACTGAAAAATTAGACTATTAGACTTTTTTGCAACCTTTTTGACCCTGTGACACGGTCAATAGTGAGGGCAACTAATCAAAATTGCATTAAAACATGGTTTCAGATGTTTTTGCAGGATTTTAGAACTACCACTTTTTTGATTTCAAAAAAAAGTTTTTTTTTTGGCTCACCCTGGGCAACAGGATGTTGCAGCTTGGTTCATGACATTTGTAAATTTCACATCATTGCTGCTTTTAAATCTCCTATCAATTTTAGAAGATATGACTTCGACCAGACGGGTTTAAATATTAGAAAACGCAATCTGGCCTCAAAAGTGGCAAACAAAAATCAATGTTGTTTCGGGTTTGCTTGAAAATATCACGAAGCGAACTTGTTGAAGTGCGCAGCATTAATATCAGCAAAATATATTAATAGTCATAAAGATGAATTAGAAAGTACCCTTAAAAATTATGTTAGGAACAAAATCCCAACACTATTTTTTGTCCTAAATACGAAAAAAGTAAAATTAAAAAGCTTTCACTTTTACGTCGTAAAATTTAAAACGAAATTGTTTGAAAGAAACATTTAATTTTATAACTGATTGAGAAATAATTAATTAAATTATTTTTTATTTCTCAGTTCCACAAGAATATTGCTCGAATTGGGAAAAAAACCTTGCGATTCCAATTAAATATACGATAGGTGGCGCTAAAATAATGGACCACATACCAACTCCTCTTCAACCTTGGGTAACTCCCGGATACATGCAATTTCGAGCGATAAACTCCTTAGGAAGAGCTTACGCATTTTGCCCTGCAATAAGGTGAGTTGAATTTCATAGCTAGATTCCATGACTATTATCATAGCTAGTTTGGTAATATCATAGTTAGTTTATTTATTCATATGACTTTTGAGTTAACGTGAACATATTATGTCATTAAAACCGGATGAGATTATTGCGACAATGTTTTAAAAAATACATGTATTTAGATATTGTTTTGCAGTTAATTATTAAGTTGATTATTAAATCACGCTTCCTATGTGGTCTTCCGGACGTAATTATTGCAGATTAAATACACAATTTAAAATTACTTTTATATTAAACTGTAAAAACGATTAAACACAAACACAAACAGATTATATACAGGGTGTCCATGAAGTCCTGCACACATTTAAAATTTTAATATCTCAAAAACCGCGTAAGGTAGAAACTTTAAATTTTCGACAGTGAATTATACCACCATAAAGTTTTTTGTAATTTTTTACAGATTATTTTACTGTTAAAATAAGCAAGAATAAGTCATGTTTAATAAAGGCGTAAGTTTGCAACAAAGTATAAAATATGTTGACCATTCAACAAAAAGCACAATGTGTTCTTTGGTACCATAAATTGAAATCACCAACTGCAGTACAACGTAAGTTTAGAAATGTGTTTGGACAAGACCCTCCTCACACTAACAGGATTACAGCCTGGGACAAAAGTTTAAGACCACCTTTTGCAATATTACACATTTAAGTAAAAAAGCTTCTTATTCACGCAAAACTAAGTATTGTTGCGTCAGAATGCATATTTAGGTTTTGGAATTAGGTCTTGTTATTTAACAATAATATATTATTATTTTCGATTTGAATTTCAGACGTTTAGCCATAAATTACCTGTAGAAATACAAAATTTTGACAGCTAAAAAATGGGCAAAAAAGCAGCTCTCAGTAGTGAAAAACGTGCCCAGATAGTCAGTCTTAGCACAATGAAGCTCTCAGAACGCGAAATATCAAGGCAGATGAAGGTTAGCAAGACTGCGGTACACAATGCTATCGAAAAATTTCGAAAAGAAAACACTTTTAAGGACAGCAAAAGGTCAGGTCGTCCAAGGATTTCCAGTAGCAGGGATGACCGTTTTATTAGGAAGGTAGTGAGTCAATCTCCTATGAGCTCTGCTAAAAAAATACAGGCAGGAATGGCGGAAAGAGGAATCAACATGAGTGAAAAGACTATTAGGCGTAGATTGTCTGTGGATTTTGGCCTGAAGTCATACAGACCAGCTCAGAAACCACGTCTAACCGAAGCAATGAAAAAAAAGAGGTTAGAGTTTGCAAAAAGGCATCTTGACTGGGACACAAAAATGTGGAAAAATGTTCTTTTCTCAGATGAATCTTCAATGAAGCAATTCTCTGTTCGGAAGTATCGAGTTTGGAGACCACCTAGAGCTCGGTATCAGGAGAAATTCACCATTCCAACAGTGAAACACCCTCCAAGTCAAATGATTTGGGGGGCCATGTCAGCTAATGGGACAGCTGGTCTTTATTTTTTGCCGCCAGGAAGCACAATGAACGGCTCCAAATACGTCGAATTGCTTAAGGAGAAGTTGGTGATACACATGCAAATACATAATTGCACAATTTTTATGCATGATGAAGCTCTCTGCCACAAAAGCAAGGTTGTACAGCAATTTCTCAATAGCCAGCATATCAATGTTCTTGACTGGCCTGGGAACAGTCCTGACCTGAACCCCATAGAAAATTTGTGGGCTTTATTGAAGACGAAAGTATCTCAAAGACAGCCTTCATGTCTTGAGGAAATGCGGAAGGTGATCAAAGAAGTTTGGGTGCATGAACTTTCTCCGGATTATTGCCTTAACCTTGTAAGTAGTATGCAACGTCGCCTTAAAGAAGTTATAAAAATTAAAGGCGGTCACACCAAGTATTAAGAATTTTTAAATTTTTGTTCTTTGTTTTGCCAAAATACAATGCATTTTGCTTGAGTAAGAGATGTTCGTTGAAATACAAAAAAGTTTTTGCAAAAAGTTTGTGGTTTGTGCACATTATGGCAGGTTTAACATGAAATGATTAAAAAACTTCAAGTGGTCTTAAACTTTTGTCCCAGGCTGTAAGAGATGGTGTAAAAATTTTATGGAAACCGGCAGCATTTTGGATCGCAAAAGATCGTATAGGCCAAGCATTGATAAAAAGACTGTTGACACTGTGCGTGTAGCATTTCATCACAGCCTAAGGAAATCAATTCGTGTTGCATCAAATGAACTGGCTATTCCTCGAAGCACAGTTCAATACACGAATAGCAAGTTGTATTTTAATTTTATTTTAAATAAGTATTATATTTTAAATTAAAATGTCTGTCATTCAAATAGATTTGTCCGTTATTGAATTAATCCGAGAAGAACCAACAATAATAATTTCAAAACTTCTTCTCTGAGTCCGAGTTATGACTTCTTTTTATTTCTTGTTGTCTACTTTCCTTTTTGACACTTCGATTGTCCGGTTTTATAAAGTTGTTGTGGCTGCGTTGAAATCAGAAATTGTTTTGAACAATATGAATTTTAAAGTGGGTTCGATTCGCCACACATACTTTTAAAGAACTCGACTGTTTTCTTTTTATTGGGCCCCATATAAGCCTTAAATAATTCATTGTTTTCCCGTAAAGTGTTACTAAAATTAAAAAGATCAGAAAAGACGTTTTGATTAGTAAAGCGACTCATAAATTTTTTTTTTGTTTTTAAACTTTTCTCTATTCATCAAAATTTTGACTGTTCTTCTCATTCTTCTTCGTTTAACTGTATCAATTTGTTTGCTGCTTTCGCTTTTAATGTAAAATTCAAGGGAAAAATATGACCCCATTTTGGAATTTTTCTAGAAATGGCTTGGGTTACCTAAGTATACAGCAGAAATTACTCGAGTAAACTGAGCATCGAACTCGCGTACTTCCGATTGCAAGTCAGACTTAGATGATTTTAAGCTTTTCAATTGAGCTATTGCGCGAACCTTAAGAAATTGTTACAAATAACTAGTCGTTGTTTGGAAAGGTAATCACAAAATGTGATAATGCACTTTCGTTTGATAAACTGTTGTCCCATAAACTGTCGTTTAATAAACTTTCATTTGATAAACTCATTTCAATAAACTGTCGCTGCTGTTCTTGTTCTTCATTCAAGGATCTTGTAGGAGCCATTCATTACAATCTAGTTCCCCCTCTTGGATTACTTCTGCTGCTTTTAAAGACTTTTTCCACAGACTAGTGGTGTGGTGTTGTGTTGGTACTTGGCTTCAGTTAAAGAAATAATTACTATCATGTATTTGTGTTAAGCATAGTGGGCATTGTGGTGTCTAAGTATCAGGGTTCACTGTATGCAGATAACTTTGTTAGAGTATTGATTTGTTGGCTCTGAGCTGTGGCAGTTTTGTACGCATGTTACGTGGTAATGTTTGTTCCGATGAAGGAATGTCAAGCGTTGTGGTGTTAGTAACTTTGCTACGTTTTTTGAAACTTAAGTATTGTGAATTAATGGTAGTGTAAATGTGTTTGAGGTTTTTTCACATTCTTCAAGTTTTATGTCAAAGTCTGAAATATAATGATGTTAGTGCGATCATTGAATTGATTATTTTTTATATTTCTCGGTTCCACACGAGTATTGCTCGAATTGGAATAAAACAGCTTTGCGATCAGGTCAAGTGAAATATTGTTTTGGTTTTGTGATGTATACGGCAAATAATAAGTCAAGGTAAATGGTTTAAGATGAGGTAGTGGATAGTCTGTCAGCAGAGACTTACTTAACGAACTGCCCTCTCCGCCAAAATTCTTAAATGTACGCCTGATTGAGTTTGATTTAGGCGTCACCAAAACTTTGCTTTTGTTGCTATGACAGTTTCCATATTTTTTGGTAGAACCAATTACTGGTAATATATTTACAAGTTTTTTTTGTTATAAAAAACGGAATCAATTTTAAAATTTGCAATAATTTTAAAGCTCTGCAAAAAAAATTAAATGTATGAAGGTTGTATTTTAATAATCTTAAAAATGTGTTTATCTATATGTAGGGTCGCCAAGACGCGAACCAAGTCTGTCTTCACGCGCTAATTAAAGTTTACACATGACGCCTGGTGATTTGTGCGCGCTGCTGTTGCCTGCCCTTTGGCGATCTCTCTTTATGGTAATAGTTAGCACATGAAGCAGCTTTCTTTTTGGTTTTGCCTTTGTAGAAGAAGGTTAGTTGAAGAGCCTGCTGCCGCTTTCTCATATATATATATTCTTTTAGAATTTAAATAGCCTATTGGCAGAAGATTGGGTGGAACAAATTTGCTAATTTAATTTTGGTGTGTTTAATTTAATAGTGTAAAGACTGGAATAAATTATTATTCTCTGTTCAAGTTTAATTTATTTCTTGTACCAAACTAACACTATAAATTTTTCATTATAATATGTAGAAGTAATATTTCAAGGAAAAATTGCGTTCAGTTTAGAGTTATACTTACAGCAGCTAGGAGTATGCATTTTTTTAGATTATAATGTTTCTACACAATTGCATGCATAATTATTTAATGAAAATTACCGTACTTTAAACAAGTCTTTTTAATTGAGATCAGAAATTAGTGATTTTAGCAGTAGGAGAAATTAGAAACCATTGAATTTGAAGAACTTTTGAGCTATGGTCCGATTCCCCTAGATTAAACGCTGCAACGAGTTCACTGTCATGCGTAAAAATTACTTGTATCATAATATTAGACCAGGGGTGTCCGACCCACGGCTCGCCAAGGAATTTTTAATCAGATGCTCAATCATCTGGAATTATTGCAGTGCCTCTAAACTTTCTCAACTTCCGCGAGAGATTACCAAGTGTGCCGCAAAACTTTTTAAAAAACACTAGTCCAGCTACTCGACGAAATAAAGCCTGAATCATAGTGAAGACTTTTTTAGAGAACGCCTATTTTGGAGACGGAAATCAAGAAATCTGGTCTAAGTGCGCCGTGACGTCAAATTTGCTAAATAACTTGCATGAGAACATCACTCTGATGACTGCAGCGATTGTGGCCCGAGGTAAACTTGCAGAAGAATATTTGGCCCGCGACGAGTGAAAGATTGGGCACCCCTGTTTGAGACAGTAATTGTAAGATGACTAGTTGCTTGCAAAATAATGAACAGGTAAATCTAGGTTGTTGTAGCTTAAAAGTAATTGTTTTGCCTCTTTGTATTTTTTAATTTCTTTCTTTAATAAAGTTATTTAAATTAAGATGTTTGTAGCATATGATGAGTAGATAAATTTTAAGTTATTTGAGCAGCAACGTTTTTATTTTGATCTCTGTATCGTAGTACAATTTAGATGAAATTTTAACAACGGATAAATAGGACAATTAAGCAATTTATTTGCAGGACTATTGGACATGGCCCAAAGGTCCTTTGCCTAAGACATCGATAACAGATGTCGTCTATTTAAAATTCGAATAATGTATTATGAAAGTTTAAAATTATACATAAACCTGATTTGCTTATATTATAGTTTTTCATTAATTGTCTATAGTATAAATCTTATAAACTACACCAAAAATTCCAACTTTAAAAAAACAAAGAAGTATAGATCAGGGGTTTCCAAACTGGAGTACATGTACCCCCTGGGGTACATTTTTTGTATTCAAGGGGTACATTATATGTGAGAGAATATCCTTATCTAACTTTTTGCTGTCAGGGTAATTGATGAAATTTGGATCTAGCATATTTTCCATAAATTTTTGTTAGTTTCCAATGATTTATCAAAATTGAAATACACTAATACTTAGATTCTAATTGGTCCATATAGAGGTCCTTTTATAAAAACATTTCTGAGTTGAAATGCACATTTAAAGACCAAAAGCTTCCTAAACTGGTCATTGAACATGACTTACAGTTCGAGAAGGAAATTTATGGATATTTTCTAAGTCTCCTGCATTCCACGCTCGTAATGGAAACGAGCCTTTATGATGTGCAACGCAAACAAAAGATTGCCATTAATACGTCTGCTATTTAAGCATTTTTGTTGCTTTCATCATCACGGCTATGTCAATCGACATTTTCAGTGCTGGTGTAACTTATACCGAAATTAAGTCAAAACATCAGAACATGATGTTTGCTGTGCTTTTGTTAATGTTTCACCTCGTATTTATGATCTTGTTGCTAAAAAGCAGACTCGTCCATATAGTAGTAAACCCATTGCTGACTCATTCATGTTACAATGTTAGCTTAATTGTACTGTTTATTTAAACTTGTATTACATAGCTTTGAATGATTTGTGTGCTTTTTATTATTTTGTTTATTTAAAATTTAATTAAATAGATAATTATCACATTTTTCATATTAGACTAAAATTTAGCAAACAAAATTGTAGCGGTTAATTTGAAGGCCAAAAATACAATTTTCTATTTACAGACGAAATTTAACTATAGTTGTTTTATGAGTTATAAAATGTGGTTTCAAACGTAGAATTTAACTTTCTTATGCTCCATTTCTATATATCAGTGTTTCTCAAAGTGAGCCATTTGGCTCCCTTAGGAGGAATTTGAAATCTCCAAGGAGGAAAAATCACTCGGGGAGAAATTAGGGAGAAATTTTAAAATTTTACTACAATGTAAGTGAGGCAAAAAATTGGTACTTCAAAGTGAAAAGTTTTTTTGGAATTACTACTTTTTAGCGACGAAAGCATCAGCAGTATGGTCGAATGGTTAGAGCATTATGATTGTGATTAACATGGTTTCGAACCTACTCGCGCCATTCTGCTGTGTTCTTGGGAAAGACACTATAAGGCACTTTCCTTTGCTTGGCAGTCTTGGCAAGCAATTCCAAATTTCAGTCATATCTCTGTATAACTAAACAAAATAAAAAAATTTCAACCAGATAGCCATATCTGGGCATCTCCAGAAGTAGGCTGGGTTAATTGCTTACCCTATCTACATGTATTGTGTTGTGATGCTTTCTGCGAGTCAGGAAGATAAATACAGAGATGAAATAAAATAAATAAAAATTGAGAAGTCTAAGAAAGATTCAAAATTGAATGTTAAGTTTTTAACTTTTTGGGATAACTGGAATTTGGGTCACAAATTTGGATGAAGACAAAAAAATTCTTCATTTTGATCATCGACAGTGGTGGATATTGGGTGAGGCGAATGAGGTAGTTGCCTCGGACCCCCCTTGAAAATAGCATAAAAGTTTCATTTTGCTGCAGATGTTTTTTAGAGATCGTTATAAAGTCGGGACGGAAAGTGGGAAATACAATATCGATTCTAGGTGAAGACCTTTTTAGAGAACATTGATTTTTGGAGCAAAATAGGAAAATCTGAAATAAAATCGAAGTGAATACCTTTTTTTTTAGAAAACACCGCGATTTTGGGAGAAAAGTGAAAGACGAGATCAAAGCTCTCTCTTTTTTAGAGAACATCCAATTTTTGGAAATCCTTGCCTCGGGCCCCTGAATTTGAATATCTACCACTGATCATCGAGGTATTGTTTTTTAGCAGGGGGAAATGATGGTACCCAAGTCCTGAAAGGGAGGAATGTAACAAAAACTTTTGAGAACCACTGCTATATATCTTTAAACTTTACATCTTGTCGTTCCATATCGCATGACCGTGTGATATTACGCCCACTTTGATACAGCTATGTGACTTTAAAACAGATCGTAACATATAGAGTTACTCTCCCGCAGACATCAGTTAGACAAGTTAAGCTTCTGTTTCATGATAAAATAAGTTGTCCGAAATATTGTTCTTGTTGGATTTATTTCTACTTGAATAAGTAAATAAATGTAAATACTGAAGAATCAAATTAATGGTTAACTTTCTGAGTGGGAACTGCCAGAATATAAGTTGAAGATAACGCTTCTAATTACTATAAACTATTGATTTAAGATTTTTTTGAAGGATTGAAATAAGTTGCTTTACTATAAAAAGTAAGTTATGCATCGGAGCAAGTTGAGCTTTGTGCTAAAACTGTTATAAAATTTTGGGGGTACATGCAAACATATAAAGTGTCCAAAGGGTACCGATGTACAAAAATATTGAGAATTCCTGGTGTAGATTGACATCACTATACATAATATTTGTAAACTGCGATTTCTTGTCATGATGTATATAAAACAATTAATTTGTATTTTTTATTTGGTCAGCTGATATAGTAAATCATGTAATAACGTTCTTTTAAGTTCCTTTAAGATCCTTAAAGTCTGGCCCAGTAGCCCCCAAGCTAAAGGACCTTTGGGACAAAAATTTTGTAATTTTTGAAACGTCATATTTTGTCAATGTTTTATAGAGTAAAAACATTATATGCATGTCTGAGTGACTTAAAAAGTAGATTTTTAATATTGGGTTTTCAGGTAATTTTTCTTTCGAATCAAAAGCTACAATCGAAAAAAACTAAATTTTGGCTTAATGGCCCCTAATCTCTAATAACTAAATACGCTTTAGCTGTATTGTAGCCTATTGTTGTAAATAATTTTAAATATGGTCTTAGGATGAAAAAATAAAAAAATTATTGTAGGGATTCTTGAATTGTTATGACATCCAGGAACACAACAATCTGACATTGCTATTCTCAATTATCTAAAACTTGTTACAACTAACTTAGTTATTGTACGATGTTTATCGATTAAGGTGGTACTAGTTTTCAAAATGTCTTTTGGTCACTTCGCTACCTCGTTTTTTGTCAATTGCTGCGTAAATAATTGTAATTTATAATCATTTATTGTGTAGTGTGGCTATTTGTGCAATGATGGTTAATAAACAATATAAAGTATGCAATTTTAAAAACTTATGTACTATGAATAAAAAACAAAAGTTTGTATAAAGTTACAATGCAATTATCCAAGTATGATAAGATTGAATAAATGCAATTATGAAGTATTATAAGATTACTAAAAGCAACAAGCTTGCATTCAAATAGCACTAAAATAATTTGGAAATTAATGGGTTATAAGTAAATGTTTGTGAAACAAATAAACTGAACTCATTATATGCTGGCATCTTCTAGTCAGTTTCATTAATACAAAAATCTTAATTTAACTTTAATTGATATTTGTAAATAATTAAATAATTTTTTTCATATTCCACTAACACATTAAATTGTAATTTTATTGTTGTGATTGTGATTGACATGGTCTCAGTTTAAAACTTACTTGCGCCATTCTGTTATGTCCTTGGGAAAGACACTTAACGGCGCTTGGCCCTGCTCGGTGGTCTTGACAAGCAGTTCTAAATTTTAGTCATATCTTTATAAAACTAAAAAAACTAAATAAAAAATTTCAACAGGACCGCAATATCCGGAAGCAGGTCGGGGTGATTGCTTGCCCTGTGTACAAGCGACTCTGTCGCTTTCCTGCGAGTCGGGGGTATTTATATAGAGTGTAGGATTAATTCGGGATCTTATTTCACGGTGTGAATTTAAGAATACTCCGTTAAAATCTTTCTTCTTCCTTGGGGTTATATAAATCCAGACTATATAAATTGCAACCAATGCTCCAATTTGATGCAGTTTATTAAAAGAAAAAACAATTAAAACAATTAAAAACTTTCATTATAACAAATACTCACGATTTTGTGCGAACTCTCAGCAAAAGACATGAGTTTTGAATTTTAGATTATCTTTTATCTTGTTTTTTTTATAATTTCTTTGCTTTTATTCATCAAACACGCGGGAAATGTTTACACTGATTCGAGCAAATTTAGTTATTTTTTTATAATAAGGAAGCGCGCTGACATATAGATTAAAAAAAAAACTTCGAAACAGATACATAAGAATATGTTACATAAAAATAAAATAATAAGCAAATACAACTGGCACACCATCAAAAAAGTTAAAAATTCTAAATCTTTAGAGATAATTTTTTTAAATATTGCATTATTTACGAAGGGCGTTCAGAAAGTAATGCAACTGATTTAATTTCTTGCAGCATTCATTTAACTAACATCTGATTCTTTTACAGAATATACAGTAGATTGGTAACTAAGGTTTACAGATTTTGTAAAAAATAAGGGTGTGAATTACTGCAATCTGCAATTCAAATTTTAAGCAATCCCTCTATGTCTTCTTCGTTAGAAGGTAAAACTGGCATGATTGCCCCAAAAGCAATCTTGGCAGAACCAAAGAGTTGTTATTGAATTTCTACTGTCGGAGGGAGAAACAGCTCAGAACATAAGCAGAAGGCTAAAGCAAGTGTATGGTGACGATGCAATAGACTACAGCACAGTGACGAGGTGGGTGAAGCGAATCAATAATGGACAGGAAGAACCTGCTGAAAACAATTTTTGCGATAAGCCAAGAAGTGGTAGGCCATCTTCTGCTGACAATTCTGCTAACATTGATCAGGCCGATGCATTGATAAAGGAAAACAGACGCATTATTATTAATAAATAGCAGCAATTGTTTAGATGATCACTTATAGTTTTCACTAAAAAAAGTCCAGTTTTCACCAGGCCCTGACACACCCTTGCAGTAATTCATGAACTACGTTGAACCATATTTGAAAAAGTTGAATGAATTTAAGAAAAATCAACATTCACGTTAAATAAATCTTATTACATTTTTAACTGAAGAAATCGGCAATTCTGCTCAAAATCTGTTGCATTTCAAAGCACACTTTGGAATTAAACACAATTCTTCAATATTTTCTGTAACACTACCATGTTGCCACTACTTTTCTGTGACATTACCATTTTCCACTGAAAACATCTTGTATTTGTTTCTTTTTCAGTGAGAAAACTGGCATTACATGCTGTTTACCAATGTATTGTAGTCTGGTGTGTAACTTGACACTGTAACTCTGAGTGAATCTTGCAGATGTGCATCAGTGAGGCATAGATTTTAGAATTTTAAAGTTTAGACGTTTTTACAATACATTGTAGATTTTAGACGTAGCTCATTTAGGTAAAAATGCGTCTAAAAAATACATTTTATACGCAGCTCACTTAGGAGTTATGCTATTTTTATAACAAGCCTACGGGCACAATTATGTGGTCTTCGCGGGCGACTAAATGCCCGCGGGCACCGGGTTGCAATTTTCAATTTTGTACCCAAGGAATCGTAATCTACATATTTTCAACTAATCAAAAATCCAAAATTTTTTCTCTGCTCATAAAAACTCTATCACTCAGCTCTTGGAGCAATCACGGAGCACTCTACGTTAGTTGTCATGGCAAAGCTTTTTTTTAGCGACTTTTTATGATGATAAACAAGCCAATCTGTTTCTTATATTGCGTTTGCAAATGTACCGAAAAGTAAATATGATTGTACTGTATGAAGCTGAGTGAGAATTTATTGAACAGAGAGAATAAAATTTGAATTTTTAATGTTGAAAACATTTAGATTACGATTCCTAGGGTACAAAATTGAAAATTGCCACCGGGTTAGTGATTCCTGGTATAGACAGTAACAAAGATGAAAATACCGATGTAACTGCAAGAAATTTCATCTCAACGTACTTGGATTTAGATATCAAACAGGAAGAATTGATCGCAGCCATCGTCTTCCTACCCATGGAAACCCATTAATTGTTAAGTTTGTCCGGTACAATATGAAAGCTAAAGTGTATACCTCAAAAAGAAAGTTAAAAGGTAAAGACTACATAATAACTGAATCTCTTACCAAAAAAAGACTTAAATTGAAGGAACTAAGAGATAACAAATGCTTATATGGAAAAAGCTATCATCTAAACAGCTTTGATTAACAAGAGATTTAGAAATTGTTTTCAAAGTAGCCTTTTCAACTCATTTTAGGGACTGTAGTGTTTGTGAAAATCTATAAATGTAAATTGAAACATAATTGGCAACACTGTACATATTGTGATGTAATTTTAATTAGTTTAGAATAATACGCGTTTGAAAGAGAACGCGTGCACAGTCTGTTAGACTATGTAAAGTTTAATCCGTTAAGATAACCAGCAGACACTACAGGGATTGTTATCATAATTATAGTGTGTCATTTAGTTATGAGTCTGGTTAATATTAATCTTCTTCATTTTATTTGTTTGCAACTTCAATTTGTTTAAAATTTCTTTTTTAATATTTTTAAGTGTTATTGTATAAATATTTGAATATTTGATAGACATAACTTTAAGTATGGCTATCAAATATTCTTGTATTAGTTATGCCAAACCTTGCAAACGTAACCAAAAATCTATTTTCTGTGACACCTGCCAGCTGTGGACATATTTTAAATGCAACAGCTTGACAAAAAGAGATTTTGAAACACTTTGACAATTAGATCAATCATATCATTGCATGAAATGTATTTTCTTATCAAAATTTAAGTAGCAATGAGTTAACAAAAATAAATGTTAATAACAAACTAATCTTGTCAAAACTTTTAGATTACAAATTACTTGATGCTGACAATTGTTACTTATCCACACCAGACTTCCAAAATTTGTATGCAAATAACACAGTCTTCTGTATATTACATATTAGCATAAGGAGCTTAAACAAAAACTTTGAGAAACTTGAGGAGCTGTTGTCATTGCTAGGTAAGATGCCAGTATTATAGCTATATCTGAAACAAAACTAAACTCAAATCTAAAAACTTTTTTGCCGGGATACACTTTTATACATAGCCTAATAATTTTCCAACAAATACTGGTGGAGTGGGAATGTTCATAAAAGATACTTTAAGTTATAAAACTACTACTGAGTATCAATTAAATATAAGGGGATGTGAGGAGATAGGGGTAAAAATACAGTTAAACAATACAGAAGTGTTTAGTGTGCTTTATAGACACCCTAATTCAAAACTTTCTTATTTTCAATCCTCCTTCAAGAAAGCTATCGAAATTTTAAACAAACAGAAACTAATATCCTATTTATGTGGGGATTTCAATATTGATCTGCTGCAAAGTGATACCAAAACTATGGTAAAAAATTATTCTGATATGCTATTTAGCCTAGGATGCCTGCAACTAATTAAATATCCCGCTCACACAGCTCAGAGTAGTGCGACGTTGATAGATCACTTTTGTAGCAACAACATAACTCAAAAAACTACCTCCAATATATTAACTGAAGATATATCAGACCCATAGACTCCTTAAATAGAAGGACTAGTAACTTGCGCTCTCGGGTCGCGAAACTTGGGTCCCACTATTTTACGACGCAATACGTTCACTGTATGTAAGTAATGATTTGTATTTATGTAAACAATGATTACAATGTATATCGTTGGTAAACATTTTTTACATTTATGTGAAGAGTCTATTAAGTTTATACTGTCTAATGACGTCACAATAACGTAATTGTAATCAGCATGTGCTACTGATGTTGTATGTAGCTTAGAATTTGGAGCTCACAGAAACACTTAGGTACTCGGGTGGTCGTGTTGTTCGTTACGCTCAAAATGGTTCTTGTGTTAGCAAAGTTCTTGAAACACATGCTTTAGTAATTGAAGTTGTCTGCCATTTTGATGGCCCTAAATATTTACTACGCATTTACCCTGTTGCAAAACTTGATTCAGATCAACCCTAGGAAGTTCTGCTAGAAGCTTTAGTAGCGGTTACCAATGCTGGTGGTAATATAATTTCTTGTGTAGGTGATCATTGCAAAACAAATGTTGCAGTTTTTGGTAAATTAGGTGGTCCTGGTAAAGCCTTCATAAATGCTATAAATTCTCATATTTTCCTTGTTTTTGACTATGTTCATTCTTTTCCAAAGTGTAAGAAATAACTGGATAAGGGTTATTGATAAGCAACTTTCTTTCATAAAAGAGGGAAAAACATATGTTGCACGATGGAAAAACATAGAAGTATTATACGAGGGGAAAAACCACATCCGTCTAACCAAGATTACATACACAGCAATGTATTCAAAGGCCTTGCAGAGACAAAGCGTGCCTTTTGTTTGTCAAATCTTCCATGACAAAACTGCTGCTGCTCTTTCAACTGTAAAGGATAAACTTGGCCTCAGCGAGGGCACCATCATTTTCGTTCAGCTGATCACTGATTGGTTCCACATGATGAATGTGAAAGATCGGTATTCCGGTATTAACATGCGTGTTGAGTGTCGTCAACCATGGACCAAGAATTGCATTACTTTCAAGAAACTTGCTGAAACTTGTGATGTTATATCCTCCTGTGCATGGTCAGGAGGTCGAGGTCGACGCAAAAGCTCACAAAACCAACTGCAGAGGCATTGGTGCTCTCTACACGAGCCAACATTGAGGCTGCAGAGTGGCTATTGACTCAGCACAACTTCACCTATGTGCTACCTGTTGTGTTTGCTGATGAGGCCCTTAAAAAGTTCTTTGGCCAAGCCAGACAACGCAATGGAAATAATTTCTACATTGACATTGTAGATACCCAAGAACCTTCATGCACTTTTGAAATATGAGTCTATGCCACACAAGTCTAATAATGTGCCGTGTACCTCTAACATTCGCATTGATGATTATCACTTTGATATCACTATTGCTGACACTAAAAACCTAGTTTCAATCTAATGACAGTATCAAACATAAAATTGTTTTTCTAGCTGGATATCTAGAACACAAATTTCGAGGTAAGAGTGTGGAGACTGAAGATATCGACGACCATCATATTAATTCAGATTTTGCACAAACTTAAATAGAGGTAGACTAACTGTACCTCCACTCTCAGTAGTGCATTTTGCACACTCAGCTTAGTGCAACTGGCATTACTGCCGAGCTCATCTCAGCCAAGCTTTATATTGTATTGATTGTCCAGTGGTTGCAATTCAAGGAGCATGCTTTACACTTTCAAACATTTTTTGAAAGCATTTGTGCTAGACAACAGTAATAAAGAAAGACAACTTGGCTGCTTGAGGAGAAAAGAAAAACTATCTGCTAAAAACTAAACATGTTATGTTATTTATATTGTTGCGCAGTATGTTTTTTTAATTCTCTTGTTTCTAGAATAACTATATTGTTTGCTTTAGACATGTTCCTTTTGTTTCTCCAGGCTTTCTGTTTATATATAACTTTAATTCATGACAGGGTAACTTAAAGTGTGTTTTCCATTGTTTTAATAGAAAAAATATATCATAATCTGTATGATTTTGTATTTTTTTATGCTTTTTTACCCTTAAATTACCTAAATTTAACCTTTGAATGGCCTGCAGATGACATCATAGAAGGTTAAAAGTATGAAAAATAAACTCCTCGCCCTAAAAAACCCTTAAGACACCTTACGAATCAAGGTTCTATCACGTAATTGACACAAATTATAGATGGTACCCAAGTTCCAGATACCGAGCATAGAAGATACCAGTCCTTCTATTTAAGGGGTCTATGATCAGACCATAGGCCAATAATGCTTTTATTATCTAACATTAAACACAAGACCATAGAGCAAAACATTGTTGTAAGAGATACAAAAAACGTTAATACTGAAAATTTTTTAAATGAACTTAGTGAAAACTTGTATATATTTCATAATAATTATACTGTTGATGAGCAATTTGAGAAAATTCTTGATATTTTCAATAACACATTAAGTAAGCATGCTCCTCTAAAAAGAAAATCTAGAAAAGAAAAAAAATTAAATAGTAAACCATGGATAACAAAGGGAATATTAATCTCAAGCAAAACAAAAAACATATTATACGTACATTGCTAATTTAAAAGTACCTGTTAATGAGTACAGTTATACAAAACTTACCACAATAAGTTAACCCATGTGAAGGAATAGGCAAAGAGACAATATTATCAGGGACTTGTCTTAGCATCTAAGCATAATATGAAGTTTTTATAGAAAACTATTAATAATATTGCCAAATACAAAAAAAAAGCCTCACATCACAGAGCTAACTTGTGATACAGGAGAAAAAATAACTAGTTTGAAAAAAATGGCAAATATGCTAAACAACTATTTCTCTGAGATTGGACAAAAACTGGCTGCAAATATTGAACTAACCAATTTAGCTAATATTCTTGGCAGCACTTCGTTTATTACTCAAAGGTGCACTTCTTTCTATCTTAAAACATATAAGGCAATTGAACTCATCGAAGAGTACAGGCCCTGATAAAATACCCACAAAATATATAGCTATGAGTGCACTGATCATAGCACCGGTTTTAATTGGACTCTATAACAGTTGCATTAGCACTGGGACTTACCCCATAATTCTTAAAATTGGACAAATTGTACCAATTCATAAGGGTGATGCCAAGGATCAGTGCTGCAATTATATACCCATTCTCTACTTAGTTCATTTAGTAAGATCTTTGAAAAACGCTTGTACGAAAGAATTTACTCGTATTTAAATAAAAACAAAATATTAACACCTGTCAATTTGGCTTTAAACAAAACTCTTCTACATCAGATGCAGTAAGGCAATTATTTGATAATTTTGCTGAAAATATTGACCAAAAAAATATACTTGTGCTGTATTTCTTGACCTAAAAAAAAGCATTTGATACGTTAAATCAGCGTGGTCCAACTACGGGCCCGCGGAACAATTTTGCACAATTCAAGTCTTGTCGATCATAAGTAGCGGCAATCTTCTATAACAGCGTGGTCCAACTACGGGCTCGCGGGCCGCATGCCACATATCAATTTTGCACAAGTCTTGTCGATCAGAAGCAGCAGCCGTAATTTTTTGTGAAGACCTTTTTTTTTTTTTTTTAGAGAACACCCTGATTTTGGAACTAAAATAGGAATTTTGCAGACTGATTCCAAGTGAAGACCTTTTTTTTTTTTTTTAGAGAACACCCTGATTTTGGAACTAAAATAGGAATTTTGCAGACTGATTCCAAGTGAAGACCTTTTTTTTTTTTTTTAGAGAACACCTGATTTTGGAACGAAAATAGGAATTTTTAGCCGACTGAGGCCCGCAAACTCGAATAATTTTGAAAAGTGGCCCACAAGAGTGCAGAAGTTGGACCACCCTGCGTTAAATCAACAAATTTTGCTTGCAAAATTGGAAAATATGACATCCGTGGATTGCCACTACAGCTCTTTAAAAGCTACTTAAATAATAGATTACAGTTTACACCTCTGAACAATACTAAATCAAATTTAGTCATATAACCTGTGGTGTACCACAAGGCTCTACTCTTGTTTTATTTTTAATATATATCAATGACATGCCTCTATATAGTATTCAATTTTAATACAAAATTGTTTGCAGATGACACAGTTCTCACACTGATAAACTTTTTTCCAAGACTGTTGAATAAAAATGTCAACTTCGAACTGGACAAAATTCATGAATGGTGGAAATTAAATAAATTGTTATTAAATACTAATTAAAAAGAATTTATGGTTTTTACCAAGCAAAGATCAGCCAGGCACTTTGATATTAGAATAGGAAAGACTAATATAGAACAAGTAAAAGAAATAAAATATTTGGGTGTAATCTTTAATGATAAGCTTTCTTAAAAATTTCATATACAACATGTTTGCTCTAAGCCCTCCGGTGGTTCCTGGGCACCGCTCAAACTGAGGAACTATGTTGACACTACAAAACTAAAAACAGTATATTATGCTTTAATTTACTCTTATCTTCAATATTGTGTCTCAAAGTGGAGACTGGCTCCAACTGCAGCCCGGGATCCACTGATAAGAATACACAAACGCATAATAAGAATTATTACGAATAGTTTTATTTTTGTCACAAACAAATCCTCTTTTTCAAAAATTGAATTTCGTAAAATTAAAAGATATTGTTAAAATTAAAATTGCAAAAACAATGTTTTGCATTAATAAAAGTTCAGCAAATAATGAGTCCCAAACTATTATAAATATAACCCAAAAACATCATCATAGAACAAGACTGGCAGCGAAACAAAATTATTTTCAATCTAAAAAGAGAACAGATTAGGTAAAAAGACATTTTCTTACATCGGACATAAAATATGGCAAGAAGTAACCTTCGAATTAAAGTCACTTTCTTATAATCAATTTAAGAAAAAATTTAGACTTTTTTTTAACTAGTCATTATTAGATAAGATGCCACAACAATTCTTTGCAGTCAGCTGGAACGTGAAAAATTATTTAATAACAACTAATATTGCTATTAATTCTTTATTATTTTTCTAAATCTACTGTGTGTTTCGTAAGTGTACTGTTGTGCTTTTTGCTAAAAAAGTTTTTTTTTGTCCCACTATTTAGAGGGAGGCAGTTGACTAGAAGACCATACGGTCATTTTGCTGCCTTTATGTGCTTTTGAAAAAATTTTTGTCACGTTTAAATATTGGTATATTTTTTGTTTTGAAGCACAAAACAAATAAACTGAATAGAACTGAACTGAACTGTATCTGTAGCTTTGGACATAAGCAAAGCGTTTAATATAATGAACATGCACAAACTTACACAAACTCACATTAACAAACATTCTAAACATAATAATCAAGTTTGTAGCAAACTACATAAAAGGACGACAAGCATGCACTCAATACATTGGCACACTTTCAAAACTCAAACAAATCAACATCAAAGTACCACAAGGTGGAGTTCTGTCTTTAACATTATTCAACATTTGCACCTCTGACATTCCACTCCCCCAAAAGACGTACAAATCACAACATTTGCTGATGACATAACAATCACTGCATCACATACCAAACACTGTAAGACCCAATAACTCATTCAATCATATCTTCACAAAATCTACAGTATGAATGGGCTATCACTACTATTCTTTACATAAATAAAGACAAAACTACAACAACACATTTTACATCAGACCCAGCTGAATATGGCACAACTCTATTACTTACGTAAATTAAATAATTAAATACTACCAACAATGAAACACCCCAAAATTCTTGGAATCACTCTTGGTCCAAACCTGACATTCTCATAACATATAAACGTCACCATGACAAAAGCAAAACAAACGCTTAACATTCTCAATGCACTCACTTCTAACAAAAGGGGTAAACAAAAAGAACTAATCCTCTCTACATTCAAAGCTATCAATCGCCCCATTTTGGAATATGCAAACACCATATGGAGCTCTATCATATTATACACCAACATTAAAAAACTGCAAACCATTCAAAACACAACTTTGCGAATCACAACTGGCTGCACACGAGATACAAATACTCAACACCTACTCGACAAAACCAAGGTCCTTCTAATGGACGCCCATCTAAAGTTTTATGCTATTCAACTTAAACAATTGACTCAAATACAAACACACCCTTTGCATGACCTTAATTCACATTCAGATCCACTCCGTAAAGTTATTTACATACATAAATAAATTCACTTTCATAAAGTCTCATAAACCCTTTCTGTCGCCATAAAGAGTTCGTTTATGGATTGAAGCTTTCTCATTTGCGGTGAAGTAAACGCGTAACCAATCGCGTGCTCTCTCTCCAACTAATCAGAAGCGCCGTTACTTTCTATGTCTTCCAATCCTATATAAACCACGGTTTTCTGGCAGTTTGTCATTTGCCAACAAATTCTTCTGACAAAAGTTGGCCAAAAAAATTTTCAAAAAAACAGCATTTTTAAAGACTACCAAAAATTGAAAGTTATGGTTTCGTCCATTTCATTGGTTATTTTATCTACATTCAGTAAACCCTGATACTTACATGCCAATGCCTACAATACTTGACACACACATGACACTAATCATTTCTTTAACTGTAGTCAAGTACCAACACGACGCAAGCCCACTAGTTTATGGAAAAAGCCTTTAGAAGTAGCAGAGGTAATCCAAGAGTAGAAATCTAGATTGGCTTCTTTGAGGTATTAAGGGATGGCTACTCCAAAATATCCTTGCAGGAGGGGCAACAATAACAACAAAACAAGGAAAATGTTTGACAACTGCGGTTTCAGCACCACTGTTGTCGAGCGCGATCGACAAAAAAAGCGAAGTTAACAATCCCGATGTTTCAGATATCTCATGGATGCAATGTGTATGTTTTTGATGTGTAATTGTTTTTACGTAGAAAGATAGATTTTGACAATTTGTAGTTCAATTGGTGAGGTGCTTAATGCTTTAAGTTGTTAAAACTAATGTTGTTTTTAATGTTCGTTAGGAGGACTCCTTCTTGTTTGTGAGTGCAATCTGTTTTGATAGGTGTAAAGTAAAGAATCTTTGTTGAGGAAATAAGATAGAGATTAGGGTTTATGACCGCGGGCCAAAAATTTTTTGAACTTTGACAAGCGGGCCGGACTATGTGAATGCATGAAACAGACAAGAGTGTTAAGCTGTAGCATAGTTTATTAACAGCTGTTCACAATAATAAACTAGTTATAAATGATAAAAAACCTTCCTTTAATGTTACATTTAATTGCAGTCTTTAAGCCACGTTTTCTTTGCCCAAGTATCAAAACCTGGGGTTAGTAACTTGCTGTATTAATTTACATGTTTAGAAGCTTCTTGCATAGTCACTAAAGTGGGGAATGTACAAAAGAATTGCTTAGCAATTATTCTGAGAATAAAGTTAGTTTAGATTTAAAGGCTTTAACATTCGTGTACATTTTGTGAGTGAAGAGATCTTTCCCTTGCAACTTCGTATTCAAGTCATTCATGTGTGTTAATATGTCTACTGCAAAAGCAAAATCACACAGCCAATCTCCGTCTTTTAGTTCAGGAAAGTCATCACCTTTTCCTATTAACTATAAAAATAAGCCAATGGCCCCTTTAAGTACCCAGAAGCGTTTACATGCTTTTTCCAAACTTAGCCAGCGCACATGAGAATGGTAAAGCAAGTCCTGGTGATCAGAATCGATTTTCTCGAGAAACGTTATAAACTGTCGATGGTGAAGTCCTTCCCTTTCATGTAGTTGATCGGTTTTACCACTGCCTTCAATATATGATTAAGCTGCAGTACAGACTTACACAACGCCTCCTGATGGATGATGCAGTGCAAAAAAGTTATAGCTATGTCAGGGTTTTCCTCTTTTTTTCGTCGTGAAGTCTTTTCAGCAGTTCAATGTTTTTTCCTGTCAGGTTTGGCGATTCATCCGTAGTGACATTTACGAGTTTGCTCCAAGGTAGTTTAAACTTGTCAATCATACCTGATACTTTGATGAAAAGGTCCTCTCCTCGTGTTTGTCCTTAAGTGATTCCATTGCCAAAAGCTCTTCTGTTATCTCAAAATTGTCATTAATCCCTCTGATAAAAATCAAAAGCCGGGCGGTGTCTTTTACGTCATTGCTTTTATCCTATGCTAGAGAATAATATGCAAATGATTTTGCTCGTCAATTTGTTCTACATGCCGAGTCACTGTTCTGCGTGATAAACTAATTTGTCCATATTTACTCTTTGTATCTGGACACAAAAGACCTGCTGTCTCTACCATACCCTGCTTGATAAACTCGCCATCGGAAAATGGCTTGCTTGCTTTAGCTATTTTGAAAGCAAGCAAAAAGCTTTCTTTGGTGATTGACTGATGAGTAGGGCAAGTTTTTGTCAATAAAGTCAATTAGTTATTACAGCCTAAAAATGCCTCAAAACGTGCAGAAATGGAAAAAAAATTTAAAAAGGCCATATGGAAAAAGTTATAAGGTCAATAAAAAGTCAATATTTTGTGTATACGATTTCATTCCTGTAGTGATAAAACGTTATATTATTGTTTTTAGACACCAGTGGCGTGCAGTCAGGGCATGCAAGTGATGTGTTGCATGACCAAATTTTTAGGGATTGCATGACAAACTTTTGCGCGATGAGGCATATATTTTTGAATTGAATGGTAAATGGTACTGATTAGGAAGGAAATTAAAGAAATTTGAGGCTGATCCGAGGCGAAGACCTGTTTTTTTTTAGGGAATGCTACAATTTTAGGACGAAAAGGATAAAAGTTGAGAGAAATTGAAATGGAAGAGCTTTTTTTTAGAGATCACTGCATTTTTAAAACGAAAAGTGCATTACTAAGGAATGACTTTAAGTGCTGACCTTTTTTTTTAGAGATCACCTTGAATCTGGGACAAAAATTGAACAAATGAGTGAGTGACACTTTGCTAAAAAAGACTATTTTGTTAAATCCTGAAATTTACTGCTAGCTTCTTGCAGTAGCTTCTCGTTGTTGTATTGAGTGGCTTTCAAGATAGTTAGCGTGGTTGATAATAAAATACGACGGATGTTGTATACTTTTAAAACAGCAATGCTTTTTTGGCATATAATACATACCACGGTTGATCCTACTTCTGTAAAAAAATATTTTGATGTCCATTCTGATTTAAAAGCTCTGCGCTCGCTATCAATTTTTCGCTTCTTCACACTCATTTTAATTAAATTATTTAATAGGCTAATAATTTAGCTAGCTAGACACAATAAATCTTATTTAGCATTCTACATTAAAACTGACAAGCTTAACTTAATTATTCAACAATATATCAATGGTAAGAAGTGGCGTTAGCCAACAATATTACATACTAACTAGTTGTAAGGCTTGTAAAAGCTAGCTTATAGCTATTTCTTTCAATCTTAACTATTTAAAGCTTGACAATGAAAAACCTTACAAAACTTTACTGAAAAAGCTTTAGTATAATTCTGAAGGTTAACACAAGAATTAAACGCTTTCGTTCTACCTACAATTAATTAATCGCATGCATATAGTTTTCGTTTACTTAGCATTTTTAACATCAACAACCTTACCAGTCTAGTCCTGTAGCTTAATATCTTGATCTGGATATCAAACATATGATTAAATTAGAAGTCACGATTAAATTTTTAACAATTGTGTAACTGTGATGTAACAAACGCTCAGTTATGACAAAAGAATTACAGGCATAAACAAGGAAACTTCAACAAGTTTAAATGATTCGTATGCTTGTGCATTAGGATGTGATTTTTCTGTAGGAAATTGGGAAACTATATTCAAAAATTAGTAATCAATTGCTTTTTAGTATTCGTTTGTGGTAATAGCAGGTGGGCAATATTAAACAAGCTCACGGGCCGTAGTTTGCCCATGTCAGACAGACAGACAGACAGACCAATTTATTTACGAAGATTGTGAAAACAAAACGCAAAAAGAAACACAGTTAATATACTTATTTTACAAAACAACAATGTACGACAATTTGTATACATTTATAAAATATGAAAAAAAAAGAAAAAATAAAATAAATAAACAAATAAAAATAAATAAATAGAATAAATAATAATGAAAAAAATGACAATCTCGACGGAGACTGCGAAGGGACCAGTTAAGGTCATCAAGTCAAGCAGTCACCGGTAAAACTAATGGGGCTAGTAGTGCACAGCAATTAGTTGCAAGGATTGTACGTTAGTAGGTTGTCAACAGTATAATTGTAATAAAAATGATTTAAAATTAAACTTAAATTTGTGAAATGGTTGATTTTGTAGTTCAATAGGGATAGAGTTCCAAATTTTTGTTCCTTGAAATTTTATTGATCTTTGGCAACGGGACGTAGAGAATTTAGGAAGATATAAAGTATTGTTAGAGTGAGATCTGCTAGGGCGGTTGTGAATATGGCGGGTTGTAGTAAAGTAGGAAGAAAGATAATCGGGCAGTGCTTTTCGGGAGTGCTGGTGCATAATTTTAGCGATTTTATAAATATACAAGTCTGCTAATTTTAAGATTTTTTGTTTGTAACAATATGGCGAAACGGATGTTTTTGGTGAAATGTTGAAAATTATATGAATGGATTTATTTTGAAGACATTGAAGTTTTTTAAAGTAGGATGGAAATGTACTTCCCCAGATCGGTAGAGCATACAATAGATGAGGGTGTATCAAAGAGAAATAAAGAAATCTAAGAGCAGATAACGGAAGAATATGTCGCAATTTGCTAAGAATACCAACTGCCTTAGCTAACTTGGTTTCAAGTTGGAGAATGTCAAGTTTAAAATTTAATTTGTCATCTAATAACACTCCGAGGTATTTGCATATTTGGCTAGAATTTATTTTGGAATTTCCGTAAGGAAGATTTAGATTTAAACTAGGTACGTTAATTTTGGGAGATATTGGTAGTATGAACGATATTTGTGAATTAATTTGAATTTTGTTTGCATTACACCACTGGTGATGAAGAGAATAAATTCAAATTTTGGAATAAACACTACTTATAATTTCAATTTTTTGGTTCAAAGACCAAATTATAAATTCAAATTTTGGGGAAGACCGAATTCTTGTTAATGAAGGAAAGACTTGCGACTCCCAGTTTCCGCTCCCCGCCAAAAGGTGCCGGCGTGTCCAACGATAAAAACGAAATTCAATAGCTATAACCGTCCTTGAAATGTTGAACTTGTCTAAATAAGGTTAGCGAAATCCCTCCAAGTTACAACCACCCTTGCTTAAATATGCGTAACTTTATGACGCCCGATACAGAAAATTATAGTTGCAACTCAAGAGAGGATTGAATTTATTATTTATTTGCTGTTTCACACACGCAGTTACTTAACACAATACAGCAAAAATTAATACAACGTTCACCGTTCTCTGAGCCAAATTCTAGTCATTGTGTGACAAGAGCGATCTCTCACTCTATTTATAATAAATCCGAATTGGGCCACGTGGTTCAGACGACAAAATTATCAATAGAATTCGATTTTATGCTCTTATACAGGTTACTGCCAAAACGAGATCACATTGGGATTAATCAATTAGGACGATGCATTTAGGTTATTTAGAACGGATGCAGTTAATTTAAAAATCTATAAATCGATTGATCTGTTAAAGGCGTTAATTTTATCACATTTCCTCGCTGTTGGCAGCTGCGACTCATTGCATTTTTAATAGGTCACAAAAAATTAATCTAATTTTCTAATAGGTCACAAAAATTCACAAAGAAGCGACTTGCATTACGTAACAACCAGTCTTTTAGGCGAGACACTTCGATTGCACAGATGTTTTCCAGAGATGTAAGAGAAGAGTGATTTAAAAACAAGTAAGTATCATCCGCAAATAAACGGGGGTTGATATGAAGAGCATTGGCGAGGTCATTGATATAGATTAAGAGAAGTGGTCCAAGAATTGAACCTTGGGAAACGCCAATATTAATAGCTTTATATGAAGAAGATGCATTGTTTATAGTTACAAATTGTTGTCAGTAGTTAGAGATGGGTCATTTCATCGTAATAGCGGAGATCCTGTCGGAGGTCCTGACGGAGGTCCGACGGAGGTCGCACTTTCGCGAAAGGGTGGTGCTCCATCTAGCGGATCCAAGGCGGCGGAGGCTAAATCCAAGAGACTAAATCAAAGGAGGTTAAATCCAAAGAGGTTAAATCCAAGAGGTTAAATCCAAAGAAATTAAATCCAAGGAGGTTA
Organism: Diplosoma virens; assembly: GCA_963680785.1. Taxonomy (NCBI): domain Eukaryota; kingdom Metazoa; phylum Chordata; class Ascidiacea; order Aplousobranchia; family Didemnidae; genus Diplosoma; species Diplosoma virens. Next base: position 17,115,269 of record OY796889.1, read on the forward strand.
AATCCGATTGTTCGATCCCTGAATGCAATGAATCAAATATTTAGTTATTGTTCAATGAAACCTAAAATCTAGCTAATCCGAGTTGGATTCTTGGTCAATTAATTTTCAATTAAAGTAGATTAGATAATCTAGTTGAAAAGCTAAGATCAGTCAAAGAAAGAGACCAAGGACATACTAGTATGATGATTAACCTTATATTCAACCTGTCAAGGGATTATTTAACTGTATATTATAATTGCAGTAAAAAATAGCTTTCTAACAGACGGTTTTTTCAAAGTCTTATAAAAGATTTAGTTATGTTTAAAGACTTTTTCTCCGACCTTTCCCTTTAGTCAGGGGTGGCCACAGCTTATCATCATTCTCCACATCTTTCTGTCTTCAACATCCGTCTCCTTCGCACCAACTTCCCCCATATCTTCTTTCACTACATCTAAAAATCTTCTCTTTGGTCTCCCTCTTCTCCTCTTTCTTGGTAACTCCATTTCCATCATCTTTCTTCCTACATACTCTTGGTCTCCTCATGACATGTCCATACCACCTCAGCCTGCCTTCCCTCATCTTCATTCCTAACTGTTCTATTTTAATGGTACTCCTGATGTGCTCGTTTCTAATCTTGTATTTTCTCGTCACCCCCATAGCAAGCCTCAACATTTTCATCTCTGCGACTTCCATCTCTTCTACTTGTTTTTTTGTGACTGCCACTGTCTCAAGTCCATACACCATTGCTGGTCTTACCACTGAACTGTACACTTTTCCTTTTACTCTAGCTGGTAACCTCCTGTCGCAGATTACTCCCGATACTTTTCTCCATCCATTCCATCCTTTCTGTACTCTCTTCTTTACCTCCCTCTCACAACCACCACTTTCTTGCACCGTTGATCCCAAATACTTAAATTCCTTTACTCTTGGCACTTTTGTATCCTCCATCTTTACTGTTTCGTCATCATTTCCTCCATTTATGCAAAGATATTCCGTCTTTGACCTATTTACTTTCATTCCTCTTCTTTCCAATGCATACTTCCAAGATTCTAATCTCCGCTCCACTTCTTCCCTGGTCTTTCCACAAATCACAATATCATCAGCAAACAGCATCGTCCATGGTGGTTCTCTCCTTACTTCATCCGTTAGCCTGTTCATTATCACTGCAAACAGGAATGAACTTAACGCTGATCCCTGGTGCAGTCCAACCTTAACCTTGAAACTTTCTGTAGTTCCTACTGCACATTTCACCACTGTTTCGCTTCCCTCATACATATCCTGTACTAGTTGCACATACTTTTCCACTATTTCGGATTTTCTCATACAATACCACAGCTCTTCCCGTGGAACCCTATCGTAAGCCTTCTCTAGGTCCACGAATAGACAATGTAGCTCTCTTTGACCTTCCCTGTACTTTTCCATCAACATTCTTAAGGCAAACATGGCATCGGTGGTTGCCTTTTCTGGCATAAATCCATATTGCTGTTTGCTGATCTCCACTCTATCTCTTAGCCTGGCTTTAATAATCCTTTCCCATACTTTCATTGTGTGGCTCATTAGCTTTATTCCTCTGTAGTTTCCACAGCACTGTGCGTCCCCTTTGTTTTTATAGATTGGGATAAGCACACTCCTTCTCCATTCTTCTGGCATCCGTTCACCCATTAATAGTCTGTTGAACAGTCTGGTCAAAAACTCTATCCCTATCTTTCCCATGCACTTCCAAACTTCTGCTGGCAACTCATCTGGCCCAACTGCTTTACCTTTTTTCATCCTTCTTAGTGCGTTTTTTACTTCTTCTCTACTGACACAATTTACCTCTTCGTTAACCACTTCTGCTTCCTCTGTCCTAGGCTCTCTGTTATTTTCCTCGTTGATCAGTTTCTCAAAGTACTCCTTCCATCTCTTTAACACTGCTTCTAAATTTACCATCACATTACCATTTTCATCCTTTATAACCGTTATGTGCTGTACATCTTTCCCTGCTCTGTTTCTCTGCCTAGCCAATCTGTACAGCTCTTTTTCACCTTCTTTTGTTTCCAATCTAGCATACAAATCATCATACACACGTCCCTTTGCCAGCCTTCTTTGCCTTACTCTTCTTTTTTTTGTATATCTTTTTAGTATTTTCATTTCTTGTTTTGTCCTATGCTTTCTTTGCCTCTTTCTTTTCTTTTATGCTCTCCTGAACTTTCTCATTCCACCACCATGTCTCCCTGTCTCCTTTTTGTTTCCCAAATGTCACTCCCAGTACAGTTTCAGCTATTTTTCTTAGTATTTCTGCTGTTTTGTCCCACTCATTAGATAATCTATCTTTGCCTCCCAGAATCCTGGTCACCTCTTGTCTAAACGCTTCTTGATAGCTTGTCTCTTTCAGTTTTCACCATCGTATCTTTGGCTTTACTTTCTCTGCTTTTTTCTTTTTCACCATAAGAACCATTTTGCATACCACCATACGGTGCTGCTTTGCGACACACTCATTCAATATTACCTTACAATCACACATTTCCTTCAAGTTCCTCCTTCTGCGCATCACATAATCTACTTGGGTACTTTTTCCTCCACTCTTATATGTCACCCTGTGTTCATCTTTCTTCTTGAAATAAGTATTAACAATCGTCAAATCCATCCTTTTCCCAAAATCCACAACCATTGATCCTTCCTTATTTCTTGTTCCAGCATCGTACCTCCCCATTATTTCCTCATCCCCTATGTTTCCTTTGCCCACATGTCCATTAAGATCTGCACCAAGAACTATCTTCTCTTCTTTTGATATACTTTCTATCAACCCATCCAGGTCTTCCCAAAAATCATTTTTCTCCTCCATGCTGTTGTTAAGCTGTGGAGCATATGCGCTTACTATATTTAGGATGGACCCTTTTACCTCCAGCTTCATGGCCATCAGCTTGTCTGACACCCTCTTCACCTTCAGACACTTTCAGCCAGCTCCTCCCTCAGCACTATCCCTATCCCATTTTTTCTTCCATCAGCTCCATTGTAGAATATTTTGCATCCACCTTCAATGTTCCTTGCTTTACTACCTTTCCACTTTGTTTCCTGTAGACACAATATGTCTACATTCCTTCGCTCCATCATATCCGCCAGCTCTCTTCCCTTTCCAGTCATCGTTCCAATATTTAAAGTCCCACCCTTATGAACGAGCGTCTTCCTTTCCACGCTTCTCGCTGCTTCTTCACTCGCTTTCCTCCTCTTTTTTTGCTCTTATTTTCATTATGTTTAGCAGTAGCATAATTTCCACAGGTGCCCTGCTGTGCGACACCTGAGGCGGTCGTTGGTAACCCGGTTCTCGACCGATTCGGTATGGATTGATAATGTTTACGCATTTGTCTGTTTTGGCAAAAAATTTTTACGCCGGATGCCCTTCCTGCCACAATCCTCCCCATTTATCCGGGCTTGGGACCGGCATCAAGAAACACAGAAATGTGCCTCTGATGGCTGATAGTTATGTTTAAAGACACGTCACTAAAAAACAACAATAAACTTTCTAACAATTTTATAACTAATTTAGAGTCTTATAAAAAGTTCAAAAACAAGTATAAAGAGTTACCTTGAAAAACATGTTAGTAAAAACAATTAGCTTTGTAGCAAAGACAAACAAAGTCTTGTAAAAATAAGTAGAAGCACATATTTTTAAACCGAAATTAGCTTTCTAACCAATGAATTTTTAACAAGTTTATAACCAATTATCCTGAACGACAAGTCTCTAAAAAAACAATAATTAAATTTCTAACCAGTGATTTTTATCAAGTTCACAAGTATAAACAATTATCTGGAAAGACACGTCGCTAAAAAGAACAGTTAACTTTCTAACAAATGTTTTACTTATTGAAAATCAAACGAGTTCAAAGTCTTGTAAAACTATAATCCGTTATTATAAAACAAATTTTTAATGAATGATTTTATAACATGTTCACAAGTACAAACAATTATCTGGAAAGACACGTCACTAAAAAACAACAGTTAACTTTCTGACAATTTTATAACTAATTTAGAGTCTTATAAAAAGTTCAAAAACAAGTATAAAGAGTTACCTTGAAAAACATGTTAGTAAAAACAATTAGCTTTGTAGCAAAGACAAACAAAGTCTTGTAAAAATAAGTAGAAGCACATATTTTTAAACCGAAATTAGCTTTCTAACCAACGATTTTTTAACAAGTTCATAACCAATTATCCTGAACGACAAGTCTCTAAAAAAACAATAATTAAATTTCTAACCAGTGATTTTTATCAAGTTCACAAGTATAAACAATTATCTGGAAAGACACGTCGCTAAAAAGAACAGTTAACTTTCTAACAAATGTTTTACTTATTGAAAATCAAACGAGTTCAAAGTCTTGTAAAACTATAATCCGTTATTATAAAACAAATTTTTAATGAATGATTTTATAACATGTTCACAAGTACAAACAATTATCTGGAAAGACACGTCACTAAAAAACAACAGTTAACTTTCTGACAATTTTATAACTAATTTAGAGTCTTATAAAAAGTTCAAAAACAAGTATAAGAGTTACCTTGAAAAACATGTTAGTAAAAACAATTAGCTTTGTAGCAAAGACAAACAAAGTCTTGTAAAAATAAGTAGAAGCACATATTTTTAAACCGAAATTAGCTTTCTAACCAACGATTTTTTAACAAGTTCATAACCAATTATCCTGAACGACAAGTCTCTAAAAAAAACAATAATTAAATTTCTAACCAGTGATTTTAACAAAGACAAACGAGTTTAAATTATTGATTTTAATTTAAAACCTAAGATATATTTGTTCAATTTTTAAGATTTTATTGTAAAGCGTGTTATTCAAATAAATTAACCCTAAGATCTGGCTAATCCAAGTTAAATTTGATTCTTGGTCAACAAAGTTGCTTTAATTTAAGTGTGAGTTCGATCCTCACTCAGAACAACTAAGTTGCACTTATCTATGATTTCGATTTTTTTTTAATGATAGACATTGCAGTTATCTTATCTGAAATATAGTTGCAGTCAAGTAAAAGGACAAGTTTATTAATTCATTAAATTAATTTTTCAAAGTTTTTTCAAAAGTCTTAAACCGAATTTTGTCTTTTAATTAAAAAAATTCTTTCTTCTAATTGCAGACAATCTGGTGTATTTTTTTTCCCAGAACAATGTTTATACAGTATACAATTATTTACTTTTTATCAGAAAAACATAAAATTATAAGTCATGTAGTAGAGGTCTTGTTTTAACTCAAAAAGTTTAAAAGTGAAATATATGTTCAGAAGTTTTTAAAACAGACATTGTCATAACAGTACAAAGACACGTCAGTGAAATGCCTGAGGTCTTATTCTAACAATGCAATGAAGTTTAGGTATCTTTTTATGTTAACAAAACAATTTTGATGTTAACAAAACAACGTGTTGAAATATTTTGAAATATTAATAAATATTTTGATGTTAACAAAACAACGTGTTGAAAGAATCCTTTAAAACCTTTATTATTTTTAAAATAAATTAGAATTTTTAAGAAAATGACGTAATTAGGAAGCCGTAGCAAAAACCTACAATCTATAAAAATATTACGTCTTCTCTGATATGCAGTTGAAATCAAATGTAAGGACAAGTTTACTATTTCATTAATTTTTTTAAAAAGGTTTTGCAGTTTTTGTAATTAATTCGATATTTATAATGTACAACCTTAAGACTAAGAATTTGTATTCAAATCTTGATTTTTTTTGTGAACATGAGATTTAAAGGTCCTGTGTTCAATTCTTGATTCATCTATTAACCGAGAGATCTTGCGCTTAATAATCTGTTGCAAAGGTTTATCGTATTGACATTTTAAACATATCTAAAAAAAGGTTATATGAATTTTTGGAAATGCTTGCATAATCTTAATAACAAACGATTTTGTTTTTAAAGAAAATTTAGTAATTCAAAGTTTAAAATTTACCTTTAATCTAATACGAGCTAGAATTTTTTAAACTTTCTGTCATACTATATTTTTATTTTGTTTCATTTTATCTCTATATTTATCCTCCTGAATCACAGGACTAAATTTCTTAAAATCAATTCTAACTTATTTAGATATCTTAGTTAATGGCTTGCAATCTGACAACAAACAAAAAAGAAGGAAAGCAGCTTTAACTTCATGCAGATAAACAAAGTAATAATCAAATTTTCTAAAAAAAGGTCACTTTCAAAGACATGTTTTTCGAGTGAGAAACACAAAATGTAGTGCACAAATGAAATGTATCTCAGACGATATGCTTCTAATAAAACGAAATAATAAAATTAAACGATTGATAAAACAAAAAAATGATTGAATTATTACATTATTCTAATAATTATGCCGTTATTACAATAATGTAATTCAATCATTTTTTTGTTTTAGTTTTATCAACGAATCAAGAGCGACCTCTTGTGATAAAATTTTTACTTGCAGCGTTTGCTAAAGCTTCATAAACGTTCTACAGAATAAAACGTTAATTTTTTTTTTTTGTTATTTTTTGAAAAAGACTTTTTAAGTTGTAATTGCTAAAACCAATGCAACAGTTTTTGTTTGCCGACCTTATACAAATAATCGTTGAAAAAAAGATTACGCGCCATACTCAGGTTGGAGAATAAAGCAAAGACTTTGCCTGAAGTCAAAAACCTATGTTGCTGTTTTAATTAGTTGGTGTATGTGTAATGTGATGACTTTAATACATTCCTAAAAATTATTTTTATTAGTAGATTTGTATTTTAGATTACTGCAAATCAGATTTAGCTAAAATTACTTGTGAGCAAGCATTAGTTAAAAAGCTGTGTTAATTTTACTTTACCTTTCTTTTGTAAATTTAAAGCAAAAACATCCTATAGCTTATCGTTAATATGCGTCATCACTTCTACTTTACATAATTTCACGAATACGTAGTGCAGGCATTTACAATATAAACCTACTTAAAAGAAAAAACCTTAATTGAAAAGTTTTACTCAATACTTCAGCTCGGTCTATACAATGAAGCATAAAAAACTTTCAAGATTGAAAGTTTTATTTAGAAGTCAGAAAAATACAACCGATTCATTTTTCACTAAACAAAGAGTGATCATTCAAGTCGTGCATTAAAGAGTTTTTGCTGTTACCGCAAGAAGAGGCAAGAAATTGAATGATTTCACAAAGTCTCTTTTTTTCGGTATCACTTGCATTTTTAAGTCGAATACATTCATATGTGACAAGAGATCTCTTCATTGTTTCACAAAGGTAAAAGGAGAATATAAGTTGATATATTTGTAATATATTTTCATTCCGTCAGCCAATACTTCCTTTTGGGCTTTTTCAAACATAACACGAACCGAACACTCGTTTGGGTCGGTTTTAGCAAGAAAAATCATGTGAATTTTACAAATTCCTTTGCTGTTTTGCTTTTCGAATAATAGTAGGCACGTTTGAAAAGGTAGTAATTTCAATAACACTTCGCGTAACTGCAGATGATCAAAATATTGTTGTGGGTTTTCCACTTCAACAAAGAAAGAAATTTTTCCCAATTCCCTGTCTGCTTGAGGTGCTTTTGTATTTTCGCTTGGACTTTACTGCACAAAACACATTTCGAACTGAAGTTTTATCGTTTGTCAGAGAAGAAAGCGATACGATAAACCTTTGCAACAGATT